>JARDWD010000355.1:0-2729504 GCA_029034505.1 Ornithoptera priamus
AACGGCTCTCCCGACCTAGAGTCGGTGGAGCGCGGACGGGGTTACGTCGCGGGGCGGGTCGGGGACGTTCTGGTCGTGGGAGCATACTTCTCGCCGAATCGAAAAAAAAAAAAAAAAAAAAGGACTAGTTATGTCGGACTTGCACCGACTAAAACCCCCACGATGTTCCGCCTCGTCGCCATGATGGCAGGGTCACGGGAACGCGTGTGCGCACTTCACCGCAGCCTTGCCGGCGCTGGCCGCTTGCGCGGCCCCCTTCGGGAGGGAGGCATGACCCCTCCCTTTCCAGAGCGCGCCGGAACATGCAGCGCGCCCCCTCCTCGACCTCATGCGTGTGCGGGCGACCGGTTCCCCCGAACCTGTCGCCCAGAGGCCATGGGAGCCACGGGAGAAAACCTTTCCCGGCTCCCCGCGGCGGAGAGATGTTAGGCCCGCCGCTACCTGTTAACGGCCGCGGAGGATAGGCAGAACAGCGCATCGCAATACCAAAACTCCTCTTCCCCCGCGGCCCCACCGCCGCCGCATCGCCGGTGCGACACCGGTTGGCCGCAGAGGGTACTCCCTCCGCGATCCCACCTCGGCTGCGAGGGGCGGTATGAAACCGCCCCTGCAGCCGGCCGCTAGGGCAGCACACAGCCGCCCCTGCGGCCCCCGGCCACTCCGGTGAGCTCCAGTTATCCCAACCGGTGCTCGAACCGGAGCGGCCGCTTCGGCGAGCCCTTCGCCGCGGGCCGACCGGATGGGTTCCACTTGGCTTCACCGTGTACCGGACCACGGTTACTAAGCCCCTCCGCCACGACAAGGCGAGAACCCGTTGGAGGGGCGAGGACAAGGGTGCTACAATGCTTCGACCGAGGGGCCGGAGAGGTCGTAAAGGCCGCCATTGTACTATTCGACGATACCATCAACATCACCCAGCGCCTCGATCTTACGTCTGGCAACATTGCTGTGGCCAGATTGAGGACCGGGGCTTGGGAGATAGGGGTGGTATCCGTCTACCTAGAGCCTGACAAGCCCGTCGAACCATACCTGGACCGAATCGTCTGGGTCGTGGGGAGATTGGGAACTGTCAACGTGATACTGGGTGGCGACGTCAATGCCTATAGTACCTGGTGGGGGAGCCACTCCGGGGACCGGAGGGTGAGTGAGGTTGCAGCCGTTTTCGACCAACTGGAGATCGACGTGCTGAACCGAGGATCTGAGCCGACGTTTGAGGCGTATCGGGACGGGAAGCGCTATGCCAGCTGCGTCGATATTACCGCTTGCTCGACCACTCTGCTCGAATGTGTGGAGGGCTGACGTCTAGCAGACGACGTATCTTCGTCGGACCACAGGGCAATTCTGTTCGAGTTGAAACTTGTGAGGTCCGTCGACACGGACATCAGGGATCATCAGACAAATTACAGGCTTTGGGAAATATTAGGTCGACTGCGCTCTAAACGAGAGCCTGTGTCGGACTGACTCATTCACAACAATAATAAATTAATATCCTCGAATTGAGCACTCAAGGAGAGTACACGTGGCGCGCTGTACTGCGCTCTAGTCCTTTCCGATCTCGGCATTAAGTCCACGGTGCTCAGCAACCCCTGGGTGCCGAATTTACCCATCCAATGAAGAATTAAACTCGCGACGGGCTACGCAAGTATCGTCCTCGTGTCTGCTCGTGCAGCCAAGCGATACGCGTACAACCTTTTTTTTGAACTGGCCGCACATTTTTTATTATTTTCAATACAAAATGACATCGGAGTGACAGCGGTGGTCTGTCACTCGACCGCAGCCATCTCGCGGTCACGCTGCCGCCGGTCCGCCAGTACCAGCGCGAAGGATGGCGTCCTCGCCGCAACTGCGCGCTTCTAATTTCACAACTTCCACTGCCAACAGAGGAGTGGAAGCGAGGGAAGTTGAAATTGCCAATATCCATCTGGGTACGTATTGCAGCAAAAACATTTTCAAATTAGATTATAATATGCGCTTATGGTGCAGTACCGTCTACTGAGGGCGGCTGGCGACGCCTGCCCGCGGCTCGCAGCAGGGGTATATTATTCGCAAAAGATACTTTATTTTGGCTATATCCACTTATTTTGTCGCTTTTAAGCGGTAAACGCTTCAGCAACACGCCGACTTGGAACTAGATTAACTATAATATTTGCCGAACGATGCTGGAAGAGCGGGAACTGTACTGTGCTGTACTTGGTTGTGTGCGTGAGGCGGTACATCTTAATTTTAAAGTTGTTCAGATGCTTTATATCACTACAATATTAGAAATTATCAGAGAAACTGTAAACCGCGTGTATTTACTAGGACTTTAGGAACTTGCAGTTTTTTGTAGAGCCAAACCAATGAAACGGATCCACCAGAGCCGGAAGTTGATCGCTGTCCTTCCGCGGAGCATCCGTCAATTTCTTAAAATAAAAGGATACGACTCGTAGCTTCAGCTGTCTGTCAGTGAAGATCTCGCCGACGGTCCAGCGGTTCGAGATTACCAAAACCGGTCGAGTAAACAGCTGTTATTTTCATAGGTCATAAAACAAAATTTATTGGTTTTTATTTCCTTTTTGTAATTAATCTATAACCGAGCGACAAAGCGGAATCCGTCCTCTTTTCAGATAACGGCGCGCAGGCGTGGAGCGCGCACTGCGCGGTGGGCGAGCGCGCCTCCCCCACGCCGCCATCGCCGCCTTCGCGCGACCGCTCCGCCTCCTACATACAGGTGGACCGTCGGGCGGGCAGTGGGCGGCCGCACACCGACCCCGCCCCCTAACGCTTTCCGTTTAATCGTCTCTCTCTCGGCCAAATTTATCTTGCGTAAGTGTTTTTACAGGTGCTAATACAAAAGCAGCGCCATCGCCGCGAGGCCGGCACGGGCGCACGGACGCCGCGCCCCGCCCCGCCGCCGGATGTCACCACTCGGCGGAAGTCTCCGGCTGCGGCCGTTGCAAGCAACAAGATTGTGTGCCCACTGGAGCAGCTACAGCGCATGTTGCGAGAGAGTGGACAATCTGACGTGGTGATTGTCATTAGTTAATTTAACAGGTCTAAGTGTTATAATAAATTAAAAAGTAACTCGGATACAGGCTGGCGGATGCGAGGCGTGCGGCGGCGGGTGCGGCGGATGCGGCGGCGGGCCCGGTGGCGCGCTGCCCGTGACCGGGTGCCCTGCGCTGGCGCTGCTGCACCACTCGTGAGATTAATATCCGCACAATTAATTCTGCATTTGGTATTCAATTTCGTGATATGTGGTGCAGCCAGTCAGCAAAGGCGCTGGTCGCGGCCGCGGCTGCCGAGGAGACATGGTACTAGCTCTTTGCGCTGAGCTGAGGAACAGTATACTAAATCGATGAAGAACTATATCCACACACATGTAATTGGTGCCACTTGAACGGATGCGGCGCGAACGCTCGACTCACATTGATGCGTTAGATAACAAAAAAAATATGCCTCGTCCCGAAAGAACGCTATTAGGTACGTCAGTCATCTGATATTCGACGCTCTGTCCTAACCTAACCTAACCTGCCAAAAAACCCGCTCACGCTGCTGCCGGGCTGCGCCCAGGACTCGGTAGCTCGGTGGTCGCGCGTGTCTATGTACCGTCACCATTTAGGCGTGTCAAGCCAGTCCCTTACGGAGAACCACACCCGGAGTAGAAGTAGAGTTACTCGCACGTAGTTGCACCCGCTTCCCGTTAGGGCCCCACCGCCCGCGCCCGCGCCCGCGCCTGCTCCCGCGCCCCCGCCCGCACCCGCGCCCGCGCTTCGCCCGGACGAAACAGTAGTAAGGTGAACGTGAGGGTGAATAGGATGGGAACCTGTATCAGCTGCGTTACTGTAAGACAACAGGATCCCACCCTCCCCCGCGTAGCCTTGTCATTAACATCATTTGTTGTCGTAAATTTATAACATAACAATTATTTTAAGGACTTCTGCACCTGACACGTAGTGGACAACAAATACGAATCCACTTATAGTGAAACTTCCCACCCCCACCCCCAATTCCGCGCGTGCTAAAGTTACAAGCGGCGGGCGGGCGCACAACGTTCGCAAGTTTTTTTTTTTTTATTAACGTGTGTAACAAAATGCTAATGGTCGCATACCCCGGAACCAGAAGGGCCGGTAACGGGGTAATGTCGGACTCCAACAGGCTAAAAAGCTTCACACGGTATTCCAATCACTTCCGAAGATATGCACGAGGGTCACAGGATAACATCAAGCAAGGTCCTGCGCTCGGCTCCGCCCGTTGGCGGCGAGCTGTCTACGCACTATGACCGCGTCCTGCCCCTACGGCGCCCGCTCTCTAAGACGCTCGGTCTCCCGTTTATGTGTCATAACGGAGTCACAGAATCGAGATACTGCATCCCATAACGCTTTGCTTCCGACCATGGTACGCACCACTGCCGGCAGCGAGAGGTTACTCCCTATCGCCGTTACGAGCGTGGCCTTATCCCCCCCGAGTCGCGGGCAATCGTCCAGGGTGTGCAACGATGAGTCCACCGGGTGTTCGCACTCGTCGCAGGCCTCGTCCGTCCTACCGCTACAATTACGCAAGTGCAGATATCTCCCGAAGCAACCGTGCGCTGTGAATATCTGCACCAGGCGGAAATTGAGGACTGTGCAGGGTCTATCCAGCCAGTCCGCAAGGACCGGCCGGACGGCTTCCACGACGAGGCGAGCGTGCGTCGGGTCTCGAAGTCGTCGTTCCCATCGCCGAAGCACCTCCCGTCGCGCCCCTCGCCGCCACATCACCTCCTCGTCTGGCGACGGACGCTCGCCCCGCTCGAAGGCGCACTTCCGCCGCCAGTAAACACGCACCAGTGACTCCGCATCGAGATCCCACGGCGGCGTCCCGGCGAGGAAGCACGCCGCCTCGAAGGAAAAACAGTACGGTAACCGCGTACGACCCTTATGGTCATGATACGCTGCGGTAATCGCAGCAGAATCCGGCCGAGGTTTGACAGGTTCTCCGCCCATATGGGCGCTCCGTATAGCGCCATAGAGCGCACCACTCCGATAAAGAGTCGCCGGCATCAACGTTCGCAAGTCAGTGGAGTGAGCCAAATGTAGGGCGCACATAAACCCCGCCAGCCAGCCGCCGGTGCTGGTCTTGCATTGTATTTGTTCTCCTGGATACATGGCGTCTCATTATCCAGCACTCGTCGTGTTGGCAGATGCGGAGCAGCGGCGGAGGCTGTGGCGGGAACTACGACGGCGCAGCAGCAGGGGACTGCCACGCGTCCAGCCCGCCAGGTGCGTCCGTCGGCCCCGCTCAAGGGCTGCACGTCTCTCATATCCTGACCCCGTGACGATGCACTGCGCGATAGCGTGATTGACTTCAATCGTCGTCCGTGTCTTTGTCCGCACGCAATGCCACGCCCGCGGTGCAAGTGCAATTCTTCCATTTTCCTCCAACTTACTGAGTTTGTTACCAATGGGAAATTTTCAGAAAAACAATCCAAGTACGCTGTGGCAGAAGGTCAACAGCGTTGCGGAGGAATTTGATTCGGCGGATGGTGAGCTCTACGATTTGATCCCAACACTCGGCGCAGGATCACGGTGGAGTGCGTTTGCAATAAATAGCAAAGTCGCAGGGCCCGAACGGTTGGACGTGTACCGGCTGGAGCGCGGCGGGGCGGCGCTGAGCGCGCGCGGCGCAGCTCCCACCAGGCTCGAGCGGGCGCTGCGGCGCGGCGTGCGTCCCGCGACCCGTCTGCTGGCGGAGCTGCTGGCGGCGCCGCGGCTGCTCGCCGCGCTACCCGCCGCGCTGCTGCTCGCGGCTCTGAGGACAGCGCTGGCACCGGCGCGTGATGCCGTGGTCGGTCTGGTCCAGACACTATCTGACTACGCTCTGAAACCGGTGCTAGCACTAACTTTTAACGCATTACTACAACCGGCGCTTGTATGCGCGGCGCGGTCGGCGCACGCGCTGCGAGAGGTGCTGCGGCCGCTGGCGCTGGCGCTGGGTGACGCGCTGGAACCGGCCGCGCGCCTGTTGGCGGCCACGCGCCTCGTGCACGTGGAACGCCGGTGTGGTTGCGCTCGCGTCGCTTAGGGCGAACCCTCTGGGCAGCTCGCGCCTGGCTACCAGTGCTGGTGACGCCGACCCAACTCATGCAGTCAGAATATATTATAGTTATGAATTTGTGCGCGTGTCACCGGTTTGTTCGTACGTGATCGCTAAACACGTGCGGGTTCAACTCTGAACTGTAGTCGTATTGTAACATATTACTTACGTTGCAAACGGATGTAACAACGTGTCCTGTTTTATCTATTGCGTATGTAAAAAACCTATAATTAGATCATTAGCTTATATGTACACGTGTATTTACACATACATATATATACACATATGTAAGAGGGGTGTATCCATGATTAAATATTAGCTTTTTGATTCGTAGTTGTTTACTCCAACGGCTAACGTTTTCAGTTCCGATAAATATGTAAAGGTACCGCGCAATTGATCAACGAATCACACAAACACACACACTAACCAAATAATCAAGGACAGTGCTTGCTGCGAACCGCGAACGAACTGCGACTTCCTCTGCTTCTGATGATGTAGCCGCTTGAAAGCTATAGCTACTTTTACGGCTCATCTGGTACTGGGCTGCTGCGAGTTCCCGCTGCGCACACGCGTTATATGGTGTAGTGAAGTGGTGCCGGTGATGGGGCCGCACCGCTGCACCGCTGCACCGCTGCACCGCCGCACGTTGCGCCGCGCGCCCCCGCGATGCAATTACATAATATTTCATTGCCTTCTATTAGCTCTTTCCATGTGGTGTTGTGTTGTTGTTGTTGTGTCGTTGTGTTGTTGTTTCGTTGTGTTGTTGTTTCGTGGTGTTGTTGTTTCGTTGTGTTGTTGTTTCGTTGTGTTGTTGTTTCGTTGTGTTGTTGTTTCGTTGTGTTGTTGTTTCGTTGTGTTGTTGTGTCGTTGTGTTATTGTGTTTTTGTGTTGTTAAATTGCATCTGTCTATTTAAGTTTACTGTCCATGGAAATATTTTCTTTCTTTATTACGTTACGTTAACATACCTTAAAAGGTCGGAGTAAACTTCATTACTCGTTCCTTAGCCACCCTCACCCTTCCCCATACCTCGCTGGACACAATCACTATCACCACCACCACCACCATCAGCCGAATGATGTCGACTGGCGGTCATGTGCCGCCCATATCACCAGGCATCAGGGTTTCATATGGAGGGGGCGGATTTGGGCCATTTCCCACCACGCTGGCCCAATGCGGATTGATGGGAGCCAGAGCCTCATCTGTTAATTAGCAGCGTGCACCACGAACAGGTGAGGTTGGCTTGGTGCCCGTGAGTTGTTGTGCGGGAACCCTTACACCCCCTTTTTTGTTTTTAAACAATTATATAATTGTTACCAATTGTTGTAGAAATCAGTGAAAATAATGTGTGTGTATATGAAAAGCAGTTTCACATTAAGAGAGAAGATCTTCTAATTATTATCAATGTTTAATTGTTATGGAAATTGAATTTAACAATGATAATTGCATGCACGGATCAGCGCATGTGGAGTATTTGAATCCCGCGCCAGCTTCGCTCCGTTGGCTGGCACTGTTACACCAAGAAACCAACCAGCTAACCAAGAAGCAACCTGGCACACACTTAAGTTTTGCATATGAATAATAGTTATAATGAAATTCTAAATTATGATAACGCTTTCTTAGTCATGTGTCAATGCCTAACCAGGAACACAGCCATTGCATCAGATAATGGCAGTTCTCAACAGCAGGCAGCGACGGTGTCTGTTTTGCGTTTAAAAACTAAATTAACCTTTATTCCGTGGTTAGTGTTTAATTTAATATATTACATAAATAAATATATCTTTAATGATAATAAGCTTTAGTCGGTCATGTAAAAGCACCATTACCGGCAGCCTGGTGTCTCCGGTTGATGAAAGCTAGTCCACTAAAAAGTGTGTGTTTGGTATAATTGAAGGTGAGTGCTATTTTGTGGAATAGGTTCCAAGCGTGGGTACTACCCAACGTGTCTTTATTTCAATTATAAGTCTGTGAGACGTAAATGCATGACATCCTGAAGCCAGATCAATGTAAATTTTTGTTCCAACAATCATTAGAAATGAGTGGACTAAATTCTACCCGAACCTTTCCTAGAAAACTCCAGGAAGCTGGTCTGAAAGGCTGTAAAGCGAGGATGAAGCTCTGGCTCTTTTATAATAATGAGGCTCGGTATGAATGGGTCCTAAAATACCAAAATTCTACTGAAGATTGGTCAAACATCGAGTGGTTAGACGGATAAAAATTTGAGGTTAATAAGTCTATTTAATTACCTGGTAGCCGTGAACAATATGTACGGACAGATATCGAGTGGCGCACTCGCATGGAATCCAGCCAGTAGCACTTTCCACGTGGCTTCTCGCGAGCTGATTCCAAGTCCAAATCGATCCCGACACTCTCCAATAAGTACTGGTTATAGACTGCTCACTAATTAACTAAAATACTCTCGGGCGATGAAAAAAGCGCATAATAACAATAAATTATTCTTTGTGCGCGTGCGCGGGCGACGCGGGTGGGACCTGCAGCTGGCGCTGCTCGCTCGCCGGGAATTTGTGGCATTCCACGCTGTGTTGCCATGTATGTACGGTAAAATATTTATTTTTTACACGAAAACATTCAGATATTAAAATGAGTACTAAATGGTTTCGTGGCGGAACGCAATATGACTTCAAAATAAAATGCGTTACTATAATTATTTTCATTTGATTCCACTTTTTAGCAATTCAAATTTTTGGTACACACAGCGCTGGCTGCCAGACCAGAGCGGAGTGTGGAAGACGACGCAATCTAGTTTGACTACTTTGTGTTTAATAGTTACAGATACATTTACTGAAAACATAATTTAAAAGGTCCGAGTTAACTTCATTACTCGTTGCTTGGCCACCCCCACCCCTACCTCGTTGGACGCAATCACTATCACCACCACCATCAATCGATAGACATCCACTGCCGGACATAGGCCTCCCCCAAAGATCCCCACATCGGGCGATCCCGCGTTGCTTGTATCACCAGGCACCAGGGGCCGTTGTTTGTAGGGTTTATACGGGGCGATTTGGGCCACTTCTCATCGCGCTCGCCCAAAGCAAGTTGGCGGGAGCCCGAGCCTCGTCTGTTGATTAGCACGGTGCACCACGAGCAGGCGAGGCAGACTTGGGTCCCGTGAGTTGTGCGGGACCCCAACCCTTGCCGGCTAAACGCAATCAGCTCACGGCTATTCACACATCTTCAATCGCAGTTTCGTGTGTCACAGCGCCTCTTCTTCTTTCTCCTGCCCTGGTCCCACTTTTATGTAGGGTCGGCACAACATGTTCTTCATTACCGAACATGTTGTAAATAGTTTTGGCTAAACTTTTTACGACCGGCCGCCTGCCTGACATCAACCCTCTTTTTTGGGAATCTTTGGGGCCTTTTTTTTTTTTTTTTCTTTCTTCCCCATTTGTATTTCGCTGTTGTTACTAAAATTCACAAATGTACATAACTTAAATATTAAAGTCATTGGTACATGCCGAGATTCGAACCCGCGACCTTCGGATTGAAGGCCGCACGCTCTAACCATTAGGCCAGCGAGCTACTCGTGTGTCACAGCGCCGTGAGGAGGAAATGAGAGGCGCTTCGTTTGTTATAAAAGTACTTTATTGTTGATGTGCATCTGCATGCGGCGGGCGTAGCGCATGCTGCTGCTGCTGCTGCGCGTGCTGCTGTTGCTGTGCGTGCTGTTGCTGCTGATGCGCGTGCTGTTGCTGCTGATGCGCGTGCTGTTGCTGTTGCGCGTGCTGCTGCTGCTGCTGCTGTTGAACGTGGTGCGAGTGTACGCCCGGCGGCGCCAGCTGCGCGAGCACTAAATGTGGGCGTGCGGGCGCGGTGCGCCGTAAGGCCAACTGCTGTAGCTGCAACGCTCTTAGCGCCGCGCCTTCTCCGCCCGAACCCGCCACTCCTGCGCCGCTCGTGCCGCCTATGCCTGCCTATTTTTTTCAATTATTTATAAAAAAAAAACACTGCTCAATCGTTATCAACAACTGGTGATCCTAGAACTACCAAAGTAACAATAACCCGTAACCATGAAACGGTCATCGGTGGAAGCAGCAGCACAATCATTACTACGAAGCTCAATTAAATAATGATTTTTTTAACTTCAAAAGTTCACACCCTCACACATTCCGTATTGTTTGGCGCACCGACCAACGTTAATAACTCCCCCCGATTACCCCCTAACGGCGACAAGCTGGACGCTCCTTATCTTCCACATGAACAGTCATCTATAAGACAAAACAGCACGCTGTTGAGCAGCTCTAGCTTTTGAACCTGAATACTTACTTGGGAGTGCGGTGAGGCGCTGTGATGCAAGATCTTGAGATGATGCCGCGAGGCCAACGCCTGTTGTCGGTACAGCAGCTGAGTGGGCGCGCGCGCGACCTCTCCGCCACCCGCCCGCCGCACCTCCACGCCGGACCCGCCCACGCCGGCGGCGGCCGTCACTGAGCCCACCGCGCCGCCCGCAGCGACCGCGCCGCTGCCAGCATGCGCTGCGACCACGATGCGCTGCGGCACAGCGGCGGGCGCCGCGCTGGCCGCACTAACCGCGCCGCCGGATGTCGTCGCCGCACCCACTTTCATTTTTTCCTTGGCGATGCGCTCTGCTCGGCGCGTCGCCACCTCCATGGGTGTCGGCGGCGCGTCGTAGTCCACGCCGTGATCCGCGAGCAGCGCTTGGTGCTTAAGGTTGCGGTGCGCGGCGTCATCGAGCCGGCGCTTGGGTGCGGCGCGGCGGCGCTCGGCGGCCTCGCGCATCGCGTCAAGCCGCTGCAAAGGCGGGCGCGGCGAGTCGTCGTCCGCGCGGCGGCGCGCCGGCGCCGGTTTCTTGTGCTTGCGCCGCGCGCGCTCGGGGTCGGCGAGGGCGTCGTGGCGGTCGCGACAAGTGCGCGGCGAGCGGTACGCGCGCGCGGCGTCGTTGACCAAATCCGCCGCCCAGTCCCAATTGGGAGCGCGTGCTGCCGGCGCTTCTGGGGGCAAACGTTGGAGTCGCAGTGCACGACGTAACGCAGCGTCTTCGCCACCCGTCCATTCCGGCTGCGGCGGCTCACGGTGTGGTGGTGGGATCCGCGGTCGGGCGCGAGCTCGCGCACCCCCACCGGCCGCCGCTGCGCCGCGTTCGAACAATGAAGGCGGCGCGTGCGCCGCACGCGGCACGGCCCGCACTCGACGCTGTTCGCGGCTGCTAGCACCGGCACCGCCCCTGACATCTCGCCGCGCGACTCCAGGCAGCAATGACTCGGCCGCAGCACCGCGCCGATACAACGCGCGCGCCCAGCTCTCGTAGTATACATCGCCCTCGCCGGAAGGAGGAGTAGGTGGGCACCACATCTGCACAGCAAAGGAGGGGTGAGCGACAAGAGCAGCAGTGCGCGCGGGCGGGAAGCCCGGGGACTCCCGAACATACAGCGAGCAGACACTTACTGGCATACGTTCCACGGGGCCGGCGCCACTGATCCACACCTGCAAGTCAGACAGAGCATAAGACGCGTGCCCGCGCGAGTCCTCTGCGGCCTCTCGGCGCGTGTCAACGCCGCACACACGGCGCGACACGGACCGCAGCGGAGCCATTAGTAATTCAGACAAGCGCTTCGCTTCCATCAATCACGCCGCGCGCGTTCCTATGCGCACGTCACACTTGCAATAAATCCGGCCGCCCCGCTCCCCTACATCCTACACCCTACCCTGTGCCCGCATTAAACGCAGCCTATTCATGGCCTAAAGTGTACGTTATCTCATCTACCAATACAAAACACGTTTTTTCAAGTTAAAATGAACTTTTACCTGACCGTAACTGAAACAGCAGTCTTAAGCAGAAACTATTAACTCAAATTATCGAATTCCAAAATGTTCTCGTGTAGCACAGCCACATCGCTGCACACCCACGCAGGCGCGCGGGTCGCGGAGTGGCTGGTGGGATCAGGGGTCGCGCGGGACCCAAACGATCACACTCGTCTAGCTGGGCACAAAGGCCGGCTTACGGCACGCGCTAAATCACTATAATACTACTATTAATTGCAACGCGCAGAGTTTAGTTGTCTTAGCAGGTCATGGTTGAAATTGATGGGGTGGGGATTAAGGAGTGAGTACGGGGTAGAAGCGGGAGTACAACTTTGTAGGGAGGGCGGCGCGGTGCTCGGCTCCGGCCGTAAATGCTTGGTGCACGTTACATCCCTGACGTTCGGCGGCGTCGCCGTTTTGGTGGCATCTCGCGCGAGCACCGTACCGACGTAAGATTTCAAGCATTTACGGACGAAATCGAGCGGCACCAAAACGTCGAACGTCAGAAATATAAACGCAGAGTAGCTTGTGTAAAGTCATTTATTGTAATCGTCGTCCGGCGGGCGCGGCGCGGCGGCCAGCCACGCGTCCAGCGTGCCGTTGCGCAGCGCGCGCCGCCGGCCGCCGCGCGCGCTCCCACCACCACCGCCACCACCGCCGCCGGCCGCGCCGCGCTCCGCCCGCTCGCCGCGTTCGTCAAGCGTCCAGAGGTTGATCTGAACCGTACCGCGCGATCGAGTGCGGGGCTGCGGATGCGCAACGCGCGGCGTGGCTGTGGACATGGGCAGCGGTGGCGTGGGCGGCGGCGGCGGCGACGGCGGCGGGAGTGAGAGCGAGGGCGGGGATGACGGAGACGACGGCGGCGAGGGCGGCGAGGGAGCGGCGCGGGGAGCGACGCGGCGGCGACGAGCACGCACCTTCGCGCGCGAGTCCCCGCGACAGTATGTCAACTCGGGTTCGGCGGCGGCCTCGACAGCGGGCTCGGCGGCGAGCTCGGCGGTGGGCTCGGAGGGCTGGTCGCGCAGAGCTCGTCGGGCTCTCTCCCACTCGTGCAGCTGCCGGCGCATCTCGCCGAGAGCGGCGCGCTCGGCTTCCGTGGCCGCCTCGCTGCACTCCACCAATCGCATTGCGTACTTTTCTATCGGCGTTAACTGCAATCGATAACGCAATATAAGATATTTTTCATTCAACATGATCAAATACTCTTCAAACGTTTGACAACATTTCGTTCGATTGGAACATCCCCAACACAAAAAACCGCTCGCACCATTCATTCGTGAAACAGTACACCATTCATATACCATTCCAATTTGATCAATCATTACTTATTGAGAAACTATTCCCCGAGCTTTGACCTTGGCACATTTATACTAAATGGAATGGTCAAGAGGGAGTTCAGCTTTTTCTCTACAGTTGAAGGTTATTAAAAATTATAATATGATATTTTATTAAATTAATTTACAAATGAAAACAACTATTTTATACTTATGGTACTACAAATTTTAATTTCTTGGTCCATTACAATTGGTGATTTCAGGATTTGATGAGCATTTTACACCTCTGTATCATCATATTTATTATTTGTATTTATTTTATTATCCTTACTATAGTAGTCGTGTACAATAATTAGCAGTTAATTTATCTGCCGGCAGTATTTTACAAACAGGAATTAATTTAATACCAGTCCTTTTACAATTACCCTTTTTTTCGCTAACCAGATTCTTAACACCAGCTTTTTTTGTAATCCTTTTACATCTTACAAACAAGTAACAAAATTCCGCGCATACACGCACGCATACACAGTCATGCATATACCTGGTTCATGAGCGTGGCGAACTCTGCGAACTCTGCCAGCTCGGCGCAAGGTGGAGCGCGCGGCGCGGCGGGCGCCGGCGCGGGCCCGCAGTCGCTCGGCGGCGCCTGCGCCGGCGCGCTGGCTGGAACCGGCATCGTATCCTCAAACTCGGCGAGGTCGCCTTGCGCCTCGGCGCGTGCGGCTCGGGCAGCAGCCGCGTCCGCCTCATCCTCGGCGGCGGCGAGGGCGCACTCCAGCTCACCATCCGCGCTCGCGTCGCCGGGAACTCCCGGAGTACTCGAAGCACTCGCGTTGGTTGCTTCCGCCTCGCCGCCAAATAGTTCTTTGATATTGGACTGCAAATACCAGAGAATCGGATATTTACCTTACCGAATAAATTGTTGTATACAGTTTGTAGTAAACAATCTGACAAGATTAACTTTTTTATTTTTAATGTCTAACAAAAATACACAAAGCAACAAAAAATTGTATTTTTGTAAAGGTTATGAGTAGAGCGAGAGATGTAATGGTAACGCAAATATGATTAAAATTAAATTCAAATAAGTGACACTAGATGAGCCAATCACAAATGCCTGGCGAGACCAAGGTGGGAGAACAACAGTGCCATTCTATGTCATAATAAAAAAGATTACATTCAAAATAAGCGGGGACCACTTGCAGGTAGAGGTCCGATCCATCTGCACCCACCCCACAAGTGCTTGCTTTACTGCTCTTTTAATACGGCCCACGTGCACCCGCGACAGTTATGTTGTGTTGTGTATGCAACATTACATATTACAGCTTGAAATAGAGCAATGCTGTTGTTGTTGTGTTGTAAGCAGTGATCTTGACACAATTTATATTACATTATATAACTTCATATGTAGCATTAGTAGCAAGTACCGTTAGTGTATATATATATATATAGTTAAACATCTTGTTAGGCAACCTCGTTCTGTGGAACTAACCAGCCGCAGGTAGGAGGTGGTGAAGTGACCGTCTTCAATGGCGAGGTGTCCGAGCGCGCGCTTCTGCTCGGCCTTGCGCAGGATGTTCTCCTCCACGGTTGCTGCGGTAACGAGGCGAAACACGTGCACGTCGCGCGTCTGTCCGATGCGGTGGCAACGGTCCTGCGCTTGCGCGTCCATTGTGGGGTTCCAGTCCGAGTCATAGAACACAACGCAGTCGGCGCCCGTCAGGTTGAGCCCCACACCGCCGCTGCGCGTGGACAGGATGAATGCGAAAACGCGCGCGTCCGCATTGAATCGGTCCACGAGCGGCTGCCGCTGCTCGACACGTGTAGCGCCATCCAGCCGCAGATACGTGTGGCCGTGCATGGACAGGAACGCTTCCAGCACATCCAGCACGCGCGTCATCTGCGTGAATATGAGCACGCGGTGTCCGCCCGCCTTCAGCCGACGCAGCAGCCCGTCCAGCGTCTGCAGCTTCCCTGCAATGTCGCAAGAACATTAGCGATACTTTCACACTGCAGGTAGGACACGTTGGAACAATCTCCTGTCTCCCTGCAGAGGCTTAAAGGCAGTTAATAACTTTAAGGCCAGATATAAATCAAGGCTTATAATGGAGCAAAAACAATCTATAATCTAGCTGTCTCAGTGCCTTAAAGTGAGTCCCAGCACTTCCTGCTTGCCACTGTTTTGTGTCCTTCCTTATGTTTGTGTGTGTGTGTTATCATGTGTTGACTATGTCTATGCCATGTACCTGTCCTTTGTGTTACTTTGTTTTCTTTTTGGTGATTCCAGTCACATTCAGTACTGTGTCGTTAAGGTATAGGTACAATCAAATAACTGCGCTGAATATCAGTTTTAAGGGTGCGTGCCCTAATGTATTTTGAGCCTAGTAATCCATGTTTGTCTGATTATATTGTGTGGATTGTTTTAAAATAGATAGATAAATCGTTTATTGTAGCTAAAAAATTTAACACACACATACATATACATTAACAAACAAGAACTTTCATTATATAACCACATGAACTACATTGACACACTGTATAGACATGAGTGTATGTGTGTTGCAATGTTACAAATGGCCGTAGCTCAGTGAATTATTCACCTGCTGGAGGTAAAACATTGATTTTCAGCTACCGCCCAAATTATATATATTTATATAAACACGATATATATATTTTATTATCTCTCACCTAAGAGTCATTGTGGCCAGGGCCATCCTTGTTGACAAATATAGTTACAAAGCGAATTTATTGAGTTATGTATAGTTTGACAAAGTACACGCACCACAGTCATACTGCAGCAGGCGTGGGTGCGGGAACGCGACGGCCTGGCGCGCGGCGGGCGCGTGCAAGAGCGCAAGCGCGCAACGCGCGTGCGGGCCGGCCACGCGCGCCTCCAGCTCTGCGCGCCGCCGCCACTCGCGCCACTCCAGTCCGCCCCCGCACACCAGCTCAGCGGTACAAGCGCGCGCCCCTCCGCAGCACACGCTGAACCTGAACCACGCGCATGTTAATTGTTTGTAGACACCACTGAATATTTTCCATTTATATCTATTACTTGTTTCCATTTATATCTACTACTTGTTATAATAATGTTACGTCTATTTTACTTACTGGTGGCTAATAACTATAGCTAACAAGCGGACATAGTGGCAGTAGGTATCATATATTAATTTATCCATTCGTTCATGTGTAAATGTTACCTGTCGATAATGTCGTGCATCTGCTGCAACAGGTCCTCGATATCGCGCGGCGCAACGGCATGTATAGAGGCGCGTACCGCGGCACGTAAGTCTGCGCCGTACAGCGGCAGTCGCCAGCAGCGGCGCTCGTTCGTCACCGCAAGCCGGCGGAGCGCCGCGCGCCGCCACGCGGCCGTGCGGGCCGCGGCACCGTGTACCGGCGCAACCGTTGCTGGAGTGACGGTGGGACGCACCGCGGCCGAAGCAGAAGCACGCGTAGCGGCAGGGGGCAGCGGCGCCTGAGGTGGCTGCGAAGGCGGCGCGCGCGGCACGAGGCGCAAGTGTAAACGGAGTGCGGACGGCGGCGGACGAGGCGGTGGGCGACGCGCCTCCACCAGATCGTCGAGGGCACGCCGTGGCGGCGCCAGATGGCGGATGCGGTGTGCTGCAAATGCGCCCACGCCGGTGATCTCGAGTGCGGCGAGGTTGCCGGCGAGGCGTGCCGCCGCCCGCAGCGCGGCCCGCGCTCCGCTCGCTGCTCCAAGCGCCAGCGCGGGTAGCAACATATGCAATGGGCGAAGCTGCAACGGCGACGACACAGCACGCGGCTCAAATAGGTCCGGGTGATTGCACACCTTTCGCAGCTGCATCAGCACATTGATCACGCTCAACAAGTTGCCAGAGGCGAGACTTTCCCTCGTTCTGTAATTAATATATTATGATGATTAGCAGTAATATTAGGAACGGCGGAATGGCAATGCCTATAAACCACTTCAGTGGTTTGGCAAGATTTTAACTTTATGTGTCAAAAATAGATAAAAAATTCCGGATCGATAAAGTGACAGCGAGTAAAGGTCCCCATCCCGTGGGGCAGAAAGGGCGAGTGGAGCGGCGCGATACGTACTTGGCACGCGCCATGAAATCGTCGTAGAGATAGCGCTGGCGCTTGGCGAGGCGGCACATAAGTACATGCTCGTATTTGCGCGGCATCTGGCGCTCCACGTCAGCCTTGAGGCGCCGCAGTAGGAAGGGCCGCAGGATCTCGTGCAGGCGCCGCACCTTCACATCCACACATTTACATTGCTGTACATGATAATATCAAAAAATACTCTTGAAACAAGTAAATACGGTTCACGTAGCCAAAAGAGAGGACCGAATGTAATCTCGTCACGTCACGTGATTAAAACAAAATGGCGAATTTCATATATACCACAAATAACTAACATTAATGTTTTTCTTAGTTTTTTTACTATAGTCAATATTATGATTGAGCCACAGCCATGGCGCGTCCAGCAGCAAAAGCCGTTGCTTTCGCGAGTACGTGGCCAGTCCACAAGGTTCCCCACATTAGGCTTAGTCAATCAGTGTGTCGTATAGTTAAGCAAACGGTAATTAGTCAACATCACGTGGAAATTCAAGTCGTGAACGGCGCGTACCAGGGCGTCGTTGTAGCACTGCGAGCCCTCCGCGATGCCGGCTACGGGACTGAACCACTCGCGGAACTCCGAGTGCGAGGCGAACACGTCAGGCATCAGGAAGTGCATCAACGACCACAACTCCAACAGGCTGTTCTGCAGCGGCGTACCCGTCAGCAGCAGTCGCCTGCAACACGCGACGCATGAGATCGTGCGTGATAACAGTGTAACAGGTCATAAATAAAGCCACTCACCTTTCCGTTTGAAAGTTCAACAACATCTGCCACCTCTGAGACTTGAAATTTTTTATGTTCTGGGCTTCATCAAGAATGAGGTATTTCCATTTTTTCCTTCGAAAACTTTGATGATCCTGCACCACCAACTTGTAAGAGGTAATGCACACATGAAAAGAGTTTGCTTTAGTCCAACCCACACGTTTCAACTTTCTCTCTTTAATAGTCCCGTAGTAAGTTAGAATTTTGAACGCAGGGCACCATTTCTTGAACTCCATCTCCCAGTTAAGCACGACTGAGGTTGGTGCCACAACAAGGTGCGGACCCCAGTCACGCCGCTCGAGCGCGAGGTGCGCCAGCAATGCGATGCTCTGGATAGTCTTGCCTAGCCCCATCTCGTCGGCTAATATACCGTTAAGGCCGCGCGCGTGCATTGTAGCCAGCCAGTGTAGACCCACATGCTGATACTCTCGAAGGGAATGCCTCAGCAACCGCGGCACTGGCGTGCCTACAGCAGTCTCTGACAGAGTTGTGCCAGTGGGCTGCAGAGACGCGGCCAACGACGCCGCTGCCTCCACTCGCTGCTCTCCACCAGCGCCATTTCCACTTTCTTCACCCGTCTCGCCACCGCACGCTTCGTCCGTCTGCGGCTCCATAAGCGTCTCCAGCGCTTCTGAATCAGACGAGTCGGAAACGCTTCTGAAGTCGTCATCTGTATCGTTCATATTCTCATACTCCTCATTTAACCTGTCATCATTTTCGTCACTATCTACGTCGGTATCGGCGTCTACTTCGGTGGCGGTCGAGGCATCGGTGTCTTCATCAGGTGCGGCTGTCGAATTTGCTGGATACGAGGCGGCGTAGCGACTCATAAGCTCGTCAAGATTGAGCTCGGCCTCATCTTGCAGGGCAGCAACCTCCGCAGCAGTGTCTTCTGGGCGTTCAGCGAGTTCCTGCTCAGCGATGGTATCCTCATCGTCGGCCGAGTCCGCGTCCGGTCCATAGTCAGAGGGAGGCGGCGAGTGCGCGGGTACGTAGCCGGGCGGTAGGAGGTCACCGAGCGCGAGGTCCGACTCGCGGCGTAGCGCTTCGAGTTCATCGCGATGGTCGACGGCATCAAGCGCCGCTTCGCGCTCGGCCGCCGCTATCGTCTCCTCGTCGTCATCTGAGCAGCCGCGCGGGGTGAACTCGTCGTCGGAAGGCGGCGTGTCGAGCGCGTCGGGCGCGTCCGCGATCCCGACAGTGGCGTCGGGCGCCGCGGGTCGGCTGAGATTGGCGGCCAGCTGCCGCGAGTAGCGCTCCGTGCGGTCCACGATGTAACTCAACTGCTCGTCGAGCGCCTCCTTCCGAGCGCGCTCTACCCGTCGCACCCGTTTCCACTCCACCAACTAAGTAAGAATCATTTGTAAATATTGTATGACCGATATATCAGTTTGCTTTGTGTCAAATGACTTTAGATTAAATTGTAGATCAGGCCATAGGAACAATAAACACAGATTCACTATAAACGCTTCGCGCTCTGCGTCCAGGACTCAGAACTGCAAAGGTGCGTCACGCGTACGCGTACAAACGCAACTAAATGGACGCAATGTACTCACCTTTTCTACGTTAGACCAAAACATTCGAATTTCCTTTGCAGCAAATGAGGCAATCTTTTTCAATTGCAATTCTTGAGCTTTTTCTGCTTTCTGTGCGGCGAGAGCTTTGTCTTGAAAATATTTTTGGACTGCTCTGGCGCACTGGAAAACGATAAAAATTATTAAACAAATTGTTAAACAATCAACTGAAAGCTATAAAAAGACAAGCATTATAAACAATAAAGTTACACCTTCTTAGCGGCTTGTTTCTTCCATTTGCGCTCGTGGGCAAAGTCTTGGGCAAGCCAGGCCATCTCCTCGAGTAAGTAGTCCCAATGCGTTTTGGGGCGCGGCGGCTCCATGACGCGCGGCAATCGGCGCTCGGTCCACAGGCCGGCGCGCGCCAGCTCTGCCACGCGCGCCGCTACATACGCCTCTTGTTTAGCCTTCTCTACCATTTCGTCGGCAACGCTCAGCAGAGCTTGCGGAGCGATGGCCACTGGTGTTGTCGAAGCGATCGACACAGGATCAAGAGTGGTCGCGGAGGCGGGGGTAGACATGGGGATATCGAGAGGTAGCGGGGCGACGGGAACTGACGGCTGTATGACCGTAAGCGATGCTGGTGCGGAAGGTATGGGCTGTGGTAGAGGCGGCGGCGTTGCTGATGGCGGAGGTGGTGAGGGCATGGGTGGGGGAACAGGCGGGGGCTCGGGCGGCGGGGGTGGCGCCGACGGCGGTGGGCGACGGGCCTCCAGGAAAGCCAGAAACTGCGCTGCGGGCGGTCGTTTACGCCACGCCGCATAGTCCATCATGTTGCCGCCGGCCTGCAGGAAGTACAGCTCGCTCAGTTGCTCCGTGAACCTGCAACCGAGCGCGACGCTTGAGCGGCTGCACGTTCACCACGCGCGACACGCGGACCCGTCGGAATAATGCGCTCACCTCTCTCGTAAGTTCTTCAAACGCAGCAACTTGAATTCAAGCATGCATTTGCGCAGCGCGTGCACATCGTCGGGCACGAGCTTGGGGCGCTTGCGGGGGGGCTGCTCGTCACCGCGGTCGGGCCGCGCGGCGCCGTTGAGCGCGCTCTCCGCTCCACCCCCACCCCCACCGCCACCACCGCCGCCGCCACCGCCGCCGCCACCGCCGCCGACTGCACCTCCTCCGCCGCCGCCACCCCGCTCCACACCCTGGACACATTCATTTAGTAAGTATTTGCTGCAAATCATGCAATTGATCTTACGGCCGACCAACGTGTCAGTGCTTACATCAGAGACAAATTCGATACGGATTTGAGAGTGGATTATGCCTGCTGGAAACCTATGTGAGATCTGTTAATCAGTGCAGACTACTAGAACAATATTCCGTTTATTATTTTAACAAAAGTTCTTTAACATCTTTCTTTTCTTTTGACAACAAAATTCATGGATTCACTAGGTTATATATACATAACTTCCAGTCCAAATGTTTTATACTCTTCAGGAGAAATTATGACGTCATTGTACCACATTGACTGTACCTACAAGTTCAATAATTTATACGGTTTGAAGATAGATAGAAAGATATACACTACTGGATGTAGGACTTCCCATAAGAGAGTAGTCGCTGTAAACACCACACATGGTGTGTGAGTTGGCATGTGCAATATGTTATTATAATATAAAACAAATGACATACTTACAGGAAATATTAAATACAGGATAGTTCAGGTATACTGTACACTTTATTGGTGTTCTATTCACAGATTATATACTGGTAAAGGTACAAGGGTGTATGTACCACCGTAAAGCATATTTCTACTGCCAAACAGTAGCATACAAAAATTACTGTGTTCATGCCAGTTTGAAAGATGCTTTAGCTACAGGTGCCCAAGTAAACATTTAAGGTGCTAACTAGTTCAGATTCCAGGAAACTGAAACAGCTGCTAATGATTGTACTCTGTAAAAATCTGTCAAAAGTAGTATTCCAGTAATTTTTCCATCTACTTGTATTTTCAACAACTTTGCCATAACAAAAAAACAAATAATTATATTATACTTTGCAGAGGCAGTACACATAATAGGATTTCAGCCCATTTGCACAAAATGTTTAAATAATATTTATTAATAATATATCTACTAATATCCTGTTTCATGACCCTAAATGACAAAATATATTAAAAAACTGCTTTACACATAACAATTAATATGTAAAGCATTTTTTACAATACAATCATTTCAATTGTTTTCAAGTGTTGAGAAGTGTTAGTCCCCGCGCATGAGAATGTTCACAATAAATATGTACACGACTCATGTACATAACTCCTCCGAAGTAAATTTATTCATAGTTATGAACCTATAAGGTTTTTTTAATAAAGTGTAAGATAAAAGCAAAGGATAATTCAAGATGTATTGCAGTATTGCAAGGAACCATCGCAATTATAAACAAAATGTTTAAAGAATTCATATCATATTATCTACATAGGCTATGATGCAGCAAAATTACTCGAACTTTGGTGCTGTGGCACATTTATTTGCATGCTAAATATTTAAATGCAATACAGTACCTATGCCTCATAGACTATGAAAAAAGCCTTCGACCGAGTGTCGCATGATCGTTCACTTGACATCCTAAAAGACATTGGGCTTGATGATAAAGATGCCCAGTTTATCTGTAATCTTTATTGGAATCACTGTGCCACCTTAAAAGTGGAAGGACAGGAGGCTAATGCTGTTGCTATTGAAAAGGGCGTCCGACAGGGCTGCATTCTGTATCCTATTCTTTTCAACCCATACTCGGAAGCTATAATAAACGATACTTTGCACGATCATGATTATGGTGTGAAACTAAACGGCTGCATTATAAATAATCTTCGCTACGCTGATGACGCAGTGTTGATTGCATCTACAATGGAAGATCTGCAACGTGTGATGGAGTCTAGAGGAATGTAGTTACAAAGCTAGTCTCAAAATTAATGTTAAGAATACCAAACTTATGGTTACCTCTGGGAAAGTTAATGATATGTCTGCTATAAAGGTTAACGGGCCAAAATCTGGAAAGAGTGACAAAGTACAAATATTTCGGTACATGGTTAAACTAGGAACGGAATACTGAGCTAGAGACCTGTATTGGAATTACTTGCACTGCTTTCAACAGAATGAAAAACACCTTTGCAGTAAAAGCATCAGCATCACTTTACATACTCTTTTACTCAATTGCTACATATGGCCCATTATTTTGTATGGATGGGAGGCTTGGACTAGTAAAAAGATCTTAAGAAATGTATTGAAGCTTTTGAGATGTGGACATATAGACGCATGTTGTCCATTAACTGGACTCAGAGTGACTAATGACTGTTCTTCAATGAACTGGACAAAAGCGTAGCCTCATGGTTACAGTTAAGGAACGTAAAATCTCCTATCTCGGCCATGTACTCCATCATCAGCGATATGATCTGCATTTTTATCGTAATGGGTAAAGTTTATGTAAAATGAAAAGTGAGGAGAAGGAAAAGTCATGGGTGAGGAATATCTGGGAATGGACTGGCATATCTCAATCGTCTGAATTGTTCCACTGAACCAGAGACAGAATGGATTGTACCATGCTGATCACCAACCTTCACCAGTTGGAGAGGCACTTTAAGAAGAATACAGTTTGGCATCCTTACTTTGCTACACATAGCTTGAGGCTGGAACAAATTTAATAGAGGTTTCTGTGCTACTAGGATTTTCGTATACTGATAGACTTAGATATTTTGGGCTTAATATTCTTGTTTAAATCATTTAACAATAAAATTGACTGCCCCCTCACTTCTATCCAGCTTCAATATTAGGGTACCTATTAAAATTCCTAGACATGCTCTGTGACTCCTATGTCAATACCACTGTGGAGATCTATGCTTAGTTGCAACTCTCTAGTTTTAGGCTATGCAAGCTGTGTCTACTTATTAAAAATCATATACTAAGAGTTCTTGTTTAAATTCTTTATATATGTTAGTGAAGGCCATCATGTATGATTGATTGTAGATCCAATAAATAAATAAATATAATACCAGAATGTTTTAAAATCAATAGTTATTAAAAAAATATTAAAACAGCTTTTGGTGTCCTAGCATTATTCTGTACTGCTACACAACAAGCGCCCAGATGACAGTGTAATTTAACCCTTTTCAGATGTATTCTATTTGTACAAGTGTGTCACATTGATTGGAATTATTTTCTATTGACAGAGCAGTGATAGTAAAATGCAAGATTATGTAGAATAAATCAGATAGAAGTTACCTTATTAAGAATTACACACTTAAAAGCTGTCAACTATATTTTTATTGTATTAATCTAATTGTTCCCTCTAAATCAATCAGATTTACTCTTAAGTTCTACTTTATTTTTGGCATATTTATTTGTGTCAAGTACAATTTTTTCCAACAGTGTGTATGTGAAAGTAGAAAGTTCTTGCAATATAGAGGTACATTAGATCTTACAGTTTTAAATTCTGGTGAAAAGTAATTTTCATTGACCAGTTCGGAATATTATATTGAAATATTTTAAGAAGTGGGATTGCCTAATAGCAATTTTATAAAGTATATTTGATGTGTTGATTTTTTTAAGCACAAGGGGTGATATACTTCAGTCATATGAGCAAGTAATAACTTTTGAGACTTAAGTCATAATTTCATTTATTTCTACAATATGTCTTGAGGGGATCTAAGGTTCTGAGGTGTTGTATATGGGGTAAAGCTGCAAATGTTCAATCCTTTTTGTACTACAAACACAGAGACTATCTTAGAGCTTAAGATCTATTTCAAGACATTCTTAATAAGATAATATACTGATAATTCCATCACAACATATATATTACAACTTGACAATTTCAAAGAAAAAGTTAAAAATGTTCTAATTAGCAAAGGATACTATAGCATTGAAAAGTATTTGAATAATAAAAATGTAAGCAAATAAAATGCAAATAAATCTGGTTTTACTTTTGATAGAAGTATGTCTGTGAAACTCAAAGGTTTAAGCTATGGTCTTGACAATCATAAAACCTATTATTTTGTACAGCAGTGAAAAATAGGCCATTACTAAAAAGAGGGTGCATACAATCCAAGTTGTTGAAATGAAATTGTTTAGATGGATGTATGAGGTAACTAAACTAAATAAAATCTGTAACAAGTATGTGCTATGTAGCCTATAGAGATAATATAACCACCACATGGGATAATAGCTAGTAAAAGAAAGAGAGAATATGCAAATAAAATGCAATGATTCTTAAGCAGTATGTTACATAGCAGGTAAGACATAGAAACAAAAAGAAATTAAATATGTAGCATGTCAAGTTTCAAGCACCTATTCTACACATGTCTGAGGAATTTGTTTTGCAAAAGAATGGTAAATTTTTACATACAGTTAGTGAATGAATGTTGCTATGATGAATATAAAACTTAATTTGATGAACAGGTTTTGTTGGCACTAATTTATTATTATCTCCAATAGATAGTATTGCAATGGTTCCATTCGATATTTATATTTGTGCGGATAAATTGTAAACAAATACATAGCCAAACAATATATGATTAGTATGGTTTCTTGTTGTGATGTTTGACAGCAAACATACGACCGAAACGACAAAAAGCTTTGGTCACAGACAAGACTTGTGTCTGGAATTGGTTAAAGTAGCACTAAAACTGTCAATGATTACATAGAGAAACATTCTTAACAGTAAAACTGTAAAAGTAATTTTAAGACTGAAGCACCTATATCACAAGTTATAGTACACAATACTTTTTATTACCTTTACTGGTCAAAAAAGCTACATCATAAGCGGTCTGTGTATCTAGGAGCTCGAATGAGGAGACACACTCGCTGAACTTGTAAGGTACACGTACGCTACGTTATCAAGTCAAGGGTTGACGTACCATGAGTGGCAGAGCTGCACCGGCCGCACGACGTGAGAGGCTATCATCGCCACAACTCATCGTGCGACATCGCGAACAAATTAATTCTCCTTATTCCTTTGTCACGAACCACTACATAAATCAAACAACTAATCACACTGCACTATACTACACTCTGACGCTAATCCGATTGTTTTGATATATGTTAATGTTATGTTCATATTTACTATGAAATAAAAAAAATAAAATAATTTGTAGCACTTAATTTTTTTTTAGTTAGGCACATATGGGAGGATTCAAAAAGTTGTATAATATTGACTTAACCGTTACACTCTTATAAACCGCAACAATCACTTTTGACAAATATGTACTGGCGGCCATATTGACTTCTGAATACCGTGAACGGAACGATGCGTCAGTCGCACAAACTTAATATGTAATCGCCAATATTTCAAACTTTTCGAAGACATCCTAAAACATTTAAAATAAAATAATGAGTCTCCACGTAAAAAGAACAGATTTTTGCCTATATTTCAAATAGAAAACTAACATAACAATCTGTATACATCAATTTAATGTTTACAAGCAGTGTTGTCAACTGTATAATATATTCTCCATAAAAAATATAATTTTTACTTATATGAGGTAAAATGTCAAATTGCTGCCTTTGTTGTTCGAAGTAAAAACAAATTTTAATCCCGCTGAATAATTTAAAACACATATTAATTTAAGACAGACTGCGTGTTGTAGATATTGCAACTTATATCCTCCGAAATTCACAAAAAGGAAAGAAATTTAATTAATATAAATTTCTTACTATATACATATATATATATGTAGACATTATTTATATATATATTTACTTCATGTCCTTGGGTTTCATATCTAGTGAGCTTGAGCTCCAGTAAGGAAAAAATCAGATAATTCACAAAATAACATAGTTTTTGTGGGACAGACTCCAAAATCCCAAATTTGAAAAATTTTGAGTAAGAGAACTATGAAATATATATTAATCTTAAAAAAATAATACACTTTATTTAACTTTACTTCTAAATAAAAGATTAGGAAATATTATAATTCTTCTTCTTTGTCGTAACCTCATGACTGTGGGACGTGACTATGGTGCGTTGCCCTGGCCACCATTTCCTTCCAGACATTTCTGTCTTGCGCCATTTGGATGGATGATTGTAGGGTAGCTCCCGTAGGGTCCTGAGTTGTGCGTGTCCATCTTGTAGGATACCGCCCTCTCGCTCTCTTTCCTTCCATACGACCAGTAATAATCAGTCTTTCCAGACTGTCTGGGTCTCGCCTGACTGTGTGTCCGAAGAATTTGAGGACTCTCTGCCTACAGATTGTTGAGAGACGTGTTGTTATGTTCAACTGTTTGAGGATTGACTCGTTTGTGCGACGTTCCGTCCAGGATATCCTCAGCATTCTGCGCCAGCACCACATTTCGAACGCGTCAATCATCGATCTCACTCTCACTTTTAGTGTCCAGGTTTCAGAAGCATATAGAAAGATAGAAAATATGAGCGTCTGCATTAACTTCTTTTTAGTGTTGCGGCTAATACCACTGTTCTGCCATAATCTCTCCAATCAATATTATAATTATCATGGATTTTTTTTTCTCAGCTTTTGGGCTGGTAATAACTGCATTTACGAGCCCAAAATTATTATTATTATTATTACAGTATCTTCCAGGTTTTTAATAGATTGTGAACGTTGGAAAAAGAACATATGTTCTTATCCCCTTGGTTAATCAAAATATGGGTTATAAATATAGCTAAAGCAAAGTAAAATAAATCATGGATAATAAATACATTATGCAAACATGTAACAGAAGTTAATTATTTTCATTTAATATTATTCGGTTACGATCCCTTTTCATAAAAGTTTTAATTTATTTATTAGGTTACAATAATTAGTTAGTTAATATTTGCTAGTGTTGGGTTATTTTACAAATCGGTAATAAAAACATTTTATTATTAAATTTCTTATTTTTTGATGCGCAACCCGGCTTCAGTGGCCAATGGCAGTGACGTCGCCGCCAGCACCTCTTCCCGCCTGACAGCTGAAGGAAAATAAACTGCTTGCGGTTGACAGGTGTCGCCGGAGCGTCGCAACTGCGCGACTGCAAATGTTAAGTTTATTTTTAAATTAAAAACTCGGCCGTTTTGAGATCCACATTAGATAATTAAAACACAGAATATAAGCGAGGTTTCCGTTTGTACTGGACTATTCGTAATTTATTTGTGAGTTTGTACACTTTACAAATATGTACTAATATTTGAGTAAACTCACGAGATGTGTTGGCAATAAAGAAACAGCAGTTTTCAAATCGCATTTTAATGTAGGTAAGTGATGCAACAGACTGATTTTAAACCTGAGCGATATACGGTTTTGATAATTGAAAATTTATAGGTTTCAATGAATTATCGTAAAAGGATCCAATAATAAATGATTCATTAGCCTTTACCTATAATTGCTTACAAATTAGGTCCTATAACTACCTGTGAACAAAATATCTGTTTAATTTTGTTTACTAAGAAGCATCTAGCAGCTAGCACCACCATATCACAAACGAACCTTGACCTATTTCACATGTGATTGGTGCCACTAACAAATAATATATATAATACACACATTCCACCGGTTATATATAACATTGTCTTATGTATGTGGTTAGTTTTAAATTTTCCATTGAAAATTTGTTGCAGGATCTGTTTCTTTATCTTAACAACATACACTTCTTGTAAGTTAAACATTTTTTTAATTTTAACTATATAAAATACTCTATAACATTTATTGTGCTTAGTCTAAACTAAGTCTTCTCATAAATGTATTTTAAAATTTGTATAAAGGCAAAAATTGCAGCTGTTGTTTTGATAGTATCATATTTTCTCTGCCTTTGAGTGACTATCAGGTAACCTAAGTAAAGTACTTTTAATTAGTCATAGTAACTTGCAGTTTTTGTATATTGTGTTACTAGCTATTCTCCACCCACTTTACTGTCTGTAAAAAAGGGAAAGAACTATCCTCTACAACTCTTTTGGAGAAAAAGATTCTTTACCCAATTTTGAATTTTTATGTTTAATAGATTCGGAGATCTTGTGATGAGTCAATAAATCTCTGGATCTTTCCTACATTTATGAAGTAGTCGTGAGGAAGTGGGACTATGGCAAATTTAATATTAACACATTTCACATCATTAGTCACCTTATGATTAATTTTGTAATATTTTAATTTTGTTAAATTGTATGTTGTATGTTGTATATTATTATTATTTTTCAAGATGTCGGAAGTAGTACTTGATAGTTTCTTTGGATTTTGTCATCCGTGCCTATAACATTCGTTAGTCATTTCCGGTAATTGAATTTATAAAACTAAAAATGTATTTGTTTGAAGGGGAGCGAAGAAGAGAGGTGCGATGTGGCGCGGTGTGGGCGTTCGATGGCGCGCCGCGGCATCGTTGGCGCTCGGCGCGCTGCTGTTGTGGGCGTGGGCGACGCGGCGCTCGCCTGCCGTGACGCCGGGATGGGGTGCGAGTTCAGGCGCGGGCGCGCAGGTCGCCGGTCGTGAACTGCCGCTCATCTTCATCGGTGGGGTGCCACGGTCCGGCACTACGCTAATGCGCGCTATGCTGGACGCGCATCCTGATGTGCGCTGCGGGCAAGAAACGCGTGTAGTTCCGCGTATCCTGCAGATGCGGCAGCATTGGATGCGTTCGCAGAAGGAGAGCGTGCGGCTCGAACAGGCCGGCGTGTCCAAGGCGGTGCTCGACAACGCAATCGCCGCCTTCTGCCTCGAGGTCATCGTTCGCCACGGCGAGCCCGCGCCGAGGCTCTGTAACAAGGACCCTCTCGTGCTCAAGATGGGCACCTACGTGCTCGAGTTGTTCCCGAATGCCAAGTTCCTGTTCATGGTGCGCGATGGGCGGGCTACTGTACATTCAATTATTACTCGTAAGGTATGGGGTTGTGTATAATAACGCGTTAACTACATCACTACGAAATTTGACTATATTCCCCGAGTTGGTAGCTCTTCCATGGCTTCAGTTGCTAGCGCCACTCCGGATTATTAGTTATTGTGATAGATATGTTTACGAAATATAGTGCTATAACATGTTGCCACGACGTGCCGCAGGTGACGATCACAGGATTCGACCTGTCGAGTTACCGACAGTGCCTGAGCAAGTGGAACCACGCCGTGGAGTTGATGTACCAGCAGTGCCGTTCGCTGGGTGCGGCGCGGTGCCTGCTCGTCCGGTACGAGTCGCTGGTGCTGGCTCCAGCCGCGACGATGCGTCGCGTGCTCTCATTCCTCGAGCTGCCGTGGCACGATGCAGTACTGCATCACGAGCGGTACATCAACCAACCCAACGGCGTCGCGCTCTCCAAGTACGTGAGAACATACAAAATAGTTATGTATATCCTTGCAATATTACATCGGAGACTAAGAGTCGTGGAGATAATTGCATGTAATTCCATTAGATGCATAAAATGCATTGTGCAGCAGCACCGGCACCACCGACAGCATCAGCTTCACTCCCTCTTACGCTCCTCACTTTAATTTTCCTCTTTCGTTTCAACAATTATATAGGGGTTGTTTACGTGATGACTGCGAGGGGAGCACCGTGCCCGCGGCAGCTAGGTATTAGTACGTCGCTGATCCGTCGCCACTAGCTGGCGGAAAATGTTCTGAGTTATGGCCTTTTGGCATTGCGGCGCAGATGCACACCCGTGCACATGCACTCGTGCCCGCGGCTCCTGGCACGCAGTTCATTTTATTACATTTCATATGTTCATCCATAAATTACATGTGTGTGCGTGTGCGTGTGTGTGCGTGTGCGCGTGTGTGCGCGTGGTACGTGCGCGTGTGTTCTGTTCTGTTCTGTCCTATCTCAATAAATGTATAATTAATTCGTTTATTCATTCCACTCCGCGCCGCACCGCCCTCTGCTGTCGTGGAATGTGGTGGTCGTTGTACAACGGGTAAAGTTGTTTGTGCAGCGTGGAGCGGTCGTCGGACCAGGTCGTGCGGCCGGTGAACCTGGACGCACTGGACAAGTGGGTGGGGCAGCTGCCGGCGGATGTGCGCGCCGACATGGCTGAGCTAGCGCCCATGCTCTCCGTGTTGGGCTACGACCCGTGGGCCAACCCGCCCAACTACGGCGCGCGCGAGCAGCCGCCCCCCGCGCCCCCGGCAGCGCCGGCCGCCGCGCCACCAGCGCCACCCTAGTGCCCGCAACCTCGTCCACTCCCCATTTGTAGATGACGAGGACTCGCGCACACTTATGTAATAAATCTGTTTATGTACTTGTGTCACGTGGTTGAATTTATTGTATATAATTGTAAATAGCAACAAATGGCCGACGCGAGTCGGGCGAATAACAACAGACTGTGCCGCCGGCTGCGAGCTGGCCGCGAGCTGGCCGCGAGCTACCGGCCGAGTGGAGCGGGGCACCGCTTTCTGCAGTTTAATAAAATTTAAAGTTAATAAGAGTTTTATTTATTAAAGCAGCGTGGCACGCTCAAGCGCGCTTCGTTTCGCTGTGGGGTCCGGCACATGCGAAGCCCGCGTTGTCGGTGCGGGGTGTGGTGCAGTCCGGTTAACTGGCACCCGCCGGCCACGCGCATTGCCCTAAACTGAAAACTGATAAGCGAAAACGTAAACGGACGGTTTACGAGTGCATCGCCAGATGTTGTGTTGGCGCCATCTGCCGGGCACTTGCAACACCGTGAACTGATGGTCATCATTGGGGACCGTGTAGAAACATATAAACAGTGCTGCGTGGGGGTGGCGCGGGCTCGGCACTCTCATGTTCCTAAATGCAAAAATCGCTTACCGCACCACGCTGCAAACAATTACGAAGGTGTCGTGGACGAATGAAGCTGCAGGAGCTGATAAGGTGAAAGATCAGAAGTGTCCAAGCATTATTATATATATTCAATCAGTATGAGTCAATAATGGATTTCATACTTAGTGTTTAGATATCGAAAGCTAGATTAATGTAAATTGAGGTTCCGAGAACCGGAAATGACAACGTATTAGTTGAACCATTTTTAAAAAAATCGCGTGGTGCGAGTGACGCGGCGCTCCAAAGTAAGTGTTACGTTATATGGAGGACGTGTTCAGAGTGTCGCTTCGCACCAGAACGGGATCGGGAAATTTATTAGGACGAAATGAAAAGATATGGGTTATAGGTTCATTTAATTTTATTGACTGAACAGTCCGGCGGCGGCGGAGTGTAAATAGTTCTTAAGTTACATCTCAGACGCGAGTGTCTGCACGGAGAGGCTGCGCGGCGGCGTGGGCGCGGGCGCGGGGCGGCACAGCGCGGGGCATTGGCGGCGGCGGCGGCGGCGGCGTTCGGCAGTGCACCGCCGACGTCCGCGAGGAGAGGTCGCGTCTGCTGCGCGCGCGATAACTTTGCACGTGCTCGCCGAACTCTGCGAAGGACGTGTTTACATCGCGGCCCTTCCAACAGTGAACAGTGAATTACGATACAATTAAATTTACACTCGACTCGAATGAAAAGTCCGCACGCGTGTGCGCGCCCGTGTAACTGCAAGTGGAAGTGAAACGTGAGCCAGGTGGACGCTCGGAACATGCGCTGCTGCGCAGGCGGCCGTTGAGCGGCATCGCCATGTGTCACCCGCTGACGCTGCTGGTGGCGGTAGCGGCGGGAACGGTGTGGATGCCGGCCGGCGGCGCCAAGCTCGCCCCTCTGGATGTGCCACGCTGCTGCCCGTCCGGCGAGCGGCTCTCTGCCGGGGCGCTGCGGGCCGCGGTGCTGGACGCACGTAGCGCCGCCTCCGCCTGCTTCGCGCCGGAATCCGACGCGCCGGCCTGGGCGCCGCTCGTGTACGCGCCTGCTCGTAATACGTTCTTGGAGCGCGGCCGTCTGCCCCAGCATTGGCGACTGCGGGACGCGGCGCTGCCCGGATGCACGCTGCTGCGTGTGCTGCCAGAGCATGCGGCGCCCTACGCGCTGCTCGCCAACAATGGATCGCTGCTAGTGCGGGGCGCGACGCGCGCGCTGCCGCCGGAACGGTACTGCGCGGACGCACTAGGTGCACTCGTGTGCGACGAGGATGCGCCGCGAGTGCCGAGCAAGTGCTGCGCCGAGAGTCAGGGCTTCGACGGCATGCATTGCGCGGAGGATGCGTCGGGTGCGGCCGCGGCCGCAGCGCTCGAGGAACTTCGGGCACTTGCCAACGGGAGCGCGGTGGGATTTGGATGGCCGGCGTGCGCGGAGGGGTCGCGGTACGCGGTGGCAGGCGCGCTGAGCGGGGCGCACCTGGAGGAGGGCGGCGCGCTGCGACTGCGCGCGGCCGGCGGCTCCGCGCGGCTGGCGGGCGGCGCGTGGTGCGCGGAGGCCGTGCACGGCTCTGAGGGCGCGCGCGTGCTCGCGTGCGAGGCGGCAGCGCGCGCGGACGGCGGCGGACCTGCGCACCACGCGCTCTACGGCGCAGGGCTGGCGGTGGGTGCCGCGTTTCTGGCGGCGACGCTGGCCGCGGGCTTCGCGTTGCCCGCGGCACACCACGCGCTGCACTGGCGCTGCCAAACGCACTACGTCGCCGCACTAATGTTGGGCGACGTGCTGCTCGCCGCGACGCAACTAGCTGGTGACCGCATCCCGCCGACGGTGTGCCGCGTGCTTGGTAAGCGCGCTGTCTCCCTCCCTTCGCCAACTCCTGTCGCCGTCCTCCTGGGCATCGCAGCCTTATTAAGTGACGTTTCATTGTTTGCATGTACCTTGCGCGGCGCGGCGCGGTGCAGCCGTCTGTATGCACTTCCTGTTCCTGTCCGCGTTCTTCTGGCTTAACACTATGTGTTTCAATATTTGGTGGACATTCCGGTTAGTATGCGTGTGTGCTTGTAGCTGCGGGTTCAATGCGCAGCCGTGGCTGATATTGCGAATCGAGTGGTGCTTCGCACCACGCTGCTTCGAGCTGCAGCACTCCGTGCACCCGGCATGCGGGTTCCCGCTGAGCCATTTACAGTGTGCGTTGCGCGCAGGGACTTCCGGCCGACGTCGCTGGAGCGCGGGCAGGAGGCGTGCCGGCTGCGCGTGTACCAGGTGTACGCGTGGGGCGCGCCGCTGTGCGTAGCGGGTGCGGGCGCGCTGCTGGACCGGCTGCCGGCCGCCGCCGCCGCGGGCTATCTGCGCCCGAGGTTCGCCGTGCGCCGTTGCTGGTTCTACGGCGACGCGGAAGTTCTCGTCTACTTCTTTGGGCCCGTGGGTGTGTTGCTGCTGGTCAACCTCGCCCTCTTCGTATCGACTACGCGCCAACTCACCTGCGGTCTCTGGCGGCGCGACGAGGTCAAGTCCACATCCGAGAGGTGAGCCCTGACTATTAGTTACCGCTGTCGCGTGCACGCAGACACTAATGCCATAAAAGTCTGTTGGTGATGAACGGATATACCTAAATAACTATTTTTTTTAAATATATTTTCGCTGCATCGGCCGCTCGCCCGGAAGTACTTCGTTACTTTAAAAAAAATAATACATTTTACGTTTAAAACACCGAAGGTGCGGTTTACGCTTCGGGTCTTTGTACATGCGGAGTGGTTTTGCAGGGCGGCGTTGGGGCGCGTGTGCGCGAAGCTGGTGGTGGTGATGGGAGTGACGTGGGGCGCGGACGTAATCTCGTGGGCGGCGGGCGGGCCGGCCTACCTGTGGTACGCTACGGATTTGCTCAACGCGCTGCAGGGGTTGTTCATCTTTCTGGTGGCGGGATGTCAACCGCACGCGTGGGCAGCTGCCAAACGCGCGGCCAGCAAGCTGTGCGCTCGCCGCGGCCGCCACGCGCGCCACGCTGCCCACTCCTCTTCGCACTTGCCTTCCTGCGGCGAATCGCTGACGCACACGACCGCTGCACCCGCCCCCACCTCGGCCCCAGTTCCCGCCGCCGGTGCCGTTGGCGCTGCTGGTGCCGCCGCGGGCCCCGCGCGCCTGCCCATGGAGACGGTGTGCTGACCCGCGTCCGCCCCGTATATTTATACACGTGCGTGTATATGTATTCATTTATGTAGTGATGTGACGAACTGAGCTGCGCCCCGCTCGCTCTCTGCCCGCCGACGGCAGCACAGCTCCCCGCCGAGGGTGCGCGGCGAGCACGAGCGCGGCGGGCGGGGGCGCGCGCGCGTTGATATCTTTTGCAGAGCGCGCGACGGACAGGCGAGCGGGTTAGCAGACGAGCAGACGGTCGGACGAGCAGACGGTCGGACGCATGCTGCGCACAGCACGAGCGCAAGCCCACTAACGTGTCGCTAGAGGCTGTCACTCGACCGACGGGACGACTGACGCAAGTTATCGTTAACTTTTGATGTACGAATAAGTTCTTCTTGAACTCAAATAAAGAATAATCCAAAGCTTAAGTTGTTTCCATTGAAACACCCCCAGGTGTGCCCGCTCGCTCCGGATCCAACGACTTTAATATTTTCCCGCTTTCTGCTTCACGTGTACCGGCTGGAACATGTAGCGGTATTATCCTGCTCGGCCCCGTTACCTTACTTAGACCAAAGCGAAGTAGGTAACAGAGACTTAGTCCAGCAGGTGACGTCTGTTGCCTGTCGGCTGAAGATGATGATATTGTTACAAAATAAATAACCAATTGTATGAAATACGCATTTACTGGTAGTAGGTCTCTGCTGCCGGAGATCGTCTAGGTAGGAACCACCGCTGCGTCTAATGTAGCCGACAAATAGTACTGTGCAAACATTACTGTGTTCCGGTTTGAAGGGTGCTGTAGTTGGTGAAATTACTGGGGTAACGAAACTCCCTATGTCTCAAGACGAGCGTATTGTGGTGCAATGTGTATCAGCCACCCTAACCAGCGCCATGTTGTTGCAGGCAGGTGTTACCGCGTATTACTTTCCATGACTTGAACGTCCTGCCCATCTCATCGCTTCCATGAAAAAAGAACAGTCAACGATGCCTAGCTTTTTTTTTATTTCACGCGCTTAGCGCATCCTGCCCTCGCAGTGCTTAACATATTTTCAAGACTTTCCATATAAACCGGACCAGCCCTCTGCAACACCTGGTCGGTCCGGTTTGTCTATAGCTACCCAGAAAATACTTGTTGACAGTTCCACATTTAATGTATTTAGCTGATCGTTACCTGAGCCTGCTCAGTCAGCACGGCATCAGATTGTCGTCCTGTGTCAGACATGAAGTACAGACAAGTATCTGCAGGACTAAAATATTCTGCTGGTGCTAACGTACGATTGTTTGTAAAGACAATCGCAGAGTACACGCAATACTTAGCTGTTATGGTGGCTGCGCCTGCGCTGGCGGCACTTCAGCAAGTGAGTAGCGGTGCACGTCTGTTAGCTTACTAAAGCATTAATTCCATCCGCAGTTAAGGTTTACGTTTGTTAAGGATCTATGTCGGTACGTGTGTAGGTTACGTTGCGCGCGAGCAACATCGGAAGGGCTTCAGTGTGCGACAGCGCGCAGCCGCCGGCGGCGCCCGCTCGGAACCAGTTCGGCGGCGGTGCGCGGGGCGGACGGTTAGAGCGAGACGGCGCCGCGGTGAGGGACGGACGGCACTCGGCACAACCCGAGCGGGATAGTTTGCGGAACAAACTAAACCGATTTCAGTTTAAAAAGTGGCAAAATAAAATTGTGGACGGGAAGGCATCGCGCCGTGCCGCGCCGCACCGCACTGTGCCGCACCGCACCGCACTGTGCCGCACCGCACCGCACTGTGCCGCACCGCACCGCACTGTGCCGCACCGCACCGCACTGTGCCGCACCGCACCGCACTGTGCCGCACCGCACCGCACCGCACCGCCGCGGCGAGTCCGCCCGTGCGCACCGAGGCGGGTGTATCTGGGTCGGCGGCGCGCCGCGCGCCGGCTGCGTGAGTTCAGGTATAAACAAGACAGTGCGCTTTTGTAATCGCCGCAAGCACATAAATTGCGTACAGTCCGCTGTGTACGTGTATACGCACACGCACACGCACGAGCACACGCACACACGCGCGCACGTGGTGTACGCGGCCGGGCGCGCGGTGACCCAGTCAACACCTCGGCTGTGTATGAACTCGGCCATGCATATTTTGTACTACAAATTTATTCTTTCCCCGGGCAGATGGAAGCGGAACCGGATGTATAACTGTGACAGAGTACTCAGATGCTCGTTTACGTTTCAAGGCGCCCCAGCAGCGCAGGAACCGGAAGGAGTGACTCCATTGGAATGGAGTCGCCCAGACGCGTGTCCGTGTACCCACCATTTGTGACGGATTATCGAGTTCAATCGGTGCAAGTCTGATGTAACTACTTTTTGTTATGGGAGTGGGGTGGGAGGATGGTGGGAGGAGAGTAGATAGGAATCTTCTAAAAGATGCCCTTGGAGACGAGGTTATGTGGGATTTTTAACTAGTACAATTCCCTCGATGGTCAACGCGCCGGTGTCTTCCGACACTACAGGGCCAAAGTCCGATGTAACTTGGAATTCATAAGTAGTCCCCATCGTATGCCAAGTGATTCTCATCAGCAGCGCATTGCTGTGAGCTTGGCGATGAATGAACGCGGGTGCGCTACATCGCGTTTACACTCGTAGTCAATTTGCACAGTTACCTCCTTATTTCATCTTTACATTCTGCCCACGTCGGGTATCCAAGGGTCGGGTGTAGGTCCAGCCCAATCAATCGAGAACCTACTAGTTTTAAAAAGCTGTAAATAGGTATATAGGTAGACAAGTTTTCCCTTTCGCAATGTTTGTATGTCAGTAGATATAGCTGGCAGTAGACCACCAGTCGTGGCGGTGAACACGGCGCAACCAGGGCGGCCAGCGCCGCAGCCAAGTCCGCGCTCACTATTCCACACTATCTCAATAAATATTCTAATATCTGTGTTTGTTAGACGTGTGCGAAGAGTCTGTCCATTCATCATCCATCACCACCTGATCCATTCGTTCGCGTTCATTAGCCAGTTGTGCGTAAGAAATCACTGCGAGCGAATAGACCGTCACCGCGCTCGCCGCCAGCACTGCCACCACCACCACCACCACCACCACCACCACCACCACCACCACCACCACTCCCCCGCCGGCTGTAGCCAGATAAACAGTAAGATGATTCTATTTTATAAGTGTAATGACTAAACTCGGAAACTCCCAACTTTGATAACATTTCCTGAGCTAAGCTTTGTCGGACTCGAGCAGGGACACCCTCCTCTCCCTCCTCTCCGCAGCCCCGAATCCGCAGAAAATTCTCGGAAAATGTCAACACCGGTGGGTCGTCTTATTACCTATTCATTGTAACTGAGTATTTCTCGGTATTGGCAAACATATCAGCAGGCGATGGCAGCGCACGCGCACGCGCACTCGCACGCGCAGGTACTTTCGCAAAGCGATTGCATAATCACTTATTTTGTAATGGTAACGAAAAATGAAAAAATCCTTCGGAACAACAGAAGAACACGGCGGCGGATCGAGTCTCCCCAGTGTTTCATAAAGTAATTGGTGATAAAAGAGGCAATCGGGGGGAGGAAACCTAGCATCAGGCAGATGGTGCGGATGCAGTCAAAGAATCATTCCGTGTTCGCGCTGCTGTATGCGGCAGAAGTAGGTCGAAACGCGCGCGCGCGCTGCGTGTGCGGGGTGGTGTGGGGGCGGTCTCGCAAGTAAGTAGCGACGGCGGGCGACGGTGAGCGATAGCACCGGAATGAGTCTACAAACAAGATAAACGGAGCCGGAGCGAACGGACGGCGGCGCAGGGGGCGCGGCGGGGAACTTTCACCTCGGCATCCGGCACCGCCGCCGCCGGACGCCGAGACGTTGGCTTCGGGCACGGGACGTACTTGCAACACTCGGTATCCGAGCGCCCTGGAACTTGAGTATTTTTAAAAACCAGAGCTGGAAACTAGGTCTTCAAATCATTTTAAGCTATTTCTTGAAAACTAAACTTTATTCGAAATACTTATAGTACAAATTCAATTGTACGAAACAAGTGACCTCTTGAGACTCGTACTTTTAGTTTTCTTTAATAATAATAATAATAATAACATAACCGGAAATCACCAGGAGTAGATAAAATACATAATTTTTGGTATAAAAAATTAACTTCATTACACAAATCACTCGCAAAAAATTTATCAGAAATTATTCTAGGCAAACAGACTGCACCCAAATTTATAACAACCGGAAGCACTTACATGCTCCCTAAAACTAAAAACCCAACACACCCTTCCCAATGTAGACCAATAACATGCCTGCCCACTGTGTATAAAATATTAACATCGACAATCACAACAAAAATCAACTCACATATCGAACACCATAAAATATTAGCGGAAGAACAGAAAGGCTGCAGACCAGGCCACATGGGATGCAAAGAACAACTGGTTATCGACTCAACCACTTCACAAATATACCGCGACAAAAACTAGAAATGTACATTGCACTTATATTGCACTTATATTGATTACACAAAAGCGTTTGATAATATTCCACATTCTTGGTTGATACAAATATTAATAATCTATTTAAGCAGCATGATGCATCATTGGAGATCGACTCTTCAGATGCAGATGCTCAGAACAATATTATATAACACGAGAGATATCTATTAGGAGAGGTATTTATCCAGGTGATTCCCGGAGTCCCTCGTGGTTTGGTCTTGCCTTGAATCCTCTCTCCCGCTTACTGCAACGTAATGGGATCGGATTTTGCCACAAAAATAATGCCGGAAGTACTATTATCTCGCATTTAGTATACACGGACGATATAAAACTATATGCACAAACTGAAAGATATGAAGAAACTAGTAGAAGCTGCAGCAGCATTGAGTAAAGATATTAACATGCAATTTGCATTAGATAAATGTACAACAGTTCACATAGTGCGAGGCAAGATTCGACCCGGCAACTACAGTATCCACAACACACACACACAATGGCAACGCAGCCCACGGAGCTGTACAAATATTTGGGGTACACGCAACTCAAACGGCTTGACCATGTTACAATAAGAAACACACTCACCGCCGAATGCAAGAGCAGGCTTATTGCCATATGCAAGTCCCAACTTTGTGGTAAACACCTCGTTAAAGCTTGTAATAGCTGTGCCCTGTGTCCCTGTAGTACCGTACTCCTGCGGTGCCGTAAAATGGACAAGAACGGACATGGAACGACTGGAACGACTGGAACGACTGGAACGACTGGAACGACTGACGCGCACCACACTCACACAACGCAATAACTGACACCCTACCCTCAATTTAAATGAACAAAAAGACACAAACTACTCTCACAACGACGACCCGCAGAAAAAGAAAATTGAAGACTGGAAGAAGAAGGCCTCCATGGTGGACACCCACGCGATCTGGAACAATCTCACATTGATACTCTTGCGTCAAACATGTGGCTTAAAATTGGTAATTTGTTTCCAGAAACAGGAGGATTTATAATCGCGATACAAGACCAAATGATCAATACTAAAAACTATAGAAAATATATAATTAAAGATCCTACAGTCACTGACGATACATGGCGCACATGTCACACACAGTCAGACACCATTCAGCACATCACAGGAGCTTGCACAACAACTGCACACACCGATTGCACTCACAGACAACCAGGTTGCAAACGTCATTCACCAAAACTTGCAGTAAAACATAAACTACGCACCGGATACCGTTCTGGCAAATGCAACGCACAAACTCTTCTACGACCGCGCTGCACTCACCGATAGGACAATTGATTGCAACAGACCGGATATAACCCTACAAGATGAAATAAATAAGATCACACACTTAATTGACATTGCAGTCCCCAGCACACACAACATACAAAAGACGTTTGCCGAAAAGATGAATAAATATGTAGAACTGAAGGACGAAGTAGCTAGGATCTGGAGACAAGATAAAGTATATGTCGTTCCCATAGTGCTATCCACAACAGGGGTTACACCGCATCATCTTCTCCGCAGCCTCAAGTTGATGGACCAACAAGAAACCCAATACATAACCCTACAAAAAGCTGTAATTTTGAATACTTGTAGAATCGTAACAAGTGGAGGGTGAGTAGACTAACACAGTTCACACTGCATTTACTTGGCCCGGGCCCGTGGATGCAGGTATTGCCGGCCCCGAAGCTGAGAGAACAAACCCTTCACAACAATAATAAATAATAATTATTATTATATAACAAAAGTGAAATGCCTCAACCGTTACTCATTAAATACGCACATACATATACATATACATATACATATACATATACATATACATATACATATACATATACATATACATATACATATACATATACATATACATATACATATACATATACATATACATATACATATACATATACATATACATATACATATACATATACAATTGACGGCACAGAAACACACTTTCTAACTAACACTTGAACATCGTCGAGCGAGTGAAAGTAATTCCACGAAGCATCTTAGTTACGTCTGTAACGGCAGTTCCTTGAGGTCGTGACCTTGATCACGCTCCTCTTTAAGAGCTGATGATTGAGATGACCAAACACCGGCGACGCGCCCCGGCCGAACGCGGGGCCCATTTACAGATGAATCGAATGCAGATTGCATTTAGATTAAATAGTAATATAAAATGTATCAATCTGGACACCCTCTCTATTATCGCGAAGGCGAACAGCTCTCCCAGGGCGGAGTCGGGATAATAGTCCATACAGCTCTCGTCAATAACACAGTGGAAATGCTTAGTGTGTCCTGTACTTAGACTTAAAAAGAGATACTAATTCAACGTTGTTCAAGTATATGCTTCAACGACGATTCACACGGATGTAGAGGCCGTGGCCACCTGTGACGACGTGTCCAACGCCATTCATAACACCACCAAGACCCATTTCACTGTAGTTGTTGGAGACTTAGATGCCGAAGTGAGAGTAACAAAAAGGCGGTGAATCCATGTTTGGCGGGTCTGGTCAGAGGACGAGAAATCACTGGGGACAAATGCTAGTCGATTTCTTCCACAGAGAAGCGCTTTTTTTGATGAACTCTTTCTACGAAAAGAAGCCTCAAAATAGATGGGACTTGGCAAACCCCCAACCGAGTGACCAGGAACTTTATCATAACATATAAAAAGCGTATATTTAAGGATGTGTCTATGGTCAATAAGGTCAACACCGTCAGTGGCCATCGACTTATGCGAGGCACCTTAAATATCGATTTTAAGCTGGATAGACACCGAACGATGAAGCCGACTCTGCGCCACCAACCTACCCCAAATTACTCCTATACCTGAAACGTTCCAGGTAGAACTAAAAAATCGATTTAGTGCATTGAAGACTACAACGGATATGGACAAGACTAGATAGTGGATACTACATTACGGCAACACTGCGCGAGGTAGCAGTGACTTCTTTGGGTCGACTTCCGGTCTTATGAGGAAATGGCGGGGGACACTGCACTGCTAAAACTTTGGCAGGAGAAGCTCGAGCAGGGAAATCCGGAAAGGTGATAAACTCTTATTGAAGAACTATAGACCGATCGCGTTCCTGTCCCACAACGTATATACACTGTCTAGAGTTATTAGGAACCGTCTCTCCAAGGCTTCAGGAATACCACCCGCCGAAGCAGGCCGGGTATCGGGAAGGTTATAGCACCGACGACCACATCCTTACCCTGCGACAGATTATACAAAAATGTACGGAGTATAATCTGCCTTTTTGTGTATTTTATGTACTACGGAAAAGCCTTCGACTCCATTGAGTCCTGGTGAGTTACGAAGTATTTACAGCGATGCCAAGGCGACCACCGTTGCAGCGTGGTACAATCGCTTGAGTACTTCGATGTACAATTTAATCGCGAGACTAATTATAATCATTAATTGAATACATGCAGCAATTGATGTTTGTTTATATTGATTTTAAACTGCTGGACCTGGAGACCGCGAACGCTGAAAATACATCAGGATGTAAACCTTTAAAAGATATCATCGCACCCACCTAGCGAACCAACGGAAATACTTTCTGAGACTTGCACTTCGATTATCTTTAGTACGATTATAATGTTTACGTTATAGGATCAAAATACAATTTTGCAGTTGACGTCGCTGCGAGCTGAACACTTGCCGCGAGTCGCATCTGCAGGACCAGGCCGCGCCGAAACTATTACATGAACTAGGGTTCAAAATAACTCTCTTTCTAAATACTTTAAAGCTTTCCTCACCGCCCGATTCCTTCGTGGATTCAATTTCTTAATGAAGAAATATTTCATTACGATTAAAATAGATAATATATACAAAAATTAAATAATGGTGTAAACTTGTAATAATAAGTGCATAGTTTTTGAGGTCACGAAAAGGTGATAAGTAAGCAAAAGGTTTAATTGATACAGCAGTTATACGTATTCATTGAATAGATGCAGCAATTTGAGTCTGTACTTGCGCTGTTGAACCGCAGCGCGCCACGCGCGCACACGCGCACACACGCGCACACACGCGCACACACGCGACACACACGCGCACGCGCGCACACACACACACACACACGCCCAGGAATGAAACGTGTCGATCAGTGAGATTAAACAGCGTAATCGTGATCTAGCGCAGAGAAGTAAACATTTTGGAAAAGGTTTCTACATAAACTAATGCAGCATCGTACTTTGTTACTAACCGCGTGAGCTTGCAAGTCTTCCAAGTGATTCTTACAATTTAAATACCCTTTCATTGAAGTAGAAAAATTAAATTAGTGCGACGTACATTACGCGTTATGTTAACAATACACGGTGCGGGTACAGGTGTGCGCGCGCAGTGTACAGCGCATGCGCAAACCTTCCGCGCGCGGTGAGCGTCCGCGGCCGGGCGCGTCGCCTCTATAAACAAACTTAAAGGTATTAAATACTCGAAAGTACATTGCTCAGGCATCTGTTGCGCGATCTTGGAAACAAATGGCTGCTCTCATTGATAGTTAGCCTTGCGGCCCGGCCCGCTGGTGTCCGGTAGTCCCGAGCGGTACACGAGTGTGTCCGGAGCGGGCCGCCATGAAGTGAAACGTTAAGGCTTCATTCCTCTTCACTCGTTGTGGTTCATTTTGGACCGAATTGTTTATTTTATTACTTTGTCAAATCTTTAGTTCACATAATGTCTAACTTAATTTGAAAGTGACAATTGTTATTTCATTATATTTTTTAAATAATTTTAGTGCACCGCAATTTGAATTGTTACGTTATTATTTTTACTTATAACCCGTTAAATAACAGTTCGATTGAATTATTTAAACTGGTTGCGATAAGGATCCGTTTCGTCTGGAGCTATTGGTGTGCAGGCGTCGGGTTACTTGGAGTCACTACTTAATGATCGGCGCGGTGGCAGGGCGGTGGCGGGGCGGTGCGGCGGCGCGGGGCGGGTGTGTGTGGCCCGCACCGAGCGAAAGTAATGGCGCGTTCTTGAACCGGTCGGTGGCGGGGTAGCCGGGTGGAGGGGCGGCGGCGCGCACGCATCGACGCCAGTGATCTACAATGTGTCGATCGACAACTCGCATTGTACGCTAGTCAAGGATCCGCCAGGGGCACACGCGACCTCTGCCTAGTTTATGGTCTACTTGAACACTTTATACTCTTTTCGAAGAAATTATAACAACAAAGGTCGAATACAAAATGTCAGTCAAATGTATACGTTTAACAGTTCCGTTCCGCGCTGCTGTTGGCACTGCTGGTGGTACTGCTTACAGTAAGATGCACTGTTGTGCTCTATGTCAAAGCCTCGAGAGGCTGAGGGCTCGCAGGTCCGGCAGATAGCAAACGTCCTGCTTTCCTCCTGTGCGCTGCGTTGAAATCTGAATCGGACGCGACCCTGTACTCGTACAACATCGCTTCGCGCTATGGAGTCAGCAAAGCGCGTCTACACGCCCACGCTGTCCACTCCCCACTCCAGTGACACGTTAGTCATCCAACTACCCGGTAAACTCGTCGAGGTCGCGCCGATGCCGCAGCGTGGACATGTGTCTGCCACTGCGGCAGCAGGTCGCAGCCCACGCACGCGGAGACAAAGCGCCTTCACCGCTTGCGCTGCAACCTAGGACAGCACGCGGCACATCACATCGAGTGTTCACCCGCCGCGCGATAACAGTTACCTTTGTGATGGACTATCGGTGCTCTAGTGGTGGAGATGCGCGCGAGACCAGCTGGTGCTGACGGAGAGCACCGCCCGCGACCGATGTATTCGCTGCAAAAATCCCTCGTCGTTTCCTTTGACATAAGATGATTCTTGTCTTGTAACTCCCGTTCCTCCTTCTACTCAAAATAGGGCTAGCATTGCACATTACCAAAAGAACTTAACTACAGTACTAATCTATGCTGTTTACAGCAAGGTGCAACGAGCGGTAGACCATTCTGTATATTCATTGAATAATAATGTAATGAATAGCTGCAGTGACTGGTGACGACAGGTGCGCCCCGCGCCCCGCGCCCCGAGCCCCGAGCCCGCGCTGCGGTGGTACCTACTTAGACAGTTTCCGGCAACAGCTACTTACCGCCAGTCGCGAGCGCACAAAGCGCACGGAGCAGTGTTTACAAACTCTATAGCTCGCGGCGCGCTGACCGGCCGCCCACTGCCCACTGCCCACGCGGGGGCCGCGGCCAAGCGTCGCGCGGGTCCTCCGTCACTCGATCGTGTTCGATAACGTCGCCATGGCAAGTCGTTTGTGCAAAGGAGTGACGAGCGCGGCCTCGCGCCGGACTCAGCGCCGGACCCCGCGCCGGACCCCGCGCTGGACCGCACTAAATCGCAATAACTAGGTACCAGGGCCGCGAGTCACTAGCTTTCACGTGCTGCCATTTGTTTCGTAACCAACAAAAGATGTGTCGGCAAACACATCGGCAGCATCAGGTCGCGTCGCTGCAGGACGTTGCATCAGCAGCGGCGCGGCTGCGGTGCGGTCGCAGCACAGTTGTGCCACGTGCACATAGTGCCACCGCGGTATATCATATGTATGTATACGAGATGAAAGCCTCCTTTATTTCGAACGATGTGGCTGTTGTGAGTGACTCTTATTGAGGATTACGGTCAGCATCATCGAACTCTGGACTCGGACACCCGGAAACCACAAACGAATTATTATTACATAAATATATATTACGAGGTTTCTGGTTGAAGATTTATATTTTCAAAATTTAATAAAAAAAGTATTTCATTTATCCTTTCGATAAAGGTGTCCCCGACCAGGGTCCAGCCGCGGACGTCACTTTTTGGAAATGATGTTATGCAAACGTCTCCCGACGAGCTCCACGCGCTGCTCTCTGCAGCAGGCGCGGCCGGGCTGCCCTGCTCCCTGCAGCAGGATATAAGCCTACGTTCACACAAGGCGGAATGTTCGAAGCCGGTTCCGCCGGCCGCCACCCGCCGCCAGCGGCCGCTAGTGCGGGAAACAGCCGCGGCTGCTGGGACGCCGCTGCTTATCTTGCAAAAGTGCACGCAGTTCCGCAGTAGAGGCGCATTCTCGGGGCGGGCTGCTTTACTACTCTGTTATGAGTATGGGCAAATTCAATAATAAATAAATAATTAAATGAAAAACAAAAAACAGAAAACAGAAAATCCTCCACTACCGCATCTACACTTACTACACTATATTAAATAACTCTCTCTCTCTCCTCCCCCCTCCTGGCCTCCGCGCCACCCGCAACTGCGCACAGCCTTCGGCCGGCGCGTGCACACCCGCCCGCTGGCCACGACTTTACAAATATGTAATCATAACCTTTTCCCGTTGCTTCCGCGTAGATGCGCGTCGAGGCGCGTCGTGGCGCGTCTAGCCGCGCACGCGCACCTACTTGTAATGTATATAACTTTTTGTTCCATTTTAACGTAATAAGCGCCCTCGCTCATTCATTTATTAGAAAAAAATCACAGAAGCTTGTTGGCAATGAATCGGAGAAGCTGTACCGTCTACCATACCGACATGCAGCTCTTCCATGCCGGAGGTTCGGATAACAGAGATTAAAGTCAGGCGTGAGCTAATGTCTGTGGACGTACAAAAGTCGAGTGGGACGGCCGGTATTCCAGCGGTGGTGCTGCAGCAATGTGCCTCTGTATTGTGTCCGATATTAACGCGACTTTTCCTACTTTCTTACATAAAATGGACAGTTCCGTCTTCATGGAAGACCGCTAATGTCCACTCCCTACCTAAAAGAGGTGATAGATCTGACCGGGCGAATTATAGACCAATTGCTATTACCTCCCTCCTCTCTATGGTGCTAGAACGTGTAATCAACAAACAGCTCCTCGACTACCTTGAAGACAACAGTTTATTAAGCGACCGATAGTGCGGTTTTCGTAATGGTTGCTCCCCTGGTGATCTTCTAGTATACCTTACACGTCGCTGGGCGCTAGCCCTTGAGAGTCGAGGACAAGCTGTAGCTGGAGCGGTTTGGACATAGCCGCGGCGTTCGATCGGGTCTGGCACCGCGGTCTTCCTATGAAGTTACCATCGTACGAACTCCCTGAGAGAATATGTCAGTGGATTAGTAGCTTTTTGTCCTGCAGAAGCAAAAGAGCTCCGTTGACGGCAGCAGCTCTATTAACATGGACATAAATGCAGGTGTCCCACAAGGCTCTGTGCTATTGTCGACGCTGTTTTTGCTTCGTATAAATGACATGCTGTCAATTGACGGCATGCGTTGCTATGTGGGTGACAGCACCGGCGGCACTTGCTACACGAGCCATAACAGACTGCTGTAGAGGAAAGTCGAAAGGAGATTTTGTAAGAAATTGAGGTAACACTTGCCCGCGTGTCGGGATGGGGTCGCCTCTATTTAATTCATTTTAATCCGTCCAAGGCACAAGTTTGCGCGTTCACCGCTTAGAAAATTCCATTTATTGTAGCTCCTCAGTTCCAGAAAACATCTCTGACCAACTCAAGAAGTATTGGGATTTTAAGCATCGAAATCTCCAATACCGTCCAATACTGAGGGCACTTGAGAGACAAGGTAAAGCTGGCATCTAAAAACCTCGGTGTAATTAACAGGTGGAAGCAGTACTTCACTGCGGAGCAAAGGTTGTTGCTATATTAAGCGCAAGTCTGGCCTCACCTGGAGTATTGCTCTCATCTTTGGGCGGGAGCACCTAGATGTCAGCTGGGACCTTTAGACTCGGTGCGAAACACAGCTGTCAGAATTATCGACAACCTTTGCTAACGGACGGTATTGAACCTTTTGCTTTTAGGAGAGATTGTGCCTCCTTGTGTGTGTTCTACCGCCTCTATAACGGGATGTGTTCTGATGAACTGATTAACATGATGCCGATAGCCATATTTTATCATCACATCGCTCGCCATCGCCATGGAATTCATCCTCATACTCTTGAATCGCAGCGACCACGTACGGTTTGGTTCCAGAGATGTTTTCTCCAGAGAATATTCAAATTGTGGAAAGAGTTACCTGTTGAGGTTTTCCCTACGAGCTACAGTACGAACTTCTTTAAAAAAGGCGTGAAAAGGTTTCTGCAGGGTCGGCAACACGCTCAGTGATACCTCTGGTGTTACCGGCGGTCATAGACTGCGGTTACCGCTCCACATCAAGCGAGCCGCAAGCCTGTTTGACACCTAAGTGGTATAAAAAAATGAAACTATTATAATGTTCCAGCTCACCCACACTCTGCCCCGGCCCCAGTTAGACTGCGGCCCTGGGCGGAGGCGCAGTGCAGCTCGATGCCGCGCAGGTACCGCACAATATATCTGAAAGTATTTCGGATCGAAAGGTTAACAGAAGTCGTTTGGCATTGGGAGCGGCAATGGAACTGCGCCACGCCGCGCCGTCGGCCCGGCGGCTGAGCCGCATTCGACGAGAGAAAACAACCGGTTTAACCGGGACGTTATTCACGTTGTTTTGGTATTTGCATTAAAAGTTTGTTCCAGTTACAGTATTGAAGATCGATGTTGGTTAGACTTTGTAATGAAATCTCCTCTTCTTTTTCCTCCTACCCTTTGCCTATTCTATGTGGGGTCGGCACAGTATGTACTTCTCTTCCACATCTCTGTATCAGCCGCCATATCTAAATTCACACTCTTCTTACACATGTCATCTTACACACAATCTATCCACATTTTCTTCGGTCTTCCTCTACCCTTATAACCATCCACCACTCAGATCCATGCAATAAGACAGGTCTAACGACCGACTTGTAGATCTGTCCCTTATGTTTAAGGGGCATTCGTGGATCACAAGTCGTCCCAGTGACCTGTCGCCATTTCATCCAACCTACATTTATTCGGTTTCCCACATCTCGATCAATATCGCCGTCGCATTGTATAAGTGAACCTAGGTACTTGAAATCGGAGCAGGTTGGTAAGGATACACCATTTAAGGCGATTGGAAGAAAGCTGGTGGGACCGCCGAAGTCACAGAACAAATGTTTAGTTTTGGTCCTGCTTATCTTGAGCCCAGCGTTCTCTAATTTATTTCGCCATTTTTCAACCTGCTCTACACCTCGCGTTTATCCTCCCCGACAAGTACGATGTCGTCGGCAAAAAGCATACACCAGGATGCCTCCTCCTGTATGTCTGATGTCAGCGCATCCATTACCAGGAGGAAGAGATACGGGCTTAATGCCGACTTTTGGTGTAGGCCCACCAAGACCCCGAAACTGTCGCTTTCGCCAGCAGTGGACTGGATGTGTGTACTGGCACGACAGTATATAGCACGAATAAGCTGCAGGTGTTTCCCAGGCACTCCTTTCACTTTCAGAGCCCACCACAGAACCTCCCGCGGAACCTTATCGTAGGCCTTATCGAGGTCCACGCACACCATATTCAGGTTTTTATGCGCACATATGTATTTTTCGCACAGTTGGCGAAGAGCAAAAATGGCGTCTGTAGTCCCCCGCCCAGGCATAAATCCAAATTGGTTCTGGGCTACCTCACTCTCCTCTCTCAGCCTTCCCGTTAAGATTCTTTCCCACATTTTCAAACTATGGGACATGAACTTTTTTCCTTTATAGTTGTTACAGAGCTGTACATCACCCCTGTTTTTTAAAATGGGTACCAGTGAACTGCTACGCCACTCATCCGGGATCGCCTCTTCTTGTACCAACTTGTTGAAGAATAAAGTCAGCCACCTACATGCATCGGCCTTTAACAACTTCTATACCTCCACTGGTATTCCATCCGGCCCAACAGCCTTTCCATTTTTCGTACCTTGCACTGATTTCCTTACTTTATCCATAGTAATCTTCCTCACCATACCCATGTTGGCCGCCACGCTTTTCAATACTTCCCTCCTGACATTCTCCTCATTCATCAGTCTTCCAAAATATTCCTTCCATCGTCTTTTAATATTGTCAACATTCGTCAATACTTTTCCTTCGTCGTCTTTTATACATTTGACATGATTTATATCCCTTGCACTCTTTTCTCTCTCTCTTGCTATCCGGTACAGTTGTTTTTGTCCTTGCGGGTTGACCAGAGAATGGTGCAGCTTTTCTGGTACCTTTGCCATAGCAATCGCGATAGCTCTCTTTGCCCCTCGCTTACGCTCCTTGTATATTTCTCTCTTATTTTCTTTCAAATCTTTTTCACTTTCCTCCACATCTCGCCATTTCTTAAATGCATTCTTCTTTTCTTTCAAGGCCTTCTGCACTTCTTCACTCCGGCACCAAGTTTCTCTATCGATTCTTCCTTTACCCTTCGTCTCTCCTAGCACACCTTTTGCTATTCCTCTAATGCACCCAGCCATTTTATTCCAACATTCATTTACTGTCATTCCAGTCAAATCTTTCATTCTTATCTCCCTATCCACCACCTGCTTTCGAAATTCTTTTGCATATTCACGTTTATCTAACATATATCATTCAATCTTAGGAGGAGGTTCTGGTCTGCTGTTGTTTAGCCGAATTCTAATTTTAGTTTCTAGTATCAAGAGCCTGTGTCTTTTTATTGAAAAAAAATAAATATCTTGATTCTTTTCACAGTCCACCTCTCTCATATCATTTTCCACGCAGCCACCCCGCGCCACCGTGTGCACAATGCAGGTGGTGCCGGCCAGCTCCGCGCCCCCTTGTACACTCCCGGCGGTTGACCGACGTGGATACTGTACGATATTTCATCAGGAAAATTAATCGAACAATACCGTGAACCGTGAACCCGTAAATGTCTTCGGGCAGTACGCACTGCGTCCGCTACCGGTGGTGCGGCGCAGTTCGTTATCGTCTTCCGATTGTCGACATGTTGGGCCAGTGTTCCGAGCGCGCGTCACCTTCCGCGTCCGCCGCCGTCCAGCATCCGGCGACGCGGAGGCCGAGCGCGTGGTCGTGCGCGTGCGCGTGCAGCTTGTCGACTATCGGAAATATATCTCAGGGGTCCGCGATAATGGCGGACGCCTTTTACGAACAATTATTAATGGGAGTATAGGAGGGAGCAGCCGGCGCGCGCTGCTTACGAGCAGCACTGGTACGGTTATCGCGTGTACAAGTATTGAACGATAAACAACCCTACTGTGTCGCTGCGCAGCCCTGTCGGATGCATTCTTGCGCTTTGTTTGATCCTAGAAGCGGAGACGTAATCCGCCGTCAGTGGTCATTGCATACAAAGAACTAATGAGGTAAACAATGCGACGGCGGGTGTGCGTGCACCGCGCGATACGTTATCGGAGCCGTGCGCGCGTCGGTTGCAGTGCGCTGATAGAGCGCGCGCCGGCCTAGACCACCCGTCGAGGCCTCCGACGCGACCTAGCGCGCTGTGTCACCGAGCAGATAACGCTTCGCTCTGTTTGTTACAAACGCAAGTAGTCCATATCCGCTGCTAATGCTGCGGCGGAAACCCGGTTCTCGGACGAGCAGGCCGGCGCTGCGCGGCGGGCCGGAGTGACGCCCGCGAGCCGCAGCCGCAGCGCATCGGCGGAGCCGTGCCCTTTCCTTAATCGAGGATGCACTGGAATTGTGTCAAAAGGCCATCAGCAGCGCACACGCACACGCACACGCACACGCAAACGCACGCGCACGCGCACTCGCAGCGCGCGATGCGAGCAGACAGTGTACAGGCGCGCGTCGGCGGCGCGCTGATAAAGTAACCGACAACAAAGAACGCGTTGCGGCAAGACGCCGCTGCCGATAGCCGATAGCCGATAGCCGATAGCCGATAGCCGATAGCCGATAGCCGATAGCCGATAGCCGATAGCCGATAGCCGATAGCCGATAGCCGATAGCCGATAGCCGATAGCCGATAGCCGATAGCCGATAGCCGATAGCCGATAGCCGATAGCCGATAGCCGATAGCCGATAGCCGATAGCCGATAGCCGATAGCCGATAGCCGATAGCCGATAGCCGATAGCCGATAGCCGATAGCCGATAGCCGATAGCCGATAGCCGATAGCCGATAGCCGATAGCCGATAGCCGATAGCCGATAGCCGATATTACTGCTGGGAGGTCTGTCCTTGCGGAAGGGGACCTTCTACGTACATACCATTGGAGCGCCTGTTTCTGTCGATAAATAGTACTGTGCAAAAATGACTGCGTTCCGGTTTGAAGGGTGTTGTATGTGCGCGCGGGCTTGGGACTGGACATCTCCGCCGCCACCTGATCACCATCACTTCACCTGAACGTTTTGTTTAATGTATTGTCCTTGTCACTCCACGTTTCCGTTGGTTTGGTGACCAATTTGCTATCTTGTTGATTCTGATCGTTGCACAACGACTTTCCGAGCTGAGGTCTGTGCAGTAACTGACAGGAGCACTTACGACACATCCGTTCATATCCTGCGTCAACCCAGCGGAAGTGAAAGTCTATCTGTTGTTTGGGTTCCAAGACATGCGGGCGTCAGAGATGATCAGAAAACTGATGGACCAACGAGATTAGGATAATACACAATAATGATCAGCCCCGAACCCGTGAACCCCTGAACTGGACTCTGGAGTAGCATAATTGAAACAGTCGTACTAAATCGTATTGATGGCGGATTAAGAACAAAACCACTGAAATGAAATAATTAAAATATTTTATAATTATCATTTGATAGCCGGAAGTTACCCAGCGGCTTCTTCCATCACTCGGCAATAGTAATGACAAATTCCGAGAAGACAAAAGATCTTTTAGTGAATTGCGTGGAATGCGGTCGTTACTGCGAGGTAGCAGGTGGCCACTGCATCCGGTGCACTTTGGTTGCAGGTCGCCTACGCGAGTGGGGGCGCGATGAGGGAAGTTCGAGCGGCAGGGTGGTTGCCCCGAATGTACCTCCAGTGCCGTTAGCAGTAGATAAACGAGTAGTTTTCGCGGCGAGGTGGCTCATGCTCTCTCTGTGTACCTGCGGTCGGCACCGCGCGTACTCTTACTCCGCAGCCGTTCAGGTCTTGGACCCGGTATCTGGCCACGTTTCTGTTGGATCATTACCGCCGTAATCGCTCGCTGCTGTATACTTCGAAATGAGGCAGCAGTTCAGGCCCACTAGAAGCGCGCGTATTATCTTCATGACCGTAATTGTTAAGATGCGTTTAAATCGGTCACATCGGGATCGCTAGAAATGTTTGCCACATTTGGCTGAACCAGTTTGGATACTTCCGGATTGCATATAATTCGCTGCGAAGCGGCGAGGTTGCGCGAACGTTGCGCTGGCGCAACTGTTCCGGCGGCCTTCTGGCGCGATGTCGTGGTCAGTGCTTCAGTACGCGTCACGTGTTTCCAACGCACTGACGTGACCAGAATTGAATCTGGCCGCACCAGCGCCGACACCAGCCGGGGTCGCACGCACGCGCATGCTAATAATATATTAAATATAAATAAAACGACCGTGCGCGACACAACGCGGCAAGGCGCGACATTTATACACAAAACACCAACAACTGCTATCAACTCTGCGGTGATAAGAATCTATTGTAGTCAGTGTGTGTGTATATATATATATAATATATATATAATATAATATAATATATATATATATATATGTGTGTGTATGTGTGTGTGTGTGTGTGTGACATCCCCATCCCGGGCATCAAAGGAGATCTACGAGGGGGTTTTAGCGAGTGGATATCCCACGTAGGCCCGGCTTCACCCTGCAAGCAAGGTACTTTTAAAATTTATTCGGACACAAAAAAAAAGGTTTCAAGCACTCGCACTCGCGCTCGCCGCGAGGCTGTGTGGCTTGCAGCAAGAGGAAAAGATGTTTCTTGTGAGTCATGTGTGTGAATGTTATGTTTTAATGTTAAGTTAGATCCGCGGCCGGGTGTGTGTGGGTGCGCCAGCGCACTCTCTTTCACTACTCCTCTCCCGGCCTCACTCGCCCACAGCCCCCCAGGCCCGACGCGAGGCAGGCGAGGTGGCATGTCGCGGCTGCAGTGGGCTACTTACTGCTGAAGACCGCCGAAGTGTTTGTTGAGTTGAGAGTCGAGATACCCAAGAAACCGTAAGAACGGCCGCGCGCTTATCGCCGCAAACGTCAGCGAGCGGCGACTTGCGGGCGGCGAGCGGCGACTTGCGGGCGGCGAGCGGCGACTTGCGGGCGGCGAGCGGCGACTTGTGTGTGGCGAGCGGCGGACGGCTACTTGCGGGCGGACAGCGGTTACTTGGAGGGGCGACTTAAGAGGGGTGGGGGGGGGTAGTGGCGAACAGCGAGTCGCCGTCTATAAATAACTTTATCGGGACCATAGTAAATATCAACACTTCACTCCGTTGCCGTAAGTGTATTATATCGCTCCGTCCTGCCGCTGTGCGGAGGCTGTGTCCGTTACTTGCTCGCATCCCTTGTAGGAAGGCGGTGAAACTGAGTTGAGGTAGAATATTTAACGGTTCGCGTCCCGCGCGCTGGTGGACCCGCCGTGCTCTGCAGCCACTCAAACAATTCAATTCGTCTGTTTGTCTTTATAAATCCTGTTATCACAACGTCTACGCTGGCTAGGAGCGGACGCGCGCGGTGACGCGGCGCTGCACCGGTGCCGTGACTAACCCAAAGCTAGGAAAAAACACAAATTCCGTACACGGGAGCTAATCTCATGCGCTAAAAACTACAGCCTCGGGTTCTATTTAACTTGTAGTTAACGTAGCACTACCTGTGTGTTTTTACGAGCCGGTGACGTCAGCCTGGACGCAGCTCGGGGGCGCATGGGAGGCTAATGTACTGTACGTGTGTCTGTGTGCGTGCATGTGTGTGCCTGTGTGTGGTCCGGTGCAAACAATTGGTTGGTGATAGTAAGGGTCGCAAGCCGCGTCGGCGCGAACTACGGGACCGCAGGCGCACATCTCGGCCGCCAGATCGTGAACACGAGCCAAGAGGAAAAGCTCTCACAACTCCCTGCGGAGGAACTGGTGTTGTGCCCCGCCGCTGACCAATATACGGCTGCGCAGGATAGGGACAGTGACTAGACGAAATACCGACACTCGTCTTCCCCCACGGCCCCGCCACGGCTGCGAAAGGCAGTACAAGCCAGCCGCCGTAGCCCACCGTCACACAGCTGAGTTGAGCTTATAGAGCCACTTCGAGCTGGCAGGGTAGATTCCTGCTAGTTTCACCGTTGATAACCAAGCCGTGCTGCTGAGCTCCATCGCCACGACAAGACGGGTACCTGTTGGAGGGAGTGCCGCGCAGCCTTGCACTGTCCCGCGGTACGAGTGATGAGGACCCTGCATCGGTCACAGGCACTTCATTACCAAAACACGCCGCGACGACAGCGGAATGCTTTTGTTCATTAATGCGGGAACGCGTAATGAATAAATTGCATCGCATTCAGATATTAACAAATGATGTATTGTTTAGAAATGATGAAAGGTGTTCCTATCCAACTGATGACATAAGCCGCGCGGGTGACACATAGTGGAGTGACGCCGCACACGTACGCGCATGCGCACGTGTACGGATACACCGCACGCACGCGTCGTCGTCTTCCTCACCCTGCGTCGGCGTTGTGCGGCAGCACGCGGTCGCGCCGCGGCGCCGCCAGGGGGCAGGGGGAGTCACGGCGAGAGCTCGAGTTTTGTTCCTTTAAGATGCGGAGAGTATGGAGGGGCCGTGAGGATTCCTTCTAAATTTTTATAATTTAGCGTGATGTGTAACCGGGAAACCGTAATGAATTAATTTGGCTGGTCGGCCCGCTGGAGTCGGATGAAGATGTTAAAGTTAATTCGGAGGAGAATCGACCCGCGGTACGCGGCAGTCGCGTCGCGGGGCGATGTCGCCGGCGTCGGTGGTGGCGCGAGACATCCGGCGGCGTGCGCTGGCGCAGCGCCACAGTGCGTTGTTGTCTTGAGATAGCGGCTGATCGAGTGGCGGACGTGGGGAGGGGCGACGCGGAGCCCGCAGCAGGCGTGATAGCGGGTCGACGGCCCCGCCGCGCGGCGCCGGTCTGGTGCTTGCGAAATATTCGATACTTGGAGTTCATTAAATGTTCACCCTGTCTGGTACTGTCAGCTCGCGGGTACCAGCACTAGCCAGTTACCTATTGAATCGCCGCCCGCGCCGTCCCGCAGCACCACCGCGCTGAAGGCGGTCGGATGCAGTGGCGTACGCCGGATATATTTATTTCTGTTCCAATGAAATCTTCAAACGACGAAAATTAAACTTGGAGTAAAATAATGTAGCGCAGGTTTTGGTGCTTCGGTCCCTGTCGGGCGGCGGCTGCGCGCGCGCCGCCTGTTCCGATCGAATGCAGTAGCTGGATGGGTGGGTGGGTGTCGGTTACATCTTACAAACCTATTTTAAGTTTAGCTGCTGGAAAATTTATAGTTTTACATTTATTTCAACCTGCACTGTATAAACAACTTTATAACGGAGCAGTAAACACCAGGCATCTGCAAGCTGCGGAGGCGGGGGCAGGGGCGGACGGCGAAGACCGCAATGTGGTGCAGTGTGTAAAATCCGAACTAGCGCCACGTTGTTGCGGATATCACTTATGATCGGGTGAACGTCCCGTTCGTGTGGTCGCTTAATTGTATAAAAAAAAATATTTGTAATTGTATTGGGAAGTAATTAGCCCGCGCTCTACTCACTATGTACCTATCGCGCGCCCCGGACACCGCGCATACCGGACACCGCGCGTACCGGACACCGGGCGCCCCGGACACCGCGCATACCGGACACCGGGCGCCCCGGACACCGCACGCTCTATTTAGACCCGTAAACATTGAGAAGCCGGCGGTGGCCGCAGCGTGTCGCTTAATGAGATCAGAACATATTTGTTTACGTCTAAATGGGAAAATTTTCAATGAAATAATAGTGAAACATAACGCAAAAAGTAAACAGGCAGCAGACCCGCGCTCCGGACATCAGGCCCGCGCTCCGGACAGCAGGCCCGCGGTACGGCCAGCATACCAGCTCTCCGGACAGCAGACCCGCGCTCCGGGCTGCGCGCGCATTTGTATTATTTTTCTTTAACCAGGAAAGCGTAGCGTGTATGCTTTCCGCGACAGTTGCACTTAAATGCAATGCAACACGACCGGGACACCGCGACACCGCTCTGCCCACCTGGCGTCGCGCGTGCGCGTGCGCTCCGGTATACCGACGCATGCAGAATCCACTTGTCCTTTGAGTGTGTACTATCTATACCTACCCACCTACCCACTTACCCACCCCTACCTACCTGTCTAGCAGTTGCCGGTAGTTCGCGTAAACATTTGCGCGGTGCGCGAGCAGGGCGCTGCTGTCTCCCCTACTTATAACTAAATGGGTGATATGGTCGTTACGAAGCTAATGCCGTATGACGTCACGCATGTCCAGCGCCACGAGCGCGGCACGCACGTCCCGACACCTCTGCTGCAGCCGCGAGCAGCAGCGAGTGAGGCGCTGCCATCAAGTAATTCGATTTGATTCGTACGCGGTGACGGTGCGGTGCGGCTAGCCCAGCAATCCAATACCCTCATCGTTGGCATCGCAAGCCTATCTCCATGGTAATGAGGCAACAGCCGCACGTCGCAGCAGACGGCACGCAGAAAAGAGTGGTGCGTCGCCGCTCATCGTTATCATTGAAATTATGATGTTTTTAATTTCAAAAGCCTCATAAACCATAGGCAGGAAGGGGCGTTCCATGGTGGAACGGCCCTGAACGTACCCGACGGTGATGTACACGCTCTGCAATCTCCAGATTTCGCAGAGGCGCTGTGCAGGTTGCAGGCCTTGAAATCCAACGCTGTGCATCATCATTATCATCATCGTTATCAGCCGATAGATGTCCACTGCTGAACGTAGGCCTCCCCCAAAAATTTCCACATCATTCACCAACCTTGCAACCTTCACCAGATCATCGGAGCACGTGGTGTGGACCTGCCAACGCGGTGCACAGAAACATGCTAAATACTAAACTTGAATAGATTCCAGACGAGCTCGTGCCGCAAGAGGTGCAGTCCGCATTATTCCTCTACAGCGCTCTCCCAGAATCGAACCTATCAGCGAGTGCGCGCGACAGTGCGCCTGCGCCGCGACCCGTCCCGCCGATGTATTTACAAAACACAAATTTTTCAAAACAAAAATATTGCGCGCTTCGTGTCAAACAGCCGAGCGGAACGCGTCCCGCCGGCGCAGAGGCGGCGGAGGCTGCGGACGCGGCGGAGGCGACAGAGTGCACGCGGGGACCTCGTCCCTCCTTAAAACCAAGAGGTTCAATACCGAGAATTCTAACAGCTCTGTTTTATACCGAGGCCAGGGACTCCGGCTGACACACAAGTGCTACCGTCCAAACAGGCACAGCGCTCCGTATGACGCCGAACTTGCGCTGCACTGAACACCGCACCAACCTCCACCCTGCTCCTCGCGCTGAAGTACTGCCCCGCCCTGCTAAGTACACCGCAAACGCTTTTTAGATGTCAGCTTAATCGATCCTCCAAATAACTCCGGCACTGGACGTCCTGGAGATTTTGACACCTAAATTCCAGATGCTTCCCGATATGGTAATGTTGGGTGGACTATGATGTGTTCTGGAATGGAGAGCTACAATGAATAAAGTTTTTTAGTGGGAGACGCGCAAACTTGTGCCTCGGACGGATCGGACGGACGGAAGTGAACCGATCTGAGGCGACTCCCCGCGGACACATTGGCAAGCGTTAGCTTCATCTCTGACACAAGTTTCTTTGCATTGTCCTCCACAGTAGTCCATGCGACGTTGCTCCGGTCGTGCTCCAGGTGTCGTCGGCGTCGTCCCCAGCATGTCAACGAACATCAGCAGTTCACAGTATATCATTTACGTGCAAGAAAATCGGCATGGACGTCAGCACGGAGCCTTGTGGTACACCCTGCATTTATGTGTCATGCCCATAGAGTTGCTGCTATCGAAGACAACTCTTAGTCTTTTGCAAAACAAAACACTACCAGTCCATTGACATAATTCCTTAGAGAGTGTATGATTGTAGCTTGATCAGAAGACCGCGATGCCAGACCGATCGAAAGGCTTAGTTCATATCTGGCCAAGTTTACCGCCAGAGCCTCATCTCGCGTCTCAAGGTATAGAGCCAAGCAATGTGTAAGGTACATTATACCACTTGTGGAGCGAATACCACAAAAACCTTTTGATCGCTGATTAAACTGTGTTCTTCTAACTGAGGACCCGTTCGTTGGCATCACCTTCCAGCACCTCACAGAAAACTAAAGTTAAATGGAAATGACCTGTGATCTGCCAGGTCAGTTCTATTACCTTTTTAGAGAAGTATTCGCGAACGGTGTAGTGGTATGGAGTATAAGTTATCGCGAAGTGCGTGTCCAGCTCGTTCTTTCGATTTGGTGTTTTACTGCGTGATAGTCAACTAGTAATTAACTCGGACAATAGTTTTGTATGGCAGCTTGCAGACACAAGCGGGGACCCACCGCACACCTGGCTCGAGTCAGACCGAGGGTCGCTTGCTAGCTTGCTAATACAAGCAACCTATTCAACACATTTGGGGTCCAACCGAAGTGGGACTGCGGGGTGGACGGGGTGGGGGGTGCCGGTGGAGGGGCGGGGGGAGGAGAGTGAACCTACAGCTGCTCGTCATAACATTACAAAAAGCTTCAATGCGAGCCAGGCGTCTGTGTGCACGGTGAGCGGATGTGGGGTGTGAGGTCGCCTGAGTACTTGCGTGTCAATTTCCTACTCTTGCCCAGATTAGAATAAAGTGGTGTATATATGAGATACACAAATTTTACGTATTCGTTGCGGCGCCCCACGCCCGCCCCCTGAACTAGAACTTAGGTTTATATCAGAGAGAGTGGAAACATATTCTTGATTGAATGAATGAATGAATGAATGAATGAATGCGCTCCAGCCAAGGTATATATATAGTAACACTAAGCATTAAGTGACATTATACTGTATTTCGGTTTGCCCTGATTAGAAGTTGTATCCCGTGAGTATAGTAAAGTACTAGTAAAACAATATCCGCGGTGGGGCGCGCGGCACCCCGCGGGGTCTGCCCCCGCCAGGCGGAGCGGACCCGGGGCGGTGCGCTCGGGGACCACCATCGGTTCTCTGGCCCAGCCTCGCCTATTAACTTCCGCCAGAACAGTTCACCGCATTTCCGGAATGAACGTAACCAGTTTAAAGTATATGGTGCATATGTGCGATGGTCTCCCCGAGAATACAAACACATCCGAACGAAACCTTCGCGGATCCAGATCTGCGAAGTAGATCGGAGGCTATTAGGCGATCCCCCTTGGCTCTGAAACAGGCACGAGAACACGGGACGGGTCTTTGTTTTTTTTTATTCGATGGACACATGGTATGTTGTGTCCTCGTTAGCCGAGCAATGTCAATAGCTACAGCGTCCTACAAACCGGAACACAGTAATGTTTGCACAGCCCGGTTTGGTGGTGCCTACCGCGGGTTCTCTGAATACTATGTAAATATTCGCATCAAGTGTAAGGAGACGCCGACGTGAGGAAGCGAGCCTTGATGATGCGAGGTCGAACACTTACCTGTAGCCTGCCCAGCGCCCGGCACGGGCAGGGTTAACCTGGAAATAGAAATGGGTACGAAAGCAAATGCGGAACATGGTCTTGGCTCACGGAACGACCTGTGGAGAGTGAGGTGAGGTGAGAATGAGGTGGTGAATAGAAATAAAGACAAGAAGTGATTCATGCTCGTATCATTATCGTATGCGTTTTATGTGAATGTAGCTGGTGCAGTGGCTGTGGTCGGTCGCTCGAGCCGTGACGGCAGTAAAGATCAGAGTGCCGCAGTAGCGAGGCGTCGCTGTGCTCCCGGGCAGGTGTGAAGGTTTCACGGTTCACACCGTCGCGAGTTTAAAGGTAGAGGTGTGCACGCTGCGAGTGCGCATGTGCAGGCACGTCGCGTGGCGCTGCACTCGGAGCGCGCTGAATCGGAGCAGGAGGTGATCAGCTGACGAGGGGGCGGCGGCGGGCGCGGAACGTTCCACCGCTGCTCGGACTCCAGCAGTCATGTATTACAGGTAGACTAGGGATCGAAATTAGGGCATCCGTGATGGAAAGTAAACAAACAGAAGCAATGCAGATCTCCGGTGTATTTGGAATGTTTAACGTAATAGAGGGGGCGGGCGGCAGATGAAACCAAACATCGTGCCGCCGGAGGCTGCGCACGCCCCACTTACCGTGTTTGTGTTGGGGAGCTGGCGGCGTGTCGGTGAACGGTTTGATTGTTTACTTATCTGCTGGAGCACGCACCGCGGCCTGGCCCGGTGCACTCGGCGCACGCAGCGCCACCGCCTGCGCGATAAACGGAGCGCGCGGCGCGGCGCGGGGCGCAGCACGAGGCGGCGGTGCATTACACGACACGGATATATCCGGGCGGTGCAATGCTCCTTGCTCCGTGGCGAGCCGTGCGCGCGGCGAGCACACGACCGGAGCGACGAATAGCAGTCCCGCGCCGAGCTGAGCCGAGCCGAGCCGAGACTGCGCGGAGCTCGGCGCGCTGGGATTTGGCCGCGCACACTACACAGTAATGAGGTTGAGGCCATGGAGCCGCGAAGGTGACGGCGGCTCGGGGCGCGGGGCGCGGGGCGCGGCGAGTAACTGTTGCGGTAACGGTGGCCGTAACTGTGACGGTTGCCGTGACAGGGGAACCAACTCCGGCGACGAGAGCGACGCCGGGGGACCCTCCGTTATTCCTAAACCTATCGGACCTGATGGTATAACAATATAAAATCAAACAGCTCCATTGGCAATCGGCACGGCGAGGTGCTCCGTACGTTGTCGTTGTGTATTGATGCAGTTGCAGCATTGAGTGCAGCCACTGCAGCGGCGCGCGCGCCCGGGCTGCGCCCCGAGGATGTAACGTGCGTTATCAGCTGAAGACAATAGCTTTTCAGCTGTAGTTGCTGGTGACTGAGGTGACAGATAACCTGCACTCGTGACCATCTCGCGGTACGTACAACTTTCTAATTACATGTTGTTTGATGACTTACATACCCCCCTCCCCCGCCGCCGCCACCGCCACCACCACCACCAACCGCAGCTACGTGAGCGCGACGCGGGCTGCGCATGCGCAACGGCCATTAACCATACACAAACTGATTAAATATGCGGCTATGTGGCTGCAGCCATAGGCGGCGGTGGGGCCCGTCGCGGCCGGTGCCTCCGTGTACGTACTAAGGAATGTGTTAATAAGTTCGTGTGGCTCCGTGAGCTGCGCGCACTGGCTGGCTGGTTGGCTGGCTGGCTCCGGCGACGTCAATGATCGCGCGGGCACCGAGACCGGTAAATGACTTGCACCCGTCGCGCCTCGCTCCGCTCCCTCCGCCCCCACCCGAGCCGCCGCCGCCGCCGCCGCGTCCCGCACAACATTAGTTTACCCAATTAAGACATGTTCACGGAACCCGCGCACGGAATCCATTATTTATGTGAGCGCCGTCGACCGGACGTGGATTTTTATATTTATTTACACTGGGAGCGCCGCGGCGGCCATCTGCTCCTGGCCTTTCAGCGCTCTCCGATACAAATTGTTTCTGCACAATTATATCTGGGAGCGGTGAGCGGTGAGCGGGGAGCGGGGAGCGGGGAGTGGTGCGCGGGGAACGGTGAGCGGGGGGCGGTGCCCGGTACGCGGTACGCGGTGCGCGGGGAGCGGGGAGCGATGCGCGGTGCTGCGCCGCGTGTCGCTCCGGCGCGACACCCGCTGGCCGCTCAGGAATGCGCAACGAGTTCCGCATTTCGCGGTGACGCGCCGGCCGCGCGGCGGGCGGCGGGCGGCGGGCGGCGCAGCATCATATTTATATTCTGTGCGCTCAGACACCAGCCTACCCACAAAACTAAATGTAACGGGGAAATGATTAAAAAAAGTAAACGCAATTTGTAAGTCAACGGGTCCACATCGGAGCTGGCCGCGGGCCAGGCACCGGTGCGCTGCCGCTGGACTTTAGATCGTGGAAAATTTTTAATTCGCCACTGCAGACCAGCCGGCCGGTGGAGTTGCTCCGGCGGGGCTGCTCCGGTTGTTCCGACGTCCCGGGGTTCGGTTTAATGAGCCGTTTGAGCGCGAGTTGTAACCGGCTCCAAGCCTGCCTCCGACCGCTTGCTGGCCTGTGACCACACGGTGGTCGTTCGCGTGCGCCAACAGTTCGCTCTAGCCTTTCATTATTCTTAATGGTAAGAAGAAGATTACCAGCTCTTTCTCAATTATATTCAAACATCGCTCTATTGTTTGCTTTGCATTTGTCTGAAAGTTGAATGAATGACTCGCTCCGCCCGCCTGCCCGCGCTCGCCCCCGCTCGCCCCCGCACGCCGCCGCACTCCCCCGCTTGCCCCCGCTCGCCCCCGGTCGCCCCCGCGCCCGGCGGCCTCGTTACTACGCAATGAATGTATTCAGTGAAGTTCTAATAATAAACAACGCGGAGCGCGCCGCCCGTTTCAACACGATCTGCTTTTGGAAATAAACAAGGATGCTGTGAAAGAAACGTTAAAAATAATGATCAGTCTTCCCACGCCCACCGCCACCACCAGGTCAGCTCGCGGTGCAGCACCAACACCGCCGTGACTCTTGCGGTTGGTTCTGATATGTTTCAACGAGTTACGATGTCAATTGTGAATTTAATGATTATGGAGTCACTCCAAAACCTACCATCTGCTCGCTCCCCGCTCCCCGGTCCCCGTTCTGCTTAAATAAACAAGATATTGAGAATAGTTATGGCATTAAACTATACTTTCATTTGAAATGGTTGCACCACATGATGACAACATGACACGTAAAACGATGGTAATACCACCAGCTCGCCACGGACCTCTGCATCCAAAGACAGTACAGGGTACCTGCGTGAGGCAGTTCAATACGTTCAACTAAATAAATATGAAACTCGTCCGCATCATGTCGTCGGTGAAGTTTCGTTACCAGTAATTGCGCGGGCGCGTCGTAGCCAGCCGCAGCCAGCACCAATTGGCTGAATGATTCCTGAATTGAGTTTCAGTGTCGGCGGCCGCCACGCGCCCGGCGCCGAGCTGATTATCAACTTGTATGTATTACTGCACTCCTTGCTGTAAATCAGTCCAAGCGGGATCGAGAACGTGGTGCACGTCGTCACAGTGAGCACTTGAGCCCAACAAACCGCTCCGTCCGGAGAAAGCGACTGGAGTTGAACCGTAGCCAAATCCCGAGCTGCTGGCCACCGGCCGGACTGTAAACCAGGGCTTAAACGGGATTTCAGATTTATTTCCGTATTTTGGCCCACGTCTGCGTCTCGTGCCTCGTGCCGACCGGACGTACCGACGTGTGGGTGCGGTCCTGCGAACGGCCGCCGGATGTAATTATGTGACACAGCAAGTACCAGTGCCTCGCGGAAGCCAAAGAAGTCAGACTGACTGTGTGCGCGCGAGTCCCGTTTCCCTTCAATAAAATATTGATTAAGGGGTAGATAGTAGGGGCAGTGCTGGTCAGGGTGCCGGGTCCGAGATCCATTTCGTACATAATGTGATTAAACTGTACAACTTCACCGGATGCGGTGCAGTGTATGGCGAGCTTTAGCTCATTTGTTCTTCGTTGGAAAAGGCGGGAACATCAGGCGACATCCTGCAACATCCCGCAGACCGCGCGGCCCAACACCACTCATTAAAAAAGAGAACAGAACAGTTTGCCGCATTGCAGTGTACTCGCCGGTGCACGGTGCACGGGGCACGGGGCACGCTCAGGCCGCGGGGCGGCAGTGTGCGCAGCTCAACGTGACTCTGTTGCAATATGCGTGTGAGCGCGAGGTTTCCCGCCGCGTCAAGGAAGTCGCAAGCACAACACGCGCTGCCGTGGGAACGCGCCCTCTCCGCGCCCTCTCCGCGCCGCCCCTTCGGCGAAAGTGTCTCGCGGGTGCCGCTCGGCTGTTCTCCATCGGCCGTGGGCGAGTCTCGTACCTTAGCGGCGCCGGCCTCATTTCCTCGTTAATTGATCTAATTATAAAACAAGATTAAAAAAAGCCGCACCCTGTCCGTTACTCTCTTATAGAATCCAGTACAACCTCGAGAAAGAACATCCTGCTGTAACCGGATGCAAACCGCAAAGTGAGCCGGATGTGACGACGTGAAGAACTGAAATGCCAAATCGTTCATTTAAAATAAGTACTAGTAAAAGTTAATTTACATGCTATTTTACATTTTCGTGAATCATTTGTAAATGTGCGCGTCGGATGTACAGCGCCGGCTGCGGCGGCTGCGGCGGCGACGGCGGCGACGGCGCCCGCTATTTACCCATGTGGCCGCGTCGGCCATTTGCTGAACGAGGTCTAGATAACGCGGCGCCGGCCCCCCGCTGCACCCCCGCCCGAGTCTCGCCTGAGTTTCGCCCCTGCCCCGCTCAAGTCCCGCTCGAGTCTCGCCCGTTCCTCGCCTGATAAATACAAGGAGCGAGTGTAACACAGCGCCCCGCCGCACCCCGCCCAAGCCCCGCCCGAGTCTCGCCCCTGCCCCACCCGGGTTCCACCCGAGTCTCGCTCGAGTCTCGCCCGAGTCCCGTCCGAGTCTTGACCCTGCTCCGCCCGAGTCTCGCCCCTGCCTTGCCCGGGTTTCGCCCGAGTCCCGCCGCTGCCCCGCTCGAGTCTCGCCCGTTCCACGCCCGCTAAACATAAGGAGCGAGTGTAACACAGCGCGCCGCCGCGCCGCCGCAACGCCGCAGCGCCGCAGCGCCGCAGCGCAGCCCGCACACAGCGCGCGCCCGCATCAGTGCGCCGGTGGACCCAGCACAAAAAACAAATCGAATCAACCGCGCGGTCGATGCGTCGGGAAGTTGATGGAACATGTTGGCAACCTGCTGCCACATCACGCGCACTGAGTGCACTAAACAAAAGAGTACTTTAATTAACGAGGATTTGGCGGAGTTTCCCAAACGGTACCCAGCCTAGCCGAGTGCCTCTGTAGATTTCCTAGTTAAAGTTACTCCGAACAACTTCTGTAACTTGTCCGAGGTAGACGCAGTCTTTTACTTCTTCAATCACCGCATTCCCAACAGTCACTGGACCAAGGATGATTAAGTCGTCCCACATAACTCTAGTCTTGTCCAAATTCCGACCCCACGCTGGTCACTTTCGCAGCCCCACCTCGGGATGAAAGAATGAACCGTCTCTTTCCAGGGCCCGCCGGAATATGTAATGCGTCCCCTCCTCGGCCTTCTGCAGTCGCCCAAAGGCCATGGGAGCCACGGAAGAAAACCTCTCCCAGCGCTCCGTTGCGGAGAGATGTTGGGCTCGCCGACACCCGTTAACGGCTGCGGAAGATAGGGAGAACGGTGCCTCGCAATACCGACACTCCTCTTCCCCTGCGGCCTCACCGCCGCCGCATCGACGGTGCAACACCAGTTAGTCGCAGAGGGTACTCCCTCTGCGACCCTACCTCGGCTGCAGAGGGCAGTATGAAACTGCCTCTGCAACGGCTTCAACAACGAGGATTTTCTTCCCGGACGTTGCGTCGGCTTATCGCTCACTTCGTCGGCTGGAACTCGACACGGTCTTGGTCCAGATGTTCACTGGGCACGGGGGATTCTCCGAGTACCTTCACAGGTTCAAGCTCAAGGAGAGTCCCGCGTGCCTTTGTGACCCAGCGGTGGACCAGACCGTAGTGCACATCCTCACCTCCTGTCCCTTATTCGGGAAAGAGAGGAATGAATGTGAAATAGAGATTGTAAGGAGGATAGACGCAGGTGTCATTGCCTCTCTGATGAGTGAAGACGAAAGTCGTGAAATATTTTTGAAATATTGTAGGAGAGTGGTGGGGAAAGTATTGGGGGGAAATAAAATGCAAAAAGTAAATGTTAATAGTAATTTCTGAAATTGTAATTATAATCATTAATAGAAGAAGAATATAAAAAGATATTACAGTTGAAGTAGGAAGATGAAGAAGAATGAAGAAATGATACAAGGAATGATCTTTTCAGGTTTCCCCCGCCCCCCTCTTCAGAAAGCGTCTTCACTCCAAGGGGAAGAATGGAAGAAGGAAATGGGATACAGCATGATAGAGAAGAGAAGTGTGGAAGAAGAAAGGAGCAAAATGATGAATGGAATAAAAGATAAGAGAGTATTGGAATGAGAAAAGTATTAAGATGGCAATTGAAACAAATAGATAGTAAACGGCCCTGACCCAAAACACGCAGGGGGAACGAAACAAAAAAGAAAATACAAAAAAAAAAAAATAATAAAAAAAAAAACTGCCTCTGCAGCCGGCCGCAAAGGTTAGCATAAAGTCGCTCCTGTGGCCCCCGGCCGCTCCGGTGAACTCCAGTTATCCAACCGGTGCTCGAACTTGAGGCTGCTGAAGCGGCCGGCCGAGGGGGTTCCACTTCGCTTTACCGTGTGTCTGTGCCACGGTTACTAAGCTCCTCCGCCACGACAAGGCGGGAACCCGTTGGGGAGAATAACATCGGTTACCTAATTGATATAGCTGTTCCAAGCACACATAATTTGCATTTAACAATAGCTGAAAAACTTTCAAAGTGCGCCGAACTGAAAGAAGAGATCCCTCCAATTTGGTGTTTTCAAAAAGTTATAACGGTTCCCATCGCTGTTTCCGCAACCGGTGTTATATCTAAACTGCTGTACGGTCCGATGGAGTCTCTCAAACTACCAAAAAATACGTATAAAATGTTACATGAAGCAGCCACTTTAAATACATGCCGAAGAGTGAGGAAGTGTTTTACCAATAGACCCAACAGCCAGCAACAACCGCCCCTTTTGGAACGCATCACTTCCGTATTAAGCACACGCCCTGATACTCTTCTGAAAACACCAGCCCTCCTGTCATAAACCATCTAGTTATTCCCTCCCGGATATGCACTTGGCTTTAACGGTAACCGGTTGACATAGAACCGAGCCACAACAATAGTGCTATCCACAACAGGGGTTACACCGCATCATCTTCTCCGCAGCCTCAAGTTGATGGACCAACAAGAAACCCAATACATAACCCTACAAAAAGCTGTAATTTTGAATACTTGTAGAATCGTAACAAGTGGAGGGTGAGTAGACTAACACAGTTCACACTGCATTTACTTGGCCCGGGCCCGTGGATGCAGGTATTGCCGGCCCCGAAGCTGAGAGAACAAACCCTTCACAACAATGATAAGACGTTTATTCACGCCACAAATACAATAACATAAATCTAAAAAAAATCAAGAATTACGAGAACAGTAAATGTATGCGAAAAGGCGAAGATCTCATAGCAAAACGATGTTAGTCGTCGTCGCCGCCGTCGTCGTCGCCGCCGTCGTCGTCGACGCCGCCGTCTTCGCCGTTCCTATAATTCAATCAGACTTGATTCAAAGACAAATTTCCGCGCAACAAACAATAAACAAAACAAATCAGAGACTGATCAAATGACAGCTGCTCCAGGTTGCCACGCAGCGTGCCGTGTGCACTTTGCGATCCCCACACCGCGTTATACTCGGATATTACGTTTCAAGGTTAGTTAAGAGTTTATGACTTTATGATCTAGTTCATTTCCAGTTCCTAGATTCCGATCTTTTTGGATTCCAAGAAACCAGTGTTTGCACTTTTTCTTAAAATTTTTAAAGGAAATACTATTATTTAATGGTGGAGGCAGATCGTTCCAACACTTGTAGGGGTTTGTTGATTTTGCATGACCGTGAGAAAGGGAACCTCCCGAATGCAGGCCTCACCAACAGACTAATTATCATTAGCAAAGTTCAGTTAGTCAGGTTTAACTGTAGAAATATGGTTAGGTCGGTGCACGGTGTGCGTCGACTATGTCGCGCAGCCGATGCAGTAGCACCACAGGAGACATCCTTATTGCCACATGACTTGGCTTTCCTTGAGACAACCGACCAAGACTTCGCCTATGTAGGCACACCTGCTATGATAGGTCTGCTGGCGTGCTCCATGGGAGGCCACACGGAGGAGTTGCCCTACTGAGGAGAAAAACTATGTTTCCTAACGTAACTATAATGAAGTGCAGAGTAAGCCTGGCAGCGATAAAGGTCTCTCTCAGTGATCGCTGTGCTGCTTGTCTCGGTGTATATGTATGGTATATATGGTATGTATGGTACATATGGTATGTATGGTGTATGCCCACATAGTCTAGTGAAAATCTGATAGAATTCACAGATTGTCTTAGTGAGATGACGGATATTATAGAGAATAATTAATTAGATAAAATAATCAAGGCTACAGTGAGGGGCAAATCTCCAGGTTTTGATAACGTCAGCATCGAGCATTTGCAGTATGCCGGCAGTCAGTTGCCGAGGTGTCTTTCTTTGTTTTCCAAATTGCGTGTTGGACATTCTTACTTACCCGAAAGCCTTACGCCTTACGCGTACTGTGGTTGTGCCTGTTGTGAAAAACAAATCAGGAGACGGCTCCGACTTATCCAGTTGTAGGCCTATTTCACTTGCAACGGTTATTGCAAAGGTGCTGGACGGTCTGCTAGACGGGCGCCTGGATGCTCACGTCTCGCTTAATAACATTCAATTCGATTTTAGATCAGGTCTTTCTACCGAGAGTGCCATCGTGTGCCTCAAACGGACTGTTCAATACTATACTGCACGAAAGACGCCAGTGTACGCTTGTTATTTGGATCTCTCCAAGGCATTTGATCTCGTATGCTATGGTATCCCTTGGAACAAGGTGAGAACTGAAACAGATCTGTCTAACGATGTTATAGTACTTTCTAATTACTGATATAATAACGAAATTAACAGCGTGAGATGAGCAGAAGCATTCGCGGATACGTATAGATTGGAGTGTGGCGTAAGTCAGGGCGGTTCGACTCTCCGACACTCTTCAATCTGTATATGAACGAACTGATTAATGAGCGCAGCCGGACAGGAATCGGTTGTCATATTAACAGCGTGTGTATTCTTAATATTAGTTATGCACACGATATGGCACTGCTGAACCCATCAGGCGGTGCTTTGAAAGAACTCATTAGGTTTTGTGAGTCCTGCGCTGTATCCCACGCGCTCAAATACAACGCGGAGAAAAGCGAATTGATGAAGTGCTGGCCGGAGCGGAGCGCAAGCGGTGTTCTAACGCACCGCGTTTCCGCTTTGTGGTTCAACGTTAGAAAAGGTTGACAAATTGAAGTGTTTGTGTCACTGGATCAGGGAGAATATGAAAGATAACTTGGACATTGAAAACGAGTGCCATTTGCAGATTCGCTGCCATCATGCAGAAACGTTACGTCTCTTCACTTAAGCGAATGTAGGACAGCCCCAGCACCATCTTACGTGTGCTGTCAGATAGATGGGACTCGGCGATGTTAGCTCCCTGGATACAATTACACGCTGTCGAGTAAATAGGCGTTATGCTGGCATCGGTGTGTCAATATTGTATTATAATGTTAATATGTGATTGTTACTAAGACTACTTTTAAGCATAATTGTATCTAATCTAATATGGATCACATTTATCTAAAATAAACGATTAACCCCCTCGTCTCAGACCTGGCTGCAACTATTATACACAGGCTTTGACTGCTGTGTTTGGATTAATACGTTCGTTGCAGCGTTGTACAAGCATTTGAGTACTTGGGTGTAACGGTGGTGGACGATAATAAAGTAGAAGGCTTTTTCGTGTTATATAAAAACTACACAAAAAGGCAGATTATACTCTGTAATTTTTTTTATAATCTATCGCAGGGTATGAATGTGGTCTACGGTGCCTTTACATGTACCTTATTCGCGCTTTTTTCGTCGTTATAAACCGGCGATATCTGATCAAAAAGTTGTCCCATATAGCATTACACTACAGGCGCTTACATTATGCCGGTTTATAGATATTATGAAAAGCTTGTGTCTAAAGAAGACTTGCTTTAGAACTTACAAGACTAAAAAATGCTATCTATATGGTCATATGCTAAATTAAAAGTGAAACAGAAAGGTCGGTGCCGATCGCGAGACACGCGCCTGCTCAACTTGCGCAGCAATCCCTCAGTTAGACAAGTTGCTTCAGTGTTGGATGAAGGCGCGCAGCCGTTGCGAGAATAAGGTAATCCGAGATTCAATATTTTTTAAACTAAAACGAGTTTATTCAGTTTTCAACCTTATTATTATCTTGTTTAATTTAAAATAATAAAATGTTTCTGCAATACTTTTCTGTTCTGATTGAGAGAAATAGTTTCACCGGCTGCGCGGTCATAAACGGCTGCTCGTACGTAATAAATGTTGGTAACGTTTGGGGTGAGGCGAGAGGAAGGTGGGGGCGCCGGTGTTGCAACTGACAATCTTTAAAACGAGCTGTTTATCAGCTTGTTTTATTGACATCGTAAAAAGTATGCCAAGACGTCATCGCGGCTATGGTGTGGTGGTGGTACGACCGTGCGATGGAGTGCAGTGTGTCGTATTTAATGAATGCGATACAGTGTTTGGTCGCAAACGACAGACACGAGGCTAGATTTTTGTTAGTCGGCAATCAAGTAGAAGATTCAGCTCATTTAGGCGCTAAGTTTACACAGGACTAAGTTAGTAATAGAAGATTATGAGTTACTGCATTACTGAGACCTAAGCAGCTCCTGTCTGCCGAGTGGAGATGATGTTGTGGTGCCGTGTATGTCTTAACCGGCGCTTCTTTGTTACAGATATCCGTGTCACAGTTAAGACAGCAATTCCACTAGCAAAATACATTCAAAGTAAAAGCCAATTTAAACACTTGAAGCGTCGTTAACCGGGTTCCGGTTCATTAACTTTCAATAACTTGAACAATCGCTTTGCGAGTGTAAATGAAACGTTTTGTAATCAATAAAATGATAAACAACAACTGAGGCTGGAGCAGTCTTTGGGGCAGGAGCTCTGAGGTGGACATCAATACCGATCATGAACACGAGCTACGGCACGAGGCGATTGTGAGCGAGGGGCCTGGGCCCGCGGCGGCTAGCCTGCCTGCCCGCCGGTCCGCCGGAGACGTAAATGAATTAGTGCTCCGGCTGTTATTTATACGCCATTACGAGTTCGTGAACTCGGCGCCGCGAATGGTGTCTGGTTTTATGTAACGTCCCGGTAATTGCTCCAGATGTGCCGCTGGCGCCGGCCCCGCCACCGCTCCACCTCCGCCCCGCGACCGGAAGTCAGTCGAGCGGCGGACGCGGTAGCGGTGTCAATGGCGGAGGCACTGTTAGGTTTTCAATCGGCGCTGTTAAGGTCGATATAAATTAAGAGTCAATATTAAGAAATATCATAAATTCCCCGCGTCGCGTTCACTGCGCGCCGCCCGCCGCCCGCCGGCAGCGACCCGACCTCGGGCACCCCCTGCGGACTCTGTCACACCCCTTCCACCTGCCCACCCCCACCTCGCGTCGCGCTAGTGCTCTAATTACATTTCTCATATTAATCTTTATTCGATAGATGAATAAAACAGAAGCGTGCTAGCGGCAGCTCACCGTCCGCGGCGCGACACCGTGCCAACTTCGCACGCAGGTGTAAGTGATGCACTCTTAGCGATCGCGTGCGACGGTACAGGCGGATAACCTTTATCATGATAATATGTTCCTGGTTACGATGCACTCGGCACCGTGCGATATGGTGTTAATGTTCATTACCCCAATAAATTGAGTAACTGCAACTAACCATAGTGCATTTAAATCGGAACACAATAAGGTTTGAATATCACTGTCCGGCGGCAGCAGGAGCAAGGGCGATTGTCAGGAGACCAACGGGCGCCGCAGCAGGCCACCAGCCGTGCCGAGGGACTGCACGGCGGCAACGCCCGCGTTGTTGAGGGAGCGTCGCTTTCTTATTCAGTAGCTTTCCTATCATCCTGTGTACTTCCCATTCTATCCATCCATCTACTTAGCGAACCGCAGGCGGGGGGCGGCGGGCGGCGCGCTAACAGAGCCTTAACTCGCTCGAACACGGATCGTGTCCGGCAAAGTTTGGACAAACATCGGAGCGGCCCGGAGCGGCCTGGAGCGGCCCGGAGCGGCCCGGAGCGGCCCGGAGCCTTTACGTACGTAACTATACGTAAAAGTTTTATCGGCACATCAAAATCGTGCGGGGCGCCGCGCCCCGCCGCCCGCACCCGCCGCCCGCGCTGCACCAGCCCTGCTCGCAGGTCACGTCTACATGAAGACGTCTCAATGACGTCAGTGTATCGAGTTCCTGGTGCGCCGGGCCGGCGTCCTCGCGGACGCGCTCCCTTGCGCAATCACGCGGCCCCGTCCGCACACGTTCACGGTAACATCGTATTAATATTTCCTGCTCACAGTTTCCTTAACGACTGCTGTTAGTGAAGAATACGCTGCGTGCGCTGCCGGTGCGGCGCTGACCTTGCTTCGGGAATAATTGGGATGCTCCCGGCGGGGGCGGGGGCGGTGCGACGAAATCGCTCGCCCCGCGCAGTACCAGCGCTAGGGCTGCCACGTTTGGGACTCGTCCCGAGAACGCGATCGCATCGCACGCCCCGAGCGGCGCCAGCTCTGGGGCTGCCACGTTTGGGACTCGTCCCGAGAACGCGATCGCATCGCACGCCCCGAGCGGCGCCAGCTCTAGGGCTGCCACGTTTGGGACTCGTCCCGAGAACGCGATCGCATCGCACGCCCCGAGCGGCGCCAGCTCTAGGGCTGCCACGTTTGGGACTCGTCCCGAGAACGCGATCGCATCGCACGCCCCGAGCGGCGCCAGCTCTGGGGCTGCCACGTTTGGGACTCGTCCCGAGAACGCGATCGCATCGCACGCCCCGAGCGGCGCCAGCTCTAGGGCTGCCACGTTTGGGACTCGTCCCGAGAACGCGATCGCATCGCACGCCCCGAGCGGCGCCAGCTCTGGGGCTGCCACGTTTGGGACTCGTCCCGAGAACGCGATCGCATCGCACGCCCCGAGCGGCGCCAGCTCTAGGGCTGCCACGTTTGGGACTCGTCCCGAGAACGCGATCGCATCGCACGCCCCGAGCGGCGCCAGCTCTGGGGCTGCCACGTTTGGGACTCGTCCCGAGAACGCGATCGCATCGCACGCCCCGAGCGGCGCCAGCTCTAGGGCTGCCACGTTTGGGACTCGTCCCGAGAACGCGGTCGCGTCGCACGCCCCGAGCGGCGCCAGCTCTGGGGCTGCCACGTTTGGGACTCGTCCCGAGAACGCGATCGCATCGCACGCCCCGAGCGGCGCCAGCTCTAGGGCTGCCACGTTTGGGACTCGTCCCGAGAACGCGGTCGCAGCGCACGCCCCGCTCGGCGCGAGTTGGGAGTGGGGGGTTGGGGGTTCAGAAGGACGCGGCCGCGGTCCTCACGAACATCTAATTATTTGCGACAAGTCTTAAAAGACACGCAATGGAGTTATACTTTAATAATATATAATGGTTATTTTATTTTATAAAAACATTACAATTTATTTTAATTCTATGCAAAAATACATTCTAGATATCGTAAGAAACGGAAACGGAGCGGTGTGGCTGGCCATCTACCTCCGGCCCCTCTCGGGTCACCTTCCGAACCGAGTACTTTCGCAATTTGAACGAACAAGCACTTTCGGCCGACCGACCGTGTGAAGAAAACATTTGCAACGAATTGAAGCGCATCTGATGCACATGCACCAGCACGCGGCGCACCGCCCAGCACCGCCCCGGCGGCGCGCTCACGTCGCGGTCGATGCCCCGCCCCGGGGCGCGCCCTGCGGGCGGGTTGCTTCTCTCCTCTGATCGGTCTGCCGAGGGTTGCGTTTTCTTTCCCCTCGTCCACTACACAAAGACATACAACTCAAACACCCACTACCATCGCAGAGAACAACAGATGACCGTGTGAGGTGCGACGCGCGTGAGTCCGCACCGGAAGCGGAAGGCTCGCGCGGGCCGCCGCTGTCTGTTCACGCGCCGCTGCCTGCGCATGTTATTTTTTGAATTAATAGATTCTTCATCATTTTATTTCTAATAAACTGGTATAAATATTTTTGCCTTCGCTACTATTTATGCGGTTGCTATAGTAACGATTGCTACAAAAAATGTTCTACGGTTTCGGTTACTCTCAAGGAATATATCTGACGAATTTTAAGCTCAATTGTATGAACGGGCAGCGGGGCGCGGCGCGGAGCAGCCAGTGCACGTTACGTTGTGGTTGCAGCGGGGCGCGGCGCGGAGCAGCCAGTGCACGTTACGTTGTGGTTGCAGCGGGGCGCGGCGCGGAGCAGCCAGTGCACGTTACGTTGTGGTTGCAGCGGGGCGCGGCGCGGAGCAGCCAGTGCACGTTACGTTGTGGTTGCAGCGGGGCGCGGCGCGGAGCAGCCAGTGCACGTTACGTTGTGGTTGCAGCGGGGCGCGGCGCGGAGCAGCCAGTGCACGTTACGTTGTGGTTGCAGCGGGGCGCGGCGCGGAGCAGCCAGTGCACGTTACGTTGTGGTTGCAGCGGGGCGCGGCGCGGAGCAGCCAGTGCACGTTACGTTGTGGTTGCAGCGGGGCGCGGCGCGGAGCAGCCAGTGCACGTTACGTTGTGGTTGCAGCGGGGCGCGGCGCGGAGCAGCCAGTGCACGTTACGTTGTGGTTGCAGCGGGGCGCGGCGCGGAGCAGCCAGTGCACGTTACGTTGTGGTTGCAGCGGGGCGCGGCGCGGAGCAGCCAGTGCACGTTACGTTGTGGTTGCAGCGGGGCGCGGCGCGGAGCAGCCAGTGCACGTTACGTTGTGGTTGCAGCGGGGCGCGGCGCGGAGCAGCCAGTGCACGTTACGTTGGGGTTGCAGCGGGGCGCGGCGCGGAGCAGCCAGTGCACGTTACGTTGTGGTTGCAGCGGGGCGCGGCGCGGAGCAGCCAGTGCACGTTACGTTGTGGTTGCAGCGGGGCGCGGCGCGGAGCAGCCAGTGCACGTTACGTTGTGGTTGCAGCGGGGCGCGGCGCGGAGCAGCCAGTGCACGTTACGTTGTGGTTGCAGCGGGGCGCGGCGCGGAGCAGCCAGTGCACGTTACGTTGTGGTTGCAGCGGGGCGCGGCGTGCCAGCCATAGGCCAGCCAATCCATTTATTAAGGCCTCAGCTGTGGGCCGTGCGGGCCCGCGGGATGACACAGTGAGCGCGCGCCGAGCGCGTCATCAACTGCATTCGTTATTTAAACGTGTATGTTCGTGTGCGTGCGTGTGCGCAGCCGCCGCTCGCACTGTACCGCACCTCGCTGCTTCAACTGCGTTCACGTCGCCGCAAGGCAATACAAACGGAACTTTAGAAACTAGTCATTCCTTGTCTAAACACCGGATACTGGTACTTCTAGTGCAGCGCGGCGCGCGGCGGATGGCGCGCGGCGTGCTACAGCTACTTCTAGGTTTACCCTGGGAACGTGCCTCCTTGCGCCGGCTGAATACCGAAGCCCCTCCTTCGTCGCCCTGCGCCGGGGAAATCATATATTATAGATCTCTCCACGATCACGAGTTGGCTAACACGACACTTAACCGTATACATTTATACTCCCTTCGAATCGCTTAACCCCACGCCGTCAATCCATCACCACGTCTCGTTCCCAGTGGGGAGTAGGCAGAGACCAGCTCTCTCTACTTACTACGATCCTGGCACACCTCTCTCCTTTCCTTCACTTTCATAACCGTCTTCATGCATGCTGGTCGGTTGCGAGTACTCTTGACCTGGCCTTTCTTTAGGACATCTTCGATTTGATCGGTATATGTCCGCCTAGGTCGACCTGCACGGATTCGTCCAATCATTCCTTGTATACCTCTTTCATCAATCTTCTTTCATCAATCTTCTTTCATCCCTTCTTTCAACATGACCGAACCATCTAAGCATCCCTTTCTCTATCTTTGTCTCTACATCTTCAACCATGCCGTTCCATGCATCATCAACACTCATTTCCCAGTTACCAAACCATTAATGGTTTTAGCTCGCGTTGGTTGTGCGATGTATGCATGCGTGCATGTGCACGTACAAATATGCATGTACGTGTATTATGGTTTTGCACAGATTCAATATAATTGTGCGCCCGTTGGGGTACACTTCAACATCACATTATTATGTGTGCCGGAGCAGCTCGGACATTTTGTGGAGGCATAAGCAACACCAACAGTGTGACCATATTTTTCCTGACGGAGACGGAAGTACGCGACCCTTTTATTGCGGCGTACCTATATTATTAAGGATATTCCTTGGAGCACCACTTCCATCCACCTGCCAGAGTTAGCACGTACGTACGCCAGGAAATTTGCTGTCAGCGTTTTCGTTATCTTAAAGATCTCACCATGTTCTACTCTACGGACTATGATGAACTTCTAGTATATGCCACCCACTTATGGGCTGAGGACTTGGTGAAGAATAGGGTAGTTATTGTTGTTTCTCTAGAAGTCCTTTGACAGGGTATGGCACGAGAGCTTGATTGAGAGAGAGTTTTCAGCTCACCGCTTATCTCCTAGCCTGATTGGTTAGATTAAGGAGTTTTTGAGGGAACGATGTTTCCGCAGAGTCGTCTATGAGTGCTCATCTGACCCTATCAGTACTAACGTTAGTGTTCCTCAGGAGTCCGTTTCTCTGTAACTCTGTTTCTGCTACAAGTCGATAATTATTTGGCCTCCGATATCCTTGAGTGTGCTGACGACAGCACAATTGTGAAGAAACATTTGACCAGTGCATAGACCAGTCGAGATCAAGTACAGATTTTGAGAGGCAATGGTTGCGCGGATGGATCAAGCAGTGGAAGCTGTCTTTGGGGAAATGCCAATCTTCTAACATTCACCTAAACCCAGGCGTGTCTGTTCATTGCGAAGAGGAGCCCATTTACGTTGGCTTCCACTTATCGAATTGCAACTGTGGTGTACAGAGACCGCCTTCAGTTGTTAGGAACCGACATATCATCGAACCTGACTGAAGCTTCGTGGCCGGTGGCTAGAAGCACTAAGGTTTTCGGCTGGGTGCGACCTGGAGGTTTGGCGAGCTCTATGTTGGAGTGGCTTTGGGAGCCGCGGAGCGTTGTAGCTGAGGCCGGAGTTATGTTCATATCGAGTCCGCTAACGTACTAACCTTTTGGGAAACGGTGGTTAGGTGAGGGAAGTCCCCGAGGTGTCTGCACGGAGCTTTGTAGCAGCTGCGATAGTCCGCGTGGTGCTTCTCCGTTTTGCACAAGACGCAGCTCTGTCGCTTCCGCGGTGCTGGAGCACTCTTTAGTCCCGTGCTCCCCTGTGCATGTGACGCATCACGGACAGGCGTAGCCATTACAGGCTGAGTAATATTGGCAACGGTGGCATTGTCTGATGATGGCTTTTTTGTTGGGCGCTTGCTGATCGTGTCGACCACATTCACCAACATCAACTCACAAGCCAATGGAAGCCATTCAATATTTGTATTTGCGTTAGACGGTACCGCGCGCGACGCACCCCGCGGCGCGGCGCACCCCTGGGGTGGGGGGTGAGAGTAATTAAATCCGCCGCTCGTTTTCAACTTGAAGCGGCCGCGCTCTTCGCTAAGTAATCACCGCAAGTTGTCAAGCAATCAAAAGTTTAAACTTGACGGGATTCCGATAGATTTTATAAAGTGGGCTTTAAGTCTGACAGATATTATACACGTAAGCGTAGATGCTGCGTCTGCACGATGCAGGGTGCGCTGGCGGCCACATCTTAGCTGGGGCGGACCGTCCACCGGCCCACGGGTCATGCTCGTCTCGTTGCTTCCGAGCCGTTCCCGAGGTAAAGAACGCTCCGTGTCATCAGTTAATATACGAAGTAATAAAAAATTCTCTCGTATTCAGCATTCCACTCGCTGACCGTCCACCGCTGGTCGCAAGTCTCTCGTAATGGTTTCCCTGGCACCTGTTCGCCCGCTGTTCTCTCGTTATAAATAAATCACTGGTAGCGTTGCCACCGAGCAGCAAGTGCAGCAAGCCAGCGACTGTCATGAGAAACTGTTATTCGCGGGAGGATAAGCACAATGGCGGTACACGCCTTTGCCGTCACGACGACGTTGCCAGCCGCCAGCCGCCACCCGCCACCCGCCACCCGCCAGTTGCCGGTGGGATTTCCCCGTGTACTCCCCCGCACCCGAAGTGCAGTATTGCAATGTTTAGCTGTAGTTTAATAAGATGCCACTTCGCTTAGTGTAAGTGAGAGGGCCATGGTGTGCCCGTGCTGCGCTGTGTCCTGGGGCCACGTGCTATCCGCTGGCGCTGATTTAGACATTCAATTTATTTATTTTTTTGTCAGTACGTTATTAATAAAACTTCCTTTTAATCATCAATTGATAATTTCTCTCTCGTATTCATCTTCCGTGCATTGCAACTTAACCTGAGAGCATGCGCCTGCAGCACCCTTCACCCTGCACCCTGCATCCTGCGTCCTGCACTCTCGCCGCTCCAATGTCCGACGCATGCAGACATTTTCTCAATATCTGACCTGGTTCTTCTTATCACCCTCTCGATATCTTTTTAATATTGGTTTTGTTCGCACTCTATAGCGATCGCAGAGTAATCATCATCAATACACCCCCGCACAGAGTCGATACACCCCGGGGGCGCCCCTCGTGCCCCACAATACAACGAAGCCCATTAGAAGGTACCCGTGGGGGCGCAACCGAGTTACGAAGTGCATTAGAGGTCCGCGGGGCGCGCGCGGGACCCGCCCCAACTTACTCTCCTAAGTCAAAGTCACTGCTGATGCAAGTCAAATTTATTAACGCTGCAGCTGCAGTGGACCGCTTGCGACGTGCATTATAAGTAAGAAAGTCATTTTTTTATTCAAGTCTGTACAAATTTCTATAAATGTAATAACGTTTCAAGGGGAGCTGAATAGTTCTGGCAGTCGGCCTCAGTAAGTAATCACTTCCGGCCGCTATTGTTTTTTTGCAAATTATGCATGCACCCGGCAACGACCGGCGGAGGGGCGGAGAAATAAATTAATTTATAAGTAATTTATTAATAATTAACTGACGTCTGTGATTGGTGAAACGTGCTGGCAGTTGGAAAGGGGAGTGCACCAAATTTAACATTTATTAATTACAACTAATTATGCAAAACCGGCAGCCTGCACCTGGTGACGTAAGTGCAGCAGTGGGAGAACAGCAACGCGAGGTGCTGCGCCGGCGAGTGTTACGCGATGTTCACTTCACTTATTACTGTGGCTACTCGCGTCCTTACTGCTGACTAATTATAATGTAATGGTGTGTGTAACGCCAATGTAATGAGAACAGTGCTCGCGCCCTAACTCATCAGCCAAGGGCCGGAGAGGGCTGCGCACCCCGCGGTCTCCGGCGGGACGCGCTGACGTAACAAGTGAAAGCTTTCGCGTGTCGCTCCCCGCTTAATGTGCTGAGAGCAACATAAAGCGCGGAGCCGCGGCGCACACACACGCACACGCACACACACACGCACACACACACACACACACACACACACACACACACACACACACACGCACGCGCACACACACACGCACACACACATACACACACACACACACACACACGCACGCACGCGCACACACACACGCACACACACACGCACACACACACATACACACACACACACACACGCCCGCACACAAACACGCGCGCGCGCGCATGGCGCCACTTTTAGGAATGTTAACGGAGGGTGCTCATGAAATTCATTTGTCATCAATTTAAATTTTCCCCCACCCACGTCGACCCGCTGCGGCCCATGTCGGCGCGCGGCGAGTCGGAAACGGAACGCAAGCCGCTTTAGGCTACATGCATTTATTGCGATCGACGAGAGTGTGTCTGTTAAGAGTCGCGCGACCTCGCCGCGTGGCTCCCGTGCGCGAGGCGGCGCAGCGCGACCTCGCCGCGTGGCTCCCGTGCGCGAGGCGGCGCAGCGCGACCTCGCCGCGTGGCTCCCATGCGCGAGGCGGCGCGGCGCGACCTCGCTGCAGCAGATGTTCGTGTCTTTTTAACCTCGGACAGGACGTGAGGCACTGGTACGGCCGCGACGCTGTCTGCGTGTCGTATCGTCAACCTGTTCTCCTATGATGCATAGCGTTCGCAGACATTTTGACTTATACGACTCACCTGATGCTGGGCTCGGGAACCTGGCACCACGGCATGTCTTTATTACTACTCTGATGGTAGTTACCCGGCGGCGGATCTTCGCTTTGTGTGTCTGCATTTTTGGATGTTTGGTGAATCTACTCGGCTGTCGAAGACCTGCGCGGTGCCGATTTCCGACCACCTTTGCCTGTATTAGAAATTCTGGGCGGCAAGAACTCGTGGTGCGTCTCTGTCGCCGGAGACAATCTACGTAGGTACCACCGCAGCGCTTATTGCAGCAGACAAACTGTTCTGTTTTCCGGTTTGAAAGGCGTTGTCACTAGTGTAATTACTGGGATAATGAGCTTACCATGGTGCGGTGCGGTGCGGTGCGGCGCGGTGCGGTGCGGTAGCGGTGCTGAGTAGCGGTCGCGTTGTTGCGGTGCGGTGCGGTGCGGCGCGTGCGCATGGTGCGGTGCGGTGCGGTGCGGCGCGGTGCGGTGCGGCGCGGTGCGGCGCGGTGCGGTGCGGTGCGGTGCGGTGCGGTGCGGCGGTGCGGTGCGGTGCGGTGCGGTGCGGTGCGGTGCGGTGCGGTGCGGTGCGGTGCGGTGCGGTGCGGTGCGGTGCGGTGCGGTGCGGTGCGGTGCGGTGCGGTGCGGTGCGGTGCGGTGCGGTGCGGTGCGGTGCGGTGCGGTGCGGTGCGGTGCGGTGCGGTGCGGTGCGGTGCGGTGCGGTGCGGTGCGGCGCGGTGCGGCGCGGCGCGGTGCGGTGCGGTGCGGTGCGGTGCGGCGCGGTGCGGTGCGGTGCGGTGCGGTGCGGCGCGGTGCGGTGCGGTGCGGCGCGGTGCGGCGCGGTGCGGTGCGGTGCGGTGCGGTGCGGCGCGGTGCCGGCGGAAGGTGCGGCGGCTGAATAACAGCGCGCTGCTATGTGGATATTATGAGGGCGGCGAGAGCCGGCGGGGTGGAGGGTTGGAGAGGTGGCGAAAGGTGGGGAGAGGCTGCTATCATTCCTCAGGACCCGTTTGCTCCTTGCGGCATTTCATAGGAGCATTTATTGATTTCCAGTGGAGGTGCTGTTGCACAGGTTATGCTGCAGTATAGTCGCGGCTGGCCACTTCCTGTGTAGCAATAGACTCCGGCGCGGCTCGCGTGTAACGTGCGTTAGTACACTTAACGCGCAACACTTTGTTTTAGGTGCGGTCACCCGCGGGCGCGGCCACCCGGCGGGGGGCTCGCCCGTCCATTATCGTTAAACTCGCAATGGAGTACGTACTGCACCGGAAGCTCGGCAAGCGTGACCGGTTCCGAGTGGAAAATGTTACCTGTTATGACTTACTTCTTGTTAGCCGAGAATTTGCTGTGGACCAGTATTCGTGGCAATGCATAAGCATGCCCACGCGTGGGACTCTTTGATTGGTATGACAGACTTAGGTAGGTACTGCTTTTGAAATTCTATTCTTACTAAACGCGCCAGCAGCAGGTAGGAATATCAGCGATACAGGAAAATACCGGGGAGTCCTTGCTCGCCGCAGAGTATGCTGGTGCTGTTGGGGACAGCGGGCGGCGCGACACCCCACCCCGAGGGTGGGCAAGCGGGGAGACGCGCCCTTGATATGAAGCACTTAAATCATTAGGGGTGCACTTCCGATCCTGCGCTGTTCGTGTCGCGGACTGTCCTCAGTTACCGTAGGAATTACACGTGCTGCGGCGGGCAGTAAGACAAACACTGGACACTCAACACGAGGGTAGTGAAACTGTGTTGCGTGGGTGATGAGACGCCAACGAGTCCAGTGGCGGCGGGCGGCGGGCGGCGACCTACTCAGCTCACCTGTTATTTAATATCAAATATGTTCTTATTAACACAAACGCGCCGGAACCATTCCAAACACGAGAGGAGACAGAGCCTTCCCACGCGTGGGTGTCATATATGTATATATTTTAATTCAATATTCTTTATTTGGTTATCTCCCACAAGATTTTACCGTTAAAGGATAACCAGCATAAAACGTTTATTTTATATTCTTGATGTGGGAGGCAGGAGTGCGCTCGGCACCAGGTTGCCCCGTGCCATGCGGCTCTTGGCCCCCCTTCTTGGGCAAGGTATATATGTTTTTGAGATTTAAATTACAAAGTCGTTTATGTAACAGAAATAGCGTATGGCCTAAGACGCTGCCTTGTGGTATCCCTTGTGCTGTTGGAGACTCATCGCTGATCACGTCAGCAATTCGAACTCTGTGGGTCCGATTACTCCAATGATCCTACAAGAGTTGCAGCTGAGCACCGCGCGTACCCAGCCTCTCTAACATTTGTACCAACTTAAGGACGGTTTGTTATGGTCTCAAGTTCAGCAATGAGTTCCTAACGTTTTTCAACTTTTAAAAACAAGTCGACTTTGTAATTACTTCGGTGATCCCTTGTGGATCCTTAGTGGGATTGAACCGCAGGGACTCCTCCCCTCGCCTTCCACCTCGACCTCCCCCTCGCCATCCACCTCGCACGAGGCTCTGAACGTCTCTTGATGGTAGATTATGCCGACGGTAACGTTTCTTTGTTCACGTCATCGCCTGCTTAAGTTTCCCGCACACGTCCGCCGGTTGTGTTTGAACAAATGCAAAGCGTGACCGAACCGGAAGTGCAGCGGCTACATGCACTCATGTTAATGAATAAACAACTTGACCGATATAACGAACGGGATAAGTGGCGACGTGAACTGCAAACACGAGCGTCAGCGGTCGTCCCAAAAGGCAGAGGAGTCGCTGCGTCACGCGGAGTCACGTGTTGACGTGTTATTGATAGTACCAGCGGTGCGGGGCGACGCCGGAAGCGGATTATGCATCCGCTCATTCGCTAGAGCTGATGCATCATCGGCGCGGCGATCTGGACATCCACTCAGTGGATACATTAGCTGGAGACGCCGAGGGTAGACGCGGAGCACCGTGGCGATGATCTCGGTGACGATCTATAAACTACTACTATGAATCCAGGACTACATTGAATCCAGTCGATAAAACATGTTGGATGCAGCAGTTTCCGTTATCAGCAAAAGAATGATTCACTCCTGTTTACAATGTAAGGCGAGTGGGGTAAAGGCGGATGGGGAGGACGGGTACATTTGAATGAGCCAGCCGCCCCACATCGTCCGCGGGCAGCCCCACCGGCTGGTGCCGCAGACGCCGCTCAGTAGTACCCGGACGTGGCATGAAACCAATCAAATCAAATCAAATCTATTTGCAAAGTGCGACCAGCACACCGTCGGTCACTGCATGACCAATTTAAGATAAGAAGAAGAACAAACAGGTTTCTACCTGAAGTACTCCTTAGCTGTTCCGTCCTGGATAACTGAGTGCCGAGTCTCCTCGCGAGAGTAGTTGGCAAGAGCGAAGAAGCAATATCATATCCACTTAACACCAATACCTTTCCAACTTTATTATCGGTAATACAATACACCAATCCGCACTCGGTCAGTATGATGGTGGGAAATTGCTCAAACCTCCCCTCCTCTCCCCTCTGCCCCATATTATCCCGTACAAACGACAGCCCCTGGTGCCCAAGGGTACCGGAAGCCATGTTGACTGTAAGGTGGCGGAAAGCCGCGTGAACCTTCGCGGAGACGCAGGATCAATCGATGTGGAGATCGTTGAGGCGGGCCTATGTCCAGCAGTGGGCATATATCGGCTGGCGATTAATTGATTGAATACAAATGAAACAATATGCATTACCAGCGCAACGAAATCAATACAAATGGAATTATTCCGCGAATACGGAGTACCAAGTCCTGAAGCATGAGAGCGGCGGGGGAAATAACAGCTTTAAACGAGCAGCACGCGCCCGGCGCGCTCGGTAGCTACTCAAATAGACACCGGAAGCGCTCCCTGAGCCCGGGAGCACACCGGACGGGGAGGAAAATTGCTAGTTTTTCCCGTGCCCTGCATCAGTAAACATTAATTACTCATAAAACTGAGGTCGGGGTGCCCAACAGTGGGCCGAGTTGTGATACGATACGGTCGCGGGCCGCTCGCACGAGGTGTGACCTGGACGATTTATGAGATGATGTAGTAAACACATTGCCTCCAGGCGCTGGGTGCAATGCACGGACTGCGGCAGACAACGCCGGACCTGCGCGCGTGCAGTGGTCGTCGGCTGCGGCCCCGCGCGGCTCCGTTACTCCGTGAATACATCCGCGCGCCGCGCCAGCTGCAGCAGCACGCGCACGAGGCGCACGGGGCGCACGAGGCGCACGAGGCGTGCAGCCCCGTAGCCAGCGTAGTCACACAAAATCGAGGTTCACTACATGCACGGCTGAACAACCTTCGATTATTCAGACGCATTTTGCATAAAAACGGCACGAACACCACCTCACGGCTTTTTTGTATTACGTTGGGATAATGCTTTCGCAAGCTGTCCTCGAGGGGATAAAGACAGGTTATATCGGACTTGCACCGATTAAAACCCCCACGAAGTTCCACCGTCGTCGCTTTGCTGCGGAGACATGGCAACGCTTTCACACATCTTTGCGACTGCGTTGCCATGTCTCCGTCTTAGGCTGCGTCTGTCTGCTTCTGTCTGCGTCTTAGGCTCTGCCGCTAACTATTATACGGCCGCGGAGGATAGAGAGTGCACAATACCGACCTTCTCCCGCGACACCACCATGGCTGCGAAGGGTAGTGCACATCTGCATACATCCGAGGTGAGTTCCGTGAGCTCACCTGGGGCGACCACCTCAACCGGACTCTACATCTCGAACCGACCGGGTAAGTTCCTTTTAGCTTCACCGTGGGTGACTAATCCACGGCTTAAGATTCTTGATGTCAGCGCTGCGAGCCATTCGACTGTTACAGCTTATCTGACACTGGGCACGTGGACCTGGATCCACGGCCTGTTAATCCACAGCTACTAAGCCCCACCGCCACGATAAGGCAGCAACTTGTTGGAGCGCACCCCACGTCATCTAACGCATCGTTTAATCAATTAAACGAAAACAAGGAAACGTTACACCGGTGCACGCGACGGTGCCGTTGCCGCCGGCGCGTCGTGTAGACGCCCGCGAACGGCAGGTGGCGCTGTTATTAAATATCAAAGTTCAATATAGTAAAAAGTCGGTATAGTAAAAGTTCTTTATTCACGGGGTACATGCTCCATAAATGTGTCGCGAATACGGAATAGATTTTTTAGTCCATTTGATGGCATTTATAGAGAAGGAGGAGGAAGAGTTAGATATCTTGTATTGTTATGTTTGTTCTCACTAGATCCGCGAATATGAGAATTGAGCTGCATTTTTTAATCAGCGAATAGTGAAAACCCGAATAAGAGGATTTTACTGTACTAAAGTTACTTTAAGTTATAAATATTTAGTACTCGACAAAGTGTTTAGAGCCCGATAAATACGAATTCACTTATATACTTTAGAAAGTTGTTGTTATTTGTAGGTTAGTTTGTTGCAGCAATCGCTTGATGAAAAGTGATTTTTCTCATGAAGCTACCGTCGTAGTTACAGCGTTAAAACACTATTTGTAATTATTATTATTGTTGTGAAGGGTTTGTTCTCTCAGCTTCGGGGCCGGCAATACCTGCATCCACGGGCCCGGGCCAAGTAAATGCAGTGTGAACTGTGTTAGTCTACTCACCCTCCACTTGTTACGATTCTACAAGTATTCAAAATTACAGCTTTTTGTAGGGTTATGTATTGGGTTTCTTGTTGGTCCATCAACTTGAGGCTGCGGAGAAGATGATGCGGTGTAACCCCTGTTGTGGATAGCACTATGGGAACGACATATACTTTATCTTGTCTCCAGATCCTAGCTACTTCGTCCTTCAGTTCTACATATTTATTCATCTTTTCGGCAAACGTCTTTTGTATGTTGTGTGTGCTGGGGACTGCAATGTCAATTAAGTGTGTGATCTTATTTATTTCATCTTGTAGGATTATATCCGGTCTGTTGCAATCAATTGTCCTATCGGTGAGTGCAGCGCGGTCGTAGAAGAGTTTGTGCGTTGCATTTGCCAGAACGGTATCCGGTGCGTAGTTTATGTTTTACTGCAAGTTTTGGTGAATGACGTTTGCAACCTGGTTGTCTGTGAGTGCAATCGGTGTGTGCAGGTGTTGTGCAAGCTCCTGTGATGTGCTGAATGGTGTCTGACTGTGTGTGACATGTGCGGCATGTATCGTCAGTGACTGTAGGATCTTTAATTATATATTTTCTATAGTTTTTAGTATTGATCATTTGGTCTTGTATCGCGATTATAAATCCTCCTGTTTCTGGAAACAAATTACCAATTTTAAGCCACATGTTTGACGCAAGAGTATCAATGTGAGATTGTTCCAGATCGCGTGGGTGTCCACCATGGAGGCCTTCTTCTTCCAGTCTTCAATTTTCTTTTTCTGCGGGTCGTCGTTGTGAGAGTAGTTTGTGTCTTTTTGTTCATTTAAATTGAGGGTAGGGTGTCAGTTATTGCGTTGTGTGAGTGTGGTGCGCGTCAGTCGTTCCAGTCGTTCCAGTCGTTCCAGTCGTTCCAGTCGTTCCATGTCCGTTCTTGTCCATTTTACGACACCGCAGGAGTACGGTACTACAGGGACACAGGGCACAGCTATTACAAGCTTTAACGAGGTGTTTACCACAAAGTTGGGACTTGCATATGGCAATAAGCCTGCTCTTGCATTCGGCGGTGAGTGTATTTCTTATTGTAACATGGTCAAGCCGTTTGAGTTGCGTGTACCCCAAATATTTATACAGCTCCGTGGGCTGCGTTGCCATTGTGTGTGTGTGTTGTGGATACTGTAGTTGCCGGGTCGAATCTTGCCTCGCACTATGTGAACTGTTGTACATTTATCTAATGCAAATTGCATGTTAATATCTTTACTCAATGCTGCTGCAGCTTCTACTAGTTTCTTCATATCTTTCAGTTTGTGCATATAGTTTTATATCGTCCGTGTATACTAAATGTGAGATAATAGTACTTCCGGCATTATTTTTGAGGCAAAATCCGATCCCATTACGTTGCAGTAAGCGGGAGAGAGGATTCAAGGCAAGACCAAACCACGAGGGACTCCGGGAATCACCTGGATAAATACCTCTCCTAATAGATATCTCTCGTGTTATATAATATTGTTCTGAGCATCTGCATCTGAAGAGTCGATCTCCAATGATGCATCATGCTGCTTAAATAGATTGTGTTTGTGTTATTTGTATGACGTAAATTTATTTGTGGATTTTGTGTTTCTATAAAATAATTGTTCGTTTGTGCCAAAGATGGCGTTATGTTTTTGCGACGCTGTGCTTTATTCTATCTCCTGACTCCACGTACTTTAAGTGCTAATTTCTGGTTTAACGTGTCTAGGAACTCCTCAGGTGTTCTGTTGCTTTTTTCATGTCTTGAGTGAAGTATGTTGCTCTGGAATATAGACTCAACTCTCTTAACTACCCTATTTGATCTATTGTTACCAATGTACTGTGCAACTCTACCGCAATCTGCTCTCAATCTCCCTATATCTTTTCCCAGTCTTTGTTGCCATGGTGGTTTGATATTTTGTCTTGGTTTCGTGTTCCCAGTAAATTCTGTGATTTTAAAGTTGAGTTCTTCGGATATAACTACAGCTGCGCGATATACAAGTGTGTGTAGTAATAGACATCTATTAGCGTTCACGTGATGGTGAGTGACACGTCCGGCCATAACAACGTGGCGACTCACGGGACCCAAGCCACCCTCACCCGCTAGTGGTGTAGCCTGCTTATCAAGAAACAAGACTCGCGGCCGCAGCTATCGACTTCCGGCGACTGTGTGTGAGTCTGCGTGTATAGTATATGTATATATACTTATTTTTATTATTTTTTACAGAAAAATACTAGAATCGAGACGGGGGCGGAAGGGAGCTGCACCCGCGCGCGCCGCCCGCACGCCCGTCTGTGTCGGGGGCAGTCGCCATGGCGACGGGCGGCTTCTCGGCCGTTGAACCCGCCGCCCCGCCTGCAACGCGCCCGTCGCGCCCCGGCGCTACCCCCGCCCCTGCCCGGCCGACTTCTATTTGTGAACAGTCGCAGAGCGCGGCCACGTGGCCTGCAGTTGTAAAGTGTAAGCGCAGAACATGGTGCGGTGCGGTGCGGTGCGGAGAGGGCGCGGTGCGGTGCGGTACGGAGAGAGCGCGGTGCGGGTTCAGTGCGGGCACGGTGCGGGCTCAGTGCGGGCGCGGTGCGGTGCGTGTACAGGATGTAGCATGCAGCGTGCAGTGTGCGGCGTGCAGCGCGGCTCCAGCCTCGTTCCCAGGGATGTTGTACGACGCCCTTCTAACCGATAAACAGCAACGTTCCTGTGCCGAGGGAGCCGTGCGCCCGCGCCGCCCGCAGGCATGCGTGCGGCGTGCAGTGTGCAGTGTGCGGCGTGCAGTGTGCAGTGTGCGGCGTGCAGTGTGCAGTGTGCGGCGTGCGGCGTGCAGTGTGCAGTGTGCGGCGTGCAGTGTGCAGTGTACGGCGTGCGGCGTGCAGTATCCAGTGTGCGGCGTGCAGTGTGCAGTGTGCGGCGTGCAGTGACGCGACCGCCAGATCGTCGGCACCACGCCGTTACACTGTGTACCAACCATTCCATTGCAACTATGAACAAACATAGACCTGGGCTTCCAACGTTAACCGAGCCGACTTCACCGCTGAATTCATGATGATGTCAGCGCTGCGAGCCATTCGACTGTTACAGCTTATCTAACACTGGGCGCGTGGACCTGGCTCCACGGCCTGTTTACAAAATGTGTACTACTTGCAGTGTAGTTATCCGACGGCGGAGTTTTTAATAACGTGTGTCTGGTTATTGGTTACTCTGGCGTGTCTACTCGGTCGTCGAGGGCGGGCGCGGATCCGGACCCGTTCCCCGACCACCTTCGCCTGTATCGGAATCTCTGGGCGGTGAGAACTGCCCCGGATCGCGGGTGTACTTGGTGTACGCGGTGTGTGAGTACCTGAGGCGCCGCGTTCTGAAGCGAGGGCGGCGTGATGCGGTGATTCGGAGCGTGTTGGTAGCGTCCGAAGTGTGTGTGGTGCTGATGTGGGTATTGTCGGTGACTGTGGGTTCGTGTGTGGTGTAAGGGACCCCTGAGGATGACGAAATTAGCGCATGTCGTAGTCTGCGCTTATTGGTCTTGGGATTCGAGGACGGCTCGTAGTCGGCCGCTTTGGCCACCAGAGGGTTCGGGTGAGTTGACGCCTTGTCGAAAAATTCGGAGCACTCTCTGAAGTGTTCCGCGATGGTCGGGAGTTTGAGGTCGCTGTGGAAGTCCACATTGCGCTGGTACCATTCGGCACCGGTTGCGATGCGGGTGAAGCGGTTTTGGATAACTTGCAGGGGTTCGGGGCGTGCTTCGAAGGAGTGAGCGAAGACTACGCTGGCGTAAGACATTATAGGTCTTACGCACACCTTGTAGAGGTGAAGCTTGTGCCTGAGAGGGAGCTTGCTCTTTATGCACAGCAGGGGGTATAGCTTGGCCAGCACTTGGGCCGCTTTGTTTCTCGCCCCGCGAATGTGGGCGGTGAAGTTGAGCCTGGCGTCGAGCGTCACGCCGAGGTATTTGACCGAGTCCCTCTATGGGATGGACTGGCCGAAGAGAGAGATCTGACCACGTTTATGGCCTTTTAGGACCGACTTCCAGTTAAGGGTTGAGGGCTTTCGATGAGTGAAGTGGATGGCTTCACTTTTCTCCGGGTTTACATCGATTTGCCACTTCCGGAACCACTCGCCTAGACGAGTGGTCGCCTTCTGTAAGCGACTCGTTATAATACTCGGAGCTCTGCCCGAGTGGTAGAGAGCGGTGTCATCCGCGAAAAGAGCGAGGCTGACGTAGCGGTCCTTGGAGAAGAGTAGCGGGGAGAGGCAAGAGCCTTAGGGGACGCCGGCTTGGATCGGCCGGATCGAGGAAAGAGCGTGCTCGACGCGGAAGCGGAAGGAGCGGTTCGAGAGATAGGCTTGAATGATGGTGACGAGTCGGTCTGGCACTTTGTGAGCGTAGAGCTTGTACAACAAGCCCTCGTGCCAGACTTTGTCGAACGCCTTCGCGACGTCTAATAGGACGGCGCAGGTGTCGATCGGACGCTTGTGCTCGAAGCTGGCCAAGATGTGTTCCGTCAGTCCGTGGACTTGTTGAACGCAAGAGTGGCTACTCCTGAACCCGAACTGTTCATCGGGGAGAAGCTTGTTTTCGGTGGTGAAGTGGCGCAGACGCTCTAAGATGATGCGCTCATAGACTTTGCCTAAGGTGTTCAGTAGGCTAATCTGGCGATAATTATCGCCCGACTTCACCGTGATAGTAATATTTGTTTCAGCAATAGTTACACGCGTCACCACGCGGGGGTTGCAATGAGAGTGCAACGGGTGCAGCTGGCAGACAAGTTTGTTTCATTTGGTGTCGTCCTCTGGATTCCTGCAAAGGCGCCGCCCGCACGGAGGACTCCCAGGACACAGAAGTGCACCAAGCAGGTTGGATTTATTTGGCAGTAACTATCCGTTCACTAGTCTGTAGTATTATAATTGAATACACGCACACGCGCACACACACGCACGCACACGCGCACACACACGCACACATACGATGCTGATATACAATAAATAAGTAAATAAATAAAAAAGCCTCCAGTATTAATATCGGATAATACACGATGTATAGATGGGCGGGCCGCCCCACACGGGGGATATCAAATAAACAAATGTCCGGGCCCGCGGGCCTCGCTACGTAACAGTGCGCGTACTACTTGTGTACACAATCATTCGGTCATTCGTCGTTACTATCCCCTGGCCCACGCGTGGGCAAAGGGCGTCCATAATGATCCTCCGTCACGTTCGGTCTTGAAAATCACCCTTTATCTCATTGCACTTGCGTGCGTGCGTGCGTACGTGCGTACGTGTGCTTGCAGTGTGCGTGAACGTGTGCGTGTACTTGCGTGTGTGTACAGTCGGCGAGTCTGAATACTAATGTTCACTGGACAAGAAAATCGACGTGTATATATATACATATATATAAATATATATATATATATAAATATATATATATATATAAATATATATATATAAATATATATATATTTATATAAAAAAAAGTTTCGTACTTACTGCGTCTCAACATCGCAAAAGAAGGTATTGCCAACTCCTGCGCTGGTCTGACTCCCTGCGCAGTTAGCACAGGTCTAGGGACGCGGCGGGGCACGGGCGAGACCACGACGTTGGCATTGTTCTTTTTCCGATGAGCACAGGCCAGGGTCTGCGTGCCCGCTGCCTTATCTTCGCGCCTCGCTATTGTTCCAATCGGGGTGACCAGGTTTTCCTGCGGCCAAACTGGCGAATTTCGGGAGAACCCGCCAAGTGGGTCAGCGGGCCGACGGCCGCGGGGGAACTGGGGCAAACATGTACCGCGTCCATGTTCACCGTCACGGCACCACTGCGCGGCGAGCGCAGTGGATGGAGGGGTGGATGCATGGATGGGTGGATGGGTGGGTTAATGGATGGGTGGATAGGTGGGTTAGTAGATGGGTGGATGGGTTGGGTGGACGGACAGACGGAGGATGATTCCAATATGTTACGTTAATGTCATTGAATTGGGAGAACATTTCGTTGAGTGCACGCGAGCGAAGGCAGGTCCATGCGTGCGTGCATTCGTGTGTTAGGCAGCGACCCAGCTATCGCCTGAAGACCAGCTCGCTCCGTAATGATCACAAAATATGTTGGCACCAACTTCCACCCAGTCGGCTGCAGCTGTAGCGGCGTTACCATTTACTTACAAACTAAACTCGCACCGAACACCAAAATATCTCCCCAATGTTCTGGTGGTAGATTTCTGCTGTCGGATACCGCCTAGGTAGGTACCACCGCCACCGCAGCACCTATTGCAGCCGACAGACAGTAGTGTACAAATATTACTGTGTTCCGGTTTGTAGGGCTCTGTAGCTAGTGTAATTACTGGGGTAACGAGACTCAACATCTTATGTCTCAGGCGAGGATCAAATTCGGTGCAGTGTATAGCATCCTAACTAGAGCCTCAATGTTATGGGCAAGGGTGTCACTTAGCATCAGGTGAACGTGCCGCTCGTCTCATCGTTTCATTGAATAAATCAAAAACCTCGTGCGTCGTCGCGTCAGGTCGCATTCCGCCCCAGCACACGGAAGGAATCCCCGGCCGCGCGCCGCAGGACCTCAACCAATCCTTTCTAAATCAAAGGGTGCGTGTGCGCGTGTGTGCGCGTGCTTGCGTGCGCGGCATTTGCAGCTCCCCGCAGTACCAAAGCCCGTCGCCTGCTCGTGCTGCAGCACGCGCTGACTTCTCGTTGCTTTGTTAGATGCTACTTCATCTTCTTACACAGTGCGCGCGTGTGTGTACACATGCACACACGCACACTTGGACACACACATACACGCCGTGCGCGTGTGCGTTATCGGCGCGCCCCCGCCGCAGGTTATCGGAGCGCGTTGACGTGCCGACGCTGCGTCGTGTCCGTGCGCGCCGCCGTGGGACCACGCGTGGGCGCGCCGGGCGTCGCCCAGCCGGGAGACTGGTAACCGCATTTCGTACATTGAGCTAGTCGTTTTCATTTCGCTTCAACAAAATATTTTGAGCATATGATATTTGTATACATTTTCAAGTACAAGGTTCACCCTTGTCGCAGCGGTGTGCTTCTCAACTCTGTTCTCTTCTTCACTCTCTCCCTCGTCTTCTCTCCTTTAATTAATTAAAGTTCCCTCGTTCTGTTATTAAATATTTATTAAAATGTTACCCTTCACATAGTTCTTTCACTTCCATCCCGTGCTGCCAGAAGAGCAATTTGGACAGAATAGCAGGTGTTTAACAAACAGTTGCACCGGCGTGCTGTGGCGTGCTGCGGCGTGCTGCGGCGTGCTGCGGCGTGCGGAGCGAGCGCACCTGCGTGCCGTGCCGCGTGCTGTAATTATAGAACACAAAATCTCGCCGTGAAGTGGATAGCTGCCGGTTTTATTAATGCAGTCTCAAGTGGATCAGGGGGTGCTGGGGGGTCGCAGCCCCTCCGTTGACGGTTGTGCTTGTTACCCGCGTCATGAGCCGCTAGGGTGGGGCGGGCTCCACTGCCTCTTCATGTAACTTTCCATAATAGACAGCAAAAGAAGTTCTAAAAATTTCGAAATTTCTGCCAATATTTATCCGCGCACCGCCGGCGCGCCCGCTGGCCCGTGCTGCGCCCGTGCTGCGCCCGTGCTGCGCCCGTGCTGCGCGTGCACATTTTTGGTATATATTTTTTTTAGTTACATTAAGCGATAAAACGAACAAGAAGTTCACCTGATGGTAAGTGATACGCTCGCCCATAGTAACGTGGCGGTAGTTATGATGATATGCACTGCACTACATTGCGCTCGTCGCCGTGAACCATGCTGTCTCGTTACCACAGTAACTACATTAGCAACAAGGCCCTTCAAGCCGGAACACAGTAACGTTTGCGCACTGCTGACAGAGGCCCGCCGCCACTGATATATATATATATATGTTGCCCGCTGCTGGCCCGCTGCCGGCGGCCAGGGCGCGGCCAGAGCGCGGCCAGGACGCGCGGTGCCAGCCGGGGGCTCTAACAGCAAATGCAAGAGCTGAGCGAGGTTAACATGTTAGTGCGTATACACTGCACCTGTGGCGCGTGGGTTGCGTGCGCGGGAGTGCGCGCGGCGCGGTGCCGGGAGCGGGCCGCGCGTCCGCCGCGCCGCCACTCGGCCAGTGCTGCCGGTGCTGCCGGTGCGCGCGGTGGGCGCGGTGCGCAGGTGCGGGCCGCCTTTATCGCGCGTATTTTTGACAAATATCCATCATCAGAAAATAATGACTCGTGCAGTGAACTGACGCCGAGCGGATGCCCTGCGCCGCGATGGACACCCCCCCGCCGCTCCCCCCACCACCGCGCAAGGTACGACCACTCAATAAATTTTTCTAGATAATTAGCCACTGAACATTAACTGAATGCGCGCGTGGCCCGCGCCGCCTATCTGCCGATGTGTGCGCGATAAGCTGCTCCACTTTATCTTCTGACGATTTTGTTCAGATTAAACCTGTTCCGTGTTTCATCAGTCCAATAATAGTGCTTACCTTGAACAAAGCGGCTGCTGGCAGCGAGCTGGTGTCTCTTTCCATTTCCAGGGTGAGACCGTGTCACCGCTGCCGCGGGCGCGTGTCGGTGCGCCGCACAAATGTTAGGACGTCGCGAGCGTCAGCACTCCGGAGTGTCCTGCTCGTAGGACTTTGTTGCTCTAGAATGTTTAGGTTAGACGACGCGTTAGAAGAGATGCGCACGTGAAGATCGTTCATTTGATGTACTGGATCGCGTGCCAGGTATAGTGGTAAAGTCGTGATTTTATTCTGATGAATCAAGTAGCGAATCTATGTGCCGCGTGCGTGCGTGAGGAGTGCGTGCGTGTGTACATGCGTGCCTGCGTAGGGAATAGGTGCGTGCGTGCGTGCGTGCGTCCACTTGTCATTCGTGCCTGCGTGCACTTATCATGCGTACGTACGTGGGATTACATGCGAGCGTGCGTGCATGAGTGCGTGTGTGGGGTGTACGTGTGTGGTGTGTGCGTGTGTGCGTGCGTGCACATGTACAGGTGTGGGTGAGTGGGACGTACATACGTGGGTGCGTGCTTGCATGCGTGGGGGCGTGCTTTCATGCGTGCGTGCGTATATGGGGAATATATATATATTTTTTTTTACGTGGGGGCCTACGCATACTCGTCCTCGCGGGGGCAAGGACGAGTTATGTCGGACTTGCACCGACTCAAACCCTCACGATGTTCCTCCTCATCGCCATGATGGCAGGGTCACGGGAACGCACACACTCAACCGCGTCCCTGCTGGCGCTGGCCGCTTGCGCGGTCCCACCTCGGGAGGGAGGGATGAACCCTCCCTTTCCAGGGCGCGCCGGAACATGCAGCGCGCCCCCTCCTCGACCTCATGCGTGTGCGGGCGACCGGTTCCCCCGAACCTGTCGCTCAGAGGCCATGGGAGGCACGAGAGAAAACCTCTCCCGGCTCCCCGCGGCGGAAAGATGTTAGCCCCTCCGTTACCTGTCCACGGCCGCGGAGGATAGGGAGAACGGCGCTTCGCAATACCGGCACTCCTCTTCCCCTCGCGGCCCCACCGCCGCCGCATCGCTGGTGCGACACCGGTTGGCCGCAGAGGGTACTCCCTCCGCGACCCCACCTCGGCTGCGAGGGGCGGTATGAAACCGCCCCTGCAGCCGGCCGCTGGCGCAACACATAGCCGCCCCTGCGGCCCCCGGCCGCTCCGGTGAGCTCCAGTTATCCCAACCGGTGCTCGAACCGGGAGCGGCCGCTTCGGCCAGCCCTTCGCCGCGGGCCGGCCGGATGGGTTCCACTTGGCTTCACCGTGTACCGGACCACGGTTACTAAGCCCCTCCGCCACGACAAGGCGAGAACCCGTTGGAGGGGCATGGGGAATATGTGCACGCGTGCGTGTGTGCGTGTGTGCGTGCGTGCGCATGTGCATGCGTTGGTGAGTAGGGAGTACATGCGTGCGTGCGTGCGTGGCGCGACACGTGCAACCGAATACTGAGCGTGCGAGTGCGACGTAGCTGAGTGTAAACGTATCTCCGACTGTGAGGTTTTATTTCATCAGTTACACGCTAGGAGGTTACATTGGTGGGGAAGTGTGGGTGGGGGGGGGGCAGTACGGTTGATAGAGGGTGGTGGGGTTCGAAGAGTTTCGGAGATTGTGACGAATAAGAATTTTGTCTCCGCATAATGAGAGTAGCGCTCGTGGTTAGCGGGTGCGCAACGCTTGGTCTGCGCGGGCGCCTGCGCCGCGCCACTCGGCAGTCTCGCCGGCCGTGGCGCCACCAGCAGGCGGCGCGACCCTCGTGGCGGCCACCCATCATCTATAAATAACAACCACCGCGTCACCTCGACGGCGGCAGGTACGTCACCACATTAACGTGTTTAAATACTTTTTAACGAGTTTATAACGAGCGCCCACGCAGCAACGCTCCGGGCAACCAGTGCTCACACCTTGTTGCCTGCTTGGTGCAAAACACTCGCCCCCCACTTACGAGAAATAACTTTTGTTGGGGTTGATTCCCCATAATCGTCTTATAAGTAGTGCCGCCACCCTTACAAGGGGGACCCGTCTCCCACAAGGGCACACGAAGTTCCACCACGTCGGAGCACTACATCGCGCTGCTTACATGTTGAGATGTGCCGATGGCGCGCGCCGTGACCTCGCGTACCAGAGATATGGTGTTTAAAGTTTTTGCCCAACATCCGTCGCGGGCGCGGACTACGGTTGATAACTTTAGCCAAGTTTAAAGATAAGAGTTGAACCCATTCTTGATAACGTTTATTACGGTTCGGATCACGCACTGAGCGAAGGCTGTCCTTTTTTTTTTTTTTTAACGATTGGAAATCCATTTAGGCATCCCGCCGCGTAACGGGCGGGTATGTGGGACTCGCCGGCGCACTGCCGGAATACCCACTAAAACCACATCGACCCCGTCCTCAGCGCTTGTGAAGGATTCCGGGATCTCTAAAATAACGCACCAGTGTCCTCCAGCGCGGCGCCCAGAACGAGCCAGCTATCTTCGTCTGCCTCTACGGCTCCTCCGACGAGTGGGATCTGCGCGTTCCCTGGCTCGCTCAGCATCTTCCTTTGCGAACATTACTGTGTCGCAAAAGGAAAGGACACTGTGCCACGCTCCCCGGCTTCTCGTCATCGCCGCTACTACGGCCGCCGGGGAAAGGTCTTGTCCGATGTTTTGGACGAGGATCCGACGCTCCGACTCCCAAGCAGGGCAGTGTTCGAGCGTGTGCTGCGCGGAATCCTCGGCCGCCTCACAATGATGGCATTGCGCCGACTCCTCCCTGCCTAGCCTGTGCAGATACTCGCCGAAGCAGCCATGTCCGGTGAGTACCTGCGCTAAATGGTAGGTCACCCGTCCACTATTCTTCAGCCAAGCCGTTAAGCTGGGCAGAATCGCACTAACCGCGCGCTGACGAATATTGCGAGGTTCCATTAACCTTTCTCGCCAGCGCCCCAGTGCCCGCCTTCTGGCTCCTCGTCGTAGTTTTTCGACCGTCTCTTCTGGATCATCGGTATGCAGGAGGATGCGGATCTTATGAAAGATCTCTGCGTCCATATCCGCCAGGATGTCCAGAAGTGGGAACCGCGCCAAGAGTGTGGCCGTCTCGTACGAAATCGTCCTGTATCCTCGTGCGACTCTAATCGCAACAGTGCGTTGCGTAGCGTTAAGCTTCGCCGCCCGACGCCGTCTACGCGAGAGTACGTCGGCCCATACAGGAGATCCGTAGAGTGCGACCGAGCGCACCACGCCTGCATAGAGACGGCGGACTTCTTCCCTCGGCCCTCCTAGATTCGGTAGCAGTCGGTGCATAGCACCCGCTACCTATTGAATCCGGGGAACGAGACGATCGAAGTGCTCGACGAAGTTCCATCGGCTATCTAGCTCCAGTCGAAGGTACTTGAGGTGGTCGCCAATTTGGATATTTACTTCTCCGACACATAAAAATGTATCGGGGGGGGGGGGGGGAGCGAACGCGGACCTATCAGCGGGAGAGAGCCGAGGGCTCTCTCGGAAGGGTGTCTTGTCGATTGGTTAGGTCCAGTGCAGCAATGTGATCAGACGGGACCTGTCGCATCTCATTGTCTCTGTGATACGTTTGCACCTAGCCTGCCTCCAGCGGGGAAGGACCTGCAAATAGAGTAATCCTTGTACGAGTTGAGGTAAATGTCGTTATTAATAAACAGGGAAACTGTGCTGCTAATTATTGACCAGCTCGCGCCGGCAGTAGCGCGGCCTCGGAACGGTTCACTAACGGGTTGCTGATAAAGTCGACTCTTTTTGATACTAACAGAGCTCGCCGCTTTGTTCACAACGGAGCGTTTTAAAATTATTTGTTAAATGCTGGTACACCGAGTGCTTAACAGTGCTTAGCGGCTGGTGCGCCCGGATACCCTGATGTGATGTCGCGTGCCACATTTACTACCACGTGCAGCGTGTCCCGCCGACTGGGCGCGGACACAGGTGCTTCGTACGGATGACATTCATCTCAAATCATCAGACACTAGATGTGACACTAGACTCAGGGGCGCCGATGGCGATCTGCTGTTAACATTGTCAGTTCACCGCTAGATGCAGACCTCTCCCGAAGGACTTATCTCGACCGTTGGCGATCGGTTATATTATAGATAATTCTGACGACCGGTTGCTGCGGTACACGCGGCGTTGTGGTGACTCCGTGCACCGGACGTGCCGGCGGGACCCGGCGGTCACACGACATACTGCGGAATGCCAAACGATAGTTCAGTGAGATAGGCTGTCATGCTGTACTGTTACTGCTGCCGGAAGTACAGACTTTTAGAGCGTTTTCTTTTATCTGGATCGTTCTGATGATGGGCAGGGAGAATCTTCGCATTATATCAGACGCATACAGATATCACCATTTGACTACGCACGATTGTGTTCCTATTCCCACTCCCACGCCCACTACACTCACGCCCCAAAACATCGGCGTCGCACGGTGCATCTGTTCGTGCACGTGCAATAACGCAGCCTGCCGCCTGCATACAAACCAACCGCCCTATTAGTTGCCCGTCTGTCCGTGCAGTAGTTAAGTTGTCCCGCCAGCGCACCCTTTGCTCCGCGCCCTTGGCGGCAACCCTAGGTGGTCGCAGCAACCGTTTGTAGCCTTGAAGGATTCGTTTGGGTTGTTACAATAACCATGTTACTTTTAAATTAGTTCCGTGTTATGTGCAGTGAGGTGTTTCGATCGAGACCTTAAGAGCTGGAGAGCCGGAGAGCCGGAGAGCTGGAGAGCTGGAGAGCCGGGGATGCCGCCTGTTACTTTTATATTACTTTATTGTATTGATCACTAACTCTCACTCCACATTACGTGATCAGTGCCCCTTATTGTAACGCGTGCTTACAAGTTTTTCCAAAGTATATACATATATAGCTATATTTTATATATATATATATATATATATATATATATATATATATATATAATGCTTCTGCAGCTTGGCCTCTTGGAACGCTTTGAGGAAGCTTTTTACCAATAACAACAGGCAGCAGCCCACCGTTTCCCGGATAATGAACGGAAACACAACCAGAACCCGCCGACAGGAACTGCTCGGTGACGGCGGCGGTGCGGGCCAACAACTGCACTCAACGACACCGGCTGCCGATCGGCTCTGTTCACTGTGCGCGTGCGTGTTAAATAATAGCCGTTATTTAAGTAGACTACGCAAAAAGGTTTTAAATGGATAACCGTTGACACGCGTCACGGCGCGGTGACGGCTGCGCGGATGCGCGGATGCGCGGATGCCGCGTCGGACGCGTCGGATGGAATGGATGCTAATTACAATGTAAATTAGCAGCAGTTAGTCTTGAACGTAAAGGAAGCAGGGCGGCGGCTGGTGGGCGCGCGCGGTGCCGTGCGGACCAGCGGGTCTACGTGGCGCTTCGAGTACTAACGGTGCGAAATTTAATTTAACTTATGTTATGAAAAAACAAACAGCCCACTGAACGTTCTCACCGCTGGGACTGGTGGCCTTCTCGCGCGAGAAGAGCGTCGATACCGTCCATCCACCGCTCTGGCCAAGCGCAGGTACCGGAAGTTATAAGTTACCTACACTGCAAATTAGCGTCTAGTTGGGTTTGAACCCCCTCCTCGCCGATCGCAAAGCGCGAGTGGCGGGCGCTACTGGTCCGGGTCCGTCCGGCGGGGCGTCCAGCCGGAAACGAGCCGACCTCGTGCGCCATGTTGTTTGTTGTTTATTCTGAATATAAACAAGGAATTTGTAGGTATTTATCGTGCGGGAGGATATTACCAGTCGTTGTAATTATCATTATTATTTAATGAATTTAACAAAACCATTAAACATGTGACGTGTACGAAGAGGGGGTGCGCGCGCGCGGGGCGGGCTGCGACACCTAACGTCGAGTGAGCTCGTGCGTTCCCAAGCTTTCTATAATTATTGTAATATTTCCTATATTTTCTGAGAAACACATCATAAATAAGATGTTTACTCTAAACCTTTCAAAGAGTTGTTTAATAGTCCAGTTTAGTAGGAATCCCTATTGTTGTTATTCGGTAGTAAGACGCGAAATGTCGGTGGTGGTGCGACAGCGCCCGGGCGACGGACGAAAATTTGTTTTTAATAAAAACTTCACTAATCCAAGTTATTACTGACTATCGTATGTAGTGTAGTGACATCGGCTGTCAGCTGCGCCGGCGCAACAAATGAAACAATACAATTGTATGAGCCTGCGACTATAGACAGTAACGGGCCTGTACGACTTCCGCGTCTACTTGCTGCTGCACCAAATCTTCGCTAAGTACGCAGCAGAAGTGGTTCGACACATTAATCGATGTCTACCAGAATGTCAGACTCGGTATGTTAATAATAATGTAATACATTATTGTGCCGAAATCCAACCACAAAATGGTAGGGAGGAATAAAACCACCCGCGCAGTATCTTTAAATAAATATATCAATTCAGCCAATACACCACATCAACACTCTCATTCGTTGCTAATAGAACCACAGCTCTTCCCCGAATATCCAGCCGTTTTCCCCCCGCCAAGTAATCACCCCTTTACCGGAAACCAATAACTCTACTTCACAATTGACAAATCATTCGTCCAGCAAATTTTACATTAAACCTTATTTAAATGTTCTTACAGTTTACAAAGGGTGTAAGGGTTCCCACGTAACAACTTCAGGGACCCAAGCCAACCTCACCTGCTCGTGGTGCCCCCTGCTAATCAACAAACGAGGCTCTGGCTCCCACCAACCCGCGTTCGGCCGGCGTGGTGAGAGAAGGTCCAAATCCTCCAGTAAGAACCTCTACAGACGACGACCCCTCGTGCCCGGCACTGCGGCTTTGCGGGCACGGGATCAATCGATGTAGAGAACTTTGGGGGAGGCCTATCCAGTGTCCAGCTGTGGACGTCTAGCGGCTGAACTTGATGATGATGACAGTTTATAAATATATTGTCCACGTAGATTTATAATTTAATAAAGTGTATAATTATAAGACAAGATGAACGTCGGCCGACAACAGCGCAGTGCGCGGCCCGCTCGCCCGCGCGCCCGCTCGCCCGCGCGCCCGCGCGCCCGCTCGCCCGCTCGCCCGCGCGCCCGCTCGCCCGCGCGCCCGCTCGCCCGCGCGCCCGCTCGCCCGCGCGCCCGCTCGCCCGCTGTAGCGGATCTTAACAAACGAGATGACTGCATGTACTAACACTAGTTCGGTTAATTATCTATTTATTAATTATCGAACGCATTGCGTTAAGTAAGTGGAGTGAACCGAACGGCGCCGGTCACTGGCGACTGCTCCTGGAGCTGTGCCGACTCCGTGAGACGTATGCTTATCTATCGCTAAGTACGCAACAGATCTGCGATCTGCGCGTCAACCTGAGGTCCGACGACATGACCCCGAGCGACTCGCCCCCAGCACGTGCGCCGCGCGCACCCCCCTCCCCACTCCCCGCACACCCCCGCCCACTTCCACGCGCAATCGCTGCTTCCGGTAATTAATAAAATGTTACACAAACCGCAGGGATCTATAAACGTGCACATGTTTTCCGGTAAACAAATTTAAGGGAATTCCTCGTCTAAGTTCGCGAGCTGGTGGTTTTCCTCATGAAGTTTGTTATATATGGCCAACGGCAGACCGGCGCAGCGCTAGTGCTGCTCGCGCCTAGCCCACGCCCAACCGACGCCGAGCCGACGCCCAGCGCGCGCCCAGCTCTCGCCCAGCCGGCGGGACCGTAGCAAGGAGCCCTGGGGTTCACGATGTCCTCAGACGCGGAGGTCTGCGACGAGGTATACCATATATTGATTTAATATTTTAATATGGGAGGTGGCAGAGCTATGTGTGCGTGTGCGTGTGCGTGTATGCGTGTGTGTGAGGCCGCTCTTACCTGATGGAAAGTGAAGTTGCGCAAAAAGGAGTGAAAGGTTTTAAAGCATAACCCGAGTGGGCCACCTGTGGCCGACGGGCCGCAAGTTCAATACGTACCCATCCAGACCCAACAGAGACCGGAAAGGCCATTTAACTTTCCAGATGGTTTACAACGGGACACTTCATTTGAAAAGACGGAGAAATCAAATTTACTTTATCGCTGACTTCATTTAGGAAAGAAACGTATCTCATTACCGTGTGCGTTACTGCATCGCACTGCAGCTCTGATGCGACACTGCATATTCAAAAAAAAGTTGCAGTACCGCTCTAAGCTAGTCTCGTCTTGCAGGAGGCACGTCTGAAGGGGGAGAAATTTCAAGATGCGCTTGTGCATCAAGGCAGACGCATACAACCGGAGGCTCCAACACCCGTACAGGCCTGGACTGAAAACGAGGAACAGGAGCGCTCCGGAGGAGACCCTGACAGCAGGACGAATAGTCCCGGAGAGAGCAGGCGACTGTTAGGCCGCGCCGAGGTCCATCCTACGAAGACCAGACTGCAAGCTGGTCTCACGCTCGGCGTGCGGGGAGTTTCTAAAGAAAACACTAAAAAGAAATCGTCGAAACTTCAACCCCTCGGCAGTGCAAAGAAGCAAAAGACAAAGTTTCAGAAGAGGAAAGAGAAGCTTTTTGCAGTACTGAAGCCGCCTTACTTCATCCTCACCATGATTGCAGTAATAGTAAGTCAATCTCTATTCGCTCTTCCGGAGCCGGCCGGTGAGCGCGCCGGAATGAGTACAAGTACCCCGCTGCCGCTCCTCGTACCTAGTGATTTATAATCAACTTCCGGTTCCGGTCCTAGGCGCGCCGGAGCTCGCTTATTGAACAAGATATGCTATAGCTTTCTCGATAACATCTCTCAGGATGAGGAGCGCGATGTATGCTTTACAAGCAACAGCCACATCAATGCCGAGTGAAGTCGCGGAGCTAATCCCTCCTGTTGTTTTGGTTCACGTTAGATTTGTGTCCACGCGTGGGGCACGGAGGCGGCGCGCGCGCAGCTGGAGTGGGCGCCGGGCGCGTGGTGGCGCGAGCCCTGGCGGCTGCTTTCCTACGGCTGTGTGCACGCCAGCAACGCTCACCTGGCCCTGAACGCGATCGTGGCGCTCGCGGTGAGGCTGCCCCGCCAACAAACGACACGAAACAAATTCACTGCTATTGGACTTCCACTTATGGTTCTGGTCTGCGAGACGGCGGATCCTCTAGGCCCGATCGCCCGTTCCCCAGACCCATCCCCCGGGTCCAGCTCCGGCGTCTTACGCTATAACAGTTATGATCGAGCTCAGCGACAGGACGCGCAGCGCAGACCTCTCCCGCTAAAACGCTATAACAAGTGTTCAATGGAGGGTAAAAGTTTTCTCACCCCCCGTATATACGATTGCAAATTTGCACTCGACACCAGGTGGGGTGGCGGCTGGAGCTGGAGCAGGGCTGGCGGCGTATCGCGACGGTGTGGTGCGGCGGCGTGGCGGCGGGCGCGCTCGGCGCCGGCGCGCTGCAGCCGCGCGTGCGCATGGTGGGCGCCTCCGCCGCGGTGTACGCGCTGCTCACCGCCCACCTGCCCAACGTCTGCCTCAGGTACACCCAGGCACAGCGGCAGCGTACTCATGCTGAAACGCAGAAATAGTAATGAAGCAGGCCGCGCTTACCATTGTCGGAATGCTCGCTTCACAATTCCATTTGACAACAAGGCGGGCGGCGACGCGACGCGGCGTGCTCGGCGTGCTCGGCGTGCTCGGCGTGCTCGGCGATGGAAGTAGCCGTTCAGGGGCTCCGGCAGGATAAATCTGTCATTAGGTTACGTTATACTGGAATACGATGATTATAAGTGTTTTGTACCAGGTTCGGTCACATCCCGCTTTGGTGGTTCCGGCCGTTGAGCGTGGTGGTGCTGGCCGCGTCGGAGGCGAGCTGGGCGATGCTGCGTGCGTCGCCCGCGTCCACCGCGCGCGCCCCCGTCGCCCAGGCGGCGGACGTGGCGTGGGCGGCGCACCTGCTCGGCGCCGTCGCCGGCGTGCTGCTCGGCTTCGTCGCGTTTAACGGTGAGTTGGCCGCCGCCCGCGCCGCGCGCACGCGCCGTACGCCCGCGCCGCGCGCACGCGCCGCACGCGCCGCACGCGCCGCACGCTGTCTCCGAATGCGAGTGCGGTGCGACCGGCCGCCCGGACAACACCTGATTCCGGATTGCACACGAACGCGAGGTTTCCTTTTTCCTGAAATAACACACTTTTACTACTGCGTCATAGTTTATATAAAAATAAAAAAATATTAAACTTTAACGTTTCAGGTGAAAATTATAAGAGCCGTTACGTGGTGGCGGGCCGCGTGGTGTCCGCGGTGGGCTTGGTGGTGGGCGCGGTCGTGTCTGCGGTGCATTACCTGCTCTTGTCCAACGTCGACCACTACACCTGAAGCGGCCGCAGCCAAGGGCCGCGGGAGAGGTCCATCACCAAACAACTGCAATTCGCGCGAAGAGATTTGAAAATGACAGTTGAATGTGTGCGCGATCTAACTCCGATCCGGTTTAAAGACAGTCAGTGCGGACTTCGACTGCCTGTTTCCGTCCGCCATTAATGAATAAGGTTGGCTAAACTAGAAAACCTACCGTGTAAGTGCTCGTAGTGAGCCGTCGCAGGCCGTCGCTGGCCGTCGCAGGCCGTCGCGACGCACAAGTGTTTACGTATCTAACCCGTAGGCTCCGCCGTCAGGCTAAGATACAACCGCTGCAGCCTCTGCGGCAAATGATGCTGCGGATGGAAATAAATATATTTTGTAAATTTTTTAAGTGAAATTGTGAATATCTGGTGACTGGGTTCCGTTTCCGGTAATGCGGGCCTGCGGCAATACTCACGACTAAATGTATTAGTTGATAGAACTATCCCGACGACGCGACACGAAATTGTCCTGTAACACGTGTGTGTGTGTGCGCGTGTGTGTGTGCGTGTATTGCAAGATAATTGCGGCACAAACTAAACAGGGTTGATGTGAATCAATACAAGAGGTAGTTAGGGACAGTTCGTCTGCGGCCGCGCGCTGCCACCAGGTAGCCACGTCGACCGCCAGCTCCAGGAGCGCGCGTTAAGTATAAAGTACGAGTACAAAGAGATGAGAGAACAAATAGATTTAAGTGATTGTTTAAGTCTTCCTAGTTGTTGAGAAAGTTCTCGAAGACATTTGTCAGCTGGATGAGAAACGTCTTCGGTGACTTGTCAGCAGCGTTGCAATACATCACGATATTACTTAAGTGTACTAAGTATAGATAAGCAACGGATCTTAAACCTAAGCGGGGACAGTGTCGGTCCGAGTTGTCGCACATGGGACGGTTCTGTTTCTGTGGGGCGTGTGTAGCGTGTGTAGCGTGTGCCACGTAGCACGGGCCGCGTGGCCTCGGTTGGTGCAAATAAGAGCCTAAGCCGGCGGACACGAGGGGGCTGGCGGGGCACTGCTCTGCTGGTTAGATCAAAATAATTGTACCAAACAAAAATTACATCACGTGTTTTTTTGTAGTAAAATGATCATTAGGTTAAAGTTTATTTCTAGATAAGATTAATTAAGCATTAATTGTTGTTAATTCGTAAATTGTTTATATAACTTGTTGTTTGTTATCAAACTGAGCAAAACTCCAACGTCTGCCACTGGCTTTTGTTGTAAGGCGAAGAGAAAACGATGGAGTTTCAACTTATTGGCACTGATTTAAACTAGTTCGCGTGGTGCCGCTGCTGCGCATGCGCCGTGCGGCTCGCACCAAAGAGGTATAGTTCTAGTCGTGCCGAGAGTTTATGGCGCGCGCATCGACATATGCGCATGCGTACGTTACCGTGCCGCACCACAGCTGCTGCACGTCTGCACGTGCTGTGCCCGCCACGTGCTGTCACGTGTAAATACTAGTTACATTTTAAGATTTTGTACTTAGAGCTTTGTGTTGTTAATAAAAACAATGTTATATAAGTTTAAGTTGTGGGTAAAGCGTGTACTCGTGTCTTGCCTGTGCGATGGCACGGCACGTACCGGACGGGGCGCGCGCCGTTGTTGTCGTTGTTGTTGTTGTTGTTGTTGTTGTTGTTGGGCGCAGCGTCGTCACGCAGACGGGTGGTTTCGGAATCTAGTAGTAACTGATAAGGTACGCTACCTTATCGAACAAGGTTGTGACTCAGTGTGTGACACTGTTGCACTCGCGGGCGAGTGACGCCGGCCCGGGGCCCGCGTGTCGGTATTTTTACATTTTAGAGGTTGAGCGGTTTATGTGCGAATACAAAATAAACTCGGAATATTACTGTTTGTCCATTTATTTCATTTTACTTCCAGCACTAAACGAGAGTAAATATTTTATTGTTTATTCAATACAGCGTCGCAACAAGTTTTGACTTGGCGCTAAGTAACACGCATCATCGCCTGCAGGCGTGTCTGCGCATGCGCGTGTCTGCGCGCGCGCTGCTGCGTCAGGATTTGGTGTAATTAATGTTACTGGTACTGTGTACCGTCAGCAGGCCGCGGGCGGTGCGCCGCGTGCGGCGGATCCCCTTCAGCATTAGAGGCTGTGTGTGGTGATGAGGGAGGAGCCAGTGAATCTTCGTTTGTTTATCCACGTGTTCTATTAAGAGAACCCGTTAAAAACTATCTGTACAGTATTTTAGCTAATCCACTAAATATAGGCGGACGGAGGGCCCGTTGCCCCGCAGCATTTCGGATGACGCTTGCATTCAGTCCCAGCCGGCCTCATCTAGCAGCCTAGTTGCCGGCACTGCACCCCGAGCTCGGTGCAGCGGCACTCCTGGCAGGGCGTGGAGAGCTCCGCGATGATCCTCCCCACGCGATACATTTGTCCATAAATGTTGCAGCCGGCCAGCTTCAACAGGCCCGGTCCCAGCCCCGGCGCCGGCCGCTGCTGCGACACCGACTTATGTTCACCGAAGTCAGGTGTTTTGGGTTCCTCCAACGGTCTCGCCGAGGTCATCGCTTTATGAGCCGTTGCTAATTTTCCTGGCAGCGACTTTTTGGTCGCGGTGGGCTCGAAATGAACGGTCACCGGACGTGGAGTGGTCATTTTGATAGCGGTCGCCTCACCTAATATCAGGTGATCGATACGATTTATTGTATTTTGCAGATTATGTTTCTTTTCAGAGGTGTAGGGGATGCGGCTCGAGAGCGCAGCTGCCGTGGTGACAGGCTTAAATGATTGCGTTTTAGTAGTTGGAGTAGGCGTGGTAATCGGTGCCGGTGCCGGTGCCGGTGCCGGTGCTGGAGGTGAGGCTGGTAATTTCGTTGCTGGCAACAAAAATTGTTTCAACGGTGCAGAAGTAGTCGTTTCATAACTGTCGCTTAGCAGAAGTTTCAGAACAGTTCCGAATGAGAACCCTTCGTCGTCGTCCTCGTCCGCGTACTCCTGCGAGCTGTTGCTGTACGCGTCTACTTGCTCGTCTGCTGTTGTTAGTTTGTTGGGCACACTAGATTCTGTCGCGTGTGTTTTCACGTCGCTCATTGCTGTTTCTAATGTGGTATTATCTGGTACCTTGGAGTAATTATAGTTTATTTTTACTTCCGAGGGGGCGATGGCCAGGAATGCTGTCGAGGTACTCTTTAGTACATTCGCTTCCTCGACAGAGTTTATGCTGGCGACAGGCTTCTCGGTCGTATTGAGGGGCACTTGTACACTTCTGGTCGTAAGCGACGGCGGTGTTGGTGTCGACTCGTTCACTGCAATGAAGGTGCAAGTGCAAGCGTTACTTATCGATAACATTAGTCATAAAATTAATCATTAAGGGGAGCCGAGATTGCATAAATACCTGATGCGCAAATGAGCTCGCCACAACAGCCGTCGGCAGACGCCCGCGCGCACCCTGCCGGCCGCGGATGGTGGAGGGGGCAGGCTCGTTGGGAGCAGTGCAGCTCTCCCCACGAGCAGATGCAGGTGGAACAGGCCACACTTATCGACTCTCCTTCGAGGACCCGGCGCCCGTCTTCTGACCGACATTCTACAAGTAAAAAGTACTCAGCTACAACTTCGTCCCGCGCCAGGCGGACGGACGCAGGATCAAAGGTTACGCGTGAAGAGGCGTCATCTAAATGATAGTCTGTTCAATGAACGGTGCATTCCTGAGCTGCTCTCCCGTGCGAGTAGTGAGTTACCTTTTGTTGTGTCTAATTGCATGGAAGTCGTCAGATACGGTACGATGGAACCCGGAGAGGTGCTGGGGTACGGCGCGAAATAATCCTCGATGATCCCCGGATCCTTTGGTACGAACCCTCCTGCAATAAGTTTCGTTAAAATATTAAAACAGGAAATATTCCAGATGTTGCGAATAGCAAATATAAAGAAAGAATATTATTTGAATAGTAGAAGAAAGAAAGTGAAGGACAAGAGCACCTTCGGTCTCGGCGGGAGGCGAGAACAGGCTGTCCGCGGGTGTAGCTAGCTCAAACTTGGTGCCGTGGCCAGGCAGCGTAGTGGATGCCCTGTTCACCGGCGGCGGGTTGTTGCCCAGGGTAGCAGCGAGAGTAAATTCGCGCAGTGCCGTTATAATGTCTCCGTGACCAGGGTAGGAGGGGTACTCGTCGGCGAGGTCGAGCCGGTGGCCGGCGTGCGGGTACTGCGGCGCGTCCACCTTCTTCGACAGAAATACCGGAAACTGCGTCGGAAGGTACGAGTCCTCCCTCCTCGTTGCGAACGGAACGTCTTTTGCTTCAACACTCGGGTAATACACCGGATATTTGTCCTCCGTTTCTGGCACGGGGTACATCAGAGCCTCCTTTGAAGATATCTCGTCATCGACGACGGCGTCGGCGGCGACGAAAGGAATTATCCTAAAAATGAAATAGAATCTTAACGGCCACCTCATCGTATACCAGCAGCAGCGTTTTGGTGACAAACGGCAAATGGTTCGTACTTTAGATTAGGCAAGGACGGCGGCAACGTCGGCTTACTGTACTTGTACTGGTAACCTTCGCTGGTCTCCTTAGCGGCCTCGTGGGCGGCCAGGCCGGAGGCGGCGGGGGAGGTGCTGTTCGTTCTCAGCGAACTGACCAGAGAGCTGGTCACGTTGATAGCGTACGACTCGTCCTCGTCAAAGTCTCCGTTGTAGTTTCTGTCAGTTATTATGTCGTTCGGGTTGTAGGTGTGGGGCAGCGCGGCGGGCGGGACGCTGGGCACCCGCGCCTGTGCGTCCTCCGTGGCGGCCTGTCCAGGTATCTCGTCCTCGTTGGTGAAGTTCATGGTAAACGTCGTGGAGGAGAGCTCCGTCGTGCAGTTGATTGTGCCATTAATAATAATCCTGACGGAACTGTCCGGCGGCTCCGTTGCGTTCTTCTCCACGGTCGCGCCGTCCGTCGCGGGAGCCGCTGTTGCAGCAGTTGTTCCCGCGGCTTTAAATGTCTTCGGGCTTTTTGTGGTGGTAACATGTTTAACCGGGTTAGAGTTATAGGTTTTTGCAGGAGAGTCGCTGGTTTTTCTTTTCACTTTTGTTGTTGCAATGGACTCTTGCTGATCGGCCGATACGATGGGCGAAGTTTTTTCAGTTACCAGGTTTGTTAAAACGGTGGTAGTGTCTTTCAGTGGTGGTGGTAGTGTTACGCTGGCGGGAGCGTTACGGAATGACCGATCTTGATTACGTATTGAAACTGGCGCGTTGTCCAGTCGCGCTTGAAGATGCAATCCAGACAGTCCTAGAACAAAGAGCACGTGTATCCGATAAGTTGTCAGATTGTTTGTTTATAATAATGCGTTTACGGTTTGTGAATACACAATAGCAATAAGCTTTAGGCCGGGATTTAGAAAAATATTATTACAATAAATACGGAAGTTGGCGTTAACTGCGCCGGCAGCAGGGGCTGCCTCCCAAGGAGAGGATCGCGGTTACTCACCAAGTCAACTTTGGCATTATATATTCTATAAATTGGTGAAAAATGGTAATAAAAAATATAATTAGTGAATTATAATAAACGAGGAAAGACAAGTTTTTTTTTAAATACCTGGACGTTTTTGATGAGTACATTGGTACTGGTGCGGGCAACACTGGCCCGGCTCCAACAACGGTTTGCAGCCCATCAACGGCGGGGCGCACGACAGGGACTGGCAGCGGACTTTGCCTCGGAGGCAGTAGCACTGGGCGCAGTCGTCATCCGCCTCTGGAGACGGGATGCGCTCCCCTTCCGCGACCCATTTTCCGCCAACATTACAATCTGTAACAGGGCCGTTATAACGTTACCGAAATCCGCGTGCGTACGCATATCGCACCGCAACATGCAATAAATAAGAAATAGTATGATTACCGTGTAAATGGGAGTCATCAAGCGGTCCGGTGCCGTCGTGGTCGCAGCGGTAGGAGTGCGGGCAGCAGGCGCCTGGTGCGGCGCGCGCGCGGCAGCCGGGCGGCGCGGGCAGGCAGCGCGGGCGCACGCAGCGCCGCGCCCCGCCCAGGCAGAAGCAGAGCTCGCACGCCGTGCGCGTGCCCATCGCGGAGCCGGCGCCGTACGCCGTGCCGCCTTCCACGCACACCGGGAGCACTGTGCCAACGCTCGCCGTCAATGCACCGTTCGCTTAGATTGAATCATCGGATGTAGACAACGCTGCGCGCTCGGTCAGCTACCGGCCGCCCGAGCAAGCATTACACAGCAAGGGTCGTACCGTGCGAGCTGGGCTTCTCCTCGGGCTCGGGGTACACGTCCTCTGTGGCGAACCCAGTGCGGCCCACGTCGGCTGCGGCGTCTGGGAACGAGAGAACTCAGTACAAACGAAGACGACGTGACGAACTCGCAACGAAACACGCGACCATCTGAACAGATTAGGAGACTGTGTTACAACCACACCAACACAATACAACGACAGATCAAAAGAAACTGCCTCCTCTCCGATTGCTTCGCGTCAGCAGGGTTGCGAGCTGCGCTGACAACATCAACTGTTTCCAAGCGTATCACAAGGACGTGTTAAGGATCCAACCGCTGCCCATAGTGTAAGCTTCACGCCGAGGATCCAGGAGGCCCTCCTTGTACTGGTTGAATCCAGAATTGGTGTCGATTAGTTTCAAGTGAAATGGCGCCGTCTGACGCTGCCGCCGCGAACTAACGGAATAGCGTTTGGACGCGATCAAACGGTACTTGCTAGCAGCTACCCTTTGGTAGAGCAGAACTTGCCATGGCACTGCAGCTCCGGGCAGCAGGCGCCTTCGCGGTGCGCCAGGTAGCAGTGCGGTGGCGGCGGGCCCGGCGGCGGGCTGCAGGCGAGGCGCCGGCAGCTCAGCGCGCCGCGGTCGCACTTGCAACGTAGGCAGGGGTCGAGCGCGCTCACCACTGCACCCTCGGAGAATAAGCGCCCCTCCGCCTGGCAACTTATAGGCTCGTTCCCTGTAACGTGATTCACTCACAGTACACGGCGCGAGGAACCACCATCAGCAGGTGCTTCTAGTATAATGCGTTTAATCACAAAATGTGGAGTGCTGGGGGTATAAGGAGTAGACCCAGTCCCAGCCAATCTCCTCAATTGCCAACCTCACCTGCCCGTGTTGCATCCTGCAGATTGACCAACGGGGCTCTGGCGACCGACTAATGGCGGTATAACCATTCATCACCGGCTGACTCAAATACTACAGACCGTAATCGGGCAGCAACGATATTGCTGCGATCACCAACCCGTCTGCCAAGCGTGCTCATTATTGGCAAAATCCTTACATGGTACACAAAATACAAATACAGCCCCTAGTGCCCGGCAGCCCCGCTATTCCTGACTCTGGCAGCAGTTATGGCAATGACGGGGCAGGGGGTGTTAAGAATCTCTCAGAGTAGATTCCGCTGCCAACCCCGACGACTGGATCTGGCAACGTACTACGCACGCGCCTCGATGACCGACATAAAGAATTATTGAGCTGGAAGAAGCAGTGTGCAATCTGCATTGGGATATTATAGGGTTGTCAGAAGTCCGAAGAGAGGGGGAGGACACGACAACCCTTAAATCCGGCAACATGTTCCACTACCGGGACGGCGCTCGACAGTCGCAGGGCGGTGGAGGGTTCATCGTCCGTAAGCCGCTCGTCAACAACAATGTAAACCTCGAACCTGGGCAGTATTGAGAGCACTCAGAGATGCCGGATTGACTGTCGGTATATCCAACTGTTGAAGAGATTGCACGAAAGCGCTACCATGTCAATCCATATACAGAGCCAGGCTACGAGACCTATCCAATGGCAGCGAGGAGTCCGCCAAGGAGATGTAATCCCTTCTAAGCTAGTTACCGCTGTACTGGAGGACGTGTTTCAGCTTTTGGATTGGAACGGGTTTGACATCAACGTCAATGGCGAGTTCATCGCTCATCTACGGTTTGCCGCTGATATAGTCGTCATGGCAGAGGCTCTAGAAGACCTCAATATAATGCTCAGTGACCTCTGCAGAGTCTGTCAAAAGGTAGGCCACATCATATGAATATGAGCGACGAAAATCATGTCCAACACCCAAGTTCGGCGCCACCCAGTGATAGTTGAGAACACCTATGGCATACGGTCCAGTTAGGTAGATCCAATTTCGGGAAAGAGGTAAACCGCCGAACCTCACTTGGATGGGCTGCTTTCGAGAAACTTCGCAAGGTCTTTTCGTCCAAAATCCCTCAATGCTTGAAGACTTCGAACAGTGCGTGTTGCCAGTGATGACCTACGGCTCCAAAATTTGGTCGCTAACTATGAGCCTTATAAGACAGCTCAGTCACACAGCGGGCGATGGAGAGGGTGAGGCTTGGAGTATCTCTGCGTGGTCAAATCAAAAATGAGGAAATCCGCAGAAGAACTAGAGTCGTCGACATAGCCCTATGAGTCGCGAGGCTAAAATGGCAATGGGCGAGACACAGCTCGGAGAACCGATGGACGTTAAGGTCTTAAAGTGGTGGAGTGGCAACCCCGCACCGGAAAGCGTATCGTTGGTAGACCCCCCACTAGGTGGACAGAGGACATAAAAAAAAACGCTGGGAGCCACTGGATTCAAACAGCATAAGACCATGGTTTGTAGAATACATTACAAGAGACCTATGTTCAGCAGTGGACGTCCATCAGTTGAAATGATGATGATGATGTGGAGCCTCACAAAATTTAACATCTTCGTCTTCGAACAACATCAGCTAGTTACCGAAACTATAAACGATCGATAATTAGATCCATGTTGCATTACCTGTGCTGTGCTGCCCATGTTCCCGCAGTCTCTCCTCTTCTATTATAATTTTCGCTCTTACCCAGTTTCCGCTGCTCATCTTCCTGTCCACCTACCCGACGCCAGACTATAAAACTAATACAAGAAGCTTTGCCGCTGGGAATATTTTTAGTGGGGTGTGCCGCCGGTCGCGGTTACAGCTGCTGTAACCGTGAAGGTAGAATTTGAAGGACTCACTTGAAAATCTGGTGCGATGCTGTTGTTCCAGGTAATGTTCAGCCTCGCCCCCAGAAGTATCTGAAACGGTGCATGAAACAAAATGAACAACTTGGTGGAGATGTAATAGAGTAATACGAGTATAATTATGTCACTAGTGCTCACTCCCACCAGTTTTTGATTTTAACTAATGTATAAAGGGAGTAAGAAAGACGTCGGGAGAATGGAGACGCTAGTTCTGAACCCTACTAGGTTTATAAATAAAGACTGAGGCGCACGTCGCGTCGTCTTGTAACTGAAAGGAAGAGGAAAGGTCCCGGTGACAATGGAAAGACGAACGGGATCACCACTAGTAATGATTGTTGTGTCTGAGCTGGTCACGGTGTAAGGCACAGAGTCTTCGGCCACTCCTAGCAAGTACTCGCACTGTACGCTGCTGGCAGGACCGCATGGCGCAACAAATGCCCCATTAGGACGAAGCCGGCGACAGCGGCCGGAAATCCGTTCCAAATGTTTTCGGTACATCTAAATGATTGATGTTGACGAAATACATCCCAACGTGGTGCAGTGCAGCAAGAACGTGCCGACAACTTTCACTGCCACTGCTAATGACCGCTGTGTACGTGACGCTGTCAAAATTAAACAAATATTTTAAAATGGACAAGAGAGTACTTATGTAAGTTTACCCAGTTCAAGTTAACTGAATTTACTAATGGGGAACATCCCCGGCGAAGTGGTGGTGACGGGCGGCCGCGGCCGCGGGCGGGCCCGTACGCACAAAAAGGATGCTTTGTTCGTATCCTTATCGAGCAAGCAGGCGGTGCGCGGGTCGCATCTGCTATTGAAGACATTGCCCTATTCCTGTAAAGGCAGCTGGTGGGCGCGCTGCCGCCTCCGGAGCGCGAGTCGCGGGCGCGCGATCACGTCGTGAACTTGAACCCGATCGCGGCGGTCGTGCACGGGGTCGGCGCCGGGGCCGAAACATCGCGAGGTGAACGACCTCGCGCCGCACGCCGCCGCACCCGCCCCTAGCCCCACCGCCGCCGCCGCGCGAGCGGGTGGGGGCCACCTGCCGAGATGAATGGACCGGGTCCGCGCCACGCGGCACGCGGCACGCGGCACGCGGCACGCGGCACGCGGCACGCGGCACGCGACACGCGACACGCGACTTATCTTATCATGGAAACTCCTATCCGTTATTGCCAAATTATCGCTGCAAGAACTAGACGACTAGACAAGACTAAACCAACTCAACAAATGGCGTGGGTAACTTCCGGCGTGACGCGGGTGGCTTGTAGGCTGCACCCCGCATTGTATGTAAACAATCAGCAATGTGAGACAGTAGCGGTTTCCGGTTCAGAGAGCACTGTACCAGCGAGCTTACTGCAGTAGGAAGCGGACGCTCCGCATTGATGTGTTTATGAGCTGCGCTTTTGGTCCACTACCGGAAGTACGTACGTTTTGCCGCACCGCAATGTTGTAGAGAAGGCGGAAACATTGAGATCGCGGCGCCAGCCCAGGGCACCAACCTCTATGCACCCATCGACTCGTCAATTGTTCGCAAGCTTCTTACTCTCTCGTTAACAAACAGGCCGCGTCGGGCCCGCGCTGGGCGGGTGCATGCAGTGGGCGGGTGCATGCAGTGGGCGGGTGCACGCAACGCAGCCGGTGCATCGTGCGGCCGGGCTGCGGACGCGCCCACGCTCACTCAGTGGACAGTTTATGATGCTGACGATGTAAGCGCATGAAAACCATAGCGAGTTACAGCTCATCATATACTGGGTGCGTAGACCCTGGTGGACGGGCTGTTATGTAAATGCAATTAATTATATGGAATAACTTTTCAACGGAGCGCAAAATACTTAATTGTGTAAATTATATTAAGCAGGGAGCGGGCCGGGAGACGACACCAACAATACGAGATCGTGCCATTGAACCGGTACTATTTGCTTGGGCAGGAGTCTGCGCCTGCGCCGCGCTGCTGTCTGCTGTGCGCGCTGCACCAATCGCACCGATCGCACCGCGGTCACATGCTTTCGCTGCTCAGACAATGGACACTTGAACTGACCCGAATACCAGTGTCAATTGTCTTATTTTGTGCACACGCGATGACTTAACGAGCCTGATTCGCCAGGGGCAAATGGGGAGAGGTGAGGAGTCGAGTCGTCGCCACCGACTGAGCAGCGAATCTAATTGTGGGAGACATCTGAGCCTAGATACGTAGCCACCTCCTCGTATCTAGAGTAGGATCTACATAACACAGAAATTAGGCAAGATACAATAGAGGCGCCCAAACCTCCGGAATCTCCAGCCCAGGGCACTGCCGGAAATGGAGGACTACCTCCACTGAAGCGTACGGCGGAAAGCCTATTTGCAATTGCACCAAACAACTACGTAGATTCGATATCCACCGCCTTTTGCGCTACAGCGTGTCTGCCTGTCTGCCTGTCTGCCTGTCTGCCTGCGTTTAATTTTAATTATAATTACTTTCTCCTACTTAATTATGAGTAAAATTATATTATTATATTAATAATATTGTTCTTGAGAAAGAGCAAAACCAAGACCAAGACCGAATGCACATGACCAAAACTTATTGTGCAACACCTACCCACCAAAGACCTAATGCGCAGGACCAGACGAAATAATTATAATTGGGCTGGAAGTGATAAGTGGAAATATTTATCACAAATTGAACATGTGGTGTTCTCGCTCATCAGCACTCCCACCTGCACGAACTGGCGCACAGTGCGGCTCCACGGCTCCACGGCCTGCCGCGGCGGATGCGGCGGACGTGGCGGACGTGGCGCCAGCTCGCCGGAGCCGCGCGATGTTCTGACCGGGCCGCGGTCGGTGCATGTGAAAGTCAAATATAAATAACCCATTGTGCGCTCCAACAGTCCCACTCCCGTGTAACTGTACCAGGCGACAATGCGGTTCCCACGGGGCACGGCGGGGCGTGGGGCGTGGGACGTGGGACGTGGGACGTGGGGCTGGACGCGCCGCTCGCGACTCCAATGTATATTTGTATGTGAATTACTGCGTGACTTGTAAACATCGCGCTACTCGACGACAACTTGGTTGTCGCACACTAGTTTTAACTAATATTTGGTGGAAACTGGAACAGATCAACGTGTAGCAGCACCCACCGACTCTGCTCCGTCGGCGTGTTGTATATAGCTAAAGCCGGAAATGGTGAGACCTAACGGAACTAACTGAACTATAACCTCACTAAATAACATTGTGTTTCAGTATGTCATGAAGCATGCGCCTGCGAGGGGCTGCGCCTCCTCCTCGCCTCGGTCCCCACGGCGACAGGAACCAGTTGTCTGCCGAACTCTGCCGTCAATTTCCACCTATTTATTAATATTCAGTTAAAATAAAGAAAATTGCATTAAGAGAATATAACGAGAGCTACACCGGGCTGCGGCGCCGGGAGACGACCAGATTCATTTATTTATTTATTTATTATGCTCTGTCTACAAATATACATGTATTTGTTTCTTTGCATAAAAATAATGAATATTTGAAAGATTATGCAACATGCAGTTTCAACGCTGCTGGCTGACAAGCTGAGGATCGCATTTGGTGGAAGACATTGGAGCAGGCCTATGCCTATATCCAGCAGTGGATAAACAAAGGCTGATAATGATATAGATTCACTTGCAGACAAACACTGCGTGCATTGCGCGACGAACAGCGGGCGCAGGCGCGGGCGCGAGCGCGGGCGCGGGCGCGGGCGCGGGCGCGGGCGCGGGCGCGGGCGCGGGCGCGGGCGCGGGCGCGGGCGCGGGCGCGGGCGCATTGGCTGAACCAGCAAATAGTAAACAAATACTTTTGGGGACAATATTAAACCAAAGAGAAGAACAATTACAATGGAACTAATGTAGACAACAAGGACTAAATATTAAACTGAGAGAATATTAGACCTCTGCGACTGCAGTGGGATGCAGAACTGCAGATGTTCCAATTCATCGGACCAACACACCTCTGTCATCTAACTTCTTCACAACTGCACGCCAATGACGGATCAATTATGAACGGCGGCTGGGTTCTTGCAGAAGGAACAGCAGGTCTTCGCATTTGCATAGCTTACTGCCTGGTGCCTCGCCACCCTCTTGCCTCAAATGGAGTCTCCTTTTGCTCATGACGCAACATTTACAGTACAATTTCGGTGTAATTAACAGGTGGAAGCAGTACTTCACTGCGGAGCAAAGGTTGTTGCTATATTAAGCGCAAGTCTGGCCTCACCTGGAGTATTGCTCTCATCTTTGGGCGGGAGCACCTAGATGTCAGCTGGGACCTTTAGACTCGGTGCGAAACACAGCTGTCAGAATTATCGACAACCTTTGCTAACGGACGGTATTGAACCTTTTGCTTTTAGGAGAGATTGTGCCTCCTTGTGTGTGTTCTACCGCCTCTATAACGGGATGTGTTCTGATGAACTGATTGACATGATGCCGATAGCCATATTTTATCATCACACCGCTCGCCATCGACAGGGAATTCATCCTCATACCCTTGAACCGCAGCGGCCACGTACGGTTCCGTTCCAGAGATGTTTTCTCCCGAGAACACTCGGAATATGGAACGAGTTACCTGTCGATGTTTTCCCTACGAGCTACAGTATGAAGTTCTTCAAAAAGAGCGTGAAAAGGTTTCTGCAGGGTCGGCAACACGGGCAGTGATACCTCTGGTGTTACCGGCGGTCACAGGCTGCGGTTACCGCTCAACATCAGGCGGGCCGCTTGCCTGTTTACCACCTAAGTGGTATAAAAAATAATAATAATAGTAAGAAATTGGTGTATAAACAATTGTTTTCAATTGCCTACAGTACATGGCGAGCCGCATCCGTCCTGTAACTTGGAATCTCAATCCCCCGATCCAGCGCCGTCAGCACCCAGCCGAGGGATATTATCCAGGAGGTACTAAAATCTTCTTCCTGCACTAAGCACGGTTTGGCAGCAGCCGGCGGCAGGCGGACAACTCGGACGAGATTTTGAAGCTCGCAGTGAACTAAACCGAAGGTTCCGCAGCCGAAACGGGACTGTCCTTTGTTAAGGTAACTAGGAGACTATTGTAGTCACTGAACCACTGACACAGTTTGTTTGCAGCGAGACCACGGGAGATGACGCGGAGAAGGGGCACGGCCGGTTCAGGTTGACCCCGTCGGCCCCACGGCACGTTAGTCCGCAAAACATTTAGGTTTCTCGGGGCACAGAGGGATTCCTAACGACATGGCCACTGCTAACTGCACGTGTGTCTGGTAAGTTTGTCAAGTTCCTGTTGGTTCACTGGGAATTCAGGCAACAACGTTACCAACCAATCTAAACATAAGCTGGCTGGCCTCAGTCGCGTGTTCCATCGTCGGTGTGCATCCATTTGGACACCACGCCATGGAACCTTCGAAAATTGTAAGGAGCAAGCTTTGGGAGTAGTTAGACATTGTACATGCAATACCTGTAAGCAGTTACAATTATTAAATTAGTAAGATGTGCATGTAGCCATTGGCTGTGATGACCGACTGACCACCTGACTTTGTGTGAAAACCTGAGTGTGTGAAGTGTTCCAAGTGGCGCGCACGCGCAATGTCGTACTCCACGGGCCGCGTTACTAAATACCCCGCGGGGTAGTGTTCGACTTTAATTTCGCACGGCTCAAACGGTGGCATCATTCAAACGAACAGATATCCTCATCAGCCAACGGATTCTCACACGAAAAGAAGTGAACGCGCCGCGCGAGGAGGCCGGTAGTAACACGCCTGCTAGTTAAGTGCTACACCCACACCATCAGCTCGAAAACAACGATAGAGCACAGTTAGAGCTCCGCTACTACTCGAAAAATATTTAGCCGCGTGCCCAGGAGCGACGACTCCGTGTGAACCGGCCGCGCTTCCTCGAGTTCATTAGCGTTTGATGCCGGTAATAATTATACAAAGCATAGCGAAGGCCGAGCATTCCACCAGGCAGCGAGCGTCGTGGACGTGGCCTTCTGAACGGTGTCATGTTACTTACGCACGTGTAAAACTTGCCTGCCGAATATTCCGCCGCGCGGACCCGGAACGGAATTAAAAAGGGGTGTACTCACAGTTTAACGAATCTAATATTAATGAAGGACGCGCGGCCGGCGGGGCGCTAAGCGCACGCGCATCTCCTCAAAAACAAAAACTTGGAGACGTTCGCCAAAACCGGCGAGCAAATCAAAAACTGGCGGCGCGGGGCGCTCGCCGGCACGTATGTCACGGGGGTCGTCGGCCGAGTATTTGCATGGACAAAGGACCTGCGGAAGCGCGCGCCAGCAGCAGCGCCTGCAGCAGCGGCAGCAGCGGAGCCCACATGGCGACGTGCATCGCCGACCGAGCCGCGCGCTCTACTGCCGCAGGCGAGCGCGGCCTGCGCCCGCGCAGCCGCGCGCTGCCACCGCCACCGCCACCGCCACCGCCACCGCCGCCGCGCCCGCCGCCGCGCCCGCCACCGCCTCCGCTCGCCCACCCTCCCAATAATAATTCCATTGCCGCAGTGCAGTAATTAGTGTAATTGCGATCTTATTTCGTGCGTCGAGTACCGCGCGGCCCGGCCGCCGGCTGCATCTCATTCAACCCGCACGTTGTTCAATAAGAGTACAGGTTGCGTAGGCGCTGCACCGGTGCTGCTCCGTCGCTGCCCTGGCGCTGCTCGCCGTTTCGTCCCGTGTTGCACGGCTGCACTTCTACGCGCTGGACACTGCTGAGTGCGCGTCAGAAGATTAAATTATTAGTTGAGTGTAGTTAATGAGAAAATCGCGTAAGTCCGTTTGGCAGCGCGCGGCGGCTTCACTGCGGGAGCTGCAGCTGCTGCAGGTGCAGCGTATTCCCGGACCAAAACGGTTATCTTTTGCATAGAGTAAAGAAGGGTCGGACTTGGAGTAGTCTATTGATGTTCCAGTGTAGCCCAACCGTAAACCGCTCCAACCGATGACACCTACCGTTCACACTCCGCAGCGCGCGGCACGGCGCGGCGCGGCGCGGCACGGCGCGGCACGGCGCGGCACGGCGCGGGCGCGGCGCGGCGTGCGTTTACGTTTCTTTGTAAGTTTTATTTAGCAGATATTGTTATGGTTAGTAGTTGAGACCTAAAGTAATAAATATTTAAGTGAATAGACTTTAATTGAACATTGATTTATGTGTATGACCAGGTCATGATCGCCGCTGCGGCAGCACGCGGTCGCGCCGCCGGTGCCGCCGGTGCCGCCGGTGCCGCCGCCGGCCGACGGGTTTTCCCGAGTGCGGCTGCGATCTGATAGCGCGCTCGCGGTCTTCCTCTGCGGTTTTCGAGACACCTTCTCAGGTTCGCGGTCCTCCGCCGCTACATTCTGCTGTTATTTTTAAAGGATGACGTCGTGCCACAGGTTGCGATACTAATGTTACAGGTTTGACCGTTCGTCATACGAGTGTCGGTGTCACGTTGTGTGCAGCGCGTCCCTCCGTGGCCTTCAGACGAAGGGATGCGCGGGGCCTGGCTGCTGCTCAGTCTGCGAGTGAAAACAGCAAGCTATGTGATAGCAGAAAACATTTTCCGAGTTTCTCCAAGAGACAAGATCCGAAAAGAGGAAGTTAGCAAACTGAAACATCAGTTGCAGATAGGACAAAATGTGTCACGGCGCTGCAGAACCTTGAGTCCAGAAATGAGTAATGAAGGTGGAGAGATGAAGACTAACGAATACCAAATTCATCGTAGAAACTGAAGATGGCGCGTCGCCGCAGGACCGATGCCAGCGCGGGCGCAAGCGAACTGCAAGCTGCTGGAATTAAACTGGAACTACTCATCAATCATCCGAGTTGTTATCAAAGTATTTAACGACAACCAATACAAGGCGGTGGAGGTGCTGGGGGTGGGCAGTAGGGCGGAGGGGGTGAGAGAAGAACTAACGTAATGGGCGAGCGGTTCAGTTTTTGTTGCGGTGCAATCTGAACCGACTCGCAACAATGTATGGCGGCGGTGGCGGCGGAGGTGGCGGTGGAGGGAAGGGGAATGAGCGGGAGAGGCGTGCCAAGAAAATGCGCGGGGATTATTAAATATGTGTTGGTAATTAACCCGTTTCCCGGTAACCGACGTGAGGGCCCGCGGCGCTGCTCCGCGGGCGCGCGGGTGCGCGGGCTCCGACACAGGTTCGCGGACTTCATGGAATCAGTGGCGGTAGTTATGTAGCGGTTCAGGGCTGAACCTTTCATTGTGGACATGGAACATGAACGTGTTCACATTATTGTATTTCGATTTAATGGGCACTGTTCCGGTCTACTGTAACGGCGCTGGTGAGCCGGCGAGGTGGAGGAGAGGAAACAATGTTAAGACCGAATACTTAGGCGTGATAAGTACATTTAAAGATTTTGATTATTCGGTAGTCGTGGTAGGCGCGCTGCGCAGCGCGGGGCGGAGCGGGGCTTTATGGGGACAGGGTGCAGAGGGGATGGCGTGCGGCGACGGGGCGCGGGCGCGCCAAGACCGCGCGCTCCCACGTCCCCCGGTACTGGCGTCGCTGGTCCCGCCGGACACCGCCGGACCCAGGCCGGCCCGCCGGCAGCCTCCCGCCTGGCACACACGCTGACATCAGCAGTGATCACTTGTTTAAAGTATCCCATGACCATGGTGCTCGTTGGGTGACCACTTAGAAGCTCGTTAGTGGCGGTTCAGTTCAGTCAGGAAAGACTGCGGCAGTAATGGTCACTATTACAATATGCTCATTATGCTTTCCTTTTCAGGTTCTGTCCTGGAGGTAACTCCTTCTCAATTTCGCTTTGTCAACCCGATATATACATTACGTCGATAGCACTAAGACAGTACATCCGGTTTCCACGGTACACAGACGAAGAATCATTAATGCCTTCTCCTTTATACATAAAAAAGATGTAAATCAGGTCCCACCAGTAAAATGCGAACCCCTCCCCGGTCGGCAACGGGGGTGGGATGGAGCAGCTTATCTAAACAGAATGCCATTGTGGTGCTATGCGAGGAGCGGCGGCGCGCGGTGCCCGAACCAATAACCTGACGACTGACTGGTATCTCTTCGCAAACCAGAACGCCAGCCCCTTGAGGCGGTCACGCGTCCCATTCAAAGCAAACCGATATACTTTTCTAATCCTGCGCGATTTGTACTTCTGCCTGTGGTGAGGGAACGCTGCGAGCAGTGCCCCACCCCCACCCCCAGCGCACTCGCAGGTCACTCACCATACCTAGAACTTTTTGTAATGAAATTAATTGTGGTGAAAAGTTTATGTAAATTACAGCTCTATATAATGAAATTGCAGTGCGTGTGCCCAGGAGTGGGCTCCGTGCTGGTCAAGGCGGGCACCACCGCGGCGCAGTCGCCGCAGCAGCCGCAGCAGCGACGCAGACAAACAAACATTTACAGGGGTTATGCGGTAGGTGTCGGTGTCGCTGGTATCTGTGTGCATTTTATCGCATAGATAAAATGCATGTAGTTTGTTTTTGCAACCCGTTGAACGGAAGTTGCGTTATCTGGCAGGTGATGCGGGCGAGCCGCGGCCTGCATGCCATGCACCGCATCGTACCGCATCGTATAGCACCGCATCCCACCGCATCGTACCGCATCCCATCGCATCGTACCGCATCCCACCGCATCGTATAGCACCGCATCCCACCGCATCGTACCGCATCCCACCGCATCGTATAGCACCGCATCCCACCGCATCGTACCGCATCCCACCGCATCGTACCGCATCCCACCGCATCGTATCGCATCCTACTGCATCGTATAGCACCGCATCGTACCGCATCGTATAGCACCGCATCCCATCGCATCGTACCGCATCCCACCGCATCGTATAGCACCGCATCGTACCGCATCCCACCGCATCGTACCGCATCCCACCGCATCGTATCGCATCCCACTGCATCGTATAGCACCGCATCCCATCGCATCGTACCGCATCCCACCGCATCGTACCGCATCACACCGCTTCGTACCGAATCCCACCGCATCGTACCGCATCGTTCCACATCACACCGCATCCCACCGCATCGTACCGCATTCTCCCGCATCCTCTCGCATCGTTCCGCATCACACCGCATCCCACCACATCGTACCACATCGTTCCGCATCACACCGCATCGCCGGAAACCGTTTAGGTAGGTACCACCGCAGTTTCTGTTGCAGCCGCAAACAGCATATTTAGACAAACAGTACTGTGCAAATATGACTGTGTTCCGGTTAGAAGGGCGTTGTAGCAAGGCCATTGGGGTAACGAAAAACATGTAGTTTTAAAGTGAGGAGCGCAATGTGATGCAGTGTGTAACTTCCTATCTAGCGCCGCGTTGTTATGTGCGGGCGTATCACTTACCGCCAGGCGAAGGTCGCGCTCGTCTTGTCATGGCGTTAAATAACAAAAATTGCCAAGAACAATTTCTGAACGAGACGTGGATCATTGCGTATGATTGCGCCGCATTGCACGACGTTGCCTTCCAAGCTGCATTGCGCGCGCGCACCGCGTGCGTTACGCGCATTAAATACGCACTCAGTTATATAATATAACAAAGTTGCGCTGCGCAGCACCGCGCGCCTGCCAACTTTAATGGTCGGCATTAAGCGCGGGCACCAGGCTAATTACGGTGTCAGCGTTTTGTTGCGCAGCCGCGTGCGGCGCTGCCGGACGGTCGCACCTTTGCCACACGACCAAGTGGGCAGCGATCGCTCCGTGGTAGCGTGTCTCGCACACAACAGTACAGACTCGCTAAAACTACAATATAATGATTTATGTATAATCAATTCGTCCGGCAGTGTCGCCACCGGACTTGATTATATGCAAATTACGTAGGATTCTAGTTTGGCGGCACGGCGGTGACCGCCACGGTCTTCCAACTATTCGTGCGGTCCGCCCCTCGCCCCCTGCCACCCTGCCACCCTGCCACCCTGCCACCCTGCCACCCTGCCACCAAACAGGACTGGTTGTCGGGTTATGCACGCGTTTGGGCGCGGACAGCGCTGGTGGTGGGAGTGGCGGGGGAGCTGCGGGAGAGGCACCGCTATTCACAACTCCTTTGCTGAATTGAGGAGAACTACTGCCAATAAATAAATGTCAGTTTATAACTTGAAATGAATACATTACACTATATCGGAGGCACTCGACTAGGCTGGACGGCAGACAGCAGGTGTCTATTGATCGTTGTCCCTGGAGATGAGTGCCGCGGACGCTGTACTTGACTAACAAGTACGCCGCCAGATGGCACTGACCGAGACGTCTGCAGGTTCCGCCCACAGATGGCTCTCACTGGGCCGAAAGCCCAAACGAAATGTTTTAAAACTGGTTTCCGTAAGCATTTATTGCCCATCATCATTTATGTGTGTGCAGGAAACAGTATCCATCAAATAAACTGTTGACGTTGCTATTGAGATGAACAAGGAAGATCTTAGATAGCACGGGAGACAGGCGCTGCCGACACCGGACATGTGATTGTATGCGTTTAAACGTTTTCTATTTGTTAACTGCCTAAAACGGTAAACTTCACCGGACGTGTTAGTTTCTCTCGTCGACGTCATCGCGTACGTGCGCGGAGTGCTCGCCCAGCACTGCGGCGGGGGCGGCGGGGGCGGCGGGCGCGGCGGCAGGTCCACCAGCTCGGCTCCTGCACCGTAACCGACGCATTGAGCGAGGTGCATACATGGAATGGAATCATTGTTTCCAATTGTATATAACAAAGTAGACGTTTCCAATATCCGCTGTATGCACGTCCACTTTGAGGAAAAACCCATAACAATAATGCAGCGGATGCAGGTGATGCATCACTTCGTAGAATAAATACAAGGTTAAAGATGTACATATTTATCGGAAGTAGCTGTTGCCGGGACAGGTCTGGGGGGGTGCGCGCGCGGTCACCTGGTCAGGAATCGTTATCTTTCGCTTTAATTAATTATATACCATATATAAAGTCACCGTAATTATTTATTTAAAGTGTATGTATGTATTATTGGTTCCAACAATATTGTTATATTATGCATACAAGTGAATGTATCTATGTATGTATCTATGTATCTATCTATGTATCTATGTATGTATGTATCTATGTATCTATGTATGACACGCCGAATTTCCGGATATTTTCCACATTATCCTCATCTCCCACATTTTGCATGCTGGCGTCGCGTGCACGGACGCCGGCGGCGGTGGGGAGTGGCGGTGGGGAGTAGCGGTGGGGGTGACGGTAGGGGCGGCGCGCATTTGTTGTTGTATATACTGTTTGTATCATGTAATATTATTTGATGTGCAATAAAGAATTATCCATTCTATTCTATCCTAGGTGCCACCGCAACGCCTAATTCTGCCACCAAACTGTACTGCGCAAACATTACTGTTCCGGTTGGAAGGACGCTGTAGCTAATGTATTTACTGGTGCTGTGTATATCGCTTAATTGAATAAATCAAAAGTACGCAGTGTCTTTGCGTCTCGGCTCGCAGTTGGTGTGGTGTGTAGAGTGAGGTGGGGGTTGGGCGAAGGGGTGACGCGGGCGCGGCCGAGCCCCGTCTGCACCAGCTGAACGTGGCGTGCGGCGGCGACCTTCAGCTGCTGAAGTTTAATAAACAATCAGGGACCGCGATGAAGGCGCGAGATTGACTAACGAAGGTCGCTCGTCCACAATTAGTTGATGGTGTGTCTCTCCGGGTGATCAAATAAAATGCTTCGACTGCCAGAGTTTTCCTCGAGCGAGCTGCATACTGCAGACTGCAGGCTGCAGGCCCTCTCGCATACTAAATTCGCTGCAAACGTTTACTGCAACTAAATTACGTTCATGGAAATAAAGCATTCGAAACGTTTTAGTAACGCGATGTGGTGGCGCGCGCAGTGGGCACGGTCGGGGCACGGTCGGGGTGTGGTCGGGGCGGGGTTCCGGGCGGAGTACTCGTGCACCAGCAAATGTTTCGTCGCTGTCGCCCCGACTTCCCACTGCACGCAACACTATGCTACACAACGGCCGGTGGTGACGCGCGATCCGTGTGATCACGCTTCCTGCAACATAGTGTTTGTGGTGCGCTCGTCGCGCGTGCACTGACCGATCGTCTTCGTGTTGGCACGACGGGCTCCAATGCACTCATGACATATCTGTCTCCGCAGTAATCCTGTGGCGCCTTCGAACTAATAGGCCTTGATAGGCGGTGCCGTGCACCTCTCGCCAGTTGACATGTCACAACAGCAACGCTGTGATGCGCCTCCAAGGCTCGAGCGGCCCGAGCGGCCCGTGCTGACCGAGCTGACCGCAGCGCTGACGCAACGCGCCGCCGCCGCATCAATTATCGGATGATACACCGCGCAATATCTACGACAGTGTTTGCGCAACGTGCTCACGAGTGCCAAACACTCCGACGCACACTTGACGCAGCCAGCGCCGGGGCCTGGCGCGCGCTCGCCTGCCGGCCCTTTCGCCGGGTGAAATCGTATTAGCATGTTTCAAAGCGAACAGCGCTGTACGTGCTGCATGCCAACAAGGAGGTTGTACGTTTACAGTGACGAGAACATGCTCGTAACCGCCACGTTACAACATATCCTCAAGTTTCCTATAAGCTCATCTCGTCGCTGATTAATATACCAAGCTGCATTACCCCTGCGTACAATTCCTTACTTCCTGCGCGCAGTCCTTGCTGCCGGCCCAGCATAAATTAATACGCTCATGAAACGTGAATGTAGCTCAACGCAATAAATCTCTCTTCGAGATGTGCACTCGTCTTCCTGCATCACGCGTGCCCTTGCAGTCCGGTTCTAAGCAGGCTGCCCTCGCCATCACTAATCCATTGCAAAAGAACAGCCGCTCTCCACGAAGTCTAACAAGTGTTACTGTGTAATTAAACAACAATTCAGTAGACCGACCGACTGTCAACCTTGTCTCCGAGCACACGGCCTGGACCGTCAGGATCCATCGCGACATCATCCATAGAGAAAACAATCGCAACGAAACGTTCGTCGCGTTGGCTCCAGGCCTTTGATTGCAACAGTAAAGGTATAACCTGTACCAAAGGAGCGGTCAGCTGGTTGTACGGAGCAGACTCTGCACTGGAACAGCAGTTTCCCTTATTTACATAATGGCTATTTACTACCGAGGAGTAACAACACATCACTACGAGATTAACATACAAAGCGGCAGGGTGTGCACGTTGTCGTGGGTGCAGTTCCGTGCGACTTCCGCCGCCGCAAGCCGCAATATTCCCCGCGAGACGCACCGACCGGTACACCACCCCCAGCCTAGCTACTAACCACAATTACTAATTACTAATTACTAATTACCTATCGCCAGTGGAGTTGCAAATGTTTTAGTATCGAAGTGTCCGCTCATCAGCCCCGCAGTTTTATTGCGAAGGTGCGGCGGGGTCGTTATGGATGTAGACCGACCGGCCGCGCCCCGCCGTCGCCAGGCCACCGTGAACGTGTGAACGGTCTAAAACGGCGACATGGAGGCGGAAACGGCTAACGGTAAAGCCCGTCACGGTGTGCTGTGGTATCTCTGCTTAGAACGAGGAAACAGCGGAGGCGATGTCGAAATCATCTTAAAAAAATATATGCACAGCTGCAGCAGCGCGCAGCGATTGTGACATGCTGGATTGATTGTTCGCAGGGTTGTCGATGGAGTCAACAACAAGGACGAGCACGGCGCGCGATCCTTGTGCCGGCGGGTGCGCGTGCGCCGCATTTAGAGAACATTAAACTCGGCTCCACGCGTCGACACAACCGGTTCCTTGGGGCGGAGCCTCGTCATCTACGTGGATCTATATTCATGGAGGTGTATCATACCGACTTAGTCGATACAGTAATAACGTCGAGCTGATGTATTTACACTGAGCGCCGCACGCCGCGCACCCCGCCCGCGCATGCGCAGACACCTTTAGGTCAGGTTAGCTGCAAGACCAGGTTGCGGCGGACGCGGAAATTCCGCCGTTTGTTTGGAAATATGAAGGATGCAATGAGCGGGAGAGCAGCGGCAATGAGTACGTAATTACTAAAGCCGCGCGGTGGTGGGGAGCTTCACAAAAAGGCAGCGCTGGACGTAGCTCGAGCTTTTTATTACTACAAAATATAAATGTATACATGTATACAACACGAAGGCGACGGTGTCGCGTCGGCCGCGCACCCAGGCGCTGGCGTCACCAATAAATTAAACATTAGTCAACATCGCCAAGTTGGGCGTTGGGCGCCAGCGAGCTGGGACTGCCTCTGTTCACTGTCAGTCATCCAGACAACACAAGCACTGTGTGTCGCAGGGACTCCAGCTGTGACAATTGACAGACATTCGGATATATATCCGTGTCGGCCATGGAGCGCCCCGCTGGTGCCCAACTTGTCGTAATACTTCTTAAGTTATTCTAGTGGCGGCCAACTTGGTCCACTTGGCTCTGCAGGTTGTTGATGACTTCCTCGGGCACTTGGTCACCGAGGATTAGTCTCAGGTCGATCTTCTGGTTGCCGGGGATGGACTCGTACGCGGCCAGCTCTATACCTTCTTGCACCTGACGACACAACAAATAGGTCGTTTATCTTGGTGTATCTTGGTTTGTTAGTTTGAATAGAAGCAAAGGGAAGCGGCAACTAACAAACAATAAAGAAGTTAACCGACATGTCCGTTTGGAGCCCTCCGCGCCGGATGCTGCACGTGTTATGGTTGACACTGAATGCAGGCAATGCATTCGCTGCAGCGCGGCTATACGGTGGTATAAAAGAAGCTCGTGCGCGTGCGCATGCGTGCGCGTGCGCGTTCAAGGAGCTATAGTTATACATAGACTAGTTAATGTTCCAAGTTTAATTTTTGTTGCTCTCTTCCTGTTTCTAATCTAACACAGGTTACTATTGGAAAACTATTGGTAAAACTAACCTTTTGAATTTCGGCATCTTTGGGGATGAGGAACGTGTTCTGAGCCTGCTTAATGGCTTCCTTGGTGAAGGCGGCGCCCTCCCTCTGCGGCGCGGCCGTCGCCGCCGCCACCAGCACCAGCACCAGCATGTACAGGGCGACCTTCATGTTTCTCACGTTTGTTCTCGACACGCGTCTCTGTAACAAATAATCGATAACTACCCCTGACTCCACCCCGCCACGAACTGTCCAGCTTGCTTCTGCCCGCGTACGTCGGCGCGTGATATCACAAGCTGGGGGTCCGCTCGCCGAGGTCCACTTTTACCGTTGACACATCAATTTCCACTTTGTACGATTGAATTAGAGTGTGCACATGCGATGCGATGCAATGCGATGTGAACAAATAACACTTTCGCTTGTTATCGCTCTGGCGAAGGTATGCTGGTGGCTCACCTGCTACGCAGCGGAGTGCGGCGCGCGCCTCCCTTGCCGGCTGATATAGCCAGCCCCGTCTCCTTCACCTAAACCCCCCTCTCTCTCTCTCTCTCTCGCCCCCCATCCCGTACACACACCTCCACCGGCCCCTTCCCCTACCAGTGAGCTACCCCCACCCGCTGCACTTTCACCGCGCCGTGCGCCTGCGCAATGATCCGGCCGGCGGGCTGGAGGGGCTAGGAAAGCTGCTCGTTTCCTTAGCGGGCAGGTTAATAAAAAAAAAAAATTCATACACATCTTTCAGATGTTGATTACTGGACGAGAGCAATCGGTTTCTTGTAACATGTTCTACAACATATAGCAACTTGGGTGGAGGCGGGGTGGCGGCAGGGGCGCGGCTACTTCCGGCCGACGCGCGCTCACGTAACACGACACACTCGTTACATAAAACTATATCTTCACTACTTAACTAGTGAACTACTTAGGCATCTGCGCGAGTGATGCTGATGTTGTGTAACTATGGCGTAGCCCGTGCATGTGCGCAGACCACCTGCTGCGACTGAACGGCAGCAGCGCTCGGCGGGGCGCAGCGGGAAGGGGACACGATAGATTTGCTTCGAAAAGGAGAATCGCTGCAGGTGACGAGATGAAATCATTCAAAGAAGAGAGCGAAGTGAATGCGTTCGCCATGCGAAGCTTAAGGGTTCTCCGTTGCAGCTCAAGCGACGCACCAAACATTTCGTGGAGACTGGAGCCGTTGTGATTAGTACCAAGAGAAACTTAGAGAGAGTTACAGCTTAATAAATAGACGAGATGATTGAACAGCTTAATGTGAACGTGGAAGCCGTCGCAGGTTTAGTGGCTCCACGGTGATAAGGACGAACACCTCGCGCGCAAATGGAGTTGTCTGCGCAGTAGTCCGCGCTGTTGCTCTGCCCCGCTGCCCCGCTGCCCCGCTGCACCGCTGCACAGCTGCACCGCGCGCAAGTACGTAGGTTCGCTTCCAGAACTGTCCACACCTCTTACATTTGACAGATATGGGATGATCCCTTAGAGGCTTATGTGAACTGATGTATACCTTAGCAGTGCCAGGATGTATAGCAATTGGATAACTGGCTGGCTTTTGACGATTATTGCAGATGCTGTGACTGGTGGTGACGACGCGGGGTCAGGCGCTACTGCCAAGGAGTAATGTATTTATTAATATTACTGGATTACAGTTTAAATGAAGTTTCAGCTGGTGAAAGTAAGGTAATAACACAATTCATCTGGTGGCGCAAGATCATTGGTGTTGCCGAAGACTGTCCTGGTGTTTACAAACTTTGGACTGCGGGAGGACTTATGTAATACGGAGGGAGACAGGTTCATTTATCCAGCTCTGATGCAGGCTGCCGCAAATAGGTATGAATTAGATATATACTGCAGATGGAGCTGATGTCGCTACTGGCTGGCCCAGTTTGAACTGGAGCGGGAGGGGACCGGTTCGCCGGTTACGTCCAGCGCGTGATGAAAGTGATTACCGCGTAAAGCCCTCACGGTCATTTGAAAGTGAATCTTGAGCGTCGCTGCACCGCGGCCGGCGGCAGAGAGCGTGGCGCATCCAGTTGTTGGCACTGCAGCCGCCAGCACACGAGCAGAGCACGTCGCACCCTACGCTGGGGACCACGGGTTGAATTTTTTTATTCATAGGAAGGGTGGGCAAACGAGCGGATAGTTCACCTCGTGGAAACCGTGGGTGTCGCAGCTGCGTTACCGACCTTCCGCTCCAGCTCTGTAGTAACATTGGCTACAGCACCGTCCAAACCGGAACATGGACATGTTTACATTACGCGGCGGTCTCTCTCCCCACGACTTAATTATTCCGACGTCGCGCGTGACCCTGGCGACCAGCTGACACACATCCACTTTCATTGTTTGCTTCGTCCGGATAAACTCTGGTCTGCAGTAATTCTTGGCATCAGTTTTCTCAGTGTTATTAACTATTGCAAGAGCTACAGAAGGTGCTCTGCGTCTGTGCGGAAGTTAAGGCTTATGTTGGATTTTAACACGGTTCGGTGATGTCTTTCAGCGCATCAACAGTTTCCGGGATAGCCTATGGAACGCATCGGCGCTGCTCAGCATTTGCAGCTAACATCCGCACCCGGTCAGCAGGTCACCGCGCGGCGCCTGCTATTCAAATGTTCGGGTGACGGCACGCGGAAGTGCGCGCCGGGCCATCCGGGCCATGCGAGCCTCGAAGTAGAAAGGCAACGCGCAGACGCAGACGCAGGGGCGGTCGGGCGCGGGCGCGGGCGCGGGCGCGGCGCGGGCAGGGCGAGGTATCTACTATGCGCCCGCCGAACTCTGACTTAATGTCGACATTATAATTAGAAAGGCAAAAATTTATTATATGTTATGGCGCGCGCATACAGCTGCCGCCCCAAAACCGCCGCCCCTCCACCGCCGCACCGGCCCGCGGCGCACGTCACGCGTTGCCACAGCAACCAACGCACTGCGCTCCGCTTCGGGGATGCACTAGTTGGTCAATTATTTGAAGGTGAAACTATATGAACACAACATTCCACTCTGTTTTAAACTATACGGGAACCCGAGCGAGCGAGCCATGCACCACCACGCGCCGGGACCACCGCCGGGACCACCGCCGGGACCACCGCCGGGACCACCGCCGGGACCACCGCCGGAACCACCGCCGGTGACCACCGCCGGGACCACTCTCCGGGTCGGTTCCGACACGACAGCACATTTTCAATTTACTTTCCTGCTATTTAACAATAGTTATTATATTATGGGGATATTCTTAATTACTATGTTTTGGTGTGAAAATGTGGTGCGCACAACCTCTCGTGGGGCATCAGCGACAAGCCCCGGGCGATGGCGGCGGCGGACTGGACGACACGCAACTCTCAGTGCGCGCGCTCGCGTCACTCTGATGGCTCCGGAGCGACTCAACAGGATTATATTTTTCCAATGGACCAAATAAAAGATGCTTGCATTTTTTCTTTTTGGGCGAGCTCAACGGCTGCAGGCGCACTGCAGCAGCCAACCTGGGCGGAGGAGAGATGAGAGAGCCCCTGGACGCCACGTTATTTATAAATAACTTCCAGGAGAAATAACAATAGAACTTACTTTAATAATGCTTCGGTTGGAAGATCCCGCAGAGCGCCGCGCCCGGTGGAGGGGGGGGATTCACCCTCGCACTTGGGGTGACGTAATGCGGACACGCCGCCGCTCCCGCCGCTCCCGCCGCCCCGTGTGCCCCGTGAGCACGGTGAGGCGCACGCCGCGCCGCTGCACTCCTGGTGTGTGCCGCGAGGTAAGGTAACAAGACTTTAGTACTGGCCGCTCTGACAACCGGGACCAACTCAAAGTGCCGGATGTCAGCACATGGGGTGCGGGGCACCGCGGGCCGCCGCAGGCCGCCTTGCGCTTGGGATCGAAGTCCAGTGGTACAGTGCAACCGTACCAATGGAAACCCGCAACTGCTCTTGCCGAGTGTGTCTGCGGTTGTCGACAATGCTAGCGGTGCCATCAGGACCAGCCTCACTCTATCACCAATTGAAACGCTGTTTATTATTCAATTTGTTGTTACATGGAGTACGTGATCGGCAGTCAGCGGACGCGCTGAAGCGGTTGCTCCTGAAGAGGATGTGGCGACGCAGCTCCTCGCCGCTGGTGGTATGCTGCACATCACATCACATCACTCCTAACAATGTGCCGATGTCATTGACAGTACCGCCGTTACTGCATTTCCTGTGAAACAGTCGACTTATGCTTATCGTTTGATGAAGTCCAAATTACTTTACGTGTAGTGAAATGGACGCCAGAGTCATAGAGCATCTAAACGGCCCCCAAAATGGAAGGGATTCTCCAAAGTACTTTCTCTTGTATCTCGTAATTATTTAGCAATAACCGACGAAGCACACGAATGGAGACATCCCAGGTCTCGCCGTTGGAAACAAATACACTTGTGGCGGTGAAGGTGTATCGTGAAACTTGTTCATAATTTACGTGTTCTTTTCCCCAACTCCTGGGGCAGGGGCGGACATAAAAGCGAACGTGTTTGATGAGAGTCCCCGAACCTTTCCTGCAGATCCAACGCGTACATCACGTTAATACGTTGCATACATAAATATAACCGAATGCTGATGGACGCGAACGAGGTCACCTCGGAAGGATTTTCGGGCGCGGAACATCAAGGATTCCAACAAATTCTAAAGCGGAGCTGACCTGGTCGCACCGGCCGGCAGGTTGGCTACTCGCTGCAATAAATCTGCATATAGTCGCGAACTGACTTCCTGTTAAATTAACATAATACTGTAGCTGCATTCAATCGAGGAACGCTTCGAACAACTCCACTGAAGAGACAGAAGATGTATCTCGTCTCAATTTGTACAGCGAACTTAACAGATTCATGCCATCCATCCATGCATCCATCCATGCATCCATCCATACATCATATTTTTTATAAACACAATCAAGCATTCAGACGAGCGACACGTGCACCTGGCGGTAAGTGGTACGCCCGCCCGTAACAACGTGGCGGTAATTAGGATGGTATATAGTACACCACACTGCGCTCGCCCCCTAACAGTAAATGTTGAGTCTCGTTAAGTTTGTTATTATATTAGCTACAGCGCCTTTCAAACCGGAACATAGTAATTTGCACAGTACTATTTAGGGGCGGCAACAGAAATTGTGGTAGTACCTAGACGCTCTCTGCCAACAAAGACCTACCACCAGTAAAGTGAGCCTCGAGTCCTGCAAGAAGACTCTTAACCCGCCGACTGATTGAGTGGTTTACAGTTATCTCATCTCGCGAAGTTAAGTTGACCAGGTCTAAAGGAATATTGATATGATGAACAATTCCACCATTAGTCTGTGCATACAGGATGCAGTACATATGCGATATGCGTGCAGTATGGTGCATCCGGTGTAACGTTTAGTATGTACTTCCGTTTCATCGTGGAAGTTATTGTTCGAAATGATGATTGTATTGTCATTAAATCGGCGCAGTGAACGCAGCGGCTGGTTAAAAGCAGGTAAAGAACCTGAGCATGACGACACCGTTACGTAAAATTACGTGGCAGCAAAAGTGAACTCGAGTTTCAATCATGTTCCTTATACATACTACAAGGTTTGGACCAGTTTACTTACAAGATAAGCAGCGCGCGCCGCTCTCCTGCGCAGCCTGCTGTGCAACGCGTCTCTGTCTATACGTCCAGAAAGCATTCTTCTAATGATACCCGAGCGTACACTACAAGTAAACTAACTGCATTTGTTGCAGTTGTGTAGTAGATTTTTGCACTTCCGGCGGAAGATGGACTAAATGAAATAATCGTAGTTGCAACTGTGGTGGATCAATGATTCCATTTTGTTAAATACTGAAGAGAGGATTAACAATATCAGCTGAATTCAATTCTGAAGTACAACAGCAGCGGCGACCGCCCGCCCGTGCGCGTGCGCCGGTGACAATGTGACGCCGCTTGCACGAATATTACGTTTAATGGATGCGCTAGTGGCGGTGGTGCGGTAGGTAGCCGCGCCTGCACATCGCTCTCACGGATTGCGTGCTGATGTTATTTACATATTGTTCCTCAGTAAGTAAGTACCCACGATTCTACTTGGTGGTGAGTGGTGACGTGGTCTGTGGTCTGTGGTCTAAAACGCACTCGCACAGTAACGGCCTGGTCACTTTTCTACTAAAAACTCACCTGCGTAATATCTGACCGCCGGCCCGCATAGAGCTACTGTTCTCGCTCGAGGAGGCCCGCCGGCCCGCATAGAGCTACTGTCCTCGCGCAAAGAGGCCCGCCGGCCCGCATAGAGCTACTGTCCTCGCGCAACGAGGCCCGCCGGCCCGCATAGAGCTACTGTCCTCGCGCAAAGAGGCCCGCCGGCCCGCATAGAGCTACTGTCCTCGCGCAAAGAGGCCCGCCGGCCCGCATAGAGCTACTGTCCTCGCGCAAAGAGGCCCGCCGGCCCGCATAGAGCTACTGTCCTCGCGCAAAGAGGCCCGCCGGCCCGCATAGAGCTACTGTCCTCGCGCAAAGAGGCCCGCCGGCCCGCATAGAGCTACTGTCCTCGCGCAAAGAGGCCCGCCGGCCCGCATAGAGCTACTGTCCTCGCGCAAAGAGGCCCGCCGGCCCGCATAGAGCTACTGTCCTCGCGCAAAGAGGCCCGCCGGCCCGCATAGAGCTACTGTCCTCGCGCAAAGAGGCCCGCCGGCCCGCATAGAGCTACTGTCCTCGCGCAAAGAGGCCCGCCGGCCCGCATAGAGCTACTGTCCTCGCGCAAAGAGGCCCGCCGGCCCGCATAGAGCTACTGTCCTCGCGCGAGGCAGCCCGCGTGTCCTGCCACACCACGCGAATGTACTCGCACAACAACTGTTTACAACACCGTCCGGCCGGATCGCACGCCGCGAGCTGGCTAGCCGGAGCCGCACGCAAACGCCGGGGCAGCTAGTTTAGTCAGGCGGTGCACCGCAGAAGGATCCCTGCTATATTTACCCGATAACAGCGTGCTAGCGATGCACTCGCAACGCTGACGCTGGTGGCGATGAGCTGCTGATAATTGCACAGTAATTTGAATTCTTAGCAGCAGGTGGGTCCCTCTGTGTGGAAAGGCATAACGTTGTCACATTACCTTGGAAAAGACACCACCTTTCCCTACAAGGCGGCGAGTGCGCAGACGTCTCGATAGATCTTCATTCTTAAAAGAAGAACAACATGCTCACCATCAGGTGGGAATTACTTGTTTCAGTATTGTATTTCGTCAAAACTTTTTGTGTTGAAGAAATGCGCTCACTGCGGCCAGTTCTAAGACGAGCTCGTGAAGCGCCCCTGCTGAGGGTATACCACGACTGCATGGACATTTGATCACCCGGCTCTACCGCGTGCGCTGCACCTCGTTGTCGCAAGCTGACACACAAACGGTGCAAATGGACTGGTCGGAAGCCTCTGTTACTCAATTGATACTAGACTTGAACTGCGCCGCGGCGCTGCTGTGTTGGAGCTGAAGTTAAGATGCCGGGGCGTATGTTATTTCTTTAAAGATATCTTGTTCCTCTCATTAATGCAAACATCAAGCATCTTCTCCAAAGCCGCGTTCCAGACTGATCACCAAATCATTTCTAGAGTAAAGTTATTATTGTTTTAATTTGTTTAAAATAGTATTTATCATGCATTTTGTTTGTGTATGTGTGTGTGTGTGTGTGTGCGTGTGTGTGTGCGTGCGTGCGTGCGTGGGCGTGTCAGTATATATGCGAGCTTGTGTGTGCGTGTGTGCATGCTGCACTCTGTTCCGTTTCTTCAAGTGGAACAATGAAACGATCGTATCAGTCTAATGTGTTTTATTTGTAAAAAAAAACAATAATATCATAAAATAATACAAAATGAGCAACGTGCGCTTATTGCCCGGGAAAAGAAACAAACGGTCTTCCGGAGCAAGAAGGAGCACTTGACGAATCTCTATTCGGGGCGCAACAAAACTTGCAGCCGCTGCCGAGCGGTGCGGCGCCGGCGGGTGCGGTGCGGGTGCGGTGCGGGAGCAGCTCGGGCAGCGGCGACCGCGCGCTGCTGGCCTGCAGGCCACAAGCCACAGACTGCCGGCGGTAGGACACCACGCCCACTGCGTCTACCTGCGTGCACCTAGCGCTACGCTCGTGAGGCTCGCAATCGATTCGTTTTGTACCAAATTTTGTTGCATTCGTCGGGGGGGCCAGTCTGGGGGGCCCCTTGACTAGCTTGCTTGCTTACTTATCGATCGTTCTCACGTTTCTCACTAAAATAAATAACTTATGAGACGCCGCCGGAACCGCCGGAGCCGCCAGAGCCCGCGCCCCCGTTACTACTACACGCCTATAAATAATTTGTCCAGCCAGCGCGGTGCGCGTCGGGTGACGGCTCCGACGGGGGCTTCGGTTGACTTTACGACTAAACCTGAGAGGGTAGTTTATACTCTATGTACCTAATAGTCTCTAGATTAAACTGTAAAGTTTCGATAACGAAACTTATTCACTATGAAATGCTGAGGCGGCGGCGTCGCGGTGTCGCGGTGTCGCGATGTCGCGATGTCGAGGAGCGCGGGGCGCGGGCCGGGGCGCTCACTGCGCCGCGCCCCCGGCCCCTGTCGCAGCCGCGACTTCGTCAGGACCTGCAGCGTTCGCCGTGACGCTGTCCGCCGTCAGCGGGGCGGCTCCGCCGCCGCCCGCAGCGTCGTCGGGCCGGTCTTTCTTCATGACCACTTTGGTCGGGCGCCGGCTGATGGTCGGCACGTAGGACTGCGTTATGATCTCTATGTCCTTCTTCTCCGTCTTGTGGTCCGCTGCGCCGTCGGTGACGTTGTCTATGAGCGGGCGCCGCGTGGTCGGCTCCGCCCGGTCGTTGGGCGGCGGCTGGTCGGTTATGGAGTCCGTGTCGTCGTCTTCTATCTCGACGTTCTTTTGTTTGTCTATGGTTTTGATCTTCGTCGGTACTTCCGTAATGGAGTTAGAATTCCAACTTTTGTTTTTGCTTTTGTATCCGGCGTTAACCGGAATCAACTCTTCCGAATCCGAGATAGTGGTGGGGCTGGCCGTGTGATGTTCACTGTCGGATCCTTCGTTATGATCTCCGATGGAAGCGACGTCGCCCACCAAGTTGATGAGGTCTGTGAGAACGTTGTTATTCCTTCCGCTGGACTGGTCGACGATCGCTGAACGTTTTTCCGAATCCGAAGGTATTTTTATCAACTCAACTCCAGCCGTTGTGCTCTCTTGTGAACCAAACGGCGAGGACACGAATTCAGTGGTTTCCATAATTTCAAACGACTGATTGTCGCCTTCTGACGAATTAATTTTGGAATCGGTTGGCCACAGTCTCGTGCTGCTCTCATCTATAGTCAGTGGATCGACAGTCGACGTTGACGCTTTGCCTTTCGTGATGTTTTCAGAGGAGTCATGTGGATTCTGGTCACTCGTTTCAACAGGCAACGAGCTTAATTCCGTTTGCGAAGTGACTTCGGTGCCCGCGTTGACCTTTGATACAGAACTAGTCATCTGTTCAGCATTGATGAGTTGTTCGGAAGAGTCGATGACTTTGTCCGCGACTCCGAGTTCAGAATCGGGCTCATCGGTGCTTGTAGAAGAAATACCATCATCAAAATGTGCGTTAGGGTTGTCACTAATTTGTTCGTTACTTTGACTTGGTGCTGTCGTCACAGCCGTTGCCACTGTCGCGTCACTCAACTCGACCGACGAGCCCAAGTGAGCCGGAAGGTTGATTGTCTCCGTGGACATTACGGACCGTAAATTGAGCATGGAACTTTCTCGTGAATTTGTTGTTTCTATGATCACACCGTTTTCTGATCTAGTTGTGCTACCTTCCAGTGACAATTCTCGTGATATTTCTTCTGTCCCCGCTGTTGTTCCTGCGGATGTAAAACTTGATGCGGTCGTTTCCGCATCTTTTATCACAATCGCTTCCGTAGAAGTAGCAGCGACATTTGCGACGACAACGACCTCGGGGACAACCGACAAATGTTCGTTATCCATGTTTTGTTCCGTAAGAATTTCCTCCTCGTGATTTCCTAAAACGGAAAGGTCGTCAGGTAGTGGAGGGAAGGCTGGGTTATGATCAAATAGGGACGTATCTTCTTCTTCGATCAATGGAGTTTTGCTCGAAGGTACAGAGACAACATGTGGAATCATCGACGGTGACCCTACACTGACCGCAGCGCTGGGTACGCTGGACATGTAGATATTACTGTTTATAGAGTCTTGCGTTGAAAGACTAATCCTAGATGGAGGCGCGTCGTTGCTTTTAGTTCTGGAGTCGATTTCATGTTTCGGTCTTGATGCTTCGAGCGCTTCGAGCGGTGCCGAAGATGCGGATAACGAAAGATCAGGATTAGTTAATTCCGGTGACTCTTGTTTGTTCTCCGGTTTAATTATCTGTGATGTTTCCGACGTGACCTCGCGAGGCATGGGCGGAGACTTCGATGATGAATATTCGGCAACGTCGATGCTAGGCGAAGGTAGGATCTCTTTTATCTTCACTTCTGTAATAACTGGAATCTCGGAGACTGGAGTAATTTCTTTAATGGTAATTTCCTTTTTGATCTGTTCTTTCACGGGTGATGGTAGCACGCTGGTGTTGATCTCTTCGTATGTAGGAATGTTTGGTACTGCAGGCGCACCCCCAGGAATAGTTGTAACACCTGAAACAGTTGATACATCGAAATAACTTTGTCGTACACCGTACACGAAATATACAGGATTAGAGCTGATAAAACACAAGCAGCTTTGGATGACCGGAAATTATAAAGGAGCGTGCTTGTTGCAGTGTTGTAAAGGAACAACAGCGCGACACAAAACAACAACAGATATTGTTAGACAAAAATTACGCGACACCATGCGACAACGACCACAACGGCCACAACGACGACAAGAGAAGATTGAGTAGACACTTCCATCTACACCAGTGCTCCGTACCGCATGGATTACATCTCCGCACTCCATCGGCTGGGATGGCAGTCAAGCACACTACATAATATAAAAAAAACCAGTTATGTCGTCAATGTCGGCAGCAGCGAGGACGAGCGTGACGCAGTCGAGGACGAAAGTAAGAGGCGATTTTATAATAGTTAGCATGTTGGGCGTGAAGACAAGCTGGAGCAGTGGAGGTACCTCGTAGCGGGCAGTTGTCGTACTCCGGGCAGCAGCGGCCGGGCACGCGGCGTGGCGTGCAATCATCGCGCACAAAGCACGCGATGCGCCGGCAGACCACCTCGCCGCCCTGGCAGTAGCACACGCGGCACGGGTCCGCCGGGTCCACCAGCTTCTCGCCGTTGCCGTACACGCGGCCCTCCTGCTCGCACTCTGGAAGGGGCGCGCATCACTTTAGCGCACCACGACACTCGCCCGCGATAAGGTCAAGTTAAACTGCACCATTATAAGTCTCATCATTATTTCATCCAGGCACCTGGAACCTTCGAGTGACGCCAACAGATCAAGATCGAACATGATCCATAACCGTTCTTCAAGCGATTTTACTCCAAGGTAGTTAGAGGAAATTGTTATGACATCGTCATTAGGTAGTGTTTTAGAATGTATCGACAAGTGAGAATTGACTTGTAATATTGTCCAAGGGCTCACCACACTGGTAGGTGGGGCAGCAGTGGTCGGGTCGGTGCAGCGCCTTGCAGCCGGGCCGCGGCTCGCAGAGCTGGCGGGCGCACTGCACGAAGCCGCCGCTGCAGCTGCAGTGCTCGCAGGGGCCCTCGCCGGGGAACTCGTCCCCGGGCATGTACACCACGTCGCCCAGCGCGCACCCACCTGAAACATCGCGGCGGCAGATTGAAATCTATTTCTTTTCAAAATTTAACTTTTTATAATAAGTCTTGGGCCACGAACACGACACGAGACTACTGACTACTACAACTTGGAGTGTTCGCCCAGCGATCTTTTCAGCACAATAACTACACCAGCTGCATCGCCTTCCCCACTCAGACCACGACCGCTTCCACAATACTGCTAAGCGGCAGAAGTGGACTTTGCGGCGACCCTCAATTTCGATCGAGAAAACAACGTTAAAGGAACGTATGCGTGTAGAGTTACCTTCTTTCAGGCCGAGGTCCATGCTGGTAACATTCGGTAGAGGTCCCAAAGGTCCTGCAGCAATAAACGAAATTATTTAACTTGCATCTGGTTCTTCATTTAACTGTCAGCGTGTTTTTAAAATAAGTGGGTGTGCTGGTGTCCGCTGCGACCAGATATCATCCATTCCCCAAGCTGACTGCTGTACGGTAAAAACTTGAAAGGTTCCGCGAGCCCCCACACGCCGTTGTACCAAATCATTTGTAAAAAATTTAAGTTTGTAATTATAATGCACTGGAGAAGTTGGTTATTTGGTATCCGAGGAGTCTGCACAGGAAGTCCATTCGCACTGCTAATTAGGTGTTTGAGAACCGAAATCCGCCGTCGAATAAAAGAGCCGCCCCGCCGCCCGCGCCGCTATCTAATTGCCCTTCCTTTTGCCCAGCCCTCCTCCCCGTGCTACTGAGGCTAGCAGAGTGCCGACAACCGTCTCAGTACACACACACACACACACACACCCCACACCCCCATCACAACACCACGACTTCACCCTCCTTCAATGTTGTGCGACACAACTTTGGTAAGTAACTGAATTGCCTTATTGTTACATATTATAGATAATACCAATAACTATCGCTAACTGGTATGATTCTATTAAATTAATGTCTCGTCATCAGCTTTGATGATCATCATTTCAGCCTGATTATGTCCACACAATACTCCCAAGTCTGTTTGCTGTGCGAATATCACGGTACTTGTACTGGCACATCGCCAGCGCTGTGTTTATATCAGTTACGGAGAAAACTTGTACCCAACCCAGCCCTTCCCCTCCCCCACGCCACCACCACCACCACCACCACCACCACCGCCTGAAGTTGTTTCCTTTGGGTCGCCTTTTAAGATACACCAAGAACACAGAGTTTCCTTGAGAAAGACCAAGCTTAATTAAGGGTCGCAGTAAATGAAAACTGAACGGCCAAGTCGGCGGACAATTTTAAACATAAAACACAGAGTAATAATGGTCCGTGCTCCCCGCCCAGCATCCCGGGCGATGGCTCCCACCCTCGCATATGTCGGTATGAAACGGCAATGAACAACGAGGGGTTGTGAGGATACGCCGGTGCGCTTATTGTCTGCACAGTGTCTGCACGCACTCGGCTACTAGATACAGGTCATTGAACATTGAACGTTCACTCGAAGAGCTCGCTCCACAGCAACAGCAGCAGCAGCAGCACATTAATCGTACTGTTCCTTCTCAAACGTTCACAGTAACCGTGCTACACACGCACACGCACACGCACACGCACACGCACACGGTCACATCTAAACAGAAGGAATAGGAGAATTAAATTAACCATGGACACTCGGACTGCTCCACGTTCAGCAATCTACTAGCCAACTGTTTAGTTTGGTGTCGGAATGAAGCAGCTGGTTGCCAGCTCCTTGTAAATAGCTGCATGTTTTTTTTTGCAGTACCCTGCCAGCGGAACGGCCGAGACGGTCGCGACGGTGGCGACGGTCGCGAGTTTCCACCCTCTGGCTGTACCGTTGTGTCGCGTGAACGTTCATCAAGGAAACATTCGCAAATGATATTATGTGGTGACAGGAAGGAGCTGCGCGACCGGACGGGTGCAGTCACCTTTCGCACATCCGCCTCCCCCTCCGCCGTAGTGCGGTTAAGCGTTTAGGGCATTTTCTCATGCCGAGCTACAGATGCTGGTTGAAGATCATGAACTATCGAGTACATTTATTTTAAAGTACTCGAGTTGATTGGTAATAAACCGTAATTAGTGGGAGATGACGCTCATAACCTGGTTGCGCAAGGGCCGCGGTAATGTTACCTACCAAAACGATACCATCACTCCGGTTGTAGGGCTGCGGGCGGGCTGCTGGCCGCGTTGCGTAATCACTTTCTTCTCCAGTGCGGGCTGATGTATCCAAATGATTAGGTTATGCCATCGGGCATTTGGAAGTGGGTCTCGGTGCCGACGCGGTGCAACTCGCCAACCGGAGAGTTGGGTGCGGCCAGCGAAGCGCGGGCCGACCGGTTCCGAACCTGAGACGGCGCGGCGTGGCGCGGCGCGGCGCGACCCCGGCCTCGGAGGGCGGGCGGCCGCCCTACTGCCCGCCGGCACTGACCCCGTCGCGGCCGCCGCCGGACGTATCGATGACGGCGACCTTGCGTACAACTACCGCGGAAACTCGGATGTAGATCAGAATTGTTATTAGTTGCGGTTGGTACAGTTTCAATGTTCTAAATGAAACCATAAGCCGAACGGGAGTACATCCAGTCGCAGCAGTGCAGCATGAGAAAGGAACATCTATATGTATCTCGTGCCTCAAAGAGACGGCGGCGGACGACGCGCTGACCTCATCAATAGACTAAACCTTTGATTTAAACTTTGTCTTAGGTTCCATCAACACATGACGCCGGCACCAAACCCTGGGCGGTGAGGTAATCAAAAACAAAATAACACACATCATGTCGTACCCTCGTGATACGCAGCATTAGTGAACCCGCAGCCGATACATGCACCAGGTCGGAGGTTTTTCGTATTTCCTGTAGGTTATTGAATAACTAAATCCTGGCGAGGACGCGCTTCAAGTATCAATCTGTGTATCTTAGGTTGTGTCGTGTCATGCAGCGGCGCTCTTCCTCTGCAGGGAGTAGCGGAGAGTGCTCGTGGCGGGAGGGCGCTGTAACCGGCGCTGTAGCCGGCGCGCGTGCCGTTTGTAAGGCTGCGCCGGCGCCGGGGTGGGAAAGGTCAATATATTATTAACCTTTCATAAACAGTGCCGCAGGATGTTGGGATTATTATTTAAACACCTTTAAGAGTGTATATAAACTTGCCGTTAGCACTACAGTACAATAGGGCGCAGTAGAGTACCGTACAGTAAAGTACAGTAGAGTGCAGTAGAGTAAAAATAAAATCAAGCGAAGTTCAGAATAATGCAGATAAAAAAGCAAACGAGGAATAATTTAGTGTGCAGCATCGAGGAAGGTGTAAACATTAAAAATGTACGCTGTCCTGCAGTTTTCCTTCCAGGGTTACAACTTCCATATTACGAGTTTGATCAGATAACACGAATGCACTTGCACGTGCACTGTGTTATTGTACACGATGAATTGTTGTGGGAGATAGTAGTTCCTCCGCGAGCTGACGTACAATAGAAATATAACAGCGTGGAATGGGAGCTGCCGCCGCCGCACAAGCCATTGTGTTGTCTGACGCTGTTCTGCGAGAGCTTTGCTAGAGATTTTCTTTGCTTTGCTCGTTATATTTCACCCGGGGGTGCTGCATCCCTCTCTCCCTCTCTCCCGTGCCCCTTCCACCCCAGGCTGCCCGGGAAACGAAGCGGGCGGGCTCGCCGGTTGCCAATTACCAGAGCAGCCGGATAATGTGCGGCGCGACCTCCGGCCGGCTCCTCGCGACACCAACGTGAAAGCACCAGAACAGTGTGACGTAAAAGCAGGGGCAGATACGTGAACAGTAAACTAGGAGAAGACCGTGATGCGACGGCTCGTCGCATGCAACACATTGTTGCTATGATGTAAGGGATATCTCCAAAAGTTTGGATATCTTCTGGAGCCGCTTTCATAACAGCAGTGTACCCACGCTGCACCGCGAGCACTGTACGAAGTCTGCAGACACATCACAGCCGCACCACGTACCGCCGCCTCGGCTTCACAGGCACGCGCGCCTGATGCTATCGAGAGAACGTGAACTAATCTCAGTACCCGCATTGTTGAGTGAACGTGATAAAGCAGCCTCACGCGCGCGACATTGAGGGCAGGGAGACGCGGCTCTCCGCCCTTGCCGCCCTAGGGCCCGAAGGAGACGTTGCCCTGTCAGCGTCCTGATACCTCACGGAAAGCTCCAGTCGCGCGTCGGGGACAGGAGCATCCTTGCCGCATCAAGTGATATCTGGTCTTGCTAACCCGGGGTGAGGAAGGAAACATCCTGTTATTATAACCGCGGTCGAGCTGGACGTCTGGCCGGTGTTTGGTCAGCGGCGAGTCCTGCTGATAGGTACGCGGTGCCCAGCAGATCTTAGTATCGGACTCACCGGCAGACGCATGTCGTGTGACTACTATGTACAGGTTGTGTTTCATACCTTCCACAATGTAGTGCCAGTATGGAATAAGGAATGGCCGCGGCTGCGCGAAGCGTGTGCAGGTTCCTCGATACGTGGAAGGTACGTTGGGTGTTGCTAAGTTGGTCCAGTGTTGGTCGGGGTCGATGCGCGGGGCCGGTGCGGGGACGGTGCGGGGGGCCGGTGCGCGGGGCCGGTGCGGCGGCATTACGCGGGTGATTCAGCGGCCGCGGTGCGGTATGCAGCTGTCACTCGACAATACGTACGAGTAAAGTGATTCCGCAACGAAACGGCGCCCGCCGCGCCCGCCGCGCCCACTGCGCCCACTGCACCGCGCCCGAGCCATACATGCACCAAACGTGACCGCTTCTAATTAACGCAGCCTAATGATCTAGTAAACAGCCGTGCGCTCATTTAACTTGTCAATATAGCTTACCTCCCACAGTACTTGTTAATTAAATAAAACACGTGATTAGCAATGCATTTAGTTAGTTTGGCGCCACGTCCGGTTCAGTTAAATAACGTACATAGTGTCATGTTTAATGTATATACTGTATTCTTGTGACCTGATCTATCATTACGTAGTTTGTGGACGGATGTGAGCCGCGCCGGGTAGCTACCCGCCGCAGCGCGGCCTGGGCCGCCGGGCGCATCCCGCCAGCGCCCACCGCGCGCACCGCGCCCACAGCGCCCACAGCGCCGCATTGCTGTTCGACCAACTGAACGCGGCCGCTCTTGCGGCTCCTCCACTTCCTGCTATGTACCGATGCCTATACACATACTACTTATAAATACTTTCGCGGCAGCTTCCGTACAGCGCATATAGCGACGTAAAAGTCGACTATCGCATCACTCACCCATTATACTTCCTTTGTACGCGTGGACAAAGTATTTTCTTCTTAAATCAGCTTTGACTTGCGTTAACTTACCGGCGACTTCCGGCGCACCAGCACACACAATATTATATATGTTCTTAATGTCGGACGTCACTTATCTCTAGTAAAGTTACTGTGAAACAGTAACAAAAGGTTTGCGAAGTGGTAAATACGACGTCTGCAAGCATGCGCTCGCACCTGCTGCTACTCATTGTTGTTGGTCGCGTTCCTTACACACCGTACCCTACAATGTGCACGGAAACAGCAGCAGCAGCAGCAGCGGCAGCACATCACATCCAGCCTCACGCAACAGTGAACCGGGCGCGCCGCACCACGACACCGAAGCAACTCAACACCTTCGCGGGTTATTTTATTTTTATTTTTATCCCCACCACCAGGGTACCTTCGCCCTCCCGATGCAGTGTGTATTTAATGGACCATAAGTAAATGCAAATTTATTACAAAAAGAAAACGAGGTCGGAAACGTTAGGTCCCAAACCCGTCGCGTCTCGCCGGTGATGAGACGAGTCTTAAAGCACGGACTGCTCCTCACCTGCAGGTGTAGCGAGGAGTTGCAAAGTATGCCCAACATTATACTAGTAAACGGGGCTTCAACTCCATATTAGTCTAAAAGCGTTTCCCAAGTAAACAAGAAATGGGGTTCTTCGAAAATGGTATTCTGTAGTTCCTCCAGGGTCGGCAGGAGAAATAATTTTTTAGTAGTAACTAATCATCGTCAAACAATATCCCCATCCATGTGACGAGGAGACCATCCTTGTGCATGTATACGAAGGAGACGAGCTCTACGTAGAATCCGGCAGTGATGGTTACTCAAAAGCTGGCACCGAGAGACCTCGACCCGCGGCGGGTGGGGCGCGCCAGCTCGCCGCCTCCTCGCGGAGCATGTGGACAATGGTCTGCCGCAGACACAGATACATCTAGCACGTTTGAACAACGTGTTGTACCGAACTCTCCTATGAACAATGACTTCACTCTCTTTCAGGTGTCTACTGTGATGTACCGATTTGAATTATACGTAGAATTTATAAAGCTGCAGCAGGTTCCCGTCGCTGGCGACCAGCCCGGGCAGTGCGCTGGACGTTCACATCAGCCGCCGCCCATTGGCGCACTGTGATTGTTCGCGGTACTGGAGCTATTGCTCGTGTTGACGCCTCGTCGTGATGCCGTTGCAGGTCGTCCGCTTGGTGGTACAGCTCACCATGTGTACCCCGCGCGATCGAGCTGGCCGCTTGACGAAACAATATGTTAACATTAACAAATGTATCGATGCTGGCTCAGCCCTGCCCGGCCCGGCCCGGCCCGGCCCGGCCCGGCCCGGCCCGCGGCGCACGGGCGGCACACGAGGGGTGCGCGCAGTTACATAACAATACCCAGTCTCTTACGCCATCCGAGGTTTCCACATCTGACACAGCGAGAGACTGTCACGAAGGTGACAATCAGTGGTTAACCCGATCAGACAGCATTTTTTATCCGCGATTTAGTTACGATGGCGTGTGGACAATCAACCTCCTGACTGGAGCACAGCCTTGTGCCTCTGCAACGTGCTGCACTTTAACGAAGGCTCGTCATAAGTCACCAAGTGCTGGTGCTTGTGCTGGTGCTGGTGGTGGCTTGGTTTCCCCGCCTGCCGTCCGCGTTACATATCAGGTAAACGTGACGGAGGTTGTTTAACCACTTATAAAATAATTTTTATGATGCAATATTTTAACAAATTTCTGCCACATCCATAATGCATGAGTGCGCAGCGCGACACGGACACACACACACACACACACACACACACACACACACACACACACACACACACACACACACACACACACACACAGGCGCACACACAGACACACGGGCACGTGCACAAGGACGCGACCTTTCAAATTGTCCAAATGTGAGGAATATTCAAATCCTATATGATGAGAGTTATTTCTGGTTGTTTCAACAGACCTTACGGTAAATGCGGCGATAAAAGAGTGATCAAGTACCAGCGGTCAATAACCAGGACCTGTCCCTCCTTAGCATGCACACCTCGCAGGCTAAACGCTGCGAAGTCCGTCTCATCACGAGGAGTTGGTGCGCGGACGCGTTTCGTTTGCAAATACTTATTCGTATTATGAGCCTAGTGTATCTAGAACTAGTCACGAAGAGTTCCAGCAATACCGTCGCCTCAAGCTCGTGACATAGAAAAAATCATATGACGCAGCATCCTACAAACCGGAGGATATTAGAGTTAGCACATTCGTGCCGCGTACTTGGCTGCAGGAGCGGGAGCCGCCACTCGCTGCAATGCTACACCTAAAAACGATTATCACTTATCACTATTGCAGGTTGCTTACACCCCAGGGTCCACTAGCGGGCTAGTGACTGCAGGATATTGGTAAAATTATACTACTGCATTTACCAGGAGGTGTTCCCTCCTAGTCTCCATTGACGACGTGACGAGAGAATAGCGGATTGATATTCTGTGTCTTAAAACCCTCAGTGCACCAGTGCACCTCCTACCTGCATCGCATACAGCGGCGGCGGCAAGTGCGGCAAGCAGCGAGAGGAAACGTTTGGGCGACGCCATGTCGCCGCAGCACCTGGAACAGCACCAAGTCAATTAAATATAGTACAACTTGTATAAATGTGACTCAAAACAAATATTGCAGGACGTCAGCCAGCAGCTCCAACGATCGTTCTAAACGTCCTCGCAGCCGCAGCGCAACTGGCTACGAGCACTACCGGTGACGTTTACCGAACAGGGCGTGTTGTTACTTCTTCACTTTAAATCGAGTGAGCAACGGTACAACGTGGTTAGTTGAAACCGAGCCGTTTTAAATATGGGCAAGAATAGTAATCGGTGAGGTCTGTTCGCACATTTGCGCACTGTACTGCGCAAGCGCGTCATGTCTGCTATGAACAATATTGTAATCACAAAGACCTAATGACATGTCATCACGTTGATGACTATCGTCTGTCCGGCGCGGGTACGACCAGCCCCGAGCCATCTTCAACTAGCGCCTATGAGAGACCGCAAAGATATCGCGCGAAGTGCGCATCGCATCGCATGTCATGGCATAGCTGCAGTCCGTTGACCCAGACCTCACTGGCCAGCCTAGGCCCGCCTGGACGTGATGCAACTCGATTTTGCTTTCCTTTTTGTTCTCCCACCGCCCGATGAGGTCTTGTTACGTCCGGCGGCAACGCGCTGTCGCTGACTCGCTGACGCTGCGATTACCTGCTGCCGCAGCCCCACCTCGCCACCGCCGCATGGACGTACCGCACGCGGGGCCACCTCCTCCTCTCATCTCATTAATACACATGCATAGTCGTGTACCTGATGATATTTGCGGTGGCAGTGGTAATGAGAATGGTGACCGCGTGCATAGCGCCGCGACCAGCCTATCAACTAAACCGGATGCGCGGTCCCTCTCTCTCTCTTTCTCTCTCTCTCTCTCACCGCTCGATGTCTGAGCAATAACAAGTATTTATTGTCACACTGTAAACACTTATAAAACTGTCCCGACTTGGAACCGGCACGCAGCAGGTAAGTCAACCGAGGAGAAGGACGGGAAATCCCGGACAATGAGCTCCAGTGGAGATGGTGAAGCGGTCCGGGCGCGGGTCGACGACCGCTGATTTAGAAAGTACAATCGCTCCGATATCAGATAAACGACAGTTAGGCGCGAACCCGGTCGGGTCAGTGAGCGGCCGGCGCGGCACGGCGCGGCACGGCGCGGCACGGCACGGCACGGCGCGGCACGGCACGGCGCGGCACGGCACGGCGCGGCGCGGGCGAGCGACGACTGCGCGCCCGGCGGCCCACATAGCGCACCGGGGCACCGGGGGACCCACCCAGGTAATTCGGCGCGCCGCTGACCGGTACTCATTTTTCAATCGTGAACTCAATTGGATGATGGAGCCGGCGGCGCCGCTTCCGTGTGAAAGTGCAGCGCGAAAGGTCCGCGACGCCGCGCGCCGGATGCGCACCAACGGCGGAGAGGAAGACAGATGATTAAGCACCTTGAACATAGCTACATTAAAATAAGTTGCCGCCACACCCCCCGCTGCGGCTCAGCCCGCGATCCATTAACTGATAACTTGAACGCGAACCGTCAGACGTCCGGCGGACCTGGTGTCGGGAGCCTGGGTCGACATAGACGCTTGACACGTATATGGCAGACGAAACCAGGAAAAGGCATGGTCTCCTCACCTTCACACTTATCGGTCTCATGTACACTCAATTTACAGAAGCTGCGGTACTGTTCAGGGTGATGTTCAGACAGCATGAGTCACTTCAAAACAGTTATCGTTATCGTGTGATGCTGCACGAGGAAGATTCCATGTTATTTCCTGTTTATCTGTCACACAACGTGCATCGCATGTGATTTCATTTGAATACTCCAACGTGACTGTTCATATCCTCGATCACCAACGCGACGTTCTGTGGACTCGCTGCGTAACGTTTCTGTGTAGCGCCAGAATCTTGATAACAACAGTTGCTCCTGCGAGCTGGATGAGGGGAGGATCTGCAGCATGCATGTCTATCAATCAATGTCTGTGATACAAGTGGCCGTGCCGTCGCCTCTCGCCGGAAACAATTGGGATCTATAACTAATACTAGTAATTTCCTCTTAGTGGTGGATAAGTGCAGGGTGCACCAGCGTCACTTGACTACTTCTCTGTTGATTAAATATATAAAACCGATCAGCACCAAGAGCCAGTTCTATTGTTTCCCGGGGGTTTAACGGGGTTTAACGGGGTAGACAGAACTTAATCGCGTCTGTCGATGGAGTCGCGTCTTTTATCCAATAACAGAACATTTTATCGACAGAGAGGAATACCAAGCGCAGAGCCGTGCTCCGTGCACCGTGCACCGTGCACCGTGAACTGTGTTCAGTAAGACTCACGCTCATGTAGGTAGAGCACCGGCTCACTCCTCCTGCATGAAGAATGCAGGTTATTATTTCAATGTCTTTCATTCTTCGTTATGTTAAGGGTAAACCATAACGCCACTGAACGGTGGGTAATTACTTCACACGCAACCAAAAGCAATCCAACAGCTTCTGCTCCAGCTCGGAAGACGTGGTTTGCTCTAGTTGGTAAACAATAAAAAAACCACTCCCACGAAATGGAAATAATAAAGAGTCTCGTCATAATAAATTTCTTCTGTAGTGGGGATTGGTCTCTGGCGCCACCGCTACGCCTATTGCTGCCGCCAAACATTACTGTGTTCCGGTTTGAAGGGCGTTGTGGCCAGTGAAATTACTGGGGTAATAAGACTGAACATTTTATGTCTCCGGCGAACTAGCGCCACGTTGTTACGGGGAGGCGTATCACTTACCATCAGGTGAACTTGTTCCGTTAGTACTTTATAAGTAAAACGGATAAAGTCCGGCAGATTATAGTTAGATGCGTGCGGGTACGTCGCTGACTGCTGTTCCTGAGCCACAGCAGCAGTGAGCAGTATTATGGTTCCAGGGTTTAATTAGGCCTTGGCTTCTGGTTGTTCTGTTAGAAGATGAAACACTCGGCCACTGAAGTTTTTGAATGAAGTAAACGGTAGCAGTCCGTGATCACGCGCTAAGTGTGTGTCGGCTGCAACAGACGCCGCGGCGGTGCCCACCCGGACGGCCACCAACGCAACGATAGATCTACCACCAGGTAACCACCTCTTCTTCTACATACTATTGTAAAAGGTACATGTTGTGGAGGCGGCTGCGGCGCGGGCCAGTGCTCGCCGCTGACACTCGGCTGCGATACACTTTTTGCCCTCGGGTACAGTTACGGGAGCGCACGGAGGTTGCGATCTGGTCCTCCGTGCGATGACCCCGCGCATGCGCCGCGCACTCTTCACTTTTTTACATTCTATCAATTTCCGTTCGCTGATTAGTTTGCGGTCCGCTCACTTTTTGGTCGTTGCTTTTTTTTCGCGGTGCTCTTTAGTTTTCTGACCCTGCGCTGTCCAGCAGCCAGCTCTCGGTGCAAATATACTAATGAATAAAAGGAGAGATAATACCGAGCGAGGCATGGATTGGCTCAGTGGGATAAAGGCAGGAAGAGGGACAGGTAGCAGAACAAAGGAGAAGAAGCATCGAGTGTCTGCATTAGTCGATTAACAACAAGCAGTATTGAATAGATTAGTAGAAGGAAGTATATCACAATGAAATATCACCTCGCACCATGCACTAGTGGGTAAACACGACGTTGTAAATGTCTCGTTTCCGGTCCGCGTGTTGTGTTAACAAACGTGTCCGACTTTACTGTTGCAGAGTATATTTACTATTCTCAATATTAACCAATGTTGCTTACAGTACACTTCCTTTAAACACCACGCCGTCCAAGGTATTCACGTGTAGAACTTTGCGAAGGAGCAGCGGTTACCTGAACAGGGAGTAGTTTAGGACATACTGATGTTAGACAGCGTGCAGAGCCGAACGAGTATATTCCTAGGAGAGAGCAAGAGATAGAGAGAGTGGTTCACGGATGGTCGGCCGTGTGGTGACGATGTGACGCCCGGTCCCGCGCACGTTCCCTTCGGTTCAGCCGCAAATATTGACTCCGCTGCCAGCTGAGCAGGCTGGACAAACGCCGACTTCGGGACTCGTCGTGACGTCACTAGCCCGACAACAGTCCATAATGTATCGTGCACTTGTCAACGGCATTACATTATAATGCACTTTAAGCATCTTATTAGAAATCATCAAACTGTGCGATTGACGTCGGCTGTCGGCTGTCGGCTGTCGGCTGTCGGCGTTACAAAGTGACAACGTCATCACTTTACAGCATCAAATATATCTAAGTCTGTTGGTATACTTAGCCAGCCACAAACGGAACTTGTAGCTTAGTTACTCTATTAGCGAATAACGCAGGGCAGGGCAGGCGGGGCTGGGCAGGGCAGGGCAGGGCCGGGTACCCGCGGGACCGACCGCTCAAACGGGATGGGCCTCCGGGGCAATCTCATCCCAAACAAGGGTCAAAGCTAAAGCGATATAGAACCTCCGCACATTAGAGCCGGAGATAGAGATATTTACACTACCTTAACCGACAAAACCTGTTGCACAGGATATTCATCATTTGTTATGAGCACCGCTTGCCGGCGGGGCTGTACTTGTAATTCATTGAACTGTTCCTGCTGAGCGTGTTCCTGTTTAAGTAAATAGTCGTTGCCTAAGAGTCCCACCAACTCGCGTTGGGCTAACGTGGTGACTTGTTTGGGGGAAGCCTATGTCCAACGGTGGACGTCTATACCCTGACACTGATGACGAACACCTACAAGAATACACAAACTAACACATACACGCGCACGCACGCACGCACGCACACACACACAACAATATTAATTTGAAAATAAATAATTAATATCTACACAAGCGTCAGTTCAAATATACCCATGGTTAGTGTGCCCACGGCTGGGACTAAACTCAGCTTTAACTTATTTAGTAGCTTTAAATATGTGCAATACTGCAATTATTGTGGCCATACGATGTGCTTCGTGATTTCTACTCATGAAAGGATTACCGGGATGTAAGTTTTAAATACTCGTACATGTGGCGTTGTCAAATATTCAAGATACCGCAATTCCTTGCGAAGTAGATGAAGGGACCCCCACCGCTAACCAACCCCTCTTCTTCGATTTATTGACAACGCTTGTTTAAGATTTTGTGAGGCCAATAAGGCAGCGACAGCGAGAGAAGGGTTTCACTTAGGTAAGTTTCATCATCATCAGCAGATAGATATCTACTGCTGGACGTAGGCCTCTTCCAAATATCCCCACTTTTATAAGGGAGGATTTGGGCCATTCCTCACTACGCTAGCCCAATGCGTGTTGGTGGGAGCCAGAGCCTAGTTTGTTGATTAGTAGAGTGCACGGCGAGCAGTGAGGTTGGCTGGCTTGGGCACCCTGTGTCGTTGTGCGGAAACGGAAACCCCAAAAAATCTTATGTTGACACAAAGAGCAGAAGTTGAGCGGCGAAAAGATATTACCTGGACGTCGGTTTTTTTATTAAATCTATGGAGAGTTTAACAGTCGGAGGTGGTTGCCCCATGTCTCGTTGCGGGAAGCCGGTGATAAAGAAAAAAGTCGGTAAAAAATATCGGCTGCATATGATGGCGGCGGCGGCGGCGGCGGGATGAGTCAGGCTGCATCTGTTTCTACCTAGGCTAGGCTGCAGCGCGGGCGCAGGCCGGTATTTATAGACGCGGCAGTTGATGGGGCGCCGCGCTCCGCTGCGTACTGTCTGCACGTTGATGCCTCGAGATAAAATTTTGCCTCCACATTGAACAAGAGCGCGTGGGGCGAGGAGAAAGGGACTGCGATGGTCCATGCGAAAAGTCCAAACGGATGAGAGGGTGCAGCAGGTTACAATTTGTTGTTACGCTCTGCCAATGTCGCAAGGTAAATGTTTACGTTGTAATTGTAGACAATATTTACAGAAACTTGACTCAATAATATAATCTAGAGTAAGTAGCTGCAACCAACGTCAACAGCTACGAGAATAACGCGTCCAGCATCTGAGAACATCTAAAACAACGCAGCGAGCTCAGAGGTACTTGGTATTGTTTGTTCAACGGCTTATCAGGCGGTGGTGGTGGTGCCGCTGGCGTTGTCGACGTCGGTCTGCTCGTTACGTCCGTGCGGTGTCGTGGTGACCTGCACGCCATTGTCCATTGACTATTAACACGGATGTGATAGATGATTGTTCGTCCGCGGGGCGTCGAGAGTCGTCTCCGCGAACTGTGTCGCAACCGGACACGGTCCACGAGGCCGCGGCGCTGCGGGCCGTCATCATTCCATTAGAGGGTCGGGTGTCCTCGCGCGGGCGGAGTGCGCGGCGAACCTGACTCGCGGGATGGAATACACGCCGGCCCACATCTCCCACGACATGACAATATGTCAAACAACCTGCTCGATTTCAGTTCGGAAGTAAGGACTTGCGCTGTAAGTTCGGTTTGATCATTGTTCACCTTGCGCTAAGTGGGGCTGGTTACTGACTGCCGAGCCGCGCCGCCAGGGACGGACGGACACGCGAGCGCTGGTGACATGTGAAAAGTATTATGTAAGTAATGAATGTGAAGCGATGTGAAGTGCGCGTGCGCGCGGTGATCGCGTAATAATAGCAGCAGCAGAAACAACATGTTTTCATACAAATACAAATGTATGCGAATAAACTGCGCGCAGGCACTTCCTGCTCGCGGCGCGTCTTAATTAATGTAAATCACCGAATTCCCAGCAGGTCTCATCTCGTTTATTTATCTGACGAGCCGGTGCGGGCCGCGACGACTCCATCACCGCACTTCGTCCGTCCTGCTGCAGCCGGGTATTCGAAATCCGACGCGGCCCGACTTGTTGTGAAACGAGGCCCTGTTGCTGCAGCATCACGTCATCCGGTACACAGTCACAAGACTAATACATTAAGATTAATGAAACGTTAATCAAGTCATTGCTCGGCTGCACTCTGTTGCATCGGTATTGCAATCGAGCTGCTTATTACTAGATGTGGCGCTCTCGGGCTCCATTATCCTCATTGACGAGATATGTTTACCGTTGACGCATCGCAACGGTGTAAAGAATGAATCATCATCGTTTCGACATGGTGACGTCCACCGGTGCTCGTCGCACACGCACCTGCTGCCCTTGCCATAAAGGTATATATATAAAGAAAACACGTCGAAGGTAAAGTGGAAGCGAGGATATTTTAACCCGACGCGATGATGCGAGACGCTCACCAGAAGGTAAGTGATACGCCGGTCCATAACGAGGCAGTACCGTATTGCGGTCGTCGCATTGAGACAAGGTGTCAAGTCTTGCTCACCAGTAATTCCATCAAGCTCGAGGATGCGCGGTAACAGAGACCTGCCGCTGCTTCATTACTATTGAAACGCCGAACGGACTTACAGCACGCCTGATGGATGACAAGCGCGTTGCCGACCCCAACTTGTAATTAGTATTAGTTCACTAGGATTGATGTTTAAGTAAACAAGTAACTTAACACGGCCCGTCACTACTTAAACACACACGCACGCACGCACACACACACACGTGCTCCCGCGGTGTTTGCGTTACAGCGGATTTTTAATAAAATTAATTATAAAGTAATCGTACTGTATTTTAGTTATTTACTAATACGAGCGCAATAGTATATATAACAAAATCATATTATTTGGACATTGCCTCGTTACGAAGCTCCCTTTCTCCTTATTTGGACGATGGTAGAGTAACGGAATGTTTACAACAAGCCTGTGTAAGCTGTAGATATTTATATTTAGTTATTAGTTGAAATATGCGATTTTTTTTTATAAAAATATCCTCGATTTAACATATCGCATAAAATGTACGAATTAGTTTCGTCGCAGGCAGTAAACGTTATTTGGAATATGTAACTAAGTGTTCAATATTTAGAGAAATGGTAAAGTTTACTAACTTACGTAGAACATTTGTTGTTTTCCAACATTTAGGTAACGTAGCGTTCGGATAATCGAAATGAACGACTTACATGTAGGAGCAGGAGCAGGGGCCGCGAGGTGCTCGTGTTGACTACCGTGTGACCGGCGCGCGCACACGCACGCGCACACACGCACACACACACACAAGTCCGCACGTCCGCACGCTCGCACGCCGCACGTCCGCTCGCCCGCGCCGCCCCGAGCGCACTGCCGCGCGCGCGACACCCGCCGCGCTGTTTCGTCGCACCCACCGCGGCTGAGGTGTCCGAGTGGTTAAGGAGTTGGACTTGAAATCCAATGGGTTCTACCCGCGCAGGTTCGAATCCTGTCCTCAGCGGAACGCTTTTTTTTCAGTTTTTTATTATTAACAATTTATTTTCAGAAAAATTGTACTTTCGTATAATGCAAGAAAAATATCTTTTGAAATATAACACATTGTATTTCTTTGTTTTTATTATTACATTCTGTGAACTCTAAACCGTCTTCCGCGCGGCGCAAAGTTGATTACACTTCGGTAATGGCGCGAACGGCTCCGAAGCAACATTTCAAATAAATTTTAATGAAATCGTTACAATCGAACCGAACAACGCGGGAGATTAAAAAACCGCAGCACCCCGCAAAAAATCTACTTTGCAATCACAATTATCCCAGGTATAGCTGGAAGACCCCGCTTTGCGCAAGCTGCATGCTGACCGGCGGGACAGGGCGCGAGGCAGGCGATGCTGCCTCGTTGCATTTCCTTATAGCCGTGGCTACGTCACGGGATTATCTTTACAAGTGGTAATGTTTTCCCGACGATCTCTTTGATCTCTATTCAACATGCGTTTAAGTAAGTAAATGTATAATCGCTGATAGATGGGTGCGGCGGTGATTCAGTACGTAAACACGGTGCGGTTGTTGCCGGTTAGCGCGCGGCACCAACCGCTCCTCATCATGCCATCAATATTTAAACACCGCGCTGAAAACAACATGGCGGCGCGGCACCGCACGCACCGCACGCACAGCACGCACCGCACGCACCGCGCGCACCGCGTGCACCGCGTGCACGCTGCATGCAACCAGCCAACAAACATTTGCACAATAACACCATCACACAACAACAATACAAATCCGATGTTGATGCGTAAAGATAAATAGAAACATTCCAACCAAATCAATACAAAACGAAACGGAACTGTTTTGCGTAAAGGGGCGGTCACGCTCTACACCGACCGAAGCGACCTGGTACTGTTCACCTATATTTGCGTACACTCGCGTAGGCTCACCAGCAAAGTCACGCAAACGGGTCACCGCATAGGATTTTAGATAAACGGCAACAATTATTCACAGCGCCATCTGTCGGTGTCAATGTCCCGCGCAGTGAACCATTTCAAATTCGACGTTGTAGTAAATGACGATAAATAAATCCAATGTTGCATGTTTTCAAATAACTTTTGTGACAGCAGGTTTGCTAACATATTATGAAGTACATATTCATCATACTTTGTTCGCCGTAAGATCAAATCTATTGCGATTACCATATTCTGCCTCCAGTATCGAAACTACGACGACGTAGAATAGAATAGAATAAATTATTGCAGATCGAATATACAATTCAACAATTACAAAAATACACAAATACAACATATAACATAATGCTGGCCCTCTTGTGCTAAAAGCCATCCCATCCACACTAATATAATACTGAAAGCATTTTAAATATTTATCTATTCTTATTTACAGCTTCTTTAACTGGATTGTGATGATCTGATTTTAACATTATTGTTAAATTTTCATCACCGATATCACCGAGCCAACGCACAGGAAAGAAACCGAAACGGACATAAGATGTCAAATTAAAAGCATTAAAGTACATCGTGATGATTTAATTTGTGACCGGACGGCAAAGAGGAAAACTGACTCACCAACCCAACAGCCCGCCCGCAATGTGCGCCGGGCGGCCAGTGGAGGAAAACTGCTGCTGCTGATCTAAGTTAGAGCCTCCGCGAATGTTATGTATTTACGACAAAAATACGGTTTCTTCATTAATATTTATGTCATTCATTTACACATAAAAATAAAACATATTCACCAGAAATACAAAATTACTGCAATCTATTGGAAACTAGTTCTCGATAAGCAGACGCGCTGGTCGCGCCGCCAGCCGCTAATGGAAGGATCCTTGATGGAAGGATTACAAAAATACTTTGTCCATTCCGCTGCCATCACATGCTGCCATATCTATATATACCATAGCTCTCTCCTGCCACAAAAATTTACTTTTAAACAGAGAAGAAGGCTGGCGGGTCACCACGGAATGCCGCCGACCTTCGCGGTACGAAGAAGGAATTTAAAAACATCCGAAAACACGCCGTTGGTTTTCCCAGCGTTGCACAAGCGCACGCCACTGTCGGCCCACGCGCGTGGGCACACGGCGCAGAATCCGTTGCGATCGATCACAGCGACACACGACAACTATAACGCGTTTGCGATTTCTGTATTTAAATTCCGCTAAAATACAGACAATAAATTAAGCTCAAAACGATCGCGGTGTCATGGCGTCCACTTCCGTTAAGCTATTAAGGTATAAACATTACTAGTTTATTATGGTGAATGTAAACAAACATTGTTAAGTACTTACGATCCCGACTGTGGCTGCACTTCGCATTTGTCAGGAGAAAGGCAACAGCGATAGCTGTGCAACGGTGGATACGATTCAAACGTAGGGATATTCTTCATTGAAGAGAGAGTTAAAGCAATAAGTTCATACGTGATGAGATGGCGTTATCAGTCGACTGCGGGCGCGAGTGCAACTGATAGATTATACAATGAAGTTAATGCAGAGAGCTGCAGCGCGGCACCGCCGTGAGCACCAGCGCCTGCGCCTGCGCCTGCGCCCGCTTCCCGGGGCAACGCCGGGGAGCGGGCCGGCATCCGGACGATCGGCGCGCTGAACACACTCACGGCGCATGTAAAGCAGGCGGGACCGTCCAGTCGCAGGCCCCTCGCCTCTGTCCGCGGGGTGGGAACTTTACTAGGAACCAATACGTCACCGTTTGGGAAAATATACCATATAAATGTGTCCTTCGTTAGAGTAGGACGGTCACCAGCAGCGAACGGTACGCTGGCCACGCTACCAACGCGAGGTGCTAGTTGGGACATTTATACTATATTAAAACATTACATTGCACTACTTATAATTAATGCACTTTAAGCCATGAGAGGTGCACAAACAAGATGTTTGTGATGACATTGCTTAGCGGTAAGTCTTGGTCGCGCAGTGCAGTGCAGTGCAGTCAGTTCAGTCGCGGCGCCGAGTAATGTGTTCAGCGCAGTTTGTCGCACCTTTGTGGTACGATGGCATCGGTCACTTGTTTACCGGATGTGCCCCGAGAGCGCGGCTCCGCAGCCCCGCGGCCCCGCAGCCAGTAGTAGTACCACCAGCACCATTGTAAACGGCGCTAATGGCGCTAACTGGAATCATTTGCACGTGGACCTGACGGGCCTCCCTGTGCGCTCTGGTAACTTACATCCTACATAAGCCACCGTTCGAACGCCTATACCTGATTTTTATATTTTATATTATATTTTAATCAAATGAACAAACCGGAAATGAAGACGAACTTATAACATTAATTAACGAAAGTCTAGACAACTTCGAGAAAATTTAATTACGTTCTAGAAGTTGTGCAAAAAGATGTAAAAAGGTTCCGTCGAATCGAGAACTTGTCGTTGTCACCAAGTGCTCAAGCAGTTGCTAATTCAATTATCCGGTGAACGACGAACAGACTGCACAGAGAACAACGAACTAACGCCAAAGCAACATAGGTACAGCTCACAGCATCACGCAACCGCAAGACAATGATTCCGCGGCCGGGCGGCCGGACGGACCGCTCTACTTGTAGCGGGAAAACCCTGGCCCCGGCAGCTGCTTGGAGACGTGACCCTGCCTCTCCAGCACCCCGTCTCCCCACCCCTCCTTTAAACATACCAAACCGACATGGTGCGTTAGTTGACCTTCCACTGGAGCAGGCCGCACGAAGCGGAAACTAAATTTATTCTTATATACGCTCATAATTTATGTTGAGACTACTGTCAGTAAGTACACAAAATATTTATAACCTAACTGCTGACCCAGACCACACACCGTCGGGGAGCCGTCGGAAGCAGACTCCGTCAAGGTACCACCAGATGTCAATACTGAAAACCTAGCGCCTGTGTCTCTGCCGTGCAGATGAAAGGCTGTATGTCATATTTGCATGAGTTCCGATCGCTGAATAATCATCATCTCCCAATGCGAGATTCCCTAACGATTGCAAAGTCTAGTAGGTAAGCGCGATCTGATGTTGTGTAAACATGTTCTTCGGCGCCGCATGTCACCGTTCGCTGCCACTACGAACTCCTCTGGCCGCTGTGTTACATAACGAGCAGTTCATTTAGCCCGGGCGGCGTATCCGCACGCGCTGACGAGCGCGGCCACCCATCCCGCCGCATCTCGCGTGGTCCACCAACGATCCTGTCACTATATCTCGGCTGCACCATTTACCGATGTGTTTAATATCTCAACGATTATTGGTGATCTTGGGTTCGACTCCAGGGTTATCTAAGAAGGACTTCTCCTCAGATAGAACCAAGTGTTTCCACCTCACTGTTTCACCATCTACAGAATAGCGATCATCATCTAAAATTAACGTCAACTGTTAATAGATTGTAGAAAGGCACCTATGAGACCAGTGGGATATCGTGAGAGCGATGTACCGCTGCGGGACGGTCACCACCATCACCTCCACCACCACCTCTGAACAAAACGTTTATAAGTTGTATACATGTACAACACATATATGTCTAATGAATTCCGTTATTTAGTTCTCGTTAAATATATTGCATGGAGCGTGCGTGCGCAGACTGTGACGTGACGTGACGTGACGTGACGTGACGTGACGTGACGTCAGCCGTGGCACGACACGTCACGCCGAACAGCTGCGAATCTGTACCAGCAGAAAGTTCTTTCTGAAGGCTCTTCCGGCAACCCCTACGGCTTAATTTCGGATGTACCGAGCACTGAACTACATAAGCTACATAACTTATGCTGAAACATAAAACTTACTGCGCGCTTTGTACTGCAGCCGACTTCAACGCTGTATTGCCAAGTTCGAGTGGTCGCTCGGCAGCAAGGTCACGGTTGTCATGGCGACCTGGCAGGCAGTCGCACACCTCGCGACTTTCACCGACCACCAGCGGACGGCGAGCGGCGGGCGGCGGGCGGCGGGCGGCGGGCGGCGGGCGGCCGGCAGACCGTCCGGCAGACGGCTAACGGCTAACGGTGCATAGTCACCATCGCTGCGACCTTATCCCAATTGCGCGTGCTAACGGTACCCGCTGATCACTGCGCGGGTTCAGTCGCGCGAGTTATTTTACACGGGAACCTGCTTACTAGCCGCCATTATTGTTTTACAAGCGAAATTAAGGAAACTATTAAAAATTCTTTTGTGGCTCTCTCGGAGAAGGTAGGGCACGTGTCTCACCCTTCCTCTGATAAATATCATTTGAGTAAGAGTATTCCATCAAACTGCTGCGCCATACTACCCTGAACATAATAATGTTCGTTGACAAAGAATGTTGCCGTTTTCTGTGCTGACGTGGAGCCCAAACGTCCAACGACATAATTTAATAAAAGATGTGACTACAGTGACAGTGATGGTGACCCAGTTGTGAAGCTAATGTGAAAGCTGATCCAATAAGTTCAAAAAGAGGCAGGATACATGGATACGGTGGCAGATTTAGACAAAGTATACCAGCAGACGTTGTGTAAACTAGCACAGTCATAAATTATAACATGAGCACACCGCAATAGCCTGGCCCCACGCGGGTCACGGAAGTCAAGCGTGTACCGCTGTTATTACGTACGTGAAGGTGTTCACTTCAAAAATAACTAGTTCAACGTGAAATGGCGTCACTGGTTTATAATTAAGAGTAATAACAGTGGAGGCTGCGGCGAGAGGGCCACGAGGGACACACGCCCTCATTACGCGGAGAGGCCCTCGCGAAGTCCCGCGACCCGGAGAGCGTTACGTCACTTCTTTCATTTCCACGAGCAAGATATTTACATAACTCGCGTTTCCGGCCTCTATTTGTTATACCTCTCTTTCAGCTGAAGTTGTATAGAAATTAAAAAGATTATATGGAAATATATATGTTTATAGAGGGTGAAAGGTAATAGATGTAAAAGATCTGGAGGGGCTAATGTCTAGCTCGTATCCTATCTATCTATGTATGGAATACCCCATACAAAAACAATGCTTCTGGAGTTATTCATTTTTTAAATATTTTTCACAAAATTCTCCATTTTCTAGGAAAAATTTTGACGATTTTTTTCCTTACTTATTTCTACAGAAATTTTAATGTAATCATTATTGTCTAATCATTGTTTTATTAAATTAAATGAATAATCATCACTTAGGGGCTAAAACTTTTAAATTAGGTACTTTGAAATTGGTGGCAGTAAAAAATAAAGCGTCATGCATTTTTATTTAATCTTAAAATAAAATTTTATTTATAAAAAATTCGTATAAATCACATAAATAAGTACCCGACTTCGATACCCATTCGACAAGGTATAAGAAAGTACATAAAGTTATACATTACTAATTTAATTTATTAAATAAATCGTTGATTTTTTTCCATAAAATCGGAAATTATTTGATAAATATTTAAAAAATTAATAACTTCAGAACCATTGTTTTTTGGATGGGGTATTCCATATTTTGGATCTTTTATACCTATTACCTTTCACCCTGTATATATATGTACCAATTCCTGCTGAACATGTTCTCTGAACCCGAAAGCTGTTCCCATCCCCGTAGTTGCGAAGTAGCTATTGTCAGTTTTGTTTCGTTTGTTAGTATTATTATAGCCCGGTGTTCCGGCTGTTCAGACAGGCTGTGCCGGATCTGGTAGAAAGAGTGGTGAGCGGTAAGCGGGTCGCGGGGTCACAGACGCGCGAAACTAACACACATCAGGTAGTGGCAGTGCCGCCACATCACCATCATCGTCATCATTAGCCGAAAAACATCCACTGCTGGACATAGGTCTCCCCCAAAGATTCCCAAATCGATCGCTCCTGCGCCCTCTCAATCGCCGGACATCAGAGACCGTCGTTTGTAGGTGTTCTTTTAAGGGGATTTGGGCTATTTCCGACCAATCGGACATTGGCCAGACTTATTTCGTTAGAGTCGTGATGACCACTCGATTATTGGTACAGTGTGCGTGAATCCTACCGCTGACGAGCATCTGTCCAGATGGTGCTGGCGTTGCGCGCGCGTATTCATATAACATATTAAACGTACGACACAACGGTTTTGTTTCTTTTCCTGAAAACAATCTGCCAACAAAGTTATATTTACTTGAAACATTTCATTGCCATTACAGTGCAGTACAGCACAACCGAAGACGCTCCGTGCTGGCGCAGGAAGCGCTGGTGTTACGTCTGCAAGCTGGCCGCGTTTACAGCTCGAATGGTAATTTGAATGTAAGCCATCCATGCCACCAGCCACGCTCTCAGCAAGGAAACCAGTTCTGCATTTACACTACTAATACACGTGAACATAAGCTGCACTTACTGCCACTTGTTACTTAAGATTACAAAAATAATAGTGAGGTAATACGCGCGATGGAGTGCGCGCGCTGCTGCAGCACTGCGGCGCTGACGCAACAGCACGCCCGGACAATCGCAGATTGTAATTTCACGACAATTCACACATTTCGTTCCACACCTCTCTCAACCGGTAAACGCTGCATTATGAAGCTGGAAACTGGAAACGTTTCCGCCGCTGCGCAAAACAACAACAACGAAGCGAAAGCATTTCCGACGGTCACAGAACGTGCGGTCACGCTGCGAGGAGTTACACCGAACTCTCACAGCACCCGCAAGATATCCAAAAATATGACAACCTCTCGAACTGACTCTATATCGGAAAGTGGAGAGTTACCACAGACATTAACCTTTTTTCTTTTTATTTCTTTCTTCGCAAAGAAAACAGAAAAGAAACAAAACGGTCCTCTTGCATTTATTTTAGTTGGGGACCTTAATTGAAAAACGAATTCCTGTTCAGATCCACGGTAAGATTGGGCGATGTACACAACATGTATGTACGCGAGCAGTGCTACCAGCACTTGACATGACTGCACGCCAAGGAAGAACAAGCCGGCGGCGGCGCTGACTCACGCCCGTGACTCACTGTAACGGGCTCGCGGTACACTTTCCTCGTGGACAGCGGCGGCTGGCCGACCTTTGACTCCGACATCCGCGCACTGTTCACTAAACACTTTATTAAATAAATCTTTAAGAAGTCACCCTGCCTTGAGAGAAACTCAGCGAGAGGTGAAGTCGTTCGTCCTCGGCGATAGTCCTCAGTCTGGAGTGATCGAGTGATTATCGTTGGAGACACAACCGTACTGAACCAGGACGTACCTGATCCGTCATGAATCAGTCCCCGATATCCTGAAGTGTTTCTCATTATTTCAAATCGACTGTTCCTGTCGCATTACTCGCGCATGTACTCTATTGGCGCTGCTCTGCGGCGGCACCTTCTTACTCATTTCTAACCTGATTAATTTTGTGCGGAGCTGATGATTCCAGAAAAATGTTTAGTGCACAGGGTTATTTTGTAAGTTAAGACATAAGCTTAACGCGGATGCCCGCACTGTGCACCGTGCACCGTGCAGCAGGCTCATAAATCTAGTACACGTTAACTCAACATCGACAATGTATGTTAATTGGCCTCGGTTCAACTGACGAGTGCTCCTCTACAATGGGGCCCGCGGGCGTGCGCGTGTGCGTCCGTGCATGCGTGCGTGCGTCCGTCCGCGTCCGCGTGCGTGTGCGTGATGCGCACGCGCTGTAGTCGGTCGCGATGTTCAAATGGCCCATGGAAAGTGTGCCGCTGCCCGCTCCCTGCCCACAATCAGACTACAATGGCGAGAGCTCGGCGTCATGTCCCGCCAGCAATTAATCCGCCGCGGCATCGCCTGGCAAATATACGCTCTAATTCTAACAAAAACAAAATTATTACTCTAAAGTGATAATCAAAGAAAAAACAATTTCCGTAGTTTACTATAGTGCAATATAAAAACTTGATAATCCGCAAATTGCACCGTATAGAGTAAGGAAGTATAAAATCATTTGGTACGCGACGGTACGACTAGTAGAATTAAAAGTAAAAAAGTTAAACTTTTGTGGGAAAGGACTAAGTCCAGCAGTGGGCGTTTTTCGGCTAGTGATCACCATTATTTGTTTTAGTTACCTATCTCGCGTCTTGATGTAGAGCAGTGATTCCCAAAGTGGTCTATATCGACCCCTAGGGGTCTATGACAACCTGCAAGGGGTCTACGTCAGAGAAAAAAAATTTGGAGGTCCATGAAATGAAAATGGGGGTCCACGATAGTGGATCTCAACACACACACTGACAGTACCTATTTACTTACAGCATACTATCTTATAATATCAAAACATATACATTATTTATAAAAGTACCTGTGAAGTAAAAATGTATTATATAAGTATAAATTAACTTGTGTTTTACTTTAAGTTTTTAACATTAAACTGCACTGCAGTTAGAAATTTACAGGAAATCAATATCAGGTAAGTAGGGGGTCTACCCAACACGGAAAAACGTGGCAAGGGGTCTACGACACAAAAAAGTTTGGGGAACTCTGGTGTAGAGAATAGAACTAAAGCAGTGTGTAGACCTGACCAGCTAACCGAATAACGTTGATGAAAAAAAGTTAATAAAATATTTTTATAAGAAGGGTCTAAAACAAAATAACATGAGATGAACAGGAAGATTCGAAGATCCGCCGGCTGATGGTAATGAATAGAATGGCATCGGTGAAGTAAATGAATAGAGTCCATTCTTGCTACTGCAGCAATGTGACTCCCACAAGAGATATCTCCGAGTAGAAGTGGATAACATCATACCTGATACATCCCTATAATAACATGAAACGCCAATCCGTCTACCTTGTGTACTTCTTGATTATTTGACAATAACGATTAATAATTAAATATTTGAAGACATCTAAAAAGGAACTGAACCTCATTAACCATCTACCGTTCAACCACCCATTCGTTGGGGTTCCGTGCGACGTGTGCAACAATAAACTAGAAATGATTCTCTTCAAGTGTCAAATCTTTATTATTAACAATTAACGAGACATTTATTAGTGTTTATCTTCGTCATTAAAGGCTTACAGCTTCCGGTAAAATGTTACTGTGTTTCAGTTTATAACACGCCAGGTTGATGACAAATGAGTATGTTACTCTTTTCCCGTATCTACTAGTTACTGAGTGCTGGCGTTACGTTACACTCAACATCTAAAGAATTTGCGACAATCCACAATGAGAGACACGAAGCGGTAAGGAGCTGCCGCCGCGCTGTCACCGACAGGTGGGGGCTGCAGCACGGGCGGGGCTCTCCTCGAGACCGGGTCAAGTGGCTCTTCGCGCAAAACAACCGGAATGTCGGTGCCCCGCCGCTCGCTACAGGGACGAGGACTCCTACAGAACGTACGTGTGTAAATATTATTTGATAGGTAAATAAGCAAGGTACTGAACCCCACTTTGATCCATATCTTGGTGCGATGCACGGGCATGCGCTCACGTGACTTACCCGGTCTGCGGTAGTGCGGCGAATTCGGCCAGGAAGTCAGTTAAGTACTAAGACAAACAAACCCGACCGTACACTAAAGATGTACATACACAACCACACGTGTTGCATTCAAACATATGCATTTCCGCTGCTGTTGCAGTGCTCTCGCTGTGATGTCCTAATGGTAAGGCTTTTGGAGAAGGTGAGGCTCCCCTTCGACAGTGGGTTTACCCGGGTGTGGGGTGCACGCGCGGCCATTGCGATGTGAGGCGTGGTGCCCGCGATGCCCCCGGCGCTCCGACAATTACATTACGCAACTCCTCACCTCGACGCTCTCCGCGCTTAGTATTCCCCGGACGGCGGCGGCGCCGGCGCCGGCGTTCAATTATACCATATTAGTTGCATAACCCACTACACATGCTGCGGCCGCGGCGGTGGCGGCGGCAGCGTGCTGCGCCTGCGCGTGCACGTGAGCGCGCTGCATGCGTGCGCGGCGCGACCGACGGAATATCTAGCAATGCGCATGCGCACGTGATCTTATCGACGGACTGTTTCGCACCAGTGATTCAGCCGAGGCAAAACCAGAGGCGGAGGCAGAGGCGGAGGCGGAGGCGATGTCTGCCGTCCTAGTCGATTATACAATTAGTCGGAGACGTTTTTAGTTATTATGCAAAAAGCGCGGCAGAGGTCATTGCGTCAGTGTTTAACATTCGCGGCGCGGCGCAGCCTTCGGCGGCGGCGGGTCGGCGGGTCGGCGGGTCGGCGGGATCATGACAAACGAACGAAACAACCCTCCTGACCATCATGCAACCCAGTGACGACACCACTAACGGAATGCCTCATTTTAAAAACAATAAACGGCATCCGATATTTACGTTGTTTTTTGTATTTAACGCGAAAATAATGCGCGCCTGATTATCGATACTAAATTTCCAAACAAAAATATGTTCACCTAACAGTTCGTGACGGCAAAAAGGATAAGATTAAAACAGAAATAATAATATGTAAGCTGAAAGAAAATCAAACTCAAAATATACGAAAATTTTACCAAAACAACCGATGTTTTTAATAGACTAGCACAAAGTGTTACTGGGTTATCTGACAAAACGGAAACGAATCAATAAGGATATAATTTCGCACAATTCCTAAAAATCCAATGAATTTAAAAATAAACCTGGAAAGGTTGTGAAGACGACTTAGTTATTAATAAGTCGAAGGATAAACGGCAACAGGACGGAGGTAAAGGACTCACCGGCTCGTCGTGCGGCTGCCTCCGTGAACACGTAACATTTGACAGCGTGCGGCGGGTCAGCGCGGTGCGGTGCCGTGCCGCGCATGCGTACGTGCGTGCGTGCGTACGGCGCGGGGTCTGGGGCGCGAGTGCGCGCTGCCGGGCCGGGCGCGGAGCGGCGGGGCGGGGCGCGACGGGGCGCGGCGGTAGGGGTGGGGCACGGCGGGGCGGCGAGGGGCGCGCGGTGCGGGGCGCGGCGCACCCCTCGCCCCTCGCCCCGCGCCTGCAACAGCCTGCATTCTGCTGATTTCGCGAGCGCTCATCACTCCTGTCCACCGGGGCAACGACCGCCACATTTATTTTTTCAATTTTCCCCGTATAGACTACACCACTAGAACTGCTTTTTAAATAATAGCTACTAGAAAACAAAAACCGGTCATCTGAGAATTCGGAGAGAATTTAATCTGGCTTCAACGTAAATAAAACCATTCTCTTGCATTAGTCGTGAGCTTCTGAATGGCTACGAATACACTTTAGTTCTCCGTCAAGCTCCAGCAAAGTTCACCCGTAATGATAAGGAGTCTCTCAAGCTCGTGAACAACTTCTTTCTTATAAGAAGAGTGCGAAGTATTGTTCTTAAAAACAATTTAACTGTTGATAGAAGTCTTCTTAGAAGCTTTCCAGACGGGTACCGCTTCCTGTGCTCCATCCTTAGGTAATTCAAACCTTTCGCCGCCGAGTTACCACCGCCAGTCAACAGTTCCAGTTAGAAGTTCAAGATTAAATAAAGATTTGTTTCAAGTTGCAGAAGTAGGCACCCTCCAACACGTTTACCCGTGCGCAGGTTGTGAGGGAAATTTATAATGACAGTGTTAAGTGCATTCAAGCAAGTTGAGGCGAAACGTTTTGGGTTAAGATAAGTTAAAAAGATTTGTTCGATTATATCATTTAAGAAGTATCATCAATGATAATACTGATGTTAAGGATCTAACCATGAGGTCGCAGGTCCTGTCGAAATCGGGACGTTATAATTCAGTTGGATTTATAATCATCAATTGTCGTGACAGTCCTGGCGAGAGTCTTCCTGCCGACATGTTTAATTTACACATTATGTAAAATGTAATTACTGCAACATAAACGGTTGCATTGCGCGCACTGTGCACCCAACGTGATATTAACATGTGCAAGTGACGCAGCGCGACAGGCAACACTTAGTACGTAAACCAGCTTCGGAGTGCTGGCCCGCACACCAGGGTATTCCACAGCCGCCACACGGAGCGCAGACTGTACACTCCCGACGTTGACGCTGACGTTGACGCTGACGTTGATTAATCAAAACTACAATTCTATAACTTACTCGAATCGTCATATAACTTATGAAAGTACTCATCCAAAGCACAAAGCAGCCACAAATAACTTAATCAGCTTTAACAAGTTGCAGTTTGCTCATCGCTCCAAGCTACGCTATTGTTAATGCTTCCTGAAGCAGGCGTCGGCAACGTCTTATTAATAAAGGACGTAGAACTGCGCACAATGCGTATACCGCTCTCGCTACGCACGCCACACACCCTGCATACGCTGCACACGCTTCGGACGACACGCACTATGTCCACGCCGCGCACGCAGCCCACGCTGTGCACTCTGCACACCCAGTGCACGTTGCCTGCGATGCGCATCTAACACATGCTGTGCACGTTGCGCACGCTATGCACGCTGTCCACGCTGCGCACGCTGCACACGGAGCTTCAGTTGCGCTAATTTTTATATTGTTTACAGTTCGTGTACGAGTGTCTCGAGCGTTCGCGTCTACTCGCCCACAAGTGTTCGCGTTCATTTGTGCGTGTTAATGTTTAAACGCAAGAGGAATTTAACCTTCATATATCATATTTTGGGAAATCAGAGTTTACTTGCGTGTGAAAATACTTCTTACTCCCCCAACACGTCACCGTTGGTACCCATCAAAAATATAATAATACGTGTGACAAAATGGTATAAAGAAGGAAATGTTTTGTCTGTCCTAAACCTATTGTATACACACACGTATATATATGTATATATATATATATATGTGTATATTCATCATCAGCCGACAGACGTCTACTGTTGGACAAAGGCCTCCCCGAAAGATCTGCGCTGTTCGCGACCTTCACCAGACAGTCAGCATGGTCTCCGATACCGCCGGTCACTAGGGGCCGTTGTTTGTAAAGATTAACATAGGGTGTTTTGGGCCATTCCCCACCACGTTGGCCCATTTTGAGTTTATGGAAACCAGAGCCCCATTTGTTGATTAGCAGGGTGCTCCATGAGCAAATGAGCAGATGAAGTTAGCCCCACGAGTTATTTTGCGGGAGCCCTTACACCATTGAAGCGTGTATGAAAACATAATCATCGCCTTCTAAAAGAAGAAGAATTACAATTTCTAGCGAGCCGCTGGCAAACACGCGCAGTTCCATCGAGCAGCCTTATCCCGCAATGGACAACAGTACCATTGCCGTGGCCTTTCGTCCGATGACGTTACTGTAAGCGCACCTCGCTTCCAAATGATCCACGTACCCGCATGACGTCCGGCAAGATTTGGACTCATCTGTGATGTAGCCATTGCACAATTTTGTGCTTACGGCAACAACTTGCTGATTCATTCCTACGTCGGAAGGTAAAGTCCAGTTTGTAAGCACTGGTGATCTGGATATGATTTCACAATATCAAAGTTCGCTACAGCTGGCAGTAGTTATTACAGATGAAGATTAATAAAATAAAATGAAATATTAATAAAGTATGGGGAGTGATCGCGCGCTGTCAACAATTGGCGGGAACGAGCCGTAATGGCGGGAAGCGCCGCGCGCCGGACGCGCTCAAGGCGAAGCAAATAATTAACGAAAGACGCTCGGCGGAGCTTCCTCGTCTTACTGCCGCCTTACTCGTAATACCTTCTTAATAATACAACCTTGTTTAAATCCTTATTCGTCCACAGCATCCCCATCGACGGCGACCAATGATGATTCCCAACGTGTCATAGTATGTTGATAGCTGGAACGCAGCAACGCTCTTATTGCGGCAGCTTCACAATATGTGGCTGGTATAGGCAAAGAGTTCACTGACTGCGCCGTGGCGCCAGTTATTTTTATTACTCGTCATTAGGACGAATGTGCACGGCAGGTAACAAAAACTGCAGTGGGGCATTGTCCCAGTCCACCGACGCAGCAGGCCCGTCACCACTTTATTTAATCAGGTGGTGGTGCGAATCGACGCGCGCACAAAGCGGCCGTCCCGATCACTGTGCACTCACTGAGATTCAAAGTTTAGATGAACCGACGGACATTAACGAATCACTTAGAAGTCAAGAAGAAGGTTACATCAGGACGGGGCAGCGGTACTTTGCGACAGTGGCGTGTGCACCAGCCGTCAGCGGTCAGATTCCCAGTCACAAATGTCAGGGCAAAACCAATCGAGAGGACCAACTGGACAGTGAAGTGACTGTTTTCAAACTCTCGCGTTGTTCATCAGCCCGCGTAGAATACCAAGTACTCGTAGGGTAGGTTTTTTACCGCAGTGATTTGACTAACTGCAGCAGCATTCAAGTGCGCACACTACTCCTTATCGCCGCTGCGGCGGTGCACATGCAGATGGACTTCCGGAGCGGGGGTCTGTGGTGCTTAGTGAGTGGCACACGTCCATCGTCAGTTGCGTTTGTTATACATACCACGCAGTTTCAAGTGGTCCCTTAATATAAACATTTACGTTTACCCTTAACATAGTACAGGATCTACTAGGACGTGAAATGTTTTAAATTTGTAAAAAGTATTCCTTAAATGATTTAGTTTCAGACGCGTTTGCCCTGGGGCGGGATGTCCCCGCGGCCGGCAGCGCTGCGGGCCATGGCGTGCTCGTCAGAGCGCTGCGTCCGGTGCACTCGGTTAAGTTCACGCGATGAGCGGCCATTGCCCAACCAGTTACTCAAGCCTATACAAAATAATAGATGGTTCATGTCGCAATTGCTGCAGTTGGCGAGTACTTCCTCCCAACGAATGCTAGGTCTCGACTTGTCTAGCGGCCACGCGATACGACCGTGGCATGGTTGCTCACGGTAAAGCGCAAAAAACCTCCGGGTCCAGGCAGTGTGAGTTAGGGTGACTGAGGAGTCGTTAATGTCGCTTTTAGCGAGGGGTCCAGGCCGGGGCCACCCGCCCCGTCCCCGTGGCCTGAATATTACTTCAGGTTGGAAGTCTAAACAAAAAAGAGAACGAGATGCGAAGTTCACCTTCAACATAATGTATTCGGGTGTATGGCTCCGTTGCCAAAGACCCACGCAGTTCCTTTTTTTATTTTATTAGTTTTTTATTTCAATGAAGCGACGCGACGAGCGGGACGGCCACCTGATGGTAAGTGATACGCCCGCCCATGACAACGTGGCGCTAGTTATGATGGTATACTTAGTCCGGTCATGAGTTCTCTTACAAATGAAATGCAATTTTTTTAATGAACTAATGTAATGTTATTAAAGTTAATACCTAGATATTCATTAGACTCAACAAAAAATAAAAAAAGTATTCTATTCGAAATGGCCACCTTTGGCTTTTATACAGGCCTTTAATCTATTTGGCCACATATCACGAATATATGGATTGACGCACTGTCTCCAAGGGAACCTCCCACCACCGCCACTGCTTACTACTTGCTCCAAAGATCTTTTAAGAGACTCAATGTCGTCGCGTCGTTTAGAGCAGAAGCAGGCCATGTCCTCTAAAGCTGAGCATAATTTGAAGTCTAAAGGGTTGAGGTCTGGGCTAGATGAGGGACAGTCTTCAGCATGAGCAACCGGACCGGCTCCATACCCACTTTGTGCAAGGCGATCACTGCAATCCTATTTTCTTTAACACCCCCACCCCATTCCATATTGTAATTTGATAATGAACACCAAAATATGTGAGATGGCGCAAAATCGAAAGGAGTTTTTAAAATAATGTACTAGTTCCAAATTCAAAATAATTAAAAAGTTGGAAAAAAGAAAAGTTTTTATGTGACAGTAGTTATGGGCAGACTAGTTACACCATACTACATTGCGCTTGTCCCCTGACACACAAGATGTTGAGTATCGTTACTCCAGTAATTACATCAACTACAGCGCCCTTCAAACCGGATCACAGTAATGTCCGCACAGTACTGTGTGTCGGCTGCAACAGGCGCTGCGGTGGTACCTACCTAGACGAACTCCGGCAACACAGACCTAAAGCCAGTTTCTGCGGCCAAGAGTACTGTGCAAACATGACTGTGTTCCAGCTTGAAAGGTGCCGTAGCTAGTGGAATTAGTTCAGTATAAAAACTTAACATCTTACGTGTCAAAATGACGAGCAATGCGGTGCTGTGTTGATCATCCTAATTACGCGTATCACTCACGATCGGGTGAACGTCGGCTCGTCGCGTCGCCTCGTCGGGTCAAAAGGAATATCTCTGACCAAACAGTTTACCAAGGCTCACATTGGTCTGAACACCTAGAGATATTTATTACTAACTTAACCTTCTAACACCAGTGATGTATTTAACTCCAGCGCCCTTTAAACCGGACTGCGTACTTCCATATCATTTGTTGCGTGCTGAACTAATTATATTAATAATAAAATTTAGTAAAAATTAAGCAAACCTCGCGTACTTTCAGTCACGAAATTCGAGTGAGCGTTACTCCCCACCTCACCTGGCGTGACCTAGATCATTCGATTTGAACACTAAACACTTGCAATCAAGTCAATAAACTACTTGTTTGTGAGCCGCGGCGGGCGCGGTGAGTGCGCGTGCGCAGTCAGCGAGTATGAGATCAATTATTTACAAATTCATGTAAACTGATTCCTTAGGAAAATTGCAATTGTCAGGGTATTGAACGCAATCGGATTTAATGAAACTGTTCTTTTTAACCTAACCAACCGGATGTTCCCCCAACGGGTTTCCGCCTTGACGTGGTGGAGGGGCTTAGTAACCGTGGCCCGAGACACGGTGAAGCGAAGTGGAACTCACCAGGCCGGCCCGCGGCGAAGGGCTAGCCAAAGCGGCCGCTCCAAGTTAGAGCACCGGTTGAATAACTGGAGCTCAACGGAGCGGCCGTGCTGCAGGGGCGGTTGCAGCCGAGATGAAGTTGCAGAAGGAGTACGCAGGGTGGAAGAGGAATGTCGGTATTGCGATACGCCGTTCTCCCTATCCTCCTTGGCCGTTAACGGGTGGCGGCGGGCCCAACATCTCTCCGCCGCGGGGAGCCGAGAGAGGTTTTCTCCCGTGACTGCCATGGTCTCTGGGCGAAGGGTTCGGGGAAATCCGGCGCCCGCGCGACTGCAGAAGGCCGAGGAGGGGCGCGCTGCATGTTCCGGCGTACCCTGGAATGTGAAGGTTCATCCCTCCCTCCCGAGGGGAGGCTGCGAAAGCGGCCAGCGCCGGCAGGGTCGCGGTTGTAAGCGCAAGCATTTCCATGACCCTGCCATCAGGCGACAAGGCGGAAGATCGTGGGGGTTTTAATCGGTGCAAGTCCGTCATAACCGTCCTTGCTCCCGCGAGGATAAGTATGCGTAAGCATTTCCCCCACGTACAAAAAAAACCACCGGATGTTCAGGAATCCACTGTAGAGAACAACCCTTATGATCTAAGCATTAGTGAATGACACAAAACATTTTTATCCGTGAATGAATATTTATGGATTTTATACATTTTACTGCACGATGCCATAAGGCGAGCAAGATCCCGTAGCTGATGGTGGTATTACTGCTGCCCATCTCAGTGAAGGGCAAGTATTTGATCCACACTACTGTATCATGGTCATCGCTTTGAGACACGAGGTGTTAAGACCCTTCACCGCAGTTTACTAGCTCACTTAAAATACGAGTAAGGACACAATAATATTTGTTTGGCGGTGAGAATGGGAGCTGAGGAGGTAACTCCCGACACCATCTCCGGCTGAAGAGATCTACCACCACAACAATATCTAATCCAATTAATCTCAACTTAACCAAAACCGCCCAAACTCTAACTTATACTACAATAATTAAAAAGTAAAATAACAATAAATCTAATCATATTAATGAGCGGCAGCGGAGGCTCGGAGGCTGTGGATGAGACGCAGCTCGGAGATGACCTGGTGGCTGCTGCATGCCCGCGCCACGCCGCCCGCCTTGCAGAAACACATCAATCGTCCTTAATGTACCATCACAGTACCCTCACCACACCGTTACAACACGCAGGTATTCCACATAACACTCATAATCACCAATGCATCAGAAAAGGGAGTCGGTTCATCGCTGACGTGGTTATGTCCAAGCGACACGTGGCGCTTCTACAAGATCGCTCGTGCACCGGCGAGTTCCTGGATGTAAAGCCTCTGCGTGAGACACTCTAGCAGTGCGCGGTTCTACTTCTCCTGTACTCGTATACCTGATCATCGATACAAAGCTCTTCTCCTTGACGCTTCGGCTGAATAAACCTAAACCATTAACGGTACAAATTAAAATCGCGGTTCAGTTGCTTCGGAGTTGCGTAGCCACCATCAGGGATTTCAATACCTTAAACCACTACCACTGCCACTACCAGGGATCGCAATACCAGGACACCGAATACCGGCACTTCTAGCCACTTGCTCCATTTTCGTAATACCATTCAAATACCTGTTTTTCTGTATTTACCACAAAATATTGAAATTTTCCGCACTAAATGTCCCGGAGTCCCCGGCATTGCAACATGGTATACAGTTTTGTATTTTCACCACCTTAGCAGGCGGAGGATCAGGATTGGCGATAGGCGGGACAAGGTTTTATCAAATCAAAGTTCAATTCAGAAATCGAAGACAGCAAAAAGCATTCCATGAGAAATCCATTTATTTGTAGATGAGGGGGTTCGCGACCAGCGTCGTTCACCGCTGGCACTACCACCAACTAGCGCAGACGCCGGTGCGTGGAACTAAAGTTCCCGGCTTAGCGGCATTATGTCTGCTGAAGCCGCCGTCCAGGTGTTTAAGGACAACGCCTACTGACTAGTAACATCGACAGTTTTTAGTTATTGCCCCCACTTGGTGATAATCTATATGTGGTTGTCATTTATGAGGAGGAGCACTTTTTGTGATGTAAACATTTTCTGATAAAGCTGGCGAGCTGAACAAACAAACATTTGCATTTTGTAAACGTTCTGACACTGGTGCTCCGGAGTAAAAGGTGGGCGGCTGAGCCTTATCGCTCAACAAGCGAACCTGCGCGGGGCAGCGTGTGGCTCAGCGATGGTGCCCAGAATTTAGCCCCTGGTCAGAGACGTGTAACACAAAGTGTAGAGGGCCGTCGGTGCGTTCTATGAGGTTCCGGAGCCTTTCCGAATGCACTGATGCAGACTACCAAAGGGGTTTTAGTGAGCAAGAATCTTACATAACCCCGACTTTTCCTCCCTGAAATAAAAAAAGTACCACTGCAGCGCCTAGAGCAGTCCATAAATAGTACTGTGCGAACGTTGCTATGATCCGGTTTGAAGGGCGCTAGTGAAATGAGCACAATATAGTGCAGTATACATATTTTGAATAGGGCAACGTTGTTATGGTAACATGGTCTTAATGTGGCACGTCCAGGCGAGCGTCCCGCTCACTTGGTCGCTTCGTTCAATAAAAAAAAATCTCTGTGTGCCAGCAACCAGGTGTACTGGTGCGTGTGCAGCGCCGGGTACCCGCACGGCCGGCTGCGGGCTCCGCGTGGGCATGCTCACAACTGTATTCGTATTGCCTGATTAGCAGGTGTGCGCGGCGCATCCTTGCATATTAACCTTGCTCATTCGAGCGCATTGAATCATACCTAGTGCATTCATTGACGCTCTTTCGGATATGCGCGAGGGTGTGGGGAGGGGGAGGGAGACGGGGCTCACGTCGCGGCGGAGCTTTGAGTGCGAAAGCAAAAAGGTCTTTAAATATTACTTTTGATATACTGACTACACAAGACTCGTCTGCTGCGTCAATTCCCGGATGTTGACGTTCACGAGCACATCCTATCTATTTGTAGTATTTTCCGCAATTCAAACTTTTATCCATCGGCAAAAGTATAAAGCACGACGTCTGCCTCAGCCACCACTGGGTTGCGGCCTCACCATCACTGTTCACTCGGCGAGATTGACTCGAACGACCTTCAGCAGTCTCTCCGCAGCATCCTACGGCCTCCCCGCGTGCTCCGCGGCCGGAGGGCGCGCCCTCTATCGATCCGCGCGCCCTCCGCAGCCTCATCCCTTGTCCCCCCCCTACCGCCGCCAAGTGCCGCCACTTGCGGTAATTAACAATTACTCAAAGCTCTCGACGCTATAACATCTTCCATTTTACTCAATGAAGTAAGATCGTCAAAGCGTTGAATATAATTATTTGATGTAGAACCGGCTACGCACCGGACCTGCTTCCTTGCATTGACCGGGTTAATGGAACACAAAGTTAAGTAACGGATAGTAAGGTTGTACTCGTGGGGCGGCCGCAGGTACCACTAACTACTGGTACGCGCCGTGGAGACCATTCCTGCATCTTTACTTTGTAATATTTGATTTCGTTTCATTTACAGCTAAGAGTAGGCCAACGTTCAGCTAACACTGACGGTTAACAACTAATTACTGCCGTAACGAGAGTTAACGTCGTGTGTCAAAACGACGAGCGCAATGCAGTGCAATGTATACCATCCTAACTAGCGCTAGTAATGTGCAAACTGAAACATTACTGTGTTCCGGTTTGAGAGGCGCAGTAGGTAATGTAATGACTGGGATAACGAGACTCGACTTCTTATATCCCGGGCGACGATGGGAAATGCGGTGCAGTGCACATCATCTCAACTAGCGCTACGTCGTTAAGGGGAAGACGTATCACTTACCATCGGGTCTTTTTCGTCTCGTCGATGTGACGAGTAACAAAAAGAAAGACGATTAAGAGGTACACGCGCGGAGGCAAGGCAATGCCGCGTCACCGCCACATTAGCTTATTAATATTTTTAATTGGAACATCGACCGCTTAAAGTTCGCAGCCTGTGAAACTGGGCTGCAGCATGCGGACGTGTGCAGTAACAGCAGGCACCTCCCCGCACCCCGCCACGACCGCTGTTCCTCCAATTGACTGACACACGATATGTTTGTCGAACTAACGCGAATCAGCATACTCGAGTAATCGGAGCCCGCCGTGCCGTTTGCCGATGTCGCCGGGCAGTTCCTGCTGTCAGCACAAATACAATATCACACCTCCAAATCGAACATTTCCATTGCGTTTGCAATTTCATGAATTTAGCTGCGTGGCAACGAGGTAACCTTCCGTTGCCCCTGCGCTCTGTAACATCACTCAACTCCTGCCATAATTTCCGTTGCAGTACATTACATTACTTTGCTAAAACCTAACTGTTCGCGTGAGCTGTGGCAAAACGGAAGTCCGTTACGAAAAGCTACATAAATCACAAACCACTCGTTAAATCCTAAAAATAAATATTAGATAAAGGAAAACGGAATAATGTAACTGTTCGATACTCTGAATTGTGATCCATTGCTTACTGTGTATGCGCGTGCGACGCGCTGTTGGCGGATCGATCAGACGTCACCTGTGCGTCGTATACGGGAAACGGGCAAACCCGCATTAACGCGCAGTCGCAGTTATTTTAACTTGAGAAACATTATTGGGTGAACAGCACATTATACAGCTGGAGGAATAAATAAAGGATTCTCTAATATGTTGAGTTGTTTGTAAGCGCGCCCACCTGGTCTCCGAGCGCAGTTCCTTGCAGCCCAAATACCTGACAAAACGGCCTTACAATTTGCGAGAAACTGAAAAGTTACTTGTCTAGCCCACTTTCCTTAATACCTTCACTTTAGCCAGGCAAAAACATGCTCTGTTGTATAAGTTGAGGGTTCGGTGTGGAGTGGCAAGCGAATGACGACCTCCATGGTCCACAATGTGAAGGGAAATTGGAGATTCTCAAAGGTTCCATTTATTGCGACGGGGCAAAAGCTCGGCGCCGCTTTCAGCTGGAGGATGACGACACGTTTTCTGAACTAAACAACCTGCTCGGCTGCAGGCCGTTCCCAATTCCCTGCCCGATGTGGGACACCTAGCCAGGCAAACGGGAACTTTTAACTTATAAATGAAAAATAAGAAGAAACGTCGAATTGTTGAATTTCATGCAGACAGTCACACAGGAAGTTTATAAATACAAACATTCTGAAAATATAACATCTGCAAAGTGATTTAAAACAGGTACAACAACTCGCTTAACTGTGTTCCGGTTTGAAGAGCGTTGTACCTAGTGTAATGTAATTACTGGGGTAACCAAACTCAATGTCTAATGTTCCGAACTATGACCGCAAGATGGTGCAGTGTATACCGTCCTAACTAGCGGCACGTTGTTTTGGGAGGACGTATCGTTATTTTTTTTCAACGTTCACCAGGTGTCATTCAACTGACAACTTATGTCCCGTTGAGACATAAGTTGCGAGTCTCGTTACCCGAGTACTTTGATTAGCTCCAACATCCTTATAACCGGAAGAAAGTAAAACTTTCGCACTACTATTAGGCAACAGGAATAGCAGTGGTGATACCTGCCCAGAGGGCCTCACGCGACAGGGATCTACCACAAGTAGATTTTAGTCAAGTATATATCTCGTGATCGCTTGTTGATGCTGTTTACTACACTTAAAATTGCTTGTCAACGATAAGGTTTATTTTTCTGCATCTTTTTTACATCCGCTAACAATCTGTTCGCCTTTGACGAAGATTTATTTCCCTTTTAACTATCAGTCTGGTGTAGAACTGGTGCTACTGCCGAAGCGATCAGCTCGTCGAATGCCTAAATCACAATGAATGCAAACGTTTATGGACACTGCGGTGACGCGAACAATGGGTTCACGCGTTCCAATTGCGCAGAAGGCGACCCGCGACCTGAATGTGGGCTATGTCAATACGGCCTGCGTGGAAGACAAACAATGTACTATCTATATTCTTAACTCTATTAACGTGACACCCAAAGCTGGACTCGGAACAGATAGGGATCTAACTTCTCCAGGAATTCTCTACCAATCAACCTAGTAAATTAGGAAATGCCGTGGTGTGTTAGGTGAAAAAGTCAGAATAATGTTTTATAAATTAAAATATCTACTTATACACAAACTTACATTAACACGTACTTAGATCAGTGGGATCTGGCGCGGCCAGATGTCCACTTCAGTCATTTATGGCGTTCGTCTGCCAAACTGTCCAACTTTATGACACCGGAACAAAAAACATTGATAATAAACAGAAACTGCTCTATTCCGCAGTGTTTCCACTAGTAGGGTAACATTTTTAAAAAAAGAACTAATAAAAAAAACCGTTCCGCTGAGGACAGGATTCGAACCTGCGCGGGTAGAACCCATTGGATTTCAAGTCCAACTCCTTAACCACTCGGACACCTCAGCCGCGGTGGGTGCGACGAAACAGCAAGTCGTGTGATTTGCAAAGTGTATAAAGAAAAAGTGAATGTTCAAATGTTATTGAAATAGTAATGCGTTAGTGTTGTGTCAGCGGAGACCGGAACCACGTCTGCGCCGGCGCAATTCGACTGGTGGAAAAGTAACTAGATTGTAGGAAATCATTTAAATGTCAACTTTATTAAACTAATAGCAATAACGACTTAAATTAGATGAGACAAAGCATCCGTTGTTAATTTTTCGAAGGGCTAGCGTCCTTTCACTAACCGTAACCTGCCCTGGGACTAAAGCTCAGAGACCACGTCTACGCCGAGTGTCAGTCATGTTTATTTGTCTTGAAAACCGTGGCTAATTAGGCCATTGACTGTTAAGTCGCTCTGCCAAAACAAGGCGACAGGCAACTCAGGGCAAGGCCAAGATCTCAAGCAAAACTCGTTTTGTCAAGCGGTCACTAGCTCTTTTCATCACCTGATGATGCCGGATCCAAAACTCTGCTCTCTCTTAATTCTTCGCGCATGTCTGGCACCTTCAAGATGCCTCGAATGTATTCCTCCAAATCAACGCAATATTGCATTACAGTCTGAGTCATTTTCGTCATAAAAAAACTCTATCCCTCATCTCTCATGGTTCCTTTGGTTTAGAAGCAATGCTCCAATGCATAACGGGATAGGATTCTGATATCGTTTAGTGTTTTGTTTCAAAAGTCAAAAACATGAAAATATGATAATAATGATGATAATAATTATGAATATGACTGCAGCCGCCGGGACGGACATGTAAAAAAATATTATTTATTCAGATGTACGGCGACGCGCCGAGGTCCTCGAAACCGGCTAATGACAACCTGTATGAGTACATAAGAAGTTATTAATGCATCGATTCTAACTCAGTAACAATGTCGTAGAGAATATATAATAATTGGAAGAAATGCTATTATACCGAGGATGATAAGAAATATGAGTTGTGATAAGGAACAATTCGTCACTAGTTGACGCGGCTGAGGTGTCCGAGTGGTTAAGGAGTTGGACTTGAAATCCAATGGGTTCTACCCGCGCAGGTTCGAATCCTGTCCTCAGCGGAACACTTTTTTTTTGTAACATTTCATAAATAAAATTTCAAAGATAAGGATATCTCATACAAACATCAATTTATTTATTGTAATTGCATTGCAAAATTGTTAATTTATTTTTATTTAAAAAAAAATACTGAGTACTGTTCAAACCCGTTCCGATATAATATTTCATGATTTAAAAGTTTGCAATAATTTTTTTTAGTTGAAAGTAATTTTGTATTAAATTAATATATTCATTACTACATAGGATTTGTCATGGAAGACAGTTCAAGCGAATGCAAAATTACTTCAAATCAATATGGAAATGTACAACATGGCTCAAACAATCCAGCCCAAGATCGTGTGTAATGCGCCTCGAGCACGGTGCTGCTGCATACATTTTAACTAATACCTCATTGTGATGGATGAGTAGTTAACTATCAGCAACTCGTGTCACATTATCGTCTAACAAAAGGTAGTAAAGTTATAGTCCAGTTAGAAATGCAGCGCTCTCATGAAAACAATCCGGGCACTCCAGACAGCCTTGGTGCAGTGGAGCGCATCCGCCAGTGCCGCGCTCGTCATCCAGCCCGGCTCACTGACGAACTAACGTTTTCATCTTGCTTATACTCGTACAATAAAGCAACGAGGCGCGAAGAGACGAGCTACGCGCAGCGCTAACGGTTAGTCATTCGCCTGACCGTGCTAACAAAGTAAAGAAGAGGAGGAAAGATGTTCACACACCACATTATTAGTGCGATATTAAGTCGCGTTTATTCCATAAGTACAACAGTGGTCACTCACAAATGCAGTTTTGATGTTGAAGCTCGTTCTTTAATTGTTTCATTGCACTTGATCTTTAGTGGTCAATGGTTGTCTTCGTGCGATCGCTTAACTTTAATTTGAATAAGACATCTCACGATGCTGATAATTGTTTAACGTTAATCAACCAAATTTTGACAGATGTTACCAATTATGAAGTCGAAAATGTCACTTCGAGACCCTGCCGGCGGCGAAGGTGCAGTGCCATGCGACTGTGGTTGGTATGTCCTCGACGTGCTGCAGGTCGCACACGCGGCGCACTCACCTTCGCCGCTTTTAACTTTGATGAATTCACGGTCCTATACCATCCAATCTTTACTCCATTTAAATGTTCAATAGACAATATAATAATTCTGTACAACTGCTGTGCAAATACTTCAAACAGAGCGTCCGGGTTTAACAACACATTGTATTCGGTCCTTTATTACTTCATTTTACTTCACACATTTTCGCTTCCTTTATTTTCCACTGTTTTGTTTTACTTTTTACTACATTTCTAATATATACCAAATAAAATGGTTAGTATTGCGTTGCTATAGTATATTCCTTTACATGTGTTATTAAAATAATATAAGTTAAAAAATTATTTAGATCATCGACATTATCCCTTGTGCCTATGGCAGCACTCGGATCTTACTACACCATATGCTGTCTTTTGTATACCTCATTCAAGTAATCATGGGTCCCGATCAACTGCTGTCTTTTTGTGTAGACTGACCTATGACTATTCTGTTTGCCATTCGTAGATCGACGGATTTGTCTTGCCCTCTCCCTCTACAACTTTCTAGTTTTTAATTATAGTAGTATAGATCTTAATTTGTAACGAATTTTATCAATTGAGAGTTAGGATACTTTGAAAGAATATCGATTTATTTAGTTCATACTAAAACATAGACTTGAGTAAAAGAATATAATCGGTCATAGAATGAGATTGCTGCCATAGGGCACCGAGAAACTCTTTGATACTTTTACGGAAATGTAGTAACATAGACATTCATTGTTTGATTTCGGAGTGACATAAATGCCAGTGTTTGAATAATGTAGAATTTTTTCGTACCCGTTTTTATTTGCTTATCTTATACAACTTCTTGTTTTAACGTTTAAAACCAGTGTAATATGCGTTTAAGCTAAATATATAGAAGTAATATTGTACATAACAAATGTAAAGAATAAAAAAAACGGTATGTCTTTTCATTCTAATAGATCTATGCGTGGGATATTAGGTATGGGAGTAAATAAATAAATGAGAGCGCGAAAAGTATAAATGAAAAAGAAAGACTTTGTAGAAAACCTCCATGAATCGTATCAGAGGGACAATGCTTAAATAAAGAGTAATAAAATCATCTTCAGATTGTTCTCATAAAATATCTTAAGATAATTTTATTCTCAGAGAAAAAAAATTATGCAATTTCAATCAGAACAAAATAAAATTTGTTACAACATAAATACCTTCCCAGACACATACTGTCACTTTATACGTCAAAGTCAACTCATATTACTCTCAAAGCTACATACGACAGGAAAAAGATATTATAAACATTACTTGTATTAAAGTTTTAATGTTATACTATTTGTTAAACTTTTAATATATATGTATATGAAGATGAAATCAAAATATAAATCAATATTGAGATATTTTTAAAAAGTACTGCGTAAATATTGCTAAAAGTAGATAATAAGCGTCCGTTCATTAGAATATAATTAAATTTCAAAATATAACATTTAAACTCATTAGCCAGGTCTGTGTCGAAACGGAACGTTGTTTTCCATGATGGCAGTTGTGTGATGTTTTGTTTTTTTTTTATTAAAAATCCATTTAAACAACAGTGGTCGTGTGACAGTGTGATGTATTCGGGATAAATTAAAATAAATTGATAAAGTAGCATTCAATGTTTAGTATGACAAATGGTAAAGGAAGGACGTGGGTGCAGTAACATGCCGTGCGAGAGCTGCGCCGTTCAGTTCAGTGTGTTTAGGCGAAAACGGGCCTGTTCCGAATGTGAGCGATACTACTGTGGAGGATGTCTCCGTCGCGGTGGAGGCTTCATGTGCGCTCCCTGCAGGGTGCTCTCGACGCGGCCACTCTTGCGTCATGCTATCACCCACTTGAAAGTTCGAGACTTGCAATGCTTTTTGCAACGCCAGAATGTTTCCACACGCGGCTGCGTAGGTACGTAAACATTTTAAATTATGCTGATATAATGCTTCTCGAATGATCCTTAAGGTAAAACTGTTGATATAGTTTATGTGATCTTTCAACTACACTGTTACAAAATGAGTTAAATTTTCCGATCCAATCGACTTTTTTCAAACACTGCTCATTTATTGGAATGACATTGTAGTAAATTGATTTGATTAGATAACTATTAATAGAAGTCTATGTGTACTAACACTAAAAAAGGTTTAAATGCCACTAAACATATTTTATTTGAAAGCTTGTTACCTAATTCAATTCATTTAAAGTTATTATATCATTAAATCAAAAATGGCCTAAAAAATTAGTTTCATATATCTACTAAAATAAAAGTATTGCATGATATAACATAATAAAGATTTCATTAAATCAATATATTCAATTAAGTAGAAGCTATTATATATTATATTCTATTTTTTATTATTCATTAGGTATATATAATTTTATATATACCTAATAAAATGTTAAATAGTGTAGAGAACAAAATGTTATAAGTTTATCTCTCCATTTTATATACCCTTCTAATATACAAATAGCAACATAATTAATCTCATTGTCAACATGTACATTATAGTCCAAGATTTTTAATAATTTTGTGTTGTTACCATTTTGTTGACAATATTAAAATATCTCTGTTTCTAGTTTGCAGTCATCATCTTTATCATAAATATCATATGCAATATTATATTACATCATGGATTTCTTTGTGTCCAAATACCAAACTCCTGCCACCTAAGAGCTCTAACCACACACCAGATTTAAAATAAATGTCATCACTGAAAACAATTTTGTTGAAAAAAACTTAACTTTCCTGTGAATGTATTATAAAACAACTTATTAACTACATTTGTAAAATTTGAACTTAATTTCATATGGTGGTGAGTAACAATGACGCTTAATATAGTGATGTGCTTATCTAGAATATTCCCTGATGTATTGTCTTGCACAAGTGGTTGGTGTATTCTGCTGTACAATTATTTAATTTATGAATATCATTTACAAGGTCTTTTTTTGCAAAGTATATGGGTAAAACACTATTTATATAATTATGGAGATTTGTTAACACATTTTTGCCTATCGTTCAGGCTATTTGATATTTTGACTAAAGATAGATATATTATCACACAATATTTACAATTAAATAAACTTGTGTTTTGTTCTGTACTTCATCTTGTATAATGCTTCATTGTATAGATGGAAATATAGTTTGCAGAATTATATTTGTAATGAATTATATGTTTTTAGTAAATTGAATAAAAATGACTGTGCATACCATTGGCGGTGCACGTGGCACAGAATGTGTTAAAGACAATGCAGCCACATAATTTAAACTTTGTTGTATAACATTATAAATCACTGGCTTTCTACTGTTTATGAGCAACATGTAGACATTACCTTGTGCCTGCTATGAATAGTACTGTAGCTTGTGAAATTACAGTGTTCATAAGACTACACAAATTGACACCAACATATTTCATGCAAGAGAATTTTTTTGTTATGAATAGATTCTTCAATACTCAAATGACATGTTGAAGGACAAGTTTTATCATGTTGAATTAATTATGTTAGACTCATTACAGTTGCTAGTCTCACTGATAGTTTTTCATGACAAACACATTTTAGAGGAAATACGAAGCACATTAGTTATGTAAACATAACTAACTGTGAGGAATCATAATAATTATTTCTAATACAAATATTGTACTAAAATTATAGTAAATGTTTGTATCATGATTAACCATAATTATAATTATAATCAAAGTGTCCGTTTGTAGTACCATAATAACAGATTTTCACTTACTTTATATGAATGTTTATATGTTGCCATCATTAATGAGAAGTAATATTTATAAAAAAAGTGTATTATTCTTTTAAGCTGTTTTACTAAACAATTTCTAGAACAGGTCTAGATGATTAAACAGAACAAGTAGACTGATTAAAATTGTTATATATATACATTTTATTGATTTGCATCTGATCAGCTGGATGATACCCACTGCTGGCCATAGGCCTTCTCTAAGGACCCCTATGCCAATCGGTCCTGCGCATTTATTTGTGTAGATAAAGTAATCTCTGCAACTTTACTCACGACTTCTTACAGAGAAGGAGGAGCTGGTGAACCTGTGTGTGTCCCACGTGAACAGCGCTGCGTACAGGCGACGCGGGCCGCGCGCCGGCGCCTTCAGCACGCTTAAGGGCCTCACCAACAATATCAATGACTTCCTCAACTCTGCCTTTGACATCCGCATGCCCCAGGACGAACCGCACTCCCGCAGTGAGATATTACTGCTCTTCAGTTTTTTTATTGACTCTTAGCATCACCATTGCGCCATACATCATGAAGCTTGAATTGCAACACTGATACAGTTTTGCAAAAAATATCCTTAAGTGATATAACAACGAACCATCGTCAGTCAGCGACCTGCAGAGATGGCTGCACCTTATCTAACTATGTCAACATATAAAAACTTTATTTGATACAATTAAAGTAAAGTTTGAACTTATTATCTATCCCACATTCACATAACATAGCTAGGGACTGCACCTGCTCTGCTATGTGAGCACAAAATTCAGCACCCACAATCTTATTATCACTTGTCATGTGAAATTGTAGTCGAGGGCTATCCCAACATTTTTAATATAAAGTTGGAAAAAAATACTTGTCATTATTTTTAATTATGATCAAGTTAGACTAAAGATTGAATATTGTTCTTCTGACATGAGAATATATTCAGCTTTCATTTAGCAGGAAGATGACACCTTGTTGTCTATCAACATGCCTCTGATTGGCCTTTGAGTGAATAAGGTTTTCGTGATTTTAAAAAATAATGTGTTAACAGACAGCTGCTTCAACTCCACGCACGTGCACGTGCACACGCAGCACCGCCCGGCGCCCACTCCCACTCCCACGTCCGTCTCCGCGCCCCCGCCCGCGCCCAGCACCAACATCACGATCAATATCACCGAACGTCGCTTCACGCCAACTCCAGGTGGCTGTACATTATCATCAGTTAATAGCAACCTACAATGTTAAATAAACTGTGAACTAAGTGAAATTGCTGAGTAGAGCGGACCTCTCATCCTTTGTTTGACTCACATGTGTGGTCCAGATGTTCTATATTTAATGGCATTATTGCAAACTTGTATCCAGGAGGTGAACGCGACGTGCGGCCCGAGCCATTCGAACCATCTGCACCGCCGGGGCCGCCGTTTGCGGAGCACGACGCGGAGACAGGCCTGACACGCAGCGACTCAGCGGGCAGCGCGCGCGTCGACACCGCCGACTGCTACGAGATCGAGGATCTGGACGACGCAGGCTGGGAGTTCGTCACTACGCCAGCAGACCCCCTGCCCAATGGTTACTCCACTCAAATACGCTCATACTAAACCCGAAATACTTTCGGATAGTCGAACACATCACAGATGGTACTCGTACTCTGTTCTGCTGTGGGCTGGTGTTAATTATTCTCGTGACCTGCACCACCGCAACGCGTCGATGGTGCACTTGACTATTAGACCTCAAGTGACAATGTACCATGTAATGAACATGTTTCAGATTCTGAGGTGCTTCTCGCGACACCGGAGGGTAACCATCAGACGTTCACCGCCGCAGCGGCAGAGACCGCTTCGAGCGATGGCACTCAAGAGTCCGATGTCACGTGCTCCCAGCGTGCTCCTCAAGGGTCCGATGTCGCATACTCCCAGCGTACTCCACAAAGGTCCGAGAACGCGTGCTCTCGGCGTGGTCCTCAAGGTCCCGGGACACGGCTGGGCGCAGCGGGTGCCGCAACCCCGCATCGTGCCGCCTCCGAGATGGAGTTGCACCGCCCTTCCTCCGCGGACACAGACACGGCCAGCTTGCAAGACGAACCACTTATGGACCGAGGATCCGGTTGGTGTAAAATTTCTATATGATTTAATGAAAGCTTATTATCAAAAAGCCCTTTTATCTTCAGTTTATATTGGTAATGACAACTAAATATTGCTGGTGCCTCTGTTGCCGGAGACCGTCTTTGTCCGTACCACCGCAGCGCCTGCAGCGGGCAAACAGTACTGTCCAAACATTATTGCGTTTCAGTTTACGTAGTGCTTCAGCGAGTGCTATTACTGGGGTAGCGAGGCTTCGTGCGTCTCAAGGCGACGAGCGCAATGTGGTGCAGTGTTTATCATTCTATTAAATGTCACGTTGTTGTGTATGTGTATCACTTCCCACCTGGTGAACGTCGGACTCCTCTCGTCGCTTCTTAGAAAAACACTAAAACGAACGTAATTTTTACATGCATGTGGTCAAAGTAATACGTCATAATAATTCCACTAGAAAACATTTTTCTAATGTAATAATAAATTCTATATATACGGTTTTCTAGACCCTGGGCAGTCCATATGCTTGGAGCGACTGAGCGAGGCGGGGCTGGAGGAGCTGAGTGTACGCCAGCTGAAGGAATTGCTGCGGCGCAATCGCGTCGAGTTCCGCGGCTGCCTCGAGCGCGCCGACCTTCTGCAGCGCGCGCGCACGCTCTGCAAAAACAACGCGCAGCTGCAACAAGGTCGGTCGATTACAGTACAGCCGCGTCACCGACACCGCACCACACTGACATCAATACCGATGCCGTTCTGCACGCCGCACTAAATGTGACAGCGCCCGTTGGTAGCGGCGAAATAAATAATAGTTTAGCGCTGCACAGGAAATGGCGCGATAACAAGTAGTGGCCTGCCGTTACTACGCACGGTACGCAGCCAGCCCGCCGCTTGCCCGCACGGCCCGCGTACCCCTGAACGTGATATATTTTTTTTCTTTACACAACTCACGTTTTTAAAAATAATCGGAATCTATTATTAACAAATGTTGGATTGATCGGCAGATATCGACAGCCTGCCGATCGAGGAGTGCTGCAAGATCTGCATGGCGGCGCCTCTGGAGTGCGTGTTGCTGGAGTGCGGGCACATCGCCGCCTGCACCGCCTGCTCCAAGCAGCTGGCCGAGTGCCCCATCTGCCGGCAGTACGTGGTGCGCGCCGTGCGCTTCTTCCGCTCCTGAACGCGCCGCGGTGCGTCACTGCTGTGAGACGGCACTGCCGCCCGAAGAATATATCTCTTATCGGCTCCACTTATCACGATTATGTCAAGTTACACGGGACACGCAGCTGTCGTCGACATTATTCCGTTCGTTGTCGTCAAGTGCGTGCGCAAGTGAGCGCACGCGCAACAGTCAAATCTGCGTACACACACGCAAACAAACGCGCTTGTATGTGTGTGTTTGGCTGCTTAGGCTGGTTGCAGCTGTTTGTTGTCCGAACTGCCTGCCGCTGTATGTGCCGCATGAACTGCTGTCACATGTTTGTTAACTTAGCGGCAAAGAAGGTGACGTAAGGAAACGGATGCCATTATCCATCAGGTGCCCGCGATTCTGTTCACGTTCACATCAAATATTATTTTGTGTACTGCAGTTTATATATTTGTGCGTGCGCATGCGCACGTGTGTGTGTGTGTGTGAATGTTAGTTTATTTGCGAGGCGTTGGAACGAACTGAAATGTTTCCGTTCATAAGCGAGTTGCTTTCCGCTCTTATATGAAATAATGTTTTCTTTAAAATGTAATCAACTAGATGAAATATAAAGCGGATGTGTTAAGAGAAATGAATTTCAGGAGGCTTCAATAAATGAATTGTAATCGTAATATACAACTATTTAACTTAATGACTGTATCGTGTTAATGTAATCGCGTTGCTCACGTGTGGGCTTATGACATGCAGCTCCTGCGGCCGACCCCGCGGCGCGCGCCTCTCGCGGTACGCAACCGGTCTGGTGCACGCGTACTCTGTATTTGTTCTGCCGTCGCTCGCGTCGCGCCACGTGCCCCGCGTTTCGAAGCGTGCACGAGTGGGACGAATGAGCGGCCCGTGTCGCCACTAGCGCCGTCGTTTCGCCTAACATTCTACCCGCTCACACTTGCGCATGCGTAGTAATCGTAAACATCTCCCCGTGCGCGCCGCCCCTGGCCCGTGCCGTGCAGACACCCACAAATACCTGCTATTATTGAGTAGCAGACACATTTTAATTGTATTATGTTCATTTGTTACAGTTTAAATCAAATTTTGTCTGTATTGAAGATATTTACTAATTTATAATTTATCAATTATTGTTTTTAATTTTGGTACTAAGTATACCAAGCACTGCTCGTACCGTAGACCGCCTCGGGTAAGGACCGCGCCCCAGCGACGAGATCGGATGGGTCGCGGTCGCCGCGCAGCGACGCGTTTCCGTGAGTATATCGTTGTCATCATTATCATCAGCCGATAGAGGTCCACTGCTGGACATAGGCCTGTCCCAAAGATCTTCACATCGATCGCATCTGCGCTGCTCGCATCTAACGGCATCGCGTGAACTTCGTTTGTAAGTGGTTATATGGGGAGATTCTGGGCCATTTCTCACCACGTTGGCCTAACGTGGATTGGCGAGAGCAAGAGCCTCGTTTGTTGATTTGCAGGATACACCACAAGCTGGTTATTTTGGCCTGGGTCCCGTGAGTTGTTGGGCGGGTCCCTTTGGCCGTCTAGATCGGTGTCACTCGTTAGCTTTGTAAATAAAATGTCATTGGTATTTTTGTATTTCAATGTTTTACGGAGCCTCGAGACGGCGGTGTATAATCGTGTAGGGTTGGAAGTGAAGTGGCGCGGGTGGGGCTGCGTTCAGTGCTGCGGGATTTTTAATCAGCACGCCCGCGCTCGCTAATGGTAAACGTTCGTGTATAGGTTTAGAGTAATATGATTACTTTTCCTAGGAATCAATGTAGTTTGCGCGTGGGCCGCGCCCCCTGTGTACTGACTGTACCCGTACCGTACCCGTATCCCCTGCTACATACAGCAGTACACATTGCATAGGGGTGGTGGTGAGCGTCACCCTTCCGCCCCGCGGCGCTCCGCCCCTATCAGCCCGCGGCACTATTAATATACTCGTACAGAAGTTATACTGATGTTTCATTTGTTCCCCCACGCCGACGTCGCAGCGCTCTGCCGTGTTACGTCGTGTTGTGTCACATTCTCAGTTACAGTATTTTTTTCACGCTCTGTTGCCATCACTAACCGTCGACGCGCGCAGCGCTTCGCACCAACACCTGACACTAATTTACTTGTAAATAACTGGGCTCGTTATCAATGTGAGATGTTTGATGGCATCAGAGAGCGACACGAGCAGCACTAAGCGGTCGCATTGGATACTCATCATCATCATCGTATCAAAAGCGAGATACTCAGTAACGCGCAATGTATGTGACGCACGCAGCGTTTGCTCGCCTGAATAGAGTCCAACAAAGTGACACAACCAGTCGGTGCTGTTACTCCATTAAATAAAGGTTTCTACCCGACTGCTGCTTACTGGGCGAAGATTGAAAATCAGCGTTGTGCACGGGAGCTGGGCCGATTGCACCACTGCACTAACCACCCAATGGAAATATGTTGTAATTGTTGATTTTTAATAATTAAGATTTAAGTTGCGTTCCGGTCATGGTTTCACGTTTTGTTTCGTATGTTTGTGTAAGCGATTGCTGCAATGAACTGTTCGTCCTCCGTCCACCGGCGGCGGGACTGTTCTGCGAAAATATACATTTTGTTTTTAAAGAACCGCAACAGAAAAGGATCAGAGCTTATCTACAAACATAAAACTATATTTTATTGTGATAATAAAAAAGTTTTGATTCACTTTGAAACAAATTCAAAGAGCAACAAGGTTACAGCCGCCGCAGGGTGACGCCGGGTGATGCCGGGTGATGCTGGGTGACGCAGTAGATGTGCGAGTTATGTATTAAAACAAGTTATTTTATAATGAAACATTCCGTTCTTGTAACAATCCGAGCACGCGGGTCAGTGAGTCGGGGGAGGCGGGCGCGGAGTCAGTCCCGGCCGACGCTGTGCGTGCTGGCCGGCGGGTCGACGCGCAGCACGCTGCCGGCGGGCACGAAGTAGCCCTCGTAGTGCACCACGTCGGGGGTCGTGTCGTAGTGGTAGTGGCCGCCATCGCCGTGCGCGCTGAACCCGTGGAAGTGCTGCACGCGCAAGTCCAGTCCCTGCAGATTTAACCGCGTTGAATTCATACAATAAGTCGATAAATCACTGGAACTGGACGATAAAATGACGGAATGGTCTCAAGTTTGACTTTAGTATGCATTTTAACTTAAACGTATCTTGGAACGCCTTCTCGGTGCAGAAAAAAGGTCTCCGTAGTGGGTACTCACGAGGTCACCGGTGACGAGGGTGCCGACGTGTGTCAACGGCGCCCGCATCTCGAAATAATGCAGCCAGCGGTCCACGTCCGAGTCGGTGCACAGCGCGGAGGTGGAGAAGTCTGGCATCACGTGGTGCTTCACGCGCCCCTCGCGTAGCACGAACGCGCCGCCCAGACCTGTGCCACCACACACACCTTCATTATCCTCATATCTTTCTTTCTGCGTTGTTTTAATGACTGTGTGCTTTGGTTGCCCAGCGCGGATTGTTATTAAATCAATTTATAGGAGGAAATAAGTTAACGACCTCCCACACAACGACGAGAGGGAAACTGTCCTCATATCCTGATCATACGTAATGATATTCAGCGCCCGTGCAGACCAGGGAGTTAATTACCATTTCAAATTTGTTGTTTGCATTAAGTTTATGTATATATAAATATATACGCACGTAGTTTATATATATATATATATTTATATATATGTATATATATATATTTATATATATAATATACATACATAAATAAATTCCGTAATCACGAATCACGATCTTTGATACTTCTATCTAGACTCCGTACAAAGCAGAGGCGCGAGGAGTCGTCACTGTCACCATACTCACCGACCACTCGCTCCCCGTAGTGACTCCTCAATGTCTCCCGGATCGCAGTGATGAAGTTCGCATCCCCAATTCGCTTCTTTGCGACCACTTTCAGCACCTGGTAGAATTTATTACATTATTGATCACTTCAATTTGCAGTCACTGAATTCCACTTTCATGAAAGAACATCAGTTATTCCTGTGGGGGGGTTCAAACTCTGTAGGTGGAAGTGCCCACCTTCCCCGGCGCCCCGTCGCTGAGCAGGTAGTTGCCGAGCAGCGCCGTGCGCGTCTCAGTATCCGGCAGCCGTCGTTGCAGATAGCCGCTGTTGCCCTTGGCTACGCCCTTCGGCTCCACGCTCACCACGCGCGTGCCCTGCTCCACCGCACCGTCTTTCAAACGCAAATTGATGATGCCCTGGTGGTAACATCAATGAACATTTTTGACAATTGTTTGGGTTTTCAAAGAGAAAAATATAAAAATGAACTACATTTTTTTTATCGTTATAAATATTATTAGCATCTGCAATCATGATAATATTGTTCAGCCGCTTGAGGAAGGTGAAAATGGAAAACATCTCAAAAACATGTCAAGTTCATAAATAGCATGAGCGGGCACTGTGTGCACGGCCCACCTCGCAGTTGACGCCGATGTACGGCCAGGGTCCCGCGCCCGCGCCGGCCAGGTGCGCAGGGTCCCGCCGCAGGTGCCGCAGCAGCGCCGCCAGGTCGTAGACCTTATCGCGCTGCACCAGCGGCACCAGGTACGGCGGCCCGCCGATCTCCACCAGCTTGGCGTTGCCGGTCAAACCTGCCGCCGCATATTGTCTTTGATCAGCCGGTAAACGTCCACGGACGGATATATCAATGTCCGCTGATAATCTGTTACTTTTAATTATAATTTATTAACACGCAGCGCCCGCGCTCTTCTCTCTAATGAGTAAACTTTCCTCTCGACGCCTCTCCTGTCCAAACGCTGCACCGTCAGGCCACTGGGAGGGAACATCCGTTGCATCAGTTGACCCTTTTTTTGTTTGAATAAATGTCGAGTGGACAACCTGATCGAATTGGATACAATAGGAATCGAACTGGATCCCAGTACGGGCCGTTATCATTAAATCATCACAATGTGTTTGCGCAATAAAGCGCAGTGCAAACGGCGCCAATCCGCCGCGGCTGCCGCGCACCCGGCTGCGGGGCGGCGGCCGGGCTGCGGGCGGCGCTGCGTTATCGCGCGCGTTACGCGACCGCCGCCCGCCGCGCGTATCGGTAGCGTCAGCGTTATGACATTGTTTTTGTATAATATTATGTAAGCAAATAATAACATCGTCAAATTTATGATATGTTAAGCGCTTGTGTCCCAGCTCATCATCAGCCGATAGACATTCGCTGCTACGCATAGGCATCTCATAAACATTATCCGCCACCGGCGGTTTCTCACGACCCTCACCAGGTTGCCGATCCACGTCATGCAAAGCTTTCCAGCGTTACGTCTTCACGGCCGCCAATCCCTCGACACCAAATTATGCCGTGGTATAGTTATGTAATCTGACAACAACTCGGTGAACAGGTTGAGCCAATCCAATTGTATCAGAACTACCGAAGGTTGTATATCATGGAATGACATCTTTAATTTGATCAGAGCCCACTGCGACCAGAGTCACTAGAGTCAAGAATTAAAAGGTTCCTGTGAAAATGGATTTATAAAACTCATGATAATACACAATGGAACGAGCAACTGCGAGACCGAATTGGTCGCATGCTGAACGAAGTTGTTAGTGTACTGACCTGGTGCCGTGAGGTCGTATGGCTGCTCCGTGAGGTCCGGGCTCTCCTCCACCGTCACGCTCACCGTCGCGAACGTGTCCCGCAGCCCGCGCGACAACACTGCAGTAACACTCTTCGTTAATACTCTGCGCACGCCATTTGCATGCTCGATTTTTAGACGATGAAACCTCCAACAGTACAGGACTTGCATCCGGTTGTGTTACACTTGCTAATAATGGCGAGGTGTTGGGATGTTCACACTACATCGTCTCTGATATGAGGATCCTCGTCACTTTAACAATTTCTTATTCTACAGCGCCATGTGAGCGGGCGCACGGTTGTCTGTTGTATCGTAGCTCGTGACCATTCCTTACTTCATTTGATCAGAAAAAGAAAAAAGCAGGATTTTTGTGAATACTGTTTGGAAAAGGTAATAAAACCTTCACTCAGGAACTACTTAGGTAGATGTAGATGAACCCTATCAAAGTCGGCGTCACATTAAAGTAGTATGGGTGGCCGGGTGCTCACCTTCAGCTAACTCCTCCAGCGGCGGCACGTGCAGAGGTTTCTCCGTGATCGGCACCGTGCTGTAGTCTACCGACGCCATGCTGCAACATTTGTTTGATAAATAAAATAAGCGCATAACTTGATGGGATCCGCTTCCGTTAAATTATACTGCAACATTAAAATACTTAAAAGTAGTAGTAAGATAAATATATTACTGTTAAGTGTGTGATACTTAGTTATCTATCTTCTTAAGTAGAGATTGATTAATAATATTTCAAGTGCCTTCTCTCAGAAAGAGTCGAGGCGGTCTACCCACCACCCTGGTTAAAAGATTTCATTTACGTAATGATGAAACTGGGCTTCAGAAAGGAAGGGCTTCAAGTATCGAAGACATGTAAAGTAGTGCAATAAATTATCTTTATCTGTAAATACGAGCTGCTTCATAATAGCAGAGACTAAACTCCAAGTATACATTATTCTACTTTTCATTTAACTAATCATCTTAATTTGTAAAAATTTAGATTTTAAATGTTAAATAAAATGTTTATTGGCGTTAAGCTAAGCTGCGGCGGGGCTTACCTCGTGCTGCGGGCGCCCGGGGCCGAGTCGCCGGCCTGCCACCAAATACTAATTAAATATATCACAAGCGCCGGACGTCTGACGGAAGTCATCCTCTACCCAATAGATATTTCACGAGTTAAAGAATCGATAAAACTTTATCTCTAGGTCAAAAGTGAGGGGGCCTCGGGCCGAATTACTTACGTGGAAGATCTTACGCATGCGCCGCGTGCGCACCGCTCGGCGGCCCGCGCAGAGTGACCTGCGCCGCCGCCCCGCGCTGCCGCCCCGCGCGCTGCTGCTGTCCACTCTCGTTCGTTATTACACAAACAGACGTTCATCAGCGCTTGTCTTGTAACGGGCTGATCCCTGGTTCGCTTCCGGGACTACATGTTTAGGACCTCCGTTAGTGTTATACTTTTTTTCGAATCCGTCGCACTCCATACCAATATTGCAAAGCTGCGTCCATAACAACCAGTGCGTTCAGCCGTGATCACGTGAAAGCAAGAGTACTGCGGGCGGGCGCGACTCGCCGCCACCCGGGGGCCGGCTGTCGCCTCGCCCGGGGTCAAGTTGAACTCTGGCGTTAGCCGGTTAAACAAAAACCGTACGTTCTATTTAACGCATCGTAAACCAGTTTCAGTTATCCACACAACGCTACGGAGATCCAAACAAGTTTTGCTCGTTTTATTTATACATAATGCAATTATCAATTTGTGATGTTTATTCCGAACTTTACTAAATATTTAATTTTTTTGACAAAGTTTGCGCCGCCGTGAGATGACCACAGCAGCTTCATCGGACTCGGGGCTCGCCGAACTGGTATCCGCGAGCTAAATTTACTAAAGTTATTTTTGTAATTACTAAAGGCGTTAGCATGCTTTCGCACTTTAGCCTTAAAAGTAAATCCGCTTCAGAAAATTTTGGTTGCCTCCCGAAGACCTGACTTCCTCATGAGCCATCAGACTTTCAGGCGTCGGGTCGCTCCCATTGGCACTTAGGGTTAACAATCTCTTGAGCTTTTATTAACTGCTGCGGCGTAATTACCACTTATATGTAATACGACCTACCCTTTATTGTTGCCATCCTACCCTTTATTGTTGCCCTCTTACTCTTTATTGTCGCCATCCTACCCTTTATTGTTGCCATCCCACCCTTTATTGTTGCCATCCTACTCTTTACTATAACCATCTCTAGTTATTTACAAGGAGAGCCGCTTCACCTGCGTGCTGTGCTCGTCGTACTTCCCTGTTTTAGCTTGTTACCAGGCCAGACATCAATAAGCTGTAATGGTGACCTGATCGCAAGCCGCTCCTATATATTAAACTTACTAAATACCGACAGTGAGTATTGTTCGGTTGGCGGGGCAGAGACGGAGGCTGCGGCGCTGCCCATCCCGGACACGCTCACACGACCACCATGTAGACGGCGAAAGAAATGTGTCAGGTAATAAGTCAACATTTTGCGAGGTCGTTCTGTTTCAAGTTTAGTATAAGTAATCTAAGGCATACCCTAATTATATCAACTTTATTTGTCTAACAAGCTGCAGCTCCCAGTTGACGGTGGGAAAAATTTAAAAGTACCCTATACCAAAAAAAATCATTGTATCGTTTGCGGTGATTCATTTAGATCGCCAATCGTACCTGGGCCCCGACGAGCCCCGCGCGTGTTCCAAATGATTTGAGGATATAACGGAGTGGAGCGCGCTTAAATACGTTACGTTGGAGACTGGTTAGTTTCCTCAGACTGAGCAGTACACATACACATAACAAACTTCCGTTTGAAAGAGGTACCGCGTGATCAAACAAACAACGGGAATGTACAAAATAATAATGCAGTTTTAGGAAAATATAAGTTTATTGCAGTGTCATAATCAAGTAAGAACACGAACACGCAAACAATTGCTTCTGGCGGCGCGCACTACCCAAGTTCAAGTGTAACCGAAAACCTCGCACGCACACACACACCCACACACACACACACACACAAACACGCGCGCGCGCGCGCTGGCCGGCCCCGCGCCGCCGGTCTGCCTACGGCACAGAACACTTGGTTCCCGAGTTCCCTCATGGGAGCGCAATGGGTAATATCGAACATACAATGCAGCGCCTGACATATATATATATATATATATATATAAATGTAAACAAGTGAAACACGATCACCCGTCGATTAATAGGAAAACACTTTGGTAAAATTAAAAGCTACAAATGATACCAATTAAACCGCCATCCCGCGTGAAGCAACCTTTATTAGTAACGTTTAAACCATTACTAAACAGGAACTTCACTGACAACCAGTAAATAAATATTGTTGCAATAAATAGTTAACGAGAGCGCAGCGCGCGTCCATACAACCAAACAAATAAATTAACCGCAAGACAAAGGAAACCGTAAACCACGCCACGTCATCCGTGTTACCATGCACGCGCTGGTTAACTGCCAGTGTGAGCCTCGCAGCGTTTCGCTCATTGTTCGACTGGTGCTGCTGGTACACAGCTCCACGCCTTCAAACATGACACCTGGTGTCTTACCGCAGTTAATTTGTAACCCCACCACCCACCACGACTTGATAGTTGACGTCGCACGCAGACCATCGACCTCTGGCGAGGTAAACCTTCCAACTACAGGTGACTCCATGAAAACAACGAAGTAACTATTTACATATACAAGTGCACTCCATTTCACCCCCGACCCGTACGCGATGTAACCCTGACTACACGGACAATGTAATGGAGTGCAGTTGGCAAGGAGTCGGCGGCGTCGCGTCACAATTGAGTTACATGTACAAGTTTAGAGCAGCACGGCGCAGCGCTGCAGCCGGGCCCGCGTGGTGTCGGGGTCGTGTCCATACCGGTACATGCACAGAATGCAACAGCTTCCTATTTTATCATATCATTACGTAGGAATGCATTATCTTATTATATACAATACGAACGGTAGGATGTTTACACAGCATGTCACCGCCGGAACGGCCTCGCCTTGAGGTATTGTTAATGGTACTTTTGTCTACCCTAGCGGCTTCATCGGATGGAGAGCCCTTTAAGCCGGAATAAATAGGTCCTGTGTTGGTAGTCCATCGAAATGCTCCTGCCGAAACGTAATCGAACGTCAACTTTAGGCAATTTATTGAGTCCACAGCAAATATTGCACCAAGGAAGCTTGGAGTCCCTGCCAAAGTAAGATGACACTTCACAATGGAGCAGCTTATATAGCGCAGGTCCAATCACGTGTGGAGTACTGCTGCCACATCCGAGCAGGTACTGCCAAATATGAACTGGCTACTTTGGACGCGGTAGAAAGGCGCGCCGTAAGGATAGTCGGTAACCATGACCTGACAAGCACTAAACTTATCTTGCCTCTCAGTGTTTTACCGGTTACATTTTGGAGTGTGCCCAGGAACCAGATGATTAGATTCCGCCATGCCCTTCCACCAGCGGACGTACAGACACGCCGCAAGCATTCATCTCTACGTTGTCCAGATGCCGCGCATGAGGGACGAAACGTTTCGCTTCGACTTTCGCAATGCGAACGGCAAAGGATTGGAACAGTCTGACGGCGTCCGCGTTTCCGTCCAGGTATGACGTGGGGATCTTTAAGAGAAGACTGAATAGGGTACTTCGAGGCTAGTGCGCTATAAAATAAAAAATTCGACTGCAGCAGTATTGTGTAGTTAGCAATGAATAGTTTATGTCAACAACTGTACTGAAGGTATTCCAGCCTCTCTTCAGGCAGTCAAATCGTAACTCAGTCTGTGAACGACAACAACAGATGTTTGCCATATGCACGCACGCTTGCAATCTGCCGCCGACTGTCCGCAGCCAGGTCATCATTTCAGCAGGCGCAGAGCTGCGTGCGGACGTCGTAGACATGACATAGACTACAGCGCGACAATATGTTTACACGCATATGTGGGCACCAGCACATGGTACATAAGATCTTTGTACTTAGTATATTAATCGGTTTAAACTTATGAGGATGCAAAACTGAACCGGAAGCGGAAGCGGGTCGACCGTCGACAAGTGTCGGCCCGTCTGCTGTGAACGAGTGGCACACGCGTCGCCCAACGACTAAATGTCCGCATGCGGCTGCAGCGTGTGCGTGAGGTCGCGATGTAGCTGGCGCGCGTGCGCAGCCGTGCGGGCAAGCCACGCGGCCAGCTCGCCGCTGTCACACTGCACGCGCGGTCTTCGCACCGCTTCGCCTCCGCTTCCGCCGCCCGCGGCCGCGCCCGCGCCCGCCCCTGTACCAGCGCCCGCGCCGCCGCCGCCGCCACCCGCGCCGCCGCGAACGCACAGCTCCACCAGGTGCGCGCCATCCGCGAATACCGCCGCGCACGAAACCAGGTTACTGCGTACAGAATACCGTATCAACATTACTGTAAATAAATAAAAACCTAACAGTCGTCTCTGTATCGAAAATAAATGTGATTTATTTACATACCTGAGGTGCGTTTCCATGACGACCTGCGGCGTGTCATGCTTGCAGGTGAAGATCCTGAGGTAAGTGTCTGTGAGGAGCGCGCGGATGTCGTGTGGCGGCCCGCGCACCGGTCGATAGGCCAAAAAGCGTTCCGGGTGTGCGTGTGCGTGCGCAGGCGCCGGCGCGAGTGCGTGCAGCAGTTGCGCACCACGTGCCGCCACCGGGCAGTAGCGTAACAGTGCGGCCGAGTGTGGCGCCGGGCGGGGGACGCGCACCCGCGACGGAAGCGCGCGGCCTGAACGTGCACTGGACTCGCGCACAGCCGCGGCAGCGGACGCCGCTAGGTCCAGAACACCAATCACCGGCTTGGTTACTGTGCCCACCAGTCCTTTGCCCACGCCGGTCACGAACCCACCCAGCCCCTCCTGCGTCGCGCCCTCGTAACTGTGTTTCACGAGTGAGGTCATCCCACCTGCGGCACAAGATACGATCTTCTACACTACTGCTCATCACAGAAATCCAAAGAAACGCAATTGTACCGTACCCAGCAGCCCCAGGCCAAGGCCGCGCAGCCCGGCCGCGAGGTGCGCGCCCGCAGCCCCGCTGCGGATGCGTCGCCTCGTCTCCTCGTGCGCCTCATCTCCCACCACGCGCTCAAGCCCGTCGCCCAGCGACTCTACAATAACGTTGTAACGTTGTAACGATGTAAAGATGTATTTAAACAAAACAATTTGTAATTAAGTTTAATGAAACAAATTTGTATAATGAAAATAAGATCGCGAGAGATTACCGGTAACTTTGGCGGCCGAATTGGAGATGCCGTGCGTGACATTTTTGACGAGAGCGCCAACGTTGCCTTCGAGGAGTAGCCCTGACACACCCTCTGAAACGTCCGCCACGAAGCCTAAAGGATTGCCCAAGAAGTCCACCGAGCCCAAAATCTTCGCTGCTTGCCATTTCAGCTCCTGCGCAAAGTTATTAAATACGCATTGACTTACGGGCACCATTAAATACTTCACAGGCGAGGTTATAAACGTTTAAATTAATCAGGTTCCGAAGTCTGTGCACTGACAAGTGCCAGTATGAATTTTTTCACGGGCCAACAACATCGGCGCTGATCGTGTGAAGCGAGTGGAGATGTACTAACATCCTTGAAGTGCTGTAGGGCGTGGCGCGCGAGGCAGGCGGCCGTGTCGAACGCGTGCGCGCGCACGAACGGTTCCAGCTCCACCGCCGCGTGCTCGAAACGGATCAACGTCAGCCCCAGCCGCTTCTTCAGCGCGCTCAGCTCCGGCTCCAGCTTGCTCGCCGTGTACATCGACAGGCGGATCTGCAGACCACGCATTGATATTCAAACTCACATTACATTTGGCGTCATACATCATCGCTCTGTATGTGTATGTGTATACATATACATGTATGTTTACGTGCACACCTGACTGGGGATCAGCTTAATGAGCGCGAAGTAGTATCTGGTAGCGTGCAGCGCGGTAAGCTCGTGCAGCACGCGCCGCGTCTCGTATTCCACTTCGTCAGGTTGTTCAGCCGCCACCTCGCCGCCCTGCCACTGCTCCGCCCACGACCACAGCAGCAAGATCAGCCTGCGCGAAGCAAACGTTTATATTAAGTACAGCATTTCGTCATGGTTGAAACACGAATCACGGTGCAATTGTTTCGTAACACAAAAAAACACCGAATTCTGTGTAACTTATTGTTTATTACAAATGAAATTTTGTAACATTGAACTTGTGCTTTGTTGAAGATTGATACAGAACCTCTTGCTGCTACTACACGAAGAATAAATTCCACATGAGCATAAAATAAGCGGGTGCGGTGCACGGTTACCTCTCCTCGAGGCGCACGGAGACGGGGCGCAGCGCGAGTACCAGGTGCCGGAAGTAATGCGCGTTGTAGCGCGGTTCCGGCGCAGGCAGCAACTCGGCCGCCGCATGCAGGGCCGCGCCCGACGCGCCTCCGCCGCCCGCGTACAACAGCGGGGTCGCCGCGCCCACCAGCTGATGATTGTACCCACAATAACATACATGTGCATCATATTTAACCTATTTCTATCATATTGTACTACTACATTTATTTGATGATCGGTTGAATCGTTTCAAATTAAAGTGAAGGAAAATGGAAACCAAGGGAAAACAGGATACTATAGAGGTGCACAGTGCACAGCTCGGTTCCGGGCGAGCGCGACCAGTTTGATTCGTACTCTTTATACGAGGTACAGGTGACGAACAAAAGAAATGTTGCATTATCAAAAGATACTGTGCACAACACGAGAATGAACACGCTCGAGATATTTATACGAGTGGACGGCCGGCCAATGCTCTACGCGGGGCGAGGAGTCTGCTCTAAGTGCCGGCGACCTGATTGTCCCACTGCAGTGTGTCGACGGAGAGCGCGGCAAGGGCGGCACGCGGGGTGCGCGCCAGCTCCAGCCGCAGCCCGCCACACAGCGCGTACACGAGCTCAGCGGCCGGCGCGCCTCCCACCAGCGACACGCCAAGTCCCCCCAGCGACAGGCGCACTCCCCACTCGCCGTGTGCAGCGCCCCCGCGTGAAGCGCATTCTTCATCTTCGTCGCCTTCGATGCGGCCCGAATCCTGAATTATATAATTTAGGTCAATGTTGGCTAATTAAAACCACCTGGTTGTACCATTGCGGCGCGTATTCGTACCACCCGACGGTGTTCTAGAGAAAGTGCCCGTATGCATTACAAGTAACGTTAGCAGTGATCATTGACTTTTGTTTATTTTATTTTTAAAGTTATAAGTGCAATATGCTATTATATAAACATCTGTACTAGTTACTTAGTCATATGAGCAGCTATATATTACATGCCTATGTACTACTATATATTATAAAAATACTATACACGAGTAAAAGAATGAACAAATGGCGGCGAGTTCGAGTGCAGCGGTTACACACCGGATCTTCGTGGTCTTGTATGCGTACGAGGCGCGTCGGGCCCGCGGCGCGCAGCGACACGTCCAGGCGCCCGCAGCCGGGCCGCAGCGAATGCCAACTGACCGCCTGGGCGCCAGGCAAGCCGCCATCCGCGCGCCCGCCCGGCAGCCCCAGCACCACTCTTGCACCTACCCCGTTGCATCCAGTAATAGTTGTTAGAGCCAGCATTGGAGCAACATTACAAGAGGATTCCTAATCGCACACAGGTGTAAGTAATTGTCTAGACAACTAGAAGTAAACCATAAATTAGTATATTGAATGGAGAGCCCTACCAGATGATTAATTATACTGATTTTCTGCTTTGCTAAATGTATGGTGAACAGCGTTGCGTACCGGGGATGAGCGGTACGAAAGCAGTGTGCGTCGAGTGCGTGCCGTGCGAGTCTGGCTGCACGCAGAGGTTGGCGTGCGCGCATGCCATCCGGCCAGGTGACACCAGACGCCACGTCTGCGTGGAGCGCCGCCGCGGGTCCGCACGCCGTAGCACTAACGCCGACGCAACCCCTGGCCGCGGAGCCGCTTCCTCGATATCCAGCACCTGCCATAAAGAACAGTGCTACACATTATCATCTCTCTATTCTATACTTTGCTCGAAAGCAACAAACACTTAAAGCATTTATATATCTAGAGGAAATAATTTTGCTAATTCTTCTCAATTTTGTAGTTCAAGATTTTCTGGTTCAAGATTTATGTGTACTTAAGATGCGATGGCACTACAACGCTGATGAACTCACCATGGCATGCGGCGAGAGCGCTGCATCGTCAGCCAATGCCGCGTCAGTGGGCTGCGGTGGCGAGCTGCCCTCGTGCACCAGCTGTCCGCCTGCTGCACGCCGCCACAGCTGTGATCTGGGCAGGGACACATAACCTTCAACTCAGTAATACGTCAATATGGAGCCCACCATATTGTATGCAGCTAGTGCTTGGGCGCCAGCGGCTAAGAAGCTGCTAGTTCGAACACAGCTTGACGCGGTCCAGCGCGGCTTCATGCAGAAAATTGCGCGAACTCACCGGACCGCGTCGTTGCATTCGGCCTTAGTGCTTGCTGGGCTGCTTCCTCTGAATCTTCGGATCACCACCCACCAGCCATCTTATTTGAAGTGAAGCGTGGGCACTCCCAGGAAATAGTAGGAGACCAAGAACTGCAGGTACCAGTAAGCTACTTGAGATTACCACACCCATCTGAACAGGTCGGTATGGACTTCTCCTGCCTAGGCGAATATGCGGAGGAAGTCCAACTTGCCACTTCGGATGCTGAATCGGCCATATACACCGACCGCAGTCGCATCGACAACAAGGTGGGTGCAGCGTTCTATGTCACGCAGAACGCCGCAGAGGTAACAAACAAAAACCTCAAGTTGGGCAACTACTGCACTGTATACCAGGCAGCGCTACTGGCCTTAGCATAAACAATAGGGTACGCGGCCAGAGAGCCGCTCCAGTTGTGTGCTGTTCTGAGCGACACACGGTCCTCCCTAGAAACGGTCGCAACATTCGACACCCTCCATCCTTTAGCATTAAGAGTGAAAGAGAGCGAGAGAGAAAGGGACGGATGTAAAATTATATTGGGCACGAGCGCACGCGGGGACGGAGAGCAGCGAAAGGACGGACCAGCTGGTCAAGGACGCGGCGCTGAAGAGCAAGAAGAGACCGGTATACGAGGAGTGTCCTGTTTCATTTTTTAAGCGACAGCTAAGGCTGAGAACGCTTGAGTGCGAGTGGAAGAGGCGGTCCTATCGAGCACTCCGCCACGTGGAGCTGGACACGGTTATGGCTCAGATGTTCACGGGGCACGGGGGATTATCTGAGTACCTTCACAGGTTTAATCTCAATGAGAGTCGTACGATACCGAACACGTACCGATCGCCGTATCTCTTACGCGCGAGACAAACGCGCGCGCTGCCCGGCGGCACCTCCAGCACCAACACGCTGTCGTCGTCTGTCGAAACTTGCTTACCAGCGGTCGACATGCTGTTTTCCCTGATGAACACAAAACATTTTTGTAACATATAATAATTAAAATGTCCATTTTAGTTAAAACACACTAAATAACATAATACGTAGATACCTATTGCTCGTGGCTGGGAAAGCGACGTACAGGAAGTTCTGGTAGAGCAGGCGGTGCGCATGCGGGCCAGCGTCGAGCGGTAGCACGAGTCGCGGCCCGCCTGGCGCACGTAACGCCAGAGCGTTCGCTCCTTCCGGCTCCGGCAGCGCCCAACACGCACGAGCACCGGCCCCCACCACGCACTCCTCCACGCATCCGACCTGTACGCGACACACCGCACGTGAACATTTGAACCTCAAAAATTTTATTAATTTAGCCGTCAATCTGCAGAAATACTACACTAAGGGCTCTTACGCGTACCTGGTGGAACATGATGGCGACGGCTGAGTAATTGTCGATGCGGATGGGCGGTGGCGCGCATTCGGCGTCCGTTAGCACTACTAGCAGGGTGGCACCCTGCGGCACCACCTCAACACGCAGCAGCACGTACGAGCCGCCGCTCTCTCTGCAATGTGCACAGCAACACAATCAATTTCCAAATTCTACACAAATTGGATGCGAAAATTTTCAAAAAGACAGCCAGTTAGAGCATCAACATATCAACGCGTGTGCGTGTGCGCGTGCGCGTGTGTGTGTAACGAATGTGTACATGTTGAGTTTAACTTATTACCTGCAACCTATGTGCAAGCTGCGCGGCTTGTCTATGCGGAAGCCCCCCGACCATGCGGTGTGAGGGCGCGCGTGCATGCGCAATTCCTGCGGCAGCACTCGCACGCATAGCAGTTGGTCGCGTTCGTGGCGCGCCCAATGCCACGGCAGGTGGCAGCTAGCCACTGCTGCCACGTGCGTCGCGCTCGCGCCCGGATCGCTCTGTGGTGTCATAAGGTACAAACATTTTAATTGTGATCAAACTGAACCAACAATGTTTCCTTACAATTATTTATAGTTTTTGACATTAGTTTACAGTCAGCCTTTGAATTATTAATAAATAAAATTTACTGCGACTTCCACACCGAACTGTTTATCAAACAATGTGCTCACGAGCGTGGTGGCGGTGCACTTCTGCGCAAACTGCAGATGGCGCGAAGTATTGTTGTGCAGCTGGTAGCGCGGCGTGAGGGTCACGATGTTGGTGCGCCGGTAGCGGCCGCGACCCGCGCGCACCGCCACGCCCACTGCGAAAGTACGCTCGCCGCTCGTGGCCGCACCCGCGGCTGTCCCAGACGCACCTCCGGCCGCCCCACGAGCCTCCAGCCTCTTCACCGTCACGCCCGGACCCAAACCGAACGGGGAGCACCACTGTACGCAAAATTCATTCAAATTTTATTGTGTTGAATGTTGTATAAGTGTGAACAATATGCTATAAGGCTTCTAGAAAAAGCTTCACAAATAATTACTGCAGTTTTGTTGTATGGTGTTGACGGAACTAACCTCAGGGTTGGGTGTGACGCCGGTGCCGAGGCGCGCGGCTACGGTAGGCCCGCCGTCAGAGTCCGCGAACGAGAATAGCAGCGGCGCTACCATGCGGGCTAGCTCGTGCTCGGCAAACTGCCCGGCCGCTTCGCTGGCGCCTCCTTCCGCACGGAACACCAACGGCAGTCCCGTGCGGTTCACGAGCCAGTACGCCGCGGATATAGATACCTGCGCCACACCACGCACGTATTGATCTAAGCCTTAAAAATTAGTGTTGGAAGTAGAGAGTTTTTGAAAACCTATCTGGTAATCTGTCGCCATAACAGCATTGCTGCGTCCCGGCTAACATACATATGAGAGCCGTGCTATTATAGATGTGGTACCTTGATTCCGTCAGTTTTCTTGACGCTAACACGAGCGTTGAGGTATAGCCGTCGGCCGCGCAGATCGCGCAGCTTCAGACGCGCGCTGAACGAACCGCCGCCAGCCCCCACACCCGCCGTCGCGGCTGCACCGCCCACACTCAGCACTGACGACCATCCGAAACCTTCTAGCTTAACGCTCACCTCCACTCCTTCCTCCACGTTAACCTGTGCAACCATATAATAAATCGCGATATGTAACGCAATATTTAAGCTTTGGCATTTGTAGTCTCAATAGCATCATCAATGTTATAAGGCATTTGTAGTCGTACCTCGTGGAAGGGCTTGGTTTCGGCAGGCAGCACCGTGCCGTCGAGATCCGCAGCACGGTATTGTAATTCTAGCGGCAAAAGGTTCTCTAAACGCAAGGCCGGCACCAGTGTCAGCGTGTGCCCGGGCAGTGGTTCGCTGCGGTCCGGCGGAAAGCGCTCGCGCACTATCGCGCAGCAGAACCTGCACCATGCAGGCACACATTTTACTTTAACTAAAGTTTCCTTAAATAAATCTTCATCGTTATTTTAGTGAATTAAAATCTACAGCTGCTGAAAGTGTTCGTGGGAGGTGTTTCGATATTTATAGCATAAGGTGTGTGTGTGTGTGTGTTGTTTGGTAATGGCACGCAGTACCTGTACACGTGAGTGGGCGGTGCGCGGCACTCGCAGTGGAACAGTGCCCGCTCGGCGCGCGCCCCGCGCCAGTCGAGCCGCGCCGGGGGCAGCGCGGGCGCGTGCGGTGCGCGCGGCGGCAGCGGACGCGCGCTTAGAGCGGCCGTGTGCGCGCTCAGCGGCACCGCCCACCGCCCGCCAGCCGCTACACGCACGGCGCGCCCCGCCGCGACGTCGCCCCCGCGCACCGCGCGCACCGTGCCGCCCCACGCGCCTGCAACACGAGCCATCGCTTGTACGAGTGCACACTGCTCCCATAAACAAATAATTGTCTAATTACAATAATGATACACTTTGCGATTTGAGCCGGTATATATTTTATAAATAAAGAGACCTCGGCGCCTGCGCGGCTGCCACTGTGTGGTGTACAACGTAGATTCAATTTTATCATAACCATCATGAGCCTTCAGAAATACACACATGCCATTAAGAAAATATTTATGTATCAATTTAAATAGTTTCATTGAACGACTTCGTAATCAATCAGCAATAAAGATATGACTGTTACGTAGCACATTTAAATTAACCGCATAAAATGTTATAAGAGATTGTATTAGGATATTGATACTGTAATGTATCATTTTAGGGTCACTTAAAATATATTCATAAAACAAATTTAAAATGATCAATGGGGCCAAAATGCCGGGCGGTGCGCGTAATGTATTGACGCGGTGATTGTTCTACGTACACACTAATAAGCTATTAACAATTCCACGTCATACTCATCGCTAATGCACCTTAATAAATTATAGATCACAAAATGATTACTGGAGTGTAATATTAATATAATGGATTATCTAACAAGTCGAATTAATAAATATGCATTTAATTATTACACAACGCTCGTATGCATTCAGAGATAACGAAACGACACAATTACGACACAATGTGCTACAAATGAAGGTGCTACACGATGCGCGCGCACGCCCATTGGTACGCATTGGTAAAACTACATCTAAATGTTTCGGAGAGGTGTCGCCTGTAGCGGCAGGTACCGCAGCGCGCGGCGAGCGTGCGGCATGCGTGCGGCGCGGCGGCGGTCGGTGCGGCGGGCGCGCGGCACGCGGGCAGCGCGCACGCGGCGCCGCACGCTCGCCGCTGCAACGCCGCGCACGCGTCGCGGAGCTGTCGCCGCGCCGCCGCGCCGCTCGCCGCGAACGCGCCGCACGCTATCGTGCGCTCTACAATACCCCACCGCTCAAATTATTGTACCCAAAAACAAACACCTGCATTCGATATGTACGACTTTATATTTATCATGCACCTAAATCAACACGGGCATCGTTGCAGCACATTGGGGACAAGTGATTGCAGATATGCGTGTGTTCTGACCTGCAGCTGTAGCAGCAGACGCGGTGGCGGGTGCAGTATCCACGCGCACCTCGACGGCGTACGGCAGCCGGTTCACCAATTGCAGCGCCGAACGCACTGTTATAAGCTTGCGCGCGGAGCCCTCTAGGGTCACTTCCAGCACTAGTCGCGCCTCCGAGCCGCTCTGTACAACAAATTTCATATTTCTCGTTTTTTCTTAAATATAGAAAGCTATAACTAATTTTTCGTAATGTTAGGAGTAGGATACCTGATGCGTGACCGTGCGGAAAAACACGCCGACCTGGTCGACGCGCACAGGATCGGGCGGTGCCCAGGCAGGCAGCCGCAGCGCGAGCCTATGCAGCGCGGTGCGCGCGCGGCCCCTGCGCGTGCCGAACGAGAACGGCTCCGTCGCGCCCGCGCTCACTGACACCCACATGTCGTCGGGCGCGGGCGGGCACCACTCGGGCTCCACATCTACTAACCTATGAGCGACAATCTAAATTAACGTATTTTATACAAAAAATCGCTACTAATCACATGAAACACGTACGAGTTCGGTCTAATACACCATAGGTGGAAAGGGGTTGCGTTCGATGTAAGGAACCAAATAACTGATTAGCCAATGACAGAAGAAAAATCATTTAGACACATTAAATATATATATATATATGTATATATACGTTGTAATATTATTTATATGTGCCAAAATCTTAGTGCGTATGCTAAACCCAGTAACACATACATCATCGAAATACTAGAATTAAAAATAAGCTTGAGACGCCTTGATTTCCTGTGCACAACATTAATGGACCGTTTGCGAGTCTGGGTGTGGACATCTGTAATAAAATCCTACAAATTGTCATAAATATGTCACGTCACGATTTCAAAGTTAAAGTAAAACTTGTATTAATCAGTAAAGGATACTGCAGCCTTGAAGAGTGATAATAAATGTGTGCAAATAAAATGTGTTAATTCTCAAACAGTATGTAAGACTTGTTAAAAAAAAAAAAAACAAGAATGTATATCACGGTGAGTTTCTTGAGCCCTGTCTTCTCACGGCAATTTCTTATGCGAGCGGACAGTAGATTTTGATGTTCAATAAATGAAGTAATGTTCCGACGTTAAATAAAAAAAAATGACTTTAATGTGAGGAAATGTTTCTGGTTATAAACCTAGAGGCCACAATAAAAATAATGTAAAAAATGAAGATAATTTACGAGGTGCACTAACTGTTCGGCAGTGGTGAGCAGCGTGGTGAACCACAGGCGGTGTCCGGTGTGGTTGCGAAGCGCGTACGGCACGAAAGGCGCGCGCCGACGGTGCCCCGCAGGGCTGCCCTTCGGCGAGGGCTCCGTGCTCCCCGCACACTCTGGCCCACTCAGCTCGCCCATCAGCTCCCCGGCGCTCTACGACACGCACACAAACATCTTTTGCGAAGTCTATTGATAGTGTCAATAAATGTCATAAAAGACAGTTTAAATTATTTTTATTTATATATTGTGGTAAATCCTCTAGTTGTGTAGCGTTAGCGAACACTACGTTTCCAGCGCTTGCTGACAAGCCTTGAAATAGTAGTTTTTGATAAGGACATCTGAGAGTGTGGTCTGACCTCGCGGGCGACGGCACGTGCGGTCTGCGGCTGCGTGGCGAGCGCGTAGTAGTCCGCGCTCCAGTTTGCTCGCACGAGCCGGTACAGTTGCAGCGCTGCGGCCGTCACATTCACGTCCAGCGTCTCCGCGCTGCTCACCTCCAGCTGCACGCGCCGCAGCGACAACGACGACGACAGTGTATACTCCCAGCGCGTTTCGAACCTTTGGAGCAAAAATTTGCAGGGATTGAAATTATGAGTAACTTGTCGAAACTAAATTGAGAAAAATATAATTAATCAAACCGAAATGCATCGGCATTTGAAATCATATTATATCCGGAAACGAATAAATAATAAGAATTAACATATGGACTTTGAGAGCACAAATAATTTGCAGACGAGAATTGTTCTACTAAAACATTCATGTTACTTTTATCTGCTTTTCTCGAGACGGTTGATAACGTCCGCTAATCGCCGCTGAATGCTGTAAGTAGCAATCAAAAGTGATTACCATCATTGCTATTTTTAAAATGAAGAAAAATTCGAATTGTTGAAGGACGCCGAAAAGATCTAAACATAAGTACCTCCAAGGCTCGAGGGAGGGCTCCCAGGTGGAAAGCGTGCGATTGTAGTAGTCGACACTGAGTTGCGCGCGCAGGTGGCCGCCGCCGGCCCCGCTACCCGCCCCTGCCGCTAACGAGCTCTGGATGCCGCTCTCCGAAGACGATGGCGTGGACACTAACACCGGATCCGGGAACGACTCCTCCACTTTACGTAGGTCCTATCCAATGCAAACAATTATACGCGTAAATATTATCTGTAGCAAATCAATATTTAAAAAGGCATATTATAATATAATCTTTGTACATCTTTCCAGCTCTAATGACATTGGTAAAATAAAAAATAATGCTATTAGTGACCTGCTCCAGGTGCAACTCCGACATGGACACTTCGAGCAGCGGCACATCTGAGTCGAGGCAGTCGTCGATCACACACAGAGTGGCACACTCCGCCTCTACCTGCCAACACACACGCGCACGCGCACGGTCTTATTGAAACACGACAGAGATATACATAAAACTAAATTTGACGCAATCAACATCGCTGAACATAGAGAAGCGGATTGCCTTGATCGCAGTAAGAGGCCAAACTGTGGACGGCTGAACGGGTGCCGGCGGCGGTAAGACTGGCGAGGGCGCAGTGGCGTGCGCCCAACGGGACACCAGCAGCCGCGTGGCTGCGCCTGTACCCCCTGCGCACCCAATGCCTCCAGCCCGCATGTGAACACTGTTGGCGGGTTCATCGCGAACCACCACTTCGCCCTCCGGGTTGCCTGCACGAAAATGTTAACCCGTAGATAAAGGTTGCAATGCTGTGTGAACGGAGTAGGCGGGACACTTACCAGAGAGCGCAGCGCGCACCTGCGCTGGCAGCGAGTGCAGCATTGCGGCGAACATGCGCATGTCATGGTACGAGAGGCGCAGGCCAAGTGCGCCACCAGACACCTGTCGGCACCAGCGCCGCAACCAGACTCATTTATTTACAATAACAATTATATAATTACAATAATTTCTTCAAACAAATGCCTAACTAGCTTATCTTCATTTTGACCTATTATTGTCCACCGCTGCGCTCCTCGGTGGATACATTATGTTCAGCAAAAATAAACAAATAATACATATTGTGAAAACACTCTAAATGGTACACCATTGGTAATTGTTATGGGCGGGCGTATCATTTACCACTAGATGAACGTCTAACTGTTACTGTTACTGTCTCGCTGTTATGGCATTAAAAATTAAACAAGTTGAATTACATGTAGCACGCGGTCCGCATCGATGACCGCGTGCAGGTTGGCGGGTTCGACAATCGCCAATGCGGTCTCGTCCTCCAGGCCTAGTACACATGAGAATACTTCCAGCCCGCTCAGCTCGCAGGATACCGGTCGCGGCGCACCTCCTCCGCGGTACCTAATTACAGTGGTGCTCTGCAACAACGTTAACATGAGACAACACAATACGTAGAGCAATACTGTCACAAACCGCTGCAGCTTCAGAAGCAATATGGAAGGGGTACCTTCAGTATGACAGCGTTAGTGTCCCACACAGAGGCGTCCTCCACCAGCACCAGCTGCGAATCTGTCACATTCAACTTCAACTCCACCGCTCCGCCCTCCAACGCGCTCTCGAACACATCATACGCACTGCCCTCTGACAATCCGTACGCCTCTTTCCTACACCATAAATACTCCAACATTGTGAGCTGTTATGTAAATCTACATTTGGAAAAGTAAATCTTTATAAGAGCGGTCAATTCACTCCGACATCGTTCCACCGATCACTAGACGAACCTGCCACTGAGTAATGCAGCAGATCAACGACTAAACACTATGGAAATTGGTATGAACCCATGTATGCTCCGACAGAAATCAGCTAGATAGAGAATGGCCATGTACTCTACGTACAGATGCGCGAGGTCAGGGTCGACGGGCGGCGGCGGAGGCTGCATAATGAACTGGTTCGCTGCTTCCCACCAATCCAAAATTGCCATCAAACGCATGTTGTTTATTAAAATCGTGTAAGCAGATGAATCTTGACGTTTCCTATAAAATAAAAAGTAATTCTAATAAAAACTTTAATAAAAAGTTCCTTTAATAGACGGGGACATGATGATAACGGAAAGTTTTTGCAGGACCACCTTGCGCTACTGCTTGGCGGCGTAAGAGACATGCCTATACATGTAGTGTCCGGCATGGTAGGCCTGCAGTTGGCTCCCAGGACTAGCACTTGCCAATACGAAGTCGTTCCGTCCGTCTTAGATCTGTGTACATTTTATTCAGTGGCTCTATAGTCAGTCACCAGAGCGGCGCGTGAGACCTTTTAACACAACCCCATGTCCTCATTCGGGTCGTCTACTATCGGTTGTTAAGTCTGCATGAATATTGTATCCGATGAGACACCAACGCCTGACCTCGCGTGCACCTCCGCCTGCACACTGTGCCGGTGGTCCGGTAGCGGCTGCACGATGTGGCTGAACACGTTGCCGCGCCGGTTCGCGGGCTGTTCCGCATACCTCACGTCGCTGACCAGTATCTCCTGGTGGTAAAGTACAATAAATTTATGAATTATTACTGATTTTAACATTGAATTTGCATACAAATAATATACGACTTAAATTAAAATTTGTTGTTTTTTAAAATACCTTACGGTACCTAATTAATAATTTTTGTCTTGTGTGTACCTGCGAGACGAGGTCGATATCCTGACTGAGGTCGGAGTAGGTCTCGAGCAATAACCGCGACTTGATGAAGTTGATGCAGGCGAGCGGGCCACGCGCCGCTGCTAGTCGAACGCGCACGTCCAGCAGGTCCAGCTTCAGCGACCACGTCGTCCACACCTAATGTCCAATGAACAACGATATAATATGTCCAATAATTTCACAAAATAATGAGCGAAACCGCCCCGGTATCCTAAATAGGATGTTCAAAACCAGAAGGATGTTGGAACAAACTATATACTGAATGAAAAAAAGTTTTATCATTCAGTGTATAAAACGCATTACACAAAACGCAACGCATTCGGAATATTTATGTTTCCAAAAACTTACTGTGCGTCCTAAGTACAGTGGGATACAGTAAACTTTGTATCTGAAGACTTAACATTAATTTAGAGTCTCTCATATAATTTATATACTTGTTGCTGAATCGCAGCGCGCGTGGCAGTCGTGGCAGTCGTGGCGGGCGTGGCGGAGGCGGGTGGTGCGTCGGGCAGCAGTAGGTCGTGGCAGGGCTCGGCCAGGTTATGCTCCAGAACGCCGCGCACCAATCGGTACTGCGCAGCATCAAGCGCCAGTTCCAGTGTCGTCAGTGTGCCTTGAATGCTCGTATCCGGGACTAAATATTGGAGTAAATATACTTTTAGATTTACGTACTGTACACAACCCGACATTGTTAAAGAAGTATATATTTCACATATCCAATGTGGAGATGTACTACCAGGGAGAAAAACATAGAGTGTGCCTCTCACTATTCAATTAAAAACGCACTAATTAAAATAGTAAATTGTAGCACACCGAAAGTGGTTAATAATAAAACTTGAATTTTCCTACAACTCTAGTTTAATGGCTAAATTTATTGAAAGTTCTTCTTTCGGTGGCGTACACCAAGTACTTCTGTAAAACTACCACAGTAACAATTTATGTATGCACAAAATGACTTTTATACATTTGTAAAATTAGCAACAAATATACAAAAAAAAAAAATATTTGTGATCATGAACAATAGAAAGGCCGTCATCTGTGTGGTGTGGTGACGTGGTGAATGTGATTACCATTATGCGTGTCGCTGAGGTTATGCTCGATGCGCAACGTGAGGGTGGTAGGCGCAGGCAGTAGTGGTGCACCGCGCCGCCCGTCTGCCCCGCAGCACCACAGCGACACGCCCTCCAACCGCACCGCGCGCACGTCCAGCAGCTCACGCGAGCCTGCGCACGCGCACCGCGACCATCATGCTGAGCATAAGACTAACGCAAGTGAACACAATTACATTTATGTTTTATTGATGATAAATTAAAATTTCTCTGCCAACATACAAGTCTGATCCTGCTGATGTATAAAAAATTAGTTATAAACTTTTTTCAGTGCAAATTATTGGAATATAAGCAAAACGAAGAGTGAAAACAAAAGAGAGATGAACACTACCACCCACCCACCCCCCGTAGCAATACACTAAATGAAATTTATCAACTATATTATAAGGCCGAGTTGGAAACGATGAGCTCTGTAAGTAGGTAAAAATTTTACTTAAACATTCCGTTTCTATCATAAGACAGTATGTTTCGCAAATTTACTCTCTTCTCTTTAAGAAAAAAAAATATTTGCACGAACTTGCGTTGGGGTCGGACATGGTGCTAACAGTGTTTGGGTCGCCGGCGCGCCCAAAGCAATTGTCGAGGTGCAGAAGTCGCAGCTGCGCGGCAAGCGCGGCACGGCTGCGGCCCGACACCGGCAGCACGATGAGCGGCGCCACGCAGCGCACGCGCAACCGCATGCGCTCCGTGCGCGTCGATGCAGCCGCTGACGATACCTGTGTACATAATATAATTATCTAGCGATTTCAAATTGCATCGTCAATAAACTAGGTGAGCGCAATCGTGCAAATAACATACCAAGAGGGCCCAAAAGATACTTTATGTTGACGCTCACCTGGCCAGGTTTGCAATACAGCAATCCTGCGTGTGACAAAACTGCCGCGGTGACTCTGTTCACTAACATTATCAATAAATATATTAAAGGAAAGTAATGACGCGTACAAATATAGCTTCCAAAAGTTCCCAAATTAACGGAGGATGCCTCTTAGCAAACCAGTTAGATTGTTGTCATATTACATTATTTTATTACTTGCGCGTATGGTGCGAGCGAGTACGGAACTGTGGACTAAAGTAGTGAATTAATGTAGGGATGGGGTCGTTTTCAAACTGATCTTAGTTCAAAGATCAGGTAACGCATTCCGAACTGTGGCCTTTGCATCCTTAAATGTACCGCCTTTAATATTACAGAATCTAACTACAGAATCTACATATTGAAGTGACCAATGCATCTAGTGGTGAGAATAGGTTACCGAAAAATACGCATTTCACGTAGGTTAAGTAGACAATCAGATTTAGATGTACCTTCATATTCTTCTAAGAAGAACAATATATAGATGATGGGGCAGTAAACTCCTCGAGTGACGCCCGCGTACCGGCAGCCCTAGTGTTGGGAGGCCTCTGACAAGGTGGACCAACGATCTGGTGAGAATCGCGGGTACCCACTGGATACGAGCAACGCGGGGCCGACCGATGCCTTTGAGTGAGGACTATGTCCAACAGTGAACGTCTATCGGCTGATGATGACGATGATGATAATGATGAACAATATATAGAGTTAAAGAACACGTAACACCCTAATTTCTTCATATGACGGAACTAAACTTTAACAGTAACACTTCTACGAAGTTGTACCTTCTTGCGCGCCTGCGCAATGACGCGCCGTAGGAGGCTGAAGTCGCGCGCGAACGCCTGCAGTTCCAACACAAAGCGCTTGGTGTGCACATATGTCAGCGGGCCCATTTCGATACTCAGGCTCGTCTCGTGTCCCGCCGCCTCCGCCTCGGGCTTACTAAGCCTATCAAACGGTAATTCCTTCAGTAATTAAATATGTTATACAATAAGGCGACGGGACCTGAAAATAAAACACACGTAAACCCCCTGCTTAGCACGCATCATGCAACGCCGCACTAGTTAAAATGAATACACAACACCAATTCCACTGTGGGTGGTAGGTCTCTTCACACAATAACTGACCACACTAAAGTTTGCATTTTACTGCTCAGATGCAGTTTGAGGAATTATCTTTATTATAACAGCACAACAACTCACGACCCAAGTCAACCTCGCCTGCTCGTGGTACACCCTGCTAATCAACAGACGAGGCTTTGGCTACCACCAATCCGCAATGAGACCGCGTGATGGTAAATGGCCCAAATCTCATATAAACCCCTACAGACGACAGCCGCCATGGTGACTGTACGTGAAGATCTTTGGGAGAGGTCTATATCCAGCAGTGGACGTCTATCGGCTGATGATGATGACGATAACAACATAAAATAGTACCTGCGGTAATCTAGCATGAGTGCGTTGTGTGCACGCGTACGCAGGCGGTGCGCGTGAGGAGTGGCGCGCGGCGCGAGGTCAGCGAGCGCGAGCGCGGCCAGCGTCGCGCGAACCCGGCGCGCGCCTTGACCACTGCGCGCATGGACCCACGCCTGTGAAACAAGCGCGCGGCACGCATCCCCTCGCTTGCCCACGACCACCACCGACAGCGATCGCACCAGGACCTCCACTTCTGTTAGGCCCGTGTTCTCGTTCGCATTCACGGCTCCCTCACCAACTGAAACCAAATAATATCATATTCAATTTAATGAACGTTTCACTTAATGTAGGATTGTAACCCGCATAAATAAAGTTATCTACCGGAGTGGAAGGGCGCAGCCGCGGGAGGATCCGCAAACGCGTCGTCCCCAGCCACACCGAAGAAGTCAAGCACAGTCACCCAACTGTCTATGCTAAGGACCAATTTCAAACAATTGAACTCCACCTTAGTTTGTCTGCACACCTGTTGCACAAGATAAAAACTAGAAAAGATAATTGCACTGAAAATAATATGTAAAACGCCATAATGGCAGGCAAACCCGTTCATACCTGATCGAACTTGTCGAGGAAGTGCGGGTGCTGCGGGTCGCGCGTGTGCACCGACACCCACACCAGGTTGTCGTCGGCCGCGGCACCAAACGTGCCCACGTCGAACGGTTCCGACGTTCTAGATGTGTCGAACATTTCTGAAGTGTCGCACTTGTCGGTCATGTCGAACTCCTCGTAGGGGTACGAGTAGGAGGCGAACTCTTCCGGAGCATCACGTGGCTCGCTCCGCGGCTCGGGCGAGCATGGCGGCGTCGCACCACACTTGCTCTCCATTTTGCCAAGCTTGTGGCGCCCGCGCTGTTACAACAATGTTATTGGTGAAGGGGGCTGTAGCCAATGGTACTACCGAGCTGGGGAGCCATGCTATCCTGTGCCTCGAGACAAAGTGCTCGAAGTGGTATTGCACAGATAAAAAAATGGTCGTCACCTTTCACAAGTCATACTCGTACCAATTGACTTATGATTCATTAATATGCCAACGCAATAATCGTGCTAAATTATTTATTGTAGTATAGTCACCTCTTTTTTCACGGCGTCAGATTTGTTTAAAGCAGCAGGCAAGGAGGAGCCTAAGGTCTTCATGTAAGACAACGAGGCCAGGTTATGCAGGTCGTCGGGGCAGTGAGCACGTAAGTCCGGACAGGACTTGGAGAGGAAGATGGCTTTGCGAGGCGCGGGCGGAGAGTGCGACATCAGCAACATGCGGTGCCGAGACTCAGGCTCCTTCGTCAGGTCTTCCATAGTCACCGAGTGCAGCGACACCTGGTGCGATTTCATATTAAAGTTTTTTGTCAATATGATATTATTTATTACCTAATTTCATATTAGTTCAAAAAGATAATTTAAAAGTTTTGTTATCGCCATCACCATAAAATTATGCTATACGATATTTGTACATCCTTCTCCAACATTTATTTAATCACCACTAAACTTTGATATTAAGTTTTTCAAATATTATAACTCCATTTGTGTATTCAAAAAATCAATATTTCTCATTTAAAACTAAGATTCAATATTAACAACCTGCAGCTCGGTCTCGAACGGGCGCGTGCGCCGGTACGCCAGCGCGAAGTCGCGGAATGTGAGCGCGACCAGACTGCGTTCGCCGCCGCCCAGGTCCGCGCGCAGAGACACCACGAACGTCGACACCTCGAACGTAACTGCGCCGCGCATGCGCACGCGCACGCGCACATTATATTAACCATACATCATGCACCATGTTCAGGAGACTTTATTGCTTTAACATCAGTTATCGAAAACGTGTTTAATTCACTCACATCAGGTTTATGTATATAGATGTACGGATCTGGAGAGATTTCCGAAACTATTAGACGTAAACGCTAATAATTCGCAAAGCGATATTTCTTCTGATATTTAGAGAATTTGAATGGGATTTCGGGAAGTAGACTGGATTTTACAAAATTTCTTCCGTAAAAGTAGTTGCGGGGGTAATAATAACAAGATAGGGCCCCGGGAGCGGCGGGAATATTTTTGACAAATTTCAAATATAATTTTATATTACGGCTAGCAAAGCGGACAGGAAACAGATAGTTATGTATAATTAAATACATTAATAATTAACTTTATAATAATTGATTCAAATTACAAAATTTGAAAAAAAAATGTAAAATAACAAACGACATACCAGTAAGAGGCGCATGCGGGTGCGACTGATTCAAGTGCGCCTCGTGAGCGCGCTGCGGCGGCGGAACCGCCAGCACGGCGGCGCGCAGCTGCGGGTCCAGCCGCAGTGTTGGCACCGCCGGCTCCACCAGCACGCCGCCCTGTCGCGCACACACACACACACACACACGACTTGAAGAAACTAACAACAATTACACTGCATAGTATACACGCTTTTTATTAATTACTCACTATTAGTTTACCATAGTCTTTTAGTTTAAGCTGTAGTTTATTGGTAGCCAATGCATGTATTATGAAATAATAAATAAATAGAAGTGAATAAAGATAAAACAAAAGTAGTATTTAGTAATTACGAGCGCAGATAATTTCGACGTAATAATAGTTACACCCGGTAAATAGATTGTAGTTTGCGGTATCAAATGTCAATACTAGTTTCACACATTACTACACACCTCACACAGTTGAAAAATTACGGCAGGGTTTGTTAATTGTATTTTATGATAGTAAATGAACCAAGAGTTCCGAGATAACCTCAAGAGGTATGGGGTTTATTTCCCTAGTTTCTATTGCACCCGCAGTGATCTGGAATTCCTGAATACGGCGGTGATAGAAATCCAAGGAAACGGATACTCGCGAGTGGCAGCCGTACAGTAATATCAAACGAAAAATATAAATATTATGGTACAAATTACAAAAACTTATTCTGCTAAAACTATTTCAAAATACTGAGAGTATCGAACGCCAACCTCAATCTCATCAGCGGCTGGGGGCAAATGTGTGCCTGCGGTGTTCTCGGCACGCTGCACATCGCCGTGTGCGTGTGCGTGTACATCATGAGGCGAACCGTCAGTGGCCCAGCGCAGCGTGTCCAGCAGCTGCTCGTACTGTTCGCGGCTCGCTGATACTTGCAGCGCGCCCACTATCGCTCCACTCACCTCACACTGGGAAACAATAAAACAAAATGTCTGCAGCAAGCTCGATCTTTACGTAACAAATGTATGGGTCACTCTTTGTCACGGGAGAAGATGTGGACGGCCACAAGCAAGTTGTAACAATTACAAAATGAAGTTACGTCGTGCTACCACCAGGACTTTTTACCGCAACGTATCTTTCATCTCGTTAATACTTTTGTGAAATAATCGATAATTTACTGATGGTAAGCCTCTGTTGTCAGAGACCGTCTAGCTGAGTACACCTGTAGCGTCTATTGCTGCCGCCGAACAGTAGTGTAAAAACACTACTGTGTACCAGTCTTACAGGACGCTGTAGCTAGTGTAATGACTGGGGTAACAAGACTCAACAACTATGTCTCAGGAGACGAGCGCATACTGGTGCAGTGTATAACATCCTAAGTAGCGCCACGTTGTTATAGACGGGCGTATCACTTGCCATTAGATGAACATCTTGCTCGCCTCGTCGCTTAATCACATAAAAAACAAGGAGCAGTCCTCACATGCGGCACGCCATCCAGCTCGCGCAGGTCGGCCGCGAGCCGCAACGCGGTATTGTGTAACACAGGCCGCCCGCGCGACACGTCGTATACCTCCTGCATGCTTTCTGCGCTCAGCTGCTGCCGCTGTAGCTGCTCCCCTACATCCAGCTGCGAAAGAGCATATGTATTATCTTCCTAAATCTATGAACCCTTCTGTAACGCAGCGGCTAGTCCGCTTGTTTTAACATGGAGTCCAACGATTGATGATGTCAAAGCGTTAGAATAATCTGAAAGGACCTGAATCACCAACAAAGTCAACCATTGCCTGATTTTAAAAAGTGTAAATTATAATATCATTACTACGCAATATTCAGTGGGGGTAAAAGGAACTGGTAAACAAAGTACTAACTGCAGTAAAGTGGACGTCTATCGACTGGTATTGATGATGATGATGAAACAGAGTACTGGAACACTTACTTGTCCTCACTACACGAGATATTATGCAAATAAGGAAGCACTTACGGAAGCGAGTGAGATGTCGCGCACGCGCACGGTGTAGCGCGTGTGTCGCGGCGCGCCGGGTCGGTTGCGCAGGCTCATGCGGCCCAAGTGCGCCACGAACACCTTGTGCAGGGACAAATTATCACATTACGATCTCATCATCGATTCAACACACAAATGTTTGTACAAGGCCATAACACCAAGAAATATTTTATACAATAAAGCGTCAAGGCAATTGGTTCAAATGATAATAAATGATACGCTCGCACTTAACATTGCGCCGCCAGTTCCCTTTGTCATCACCCTAATCATTTTGATAACTCTAGCGGCTCACCTGCGTGCTGTGCGGAGAGCGTGGCACCACTACCACCGGCGACTCCAGCTCGATGTTGACACTGCGCACACGACACCTCGTCACCACGCGCACGCGTACACGCACCCGTCGCGGGACAACATCACCATGAGAGATCATTGTCATACGCGGGTGCGAGTGAGAGAAACATACTGTTGATCTTACACAAAATTATTAACAATTTAGAAGTAGCTTGTAGTGTTTATAACCAACACGTTTTATTATTGCTCCATTTATTTTCCATACGATATTAATTCCCCACGGGACTCTTCTAACATAGTACCCTGTGCTTCCCTAACAAGTTTGCCGACTGTGAGAATGTTTGCAAAACCTGGGCCCACCAACCACAGCCGACCCGGACCCAGCCGCTGCACCCCACACAGTGCCCCTCATCTAGCAATCGCACTTGGAAAACATCCCTCGTTTTCTTATAACGTTGTTTTGATTACTACCTCCATAGTTATAAATCACTCGAGTAGTACGAAGTTAGTCGGTACATCCCGTTATCTCCGTGATACACTAACTAGCTGTTGTCGGCATAGAAGAAAGGTCTCCGACTATAGAGACCACCAGTAAAATGTAAACACTACAAGAAGATATGACGCACGTGAGTAGGATGTCGGTGCGGGTGTCCGGCTCATCCAGCGAAGGTACAGCGGAGGGCGCGGGAGGCGCCGCGCCCGTTGACGTGGTGCGCCGTCGCGCCCACGACTCCGCCGAGTGAGCCAACTTAGGGTTACCATACAGCGACTCGCCCCTAAACGTACCCCGTAAATATTCTAATCATTAAAATATAAAAAATTGTACAATCATGATAATATAAAACTTGGCGTAACAAGGGATTCTGAAATTTCGTGATCGTCTATTATATCCTAATGATCTTGGAGCAAATTTGCAATATGTTTAAATTGTGGCATTGTTGTAAGTATTTAATATGCGTCTAAATTGAATGAGTTTATTTTATTAAGAAGTTTTAATGTGAAACGTTTTATTGTATTGATTCTACTTACACATGAATACAATATGAAGAATGAAAATATTTTCATTAGAGCCAAATTGATTTACAAAATGAAACAAAACTACCTGTCACTCGAGAATGGTCAGATCAGTGAGTTACTACTGCCTTACAGCAAACACTAGACCTTACCTGGGACTGGGATGTACAAGTCCGATGGCCATGTCGGCGGCTGCGGCGCGGATAGAACGCGCGAGGTTCGCCAGGTACTGCTTGAACTCCGTGAGGCAAGACTGCAGTTCCCGCAACAGCGCTCCCGAGTGCGTGTACCACACGCTAGCAACTTGCAGTGACACCGCCGCCTCCACCACTGCCCATCATAAATATGTGTGGTATTAGTAAGATGTACGTATCTAGGATCACCTGCATATAAAGCAAACGAATTTAAAAAAATTCCATTTTAATTTAAACCTATCACAACTTTTCCGCATATATAAAACGTATAAAATACATACCTGTGGCATCGGTATCGTCCCCGGGTAGCAGGTTGCGAGTGATGGTAAAAAGGAGTGCCTTGTCGTCCGGCGCGTGCGCATGTGGATGAGGACGGGGAGTGTGCTCTTCAGAAGTGTGCACATGTGCGTGCGGGCGGCCGGCGGTCAGAACGCGTGTGTGCATGCCGGCACCCTCGCACAACGACACCACCTGCACCCCGCCCAGAGACCCGCCCACCTCCACCCGACGCGCCGCTTTGCAAAATAATGATACAGAGGCTAATGATGGATATTAAAAAATCACAATACGGTGAAGTTTAAAAGGTGAAACATTATCAACATATAATTTATAATTATACAAAATAATAATTATGAGATGATGTGTGAATATGGGTACAGATATTGATGCGTGCGCACGAGCTGCGTACGTACCGATGGTAGCTTGTATGCGCGCCTCGCTGACGGTCGCCGTGGCGATCTTATTGGCGACGAGTGCACCATCGCGCACCGCCGCGCGCAGCAGCAGCACGCCCAGCCGGTGGAAGTCAAACGTGATCTCCGTGCGCACCGCGCGCTGCCGCCGCAACGTCACGTCAAAATTACACATTTTGAGAATTAAAACATTATACAAACCTTGCATGTGTCATATTCATCTTGTAAATTATTTTCACTGAAATTTATTTGCTTAATGGTTTTCTCTTTATCACACTGCAAAACTGAAACACTGCAAATTATTGATTTTAACAAGTTTTAAACATCGTTTAATAAATATTTAGAATATGTACTATGGTTTCGAAGAATAATTCATAAATGAGATAATAACACAATTACTTTGTTTTAATTCACACTAGGTCACCTGTGCAATATCAGATGCTTCGGGAAACCCGGGTGCATCGAATGTCACGGACGGGTCGAGGGTGTCTCGCCCTGGCTGCGCGTGGTGCGGACGGGGCGCGGGCGGCGACGCGGTGCGGGGCGGCACGCGCGGCCCCAGCACTCGATGCGCAAACCCGATCAACTCCACTATCGTCTCCTGATTGGCTACAGTTCCATGTTCACATTTAATTATATTACTACTGGAATACCGCGAATGAAGCTTATGGGAACTCGTTTCACACTTAAACAAGCAAACACATATTTTTGACTTTTCGCTCACCTATAACGTCTAAATTGTTGAAAAGTATATTTGCAATCCTCAAATCTTCACTGTCCCCCTCCCCCTTCACAAGGCATATCTCGACAGCTATAAGCGCCTCCGAGTCCACGAGACCGGGCGCGCTCCAGCCATTCCCGCCACCCCACACCGTCCCTTCGATATCACGACCCCTCGTCGCCGCGTGGTCGCGGTACGGCGGGGACGCTCCGCCTATAGGCCAAGTGAAACCGGTCGACACATACTCCGCGTTGGCAGAGCAGCTGCTCGAGCTCGCTGCGCTTGTCATCCAATTAGGCATAGGACTTTTTTGAGCTGTGTTCCGTGTATCTGAAAATGTTTGAACTCTGCGTTATCTAATCCGAAATAAATTTAAAAACAACTTTCGTCAAGTGATAACATCAATCGTAGATGAGAGAGAACATAAGTGTTCGGTGTATCATACCATGTATGGAGGGCAATGGGGGCGCGCGGTGCAGCGAGCGCAGCGCCTGACGCAGCGCGCGGGGTGTGGGCGGCGCGGGTGCAGCACGGCTGTCGGGCGAGGCCGGGGATGTGGGCGAGGTGGGCGAAGTGGGCTCCGAGCCGCGAATACTCCCCGATGCTGTGTCCATGCTGCATTGATAATTAAAACACATATTTACCTAAATCGAATACCGAACCATATCGCAGGCCGCAATGTTGTAAACACACACACACACACATGCACACGTCGCCTGTGTAAATTATGTGATTCTTGGGTACAAAGCTCTCCAAACTTACATTTTTTAATAAAACAACGTTTATAAGCGAGTAAGAGCGCTTTACCCGACGTGCTTATGGCTCGCAACGAGCAACTCGAAATCGGGCCCGTAGGTCTGCAGCGCATCGACCAGCAGCAGCGAGTGCACGGACAGCGACAGCGAGCGGTCGCACGGGCGCGCGCTCAGCGCCGCGCGTACGCCGCACACCTGCACCTCCGCGATGCTGCGCCCGCGCGACTGCACCTGCACACCCATGCAAACTTGTAGCCTCTCCAATTTCTTAGAGCCTGTTAAGTACTACTACTGCACTTTTATTCCATTCATGCATATATATCATCACTATAAATTCAACAATAGCATTATTCTCCTTACAAACCTTAGCTACCTCTACCTTCACAACTCTCCATCATCTAAAGTCCCCAAGTCCATGGTATCCAACCATATTACAACACATTCATAACATCATCATGTTATGAGTGAGAAAAAAAGTATGAACGATAAGTATGGTAAGGCAGATAAGAAAGTATGTAAGAAGAGTATGTAGGAAATCAAAAAAATATGATTAAAAATTAGATGATAAGTGATTTGAATGGATAGGCCCTGACCCAAAATACGCAGGGGGAATGCTATAAAAATCATCAAAACATCATGTTGTTTTAAACTCTATGTACTCTTATCCATCAGCTATTGCTTAACAGTTTTTACTATGCACTTTATAATTGTATCGACGTAATAAAGTTTCTTAACTGATTTTCCTAGCTTTATATCGCTGGCCTAATGGTTAGAGCGTGCGGTCTTCATTTCGAGGGTCGTGGACATTCATTACAATTTATTCTAAGGTGTGTGTGAAGTTACCAATCCGCATTGAGCCCGCGTGTTGACTACGGCCCATCGCCCTTACTTTGAGGATAGGCTTGTGCCCCAACAGTGGGCACGTAAATTGGCTGTTTGAAGTTTGAAAATATGTTGAAGCCATGCAGTGTTTCTACACCTAAAAGATTCTATACCACAAGAAGTAAAAAGGAGAAAATATCTACCTCGAGAGACATTTGGTCAATGGCAAACTGTAGCATGAACAGGGTGGAATTATTATGCGTAGAGAACTCTGAACGTTCCGTCACCGAGCTAAGACTGCTCTCTTCCTCTTCCTCCTCGGCACTCTCTTGGCTTGGAGAAACGCGTCTGAAAAAAAAATTGAACTGAATATGGACGATATAAAGATGAAAAGTAATTAGATAAAAGCCAAAGTGCACGCCGGGGCGACAAAATAATTGTCCACAAGCATGGACAATTATCAGATAAAAAGTTTTAGCATGAACGTTAGTAGCCGCATGGATTACCAAGCTTTGATAAATATATATTGATAGTGCTCAAAATACGCCAACCATGTTGGTGGTGGCGACGGAACTCACGCGAGGTCGGGCGGCGTGCAGCTGGCGGCGACGGCGCGCACCGCGGCCAGCTTGTGCTCGCTGAGGTGCACCACGAGCGCAGGCAGCGAGCCGCACAGCGTCGCCGACGGGTACTGCGGGTCGCTCGTGTGCACCACGCGCCGCTCCGCCTGCCTTACCGTCATACACTCATATTGTATGCCCTTCGAATATTAACCTTATGATGCACCTCGTAACAAACTGTCCTAATTAACTCACCTAGACATCACTCGCGACACGAGCAACACCTCCACCACTCGATAGTTACAAAGTAAACTCATAAAATGGAGAGTGCCCGTAACAGCACGTAGCGTTCGTCACTTTATAATAAGTGAGACTATCTTATTTTCATTAATATTAATAAAATACCTTTCGACATGGCGTTTAATATAGGATCTGTACTGTGCCTACCTTAATATTAGGTCCTTAGATGTGAAATTAGCGTTTTGTCGTACTGACCACTTTCATTCGAAATATCCCCTCTTTGGTTAAGAATTCCAAATTCAAATTTATAAATTCATTTAGCTGCTACATATGAGTTTTGAAAATAGTCATTCATTTATTTTTTCCTCATTATTTTTTTCTTTGACGTAGCTTATTACCGCACCGTGGAGAACATGTAATATCGGTATATTTACGAGTACGAGCTCTACCGTGGCATCAGTACCAGTGCTGCAGGAACAGCTCCAAGGATTAATGATGTGTACGGCGCTGGTGTCGCAAAAGAAAGCATGGTACGTTTTTGGTTTCAACGTTTTCGTTCTGGAACTTTCGACTTTTCAGAACCAACCCCGTGGACGGCCGGAGAATGTGGTGGAGAATGAAGTGGAAAATGAAAAATTAAAGACTATTGTAGAAGCGCAGCCACCCCAATGTACTTCAGAGTTAGCTGCAGGCTTCGGGGTAAGTGACAAAACTGTATTAATCATCTTGAAGCAAATCAAGAAAGTAAAAAAATCTTGAACGATGGGTACCTCATGCATTGAGTGACTGGAACTTGCGAACACGCGTCGACTGCTGCTGCTGTGTTACTTTGCTCAACCGACACAATGATGAAGGGATTTTAAATCGAAGCATTACTTGTGATGAAAAGTCTGGCCAAACGATCACGGCAGATATCAGCGAGCATTGTCAACAACTGCAGATCATGAAGGAAGAACTAGCTGCTAAACAACCGAGATTGGTCAATCACTCTAGGCCACTGCTGCTTCATGACAACGCAACACCACCACCACACAACGAACAACAAACAACCACTAAGTTAGATGAGCTACAATTGGAATGTCTGCGACATCCGCCGTACTCCACGGTGTTTGCTCCAACAGATTACCATTATTCCCGGAATTTGGACAACTTCTTACAAGGATACAAATTTAACTCCGATGCGGCCGTCCAAACCACCTTCTCACCCCCCATAGTTTGTTTTAGTAAAGGGATCAATGAACTACCTATGATATGACAAAAGTGCATAAATAACAACGCGGTGCATACTTTGATTAATTAAATATATCTTACAAAAAAACAATTAACTTTATATTCCACCCGCACAAAACGCCAATTTCATATGTAAGGACCTAATATAATGTAGTTATTTTGTAAGAAATACACATACAAATCCTATCATATGTCATTAAATACTAAAAATTCTTTTAAAGAATTGTTAAATTTAAAAATAAAATTCTTAACAAAAACTAAAATGTAATCATGAAACTTACAACGGACCACGATGTTATAACTGACCTGCAGGGATATACTAAATCGGTCGAGCAAGTGCAGAGCAGACGTGCTCTTAGTGTGCGCGTACTTCCAATTGTCCTTGGCCCGACCCACCAGTATTTGGAGGTCGCTCAGCTCAATGTTGTACCTGATGATGGATGATATCGGATAGTTGTTTTGGAAAATGACTGTCAGTTGGTGCTTAAAGTAACTGTTTATCCAACCTGTCGTATAAGCTTATGTGCAGGTTGACAGCATCGAGCGCGTGCGCGTGCGCATGCGCGGGCGGCGGCGGGTCCGGCGGCGACGCGGGGGATAGCAGGCTGCCGGGCGGAGTCGAGCACGGCGTCATAAACATCTCTGGAAGTAATGTCTGATATTATGAAAAATCTATTTGTTACCTTTTTGATAAATGTATGCCGCGGTGTTTGCTTAATTATTTGGCGATCGCCGATGAATCTTTAGTTGCGCAATATTTTCTTCTCGCTATTGATAGCAATGGTAAGCTGCCGGATGGGCTGTCGGATCAAGACTATTTCAACACAGAATACCTTTAAAAACTTGAACACCCATTTGAATTTTCCAGTTTTGTATATGATAAAGCCAATCGTCACTTTCGATTATTTTTTTTTGTTATATTATTTTATTCTTACTTTTATTATAGCAAAGAAGTGACATTGAGTTACTATGGCATACCTTCGTCGTCGTCGACAGGGAGCGTAGGCTGCACCCGAGCCTCCTCACCATAATGAGCATTGGCGAGGCGAAGGCGACCGAAGTCCACTACGAGCACAGACGCGTCGCGCTCGCACAGCTCTTCCACGAAAAGGATTTGCGGCGCGGAGATGTCGAGCTCCACCTGCCAGGAGCGACGCTCACCCTGGGAACAAGGAGTACATTGAACATTATCCATTATACTATAAACTATCATTCTACTGACTACATAAAAACGTTTACCACCCCAACAGTGCCTACCGGATGAGCGTGAAGCATGTGCTCCCAATGGGTAATGAGGCGAGCGCGTGTCTGATCGCGGACGTGAGCGATGGTACGGCGCGGGCCCCAAGGCGCCGCCACAAACTGCTGCGCCCAACGCGCCGCCGCCGCGCAGTACACCACCTCCAGCGACATAGACTTCACCCAGAGCCTGCGCACACACATGCACATTTGTTATGATGTGAGTTGCAACACATTAAAAACACACACACATATTATGGTATTAAAATAAATTCTAATATAGAAAATTATTATATAAAAAAAACATGATATTAACTTGTAGTCGCAGTTCAGCCCGAAGGGTCGTTTTTCGTAGGACAGCTGAAAGAGTGGTTCGGTGGGCGAGAGCGGGGGCAGGGACGCCGACGGAGGGCGCGGCGTGTTATGCGCGCGCCACCACGAGGCCGCGCTCGCCGCCGCGTTCATGGCGCACAAGCCCTCGCGTATCATACCCTAACACAAATACGCACACATATAACATAAGCACATTGTGCACAGAATATGTGTAAAACGTGTGCATCGAGAACAGAATCAGTATACAACTCACCTGTGGCGCGATTAGCACGGGGAACAGCGTGTTGGGCGTAATGCGCTCGCGCAGGCACACAGCGCCGAGCGACACGTGTAGTGCATGCGAACCGGCACGCGGTCGTGTCTCCACACGCACGCGCACGCTAGAGAATTGCAGCTCCACGCCCTGTGCGCTCTCGCTCCTGTCACAGATGGTGATGATACATAAACGCACGTTCAAACCTCAAAAGGAACTTTTTGCTCTGAACACTTTGTAGACTTAAGTTGCGTGCACTAACATATTTTCATCTGCATCATCATCGTCGGGTTCAGTACAAAGGTCGAGGGAGCCGCGCTCTAACTCGAACTCGAAGAGGCCGAACACCGTGTCACGGCGCAGCAGTGTGTTGTTGTCTAAAGAGTCCGCGATCACGTCCAGAATCTCTTCCTCAAGGCGAGGCGCAGTCGGTTGTGCTGACTGCTGCGGCAGAGGCACGGGCTGAGGCTGTGTTTGTGCGGCAGTGGTTGCACCGGTCGCGACGGCCGGTGCGTACCATCCCCACCACAGTGGAAACCAACGCACCAACACGCTGCGCCCGGAGCTCGCCTGCTCTGGCGTCGATGCCGGTGTCGCCACAGGAACTTTGCGCATGGCAACCTTTACGGAGATATTGGTGAATAATTATTTTACACAACGGAATTTATTTATTCAATTAGTTATCGTGATAAATCTGTATATAAGTAAAGAGACAATGAAAACAAGCACCTCTCGAAGGGGTTTAAGGACCGATAGTGGAGTATTCCACTCGAACTCGTCCTTGACAGCCTTTCTGTCAGGCGGCAGAGTGGCGGCCGGATTGCTCAGGATGCCAAGACAGATGTCTACGTACTGCCGCGTCCGCCGGGATTGTTCCAAGCACGATGCCCACGTCGGCTTCGACTCCATCCCTACAATATCACAGGTGTTTCTTTTCTCCGCCAAAAGGAGCCTGATCACTTTGGCTCCTACTTTGCATGGTGTATCCTTGATATTTAATGACCACTTTCAGCTGTGAAAGGTTGAAATTATAAGAAATCTCAACTATGGGCAGTTCATCTAGTCCAAAGCTACGTTAACTACAAGAAAACTGTGGGCCCTTTTTAAAGTGCGATAATATTTCTCACCGGGATATGTCTTGACTTTATATACAGCGCAGGTCTTGTCGAGTGTAGAGTAAAATTGACATAAATTGGCAGGTATTGTCAAAACTTCTAATTCCCCCATCGCCTTTTCACCGCGCTACGACCAGACGCACAGCGATTCCCCATTATTATGCTATAGACATTCCCAGTTTGCAAACAAAGATGTTCAAGTCCTCATTTCTTATAACAACAGCAAAGGAGGGGAACAACTTGCCGGCGTCGGTGTTCCTATCCAATTAAACCGGACGTGTCTTCAATAAAACAGTGAATAAGCTGTTACTAGGTTAGTGCGGTTTACCGCCACAGATCACATCACCATTTAACATCAGGTGGGATCTTGATCAAGCGCTGACTTTAATGATATAAAAAATGTCATGGTATAGTGATGTTGCCTTTTTAAGACAAGCACGTTTTGTTAATTCCTTAACAAACGCTCGATTCTGCTATTGCACACGCAAAGAAATATTTTCATTGCACTGACAGCGGTGATGCGGCGCGTGGCAGCGCAGCGCGTACAGCCACCAAGCGCGAGCGTGCCCGCGCACCTCGCCGTCTGGCCGCAGCGCACGGAACTCGCGCAGCCGCCCGATGCGCTCCAACCCCAGCGCGCACCCTACAGCCTCGCTGTACTGCCTCTGCAAACACGACACACACACATTTACTGTCAATTGGTTTACCAGAATCATTTATATTGAACTTAATGGTTGACCTGCAATAACGTTTGTTATTAATTACTTTTAAAACATACAAAGTTGAAAGAGGCCTCCACGGTAACAATATAAAACCATTCCTCTTAAAATAATTGTATGCGACAATTCTACAGTGACAAAATTAAGATACTCTGTATTTCACTAAAACGTTTGGATTCATTCCTTCAGCATTATACGTACAGAGGTGAGATTGAGCTGAACGCATGGCAGTGTGAGATGGCAGGTGAGACGAGGGCGCGTGCGCGAGCGCAGGGGCTGCTCGCAGCGCTCGCGGCGGACGCGGGCGCGTGCGGACGCAGGCGCGGCCAGGTACCGATGCGGCGCCAGCCATGTCGCGCGCATGCGCTCCTGGATGCAGCAAAATTTATTTCAAAAACTATCTTTGCATAGGCTTCCCCTTACAAAAGCCCGCATATACAGAGAGTTAAATAATTATGTTTCCATTTATTGTCATCATTCTATAATCCAAACCCAAACATGATTTTTTTAATAAGGAAAACTTGAAAAAGAACCGTGTAAGCACGAAATGAAATAAAAAAAGAGAAGTATGAAAGAACAGTATAAGTAGATAAAAGATATGAAAAAGACAGAAAGGAGAAAACACATAACAGGCTCTGACCCCACGTAACCAAGTGTACAAATTGAAAAGAAAATAGAAAAATATGAAAAATCTGAACAATAATTATATTTAATAAAGAGTGCTGCTAGCCACATATATGTAAGTAATTAACAAACTATAACAAAGTGCTAACCGTTAATTCAGCCAGCGTGCAATCGGCCATCATAGCTGCAGGTACCGCCATGGGGTCCCAGTACACGGCCAGCTGCTGAAGTTCCAGGAGCTTAAAGGAGCAGCCGTCTGAGTCCGAGAGGAGCGTAAAGCCGCGAGTCCAGTTTGCGTCGCAGGACTCGGCCGCCAGCGACTCCACGGTAAGTCCGCAGGCGAACGAGTGCGGTGCACATGTAATCGCATCCTCGTATCGGATGTGCACATCGTTCAGCTTTAACTAAACAAAAAATGTTAATACATTTTCTTTCTATTCTTGTCTCTGTAGTTGGTATCGGCACAAAGTTTATTATTTCAATAACACAAGGCTCACCGGCTCCGGTGGCCAAGGAAACGTACCGTACGTATATAACTCAATATGAGGGCGATGGGGCCATAGTCACCACGCGGGTCCAATGCGGATTGGTGACTTCCACACACCTTCCAATAAATTCCAGCCGAATTTAATTCTAGAAAGCCACACGCTCTAACCATTAGGCCAGCGGACTACGAAACTGCGAAACGTTAAAATATAACAATGCGATTTGTGGTTTTCACCCAGCACGCATCGACTTGAGATACCATCTACTTGTCCTTGTAATTACCACGGTGAAATGATCTAGTAAGAGATACTTTAAGGCTAGATGAAACATAATATAACTTGTACGGACGGTACACCTGTAAGTTCTCCACGATATTGGCGAGCAAGCCGGTGCCGTAGCTGAGCCACGAGGAATACGAGGCGGCATAGTAGCCAGCGTCGCTCGCCTCGTGCTCGGCGCGCCACTGCGCCTCCCGCGCGTCCAGCAGCGCCACCTTGCGCTCGTGCGCGATATGCGCCTCCACCGAACTGTCCCACTACCAGACCATAACATTCACTAGATTTACCAATATCAAAACTTTTAAAAACGTATCATTTTTATTGTATATTATAATCGAAATTGTTAAATGCTTTTCTGGAACAAATTAAAATGACTTATAATTTGCAACCAAAATTGGAAAAATGATTCCAGCCATTAGAGGTCAATGGTTTAGTTGAATATGTTAAAAAAGATAAACATACATATTTTTTAAACCTAGGGTGAAAGAAGGAAATAGTTTATTTCTCCAATGTACAAATAATATGATATAAAAATTAAGAAAAAAATGAGGGGACTATTAACAGTAAACCATTATTAATTGTTGATGTATTATAAGTTTAAGTTAAGTGCAAATTCAATAATGTTGAATAATAAAAACCGTGTCGCAATTTGTGTGGTCACAGATAAAACAAGACATGAACATAAGGAAACTTGGTCACCTTTATTACATAGTAAAGTTTAATTTGAATTCGAAAGTCATGCTCAAAGTTCCTTTGTTAAATGAGATTGTTTTGTAAAATCACTTTTAATTATTATCTAATAATCATTGTAATAACACTAGTCATATGTTTGTACTTTAATTAAACTCATGTTTTTTTTTTTTCATTTCATGTTGTAATGAGTGATTAAATTAATTAAATGTGGATAAATTATTCATCTTCATTTTCAGCCGACAGACATCCGCTGCTGTACTTAGGTCTCCTCCAAAGATCTCCACATCGATCGATTTATCTGAGCTGCCTGCATCCAGCTGCTTCCCACAACCTTCACCAGATCGTCGGACCACCTGCCAACATTACGTCTTCCGGTACGCGGTCGCCATTCGAGAACCTTAGTGCGCCATCAGCTGTCAGTTCTTCGAGCGATGGGTCCTAACCCATTGCAATCTTTTGGACTATGTCAGTGACCTTAGTTCTCTTGCAGATTTCCTAATTTCTGGTTTGATCATGCAATGATTAACAATAAAGTATTGTTGATAATTTACATCATGTCTGTGGTCTATGTATTCTGTGTTATATGTAAGATAGAAAGTATAGCCATTGTTTAAGCGACCCTTACACAAATCAAGAATTCAGGAATGCAATGTAATATAGTGTTACGGTTGTTATCATCCCATGGCCACGTTTCAAATATAACACCAGAAACCAACAAGAACACATTTTACCAAAAATTTTAGAGATTATTTTTTCCGACAATTAGCTTTATTTTAGGAAAATATTAATTTTCTGACATTTTTTTTATCATTTTTTTAAGTAAAATGTCAGAACATTAATTTCACTGGCTTAAATTTTCCTGTACCTTCTAATGTTTAAATCACATTCGTTTTGAATATAATTTTTATAATAATGGAATTAATTAATCTTATCAAATCCCAACATAGTTTAAGTATACTTAACATAGTAAATCAATTACAACTTATCTTATCCTTCATAAGCAAGCAACTAATGATGCCTTCACTGAAATAACTCAATAACCTTTTATATGCAGTAATTGACTTTAGTGACTTTCAAGTGAAATTTTTATATTAATTTCTTCTATAGGTATTCACTGATTTTTAGAAGAAGTGCCCATATGCTAATTCCTAATTATTATAACAATAATATAACAGGTGCAAGGTTGTATTTAATTTGACACAGATATTATTGAAATGAATATGAATCTATTTCAAGAAATTATAAATATAAAATGAACAACACAGTTTGGCAAAGAACCAAACCTATGTACCTTGTGTCATCTATAATAGTGATATATAATTATGAAGAATTAAATGTTATTTAGTATACATTTATTCCAATATGAAATTAATTTGAAACAGTTTGAACTTGTTTTATTTAATATATATAAGCTTTGCTAACATTTTTCCTTTAATGAAAATAAACTAGTTACAATTGCAGTTAATATTGAAATTTATTATTACTTACTAACTTTGTTACTTTCATCAGCCATTGCTGAAAAAATTACACTAACATTGATTAGTATCAATGCTAATATAATTTTTTAACAGTAACACTATTTAAACCAGAGTTGACTGATGTTATATAACATTATTGACCTAGTAATCACTTCCATATAATGTTTACATAAATTAAATGTAATTTCCCTCAAAATGCAGATTAAATAAAAGGTAATAGTTGTACTTTTAACATAATTTTTAACATCTTGTTTAAATATCTTTTAATTCATGCTCTTTAGGCCCTATCAATAACACAGACCAAGAAATAAAATAGGACATCAAATACCTCATCCAAATTAACAGGTGCTGCCACAAGGTATAACTTTTCAATAGCAATCAACCAGGGAGCAGAGCGTATCTGCCGCACTGGTACTTGAAGCTGTACCTTGCCAATGAAACCAGCCTTAATCTCCACAGGTAAACCCAAGTGTCGCAAAGCATCTTTCTTTAATGGTAGATTTTCTAGTTCTACTTTACCTATAATTTAAAATAAATTGAAAACTAAATTAAATATAGATATTTTATATTTACATAACACATTTTCCCATTTATCACAAATGCAAATTTATTATAGTATTTCATTACTTTTTAAATCTAAAATGAGTTTATTGATTATTTTTAACTGACTTGAACAGCAATAATCCAGAAAAATGTATAAACATGAAGCAATAAACATTATAAATATCCTAATAAAAATGCATTAATTATTTAACGTATTAACCTACCGGACAGTAACGCCACACTCAACTGATCCGTATTCAAATTCTCCACATATTTTCCGAGGTAATTATTCAATACCCAAGCTACTAAACCCTCCAACATTGTGCATGGTCATGTATAACCGTTCTCTTATTACTACACTGCACCTTATCCGTTTCTTAACTATATATCTTCAAGGTTATGTCCTTAGATAAGTCATATAATTATAAACTTTCTCTACATAAAAGTTTATCAATATGTATATATTTCACTATTTATTGCTTTACCGACAAATATCTAATACAATTTGTTTTCTTTTATTGACATCTGTCACAAACTATGACATAATAATATTTTGGCGTATGAATGAAATAATTGGAAACACGTACAAATTTCTATAAGATCTAGACCTGCACGGATATGGTAGAGGTTTGTTCATATCTATGTTACAAAAATTACAATTAACCGTTAAAAATTAAAGCAAGTACATTTATCAAATTAATGTAATCACTGACGAGGAATTGAAAAATTTAAGCTAAAAATACCTAAACTAACATTGGTTAATAAAAGTTAAATAAGTTATTTTATAATCAAAGTCATTATTTCCACTTAATTCGTATTGAAATATCTTTGTAAATTGCATTTATTATTTATCATCTAGCTTTGACATAAGTTAAAATACGTGAATCGTAGCGTAAAGGACCTCGCTGAAATGTGCAAGGTCTCGTAGGCTACTTACGGTTGTTTACTCCATAGAGTAAGCCAGGCTTGACTCATCTGTTACAAAATGAAGTTAATACATGTAATGAAAAGGTTTTGTGGATCTCCTGTTATATATTTTAATACTTGTTATCATCACAAAAGACTATCAAAACTGCACGTACGTTATGGTGCTACAATGGTTTCTGCGAAATTTAAAGAAATAGTTCCAGCAATTACGAATATTCGAAATTTGGGATTAGGACCCACTTCAAAGGACTTTGAAGAGCCCACACCAATATCGGGTCCGCTTACCAAAGTGCACGCCACAGAGCTCGTCTTACGTTTGAACGGAGATGAAAGGAAAATATTGTTTAACGCATTACAAGAATACGAGTCGAATCGTATCAAAGAAGAATTCGAAGGTATTTAACTATACAATTTTACAAATGTGAATAAATAGACGTATTAAAGAGTGATTGATTTTGTCAGATAAATTGGCTGGTCAGAGATGGAGGAGTAAGCTGGGTAGACCTAGCAAAATTCCGACTTTAGGCGACGTTGACCCTACAGGAACATACTGTCCTGTACCTGAAGATTGGCTTAAAAAAAAATATGGTGAGCTTCTGTTTTACTTAAAATTTATTTATTTAATCGTTTTTATTTCAAAATAATTATGACTTATAATTTATTATTCATGTAAATATTTTCCATATATGTATTAGTTATACATTTTATATCATATTTCTCACATCAATATTCACCGTCTTTAAGTTTAACTAGTAGTTAATGGTTCTTAACATTGAGTATACTTATTGTTACATATTAAAATGACATTGAATAATAAAGAAGATTAACATAAAAAATATATAATAACATTAAAAGTAATAAATTTACAAATTATTTATTATAACTGAAATTATTAATTTGTTCTTACTTTTATATATTTTCTGCAGCTGCTTCCGTCCCAAAACCAACCACCAAGGAACTTTTTCACTGTAAGTCATGTTAACAATTATTTGGAATATGTTAAGTATTCAATGATATGTTAAGTATTATGGTTAAAATAACAATACATGATAACCTGAAATAAATCTTCTAGTTGAACAAAATTACTATTGTATAGATATTGTCTGTGCAAAATGTGTATACCCTTCTATCTTTTTCATTTAAATTTTAAATTTTGATCAAATGATATTATAAGTACTAAAATTAATTAACATTATATTATATAGACAAAGATAGAGAAAGGGATGCTTAGATGATGCAGCCATGTCAAAGAAGGGATGAGAAGGGATGAAAGAAGGTTAATGAAAGAGGTATACAAGGTAAGAATGATTGGAAATAGTTGCAGGTCGACCTAAGTGGTCATATTCCGATCAAATAGAAATTGTCCTAAATAAAGGCTGGGTTAAGAGTACTGGCCACCTATGAGCATTCATGAAAGTGGAGGAAGCAAGAGAAGTGTGCCAGGCAATCCTGGTCTTGCTATGATTATCAAGTGGAGAAAGGTGGTCCCTGCCTACTTCACTGGGAATGAGGTGTGATATTTATTTATATATATATGTATGTATATTATATTTAACTGTATTTGTTTTCCAGTGTCTTTGGCAAATTCTATACCTTTCATTGGCTTTGGATTTCTGGACAACTTCATAATGATCATTGCTGTAAGTATTATTTATCATACATAAACATTTATTAATTCTTGTTAACGCTGTATAATATCTTCATAAATAGAATATTAAATTTAAGGATTGTAAAATGCAGAAAGACTATGAATGTTAAATAAAAACGATTCAGTTAAAAAAAGAAAAACTTTTTTATGATTAATAGTATAAATGTTTACATCAACAGCTGCTGCAACATCTTCATTGTTGCATAGTCACCGCAAACAATCTACACAGCGATCAATCTAGTAACACTTGTATTGTCAACCGTTCCGATAGAAAGAAATACCTAAAAAATTATGAACTGATGAATATGTATGTGAAGTAGCTAATGATGTTTACTTTGGGCTAGGGTGACAGCATAGAGAGCAGCATGAGCGCGTACATTACGCTGTCGACGATGGCGGCTGCTGCGCTGGGCAACACGTTCAGCGACATTATCGGCATCGGCTCTTCCTACTACGTAGAGCGTGGCGCTGCGCTGATCGGACTAGGCGCACCCGCTCTCTCGCCAGTGCAACTGGACATGCCCGTCAGCAGGCGCTTCGCGAACATGGTAACGCTTCCTATTTTGATGCAACCGCGACCATTTTGTGTATAATTACGCTTCAAACGGGAAGGAGCGACATGTGCACGTAAATAATACATGCTTGTACTGTTATCAGGGTCGGGTGCTTGGCATTACGTTGGGTTGCTTCTTAGGCATGACTCCACTCCTGTTTAAAGATGACGAGAAGAAAACTGAAGCTAAAGATAAACAATGAACCTTCTAAGGCAATAGTGAGAAAGTCTTGAATATAATAGATTAATTCCACACTAATACATGTTTTTAACAATGATCTGTAACAATGAGACCGCAGACGGTAAAGTGTTTAACTCCACAACATGGGGTCCCGAAATTGAACCAAGGACTTTGATGTTACACGGCAAGTCAGCCATAGTTATACACATCTAATTACATATAAACAATTAGCAGTTAGGGACAATTGCTTGAAGAATTCTTTTGTTACTTTTAGCTAAATTTCATATAATTATTGCCGAATTTAAATACATATGATTATATCTTAAAATGCATTTAAAACATTAAAAAAATATATAAAGTTCTAACTTATTAAAGATAAAGGTATTTTATGATTGTTTATTAGAAGTCATACTTCTATAGAATATCTGACAAAAGTTTTTACTCACTAAGCAAATGTTTTTTCATGTGCATCTCAAAAAGTATTTAAGTTTTCTTTCCTTGCCCGTGCTTTACTTTATAGTAAACAACTTTATTTATGAACTTTGAATGCCTCTAAAGTAGTATGACTGCTAAATGAACAATAACACTCAAAAGTATGTTAAGTATAATTAATGAGTGTATTTTAAACTTAATTATAGAGCTTGCAGTGTACTCGCTGTGTGAACTTAGCAAATGTAGAACTTATTCACACGCACTTACTGTCCATGCACATAACAATAATATAAAAAGCTTGAGGAGAAATATGTTACTTAAAAAATTATATGAATTTTATTATGTAGATAAATTTCTATACGTTCTAGTTTTATTGTAAACATTTTAAACTTTTAATGTTTTTTTTATATAAAATTTATTAGTTTTGCTTAGTGAAAATATACTCTATTAAATAGTGTAATACATCTGCACTGTTAATATCTTGCCGGTGGCAGCTTGGTACAAACTTTAAACATTTTATAAACAAACAATTATTTTCATATGTGAATGTTTTATATTGGTATCAAATAAAAAGTAAGTTTTACATAAGCTTTGCTGAAAAAGAAAAGGTACATAGACACTTCAAAAACTGAACATCCAGCAGTAAAAATGCTGCCTGATTAATACATAGGAATGGACACAACAGATATGGTCAAGTCGATATTATTAATAATAACTTTATTTGATGAGCCCTATGTCCAATGGTGGGCTTAGAGAGGCTTTGGCTAGTGAATTTAGGGAAATTTATAAGACGCGCATATACACAAGCGCGTGGTGCGCGTGCGCAAGTTTAATAACGTTTCTTGTTAATTTCTATAAATATAGTTATATGTTTATATTGTTTATTTTTACCTATATTATCAATTAATAATTTTTAATAACCTTATTTAACAATCGTGTTCAATTTTGTGAGACAATTTAAATGTATTGTTTAGGTTTGTTGAACATTGCGTTCAGATGTTTCCCGTATACAGTAATCCAACCCCTCCTATAACGCGGTAGATTCGTGTTGCGTTATATTTAAATGGAATATTAAGAAAAAAAACAATATTGCGAACGAAATATGTACGTTTTGTAAAAATAAAACTAAGAACATTTTAAATAAAAAAAAATGATGCATATAAACCAAAAAATAGTTGATTTCAATTAATTACTAATTATGAACTGTACGATTCATTATAAATTTCACAATTCAGAAATATAATGTGAGAAATCCCCGCGTTATGTGGAGGGATGGCCGTGTTATACGAGGGATTGAAATCGCATAATATGAAAATACGTTATAAGAGTACCGCAGTTAATGTTTTACACATGTCATTGAATTAATGTTCGTATACAAAATGTTCATTGTATACGACTATAAAGGAAAGATAATCGGTTAAATACGTTAGACGTGTATTAACGCCATCGGTTTATTTTAACTGCGTGAACTGAATTGCAGTTAACTGGATCACTCACTAATCGTTTTATAATGATGTTATTGTATAAATGTAGCTAAGTTTTAATTATTACCTTTTATAATAATCAAATATTATTTCTGCCTTATTATTATCAAATATTTACGAATTTGCATTAAGTAAATGTTTACAAGCTATACTATTATAAGAAAACTAGTCAATTTAAATAATTTTTGTATATAGTAATGTTTGCAGTTTTCTTTAACAATTTCGACAGTTCCTTGTGTAAATATATATTTAGAACATTTGAGAACTCGTTTTACTCCGGAGTCCTCCTGCGACTGGTCAATGTGCACTGTATTATTAATGTAAGGAGTTTTGGCGGCTTACGAATAATATTATCTTTATTATTGTTGATAACCCTCTTTAAGAAATATTTGAAATCGGGTAAAAAGAAAACACTGAATGTTTGCCGTGAAATTATTTTATTATGCCAATGACTTCCACGATGACTACACTCCAGTGCGAAGGTCGAGCTAAATAAATAAATAATACACATACTAAGTAATTGTATGCAAGGCGAGCCCTAGGCTTTACAAACTTAAACACGTACGTATTATATTTTAGAAGCGTATTCCGATATTTAATTGCTTAATATACAAGTCGGTCAGCAGCCTGAGGCTGTGAGGTCCTTAGGCTGCAACTGCGCGGGCCGGCCGCAGCCACCACCTCCAGCTCCAGCTCCACCTTCACCTTCACAACCACCGCCACCGCCGCGCCGCACTAATATTCAATTGACATTAACCGAGATTAGGTAAAGGCAACGACACGCTTGGTAACATTATTTGTATTTGTACTTTACGTATGGTGTACATGTTGTGATGAAATTGTATGCCCACGTGTGGATCAGATATGCATGAGTTTTAGAATAGGGTGGATTAGGATTCCTCGTCCTCTTAATGCGTGATTTCCTCATTTTTTCAAGAATCCCTTTCCTCATTCGTTATCACAAAATAAAGTTTAAAAAACACTATTCCTCATATAAAATTTGTAAGAGGAAAAGTTTTATTTTAACAGAATAAAGATTTGTATTATCTTATTATTTATATGTACCGTTCGTCTTCCTCATCAACACTATTTTAGAACAATAATTTCACCGCGTGTCAGGTGTCAAGTGAAACGATCAAAACGCAACCCGCAACCGTAGTTTTGTTGTTCGAATAAAGATGGATTAAGATCAACCAAACGCAGCCCACTGACCCTTGCCGCGTGCGCGTGCGCGAGCGCGTGCCCTGCGGGTCAGCACACAACCTGATCCGATTTCGCACATGGCAAAGGTACAAATTGATATGAAGACATCACACACAGCCCCAATCACCTAAATATTATATTTAATTGACCTATACCTAAATATTTGTGCAAATACCGAGGTCAGAATCCTAATCGGAGTACAAGAACAATTAAATATTGTATATTATAACAATTGCGTATACCTTATGTGATGTATGTGTTCGTTAACAAAGCGACGCCACTAGCAGCATCTTCATCTGATGAGAATTGAGACGCCAGTCGACAACAATGAGGTGATACTTGGAACGTTCACAGAGCACCACAACGCGCTTCCTTATTATGCGATTTGAATATGAAACTTACACAAAATAAGTAAAAACTAAAAGCGGAAATATAAAATCTTTCACTAATAATACGAATGCTTCCTGTCCTAATGAATATTACGTATAAACATAACGGTATTTACGTCATCGAAGTGTACGTGCAATATGCATAATAAAATATAACGTCCATTACAAACGAGTTTGTATATAAAAAATATAAATCAATTAAAGTTCATCCGAACGTCTGTGGGGGACAACGAGATTGCTGCAACGGACGAAAACACGAACCTCCACGTTATCTTATTTCCGGTGTTACGTGCAACCGGAAAACGATTGCACTCGCGCCGCTTTTCTATTTAAACGTTGCGATTAAGCCAGCAGCCATGTGTGGATCAGTTACTGCAAAATTGCTCTCCCACACTTGGACGTTGGTTATTACGTAACAACTCCCCCGGCTAGCAGCACAGCACGGCACGAGTGACTTAACTATACCAAACTTCCCAATTTCAATTGTGCATTTGTCAACCGGTAGTTAATTCCAACCACCCATTTTCGGGTTGAGCGTGACGCGTACACCCTCGGCCCCGAGCTTGGATGAGCCATCGCCACACCACGGACACTAAGTCCCGGATGTACGGGCTTGCTCGCGCGACAGACACGTCAGTGGGAGCGGCACGTGAGACCGTGAGACTGTGAGACCATGAGACCGTACATTACTATCACATTTGGGCGCCCCGCGACGAGGCGAGGCGATATATATTCTAACCATATAACATTCCTACGCGAGATCCGAAATATTATTATAAAAAAATAGGAAATAATATTGCGCGACCTTAAAGGTCATAAATAATATTCTCATATAAAATAATTGAGAACAAATTAAATTTAAATAATTAATCTAATATATCACCAAAATGTCTTACCCATAACTATTCGACGTAGACACATTCGAGGCGCGGCAAATGTTGCTGGATGACGACGGAACAGAACCAAGTACAAAACGAATTAAATAATATTACTCTATCGCTATGTACACTCGCGGTTGCCGCGGCAACGAACCATCCATCAGCTAGCGCGCCCGAATCCGAGCCGCCGACTAAACAGCTGCCGACTAATACTGTACACTTTATCACAAAACGCACATACGAGAACACTGCTGCGGCAGCGCCAGCACCAGCAGCAGCAGCAGTAGTCTGCCAACACCGGCCCCTTCCACCGACACGGTTTTAAACAATAGTGGTAAAAGTAGAGATTGTCTGCATGGTTGTCTTAAATTTCATTGAAAGGGTTTGAAGGGGTGGAGAGATGCGACAAGATTGGGGATAGACGAGTGATGTCGCGTCCGATCCAACTTGAGAGACTTGATCCAACCGTTCTTAGATGCCGATGTGTGAAAGATATTACATAACCAACTGTGATGGCGAGGCCAGTGAGCGAGCGGCGAGCGGTGGACGGTGGGCGGTGGGCGGTTGGCGCGTCACTCGGGCTGGCTGCGAGGTGCGAGGGACGAGTCAGGGGCGCGGCGAGTCGGTGAGCGCGGCGGCGCGCTCTTCCTCGGTGGTGTTCCGCTGCAGCGTGGCCTCGTCCGACTGGCGGCGCCACAGCGGCGCGCGCTCCGTGTACCGCGCCTCCTCGAAGCCCCAGCGCAGGCCGAGTATGATGCTGAGCGCGGACGCATCCTGCGAGTGGCACCCCGAGTACCGGTACTGCGGCTTCTTGTCGAACCTGCAGCCCACCGACTGCGCGCCTGCAACGGTCACCCGACAAGGTTAGCCGTTAGAATACGTCACCATTGGTACGACAACACTGCGACATGCAACGTGATATTCGACCATGAGAACTGAATGAACACGTTCCTCCTCAAAAAGTTATACGTCCATATACGTATTACCGATCAGATGGATTGCATCATTTCAATACAAAGAGTATTGTTACTTTTTATATTGAAATATTAAACATCGGTTTAAATACACAAATATAAATTTGATAATAGCTATTATTGAATATATCCGGGCCCCACTCGCAGACGAGCGCGCACGTTGTGACCGTGTACTGACCGATGGGCATGATGCAGTCGAGAGTGAGCGCGCATTGTATCCACGGGCGCATGACGTCGGCGGCGGCGGGCGCCACCAGCAGCCGCTCCGCGTCGAGCATCTGCACGAACAGGAAGTCGTCGGCGCGCGCGCGCAGGTACGCGAACATGCGCGGGTGCGTCAGCGAGGTGACGGCGGCGCGGCGCGGCCACGCGAGCACGCCGGTGCGGGCGGCGCGCGCCCACAGCGCGGCCAGCTGCGCGCGCGTCCCCACCCACCGCTGACCGCTCTCGCTGAAGATCACGCCGCCCACGCGGCTCAGCGCGTGCTGGTGGCACACAACACGCATACGCATATAGTAGTGCCAACCATCCAACGGTACCAACATGCTCATGAACACACCGTCACGCTGTCGGGGCGTCGGCGACCAGACCTATCGGACATACGCCGATTGATTAATCATGTAGTGTGACGTGATGCTAGTTTTTTAATCTTTCACTTTCTCAAGGGGTAGAAAAGGTTTTCATTGATTAGGCAGTTGCCGCGGTGGTGGGGCAAAGTAAACACAGGCCGGCAGGTGCCGCGGGGCAGTGGTTCAGGCGGCCGGCGCCATCAGTGCAGGGTGTGCTTGTCCACGGATACATGAACACGAGGTGAAGCTGGGCACTCGACGTTGTAACGCACGCCGCAGCGATGACGTCACCAACGAGTACACATGAATTACAGTCTAATGTCACTGTCTGATAGTTCTTGTATATTGTTCGTGCGTACCCCGCCTGAACCATTGTCATATGAAAATAAACACTCCACGCCGTCATTTCGCCCTTCGACTTGGTGCCGTGACCTTGGCGCCCGCGCGACCACTTTGGTGCACTGGCGTGACTGAGCAACGTTTCGCGCAACTTTTATTGCAACGGCATCGCGCCAAATTACTTTTTTATCGATTAACTATTACATACTCATTGCCTTAAACTAATTACTACATTCAATCGTCGGCGTTTCGCAATAACAGCACGATTCGCCGGCGCGAACCATCGCCGCCGGTGGTAAATGATAAATACCAATGTAGACAATCGCGCTGCTCAATAGTTCACCAAGCCAAGGTGCATGAATGGAAGACTAAACTGCTGCCCTTAATTCTCAACTAGTCACCTTAACAATGAGCTTTTAGAGCTTTACGACAATTGCAGTACGAACGCAACCGCTTTCGTAAACGAATCATATTGAAAACAACTTTCTGCCTAGACTTCGATAGTATACCTGGATGTTTGAGAGAAGACCGAATAGCTTTATACTAGAATAAAGCTGCGTATATCGTAATCTTCATTTCCGCTTACGTATGACCGTAGTTGAGCACTGGTTTGTATAAAATAAAACAACAACAAAATAGATGAGATGAATTATCATGTTCTCCGCACAGTCCACACAAAGGAACTGTTTCGATTCCTAGGACCTTCGCAAGATGACCGCAAAATTCCGGTTTGGCACCTAGACAAGCGGACCTCTCTTCATTGCTCCTGCATTCATTAAGAGGAAGCATAGAAGAATACCTTCATATCCAGAAAACACGAGATCACTTTTTGCTTGAGTGGGTGCACAGAGACACCTAGACATTAACACCCTCGGAGCAAATCGGAATGTTTCCATTTAACTTAACTACTCCTCGTTGTCTTCTACAAATGCCAATAGTTTTATTCAAAGCGGCGATAGCTCAGTTATAAGCAAGCGCAGCGGAACTACGGAACTACGCGCTGTACGACTGCAACATGTGTAGATTCGATCCTCATTAACTTTATGCATGAAGATGTTGTGGAAACGCTCGCGGTACACAACCTCAACCTTTGATAGACATCCCGCATCGTCTGAAACACTGCTGGAACAGCCACCTCAATTATGGGCTTGTCGCGTTTCTCGTGAGAAAAGGCTGTGTCTTAGCAGTGGGAACATGAAGACCTTGCTTTCCACAGCACGTCATACAGCAGCAGACAATTTATGGTGCAAGTTATAAACGGACCGACTGATTGCGTCACGTCACGCCGCATCGTGTGTTACTGATAACGCATTCACTATCGGATAGTAATGGCTGAATGTGGTCACGCCAGGTTTGCACACGGACGCAGCACAGTGCCGGTACGTGCAGGCCTCTAGAAATGTTCACAAAGTCTGCGCACGCACATGATTGAAGATTTTTTCATGTTTTTGTCTATCTGTTCTGTTCACTACAGACAAAGAAGCAGTGGTAATGAAATGGCACAGTAGCGACAGAAGTAAACGTTGTAATGATAATGAACTTGCTCACGGGAAATGTTGTCGTCACCACCCATATTATTAACATCGTATGGCCCCAAGATGGGGCAAAGAGCTTCCACGCAGTAACTCTCCGTCGCGTTCGGTCTTAGGCTGCACCCTTAATTTCCTTCCGTCTTCGCGATCTTCTGCGCCTTGTCTGTCTGCCTGGTGGGACCGCGCTCGCGGTCTTCTTGCAGGTTCCAATCAAGCGCCTGCTTAGGAAAATGGTTGGGATCCCTTCGTAAAGCATCGCCAATCCCCTTCCATTTGCGACATCCGATTTTTATTTTTATTATTATTTTAGGATTTATCTATTAATATAATGGTCTCAGCATACACGACATTACAAAGTTTAAAAGGTTAATAAAAAAACGGTGCGACTGAAATATATAATACACGGTCGTGGGCTTCGCCTTACGTTCGGTCATTGTTGTGACGATTTCAATTGAGGAGGTTAAAGGAAACTATAGTAGTCTAATCATCATATTTCATATTTTTTTTACTAATTAATATTATTATATAAACGTAAAATAATTGTAGCCGACGGTCATACTAAAGTATTTGCGTAACATCGTCATGATTAAGTAATTCCTCGGTCCATATCCTCGCGTCACTTTGTATGCGTTCCATGCACTTGACAGCATATTGATTATAGCAATACTTTTTCAGATACTTCATGTATTCTCGCAAAACAATGGTATTAGGTATCAGCTCACAGCTTCCAGCGTCGGAATATAAAGCATATCTTCGAGTGACATTGAGCCGACTGGTGTCGCCTATGAGGCTTGTAGCTAACCTAGCAGAATCCGTAAAACTCTACCGCTTTTAACAGGATCAATAATCAAAGACATGTGCGCGTGTTAAGCGGCAAGCGGGCAGGGGTGCGCCGCTGCAGCTGCGGGCTCACGACTCACCTGGATGATGAGCGGGCGGAAGGCGAATATGCTCTCGTCGGCGACGTGCGACGGGAACACGCCCAGGTCGAAGTCGATCACGGCGCACTTCGACGAGTTGCAGTAGTTCGACACCTGACAAACATTAAAGTAAAAACTGTAAACGTTATCCATATAAAAAAACACTCCTTATTAAATGGAATGTGATTCAGACCTCATAGTTCCCCGACATGCGCATGCGACGAGCGAAAGGATCCCGCTAATTATATTAACGTACACGGAACTGTAACGTTGCACGCAATTAGGTAACATTGTGCCAACCCGCATGCAACCCCCTCCAACGGGTTCTCGCCTTGTCGTGGCGGAGGGGCTTAGTAACCGTGGCGCCCAACACGGTGAAGCCAAGTGGAACCCATCCGGCCGGCCCGCGGCGAAGGGCTGGCCGAAGCGGCCGCTCCCGGTTCGAGCACCGGTTGGGATAACTGGAGCTCACCGGAGCGGCCGGGGGCCGCAGGGGCGGCTGTGTGCTGCCCCAGCGGCCGGCTGCAGGGGCGGTTTCATACCGCCCCTCGCAGCCGAGGTGGGGCCGCGGAGGGAGTACCCTCTGCGGCCAACCGGTGTCGCACCGGCGATGCGGCGGCGGTGGGGCCGCGGGGGAAGAGGAGTTTTGGTATTGCGATGCGCCGTTCTCCCTATCCTCCGCGGCCGTTAACAGGTAGCGGCGGGCCTAACATCTCTCCGCCGCGGGGAGCCGGGAGAGGTTTTCTCCCGTGGCTCCCGTGGCCTCTGGGCGACAGGTTCGGGGGAACCGGTCGCCAGCACACGCATGAGGTCGAGGAGGGGGCGCGCTGCATGTTCCGGCGCGCCCTGGGAGGGTTCATCCCTCCCCCCGAGGTGGGGCCGCGCAAGCGGCCAGCGCCGGCAGGGTCGCGGTTGTGTGCCGCGTTCCCGTGACCCTGCCATCATGGCGATGAGGAGGAACATCGTGGGGGTTTTAGTCGGTGCAAGTCCGACATAACTCGTCCTTGCCCCCGCGAGGACGAGTATGCGTAGGCATTTCCCCCACGTAAAACAAAAAAAAAAACCCGCATGCAACAACGGGACTTGTATATGTTTCAAAAGGAACAATTTTTTTTTAACTTTATTAATTTAGAAATATGTATCCATCAACGTTTTTGTAAAAAATTGTGGTTAAGCATAAAATCCTTTCAAAATGAACAGGAAATTTATTTAGTTATAAACAGCGCCAGCACTGGAACGAATGTGGTTTTATGTAACAAGAAGAGCGGGCATTTATAACGAGGAGTCCTCGTGGGTTTGCTACCTTTCACCTATTTTAATTAGTTTTAAGATGCTGAATATTATTTTTTTCTATTAAATTAAAATTACATGCCAACGTTTATTTTAATTGTTTATGGAGCTGGCTACAGAACCTATCGGGACGGTCCTCATCAACAGCAACACGTAGGGGTGAGAGTTGTAATTTGATACAGTTAGCGATTGGTACAACACCGACCACCGCGAGCGAGTAGGGCTTGAGGCCGAGGTTGTATAGCAGCACGGTATAGGGAAGGCGCGCCGCGTGCCGCACGAAGTCGACGGCGTGCGCGTGCGCGTCGCCGCGCGCGTACGTCACGAGTGCGGGCAACGTGCTGTTGTGCCAGGCCTCCGCGCGCCCGTCCAGCCCCAGCAGCCGCGCGTAGCGCTCCTCCTGCACCAGGTGGTTCGCCTCCACATCGCGCAGCTTATCCTGTGGGACCCACGCCTGTCGTTCTTTTATATTATGCCACTGATAAGGAAAACTTAAAGCTGTAACAACAACACATCATAAAATCACAAATACCCTACAGGTTGATATCGCATGATTCTTCCAATAAATGTGCACACAACTTGTCAAAACTGATATACTAACTGTTTCACTTGATCAAATCAATAGCAGATCTAGAATGTATACAATAGAAAGTATAGTATAATTATTTACAATTTTAAATGGTTTCTGGAATAAAACTTATTTATTATATAGTTTCTTTTAATTATATAATAAATAATATTTAATATTTACATAATATTTTATTTATATATTTAATTATAGAAATATGTCATGAGATTTATGTATTCTTTTGATTACTATTAATTTTAGATAACTTATTAATTTTACTAGTTGCTCTATTTAAATAGATGCTCTATTTAAATTAAACCAATGTAGTTTTTGTGCCCTACTTCTTGGTAATAATGATACACACTAAATTAAAAGAGATTTGTCAATAGAGAAAAGTTCCATAACTGAAAAAGTGTTATTAAATAAATAGGCTCCTGGATATAAATTGACTTTGTGATGCAATAGCTAAACACTTGACCAGCCACTAACATGGAGATTCTAAGATTAACACTACAATAGAGATCAAAGACCAACATATGACAGCACAATATTCAGTAACATTATATATTATGCAGTCATATGTTAGTCTATTAACAAAATATACCTCAGGCCTTCAAAAGTAATAAAAACTAAAGAATATATGAACAAAATATAGAGAAGTAAATAAACAACAATAACTAAATTATTGCATCATTGTAGAATTTTCTGATTTAACATTTTAATTTTCCAGAAAATAATTACAATAAGTAACACATAGGATATGACAAAAAAAATATAAATTACGACATACATAATCAATTATTTACCTGAAAGTCCTTTATATGCTGATGAGTTTGTGTGACTATATTTTGAATTGATTGCGGCGGCTGTGAGTGGAACACAATTAGGAATAAACTTATTGCGAATACCGATGTTGAAAACAGTAGAAAACTTTTAGTTTTCATTTTAATGACACATTTCCATTCTAGACTAGGTATTAATACATTGTGTAAATGATTTAAGACTAGGTTGAACTAGCGCCCATAAGTTACCTACATTATAGAAAGCGAATTCATAAAATAAAACAAATCAATATCAGTGACAGAAGCCTACACACGCCCAAAAAACATTATATAAATACAGCAATCTTGGCATTATCAAAATAACAGTTTAATCACTGTATCCCCTGCTTAATATCTACGAAAGTTTTCGATAGATTTATATTTTAATTAAATCGAAAACTTATATACATCGTAGCTATAGCCTAAACGACTACTGTTTAGCCGCTTCACGCGAAGGATGCGTTTGACAACTTTTGTTTTGACAGCAATGGAAATTGCGCAGAAACTACAGAATAAAAATTAATAACAAGAATTGTAAGTTTCAAAAATAAATGGTGGAAAAATACAGTACTGTTAAGAAAAAATATTTATTTCACCATAGACATGATCTAAATGCTATTAATCTCTAATAATACTTAATAATATTTAATAAGTATTATCAGAGACATTAATATTAAAAATCATTTTAACATATCAAGTTCATTGTTTTTAAAAATACATCACTACTATAAACGTCAAACATTCCTGTTGCTTTCGTTGCTTTCGCCGTCTATCGACGGCGTTTTACACATTTATTTTTTGACAAAAAAATTCATATTTGTGTTGACAGTATTGTTGTAATTAAGAAGAAAACAAAGTTATAATGTCAAGCATATCAAAGAGACGAAAGGAGGGCTCTAAGGCCAAGATCAAGGTAAAAAAGAGGTCGACACGTCGTGGCTAACATAAGTTATAAAACATAAAATACAGACTTATTATAATCCTATTTGCTAATTTATTTTATGTCAGATTAAGCTTATTTTTATGTACCAAAAATGTTTTTAATACGATCCCCCATTTGTTTGACTTTTTGATAACAGGTGTTAATATGAGCAACACGTCGTGTTTATCTTTTGTGTCGTTCCTCGTGATATTCGTGAATTACATTTGACTTAAATTATATAGTCTATTTATATCATCATATAAAAAAACCTAACACTATTTATTTGATAAATGATAGTTTAATGTTGGTGTGTTATGGATACAATATGGACCATTCTTTGCATATATATTTGATCATTGTTTTGTCGTACTTTAATCGTAAAGTATTAGCATATTTAATCTAATAAAATTATTTATATTTGATAGCCTCTTAATTTGTATATATAAGTCATTATTTTGCAAAGGAAATGTTAACAACTATAGAAATAATAATTCATAAAAGGTATAAACTCATAACTGTCTCAAGTTAATAGTATTAATTTTGATTATTAGAATACTTAAAACATTCTTTACAGACAATTGGTGATCACAATGAGTTTCTGAAACGTATCACCAAAACCTTGTACTATGGACAGCTGCCGAACCTCCCATGTCTCAGTCTTCCAGTCACAGGTGAGAAAAGTGATTTGATATAAAAAGATGACTTAATGAATATTGTATGAGCAATTTTAAATAAAGAGTTAATGTATGGTGCTTTATAAATTCTTTTTGAATATATTCGCAGAATGTTTAAAATTATATTGGATTGTAAAGCTTCAACATGCATGTCATTGAACAACTTTGTATCATTATATTGCCAATAAAAAAGTAATGATAATTCTATATATTAGGACAATAATATTTTTGTATGTAAATTTACAATATATTAGATGAGGTTTTTCTGTACTCTATGTGTTTTGTGATTGATGCAGAGATTTCCTGCGAGCTGTGGTCAGTGGCACAGCGGGGGCGGTCACTGAGGCGGTTGCGCGCGGACGCAGCGGCCGGCATTGCGCGCGGTGCGTGCGTCTCTCCGTGCGCGCTCGTGCTCGCCATACTCTACCTTGAGCGACTCAAGTGCTGCAACAAAGACTACCTGGCCGCTGCTGCACCTGCAGATCTCTTTCTTGTCTCATTGGTTAGTTTAATCATAAAGAAAGTAAACTTAGTTTTCATTATGTTAATATTTGATTTGTTTTATATTGTTTCAAAAGCTGCAGCAAATGGAAAAACTGAGCCTCCAATGGCCAAAGTGATAAAAAGAAAATAAACAGAAATGGCAATTTGTTTATTACGTGCACCAACGTTATAGGGACATACAACAGATTATTACAGATCACAATATTTCCAGTGTTTGTTTTGCACACAGATGGTTAGCAACAAATTTCTGCAGGATGATGGTGAGGATGATGAAGTAATTTGCTCCGAGTGGGCAGCATCAGGTGGCATTGAGCTGGATTACCTCAAAAAGCTGGAAGTGGAGTTCCTAAATGCTATTGTAAGTATGCCTTGTGTTTGATGTCGAGAAAGTAATAAATGATGTGCTTTGTATATGTATCAGTATATTACGTGATAATATGTTATTGCTCTTAATTATCAATGTTTGCTTCATTTGCATATATAATGCACTGTATATGCAATTTTAATTGAATTATTGTAAAAAACTTAATCTCAAATGTATTTCAAGGTAATAATAGCTGTAAAAGTAATATAAATGTTCAAAATATTGTGAATTGTCTTCATACTATCAAAAATATTATTTTATAAATATTGTTATTTATGCAGGATTGGAATGTGTACGTGAATGAAAGTTCGTTTGAGGCGGGACTGGAATGGCTGGAACGGAGAGTGGCACTGCAGCAGGCGAGCCGGCGCGGCTTTTTCACGTACAGCGACCTAGCAGCCACGTGCGACGGTGCGCTGCTGTGCGAGCTCGTGCGCTCTCTGTCGGTAGCCTGCGCGGCCGCAGCGCTCACCTACCTCACGGGTCTCATGACCCTCGTCACCTCCACGCTGGTTATCTCGCAGGCTTGGCTGCCCGCGCTGCAATACGCAGCCGCTCGCGGCGCTCTCTCCGCTGTCGACACAAACGTTATGACGCACGAACCCGATCGCATGCACTACGCTACTAACAATACACTCGATCTTATACTGGATTTACCTCATTCAGAGGAACCTGCAGTACTGGACCAACCAAAGTGCTGTGCAAGGTGGCTGCAATACCAAGAAAGTGTGGACACAAAAAAGGGTTGGCAAGACAATGTAGTTGTCTATGATTGGAAGTCTTTTGAGCCGTGGTGGTCTAAAACACCTCTGCTGAACTGGCTCTACCATAGCTCCTTGATTAACCCGATGCAGAGATGGTTGGAGATAATCGATGAGTATACAGATCTATTTAAGAAGAAGTTGTTAAATGTTGAGAGTTCAAACAGAAAGTCAATGTCGAGGTGCAGCGAGTACATGGGAAGTGTTGCGAAGCAGCGTTGTATGAGACAATGGCTGAACTTGAGCAAGTTCAGCGTGCTCATGGCGTCCTTCTCCGACCGGTAGGCCGGCGCGCCGCTCAATTAGCTGCCACTCTTTGTAATCTGTTTTAACTTAAGCTAAATCCGTATTTATTGCTTGCTCAATGTAGCATATTTCTTACGACTAACTAATTGTCTCTACTAAAACTAATGTCTATGGGCTAATGTCACATTGTTACGTCATATATTACAATCCGCGGGGGCGCACTGACGCCACTGCAAACGAGAACAATGTAATATGTTTTATGAAAATACCACCCTTGTATTTTTGTATGTAACGTTGTTACTTAATAAAATATTTCATTTATAACGTTTTCATTGTGCGAGTGTTGTTTTGTTACTTATTTTCTTTGCGGTTCTGATATTGTGTTATTTAACTTTAACACCAATATATTATATAACGAGTGCAACTGGCAATAGTTCAGTGTTAGAAAGTTTATTGTATATGTTAATTAACTACAGCCAAGTGCAGAATCTTTTAGACCACGGTAGATGTGGTAATGAAGCTTTCCTCGAGTGGGCTTGTGAATTATAGTTTTCTTTCTATAATAACAGTTTATGTATGTAGAACCTGAACCATGTTATGCCAGCTAAAAAGAATATCACTAAATGGAAACCAGATTATTAATTCATTAATTTATTTTATTAAAAAAAATTCAATATAAAAATACAAAATTTTTTTGATTATAAAACATTCATCTATAACTTAATTAAATAACATTATTTCCTACTTTAATTGCTTCCTCAAACTACGCTCCCCACGTATACTAAGTCATGGACTTGTTTAGGAGTTGCGGTGGTTCCTCACTATCCGTTCACAGAACAAGTTATCTTAGATGGTACAGGCTACGTGTATACATAACTGTGTACTCATTAACCAAACATCCGCAGATCTTTGTCGTGCTCTGGTAACTTTTTAAAACTAAAACATATCACAGTTATACATAAGTTTATAGTTAATGCATTGTCACAACAATCTAAAATATAACACAAGTTGATGTGAGATGGACAGTTTGACATTTATACATAACACACCATCAGCACCGTTAGGTGCCCTTTCAAACAGAAGTTTGGCAATAACATAACACATACATAGTGTTAACGAAAACTTCAAAATACACAAAATTAAACCAACGAAAATCTTCTATACTTTGAGTTAGCGACTATTGTTTCCTGTCATCTGCATATTTAAAAGAATAAAGGAAGATCATTTGATTTACAACCTAAATATAAAATGTAATGTATTTGTCATAAAAAGGCATAGGCCTTTCACACAAACTGCTTTTTAAGGTTTTCTAACTCTTCATGAGAAGTTGAGTCAACATTTCACATGGTATAAAAATATTAATAACACCGTACACCGAACATACCAGAGAGGGTGCACTCTGCAGTGAACGTGGTGATTGTATATTTCATGTATACATAATTATTACATATTATCATATAGATTTTATATTTAAAAACTATGGCAGTGTGTGTGTACGTGTGTGTACGTACGTACATAAAGCTATAACCGATGGTTTAGTTTTAAGTGTTAGAACTGTACCAAGATTCAGAGTAAACTAATAAACAATAATATGCAACATTTACTGACCAACCTAACAATGCTCACCAGCAAGCTATCACCAACGTTTAACTTATCATACTATATGTATACAACTACAGCACATGGCAAACCGGCCGAGCCCCTTTATTCAAAGCACTCAAACCATAGACAACAGGAAATGGGGGACAAGATGCAAACATTTGACGGATTTTATTACATTAGAATTATGCCATATTTATTGTCGTGTTGCAGTAAATAAATAAGTTGGTGAAAGTGGGTTCCGCACAACAACTCACGAGAGCCAAGTCAACCTCATTTGCTTGTGATGCACCATGCTCTGGCTACCACCAACCCGCATTGAGCCAGTGGTGGAAAATGACCCAAATCCCCTCATATGAACTCCTACAGCGAACCCGACGACGCAGCGAACGAAACCCTCTACGACGAACCCGATGACGCAGCGAAGCACCGATCGATGTGGAGATTTTTGGGGAAGGCCTATGTCCAGCAGTGAACGTCAATGGGCTGATGATGCATAAAATAATAAAAGTGGTAAACATTTTGTCTATAACGGTTTTCACTGAGCTCGCATGAGAACATAGTCACACTCCACTTCCTAACATTTGAACTTCTAGAAAATAACCAGATTAACATTATGCACCACTTTGAGCTGGTTGTATTCAGTTAACTGTTAAAGTCAACAACATATCGGTTAAAATACTTTTATATATGTTTATGAAATGCAAAATGGGACATTGGTTGTTGCAGGGGCTGTACCCTAATTAGCAGTTGTAACGATCCCATAGAAGTAACTTAGTCTTACTTGCTGTGGTTTTAATTAGAAATATTATATATATGTTATTATTAGTTACAGAGATCATTTTAGATGAATGGCACCCACGTTTTTTCTAGCACTGCTCAACAAATCCCAAATATTTTGTCTAGATCACTAAAATGTATAAATATTGACACAATTAGTACACTTGAATATTCTCGCACCTTTGTTTATATTTGCTTTAAGGGACCACTATAATGATTTTTTTTGGGATACAAATAATTAACTGTAGTACCCGAGCAAACAGATTGTAAGCGGTGATTAGGAACTGAAAACAAAGTCAGTTTTCGTAGAGGCCTGGGTGAAGGTATAGACGCCGGTTGAACGCCCACTTCTCCACAGAAGAGGTCTGCACGTGGAACTGCGCATACATACGCTCGTCGACAAGCGTGAAAAGCTTCTCCACGTCGCAGTCGTGGGCGCGTGCCGCGAACACCTCGCAGAGCGCTTGGATGTACCAGGAGCCTTTCTCCGGATCCCGGTGCGACACGAACCCTGCGCATATAATGCAGTAAATCAATACACTCATCCGTTGACTGAACTAACGCATTAACTAGGACGCAGAAGCAATACGACTGTGTACCGAGTACTGGTACAGTGAAATGACTTGATGAAGTAGATTTTCTCATGATACCAAGTAACACGCTGGTCATTAAAAAAGGATGCTAAATCATGTTATACTGGAAATGAATAGAGAACATCACGCATTGACATCTCTGAGATGCTTATAATAGGAAGACGAAAAAGAAGGTGGTGCGATGGTAAATCTCAACATGTACCCACCAGGTACCGTGGAGTGCGCGATGAGTATATCCGAGTAGAAGCGGTCAAATTGTGACTCAAGTCTCTCGTCCCAGCGCGCGCCGTCGCTCTCCACGTGCGCGCTGCCTGCGCCCGTACCCGCTGCGCCCGCGCAGGTGCCCGCGACCGGCTCCCCTGCGGGCCCTAGACGCAATATTGGTCGCCGTTGTACCATCACCCAGTCCTCGTTGCGCCCGCTATAAAAAAACTTAAACATCAACAGTTGCTTCTAGATATATTATTTACTGTTAAATACACAAGAGTAAACTACAACAACGATTGTTAAAAAATTTAAAAAAGAATTACTAACCGGCAAAGCTGCGATATGAAGACCTTGGGCACGCCGCGCAATGCGGGCAGGTTGGCGTTGCTGAAGCATTTGATGATGTCTAAGAAAGAGATGAGCTTGCCGTCCGAGCAGCGGATATCGGTGTCGGAGCCGCGCTCGTACCCGTGCGAGGACACCACGATGAACACGCACTCCGTGCCCACCAGCACTTCCTTCAGACGCTTCAGCGTTGTCTCCGTCTCCTGTTCTCAAAGAAAAAAACAATTAAAACATTCTTTTCCGTTTTAACACGCTTTGGTAGATGCTGGGCAAACCGTAGAAAACTGAAATTTCGCAGTGTGAGATCTCCCAAAAACTATGAGTATCTTGAGAAGATTCATCTTCCTCCATAACAGAAAAAAAAACGGTGAGCGAATTTAATTAAAACATATTATATAATACTTGAATATTGTTCCGTGATATAGTCAACATACTTCTTTAGTTAGATTCTGATATGCGATGACGGAGAAGCCGATCTCGTCGAACAGATACTTAAGCTTGTTGCAGTCGATGTCGACGCCTCTGCGGTACTTCTCTATATCATTGCGGAACTGCATGTAGCTGAATATGACGAGGATACCGCGCTCGCGGCGCCGCGTGCGGTAGGGCTTGATATCTGCAAAAGTCAAGGTACTTTGGCAGACCTTACTTTTTTGTACATGTATATTCCTCACGACTTCTGAATCCAATTTTCAAAAACTATAAACACAATAGCATAAACTGTAGAATTGGAAAAGAAATGTTTGATTATCGAGTATCAAATAAAATACTACAAACAGTAAAAGGATAGATACTAGATACAGAAATCTTCAAAATAGATTTAACAAATGTCTAAGTAGCTTTGATCACCTGACACTTAAATATTGCAAGTGGAAAAGCTTCAAGTACGGAATTGGCCTTAAATGAAAATATATTTGGTAGTGGCTACTCATAATGATAATTTGTGTACATGGTACAGAGATAACGGAATGTCAATTCTAAACTTACAAATCTTTAATTTAGAGCACAATCTGACCACTGCGATGGCTGATTAACAACTGTAAAGCCACAATGGTATGCCACAGATAACACAAAACCACACTATAGATATGGTTACTGAACTTACTATTGGAACTATAGAGACCTCATGACAAACTAATATTGTTGCGACTTTTTATAGAAAATTTATTGGAATTGGAAAGTTTCATAGAAATTCACTGGTCGTAGGTTTTTGTTGCCTGTTGGAAATTGTCTAGTTGGGTACCACCCCGAGCCCTATTTATACTGATAAACATACAGTGTAGTGTGCAAACATTACTACTACTGTCTGCATATTTTAAGGGTGCTGTAGCTAGTGTAATTATTAGGGTAAAGTGACTCAACATTTTCTATCACAGGTGACAAGTGCAATGTGGTGCAGTGTATATCATCCTTACTAGCATCATGTTGTTATGGGTGAGCGAAACACCTAACATCAGATGAACATTCTGCTCCTGTTGATCCTTAGTAAAATAAAAAAAAAATATATACATTATATAATTTTCTCTTTTGTCAAACTTGTATATATATTTCCCCATCTAAATTTATTCATCAACAAAAATAACAGATACAAGTAAAGTAGACTTTTTCTTCCAATTAACATTTTGATTAACAATGAATACAAGATGTAAGTAAAAAATTATTAAATAAAAAAATTTAACCACAATTACCTTTGTCTGTGGTGTCATCATAAAACTGTTTAGACTTAACAACATGGAAGTATGGAATTTCTACAGAAGGATCTGTTGTGTCCCTGTCACCACTCTCTGCGGGATTTGGTTGTGCCTCATCTGGGAATTTCGATTCTTCAATCAACAAATTTAATATTAACTATAAATATGTTATGAGTACAAATTATGATTTATTTGCCAGTTTCAATTCAATTTCAATTCAAGAAACATTATTTTGTTTACGAGGAATATAAAATGTTATTCCCTTACTAACTCTTACTATTTTCAACTTTTGGCTTGGTTTTTTCCCTTTCTGTCCTAATACTGACATAATTACTCTCCCCGCCCTGTGAACCTGAAAACAGAGGATAATTTATTTCAAAATATGACATTGACATAAACAATTGAAAAAATAGTATAGATAATCAAAAAAAAAACAAGCGAGCTTCATGCTTTTAGGCATTCTCTACTAGCTGACCTAAGTGGAGATGAATTTTTGTGTACCCTAATTATATTTTTCGTGTAGTGCATCATTTATATCAGTGCTATATTAAACATTCAGAATAGGATTTAAAAAAATATGGAGAGACAAAATAAAGGATGTATGCCTTGATTATTATAGGTGCTCCTTGGCTGTTGCCTGTGCAAAGAGCTAGCAGGGTCCAACTCTCGAACTAAATTCCAGTAGCCATTTTCTTCCAAAGCCTCCAACAAGTGACTAAATGCGTCTGGACCTCTTCTCGGTATCACTGTGTATAGTTGTCGTTTTCTTGTTCTGGCATCTTTGTTTGTATCCTAAATTATAATACACTGTTCAATTCTTTATGAGTAACTGTCATATTTATTTACATTTGTAAAAAATTACTGTATCATTATTGCAATAGACAAGTTATGAGTAACACCATTATATAAATAAAAACTCATAGAGTAAACTAAAAGTATAATCAACCTTATTGTGTGCTTTATATTTAGTCATCTTATGAACCAAATAAATTTATTTTAAATATACTGATGCCCCTCTGCACTATCCCATTATGTTTAACGGAAAGCCACAGATCAACCTAGAATAACTTTTTGTGGCTAATACATTATTCATATTGTTTAATAAATATTTCTGGTTATTAATTGATTTCTATTTTGCTGTCTGCCATTTTGATTAAAAGCAATAATATGAAAAATAAATTAAGAAATTAGATAAATAATAAAACTTACTTTAAAGGGTTCGATCATTTGTTCGGAAAATACTCCTTTTTCATACAAAGCAGATACCATCACATCTAAATCAGTCTGTTCCACCAAAGATATAAAATTATTTTGTATGGCCTGCCGATGTTCGTCTTGCATGTTGTTAGCAAAACTATTTACTTATAATAAATATCTTAATTATGTTAGGTCTACAAAATTCTAATTATCCTAGTACTATTGCCGATTTGCTATGATTCATGTCACTTCTAAAAATTCAACTTGTAAAACAGATAACGTATAACGTAATACGTCCTGAACTTATGATGCATTGCGTTTCTTTGTTCACAAACCAATGAAATTATATTTTGTACATAATTTGACTTTATTTTATTGCTTTTTAATTTCCAAACAGCAAAATTTACGTTTCAGGATTATTATTATCACGAAATAAATTCATATAATAAAGATCCCATAGTTCCGAAAAAAATATTCACAGATTTTAAAAGTAGTTATGTTAAGAAATTGACAAACAATTTAATATACTTATGGATGCGTACGAACTAAGTAGGTAAAAATTTTTGGATCATAACAAATATTTTAAAACGTACTGGGGTTGTTAGCTAACTTTTGAATCATGAGAATTGAGATGGATCCTGTTCTTGAATTTGTAACTTATCATCTATATTTAAGGCAACATCATCATCATCAGCCGGTAGGCGTCCACTGCTGGATATAGGCTATGTATATAAGTCATAACATTGTTTATATATTTTTATATTAGTATAAATGTTAGTTTAAACTAATTTTGTCGCTAAGAAAATATTCCGAAGCATTGACTCCAAATTTTATTTTTATAATCACGTGCCTGTTTCCTCAACCACTAGCTAAGATCAATTAAAAAAACATTTAGCTGTCAGTTTCGGCCATCCCTATTAGATAACGCAGAGTTTATCAGTAATTATCAGAAAATATTCACACTTATCAATTATATTTTAAAAGTTGTTTCCATAAAATAGTTTTAGAAGAAATTTATTTGATTTATTCGGAGAAGAAAAACATTTATAGTTGGTGTTATAAATTATTTAATCATGTCTCTAAAAGTGAATATGTTCTTTTTAATTTTAAGCATGATGATTGCAGTAATATCTGGGTACGAAAAATCCGACATAGCTTCAGCTAGAATTGAGGTACAAGATAAGAGCGACAAAAAGTTTGTTTGTTTATTAAGTTGACTATAAAGTCGATTTCTTTTCTAGAGTTGCAGAGGTTGTTCCCTTAATCGCCTGCCTGAAGTGAAGCGTTTTATATTTGAAGATGCGCCCAATTATGAAAGGCTTGAAGTTGAATTTATTACGGGGGCGAATCCCGAATTGATTCTGCTAAACGACGCTGACCTAGAAATTGAGCGGCTTTCTCTAGTGCATTTATCTCGATCAGAATGCAATGAGCTCTTACAAAGTAAGGGCTTTACGAAAAAATTAAAAAACACTGAATTTTAAATAGTGCATACTTTTCTCGTAATTTTACATTCCTTAATCCACACTTACAGATTCGTAATCATAATCAAGAAATAAAATAATTTTTATTTTATACTGTTTCTTATTGTCTCGTTTAAATGAGATAAGTTTTAATCCTGATTTTTCTTTTAGACTGAAACATACTGGTTACCCCATTTTGTTATTTTTGACCAAGTAATAACTGATCTATCACCTGATATTAATGTAAATTTATTTACCTGTACTTGCTATCTCATTATAAATGATTAACTATTTGTATCAATTCTTGAAGATTTTAAATTATGAATATATAGATTTACTATTAGCAATATGTTATTTTTATGTTATCACTAGATCACTCTACATAAATTAAATTTTAAAGTATTAATCATACAAAGTGCAGAATAATCTTGTAGTGAAATGGTTAACAAAGAATTGGTATCTTTCATTTGCTGAATAATTTTATTAATTACAAATTGGCTTCAAACTGGAATTTAATAAGAGAAATTGTTTAGAAATATTGTATAGAGAAATTATTGAAATCACTTATTGAATAGCTCTTATAGAACTAAATTGAATACTATTACATTAGTGTCATTAATCTATTTATTTAACTGGATGAGATTCACAGTCTTTGCCACTATTAGTGTAGAACTGTATGATTATATTATTTAGAAATGGGGAATATTGTATCCAAGTAAACTACTTGGACACATCCTCTCAGGACTCACCTGATCTTTCAAGGGTTTAAAAACCAATAAGTGGGTGGCAGTTGTGTATTGAGGTTGAATAAAAGCAATTTTATTTTAATAACAATGTATTATGGTGGTAATGGTTGAGCGACTTGCTCAGGTGATGAGCGTACAGTCCAGCTCCTCGTCGCGGCCGTCGGTGTGCGCTCGCCGCAGCACGCGCGCCACCACGTCGCCGAGCGCCTCCCGCGCGCCCTCGTCCAGCAGCGACATGCATTGCTGCAACACGATAACCACACACACACATTGTCTTCAGAACTATTGATTTCTGATAAATATATATATATGATTATTTTTTAAAAAAACAGCATAATGGAAAGTTATAAAAATTATTAATTCATAAAAAAGGCTAGTATAATTTTTAATTTTGTATTTTAATTACGCAATAAAAATTATAGATATGATGGTAATGTCATTAGTTATACATTGTGTACTGAAATGGCCATGGCGCTGATCTCTATTGGAGGCCTGGAGAGGCGCGTCGAGAGAGAGTACATGAAGTGCACTTTTTCGTGCGCGGACTTTCCCACATTTGTATGGAGCCCTTTGGTGCTTATAATCGCCATCTTTAGTAAATAAATAGAACAATGTGCAGAATTAAGTGTTACCGTCTGCTTGTGAAGTAGGTATGATGCAAGAAAAGACCGTGCGGGTAATTAACACCACGGTTTCAAATTATTTATTCAGAAAATAAACTTGAGTGGCAGTATTATATTCGTAACCGTTCCTATCCGTGGCAGTATTATATTCGTCACCTGGTGGAAGGTCTCGTCGTGTGGCAGCCGGAGCACCGCCCGCAGCGCGATTTCTGAGTTGGCGCGGACGTAGGTGTTCTTCTCTTTGGTGCCGTTGACGAGTGCTGGTAGCAGCGCACGCAGTACGTCCCCGCCGCACGCGGCGAGAGGCGCCTCGCGCCCTAGTAGGGTGCATGCGCGCGCCATCAGCTGCTTCACTTCGTTGCTGGAGTGGTTCATGCTCTGCGAGTACAAACGCGGCCGGCCGTGCCCGCTATTACATCTGCGTTACTAATTATCATTATTGATGTACGGACGGACGCCAGTATTCAGCGATTAACGACTTTACATAATACGTATTTAGTTGGTTTACGTGTACTATTACACTTTTCTTTAAGATTACCCAATTTTATCTACTATTATGAACAATGGCACTATTGCAATGGAGGACAGTATACTGAAATGATGATAACTATAGGACGATAAGTAATTATAAACGTTACAAAATGAGTGACATTAATGATGATTTTTTACTAGTGGTCGGTCTCTGTCGCCAGAGATCATCTGTTTTTGGTGGCACCGCAGCGCCTATTGCAGCCGCCAAGAAGTAGTGTGCAAACATTACCTAGTTCCGGTTTAAAGGGAGCTTTAGCTAGTGTAATTACTGGGATAACAAAACTCAATATCTTATGACTCAGCTGACGAGCGCAATGTGGTGCAGTGTATATCATCCTGACTAGCGCAACGTTGTCATGGGCAGGCGTGTCACTTATGATCAGGTAAACATTCCGCTTGTCTTCCAGCTTAACTGAATAACGAAAGATAAAAGTAGAAAAAAAGTTTTTTTCAGATATGACAAGTGAAAACAATATAACCTGATAGGTGCATAATGAACGGGCTGAAATATTTGAAAACATTTCTAGTATTGCAACCCGTTGCTCTCATATGATTAAATGTATGCAATTTATATCCAAATGCTGGAGATGTGTAGTGATGCATTTGCGAAACAATTCGCCAAATGTACATTGTTACAAGTTGGTTATGCCCACTCGAATGCTGTTAGATGTACTAACATACGCGGGAGTTGACTCACCCTCACGAACTGCGAGAGCAGTGTAGGCGGCACCGGACGGTCGCTGAGAAGCAGGTGCCGCATGAGATAACCGATCCCGCGCACAGCATTGCACGCGATGGGTGGCCGCTCGTTCGCCAGCAGCGCTAGCAGCGAGCGCTCGATGCGCTCGTGGAAAGATTCGGAGTAAATTTTTTCGGGACTCTCCTTGAGTGCGACGAAGAGAGCGCACGAGCGGCCGTGCTGTAAGAGCCAATCGTCCGTGCCGGCAGCAGCTGCACCTCCCGCGCCGCTCGTGCCAAGCACGTGGTGCTGCAACGCCGCCTCGCGGTGAGGACTCGGCAGCCATTGCATCAGGGAGCCTGCACCCCATAGTATTAAACCATCAATAAATTTAGTTTATAGTATATTAAACCATCGCATTTACTTTACATATGAAAAAGATTAAAAGATAAATTAGACGCGGGCTGATAACTTTCTCCGAATTGGTTTTTGACATATACTTAAGATTTGGTATGCATTGTATAATTAGATTCAAATACATTTAGTAGTTTACAGAAGGCACTGCTCATGGAGTGACCCCTGTCTGCTCAGAGACAGTAAAGTTGTAATATTTCTTTTTTAAGGGTTAGAATTCAACATGTTGACACTGCAAGTAACATGTGTCGTAATGTTACAAATATCATCCCATGGTATCTATTAGTTAACACCATCATCACTAGATGCTCTCTTCAAACTGAAGTTCGGTGATCATATTGAGAAAATCAATTCGATTCTCAGCTATTCTTATATCTATTAGTTAAGACCAACCTAAACAACCGCCGACCAGGCTCCGTGGTGGATCGTCTGGGTGTGCCAGTAATGAAGGACTGGTAAGCGTGGTTAGGATGCTCAAGGTGAGCGGCTCGGACATCTTTTCGCCACCGCCGGAAATGATGCTGCGCAGGGCTTGCAGCATCGTCTCCCGTATGCCCGGATCCTCTGTATTTTTGACGCCGTTATGCATCTCCACGAACAACGGATCCGCACGCGTATGGATCAGGACCAATTGAGACAGAGCAAAACCGGCTTTGATGCGCACTGGCCGATTGGGGTCGTGCAACGCCTTCAGGAATGTGGTCTGCAGCTGAGGCAGGAACTGTTTCAGCATCACGCCCACCTGGTTACAAGCAAATATGTTAATATAATATTTATATAAAATAAGGCCTCTCAGTGATTCCTTACCGTATGTAAATGTTGTACACCATGTATTATCATTACATACTCTGATAAGTGAACACATTTCTGTTGAACTACAGCGACAGAACAAGGCAAGTATTCAAAACCTTTTGCATCAGCATGAGCCGATAGACGTCCAATGCTGTACATAGGCCTCCCCAAAAGATCTTTACGTCGATCGACATGGAATATTATCCACAAGACACACGAAATATAAGCATAAAGCCAGCCAGACATCAGTTACAGATAGATGGACAGCGATAAATTTACCTAGTATGCTGTTGATCCAGTGTGAATAGTAATTGGCAGATTGGGTAACATGTTACCTTAGAAAGAAGCTCGGCAAGGGTTTCTAGGACGGCCGCCTTGACGGCCGCATTGAAACGGTCGCCCAGAATGCGGATGAGCGGGCCGGTGACGTGCACCACAGAAGGCTGTAGCGCAGCCGCAGATGTTAGGCGAATCACTTCGCCCAACATCAGCGCGGCGTTCTCCTTGTCTTCCGGCAAGCCATTCAGGATCGACTCGCGAAACAGCGGCAAGATTGGCGCGATGCCCTGACACGCACAACACAGATAAAATATTAAGCATCACTTACTTTCTACATTCGATATCCTCTCTATCACTACGGATACATCGCCGCACAGGATATGTGAACTTATATATTGTTAAAGACTTGTGGAGACGTAATTACCAGGAAGAAATATAAAACAAGAGGCCTATCCTGTGGCGGTTTTCACTTACATCCGTATTTTTAATCTTATGTCAAACAACAAAAGTCGACGTTCGCTTGTGCTACCTTAGGCAGACAGAAGCCAGGCAGAAGATCACCCTTGAGGTCCGCAGCCGCGTAGCGCACTGCCTGCCGCACGTCGCTCACGTGTTGTATTTGTCGCTCCGCGTCGAGCGTACGGGTCAGCGCGGACAGTGCCTCCCACGCCATCTGCACGGGTGACATCGTTTTACTTGCAATAATAATAAATCTAAATATAATAATAGACAAAAAAATTTTTTTTTGTTTATTATTATTTGTGATAATAATGTTATACAGAGCTCACGACAGTTATGTAGTCTTGTTTAGCGATCACAACATAGCGTGATTCATCTGGGAATCGTGTAGTTAATTAATATGTCCTTAAAATATTTTATTATACAAATTTTTCATCAGCAGCTTTTTAAACCATCTTTATTTAACCTTTGTCCACAAAATATTAACGTAAGAGATTCGAGCAAAGACAGAGAACAGTGGTGTGCCCACTTGTAACACATCCCGTTCGGTGTCCGCAAACAGCAACAGCAGGCCCCGCAGCAGCTGCGGCACATGCGGCGCGAGCTCGGCGCGCGAATGCGACACGAACGCGCATAAAAGTGCGGCTGCCGCACGCCGCCGCCCACCGCTCTCCGTACCGGCTGCACCGGCACCCGCGCCCGCACCCGCACCCGCCCGGACCGTCTCCAACAGAGTGTCGATGATGCTACATAAAATATCACAAACAATATATATCATCACAATCATAAGCCCACAATAATAGCCACTTATTGGAAATGATTCTTATCGTCATTGAATAAAATGTAATAAATCTTCAAAATTTAAAAATAAGATTTTGATCTTGCATAACAAACTGAAAAACAATTGTACTTAATTAAAGTGGATTAAGATTAATTAAAAGATGTGAGATGTGAAATGAAGATCTCAGCCAACCTTGAAACTCAGAAGAAGAAATTAAAGATTTTAATTTATTTATCTTTGTCTGAGTATATATATATCCAAAGATTTATTGACTTATCATGAGAGCTCCGAAACTATTACACGTAAAGATTCAAAAGTTTAAAAAAGAGTTGCGGAGGTGTAAAGGCCACCAAACCAGGCAGGTTGTAGCTACTTGTATATATATATATATATATACCTTATTGTTTGCTCTAATGATCGCAAATACCTGTATTAAAACTAAAGGGCGTTATGTTAGCGAAGGTGATTGTGGTATTTTGTACACGGTGTATACGCGTATATGCCAAACATACCAGCGCACGCCGACGTCGTCAACGACCGGCAGGAGTGCGTCGCGGCAGTGTTCCAGCTCGCGCGCCTCGTGCGGCGTATGGCGCGCGGCTAGCAGCGCTGAGAGCAGCGCGGGGAGAACACGAGGCAGGTAACGCGACAGCGAGCTGCCGGCCGCCGCTGCGAGCGCGGACAAAGCGCGCGTGTCCGCAGCGCCCGCACCGCCCGCGCTGCCCGCACCGCCGCCAGTCAACACCGGGATCAAGTAGGGCAGCACCGCGCGGGACTTGATCGCCATTATCTAAGTTATATCAGAATAATTAATGAGGGGACATTCACAAGTCATTACAATATACTCACAAAACATGTAACAATGGTTACTATTATATATATATGCTATCGTAATGTAATGAGCACTTTCCTGTCTGTCAAATTATTTAGAGTTATTGTATCCTAACTAAACAAACGTTTTAAATGTATAAATCTCTTCTACTATTATTGCTTATAGTACGGGTTACTTATCTAAAGTACTGTATTTACGCTGCGCACAAACCTGCTTGAGGCCGTCGAGGGCTGCGTCTGCGCGTTGCTGATCCACGTCGTGCAGCTGCGCCAGCATTGGCGGCAGGATGTCGTCCAGCGCCTTGTTTCCGATGGTCGCGTGCAGCGAGTCGAACGTGCGCGCCGCAGCCACCCGCACCTCCGCCAGCGGGTCGCACAGCGCCGTGCGCACTGTCGGCACCTACACGCCCGCGCAAACATAGCTGTTAACTTGCGGTGCGATGACAAAATCATTTCTCACATTTTTCCAAACCATAAGTTATTGCACATATAATAAATTTTTCAATTCATGTAAAACACCTGTTTATAACAATGAGGAACTTATGAAGATATTGTACATCGCGCTCATTGAATATATCATGTCTTACAATCTAGAACACTACACTACTACCACGAGCCATAGTATAGCATGAAGCATCTCCAGTAACGAGAAGCCTTTCACTAGCATACTCGTCAATTAGTCTTCACCTTTTAAAACATCTTAATCATTTTAAAGCACTGACTAGTCCATCTGCGAAGCTGAGTACAGCATCCCTGGAAGTAGAGGAGAGGATCTCCCCGAGACCGATGCACACGCCCTGGCGCTGGTCCGCGCGCTCGGAGCGCAGCCCGCGTTCCAAAATCGGCACTATCTCGGGCAGCACGCGCTCGCCGAGCTGCGGGCAACAACCACCATTTACAACGCTTACACACAAAGTAACTGTAGTAACACACAATGCGTTGCCGTTGTGAAAACGTAAAAAGATCATCTCGAAAATCTCTTTTCTATAAAACTAAATAAGAATAAAGACCGTTCAAGTATTTAGAAAGAAGGTGATTCCAGAACCACTCGCACAGGCAAGCACAAGAAAGCAACGTACAAAACTTATTGTTTATAAATAAACGTCCCGAATCGCGCTTAAACATTTATTTACTTGTGAAAACATAAAACATACTCCAAAACAATACCTTTCTGACGAGATCTCCAAGAGTGCGCGCAGCGACCTGTCGCTTGTCATAACTGGTGGAGGCCAAACAGCCCAGCAGCAGTCCAAACAGTGTCGGCAGGATTTCGCGCAACGTCTTCGGCGTGTTTGTCACAACCACCTGCGCAGGTAAGTGAGAATATTTTGGAGTACCTAACGAAAGATATTTTATTAAATAAAAAATATTCAGTTTCAACTAAGGCTACAAAACCAATTGTTTCAGCTGAACAGGTTTAAATAAGGAATCTTTACAATTGGTGATGGTTTTGCGATCGTGCGTATGCTCATCATACCTTCCAGACGTGCAGAGCAGCTTGGCGCACCATCAGAGCGACGTCACTCCGGCCCATGTAAAGGCCGGCCAGCACGCGGTTCCTGCGCTCGACGCCGAGCGCTTTCATGATAGCCTTATGCGAATGCTCCGTGCCGAAGTTATCGTCCTCAGAGGCGGTCTCAGTGCTCATCTTGCCGGAAACTCCAGAGATGCGGTACAGCAGGTCCCCGAGCAGCTGCACGGAGCTGTAGCGAATCCGCCAGTTGTCGTCGAAGAGACCGCGCTCGAGCTCCGGCAGCAGCAACGTGATAGCGGACTCCGCGTACAGGTTAACGATGCGCTGGCCGGCCTTGAGCGCCGTCTCACGTACGTACTCGTTCTCGTCGGCAAGCGCCTTGAGGATCGGATTGATGATCTGCCCGATGTATGGCGTGAACTCGTCGGTGAACGCGCCGGGCATGTAGATGAACATCATTATGTAACCGTCCTTCACATGCGGCGCGATGTCCGTGCGCTCCGCGGTTGCTATTATGTCTGTTAGAGTGAAAGGTTACATGTCATTTTTTTTATACAGTTAAGCGACGAGACGAGCGGGACGTTTACCTCATGGCATGTGATACGTGCCTAAAACAACTTGGCGCTGGTTAGGATGGATATATTGCACCGCATTGCGGTAATCGCTTGAGACAAGTTGTTAAGTCTCGTTACCCTAATAATTATAGTGGCTACAGCGCCCTTCAAACCGGAACACAGTAATGTTTGGATACTATTTGGCGGCTGAAAGAGACGTTGCAGTGGTACCTACCTAGACGATCCCCGGCAACAGAGATCTACCACCAGTAATTGTGAGTAGAGACAGAGAAACCCACATATAGTTGTACGACACAAACAAGTTTTGGTATTAAACTCTTTCTTATTATAAGTTTTCCTAAGTTACCCCCTTAACTGGTACCTGTTTTGTCGATGGCGGAGCCTATTACCAGATCCCCTGCTGATTTGCTCCCTTAACCTCCATGGACTCTTTTCAATGTTAAGTTTAAAGTAATTTCACATTTATGTTTGTCGTTGGCTTTACAACACTTGTGGGTGGGGTGAAACCTCTTCACTAGCACTTCAAAAGATCGAAATAGTGTAACAAGCTAAGCGCCGACACCTGGCATAATCTTGTGTAGCTTATGCACGCCAAGTCCGGCGACGACCTCGGACAGTCCTTGGGCGGCTCCCGAGCGGTCTACACTACTGCTCTCCGAGGTCAGCGTGTGCATCAGCCAGGGTAGCAGCTCCTCGAAGCTGCTTTCGCCCATGCCCTTAACCATGGCGCCCAAAGCGCGAGCAGACACCGATCGCACCTGTAAAAAACATTGTCAATTTTTGTCCTAACTGAAATTATATAATTACGACATGAACAATCCCATCAACTACACAAATAACTTTTTCAGCTAGTACGGTAAAAAACGTATTTTTGTTTTAATTACTTATCAAGTTTACAAAATGTTTACATAAAAAATAACGTAGTACTAAAATACTACAAACATTTGTCAACAGTGATACGTTCAGTGATTGACGTCAATAGCTGACGCGGAGCACACGTAGTACCTGTAAACAATGTAGTCCACCACAGGAAACAAGGGTTGCAGTGAGTGTAATGGTCTTGAATTTGGAAAAAATACGAATTTATTAAATAGACGTGGTCGCTTGCAGCTGGGCCTGGTGAAAAGGCTTCAAGTCGAACAAAGGAAAGGGTTCCGTGCGTGATCAAATAAAAAATGAGGAGATCCGCAGGAGTACTAAGTTCACCGACAAAAAATAGGTAACTTCAAGTGGCAATGGGCAGGACACATCGCTCGAAGGAATGACAGCCAATGGGGCATTAAGGTCCTCGAATTGCCACCGCGTACCGGAAGACGTAGTGTTGGCAGGCCCTCCACCAGGAGGTCCGACGATCTGGTGAAGGTTGCGAAAAGCAGCTGGTTGCGGGCAGCGCAGGATCGATCGATGTTGAGATCTTTGGGGGACGCCTATGTCCAGCAGAAGACGTCTATCGGCTTATAATTGTGATGTCGAATTTAGTTTAGATTTAATGTTCTGATGGGTTAATATAGACTAGACTGCCGTCCTCCCGAACAGGTTCCAGCCTTGTCATGGTGGTGGAGCTCAGTAGCCGTCGTTTCATCACCCCCGGTGAAGTTAAGAAGGACCTACTCCACCGGTCTGAGGTGGTCACTCTAAATGAGCGACGTGAGCTCACCTCGGATGCGTGTCGGTGGACTGCGGAGTGGTGGAGGGAGACGAGTTTCGGTATTGAGGTTCGCCGCTGTATTTACCCTCCGCGACTAAGTAGTGCCGCATCGCTGATGCAGCAGCGGTGGGGCAGCGGGTAAAAAGTAGTGTCGGTATTAAATTTCCCTTTCCTTATCCTCCGCTGCGGTGACGGTGCCTAAAACCAGATGCGCTGCAGGGAGTCGGCAGTTTTTTCTGTTGGCTCTCATGGCTTCTGGGCGACGGGTTCAGGGGATCCGTTATCTATACGACGATTAGAGGCCGAGACGAAAACGTACTGTATCTTTAAGCGCGCCCTTACAGAGGTGGAGAGGGAAGTAGGTCTCTCCCCCGAAATGAAGTAGAGCGGTGTGCGAAAGCGTTCCTGTGCCCTGACATAAAGCGACAACGGTGGAACATCGTAGTGGTTTTATTCTATGCAGGTCCGACAGAATGTGTCTTGGCTCCTGCGAAGGCAAGTCCTACCATGTAAATGGCGTATATGGCATCGCAGGCTTTACTGATGTTTTATATAAGCTGCAACGGTGGGTTCAGATGACTTAGTCCAATAGAGATAGTTACCTCTGGTACGGGGTCCAGCAGCGATCGCTTGAGGCCCGGTATGATGTTGGGCAGATAGGGCAAAAGGTCCTTCTGGTCGGTAAGTGAGTACATATTGCCGATGATCTGCGCGGCCATCTTGCGCGTCTCTGTGCTGCGGTCTAGGAACGCGCGTTGAACCACCGGCATAATGAGCGCGAGCGAAGGAGCATCGATGAAATGGACGAACTTTGTGTCGAGCAGCGTCTGCAGGCACGGCGACGTCATGTTGGACGGGTCCTGCAGCGCATGCAGTAGCTCTGGTACGATTGCTGCGGAAGAATGTACATTAGAGGAGCGCAGGAAAAAGGTTGAATACAAAACTTTGAGTTGACATAAGCTATTACAACAACAATTAAAATCTACAAATAGCACAATGGCTAACACTGGATTCAGAACGAATAGAAGACATATCTACAGTCAGTCTTATATTTTTTTAATAAAAGAATCAATTTTCAAAAGAATGGCATCAGGATGGTGGACATGGTTGTAGACACTTTTAATCTCCTTTTTGAAATACAAATGTTGTTTTCTCTATTTTTAATAGTCCGTAAGTAAGGGACAGAGATATTCTAAACTCGAAGACTAAAGATTGGTGAATGAAATGATAACTCACTGCACCACACACCACACAGACTACACTGTTGGTGGCCCATTTCAGAATAATTAAATCAGTTCCCTCCACCATTAACCAATGTGCTCATCTGATTAAATTCACTAGTTAGATTTGCCCACAATTACTATACTAGGTATCATTGATTCGAAGAATGTGTGTAATGTTAGCACTGTGTATTAGTATACCTTGTATCTCCGGATTGCGTATGACGGAGCCGATGACCTTGAGCGCATCCGCACTAGCTTCCTGTACGCGCATGTGCGAGTCGCTCAGCACCTCGATCAATTTCGGCACGATGGAAGGCAGGCACGAAGACAATTGCTTGGGCGCGCAGTAAGCCATCGCACCCAAAAGCTCGATTGAGCCTTTAGAATATTACATGTTATTAATAAGAACAGATTAAACTATTTTTTTGAGGTTAACATTCACTGGACATAATGGACCTGGCTAACCAAGTACAATGGTTAACCAGGTCCATTATATTCCAATTAACGCATTTTCATAATACCACATTGCCTTTGTCTCCTTAAAGTAACGGATAATACATTATTGCCCAAGTCAGTCAGCGTCAGGCAAGTCATTCCGATTTTAGTCTAGATTATGGATGACTAATAGTTCAGCAGCATGGTGGATTTGACCTTGATTCTCTCCTTGTAGGATAATGCCCCGGAAGAAACTCAAAGCTTTAAAAGGATATAAAGAATGACTCATCATCACTTGTGTTTTTACATCCTTATTTTTTCAACAAAAGAAGTGAGTATGCATATCACTCAAATTATTGTTGCCTATTGCATGACACCAGTGGTTATTAGTACACAGGGAACCAGTGTAACTGAAGGTTATGTAGTTTATATATAACACTGACCGGCCTTGGTGCGCCAGTTGTCATCTTGCAACGCCTGCAGCAACGAAGGCAGCACCAACTTAACGCCGTGCGCGCTTAACTTGCTCATTATGAGCTTGGCAGTGTCGTCGGCTGCCGCGCGCACGTACTGCGAGCTATCGCCAAAGCACATAAGCAGGTGCGGCAGCACGTGCACTATATATGGCTCGAACAGCCGCCCCAGCTTGAGGCAGAGCATCTCGAAACCGAACAGGGCGCCTGGGGGAGAACATTTCTTTGTAGTTAAAAATGTTGCGTAGAAACCACCACCGTATTAAGTAAGGGCAGCCAGGACGATGCTAGTCTCCTGTTTTCGATAAATATTATGAAGAGTTTTATGATCTAAGTGGAACACCAAAGGCAAGCTGTTTATTAATTAGATCTTATACATTTAAATGTGTTATCAAATAGCAGATGCGAAAATGTTATTACGGTGAACTGAATACTATAACATTGCTATTGATAATGTGAGGCGCTAACCAGCAGGAGACAGACGCACATAATGTAGTTATAAACACAGAACTAGTAGTACAATTTCGTATCCTAATAATTTACCTTCGCGGTACTTGTAGTTCTTCTTCTCCTGTATAGCTTCGGTGAGTTTGCCCATCACGTCAAGCTGCTTTAGCGATAGTATCCCGAGCCCCTTGATAACGCCGGCGATTCCGTACGCGGCGCCCTGGATCCAACGATAGAGAAAGGGAGACGCTTTAAAAGGAATGTACGATGATTTGTGTTAGTAACTAGCACATGACACCATGTTGATTGCAGGAGCTAAACTAAACCACATTAGTGCACTACCGACCTTTCTATCGCCATACTTCTCAGCGGTCAGCAGCTGCTTCATCAGCTTATTCATGATGGCCGGGATCTCATCCTCCAGCGCCGGCGAAGTTACCAGGTGCGGCAGACAGTTGCTAACGGCTTCTTGCACCTACATTGCAAATAATGTTTAATTATTTATGTGTTAGTTTTATTTGTCAGTTACTGTCACTGCTGACTGGTGGTAAGATCATTTGGAACCGGAGTTAAGAGGGTACAACAACACAAAATCTCATGCATATTGTATGTATCTTTTGGTGAATGAGTGCTTAATTTTTTGAAAATTCACAAAAACTTATCAAATTGTTTCAAAACTGTTAAAAGTATAGAAGTAACGAGACTGAATATTTTGTGTCTGCCATTGAATGTCACAATGTGTAATGGTAATGGTGCATTGTGATGGTATATTATATCATAGAAGTATCACCAGCAGTGGAACTTCTTGCTAGTCTCTTTGCTTAGTTTAATAGAAAGGAAACAATATTAATAAATTGCTTTTTCTCTTTTACATTACTTAACAAAATGTATTATAAATTCTGGATAAAAGGTTTTGAGTACAAGGCACACATTAATAAAACTTTTAAATTCAATAAATTCTTATTTTAATAGATTATTTAATTATTGCTTAAACAGCACACCGACCTAGAACTGTAAAACAATATGGTTTTCCATCCTGACAGTACCCTGTGAGAGGCTTAAATGACCGTAAATGATCGTAAGAGACATACCTCTACAAGTAAATTTTATTGATCCGCTTAGGTATACCTGCTGACTGGGCGTTGAGAGTGCAGCAACGAGTCGGAGCGTGATAGGCCGAATGCGCGCATCATGCGGCTCCAGATGGCGTGCCAGCGAGCCCACCAACAGTACTACGCCCTGCCGCACGGCGTCGTATCCGCCAGATTTAGGCGCTGTGTCTAGGAAATTCTCGAACACCGGCAGCTGACTGCTGAGCGTCTCCTGCTCGAAACACGTTACCTTATATTATCATGCTTGAAAAAATTTCATAGAAAGTACGTTAAACTATATTTTAATCAAATTAAAAAGTTTAAATGCCAACTTAAAAAGGATGTTATAAATTTGATGAGAAGATTTTAACATAATTTCTATGCTATTATGCTTTTAACATTAAAACTATTGAAACGAATTGAAAGTAAATAAAACTAAAACAAATATGTTTTGATCGTTTACCTTGCCGTGGAGGTCTACGACCGCCATGGCCGCGGCGAGCATGTCCTCGCGTACCGTCTCGTTGCGATCGGCGAGCCCGCAGCGCACGAAGAACGCGATCGCGGCGGGCACGTCCGCCGCGGCCAGCAGGGGCGCGAGCGCGCGCAACCCCAGCGCACCCCCGCGCCTCGCGCCCCACTCATCAACGGCTGCCTCTCGCTCGTGCCCGAACTGATCCAGCTTGGCGGGGATCATCTACAAACGGAACTTGTTTTAAATTTTAAAAAGATGTATTTTTTACCTTTTTTGTGTTATGTAGGATGTCTAATAACCAATGTTGATGCAGTGAAAGTGTATCTTACGGGTAGTTTTTCAACGTAAAGGCGGTGCAACAGTTGCAGCACCCTGTTTGGTGCGCAGTCTGCGCTAGTTGCGCGCGCAACAAGCGCCGCTAGAGCGTCAGCGGCGGCGCGCTGCAGCGGCTCTGCAGGATGTTGCAATTCATTCACCAGCTTACACACCAATTCGCCCTCCGCACCCTTCACCCACTCCTCAGCGCGCGCCAGTCGGTCCCACAACTCTATAGCCAGTTTCCTGTATCGAAACTCAAAAGTTTAATCTAAAAACGAAAAGCGAAAATCGAGTTAGTGCTGGTTGGTCTGGGATAAACCTTTCGCTTCTGCGTGCGCCCAGTGTAAGATTGCTCCATGACAATGATCTAAATTGAGTATATTAATCTTTAATTAATTAAAAGAACGATTCTGATATCAACACGGCCTACATTCAGAGTGCACATTAATGTTTACAACTGATGGAAAATGGTGATATAAAGACAGAGACAGACGGACAGAACACAGTTCAGTCATGACATGTAGAGCAGCTGGTGGCCAGCGTTACATACGCTCCAATAACATCAACTTCTCTTTTGTAATAAATATTCATATACACCAGTCGTTTTGTAATTAACACAACAGTTACCTATTGCCTTCTGATATATCGAAGGTAGCGACGTATAGGCGTTTAGTGATGGCTAAACCTTGGTCTAGGTCATCTAGCAGCGGCAGCAGGCACTCCGCTACGTGTAGGAGAGCGCGCAGTGCTGCTTCTCGGACCACCTTTATCCACAAAATAGGTATATGCGGTGATAAATATTGATTAATAAACTAAATCAAAAGCTTATTTAATATTTTGGGGAAAAATGTTAGTAACAGGACTATAACAACAAATTATGGCAACTCGAACTTGGTCTTAACACTTTTTGTAAGGAAAGGCTTTGAGTCCTGACAGGGGGAATATAAAGCGTGTTTTTTATGTTGTATAATAGTTGAATCATAGAAAAGAAAGGAAGAAAAATAAATTACTTGAGAGTAGTCTTTGAGTATTATTGAGTACAGCTGAGAGTTTAACGTAAAGAGCACGTGTAATGTATAAACCTCATATGCGGTAATATTTATACAGTGCATGGATATACCAACATCGAGAGGATTTTGGAGACCTGCGAGCAGGCAGGTCGCATCCTCGTGAGAGAGCTCACCACACGCCGCACATTGCGCCGTCTCCAGAAGCGCAATAGTGCAGGCCGTCTGCACGCGCCCGTTGGTGCTACCTGTACATGCACACGATGTAACGGGATCACACTAATGCACATGGGAAGTACACTAAAATTAGAGCAAATAATATGTACGTAATGGTATCTCATTTTCAAACATTAACCTTCTGAAAGATTGAAATGTTATTTTTAGAAGGAATCCTCAATCCTGTTTAGTCTAGAAAATCAATATGCTGGTTTCAATAACAAAGGGGAAAAAAGCAATTCAGGTAATAATAATTATTTCCCAGTTTTATCTCGGGGAGATAAAAACAAAAAACGATTTCATGAATAAAATCAATTAACCTAATAGAGATGAAGCTGCAGCTACATGTAGACTGACTGTGAATTTTGTTAATAATAACTGTGCTGTGTGTCGAACTCACTGATGAGGTCTATGAGCAGACGGAACATGCTGTCTATTGGGAAGAGCGCGGGGCGCAACATGTCCCGCGGGTCGAGCGGGTCGCCGCGCTGGCCGGCGTGCCGTGCAATCACCGCGAGTCCATGCACCATCGCGGTCTCGTCTGACAACGCCGCACTGGACAGGCCTGACCACAGTTTAAAAGCATCTCTTAATACGTAAAGTTAAAGTACTAGAGGCTTTTGTGTTTTAGAGAAGGCAATAACATAAATCTGACCTTGCTTGAGAAGAGGAAACACGTAGCAAAAGCCAGGTGCAGTGAGGAGGCTCGTCTTGGCGGAGAGCTCTCCATCGATGCCAAGCTTAGGCTCGGTGGTAGCGGCGTGCAGAAGGTTGATGGTGCGCACGGCCGCCTTGTTTAAATCCTCCTCTTCCCAGTTAGGGTCCAGGTCACATTGCGGCTTGTGTAGTCTGGACAACAGATATTGAGTAACACTTGTTAAAAATTTATTATTAAGTTCCCAATACCGATAGAAACAAAACGTAACTATTCAATGCAAAATTATAAAATCGTTAGTACACGAAAACACAAAAGGAAGCACACTGGTAATAATCGAGCCCCCTAGGTAGGTACCACCGCAATCATTATTTCTGCCGCTAAACTGTGGTGTGCATATATTGCAGCGTTCCGATTTGAAGGGCGCTTTGACTTGTGATATCACCTGAGCAATGCGACTCAACAACATGTCTCAGGGAAGAGACGTAATATGGTGTAATGTATATCATCCTACTTAGTGCCACATTGTTATGGGCGGGTATGTTACTTACAATCAGGTGATGTCCTCGTTGCGTCGCTTAAATTAATAAAAATAAAATGTAAAAAAAAATTGTTTCTGCTAATGTTGTTAAACAATGTTAAAACTATTGTATTGTGAAGTCCACTAAACCGGCGCACACCTGAGCGCGACGTGCGCGACGTTGTCGCCGAGGGTTGGGTGCCGCGGCAGAAGTGCGCTCCGCAGGTGTAGGTACAGGCCCGCGAGACGGGCTGCTGCGAGCGGACTGCGCAGTGCGCCCAGCACCGCGCCCACCACGTGCCGCGCGCGCTGGCACACCGCCACGCCGGAGCCCGCTTGCACCGCCCGCAACAGCTGTTCCGCAAGCACCACACGTTCGTTCAGCTGGACGAACATGTAACACGTTAGTATGTGTGTGCAAGTGTGCTGTAGAAGTGTAATACTGTTGTTACAAGAGAGGCTGCACTTACTGCACTGAGCCGCTGCCGGATGGCGGTCTCCTTAGCGAGCTGCACCTTGATTGCTTCTTTTTGCTTGGCGGACAGCTGCACCTGCGTATACGTAATGCATTAGACAGGTATTGAGAAGAATTGCATTATGCAAGTACAAAACTGCGCGTATATTTTTTTGGTGTATTCAGTTGCTACCTGTTTGACCTTCCCTTCCTTGCGCCGCTTCTCTTCCAGCTCTCTCCGCAGCTGTAACTCTTCCAGCTGCTCTTTATAGCTGTACGCTTTGCTCTCCCGTTTTAAGTTCATCTCCTTGTTATCTTCATTTCTGTGGAAGAAATTATACACATTTACATAATTATCTTTTTTGCGCCTAAACTTAAATTATAATAATTGGGACTGAAATTCAACTGGTTTGTAACCTTTGTGGTATTAGCTGCTATAAAGTATTGTATGACCGATGTGGTGAGGTTATAGCAACATCCAACTGGAAAACCGGAATTAAGTTTTATTTCGTGAAGCGACGAGAAGATATGGACCTTCCTGATATCATGGTAAGTAATATGCCTGTCCATAACAGCGTGATGCCAACTGGGCTGACATACACAGTTTTAGATGTTTTTTTTTATGGGTATGTTAAGAATAGATAAGTGTAATTCTCCTCTAGTGGTTTGTTTATGTTAGAGATGTAGAGCTGTACATCTATCTACTGACCCCGGAACCGCGGTTTTGTCGTACAGTTCCCCCTCCGGCGTGAGGAACACGAAGTACTCATCGCGCGTGACACGCAGCAATTCCGGTACGAGCAGGGCATCGAGAGCCGAGCGCACCGCCGCGCCGGCCACCGCTTCTTCGTTCGCGGCCACCAGGCTCGACACTACATTTGACACGGTCTGCAACACAATGTACTTTGTTTTCTACTGCAATGCAGGGGTCTTAAAAACATTACAAGGTTTAATGGAACTGTGGCTAGTAAAATTATGTGGGCATTGCAAAATCATCATGTTGTGACTGAGGAAATTACGGGGGCATCGTAACTTATGTGTCCAGGCTCAGAAGTGTTTGTGTGTACAAACTCAATGTTTATAATAATTAACTAATTTGTAATATTAAATAAATTACCAATAGCTAAAAATAATTAAAACGCTGCAACCTACCTCGGAGGGTGTGTAACCAATAATGTAAATATTCTTGAGGTTGCTGGCGTAGCGTCCCACCAAATCGCGCGCATCGAGCTTCATGTACGCAAGGAGCTTGAACCAGGCGCGCTTGACTACCGCCGCGACAGGGTGGTGGCAACATGGCAACACATCCAACGCTAGCAATTCACGATCTTCGGATGAGTATCCTGTTACAGAATTATTTACAGTGCTCATTAGACCATTTATTATTTTCCGTAAACCTGATTGGGGGCCAATAGAAACATAACCTAACTTTATATTAAACAGATGGCACAAAGAACTTGTAATACAAGATATTTATCTTAAGTACCTTCAAATGAACACAGTGCTTGGACACAGTTCAATATCATCTTTCCAGTAATATCTGGAGTCTTTTCTTCGGGCGGTGACTTCTCCTTGATATTAAATATCTTTCCGTCCGCCAACACTTCGTTTAATTTGAGTGCCAGGTTCTTCGCCAACTGTGCCCGGCCTCCATCGGCGAGGAGCGACTTGACCTCTGCGATAGCGGCGTCGCGCACCGTCTTTGCGGTCGACAGCAACACCAGCACAAACGCCTTGTAAACAGGCGAGTTCCTATCGTTGGCAACACTTGGGTAGTTTTCCAATACCACTCTGCATAGCAACACCACCTGTATTAGGACTATAAAGGGGTAAATGTTATAGTGAAATTGAACATTGCAGCAGTAAAAACACAACACCAAGGGTGGTAGAAGTCCTTAGGAAACATAAATAGGTATGGAAGAGCAACAAGCAAATGACTTAATTATCCATTTATTAAAACTTTTCAGTATTGTTCTACACCATCTAAAAGTCCTTATGTTGTCATTTGGAAGGCGACCCGCGACCGTTTCAATACGGGTTCAGCGCACATTGTAATTATTATTAATATGTAGCTAAATGGTACAGTGCTCAAGCACTAACCTGTAACATTAATATTAAATAAGGTAACAAGTGATTCGGTCCCTTTGTGATACTACACACATAACTGGATACGAACACATTATTGATAACCAAGTTCCCATGAGAACTGGACATAACTGTTTACGTCTTGTGTTACTTAAACACAGAAGGTCCCGTCTGGTCATAGACATACAATTTGATGTATAATATGATTGATCTATGCCTAAACTATTATATACAGATAGGCGGTTTGGTGGCTGTATTACGTGTAACAAATTACCATCGTCCGTGGCGGCGGCAAGCACCCTGTCGTGCAGCAGCACGTGTTTGTCGGGATGTACGAGCGAGGACCACGCGGACACGCGCGCCGGCAGCTCACGCGCATTGTCTAGCAGCGTCAGCCCTAGCATTGCGGAGATGCCCTCGCTCACCACCAGGTGCTACAGAATAAAACTAATGGTAGAGAATTGTATAGAACACGTTGATTTGACTATTGAGAAATCTCTAGATAGAAACAAAATTATTAGATAAGGAAAATACGAACAGTGGGGCGGGTAAGTAATCGTGACGTAAGTCAGATGTTATTGTATACTTCTTAAGACAATAACACAATTTTTTATCACAAAACAACAATTGATTTAAAGGGTTTGCTGGTGGTAAGTCACTGTTGTCAGAGACCATCTTGCTAAGTACCACCACATCACGGGATCTAAAGCACGGTGCTCCTCTAGCCGATCGGAGATAGTTGGAGGCTCAACTAGTAAGTCAGTTACTTGTGAAGGGCTGCACTGTCAATTGCGAAAAAACCCCGAGTCGCTCCTTCGTGCTCGTTGGCGACCGGGCGATAGGACCCAATGGCGATCTCTCGGCCAGGTCCGAACCCCGCCATATGCTAAAGGAAGTACTGCAAACGCCGTCCTAACATGGATAAAGTCAGTGGACCAGGTTAATTACCAGTTATTATAGTGCCTAAAACTTGTGTTAGACCCACAAGTCAAGAGATATCTATTTGTGCCAAGATTTAAGAAGATGTCGAGAACAGAGCGAAGTGGAGAAGAAAAACAAATAAAACTAACCTCACCATCATATGGGCTAGGAATACAAAGAGAGAGTACCTAAAAATCTTGCACCCGAGTTATCTTTTGTGTCGACGACACGGTCTTTATCGCCTCTCTTTGAAGACTGGAATAATCCCGAAATCATAGACGGTTTCGAAGATTCAGCTCGTTGATAAAAAAGGAAACCGTGCCGAACTAGCCAACTACCGACCTATATCAATCAATCATTTCCATTATTCTGCAAGACTATGGTGCGTACATTGAACAAACGGCTCATGACATATCTAGAGCATAAGGATGTCCTCAGTGACCGACAGGACGGATTTCGCCGAAATCGGTTTATTGGTGCTCCTACTTTGTACCATTCACGTATGAGCCGAGGCCTTGGAGAAGAATTGAGAAGCAATAGCTGTCTCCCTAGATGTCCTTGAACTTTTTGTACCCGGTATCCTCGGGAATGCTGACAGTTGTCGAATCGGCAGACCAGTCGAGATCAAATACAGATCCAAAGAGTGACAATGGTTGAGCAGTTGAATCGCAAATTACAGGCAGTCTCTAAATGGGAAAAGAGCAATATTAGTGATCGATATCTCGTAAAGTATTGATCAAATAATTTCCAAATCCAAATTTATTATTGTTCTCAATGTACATTTCACATTAAAAATATTTTTTAAGTTTTTTTTTCATAAAGGCGACAATGCCGGCCTGGCGGCTGAAATTGTGAATGGTGTTTGTGGTGTCGATACTGTTAATCTCCTGTCCTGTGTCTATGTCCAGCAGTGGACGTCTATCGGCTCATGATGATGATGATGATGACTGTTAACAACAGCTAACTACGTGCAATTTTGATTTCATCGCACTGGCAGTCCGGTCATCGAAAATGTCGATAAACAAACAGAAATATTTTAGTTGACCAGCATGTTGTTAGTCGTAGCATCGCCCAAGAGCTATCAACCATATCGACCGAGAAATGGGTCAAATACGAAAATATTGGGCGAAAATAATCGTGGTCATAGCGCAGCGAAGCAGCTCAAACAGTGGCCAAACCAGAACTTCCGTCTAGGAAGGTTCTACTGAGTATTTGGTGGAACTGGAAGATAATCCTATCCAAAACACCAAACACTATATTCAGATCTCTACTGTCTACAACTGGACCGTTCGAAGCGAGCGATTCACCAGAAACAGCCAGAATTGGCCAACAGAAGAGGTGTTGTTTTCCAGCAAGACAATGACAGGCCATATGTGTTTGTAGTGTCTCGCCAGAAACTCAAGGAGTTTGGATGGGAGTTTTAACGCATCCACCATGTAGTCCGGACTCGGAACCAAACGATTACCACAATTTTCTTGTATTGCAAAACTTCCTGAGTGATAAGAAATTGGGATCATGGAAAGATTGTGAGAATCGATTACTAGAGATTTTCGCCAATAAGGAGCAAAACTTCTGTGAGAGAGGCATTGTGAAGCTACCTTCAAAATGTAAACAAATCTTACAACAAAACGGTGCACATTCCACCCAAATCGGACAATCCGAAACATGTTAAATGAAGTCGTTAACCTCACGCAAAAATAATGGATTTCTTTCCCCCTAATCTAATATGTCAGTTTATTGCAGAGATTTTGTCCTACAAAACAATCTCTAATACGGTACCTGTAGTGGTTGGGAGGCGGCGCGCTCGACCGCCGCCAGGAGCGTGGGGCGGAGCGCGTCGGCGTGCGCGCGCGTTGCTCCTCGCCGCGCCGCACGCGACACCACCGATATATAAGCAGTGCGCACCGTTGCAGTGCTGTTCTTCGCCGACTGATTCTTCTGAAAAGGATTTTGGCTAGACTTGTTATTACTTTACCACCTTTAGTCGTTCCTTTTACAAAACGCCTTGTATCATACGAGCATACGTATGATAAGAGCAATTAAGCAAAAAAAAAAGATTGTAAAATTTGCGGTCCGATGATATTGAATTAGTAATGCCTGATAAAATTCGAACATACTTTGAATATCTGATAGATGTTATCAGGTAGCGGAGCCTGCAGCCGCTCCGTCCAGTGGTGCAGCACGTCGAGTGCAGCAATTAGAGTGCGCTCGTGGGACTCGCTCTCGAGCACGCGCGCCGTCTGCGCAACTACCTCGTTGTAAAGTGTTTTCAGATCGTCCTCTGACACGGCCAGCTCTCGCAGTATGCTCACACCCTAAGAACAAATTAAATTACTATGAAAGTCTCACTTGCGTACTTAATGGAAAGGAAGTAATCAGAGCAGAGAACTATAGAAAGCATGATTTACAACAGTATGCTACAAAAGAGAACAGTACTGATATTATTCTATGACTGAACTGATACAATTGCAGCTGAGAATATAATGAAGACACCTTTAAAACCTTGGAAGAGTTAAGTTGATCTTACGACTCCGTTCTTTTTGCGATATTGATATTTTTCCGAAAGTTATTTTGTATTTATTACAAATATACGTGATTACCTGAAGCACGGCTATTTTGTCTTCGCTGGATGTGAGCTTGCCGCTCGCACCATTGTATTCGGCGAAGGCGCTGGACAGCAGCTGGCGAGCCGGGCCGGGGTCGGAGCATCGTCGCGCCAGCTGGGTTAATGCTCTATTCGCCTCAACGCGCGCCCACGCATCCTTCGAGTGCAGATTTACTGACAAATAAACAATAAGTACTGATTTCAAGCCGCAGTAGCGATTGTCGGGGGAAGTGCTAGTTCATAGCCAGTTACCAGAATTGTTTTCTACTCTTTGACAGATTAACGATTGCCAACACACAAATACAATTTAAAACCAAAGCATTGAAAAAGTCTAAACTTCTTTAATTTTCTCAGTTTAATGACTTTTCTGGTTGCCTATGGTACTATATCTTGTGAGGAATTGGAATCTAATCTAATTAGAGTACTTTGTATGTACATGTTAGTTATTCTACAGCTAGCCAATTAAATCAACACTGTATAAACACGTGTTTTGTTATGTGTTCACTGGTGGTAGGTCACTGTTGCCGGATGCCATCTAGGTAGGTACCATCACAGCGTCGTTTTTTTGCTGCCACACAATAATGTGCAAATATTACTGTGTTCCGGTTGGTAGGGTACTGTGGCCAATGTTTAATTATTAAAATAACGAGACTTAACATCTTATGCCTCAAAGTAACAAGCGATCCCCCGAACAGGTTCCCGCCTTGTCGTGGCGGTGGAGTTCAGTAGCCGTGGCTTGGTCCCCCACAATGAAGCGAAGAGGAACCTACCCGGTAGGCCGCTCCAGGTAAGAGCTCTTATTAAATTGAGCCCACATCGGACACGTATCGGGGGGCTGCAGAGGCGGCTTTATACTGCCCTTTGCAGCCGAGGTGGCGTCGCGGAGGGAGAGGAGTGTCGGTATTGCGATTCGCCGCCCTGCCTACCCTCCGCGACTAAGCGGTGCCGCACCGCTGATGCGACGGCGGTGTAACCGGGGGGAACAGGAGTGTCGATATGGCGTTCCGCCGCTCTCCTTATCCTCTGCGGTCGTATAGCTGGTGGCGGCGGAATCTAAGATCGGATCCGCCGCATGGAGTCGGAAGAGTTTTCTCTTTCGGCTCCCATGGCCTTTGGCTAACGGATTCGTTGCCCAGGTGACTGCAAGAGGCCGAGGAGCAGGCGTGCTGTGTGTTCCGGGGGGTGTGGGGCTGCATGAAGCAGCTGGCGCTGGTGGGGTCGCGGATGTGTGCGAAAGCGTTCTCGTGACCCTGCCATAAGGCGACGAGGTGGAACACCGTGGGGGTTTTAGTCGGTGCAAGTCCGACATAACCTGCCTTTGCCACCGCGAGGGCAGGTACGCGTAGGCATTTTCGCAACGTAAAAAAATAACTAACAAGCGATAGATATATCATCTAACTAGCACCATATTGTCACAGGTAAGTGAATCACAGGTAAATCACAATCAAGCGAATGTCTTGCTTGTCTCCTCACTTCATTAAATAAAAAATAATTATAATTTATGATACTTACCGATTAAACTCTTCCCAATATCAACTGCAATTCCATCAACACTTATTTTTAAATTTGCAAAAACCTCTCCAACTGCTTGAATGATTGTCTCTGGGCTACGCAGCATTGCTTTTTGTAAAGTTGGTAACAAGATCTCCTGAACGTCTTGTTTGTTTAGCATATGTAGTAGATCTGCACATGCTATTATATAGTTCGAATTTGGGCGAGTTTTCACGCTGATCAGATTTTTTGTGAAGCTTTCTAACATTTTGGCCTATAGAACAATTTAGCATTTATTAAAAAATAAGTTATATGCTTATAACTAGCAGCTTGGTACTCTGCTGTACATTTAATACGGGATCCCTCACGTTTGGTCATCTCTTATTTTCAGCAACGAATTAAATACTTCAGTAAGTAGTTATAAATATTTATTTACCTTATGTTTAATGACAGATTCTTCATCATTTATTTGCTTCATATGCCTACATAGTGCAGAGAATATGACACAAGTTTGAGTACCCATGTCACAAGGTAGAGCGGTAAGCACATCTAACCATTTGGACACTCTCTGTTTGCCAATCGTATTCCATGATGTATGTAGCTAAATAATAAAAAAAATTGAGATGCTTATCATGAACCAAAGAAACCCTAGGATTATTTTATACTATATATTATAGTATGCATACCACTGAAAACGCCTTATCGTTCTTCTTCTTATTTCCAAAGGCGGTGACAACAGCCAGTAAATTAGCTTGAGACAAAATCAAAGATTTGTAGTCAACTCCATCTTCTTCCACCTTTTTCAGTGATCCCCCAGTGAGAACAGCTGACCAGCGTAGAGCAAATAGCCCACTTTTGCATGTGCTCTGACTAGATTAAATTTTCTTTTATAAATATTACAGAAAATTTTAATGACTTTACAGTAATTAATAAGAATACTGATTCATCTATGACATATGGGCACTTATATTGTTTGTTTTTTAATCTACGAAATGACAAAACAAGCAGGACATTCACCTGTTAATAAAACGGCACTTGTTATTATGGTATAGACAGCACAACATTGTGTCTCTTGTCTTGAGACATTGTATGTTAAGTCTCATTATCATTAATAGGTGCTGCAGTGGTGCCAATTTAGACAGTCTCCAGCAACAGAGACCTAACACCAGTAAACATGCTGATTTTCAAAAGCATTACATTAAAAATTTTATAATTATATAACATATTAATAAAGGCTAGCTTTGTTACCTCTTAAAACAGGTTAAAAGACCATTAAAAAAGTATATGATGAAACAAAACCCATACCTAAAAGCTGAGCTTTATAAAGCTTTAATTACTTTTATTTTAACTAATTATAATGATGCTTACGAAGGGGCAGTATTCTTTAATAACTCAGATATTTCTAGCAACAGTGGCAGGAAACTGCGTAGTGTCCACTCTCGATGATTTGCAGTGAGATATGCCAGCAGGTTCCTTACATAGGACTGTGATGTTGAATCTTGGTACCGGTGCAAAGTTAATGTTACAACACGGCAGATAAATTTTACAGCTGGTTCGGTTATACCTAAAAAATATTCATTATCTTAAAACATATTTAAATTTCACATATAACGCAGAAGCTTTAGAATATATGTATTGAACATATGATAAAACACATGAGTAGGTACAATGTGTTGTTAGCAGCTACATAGCTATTTCATAAATTGATATAATGTGAATATTTATTGAGTACACATTTAGTGACATTATTTTTCAATTACCCATACAAGTCCAATATCCACAAACATAACACTAGAGTTTCAGGCTAGGCCTATTAAGATACAGTTAACATCATCAATCCACATATAATTTTACTTGGAACATATAAGTTTACTTAGTTGTGCTGATCTACTAAAATTGATTATACACAATGAAGTTTAATAAGAATGAAATAAGTTTGTGTCTCATTGACTCAACCTTATTTCATTACTCAACATTATGTGAGACAGTACTAAAGCTTACTTAGACAATAACATAGAAAACATAAATGCACCCCATATAATTTTCATTGATTTCTTTTGTTTTATCAAAACATTGATAATTGCATTATAAAAATTTATCATCAAAGCAAAGAAACTTATTTTCATCTGAGAGTTAGTCTTAATTATGACATACATAACACAAATTAAATAGAGATAAGCTCTAGAGAAATGAAGAAAAGAGAAAAAATTATAATTTTAATGACAAAAACAAACTGTAACTGATGAAATTTTGAAGGTTACAATTAATAATCACTATAAACTAATTGAATCTTCACTTCACAATGGAGTTTATATTACATATAAGCAGGTTTCTATTTACTTTTAACAGCCGAAAGCTAAATTCACAGTAGAAGGACTCGGAGTTACCTAAAAACATCTGTATACTGGATCAATAACTCTCGTCGATAGACAACCTCATAATAAATAACTTCACTGCTAACATACAACATATGTACATAATTATATGTACATAGAAAAGCAGTTAATAGAAAACTGACTACCTGGTGTTGATAACACATCCTGAATTTCTTTAATGACTTCACATCTTGCTTTTAAACTAGCGGTCTGGATTTTAAAAGGAATATCCTTCAATTTCCTCAACACCTGTAAATGACACAGATGTTACAATGTGGGTCCGATAATTGTTCGAATTATTTAAAAATATCGCATTAAATTACCTCTGAATCTGCCATTTTCTGCAAACATTAAGATTTTTTGGTTGTTTAAAACCCCACGTCTTGCAGAAAAAACAGGTTAAAAATTAAGATCCGAATATTGAGACGAATAGAAAGTGACAACTCGCTTTTAGTTGCTAGTAATAAAAATACTTATGTGAAAATGAATAGATAATTTCAGATTAACAATCTAGTTTAACGATTAAATTTTCCTACATTACGATAGTCAAATCATAATACTAATTCCTGTTAGATCAATTTATATTTAATAATATCAACAATATTTTCGGAAAGATGTAGTTTATGTTAATATAAAAATATTTTTCGTCCTATGGTAGGTATTCTCTACACTTTGTTCTATAGTCTCATAAGTTTATTGGATGTTTTTACTGTACATGTTCGTCCGAGAAAGTGGTATTGAACGTTTGATAAATAATAAATAGTTATTATAAAAATGGAGGCAAGATTAAAACAATTATCACAGTTACACTGTTATGTGGAAAGTGCCGATAAAGAGGTTACAGTGATATTACAAAACTTAAAATGGGACCGAAAACGTCTATTAGAGGTTTGTATAAATTTTTGTCACCTGCACCATTTGTTTACCAGAAAATTAATGGAAATATAAATTTGAGGCTTAGAAGTATTCAACTACCTTGCAGTTAAATGTAACGTTATAAAAGACGTTCGTTATAGTTAGCTCGCAAAATCTGCTTAAATAGTATGATATATATAAATCATACTTAACTTTTTATAATCGTACGACTTACGATCGATTCCATTTAAAATCTCATGTTCAGGCTTTTTATTAAAACCGTGTTGCATACAACGTAGTTATAATACTTTATCATCAATAAGACAGAATCTTGAGAATGAGATATCTTAAATGTGTGCAATACAAGAATAGCATAACTTAATATAATGAGGATGATGATGACACGAAAAGCTCCATGAATATGCAGTGCTGCCAGAACTTTATTCTGGACGCACATGTGTGTAAAGGTGTAATTAGTAAATTGTTTGAATTAGTGAAATTTTACATGAACAGTAGTTAACTATTAAAATATTTTATTGTATGTACTGCAAATTTTTTGTAATAAGTTTGAAATGCGATGTTCTTTCAATTTTATACAAATTTGGTTTACAACTTACCATTGCATGTATGTCATGGAAGTTTCTTTAAGTAAGGAAACTAAAACAAAACCTATTGGTTAAACTTTTCATTTGATTAGGTCTCTGTGATTGTGGATTGTTAAAAAGACTTACTGTGTAGCTAATGAATAGTTTTATTTTGTGTAGGTGCTACCAATGACAATATGCAGTTATGATAGGGATCATAAACTACCACAAGAAAATTTGAAGACTCATGAAGAACAATGCTTTTTAAAATCACAGAGCTATGTGAAGGAGGACCTGTTGCCTGACCCATTGGATACTAACGCAAATACTCTTGTTAAATTAAGTAAATTGCTTAAACTATTACTAACCTTTAATGTCTATCATATAAAATCCATAAAAGAAGTTAATACTTTTGTTTTGCTTTTCAGACACGCAGGAAATCATGAAAATAATTGATGATGCATCTATCAAGGATCCAATATTTAAGAAAGGTATACATTTGTTATTTAATTAGTGTATGAAGAAAACAAATGCAAGATTTTTCAGTTATTAGTTTGGTGTTTACTCGACATTGAAAATGATTACATTTTTAATTTGTATCCTTTAAATAAATTTTATCTTCAATAGGACAGGGTTGTAATTCTAGGAATAAAGGGTATTCCTCATACATGTTACAATTTTTATTTTACTGTAGATCACAATAATTTTTAACACAGAATTTTTAATAATATCATCATTATATAAATAAATTTTGACTGACATTTGTACAGGACTGCCAAACTACAGTTATTATAAATCTTCAATATTAGAAATATTAGTTGCTGAAAAATTTATTTAAACAAAGTAGTTGAGGTTTTTAAAAGAAATTTTTTTAAGTGATTCTATCAAACCATAAACATGCTGTTAGTGGCAACTTAACAAAATATTTATCTTAAGGAATATTTACCATGTTTTTATTTTCGCTCAACTTTTTATACATAAAATTTTTGGTAAATGACTGAATAATTACCTCAATGGACAATAGGAAATGTTCGCCGGTTTACGGAGCCATTGAGCTTGGAGCGGCTACAATTCACTTACACCGCGGACGAGCGTCGCGCCATCCATGATGCGGTAGTGAGTGCCGTGCCCTCCTGCCACGATCTGGCGGATCTGGCATTACCCAGGTAATGCAAATCTGAAAACACTTCTGATTTTTCATATCTTAGAACTGTTGGATCTTTTTTTAGTTGTTATTTCATCACCAGCTGATGAACGTCCACTGTTATACATAGGCCTTCCCCACAGATTCCCACATAGATCAGGTTTGGATTCATATGGGAACATTTAGGCCATTTTCCACCGCACTGGCCCAATGCAGGTTGGTGAGCGTCACAGCCTCATTTGTTGATTAGCAGGGTGTGCTATGAACAGGTGAGGTAGGCTTGGATCCCGTCAGTGCTCCTGCGGGAACCCTGTTGTTATTGTTGCCATTGAAAGTATTTGATTATTTCAGTACCAAATTAATACATTGATAAATGTATTGCATTTGTGCTTTAGTATTAAATAAATCATGAGTTTTTCTCCTAAATATTTAATCAATTTTATTATTACGTTTATTTTCTGTCAACATCTTAGTAATTACCTCTCTGTTACGAAGAGATCCCTAGTTTGATTCCCTGTGGCTTGTTGTTTATTGTGATTGGTTGGTGGTTGGGCTATATTGAATTCACAATCTGCTCCTACAGGATTATTATTATGTTCTGTTTGTTAAAAAGCATTCTGGGCAAGAACGCTAACCTTTGCACGATAGCTAATTCGCGATAAAAAAAATTAAGTGCAATGGTCAGAAGTAATTATCTTAATGCCAAAAATTTATTTTCAGCACTGATTGCGACAAAGGAGTTAAATACAAGGAGAAGTCACGATCTGAAATCCTTGCAGAGCTCCGCAATATGAAGCGCCGCCGCCCCAAATATCGCGTGGCCGCAAAGACGCGCAACTACTCGGACGTGCTGCGTGACGTCATTAAAACGCAGGTCCGAAGCTTTACTAACTCTTATGTCCGTTTGTTACTACAAGCAAATTTAAATACAAATGGATTCAACGAGGTTATAACTTGCAACAATCATAGGATAAGGTTACGAGATCTCCTCAGGAGACGGTCTAGGATGTACCTTGATCTACCTATGTATGCAATAATGCAACTCTAACAATAAGGAGAGAATTCTGAAGTTAGTAAATCTAGTCTTAAGTCTCTTACGAATGGGCATTTGTCATTTACTACCAGGTGAATGTTGGTCTGTTGCATGTAAATAATACTATTTCTGAACTCTAGTTAAATTACATGTTTTTTATACATCTCTAGTGAAAAATTAATCTTTATAATTTTTTTTTAATAATAAACTGCTGTTGCAGATGGAATTTTATTCGGATGCCATTGTATCTGAGGATACGGGATATAATATCTCGAAAGAAACTCATTATCAAGAGAAAAATGTGGCAATACAAAGCGAAACGGAAGAGAATCAACGCTATAATAATGATACTTTAAAGTATCGTAAGAATACCGATTGGGAGACATTTGCGTCGAAGAATAAAAGGAGCATTGAACATTCAAAGAGAAAAACTGAAGATAGACGAAAACGAAGTTACTATGACGAATCCAATCGCGATGAGGGTGAAAGGGAAACTAAATATAAATATTCTGATGGAATGGAAAGTTCAGCGAGAAATGGCAAAAAGAGACAATACGATTATTATAAACAAAATAGTTACAGAAGGAACAGTGAGGATGAACCCCATGTTCGTGATAAATCGAAAACAGTTCAAGATACGAGGAGTTATTATAGAGAAAACGAGGAAAAACGAGGGGGAAACAAAAATACAGATAGAGAATCTCACAGGCGAGATGAATTAGCACGTTTTGAATATTCAGAAAACTACATTGGTGAGAGAGATTCGTACAGTAAGCATCGCAAGAGAAACAGGAGTAGAGATTATTATGATAGTAAATCTGAAAGGAGGCGAAAACACAGTGATTATTATTATTATTCACATAGAGATGAGGCAGAGAGGGGAAGAGGTGTGTATGTTAAAAAGGAAAGACTCGACACTACTGATCGAGAACATAGGACTAGATCATCACGGAGTGATTATTACGATTCATTTAACAGCAATATCCAAAATAAAAAAGCCTATCTTCCTATTAAAGTTGAGAAGCTGGAACCCGAGACTGGAGAGAGTGCGCCACGAGACGAATATAACGCGACAAATAATTCTTACAAAAATAACACTGGCAAGATTTATATTAAGAGAGAAAAAGAATCTACCGACAGCGAATCAATAGACAGCGACAGTAGCAGCAGTTACTCCAGTTCATCCAGTAGCACACGCACTGAAGAGGAAAGGTCCACAAGCGAGGAGACAGATAAACCTCCGAGCACTAAACGAAGAAAAGCGTACGGAGAATATGTTAATACTTCTTATTACCAAAATGCGCAGTCCACGAACAAACATGGCCGCCCATCCTATGTTAATAAAATTGAAACATTTGAAATGGAACCTCGACATAAAGAACATCGCAACGTTTATTACAGTTCTTCGTACCACGCGAGCGACAAAGCGAATCTCCGAATTAAATTAGAGCAAACTCATTCTGGACAGAGACAAGGTAGAGATGGGCTAGCGATTGATTCTAAATATAATACTGCTCATGCATACAACAGTGAGTGGTGTAGAGATGTAAGAGAGAGGCATAGTCACACTGTTTACTACGGCAGCAGCACAGGAGGCAGTAGAGCGACAGGAAGCAGTGGATATTACAGCAGCAGCTATAGAGAAGTAAAGGGATATGAACAAGGATTCAGCAGGGGCATTCATGTTTATAATAACGACAAAGCATATGCGACATTTTACAGACCATAAGCAGAGCGATGTTCACGGCAACAGGACCCACAGCAGGCAGTCTCGACTAATTACTGTGATTAAAATACGTTCAATGATTAAAATGACGTTTCATTCTATTTCGATAGTGTTTTTTATTTATTATTCAACGAAGCAACAGCACGAGCCAAATGGTCACCGGATGTTAAGTGATGCGTCTACCTATAACAATGTGACCCTAGTTAGTATGTTAAAACATTGGGCCACCTTGTGCGCGCCTTGAGATATAAGATTTCTAGTAAATACATTAACTACACGCCCTTGAAACCGGAACATAGTTATGTTTACACGCTACCTACACGGTTTCTCGTAACAGATCTAGACCTACCACCAGTAAAAAATTAACTACAAACTACAAAAAAGTAAATGGAATTCTACTAAGGTGAAACGGGGAATTAGAAGCTGCAGTTGTTGACTTGCCTGCCACACCATAAAGCTTTGGATTAGTGACTTTAAAAATTATATAACTGCAGTGGAGCCTTATGGCGGCTGAGATTGATATAAGATCTGTATTATTGAACATCATCGTAGTGCTTATTATTTAGGGACACTAGAGAGTGTTGTGCGAATAGTACTCGATCCGAGGGCGCTGCAGTGGGAATAACTAAATGTAACTCTTGTCTGTGTCCATTAAGTGGGGCCACATAATTATTAGAGTACCTTTTCACTTCCTAACAAGTGAATGATATACTCATCTCCTTGCTTTAAGCGTTGTCATAGTACCTCCTTTGATTGACCAATTCAACAATCGGTGATGATATCAACGGAGACAGGTTACCTGAAGAATGGCCACGGGCATGAAAACTAAAGGAGAGGAAAGTGGAAATTAAATAATTTAAGGAACATTAAATTCGAAATGCCTTAATTTTATATAACGGCGTTTTTGCAGAGATCTTTGTCTGGAGCTCAACCGAAAATAATTTTATGAAACTCTCGTAAAATATTTATTCTTAACTAAATTTACATTTAAATACTTATAGAACGGGATAAATATTAACCTAATTTTGTAAAATATGCGCTGAAATTATGACTATGATAATAATAATTAAAATTAATATGGTAAAGAACTAATGAACTTTGGATGCTATATAAACGATAATACAGTTGCTAAACAGGAAATAGATTTTTTTTACTAACATTTATAATGATTTTCTATGTTCTACCGCCATTTAACACAAAGGAAACAGTTCTCATTGTATTGCGGAATGTATTTCGAAAAAAACCGATCGTTTAATATATTCACTAGTGTATAACATACTGATGTATAAATGTCTCGAGTAATAAATCTCAGTTTCGCGCTGGTTATTCGAAATTAAAATAAATATTAATAAGTTTGTACACATTATTTAACGTATGAGTAAAATTTGTCAATATTATATGAGATAAATAGCCGTAAATATATTAATTTATATTGATCTGTATGTCTAGAAGGTATTAACACACATTATCAAGTTAATATAATGCTATATTTCTTCTAATGTGAAAAGACTAGGTAGGTTTAATGTTAATAAAGTGGTGTTTTTTGCCATAACGCATGAAAGCCAGAGTATTTCAAGCGAGCACGCAAGATCAGACATTATAAAATGCTCGATAAAAAAGTTAGATTCTTGATGATGTCAGCGCTGCAAGCCATGCGTCTGTTACAGCTTATCTGACACTGGGCACGTGGACCTGGATCCACGGCCTGTTAATGATAAAAAAGTAATCATAACATTTCATATATATGTTGCTAGCTGTTGCTTGCCCTCTTCACTAACCGTAGTATAGGATTAGATTAGAATTTTGGATTTGAAATTTGTCAGAAATATTCCAGCCCGGCGGCAACCGGCCAACCTTGGCCCCTTTCCGTTATTAACACTGCCACAAGCCCTTTTAGGAGTAGCATTCGTAAATTTTATTCTTACCTGACCTAAACTCGATAAAAGTAATATTCCTATTAAATTTTAAGGTCTCTAGGCCTTATGATTGCAGAGATATCTTGAACAGTCTCTACATAGGTGGAAACCTTGTATAAATTCTGTTATAGAAATTAATGTCCTTTGATAAGAATTTTGTTATCTTTCGTAAGGAGTGCATTATATCAAATTTCGGAAACGCTGCGAGTCACCGGACTCAAACAGCTGTTGGCCTTGTGAGTGTAATACTTTATAAGATACCCATGTTCAGTATTTGACGTTCATCGGTTGACATAACGTTGACATAATGATGAAGCGCTTGTGAATAGTTTTGCAATGAATAACTTTATTGGCACCAGCTGCGGGCATCAATTTAGCTTTACACGCATACCGTAGTTCAGAGCGCTGAGTTACCGCGTCGGCTCTCTACGACGTGCAGTCATTATTGAATACAACTTTTTGCGCCGATGATTAAAACACGAAACTGTATAATGCAGCGTTTGATTTTATGGCAAAGAAAACATATATTAAGGTGTATTCACACTCACAATCCAATCCCAACTTGAACAATAAATGTATTAAGTGTATAATAAAGCAATTAATTACACTTTTATCAATGATAATACTTTGCTCTATTAAAGAAACATTACGATTAAATAAAACAATACCTGTCCAAGACCTGATTTTGTCCTTTAAATATAATATTGGAGAAGTTGAACAGTAAACGGGCTGGTGATGTCTTACGATGAATGTTTGCCAAAACGTAAGACGTGACGAAAAGCGGCACATGTTCTGCGCCCCGATGTTGTTACACCGCCCGAATACGAATATAATCTATACATTTATTCGAGAAGAAAAACCCTTCGATTCACTTGTACTTAGTGTATTTAATTTTTCATTTGCACTTAACACGAGGCGCATAAAAAAGAAATAAATATAATCAAAACTGTAGAAGGCGGGTTTATCGCTCAAAGCGATTTCTTCCAGACAACTTGTTACAGAATATGATTGAATGTAACTTACAGAGGGTGCCCGATGTAAGTTACGAGTATGACTATATGTAAGTTATGCATAAATAGATATAAGTGTGTATGTAATGCGAGTAGATAGTTAAAATATATACATAATTAATGATGTAAATGACATTGTCAATTTAGCATTTTCTTACTTCTCTGGCACAGCGACCCAAAGTGAATCTTGGTCTCTGACTCAAGAGAGCGCCAGCGCTGTTAGTCTCCCACTGCCTTTCGCCAGTCCACTGCTTGAAGCTCGCGTAGGCGCCCTAAGGCATCCTCCAACGATATCTTGGCCGACCGACGAGTCGGCGCCCAATTGGGGATCAGAAAAACGCTTTTTTGTTTCTACGATCGCCTCCCATCCTTAGCAAGTGGCCCATCCATCGAAGTCTGCGGGCTTTGGTTTCCCCAATGATTTAACATTAATGTTGTGTGGTTTAGGCAAGTTTCAGTGTACCTGGTATAATTGTATACAAGTCAATAACGTCACGGCGGAGTGTGGCTGCGCTGCTGCGCACTCCGCGTGTGGATGCACCGCACCTGACAAAGAGAGTGTGACGGCCGCGAGCGTCTCTAATTGATAGAAAAAGTCATTGTAAAAATAACGTAAAAAAACCAGCATCAAAATGAATGGTTATCGATTTGAAAACCTCAGAAGGTTTTAAGTAACCCCTCTTATTGGTAACACTGACTAAAATCTTCCTTGGGCGGGCGATCGACTAACGTAAAACGATACTAATTTAAATATGTTTTGCCTTAGCGACGAGACGAGTGGGATGTTCACCTGATGGCAAGTGATACGTCAGTCCATGACAACTTGGCGTGGCGCTAGTTAGGTTAATATACACTGCAACACATTGTGCTAGTCGCTTTGAAACATAAGATACTAAGTCTCGTTATGCCAGTAATTCATAAGGTACGACGCCCTTCAAACCGGAACAAGATAATCTTCGCGTGTTACCTTTTGTCGGGTGCAGTAGGCGCTGCAGTCGAACCTACTAGTAGTAAAAGGTATCCTCTTCAATTTAATGTTATAATAAATTTTATTTTTTTTGTTATACTTTAAATGTTGTTTGTATTTGTTATAGGTGTACTTGATTAGTATAACATTTCTTTTTTATTATTAATGTTTCACATTGTACACTGTGAGTACACCTAAATAAATAAATAAATCGTTGAATTATTGTCAAATGACATGACAACAGCCAGGGAAACTTATTTTTTAAGAATATTTAAAAAATTCTAGCACTAGTTAACATTAAACAAAACACTTAAAGATATTATTTAGCTCTTTTGGAATCTTCCTGACTTTTCCTACGTCATAACAACGTACGTGATAAAGTTAACCACGTCTTACTTTTAATCGAATAGTAAGAATAAAATCATCACAAGAATATATATGTCTATATGGTAGTTTTGTTATGAAAATATTGTGTTAGTGTATTTCATAAAAGAGTGGTTGGAACATGTGTTGCTGCATGGTGGCGCGGACCGGTTCCCGGCGCGTCGGCGCGAGCGCGTGTGCGCGTGCGCGTGCGCGCGCGCTTGGAGCTGCCAGCCCCGCGGCCACCCTCTCTATTTCTTACAATGCTCTATTTATTATATGACATGGAAATATTGATACACGGCACCGATATCCTCAACATTCAGCGATAGTTTTACTCTACATTAATCAATATTCAGTCGATCCTTATCGCAAAATGTGACAAATACGGACTAAAGAGAAAATTTTAAATATACTGGACCTTACATATTTGCCCTTTCTTATATTGGTCTTTTGTGAGGTTTCTAGTAATCTCCTATGGAATTTCCGCTTTACCAGTAGTGATGTTCATATGCTACGGCAAACCCGAAACGCTTTTGTGCCTTCTCTACAGTGTTCACTTGATGTGCGTCGAGAACCCTGACATTTAACGGTCGCTATTCCACAGAGAATACCTTAATCCTATCCCCAATATCCTAAATCTACAGCGCTTGAACGTGATACAGTGTAAACTTTTGAAATTACTTAATGCAGTGTATAACTATAACTAAAACCATTTCAATTATCAATAGCTAGTCTCAGGACATCATGTTCATTATTTCTGTAATAAGGACAATTAGGGTGATTCTGTCTAAAAAGCTAGCCACTAAAATATGATATATAGAGTGACCCATTTCGATCACTCTATGATTTTAATTTCACGGCTGCAACCTCCAAATATCAATTTGATACGGGCTCTTTTTTGTTGCCAGCGCGACGGTCGCGATGGTCTACACACCGGCCCACCCGATGTGATGCTTAATCCTACGCAATAGTTAGTGATTATTTTGTGTTGAGCTCAGTAAGGTTGACAGAGATTAGCAACATGTTATAAACAAACAAAATGTCTGCGGTTTCTAACCGACTGACCTCAAACTGAAGGTGTTATCCTCTCGGATGATACATATTGAGCATACGTTGAACTGATCTAAAATCGTAAACTTGCGGTTTTGCGGTGTGCGTTTCAAATTATGCTGGAATTAGATTAATAAAATATTGATAATATACGCGAGAGATCGATTGTTCGGTTACAGTGTCAAGCGGAGAGAATTTTATTTGGTGATAGATTCTTCTTGGAGAATGGATAGCGGTGATACTAATTTCTGCGGTCGATGTAATGCGCATAGCACTATTACGTTCGGATTCGATGAAAAACCCTGTAGCACTATTTTAGTAAAGAAACAGTATATATATATATGTGTATGTATATAGATATAACACAATAATATTCTGATTATAACTTCTAACTGTTCTATAGAGGAATTTTATCGAGAGCGTGTTGAAAAAGTCAGTTTTAATTTATCAATATTTAAGTAATTTGTGAAACAATGCAAGAAGGTTCTTCAAAAAAAGTCGCGCGCCACGCGACGAGAGCAAAACGACTGCGCGCCGACGCTCCCAGCCACCGTCATCGCTGAATCCGGGAACTATACGTATTTTTTTAAAAATTACTCTATAGTATAAATATAATCTATGACAAAAAATATTAAGAAATATAAAATTTAATAAATATTAAAATTCTTTCGCATCTTGCGTCTAGTTTTCTAAGAAATTAAAAAATATATGTTTTCGTTACATCGTTATATCTTAGAGCGGCACAAAAAATTGGACGCAAGTTTCTCGTGCTTAATATCTGAGCTTATTTTCAATAGATTACACATTTTTGTCCTTCGCTATGTTATCAAATAAAATGAAGATTTAGCTAAAGCCATCGCTTTGGAGAGACACCAACTGGAGTTGGCAGACGGTATCGTTAAATCACAGGCTGATTTCAGTTAGGCATGAGTAGTATTTACAAAACATAACACCAAGTTGCCATGGTACAAATAATTTTTTAATACATTTTACTGGGAAATTACAATTTATGTAAATGGATAAAGAGTAAAATCGGATCGTACTCTTGGGACTTGTACTTTGGGTTTCTCGGCATTCATTGAAGTAGTACGTAAAATCTGTAAATGGCTGTCTTGTCAAATAGCATTAAGCGGTGCAGTCGGCCGACTCCGTAGCGCGTGTCTAGGTTCGGAAACGCGGCCGCGGGAATGGTTGTGGATTCCGTCAGTGTGCCGGCCGCCGCCCGTGTCGCCGCACGTGCCGTCGGCGGTGCAACCCGCGCGCCCGCCCACCGCGCGTGCTCACTGCGCCGCAGTAAACAATACAAAGTGCAGTTCGTTATTATTTATGTGTGTACAATTAATTCTGCGATCGTGTGATGGTGATGTGCTCAGTGGTTCGCAAAGGATTTGTTTAATTTTCATTGGGATACGGTAAATGTTTTGTGATTTATTCATTTATTTATTTATTTATTACGTACGATGGACGTACACGTATGAAGTTAAATTTTGGCTTAATTATAGTTATTGTCTCAATCTCTTAGATATTCAGAATGATGTAAGAATATATGAACTTTTAAGTAAACTGTACAGGGCTAACATTTTAAGACTATTATATTTATTATTATTAGAAAATTCTAGAACATAGTTCTGAACAATAATACAATTAAGTAAAACTTTATTTATTATTATAGACTTAAAATAAATATTTAAAAAGTAAGATGTGGAAAAAGTTTGTTATCATTGAACGGCTTGAATACAAGCAAATAAATATCGCAATTATGTTTTTGTTAAAACAAAGAAAAAAAATTATATCAAATCCTATCTCATTTTAAGATGGTGTATAATGACGCAAGGTAAGCAAATGATCATCATCAGCTGATAGACATCCACTGCTGCACATAGACCTCCCCCAAAAATCTCGACATCGGTCGATCCACATATTCCGGGATCCAGAGCCTCGTTTGTTGATTAGCAGGGTGCACCACGAGCAGGTGAGGTTGGCTTGGGTCCCGTGAGTTGTTGTGCGGAACCCTTTACACCTCTTAGTGCCCCTTACATACAGGTAAAGAATTACCGAACTCATTCTTTTTACGGCCAACATGTTATTGTCATTTTATTAGTAATGAAATTTAGATGTTAATCTAACCTTCAATACTTTACTTAATATGTATTTATTCTTACATCGGTACTAATTACTGTAGCCAATTTATAACTTTATGTATTAAAGTGTGTCAAAATCGATTAATTACTCAAACACAAAACTTGAAACATTTCTCTTTAATTGGACCGTTATTATAATATTTTATAATTATAGGAAACGCTCTACAAATAAGCTATTATGTTTTATGGCTGGTGCCTATCTCACAAGCTAAGATTACAGTTGTTATTAGCTCATTGCCCTAAAGTGTACAGTCTTCGGCACAAGTATATTTGTTTCTAATCGCTGCGTATTTTGTTCCGTGAGTATTAACCGTCATTGGTTTGAAATTATTAGAAGAAAATAATAAAATACAAATTTTCGCCACAGGGTATAAGTGAAGAAATTTCAAGGTAGTTCTGCAGAAAACAGGCGCAAAATTAATCGTACGTTGTATTTGCTTTATTATGATAAGATAATTTTTAGAAAATGTTTCCGGTATCCACTTCTTTTCTTAGAAAAAAAAGAAATAATAAGGTCCTCTTCATAAAAGTAGTAGAGGGTAAAAATAAAAAAATGGCATGTAATGTATCTATGTAGTCGTAGTGGCACAATGGCTATATACTCGGACATCGCCATCAGATGACAAGGGTTTTAATCCCGGCCGGGGCGTGCATGCACCTCTTAGGCAGTTTTTCAATGCCTTATGTGCATATTGTTACAGTTACCACGTACTTAACGGTTAAGGAAAACATCGTGAGGAAACCCGCACACTGAAGTTATCTTTGTGTGTGTGTGATGGCCGCAATAAAGTGGCAACAGGCTCGCGCCCTATTACATGGGACCTAATCTGACCACATCTGGCAAGAAGTGGGTGTTCATTCGTCCCTGCTTACTCTTACTGGGAAAAAAAGACGTAATAGTATAAAAAATAAAAAAAAGTAATGTATCATTAAAACAATTTAAATACTTTTTGGGTATGCCGATCGGGTTCCAGTATTTGTTAAGGTGAAATGAAAGCTCCACTTCTTAGAGATGGTGAGTGAGGATAGCAGAGCTTTGGCAGGAGGGAAGTGATGGGGCGGTGCGATACGATCGGTATGCGTGTGCGCTCTGTGTAACGACGTGGTGCACACATTAAATAAACATAGATCAAATGCACTGACCACTGACCACTGCTGGGAAGCATTTAGTAGTGTGCCGTATTAGCACAACAGTTAGTATTGTGTGTGTACAACCACAACCCAGGTTGTGACTGTTTACAACTGTTGTCAATGAAGATTCAATTTATACGTTACTGGTGCTTTGTCAAACCAAGCCTTCTATACAAACTTTGTTTGTTATAAGATCCTTATATAGATAAGTTTTGTCATTATACCTTGGCTTCCTCCAAAGATCTCCACATCGTTTGTTGAAATTTATTGAGGAGAATTTGGCCGTAATCTACCACGCTGGCCCAGTACGTGTTGATGGGTGGTCAGAGCCTCGTCTGTTAATCAGCAGGGTTCACCGCGTGCAGGTGAGGTTGATTTGGGCTCCGTACTATGTTAGGCGGGATCCCTTACATCCCTGATAAGTTTTATTTAAAATATAATTTTTTAACAATATTTTTTACAATGAAATAGCTAGGAGTCGAAATGAACGTACTCTTGACTTTAATTGACACTCTCTAGACATTGCAGTTAGGTGTAACTTAACATTTATTCATACCAAATTCTAAAAAGCTATACCCTCTTCAGCTCACACATTAAACAAACCAGGTTATTCACACCGGACCACGATAATGTTGCAATATTGTTTAGCAGAAGAAATAATCGAAGTGGTAATATGTAGACAGCTTCCTGAAAAAGAGAAAACTTTATTTCTAGTTTATAAAAACTTGAAGGATTCTTTTTCACAAAAAATCAACTGGAAGATATATTATGGATAAACAATACAGCCAATAGTTACAGTACGAAGGACACTTGACGATTTCCACTCTGATTGACCTCATGCTTCTTACATACGGACGTCTTTGCGACCTTCAACGTATCCGTCTTGCTACTGCAACTTACTATTTAAAGATTTTTTTTATCAATGTTACCGTATAATGAAAAAACCACAGAATTTTTACATTAGATATACTAATTGATAATGCATCTGCTTTATGACATTTGATCCACTTGATATTACTGAATGAGCCGGCCAGCCAATGCGAATTGACTGCACGCCAATACAGCTGATCGGCCTGAGGTCCACTACATTACACGGGGCAGGAGAAATCATCGCCTGTCTCAACTGACTAATCGATTGCTGAAGTACGGAACGAGTCGAAAGAGAAAATAGTTGAAGATGCTTCGCATCCTGTTTAAAACGGTTTTATATGGAATACAATCGACAGGGATTGATTCGTTTAGAACGCCTAAAATATTTTTGCTTAATGAATTCTTCCTGTAAATTTTTCATTAGATACCAGTTTGAAGAAGGCACCTCAAGTTAATGACAAGTTAGTACACCCATACTAGAATATTTCGTATATTTGTTATCGTTTTATGTGCGCCAAATGTGCCGTTAATTACAGTGTAGGATGTTTATTACCAGTAATCGGCTTTTATTACTCTTAATTTCATTTCTTTTTAGTGGACCAATCACTATCAGCCGATAGACGTTCACTGCTGGACATAGGGCTCCCTCAAAGATCCCCACACCGATCGGTCCTGTGCCGCCCGCATCACCGAGCACCAGGGGCCGTCGATAGTATGGTTTCATATGGGGGGCTACTTCCCACGACGCTGGCCTAATGCGGGTTAGTGGGAGCCCGAGGCTCGTTTGCAACAGGGTGTACCGCGAGCAGGTGAGGTTGACTTGGGTTCCGCGAGGTATTGTTTGAAACCCCTTATACCCTAGTGGACTAACAATTGATTTCAATTATACATGATGTTAACGATAGCGCTGAAGACATAAAATTGTTATCTTAGAATATGCTTACATATGAAAGCGGGGCAACGAGAATGATAAATACCATTTATCCGCCCCGGCTATATGCTTATGGCTAAATAGCCAGGAGAATAAAAAAAACGTCACTATCGTCCAAACTCCGTCACTTGACAAGCACTTTTTAGTGAAGAGCAATCGGAATAAAGTTGACTAACGAAAGCAGTTAATTATTTTTATTCAGTTTAGTAACGGACACTGAGTTCTATAATATTCCTGTTCATAACAAATATATTGAATGTGTCCGCTGTCGTTTGATGTACCGCGAAATTCCAGTCCTCATATCCGGTGCTGACACCGACTTCTTTCCACACGCTGCGGTGTATAATAATTATGAAATTCTAAAGTGAAAGCCGTGAAATCGATTAAGCAGCAATATATCATGTATTTAATGTCGATTAATGTTCATGTAACCGGTCCGCATTCTTGTTATTTATATTTAATACTAAAGTATTAACATATTCTTTTGTACTAATCTCCGTATAATAAGTTAATTGTTTAGTCCCGTTATATTTGAAGGTATATTATCTAAACGGGGACGTTTTTGGTTGAATGTTAAAAAATATATTTCCGATATACATATAAATCTATCTACATTATACATCTTCACCTTCATTTTATTAAACATAATTGAAGAAAGAGTATTATTTTGTCAGATAAAATATAGATCGGATATCAAATGTTCTTTTCTTCATGTGTTTGAAGGCTAAGTGAAGTGTGTGTTTAAGTGAATTTATTTCGTTTGAAAAGTTTTTGTTTAGACATTGTCACTATTGCCGTCGTACGCGTTGATGTCTTTTGCTTGATTCTTTCTTTTATTATTTACGATCGTACTTTTTGATGAATTTCTTCAGATCGATGTTTTCCAATGGTAGTTACACTGCAATTAAAATTTATATCATATATTTATATCACTTCTGATACAACTTGTGATTGAACACAGTGTTTAACGACTACCGCTACTAATCTCGTTATGTCCGCTATTCCCACGATTGCTTTGTATTACTTATAAAAGAAATGTTGTACCAGTTTCATGATCAAAATAAATATTTATAATGTGAATCCACCCTTAATTTAAAATAATGTCAACATCTCATAAACATAAAAACATATCTCGTAATTCATCCCCACGTCGCGTTTTTATGTCTCGAACACAGGGAGCCCCTGGCATAACAACAGTACGCCCTACTTTATAACATTAAAAATGTGTTTGTAATGATACCTGCAAGTTGCGCTTGTAATTCTTTAACATATATTTTAACAATTATAAAAATCTATTTGTATAAATTGGACTTGCTCTTTGTGAGAGAAGAGCCCGAGTCCCAGCAGTGGGAATAATAAGAAGTATGTCTATGATGAACGTACGTAAACGATGTATTTTTAGTTACTTATCTCGTTAACTCCTTTGTCATTTATTATTTTCGTTTGCCTTTTTCCAGTGTTGTTTCATTTGACAGATTCTTTTCTAGGAAATACCGTAAATTCCATAGATATTTAATAAAAAATTCAAATGTAAAGGAATGATAATTTATTTGTACAGTAGTAGGACCTCAAGTAATCGTATGCGTTAAAATAATCAGCGCATGCCGTTGGCGTAGCATCAGTTCTTTTCTAACGTTGCTTTTTATTTTCTATAAAGGGTTGTTGTAAATACAACCCTTTGTTAAGGAAGAGCTAAGGGCGCGTTAATTATTTTATACCCTTTCTATTTCACTTTTATTAATATGCTCCGCGTTCCTGTATATTTCAAACAAAATAATCAGTTTTGTTTTGTATGGAGCTCGAGTGTCGCGACAACGAACCAAACATTTCGTTTGAGATAAAAATTTGAGTTGAAATAGTATAATAACTATATTTAACGTAAATAATATTCTTTTACACGACGGTGTTATGAGGGGATCGGGACGTTCTCCTAGGAGTAAGCGATGCGTTTGTTCGTAGCGACGTGCTGTTTATACAGCATATTGTCAAGTCTTGTACTTTAATAAAGGTTTAGTTTCGTTACCTTAAAAATTTTACTAACTACAGCGCTCTTCAAGCCGGAACGCAGATATGTTTGCGATGGTAACTATCGTGACGGCATCCAGCAACGGAAACTAATTAGTCAATACCCGAACCATACAGACAATACATGGATAGACAGAAAACAAGGATCCTTGTCAATATCCTTGTTTTGTTGGCGCTATAATCCAAATATTTTAAGAGTGAGTGAGACCAAGATAAAGAACAGAGTTTACATGTTAATATAAGGAAAAGTAAATATTCGCATGTGTTAATTAAAATGAAACTGTTAAACGCAGTATTTACTGGTAACATCCACTCGACCCGTGGGAACTCGCGGCTCGTTGCTCCGACATAATCTGCTTTTGTTTACGTAAACAGCTTCTAGTAAACAACATCTACTAGTTTAGAGCAACGTTTGTGGTATTTTGTTGCCTTTTCTTGCATACTATGTTATATTATTCAGTTTCACATGTATTAAGTGACAATGACAGTAGAAGCCGTGATGATACGGTTTGTATGCCGGTCGAACGCTCTATGACTTTGAAGTCACGGTGAGGGAAAACACTGTGTGCCAGGAACAAAAGCATTCGGGGATATATGACAGTGACCAAATCGCACTTGGGCAGCGTGGTCATTAAAAAGTTTTGAAATTAGGAGAAAAGACACGGAACCCTAGTAATGGAAACATTAAGAGGATTGTTTATTATATATTTTATTTAAGAGTTAGTGAAGCCATGGATAATCGAGCGTGCTCATTCTAAATACTCTACGTTGGCCGCCGGAATAAGGTCGCGCTGTTATGACGGCAGATTCCGTGGTAGCTAGCTAGGAGGCTTTGGAAAACTCTTCTACCAACTAAATTCCACAGTCTGTGATACCGGAATCGAATCGGGTTACTAGGGAAAAGTTTAGTCATTGCGTCTCGGAGTCGTATAAAATTGTTTTTACTATGTCATCAAGATCCTTTTAGGAAAAATATCAAGCACGTTTCTTGATCCTCATTACATGATACCAAGTTTCTCACAGATTAATATTACCAAAGTCATAAATAAGTCTCATTAGTGAATTATGTTTAAAGATTATACACGTGTCGATATTTGTACGTATTCATTCAAATAACTTGTATGATTATTATATAAAGATTATTTTAATATATACGTTTTTCGAATGATTTTTCATTTGTGTTTGATCGCTGCCTAAATCTCCCTTCTCTAGCTCGATGTATTTTCTCTCTGGTTGTAGAGTAATTTATTGTTGCGCGTAGCTGAAAGGTACGCACATGTACGACTTTGATTTGTCAAAGCGAGACGCCAATACAGCTCCGCGCGCACGTATGAGTTGCACGGTGCACTCTTTGTTCCGGAAACAAAACCCATCGCTGCTCTACAATGGACGACGCGTCGTAAAGCGTCCCACAGCCGTTACTATTGACATTTACAGCTTGATACAAATAAAGTGTAACAATTGCATTGTCACGCGTCTCGATGGTGATGGGGTGCGGGCGACCAGCGCCGGCGGTGACGGTGATGGTGAATTAAGAATAGTTTATTAAAGTTACATCAGATATGTTGCTCCGCGTTGCACTTTTGTAGAGCGGCTATATTATACCGTCCGTAACAACTGGAAGTTCAATTTCCAATGCCTTCCCCGCATCACAATGTTCATCACAGCTGTCACGCAAAGTTTGGTGAGCTGACGCGTTCGACGTGCATTGCTTACCGGTTTTGCTTTATGTATTGTTATATAAATAATTCAAGTTTTATTTAATATTTCAGTTACAACCAAAAATATTTTTATTGTTAACAAGGGGTGGGAAATAATGTTGGGGAAAAATAAATAACGTGCATTATTTACTATCCTCCTATATTAATTTACAACTTCTAACTTATTTAATTTTTCTTCTACTTATATACAATTTTTTTTAATTCCATCTTTGACGATGATTGACAATCATAATGGCGATTTGGACTCACGATGTAATACATACAACGACGCAGATTGAAATGTCTTGAAAATACATGAGTTAAAAAAAATTAATGAAAACCATTTTAATCGAAACTGGTATCCAGGTCCATTATTGTATTGTATTAAATACCCGCAAAGAACCCATAGAGATGAAGACGTCGTTTATCCGATGTCGCCATAAATATGTCGGCGGCCGGCGCCGTACGAGCGTTACGAAAGTCGATGCTAATGCTAATGCAGCTTAAAGAAATGCTTTCGCCGTCAAACCAGTTCAGATTGGGATCAGCTGGCGGTCTACCCGACCTCAAGTCATTTTTCTAAGTCCGAAAGCGAGGGCACCGGTGAGGGGTGCAGGAGAGGATTCGTTCGACAAGGGGTCGAATACAATGTAGCTAATATAAACGCTTGAGCATTAAAAGAAATACATTCTTTGTGATCCCGTTTCAGCAATACTTTGGGCGGTTCTAAAAATGGAAATCGTGTCATGGATAAATGTGTGAATTTACTCATTGGCGACCGTCGAATAGTTATGAGAATAACTTCCGTTTCCGTGTACATATATAGAATTTTGTAGTTTTTATTGGGTTGCAAGCGGTTTGAATAAACTTCATAACGTGTGACTCCGACACCGACACCGACACCGACACCGACACCGACACCGACATCGCACTCGCGACTGGCATGTCAGTGATCGCGGCACGGGAACAGTTAATGAGAAAAGGGATATGAACATATAAATGAATGAATGGATTATATATAAAATATAACGGGCACATTATTAGCATTGAGATCGGTTGAAGCGGCGGCGGCGGCGGCGGCGCGTGCGCACGGCGGACGGCGGACGGCGGACGTAACGCGACCGCCGCGTACTGTCCGCGGGTTGTTTTGATCGTTTGACAGTTATTTGCAATGTATCCCCACACTACATATTGTTTACAAACAGCCCGCAATGTTTGCGCGTCGATGGTACAAACATGCAACTAAATTAACAATACACGTTCGTTACGACGAATACATTAGCAGTTGTAAGCTCATAACATTTTTCGTTTTATCTCTTTGCACATGTATTGTTTTTCCTGAAAAGAAGTACAATAGATCCGCTAGCGAAAGCCGCTTAATATGATATCCGGCTACGTGCACCGAGACATAACCTGGGGTCACTTCTACGGCGGTTTTCACCAGACCATCGTCGCTTTAGCTTGGATACCCGAAAGGTTATACAAGTGATGGATTACCTCGTTTTGAATCTTACCCAGCAAAGAAACTCCAAGTTTAACTTATTCCGTAGCTCCCTGAACGAGATCGGGTTCATGGAGAAACATGTTCAGTGTTTTATTATTTAAACTGATTTAATTTTTAATGTATCCAATCTCCATAGCGGGGTCTAATGATTGTTTATAAGTAGTTGTAGCAAAGCGTAATGAAGGGTTTAAACTGAGGCCGCTGCAATTGCATATGATTGTACGCAATTGATGATATTTTAATAGCGCATATTCGTTAGTTGCGGCTGTAAGGGTGTACATCCACTACGGCGACGCTTATATATTGTTGATGCATTGGAACGATAGTACACCTTAATCTGTCGTATACATATAAGAGACGTATTCGTCATAGTTTTCGAAAGCCCGAAACAAGCGATCACTTTGATTTAACTGAATGTATAAAGGAAGATACGTCTTGGTTGCTGGAGACCGTCTAGCAAGCCACTGCAGCGGCTATTGCAATCGACAAACAGTAGTGTGCAAACACTACCGTGTTCCGGTTTGAAGGGCGCTGTAGCTAGTGTAATTACTGAAGTGACGAGACTCAAGATTCTTGCCTCAGGCGGCGAGCGCAATGTGGTGCAACATATATCATCCTAACTAACGCCACATTGTTATGGGCAGGCATTAGCCCTAGCTGATGATAACATGGTATATACCATTAAGTATTATAGATGAATAAACTAAAATATATCATTAACAATAGCAAACAAGATTCAGCTTCAGCATACACTGTAGCGCTAAAATGTAGTCAGTAGCAGCAGTTTATACTAGTGATGTATAAGGAAGAATAATTAGCCGTTCCGGTGAAGGTAGGCGACAGCACGCGCGCAGCCATCTCTGGCATTTATCTGGTATGGACTTTCAATGGAATCGCGCACCGGTAGAATGTTCAGTAGCAACTTATCCAAGTGCGTGGAAAGCAGGGGCACACTGGAAACGTATAGTATCAATCAAATTCAACACACTATATCATAGAAACACTAATTCTAGTAGCTCTCTTGTCGTCACGATTGTCAGCATCATCAGTGCTTAAAATGCGTCAAGTTTTTTTGCTAAAAAGAACAAACGATACTTAAGGAAACTTGTCCGTTCTCCAACGGCCCCAGTCGGTGCTACCATGGTTGCGAAGGAGAATATTTTGTGGACAGTTTATTAACTATTACTGTTTTTTTTTAATTTGAGCAAGCGACATGACGAGGAAGATTTGATAAAAACAATATGACGCAAGTTAGGATAATATACACTGCTCATTGTGCTTATCGCCTTCAGATGTAATATATGAAAATCTCATATTCGAGCGATTTTACCAATTTTACTTTACGCGACGGATCCACGAGACGAGTCAGATGTTCACCTGATGGTAGGAGACATATGAGCAAAACATAACAAAGTGGCATTAGTTATGATGTTATATTATGCTCGTCGCCTTGAGACATAAGATAAGGTCTTGTTGCTCCAGTAATTACACTAGCTACAGCGCTCTTCAAACCGGAGCGCGGTGATATTTGGACACTATTGTTTGGTGACACAGATGGGAGGTGCAATGGTATCCACCTAGAGGGTCTCCGGCAATAACACATAAATTTAATAATTCATAATCAGCAGCAGCTGATGCAAAGGACATAGGCCTCCCCAGAGATCTTCACACCAATCGGTCCTGTGGCTCCTCGCGACCTTCGTTTCTAGGGATTCATTTGGGGGGATTCGGGCCATTTCCCACCACTCTGACTCATTGCGGGTTGGACAGCAACAAACAGCGCAAGACCGTGCTTTGTGTAACACATTACAAGAGACCTACGTCCAGCAGTGAGCGTCCAACGGATGAAATGATGATGAAGTTTTGTAAAATATTTGCAACACAAATATAGACAGCTCGCACCTGGGGACTGACCAGATGTCTCCGAGTATGGCGGCGCCCGCGTCGGCATTCGATGTGTGTTGTGATGTCGTGCGACAAGAAAGCCAGCGCCGCTCCGTTTTCTAAAACGAGCCGACTATTGCGGTAACGGCGCTTCATTACCAGAGATAGCCGTAACGCACTCGCGTGGCACGAGCGGGGTTTATAAAACGCACTTAGGGGTTAAAGAAAAATAAAACAATACAAACGTACGACACCTAATGGCGAGGGTCCGTTACAATGAAACGGTAGACAGGAACTTTATATTGCAACGTTTTAGGCGAATCATCTTAAGTCAACAATTATGTTGTTAAATTAGCAAGCTCTTGATTCTCGTCTTCAATACATTACATCTCTGACGCCAGGTGTAATTGTTATTATTCTTCTAGCAACACTGCTGGTAACTCTATTACTTGGCAACCGGTTCAGTAAATTTAAAGGAGTAAACACAGAGGGTCTAATGTTTATGACATTGAGCGTATTGTGATGCTGTATAAACATTCGAACTATATATAATAAGTAAAGATTATAGAAACCATATTTATTTATTACACATTGTCAGCACTGTATAATTTACTCGGACGCTTTTACTTTCGTCGCGGGCGCATCACTTTCCTATAAAAGCGCACAAAAACTGCAGCGGGTCATTAGCGATGTTTCAAACTTTCCTATGCGATCCGCTAGCGAATGATGCCAGTCAGCAGCAGCTCGACACAAATGCTCGGGAACAAGTTGGGTTAACTTGTTCGCTGCAATAATTTATAGATACCGCAGCAGCGCCTGTGTGCCGCTGTGCAGTAGTTGTATATTACGTCGGTATTCCTATTAGAACAACATCGTTATTAGAAATTTACGATCGTAGGCACTTTACGTTAATATGTATCGCGTTACTATTTACATAGTGTTAGATTATTTGTTATGTAGCTTTGTACCATTAAAAAGGATTCCATACCTCTCACACATTCTCGGTGTTTATGATTCTAAGTGCAGATATAAGAGCTGTGCTGGTATCTACCTAAAGATCCCCGACAAAGCACCATTAGTGAAATGGAGAGAATATTCATGTATTTTTTTATTCAACACGTAAAAAGTAACTTATACAGACTGGTCTGGTTAATCGAATCTGCGGAGTACAGGAACAGTCTGCGGGCGTTAGTGTTTCCGTCAAACTATGATGTGGGAATTTTAAAAAGAAGATTGAATAACTTTCTTGCAGGGTAGTGCACTTCACCACTAAATTTATTTATAATAACATTGGTACGAATTAAACTGCTGCAACTTCAAGTCTCTTCTTTTTAATTAATTAAACCGCTGAATTAAAGCGAACAGGAGTAGTTTCAATTTAAATATCTTTAAGATGTCCAGTGGAGACGGTGAGGGTAGCGCCCGTGTGGGTCGTCGGTTAGTTCGGCGGGGCCCGTGGGAGCGCGGACAATGCGTTCGCTTCACGGTCGGGCTCCGCCCGCCGCCCGCCGTCCGCCGCCCGCCGCCCCCGGCTGCACCGCGCCTGCTCACCTGCCCGCCACGCTCCGTCTGCCGCGGCACTGGCGACCGCTTGCGGGATAACTGTCCGACTAACCGTCTCACACTAAACAACAACCGCGCAAAGAGTGTCTCATTATATAGCCCATTTTATAATCGCAGTCAGCTCTAACAACGTGCGTGAATGTCCACCTAAAAACAAAATGGATAATGTCACAAACCGATATATGGTACACTAGGAATAACCTATTTCATTTAATTTTGTTTTCATAAGTCAATAGAATTATAACATGTTCCTTAAAATTCAACAGGTAGCGAGCAGTACTGTGTAAACTGTGTTCTGTTCCGACTTTGTGTAGCTCTGTAGCTGGTGGGATTGCAGCACCACCGCAAGGTTAACTGACTACGAGGACAGGCTGGCTGCCCGTTGTTGTGGCCAGAATTAATCATTTGCCAGATAAAACGCACCAAAACTTGTCGCTACCTTATAACAAAATTCTAATGTTAATATATTGTTTTTATTGTTACATTATAATATTGTTTATCGAAATAATTACTTTTTGGCATTCCTTTTGTATACTAAAAATCTAAATGTAACCGAGTTAGCGCCGGCTCGGTATTTCGTAAGTTATCACATATTGGAGCAAAAGTCGAGCTGGAACCGGTCTGAAGGCGCGGCGGGCACGAAGAAAGTTTTTGCATTTTTTTGTTGTTGTTGTTGTTTTTCTTTTTTAAGTACATAATCACAACCCGGGGCCCCTGAGACCCAGAGCCCCGGTCCGCGAGTATGCGGAGTGCGAGCTGCAAGCTGGTGATGAATTATCTTCGCTTGAATTTAATTATTCGGATCGATGAATAATTCATGACGCTCACCAGGGCCGCTATTAGAGAGCGCGCGCGCTGACGGATCAAGGGCAGAGGGGGGCAGATTTATGGAATGATGCTTATTTCTTTAAATACAATCTTTTGACAAATGCTATAGCGTGGCAAGTACACGTTGTAAGTAAATTCTTGTAGTTGAGTCTAAGGGCTCACAGTCACTTGACTATCGGTTAAATGAAAATCGGGAGAAGCTTATGTTCTTTAGTAGATATCAACAGGCTATGATTAAAAATAGACATTTTTTTTCCTAAAAATAATAGTGAACTTGTTCGTCTGTAAAAGCATACTCTGTGGCTGCGGATGCCGGGCCGTCGGTGCGCGTGGGCACGCTCCATGGGAGAGAGTGCGCTTTGAAGCGCCAGCGGATTGTCTACTTTTGTGCTGTTTTAAACAACGATTTTAACGAAAAATCCTAAAAAAAGTTTATATTGTACTTGATCGTATAAAAATTTAAAAATATCTTTTTCTAAAACTGCATAATAAGAACCGATTTCATATCGACGGCTTATTGGTAGTCGTAAGACGTTAGAATGTTTTTAACTTATTCATAAACATTTACAAATAAATAGTATTAAACCCTTAATTCAATTTTAAATATACGTATGTAGATATTGATTTTACTCGTCATGAGATCTCCGCACCTATTAGATGTAATACTAAAAATTTGGTGAAGATATTTCTTATGACATTTAGAGGTCACCTAATAATGGACTTTACAAAATACCTTTCCCAAAGTGAGGGGTGTTAATAGCGGGAAGGAGCCCGGGGGCGGCGGATTGACGCCGGGCGGGAATAATTTGGATAAACTTCAAATGTAAATTTCAAATCTAAGCCTATATTAGAGCCAGCAAAGCGTACGGTGAACAATTAGTTATGTCTCCAACAATTATATACATATCTATAAAATATAACAACTTTTAATCAAATAGTATATTAGATATCGGACTAACAGACAACTTAATTGTTCTAAATTATCTTTTATATAACTGTAATTCCCGTTAACCACAACAACTGGGCTTCTTGTTAACTTTAACTGTATTTATACTTAATTACCTCCCATCCTTATCCGATTCGAAAGGATTTATGAAACCTGTTTAATAAACAAAATGAATAAAAAAATGTACTTCTAACGGGCAATGAAAACCTGATAAGAGAGTTTGAGAGGTCATTAATTTGCTGCATAACTGCACTTAATCACAATGATAACGACCGAACTCTACGAAGATAAACGGCATCGCTACTTAGCATCAGCTGGCGTTCGGTTAAGCAGTTAAAACACTTTTGAATTACCGTTAGATACAAATTACCTGACATGTGTTAAAACAGGTGGTAGGTCTCTGTTGCTAGAGACCGTCTAGGTAGCAACCGCCGTCGTACCTTCTTCTGCCTCTAAAACAGTGGTATTCAAACATTACTTCGTTCTGGTTTATAATGCTTTATAGCTAGTGGGTTTACCGGGATAAAGAGATTAGCATCGTGTGCCTTAAAGTGACAGATGTAGATTCCCACCTAGCGCAACATACGTATGGGGAGGTATACTTTTACAGAGATCTGTAAATATATGTCACTAGAGAACTTTTTAGTGATAATAACAGTATTTATTGTATATAAAACATTCCCCATACAGCTAATCACATTGACCATTTATGTTCCGATAAATCAGTAGCAACATCAATTTACAGCGCCTCAAAGCGCAATTTCTTTGAACGCGGCGTTTTATTTAATTCGCGCAGCAAAAAGCCTCCATTTTTTTTCCCGCGCACAGATCCTTTTACGGTATTCGTTGCGTAATGGCGGCAAAAAGCGGCCGCCAGGCTTTGCTATTTATTTTTAAACTGGCTGAACGCGCGGCGTACCAGGGATGGACTAATCACGCGACTAGGTTTCAAAACCGAGTATTTGCTACCAAGTACGCGCGCCGACAGGAGCTCCAGCAAATAATGTATGTAATTATTTATAAAGCGTATGTGATACTTTAAATTTTTTTATCTATTATTTAACAAGACGGCCATTTGTGGAAGATTTTTATGTATGTATGTATATTAAGTACTTTTTTACATGTACGTAAAACGAGTTAAATTTACATAACACTTTATGATGAAATAAAAAATATAAGTATTGTTCTCGTGAACCAAGAATTATTTTCGTGTACTTTTTGCTGTTTATAGTAAATGTAAAAAGTTTATTATCCCAATAGTATTTGGCGAATATTGAAAATATTTCATAATATTTTCATAAAATGTTCATGCCATGTTATTTTAAAAATACTTGAACCAGGACTCCCTAGTGTTGAGTTTACAAGTACGACTCATGCTTACCTCGTTCCAGCTTTACTGTCTCCAGTTTTTACCCTTCATACGTTAGACGCGCGGTCTAGTAAAGGGAACTGATTTAAAGTTGGTCGTGTTTTATTTATATTAATATAGCTAATTCCTTACTTGTCGTGCACTTCAACTATATTTAAAATTGATGTCAACAGCTATCACTATTTTCATATTATATCTGTGGAAATGTATAAAATGACAAATCCAATTAATTGTGAGAATGTAGAAATAAAAAATAATTTTATTGCTTTTAGTTTTAAATTAAGAATACTAGAATCCTGTACTGGAGACCGTAGGGTTCAAAGGTTCTGTAACTAGTGAAACGATTGTGCATAGGGGGGGGGGAGGGGGACTTTCGCTCAACATAAGTGTGCATGAACCCGTGATTGCAATTAGAATTGCATTGTATTATTATGGACAAGTGGAACATTGTGAATTCAGAATGCCTGAAGTACAACGGTGGGATCGTCGACCGATGTCTCGCTTTGCAAGATAATAATAGGTTTCAGGGCGAAGGCGCGGCGCCGCGGGGCAGCGTTACCGCTTTGCTAGATTCGCCGCCATTTTGTCTGCGTGCCGTTACTTCGGGTCCCGGTTGGCACTTAGTTCGTCTGCAATCATCTCGTCATCTTCGGACTGTTATGCCGACTTTGTTAGTCTTTATATTATTGTTATGCCGCTCCAAATAAATCACTTAGAAGTGATTTGGTGGTAGATCTATTTTGCTGATGATAGTCTTTGGCCAAAGCAGCTCCTTTGCCATCTAGTTATTATGCCATCATTACAAAGAGGTTTAGCTCTTCAGCTATGATTCGAACAGCATAGTAGTAAAATAACTCGCCGTCGTCAGATCGAAAGGAGAATGAACAGGCTGTAACAAAACTAGGAATATGTTTTAGCATCGTGTATCATACCACCGCTCAACACCAAGTGCGATCGTGACACCAATTGAATAAAACAAATGCTTTACTACGCGCTACAACTAATAAATCATATCATGTTCCTGTGCGGTTATAGACGCTATGTGTCCATATGGAACCAATAATGGTCTCCTACAGTCACGCTTCCGAGTTGCTTTCTTCTGAGAATAGTCGAATTGTAGGATAAACTTGCTGACCGATCAGCTCTTAGCCAAAACATGCGAAGCTATTAAAAAACAATGTGACAAGATTTATTCGGAGTTGGCAACCCTCAAGCGATATCTCTGGTGTCGCTGGTGTCGCTGGTACGGCTGGAGCGCGGTGATTGCTCACCGTCGGCGGGCCGCGTGCTTGTTTGTCATCTTAGTCGCATAAAAAAGAATTTATCGTTATTGCATGTACGTTTGTCTGTTATTTGCGTTATTACAACTGAAGTATTGAATATTTTTTAATGAATTTTGCTGTAGTCACGTAGAACGTTAGTAGACATTGAAGACAGTTAAAGTATTTTTTTTCCACGGATGATGAAACTAATAGGTCGTTCAACTGACAATAAATGGCACGCTCGCCTAAAGCCAAGCCGCGTTATGATAAACATTACACTTATTCCGTTAATATTTTAGGATTCTTGATGATGTCAGCGCTGCAAGCCATTCGACTGTTACAGCTTATCTGACACTGGGCACGTGGACCTGGATCCACGGCCTGTTTACAAAAAATTGTACTACTTGTAGTGTAGTTATCTGACGGAGTTTTTATAATGTGTCTGGTTATTGGTTTCTCTGGCGAGTCTATTCGGTCGTCGAGGGCTGGCGCGGACTCGTTCCCCGACCACCTTCGCCTGTATCGGAATCTCTGGGCGGTGAGAACCGTCCCTGATCGCGGGTGTACTTAGTGTACGCGGTGTGTGAGTACCTGAGGCGCTGCGTTCTGAAGCGAGAGCGGTGTGATGCGGAGATTCGGATCGTGTTGGTAGTGTCCGAGGTGTGTGTGGTGACGTGGGTATTGTCGGTGACTGTGGGTTCGTGTGTGGTGTGAGGGACCCCTGGGGATGACGGAATTAGCGCATGCCGTGGTCTGCGCTTATTGGTCTTGGCGTTAATATTACTAACCACGGTGACGGACGGGCGTTCTTTATAGGAAAATAAGCTCTGCATACACAGCAGCACTCCCTATGTCCAGCAGTGGACGTCTGTCGGCTGATAATGATGATACCTTCGTTTCTAAAACTACCTAAACAATATTCGGTTCAAGTACACAACTAAGCTTTGACTATTGCAAAATTGGTGCCAAGTTAACTAAATTGCGAAGTTAATAAATTTATTTTTAAGTATCGCTAAGCACAGAGATTTCGGGTATGGTTCGCGTACCCTACCCGGGGCCTCAGTGCACGTCGCCCGTCAAACAGGAACACCAATGTTTGCACACGGCTGTTTCACGACAGCAATACGACTGCGGCGGTAGGTGTATAGTGGATCTCCAACAGTAGTCACTTACCACTAGCAGTACCTGGCTAGTCAATCGGTTTGTATAAAAAAAATATACGAGTGCGTTTATCATTTTATCACTCCTGGTTCAGCAGTTGTTTTTAATGAGTTTTCATACGTATTTCAGTCGTAGTCATATAAAACTTTGAAGGACATTGATAATAAGATTTTTAAATGTATGTAGTTTTGCAAGTGAAGCCCCTGGCAAAGCTAGTGTGCAATAAATTAAATTAACAATAACATAAACACACTAGCGGCTTGTAAAAAAACAAGCCGAGGCCATAACAACGAACCCGGAGCGGCGCGTCCGCAGCCGACCGATGTATAATGAGAGATAATGGCTTTTCTTCCGTTGGTACTTTGGAGAGACAATTTACGAAAATGGCAGGTAGCTCGCAACCCGGAACACCAGTACATGCTGACAATATTAATTATTCACTCTCGTATTTACACCCAAAATATTCTTTTCCTAGAGCTACGTATAAATAAATAACATTTTTAGTTACAAATAAATTAATAAACATTGTTTAAAAAAAGTTGTTTGATAATCATATTAGAAGTATGGTGTGCTTAGTTGAGACCCGAGGAATTGTTTTAAATAAGTAAATTAAACTTTGATATATACTTAGTCGGGCCATGACTTCCGTCACAAATGAAATGCATTTTGTTTAATGAAGCAATACAATATTATTACATTGTATATAACTACATATTCATTAGTATCAGCAAACAATAACAACAATATTCTATTAGAAATGTCCGCCTTTGGCCTTTACACAGGCCTTTACTGTGTGTGGCCACGTGTCACGAATCTATGGATTGACGCACTGTCTCCAACGGATATTTCCACCCCCGCCACTGCTTACTGCTTGCTCCAAAGATTTTTCAAGAGATTCAAAGTCCTCGCGTGGTTTAGAGTAGCAGCACGCCATGTCGTCTAAAACTGGCCATAATTTAAAGTCCAAAGAATTGAGGTCTGGGCTAGATGAAGGCCAGTCTTCAGCTCTTATAAAGTTCGGAACGTTGGATTCAAGCCAGGCTTGGGTAGTTCGTGCCTTGTGACCAGTGTGCCAGGTGCAGTCCTGCTGGAAAGTCCACGGCATATTTTTAAAAAGTGTATTACTCAGAGGTCCCACAACATGATCCAAGATTGTGTCTTGATACACTTTGGCTGAAGTTTTCACTCCTTTTTCACAAAAATGTAGTTTTGTGACTCCTTGATAAGACACGCCCCACTAAACCATCACTGACGCAGGATGACGACCACGTTGTACCTTGCCGTCTAGCACACTTGCGCAGCTTCATTAGAGCTGTGAGCGTACACTTTATCATTTTGCTTATTGCAGTGTTCAGTGTTCTCCAATCTTGAAAATGCTTTCATCAGTAAAGAGAATGTTTCTGTGCCTTTCACCTGCCTGTTGTATTGCGACAGAACGCGTTTTCATCGATCCACTTCATCTATCTTTAATTGTAAAAATTTATTTAGGGCATGTCCTGCATATCGACTATGACCTGATAATCACTGAGCACCAAGCCTCAGGTATTGTTTTATAATACGCGATACGCGACAGAGTCCTAGCGGGAAACTTTATTTCTCACGATAAACCTTTTTGATTTGCTTGCTAATGGGGTTTCGACGAATTCTGGCTTTAACAGCATAAACAGCCTTTGTAGTTCTAACAGCACGCGGCCGCCCCTATATATTCTGGTCTTCTGGACAGAGGAAGTGTTGTTGTATCTGTTGATAGTACGATACACGAACACACGGCTGATAGCAAGCTTTAGAAGTTTTTTGATAATGAACACCAAAAAATATATGAAACGCCGCAAAATTGAACGAAGTTTTTAAAATAATATACTTGTTCCAAATTCAAAATAATTAAAATAGGAAATTTTGTTTATGAATGTGTTGATAGTTTTTGATGAAATAGTGATTTTTAATTTTGTCTATGACCGGACGGTTTTTGATATTTTTGTGATTAAATATTACTTTTAATCCTTACAAAATATCGAGTTACTTGGTGTGTCTCCTTGTTGCTATTTTTATCTATTTCCTGTCCTTGCCTGTTTCTAATATCATCAGGAAATAGATGTCAATATTACAGTAAAAACCACTACTGAAATTTCTTATTACTCTCCGTCTACCAGCTTCGTGGAAATATTATCGCGTTCTTGTTTGAATGACGCTATATAGACGTTGTCTTAAGGTATTTGAGAACACCGTGGTGCTGTGTAAACATCCTACTTGTCGCAAAAGTAGACAATCGACAGACAAGGTGTTGCGTTAGATAACCTTGACACCGTTACCACAACCATACAATCGCCGTGTTGCATGCGTGTGCGGTGGAAAAGGCAACAGCAATGAGCGTAATAATTATCGATTTTGTCCAATTAACACTACCGAGCGTTGTGTAAACACTTCCTGCGTTAGACAGGCGGGCCCGCAGCGCACATTATACGTAAATTACAGCATTTGTATACACAGGAACAGTCCGAAAATCATATGCTCTCCATACTCACGTTCAGGAGAGTTCGAAGGGCGCTAGCGAAATGACTAATGTACCGCGGCGTATCTCATTTCATTGTTAGCACTCTAACTGATGCAACATTATTATGAGGAGATTTAATCTTAACATTAAGCGAACTATTACTCTTATCGCTTCATTGTAAATACTTCCAGTGAATACAAACAGTTTGAAATTAAGCATTAGATTAGTATGTCAACATATGAACATTTGAGATGGGGATGTCTCTTACACGGTTGCCTCTAATTCGGATCACGATATCTCCAATTACAACGCGAAAGTGTCAGTGTCAGTGTCACGTTACATTGTACAGTGTATTTGAGTAAGACCGGTAGCGATGGCATGCGCAAGATTCGATTCCCGATCGTCTGCGGTGGCGAGGTCACAGCTCGATCAGAAACGTTTGCGAAAGGAGTGTCGCATTAAAATTAGTGCACAATCACCCGAAGAGGTGGCGCAACCCTCGTAACACTGAAGTCGTTCTATTGATTCCGAAACAACATGAGTTGGCGGAATGGAAGCACTGTTTTTATGGTAAATTTGAAAAAACACAACAAGCATCAAACTCGTCTTTACCTCTTTACTTTAAAATCAAACCCGGGACTTTTGTTGTATTAAACAAGCAATGAGTCGATGCGCCCCTGAGACAAGTGCGTTAACTTTGTACATGGGATAATCTTACACCAATACTTGTTACGAGAAACTCTTGTGATATCAAATGAAGCTGTGTGCTAGTAAGTAGTAAATATTTGTTACAGTTTTTCTAATTATGGAGTAAGATATTATTGTGTGTTTATACGAATATAATTTTAACCATTTCTATAATTATTTGTATGAAATTAACCATTTCTATAATTATTTGTATGAAATTAACCAGTTATTTCCTAATCCCGATTAACAATACTAACCGCAATATTTACACAATAACAGCAATTACGCAAACAGCCATGACATGCGCAGTTTGATATCTGATCGTTGTTAAGTTGAATGAATGCTGGTATCATTGCTTCAGAACTAGTGTGGAGGTCTTAAGATTCTCGACGTGTTTCAGCAGTAGGCAACTATCAGATGATTATGATGATCATAAGCTATCAATATGAATAGTAAATACATCTATTTTTGGTAACGAATCGACGTCGACGTTAGTAAACGCATTCAATTATATGCGTTCTCGTTGATAAATAAACTTGGTGTCGAAGGTTAACTTGAATTTTCTTTATCATGATTAAGTTTAAGTTTCATTCGTAAGACATAAAATAAATTAATGTTATATATATGGCACATGGCTCAATAAAAAGTACGTACATATCTATTGCTCTGCAAATACTCTTTAAGTTTTGAAGGTCGGGCTTTCTTAGGTAAGGCCTACACCTCGTGGTGGATATCTCGCGACCCTTTCAAAAGCTCCAGACGATCATCATAAAGCCTTCAATAGGTGAAAATGTTATCAAAACCCTAACCTCCCTCAAAAGTAAATTTCAACAAAAAACATAACCAATTGAAATAACCATTGTTTCGTGTGTCTGCTGAACCCGCAACTATTGCGGTACGTGGTGGCCATATATTTATTATCAAGCTGATGATACACAAGGCGGTGTGCCCGCAGGTCGCGCCAGCGCTGGCGGCCGCAGCCATGTCGGCGGTGATGAGCACACTGTCCGTCATCAGCGGCGGTCGGCGCGCGCATCGCAAACTTACCAGGTCAGTAACTACCATGGCAATTTATTATTAAATATCCAGATTCTTCATCATTCCGGTGACGTGTCCAAGGCATTAAATTTGTAGTAATGCAGGTAGTAGGAAGCTAGTGAATGCGAGCAGTGCACACCCGACTCGCGTAGAATTACTTGGAAAGGCCCTATATCCAGCTGTGAGCGTCTATTAACTGATGGTGGTGATGAATGTAGTATTAAAAGATACGTTTGTCTCGTGCCTTGTGTATGTTGATAGGGTTAATATCACACATTGGAAATATTTGAACGTTGAGAACAATTTACTTTTTATGATGGATTTCTCACAACGAAACAAGTTTCACGTCAGACAATTGGTGCTGTTAGACAATAGGCGACTAAGCAGCGAGGTCTGACAACACCGTGAGATAAGAGTCAATCGATACTCCACATGTATAAATCATTGAACACAACAAAACTTAACATTAAACTATTACTTTATTGTTTTGTGGAAAATAAGAGTGAGAAACAGAGCCTGGGGCAGCGGTGGGGAGACACTTGTTGCAGTGGCGTGCAAAACTTTTCCCATAGTTCTGAAAGCCTAAAAAAGGATTGTGTATGGCTTCTAGTTCATTCGATTCTAAATGACAGGCATGGGGAACGAGAAGTCATCATATTTACTGTTTAAGACAAATAAATATATAATGATGGATATCTCTTCAGAGAGTGCGTAAGTAATTTCCTATTCAACCGGTAACGCCATTAATTATGTGAAAGCAACTTTTATCTTCCTGCGCCCTCCATCATTCTGTGTCAGCTTAATTCCGTCTTAACGGAATTAACCATGGGGCTCCAAGTAACGAGTTGGTTTGTAAACTTACTCGTTACTTGGAGTTCCCGGCGGTCCTTTTACGGCTCACTGCCAACTACAACATCCAACCTTGTTCTGTGTGGTCCTTATTGGTTTGTGCACAGAACTATTACAGGGATCTAACATCAAAATAAGTTACTCGATGTTACCTTTCGTTCGTTGAATGTCGAGAAAGGATCGATTTACTTTAATTAATTTTAACCGCCAATTAACGGGTTGTTGTCTGTTTTCTGAAAATTTTACATTCTTACAGCTCATCTGATACTGGGCTCGTGGACCCGGATTCAGGCCTGTTGATAGGTTATTTTTAATTTAACCCCTTGATCTATATACTATCAGCACACCCTTGCAAATCTGTTGAACCGGTTTTAACCTATGATTTCTTTTGTTCGAAAGGTGTCTCATTCGATAGTTGTCTGCTGTTATTAAAAACAATCCTTTATCATCATCATCATTATCAGCCGACAGACTTCCACTGCCGGACATAAGCCTCCCCCAAATATCTCTACATCGATAGATTCTGCGCTGCCTCTCTTTTATATGTTTTTGGATATATTTATTTGCACAGTTAATATAGCAATTTGTGATTAGCAGGGGGCTATACGATCATATCTATATATCATCATCAGCCGATAGACGTCCACTGCTGGGCATAGGTCTTCCCTAGGACATAGGACGTGGCCCCTTATTATTGCTCTTATACAAAGGATGAAAATCAACCAAAGGACTATGGGGGGATAAAGGGGGAATGGGTAGACAAAGGGCTTTTTTCCAAGTTTCTCGACGTGATTGCTCGAAGGACCGACGGCTGATGGAGCAGTAACGTCGTGAAGTGTCACCCGCGTACCGGTAGACGTAGCGTTGAGAAGCCTCCCACAAGGGAAACCAACGATCTGGTACGAATCGCGGGAACCCACATGATGTGAGCAGCGCGGGACCGACCGATGTGAAAATTTTCGACGGAGGCCTGTTATATCTATGTACACGTATTTCATTATCATCACTGACGTTCAATACTTTCCCCAAAGACCATATCATTAATCGAATCGGTTTTTTAATCTAGAGTCCATTAAAAGCGCTTAATGTATAATATTTGGTATTGCTATTTATTGGTATGATACCCAACAGCCCGCTGGTGTGGTGGCCGCGATGTACTGCCAGAGACCGTATCGGGGTGGAGTTATCAGGTTGCGACGGCCGCTGTTTACTCTCAAATCATGTGCGTGTTTGTTTTCATTACAAGTACAAACAAACACAGCGGACATCAACACGCGTTAAGAGTAAATGGTCACTTCAAATGAGGACTAATAAGGACTTTCCCCCCACCAAAGATAAATTCCTGATTCATTTATGTACGGTCTGAAAGTATTCACTAGTTATTTTCTTTTAGGAATATACAGCTTACATAGCTTATACATCGCTGTACATTTCAGACAACTAAAGCTATTGTTAGTTACTTGTAGGGTTATGGCATAGGTTTCCTAGACACGGGCAACTTCTAGTATGGAGAAGAGGGTAACACTTATTTTTATCAAGAGGTAATCTTTAGAAGAAATCTTGCTTCTCCGAGGAAGACAAGGGCTTCTGTACACAAGAAATCCCCTCCGTGAATAGAAGGTAATGCTTAGGATTACTGATGCAACCTTCCCCCAACATCAATGTTGTTGAAATAGTTGCTTAATTATTATAAAAGTTCTATCTAAATATGTTAAAAACAATGTTTTGTGTTTTGTATGTAGTTCACGTAAATCGGGACAGCTGTCGGATGCCGGCGAGGAGCGGAGGCCGCAGCATGAGCTCAGCAAACAGCAGCGCTCCACGTCGCTGGTGAGTTGTTCCGACACCTCTTCTTAACGAATATTCCCTGAACGAGTCCGCTTGGCAAAAGTTGCTGCTTTAGAATCATGGATACTACAGAAAAAAATTATACATAATTCAAACTGTCGAGTTCTACAATCAATTGCAGTCTCCGTATCATGTCTCAGGCGTTCACAAACTTGTAAACAAACTCGCCGGGCCCACCGCCGGACTCCGTTAAGTATCAAGTTGGACTGGGGGTTGGGGGGTTTATATAGTAATAATTTTAAATATAGTTTAAAACAATTATGCAAAACGCCTCGGTGTCGTTTAAGGGTAAAGGCATTGTACCGTTTAAACCAGGTGAAACGGGTAAAAAACCTTTTATATTATCAGTATTCTCAAGAACAGGCGCATCCATAGTCTGGGAGTTTACTGGTGAGACTACATATGTTATTATTTTCATAACTATTTATTTATGTAAGTATGTACATATGTACGTGTGTAGTTAATAATATATTTTGTAAATTTGTCCTGTGCTCAGTGTTTGATCTCACAAACAACGGCTTCTCCTTACGTCTTGGGCCGACCGGTGGAGTGTGCATTAATTACTAATTTTTGAAATGAATAAATAATATGCACTAATGAAGAGATCAACTTTGATACGAAGTATAATACAATTTCTTACATGTTCTATAAATATCTTTCCGTATTGCTATGTAAAAGTACAGATTTTTAAAATTTGTGTCCGTCCTGTTTGTAGTAGGTTACAAATACTTTAACAGCTTTCTTGAAAATCCGAATAAAAAACCTTTTTACCACGCACTCGAGCGGAAGGCACCTAACATTTATTATTGTGGGAGTCTCGGCTTGGCTCTGAACAAAGGTTGTTAGGTACAACCAACCAACCGCCAGCCACCAGCGCCGACGGGAACCTGCTTCCGACGGGATCACTTAACATCACAATCGATCGATCACAAGCCGTTGTATGTTAATAGCTAACTTATAAGGGCATTTATGAGCGGTTTGATGCTTTTTTGAACGGCAATTATAAAATCTGTGTGATCCGTGTAGCCTTTTTAACTCCATGACGGTTAACGTTCTGATGATGTTCATTCATTTTTATTATATATTCACATTTATTCCTTTTTTGTATATTTAATTATGTATATCAACATTGGGCTAACATATGAACTTAAGTGCACTGCGCCATGGTAACTTAATAATCTCGTTCGACACAACTCGTCATTACCATCATTTCCGCTAATCATTGTCCATTGCTGAACACCGGCCTCCTTCCAATTGCCAGTCTGAAAATATAGTACTTTACGCACTCTACCACACTTGACTACGACTTATAGTATGAACTGAAACTGATAAGCAGTACAGATGAATGGTTGGGAATTCAGTTTGCGGTTCTTCAGCGGCACTGACTGAACACAACCTTGGACTAGTTTAAGTCCTGCGTCCCTACGTCAGAAACATTAAGGACGAATAGCAACACAACGAACGACACCGTCCTATTCTAAGAATCTCTTACAGCTTTATACCTTACTTAACGGAAAACAGAACAAAGAAACTCATTTAAGTTACATCCTCGCTCGAATGAAGCTCAACTAGCTGATCACTTGCATCAATATAACGCAATAATTCAGCCTCCCTACTGCGTGACAGTAACGGCGCGGGTGTAGTCAGATTTAACACCGTGGGGGGGTACCTTCAAGTAAACCGTAAACAGTGCGTTGGTGCATTGTATTCGTTGCGAACACTTGCGCAGTTATTGAAACTAAATAAAGTTTTTTAGCTTGAATGGCTAAGTGAGTGTATGCTTTGTTACATGGAGAATCCTGGTTCGAATCCGGAGCCGTATGTAGAGTTGGGTTGGTGCGTCATGTTATAAATGTGTCCTCATAACAGAATCGCTGTGTTTCGACTATCAATGCATATGAGCCGGAGTATTCTGGAGTAAAGAACTTCACAATCCACTGTCTCATTATTAAAAAAATACGTATAAAGGAAAATACTGAATAAGTCTTCTTTTTTTAAAAAAAATGTTATAACGATTACAAGCGGACATAGAAAAACGCACAAAACATGAGCAACGCAGAAAACTTTTCTATTTACTGACACTAACGTTTGGATTATTTTTTGATATACTCGTACATATATCCTCAACTTCAGGTAAGCTCTATGCAGGCAATATCTAAAAAAGGTACCAAATCTTTTCCAGAATTTCAGGAACCTGATATTCAAAATCGGAACCAGACTTCATTTTAACCTACAAACTTAATTGTTAAATGCATTCATTACTACATGTGTTTGAATCCAAAGAGAGCGCGAGGTGGTGTAATTCATTACAGTGGACATGCGTGTCACTTACCATTGGGTGAACATCCTGCTCATGTCATTCACTCGTTCGGATCACAGATGTCGGTAGTCCAATAATTATACCACATCTAGAGCATTACGGTGACTGCCTACAGACTCACACGTTACGGTACAAACCACGCCCGATGATATCTACCTAGACCTACTCCTACAAGGGTTATATAACATTTAATATAAGTAAAATATATTTTATTACAATATCAGATAGATATCGCCACTACTGGACAAAGCTGGGCTTCAAAATGAAACAATTAGATGTGCTATTGTTGCAGACAATGCCCTCCGAAACACAATTTCGAAAGTAGGCAGCAGTTCGAAAGGCTGACGTGGCTCATTACCATATCCACAGATAGAATAATCTGTTCCTTTGTTCCAGCAAACCTTGGAGGCGGGCGGGGTCGTCAACCTCGAGAATCTGGAGGCGAAGGTCGGTACAGCCAGCCCCCGCGGCGACGCGCGCGCCGCTGACAATAATCTCATTATTATAAAGCGCTTCTAGCTATTACCGAGTATATGGTGCAGTCGGTTGTAGTGTAAATGTACCAGTACTATCAATTTTAATCAGTTTTTTTTATTCTACAAAGTAAGGAGACGAACGTGACGTTCGTCTGATGGTAAGTCATACTTTCACCAATAACAACACAGTGCAAGTTAGAATGACTGCACTGCACCACATTATGCACGTCGCCTTTACACATAAGATTTTCGGTCTCTTTACCTCGGTAATTTCACTAGCTACAATGCCCTTCAAACCGGAACACAGTAATGTCTGCACACGACGTACTTACACGTTCTCATCAATAGAGATCTACCACCAGTAAAGTGTGGCGCGGGCGAGATATAAGAACATAAGTTATTCGTTTGACATTACCTCCATACTGGACGCTAGTAATAACAAATACAACAATAAATTGAATTAAATTTTAATACCATACAATTTACTAGTAACAAAAATATAGCATATGAATAGCAGTCAATTTATCCGAATCCGTACCTGGGGTCCCTCGAGGACCGCGGGCCGCACACTGACTGACACACCACGCATATATAAGTCCCGACCATATACCGATGACCGTCGTCACTTCCACTGCTGGAGATGGATGTGCTGTAGTAGACCTCAATAATCTAAAGATTCAGATCGCAGTTTGCTAAAGTTCCAGGTAATGTGGACTTTCGGTGGTGATGTAGAGATTTTCCGAAGCCCTGCGAGCTGGGCACCACACTCCTAACAGCATCGCTGTGTTGCAACTGTCGACACATAACAACGAGAGTAAACCTGTTATCGAGAAGTTATATCCTTAATGAGATATATTTATTAAACCTTCGCACCAATTTGTATGCTTCCTTGTGAGCATTAATCTCATCCAACACGATCTAGAAATACTAGTCTATATTTGAAAAACCTAGACAACGTAAGTATGGAGTCGGTCAGAAGTCGCCGCTGCAGTTTTCCTGACCATTAACGCAACGGTTTAGTTAATCCATAGTTATATATCGTATCAGCTGTAATTAGTAACGAACTTTTCCTTTAACTGCGTACCGTAAACTGGTATTTTTTATTTAACGAGACGAGGCGGACGTTCACCCGACTGTTGAGATGTACGCGTGGCCATAACAACAAGGTTCCAGGTGGTAGTTAAGATGTTTACACGGAACATAGAATGTCAAGTATCGTTACTTCAATAGCTTCCCCAGGTACAGCACTCTTCAAATCAGAACGGAACAAATAAAAGCGCAGATTGCAGTGTACGAGTACAGTTAATTTAAATGTATTTTATTTGCTGATGTTTCTGCCTTCATTATTCACGATCCAGCAAGGATTAAGGTTAATCAGGTCCCTAACAATCAGACTTTGGGACTATGATTCATAAATATACCTTATTATGATAAATACACGGCACCCCCTGATAAACATACACAAGGTACTCAAAGCGTTTATCCTTTCTGGTTATAGTACACATAATTGCTGTAATAGATAATTTAAGTATTTCCGTTTAGCAAAACCCTAGCGTATGTGGTTCCGTATGCTGCTGATTGCGCCGAAGGCTACACGCTCGACTGTATCGGAACATCTCGTAGAGAGTGCAGCGGCTCTGCTGCAAGAGTATTTATGGCTTTTATGCAGCGTTGCCCACTCTTTCTCAACCATTGTGCCCGAGTAGTGTGAGCGATAATTTGTTCTCTCATGGATTATCGGAGGCGATACGCGACGTGGAATGGCGCTTTCAAGTTTCATAAGGTTTTATAGTGCGCAGACGTATTGCCATCAACTTATTACTATTCTATCATCTTAAATCCTAACGTGAAAGTGATCCTAATGTGGCGTCGTATTGTTACGCGCTACTTTGAATTAGATACAACGATACTTTGCTCCGAGATAAAATTTATTCCTGGCAACAAATGTCTAAATAAAATACTTTACAAGTCCATCACCTTGAAATTTGGAATGAGACTAATCATCTATTCGCGGAACATCTGTATAAACGTCGTACGCCTTCTACTCTAGAAATTTCTAGAGATCATAACTAGAAATTTCCAGAGAAGTCTTTTTGTTCACCGGATATACTCGCATTATGAATTACTATTACCGACGACTTATTGTTTATTCTAAACTCTCAGCCGGATACCTGACTCTTTCTCTAGAATATTCGAACGCGATGATGATATCCACAACTGAACATAGCTGGTAAAGATCAGAAGGAAAGTTGCTGTCCTTTGCCTAGAGTTATACCCGTTTTATAACATGCGAAGGGTATATTTGCAACGGAAATGTAATCTGCCTCTTCACGCAAGAAAAAAAACTATTCAAGGGCATTTCATCAGGTGGTTGCCTATTTAAAAGCGCGATTTAAAAGGTATACTACCTATATACTGATAGGAGTCCACGCCTCCGTTGTCCGCATTGTTTTCCGGCTTAAAGAGTGCCGTTGCTAATAAAATAAAGACGATGAGCTCAATGTGGTGCAGTGTATACCATCCACGTAGTTGTGAACAGGTGTATACTCGTAACTCGCCAAGTCAACGTCTCGCTCGTCTCGTTGAACAAAATAAAAGTTGTGCGCCGTAGATAAGAGTCAGTGAAGTTGTATGAGACTGTTGGCGTCACCTTGCGCACGCGCCGTCGTGTGGAACGGAGCGTGGCAGCAGGAAACCGCGGCGCTAACGATCGCCCACGCCCACCGCTGGCCACGAGGCCGTCGCTGACCCTGTACTCCGCAAACCCGCTCTTAGCAAGATGAAAGTTTTTGTCGTAGAAGTATACAGTTATTGTACGAGTACCTTACTGCGAGTATACGAGTATGTTACAGATTCGGTTGACGGTCGCTGTACATTGCGGTGGACATAGAGCTGCCACTACTGCCGCTCACCGCGTTGATAAAATATTGAGTTACATATAGCGAAGACCTAAGCTCGAGCAATGGCAAACGCTTCCTGTGTATGTCTACAGCTTAAATAATAATCGGACCTCATGCTGGTGCGTAGGTTAGTTATTTTATGGACCTCAGCAACCGTATGCAAATCGCACAATTGCACAGCCGCAGGATTCAAGATGATAATTATTTGTTCCCCTACTACTGTACTATTCTTCAGCATTACTTATATAAAGTATTGATTATTGCAATAGAATAGTGGGTATGACATAATCATGGTTTCCTCTATATATGTGCAGTAAGAAATGCATGCCAGGAGATATATTATTTATTTTTATACTTTATACACAAAATGTATAAAGGTTTCAGTTAAAATGCACAGTCAAATATAATAATTAGCGTTGCTCGTGTAAAGTACGTTAATCACATCTCGAATCAGAATTGGCATTAAAGGATTCTAAACATTTTCACTGTAAGAAACTTATCCGGGTTGATTTCGCTGGACATTGCTCTCTTTATAACCTAATTACAATCTTTGAGATAAAATTGGTCGCAAAGCCAAGGGCGATCTGCGAAGCCTTATCTGCGTTAAGACCTTATTTATGGTCACTCCCACAGTGACAACTTAATGTGCGTGGTGGATGTGAAGATAGCAGTAAATTAATTGAACATACATCAGGCTTACGTCAGATGGGCGGATAGGACAGACTCCGGCACTTAGCTGGCGACGAAACCAGGCTGTCGCACCTCAGGGCTGTGCAGTGCTCCTTGCGCTATCTAACTGTCTGTTCACGCGTGTACCACTGCGTGCCCCACTTTATACTGTTTTCGTAAACAGGGTAGTGATAACATTTTGGATATTTAGTTCATATCCAATAAAAATGTATAAATATACTTTACGACAATCTATAAAGTTTAGTTAAGTAATAATTCGGCATTAGTTTACAAGGGAGTGAAGAAAGCTTTGAAAGCATTCTCCATAGCTAATGCTATGAAGTTCCTACTTGTTGCAACTAAAGACAAGTATTAAATTCAGTACCAGCAGTACGATCATCGCTTGCTATGTTGAAGATATACGTAGCTATTGAACTGTGATACTAGTGGCTTAGCTTCCTCTGGCCTTAGCCGCATCGCAAAGCTACAATTATGGAGCATTTATCACAGCACGGAGCAGCACCGAGCGACGACTGGCGCTAACGATTGTAGAGACAACATAATAAATTACTGCCCACCACCACCACCACCACCACCATCACTATCACTACATCGTTCACACGTTTTATTTACTACACTATAATTTTATAATCTAACAACGTTGTTAGATAACAATTGGTTATTATGAGAAAGGATGGCTACGAAAACGTTATTTTCTATTAGTGTGGACTGCAGTACATTAACAGTAAACCTTAAAGCTGATACATGTGCTGTCCATCAATGTTCAGATATAGAGAGACGTTACAAATACAAGGGCCTGCCGGGGGCCTTACTAGCTAAAAGCATCATATTATTCATTTGGTGAAATATAACATAATAACATACAATTTCCCCCCATCTTGAACGTGTACACTTGGCCCGCTTCTATTTTTCCATCTGCTGCAGTCTTGTTGTCCGGATTCAAACATTGAAAACGAATAGTACGTTATTACTCTCAATTCGATAACTAATTCGCGTACCTCAATGTTCAAGGTTAATGTATCAAATAATGAATAATATATTAGGTATCCTTTGTTAACAGTGCAGACGTTAATTAAAACGGTCACATTATTCGGCTATTGGGACTTATATCACAAATTCACACTATTCTTTCACAACGGAAATACGTTCTCTGTTACAATTCCACTGGAAAAGTTGGTACCAAGAAAGAAAACATATCACAGCTATAGGTAATCTGTAAACTTATAGTACCATAAGTTAGCAGATATTAGTAGAAACTTTTTGTAGTAATGGAAGAGATTAAAGTGTGATATGATGATAGATGTCTATGGTGTACAGCAGTGGTCGGCGAACTTGCAGCCAAAGAGCCACATACGCAAATTAAAACGATTAAAAAAATGAGAGCTAAATTTGTTTGTAAATGTAGTAAACATTTATCATAATTTTAGAGATTTATTAAATGGCCCATGGCAAGCCCGTAGGAACCTTGTTCCAGGGCCACACTCAAGAGTTCAAAGAGGAGGGGTCGCACTTTACCGAGCTCTGTTATATATAACCAATTATAAATTTGACTTTATTACCCGCGTAGGCAAAAGGTCAAGTGTGAATTGATTAAGCTTGATTCAGATGGCGAGCATAGAGGTGTCCCTGGCGGGGTGCCGGCGGCGCGGCGGGGCGCGCGACGCCGCCAGGGAACTGGACGCGCTGCGCGCCGCGCTGCTGGACAAGGACACCCTTATACAGAGGTACAGGGCTCGCGGTGGCACGACAACAGTTTCTGGACATATTTTACATGATAAAGCACTGTCTTTTTTATTATTCCCATATAAAGTTTGTTCACAGCAAAACAAGCAAGCCTGTCCCGCATATACAATAGTGGAGGGTATTGAGTGACAAAACATACTGCCTTTCAAAAACAATGGTAATGATCGCATTGCGAAACACTCACCACAATTGTGCGTCTGCTACATACTGCTAATATATAATGGTCCAACAAAACGATTCTCAAACAGCCTGAAGAAGCAGCTCAGTGCATCGCTAAGCGCGGCACGTCTCGCAGCCCAGACTTCGTCACCGCCAGCTTCGCGAGCCGGCCAGCACGAGGAGTCACCGGCGAGCCTCTCCGCCGAGGAGCGACGGGCTCTGGAGGAGCGCTCCGCTGCCATCAACGCCGACCTTGAAGCCAGAAAGAACAGCATACAAGACCTAAGAAAAAGATTGGAGAAGACGCATGTTACTGAGTTAATACTAAAAAACAATTAATTACTTTTGATAATAACGGTGTTGAGATTCTATTACTAAGTTGCAATCCTTCTCAACAGCAACATTGACACGCGCATCCAGCAGGCGGAGCTGCAGTACCAGCTGGGGCGCGAGGAACTGGAGTTACTAACGTTAGGAGAGCAGGCACGCGCACTCGCGCAGCTCATCGAGCACGCGCATGCGCACGCGCACGCGCACACCGCCCCCTTGTACAGGTGACCATCGCATTTGATAGCCGTGAAACGTTTACGGTTCATGTATATTGTTACCGACTAACGTGGACAGCTGGTGACCTTCAATAGTATCACCTACAGCTATATCATTGTTGTTATTAAAACAAAACGCTGTTTTGACACTACCATCAATATTATCATTATTTATTATTTAATCGGGAGATTTCGAGAGAGATCGGATATTATCCAAGAGGATCCGGAAACCGCGACCTAAATATCGTATTCCTTTTGCTATTCACTACAATAAAAAAATAAACCCGAGGCAGCAGCACTTAAACTAAGGGTAACAAACTGTAACGACGTTGATGGTTGATATATATATACAGTTATATGATTATAATTATTAATGTTATAATAACAAAACGAAATAAAGCTATTTTCATTGATTCAAAAATAAAATGCGTAACGTGTAGTGAAATGAAACTTGCGGAGCAGCGTGCAACAAGTGCATCCGTTACCTGACGTTTGTAATGAACAGATCTAACGTTTAATTGTTTTCACGAAACAAGCCCCGCCTCCCGCAATCGGTGGGAACAATAATCCCCTGATCTCCGGCTGGAGGTGCACCTCCATTGAAAGCATACGAGATAACGCCTGTGTGAAATCAACAACTCGTGGAAACTGTGTCAGAGTTAAGGATACTGCGTACTTCGCATCAGATCATCATTTGAGCCTGCACATACCAGTATATTCCGTGCTCACGCTTTCTACGAGGGTAACTGACACAGTGGAAAAAGTTTCTTTTTTAACTAAATAACTAAGGATTTTAGTCTGGAAGATCAGATAAAACTCCCGAATCAAAAATTAGGTTTTTTTTTTTATTTGCTCGAAATCCTGCATCACAAGCTCACACACAAACACAATTACAAGCATTAAACTTGTATCACCTTGCTGTTGCGTCGGGGTTCTAAGACAAAGATCTATAACTATCGAGACGTGCACGGTACAAATCACAGCGCAGCTCGTGACCCTCGATATACATCTTCACACGATCCGAGCGCAGATGAACTGGTGCGACGACAACCATTAACTCCAGCACGAGTTACGATACCCTCCCATTGTTGCGAGGAGCTGCGGCCGTCGGTTCACTTTCTATGGTGTATCTATGGGAAGCATCTGCCGGAAAGAGGGTCAATCTGTCGATGAGAGGAGCTGTACTAAATGATCAATTGTCAGCAAGCGTAAAGTGCCGTTCCTTTATAATGGTTTTCTTTTTTGGTAGGTTTTAAACTGTGCTGTTTCATATATTAATATGAAACAACATCAAAATTTTTCAAAGTATCTATGGACACTTAAATGAACTTAACAACTATATTTTTCCACAGAAAAATAAATAAATTTGCAACTCCTGGTAGTGGCACGCATTGACCAGACACGTCATACAATTAGCACGGCTGGAATATTCACACCAGATATTAACAGGTATCATCAAGTGAACCCGTTGCCGCGGCAGATGCCGGCCCTGATAGAAATACAATATTCCCGATAAAAACTACCTACCACTTGCCGCGCAGCACATACCCCACTTAAGTAATCACTTAATCGTGTTATAGACTCGAATCGATAAAATATCATCTCTATGTGTACAATAAAACTGGATTGAAATCGGTTCAGCCGTGTACCACCGTGTGTCGCCACGCCACTGACACACAGACATTACTAATCTGATATAACTTAATTCCGCAGCTTGCATCGCATTCATTTAATTATTAATTAACGCGATGTTTCGAGTGGTATACAGCTCTGGGGAATCTGCGATATGCGATGATTGTTTCGTAGCATCCAAATGTCTACATCAGACTGGATAGACCATGAATCTTTGCTTAGTTTTATTTAATGTATAATAATAAATAAACATGAATTCTCGTCATGGATAAATATAATAACTTTGGTCTGTTCGAGACAGTTGCACGCAGGTACACCGCACCGCCAGTGGATTTTCGTAAAGGGAAAGTGAACCACTAAAAGTGATAGAATAATTTCATTGTAATCTCATCTATAGAAAATTTCATACATTTTAAGAGAAATTCTCAAAGTCCATGCCTCCAATCCCATTGTCACTCTACAAAGCGTTTCGGCAACCTCGACCGCAAGTTCTATCGAAAGTGCGTCTGCGGTGGGGTTAGGTTCAGCCCCCGAACCGCCGCAATGATGATTTAGATCACACTTTCACTATCAAATCTAACTTTTTAAGTATACGCTGTGAATTCGTTGCACAATTGATAATTTCCCACAGTTGTCACGAGAAAAAGATACGAATACCAAATACAATAAACGCGAAACCACTCATCTGACTCGATAACATCTCTTCAGTTTAACGTCAGCTCTTTTCCTTTTAACTTTTGTTGTGTTGTGTCCGCTGGGGATGATTTAAGCATATGTAATAACTTTAAATTCGCAATGTTTTTAAGGACATTCATAATCTTATTACAAGAATGACTTCATTATTTCCGGCAAAGTTGGCCATGAAGTAGGAGAAACGGCGAGCAGGAGTGCGAATCGTTTATAAATAATGCATCCCTCGTCGCGACGTCCGTGGCCGACGCAAGGGGAGTTATATTTTTTCATAGGAAATAATAAATATAAACGGGCAGCCGACTGTCATTTATTTAGTTTTTTGTTTTACTTTTTTTGTAGTAATTTTATCTTCAGTTCTGGAAACATGGAATATTTAGACTTTTATGTACGTTAAATTCCATTATTCCTATTCAGAACTCGCAAGAGTCTTTATAACATGGCTTCCAATGGTCAGCAATGTGTACTCCTCATGTTGCGGTAGTCCATGAGTGTCGCTGATCATTTACCATTATGTGAGCCGTTTGTTCGTTTGCCTACTTTTCCGATTGAGCTTATTGAAATTTGATACATTTATCCTTTTTATCTCACGAGTATCCTGTTCAATCATCGTTAATGTCAATCTTTATTCATTCAACTGCAACTTTAATATCAATAGGACATCTTAAAGTCGATCAAAATTACTTTAAACATTTCGTAAATTAACTAAATTAAAATATCATGAGATCCTTTTCTACCGCCAAGTTGTATTGTGGTATCCCAACATTGTAATATTCCGATTTGTGAGGTGACTTGATGTACTTTATAATAAAATGAGGTTTAAGAGATGTTTACATCATACTTGACTTCTCGTGACAAAGCTGCCCTTTCACCTTCTCCTTCGACATAAGCATGACCTAGAGCAACAAAGATCGTTTGTTGATGAAACTCAAATGAGGATCTAAGATATTGAAGCATCCTGTTGGATTAAATATCAAACAATAATGGTAATAAGACAGAGCTATTGCGGAGCGTAGGTGTCGACTGCGAGACCCTTCGCGCCAGGGTTACGGTGCCCATTCTTTGGTGGAATACGTACAGGGTTATCTAAAATAGTATTTAGACTTTAAGTAAACTAATATAATTTTTTATACTTCATATAGATTTATGTCAGTCGTATTCATCATCAATATTATCTCTACATAATAAAGTCCACTGCAGAATATAGGCCTCCATAAAAAGGATACCCCTGATTTGTTTTCGGAGTTAGTAGCCTATCAGGACATACCAACGTAAGGTAACGACACAAGGTTAATTAAATGTTCTTATTAAAAATATGTTTTTATATAAAATTGTATTGTTGTTATTTACCAAGTGCTGATATAAATTGAAATGTATGTATTAAGCACGGCGATATCAGGATAAAGTTATGGTACTGCTGTTTTAAACTTTAAATTAACGCTTCAGGAAACGTCTTGTACAGTAACTTGAGATTTTACATAAAACTGAATATTCAATCGAAAATGGTATAAGCAGTGAACACAGATCCGCTAAAGAAGAAACTGGAATATTCTTACCATATATAAATTGCATAATCGCAGTCCGCGATATCTATGTACTCGTATTAGAATAATAAAGAACGATTTCGTGACTTTATGTAATAGGAATATCTGATCATTAGATCGGAGCACAAATTATGCAGAAGTTGATGCAGAGCAACCTACTTAAGAACCATAGCCTACGCGGAAGTGCAGTCTTCGTGTCTCCCACACGGACACCTAAATACACTTACCAACTGAACTTCTCACTCACGCAAGATTAGTCGCACCCGATCTTTTATTTCGTTCACAATAACATAATATTAGACCTGATTTTGGCTCCGGCTGATTTACAATGGGAGAGGTAGCTAACCAGACCTATTTAAAAATTTCTACCACAAACCAAATTGTATAAATTGTTTCCGGAAAAGGGACTACCGTGAGACCAACGTCGCTGAGCTGTCACGGCGATCAAGTCTGATAGCTACGCATTCATTTACGTCATCTATCTATACGTCATACGCTTTTTGTATATTGTTATGGAATCAGACTATTGTTGTCATCAACGTGGTCACCACGCGGTCACTGCTCCTTCGCCCCCGACCCGCCCGGCCTAGTCGCCTGGTGCGCACGCGAGCACCGTCGTGATCCCACGCGAACCTGACAGACTGTAAGATATGTGCTTTGTTAGGTTTTACTTTAGAGTAACACCTAGTTGTCTTTATAAGATGCTATTGTTGTAGCAAATCTCAATGATTATTGTTTTCTTATGGGTCAAGCAGATCGGGTAGTAGGATGCTGTACGTCGTGTATCTGAATATATTAAGATTGTCTGTAGTAACACCGTGGGATTGGCCCGACAATAGAGACGAAGAGCTGCTGGACTGTGGTAATATATTGAGTACGTAAAACTGTATACACGAACAATGACCACATTGTTATTGACGAATATTTCAAGTAAATGCGTTACTATGAAAAGAAAATGTTGGTAAGTAAGCAAATACTATAAGGTAGTAACAAAATCGGCGCTAGAGACCGGCGTCTAGACTACGACAACTACAAGCTTGCTACACACAGACAGATTTACAGCTCGGTTCGTTAACCATAGATTTACGAGTGGGCGAAGTGGGCGCCGGCGGGCGAGGAGCTTCACCGCGGCCGTAATAACATCTCCCTCCGCCGCACGACGTCCGGCTCGCTGTTCCTTATCCGGCGACGCGGAAAGATGATGTTATAAATGTAACGTGTGTCTGTTTGTAACAAAGAGACCTACTCTTAAGCACATGGATGAAGTGTACACAAGATATGACCTAAAAGAAATAAAAATTGTATCATACCTCTCCTTTAACCGGTTAAATAGTATGGAGAAGGATTCGACGAATACTCCGGTAATGTGGGACGTATTAGGTTATATTGAATAACGCACATTACGACTTCTGGTCTCTGCCCAACCACAATAAGTACTAATCTATAATTACCTGAACGTGGTCACTAGCACGAGCACGGAAACGCAATTGTAACCATAGTATAACGTTGTACACACAACACGCTTCCTTAATTCACAGCAAACTCTCGCTCCAGATGGTTGAGGTCCGTACAAAGTAACCGCGCGACGGCTGCTTGTGTAGTAAACCCGTGGACGGCCGTAACGCCACCCATCGGAGGCCGGCGGTGGATCTCGTAACAACCAGACATGTATTTAATGGTACCATGTACTCGTGGAGTCCACCGCGCGACCTGCCGCCGGGAACGGCGACGGGAACTAACCGATGGTTTAAGGTTTTATAGAAAATTGTAACAAGCCTTTCGTTTAGATGTTCTGTTATGTAATGTTTATTATTTGTAAATATTCTTAATTTCCTAGGAAATAATTAATTGAAGAAAGGTTTAACTTCTCAGTGTAGTGCGGGAGTGCGGCGGCGCGGCGGGCGTGCTGGCGGTGGAGGCCGCGGCGGGCTCGTGGGGCGCAGCCCGGCGCTCCGTTGGCGCCGCGGTGCAGTGGGCCGCCGACCACTGCGCGCTGCAGCAGGGCGACAGGTGCTCATGCAAATCTCAAACAGTACAACAATAACATTTTCGCACAGTGAACTCAACCTGCGATAAACAGTAACTAAAAGGAACAAGTCAAAGAACAATCATTATTACCTATTTTTTCTTTTTTTAATTTTTTATGAGAACAAAGTGGTTTGTTTAGCTCCTCGTTGTTCATAATAATAGCAAGGGAGTGGAACAACTTGCCAGCTTCGGTGTTCCCGTCCAAAGACGACGCGGGTGTCTTCAAGAAAACAGTAAATAGACTGTTTATTAGTTAGTGCACTTCGCCACCACAAACCACGTCACCGTTTTACACTACTTTCAGGTGGGGTCTTGATGAAGCACTAGCCTCGTAAAAAAAATATCTTTTATTAATAATTATTTTACTAAACAATATGGCTTGTTATAAAAACTATTGAAATAGATTCTACGTCGAGATCTCAAACGTTTCCGTCCTACTGTTCAGATCCAAGGATGGTTGAACAGACCAATTCTGAGAATCCGAAACGAATACACGTCCTTTCGTCCCTCCCGAATCTTTTTAACTTAGTTAAAAAAAATATTCAAAATGCAATTAAAAACTAAATGCTATCACGGTCATAGGGTCTAGAACTGCATTGTTATAAATTTAATGAAAACACGCCAATCGCCACGACCGGCGCACGCTGCACTTCTTTACCTCGTGACCTCTGCTAACGACGAGGGTCGACAGCTCCGTATTCAGAGCAGCCGAAGACGGCTCTATTCTTCAAATCGAGACTCTATCGAAACCGGAGACGAACACAAATCTAATGCTTTGTTAAAACCACTAAGCGACGAGACGAGCGGCACGTTTACCGGCGTAACGATCCGCCCGCTCGTAACAATATGGCGCTACTTAGGATGGTGTACACAGCACCACATTGCGCTCGTCGCCTTCAGACATAACATGTCGAGTCTCGTTACCCCAGTAGTTACACTAGTTACAGAGCCCTTCAAACCGGAACACATTAATGTTTGCACACAACTGTTTATCTAGACGGTCTCCGCCAACAGAGACCTTCCACCACTAAGTGCAGTACTATACAACACAATGTATTATATATATATATATATATATAAAAGAGAGAGAAAAAAATACATTGAGTAGAAGAAATTGTTTTACGGAGTAAAAATAATTCCATCTCTAGTACATCTAGCATGGTTATCATTTTTTAATTAATCGTCATACTCGTCGCGTTCTACTCGAATAAAAAATCGATATGATGATGACCATGTGGAAGTATAGTGCGTTTTTTTTTCAGATTACTTGAAATTAATGGTACATCTACAGTGATTTGTAAGAGTCAAGAAGAGCTACAGCGAGCGATCTCCGCTGCATCTCCAGCGCGGCTAGTGGTCCTCAGAGAACAAAGAGTAACGCCGCCGCCTCCCCCCACCGGTTTCACACACGTTAGTAACGACAGAATACTTTACATCGTACATACCATTGTACTCGTAGTGCATGTGCATGTGCATACCGGAACCGAATTTACATTCTGCAATGCGTGCTGAACTGCTACAACGGCAGCGTGTTTGTGCAGTCTTACGAGGATATATTAAATTACGCGTGTCACATAGGGGTTGCATCCCCACTACAACACCACTCGACGGTAAAAGGCGAATTACCAGGCAATACTTCCAGAAAAAGAGCAACAAATTTCTCTGTGAACGTAACCAATGTACTGCTCCCGCTCGCAAACCCTGGCGACACCCAGACATAGCGAGTGCGGCAAACACAAAGCTTCAGTTTGATAATGGACATCAGGAACTAATTAATAAATTATTTTACTTTTTATCCCAGAACGAAGCAGCTTCGCTCCGCGCCGAGCTGGACTCGCTGCGCGCGGCTGCGGGGCACGCCGAGCGCGCCAAGGAGGGCCTGCGCGCCGACAACACGCGCCTCACGCACCGCATCTCCTACCTGGAGGAGCAGGTGGCCGAGCTGCTCGCCAGGCATACGCAGGTAACACGTCTCGGTTACTATCAAGTAAAAAATAAGTAAATGGTACATTTCTCAGTGCCGTAGATCATTACTGTTTCGGTATACAGAACTCTGTCAAATATGGTTAAGGGGCATCCTAGTGGACACTGTGGATACATAGCACCTTACTAATTAAAGAATCGGAGAACAGTTAAAGTATTATAGCCAGACAAAAGGAAAAAGACTAACGAAGAATAGAATAAAGATGTCCTGAATGATTTTACTTGCTCTGCAAACTAAGGGACGATACCATTGTTTTGGTGTAGTTGATAAATCATAACTCGTCACGAAGTGCAGCGGTTTATTTTGACTTAAATCTCTTTGGTCCACAGCTCCATACGGTAAGCAGTAGTGACAGCTGCATCACGGTCAACAAGACAAAGAAAAACGTCACCAATATCAACATCACGACGGAGCCTCAGAATAAAAAGCCAAGTCCAAAGTCTGAAGTGCAAGTGTTTCAAAAGGGTCCCGACATCACCGCCATTGTCGCCAAACTGCCTGGGCTGGACGGCGTCGAATCAAATCTACCAATCGTCAGGCCAAGGTCCAACGCCTCCGGAGCCTCCTCGAGGGTAGCGACATCGCCGAGAGCATCGCCCACACCCAACCACCGCTCGCACAGCTCTCACAGCCTGGAGCACCGCGCGAGCCGCATGCGCCACTCCCTCTCCCATCACTGCATCCACGCTGCTGTCGACTACAGCGCTGAAACTGACGCGGCGATTCGTATGATCGAAAGAAATCAAAGACACATGGAGAAACAACGGATGAAAAACGAGAGATTCAACAAATCAAAGCCAGAGGAGCACTTCAGGTCCGACAGCGACGTCGACGTTAGAGACCCGCACAAACGTGACCCGCGACACTACGAGACAAAGAAAGCCGCGGACCGAATAGAAGAGAGTATAAAAAAGACCAATTGGGCGGAGCGAAAAACTTTGTCAATAATAGAACAACTTAAGAGATCGCAGCGGCTGCGGAAATTGAAGAAAAACGATAGCTCTGAAGATGTCCAGCTGGATTCAGAGAGACACTACATGTACCACCGAATAGACGGCAAAGTGTTGGAGAACGCACATAAGTCGAGTCGCAGGTCATCGAAGGTGCACTCGCGGAGCGCAAAATCCTCAGAAATCGAATCGGAGTGCTCCGATTTTCCGAACGGAGACGTGTACAGCAGCTCACCGCGGTTGGACTACGGCTCGGAGAGCTGTTCTCGCATGAGTCACTACAGAAAGAATGAGGACAGGAGAGAAGACTGCAAATCGCGGCCGACGCCGCCGAGAAAACCACTGCGCTTGTCGTTGCACAAAGCCCGAAGCGCGCACTCAATAATGAACGGAAACGAGTCCGAGATCCCAAGCAGACCGCCCTCGGAACCGCGGAACGGCGACCTGCAGGACTCGCCGAACAAGAGACCAGTGAAGCGGACGTACGCGGCGGACAAGTGGGCGCGGGAGAAGACACGGGACGGCGGGCGAGCCACGCCGCGACCCACGCGCAAGCTGGTGAACGGCTTCAGCGCATGCGACGCGCCCGCCGCAGACGACCTGTACCCCGAGCCTTCGCACGCGCCGCTGCGGGCCAACGGCGTCGCCAAGGCAACCGGCAAGTGGTGCTGACCTCCGGACTTCACAGAGGCCATACAGAACTTCTTGCACTTTACGCACGTGGATAGCAACTCCTTCGTAATTACGTTAACTAGATGAATTTTAATATACGATATCATTGAAAGTAAACAAATACATCCTTTAACTGGCAGATCGTAAATTATAACACATTGTGCAGAACTAAAACCTGTGACGTATCGTGCCTCCGATAACCTGCTTGATCGAGATTCAGATGTTCTCTTGGTGGTGAACGATCCGTATGCCATAACAAGTAAGAGCTGCGGTTGATAGAGGCGCAGCACCACAGTGAGTTTACGGCTTAGACAGGCGAGATGTCTCGTTAGGTCAGACACTTTACTACCTAGAGCACCTATTGACCTAAAACTTCATTCCCATATTAATACTCTACGGCAAAACAAAAGAGTTTTTATGTATTATAGCTAAAATATAATAGATTGCATCATGCTGCTTGCTGTGCTAAGTCATTGAAGCCGTCGCAGCTCAATTTGCAGCCTGTACGTCTCGAAAAGACAGTTACGATTCTCACTCCACTCGCGAATGAAGGGACATGTGACGTGCACTAATCTGCACTTAATCGGCGCTGGGAATAAAAGATCTTGGTCGTCTCCTAGCGAAGGAAGGCCCCACGTGTCCCAACAGAAAGCGTGTTAAACGGGCCGTTTAGTTTGTAATTGAACCTGGACTGTGTTATTTATATATTATTATTTAATAAAGGTCATGTCTGTTGACATTTCCCAATGCCAGTGCTGATAAACCTCGGATATAAATTGAAACATTCTGTACATAATCTGTGTTATGTATGTACTCGTTGTACTCACGAGGCCCACCGCTGAAAACTCACCTGTTTGTAAACTGTATTTATAGTAAGAAATAAATCTTATTAATACTGCTCGTAATTTATTATAATACGATGTTCTCCTTATTCGTGATGAATATAAATTAAAACTTTACTTACGTCCTTACGTAACTTACGACGCAGACACATGACACCTGACCATCAGACTGATCCACCGATTCAAAGTAGCGCGGCGAGCGATGGAGAGAGCTATGCTTGGCATTGCTCTAAGGGACAAAATCCGGAATCAAGAAATTCGACGGAGAACTAAAGTTGTCGACGTAGCTCTTAAAATCTGCAAGCTGAAGCGGCAGTAGGCCGGCCACGTCTGTCGTGTCAGTGACGGCCAATAGGGTAAGAAAGTCTTGGAGCGTAGTCCCAGAAGTATAGGACGCTCTTCTCCAAATGGACCGACATCTGAGCGGTCGGAATTGAGTGGATGCGAGAAGCTGAAGATCGCATTTGGCGGAAGACATTGAGGAAGACCTATATCCGGCAGTGGATAAACAAAGGCTAATAATGATGATGGCAAATTAAAACAATATCTTTAGATACAACCCCACCCCGACCCAAAAAGGCGGTCGAAACAATCGATTTTTTTGGAATTTAACGTTGCGACCTTTACCGGATGGTAAGTGATACGCTTACCCATAACAACGTGGCGCCAATTATGATAGTGTAACTGCACCACATTGCACTTGTCGCCTTGAGACAAGATTTAGTCTCGTTACCCCAGTAATTAAAGAATAAATATCACGTTATACACAAACAGGAGTCTCGCACTACAACTCAGGGGACCCCACGGCCAACCTCACCAGCTCGTGGTGTTGCCTGCTGATCAAAAAACGAAGTTCTGGCTCCCACCAACCCGCATTACGCTAGCGTGATAGGAAATGGCCCAAATCACCCAAATGAACCCCTACAAATAACAGCCCCTGGTTCCCAGTACTGGAGGCCCTGCTGACGATATGTGGAGATCGTTAGGGGAGACCTATGTCCAGCAGCCGACGTCTATCGGTTGATGATGATGATGATGACACAAGCAGCACAATGTTTCATCGTCCCGCTGCTAATTAGGAATTTGTAGTCGGTAGGTCTTTGAAACAAACAAAACATGGAGCAGTGCGAACACCCCCACTGAAAGTCCACCGTTTTGAGCAGCCGTATTTTACCACGGCTTCGCTAAATAAATCCACCAACAATAAAACAGCACTCCATTATAAACTTGGATTTTAATTTGCAACAAAAAACATACTATATAGTATATTACACGGTCGCATCACATGTCGCGCGTTGGCCGCGGCGTAGTGTTGCCAGGGTGCGATGATTCGCGCTCACGTAAGCGACCCTCGAAACTTTTTAACCAAATCCAGTTATCCGAGTAAATAGACATGTTAATATCATCCATAATTTTAATTTCAAAATTATATCTAACAAATAACTGTAAATAAAGTCAAATGATCAGTCTTACTTAAAATAAACATTTTATACATTAACACGCAACATTATAACCAAACCCTCCACGTTCTACCGGAACCGGACGTGGCGTTCGAAAGATATAGTTTTACGTATTCAAAGATTAAACCCTGACAGGAAAACTATCTGACTTTATATCATTACATTGAAATATAAACTATAGATTATATATGATCATGTAAGATATTCATGAAAAAATTATAATTCCTTATCACAATTAACATTAAACAATTTCTTATGGTAATCAAATTCATATTTACGGCACGGAGGAGTGGTCATCCATTCGGTAATAGTTATGACCACTAAGCAGACTAGGCAACATTCTGGACCCAACAACTGCAGCCAACCCAACCACTGGGAGCTGTCAAGAAATTATAAAACAGTCTACTGAATTGTTGAACTAACACAATGACCTTGAACCAGCAATTCGGATGCCACTCCGTTCAGGGAACTGAAAGATACATACACACTACTACTGCTACATATATTTAATAAATCGATGCGCAGTGACAAAACATTTAAGATGTGATGAATAAAGGAAGCTCGTAACGTGTTCTGTGTCTATTCGGTTTAGTGCATTGACACAACCTATTTGATCCTATACGCGGCAGTTCAACGTTAGCTGAAGGCAACTTCATTATACATTAACAGCTCCAGCGGCACACTGAAGCAGGCACACACACCGTTCATGCTGACACTCTTTTCTTCTCTCATCATTATTTTCTCCTTCTCTACTACTACTACTCATTTGTAGGCTTAACGGTAATTCAGAAATTAATTTTGCGACGTTTTCTTTAATTGTAATCATTTCTTATATCAAAATGACAAACATTTAATAAAACTAAATTCATCAGATTCTGTCTGGTTAAATAATAACAATAAAAACGTTAACTTTCTGTTTAAACAAATGTCTTTTAATTATTTAAACTTTGATATATTTTCAATGAATCTTTGCAAAATGTCTCCGAGAATCTCCGATTTCCAATACAAATAGTTTTCAGATTTGTTCTACTCAACATTCATCTAACATTATTACAAAATACAACGGCAAAGCGAGAAACTTTATTTCTACATTAAATTCACATTAGTCTATTGTTTATGGGAGGCACTATATTTATATACAATACGATAATTAAAATTTTCTGATTCATTTAGAATTGCATATATTGCTTAAAATATTATTACATGCAAAATCAACATCTCGAAACCCATCATGTCTCTTCAAACCTCACTTCCTCCATTACAGAACTCCCACAAAAGATTGTCCGATAATACAGAGGTGTATAGCTGGTACTTCCGTAGACATGCAATATTTCTGCAACATTCCATAACACCTGCTATGCGCTATCTATTCCTTAAAACCTCAACTACATCATCAATGCAGTTCTACAAACTTATGAATACACCACATTTATTTATACAGAGCTTCTATTATAATGTAGTGGTTACCACTGCTGTACACATTGCTGACTTCTCACCCCTCAGTGCACACCAGTACCATATTTTATAGTAAACAAATCAGATTGTATACTCATGTATAGATCATCTGTAAAATCTGACAGTTCCACTATTTCTTATTTATAAGTAGCCTTGAAAGAGTGTAGTCATCAATTCTTCAGTTGTTTTTGTAAAGTAAAAATGAAATCACCAAACTGCATTTTAATTTCCCGTTATGAAAGTGTATGTATTAGTATCAAGTTCCATTCACACACCAGATACTTCACGGTTTGTTGACTGATCAGTAACTATCACTCACAGAGTAACAAAAGCACACACTTATAATGAGGCAGACACTCCTTGAAGCTGACCACGATTTCTTTAAAAAGAACATGTCTACATGAATAGATGCAGCAGAACTGGAATATTCATGTATAATATGACTGGCTCTTAATCAGCTCATAACACATGCTGCGGTAAAGGATCTTATGTTATGCGCTTCATAACGTCCAAACACTTTCTTTTCAGTGACATATTGTGCTGTCCGTTTTCATATCCTTAAACATTTGCTGTATCAACTATGCAATTTTGACCGCGAGTACCAACCCCTAGAACTGAAGACGGCGGCCGAGGTTGACGTACTTCTTGAGAGCGAAGGGCAATGGCAACTCGCGCACCGCCAGCTTCATCAGCAGGGAGAGGCGGGTGCGGCGCGACTCAATGCGCCGGTTGAGCACGCGGCGCTTGCGCCGCCGCCGCAGCTCCAGCTCGCGATTCGGCTCGCCATCCTCGTCCGTGGACGACGACGGCGTCAGCCTGCGCGTGCGCTTCTGCTGCCGGTGAGGGCCTGAACAAAAATGACATAAAACTAGTTATTGCAACTGACTAAAATCGATCAACATCAGAACGCTCCCAACACATGAGAGTGGGCCTTTGCTTAATGTGAACACTACACACTTAGTGCCCATGAATGTAATAAATAGTTATGAATCAGTTTACCTGCAGCCACTGGAAGCTCAGGTTCTTCAGCTTGACTGTCGGACTGGTGCGAGTCCTCATTTATCTCGGACTCCACACTTTTCTCTGTCTTGTCAGGTGAGGAGCTAAATGGCGAGTTCTCTCCGAAACCGCTGTCTAGCTTTTGACGTTTCTCGTCATTGCCTTTGCAGAGTGGCTCGGTGTCGTCGTCGCTGCCCGGTTCTCGCTTGCTGGTCTTGGATTCTTCTGGCTCCACCTCGTTTCTCGAGGTTCCGGGAAGTTCCCGTGTACTGTCGAGGTACACTTCGACATCGACGGGCACATCGCTCGCCGATGCGTGTTGCTCGGACGCCGGCGGCACGCCCGGGGCGTCGGCGCCGCGAGGTGCGCTGGCATCGGTGTCGTGAAACTCGAAAGTAAGTGAGCGTGCCGACGTGTTATCGTTATCTTCAGCGCGATCGTTACGCTCATTGAGGAAGCTCCGAAAGACCACATTGATCCGTCGCTGCGAAGCGTCGTGATCGGCCTCCTGTCTGATCACGGCCGGGGCTGCGTAACGGGCATCTACGGGGGCGTCGCCAGGGGCGTCGTCAGGCGTGTCATCGTCGCCGGAAGAGTCCGATGCGGCGTCGAACCGCAGCGCGCCTGCCACTCTATTCTCGCCCATGCTCAGCACGAGGCTCAGAAGAGCGTTCATTTCGTTGGCGCCATTCTCGCGATCCAGGTCGTGTAACATATTGAAATTGCCTGCGATTGAGAAACATCGATATTAATAATGACTCAGGCCATCACTCAACAGTTTAACTTCTTTGACTATCTACCAGCACAAACATAAATGGCTGGTTGGTGCGATCAATGGCAATTTTAGGTAAAGCATTTGCATCCAAATTGTGCAAATGATAATCGAAAGGTTGTCTCTCTCCAATAAAAAATAAGTCTGACATTACATGCAATAATTTAGAATATTATTGGTTCGCCAATTAGATAAAGAAAAGCCAAAGCATTATCACAGCATCTCACCAGGCCTGTCGTCGATGGGTATACAGATCCGGCGCGGACAGCGTGCCGCCTGACGTTGCGCGTGCGCGTGCTTGGGGCGCGGTGTGCGCGGCGGCTCGCGCAGCTCGGGGTGCCGCCGCAACATCGTCTGCCGTATCGCGTGTCGGATCACACCGCGCGCCAGCAGCTGCAGCCGCGGCGGACACTGCTCCTCTATAACACCAAAAACGATCCACGTCTTCTAATTTCGTTTACAGGTTCTAATTCAAAATACATTTTCATTTCTACAAAATTTTATTCAGATCTCTGGTAATACATAAATAACTAACCGAGCTTGATGAATTCCGTGGGTGGAGTGGTGAGAGGCACCTTCAGTGGAGCGAAAGTAACATTGAGCAGGCTGCGCGACTCCCACTCGCTCTCGCTGAGCCGCTTCACTTGCACCAGCATGTCCTTCAGCGGCATCACCAGGATTCCGCCGATCTTCACAGAAACCTCACTCACACACTCCACACACGTAGCACGGGCATTGCAAAAGGGAAAATGTTATTACCATATATGCAATAAAACTTATAAAATGAAATTCCATACAACACTATGTAACTCGTATGATATAAGCAATTGTCTTTTTAATGAGGCCTGTATGTTTGCTTGATATAACCAGCTGTTAGTTTTTTTCACTCAAGGAGTTAAAGTGGAAAAACTTATAATGAAAGAACCAACTTTCCTCTAGAGTTAACAGAGAACTAAAATGGGTGGATGACATTGAAAAAAAATTTGTGCAGTATTTATATTTTTCTCCTTAAACAATCCTGGTCAAATAAAACTGTTAAATAAGAGTAGTTAAGAATAACTAAAAGAAAATAATACTATAATATAAATGAGAAAATAATTATAACAAATATGGCAGACAACAAAATAAAAAACAATATAAATACCCTTATCAGTTGCTTCAAGTAATTTGCATACTCTTCAGGGCAACCAGCGCCGCAGTAGACACGGTCGTATGGCGCCTGCAATGGGGCCAAGGATAGCCCATTACCTGTGTGACATATATGGAGATATACTGACTAGCATTAAGGAGCATACAAGGCTGTGACTGACAGTCAAGAATGAAAATCATGAGTCAAAATGTTTTAAGATAGTTTCTTCATACAGAAATAAAGTTTGTGCATGTAGCTTTAGAGATAACTTATACCAATGAAACAATTTAAAATAAACAATGCTTATCTAATAATTCTCCATTTTTGACAAAACTTTCACAAGCGGATAGCTTAAGACATAAGGAATATATAAATAGTTAGATCAATAATACTGGAAACAAATTTTGATTCTTTGCCTAGTTTATGAAACTATTCGAATTTATTATTTGTATCTTGATACTTTAATATTTACATTAACCACAGCACCTTGTTAACAGTAATTTTTCCACAATTCCATTTGGTGTCAGATATAAGCTCTATTGTGATACATATCTAGATACCCTCCTATAAGAGAGTCCTTCCTGCTATTATATTAAAATGTGAAATCAGGCAATAAATACTTACCTAGATAGTATTTTGGCTCGCAGTAATCAAAATCATCTATGACTGAAGAGTTTTCAATAAATTGATTGTTCTTCTCAATTGCATATTCCACTACCTTTGGATGTATCTCCACTCCGTGACTGATACCACTTGAACCTAACACCAACCCCACCATTGTGCTAAGGTACCCAATGCCAGATCCAATATTTAGGAATGACAATCCAGGCTTCACCTCCAGTCCCTCCAGTACTTCACTATTGGAGTAATGGAATATCTCTTAGAAAAAATATATTATATACTTACATTGCAAAATACATTTTTTAACTATTTAAATAATTAATTTTAATAATTCTCTGCAGTGTTTTACAATAATTCTTTTCCAAAAAGAGAACAATGAAAAAAAAATACAAATAAGTTGTTGTTTTTAATTCATATAGCAAAACAATATAGAAGACATTCATCTAAACGTAAGAAATATAAACCACAAAATTACCATTAGGCCCTGAAAAGCTTACTATTAGGTGGATGTCCCCAAATCATAATGAGCCCCATATTGCTATCAATTATAATAATATACACCAGACCACATGAAGGTCATTGCTTTCAGACATAACATGTCTCTTTACCCGAATTACTTCAGTAGCTAAAGTATCCTGAAACCAGAACCCATTGATGTTTGGCAGCAAAATAGTAGCTATGAATGAATATAACTACAAAATTGTACTGTCTCTAACTACAAAAATTTACCACGCTGAAACTAAAACCCGCCTCCAATTTATTTCTCTTTATTGATATTAATAGGTTGATTTAGTTTACATGAATTCTTTACATATAATTTATTTCGACTGGTGTATAAAAATAAAACTTATAGCTGCTTACCAATATATACAAGGCGAAGATAAGTGTAGTGGACCATTCCTCCAAGCTAGATCTTTATACGCCTGATCTCTGGACTCTGGAGTCATGTAGTCGGCTCGGTCAATCGCTCTGAACACGCGTTCCACGCTGGAACTTCGAATGTAGTTACCTTGCATTAGATTATCTACAAGTTCATTATTATCTTGTCCCGAGCTTACAGCACCACCCATTTTGAAAATGTGAATTTATCTTAATTTCAAGATGAATACGACCTCAGACCTCAGCTGATAGAAATTGTGACGTCACAGTTGTTTTTCCACATATTTTAGAGTACATCCTATTTCACAAGTGAGATTAACAACACTCAAAAAATGTTATCCATATAACAAAAATAAATGCTTATCAATTATTCTACACTTTCAAGTAAGTAAACTAAGATTAAAATATAGGTAATCTTAAACCATTTACAAGAATAGAAGCAAACAAAAAGTATTTGTTATTTTTTATTTCCATAAAAATTAACCAGAGACAAATATTTATAGTGTTGTACAAGGTTCCTAAATAAATTTACTTAAATTTTTCGATTATATTATAATAATATATTTAAATTACTTTACTTATACCTTAATTTAATTTTTTTTGATAACATTTAAGAACTTCATTAGAAAGCTTACTAAAAACTTATTAGAATTTCCGAAATAAATTAATAATAGAGATTAACTTCACTTCAGATTTTAATTGTTTTTGTAAATATTATCATTTAAAAATTAATTATAAACTCATAGGTAATGATAGACTCTGAATGTAGCAGGTTACAAAAGCAATATGGTAAATAATTAATATTAACTTGGAAATCGCAATATAGTGAATACCGAAACATATTGTTTCAGTAACAAAATTTTCTCACTGTCAAAACTAAAGATTTTGTACTAAAATATTCACATCTGAAGAAAATATAAATTTCGTGACGTGGCTTCGTGGGAGATGATTCGGCATTATTCTATAATCTACAACAAATTTGACAGATAGCTAGCTGTCAAATACAGGGTAGGGGATGTGATCCAGTCGTTTTTAATATAATTCAACGAGTCTTATTTGTTGTACAACTAAATTTTTCTAGTGACTTGTGATATAAATGTTGTTTGTAGCAAAAACTTGTCGTATTTGGTAATTTATGTCTAGAAGCATTGGTAAATTGTAGTAAATGAACATTACGAATATTGTGATTTTGATGTGTTGTGAAAAATAATTTTGTGACGTAATAAGAAGTAGGATTTTGTTCGTTGAAATGGCTGAGACAAGTGAAGCGCAGGCCAGTGCGTCTTCGCCTGGTGGTGATGCTGGTGGCGAAGATGATAAGCGCGATGAGCGTATGCTGGAATGCAACATATGCTTGGACATAGCAAGAGATGCCGTGGTCAGCATGTGTGGTCATCTCTTCTGGTAAATAATATTTTATTATTTTATACATTCTACATAGAATTGGAGTGTCGTGATCGAGCAATTCTTATGAGTGATTTAGTGTTTATGTTATTTAATATATTGCCTGTTTAATACAAAATTTGACATTGGAACTCTACTATGATTTAGTTTTGAATGGACATGTAATAATCAGAAGATTTAACTATCAGTGAAGAGCAGGTAATTGATTGATTCTAACGAGAGATGCAAGGTATTTTTATTGACATAACATTATGTGTCCTCATGTGAGAAATAATTGCTTGTTCTTTTAAGAAATAATTGTTTCTGTTTTAAAACAACTGTTCAGTTTTAAAACATAATTTGGAAGAAATATAAATTGTTAACTTTTTTATACCTCTTGTTAAGAATAGAATAGAGAATTCTTTATTTTACACCAAATAATATAACATCATACAAAGAATATATATAACAATAAATGCACAATGGGTGGTCTTATCACTAAAAGCGATCTCTTCCAGACAACCTTTAGATGGAAAATATTGAAAATAACTGAAAATTTGGTGTGAGTACTTAATTTATATATATACGTGCATAATATAATAATATTGTTAGAACCAATAATACATACATTACATAGATACTTAAAGTGACTTCATAATATTATATATAATTAATTAAAGAGAAAGATAATAATTCCTGACAAGGTTCTTAAAGGCTTGTAGTGACTGTGCCTGCCTTATTGTAAAATGTAAAGCATTCCATAGACGTACAGCCTGAACAGAAAACAATTGTTTCATGAATTTGGTGGAATGTTTTCGAACTTTTAGTGTAAGATTTTTGGCTGATCTTAAACCTTGAGAGTGTGAGGTATAGTGAAATTTAAAGAGTTCTTTAAGAAAAGACAGGTACAGAGGATGAAAAAGGATTTTGTAAAGAAGAGAAAGTAGTTGAGTATTCCAGAGAAGTCATATTGGCAACCACTTGAGCTTATCATGGAAATGAGAGACATGGTCATATTTGCGCAATCCAAATATAAATCTGATACAGATGTTTTGAAGACACTCAAGAAGCCTATTGGATAGAATTAAAGTGGGACTAGTAAACCTAATGGATATGTAAAAATATTGATTCCTAATAATTAAACTAGATGTAGAATTCTTATTAGTAAATCTAACACTAGATCAAAAACTTTATCATTATTTTATTATAAAGTTACCTGCTTGGCACTTGAAATACATTAATCAAATTGATTGCAAGAGAAATGGAGTTCTATTCTGCTATAAAAACATACATGATTCACTATTTATTCCGACCACCACCAGTCCAAACTATTTAATGTTTCTACTGTTTGGAAATATAGTCCCTTCATAAAGTGAAAAATACTATCATCATCACCCTTAGCTAAGTCTGTGTTTGTGAATGAATTTTGTATGACTTTATATCCAACATGTTATATGTCAAGGTCAAAATAAATAGAAGTATTTTTGGCATCTAGTAATGTTGTTTTATTCCCATTCTATTGTCTTTAAAACAAATATGTTTTGTTATATTAGACTTATGTGTAAGCCTGTATGATTACCAACCTCTTGTTGTTATCAGTATAGTTTTTATGGTTTACAAATGTAAAGCGGAAACAACTTTCTTTCAACATGTAACAACTTTCATCTGAACACACCCATGAATGAAGTTCTTGTTGCTGTAGGGTTGCTTTTTACCAAAATATTCTTTTCTTTGTTAGGTCAGCACCCATACAAACAGTTTATCAAGATAATCTAATATGATTGTGATCACTTTGAAAGATAATTTAATCATTTGAATTCTCTTTGTGTATATAAAACTGCTTTTTACCATTAAAAGCTAATGGTTTTGCATATAGAAATATAGCATATTTATTTAAAAATAGGTAATTTTTTAAGTTTAATTTATGACTTATTTTTAAGGTAATTTTTAGTTTTTACTATTATATTTTTACATAAGTATTAGTTACCTTTTTTCTTTTGTGGCTTTAAATTAACAAAACACATTAATTTAAAACTTTAAATATTTAAAAGTAAACACATCACTGGCAATAAAGCAAATTTATTGTATTATCTCTTTTATGCTGAAAATATTTATTGACCCCCTTGCTCATATATGAAATGAATTTAATATGGGGCAACGTTTGTGTGGCGCGCCTGACAAGAAAAATAAAACTGTGGAGTATATCTCATGAGATGGAACCGCACAGTGCTTCCAGCGCTGGTGGGGTCATAGATGACTATGAAAGTTTTCTTATAACTTTACTGTAATGTGACGAAAGATGAACTACCAGAAGTTTTTAGTCAGTGGAAGACTGATGTATCCTTTCCTTACCCGGCAAAGGTCAAGTATGCGAAGGCATTTGCCTGTATGTTAAATAAAAAATAGATCATTGTGTATTATCAGTTAAAGCATCTAGCTTGTTCCAGTTGGCCCTGCTTACACCAGTGGCTGGAGACGCGGCCGAGCCGGCAAGTGTGTCCCGTGTGCAAAGCGGCCATCAGTAGGGAAAAAGTGATACCGCTGTACGGCAGAGGGAACACCAAGCAGGAGGACCCGAGAAACAAGGCATGTAAAACATTACTTAACAATAATAATAACAAACTAGCAGGACTATACAGTGTTGCTGAATGTCACTGTTCCTAGTCTTAGTGGTCTACATCATTCCACTGTTTATGCAGCTCTACAACTTTGGATCGTATTGCCCCGTCACGTTACCTGACAATGGATGTGACTTAATGAAATGATTAACATAAACTTAATAGAGTGCGCGTGCGTTGCGTAAAGGAATGACGTCACTCAACACGTCGCCCGACCACCAGCGCGACCTGCGCCGCGGCAGTCAGCTCGACATATACCTAGAAAGTTCTTGCGAATCTGAATGTTCACTTAGGATTTATTAGTAACATAAGTAAATGTATTTTTTTTTCGTTACGTAATTAGTGCTTACAGTAGAAAACACTTTGCCGAGGTACTGCCAATGCAAACAAGTAAAAAAGTTTATACAAATACGCAATAAGATTCATCATCATATCGTAGACTGCTGGACGTAGGCCTCCCCCAAAGATCTCCACATTAGTCGGTCACGCGTGACAATAAGATTAATGAATACTATATTGATATAGAATTAATGTGAATATACTCTCAATATGCTCGTCGATTCTCCAGCCCAAGAGGAGTAGGTCAGGGAGACAGCATATTCATTGATGGTTGGTCTCTGTTGTTGGGGACCTATGAACCACCTCAGTTCCTATTACGGCCGCCAAACAGTAGTGCGCAAACATTACTGTGTTCAGGTTTGAAGGGTGCTGTGGGTAATAAAAATGCGGAGGTAAAGAAACTTTCTTCTAATGCCCAACGCCACGATCACAATGTGAAGCAGTGTATATCATTGTAACTAGGCTTACGTTATTATGGGGGACGTAATACTTATCATAAAAAAAAACAGGCCGTGGGTCAGATGAACCATAAGAGTCAATATGATATGCAAGCGCTCAATATCTTCAGAAAACAGCACTTATCATAAGGCGAACGTCTCGCTCGTGTTATCGCTTAGCCGTAAAAATAAAAAAAATATTTACTTTATGGAGGTGGCAGCAACGTTGTTGAGCGAGGTCAATGACCTGGACGTGGAAACAATGTCGGTATGGAAAGTCCGATACACATCGGATACGAACTGTTGACGTCGCCTTTGACCCAACGCTCTCAAAATATGGAAACCCACCCGAGGAATGACCCCATCACTTAACCATAAACATGAGCTGCATCTTAGACCTTCCTTTTACGGACTCCAATGCCGCAGGTCCCGACACAAGCCCTGATGGAAACAAAATGAGGATGTACTTGCATTTTTTTAACATTTCATCTACTACAACCACGACCTCTTTAGGCTTCTGTAAATCACCGGAACTCCCCATTGGAATCCCTACCTGATCAGTACGGGTATCTTTGGGGGAGGCTCCTGTCCAGCAGTAGATGTCTATCGACTGATGATGATGAAGTCACCCGAACAAACATACGTATTATAGTGTGCGCAACCACAACGCTACGAAATTATATTTCCATATCCTTCTTTTCGCCAGATCAATCATCTTGATGTATCAGTTGAAGCTGCACTTATTAATTAATTTATTTATTTAACTTTATACACGCGGAGTAAAGGCGGACTCAATGCCATCGGCATTATCTTCCAGTTCACCTTGGGTAATGCTGAGAGGATGAGGTAGGTGCATCAAATAATGCAATTAATGTTCTTGTAATGGAAGAAATGTTTTTATTTAAAACAACCTCGCTGTCCCACGAGAGCAATGGGTGGTGTGCTGTGCTGGTGGCCTTCTATTCGTGGATTATATCGTGGGACGGGGGGGGCTTGTATCCTCAAAAGGTACCCTGCTTCCGGGAGGAGTCAAGGTTATGTGAGATCGTTGCTCATTATGCTTCGTATCAGACAAGAAGTGTAACAAATTATATCTACTTATAGGATCGGAAATGGAGTATTGTACAACCATATTATTATTATTACTTCAGTTTACTTCCGCGTGCTGGTTGCTCTTATTTCCTCAGCCCGCGTCTCGTGTATTCTCTCCATACACTTGAATACAACTTCTTTATTCTATACCATTATTATCTCGTTAAGATTCTCTTTGCTTCATTTGATTCCCAGTCTTAACTCGTATATCTACCCCTTCCCCAATATATATATGTATATAGGTGAGTCTGTGAGTGGGGGTGGGGTGGGGGGTGTATGCCGTCGTCCTCGGCGTTGTCGTCGCAGATGCAAGGTGTATCTTTGCGTTGAAGTACCCAGGTACCGGCACAGCCCCGCGTCCCGTCAATGCCTGAATCATTGTTGGATTTAACGAAGGGGTTTTAGCAACGAGTCTGCATTATCCGTATCGGGAAGAAGCATTACGGTAACTGCTCCGGCGCTGCTATCTCTACATCTGTTACTCCATTTATTGCTGGTTAGGGATCCGAGTGTATATTCCACGTAAGATATGGGACATCTGTCGTAATCGGGTGCAGTCTTTTTATGTAGGACCGGTTCTTTCGCCAGAATGTCTGCTCGCTCGTTGTCTTCAATTCCAACGTGCTGCTATGGCCTCGCTCGGATTCCGTATTTAAAAAAAAAAACAATACTTTAATTAGACGACCGCCCGGAGCTAGTGGAGATTAGGAAGAGGGGAACTAGCGGGGAACAGATAGCGATGGACGTTTTATAAAGTATGAGAATGCTGATTGGGCAGGAAGGTAGCTGATGTGTGCGAGGTGTGGGATCCGGTGAAGGGAGCTAACAGGGTTGAATATTACGAAGTTTAGGATTCAGAAGTTTGTTCGAATAGTTGGAGGAGAGGTTTCATCTGGGCTTATGTAACGTTTACTTGGTTTACGGGAGGAATCGGTTCAGGATTTAGAGTTTGATCCAGAGCTGAGCTATCGGGCGTTGAGAGGCAGTAGGACAGGAAGGGCGGGTGTGCAGGTTAATGAAAGAGAATAATTTCCCAATACAAATACTTACAGTTATGTTACATACTAGGATAGCGACCGACAATCGAATAGTGAGACAGACCCGTATTAGACAATTTGATATCCGGTTAATATTTTACTGGTTTCGTCTCACATAGATTTTAATTTAAATCTTGTTTCACCGGTGAAGGTGTCCAGGTCGATGTTTTTGGGTGCGACAGGAGAGGAGACCCAGTATGCACTGGTTTTTTAGATTTAAGGTGCAACAAGAGTCGCTTATGACATTGAAATCTGTGTGAATCGCATACAGATCAGATACATTGATTGTTATCACAATATATTTGGATATTATCTTGGCGTTTTTACAATATCCGGTCCAGTTATTCGGGATGTTTACTATTCCCGTGCCAATAATATTTGTTTGAATTCCGATTAGTTTATGGTGCGGACATTCCATATAAAGTTTATTACTTTGGCATTGCACAAAAGTGCACCGGTCATTGGAACTCGGTTTCCACAGTTCTGTACGAGCATACATATACATGTACATGCACATGAAGTCGGTGCGGCGTTGCACTGGCTGTGTGTTACTGCACAGTTATACGACGTTACGTTGGATAACAGCGCACTTTCGCTGCTGGGGCTCGCGCTGGTGGAAGCACTGCGACAAGGTCACGTGTATGAGTACTCGGGTTTATCGTTCTGCAGCCTCTCGCTGATTCCGATATGCAGTACGACAGTTTATCTTTGGTCATTGCGATATATTTATAACCGGGTTTGATAAAACTAAATGAGTCTGGTTTGTCGCTGTCATGTGGGGTAGGTACCGCTATGTTACGGTATATACTATTCGTTAGAGTGAAGTACTAGTACTAAAGGTATTCGTAGTACAAAACAAGTCTTATCATTTAAACTATAACTAATTAGGCTGAATATATTGATCAGCATATAGTATAGATACATGTAGTTATCGACAAGCTCTCGGTGCTAGTCCGTGGATGGTAAAGTAGCTGGGGATTCCCCCACGTTGTGGCTACTAAACATAACATAACTTAACAGCGTTTACTAAGTGTTCTAGTTGGGATGAGACCGCGGTTACAGATGCTTCAGAGCCGTTTCTAAGCCGTTTCAAACACAGTTGATGTTTCATTTTACGACTAATTGGTTTTCAATGCTCCTACAGTTTTTGATCTTGTTCAAGAGGTTATCGATAGCCGACTCGTATGGGATTTAGATAAAATAGAGGTTGTGATTAAGATGTTTTCTTTCATTAATGAACTCAGTGTTATCTCATTATATTGTATATCGTTCTCTTCTACTCGTTTGTGATTGACCTTAAGCTTTCGGATGTTTGCACGGATTTCGAATGCCCATGGGTGAAAGGACGTCCGCTTTCTAAAAGTTCCAGTGCTGCTCTAGAGACGCTAAAGATGTTAATGCTCGCGTCTTCCATTTTTGCTCTAGTTTTGTTGCTTTAAGCAGAGCGTAAAGCTCGGTTACAAATGCTGTTCAAACCGTGTCTAATTTAAATTTCTTATTGGTTATCCCCACACCTTCCCACCATAAGGTTAATGCAGCCCCAATCTTTCCATCAATTTTGCGTCCATCAGTGAATATGAAAGAACCTTGCGGTGGTCTGCAAAAGTTTGTGACTGCATATCCTCTAGGCATACATAGTCTATGCAAACATCCTGAGCTGGTTGAGGTGCTTCTGCATAGTTCACCTTTCCTGCGATCATTTTATCCCTCATGAAGTCTGAAGTCCTGCCACGTTTCGCTTCATAACATTGGGCTGCTTTTAGGACTCGCGTGTCCAGAGGAAGCAGGCCCGATAGGACTGCTGCAGCTGAGTATGAGACAGTGCGATAACATTTGGTGATTTTTTGGGCCAACTATATCTGGACGGTATTAAGTTGCTTTATTATGGATAGTTTTTCTGCAGCTGGAGCCCCAGCAGTCGCAGCATATAAGATGATTGGTTCAATCACTGCCATGTATATAGTTCCAATTATTCCTGGGTTTAGTGTGCAATTAAAATAAAATCCTTGAGTGCAATACTTTGCTTTGGGTCCGATGGCGCAATTCATATTGATAACCTCTGCGAGTTCATCGCCAAGAATCCAGAACAACTCTCACTCTATATCTCTACCCTCTGTTGTGGTCTTGGTCGTGGACTTTGTCACCGACTAGTTGGCCAAGCGCGATACGCAATACTCCTCTTGCCTCGTAACTACACTATTCGCAGTAACGGCATGCGTCAGAATACAATGTAGCGCTCCAACTGTAGGTTGTTGTCGGGTTGGCGCGGCATCGTGCCGTCAGGTCGTTGGTCACCAGGAGAGCGATGATCACCACACGTATATTTCCAAAACGGCGGCTTATTCGATTGCTTCCTAACATCGATGTGCTCAGTTCGATTCCGGTACCGCTTAATTGTTAAGCTATATAAGCAGTTTTGTATCCCGTTCATCATTCACGAAAGTCAGAACGTATTGTCATGTAATAGAAGCAGAAATTATTGTTCCCTGATGAAACACGATGGTGTATGTATTACTGTACTGATGTGTGTTTGTGTGGTGTGTGTTGCAGGTGCCGCCGCGGCCGGCCGGGCAACGCACGGAGCCGGAGCCCGCCAGCGGGTTCCCGGGCTTCGGCTTCGGCGAGGGCTTCCACATGTCGTTTGGAATCGGCGCTTTCCCGTTTGGCGTGTTCACGTCCACGTTCAACTTCGGAGATCCCAGGCCGACCGCAGGTGACCGTCGCATATCTTCATCACGGTAGATTGACAGATAATATAAAATGTTATGATAAAAATATATACGCAACTAAGTGCTTGATCCTGGACAAACGCGAAGCGACTCGCCAAGATTCCCGGTCCTCAGCAGACGGTTCGTTGCCTGATGGCCTTAATAAGTTCGTGAAACGGAAGCGATCGTGCCGGCGATATCGCTTAACGAACGCCGCGATGTACAGTTCGATATCGACAAGGTGATCTGGACGACGCCGGTGTCCTCGTTCCTTCAAATGAGTTTGCATCTGCGCCGGAACCGGTCCGCCGTAGTGCCGTTACTCCGCTGCACCAGCTCACGTGCGAAAATATTGTATTTTTTTATGTGGACCCGTGACCTTATTTCTGTAAGCTTACACGTCGCAATGGAGGCGAGTTAGGATATTTACATAGCGCCCCGTCGTGGTACCTGCATATTATTGCTTGGTGGCAGTACCGGCGGCTCCGCGAATCGCTTGGGACTCCTCCACAGTATAAATTCATGAAGCCATTACATCATGAACCATTCATGTTATCTATACGGCATTTTGTTTCCGGTTCTATCAGGTTCACAGAAAATGTTTATTCAAATTATGTTAATGTTTTTGATGTATTTATTTAGACAAGATCTCGGCTGGCCAGTTTGTCCTGCAGACTGCACCGAATGCACGCCGGCGGCAGGCCCACCTCCTGCGTATTACATTACCAGGTAACGGCAGTGAAGTTTACTAAATCCGAACTGAATAATTGCAGCGCCGCGCGGCACCGCGCAGTACGAGGAGGAGCAGTTCCTGTCGAAGATCTTCCTGTGGGTGGCCATCCTGTTCGTGCTGTGGCTGATCTTCGCATGACCCGGCGGCCGCGCCCCCGTCGCCCGGCCCCGCCCCGGGCGCGCAGTCAGCCTTGCCGTGGCCTTATACTTGTTTCATTTAAAGTGTAATTAGCAATTTATGTTATATCTAAATTTTATTTTTCTTTAAGTTGAACAATGGCCTCGTGGCCACTGCGCGCGGTTTCGGTGTACTAGTTAATGTATGTTTATAAGAATAAAAAAATACTTTGCATTTGATAACTGCGTAGATTATGTTGCGGCTGTAAAATAGGCTCGCGTTTTGCTTTAAAAAAAAACAAATTGGGTGTGGCGACACCGCGCTCCACTTGCGACAATCTGCACGACGAAAGGTCCTCGGTAACGCGCTGGACGGCGCGACGTGGTCGTGGTCAGCACGGAGCCCGATTAGAAAATGTTTGTAATATTAAAAAAGAAACTGGTGCGTGCGTTACGTTCCGAAGTATCCCGAGTTGACTGAAGTGTCGCGCGTCACGTCACAGGAACATTTTAAATAAATAACAAAAACAAAGCATTGCGCGGCCACTTCCGCTGTACCTTAATCTGATGCCAGTTTTGGTCTGGTGATGCGCCGTACTAGTGCAACGTTATTAATGTATGTGACCGTCGCTAAACTTCGAGCTTCAGAGCAACGCGCGCCAGGGCAGTACCGCCGGGCTACGCAGCTCCTAATCAAAGCGACTGGTGCTTGGCTTCGATTCCACCTGGTTAAATAGTGGTGTGGTCTTCGGTGGTAAAATGCACTGGCCCAGTCCATTTACGCCTCCCTTGAAGACCTACGTTGTATTTTGGATGGAACATTGACGCCAGTTCCGTTGCAGTTCTTGAACCGCCATGTATCCGGTCGACGACTGAGGATTTGACAGAAGAGTTTTTCTCAAAAAATATCTCTTTACTCAGCTCGGTTTTCGTCGACGGCCTTTTCCCATCTTCCAGATGGTTTCATAATATGTGTATACAATTATCTTCCTCATACATTTTTAGTTTTTTGGTACTTGGGTCACCTAATTACAAACAAAAAAAAACGAATACACATCACTCAAGTGTCGGTAAACACTCGACTGCGACGCATACATTCCGAGCGCCTGCGCGGAGCCCGTGTAAACATATTGTATATATTTAAACTATTATCGGTTAATTAATGTAAATTATTATAATAAACAATGTAATGCTGTTTGTTTGTTTGTAATAATTATGGCGCCCCAATTATTCCTTCGAGTTGAAATTAAAAATGCATTTGTTTCCAAATTATTTATTTCTTAAGTAATTTACTCATATTAATAAAGGAAGGAAAAAAACGGAGTGTTTATTTTTTAAAAAAAATTACTTTCATATACATGTCCCGCAGAAGTTTATTACGCGACGTTACACGCAAAACAATAGCGCGTTATAAGAGGCTTACAACTAAACTTTAGTACACTACCACCGCGCGCTGCGCTCCAGCTCCACAGCGAGGGGAAGCATATTACCACCAGAAACGGGAAGACAACTCGTCGAGTAACATGATCTCCTGTCTCTGAAATATTACTTGATTATGAACTAATAAAGACCACACTTTACTCCTTCAGAAATATGCTTTGTAAAGGTCCTCGGATGCAGTCATTGGTCATGTGCGAAACTGCTTTTCCACATTGATACCTCCGGCGGGACTGCGAGTGGGCGCGCACCGTTCGGCAGGAGCGGTGCCCTATTCTAGCCCGTATAGCTTAAGCGTGCGGTCCATGCTGGTGGAAGCGATGTACTGCGCGTTCCTGCCGAAGCGCACGCCGGTCGCCGAGGCCGTGTGGTCGTTGAACACCCTGAGCTCCTGCCACTGACGGCACAGGTAGACGCGCACGTCCGTACCTGCGACCGCCAGATATGTACCACTCTGATCGAAGCAAAGTTCTCTGATTGAGTAGCCCTCCTCCAGCTGGATCGTTTTGAAGTTCTTCAGCTTGCGCAAGTCCCATAGCTTGACACACGCATCCTCCGCCGCCGTCGCCAGGTAATAGCCGTTCTCTGAGAACGATATCGAAGTGACCGGCCCCACATGGCCAGGGAAGTTGGCCACATTGGACTGCTCTTTTAAGTCCCAAATCTTGACTTGTGAGTTCTCTGTGCCGGTGCCGAAGATGAGTCCGTCCGGATGGAACTGCGCGGTGGTGAGGCTGACGCCGGAAGAGTCGCTCACCTTGCTAAGCAATGCACCGGTGCGTATGTCGGAAAAGGCCCAGTGCTGATCGGTGGAGGTGGATAGAACGTAGTCGCCAGTGGGATGCAGCGACAAACCAGTCACCGGGCCATCATGCGACCGCAGCACTGCAGACGTCTGTGACCTGTGCCCGCAATCGATAACTGTTACAAAAGTCTGAAGGTGAATGAAGCCAGTGGCCTAAACCTCAAAAACAAAAAGAGCTTTAAAGATTGATTGGTTATTCCAATCAGTGGCCCACAGGCAATGGTTTCCTGAATAAGTCATATTAAATACTCTCAACTCGGTCTCCTCACTGGTCAGGTACACATTAATATCACACATTAACCAGGTACATGAGAGTAACAGTGGCAGGTGATGGCTTGCACTGTCTCAAATAATAATTATAATTCAGAATTATTAATTTTTATATATCATTGAATAATGGTGGGTGGCAAACTAGTCGGTATATAGGGGAGCCAGGGTGTGGGTTCAATATTTATATTCTGAAGTTAATTGAAAACATAAACATACGTAGGAACGTTCCACACGCGTATCGTGTGGTCCGGTGAGGCGGTGATGACTGTGTCCTCGTCCGGATGGTAGATGACGCGCGTAACCTTCTTGCTGTGCCCCTTGAGGATTGCGACCACTTGCTCCGTGTCCTTGTTGAAAACTGTCGCATTGCGATCGTTGCCTCCGGTCAGCAGCCGGCTCTGGTCCGACGGGTTGATGTCCAGCGCCAGGATACCCGGCACGCTCGCCGAGTGGAGACCCTGCACCATAACAACATGTTTAAAGACAACACAAAATTACAGAATTCCAGTGCTGATGGAGAAATGCCGATACTTCCCCATTGAAGATGGAAGGCATGGTATCTATTAATTGTTTCGTCAAAATATGATGACTCACAGGATGTGAGGCGAGAGTGATGAAGGAGCGTATCTGTTCAGGCGGCAGCAGGCCCTCGGGAACGGTGCGCCCGCGCCGCTTGCGCTCCTGCGTGAGGGCGGTGGCGCGCTCCTGCAGCCGCGCGACCACCTCGCCCGACATGCCCACCGCAGCCGCGCCCCCGCTCGCTGCCGCAACCGCGCCGCCCTCCGCCTGCGCACACGCACACAAACTCTTTATTACACAAATAAAAGAACCCAAAGTACTACAAGAAAAGATGATAATCTTTAACCAACTGATTATTTTTTTAATATAGAAAAATAGAATTAATAAAATCACCTTGCAAATAAAAGAAAATAATTACACCTGTCTGTAGTATTCACATTAATCATATAAATAACAACCGTAATCAGTACAAGACCACAAGAATTTTATACTCGATATATTATATCAGATGAGGATAAGAAAAAAATGGTCACAGGATTAACAGGTTACATCACCTCATAACATCAGAATCTGCCCGATGTAGCTCGATAACAAAATAAACCAACAGTATATTACTTATACTGGTAGCCAGTCTATAAACAATGTTTTCTGCTGTTCTATGCAAACAAAATTATATAAGCTTCACATGAACTAGCTGCCGTGCAGATTTAAAGATAAGTACGGACACCAGCAACACAACAGTACAGACATTGGAGTATTGATGGTAATGGGTGTAGGAGGGCGAGGCGTACCGCGTGCGCGGGCTGCGGCGCCACCACTGCCACCTGCGGCTTCAGCGTGGCCAGCGCCTCGCGTGCCGCCGTCACCTCCTTCGTGAGGCGCGCAATCACCCGGCACGCGGCGTCGTGCTGGTACAGCGCGTGGCTCAGCTCCTGCCAAGTTCCCAAACAACCAACCACGCTCTAACACATTATGTAAAGTATTGCTATTACTATATTCAGTATTCTCCAAATGACAAAATCAATATTTGGCTGCAATACAACATCCTTATATGGTTTCCAACAAGTTAGAATTACTCCTAATTGCAAAATATGTAATTAAATACAATTTAAAACACATTTGCACCATCACTTGTTACCAGATACAGAATAAAAAGAAAGAATTGTGAAAAATGGAACAAATCCACAGTGGGGCCACTAAACTACGTGCTCGACACACATTTCAATTGCTAAAATGTAGGTGAGGTCTGCCTCTGAGTATATCTGGTAAATTCAGACCTCATCATGAATATTTTAAATAATATTTATTATATCAAATAATAATGAACCATCAGAAGGACTTCATGACGATAATAAATATACCTGTCTCGCTGTCTGCAACTGCTGTCTCTGTGTAAAGGTATGCAACATGAGTGCATCCCATTCATCCTGCATGCTCTTCAATGTTGCAGGAATGGATGTGGCACTTGGTGGTTTTGGTTTGACAATAGGTGGTGCTGAAATATTTATAATATCAAGTTATAATTACTTTATAAAGTTAGCCAAAGGTATATTTAGAAGCTGTAAGAGGTGACATACACTGTACGATAATGTACACATGCAACCGTTTAGTGCAAGAACATCAAATGATATTGTCCCACATAAAATTGTTATTAAGCAGGTAAAGTTACCACTTTAACAAGGCATATTAGTCATGAATATGTGCCGGAGTATTCTATGTGGACATGTATGACACCATCTAGACATCATTCAATGGCATGTAAAATTTTAATCCTTAGTCTATACTGTACTAAAATTACTTTGAAGGTTTGTTTTCTTGTCGGATTTCTAACAAAGGATTCTATTATATTCAGATACCTTTAAAAATTTATGTATAATCATATATATTAAGTTTATGCACATTCATGTAAGATATAGAATTAAACTGTATCCTTATCCATCCTTATATAATACATCATTATCATCATTTCAACCAAAGGATGTCTACTGCTGGACCTAGGTCTCTTGTAATGTGTTCCACAATCACTGTATTGCACTGTTTAAATTTAATGGCTCTCAGCGATTTTTTAAGCCCTCTGTCCATCTAGTGGGGGGTCTGCCAACACTGCGCTCTCCGGTGCAGTCACCATTCCAGCACTTTAAGACCCCAACATCCATCGGTTCTACAAGCGATGTGCCCCAGCTGTTGCTATTTTAGCCTCGCGACTTGGAGGGGTATGTCGGTGACTCTAGTTTTTCTGCAGATCTACTGATTTTATATTTGATTACACAGGGATACTCCAAGCATCACCCTCTCCATCGCCAGCTGTGTGGCTGAACTTTCTTATAAGGCTCATAGTTAGTAACCAAGTTTCGGAGCCGTAGGGATCACTGGCAACACACACCAAAGACTTTGATCTTCAAATACAGGGATTTTGGACGAACAGACCTTAAGAAGTTTCTCGAACGCAATTCTTGTTTATATATATATATATATAAATAGGGGCATAATTTTAATAATAAGTGAGAAATATTACACTAAATCAATGTTAGAAGACTTACTCTTTATTTCAATGAGGTCCTCTACTCTCAACTCTTTACCACTAATTGGATCGACGCCATTTTCAATTATATATTTTTCGATAATACGTTTTTCGAATACAGCACCGGACGATGGTGAAACAACAGGCACTTCTGGCACCTCATTTGATACTGCAAATAGATAAATAGGTTAGAATTTTCTTTTCAATCGACGCAAAAAAAAGTTTGGTTGTAATACTAAAAATGTTGTTAAATATCGTAAAAACCTTTGATAAAAGAAGGCAAACTTCATTAACGACATTTGTTAAACCAAAAGCGAAGCTTTTTCAACATTTACCGGCGTAATTTTCCCAATATTAATTGTTTATGAACTGTTAAACTCGTACCGTAAATTCAATTATTACTTACTTGCACAACACAGAGCCATGTTAAATCCAATTTAAATCGAACTTTAATCACAAAAAGTCATAAATTCCATTCAATTAAGAATATACAAATATACTATTCATAAACCGATTTGTTAAGTTTACCTTCATGACAGATTAAAAACTTGCTTTTAGGTTTTAAAACTTCAATAACGTTGGCATAAAATTACAGATAAAAATTGTACAATAATATTTTGTATTTCATAAGTTAAACCTAATAAGTTTTTATTATTTTCATAATATAAATTACCTTTTTTTTCAATTCATGTACTAGTTTTAAGAGTCCTTGTTTTTCTCATACAAAATTACATAGCAAACTGAATAACTGGGGTTAATTTCTTCGATTAAATTTATTTTGCTTACGTTTGTACAATTTTGCTTATTAATTTTGCAACATTGGACTTAAGTGAAACATTTTTGTTACTTGTAGCACGTAATATGTAATGTAATGCATAATCCAAAATTTTAAAGAAATTCGGTAGTAGTTAAGTTTTTGTTTTCATTGCATACTTTGTGTCATCTTTTAGTTGTAGCTTCATTACATATTGTTTTAAATTTTTATTAAAGCTTGTCCCATGTCAATGATTTCTTTTAGTTGTAAATGCAACAAAATTTTACTTCTTTTTTTAACCGCGGCTCATTTAGATAGGTGATATATATCCCCCTCCCTCCCAGCTAATAAAGCATTGAGATGGCATATTTTACGTTGTTGTCAGCATCTAATATCAATATTTCGGCTAACTGTTGTCCATTGCAGAATGTAACTTCCTCAATGAATTCTATGACTTTAATATAAATAGTTCCGTTAGTAGTTTCAACTCAGTGTCGATGGAGTATTGACATTTTTTATAAAATTAAAACCCAACAATAATTTTACGATTTTTATTAAATTACTGAACAACAGATTAGAACAGCTTGTGCCGGTGGAGATGGCACATCACTTAACGCTAAAATTGTGTAAAAACTTACTGTACACATACAACTTTGTACATGGCCACTGCAAAAATAGTGTAACCTATACAAAACATTTCACTATTTACAAACCTTAATAAAATAAGTAACAATTTCAGAGCACACAATTCCATGAAAATTCATAATGTTAATTTAATTTCCCATTTTTAAAATATCCAACATTTACAGTTTCTTTCTTAGAGATGAAATGAAAAATTCAATGTCATATAAAAAAAACAAAAACATAACCCTTACGTACACAACACGATACTATGTAAAACAAACATTGGCAGTCTACAGAATTTTCATCAATATTGGTCAAATAATTCACAGAGATAAATGAAATTCATTGTGTTGCTCGTAGTCTAATTTTTGATAAAATAATATAGCTTACAGAGAAAATAACATCACTTTCACGATTCGTCAAAAGTATGCGATGAAAATAAGATGCAACATCCCAGAAGGCACTACCGATTTCACTAAATCCCAAAATAGACAGCAAATTTGATTTGGACATTATTTATAGATGAAATATTTACAGTTTCATTTTCAACACAATTGTTTCATTATATGTGATAGTTTAAATATATATGGATCATAAAAAATTTTGTAGAAAAATTTTCCTAACGTTCATGATTATGCAAAAAGAATTTATGGAGTAGCAATTGTTTAGAAACAATTTATTCATATGGTATATAAATTTATTGATAAATGATAGTCATAAAATACATAAAATGACAGATTAGTAATATACACATTTTATTTTCATTTCTTTTAAATAAAAATTGTACATTTCCTGATGGCTAGTCTCATTCACTTAACGGTGTAAATGTGATGTGATCAAGCACGTCGCATTACACAATAACGGTATAAATTTAATCAGCATGTTTATGGCATAATTTAATATCATTAGTTAAAATATTTAACACTAAATTGCACATTTTATAGAATGAAATTAAATACACGGAAGAAACTGGACTTTCCAAAATATGTCATTTTGGTATAAAATATGTAAAAATGAATAGCATCCGAACTATTAATACATAACCTACCCTAGCCTTCTTTGGTTTGGCTAGACAAGATCATTTATTTTATTATTTAATAAAAATATACACTAATTATAAAATCTATTCAAAGTAAAAATAGTGTCAATAGTATTGACAAGCCGCTAATTATTTGTGACACCAAAGTATTGATACAGAAATGATTTGATAATATCACAACCAGCGTAGTCACGTATTTGTGCTAATTTCGATTGTAGAACTATGTCCAGCTGATGCAGCCTCATTTGAACATATTGTCAGCCAATTGACTCGTAGTCTACACAAAGTATAAAGCGACAAAATATATTTTTATCACGAATTGAACCTCAATTCACACCAAATATAAAAACAGTTCAACACACATATGTATGTACATCCTGAGCACACAGGCAGTCTTTGCAAATCTCATTTACTTTAGAAGCACGACAGAACACAAGACCAGAGTACCATCCACAACATTTTGTAAGTGTTGTAAACGGAATCATCCTGGGGGATCAGATATACATATAAATATTGTCTCATTGAAATATTCCCCCTACAGATCCTCATAAAAAATGAATCAGTTTGTTCTGTATGATGTACAGACAGGTTATTACATAATGAATAAAATAGATACATTGTATTATAGTAATTAAAGTTTTGCAGTCGTTTTGAAATGTTTACTTACGATATGACTAAGTTATATTACCAAACCCATATGGTTCTTTTAATAAAATAATGATAATATGTAAAAATATTAACCCCACAGACCATAGATTCCACTGTATACAAAGAACAAAATGACAAATGAAAATTTCCTCTATTAACTTATTTTGTTCCTTCCTTGTCTGCTCCATCCAGACAGACACACCATACACCATATAAAACTGCTATTATGTTCGGTACAATTAAATAAAGATCATTAAGTAAATACCCCCTTTTTGCCATAATTCTTATTAATGTTGCTGTCATTTACATAAATAAAGCCAAATAATACTAAACAGACAACTTTAATATATATGGCAACATGTGGCAAGGATTGAGAAAAACTATTTGGTAGCAACACCAAAAAATATCTATATGATACAAATAGAAACATAATTAGGAATTTATCTTGATTTAGCACTCAAGAGGTCCATCATGCATCAACCGCATTCTTGACATCACTGCAAAATAGTCCAAGTGAGAAGAACTGCAAGATCCATAACTATGAGGCGTTGTTTTAATAAAAACAATCCAATTACTGCCAGACACGACAATTCACAAATAAACATGCACCGAGTTTGTGTCCCCGTCTAGTGCCAGCTGCAGAGCAGGCTTTGGACAAAGTTAATTAACCAACGACTTAGGAAAGTTATCTCTATTTGTACAAAAATAAAAATGTTTCTCGTGTTACACAAGTACGCGCACATACGCACTGAACACTTCTATCGTCACAAGATTAAATTTCTTAAAGCTTGGCGTGCACGACGGTGATCAGTCCTCCTCGTTTAGTCAGATGAAGACTGTGATCGCAGCGTAGGTGGACGGTGGTCACGTGAACGAGTCGCGCAGCTGACGCACCGCTGCGTACACCTTTACGGCCGGCCCAAGGCGCAAACGCAGGCACGCGACCAGCTCTTCACAGGACGCCATCAGCAACTCAGCACCGGACAGCTGCGCGCTTGCCGAGGCCGCGCCAGCCGCTTCGCCCGCGATGCGCGACACCAGCGCCGCCACCTCGCTCTGTTCGTGTGTTTAAATTTTTTAATTTAAACATTAATGTCCAAAAACAATCGTTGAAAAAAATATGAAGTGTGTACTCTGTTTTTATATATACATATATATTTATACATTGTTATAGTTTCTTTTGTTCCTCACGGTGGACAAAAAGCACACTTATTTCACATTTCGTTTGTCATTCGTCATACTGCACTGTAAATTATTATATCCATGCCACTTACAAAGCTAAATTAAAGCATGACACGAGTTTTAGTCATTATTATGACATATTTATAATTTATCACTTCATCTGCTGCTTAACTTTGGGTTAAATTTTTGAAAAAATATTTAAATATTATATGTTTTAGAAACTGACCTGCGTCCAGGCGATCGGGTCCGACGGCAGCGCTAGCTCAGCGACGTGTGCGGCCAGTAGAGCGCGTGGCAGGTGAGGCTGCGACCACGCCCCGCCGCGGGCTGCGAGCGCACCCTCGACTCCGCCCGCGTCCATGCTGCCTCGCCACCGCTTGCTGCCCGCGCCGCTCGACAGCGACTCGTCATCTGAGCCCTGCGTACAAAACAACAGTTAAGAGACTGCAATAGCAGAAATAGCTGTCATACTTATCGATCCATCGAGTATCAGAATAAGTAATTATCATTAAAATATTAGCTATTGCTGATGCTGTCTCTTCATTATTATGAAGAACATTTTTTTTTCACACATAACTAAAAGTTAAGTTTCAATAAACTATTTGACAGATTATAAGTAAAAGTAATAAATAATCCAAGCACTAACGTTGGCAACCTTCGCTACTTCTACCCTTTTGTGTTTTGGCGGCCTGCCCCTTGGCAATCTGAAAACATTTACAGTTTATATTACATATAAACAAATTCTGAATATGATAGAATTAATTAAAAGGGTAAATCCAACACGAATGAGTCGGCCTGAGTGCTGAAACGTAGCCTTCATAGAATACTAACACCACATAAGTGTCTCAAAGAGGTGAAGATAAGCAGAGCCTTCAGTACTTGTTTCATACAAACTTAAACTGAAGAATGGAAAAAAAGAACCGCTCCAGCTGACGCTTTAAAATACGAAGTACTGGATTGTTATGATAGCAACGTACTCCCTGTCCACCTCTGGAGGACGTAGTTTGAATCAAGTTACTTCCGACAATGGCATAAAGGGAAAGTCGCGAACAAATTAGGTTTATATGCTTCCCCTTCGAAGTTATTGTATGCACATTATAATGAACGAATACGGGTTGATTGGGAATATTAGAGAGAAATATTAGAGGAAGTTTGAAAGTTGCTCCGGTGACAGAGAAATTGAGGAGGAAGGGGCTAGCGCGGTGCGGGCATGTGCGGAGGGATGAAGGACATATAACAAACAAAATAATGAGAATGAACGTTGGTGGATATAAGGGTAGAGGGAGACTGGGGAAAGTATGGATGGATTGTGTAAAAGATGACAAGTGTATAAAGAGTGTAAATTCAGATATGACGGCTGATAGAGGGATATGGAAGAGAAGTACATACTGTGCCAACCCCACGTAGCTAGAAAAAGGGCAAGAAGAAGAGTTATTTCCTAATCAGAAAATAACTTTTCCCACATCATAACATGTTTTTCTAACTACAAAATTCCTTGCGAGCCCCACCCACAGATAAAAAGATAGCAAGCAATGGAGTCCCTCCATCCACATTACAGTACATGGACATATTTTGGTTAAAAACTTAATATTCATTATTGTATGATATTTAGCAAAACTAATACTTAATATTTAGTGAAAACAATGAGATGCGAAATTAACTCATCTATTCATAAACGAATGTAAGGAATCTCGCACAACCTATCATGGGATCCAAGCGAACCTCACCTACTTGTAGTGCACTCTGTTAATCAACAAACGAGGCTCTGGCTCCCACCGACCCACCCACATTGGGCCAGTGTGGTGGGAAATGGGCCAGTGTGGTGAAAAATCCCTCCAATATGAACCCCTAAAAACGTGGGGATCTTTGCGGGAAGCCTATGTACTGCAGTGGACGTCTTTCGGCGTATGCTGATGATGCTCGACCAGGTAGCTTTCCTCTAATATTGTTATTGCGTTGTCATATCGGCGGATTGATAATATGAATGTGGAAGCTAGACAAATATGTTGAGAATAAAACCCTATCACCATTCTAATTCCAACTACGTATCCCGAATAGACCCAGGAGTTGGGTGTTCCATGGCAAGAGAGTTAGCGGTGCGCCGTAGGAACGATTAACTAGCAGCGCGTTAGACAAGCGCGAGCAGGGCGCTTGTGGGTGTCAGATCAAGCATAGTGTTGGTACAGCATCAGCGCGGCATGCCCGTCACCACAGCGAAATGTTTGTACGTACTTCTGCTTGGGCGCGTCGCCGCGGGGCGCGGCGCCGTGCGCCTGCGCCTTGTCACACTTAATTGGTACTCTGCAATCGAATGTAAGACCAGATCATACTAGCGTTGTAATTGGAATGGTGAATAGCGTTTTAGTTTCTGGTGATTATGTCTATGTACAAATTTAGGTGTGTTGTCCTGAAGTATTTCATTAGTAAATGATTTAGTAATGACATACCTTTCACCTGCCGCGTATGGTATGAGGCATTAGAGTGTTAGATGTGATCGTATTCCGTAAAGACGTCGCCTTCTCACTTACGACCCATTCGTAAATATGTGACAAATGTAATAACGCACGAGCATGTCTGAAATATGGGTATGGTGTTGTGCGTACTTGGCAAGCCTGTCGGGCAGGTCCTGTGGCGCGGCGCGGTACGGGCAAGAGGAGGCGGCGGCGTGCTGCTTATGGGCGCCGCCCCGCATCGAGCCCAGCCCGCGGCACCCGCCCACGCCGCACGGCCCGCTTACCCGCAACTCTTCCACCGCTGCATCAATAAAATAACATTTACAACTTTCAAATGAATATCAAAGTATAACACTAATGAAACTACTGGAGAAACGACACATTTCTTATAATGACTCAAGGCTCAATATCGCTTTTAGCAAAATGTGGAAACTCACTCAACGGTGGCTCTAGCGGATGTCCGGTCTTGAGGCACCAGCCGACTGGGTGCATATCCGGCGAGTCGTCGTCCAACCAGCAGGACATCTCCTCCGGCCAGCCGTCGAACGTAAGCCGCACCTGGTGGCCCTTCACCTCGCTTATGGTCGCCACGCGGATTAGGAACGGCACCTAAGTAATAAAAATATAATTCAAACAGGTAATAATATTTTTTATGGAATTTTTATGGAAATGGCCATCATCACCGACTCCCAAAGAAGTTTCGTGCCGTGGCATCGACTGGCAAGATTACGGCCTATTTTGGGAGTCAGAAGGGATATTGTTGATGGATTACCTGGAGCGTGGAACTACTATTGCAGGCCAATATTATGCAGCTTTAATTCTAAGTTGAGGAATGCCATCAAAGAGATAAGGAGAGGGAAACTTCGAAGCGGCGTGTTGTTTCATCATGACAACGCATCCGCGCACAGGTCGGCAGTTGCGATAGCTGCCATTCGGCAAGCTGGCTTCGATTTGGTTGACCATCCTCCTTATTGACCAGATCTGGCGCCAAGCGATTATTATCTGTTCCCCAAAATAAAAGAATACCTAATGGAAAACAGGTACGATAGCGAGGTAATGAATGCCGTGGAGAGTTTTTTGCGGGACCAAGACAAACAAAGTTATTAATACTTTTTGATTCCTCCTCGTACAATTTTACATTACTACTTCTGCCTTAACGCATCAACATTATCAGCCTTTATTTATCCACTGCTAAATATAGGTCTCCCCCGATGTCGTCCACCAAATCCGATCGTCAGCTTCTCGCATCCATCCACTTCTGTCCGCCCAGATCATGTCGTCGGTCCATCTGGGGAGAGGGCGTCCTCCACTTCTGCGATCCGTACGCGGCCCTCCAGTCCAAGACTTTCCTCCCCCATCGGCCGTCACTCACAGGACAGACATGGCTGACCTACTACCGTTTCAGCTTGCAGATTTTGAAAGCTACGTCTACAACTTCAGTTCTCCGCCGAATTTCTTCGTTCCAGATTTTGTCCCGGAAATTCCAAGCACAGCTCTGTCAATCGCTCACTGTATTACTCTAAATCGGTGGACCAACTCGATGGTCAGGTTGCCATGTCTCTACGCCGTAAGTAAGGGTGAGGAGGCACTGGTTAAAGACTTTCGTCTTAAAACATTGGGATATTTGCGAGGTGAGAATGTGGCGGAGTTTCCCAAACGCTGCCCAGCTGCGCCGAATGCGTTTATCGATCTCATTGTTGAAGGTACCTTGACGCAAGTTCTGTAACCTGTCCTTAACGCATCAGTAAATTTTTATTGCAGCTTTAAAAATAATCTTTATTTCAGACTAGAAAGTCCATATAGGATTAGTATGATTTAAAACACTAAACATGTACATATTTTCTTTTCGTTATGTATTTCCAAAAAAAAAAACACCAATCTAATAATTCTGTATTGGAAAATCGAGTCTGGCAGCTATCATCATTAAGATGCTGTTGGTGCTACCTCGCAGGCGCTGCATCATGGAAGCTGCTTCGACAGTGTGAAATCCATCCGTCCGCGCCTACGCGAACATTCTCAACGAGAGATACATTATTTTAACTTAGTTTGTTATTGTGTCCGCTCGTGGTGTTTAATTTTTATCAACATCATCGTCATCAGCCGATAGAGGTCAACCGTTGGGTATAGGCCTCACCCAGACATCTCCACCGAGTTCATTGAGGGGAATTGGGCCTTAGTCCACCACACTGGCCCAATGAGGGTTGGTGGGTAGGCAGAGCCCCGTCTGATATTCGGCAGGGTGCACCACGTGCAAGTGGGGTTGACTTGGGCTCCGTAAGACGTTGGACGGAATCCTTTACACCCCCTAAATTTTTATATTTGTATTTTCTCGCAAAAGTTAATTATTAATAGTTTCGTGAGAAATACTTAAATGAATAATAAATAAAAAATAATAATTTATAATGATAAATAAAAAAAGAACAGGTAATCATCAGAGTCCTTACAATAGCTTCACATTTGTCAAGTCGGAGCGTACCGCTTGTACCGCTTGTTCATATTATAAGGATGACTGATCGGCGGAAGATTATTAGTTTTGGCTTGATTAACTAGATTATTGTTGGTAAAAAGAGAGGAAACATTACCCTGGGGTCCACCACCTCGAGCTTCATGGCGGGTTTGAAGCCGTGGGGCGCGCGCGGGCGGAAGGCGCGCGCAGGCGCTGCCGACGCGCCCGTCTCCACCAGGTACGCCTCCCACGAGAACGAACCCGTCTCCTTGTAATCTGCCGGACAAAATAACATAAACTTCAGTTTGTCAAGAATTTATACACTCTATCTCAACTAGCAACTTAACCTTCGAATAAAGAAGTACGAGTATATCGGCGCCATCACAATACCGTGTTTTATGGAAAACATTAGATGAGACCATGTTGTGCAGTAGACGTCCATCGATTGAGATATGGAAGGATTACTCCGTCAAGTGGGTCAAAAAAGTTTAACAGGTTTATCAGCTCAGTTATGAGTTTTAACATCAATTTTTTTTATTCATTAGCGACGGGATGAACGCTACGTTCACCTGATGGTAAATGATATGCGCATGCCCATAACAACGTGGCGCTAGTTAGAATGGTATACGCTGCACGCTGAACCACATTGCGCTCGTTGCCCTGAGACATAAGATGTTGAATCTCATTACCTCGCACTAGCTGCAGCGCCCTTCAAACCGAAATAAAGTAATGTTTGCATACTACTGTCCGGCAACAGAGACCTACCAGCGGTAAACACAAAAAAAATAAGGACAATCTTTGTGTCGTCTACAAATATTTCACACAAAAATACAATCGGAATTTAAAGTATAAAAGGAAATAAGTAAATAAAACTATAAAACAACAATTGCGAGTACCGTCCGAAACGAATAATCGTTTTATTTGTTTGCAAATAAAAATAATAAAAACGGTACTATCAACGCAACAACGCGACCGCCAAATTATTCGAACGCAACACACAAACGAAGTATACACGTAAGGAGTACAGTACAGCAGTCTGATGAGCGAACTCTTCGCGGGCTGCAGCTCCTCCACCCCCACAGCGGTCACACCGCTCGCTATACAGAATTGATTAACACAAATGAATAACAAGCATTTACGTAACGTTCATATTTACGGAAGAGTAGCGCGGGACGCTCGTGCGCGTGCGCGTGCGCTTGCACACGGACACACCGCGCGACCCGGCGGCGGCGCGCTGCCGACTGGCCCGCGGCCCCCACACAATGTATCGAGCGATTAAAAACTATTTAAATTATCCTCATTCGAGTAATCGAGAAGTCGCCGGCGCGCCGCAACATCAACGGTTCCTTTTACACGCGTGGCGAAAAAAAAATTTATAGCGTTAGTCATCTCGGTTTAGGTAATATCTGTGTTGTTGGCCGTTAATGGTTTTATCTAAAATAAAAAATATTTTGCACTTTTTTTTATAATTTGTATTTATTTTATTTATTTCACTTTCATATATTCGCTTGAAATCAGTTAACTATATAAACTGGTTTTTTTTAAGCGACAAGAGTAGCGGCACGTCCACCTGATGGCAAGTGATACGCCCGCCCAAAACAACGTGGCGCTAGGTTAAATGGTACGCACTGCACTTTGCGCGCGTCGCCAGTCACATAAAAAGTGGAGTCTCGTTAGCCCAGTAGTTACACTAGCCACTGCGCCCTTCAGATTGGAACACAGTAATGTTTGCACACTACCGTTTGGAGGCACCTACCTCTACTTAGACGGCCTCCGGCTACAGAGAGTTACCACCGGCGTTTAACATCCTCCTCCGCGTAGAAGGTTTAAGAAATATATGAAGTATAACCTGTTCATTTTTACTGGCATCGAATCGGTAACCCGTGTCGCTCTAGCCGCCGGCGACGTCCACCCCGCCGCCGGGGCGACCTTGCGTGAATCAGTTTCATAGCCGCTAAAATTATCAGCCATCAAACGGACGAATTTGAGAATACTTTTAACGGAGAACGTCGCTTGGTGCGCGTGCGCACAAGTCGAAATAAATTTGCAATTAACCTTTGTAGATAATTACATATTAATTACGATATCTTCTCTGCATTACGCGGAAACACAAGGCGAGGTTTTCCTTATAAAAATTATAAAATGTTATCATTTTAAACACGGGTATCATCATCATCAGCCGATAGACGTCCAATGCTGGACATAGGCTCTCACCCAAAGATCTCCATATCGATTGGTCACGCGTTGCGCGCATCCAGTGGGTTCCCTTGATTCTCACCAGATCGTCGCTCCACCTTGTGGGAGGCCTCTGGACACTACGTCTTCTACCGGTACACGAAACAGTTATACCTCGTGAATCCTTGAATGAATCAGTTTGTAAGACGCTGTTGGGGCACAGGCCTACCCTCAATGTGAAGGCGATGGGTCCATAGTCACAACGCTGGCCCAATGCGGATTGGTAACTTCACACACACTCCTTCGAATAAATTCTAATGCATGTGCAGGTTTCCTCGCCATGCTTTCCTTCACCCTTTGTATTTCGCTGTTCTTGCTGAGGTTCACAAATGTACACAATGTACATAAATATTAAAGTCATATCGGTACATGCCAAGATTCGAACCCGCGACCTTCGGAATGAAAGCCGCACGCACAAACCATTAGGCTAGCGGAGCATCATCGATTTGCTTAAATAATTGTTTCTCTAAAAAAAAGGGTGAAACGGCGCGTAAGACTCCGGAACGAAATATACAAATCGTGTGGGGCTCCAGCTTCAGCGTTTATTATTAAAATATTCTGTCCCGAGTTGTTGTAATGCTGTCTCCGTGTACCTGCGACTGCACAGCTGCAAGTGCGGTGGACCTCCGCCGATTAGGTTCGCCGATGAAGCGAGCGGTGAAGCACCAGGAATTTTTTTTTAACGATTGTGAGATTCATCATTATCATTAGTCGCTAAACGTCCACTGCTGGACATAACCTTCCCCCAAAGATCTCCTTATCTATTATTTCTCTGCTGCTCGCAAAATCGCCAACCACTAGGGGTCGTCGTCTATAGAGGTTCATATTGGAACGATACGGGCCTTTTCTTACCACGCTGGCCCAATGCGGGTTGGTGAGAGCTAGAGCCTCGTCTGTAGATTAGCAGGTTGCACTACGAGCAGGTGAGGTTTGCTTTGGGTCCCTGAGTTCTTATGTGGGCACCTTATACTTACACATTGTGAGATTTAAACGTATTTTTATCAGAGATACTTTGTAAATGAGAGCGTATAAGTGAATATAAAAATGCGAGAGCCTGTACGTTTCCATCGGGAGCACCCGCCAGGGAAATCGAGGGCACCGCTGATAACGGTGACGTTCCTGCTCGTAAGCGAGGCCCCACCGACTCCCCTCGGTACACACGGTACACACAGTACACACGGTACTAGGCCATATTGTGCGTGCGTACAAAGACACAAAATCTAAGAGAATCTAAAATACACGAACTGAAGTTTGTATTTTTTTTTATTTAATTCGAGGAAGCGACGAGACAAAGGAGATGTTCAGACGATGGTAAATGATAAACCTCCCTATAACAATGTAGCGCTAGTTAGGATGGTATACACAGCACAACTTTGTGTTCGTCGCCTTGGGATATAAGACGCCTCTTGACCAACCGGAACATAGTAATGTTTGCACAGTGCTGTTTGGCGGCAGAAATAAGAGCTGCGGTGGTAACTACCTAGACGGTCTCCGGCAGCAGAGACCTACCACCATTTAAGCAGGTTCTTTCGTGTCCTGTGTAGCCACCATCAACCATATTATAAACCAACTACAACGACATACTAAGTCCTGTGAATAAACATGGACGAGCTGGAGTATACAATGTAAGCATTCCTCCTTGTCTTCGTTCACGCTTAGCATCGTGTTAAATTTTGATCATATGGTAGGTTAGTAGCCAATACAAATAAAAAAAATGGTATGGGTGTAAGGGGTGGACCCTGCTGAATAATAGACGAGGCTCTGACCACCCACCAACACGCACTGGACCAGCGTGGTAAGTCAAGGTTCAATTTCGCTCAATGAACTCTGGGATTTTTTGAGAGAAGGCCTATGTCCAGCAGTGGACGTCTATCAGCTGATGATGATTAAATAAAAAAAAATCGTATTGCAAAATAAAAAATAAGTAGTAATGGGAAGCATTTCTCACTAAACGCGCCCTTCATCTTCACGTAGCGGCGACTGAATAAATTATGAAAAAACGAATACAATTTATTCAGCCGCTGCAATATTGAAGGGCGAGACGCAGCACCACCACCACTTCATAGCGCGGCGGAGTTATTACGTAAACGTCCCATCAGGCAGGCAGGCAGTATTCGCGCAGTCATCACAAGTCTAGACTAACCTAGAGTTTAATTGTAAGTGTAAATTCGTACCACAAACCCGTTGCAGCCGACAAACAGTGATGCGGTACATACAGTGTTCCGGTTTGACAGGCCCTGTAGCTAGTGAAATTACTGTGGTAATGAGACTTAACATCTTGTGTCCCATTCGACGATTAACTAGCACAAAGTCACAGAATAAATCATCTTAACTAGTGTCATCATCAAGTAGTGTCTTATTAGTATCATCAAAAAAAAAAAAAAAAAGAATCGTTATAATTTCACGAACCAATCATGATTTTCATGCGACAGTTGACTGTCGAAGCAGACTGGTGGTGATTGGCGAGTGGCTCATTTAAATATTCATATATTTCTTCATCATCATCAGCCGATAGACATCCACTGCTGGACATAGTCCTCCCAAAAGGATCTCCACATACGGTCAGTATGAATTTCGGTATCGCTGGGCATTAGAGGTTGTCGTATATGAGGGTTCATATGGCGGGGATTTGGACCATATGTCACCACGCCAGCCCAATGCGGGTTGGTGGGAGCCAGAGCCACGTTTGTTGATTAGCAGGCTGCACCACGAGCTGGTGAGGTTGGCTTAGGTATCGTGAGTTGTTGTGCGGGCCCCCTTACACCTCTTTATATTTCTTTACAAAACCAATACTCACCATTGGGCGGCGTCAGCGCGTAGCCGTTGTCCTCCGCCCAGCCGACGGGGTGTATGTACGGTGACGTGGAATCCGCCCAGTAATCGTACGCACGATCCCAGCTGTCAAAGCTGACGAGCAGCCGGTGCTCCAGCATGTCCGCCACGCTCGCCACGCACACCATGTCGTTCTGCAAATCCTCCGCCTCCAGTTTCATGCCGATGCGGAACCCGTTAGGCTTCACAGTCTGTGCAATGTTTTTATTTTCAGTCATAATATTTTTATCTCAAATTAGGCAATAAAGCAAGAAATTAAGTCATAAAACATATTATATAGTATTCCTTTATAACATACTATATAAATATTAATTGTATAATAATTTAAATGATGTTATTTAAAAATAAATGATTAAAAAACAACTAAATAATTAGGTAGCATTCATGTTAATGTACACTGATGTCAACCTAAAAAATTTTGTATGCTCATCATCATCATCATGCGACAGACGTCGGCTGCTGGACATAGGCGTCTCCCAAAGATCTCCACATAGATCGGTGGATTTCGTATGCCTTTATATATATAAATTAAAGTAATCAAATATAACAACTAAACAATAGTTCCACAAAAAATTTTCTTTAAAAATTTCAATAAAGAAAAATAATTATTATTTTTGTGAAGTTTCTGTGAAGAGAAGACATTGAAAGCCTTTTAAGTACACTACAAATACGGGATAAGACGTAACTGACCGTAGTGGTGATGTGAGAGAAGAGATGCCTCGGTGCAGCGATAGCCCGCATCTTCTTGAGGTAGAGCGGCCAGGAAAAGGTTGCCGGCGCGTAGCCTGCTGGCGGCTTCAGCGCGCGCCCGTTGCGCTCGCACCAGCCCGCCGGAAAGATGTCCACCGAGTCCGCATTCACCCAGAAGTCGTACAAGTCCGGGTACTCGTCGAAGTGCAGCCGCATGCGGTAGCCCTGCACCTCCGCCACCGACACCACGCAGAACAGAGCTGGGTGCTGCGGGTCGATCGCCTCCAAGCGCATGCCCACCTTGAACCCGTTCCGATTGTATGGGAACGGATCCTTAAATAACTTCACTGGCGCCGCCTTCGCTTTGCAGATGTCTAGATAGCGCATCCATGAAAATCCGTTCTTGCCGCACATCCACGGATACTTCTCATCTTCGATCAAGTCTTCGCTCATTTTAAGTAAAGCCGCTTCCGTTAACTGCGCATCTCCAGAGTCATAATGCTTGGGTGAAACTTTACCATCCTTGATTTCTTGCATTGCTTCAGACTCGGACATCTGCTTCCTCATCAAGAGCTTCTTCATCTTGTTTCTCTTTTTCATCAATTCAGCTCTCTCTTTATCCTTCTTCTTTTGCGCCGTCTTCTGTACTTCCGTTTGGCACGCCGAACTGCAGAACTTCGGGGTGATAAATTCTGCCGCCATCCCGTGGCACCCGCAGCCCTCGCATCTGAACAAGTCTTCGGGGGACGCTGATTTCTTTTCCTTATTGGTGTTTTCGTTCTTGTGCTTTAACGACGTCAAATTGTTGTTTTGGCTCACCATCACTTTACCGCTTTCGAGACTATCAACCAAATCGATAAGGCCGAATTCATTCGTTTGGAATTGCAGTCCGCTACCTTGAAGATGAGCTACACCGTTGCTCCATATTAGGCCTGGTGGATCCTCTTCAGAGGCTGGCTCGCTACTGTCCTTACGTTTCAAACTATTCCTCGAATACTGTTCTAGGTTCTGATACAAGACGTCGATGCTCGCCTCCGGAATTAATTTGATCTTATCCTTATCATCCTCTAGATCTGAATCACCAATGTTAGTTTTCAAATCTAAATCTTTATCGAGCTTCTCATCGCAGAACAAAGAGGGCACACGGTGGTCGTCATTGGTGTCCAAGTCTATATGACCTGCTAAATGGTTTTCTTTTATCTGCTGTGGATTTGGTTTACTAGTTTTATTACCGAAGTTTTCGTTGCACAGCGAGATTCGCCTCTTTAAGTTCGCATTGGAAACTTTCCTCTCGCCATTGTCGGAGTTGGAGCGGCGGAGGATTGCCGGCGCGGCGACTGGTATTGGCGCCATGTCCCTATCAATGATATTCTTATTTAACAAACTTTTACTTTTCTCTGGTATTGCTAGAGTGAATGATTTTTCAAGCGTTTGTCCACCTTCTTCGTCAGCTATCGAGACTGTGTATATGTCATCATTCATTGATGAATTAGTATCTGGTATAGACAGAGTGTATTCTCCCTGTTCTCCAGTGGGTTCCGCTCTCGAACCTGGTATGGACATGGCAAAAGATTTTTCATTCTTCGGGCTTTGCGGAATCGATATGTCTTTACCATTTACATTCACCAAGTTGGGTAGCGGCTGCAGGGGCGGCATGTCCGCGGCTTCCACAGATGGAGTATCCCTCATGACTGTAATATTGCCTTGTGGATCATTTTGTATTTGTCCATTTGCAATTTGTAAATTTATTATGGGACCTTTAGATGCCATTGTGCCTGGCAAGGTGACGGGCAGAATAAACTTTGTATTTTGTATTTTAGGCATATTCATTGGAGTCAGGAAAAGTTTTTGATTATTTGGATTGATAGTCTGTTGGTTACTGGATATAAGTATTGACTGATTTTCTGTCATGCTTTTAGTATTTGGTTTCTTCATTGACCCTAAATATGCAATTGCCTGTTTCGCCTGTGTCATTGGAGCAATACTGACGGGGACCATCATTTTATCACTTGTCTTGGGCTTCTGAATGACAATTGGCTGTGAAGCATTTGTGGGTGCCAGTATAGATGATTTATTATGTCCCTGCGGCTTTGATATTTGGTTTGGCTTATTCATATTTGATATTAGGTGAATATTTGAGTTAGTAGGAACCTGCAATAAAGAAGAATATATTAATCTGTGCTAAAGGACAAATTAAGTTGCACTATCCATAATTTTCAAATTGTTGAATTTACATGAGAGGGGGAAGAGTCATAGAACCTGTCATTTGAAAATTTTTCTTATGATATGAATGTAATAAAACTGAAATTAACTGTAGAACAATGTTTTTAAATTACCTAAGATCCTTCATGTTTACCTTAAAACATTATGCACAACATTTAAATAATTCATTCAAGTTTTATGAGAAAGTTTATTTATTCCATTCATCTAACAGTACATGGTCACTACCTCATACCATATAAATTTTTTGATATTTTGGTAGCCTAACATTAAATTCATATTATCTGATATCACAGATTTTCCTCCATTTTATTCAATGTTTTTTAATTATTAAATATTTTCAACATAAAACTTGGAGTCTTATCGCAAAACACTGCTTGAAATATAACTGATCAATAACTACATTATATTATCACTAACAAGTAAAACAACAACCAGGTGCCAATGTTCTACAATTTGATAAATAATTTACTTGCAGCCAGACATCAAGGACTACTGGATCACAAGTTTGCTCATGTTTGATTGGTAACTTTAACCTCGAGAATATATGTTAACTTGCCAACCAGACAACAATATGTTAAGTGTAACAAGATATAAAATTATAACATTACAAGAATACACAAATATTTAGATTTTATACCTAAATAATACATTTCCTCCAATTACAGCAGCTTTGAACATAATTAGTGTTGTATCTTATATAAACATTGATTGACTCCACAATAACAATGTTTCAATTGTTATAGAATGTGCATAACATTAAAACAATTTGCAATTAGTCATTACATTAAATATAATTTACAATTGATTAAAATTTTTATACATAAAAACAGAAGATTTTATTCAGAATTAAATATTTACAACACTGACTAAAATAATTCATAAAATAAATATGTTGATAAAGAAAAACTAAATCATAAATTTCATATTAGTAGTTATTGACTGCTGATATAGTGAAATATATTAAATAAATATAATAATTGATGTGGTAGTTATTTGGAATAAAAAATTCTGGTTTAATAAGCAGTTATATTTAGATTGAATATATCAGAATGATTTATGGCAAAAAAAGACAAAGATAAATATATAATAAATGTTACTACACCAAGCATATTTACTAGTTTCATGATACAATAATTTTGAAGACCCTTTATGGGCAATGCTCCTGTAGCAAAAGATATACATACATTCATATATATATATATATATATTATATATATCAGTAAAATAATAATGTAATTTGTTACTTACTGGTCTTCTCACTATGATCTGTGGTGGATTCCCACTGGTACTGGCTTGGCTTATCACTTCCGTGCTTGTTACAGGTTTCAAACCAGTTGGTGTCTGGATATAGACCACATGCGGCACATTTCTTTGTGGAGCACGAAGCACTGGGCCTGAGCTACCATTACTAGGTAGAGCCAACTGTATTGCGTTGCTAGGAGAGTTTGGTATTTGTACTACAGTTGAATTCGATGCAACTTGCATTTGAGATATTGAGGTTGTGTTATTCATTTTAACTTGAACTCCTGTTGAGTCAGGAATTTGGAGCTGAGTTGAACTCGACACATTCATGTCAGTATTAACATCAATATTACCAGGCCTTGCATTTGAACCCATATGAACATGGATTATTGAACTGTGCAATGGTTGAGGATTTTGTAACAATGGCATAGATGGCAAAGTTTGCCCTGTCAACTGAATATTCTGACTAACAGGGGGCAATTGTAAAGGAACATTGATTGTATCACCAGCTGGCAATTGTACAGGTACATTGGTTGTACCAGAAACCTGAAGCGGGAGACTAACAGGGTTTATTTGTAACGGCATGGTACTTGTTGCAGCTGACAGTTGAACTGGAACATTGATGTTAGAAGTGGATCCAGGTATTTGTACAGGTACATGTACTGTGGATAGCTGGAGGGGATATGGTGAATTATTTGTGTGAATTTTAACTGGAGCTATTGAATGTGTAACTAAATTATGAGTGATTGGCATCGAGCTCTGAGGCGCCTGCACCGAGGACACGATCATGCTGCTCGAGATTGGCGCCTGAAAATAGTTAAACCAATGTCAATGGGGGCATACAATATTTGTTGCAAACTACGAGAGTAGTTCAACTCACGCGCAATGTGTTTAAGAGCACATTATGCTGCGAACTGTTTTGTGATATATTTCCACTGAAGTTCGTATTAATGGCCTTTAATAATCTTTTTTTCAATATTTCTGTTTTCGGTTCGTCAAAGTTTTGAAGTGCATTATTGTGCTGCCCTTCCATTGCTCGCCCCCAAAAACATTAGCCGAATCATTACCGTTGTTTTAATTAACTTTTACAATTCATTATTGACTACCTGTAACGTTTTTAAAAATAAAATTTTGTCAACTAAAAATTATCTCATCGCATAACTCACTTTAAAAATAATTAACACGCATTGATAAAGTTTGTTAAAACATAAATTATCGTAAAAAAATTATATTATTAATTGATTCGCATTAATCAAAATTATAACATTTTTCTTTCGCGACTATCGCACTCTATCAATTGTGCAGCTACTTTTGCAGGACCACAACCTTTTAAAAAGAAAAGTTCTCGAAAGACTAAAACATCAGTTTGTTACTTACATTTAGTACTTTGGGGATAAAGAAGAATTTTCTCGGTAATATTCTACCAATTACAAATCCATTGTCGTCTTTTAAACCACTAAAGAAAAATAAATTACGTTCAGCAAAGCGACGAATTTTACCTGCCTACACAACTGGTAATAATTCTGACAACATAGCCGAATTATTACAGCGTTTCTTAGGTTGGTACTTTCGAAATTTTCGGCCAATCAACTTCAAGCATTTCTATGACGATGCTTTCGCGCCCGATTATTCAGCTAAAAAAATGAAAGATAAGTGCTACAAAATTAACATAACTATACAATACATAACAAACTATAAATGACGAGAAAAAGGATTTTGATTTTTAGTTACATAGGGCTCCAAGTAAATAAATCATATCAACTGTTAAATTTTGTGCATTTTCTTTTGTTTTTTATTACTAAGGCTAAATATTACACAAACAATGTTATATTTTCGTAATAAAGTATGAAAAATGTTAAAAAAATATATTACTTTTTGTTACGTAATTAAATAAATTTCACATTATATGTAGTAATAAACGGTATGGCTTAAAACATCTATTATTCTTCAAGTAATATCTATGTCATTTTATTGTAAACACAATATAAACAGGAAATACCGGAATCGGAAATTAAATACCTACCACTCCATTTAAGTTAAGAATTCAGCGTTACGTTCCCGCTACGAGTTTCCGTTTTACTATTTTCCGTTCGGATATTTAATGTAAATATAAAATACATGCAACTTGAATATTTCTAAATAAACAAAACTGATTCAAAGTTTCAAAGATATTTGGAATCAATCACTAATATTCATATATGAAATAGACCGAAAATTAGTAATACGTAAATGAATAAAATAAATATTTTAAATAAAATGGAAAAATTGTGTATCCGAGTTGAAATATGAATATCTGTTTTTAACCAATGGCCTTCATGATATAGGAACAAAAAAAACTAGTACTGAGCAACAAGTGTTTTTTTTAGATATTTACAATGCATCTTATTACGTAAATGTAAAATGTTTTACTACTTGTATTTTTTTGCTTAAGAAGAAATTATAAAAAATCAGTAATTTAATAATTACATATTTTTTATTATTCATGTAAATATATCCTATTATTAAAGGTAATCGAGGGTGATGAAAACGATTTTTGGGCGATTTGTGTAAGATTCTGCAATATGCCATATGTATCTAAAAGTAAACATACTACACTCAACAAAAAGGAACGCCCTTTTCTAATTGTGATAACATAAAATTTTTAGTTTTTTATTTCATTTACTTTTTGGCAAAAAACCTAGTAGGTGTTGCTGCACTACATAAAAAATCTCATCAAAATAAGCAACTGTCAACTTCTGAGATATTACTTTCATAGGCAATTGAAAATATTACCAAATATAATCATCATTATAAGGTTTACAGTTTTGATAGTGTAAATACGTTCTTTCACGCTATCTACATTTTTTTAAAGGTATGCACAGAAATTAAATTGATTTTACAACTTGTTCCCATATTATTATGCGCGATAATTTATTTTTATGCAAGTTGATGAAAGTACGATTCTTTCGCAAGGTATTGCCGGTTTTATTTCTTTGTGATCGGTAATTATTATTTATGAAATATGTATGTAGTTTTATTATTATTTTTTTTACCCCGAATAGGACTGCAATTATAAGGCGTAAATAATACTATGTTGTAGAATATGTTAATATACAACGATTATGAAAGTATATGGAATTAATATATATCAACATAATAATAAAAATGAACAAGAGAAATACTACTAGACTTCATAAGTGATGGTCAAACAACCAGTCTTTCATTACCATCTAGCTTGTGAGGTAAACTGATTGACTGTGTTCTCAGTTATTATAAAAAAAATCCAGTCATTTCTTGATCTGCTCATCTATTTTTACTTTTTAGTGATTCACAATTCTATTCTGCCTGAATTTACATTATTCTGCAGACATGAGTTGTTTTTAAGTTATAAGATAAAATAAAAATTTATTAAAACATTCAATATGCAGTGCTTGTAGTTTTCATTTTTTATTTAGTAGTTTTACTATGCAGTACCAAAACATACTAGTTAGCAGAATGTAGTGTGGTACACTATAAATTTTTATCAAGTAAGAACTACTTCTCAAGTACAATTTGCACAAACTTTTGTGTTAATAATAAAAAAATTTTCAGAAAAGTGAATAGTTCCAGTGTACTACATTTACCCTGCTGGATGTTGTCGTTTAGACCATTTCTCATTATTTTTTCATTAAAGAAGAACAAAAATATCTTGACTTCTCTTCTTCTCGTTGTTAAAACAGCAGATTTTAAAAGTAAACTATATTCTTTTTTATCTGATGGTGCTATATAAGATGATACAAACTCTACATTGTACTCCTCACCTTGCAATGTAAAATGTTAAGTCTAGTTACCCCAGTAATTTCACTAGCTATATCCCTTTAAATTGGGACACAACAATGTATGCACAATACTGTTTGGTGGCAAAGATTGAAGGAGCTGTGATGGTACTTAGCTAGGTCTCCAGCAACAGAGCCCCTTTTCTTTTGTTTCGGGGGGAAATTTTCGAAGGACATCATGCTTCTGGGGGGATATCAGGGTTATGTGAGACTTCTACTCACTACAACCTCCATGGTGGTTTCCTTCAGTACATTCGGAGAGGCTCTGGGATCCCTTATAGAATGCACTGGTGCCTCTCTACACTCGCTTTGAACATGTTTCTGATGGGGGCTTAACTGTCCTAGACTGTCCCATACAGGTTTGCTTGTTGAGCGATAAGGGCCCCCATCTTCAAGGCACACGAAACTCCTAGACCCATTTAGTTGCCTTCTACGACAGGCAGGACTTACCTTAGTCCTATTCTAACGAGCCCGAGACTATAGGGCTCCAACAACAGAGACCTACCTTCACTAAAACATGTTGCTAAGAAAATGTGGAAAGTCTTAACCTAATAGACCTTTGACCTATTCTTTTAGTTATTATGTTTAAAGTAAAAATATTCTGCTTCTTAGGTAGCTGCTTTCGGATGCTGAAAGTAAAAGATGAGCAGCCAACACCAGTATATGACAGTGAACAACTCTCCCAGCACAAGAGTGGGAGATATTGAACACATAAGTTAGTATATCACAGTTAATATTTCATCTGCTTTTACACCTGTAAAAAACTGAAATTGAGGCTCTAAATACAAATAGTTTGTCTTAACCCTCTGTTTTATATAATAAGCTTTTATTCAAATACTTTACATGCTTCTCTATCAGGTCACCTGTCCGAACACATTGGATCGCTCTGCCTATCATCGGAATACTCTGATGTGACATTGATTGTTGAGGGCCAACGTATCCCTGCCCATAAAGTGATCCTTGCTGCAAGCAGTGATTATTTTCGGGCTCTACTTTATGGAGGCATGAGGGAGGCTAATCAGGTGGATGTCCATAAGTTGCTTAATTATTATTTCTCATTTAAATTACTGTAATTAAGTTATTGAATGTTTAAATGTGGAAGTGGTATTTCTAATAACACATGTTGAAAGTATACTTCTTTTACTTAATTATGGAATTACTAATTAAGTCAAAACTTTGCCTGTTGGGCATTTCAAAACTGATTATTTTACATACAGGCGGAGGTTGAGCTGCAGGCACCGCTACAGGCTTTCAAGGCACTGTTAAGATATGTTTATTCTGGTAAGTTGTTATTAGACTATTACTAGATTTATATTTGCTTGTGCTTATGATATCTAATTGTAACCTCTATTGACTTGGTGCACATTGATACATTTCATGTATAATATATAGGGCACATGGGTTTGTCCTTGCTTCGCGAGGATACTGTACTCGACATGTTGGGGTTGGCGCACCAATTCAACTTCCAGGAGTTAGAGGCTGCCATATCGGATTACTTGCGGCAGGTGCTCGCGCTGAGGAACGTTTGTGCGGTACTCGACGCTGCTAGGTAATGTACTTTCAATGTCAACAATAATAAAAGATTTGATTCATTTGTTATAGATTCTGCACTCGAAACAGCGGCCGGAAATGTTCCGATGTTTAAAGTAAAAGGGAGGTTAAGTGGTGGATAGATGAAGTTGATCATGATGATTTATTGTAGAATTTACCGGTGGCCGTCAGTCTTTATTGCCGGAAACTATCTAGGTAGGCCCAGCTGCTATTTCTGCTACCATACAGTAGTGCGAAAACACTTCTGTGTTCCGGTTTGAAGGGCGCTGTAGCTAGTGTAATTACTGGGTTAACGAGAATCAACGGCGTACGTCTGGAGCTACGAGGGCAACGTGGTGCAGTATATATCATCCTAATTACCGCCACGTTATTATGGGTAGGCGTATCATTTATCTCATCAGGTGGCCGACCCGCTCGTCTCATCGCTTAACTGAATAAAAAAAAGGTGAATGCAAAAGGAGACATTTCTTACCCTTTTTAAACGCATTAATAGAAACAGGCAGATTTTACAGAAACATTATCTTATTCATATGCAAAACTTAAGTGTGTGCCAGGTTGTCGCCGATAGCTGATTGGTTTCTTGATGTAACAGTGCCAGCCAACGGAGCGAAGCTGGCGCGGGATTCAAATACTCCACATGCGCTGATACCGTGCATGCAATTATCATTGTTAAATTCTTATTAGAAGGTTTCAATGTAACTAGAACAACAGTCAAATCTGTTGACTGCCAGACTTTTACTACTATATCATAATAAGATTTAATTTAATAATCTTCTTCTTTGTCGTAACCTCATGACTGAGGGACGTGACTATGGTGCGTTTAATAATATGCATTGTTTATTTTTGTGTTGTTGCAAAATGCCAAAGAAAATTTTTGATTATAAAAAATCAAAAATCATTGTACTTTACAAACTTATATTATCCTTTCGAATTCTTAAAGCCTAGTGGCTACTGAGTTTGAGCAACTCCTCAATTACTATATAGTATGGGTAAAAGATTCTTTATAAAAAAAAGTTACTCACCAGAAATAAAATAGGCTTCTGTAACATTATTCTGCTGTTCTGTCCCTTGGCTGCTTCAATCATTGCATTATATTACATTAAAATCTAAATATAACTCAATTACTTAAGTCCGAACATCTATAAAGCCTATATCATCAGATTAATTCTGCAGACTCTACGGGTTGGACGCATTGATGGACTACTGTTACAACTTCCTGGATAGGAATGCCACTGAAGTTCTTCAGCATGACTCCTTTTTGCAACTGTCAGTGGTAAGTATTGTTATATTTTTACATTATCGCTGTCTCAATTAAACGGTCTACATTTGGTTATGTTTACAAAAAAAAACAAGCGAATCATATATATATATGGTTTTTTGTATTATTGTTTCTCTTTTATGTTAAAACGATTTTAATATAGTATAATCCACGCATATTTCATACTACTTGCTAGTAAGCAGTATATACAATGTTATAACATTGCGCTCATTGCCTTAACATGTAGGTGATCACGTATTGACCCTTTTAGAGTTTTTAACTATTACTATCTAAAACCGGAACTGTCTGTCCCTGAGCGCTAGTGGTCACTGAGGTGGCACTGGTTAAGGACCAACAGGGACTGGTATTTAGTAAATTATATGTAAATTTTGCAGGAGGCACTGCAAGGGTTACTGGAGCGAGATTCGTTTTTTGCGCCGGAGGTGGATATATTCAAAGCGGTGTGTAGCTGGTTCAACGCCAACCAGCAGTGGGTCAAGTCCGAGAGTGGGATGATGCAGGTTGTAAGTGAAATACATTCACCACCATCATCGTTACATACTTGTCTTCTTAAAAAATAAGTGTTGCCGTATTAGTCGCGCGGCACCGCGAGGCATGAGTAAAGTGTCACGATGCGATATCTTGTCCAGGAGAAAATCTTGAAGTGCGTGCGCTTGACACTGATGAGCTTGGAGGAGCTACTGACTGTGGTGCGGCCATTCTCGTTGGTGACACCTGATATGCTGCTCGACGCCATACAAGAAAAGACGCAGACCAAGAGTACAGATCTACGCCACCGCGGTCTCCTACGTGAGTATTAGAATTATTCCTTTTTAATATTTATCAATGTAACCTTAAATTGTTATATATATATATATATTACGGGGATAGAAGTTATTCTATATGAGAGAGAGAGGGAAAGAAATAGGGAGAAGGAGGGAGAGAGAGACTATTAATATTTACGACTATTATTAGACATTAAGTTACTTTGCGATAGAGGCGCAGAGATGTCAGGTTTACCACACACAACATAAAAGTGAATGTTTCACCGTGCCGTTGGCAGCAGTGCCGGAGGAGAACGTGGCGACGCCGAAGCGCGGCGCGCGCGTCATATCCGGTGACATGCGCTCCGCGCTGCTCGACGGCGACACGGAGAACTACGACATGGAGCGTGGCTACACGCGCCACACCATCAGCGACGCCCCCGACAACCCCGGCATCCTGGTGCGCCTCGCCACTAGTACCATCATCAATCATCTGCGGCTCCTGCTCTGGGATCGCGACAACAGGTCACTCTTCGTCTTTCATATACTTTCGATCTGGTTAGAACTATGTGTTGAAGACTTGTCTTCGGTTTAGGTCGTACGCGTACTACATCGAGGTTTCGGTGGACCAGAAGGACTGGGTGCGCGTGATAGACCACAGCAACTATTTCTGCCGGTCCTGGCAGAACCTATATTTCGAGGCGCGAGTCGTACAATACATCAAGATCGTGGGCACCAGCAACACCGTCAACAAGGTCATTGAGCTTAAATCACCTAGCGTTTATTTCACGCAGGCGTGTTTTTAATCTAGGTTACAGTTAGGATGCAGGGGTTCAGTGAGTCACATCAGGGTTTTTTCAGTAAAGATTTTTATAGTACAGTTATTTTATTTTACTTTGTATTATATTGAGAGAGATCTTCCAGAGATTTTTCTATTTTCGATAGTTCACGACGATATATTGAAATTGATTTATGTGCCACAAATACTTGACCACAGCTATGCTCGGCACAGAGACTCTAGGATATTGGCATTTCATTTTTATCTGCTCAAAATTCAAATGCTATAACAATGTTAGGTTACTTTTTTTATTACCAGTTATAGTTTCTAATCACGTAGGCACATTGCTCGAAGGACCCATGGCCGAAGCGGCGATAAGGTCCTCGAGTGGTGCTCGCGTACCGGTAGACGTAGTGTCAGGACGCCAACCACAAAGTCGACCGACGATCTGGTGAGAATCGTGGGAACCCACTGGATGCGAGCAAAGTGGATCCATTGATGTGGCGATCTTTGAAGGAAGCCTATGTCCAGCAGTGGACGTCTATCGACTGTTGATGAATCAACTGATTCAGTACAATTTCAGAACTTTGATGAGATCTATTTTACTGGACATCTCCTAAACCTGGGCGGCATTCTAACTCTGCCATACATAGTTATGGAACTGATCACCTTTTGTTACAAGACAAGTATTATGCCACTGCTGCGAACTCTTTCATGGTACGGATGTTTATGTGGTTTGGTGCAGGTGTTCCACGCGGTGGCGCTGGAGGCGATGTACACGGCGCGCGTGCCGCCGCTCTGCAACGGCCTGGTGCGACCAACACATAACGTCGCCACGGTCGACTTAGCCGCAGTCGTCATCGAGGGTATCAGGTACGTCACCTGACGTGGACGACGGATGTGGACTGTCATATGCATCGGCTTTGAAGAAAGGACAAGTCCCGCAGGGGGTAGATAAAGCCTTTAGTAACTATGTAGTTGTACTATTGGTGGTAGGTCTCTGTTGCTGGAGACCGCCTAGGTAGGTACCAACCGTTGCGGTTCCTATTTCTACCGCCAAACAGTACTGTTCAACCATTACTGTTTTCCGGTTTATAAGGCCCTGTAGCTAGTTTAATAAGTGAGGTAAAAAGACGACATCTTATGTCTCCAGGTGTTAAGCACAATGTGCTGAGTGTATATGATTTAGTATTTTGGATTTTATAACTTTGTTAATCTATGGAAAGTTCCCATAAAGGCTGATCATCATATTATAGATTATACAACTGTTCATCTAATGTAAATAAGTAAAAAGGGAGTTCAGATTTAATTTCTTTTTATAATGTGGTGGGAGCAAAAATTTTTCTCAAGTGTTCATCCCTTAATGTTTTATGTTATCTGTATATCAATACGGTGTCATTTTAAAATGGTTAGTTATGGTTAATGAATTTTTTTGGTTACTACCGCGACAGTCGCTCTCGTAACGCCTTGCTGAATGGTGACACGGAACACTACGACTGGGAGCAGGGCTACACTTGCCACCAGCTCGGCTCTGGTGCGATCGTGGTGCAGCTCGCGCAGCCGTATATGCTCGGCTCGATCCGCATGCTCCTGTGGGACTGTGACTACCGGCACTACTCGTACTACGTCGAGACCTCGCTCAACTATTGGCACTGGGACATGGTCGCTGACCGCACCAGGGATCACTGCAGGTCACTATTTCACTACTGTTTAATCCTTACTGATGTAGCTTACCAATATCACTTAAAAGCATCATCTCTAATTAAACTTCCCTTGTGAAGCAGTTTGCGCAGATATTACTGTCTTATAATTTGAATAATGCTGTAGCTAGTGAAAATACTAGGGGTAATGTAGTAAGGGGTTATAATCACCTGGCGCAAAAGTTAACACTGCACAATTGTGTTGTAGAAATATCATAGTAATTGCTTCCCACACTTTGTTATCATATATTAGTATAATAATAAGAGCTCCTTTTAATGTTTCCACTGTTGGGACCTGAGTCTTATTATAAATGAAAAAACTATAAACTTTTGACTACTCGATCAATATTACCTGTAATGGCGTTTGTGATTAATTAAGCTTATTAGTAATCACAATATTGCAGGTCATGGCAGGTGATCTACTTCACTCCGAGGCCCGTCTCCATCATACGAATCGTCGGCACACACAACTCTGTCAATGAGGTAACATCCTCTTAAATTTTATTTATTTTGAGCTGCAGCAAGTTGAGGAATGTGATATAAATAAGTTTAAACACTTTACCATAAACAATATTCAACTTCAGTTCACCACCAGCCCGACCATAAGTTATTAGCAAACACATGCTTTACTACCAGGTACCAGTTCATTTTTTCTTAATGGTAAACTGTCAGGCCTTCAAGTAAATTCAGGATATAGTGAATATGAAAAATGAGTCATTCTATGTAACTGTTGCTAGTATTGCACTATCAGCATTAGGCTACTTATCATCATCGGCCGAAAGACGGCCACTGCTAAGCTCACCTATGAAATTATACATGCATAGGATCGGAATCGAAGTTTACGGTCTACTAGTATGCATCCGCCTCCTTAAGACCTTACCGTCCCTGTAGCATGGCCTCGTTGATACCGCCAGAGTAATGTGCTCAATCTATTATCATTTAAAGCCAGTAATACCTCGGTGTCTATGTGCAGGTATTTCACCTGGTGCACCTGGAGTGTCCGGCACAAGTAGAGGAGCCGCGCGAAGACCTTGCTACCAAGAAGCAGCGCAACGAGCGAGACGGCACGCGCAACGCTGCTGGTGAGCATATACATAATATGTATGCGCATGTACACGGTACTCACGATTGTAGACGAAAACGTTAAAATATTGTACGTAACACAGGCACCAGTACGAGCCCTAAGCGCGTCCGTCCGACCTCACCGACCGGATCAGCCGGCTCCACCGAATCAGCTGGATCCGGCGGCACGGCTCGCTCGGCAAGCTCTGCCGGCTCGGCCGGTTCGCGGGGCGTTCTCCCCGCTGAGACCGCCAAGGAGGCAGCCGAAAGCTACGAGGAGTGAGGGTGCACGCTGTCCTACTGCAACTGTGTGTAGACTCTGACATCTTTTCACCATCTACAGTTTCATACTGCACCTCGTGTACATCGTGTCGTGTAGCTAAGATCCCTGATGATTTATTTTGAAACTGTTCTTGACGTACTTGTATATTAATTTATCGGTATAATAATTATTTACATCTGAAAGATGTCGTCGTTAGCCGCCATTACGGACACACATCGACATATGTAAATATTAATGCCTTAAAGCATTTTACACATAACACATTGACCGAGTGATTTTAGCTAACAAAACTACACTCATAGGAAAATGGCCTCCATCCAGTCTTGCAGAAATGGAAAAAAATATTTGATCGCTGATTTATGGGAGCTGGAGCTAGAAGCAGTAAAGTTTGTGATAAGCTGATAATAAATGTGTGCAACAGTGACCGAACGCAACTGCTTGATGCCAAAGTTAAAGATAATTTAAACTTCATTTGTGCAGTTAATAAACACATACATCATTTGTGCAGTTAATAAACACACGCATCGATTTTGTATCAAACTCATGTGAGGACATTTAATGAGAACAAATTAATGTTGAAAACATTAACTTACAATATTTATTATGCGGACTGAGTGAGAAATGATTATAATAATTTCAAAATGCATTGATAATGAACTTGTGTGAGAATATTTTAATAATATGTGCTGTCATTTAATGACTTTTACTATGATTTACTTCAAATCATCTTCACTTGCATGTGGACGACCCGTGGGACTCTGGCTATATTTAATATAAGCTAGTATGTATATGTCAACTTTAAAGTTATAAATTGAGAATGTCATTGACTCCTTCTCACTAAGCTGTAATGATAAGCTCTATCGTACACATCTAGTGCACGCACATTTGCACATACAGAAGTGTAATGCTGTAAGTTTACACAGTAGCACCTTTTTGTTGTCTTTGAAAACTGCTTCACCAGACACATACATACATAGAAAATTGTATTTATTTCCATACATTTTATTTTTTTTTTCATTTTTTTACACTAAAATTAATTTCATAAAGTATACACTCGACAAAAACACTTACATAGAATTTTTCATATTTATATTGATATACAATATTTTTTTTATATCCTTTAAAAGGGCTGTTAGAGAAAAAATAATACAAGTCTATTCAATTTATTTTTACCGACATTTGATTTAAATAAAACTCAATATAGTTTTTCATATAAAATATATCTTTGTGAATCCAGTCCCAAAATATTCATCATTTGTCAACTTTTTTTATTCTAAATATTAAGAAAATAAAAAGATGGCTGATGAATATTTCTATTAAGATTGATTTCTTAAAAGTAAATTGTGCATATTTAAATTTTATCAAAATTGATTTGTAGCAATTTCTTTTAGTTATTTAGTTTGTAAGTTTTATACTTTCTAGTCTATATATAGCTAACCGACGATTTTTAAATATTATATTCTTATCAACTTTATCTTACAAAATTACTAATTTTATAAAATTGTACAACTGTTTTATTTAGTACATTTTTAACGAAAATATAATCTTTTGAAAGATCTTTCAATGATTCAGCTCTACAAATAAAACAAGTAATATTATGTTCTTAAACATACTGCAAAGCTGTTTTATACTGAAGTCGTTATGTTTTTTTTTATTTATTGCTTAATTTAAAAAAATTATGGCCTAAATAACTTTATACTTATGAATAAGGTTTCATCAACATTTCAAAGATTTTTTAATCGTCACACTGTTCACCGAGTTTCAAAACAGTTTAGTCTTTTAAGTTCTTGTGTTAACATAATGCTTACAAATTTTACTAAGCCATATTAATTTTTGTATACTTATATGTAAAATTATATTAGGCTCGTATTTTTGGAGTTGATGCTGTATCCCTTCTTTTAAATGAAAAATGCATTACCAATTTGAATACTTTTCTACAGTATAACATTGTTGCTAAGTGTAAAGGAATGCAGTCGGTTTATTGAATAACCATTGAGTGTAGTATTGGTTTGATGCAAGAGTGGGTATGGAGTACAGTGCAAGTTATTAATATGTACTGAATCTTTGTTCACAGCATATTTTAATATCACACAGTACTGGGTAGTACGCCAGGTCATATAATTTTAACGTGTTATTATTTTAGGTCATAAATTGAATGAACAAAATCTAAGGAATGTTCTTGTTATAATATTCGCATGTTGTGTATCAATATAACTTTCACTTAAAACATATTCATGTTGATATACTGCAGTAATATCTGTTACTTGTTCAAAGAGATAAAAATGTAAAAACCTTTATTTAAAAATACCCATATATGTGTAATTATTTTCACGGTGATGGAACAAACGGTAGTTTAGTAATCTCGCTCAAACATCCGTTTTTACATGTAAAACATAAATAGATTTCTTCACACTTTGTAATTGAATATATACTCTAAACTAAGTATGAAGGAACATATAAATATAGGATTTATCATTGTGGTCACCACTACTATCAGTTTTTTTAACCATTGGATTAAATTATTTTACTATGTTAAGTTTTAAAATCGTTGAATTAATTAACGGACAAAGAATAAAATATTTTTAGTTTTATTTAAGACATTTGATAAGCATTAACCATGTAATGATTTTAATTACTTTTAAGAGTTGAGGTCATTGAATTGATTGCTGTGATATTGAAAGGCTTGTGGAAGCAGGGCAGAGGAGTCGAGGATTTAGCTATAATGTTTTTAGTTGTGATTATGGTAGGCTATAAGAACAATGTAAAATTAAATGATTTTCAATAAAGCTAATATTGTGTAAATGATCTGTTATAACTTTATTTGTATTATAGGTTATAAACCATAAGAAATAAAAATGGAGTAAATTTATTCCTTCAAAATTTATCTTCTTTTCTTTAAATTGCTGTGTTTTTGTTACATTGAAGTGAAAACATTAACATAGAAAAACAATCTTGAATGTATTTTATAGTTGAATTTTAAATTAAATTAATTAATTAAGACTTAGGTTCATACTTTGCATTGAGATAAATGCCTAGATTTCTTTCTAAATATTATAACATTCTTTTGCCAATAAATAAAAGTCTGTTAATTTCATACATATTTAATAATAATTATGTAATTTGGGGACCCCTTTCTCTTACGATAGCTTTATTTTGCTTAAATAATTTACTAGGTTCTACTATATTCAAATTATTAGCTTCAGCAAAATCATCTAACCTTTTCCGTATTAAACACTTCAGCTCCTCCAGAGAGCTTCCCTTTAAAGCAGAAATTCCAATTATATCATCAAAAGAAATCATTTTTTGTGGCCGCAGTTCTTCTGGTACATTATTAATAACATTACCTATATTTAATATAGACGCTTTAACATCCTTGAAAATTTCATCAGCACCATCTAAATCCATTTTATTTACTGCTAGTATAGCTGGTTTATCTAATAGCTCCTCATCATATAATTCCAACTCTTTGTTAAGCAGTAAAACTGTTTCTAAACATGACCTCATTGGATGTTTTGGTGATAGTCTAAAGCCATTTACATCAGCAATAAAAAGCAATAATTTTGTTCTTTCTACATGTTTTAGAAATTTATGACCCAAACCAATATTAATATGTGCCCCTTCTATTAAACCTGGCAGATCAGCTATGGATATTTGTCTCAGATCTTTATATTCAATCATTCCTTTATTTGGTTTAATGGTTGTGAATGGGTAACTAGCTATACGAGGTTTTGCCTTTGATAATGCTTTCAGCAGTGAACTCTTACCCGCGTTTGGAAAGCCTACAAGGCCTACATCCGCGATCAATTTCAAATCTAAACGCACATGATGTCTTTGTCCATAATGACCTAGAAATCTGTTGTCAGGATTGCCACCAGGCCCGCCCCTAGCCACGATAACTGTGTCTCCTTCTTTATCTATAGAACCAATAACTTTTCCATCTTCGTTATATACTGTAACACCGAGCGGCACTTCGAGTTTTACATCTGTACCAGGACTACCTACTATTTTTGTTTTGCGGCTATCTTCGCCATGGCCAGCATTGATTGTCTTTGCACGATATTTTGTCATAATATTTCTAAGGTTAGCATTTTGATTTCCAATGCAATAGATGCAACCTCCTTGCCCACCCAGTCCACCAAACTTGGGTAGGCCGGTGCCTCCCGTGCCCCCCTTGACATGTAATCTAACTGTGTCTATAAATTTACTACGTAAATAGACCCGTGGTATTTTTATATCCTTGGTCGCTAAACAAATCCTAGTTATGAAAACCATAATAAAAACTGTTAAAATTTATTGTAGTCCAACATTACTGTAACCAATAAATTTCGTTTTGACAAAGTAATGGTAAGGCGTATTTATCATGACATATATAAATCACAAGTATTTGAAGATAACAGATAACAGATCACTAACAGTAACATAGCTTGAAATAACAGAACAGCGAATAAAATAAAACAACTATTCTTAACTTTGTCTTTTATATAATATTGTCATAAGCTAAAACGAGACACGCCTAGTATTTATTTGAAATAAACTAAAATTATAGTGAGTCGTTTCATTAGAAGAAATTCTCATTGAAAAGCGAATTCTAAATTAGATCGTGTTATGTTTAATTTATTAATCTATCTCGCTCACACCTATTTGATAAACCGTTGTTAAAATGAGAAGCACCTAGTATTATAAACCGAAAAATACAAATTGTAACCTTACAAGATAATTATCCTCGAAACGTCATTCCTTGACCTTTCTTTGCATGATTTTTTCTTTATCGGTAAAATAAACCCAGGTAATATAATTCATGTCCAAATTTAGCGGACAAATGGTTAAAAAAAAATTGTATATATTTATAGTAAGAATTTAGAAAAAACCAATATGATGCAAATTTTTATCATCGTGCAAAGTTAGGTCATTAGCTTAGTACTAAATAAAAATAAAAGAGAATATCACTGGATACTTTTTTATTCTTTATGATAATTAACAAAACAATTATTAATTTTATTTAGACACAAATTGACTACATTTACTACAAGAAATTGTAGAATACCCTTTTAGACTTAGGATATTTACACCAAATGACCCACCCTCTGTTGGCCAATGTTCAGAACTTTATATCTTTTGAAAATGGAGGAGCTGGAGAAGTCTTTTTTCTTTTTGTTTCTTTACCGGTTCTTTTATTACAAAGAACATAGGTTAATTCATTTCTGAATTGGTTAATTGTAAGTAGATTTTTCTTATAGTAATTTCTTTCCATGGCATTTTTTCTATAAATTACCCATGCATTTATTTACTGCAAGATAAGTGAATTTTTTTTACGAAGGCTGTCATGTTCTGGGAGATCATTATTATCGAAATCTACTGATAACTTAATTTTTCCAAATTTATTCAATAGCATTGTTGAAGCAATTGGTTCATATTCAAATTTTGAGAACCAGTACAATCTTGTGCTGGAAAATTTCTGCACTGACATGTATAAAAGAATGCCAAAGAACTTATTTATGTCAGATTCAGTAAACGATGTAGATGAACTGGGGTTACCTTGTTTTATATATAGGCTTGTTTATTCCACTAATCTATAGACAAAATGCTCAGTAAAAAAATGGGTGAAACACTGGTATGGGGTTTCTAGTAGAGTTATCTCGTCAGGAGAAGTGAAATTACCCAAGAAAGTAGTTTTGTCCATAACATACACCATGTTCTTTTTTTCCATATCAACTTTCTTTTGTCACTGGCATAACTGAGGAAATAGATTGCTGATCGTTTACCTCCTGATCAAGAGGAGGATCAGTGTCAAAAGTTTCATCTACCATATCAGCAACTACAGTTTCCTCAACTTCATTATCTTCGTAATTTTTATCCTCCAAGTATTTTCTTAGTTCATCAGCGTCGTGCATCTCATCATCAAAGTATTTGTCATGAGACTATCTTGTGATAGCCAGCCGTCTTCTAACAACCGAGTGAAATAAGCTTCTTCTCATTTAGGGTTTTTTTAGAATAATAACAAATAATAAACAATGAGTAAAAATATTTTTTTCACACATTAGGAGATGAGTAACTGTAAAATCCTTTTAAGTGGTATTTTTTAAATTAAACGCAAACTTGTTCCAAAGTTGCTATAAGAATAAAACAGGCCGTAGATCCAGGTCCACGCGCCCAATGTCAGATAAGCTGTTTAAAGTGGAATGGCTCGCAGCGTTGACATTCTTCCACGCGTTTTCACTTTTTTAGCAATAAAAACTTAAATATAATAAAAAAACTTAAAACGAAATCATATGTTTATTACAACTAACAATAAACAACAGAATGACAAATATAAGCTCGTTTTACTGATAGTGACACTTGCTTATATTTTACAGCTATGTTTTGTATTTATGCATTAAAAAGGTATCCAGACACGATAAACTAAAGTGAGCAACCATTCTTATAATTTTTGGGCATTCGATGTTATGATGGAAATTCCACTATCATGCAAAGAGGCATTAATTAGTTCATGTTAACTATTATTTCGTCGATTAATTTCTCACTCGTACTCATTCTTTATATTGTTTCTAAAACGAGACGCACCTAGTATTATATTTCGAAAAATACAAGTTGCAAATAAATAACAACTGTGGTTTAATAACAGAAATTGGTACCTGATATTGTTGCGTAACAGTAATAACAGATATATGTTTGCTCTGTTATAACCCACCTCTAATATATAGTCGGAAGTTACACAGATTCATTAATGACAGAATAAATGAAATAAAAAAATGTTGCTTATATTGATGATGTGATAATACTGCGATTGTCTTTTTATAAGATTATTTTTCCTCTATAATGCTTAGTCCATAGCTAAGGACTTAAATTTTATTTCATGCCGAGTATTAATAAAAGTGAAGATGGTTAAGAGTGCTCAACTAATTTACTCTGGTTCTCTTATGTTGATATGCAAAAAATGTTAATGGCCCAAAATTTACCAAAGGTGGTGGAATCTGGCCAATTGGGTTTAAAATAACGGTGTCACAAAATACTCAGGCTGATCATGGCACAAACTCAGTAGATAACTTTGTATTACAAAGTAAGCGTTCAGTTGCTGTCATGGAAGCCGTTGTAATAATCAGTAAACGGCACTTAAGTTTTTGTTTTACTAAAGTATATATATCATTTTCATAAACATCAAGTTTAAAATAATATCTTGTAAAGTGACAGCAAGCACGAATTTTAGTTGCACAACTCGGCACCAGAATGCTCGAGTACAATTTTATAAATATTATTAAGACTAAGAAAAAGTTTCAAAATATCTAAAAGTATATTCAATACTCGCCATAGAACATATACTTTCGTTTTCTGTATTCATTGGAAAAAGATATAGGTTTAAGCCGTTTAATTTAAATACTCGTTATATTAACGGCAAAAGTTTGAGTAAAGTCAATAATACGTAATCTACAGCATAGAAAAATATTCCATAAACGATCTCGTTTTAAAAAAAAATGGTACTGAAGCTTTAAAGTAATCAATACTTCACGATTTGGATACTTGAAAGGTTGTTCTCGGCCTCCCTCTGCGCGTACTCGGAAGGAAATACCAGATTTATAACAGCCGCGCAGTTACAATCGATATCTCCATCGTAGCGCACTAGTGTAACTACAAGGTGAAAATGTGAAAAATATACAAATGAAGAAATAAAAGCTGCGGGCGGCGATTATAATACATTATAAAATACGTAACTCGTTAAAAATGGGTTTGAAACCGCGCCAAATGGTTCTTATATTTATTTTATTTAGCGTTTTTTCTTACTTATCAGCAAGCGAAGGTGATAGATCGCCCTTTTACCAAAAGTGCGTGAATAACTGCTTGAACATCAACTGTACAGATGGTAAAAACTGTTTTATTGATTTATAATTCTTTACACTGATTGGAAATCTGATTTTCATAGGCTTGGTCAAAACATCATAAAAATGTTAAGAAAAAAAACAGTAGTTTTATTAGCATTTTTTTTAAGCCATCTTAATTTCATATAATATTTATAGTTATAGTTTAATAAAATTAAAGCGCCCATGTACTAGCATCCAATCAAGTGTGTATTATTAAAAACTTAAACCGAAAGAAATAAAATATATTTTTTTTTATTTTTATCTCTCTTTATTGTATCTTTATCTTTTAGCTATATAGTTTTACAGAGTACTTGTTATCAAAAATTATGCAATTATAAGGATGAGTTGAGGCATTTTATGTTAACATTTTGCATTTAGATGTTAAATAAGAATCTCTTATGGAAACATGACTGAGCAAACTGTGGATTGATTTTTTAGTTAAGCATGTCCCAATTTAAGTTTTGGTTCTTATTTTTACTGTTTCTTTAAATTAACTGTGAGCTTGTGAGTTATTCAACAGTCAATATCACTTAACAGTCAATATCACAACTCACAACTGTTAAAATTAAAATATTTTAAGGAGGATCATCGTATGCGCCAAGGCTGGCTATGCAATTGGCTTTTAACACAGAGCTGATTGTATGGAATTGCCTAGATGACTGTCGTTACCACTGTATGTGGCGCACAGTGGACATTTTACAAGCAAGAGGCTATAGGATACCCAAGTTCCATGGCAAGGTTAGTAGATGGTGCATAATATGGTAATATCTAGTTTTTTTAAGCATTTTATCTATATGTTTTATTAATGACACTAATACTTTTCATTGTTTTAAAAATAGAAAAACTTATTGCATGGGATTGTGTACGCTCTCTGGTTTGGACATTTAATTTTGATTTAACCTTATATTTGTCTATAAGAACTGAATGTATGTAACAATAGCTTTTTTCTTAAGGCTTTGTGAATAGCCAATATACAGGTGTGAAGTTTGTTTTCAGTGGCCCTTCAAGAGGTACCGTGGAGTGCAAGAGCCGGCAGCTGTTTTCGCCTCCTTCCTGAATCTGTTCGCACATGTTTTCAAGCATGTGCAATTAACCCGGAAATTCCCTAGGGAGGAAACACCAGAGGTCATCTTCTGGCATATATTTGCATTGGTATGTTATGTTCATAATGGTGTTGTTGAGGTAAAATTTATATAATAATCATACCACTGAAATGTAGGAAGAAAGTGTTAATGCAAGGCTTTGTTTCTACAATTGGCCACTGTTTTTTAGTGAAATGGTTAATTTACTACTTGTTTTTAAAATTGAGCTTTCCCACACAGGTTTGCATGAACAGTTGGATCTGGTCAATGGGATTTCATACGAGGGACATCCCTATCGCAGAGTTCATGGACTATGCTTGTGCACTGTCCATGATAATGGTTTTCTTTGCCTCTGCAGTAATCAGGTACATGTTACATAATAAAAACAGCAGAGATAAATAATTTACTAATCTGATGCAAACACTTATATCATCATCAAATTATAAATATTGGCCTCCCCACAAGATCTTCATACTGACTGTTTACATGCTGCCTGTCTGTACACCTTGGGAAGAACCTTTCAGCTCGGCTTCTACCAGTATATGACTGCTATTAGAGGACTTGCCACCACTAATCATGTGAATAAAATTAGCTGCTCTCAGTGTCAAGATATGGATGACTAGTTGAACTGAAGATATGTACCACCAGAGCTCCTATATTTGCTACCAAATAGTAGTGTACAAAAATTGCTTTGTTATTGTTTGAAGAGCAACGAGACTTAATATCTTATATCTCAAAACAACGTTCAAATGCCTGTCACTCATTAACACGTGAACCGTTGCATATACTGCATGTACACACGTACGCACACACACCTATGCACGCGCACACACGTACGCACGCACGCGCATGTGTGTGTGTACACACATGCACATACACACATGCACGCGAACACGCATGCACATACATATGCACACATACACGCTAACACCCCCACGCACCATGCACGCGAACACCCATGCACACATGTATGCGGACACGCACGCACACACACGCATACGCTCATGCACACGCAACACATGCACGCACACACACGTGCGCACACACGCACGTACACACACACGCTCCTGCACACGCACCGTGCATGTATACGTCAAACGCATACAAGTGTTATATCGATTATTCACTTTACAGAGTGTTCTACAAGTGGAAGAAATCGGTGGTGCTGGTGTTGCTGGGGTGCTTGGTGTTCTACGTGGATTACCTGCGCTACCTGTACTCCGGGAAGATTGACTACGAATACAACATACTGGTGAACACGGTCTTCGGTGAGAACCAGCTCCGCTGACGTACACACCAAAGCGGAACACCATGAAGATTCGCGTCTTACTAGTTCTCGCTCCGAAGTTTCAATGGACGTGATAACACTTGGAACTAGACCTTCAAATGCGCGATACTGTTTGTAAACACCGCACTGATGACCTTCGATTATGAGAACTTCTTTCTTGTTATCGTAGTATTAAGGGAAGTGACGACCGGGAGGTTCACCTGATGGTAAGTGATACGCTTGCCCATAACAACGTGGTGCTAGCTATGATATACACAGCACCACGTTCTTCGCCTGGTAGATACGTTGAGTCTCCTTACCTCCGTGACTACACTAGCTACAGCCACCTTCAAATCGGTACACAATAATATTTGCACAGTACTGTTTGTCTCCTGCAATGGGCGCTGTGGTGGTCCCTACCTAGATTGTCGCCGGCAGCAGGGACCTACCACTAGTAATCTGCCACTAAATAATTTTAATGGAAAGAGCTATGCTCGGGGTTTCCCTACATGGTGGAATGAGAAATGAGGAGAGAAGATTTCTTACATCAAGTATCACATCCATTCTTCTTCTAGCGCAGTTTGGAACTCGACAATGCTTGATGTAAATACTAGGAGCTTAAGGAGATGTGCACCTGTCAACGTCTGACGAGTAAAACTGATAAGGAACATGGGTGACGTTAAGATTCTGGATGATTTTATCTGGCTTATCTGACACTGGGCACGTGGACCTGGATCTACTGCTTGTTTACAAAAAAAGTGTACTACTTGTGGTGTAGTTATCCGACGGCGGAGTTTTTATAGTGTGTCTGGTTATTGGTTTTTCTGGCGAATCTACTCGGTCGTCGAGAGCGGGCGCGGACCCGGACCTGTTCCCCGACCACCTTCGCCTGTATGGGAATCTCTGGGCGGTGAGAACTGCCCCTGATCGCGGGTGTACTAAGTGTACGCGGTGTGTGAGTACCTGAGGCGCCGCGTTCTGAAGCGAGGGTGGCGTGATGCGGAGATTCGGAGCGTGTTTGTAGTGTCCGAGGTGTGTGTGGTGGTGACGTGGGTGTTGTCGGTGGCTGTGGTTCGTGTGTGGTGTGAGGGACCCCTGAGGATGACGAAATTAGCGCATGCCGTGGTCTGCGCTTATTAGTCTTGGGATTCGAGGATGACACGTAGTCGGCCGCTTTGGCCACCAGAGGGTTCGGGTGAGTTGACGCCTTGTCGAAAAATAATTCGGAGCGTTAGCTGTCGGGTAGGTTAGTGGGCTTTCCCGGCTTTGGAATACCTATCACTACGGCCTCTTTCCAGGCGTCTGGAAAGGAGCAGTCGGCTAGTAGGGCGTTGAAGATGGCCACTAGCAGGCCGATGATCAGGGGCGGAAGACTTTTTACCACTCTATTGGGGATGTTGTCGGAGCCAAGGGCTGATTTGGCTTCCAGCCTCTTGATAATGTCAACGACCTCACCGGGGGAGACCGGTTTAAGTGGGGAACCTTCTGGTGAGAGAGTTGCTCTACGGCGCACCTCGTCCTTGACTAATTTGAGGTGAGTGGGGTCCACTGGTGTGGTTGAGGGAGTGCACTGGCTCTCTAGACTGTCGGCAAGACACTCGGCTTTATCGGCATCCTCGAATGCAAGGGAGGAACCATTGCTCATTACGAGGGGAGGCATACGGGCCATGTTCTCCGCTTTGAGACTGCAGTCCAGACGTCCCATCTGCCCGATCTGAGTTCGGATATGCGTTCTTTTACTAGCCTTTGAAGGCGGCGCAGTTTTATCCTTTTTTCCTCGGATCTATATCGAGAGTAGAGTCTCAAGGCGGCGTTTTTGGTTCTGATCAGCCGTCGAAGGTCGGCCGGGAGGGACCCGAGGAGGTAATCCGATTCGGGAACCGTCCTCGACGATTCCTCGACGGCTGTAGAGATGTGGTGGGACAACGAGTCGATCGCTCGGTTTGCAGTTTCGAGCGAGTCAATTGTGCTAGGGATTCCGTCTAGGTGCTGGGGTTCCGCGGCCTTGAGTTTGACCTCGAGGCTACGCCAGTTGACGATAGTTTTGGTCAGACGGACCTCACCAGCGGGCCGGCCCAGCTTCATAAGTACCGGGCGATGGTCGGATCTGAGATCGTCGATGGTCTCGATCGAATGCAGTGGGATGGTGACATTGTTGAACAACACAATGTCCAAAGTGGACGGGTTGCGAGATCCGTTCGGCGGAAATCTCGTCGGGGTTGGCGGGGCTACATTGTTGAAATTGAGCTTACCCGCAAGTTTATATAAAATTGGCCCGTTTGTGTTGGAGATGTTCGCGTCCCAGGTGCTATGCCTGCTGTTGAAATCGCCAGCGAGGATAATAGACTGGCCTAGATCGAGAAGGGTTCTTATGTCTGTTCCCCGCACCGCTTTGCAGGGGGACAGATAGACGGATGCGATGACAATCGGTTGATGACCGGTGAGGGAGATTTTGCACGCCTAGACTTCGATGTTGGCGAAGGGTGGACTATCTAGCGGTATGCAGTGCAGGGACCGTTTGAAATAGATTAGGGTGCCGCCTTTTGGGCCGGTCGACCTATCGTGGCGGATGATATGGTAATTCGCGATTTTCGGGTCGCGATTAAAAGGTTTGAGGAATGTTTCCTGAATGAGCATGACGTCTACATCGTTGTTCCTGAGAAATAAGCATATTTCCTCCTTTTGAGAGTGGATGCCGTCCGCGTTGAAGTACGTGACAGTTAGAGAGCGGGGTTTAATTCTGCCCAGGATTTTGGTACCCGTTTTCGAGGATTAAAAACGAGAACCAAGGGTCGCGGACAGAGTCCTGGGAGAGTTAGTTGAAGTCTTCCTCCAGCGCAGCGAGAGTTTCGCTGTGCTCTAGGAAGGCTTGGAGCCTGTCCTGCGAGTTCTTCGCGACTCGCAGTTTTTCGCCGAAGACAAGGATATCCTTGATGTTCACCTTTTTGATGTAGGCGCGATCAGCTTTAGGATTTCCTCAAACGGAGGCATTTGTCTGGGAGCAGCCTGGGGTTTTGACGGCCCCGACGAAGGGGCGGCTTTAGGAGCCTCGGTGGGTTTGGGTCTGGGGAGCCGTTTGCTCCACGCCGAGACCGCCGGCGAGGGGGCCGGCTGCGCGGGCAGAGGCCCCGAGCGGGCGAGGGCGGAGGGCTGCGGTGCAGCCTTTGTGGGAGCGGTGGTTGGGCGCTGGGGACCCCCGGTGGGCCTGCGCGGGGCTTTGGAGCACCCGCGGTAATTCGCGGCGTGCCCCTCGGCTTTGCACAAGACGCAGCTCGGGGGGGTCGTCGCTTCCGCGGTGCGGGAGCACTCTTTCGTCCCGTGGTCCCCGGTGCATTTGAATGGCCGTAGAATTGGCATCAGTGTCCCGCAACTCGTGGGCACCGCAACGAGCAATTTGCGCAACGCTCAACGTTGAGCGAGTGTGTTTATTTAAAAAGTTTTGTCATTGTTTATTCGGAAATTGCTGTATTATGAAATAAATAATCAGTCTTTCGCATAAATTAACTTTTACAGAAATCGGACTTGCCGTTTTCCCAAAAATCAAACTTTCAAACCAAACTTGCACCCGTGCTATCAGGTACTGTGGGCTCCATCATCTGGTTCCTGTGGGGGTACGCGCAGTACACGGCGGGGCGCTACTACACGTGGCGCGTGATCGCCTTCACCCTGCTGTCGGGCATCACGCTGAGCCTCGAGCTGTTCGATTTCCCGCCGTACAACCACGCGTGGGACGCGCACGCACTGTGGCACCTGGCCACTGCGCCGCTACCGCTGATCTTCTACCGGTGAGTAGGGCTATGCGTGTGCTGCATTTCGGCACATGGCCACAAGACCACGACCACGACCAAAACAAAGTAGAAAATAAAAACATGTACTTGTAACCGTATGGTTGCTTGCTTTAGGTTGTCCATCACTGCCTTAGCGGATGTGATACAGTTATGTCTAGGGGTTTCTCTTCATACTAAGTGAGCTGATGCAGCTCACAGCAAACTCAAACTCCACTTGTGAATTGTAGAACGAACGAGCAGGACGTTCACTTTATGGTAAGTGATACGCCCGCCCAAAATTTGGCACTAGTTAGGATGTTATACACTGCACCACATTGTGCTCGTCGCCCGAGACTTAAGATGTTGAGTCTAATCACACCAGTAATTCCACTAGCTATAGCGCCCTTTAAACCGGAACACAGCAATGATGCACACTATTATTTGGCGGTAGAAATAGGCACTGCGATGGTACCCTCCTAGACGGTCTTCTGAAACAGAGACATACCGGCAGCGTTATACAGGATGTACTATTTCATTGCTTGTTTTGTTAATGTTTGGTGATTGTCCGTTTCCGTTTCAGGTTCGTCATGGACGACTTACAATACATGGTGGAGGAACAAAAACGCGCCAAGAGCCAGTCGAAGACGGCTTAATGCTCGTGAGCTGAGCGACCGTGACTTCTCTAATCTTACCACTATTTATTCTACTCGTATATTATAAATAAATGCTATGAGTATCCTGTTGACTTTTATTTATTTACTTTATATTAAAAACTGTGGCCGTGTACACGGCGGCCAAAATGACGGCTTTAGAATTATCCGCTGATCAACCCTAAGGGTGATGGATTAAAACATTTGGCGGTGTAGTCAAATTCATCTCATTATCAACATCAGCCGATGTACGTCCACCGCTGGATATAAGCCTCCTCCAAAACTCCACATCGATCGGTCTTGTGTTGTTCTCATCGTGGCCTCCGGCATCGCTGAGCAATAGCGACCGTCGTTTGTAGGAGTTCATGTGATGGGGGTTTTGGGCCACTCTCCACCACACTGACCTAATGCGGGTTGGCGGAAGCCAGAGCTGCGTCTGTTGATTTGCAGAGTGCATCCAGTGCGACCAGGTGAGGTTGGCTTGGGGTCCCGTAAGTTGTTGTGCGGGGCCTCTTACGCTGAATAGTGATAGGGTTGAGAGCTACTAATTCTCACCCTTCTTCACCGCTGAGCGCGTTTGGTGGTCCGTGCTCACAGCGGTGCCCCGCGCCCTATAACGAGACGTCATCATTATAGCTGCTGCATTGCGAATCAAAGCTTGCACGGATAATTTGCCTGATTAAGTTTATCTCGAACAGACTAATTTATTGTTTTTTAAGATTATATCGAAACGCACGAAGGTCATAAACATAAAATGAATATTCGCTGCCGCAGTATTTTTGCTTGTCAGAAATGGAGGGATAGTAAGCTTCCGGGGGCCCGAGGTATATTTAGTATATGCATCAAATATACTATTTAGCTCTTTTTGCTTTTGAAAAACAAAAGAATGGGCCACGTGCTGATAATGTGGCCGAAAACTGTGAAAACTGCTCGCCCCCGAATTCTCTCATATCGTCAGCAGAATAAAGAAAGCTTATAAGGTCGCAGATTTATTTAGATGTTAAAAGGGTGGTAAGTTCATTAAGCGGACTGCCACTATCCAAATTACAATACGTGGTCTTTGAATAGAACCAGGGCTGTAGCTGGTACACCAAAATCTATGGGGGCGGATGATGAAATCACATTAACAACATACTTTATTAAATACTTTAAATTTTTATAGGAAAAACACAAACATTAATGACATCACTGCGCATACAAATTGTCAAGCGTGTTCTGTTACGGGTGCTCGGAACTTCTGCTTTCTGTGCCACTCCAGCTTCAGGCCGGTCCTCTCCCTCTGCGTCGGTTCCATCTTCACACGGTCCGCCTGCCTCTTTTCTCCTGGTCTAGCTTGCCGGTTTTTAAGGACCACACTCTTAGTTTCGTGGCCTCGGCAGAACACGGGGCTCTGCGGGCTGCGCGTCCACCCCGGGAACGATTTCTCCGACGAGTGCATGGGCGAATGTTTCTCGTGAAACATCAGCTTCTCATCCCAGTATCTCCTGTACTCTTGTTCCATATAAGGCGAGAGTTTTCTAGAGTTTTCTCGAAAATGCTTGCTGGTCTCATTCCGTCCGTCCGCCTGGCTGGGCGGTTTCGCCGCGGTTTCGGCGGTAGTATGTTCTAGATGTTTGTATGTTTTGTAGCTGTATATCGATTGGGAGTCGGACGCCGTCGCGCTCTCCTCCTGCGATTGGTCATCTTTAGCGACTACACGCTGCGTTCTATTTCCCCTTCTTTTAAGCATTCTCACAGTTTTTAACATTTTTTTAAATAGCCCTGGTTTTTCCTTTTTCTGCAAAATAAGCCGTATTAATAAACATGTATGGTGATTGAAATGTCTATATATTTTTTTTTATATTGTGAAACTGTTGACAAAATAACGAAGCAATTGAAAAAAAATATTCAAGGTATTTCGTAATTAACACGCGGCAAAAAGAAAGCGTATATTGTATTGTAATGTACCAGACTACATCTGCAGTCGCACGATTGGAAGCAAGTTAACGCCTTAAACTAATGCGGTATTGTGTCAACATCCTAAGAGGTACCTCATAGTTATAGGTAGACGTACCACTTACAATCAGGTGAATGTCCTTTGACGATCGGTTACTCAAAAGAGAAATAATATCAAAGCGTGTGAATTATCTAATAAAAGCAATTTACATCGGTCGTCTCATCCGCCACGAGCGTGTCTTCGGACGAGTCGCTGCTGCCACCGGTTCTGTATGTTTCCTTGTCTTTAGATTCATTTTGATCACTTGTTTCGTTATCATTTTGTGCCGTCGTGTCGCGCGCTTTGTCTCCATCGCGATCCATGGACTCTGCATTGGCTGATCGATTCATTGTTCTGCTCGATTCGCTTTTAGATTCTGTCGCTGTGCTCGTGAGATACGAGTATGTGTTGTCGTTTTTAGTGTTGCACGTTAGGACAACAGCGGGTGTATCGAACTGCGTTTCTTTTTCTTCGGTAGACTGCTCGACGATAGTCATTCTTTGCGTGTTGGTGTTCAGTTCCGGATGCAAGGTTTTCTTTTGACAACCGATTGAAATTCGTGATACATTTTTGCTGGAATAGTTGACATTGAGAGCAATTGATTTATATATTTCGTTGATTAAGTTGACTGCTTCGTTCCTGTGCGAGGGGCGCTGTGCGACCTCCATGTTCGTGGTCGCAGTGGCTGCTGGCTTTGTCTCGATCGGTGGCTTCACTTTGTGAACGCTGACTTCACGTTCACATTGACAATCTTGGTGTTTAATCGTCGGTACCAAGAACGGGTAATTTTGGAAGCACTTTAACGGTACCGAATGCATATTGGCGTAGCAGAAGTTTGGAATCTGTCGTGGATAAGAAGCTAAGCAAGGATTGATGTTGTATGATGGGTTGTAAGTGAAACTGTTGAGAAGGGTGGAGCCATAAGTAATGTTGTTGTGCGATATGTCTTTTTGTATAACTACGTCTCTTTTTGGCTTAGTGACGGCATTATTGGATTTCATATTTGTTTTTACTTCAGCCAAAACGGTTTGCAGTATCGTCTTAATTTGATTAAGAGCTAATTCCGCCTTGTTGTCGTCCGGAATGTTCAGTTGAACTGCTTTCGATTCAACGGTTTGGCTTTCTGTATTGTTTGTGTTAACAGTTACACATTCCGCGTTTTTCTGTGTCGGAGTAATTTTTTTAGGTTTTTGTTTTCCACTGGAAATTAAATTGCGTTTAGTGTATACGTCACCGTAATCGATAGAACACATTTTTGGTACGCGTAATTGTGATGTTGGTCCTTCAATGCCTCGATTTCTTTTTCTTCTAACATTTGTAACTATGTGTTCATCAATATATTTGTGATTTGCTTTATTGGTCTCGTACTTGTAGTCACGTTCTTCAGTTAGGTCAGGGTTTAGCAATGTTGATGGGTTTACATTGTATTTAGTCCGATAGTTTTCTGGCCAACATTCGATATTTAATCTCTTCATTTGCTTTATTTGAGCGTCTTCTTTCTTTTGTTTTACTGATTTTTCTTTAACTGGATATATATCGTAGTCTTCAGAATTGTAATACCGATTATAAGTACTGCCATTGCGTTGACAATACAAAGAGAATGGTCCAGGGTCTATAGCTAAATTATTATTGACAGCAATGTTAAAGTTATAATTTTTTTTTGGCAGGAATTTATCAAGATTTTCGTATTTGCCATAGCAGTTCGATATGTCAGATTCGCGGGTGTCTCCAACGTTGTTATCTCTACAAACGGGCGAGGAGAACTGGCTGATGTCGGTCAGCTTGTCTACGATTAGTTCCTGTTCATATTGTTTACGAATTATATCGTTTAAGTAGGAGCGGCTGATCAAATTCTTGTCGGCGTCTTCAATTTTCTTTGCGGATTCGAGTCTTTTTTCGTAGCTATGAAAAGGCGTATTTATGGTCTGCGCGAAATATACTAAATGTGTTTTCTTCCGAGGCTTCTTCTTGAGGACTCTTTGAAGTCTTTTGGGAACGATTTTGCTGCTGATTTTCGATATCTTTTCCGGCGTAGCAGAAGGTACTATTTCACCTATGTTTGAATCCGAGTACGTAAACCTGTATAATTCCTTGTTACCACTCGACGAGAACGAAGATACGATACACACATTTGACTTTCCGCGTTTGAAGCCTCGCTTATTGGTCGTAGATTTCGTGTTGCACGCTTGGTTCACAACACCTACTTTGGCCTGACTACATTTACAGGTCACCTTGTGTTTAGATTTTGAGAAATTTGGAATGGGTTTCCCGAGAACCGTTTGCACGACGGGGGTCGATTGTCGCGTGGGGGTGTGCTTGCTGACGCTCGCTTTGTACGCAGGTGTGCATTTTACTTCGCGCAACTCTTTCTCGAGGCAGTTTATCTTCTGCTGCAGATCCGTAACATCTATTGGAATGCATGATATTATCTTAACTTCCGTTTGTGACGGTGTGTTACCTGTAAATTATTATTTAATATTAATATAAGTGCTATTTTCGAGGCTTTTGATTCATATCTCATCGCACATTTCGTCTAGCGTTTGTTATTTCATGTTGAGTTTTGGATTACGTGCTAACTCAAAGCAATTTGAACTTGGGGGTTAAAAAGTTGGGAATCCATTTTGCGAGCCACATTTGTTTAAAAGACTCAAGTAAGCACACGCTTTCGTTCAGCATATTATAAAAGCATTTTTTTTAATAGTAAATACCTAAATTGAAAGCAACTCGACGTAAGAAATTTTCGATTCCTTTAAAGCGTTGCTTGTAGGCGTGTCCACGGTTACTCATGCTGGTTTCTCGAATCTGAAGTAAAAACCCTGTTTATATTTGTATTATGAAATAGGATGAATTTGTATTATCACTTGAATACATAATGTGTATGTATACATAGGTTCATAACGCGCTCGCTGCTAAGGATTGCAAGGTTAGTAAGGTTTGCCTTTTTTTTCGATTATACATGTATTAAATTACCTTATAATGCTTAACTAATAATAATAACTGTTGTTATTTCTATACAAGGACAATTTATAATGCTTGTGAGTCAAAATGCTCTACCGTCGGAATTTAAAAGCCACGAGTACCACAGCGATGTAGTGTGATTATAAATGTATGTAAGTAGGGCAGAACTAGTCGAAGTGGACATCCTTTGAAGAAGCCTATGTCCTATATCCGAAAGTTAGTAATTTTGGCTGACGATGTAGAATTACTACATAATATAATCGACATCCGATGCAAGTATATTGACGAGGAGATAAACAATAAACAAATTATTACAATCCGTTTACCTGGATGCAGCGTCTGCGGTGACAACAATTTATTTGTAATATTTTTTACCAAATCGTTCAGTTTCCTCGGAAACTATCAATTTCATATTTATAAACCTAAACACTTTAACATACCGAAATGACAATTACGTGAAAGACATTCAATGTCCATCATATTTTTAATCTGGTGTATAGTTATAAGTTATATTAGCCAGTCCATCATGGTTAAAAACTATAATATTTCACTGGAATCTTTCCTACCTTCTGGAAGAGAATAGGTTTATATCAAAAGTATGTACGTCATTATTTTATCTGTATAGACAGTTTTTAAAAGCCCTTATGAAAATTTAACAAAGAAAGTCTTTAGATTTTGGATTTTCTTTGTGAATAAATATTAACAATTATATTTTTTCAAGTTTCGTAATGTTAAACAATGCAAATCTTTTGGTAAAGTCAAGTCCGTGTCCGGAATCCCGGACTGTGTTATTGTTGTAAAGTGTACGCAGTAAAACAAAGTATTCTTTCCAATATTTTTATTTTAATTTAGTGGCAGTGAAGTTTTATTGGGTTGGTGTCGGGAAGTCACAAACACACCGATACTGCCGTAGTTCGCGGTGTCCGAACAAACACCCGACACACCTTCGAACAACCTAGCTGGCAGGGTTCCGTACTGCATTGGAAATCTCTCATATATCACTCTAATAAGTATATGTATTGGTAAGATTTCTGTTCTCAAACATGTTTGATAATAAAACTGATTTCAAACCCAAACTAAGCACTTTCTGTTTTTATTGTACATCTGATTTGATTTTTTCTGAATATATATGTAAAATGGAGAGTTTTGTAATGCATAAGACATTTTCAATGCAGCGTATAAATTACAAACTTAATAAAGCCTCAAAATAACACGATTATACTTTGGCACAAGATATTGCTCGTATTTCACAAACGATTTAAAAACGCATTGTATTTTTGTCAATAAGTTTCAACGAAATGAACGAACAAACTTTAATACTTCAAATGCTCCTCTTCGTACGAAAAAAAGCATTTCCACGAATGACCAACGATCCATGTCCACTAAGATATATAAATTATCCGATGCGTTATAGAAATTAGATAACATAATCTAGTTTTGTTGAGTTTTATCAAGCTTCGTACAGTTTTGTTCTAAACAAGTAAATTGTAATAAAATAAGCATTTGTTTTACTTAACGCGGTAAAAAATTATCGATGCAAATTTTTAAACGTTCGTAAAAATTGTAGAGAAAACGTTAACACAACAACATATATATAACATATACTTTGGCACATCACAAACACTCATCAAGTGCTTCCGACTCTGATTATATGACATATTACTATTATATAATTTTTACGTATTTCAAATATGAAGTTAACATATTATTTGGAGATGAAAATAAACAAAAGGTGACTTCACTATTGTAAAGGTTTCGTCTATAAAAAGTCGAGAGTCCCAAACGAAAGTTTCGCCTGGGTGTTGGCTTACAAAATACATACTTAAACTTTATGTATAATATACGAGCTGGATACCAATGCGGCGACGAACTGACTAGACTGCAATGGCCCGGAAGCGCATCGCACTTTACGCGAGTTCCGAACCGGACGCACCGAGAATGCACCGGGTGCTATTAAAAAAACCCTCAGTCTCAAAACACAAACTTACGCATATAAAAGTATCGCCGTGTAGTGTCAACATGCCATTGCCAGAATGAAAAGAAAATGATTAAAACTTCACATGGTGTAGCAACACTGGCCGTCTTGCCGCTGTCCGATGGCAACACGGGCGTGTAAAACTATGAACGTGTAAAATTCAGTATACAGGTACAGGCGACGCCGGTGTTGCTACACGGATATATCCCAGTAGCGGCACACACGATAAATTTAAGTTCAATTTCTACCATATTAATTCCAGTGTTTAATGTTGCTATATACCAAAAGATATTGATACGCGCATGTGTGTGTGTGTATCGACATATCACTATCAACATCTTTTAAAGTTTTTGATCAATTTACACTACGACTGGGGTATTAAATCTATGCCTTTAAAATGACGAATAGTTAAGACATTATTGAGGAGATACTCCACCGTATTCATATATTCAAACAATCCAAGGGCCATCACTTAAAAAGAAAAAACTTTAAATACACACAACTCCGCGATAATATACGCTCACCTAAACATTTAATTTTATTAGCACTTTAATTTCTCATTCGAGTCGATTCATTTACATGTCATTAATTCCTATACACGTAAAAATATGAAAAACGAAACACTTTTAATAACTACATATAGTATAATGTGCGTATAGTCAGTCGAGTCCACCGCGCACGCGCCGCCGCGCGACAACATGGCGCCCAGCGGCGGCGGGCAGCGGCGCGCGCGCGGGTGCATCGAACCTTGTACAACTCGCTGTTACGCCACCGGCACAAACAAATCGCGATTAAACATACAATACAGATGTAGAGACAACGCGCTCATCGCACGCGCCCGCCACTCTACGCCCACAACGGGCGAACGGGTTGACTTGTATATAACGCGATACGACTAACTTTATTATTAATAAAGCGATCGTTGAAAACCTCCTTTTTTACAATAAATTATAAAATTATATTTGTATTTAAATTTTATCGAAATGTTGGAGGACACATAATAAATACTTCGAAAATTATTGAACTATCGCTGTCAAGTTGCAGAGTTATATTAATCGTTTATAATTGTTTTGTCTGACGTCCGGTTTACACCAGTGTATGTAAAGTAACACGATGCACTCGTTTAAAAAAGAAAATTTTATTAAACTTGTAAGGGTGGATTATTATAAATTTAATTTCAAAGGTTAATCATGCAAATGATTTTTTTTCATGAAACGGTTTTTACTTTAATGATTGGTTCGTGAAAAGTAAAACTAATAACCGGTTAAATTATATATAAATGATATCAGCGGGTACCACCGTTAATCTATATATACTTCAGTGTTGTCCAATAATAAATTTATAATAAATAACTTTGGGGAATATATTTCATGATCGTCTGGAAAAAACATCAAATTGGAAATAAAACAGTGAAATACTGAATAAAGAAATAAAATTACGATTCCAATACTCGTAATAATTCAATAATAATAAATGTGGCCTCCGGTATTGTTGTTACATATTAAATAAGTTTACATTTGCGCCGCCCGGGGCCCGTAAACTGTGACTTCATCGCTTTATACATTAGTATATGAAACCTTCACGTATCGGTACTATACAAAAATTAAAAACATGTACAATAATTACTACGATATCATAGAGCTAATATATATAGAAAGAACTGACTTACAACTACCAATACCCACTCGTCCCCACGACGAAATGCGCTGACGGTATATCGTAATTACAACCTCTTTTTTAACGTTCAATTAATTAGTACAATTTATTATATCTATTATATAAATGTTATTTTATCGCATTACACTTTCGATTTCGATTTTGTCAGTTATACCTACGACCGGCACGCTACCGGCGCATACCTCGCCACCCCGGGGCTGCCCCGCGACGGCTAGGGGCGCGTCCGCAGCTTGCCAGCGCCCCGTGGTACTCGGTGGTACTCCGTGGCAGCCGCTAAATCCTAGCTGCTTTTTCAAATTTGTCTAGTAATCTAGTAAAAGGAATAACTGAGCAAACTCGTTTGCCTTAGCCAGTCATCGTATGGTACCGCCCGGGACCAATCACCGCGAGCACGCCGGTGCTATTGTTAGTTTATATTTACTGCTCGTCGAGGTGGAGTCCGGTTCACAGGGCGTTGCGTGGCGACGTCTCCGCAACTATCGATTAGGCCAGCGCTATGAACGCGCGTACATTGGTGTTAATATAAAATCGATGGTGGTGAAGTTCCGCAGGGGATACCGTATTATGTTGAATAATCATGATTCGTTTATTTAGTAAATCGCTAAAACTTGTATAATTTATTATTTATCTAAGAACATTGACGATAATATCGATGTTGTACAATCGTGTGTCGCTGTGGCCCGCGCGGCTTCGACTCGATACTTATGCACGTAAATCTACATCGTGTAAGTACCGGATGGGTGCCCGGCTCGGCGGCGGCGACCGGACATTCGGCCGATCACCTTAGAACTCAGTAGGAAGTCAGTACCTATAGTAATTCCGCTATTTATTAACTAGAGCGAGGCGCGACTCGGCGCTGGCGGCGCCCGGCCGCCGGGACCAGTCTACCTTGACCAATTTCATACAAGTCTCTAATCCACTGCGAGTGCCGGCGGTGCTGCGGCGGGCGGTGCGGCGGTGCTGCGGCGGGCGGTGCTGCTGCGGGCGGTGCGGCGGTCAGCGCGCCGCGACGCGGGCCGCGCGGCACAGTGCCGAGCGCAGCGCGGCGGCGGCGGGCGCGGCGGCGCCGCACAGGCCCGATCAGAGCCGGTCTTCCTCCTCCTCCTCCTCGCCCTCGTCGCCGGCCTCCTCGTTCTCCTCCCGGTACCCCGGGTGCTCGCTGATCGCATAGTAATTCCCGTTGTATATGACTCCCAACTCTCGCAGCGCGTCCCCCCTGATCGTCGCCTTTATCGTCCAGTTGTAGCAGTCGTCCGACTCCGACTCGCGGTCGAGCCTCTCCACGTCTAGAATTTTCGAACTCAACCTCTCCAGGATGATGCCGATGTCTTTAATTGTAAGATGACGCTTCTGGTCCACGCTGAGTTGGTCGATTAGGAGTAGGAACTTCTCGGAAGTAACGGCCTCGTCCTCCACCAAGGTGTTTTCGGTCTCGCTCTCGGAGGAGTCCCGGTCGCCGCGGCGCGCGGACTCCGCGTCGAGGAAGCGCACGTGCCCCTTGGGGCGACCCTGTGGCGAGGCGCGCGGCTGCGCGTCCTGTATCGGCGAGGTCGCGACGCTCTTGTGCACGGCGATGCGGCGGCCCTCCTCGTGCAGCGCGCAGCAGTGGAAGTCACACTCGTCGGGGGGCGGGCGCGCGGGCTGGTGCGCGGAGGAGTGCGCGGCGTGCGGAGCGTGCGCGGCGTGCTGGGCGTGTGTGGCATGCGGCGCGTGCGCGGGCGCGTGCGCGCGGCAGTCGGCCGTGTGGACGTGCTGGTCGAGCGAGCCGGCGGAGCGCGCGAGGCGCGCGCGCGGCGCGGGCTCGTCGTGGTTGACGACGGTAATGTGCGGCGGCGGCGGCTGCGGCCGCTCGAGGGACGTCTGAATCACGAGCGAGGGTCGCCGGTCCGGCTTGGCCTGGCGCGACGGCGAGCGGGCGGCCGGGGACGCCTGCGGCCGCTGGTCCCAGTGTAACACCACCGTGACGCGCCCCTTGTTGTCCATGATTTTCCATGAAGGCGTTTCATCGTGCAGCTCGAGCGCGTGGATCGTTTCGCACACTATCTTCGGTATTGCCGATATCGCTGGAATATTATGAGTGATGCATTAGAGTTCATGTTAATGTTGCGGTTAGGAATGTAACATTGTTAAAACCATGAAAGGCTAATTACGGTCGCCACTGAGGATAAAGTTCAATATCATTCAGAGCTGGTAGACTCCTAATACTACCAAGGCCGTGCACTCGTCTTCAGGATCCGAATGATTGGGCGGGTGCAGTGCTTTTAGAAGCCTCTAAAGATCACTTATAATAAGATCGAGATGTTTCTTACCTGTCCCACCCAGACGTAGATGGTTTATGCGTCATCTATATGAAAGCAAAAGCTGTTCAGTCTCTTATTTCGTAATGTTCATTAGATCCTGGTGCCTAATCATAGTGATGACAGCGCGCAATTTATTTTCCGTTGATGATTTATTGGATGACTATTGTATACTTCGGCAATGCGATGTATCTCAGTCTCTGTGATCCAATTGCAGTCCGTCCGATTGCTTAAATTACTCACCAGCCTTGATGACGTCTACTCCTGTAGGGTACCATCGTTCCCCGGACCTCAGCAGCAGTAGCACAGTATTAGGGGGTAACGTCCGCCAGTACTCGCCGTCCTCTACCTGCGTGCCGTCGCTCTCTAGCACCAGCCGCACCGGTTCGCTCGCCGCTACTGATAATTTCTCTTTACCTAAATAAAGATAAATTATGTTTAAGTTTTTTTTAATGAATTCTTTGATATGTTACGTTTAGTTATATATGGCCCCGGTACGGTTAAATGAAGTGACTGATGTGAGAAGTCTTAGCTAATTGTCGATAAAGTTTAAAGCTAAGGTTTATACGATGGTACGGTACACGCATTTAAACCTAAAACAACTAAAGGCAAGTAGAAGCAACGGGTGCTCCGCGAGACTGCTATCACCCGCCCCAGGGAGCCTGGGAACCGGGTCAGCACTCGCAGCCAAGCGCAAATCCTATTGACCTGCTGCTAAATCGTTTACACCGAGGCGATGCGTCTAATTGGAGATAAAAGGCTTAGCGACACGAGGACCTAGTTCCTAGCCTATCATACAGACACGTACTGTGTTATACTTCCGCTTAATTTTAGTTTTTACAAATTAAGAGAAGTCTTTAAAAGTAATGAAAGAAACAATAACTCGTCATCTTGACACGTAAGGTGAAAAGGAGTGAGGTGATAAGATAACTCCGTAATTCCACATTATCTCCGTACTAAAACTAACTAAACCGAAATGAACTAAACTTGGATACATTAAGTAGATTGTACACAACTGTTTGATACCAAAAAGTGCACCAACATGGTCTTCCCCCAGCTTTGTGACCATCCACTTTCATAGTCACTTCGTTTTCTTTAATATGTCGTATGACATATCAATGTTACTTAATTGTCTATTAAGATATCAATACAAATAAATAAAGTGTAAATGACTTATAAAATAACATTTATATAAAAATAAAACAATAGCACTATATATTTATATACAATAAAATTATAAAAAAAATCCGAATTAATATGTTTAGTTACGAGAAATATTATTAAACGTGGTTGCTATTCAGAATTGTAATATAATATAAATACACGGGCTGTATTCATCATATCTGCCATTTTATTGTCATCATCATCAGCCAATAGGAGTCCACAGATTCCTATAGAGGGATTTGGGCCAATTCTTACCGCGCTGGCCCAATGCGGGTTGGTGTACTCGTATACTATTTGAACAAAGGAGTATTTACTAGTTTACTGGTGGTTGGACTCTGCCGGAGACTGTCAAGGTAAGTACCACCGTAGCTCCTGTTGCAGCCGATAGGCATACTGCATACTGTGCTCCGGTTTGTATGGCGTTACAGATAGCGAAATTACTGGAGGGATGAGATGACTTCTTAAGTCTAAATGGGATGAAGAGAAAGTAGTGCAGTAGTATCCTAACTAGCGCTGTATTGTTATTATCAGGTTAGCGTATAAGTTACCATCAGATGAACGAACGTCCCCTTCGTGTAGTTGTTTTGTGAAATAAAAAAAATATGTCTAAAATTAAATACGCTTTATAGTTTTAGTTAGGCTTCTCTTCAAAGTATAGTGACAATGTGACGTGTGCGAGGGTGACGGGGTGAGAGGGTGAGAAACACACAAAGTGCACACTCGTGTGTTGTGCTGGAGAAGGTCAGATGTCGGAAGATGTTGAAACAAAAGAGTTTTATTTCAAAGTTCAAGGTCACAGAGACGAGCTCCAATGTCAGCTTAAAATAGCCGGCACTCGCGACGTTCGTTATTCTCACCCTCGAGATGCTCAGCCTCCATCCACGTAAAGCGAGTGATTTAAAAAGTGATAGCGTATATTGAGAGAAATGTTGAAGTATCTTGTTTACTCCGCTTCACTCGTAGATGTTTCATTTAACTAATTTAAAGTGTAGTGTGCAGCACCGCGGCGTCCATTGCTGCCGACAAACAGTGCCGAGCAAACATTGCCGTGTTACGGTTTGAAGGGCGCTGTAACTAGTAACTAGTGAAATTACTGGGGTAATGGGACTAAGTATCTTATGTCTCAGGTGATAAGCGCAATGTGGTGCAGTGTATCCTTACTAGACGCCACGTTATTAGGGGCAAGCGAAATACTTACCATCAGGTGAACGTCTTGTTCGCCACGTGCTGTGTACGAGTACACATGAGTTTTTTTTTATTAAATTGAGTTACTAAACGAGTAGACCGTTCACATATGCGCTGGTTAGGATGTTATACACAGCATCACACACATAAGACGTTGAGACTCGTTACCCCAGTTTGCATGTGTGTGTTTTTTTATCTGAATCTATACTGAATCGCGTCTTCCAAACGATTGTATACGTTTTGAATTTTTTTTGCAGTAAACGTGATATATTCATAAGTTTTCTCAGCAGCCCTTTCAAGTTTATATTTTCTGTGTCTATTATAAGTTATTTTTAATTTTATATTAGTATGTTTTTACAATTTTTACTGTTAACAATTTTTAAATATTTTGATTTCATACTTATAAAGATACAACTGAAATTTTGTACATTCTCTGTTGAGGTCGCTGGATGAGAGTAATGCAAAAAATTGTTTATGAACATAGGTTATAAACTTCGACTTAGACGTGATTTCTCAAGTAAACACTCTCGGTAAAAGGTTTTAATTAAAATGAAAATCCTTTTAGAGACGAAGAAAGATGTACGGGCCTTCAGGTGAAGTGCGCGCAACGCGGTCACGACGCGCAGGAGCAGCTCGAGCGAGCCGCCGCCGCCGCCGCCGCCGCCGCAAACGAAACGGCCTACATAAATTGTTTGTTAAGCGCTCACATTTTTAAATAGAAATGGCAATTTAAATAGCAATTGAAAATAAATAAAACGGCCTCTAGACGTGAACATAAAATCTATATAAATTTTTTAAATAGCCAGTCACGCATCCGGTTCCTATTCAAAGTACGGAGGTGCGTGAGTAGCCAGTGTAAAACACCGAGCCTGCACTCTATGCAACGATCCAATATATCTAACGATTCAAGAGGTTCAATATCAAAGCAGTAGTTGCTAAGTACATGTGCTTCTGCACCAAATTAGTTTTTTCTTTAAGTTCTCTAACGCGCCCAAGCTCCTACCAACCCGCATTGAGCCAGCGTGATGGAAAATGACCCAAGTCCCCCCCATATGAACGCTTACACAGACGGTCCTGGGTGCCCAGCGATGCGGCAGATTTTTGAAGGAGGCCTGTCCTGCAGTAGGCGTTTATCGCCTAATGATGATGACTACGAAAAGTTAAACCTAAATATGGAATATATATCCAAACAACATATTATTATGTTTTATCAATTTACTTTAAGCCACAGGTACTCAGAATTTTTTTCTCATAAACCACTTTCAAAAATTAGCTGGTTCCGGTGGACCCCATGTAGCTTAATTTCTACCATATTCCCAAAACTCGACAAAAAATGTGAAGATTACCGAACGTAGAAAACCGTCGAGTCTTCCGTGGACTCCTGGACCAGTTTGGGAACTAAGGCTTTAATCGAAAAAAGTAAGTAAAATAAGTTGGCGATTTGTTTGTGAAAGTAGCTTAACTGTCTATAGTCCGCGTCCACAGGTGGAGTGGATGGTGGAATATACGATAAGAAGCTAAAAGTAGAGAGAAGGAAAATTATGTACCATTTGCAGACCATGATTTTAAAAAAAATATACCTTGACTAAGATTCTATCAGAAAATATGCTGTCTCATAGATTAGGTCAATAAAAGTTGACCGTAGTGGTAACGATGTGGAGTTTTTACACATCAAGTCGAATGAACGATTTATACAGTTCACCCGATACTGGCCCAAAGATCAAAGCGATACCCACGAGGAGCCACTATAGCATAGCGTTGTAGATATACATTGAATTTTTAAAACGCTGAGGATGACCATCAAATAGTTTTAAAAGTTTAGGACGGTGTCCTCTCCAAAACAAAGAAAGATAGGGTAACCTCAATAAATTCGATAAGATGTAAGACCAGAAAAAAAAACAAGAGTGTATGATCTGTCGTGCTGATGGGGTAAGTGACACATTGGTACGGATAGAAGTAATTTACCACCATCAGAACGTCCAGCTCTACCCGTTAGTTCATGTTACAAAACATTTCGTAACGCGTTAAAACTCGATGTAAATTTCTAACTACTGTATATTCTTTCTGCGAATGTTAATTATCAATAAAATGTTGTATGATAAAGTGTGTTACCTCTGTGTATTAGCTCCTCGAAACTCGTGACCACAAGCCCCTTCCTTACATTCCTAGAACTGTCCCATATCTTGAAAGGTCTCTTCCCTCTAACCTCCTGCGGGTTAAATTGCTACATTAAAATGTTGTATAAACTTTAAACTTCAGCAGTACGTTTTACATCGTGCACTTGTTATTTCTCTATCATAATTAATAATGAAATAAATTAAAAATAATAAGGGGTTTATTAATATATAATAATTAATAAGAATAGTTTTAAAAATAAATTATTTGCGTACGTTAGTGTTAGGAAATAATTAGTAGTGCAATGTAATCGGAAATAAAAACTCTTATATTATATTTACCATCAACATGTTACAGTGGTGGGGTACAATGAACATACATACATGATTTTATGACCACCAATATACCACTAATGAAACTAATATGAGAAAGCGTAAGGGTCATGCATTAATGTGCATAGGTACGGTGCCACGGCCGCTACGGCGTAGCGCCACTACGGCTCCGTCGCGCGTAGCCGGCCGTAGCGCCTGCACTGGTGCAGCGGTGCAACGCCCCTGCGACCTGCGCCCCCGCCCGCCCGACGACACGCCCCTAGCTACGCACTGTGCGTTGACCTACTGACATCGCTACCCTGCACGATCTTTAATCCAGAACTTGGCCCACCACTGGGCTAAGTTTAGTTTGAGTCGTCTTTCTATCACATAAAGCGCAAGTGTTTAAGTTTCATTTGCTTATTATAGTAAAGTGCACATTTTTGTAATGAAACAAATTAATAATTAGCCATTAATTGTGCATCGTGTATCAACCAGTTCATTCGTGTTCAGTACATAGACTAGACATGATTCGTATCAAACAATAGTGCATTGAGTATGGTGAGACAATGATATTGATGTCCTGGTTTTGTCATTATTGTTAAGCATAACCACCATGCCCTAGTGGGGACAGCTGATGTCACTCGATGACAGAGGATGTTTCATATACAGGTGTAGCGTGAGAAATGTGGCGAATTGAAAGCAGTGGGGGTCGAAATTGTTTCTTTCGAATTGCGTCTGTTGAATGCGAAGGCGATCCGGATATGCGAAATGTCCACTAACTTATAGCTAATGTTTGCATCTACGACTCTTTGTAAAGTTACCTCCTGTATTTCAACAATCATTTTCACCGAGTTATTAAAAACACTTCACTAAATTCGTTAAGGACCCACTTTCACCACAGCACAGCAGTCTTTCTATATATATTATAATGTGATACTTCATTATAGTCTTTAACGCCGAGCCCTCGGGATCAATTTCGAGTGCACTCGAAGGGAGTTCTAACTTTTGTAAGATATTACGATATATGAACAGTTGGGATGCTGCTAATCGATTGCGCATCAATTAATGCAAAGAAAGATATGAATCAATTTATAAAATCAAATAAACATCTCGAGTGAATGTGTTAGGGGAGGTCGAAGGATACAATCCGTAAAAACATAGATTATAGAATTAACACACCCTTTTAAGTGAACATCGCGGGCTACAACCGAAAAAACAGTTTTACACGTCCCACACTAGTGAGTGAGGAAGCAGGCACGCAGGAAACCGTACACGGTGTCACGGTGTCACGGTGTTTACGTAACGCGGCCGGCGCGGCGTGCACGCGGCGCGGGGTGACGCGTGCACCCGGTGGCGGTGTTGATTGTGTGTATTTATGGTGTAGCAGGGGGTTTTAATTGAATTAGTTGGGATTAGAGGTGATAGGGCGGGCGGCGCGGTGCGCGCGGGCCAGCGCCGCGGCCGCTCTGTCGACTCATGACTCGCGACTCGTGACCGGGTCGCGGCCTGCCTCCCCGCGCGCACCGCGCCGCACCGCCACCCCGGCCGCCCGCGTCACCCGCGCCAACCCCTCGCCAACCCATCGCCCGGCGCCCCGCTCCCCGCGTCCCCGGACCTACCTCCCCGCCCCGCGGCCCAGGCGGGCCGAGCCCGCACTGCAGCGCCCCACCGCGCTCCTCGATGCCGTAACGTCTTCGGAGTGAACACCACCGATGATGCACTTTTCAAGCGAACGTTTCGTATATTCACGATTCACTATATTGAATCACCGCGTCAATTTCCAATCGAGTTGACTAATCTGGTAAGCATTCACGAAGTAAAGATACAAGTGCAATTTATTATTAAACGTTAAGAGAAACACAACGAAACTACTGACAAAGCAACTCTTCAATAAGTCGTGTTGGTCATCATCACATAAGGTTGCACTTGGAGTAACTTTAGTACTAAACGTATTAACTTTATTTGACAAGCGATTGCAATGGCCTAATTTTAAAGGTTCATTCACGCAGACAATATATAGTCCAAGGTTTTAACGTTTATGTTGAAATCTGGTTTAAGGTCTGTTGATTGGCTGCAATGTAAGGGTAAAAGGCAATACGAATGTATCGCCAGTCGCATGTTAACCTTATTATGCGGTTGACTTACATTTATCCCGCTCCCTGCATCTGACATCATGTGGGTAAGGAGATAAACGATATACTGGTTTTATGTTTGCGTTACTACTATATTCTCAGTTTATGATCTTTAAAGCTGTTTTTTGCTTTGTGGCTTCCTAATGACTGAGCCGCTTTGCGTTTGGATTTGTCGTGAACAATGGCCCAACATTTGAACGCACTTTCACACGATGTTAAGTGATAATCGGGCCAAAGCTGATGCCGTGTGCGGCGCACTGTTAAAGGTTATTCCGACAAGAGAACTTGCAACATCAATTAAAAATAAATGCGGGCTAATTTAGTGTATTATTAGTGCAAAAACTTATATAAATTCGATCTAAACTGAGCTCATAGTACGCTGATGGTTATTTACTGTTTGGCCGTGGGCGCGACTGCCTGTGGGCGCACCCCCCACTCGCAGTTAGGGCTTATCTGGGCGCTCACCCACCAGCGCTTACTTAGCACATTAATTTTCCAACACTAAGCAAAGTTCAGTGTTAGTCGCTAATTGCGAATGTAAACACCCACAGATCTGTGTGACTTTAACTTCAGACAGTTGTTTCTGTGGCGAGTTTTATCAATTAATCACGTTGGACGCATGCCACTTGCTGCTTTCGGATAAATTTATCCGAGTACACTGCCTCAGCGGCCTTCCTAACAATACCTATTAAATTTTAACTGTCCTCAAATAGATATAATATTAATCAATTAATGCAACAATTTTCATTGAATTAAAATAATCGTTTTGGGAAACCTCTTACTTACTATACTATAACTTTGATATGGTCCAAATGGAATAAAAAAAAGAAAACCACAAAGACAAATTAAAAAATGGATGATCTATGCATACGATGCAAAGATATAGTTGCGAGAAATAAATAGATTTGGAAGGTGTTAGTGGTGAGTTTTGTCCATGTTACATATAGATTGCTTACTCGTTACATAAACTGTTAAGTAAATCTAATTAAATGGCTTCATTTGTTGTAAAAAGGTAATTAAGAATATAAGTATTGTTGCTCCGTAAGAGAGGCGATGCCTTGAGCTCGGTACCTGTAACTTCCGCTGTCACTGTAAACTACAAAGAAGCCGCATTGTTCCGACGTCAAATTCTAAGCGAAATTGAATTCCGCCGTAGATTTCAAATTAGTTCCGGGAGCGGTTCTATTCCAGCTCTCATATAATTGCATTCACGTTAAACGTCTGTCCCGCTGTCTGTCCGTACGTTCGAAAACTTACCAGTGGATACAAATTTATTTTCGTAACAACGCTAATTGAATTACCCTGTTACACCGTAAGTAATCGCTGGTAAATTCCACTGGCACGAGGCTGTCTCTCATGACGCAACTCGTAAGTTTTAAAACCTTACTAAGGCTAAGTACGTTGCCGGGGTCGTCTAGGTAGGTACCACCGCAGCGCCTATTTCTACCTCCAAACAGTACTGTGTAAAAATTACTGTGTTCCGTTTTGAAGGGTGGTGGTGTAGCTAGTGTAATCACTGGGTTGAGGAAACTTAGCACCAGTGTGTACCATCCTAATTAGGACCACGATGTTATGGGCAGGTGTAACACTTACCACCAGGTGAACGTCCCGCTCTAGTAGTCCCTTTGTTGAATACATATAGTTTTCCTTTTGGGAGCGTTGTTTCTAATCTCTACTGCGACAGGACTTGTAGTGTAGTTAGAGTTATATTTTATTGAGATATTCTTATATGACTACTTTATCTAATTATTTATATATTTGTATGAATCTTTTAAAAAATAATAAGTCTTCGCTAACATTTATACTTACAAATCGATCTATAGTATCATTCTTGTTATCTTTAAAGAAGAGAAAAACTAAAAAAACAACCGTAAGGATAGAAAATTATTAATTTGTTATCATGATAATCATCAGCCGATAGATATACGTACGTAATGTATTTATTATTAATCTATTAATTTAATAGTGCTTATACACTGGCTTGATTATGGCTACGTATAAGTAAATATGGACCTTTTACATAACAATAAATCAACCGTAATTGCTAGTGCCAGGTGCCAGTGGATGCCCGTGCCAAATCTTATCCCGGGTGTACCAGCGCGCTGGGTACTGCGCGGGTCGGCAGATCTAGATTCAGGTTATGATGGAAACGGTTTCATACGATGTAACAATAGTGTATATGGATATTTCTCAATCGTAGATTGTGTATTTTAATTCGATCAAACATTTCTTACTATTTACTGGTTTCTCACTTTTAAATTACTGTTCTAAGATGATTCATCTGGTTTTCAAAAGCGAAAAGCATTATGCGGTGCAATGCTGTGTGATCCTCCTAGTCATGGCTTCAACGTTATGCACAGACGTATTACCAATTTCCAGAGCTGTTTTTCCCATCCCTTTGTGTTATAAATATAGCTCATGGTAATTCTTGTTGAAGACCATAAAATTACGTATTAGTTTCATATAATATTGTGCTTGTCAAGTAAAGCGTATAATATTACTAAATTATTACTAGAATTTTGAACGCTTGTCGGTTTTTAAAGATATCGATTCAATATATAATCATATCAATTTTGTAATTTGTCTATAATAAAAAGATTTATCAAAAGAACTTGCAAGTATTACGTATGTTCTTAGGATATGTGCGATGGAAAGTTTAGCGTTAAAATTAATTATTTCCGTTATTTTATTAATTAGCAATGTCAACGACACAAAACAGTAACAGTAAAAATGATATTATTCTACCTATAACATGTTCCATATTTAAAAGTCGCTTAATTAGCGTTGAACTCTAATGAATCATAAATGTGAACGATTATGAATTCATCGATTTACCATAACTTTAAAAGTGGTTACCGGAGTCGGACAATCCGCTGACGCGATCCCAACAAAAATCCCTCTGGGGAGAGGGTTTATAGGGATCTTTATGATCGGATTAATGCTTAAACGAAGGGATTAATTCGATGCCTCCGTCTGCGAGAGTATGGCCCGGAATCGATACCTGTGTGAACGCAACTTGCGCTACCAACGGCAATTTCAGTGACGCGCCTTTTTTATCAAAGATAATCAACTGAGATGGCGATATATATTGTGAATATATAGAAGAATATTAAAACGAAAACTTTTAAGTGATAAGTAATACGAATTTCGTTGACTATAGTTAACCGCCTTATACACCTATATAGAAGTATATCGCTAAAGTAAACGCAAAGTATTAAATAATTATGTAAACTATTTTTGCTACGTTTTTAAAGGAAGTCTTTCAGGTAGATATTTAAAAAAGCGGATTACCTGTAGTACTTTATAAACGAATTATTAATCAATAAAGTTTGATGTGGTTTCCTTATAAGTATATAATGTTACGGAAGTCTCTGATTCAATTCCAGAGCACGTATTGTGGAAATTTAGTTGATAGAAGGGTGTTTTAACTAACTCGCGTGTCTAGCTATCACTCTCTTCTTGTACGTATGCCACTATAACAACCTTGCTATGTTCTTTCTGTCTATATATGAGAGTAGGAGTATAATGGGCGAGTAAGCTTTATATCCAGGGTTCATTGTCATTTAACACCGTGTAAAACTGAAGTTGAATTTGAATAAATTTTAGTTAATAGAACTTGATTGATTACGTTATTTTATTAAATTTAAAAGAGTTCGTGACGCAGACGATTAAGTAGAGGGGGCCGATGACAACGTTTTTATGCTATATATAGAATAGACACCTTCAATAAACAAGTGTTCTCTTAAATTGGGGTTACATTAAAATTCGCCCTCCCGCCCTCTGGAAGCAGTCTAGTCGCCGAGTGCATTCAACCGATGCGGGTTCGCTGACCAGTCGCGAGTAATGTTCAGAGGATCATTTTTTAATAGGACCAAAGTACAGCAGCACGATTATTAAAAACGTTATAAATAGTTTTCTTACACACGATTCCCAATAATCATATAACGAATGATATATGGCGGGACACCAACTAGATACTCTTTATACCGTCAAACACTAGTGTGTAAACATTACTGCGTTGCGGTATGAAGGACGCTGCAGACAGTTAAATTATTACAGTACTGAAGTCTCGTACGTGTAAGTGTTAAGTGTAACATCTTTTCTTTTGTTTTTAAATCAGCATTCTCCCGGTTTAGCTGAGCTGGGGCCTATGTTCTTCTATTCTTTACCATCTTTGTTTTATTCTTTTTTAATTATACTCCTCTTTCTTCCTTTTCCTTCTTGAGTCTAACGTCTTACGTCTCAAAGCGAGGAGCAATATATATCCTCCTAAGTAAGGACACGTTGTTATGGGCAGGTGTATCTGGTACCATCAGGTGAACGTACCGCTCGTCTCGTCGCTCGTTTAATATCGTTAAGGCACATCAAACTGATGATTTGGTGGAAGGACTTTTCAAGTAGTTTCAGCTCGTTAACGATGTCATTGAAGCTTATTTTCTATAATCGATCTAACATCGCTCAAACGGTGGCACGTATTAAAAACCGTCGACCGACCATTAGTCATCGTGTTCTCACGTTAAATCGAGAGGATCAGCGCAACTGCAGTTGTAACCGAGTCTAGATTACAATCAGAAGTTTTCGATAATTGACCACACAATTTAATGCTCTCGTATTTAAAGAAAATAAGGAAACCTTTGTGTACATCATCATCGTCAGCGGATAGATTTCTATTCCTGAACATAGGCTTCCCCCAAAAATCTCCACATCGATCGGTCCTGCGGTGCAGACAGCATGTCCTCCGTCACCGCCGGGCCACTACCGTCGTCTGTAGACCCCTACAGGTATCATATATCAGGATTTGGGCCATTTCCCACCACATTTGCCCAATGCTTGAGCTTGGTTGAGCTTAGTTTGTTGATTAGCAGGGTGCAACATGAGCTGGTTAGGTTGACTTGGGTCCCGTGAGTTATTGTGCGGGACCCCTTCACCTCTTTGAGTATAATTAAAACTAAAGGCGTCTTCGCACACCGGTTAATTTATCTATCGTTCTGTCTATAAGCAATCTTTCAGTAAACAAGTCATCATTGCAGTAATCTTTACTCCTTCTTATATTTTCTCTACATTGTGTAATACACTTTACACATCGCTCGGTATCGCCATCTGTTAGATATCATCAAGTAGTACTTATTGTCTGAAGCGTAGACACAGTGTGGTAAACATCCGGAGTACCGATGTCAAAGTCGTTAAAACCGTTGCTAATTTTCTCTTTTTTAACTTCTAGCGTAATCTTCGTTAACTTTAAAATCAGAAGATAGTTGTATACACTATATGTATATGTCATCCTCTTTGTGGCTCAGTAGTTAAGCGCTATCCTCAAAATCATCAGGGAATATTAAAACATGCAAAATTAATTCCGGCATCATTACTTTATATTATCATATTTCTTTTCCTGTTTTTTTTTCAGTTCATTACCAAAGCACATTTTCTTCAGTTTTTTTTATAACCATAACACATTAACGATAGACGGGGTGCGGAATGGATAAGTTTAAGTGCGCTTCGAGGTTACTGTCGTCTATACATGTATTACCTGATTTCCATATTCATGGCTGAATGTAACAAACAGTAACAAGGTCCGTCGGTATTTGTAGGAAATTATTGCGGAAGTCCATCGACGATAATTATCAAATACAACTGAATCTATACTACTCTATAATATGTGTTTTTAAAAGAATTGTCCGTCTGTAGTCAACATGTTAATCACTTTGGTACGATTGCGCTATGTGTAATCAACTGGAAAAACTCCATGTGGACTTTACGGCAAGACAACAATATGCTCATTTTTTGAGGGTTCATAAGATAGCAAGAGATAAATGGTACACACCTTTTGCAGCATCGATAGAAAAGTCGCATTAGCCACAGCATCGATAGAGAGTCGTTCTAGGACCAATTTATCCAATTATATATAATATATATCCAACCATCACTTTATTATTATGAAAAAAAAAACTTGATACACTATTTATTACTGTATCCCGTTCCGTTTCAATATCTCAATCTTTTATCATATCTTAAGATAGCGAGCGCTACGCGATGCGGTATAGTGCTTTTAATGGTTAAGTATCTATATAAATGTTGTTCATCACTACGAAGAGAGGAAAAATGATAACCATCTTTTTAAAAACGTATGGCAAGATGAGTGTGATTCGAAGATTTGTTTTATCAAGTGATTCCATGAATCCAAGGACTAGGATAGTGTGATGGGTCAGCATTAAGGCCATCCATCATTACTTCAATTTCGCAAATTTCTCCGTCGCTTGCAAGAGAAAAGTAAAGAGGCAAAACACTTACATTCATAGCCTTCGCAGAACGCTGCCGGTACCACCGTGGATCAATGCTAAATCATAACCCGAACTCTCACGTCTTTTCCTTAGAAAATGTGATGCGCAGCTCGAGTCGGTCTATGCCAGTTATCTGTATCGGTAGACTACCTCTAATATGGTAGTAACAATAAATGTCTAGATAGATAGATATGTACGGAAACAACCCTCAACGTTTTGTTCTAATATATATTTAAAATTAAACTTATCCTATAACCCATCGAACAGTGACAGTTTTTATATTTCTCAATAATTTAAAACAAATATACGTATATATATATCATGTAGTACTTATTACATTTGTTTTATGATACAGATGTTGTTCAGAGATCAAGAGTATTAAATAGTAATAGTAATTTCATCATAGCGCTTTTTCCGATTTGAACACATCAACAATATAAAATAATACGCAACTTTCCCATATTAAAGGTAACCTGTGTGATAATTTTAGATCAAGATAAAATTAAATGTTTTAAAATTTGTGCGAGACTGCGAAAAATTATCGAAATATATAATGAAACAACAATTATCATTGTTGGTATGTAGAAAGTGAAATATTAAAATAAAAAGTCTATAGCTTTCTAAAATCCGTTACGGGCTTGTCTACAACTAAAACGAGGTTTTACGCATGTGCGGCCCCTGTTCGTCACTGTGAACGTATAAAATATCCAACTTCTTTGTAATAGTTAAATAAAACATTACAGTATTAGTACTATAAGAAGAAATAGTTTTTTTTTTAAAACAAAGAAATTTAAACAAAAGTCTTGCAACACGCATAACGTAGTATAATTGCCGTGAATTTAATTTAAAACAAAAAACTGTTTTTTTCATTACAGTATTATAGATTACAATTTAACTATTACAGCACAATAATAAGAAAAATGTTTTACGCACAGAAAATGAATTTGTAAACAAGGCTTGTCTTTTAGTCTTAAAACAAAATCAATAGTAATTGAAAGGAACTGCACTCAGCTACGCCGGGTTATATGGCTCAGATTTTGAATAATGCAAGTTGCATGTGCAACGGGCTACGGCAGAGGGAACGGGACGCGGCTACGCGACACGAGGTGCGCGGGAGCGAGACGCCGGCTGCGGCAATGCCGGGGCAGGACGTGGGCAAGTCCCTCGAACTGACAATCACTCGTTCACCGAGATGCACTGAGCTAAAGCTGTTAATGTGGTGGCCAGCGAGATCCTGGTGAGGGTTATCTACAGAGGCCAGAGGGCGCAGGCCGAGATATTAACCATAACTCCGGGCGTGTCAGTGAGTGGGCTAGACGGAGGCCGGCGGCGGCGCCGATCGCGTCGCGGTTACCTCTCTGGCCATCGCGGCATGACCGCCGGAGGCCGTGGGCGCGCGCTCACGCCGCCATCTTCGTGGGGCACAGCCCGGGGCTCGCGTCGCGACTCGCGGACCACTTGAGCGCTGCGCCGCGTGGGCGGCGATCGATGCACTCCGCGCGCACGCGCCCCCGACCGCTGCCGACCCGCCGCGAACCCGCCGCGAACCCGCCGCGAACCAGCCGCGAACCAGCCCGAGCCCGACCGAACGGTCCGTTGCATCCGCCCTGACCCACTTCCCGCGCACACTGACCTCTTTCCCACCGCCTCCAATAGACCGATCCGCGATGCGACGTACCCTTCCACTCCCTTCACAATACCCTATTATTCACACTAATATCAACTAAATTACATTTGCTTAGAGATGAAATTGGTTCAGTAGTTCCGTGATTTAATAAAACGACGCCGAGCCCCGGCGGCTGCATTTGTCGAGGCGAGCACGCTCTGTGTATTTATGTGCTGCGGCGGCAAACAATGAACAAACGAACTGTTAAATAGAAACAAACTGAGTTGACACTTTGATGCGTTGATGCGTTGATTTTATTATAATATTATATTTTATAGAAACATCTTCGGATATACTTTGACTTTTATAATGAGTACGCAGCGATGATGTAACATTGTACTGCTAGTTTTAAATATTAATTAACCAATTTAAATTTCCGCAACGTAAATCCAAGCAGGACTCTAAAGTGACTATGTTTTACTTCAAAGCAGCTGTTTACAGTCCTTAACGTCCGGAGGACGTCACCATAGAAGTGTCAGGTCCAAGTTCAGTATCGCGGTCCTATACATCCTCGCCATCTTTTTGGACGAATTCTCGCTAGACTGTCTCTAACTGTTTCATAACGTTCAGCTTTCTAGCTGCCAGCGCCCATAGTCACTGCGTAAATGATTATGGACTCAACTACAGCCATGTATATCGACTTGAACCCTTCCAATTTCAACCTCAAGGCACTTTTGCGGCGCTTGTCAGTTGAGATTAAAGGCCCTGGGTCGTGCGACACACATTCTTCACAAGAGTATTAATTTTTACTCTGGGGTCAACTTCAAAGGTCCCGACTGGATTTATGTCTATTTGTTCCCTACACATGCGTAATATTGAGTTGTCGCACTTGAGCCTATTGCTATCCACTTTAGATATGTGAGTTGCGAGTTAACCCCCCAACCATAAACATTTGCTTGAGTCATATTAGCACCTTCTTTTAGAAGATTCTCCGCAGTTTAGTGCTTCAAATAGACTAGTATGACGTTGTCGGCGAACGCCTATGACTCTTTAATCTTCATTAATTTTAAAGCCTTGACATTCTCAAATATTCTAACCTAATTTTTTTAAATGAACTTATCGATTATTCCCGTATAGTTTATGTTCGTGAGAAAAAAATAAATGTTTTTTGATTGGCGGTTGTTATATTTTTGTCATCTATAACAAAACGTAAAGGACAAATCTAAAATTCTCATAGAATTTATTTTTGGAATCTATATTTCATTTAAGATATATAGTAAAGGTGATTGTAGGTTTGTCACAGTTTTAATTAAAGTAATTAGACTTTTAATTAAAGTATTATTGTCAATTATAATATTTTTACCATTAATAAATTGCGTCTTTCAGGTTCCGCTACAGATCCAAGTTGAAATATATTTTTCTTGGAATAAAACTTTACAATCATATGACTCGAGTATTACTGACCATATAGTAAAATTGTCACCTGATTCTGATCACATTCATTTTGATAACTCATATGATAGTTTTCGAGATTAAACCTTTTTATCAGTAAGATTTTATTTGTTGTTTTAATTCAATATAGACATTATGCTGTTGTTTTTACCATTCTGTTAATGTTTCCCCAGGTTTAATGACACAAAGAGTCATGATACGATGAAATTGTAATATAGATATACTGAAGTAATTATAATTAAAGGAATTTATTGAGAATAATAAATGTTAGAATTGTTTAGTGCAATATGACGGTGATATGTATAATACTCTAACTCTAATTCGTTTTGTGAAAATATAAACATTTCTTGAAATGGCAGCCCATCCTGGTATGTGTCAATGTCAGTGAATATCAAAAATACCAATACAGAACATCGGTTCGCTGACCGACGGCTCTTTTTTATGAAATATTAATTACGAAGCGATACCTGTTAAAATTTTTTTACCAAAATTATCTCTTAAGTATAGCTTAGCATAATGAATGCTTTCACATTGAATAAAAGTAACTTTTAAAGAGAAATTATGGGTTTAATTATTAAAAACAACGAGACAAATAGACCACAGCTGCTCAGTAAAAGGTGAGTATAAGTTATTTTCTACATTCTCTTTAAATATTATTTTAACCTCTTAGCTCAAAACTTATCTTTAACACTTCTTCATGTAAAAACATTTACAATACCGCTGTAAATATATTAGTGACACCTACGCAAACATAACTGTAAACTGTTTACTTTCAAAGCTTTAATTTTTAAATTCACGGTTTATTATTAGGAAATGTACAAATGTCTTCAACTAAATGTAGCATTGTTACAAATGATACTATAATCTCAGTAAGTAGGTGTAATCTATAATAGGTTTTGATTTGATATAATATTGAAAAATTATTTTATTATCTTAAAGCAAATAGAATTTATTGTTAATTCCGAGAACATTGTGGAATTTTAATTAATCTTTTAGTCTACCGAGTGAATGAGCACAATGGTATTCTTAATCTCTAAGAGATCATTATTAATATTAATTTAGTTATAATTAAGTATAGAACCCTGCTGTGGCCCTCTATCCATCCATTAAGGTGATGATACTGGTAAATGTGAATACTGAATTAGAGTCTGACAGTATATTTTTAATAAAATAATTATCTATCTATATAAAACCATGTTTTTTTATTGTAATGAAGATTGAATTTGTAGAAGAAGGTATAATGGGCTGTTAATACTAATGTATAAATATAAAAAATTATTTAATTTGCTATTGAAATTGAAACTATTGCAATAAATGCTACAAAAGGCAGAATACAGTAGATCAATGCCCAGAGCTTGAACTTCTTTTAGATGTTCACTATCAATAATAAGAGTTGACTTTGACTTTAAGTATCTTTCTGTTATATGATTATCTTACTTATGATTTGAGAAAATTAAAAATGGCAACACACACACTAGTGTAAGATTGCTTTAAGATGTAACATGTAAAAACTCAAAGCAAGGAGTGTAATATGGTATTGAGTAAATATTTTAATGGTCTCTTCATTGTTATAAATATGGTTCACCATTTACCTTTTTATTAACATTGTGTTTGTGTAATAATTTTTCATAAAAAAACTTATGACTTTCTGAATATCATATTTCTATTTATCTGCTTCAATCATTTTGTGTAACAGATGGACATTAAATAAAAATTTGGAAATATGTTCTGAATGAATAAAACAACAGGTAAAGTAAACATTGTATTGTATGAAAGCTGAATAATGCATGTCAGGTTCATTAATGTTTATTAACTATGTAAACTTGTTATTTCCTTTTATATTTCACTACCACAACATCCTGCTTGGTGTTAAGTAAATTGTTGTCATTTTATATATCCTAACATGTATTAAGGTCATGTCAATAAGAATTTGAACATCAAGTGAATTGGTTTGATCTGTCAGGAGTGTTTTAGTGGGAGGTGTAACTTTTATTTCTTACATATAAATGTTAAAGTAGCATTTGATATTGTTCAAGTATTTAATAAATAAATGAAAATTTTATTATTTCATTGTGTGTGTTACAGTTATTTTAGGTTTGTTTAAGTCATATTTTGCTGTTTCTTTAAACAGATAAATTAGTAGATTTTGGGCTCTTGTTCCAGAAACAATCCCGGTTGATGTGCTGTGTTACACTTATTATTTTGCTACACTATTTTTCAAATGTTACTGTGTTCTAGTATGAAGGGTGTTGTAGCTTGGGAATTTATTAGAGTAAAAAGATTTGACATTTGAATATGGTGGTTGGTGGTTGGTTTGGTTTTACTAAAGACTGTTGCAGTGTAAACTAATAATTGTGTTCATTGTCATCATCAGCTGCTAGGCATGTACTGCTGGACATAGGCCCCCCCCTAGATCTCTATATCTATTGATCTTGTACCAGACGCTAAGATCGCTGTTTGTAGACATTCCATTGGGGAGATTTGGGCTTTTTCTCACCATGCTGGCCAAATGCGTGTTTGTAGTAGCAAGAGCCTCATTTGTTGATGAGCAGGGTGCACCACGAGCAGGTGAGGTTGGCTTGGGTCCATTGGGTTGTTATGCGAGACCCCTTACACCCCCTGCATTACAATTGTTTTATTATATTTTACCTGAAGTATGACCAGTCTTCATGATCATTTCTAATTAATTCCATTCTTCTGTTCTATGTTATACTAGTTTCAAGTTCTTTCTGACCACTATAGTTTCACTCTTTAATTTACTTTTTTATTGTTGTTTCTGGTATTTTCTATTAACATTAATGAAAGCATCTTCATTAGAATTTGATGTTAAGAACAGCATTTTTAAGATATAAAATTTTTTAACCTAATAGCTAATCTTAATGAGAATAAGTATATGTAGTCAACGGTATAAACAAAATTTTATCAAAACAGTAGTTTTGTATGTCCTAACCATTACTGCTTTTCATATTTTTTAATTTGTCACATATCCATTTATCACAATATGTTTTTTTTTTTTTGTATAGGACCGCACAATGATGTTGTTGCGCCTAAACATGCGCACGGCCTTGGCGACGCTGTGTGTTGGAGTCCTCTTGCTTACCCTGTTTTGGAGTCGCTGTGGAGAACTCTCACATAGACCTAGTAAGATTTTATAACCTCTCATGTCTCTATGTGAAAAATAGGAGTGAAGAACTCACCATTTACATTACACACTTATACTGATAGAGATACAATGTGGTTATCAGCTATTAAAATTCCGGTACAAAGCTTTTAATAGATTTTAACCTTCTAACGAAATTGTTAATCAGCATTTTTGGTTAACTAATATAATTACAGTAGACTCGGTGTTGTCAAATGCGCTGTTGGAGCGCGGAAACCTCGCTGAAGAGATCGAGTGCGTTATCAACGGAGAGTACTCGGTGGCTTGCCGCCGTGAACGCGACCAAGTCTACCTACCCTTCTCCTTCATACACAAGTACTTCGAGGTGAGTCCTTTACAAATCAAGCAGAGTTCACTTGATAATAAGCGTTAAACGTTGCTCATAAGCAGCTTGAGAACATCAAGAGAGTTGACATGAAAGTAGTTTAGGTAGAAATGAAAGTGACTGTCATTACAACTAGTAATTAACACTATGATCTTAGATTTATTTGGACAATCGTCTCCAGGTATACGGCAAGATAACATTAACGGACGGTGTGGAAAAGTTCGAATGGTCACACAGCTACAGCAAGATATACCATCCAAAGAAAAAGTACGACCCACGAGGAACGTTCACCACGTTTGAGAACTACAACGTGGAGGTCCGGGAGCGTGTAAAGTGTATCAGTGGAAAAGAAGGGGTCCCTGTATCTACCCAGTGGGAACCACGAGGTTTCTTCTATCCAACGCAAATAGCACAGTTCGGCCTGGCGCATTACAGTAAGAATGTGACAGAACCCGAGCCGAGAGTGCGGGTAATAGACGACGGGGAGAAGGTTCTCGAAAATTGGATCGTGAGCAACGACGCGACCGTAACACGGGAATACGACCAGGACTTGAAGGCGAGAGTTTTGAAGTTTTCAACTTCGGAGCTAGCGTCCAGCCAGGTCTGGCTCAAAGTGAACATCACACAGGACTTCGTTCTGAGCCTCGACGTTCGATTTAAGGCGAACTCTTCCATGACTGTGGTGCTGCAAAATAAAGATAAGAAGGAGACGGTGTATTTGCACTACGTTACAACAAACCATTTGATATACGCACAGGTCAGTAGTGACGTTTGTTATTTACACCAATACAGCCTTCTCCTGATCACTTGGTGATTTATTTTGGCTGGTGAACATTTCGTTCAAATCAAATCTACAGGACTATCAAATTATTACAATTTCATCAGGAGGACCATATCTACCACGGCATCGGAACAGAATCGAAATGGCGGCGCATAACGAGGGACCTTATCATTGATATGCAGAAGGGATGGGCTTTGCAGGACCGCCCTAAACGGAAGTTGCCAAGAAATAAATTTAAGGTATGATTTTTTAAACTTTATTTTATAATTATAAATAGTCGATTTGAGACAAGCTATTTGTAAGTAAAGGTTAAATCTTACTTGGAGACTGCCGGGCAGCTGCTAACATTACGGACAGGTGGTTTGAAGGTGCCGTTGCTAATAACAGGCTAATGAGACAGACAGTTGATGTCACTATGAGGTAAATATAAAATTGTCCTCGTGCAGATCTCGAGCCTGATCTTGAGCGGGGCGGGCGCGGTGGGTTGCGTGCGCGTGTCCTCGAGTGAGCACATGGCGCACTTCTTCGCGGCGGCCGACTGGCTGGTGGGGCGGCAGCGCGCGCGCGGCGGCTGGCCCGTAGCGGCGCGCCGGCACGTCGCACCGCGCGCCTCCGACCTGCGCCCCGGCTGGTCAGTGCCTACCGAACTACCAGTAGACAAGTTTCTTTTTTAATTATATAAACTACAACCCATCTAGCGGCACTATAATCTGGAGAGGCGTGCTAAGAAGCATGTTGGGGATCAAGAACTTGTCACAACTAGGCTCGACACTCTTGATCAGGCACTGTGCGGCCGGACTCGAAGTGTTCTTTAGGATACACTTTAAAAGATGTGTGATGGTATTAATGATATAGTTTCACTATTGATTAATCCTGTATCACCACCGGACGACCAGACGCAGGGCGACTCGCCATCCTTATGTTGTGGACATCCTCAGTTTGCGAATTAAGAGATTCCGCTCCTCTTTCTTCGTAAGAACAGCAAAGGAGTGGAAAAACTTGCTGGCGTCGGTGTTCCAGTCGAAATATGACGTTGTGTATTTGTGTGTCAATTTTCGTTTAGGGCAGCATTTGGCTGGGTCTCCAGGGTTCAGCCATTGCGACGAGCGCTTCCGATTATCTTACAGTATCCACTTTCCATCACAAGTAATGATTCGATTTAAAATCCCTTCATCATTGTGTCGGTGAAGCAAAGTAACACAGCAGCAGCAGTCGACGCGTGTTCGCAAGTTCGATTCACTCAATTCATGAGGTACAGGTTGTTCAAGTTTTTTTACTTTCCCGATTTGCTCCAAGTGGATTAATACAGATTTGTCACATACCCCGAAGCCTGCAGCTATCTCTGAAGTGCTTTGTGATGGATCCGCTTCCACAATAGCCTTTAATTCTTCATTTTCCACTTTGGTCTCCGATCGTCCACGGGGTTGGTTCTGAAGGTCGAAATTTCCAGAACAAAAAAGAAACTAGACACGTACCGTACCTTCTTTTGCGACACCAGCACCGTACACATCATTAATCCTTGGAGCTGTTCCTGCAGCACTGGTGCTGGTGCCACGGTAGTTGGTTCATGTTCTCCATTGTGCGGCAATAAGCGACGCCAAAGAAAAAAATAAAGAGGAAAATACAAATGAATGACTGTTTCCAAAACTCAAATGTATCAGCTAGATGAATTTATAAATTTGAATTTGGAATTGTTAACCAAAGAAGAGATATTTCAGATCGAAGTGGTCAGTGCGACGAAACGCTAATTACCTATGTAAGGAGCTTAATATAATATTAGTTCTGTTACGTCGCCGAGAATCTAAATACAAAAAGTAAATCTCTAAATTGTTTAGTTCCTGTATAAAATGAGGTGAAGGATGTTTCTCCCACTTCCGCCCCAGCCCCGCGACACACTTTCTCTTCATTATTTCCTATTATTTGAGCTCTTTACATTATCTATTATATAATAATTGCATCAGCGAGCGATGAAGAGAGCTATGCTTGACACTTCTCTAATGGACAAAATCTGGAACGAAGAAATTCCACGGAGAACTAAAGTTGTCGACGTAGCTCTCAGAACCTGAAAGCTGAAGTGGCAGCGAGCCGGCTATGTCTGTCGTGTCAGTGTCGGCCAATGGGAGAGGAAAGGCTTGGAGTGGAGGCCGCGTACAGGTCGCAGGAGCAAAGGACGTCCTCTCTCTTAATGGACCGACGATATCATCGGATGGATGCGAGAAGCTGAGGATCGCATTTGGTGGAAGACAATGGGGAAGGTCTATATCCAGCAGTGGATAACCAAAGGCTGATAATAATGATGATGAATAATTGCATAGATTAAAAAAGCAAAACGTTCGGAAATGTATTGCTCCATTTAAGTTCGCCGAGCAGATCCGGTTAGAAGATTGTTATAGTCGGTTGAATTAATTCTTTAACCGGATGTAGCGCCTTATGTCTTAACACCGTATAATATCGGTAATAGGCATATTGGTGCATGCTGCAGACGCAGAGGATGAGTGTTGCAATGTCGGATGTTTTTTTTTATTTACGAAGAGACGAGGCGAGCAAGACTTTAACATGATGGTAAGTGATACGCCATCCATAACAATGTGGTGCTAATTAGAATGATACACCACATTGTGCTCATCGCCTTGAAAACATTAGATATTAAGAATCGTTACCTCAATAATTACACTACCTACAACGTCCTTCAAACCGGAATACAGTAATACTTGCACAATACTGTTTGTCGGCTGCAAGAGACGCTGCGGTCGTACCTACCTACATGGTCTCCGGCAACAAAGAACTACCATCAATAAAATGGTTATATATATATGTGGAAGTCTATCGGCTGATGATGATGATGATGATGATATATATATCATGAAAATGGGGACGGTTATCTTTTCTATACAGAAGAACATTGTACTGGAGAAATGTATTATGATCCGCTGGTGTGTTATCACTCACTTGCAATCACTGACGTCGCAGGCACTCGGCGATGAGCCAGGGTCACGCGATCTCGGTGCTGTCCCGCGCGTACCACCGCAGCGGGCTCGTGAAGTACCTCCGCGCCGCCCAGCGCGCCCTGCTGCTGCTGGATGTTCCCAGCCGCGACGGCGGCGTTAAAGCTATGTGGATGGACAAATACGTCTGGTGAGATAATCACATCACTAACTATTGCGCGGCAGTAATGACAGTAGGGTGACCGAACACAAATTTGTTGTGAACACAATTTTTTATTCCACAAAGCATCATCATGAACATCCGGTTCGACGTCTACTGCTTTGTGATAAAATAAGATGAAATGTACTGACTAGCTAGTAAACGTTATCATTCATTGTTAGGTACGAAGAGTACCCGACAACGCCGCCTCTTTTCGTCCTCAACGGCTTCATCTACACACTCCTGGGCCTATACGATCTTCACGCGATCGAGGGTGAGAATTCCATATCTTTAGCCAAGAAAATGTTCGACGACGGCATGAGATCCTTGAAGACCCTATTACCGTTATTCGACACGGGGAGCGGCAGCTTCTACGACTTGCGCCACTTCACCCTCGGAGTCAGCCCTAACCTAGCCAGGTGGGACTACCACGCCACTCACGTAAATCAACTGTACCTCCTCGCTGGTCTGGACCCTGACCCGATATTAATAGAAACGGCTAAAAGATGGGAGGGATACATGCAAGGGAAAAGGGCAGCGCATAATTGAGAATAAGAGCGGGGTTCAAATTGGGTTTACGTATTGACCTCGTCACCGCTCCGAGCGGTCAGGTCGAGGATATGAGCACCGGTTCTCTCTCGAGCCGTCACACTTGCCTGTAGTTATATGTTTAAGAGCATTGCCCGGTGCTGGTTTTATACTGCGATCTGAGCAACGGAAAGTTTTAATACTTGCCCTAATTACCTCACGGTAAAAATGTTGTTTTTATTTTTTTTTAATTATTGTGAATATTTTTGCACTAAGTGCGGATTAGGTTTAAGGAAATAATGAGTCTAGTGCTGAGCTCGAATTTGTGCGCTTCTAGTTTTGTTTTAGGTTTTAGGCATTGCTGTTCAGTGTGGACAGATTGCATTCCCGTACAAAAGTATGTATTGTGGAGATTGACGCTTGCCACAGACACAATCGGACGGAATTTTTTTTTTTTTTAATAAATTTTTATATATTATTATCATAGTTTACATACAAAATTTAATATTTTAGTGCACTCCATTATTTCTTAAATTTAATATAAATAATTTCAGAAAAGGCAACACTAAATTTTTTTTAAGCGGCAACACCGATGGATTTTATCTGAAATTAATTTTAGCTTCCTTTATAGATTCGAGCTTAACGTTATTAGAGTGGTGATTGGTACTTTAAAAAATATTACCTCGTCTAATGTTTAAAATGAACTAAAGTCTTATGAAGTCGACATATGAAGTATTTATTGTATACAAATTTATATATGCACGCATGAAATATATGAAAGAAGAGTAGTGTAGTAACAAATAAACTTAACACTTCCTCTCACCTTAGCTTAGCCGGAGTGGATCGAAGGGTGTAGTTTTAATGTTGTTAAGATAAAGGTATATATAAGTCATGTTCGTCGGTTCGCAATGTCTTCGGTGCGAAAGGTACAAACTGAACAACCTGTTGCCTTTTTCACGAAAGAATTGTTCATGAAAACAAAATGGCGCTGATCAAGTCTACACTACATACGAATTTTCATCACAATTTAACCATAATGTATATTTTTTGGTTGAACAATAATTGTGAAAGATTCAATTGCATCACAGAAAAAAAACTTAAAACATATAAATTTTACTTTTAATTTTGAATCTGTAGTGTAAATGGAGGGAAAAATTTTCTAATACCTGTCAAAAGTTACTGAAGTATTTATTTTTTTAAATACTCTGTTATTATGAATTATCTATGTAGATAAATAGTGGCAAAAGACTGACAGAACAACACGAAGTACATTTGGTTCACGACTAACTAACTCATTGGACTTTTGCCAATGACCAAGTCAAACGAGGAGCTATCACCAGTTGGTATATGTCTGAATAACAGTGAAGTTGGAACTGGTAATATTTGCAGATTATAGTTAGGCTGCAGTAAGGCACTGCATTTGCCTATCAAGACGGTTGCCTACGAAACTTAACTGTTAATTCTTCTTCTTCTTCTTAAAGTGCCTCTCCAACTAGTGAAGGCTACCAATAAGCGTGGTACAGTCCTTTCTGTCTCTGGACCGGCGGAACAATTCGGACGCCCCAGATGTGACAATTCATTCCCTGATATTCCTCAACCACGACTTTATTCCTTCTCCCCACCTTAACTGCTATTAGTAAAAGTATTTATTTCCGGGAACATCACATTGATAAGATATGACTTTAATCTTAAGCTCGGATTCGGCGTCTGTGTAACATATTTTATTAGTGTCTAAGTAATTCAATATAACCGGATGTACTTAACATGTGTTAAATTATAAAGATATTAACCACATTTGTAAACCATTAATTAGTTTAGTTTACAGTAAATATTGTCTTAAATATCATTTATATCGATGTAAATATAAACTAAGGTAAGCTAGTTTTTTTTTAAACTCGAAATATTTTAAGCTGATAACTGTGTGCGAGATGTTGATATTGTTTTTGTTCTTAACTTATTATCTAAACGGTGCGTATCTTGCTTCAGAGATATATGTATATATCGGGAAAGAATTGAAGAAATGTAGAGATACCTTCTCCGGCAGGGAGCACATTCTATTACCTGATGAATATTATTTAGAGTATACGTGTTTACTGCCGTTGCAACGTACCAAGATGAATTCACCAGTGTTACAATGCACCAGAATTTGCAGCAGCCGTTATATCGAAATAAATGTTTACTAATTTAAACACATGAAATGTATCATTTGATAATAATAAAAATAAGTGATGTTAAGGTACATTTATAAAGTAAATAAATAAATAAATAAATATATTGTTATAGTTCGACTGTGAACCGAAGCACAAATTTTGTATAACTTTTTCTGAAGTAAACTTATCCAGACTTAATAATCGTTCAAGTTGTGACGTTTAAGTAATTACTAAGTGCTTACATATATATTGATACTCGTCGACACTTTATTAGAAATGGCACGAAATACTAGATATGACGTTTTCAGCACATATGGCAAATGGAACTTCGTGATATATAGAAATCTTGAAAATAGCTACTTAATCATATATATTTGGTGAAATTATCGTTCAGCAGTCTGAAGGACAATCCTTGCCCGAGTCCAGGCGTGGAAGATTATGCAATTTTTTTTAATAATTGATGGAAAGGAAAACTATGCAGATCGGGCGAAACGATCACTAACAATGTCAATTGGGGAACAGTAACATTTATTTATAATCTGTACAAAAATATTAGTTTTTAATTTCGTAATTCTCACGTTCAATATATATCATTCTGTTTTTCTTATGACGTATAAATCTAGAATACTAGAAGGCCCTCAATAAGGCGGACTTGGTCTGGCGAAGGTCGCGAGAGACTGCTGAATGCGAGCAGTAGGGGACCGATCAGCGTAAAATTTTTTGAGGGAGACAAGCAGTTCACATCTATAGGCTAATGTTTTTTTGGCAATATTGCCAATTTTTTTTTTTAAATTCATAACCTATAAATATTCAAAAGTTCTTGCACGTCTGGTTTTTATACGTAACTAGGAAAATGTTTTAATTGATGTTTAAAGTCGTTATATTTTCCAATTTAATGGTACATCACGAATTGATCGCGGTTTTATTTATTTTTTGAGCGATTTTTAAGTTTCCGAACGCGAGTGGACCGCTCGGCGCAGGCGCACGCACCGCGGCCGCACGTCACTGTCGCCTTGTAGAAATAATGTAACAATAAGGCATGTTACAAAATAACATTATGTTTGATCATATTTATTATTTTATTTAACGTTTGTGCAATAATGATGTTTGTGTTATTATAGTTGTTTGTAAATATTCGTATAAATTAATGGTCGGTGTTGTCATACGGCGTTGTATCTTCGTTTTGTATCTAATGAAACGGCGCGATTCGAATATTATTAATTAATCGAAAGGTTGCATTCGTTTTGACGTATTGTAAATCGGAAATCAGTATTATCACAATTTATTGTTTGCAATGTTTAGGTGACGTGGATAAGCTCAGTGATCAGCGAAGGTACAGCGCCGTGCGGCTCTGCTGGGTGGTTTACGAACGACCAAACTTTAAGAACATTCCAAAATAATGAGCTTATTAGTAGTTTTACTGTAAAGTAGTTAATCTTAATTTTGTTTTCGTTCGACCTATCCCCTACCCTGTGCTATGTCTTCGAGGTATGGTGTTATATGGAATTAAGTTTTACTTATGATTTATTGAAAATAATCGAAATATTTGAGAATGTTGGTAATAAGACATAACTTTATTTTAATAATACATGATCTGTACCAGTGTAAGTTCAAAGATTATTTATTAATAATTTTTAATACAGTCAATGGGGTGTACTTATTATGTAATATATTAACTGGTTAATGATCCATGTGTACAATCTAAATGTTATGTTTGTACTAATTTATTTAAAAATTAACAAATCATGTTTAAAATTTACTTGGTTTATGTAACAGTTTCATCTAACTCATCCTTGACAAATACAAGGAAAGCACCTGCTAATAGCAATGTATATAAAAACTACTACTTCAACTACCGACGGAAGCTCGTGTAGTCGCCATAGTATACATGTACTTCTACTTATTAAAGGTTTCACTCGAAATAATTTTTAAATATTTATATAAATGTTGAATTATAATATTACCCGTAAGTAATGGTTGCGCAGTAACAGTGCCAACATTATCTATACCGGAAACTTGGAAGGACACGATTTTGCTCTTACAACTCTGAACGCATCGAATCAGCTTCACTTCCATTCAAAGCAATTTACTTCGAATTATAGAAATCTGATCAAATTGAAAACATGATAATATTTTCATATCAGTCAATATCCTGATCAGGATTGAAGGTAAATAAAGAAGCATCTTTTGGGGTATTTGGCTCTTGTAATAATTGATAATTTATTATTTCTTGTATGTAATTTTGTTAGAAATGGCAACGTTTAAGTTTAACACCCGACGGAAATAGTTTCACTTCCGTGATATAAAATCTTAACACTACCCAACGCTATCACGACAAGTTACCCCGCGGACTGCTTCAGCTACCCCATTCGTTTGATCAGAACGCTGTAAACGTTAACATGTTACTGTCTGACAGTAGAATCTAATGCCTAGAACTAACCTAGAATGTTTACTACAGAGACATGAGATAGGTTAGGACTACGATAAAATGTTTGTTATAATTTCGCCAAAAACATCGTTCGTTTATGGTTTCTACGACTAGCCCTTATATTATTATAATTATATGTAGAATGTTTTCGGATAACATCCGGGACTGAGCGCAACAATCATTTCCTGGAAGAGCTAATTATAATGTTGTTATTTTGGCATTAAGAACACGTTATCGATAAGAAGTCACGACCTTCGGCATTGAGGAGCCGACTAAAAGAGATTTTGGCAATTAATATATACGACACGTTTTTCCTGTATCGAAGAATTATATTTAAGTAAGGAAGTATTGTAAATTTTGTTCTTATGTAAAATTGTAATATTTGTGTGATCGTGGATCTGAATAGAATTCATTTGAGCCAGTACATTTCTGAAGCTTCAGTTCCTCCTATGACCTTCAGCGGTATAATTTGCGTTCCATTAATCCATATGACATGGTCGTATCGTTGTAATTGCATTGCGTGGGTCAGCTGGTGTGCAGCGACCCGGTTCCGTGAGTGTACGTAGCTGTAGAGAGTTAGACGGATGCACCTGTGAATGACAATAAAATGTCCCTGAACAATCCCTTCTTTTTATTTATCCTTCCACTCCTACTTGTATTGGATGTATAAGAAACAGACGAGCTTGATATCCACTGCTAAACATCATCCTTAGTCTATAGACGTCCACTGCTGGACAAAAGCCTCCCCCCAAAGATCTCTACACCTATACTTCTGTGGGGGAATTTGGGCCATTTCCCACCACGGTGGCCCAATCGGTGGGAGCCAGAGCCCCGTTTGTTAATTAGCAGGGTGCACCACGAGCAGATGAGGTTGGCTTGGTTTCCGTGAGTTATTGTGCGGGACCCTTTACACCCCTGCTGCTGCTAATATCTACTGCTAAACATAGGCTACATTAAATGGGAATATTTTCGGTACCCTTTGTTTTTTTTATTTATTTACCTGATAGTAAATCATACACCTGCTCATAACGAGGCGCTAGTTAGGGTGATATACACTGCCATTTGCTACCACATCACAATCATCGCCTTGGGACATGATGTAGCGAATCGTTATCCTAGTAATTTCATACGTTACAGCACAGTTTAAACCGGAGCACAGTAATATTTGCACAGTACTGTAAATATATAAAAAAAACTTGCCGAGATTCTAAGAACTGTTCTCTCCTCGTCTCTAGTAAGAATATTATATTATGTTATTGAAAACGAAACACTGATTAAGAGAAAGATCAAAGGAATTCGAGGTTTCCTTTACTGGAGACCGTTTAGATGCAGATGCAGCGCCTATCTCTGCGACCCACAATTATTGTGCCTGTCTCTACCAGCTGTTATAGTACAACTTAAATTAAGTGACAATAGCCAAACTTAATGCTTATGAGCATTCTTTGCCAGTCAACTTAGGACTTGGAGAGATGTAGTGGAGGGTGAGGTAGAGTCACCCGATCTTTTTCTTTATTCAAGGAAGCATTGAGTTCATCTGATAGTAAATGATACACCTAATAATAGCAACGTGACGCTAGTTAGGATGCTATTATATATACAGCACCACATTGCGTCGAAACATGAGACGTTTAGTATCGTTACCCCAGTAGCTTCAATAGTTACAGCGCCCTTCTAACCGGAATACAGCAATGTTTGTACACCACTGTCTGGCGGCAGTGATAGGAGCTGCGGCAGTACATGCGTAGGAGGACCCCGGCAACAGATCTCTATCATCATTAAATTATCATTGTGACACTTGCATATGTATTACACACATATCACTACGTATTTATATATACATGTAAATTATATTTTCGTGAAGCGAAGAAAATATGTTGAAAGGACGAATGGATCCTTTCAATTATACATCGTAATATGTGAATCTTTGTGCAAAGGAATTTCCTAACGACCGATTTTTGAAGTGCTTCCGTCCTACAAACTAGTTGGACACGGCGCGACACTCCGCGCTTCGGCTAACAACCACCCGCTGCCCCGACAGTTCCACTTCAACCCCCACAAATTTACAAATTGTTTCCTGAATATTAAATCGAACAATTTATCGTTTTAAAAATGTTTTTCTTTTATTTATTTAAGCGACGACTAATAAGGGACGTTCACCTGATGGTAAATGATAAGCCCGCCCATAACAACGTGGTGCTAGTTAGCGTAGTTGCTGCCAATATTGCGCTCGTAGCCTAGGACATGTTGTCTCGTTACCCCAGTAATCACACTAGATAGAGCGCCCTTCAAATCGAAATACAATAACGTTTGCACACTACTGTTATCAATGCCTAATTTTAAAATTTCATTTATTTAACGTATACAAAATTTTATAAAATAAGTTACTTTTTGACTTCTTTATTTGTTACTGTCGGGATCGGCGCGATCAATCGGCCAATCACAATACGAGCCTAGTTTTAGGAGGGGGAAATAAAACGGTAGGAGAAATACTGCCTCGTCCGATCATCCCCTCATTCCCTACAGTCTGTTGGCGGCGATTGAAGTGAAAGGCTATCCTACAAAAATAAAATTTGTTGTGTGATCCAGAGACCGACGGAATATTAGGTTGCTCCAATAACTGTTTGACGGCTGCAATAGGCGTTGCAGTGGTACTTACGTGGTGTCCGGCAACAGACTTACCACCAGTAAATTACCAATTCTAATTAATATATACTAATTTGAGAAACCGTTTATTCTCATCTCTTATATAGTAAATGGTGTTCACTTAGCTCCTCGATTTGACGTGATGCTAAATGAGAATTAAAGTGGAGTTATCGTTTGCTTTTACCACTCCCGACTCTCAAATGGTGATATCCGAATCTTAGCCATGTTGTTACGGCGGTAGATCGTTAATAAATAGACAAATGTTAAAGTTCTTCTTTTAATATAGAAGCAATTATGTTTTTTTTGTGGACTTCCATTTTCACTTTTAAACATAAGGTTAATAAGTTAAGTATAACAAAGTTGTTGTCAGAGTAAATTTAAAAGTTCCGCCATTGTTAATTATACTCGGTGGTATGAATCTAGAGCAACTATTGCTTAGTGCAGTTTTAGTAGGACCGGACACTAAGTTAAGCAAATATTTTGGCATAACTGTGATGAATTCATTTAAGTTGAAAGGTACTTCTCGAAACAGTTCTGACGGCAAGGGAGGTATAGGATATCACAATACGAACTTTAACATATCGTACGAAAACGTACATAAAATCACCACTTAGCAACCCAAATTGTAACCATTAGGACAACGGAGAAACATTTATCTTCGTATAAATTCATTCTCACGATCTGCACTTCCCTCATGCAGCCTTGAACAAAAAATCCTCGCCGTGTAAACGTATCTTCGAAATCCGCCGTTGCTTAAAACAAAGACGGGCTCAAAGGGGAAATTTTTAAGGAAAAAATCCATTAAGCAGCGCTGGGTGCAATCACAGCGGGCGATTGCGGAGCGGCACGAGGGGGCGAGCAAACATTGCCCCCGCAGCCGTACCGCCTTCCACCCCGTTAGCCCCCGCCGCCGACGAAGGCTCTGACAGTCCCGGTCCTCTGCACCGATATTGCAATGAACTGATGACACCGTCACAAAGGTGCACCCATCTACCATTGGATTCTATAACGCTATTAAACTAAATATAAAGAAATATTATATTGAACTTATTGTACATATCCCAGGACCCTCACCAGGTGGTCTGACAATCTAGTCAAGGTTGCGCGAAGGAGCTGGATGCGATCAGCGCAGGATCGATCGATGTGGAGATCTTCAGGGGGAAGCTTATGTCCAGCTGTGGACGTCTGCTGACAGTGATGATGTGATAATCATGATTATATTAAACTTTCTAGTGTATAAATTCTGCTCATAGCTGTACTAACCACTAACGATCTACTGCAGAAATAAAATAGGGCGATACCGAAAACTATCATCATCATCAGCTGATAGGCATCCGTAAACCATACCTTGTAAAATATAACATTATAGCTTTGACAGCTCACACACTGCAATTTTTTTTTCTGTTTTATGTACTAAATGTAGTGTAAATATGTAATGTATCACTTATCATGAGGTGAATGACCCGCCCTTGCCTCTTGTCGCTTAATGAAATGTAATATAGTGACACTCAAAGAACTGTACAAGATTTACTTGAGGAATTAAATCGCCGATATATAGTAAAGTTATATTATTTTTGGTACATAGATGAGTTGTCTAAGTCGGGGACGGCCGATGGGGAAGTAAAGTCTTAAAGTAGTGGCAGCGTGCAAGACGCAGAAGTGTAGGACGCCCTCTCCAGATAGACCGACGACATCATCAGGACGGTTGGAGGTGAGATGGATACGAGACGCTGAGGATCGCATTTGGTGGAAGACAATAGAGAAGGCGGTAGTAGATAAACAAAGGCTGATAATAATCATGTTTTTTTGTTTTTTTTTTTATACTATCACGCCAGTAGGAGTAGGCGGAGGTCAATAAACATCCACTTTTGGCTTTAACTGACCTCTAAATGGCAGAATAATATCTTCACCAAATTTTCAGTGTTAACGTCTAATAGTATCGGAGATATCGCGCTGAGCTAAATAATATTTGGATATCTTCTATATCACCACCATCGTCAGCCGATATACGTCCACTGGTGGACATGGGCTATAACATATAGCTCTATAATATGTACTCTAATCGTTAACGATTGTAAACACTACTCTCAGGTTTACTATCACCTGCTAAACTTTATAACATATGGAGACATTCCTGGTATGATGTGTAGACGTCTTCATCAGCATCCCATTTTTTAAAAATAGAATAATACCTTTTAAAAATAGTGAAGATAATGTTATACTTTTTTTGTCATGAAAATGTATGAATGGAATCCAGAGAGCATAGATACCGAACAGCGCCGAGCCTTTTGATACACAATTGTATCATTTCATTGTTACAAACATCCGGGCAGGCTTTTTTTATAAAAATTATTGTTAATACACATCTCGTATTAAGGTAAAATTAGCTTTGAAATCAACCCCTAGTGTTTACCGAAAAAAAAACATATATTTATAGTTTTATACAAATGTTTGGTTTTTTTGTGCACTCTGGGGGCAAAGGAAAGTAAAATTGAAATACATTGGTCCCCAAAATTTCTCATTACTGTGAAACCAGTGAGTATATATATATATATATATATATATATAAGTCGGAAATGTTGTAACAACAACAACAGTCGAACTAGATGGAATGGATATATCCCTCTAATTTAGTAATTAGAAAATCTTTTATACTGGAACAATGTAATGATACTGCTTCAGCCAAAATTACTTGTAATTGTTGTTAAAACCATTTTTATTTATTGGCTTTGCAAATTATGTCCCAGTCAAGTAAGCGACACCTAAACTTGTTTGCAGGTCTCCAGGCGTGACAGCGCGCGCCTCTCGGCGACCACCATCTTGTCGAGCACGGCCTGCATCTCCGGCCACGGCTCGTACCGCTGGTTGATCACGTACAGCTTGTGGATCGACGGCATCCGTAGGTCCATCGTGCGTGATATGTTAGCCCGGCTATGGGTTGAGTACACCACGTCCACCTGTAGGACGGTATTTTTTTTTCTATTAAAAATAGCAATTTTTTTTTATTATTTAATGAAGCCATGATCCGAGCGGGTCCTTCACCTGATGATAAGTGATACGCTCGATCATTACAATGGTGGCGTTAACTTGAATGGTATTCGCAACACCACATTGCGCTAGTCGGCTGAAACAAGATGTTCAGTCTCGTTACCCCAGAATTTACACTAGCTACAACGCCCTTCAAACCGGAATACATTACTATTTGGCGGCAGAATTAGGAGTTGAGGTGGTACTTACCTAGGCTGTCTCGGGCAAGGGAGACCTACTAACAGTGTAATAAAAACGTTTTAAATTTTAACACCACAAAACCATTAAGGGTTACCACCAACCGAAAGGCGTCCAGTAATGGACGTCAGCTACCGAATATCACCATAATGGACGCTCCTAGTGGATCTTTTCTGCAGAAAACTTAATTATTTCAGAATATTTATATATTTAGTTGATAGGCCTAGTGTTTTATGTGTGATATTTATCAAATACGTTGAAAATACTTGCCTTGTTTTTACTAGCCCAGGCAATAGCGAGGAACATAAGCATAAATGCTGTCATCGTGACTATAAACAAAGGAATGGTCTCCCAGTACTCCTTCAAAGCGTACATCAAATGTAATTTCTTAGGTATGGGGATATCATACTGGGATGGTGGTAATATCTCACCAGACCGTCTCACCAGTATAAGTTGGGGCGATAATTTTTTTCGCTGCAGAAGGTACATGCGCGCAGGCACCCGTAAGGTCGATCTTAATAATTTCGAAAACATTTAAATAAATTTAGCAAAGATTTGTTATAAAAAAATTTCAAATATTTTCTCAATCAAAATACTAAATAATTAAAAAATGGCAATGACAGCTACTTAAAAATAGAATAGTTTTGTGCTATAAACCTTCCCTTTGGATAAGATTCCAAAAATCATAAATAATATAACCACTATAGTTATTAATTTGATACCCATGCTCATTTAATAACATACATAATAGCATTAATTTTAACTAATAATTTACCACTAGGAAAGCCTAGCACAAAATAAAGAAATTTTTTATGAAAAAAAACTAAACATCACGATAGACAGCAAAATTTATGTCTATTTAAATTCAAACGTTTTTTATAAAGTAATTTTAAGTGAAAGAATTTGGTCAAGGGTCAATAATAATAATTGTAACAAAAAAAATGTTAAAATTGTTGTTTAATGCAGTCTAAATTCACCGGCTTTATATTATCGCGTAAATATAAAGGTAAGTTATCGGTACATAGTAAAATATACACCCGCTGTGTTCCTTATGACATGTTCGTTGTAAAATCACGTTATGGACATCAGTCATAAAACACTGTAACGATATATATAAAAATAGAATTTTTTTTATTATTAATTGCATGATCTAATTATAACACTAGAGGATACCTCAAGAAAGTAATCAATTAAGAAAGTTGAAGGGAGACAATCTCCGTGGCGGTATTTTTAAAACCCGTAGTTTCTGGGTGAGAAAGTTTAATAATCAGTGTGTCAAGCAAATACTTTTGCTTTCACAGTGGATACATATAGGTCATTTGGTAATGACACTGCGCACGCCACGTCGTCGCATCTCGCCTCGCACCAAACGCCGGTATCGCGCGATCAGGGATTTCCTGCGGCGAGCATTAGGTTTGTTTACATTCTTACTCTAATGTCTAGTCGTAAAGGTCCAGAAGACATGGCCTGTCTGTAGTAGAATTCAAAAATATACCTAGTCTGTCCTAAATGTGAGCAAGAATCTTCAATCAGAAGAGAAATTACGAATTAATTTACACAGTATTTAAGCCAAATTCTATCTGTATTAAAAGTATTCTTTAATTATTTCAGGCACCGCGTCTCAACCGGATACAAAAACAAATTCAAACATTTCAGTGAACGTGTCAGATTTGAAAAATAAAATTATAGGTGTGGAGAGGCAGCTGGGTCAAGTGAGTCAGCACTGTCAAAACTTGATAGATGCCGAGGATGGTTACACGAATCGAAATTTTCAAATTAATCAGGATAATAATAAAAGTAACAAAAATTTAGAAAAAATTAAAATTAATCCAACAGAAACAAAAGTATTATACAAAACAGAAAATCAGTATAAAAATTTTGTAGGGAGTGACGTCACAAGTAAAGTTTCCAATGCCAACTGTGCAGATTTTATATCACAAAAGATAAAAGCATCTAAATCTGATGTCGCAGGCATCACAAATAAATCTAAATTAAAAAAATGTGAAAACGAGTTTATTACATTGAACGACATCGATAAAAAAAAAGAGTTCAATTATTCAACAGCCAGCTATTGCTCATCAGTTGATTTGGTTAAAGCCCACGCTGTACAGCGTCATGAGAAAAGGCGACTTAGAATAGATTATGAAAAACCCATATTCGTCAAAGAATCACAAAAAGCTAAAGATGACGAACAAAGAAACAACATCGAGTATCTCGTCAGAAAGTATGAAGATCGAATGAGAAGAAAAAAATATAAACAAGATAAAAAGGAGCTTGATAAAGACTTCATTGCTGATATTATCAGACGACAATACAAACCTACAAAGTTATATAACAGAAGAGATTCTGGTTTGAGCCAATTGTCAGCACCACTATGCCGTGATCAAGATTTCTCTGTTCATGGAAATATTCCAGAAGGTAGTGAATTATGTTCTTGTTGCTACGATAAACCCGCAGTCCATGCTGGAATTAGATTTACACCTATTTTTAGTGACGTGCGAAGTATTTGTGACGCTAGATTATATAGTTCTAAACGATATCCTCGCTATAAACATACTCGCAGAAATCAGGAATACTATAATGATTCTCTTTATGATTTAGTACCAGTGAAGGAAAAGTCTAGCCCTAAATCAAGAAAAAAATTTGCTAACTACAATATGATTTCATATGACCACTACAAAGAAGTTCCGCCATCACCACGATCTCTCAGGCCGCGATTAAACCTTACAGCGCAACGCTATGAAGAGTTTGATGATGTTAGTCCATTTATCTCCCGGTGTCGGCAAAGAAATTCGTCAGAAAAACCAAAAATAGAATTAGCCGATAAAAACCTTCAAAACGATAATTTATCGTCTTTTATCACTTCTGGTATTGATCAAGCATTATCACAAACATCAGTAAAATTACCAGCACGGGATTTTCAAAACGAAGATGAATGCAATGATTCATTACCATTTCCCTCTATAGACCACAACCAAACTAATTTAACACTTCATGATTTGTCTCAAGACAAAACTCAAGAAACAGATGCCACTGTAGACAAAACAGACAAAGCTCTATACGAAATTAAAGATATTCTTCAAACATTTTTAGAAGAAATGAAAAAGGAAACATTACAAAGTGACAAATCAGATACGTCTAACAAGTCTTTGATTAACCGTAAGCAAGATGATGATAAAGCAAATGTCCAAATGTTTCCGAACAGTTCACACAGTTTTAATAACACACCTAATGAATTTGCGCCTAAACCGTCGTACATTTCTGCATTTCCAAATCCTTGTTGTTACCCTATAGTTCCAATTTGCCCTATAAATTGTGTGCAAAATGGTTTTGTTATTCCTACTCAAAGTCACACATGTAGCGCTTGTACAAATCACCCTAAAGAATCTGTAGTTCATAATAAAGATGGTGTATTAAGTACTGGAAACACTTCAAATAAAAATGCCGATGAAGACACCCAGCAACTGATAAAAGAGATATATAATTTTGTCAAACAAGGACCGAAGTCAAAAATAAATACGGAGAGTCGGGATGTTAGTATTGATAATACAGATGCATCTGAAGCTAAACCGGTATCAAATAAAATTCTAACATCGCGGAGTGTCGGCGCCAGTTCTAATCCATCGGTACATGACGTTCAAGTCGGCACATCACAAATGAAATGCCATTCCAAAAGTTGCGAGGCATTTGGTTCGAAAAAGAATAGTGAGACTATCCCCAGTAACGGAAGTTATTCAGATACGATTTTGGAGAAGCTCAGTCTAGAGGCCGCCGCTACGCAACCATCGGACTTTGACTTTAGCAGCATTTTAGACATGAATGTTAAGGTATACCTTGCCAAAAATAAAGATAAAAGTAATTTGTTGTCCTTAATAAATTTACTACAACATAAAATTTTAATTTCAGCCTAGAAAAAAGAAAAAGCTATCTAAAGTTTTACAAACATTTGGTAATCTATTGAAAAAAAGGAAAAAGGAAGTTATAGACGAATTGAGTGAAAGTGAAAGTGCTGTGGAAGTGGACGTGAAACCTATGTCGCCTTATAGACAACAGGTCACAAACTACATGATGCACGGTGAAGAATATTATCATCAACCACCAATGCACACCAGATATCCATATCTACCAAGATCACCTGAGTGGTCATATCGGCCGTCGGACTCTAGACATGCATATCCGCATTCACCCATTGCCCCCACGATCCAAGAGAATCATCATCATCTCTCATATCCAGGCACATCCCCGTCGTATTCCACTACGTTTGACAACCGTTATAATCAAATACCTTCTCCTCAAGTTCCGCTGTGTCTCAAAGAAATTGAAGTGAAAAGTATCGGAACACAAAGCGAGAGGAAAAAGTCATTTTTGGAGATCTTAAAAACCAAAATGGCAGTCCCGAAATCACAGATTAGTCCAATAGAAGAAGCACATCAGAACGTTGGGAAAATGACAAGGAGACCCGGTGTATTTAATTGGAAAAACTTGCAAGAGAAAGCCATGCAAACAAACTCCGGAAATTTGGGGCTCTCTCTTAATTTTACACAAAATCAATTCACCGAAGCAGACATGACGATCAGAAATACATTGATAAAAAGGTTTTTCCATAAACGTAATCCATTCTCCCCTCAAAACCCACTTTTACAGACATTATTAGGTAAAGACAAACCGATGGAAATACCATCGAACCTTTTACGAACGAAAATGATGGTCTAGGTTGCGTCTTCGTGTGGTCGTTTGTTAAATTTTTGTACATTATGTTGTGAGGTATAAACGAGTTGAATAAGTTTTGCTTTTAATACATGTTAGTTATTGCTGGAATTTTATTTCTGTGCTCTAAACATAATTCACCATCAGTATCTAGAGGTCAAGTTTTGTTTAAGTATAAAATACTCCGAAGTTAAATCTCGAATTATGACAGGCCGTGGATTTGACTTCCAAGAGCCCAGTATCAGGTGATCTGTAAGAGTCAATATGACTTTCAAGTCCTTAACATCTTCAGAAAACAGAGTCACGAATTTCGAGTATTTGAATAACTACACTAAACGCACCGAAATTAACCTTAATGCTTTATCGTTTTGGTTAAATTGAAGATGTTTGCGTTAATTTATGTGTAGCATCTTATTAATCAAACGAATTAAGCGTAATACATAGTTAACATATGTGTTTTGATTAGTTGCTGTAAAATATTGCGTAGTAATGCTCGTCGATCCGAGAACAATGTTGTGAGAAAGTGGGGGTAAACCTAAAGAATTTCTAAAGTAAGTATTTTTCGTTTTAGTTATGGTTACACTACCACTAATATTAGCCGCGAAAAATTATTCGTAATGTAATTTGCTTCATGGATTATAATAATAAATTCTAGTCGTCACTATTACTCCTTTGCCGGTGGTTTTATCATTATATTAAATGTTTAACTTGTATAACAATACGTTCAGTTGTTAATGTTACAACCGATAATTTGGAAACTTGTTCCAGTAGTTAGCTCTATGTAATAAAACAATTTCCTGTTGTTTAGTCTATGTACAATTTGTCATTAATGAATACCATAAACGAAAATCTATGTATAACAAACACAAACGTCATAACTTATTTGTGTGTATGCTCTGTTGTTTCTAAGAATTGCACAGAAATGAAAAAACTGATACAATAACAAAATTAAATTAAGTCCATCCTAGCCACAAAGGGTATTAAATATGGATAGTGACACAAATTTATACGGTATTCCTTTATCATGGCTCACCAATGAATCTCGCAACTTGTTATCAAATCTTCTAAACGCGACAAAAATATTTCCAAGCGATGGTCCCGAGAAATTACCCAGGTATTAATGACACTATAATAGCTTATTGAGGATTTAAATTTGATTAACTTAAGTTTTTTTGTAAACTAGTCCAAAATCGCATATGGCATCAATCTATTTCCTGGTGTCTATTCAATAGTATGACATTATGAAATTATTTTTATCTTTCGTACACGTTTACAATATAGATTTTTAACATCAACATTCGTCTCCCGATTAACCTCTACCATCATGTGAAAATCCTAATCATCACAGGTATTTCTTTTGTTTGTAAACATAAGAAATTATCTTTGTATGTGATAACATAATGAAAAATGATAAAAAAAGTCATTTGTAGTTTTACTACTTAACACATAAGTGTTATGGAAGAATTATGACACAACAGTTTTGTTATGTGTGTTGTCTGTATGGTGAGGCTTATATTTCAGAAGACATCGCCAACCTTACTTACCTAATGATGTTTGACAGTGTAAGTAAAAAGACTGACTGTTACTGGTGACTGGTTGTTATTAAAAACAAAGTACTTTGACATTTTCATTTAACATTTCATTAAGTCTGAAAAAGAATAGATATAGGTGGATAAATAAGAATGTGTTTAAGAAATATTCTTCACATAGTATCCTTTCCAATTAATATTAATAGTTAGGATGATAGTTTTAAATTTTACTTCAAGTTTTTAAACAATTTTTGTTTATACTACAAAAATTAAAGATAATATTCAATTTCTAGGCACTGGTTAGGCCTTGCATCATTAGCCAAGATATCAGCAGAAATTGCAGCTAGTATAGACTTGCACCCTAACAAAACTGTCAAAGTCTTGGAAATATGGATGAACGATAATCAAAACACTGCCTATGTTGGCTTCCTCCTGGAGTATCTGCAACATATGGACAGATATGATGTATATGATGACTGTATTGAATTACATAAACAAGGAAAACTTATTGGTGAGTAATATGACTTTTGTAGTTCTTACTATTACACAATTGCTTGTAAGAATCTAGCTCATGTTTAAGTAAAATATGTAAAGGATTTGCAAGTGGTACATCACTATGTAAAACACATTTTTTTGTTACTTATGTCTGATGATCTTTGATTACCTTTTGAATAAGCCATTTTCAACTATTCATAATGGCATTCAATAAATTTAAAATTTTATGGTTGTACAGTTTGTGAAGAACCATACCTGCTATATCTTTGGTCAATAGTTATCATTCCATGTTATACAAAATTATGAAACACTTTTTTTAATAAAATTAATACTGTTAACAATGACTTTTACAGCTAGACCAAATGAACGTATCCCGCAGCTTTGTTTAGATTTTCCGGAAGATGATAGGCTCATCACTTATGAAGATAGGAGGTCTGGAGAACCACAATTTTATCACGCCTATGTTGTCTATGCACAGGAGGACAAGGACTTTGTAGATTATTTATTGACTAGGATGAGAACTGCAGGATTTCGGGTAAGGAAATGAAAACTTTTTCACAGTTAGTTGTGCTAATGAATTATGGAAGAAACTTTAAAAAAAAGTTAATATTGGTATGAAAGTTAGTGAAAAATTCAGCAATTATTTTTCTCCTGAAGTTGATAATATTTCACACTTATTTAGTTATCTTATTCAATGAAGTGACTAGAGGTCTGAGATGTGCATCTGAAGGTAAATGAATACCTGCCTCTAAACTTGATTACAATAATTTTTATTGCACCATTATGTGCTCATCAACTTATAAAATAATTTTTGTTTATAAATCTACAAGATCTTAATGATATATATAAAATACAAAATAATAATTTATTTCTTTAGGCCTATCACTGTTGATTATTCCATTTGATGAAACACCTATGCTGCTATTTTACATTTGAAGACACTGGTTATAAGTTTGCTTGGCTGGTTATATATACTTGTGTAATTATTAAGTATGTATTGTAATGTGTTTGTATAAACATCATTATTCTGCATTATTATGGTCCCTTATATTTTGAACAATGCCTTGTGTCGTTTGTGTAAAAATAAATTCGATTTGTAATTCTTGCTCATTTCAGCTGTGCACGGAAGACGACCTGCTGCCGGGACACGCGACCCAGTACGAGCCTGTCTCGCGGTTAATATCGGAGCGATGTCAGCGGATTATCTTAGTTTACTCGCCGGAATTTCTCAAAAGCCCTGCGAATAGTTACTATACGAATTACGCGCAAGCGGTTGCTATAGGTGTGTGTTTGTTCGGTGGTACACTTAAAGTTATTTATATTATTTAGTTTCATGGGTAGAGACAGGGTTATAGGGGTTAGTTTGTTGCTAGGTGATCAGCGATTCGTATAAGGCTCAAATAATTGTTTATTACATTTGTATTATCTGTATTATGTTATTTTAATATCAATTTGGATAGTACTCAAATTACATGATATCGTTTTTACAGTGTTTTTAAGCCATAAAAAAATTTTCTTTGTCTTATTCTATTACTTAGCTGTCGAAGCTATCATAACACCAAAATAAAAAAATTACATTCATAAATAAAAAAGTCTAGGAATTCAAATATTTTAAAACCAATGCCATGAGTGATACCACATGTGAGAAGAGCCTATGTGTTTTAAGTTGTTGTTCAGGAGTTTCTTGTTTGTGTATATATTTTAGTTATTTTCATTTGTTTCTTGTGTATTCTGTTAATATCGATTATCATCCTCTCAATTACATTGCAGAAAGAAAACAATTGAAAATAGTTCCGCTTATGTACCGACATTGCCAACTGCCAATGCCGCTGTCTTATTACCACACGTTATTCTACACTCCGCCGGGACGGAAAGCACCTTATGACTTCTGGCAGAAGCTGTGCGACACACTTGAAGCACCGAAACCACGGATACCTAGGTACGCATCTCATTTTGTGGTTTTGAATTTGTGACTGTGGCTAAACAATGTGAATTGTACACAACATTAATTAATGTTTACCCTTAATCTCTTTTGCTCAAAGTACTAAGTGATAAAGACAGTAGATAGTGGAGGGATATACCCGAAATATTTGCCTCTCACACCTTAGCACCCAGACCACGGCTTTTAATGGCTCAAATCTAGTTTTTATTAAGTGGAGAGTACACTTAATTTATTTAGTGGATGCGAATATGTATTTTTGTATTAATAAATATAAATCACTTATATTAGGTTAAGCAGCATAAATTCAGAACACTCTGCAGTGAACATAAACGAGGTGACTATGAATCGCACCTTTGAAACCAGGGATATGGCAAATGGCTGCACACCAAACAAACCGCTATATTTAGAACTACCAAGTGTGCCATCAATTAAAAGTATATCAATGTCGGGCTTGGACAGCTGCGAGAAGATACTAATGGATGACAGCAAATCACTCAGCGAACTAAGTCAGCTCAGTGAAGGCAAACAGAAGAAACCAAACAAGATTAGAAGTTTTATAAATATATTTAAGAAGAAGAACACGAAAAAAGCAATCACAGTTATTGACGGATAAACTGATTCATTTATAAAGTAAACAAAACAAAAAAAATCTGCAGAAAAATAAAAATGGGAGATGAATAAAAAATTGTATATGAACCCAGTTTCCAAAAAGTAATTAAGTCAATTGGAGGTTAGGTTTATACAATTAAATTTATATTTCAGTTGTTATGTTGTGTTATAGTCTCAATGTATATTCATCTAGCTACATACAAGCTTATGTACATTCCGTATTGCACTAGAGGGGTTCATTTCTTAATGAAACTCAACCTTAAATAATATAACATATAGAAGTGTAAGACTTTTTTTATTCCCAATAATGAATAGTTGTTTAGACATTGTTTATAAATTAAAAAAAACAGAATTACTGGGAAGAACATGGTTTATAAAAACCACAAGAATTGTTAACACACTTTTGTCTTTGTGTTGTATAAATAATGTGATATAAAGAAGGCAGATCAGTTTATGCCATTTATTTTTAGTACATAATACATAATATCCTCTACTCCTGATGTAACAGATTTTATATTTTTCATCTTTGGTTAACTGTAATGTAAAAAATCAGTTTATCACTTTCTGAATTCTTTCACTGTTTCATGCTTTATAAACCTCATATCTAGTTGTCTATTCTAAATAATATAAAAAGAATAAACCTTTACCTCAATATACATAACCAACCCAAATTTGAACAAAATGGTGGATAAATGTCCATGACTGTCTTTACAAGAGGTGCTGATAGATTATGACATCAGCTTTATTTTAAATAAATTTTTAATATTGATTTCTATAATCAATGATATTAAAATATGTAGTTACATTAATTTATAAGCAATAATTAGTAATAGAAAAAATGTTATCTAACAGGGTTAAATGTTAAAAAAGTTGCATTTAGTCTATTTTTTAAATTGATTTGATTATCAGACCTCTTAAGTGTGATCAATGAATCAATGTAAAAGTTGAAATGAATAGTCTTAAAGAGAAATTTAATTTCTTTGTAAAAAAGGTTGTTTTTGCGCCAACAATTGGCAGCCATGTTACCGTAGGTGCTTCCACAATTTAGTGATAAAAATATTTTATAACAAATAAATACTGTTTTTTATAAACTTTACATTTTATATCAATTCTGTTAATTATGACGTAAATATATATTATGAGAAAATATGTCTTTCATTGTTATACATTTTTAAGAACATTAAATGATGTTATGTGTATACAATAAGTAAAACGACAAAGAAAACATTGTCATTTGACTTATTCTGTTAAAATTTAGCAATGTTGGATAACTCCGAAATTTTGTGCCCAGTAATTACAAAACAGTGCCCTGCTCATTGGCTAGATTATTGTTTAATAATAAAATCGGAGATATTTAATCAGTAATTGCTCGATAATATTGCTTTATTGTAACCATTTGATAGCAATTACTGTGGTTTCGTTAACGCTGGCCTAATTGCTAAAATGAAGTCCCTTATTAACGAACCATCCCTTTATTGTAAATCTATCATCGCCTTAGCAGTATTGCTTTGTTCCGACTATCAACATGCAAGAGCACAGTGTTTTAATCGAGCACGGTTAACATCCACAACCTCCTTGTCAATAAACACTACGTTGAAATAGACGTCGTGTTAATGTATAGGAAAAAAAATTTACGTCATTTCCAGCTTGAATGTCAAATTCATAAATTATGAAAATAGCTCGCTCAAATTGTAATATAAATAAATAAAAAATAATGAATAATAGAGTAAACCAAATTATAATATCTATTTAATATTTATCCCTGTTCGTGTGTAGTTCGTTCATCACTATACTAGGGTAAAATTAATTATTTTGTGTTGCGTAGCTATTAAAAATCGTTTCGGTAGTCGATTAAGAAATTGGTATATTTTATTTGTTGCCATAAATGAACGTGATAGTTTAGATTCAACAAGAAACTAATTGAGTATGTACCCATCATTGAAGTTGACAGTTCGGTGTAAACATTTCAATGTTCTTTCATAATATAACCTAAAGTGCTTAGTAATTTAGTAAATTTAAAGATAACCACAAATGCTTATTGTGTTAATGTATGTCCGGCTTGCTTTAATTCTTATAATGTTAATAGTTTAAAAACTGGTCAACAACATCTCATTATATAAATTTTCACTGATAATAATCTAAATGTACAATACATGCTCTCATCTATACTATTGGGATAAAAAAAGTTAATGTGACTTGAGGTGTCTGGGAGGTCTAAAACCTATTTTGATTTACACAACCATACCACATTTACCTAGCTTAACATTTTTAAAGTTAAATAATCAAATTACTTATTGTTTATATTTTTTTGTTATAACATAACAAATAACTAATACAATTTCTCCAGTACAATTGAATGAAACATTTGATTTTACTTTAAGGTACTAGAAGAAACTTTTACTAATAAACAACATCACCTTTATAGAATATAATGGAGCACTAATGTGAAAAAAAAATTGTTGAATAAAGCCGCAGTCGTAATAAAAAGATTATAAAATTCATAGGCAGAATAGAGCTTCATAATGAAAGTATCTGTGCAGGAATATTACACAGCTGCTGCATGCAACCGCATTCCTGAAGTAGTTGATTGGAATAACAATGGTATTGTTTGTTATGGAGCTAAGAATGCTGTTATTATTTATGATATGGTACTTATAACAATTGTCATAAATCAAAATGTCCTAAATAACTATAAAGTTAAAAAACCAGTGTTATCAATAATTACAGATATTCATTATTTTAAAGTATACCCAAGTCAATAATATTTTTTTAGCCCATCAAAGTCTAATTTTATAGTAGTGATACCCAGTTAAAAATAGTGAAATGACCTGGTGCCACTTGTCAGTTAGCAAACATGAAGCATGTGTCTTCATTTTATTTTATAAAAAATTTACATTACCTGGAGGTAAATGATTTGCTTTATTTGTAATGGTAATAAGCAAAATATGTCCAACTGCTTCCTTTTAAATATGCACACTGTCAATGTCGTTCGTTAGCAAAAATTGTTTACCACTTAGTCATCAGTAAGGGAGGCCCCCTACATATATCTTATACCTATTAATTCTTTCAGAAAAAAAAAGATGAAAACCCAATAAATGTTTACAGTTATCACAAATGTAAAGTTAATTCTGTAAAATGGTTGCATAAACCAAATGGTAGCTGCACAGAATTTGTTTCTTGCTCCGCTGATAAAACTGCTGCCATCTGGACCTTAGAGAATGGCACTTGGAAAGTAACTAGTTCATTGAAGGGCCACACTCAAGGTGTGACCTGTATTCATGGTACTTACATTAACGAAAACAACCTGGTTGTGTTCACGGGATCTATAGATTCCAGTGTTAAAGTATGGGAAAGAAGTGATGGTGAGTATAAATAAATGTAAAACTCATAATTTTGTACATAAGTTGGCAGCCAATTGTATACAAATTAATTCCCCTTATGCAATGGTTTTGATATAGCTATTAAAAACACTAAAGTGGAAACATTAGATGGGATCCCATCCAATTTTGCAGGTGAACATGAACTCCTGGTCATCTCACCTAAGAAGGAGTGGACAATAATAATTGTATTTTCTAGGAGTGGCTTACTTAAAGCACAAAATAAATCTAAATTCGGGACTGTGTTTGACATTGCACTCCCACAAGCTACCAACTGTTAACCAACCAATGCTATTCTGTGCTCTGGATGACCATAAAGTACACATCTATATTGGAGAAGATTTTCAAAAGGTGCACACTTTGGTGGGTCATGAGGATTGGGTGCGTGGATTAGATGTGCTGGATATTGGTAAGGTTTATGTAATAACAAACAATAAAAATTTTGTTTAACTTACAGCAATACCAAGTGTAGGGGTCCCACATAATAACTCAAGGGAATCTCACCTACTTGTGGTGCACCCTGCTAATCAACAAACAAGACTGGCTCCCACCAATTTGCATTGGGACAGCATGGTGGGAAATGGTTCAAATCCTCCCATATGAACCCCTACATACGACAGCCCCTAGTGCCTAGCAGTAACGGCGGTCATGCTGACTCTATGTGGAGATTTTTGAGGGAGGCCTATATCCAGCATTGGATGTCTATCAGCTGATGATGATGATGAATAACATTAACCTTAATAAAACATGTAAACCAAATATTAACTTGGCCTTTATCATTACTAACATAATTATTTTTTTTTCAATTATATATATAAATATAAAAAAGAGTATTTTATAAATTTTTTACAGATGAAAGCTCAGTGTTGTTAGCTACAGCATCACAAGACACATATATCCGTTTATGGCGGATACAACTGAATGTAGAAACTGAAACTTCTTCAGAAATACAAGTAGAGCAGAAACTGTTCCAAGCTTATGGAAAGGATTGGTCTGTAAAGTTAGATGCAGTTCTTGCAGGACACGAGGGTTGGGTTTATGGAGTACAGTGGCATCCGCTGCAATATGATAGAGGTAATATGTCTGTTAGTTTATCATTATCATTAAGTACCCAATGGTGATCAAATTTTGATATAGATTTTTCACCTTTTCTTTCCACTCCTCTCACACTTACCCTTCTCAATTAAGGTTTTTTCAATAGTTTAATATCATAATAAATTATTGTCTTTGTGAAGTTAACAATTGCCATTTTCAGATAATGATAGAAGAATCCCAGTGTTTCGGCTTCTATCATCGTCCATAGACAAGACTCTCATCATTTGGGAGCCAGAGTCTTCAGAGTTGGGCAAAGGTGCTTGGATTGAGAAAGTGCGTGTAGGAGAAGTTGGAGGGAACGGTTTGGGTTTCTACGGCAGCCGATTTGGGCCGAAAGGCAAATCTTTCCTTGGGCATGGTTATAATGGCTCTTTTCATATTTGGTCTTTAAATGAGGTGAGGATGACCAAGAATGGTGTCTATTTGATAGACGGATAAACTGTTTTCTTGTTTACAACTTAAAGCATACATTCTATCATCATCATTATCATCAGCCGATAGACGTCCACTGCTGGACATATGCCTACACATTTCATATATAATAAAATTATTTATTATATATCAAGCTGAAGTCAGGTGCAAAATTAGAGTTCAACAAGTATATCTATTAATACTAATCAGTTGGTCAAATAAAGGTTTGTGAAAATAGCATGTCCACGAAAGTTGCGGGTCTTGGAAAATGTTGGGTTCCTCATAATATTTCTACTTTGGAGTGTAAGGGGTTCCACACAACAACACACGGGACCCAAGGCATCCTCACCTACTCGTGGTGCATCCTCCGAATCAACAAGTGAGACTGGCTCCTACCAATCCGCATTGGGTCAGCATAGTGAGAAATGGTTCAACCCCTACAAAGGACGGCTCCTGGTGCCCAGAAATGCGGACAGAACAAGACGGAGCCATGTAGGGACGTCTATCGGCTAATGATGATGATGATAATATTTCTCTTCACTGAAAGCTCCAGTTCAATAGTAACTCAACCCTTGCCTTTTAGAAACATAACTTGCAATAAGTTTATTGGCGAAAAAATTAAGATAATTATGACTCCAATACTAGGCAGTGCAATTTATTTTTGAGGGTAATGACAAGGATGTACCAGCTTTCATTAATTTTGTTAAAATTAAAATCGTCATGACAGTCCACGAGATATTAAAATATACATTACATTTTTATAAAGGAAACTAATCAATGGGAACCGGATGTTGTTTGTGGCGGTCACTTCGGGCCCGTGGAGGACGCGCGATGGGAGCCGGAGCTCGGTCGATACCTGCTCACTGTAAGCGCCGACCAGACCACAAGGCTGCACGCGCCTTGGCTCAGACCTGACGGTGAGCTTGACTATAAGTGATAATAATTTCTTTATATTTTAGTTTATCTGCAACATCACTAACAAAAGTTAAGAAGGCTTCGTGTTAGGAGGATACAGTGTGTCTGTCTTTTCGTTCAATTAAATATGAACATTAATAGCTTGGTGGATTTTGTCATAGTTCTGGCAACATTTAAATTTAAGTGGTAATTAAGATTTGTATATGTCAATTTTTTCTCTCTTCCTTTTGAGACTCCATGCTGGACACGGAATATTGAGATCTTTATTATAGTTCTGCAATAGAATAAACATGAATAGTTTTCCAAGCTTGCATTTTATTTCTACAATATCTTCCTTTAATCACCGATGTTATGTCAGGTGGCAAAGCGCCCTCTCTTTACTACTGTGCCATTTGCTTATTACGTACATCTCCTCTTGTAGTAAAGAGTATGGAGTGGCACGAGATCGCGCGCCCGCAGGTGCACGGCTACGACATGGCCGCAGTCGCCCCAATCTCCTCTACCACCTTCGTATCAGCTGCGGAGGAGAAAGTGATCAGAGTGTTCCGAGCGCCACATAACTTCCTCAAGAACTTCGCCAACATCATTGGGGAGAAATTAGTGCTGGAGGAAGAGGGAGGTTAGTGGCATGGTACTGCTGAATGTTTACATCCGTAATTGATTTTTGAGATAAGCTGTTTTATGCTTTAAGATGACGAGCTCAATGTGGTTGTGTATTGAGATTATTATTATCATAAACATTATCTATAAGACTAATCTATTGTAACAAGTCGAAATTGACTCAAACCACCTGCTCACACTTTGTGGGTGAACATTCTATTTGTCTTACATTATTTATTTGTTGCTTATTCTTCACCAACTGGGCAGATATGTCGATAGGCCCGGAAGGAGCTTCGGTGCCTTCATTGGGCCTGTCCAACAAAGCTGTGTTCAATGAGGAAAAGGGGAGCGATGATATGGATGAAAATGACGGTTATTTCGTTCCTGTAGAACTAAACGGTAAGTATATAATCCTTAAACCATTTAAATAATTTAATGTTGCTTAGGATCGAGTGGTTATTTGTGATGAAGTTGACACTTTCGTATTTTCTTGTCTTAAGTTTACTGAATATAAATTGACAGTGCCCCCTACGGAGGAGACACTGATGCAGAATACACTGTGGCCAGAGGTGCACAAGCTGTACGGGCACGGGTATGAGGTGTACGCGCTGGACGCGTCGCCGGATGGCAGGTTGCTGGCGTCTGCCTGCCGCGCCACTACTGCCGACCACGCGGCTGTGCTTATTTGGTAAGTTGTGCTATTTTTACTGGTGGTAGATCTCTGTCGCCGAGGCCTATGTTAATGGATGTATCAAGTGATAGATTAAAACATGCATTCTTTTTGGCTCAAATGGTCTATGCCAGTAAAAGTAATGAGACAATGAAGATCAAAATAAATACCAAGGTGTTGAATAGAATATCTTTTTCTCAGTCGCTCCCTCATTGCTGAGGATTGTGACCACGGACAAACAGTTCCAATTGAGTGTGGTCATATGCAGAGAGTGGAACGCTGATGTAAACACCAATGACAGAATACGGTGAAGTGTAAATAGTTTACCTAACACTTCATTGTTATATGCAAGAGTATTACTTGATATCGAGTGAACTTTCTGTTTGTATAATTATTATGTCAAATAATAATTATAGGGAAACAACCAATTGGCAGCAAATACAGAAGTTGGTGCGTCACCAGCTGACGGTGACACAGCTCATGTTCTCACCTGACAGCCGGCGGCTGTTGGCGGTGTCGCGTGACCGGAATTGGACCCTGTTCAAGAAAAATGAGAGTTCAGATCAGTTTGAGGTCGGCGCGCACACGGACAGAACTAACCATGTGCACACGCGCGTGATCTGGTGCTGCGCGTGGGCATTTGACAGCGCCATGTTTGCTACTGGCTCGCGGGATGGAAAGGTGAGCCGTAACCAGCACACAGACAATAAACATCTCTGCAAACTTTACCTGTGGAGATTTTTTCCCAATGCCCATCTCGCAACATACCATGACAGTCAAATTAAAGGCCCACTTGTCATTAGTTAAATAAAAAATTGTTTTGTAGGTGTGTGTATGGGCGCACGAGGATGGGCGTCTGAACTCCAGTTTACAGGAGTATGGTCTCCGGGGCGAAGTGCTGGAGCTTCCTTCGTCCTCGGTGACGGCGCTTACGTTCGCCCCGTTCATCTACAGCGGTATGAGCATATTGGCCGTAGGACTGGAGTCTGGAGTTATCAAGATATACAGCTATTCAGTCGACTACTGGAAACTGCTACACGAACTAGACAACAGGTGAAGTTATTACAGATAAGTTCTTAGATTCAAAAATATTGAAAGAGGTGGTCATTACACCCGGTAGTATGAACTGCTATCTTAATCTTACCACTAGTGAGACTAAAAGGTTTTATCGCCAGAGGTAAGAGTGAATACTATTTGTTCACCACACTGCCAAGTGTGGGATGTAGCTGTTGGTCTTGGAATATATCGGACCGTGCGATGTTATACCAGAAACTTATGTAAAGATTGAACTCGCGTCTTTTCAAATAGTCTACCATGTTCTACCGTATTTAGGAACTGAACAGTATCCCGTTTTTGTACCGCACCTAGTACTGGTGTAAATAGGAGCAAAATAAAATAATTAATATGTCAGTTTACACTTTATGGCATTGTTTTTCTTGCTAGAGAGGAACCAAATATATTTATTACATTGCAAGAAATTATCATAACTGTTATTTTTTCTTTACTTCTAGTAATAGAATATATAACAAATGCTTGTTTTCACGTAATGTTTTTAAATTTTTTTGAATTGCTCTTGCTTTATAGTAACGCTTATTTCTTTTGTTCAGTGCGGCTCATCATTTGACTGTGAAACGTTTAGTTTTCAACCCCAAACCTGTAGTTGTTAGTGACGAAGAAAAAGAAACGAAAAGGGCGCTACTAGCGAGCTGCGGCAGCGATCACTTAGTGCGAATACACTATGTCACAGTGTCTGCACTTTAATAAATATTTTTATGTAAAAACATTGTTTTATTTGGTGATACTACTTTTATTGTATTGAGCGTAAAAATGAGTAATGCACCTACTTATAATAAACTGAGGCAATTTAAAATGTTTATACTGCAGTTTAGATTTATTACTATCGTGACCAAAATTAGTAAGGCATTATATCTTTCGAAAAAGTAGACAAGTAGAAAAAATTAATTATTGATGGTAATACATAATTTAGAATGATAACAATATATTTTTTTTCCGCATTTGTCCTCATTAGTTAAGAAAAATGTAAAAGCAGTGAATCGCAACACCAATACTCCTTTTCCTCTGCGACTTGTTAATCGTATCGTGTGTCACAATGGTGATGAGTACAAGATGCATTGTAAACATCAATATCTAGATATTTAATCAATAGAATCATATTGGGGAAATACGTATATATAATAATACTTATAAAGTAAACAAACATTTACCACATATAAAAGTAAAACTACTTTATATAATCTGTAAACATTTATCAGTGTTAGCTGTGACAGAAAAATATATTGGCGGGAGTTATTTGACAACATTACGATGATTTGATTTATATAAATGATATGCAAAGCAGAAGATATAAATTAGTTTAGAATATAACAGTTAAAACCAAAATGCCTGATGTAATGATATCTGGTATACCTGTAAGTTTTCCTTTCGAACCTTATGAAGTACAAAGAGTTTATATGGAAAAAGTGATTGAAAGTTTACAAAATAACACCAATGCTTTATTGGAATCTCCGACTGGAACAGGTAAAACATTGAGTTTACTCTGTTCATCACTGGCATGGTTGTTAGTGAAGAAGGCACAGTTGCAAATGAATGCACAAATTGGCAATTTCTCAGAGCACAGCGGGACTGGTAATTTTAGTAATACACTGAGAGAAAATTTGAAGTCTGGTACAGGAAAAGCAAAAGATAACACGTCATGGGGTATGCCCAAAATAATCTACTCTTCGCGTACTCATTCACAACTTACGCAAGCAATGCAGGAATTAAAAAGATCGAGCTATCGACACGTTAAAGCTGCGGTTTTAGGCTCCAGGGATCAAATGTGTATTCATCCAGAAGTCTCGAAAGAAACTAACAACATGAACAAAGTACACATGTGTCAATTAAGAGTCAAGGCTAGGTCCTGTTTCTTTTATAACAATGTTGAATCAAAGAAAGATGATAGGTTGGTAAAAGGGGAGGACATATTAGATATTGAAGACTTAGTTGGTGTTGGTAAGAAACTGAAATGTTGTCCATATTATTTATCAAAAGAGCTAAAACAAGATGCTGATATAATATTTATGCCTTACAATTATATATTAGATCCTAAATCAAGAAAAGCAAACGGTGTGGACTTGCTTAACAATATTGTGATATTAGATGAAGCACACAATGTTGAGAAAATGTGTGAGGAATCTGCTTCATTACAGATACGCACAACTGATGTAGCACTCTGCATTGATGAAATAACTCATGTAATGAAAACTTTTGGTGAAAACACAGAAGAAATGGATGCAACCATAGACAACAATCAGCCTAAAGATTTCACTTGTGATGATTTATGTATACTTAAAGAAATGATGCTAGCGTTAGAGAAAGCTGTTGATGAAATTAGTGTAGGCAGTGATGGTACTACTTACCCTGGTAGTTTTATATTTGAGCTCTTATCAAATGCTGAAATTAAGGATCACAATCAGATGTCAGTTATTACATTGATAGATAATCTGATTCAATATCTGTCCACAGCTAGTGCCTCTCCATTCCAACGTAAAGGTGTTGGTTTACAGAAAATTGTAGATTTACTAAATGTAGTATTCAGTGGCACTACACATTCTTATAAAGAGCGAGTGAAATTATGTTACAAAGTACATATAAGTATAGAGGATAAAAAGAATAAAAAGTCTGATAACTGGAGTACTTTGAAATCATCCAACTCTAAATCTAGTGAAAGGGTGCTAAGCTATTGGTGTTTTAGTCCAGGTTTTGGTATGAAACAACTGATGGAGCAAAATGTTAGAAGCATTATTCTCACCAGTGGAACCCTTTCTCCATTGAAACCATTGATTTCTGAACTAGGAATACCAATTGGAGTACAACTGGAGAATCCCCATATAGTCAAGTCCAATCAGATATGTGTTAAAATTATTGGACAAGGCCCAGATTCCACACCATTGAATTCAAGTTATCAAAATAGAGACAATCCAAAGTACATATCTTCTTTGGGCAGAACAATTCTGAGTTTTTGCAGAGTAGTTCCAGATGGGTTGTTGGTTTTTTTTCCATCTTATCCTATCATGTCTAAATGTCAAGAGATGTGGCAAAATGAAGGCATTTGGTCAAGCATCAACAACATAAAGCCAATCTTAGTTGAACCTCAACGTAAGGACACATTTAATACAATTATTAATGAATACTACACCAAAATAAGTGATCCGAGTACAAAAGGTGCTTGCTTTATGGCAGTGTGTAGAGGCAAAGTTTCTGAAGGATTAGATTTTGCAGATATGAATGGAAGGGCTGTCATTATTACAGGTCTCCCCTTTCCTCCATTAAAAGACCCAAGGATTATACTAAAGAAGAAATATTTGGAAGAGTTGCGAACAAAGGACAGGGAATATTTATCTGGAGATGAATGGTATGCATTAGAGGCAACGAGAGCAGTGAATCAGGCTATTGGTAGAGTAATAAGGCATAAAAATGACTATGGAGCGATATTACTATGTGATAGTAGATTTAATAGTCCAAAACTGAAAAACCAATTATCTGCATGGCTTCGAGATTACATTAAGTTGTCAAATAAGTTTGGTGAAACTGTGAGTGAAATCTGTAGATTTTTTAAGAATGCCGAAAACACTTTGCCTGCACCAAGACTGAAACCTCTACTTCCTCATGAATCAAATGTTTACAAAGATAGTAGTAGTACAGCTACAGTTAGTGGGGTTTCATTCCCATCTGTGAATACTAGAATCATCAGCAAAAATCCCCAAGTCAAAAATCTTCAACGAAAACCAGTTAGCCAATATCCAAACTCTAATGAAGTTTATGCAGACTTCTCAATGGATTTCTATAAGAAATCCCAGAAATCAATGTATCTAAATGAATTTCAGCCCAAGGAAACTAAAGAACTTTTCCATGCTTTGGACTGTAGCAATGGATCTGCCCAAATTACTCCGCATTCTCTTGTAACAATACACAAAAGAACTGCTGAAGAAAGTAATGTTAATGCGATTGTGAAAAAGAAGAAGTTGAAAATTAAAGCATTTGGTTTTGAAGAGAACCTTGCCAAGAGTGATGTAGCTAATAGCCACAGTACAGACGAGAGAGTTGCTCCGGAATCTCTCATTGACTTTGTCAAAGAGATAAAAGTACTTTTAGATGCTGATCAATACAAAAAATTTCAGACATCAATATCAGCATATAAGAAGGAAACTGACTACAGCTCGTTTTTAAAGAATTTATCAGGTATACTTCTAAACAAGAGGTTATTTTATTTGTTTAAAGGTATGAAGAGGTTCCTGAAAGAGGAGCATAAAAATGAATTTCAAGAGTACTGTGATACCGTCGTATTAACTAGCTAATAATCAATAGTTGAATTATAGATCAATTTTTTATTTATAACTAATTTCTATAAATTATGTATTGGAATAGTAATATTATAATTTAAGTGATGAATAAATTTCAGTGCAATTAGATGTTTTCTTTCACCAATTGCTTTAAAGTGGAATATATATATATATATATATATACTCTGTGTATGTCTAATGCAAAGCAGACTCGAGTTTAAACCAATTTTTTTTAAATAAATTCAAAGCGATGTTAGTCAAAACATTATTTTGGACATATTAAATACCTGTCAATCAATAAAACAATAAATTTTTTACATCGCTGCTGTGAAGTACACTACATCTTGTCTAAGGCATAGGGTAATAAGATACAAGTATAAGTTATCCTAACTAGGGCCATGTGGTTAGAGCAGGTGTATCACTTTCCATCAGATGAATGTTCACCTTGGCTTGTCACTTTAATTGAATAAAAAACCCAAAACCATTTCTACTATGAAATATATTTATATACACATATTCACTAGTACTCATTTTTAGGAGTTTCATTTATTTTGTTTGTAATTTCGACCGAGTTTATTCTTATCATTGTCTGCTGGGCTCTTTGGAAATTGATCCTCATGTACTGCTTCCTCCTTTTTTTTTTGAAGTGTGTGCGCGTATGCGACAGGCCTTTTGATATTACTGTCGCTGTCACATTAACGAGGCCCGGTTGAACCAGTGGTCGGCCGATAAGCGAGAAGTCTTTAGTAGCGGCTAGAAGCACCTTTTCTAATTTAATTTGATCACCTATATTCGGCGGCCAGTAACCTTCGACCACCAGCAGGTCGCCGTCGGTCACTCGCCATTGTTTGCCTAATAGATGTATTATTGCGAAGTTCCGAGACGCTTTCATTTCGATCAACCTGTTACAGGTTGCGATCACGTCTTTTTGTGTGTCAGCTACAGTTTGTGTTTGAGCGGGTGCTACATTGTTAATAAATCTAGATAATATTCCTCCTGAAATAAAAAAAAAATATTAGTTAGTTCTGTAGTCACTACCACAACACGATAGCTGATGAACTTCTTACCATAACCATTGTTAAAAACGTTAGTTAACTTTTGTAAACCGGCTCTTATTAAAGACATGGTTTTATTTTAGAATATTATGTACTAACGACCGATATCAATCTTAGAAAAGTTTTAACTATTCAAAACATTATAAAGTTCTATTTATTTTTACGAATATAACCTCACATTCATCAGAGGAACTGTCACAGTTGACAGTTAGTGTTACCAGTAATAAAGTATAATAAATATAGGATTAGAATAATTTGTAGTTTTCCTGTACATATCTACCAAAGTATAAGATATTTTTAATGTATAACTAAGCCCGCATCGTGGTTAAGTAGACGCACAAATTGATTAGGAAGCGTAGTATTTGAGGGCAACTTTTAATATTGAAGTCTGGCCTGGTTCGATTCCAAGGGCATATGTAGAGTTAAGTTGGTGGTAGAGATATTACGCCTGGCTACCTACCAAACTAATATTAAAAACCTGCCAGGTTGTTAACAAATACGAGTCATAGTATTTTGAGGTATCAGGCTTTATCAACCACGGCTTTATTGTCATTGGACACATTGTGAAATAGACATCAAGTGGCTTTATTGATGGATATTCTACTTAAATGTATATCAGAAATTTTGTAACAAGTGCTTAGAATATACAACTCCAAAATAAATAATTTTAGAACAACGACGACTAATGTTTAAATAGTAAAATAAAAGTGGTATATAGTTATGATTAGATAAAGACGGATAAGTGACTGTTTATTCCTTTGTAATTTATTTTAAAAGTAAAAATATTCATTGATTTGTTGTTTCTTTATTTACTGGTGGTAGATCTCTGTTGCCAGACCGTCAAGGTAGATATTACTGCAGCGCCTATTTCAATTGACAAACAGTAATGTACTAATATTATTGTCTTCTGTTTTTTTTTATAAAGTGATGCGTCCGCCCGTAACAACTTGCTCTTCGTTGTTATAGGCAGGCGTATTAAATGCTATCAGGTGCGCGATGCGCTCGTTTCGTCGCTTAATTGAAAAGAAAAATATATTACGTTTCGTTCGTGTTTCGTGTTAGAGTAGTACTGTCATATTTACATGTTAGGTTTTGTTGTGGATTTTATTAGTCGATTATTGTCCACATAAATGTTCAATAAAATTTGCAAAACATTCGAATTTACTTTGGTGTTCAATAGAAGTATTACAAATGGTAATAAAACAGAGCGGTAGACGTAGTGAATGTTTGCGGTGACCCGCAGCCCGCTCGGGGCGCGCTCGCGTAGCGCACTGCGGAAAAAGCTGTTCGCATTGAAGCTAACATTAATTAACAAAGAGCTAACACTGCGTAGAGGTGCAGACGCGGCTCAATGCGAGCCTGCATTAGTTAGGCACGGGCACATTCAGCGGCGCAGCATGAAATTATTATTTGTCTGCCGCCGGCTGCACTCGCCACTGTTATACTGCACGACACCACACCATACACTGGCGCGACCAAATGTGCCAGGAGTGAATGTGCACTCCAACTTAATTTCTCTATTATCACTAAATGCATGAATTAACAACAATTGGAAAACCATTCTTTATAAATATATACATATTATATAATAAATAAAAATAAATCCAATTTTATATATTATGTCCGTGGCTGGCAACTTTATTCAGACATTTAGTTGAAATTACGTTGGAAAAACTTCACTGACGAGAAAAGCTAAGGTGAGCGTACAGAGATCGGTTTGGAAATCATTGTACCTAGTGAATATATAGCCATAATCAATTGAACTACCTCTAAGAGAGCGCATTTTCTCTTAGCACTTCATGGTTAGTTACAAGATATTGCTTACCACTAGGAACGTCGTTTTTGTTTGATTACTTCATACAACTTATACTTCATTCCATAAAAGAAGTAATAATAACGCTTATTTGTAATTAGTTCCGTACCGGAAGACGCAGCGTTGGCAGGCCCACTAGGTGGTCCGACGACCTGGTGAAGGCCGCGGGAAGCAGCTGGTTGCAGTTCAGGAACGAGAGACGTGGACGCCTATGTTCAGCTGTGGATGTCTGTTGGCCGATGATGATGATGTATATAGTTCAACGATTATGTAAAGATTTCTCGTTGTTCACCTTAGTATGAAAAATTTGCGTCGTTTAGAACGCGTGTAGAAAGTACAGGATGACGAGGCCGAAAGACGCCAGGCGGGGCTTAGTTCTATTAAGCATATTAAAGGGCCCCGGCAAGGAGCTCGTCGCTGGCGCCGTGGTACCTTAATTGGATGTCCAATCTGAATACATTTGCTAGTTAATTGATTGGAGAATACCGAGCAGTTGCAAGCTGCTTAGTTACGGCTTGCACGGAGCGCAACGTCGCCCCCCATTTAATATTCTATTATCTGTTCAATTACCGCGATGTTCATGTTCGCTGATGATAAATCTCTAACCTGCCAGGTCATCGTTTCATCAGGAGTCGTCGCGGCATTTTTTCTAACTGCCAAACATTACTGCGTTTTCGTTTTAAAGGTATTGCAGCTAATAAAAGTACTGCTTAATGATACTTACCTTATATAAGTTCGTCGCTTGGGATATCTCAAGGCGATGAGAACCATGTGGTGTAGTTTATTACTCTTTCCAGCACCACGTTGTTGTGGGTAGTTCGAAGAAGAACGGTCCATTCTTCTGCCTACTTAGTCGAATTAAATAAAAAAATCCTATAGTATGATATTTAAATTAAAATAAAGCTGTTACAAAAGAACTGGTAATATTCAAATGCATCGTTTTCCTTCACTATTATGATATTTATTAAAAATTAATACAAAAAAGTATAAATAAATATCTTTTATCAGCTGGTTTATGTTGATGGAGACCGTTTTTTTTGTGGTATTTTGGTTTGAAGGAAGGCTGTAGTTAATGATATTAGTATGGTAAGGTGACTTTACATGTCTCAAAGTGATGAGCTCAATAACTGCTCCACCAGTGTACATCATTAAAGAAACCAGTACATACATATAATACATAAATGCAAACGCGCGTGTAGCGGGCACGTTGCGCTGCAACCCGGGACAAGCAAGCGGCGCGACGCGTAGCGCGTGTAGCGAGCGCTACGGCGAACCTACGCGCGCCCTACGTCCCCGCCACGGGAGCGTCACGACAGCGCTACGGCCGCGCTACGACCACGCTGCGTTCGCAGGCGCTGCGTTCAAAAGTTTTATATTGATTTCTATTTCATTCTTTGCGCTTAGGCTTTATCGATGGATGGATGGACGGACGTCCTTATTCTTATTATACACTATCTGAATTTTTGCAAACATAAACAATAACAAGAATTTTTTTTTGTTACATATAAACCTATCATGTAATATACTAACATACACGCTCCGTCGCACGAAATGCTTTATTCAAAATACTCTTAATATCAGTATGATGACTTTTGTACGAGGCCTGGGGAAGCGCCGCGCGATGTGGTCCTATAAGATCGAAAATAAAGTTTGTCAGGTGTCGGCGCGGTTTACCCGGCGGCCGGCAGCGGCGGCGGCGCGCCGTTGCACTGGGCGGCCGAGTGCGTTCGGCTGGTTCCGTGCGGGCTCGGGCGCGCGGGTCCGTCTGGGGCGCGTCGCCATGGCGACGGGGGGCACGCGCCGCTGCCGCTGCCGGCCGCGGCTGAAAATAAACACGGGAAAGAGGCTAGAGTTGTAGCGGAGGGCGAGGGCGCGGGGGTGGTGCCCGTCACGTGACGCACTCCGCGCGCCGCCTCCCCGCGCTAGATGTTCCAACATTTTCGCTCTAGAAAAATTTCAAATAGGGATGATATCGCGCGCAAAACGCTTACGATAAATTCGTTCAACCTAGCGATAATACAATGTAAGCTGTAGCGAATGCGATGTTGTTGGAACTGCTGTGCGATTTGTTTTTCTCAAATTTTGTTTTTAATTTTTATTGAAGTTGTGGTGGTTGGTTGTTTGCGCGAGAGCGTTTGCCGTGCGGCGGGCGGCGGCGGGCGGCGGCGGGGTTGTGTTTGGCGAGTAGTTGGGTGGGGCGGGGTAGATGAGGTGTGCTGGAGGGCGGCGGTGGCGGTGGCGGTGTCGGTGGCGGCGGCGGGGCGGCGGCGGGGCGACGGCGGGGCGCCGGCGGGTCAGTGCGCGCGCACCGCTCGCGCGTCAGTCGCTGGGCGGCGCGGGCCGGCGCGCGGTCGATAGCTGCCGGGCACGGGCACGGCCATGCTGCGCGACGAGAGCACGCGTAAGCGGCCCCCACGCGTTGTGTGAGTGTTGTGTGTGTGACGCCTCGCCCCTAGCGGACGCCGCGGCGCTCTGTGCTTTTGGTCAGTATCCGAAACTAGCGAATCAATCTTGAGTATGACGTCCAGGTAAAAGCTCATCGGTGCGCCGTAGCGGAAAAACTTTTCCCGCAACTTGTCGGAAGTGGCGCACGGAGCCGGGCGCCCGCGCCGGCACATCGCGCCCGCCGCGTGCGTGCCTTTGCTAAAAAGTAGGTTAGTGACAGCACGCGCCCGCTCGCGCCCGCTCGCGCCCGTGGGCCCGGCTCCCGACGGGAATAGGTCGGCTGGAGATATTTTAGTAAATGCTCGCTTCCCGCACGCACGGGGCGAAGCGGCGATCAAAAATAAATTGGAATACCAAAAAATAACGACGGGGTCAGCCTGTTCTCATACGACGCGCTTAATTGGCTGCCGAATTTAGTTTACTTGGGGTCCATGCAATTACTCTATGTTTACAATAATCAAAGCACTAGAATTAAAAACATAAAGCTTTAGCCGTATCATTTCCAGTAATGTTATTATAACTCATTCCAGGCAGGGTGCTTATTGGAGGGATGGGCTCAAGGAAAAAAGGGAGAGGGAGATAACAATTCGTATTCGTGAGACGTATGAACGCCGAGAAATGACTAATTAGACAATCACATTATAACGTTAATTAAAATGCAAGGAAGTTATCCGGGGGTGATGACTAACATAATCCAAATAGTTTTTATATTCACGACTAGGTTTAGTTAGAATATTCACACCGCTAACCCTCCCTAAAAAGATGACTAACATGGGAGTAGTTTTAAAGAAAAAGCGATTCCTTTCCTAGTGACAGTGACCAGCACGACTTTACTGCTGGTAGATCTCTGTTGCCGGAGACTGTCTAGATAGGTACCACCGCAGTGCCTATTGCAGCCGACAGACAGTACTGTGCGGACATTACTGTGTTCCGGTTTGACAGGCGCTGTAGCTAGTGTAATTACTGGGGTAACGAGACTTGCCATATTATGTTTCAAGGCAAGTGTAATATGATGATGTGTGTATCATCCTAACGCCACGTTGGTATGGCAGGTGTATCACTCAGCATAAGGTGGACTTTCCGTTCGTGTCGTCGTTTCGTCGAATAAAAAAAAATCACATTTTAGCCCATATCCAGTAACATCACTATGGATATAAGAGTTGACTGGTCAGAGGAGTTAGCGTCTAGATTTAAGGAGAACTGATGAATGAGATGATGTGCTCATTTGTGAACTCATCGTCAATACTAGTTGAGTGAATCTGTTAGAGTGGTGTCACTTGCGGATGACGGTGTAAACTGCTGCAACTTGCTGGAGTACACAATGCTGTGTATAGATTTGAACAATGGGTATCATAGTTAACTGATCCACTAGGGTGTCTTTAGAAGTACAACCCCTCAAGATGACACTACTGTAGTACTAGAAGTAACGTTACGAAGTTGTTGAGCATTACGTATAACTATAGCTGTTTATGTATCTGATTGGAAATATTCGAATAACTAAGTAGAGAGATTTGTGGTCACCGTACTTCTCCTTCTTAATCGATATCACTCTTGACAGAGTGGTCGTGGTCATCACTTGAGGTATTAGTCGCAAGCTTAACAACACCGCGCCGTTCTTCTCTGATGGCCTAATGCGTTCGTATAGTGGTAACGATGATGAGCCATTTAGTACCTCATAAGCGTTCTTCCTCGTGGCCTGGTATCCTAAAGCTTCCCTGGAAGTCATTTAATAGCTACTTCTCCTCGGCGGCATACGTGACCAAAAAAGGTATGAAACTGTACCAAAGATGATAGACGCTACTTGATGCCGAGTTCTCGAATAGACTCGTTGGTACAAAATTCAGTCCACGATACTCTGAGCATTCTCCTCTCTTATACGTGTAGACATGCATTTAAAAAGAGATGAAATCAGTTTAAGTGGTGTAGAAGATGAGTGCAGATGGGCAGGGTTATCAATCGTCGGTTAAACTTGGAGTCGGCGTGCGGAGTGGTGAGCCGAGTGGTTCGCGTTGGATTTATGGGTCCGATAAGTTGTAGATGGGGCATGCAAATTGCGCAAAGCTTAGCGGGATGCCTGACATATCTCCGAGTTCATATCGGCGGGTCTATTATCTTAAGGGAGCCCGGGCCGAGGTGAACTCTACCGGGTGGTTTGCAAAGTGCATTGTTACTTACCCCGCGGTGCATCACCCGTTGACTGCGTGCAGTGAAACAACTTTTGAGTTATATTCATTTAATTATTTGAGTGGAGAGATGCTCGAGCTTTCGATTTAAGCTGTATGTTCACATCCTGTAGCTTATAAATCTTATACGGTTTCTATTAAGCGCATTTTGATGCAAAAACGGGGGTATAAGGGTTCCCGCACAACAACTCGCGGGACCCCAACTAACCTCATCTGCTCGTGGTGCAGCCTGCTAACCAACAAACGAGGCTCTGGCTCCCACCAATACGCATTAGGGCCAGCGTGGTGTGAAATGAAACAAATGCCCCCATAAGAACCCCTACATACGACAGCCTTTAGTGCCAAGCGGTACCAGAGGCCATGCTGATCGTATGTGGAAATCTTTGGGAGAGGCCTATGTCCAGCAGTGGACATCTATCGGATGATGATGATGACTTATGGAAGTTAAAATTAACCGACACAGTAATATAACAACAAATTAAATAATTATAGTAAGAACTGTTTTTAGATGAATAGTTTTACTAACTTACTAACATTATAGAGATTATTGTGTACAGTTATTAAAATTAAGTTTATTTTCAAATTGTGTAAGTTACTAAGTTAATCTTTAAAGTTGTTATTAAGTTGACAACAAAATGACAGCTATGGAGACCGAAATTAACTTTATATTGTATTTACTTTAAAGTTATGAATGTTTGCAATGATAGTAATTATACATATTTAAAGGATATACACTTATATATCAACAATAATATTAACTTTAGTAGAGACAACTTTGTTATTCTGACGTATAAGTTAAAGTAAAAATCGATTTCTGTAACTTAATTTCTACGTTTCTTCTTTCTTTCCTACGTACAAAGATGTCTTAGTACTATACTCGTGTTTCAAGTTCCGCCGATAAAAATAACACTTTTCACACTTCATTAGTTTTGAAACTCAGATATTTTTGTCAAATTTGAGATACTAGATGCTTAGAAATTCTTTGTTTGACATGAAGAATTACAAGGGTGTTGGTTTGATAACGAGGGTCGAAAGTAACTTAAGACGATTTTCATAAATTTTTCAAACTATTTTTAAAATGTATGCATGTGTTTGATTGTTTATAGAGAAATAACTTTTTTAACATTGATATGTCTTTAGATTGGATATCGTAGCGCCGGGTAGTGTTGTACTATATGTAACTTTGTAAGAATCCTAACTGGTAATGACCGACAGGTATGGTATACAGTAAGACAAGCTACCTGCTGCTTTCGCCTTGCAGCAGCATACAAAAAGTTAGTTTTATAACGTGCACAACGCGGATTACGAGGAAATCAAAACGCTATATATAAAATAGATGCTTTAGCCTCGCAAACTCATAAACCCTCTTGTAAAATCCTCCCCATCCCCTCCTCCCCGTCCCCCTCGACACCCCGCGGGAGCGCCCGTCCGGCCCGGGCACCACTACGACAATAAACTCGACATTAAACTATGCCCCTTAATTACCGCAATAAAAAGCTTTTATAAACCGCTAATTTGTTTATTGAGGCGCTTAAGCGGAACTGAATGCGAGGAGCTCCTTCCGTTTCAGACGAACGGACGGAGCCGATACAGTCTAGACTTTTAAAAAAAATTTAATAAAATAAGTATTTTAATACATTTTCCAAATCGAAAGTGTTCACCTCGTGCGTGTTGCTATCGGCATTATGAAAAGACTGAAAGTCAACCAAAGAGCAATGGAGAGCGCTATGCTCGGAGTTTCTCTGCGCGATCCAATCAGAAATGTGGAGATACGCAGAACTAAGGTACCGACATGGCCCAAAAGATTGCTAGACTTATGTGCCAGTGAGCAGGGTACATCGCTCGACAGACAGACGGCTGATGGGGCAGTGAGGTCCTCGAGTGGATCGCGTACAGGTAGACGTAATATTGGGAGGCCTAGCATGAGATGAACCGACGATCTGGTGAGATTCGCGGGAACCCACTGGATGCGAGCAACGCGGGACCGATCGATGTGGAGATCTTTGAGGGATTAACAAAGGTGGCTCTTGTTCCCGCCAACCCACATTGGGCCAGCGTGTTGGGAACTGGCCTAAATCCCCCATATGAATCGAACAGCTAACTGTATGCGGAGATATTTGGGGGAGGCTATGTCCAGTTGTTGACGTCTATCGGCTGAAGATGATGAAAATAAGTATAAAATAATTCATTGTGTGATTATTGCAACCTGTAGTTCACGTTGATCGGGGAAGGTCGTACTGATGAAGTTTGAAGTTTTCATTTAAATGCTCGCAGGGGGATGGATCCTGAAGATCATAAAACCAATTACAGAAATTAGTATATGAAATGGAACACATAATGAAATGTCCACATATCTACCCTCCCCTAAAAGACTACCCGCGCCAGTGACCGTTGATTACCCAATCCGTCGGATTCGACCCCTCAGCATCACAAACCTCGTTAGGATTCATGTATTGGATATACTCGCATCGTCGGCGGATATCAATTTTTTATCCCAATTTCGATATAGCCTACTTTATAATTGTTCAAAGTAATCGATCGTAGACTTTACTGACCGATGATTAACACTCGATAATGCTCTTTTTTTTGTTTCATCCTCATCTAAGTATTAAGTTGTTACTTGTGCAGCATACGAAGGAAATCCATCGTTTCTGTTTGTTAATGCAATTGATAATCATTTTCTTAATATTCTTATACTAATATAAACATTAAAACAACTTGACTGCGATACTCGTAACAGTTAGCTGATGACCATGGCTACGAGCTTCCACCTTCCTCTACTGCTGATGTTTCAGTTTCAGTTTGAAATTAGTTTTCTCTTTCTTAGTATTAGTTCGATTCATCACATTTGATTGGAAAACTATTTAGTTTGTACAGAAATAGTTTAAATATAAAGGAAATGCAGGTTTAAAGTTATATCGTTAAGCTTAATAATGTGATAACTTATACAGTTGTAGTCAACTTCGCTTCAAGTTATCTTAATGTAGACCTTACGGTTTGAACAAGTTGTTTCACTTGTTTAAAAATGTACACTTAATGATGACTGCAGAGCTTTGTAAGCCGTTCATAGTTCTTGCATAAGCTAATAAATAATTAAGCTTTGTAAATAATAATAAGTTACGGCGTTGAAAGTAAACACTACATCGTCCCGTAGCGTGTTAGTAGCTTAAACATTAAGCTACACCCGAGGGGCCACCGCGGGGTTAAATAAAACGTTTACTAACAAATCTAGTAATTTGACAAGTGTGTAATGTTTTAAAACCTAAAACCTTCATATTAATAACTTGGCAAACATAAGTATAGTATTAAGTTATATTACAGTGTGGTAGGGTGTAAGAGGTCTCGCACAACAACTCACAGGACCCAAGCTAACCTCACCTGCTCGTGGTGCAGCCTGCTAATCAACTGACGAGGCTCTGGCTCCTGCCAACTCGCATTGGGCCAGCGTTGTGGGAAATGGCCCAAATCACCCCCATAAGAACCCCTACAAACAAGAAGATTTGGATGAGGCCTATGTCCGGCAGTAGACGTCTATCAGCTGATGATGATAGTGCGAAGTATAGTTTACTTAAATAAAGCGGTTCATAGATCATATAGCTGTGTTAAAATGTTACCGTGTTTCGGTTTGAAGGATGTTGTAACTAGTAAAACTACTGCGACAATGAAGCTGAAGATTCTAACTACAGCATAGTATCTTATGGCAGGAGGTGGCAACAGTCGGAGACCGTGTAAGTAGGCACTGCCGCAGATCCAATTCTTGCAGAAAAATACTTATGTGTGAATATTGTGTTCCGGTTTGTAAGGCGTTGTAGCTAGTAAAGGTATGATGATAAGATGAGTACAATGTGGTTCAATGTATATCATCCTGACTAGCGTCATGTTATTATGGGCAAGCCTGTCACTTAAGTTTATGGAATACAGTTGGATATTGGTGGTAGTGTCTCTGCTGCTGGACACCGTCAGGGTGGGTACCACTGCAGCTCCTATTGCAGCCTACAAACAGTACTGTATTCCGGTTTGAAGGGTGTTATATTTACTGTAATTACAGAGGTAACGAAACTCAACATCTTACGTTTCAGGCGACGAGGAAAATGTGGTGTAGTATATATCATCTTAACTTTTTTTTTGTTTCGTGGGAAAATGTTCAAAAGATACCCTGTTTTTGGATAGAAGTCAGGGTTGTGTGACATTCTTACTCACTAAAACCCTCTCAGTGGTCAGCATCAGTGCATTTGGAGGGGCTCCGGGATTTCTTATAAAATGCACGGTGCCCCTCTACACTTTGCGTTACATGTCTCTGAAGAAGAGCCCAACCTTCCTAGGCACCATCGCTAAGCCATACGCTGTCCCACGCAGGTTCGCTTGTTGAGCGATAAGGGCCCCCACCCTTAAGGCCCGCGAAATTCCTAGACGCATTTAGTCGTCCTATTCTTACTAGCCTTAGACTACAGGGCTAATATATCATCCTAATTAGCGCGACGTTGTTATGGGCGGGCGTATCACTTACTATTAGGTGAACGTCCCGTTCGTCTAATCTTTAATTAAATAAAAAAAAAGAATAAAAAATTGCATGTTTGTTATTTGTATTGACTAGGCTAATGTGTTACTTAACTCCGTGTCTCCAGATCTAAGCAAGTCATAACTTAATAACATACACGGAGAAGTAATGCGCGTTTTCTTACTTGGGGGCAAGGAAGTAATATCAGAAAGGAATAGTAATTAATGTATACGGTTAGAATTTGGGGAGGTGAGAGGCCCCGCCGCCGCGTCTTCCCGAGATGCCTCTTAAGAGCTTTCGGCCGTTACAGCATCTCATGCGGAAGACCTTAAGCAGGCGGAGCGGAGTGGAGGTAATAAACATTTAGGATGCATACCTTCTAATGATAATGCAGCGTGAGGGTCATCTTTTACGTTTACGTTCAGTCCAGGCTATTATCTGCTTAGGAACTGTTTCCATTTCAATTTGCCGCACTGAAAACACTACTGCCGGAAACAGCTGAAATACTTTTCCTTGACTTTGTTTTCTGTAAGATAGTGTTTATGATACGCTTGTTTATATTTAAGTTTCTAATTAGGATATATACATAGCACCAAACCTAGCTCATTGCTTAGGAGCATAGGACCTAAATAATGATACTTGTTGCTAAAGTATCGATCTCTTTATCATAAGCTTGTATATTTCAAATCGTTACACAGTAATGATTTCCACACTTCTGGTTTCTTGAAGAAAATCACGAGCCGCACTTAAAGCCTGTACTTCAGGGCAGTCGGAAGTGGGTGGTTGCGAGAAGCTGAGGTTCGTATTTGGTGGAAGACATTAGAGAAGGCCTATATCCAGTAGTAGATAGAAAAAGGGTGTTAGTGATGGTAATGGTGAGCTTGTACCCTTTTATACGAGATGAGTAACCAACTATATCGAGTTTTTTATGTCTTTAAGCTGCTAAACAATAATAAACAGCGGTGTAAGGGGTTCCGCCCGACATCTTACGCAGCCCAAGTCAACCACACCTGCACGCGATGCACCCTGCTGATCAGTGTGGTGGGGCTGTTGTCCAATTTACTTTTAATTAGAATCTTTGAGTGAGGCCTATGCCTAGCAGAGGGTGTGGTGAGGCTGATAAGAAAAAGCTTCTAAATAACTGTAATAATGATGTTGATAAAAAAATTAGCTTTGATTTGAGCTTTCGTATGTTATTTGAAAAAAAATACATATTATCGGCAAGTCTCTGCTGCCGGAGACCGTCTAGGTAACACCGCAGCTCCTATTGCAGCAGACAAACAGTACTGTGTAATTACTGTGTTCCGGTTTGTAGGGTGTAATAACTTGAGATATTACTGAAGTAATTTGACTAATCATTTTGTGAATTAAGACAATGAGTACAACATCATGTCTTCGTCGTTTCTTCGAATAAGAAGAATATATCATATGTTATTTAAATGCTTCCTATTCGAATTTAACATTTAATTGTTAATTTATAAATTGTAATGTTTAAATTATTAATAATGTGTACAACATGGACTGCGTTAATTAACCAGTAATTACATGAGATTCACAAGGCGTGCATTGCGAAGCAAGCGGCCGTAGCCGCTACGAGCGCTGTAGCACCGTAGCACTGCGCGCAGCGGAAGTTGCATCTGTTACATGCTCGTGAATTATATGTAATGTATAAAATGTGAATTATATAAAATAAACACACATATTGTTTTATTTTATAGGCTATTGTTATAATTATAACTTTTTACTTGATTCATATATATATACTTAGACCTACATACATCAGATTAATTCGACAAGAAAGCTTAACAATTGATTGAATATTTAAACAACGAATTCAAGTTCCGTCAAATACAAACGTATAACAGAACTTGAATATTAAATTAATTAATATTCGACAAAAAGATAATATCATCGTCGTCCCAATCAATGGACGTCTACTGTTGGACATAGGTATCATCATAGCATTAGGTTAGTGATTCTGGTCATAACAACGTGATGCTAATTAGTATTCAACTTCTTGAGACATGTTATCTCGTTACTTCAGTATTTTCAATAGCTACAGCGCCTTTCAAACTGGAACACAGTAATGCTTGTCTAGAAGGTAGAAATAGTAGCTGCGGTGATACCTACTTAGACGGTTTTTGGCAATAAATTCCTACCATCAATGTTGAGTTTCTTGAATGATGTTTTCATAATGGAGTGTAAACATATTAGGATACATTAGTTGATGCTAAACCATGTGTCGAACGCTAATACTAATATTTGAGTGTGCGCCGCAGTCGGATAGAAGAGTGAGGTTCGATTCCAGGCTCCCGTTTGAACCCAGTGCCCGTTATAAATAGGGCAGAGTCGGAGGCGAGGCCAGCGGAGCGCCTCGTTCTATTTCCGGGGACTGTGACGTAGCGAGAGCGGTGACGCAGTGTTCGCTGGGAGCTTTGCACTCCGCCTCCTCCCGTGCACCCTCAACGCGTGTCCCCCACCCCTCTCGCACCCCCTGCAGCCGGTCGCAGTGAGGTTTTATTAACCGAGTTCTAAAGCGAATCGCGTCACCGAATCGTTTGTAATTCGTATCGACGGGCAGATTCGATATCGCTGTACCTCAAACATAAACACACAGACGCGGACGTAGTATCGTTGTACCTCAAACATAAACACACAGACGCGGACGTAGTATCGTTGTACCTCAAACATAAACACACAGACGCGGACGTAGTATCGTTGTACCTCAAACATAAACACACAGACGCGGACGTAGTATCGTTGTACCTCAAACATAAACACACAGACGCGGACGTAGTATCGTTGTACCTCAAACATAAACACACAGACGCGGACGTAGTATCGTTGTACCTCAAACATAAACACAGACGCGGACGTAGTATCGTTGTACCTCAAACATAAACACACAGACAAGCACGTAGTATCGTTGTACCTCAAACATAAACACAGACGCGGACGTAGTATCGTTGTACCTCAAACATAAACACACAGACAAGCACGTAGTATCGCTATTCCTTAAACAAACAGACGAGCACGCAGTATCGCTGTACCTCAAACATAAACTCACAGACGCGGACGTAGTATCGTTGTACCTCAAACATAAACACACAGACAAGCACGTAGTATCGCTATTCCTTAAACAAACAGACGAGCACGCAGTATCGCTGTACCTCAAACATAAACTCACAGACGCGGACGTAGTATCGCTATACCTCAAACATAAACACACAGACGCGGACCTAGTATCGCTATTCCTCAAACATAAACACACAGACGCGGACCTAGTATCGCTATACCTCAAACATAAACACACAGACGCGGACCTAGTATCGCTATACCTCAAACATAAACACACAGACGCGGACCTAGTATCGCTATACCTCAAACATAAACACACAGACGCGGACCTAGTATCGCTATACCTCAAACATAAACACACAGACGCGGACCTAGTATCGCTATACCTCAAACATAAACACACAGACGCGGACCTAGTATCGCTATACCTCAAACATAAACACACAGACGCGGACCTAGTATCGCTATACCTCAAACATAAACACACAGACGCGGACCTAGTATCGCTATACCTCAAACATAAACACACAGACGCGGACCTAGTATCGCTATACCTCAAACATAAACACACAGACGCGGACCTAGTATCGCTATACCTCAAACATAAACACACAGACGCGGACCTAGTATCGCTATACCTCAAACATAAACACACAGACGCGGACCTAGTATCGCTATACCTCAAACATAAACACACAGACGCGGACCTAGTATCGCTATACCTCAAACATAAACACACAGACGCGGACCTAGTATCGCTATACCTCAAACATAAACACACAGACGCGGACCTAGTATCGCTATACCTCAAACATAAACACACAGACGCGGACCTAGTATCGCTATACCTCAAACATAAACACACAGACGCGGACCTAGTATCGCTATACCTCAAACATAAACACACAGACGCGGACCTAGTATCGCTATACCTCAAACATAAACACACAGACGCGGACCTAGTATCGCTATACCTCAAACATAAACACACAGACGCGGACCTAGTATCGCTATACCTCAAACATAAACACACAGACGCGGACCTAGTATCGCTATACCTCAAACATAAACACACAGACGCGGACCTAGTATCGCTATACCTCAAACATAAACACACAGACGCGGACCTAGTATCGCTATACCTCAAACATAAACACACAGACGCGGACCTAGTATCGCTATACCTCAAACATAAACACACAGACGCGGACCTAGTATCGCTATACCTCAAACATAAACACACAGACGAGCACGTCGCCTTGACCATTTGATTGTTCTTTGCAGTTTAATATTTGAACTAGTTATCGTTAAGCAATTAACATTAGGTAAACTTGTTTCGCTAAAATTAGAAGAAATTTATAGATCTCTTGTATTTATATATACATATGTTGAAAACGGCTTTTATTTGTTAGCCAATCACATGAAAACTAGTGAATGTATCGATATGGAATCGACCATTCGACGCGAAGTAATTTGTAAATGTTTGTTGGCTATTTGTTTTTTTTTCATTTCTTAGATCTTTCATCATTTTATTTCTTATCAACATTTATAAACATTTTCATTTAGTATTATTTACGCGATTGCAATAGTAACGGTTTCTATAGAAATTCATTTGTGGTTGCGGTTGCTTCTAGGAATATTTCAAGTAATTACACTTGAAATTTGTTGTTATATTACAGTCATCAAAGCGGCCGGCGAACAGCTAGTGTATATATACATATATATTATCATACAAAATATACAGAATACATCAGTACTTGTATGTACATATGTTAATAACAATTTATTTCATTATATATGTTACGTATTGATTGTAAAGAGAATATATTTGCGTTCAGCGGATTCATTTATTTACTTCGATAAAAACCGGAAACGTGTTAAAAGACCTGTGCGGCGGGTTGTGCACACACAACATCCGACGCTTGAAAAAACTAAATTTATAGCAATTGCATATAAATTTATTGCGAGCCGATGTCTTTGTATTCATATTTAAATATAAAAAAGTACAGTAAGTGAGGTGATTGAATCAGTTCCCTGCAGGTTCAGTGTCTGTTTTGTACCAACGTGGGGTTAGTTAGGGTGGTGTACACTACACTGGAATGCGTCGTTGTTTTAAGGTAAGAGAGAGAGAGATTATGTTTTTGTTTAAAATATGATGGGCTTGGATTTCGTGAGTTGTTGTGTGGGAACCTTTATACCCCTGCCACAAAAAAGAGACGAAATATTAACATGACACCTGTGAGGTACCGTCAGATACTTGGAGACCTGATTTGTGACAATTTATATATTTGATTTTTAAATCAATGTTTGCGCTTAAATACGATTCCACCTGGTGTGAAGTGGTGATATCGTCTGTGGTGAGTAGGCGCACTAACCTAGTAAAAGCCTTTCACTCTGTGTTGTCATAAGACATTCGCGTTTACAAACCATAGTCAGCTACATGAAATCCAGCTGGTGCTGCGTGTGAATGTCGGGGGCGGGGGTAGAGTGATTATTTCCAATATATAATCAGGTAAATCTGAACCGTTTGAAGAGCAGAAGCTTTCCCTCTCGCCAGCCGATTAGGGCCGCCGCGCCCGTGACCCCGCCGATGCTATTTCCGCAGGAAGCGATATATTTATAAAATGACCCGCACACATCCGCGCGGACTAGACCTAACCGTTACCACGGTATAGTAACTTATTTTTGACAAGTATCTCCATTCAATATGTACTTACTGCTTGCTCCAAAGAGTTTTTAAGAGGGTCAATGTCGTTGTGTCGTTTAGAGCAGCAGCAGGGCATGTCCTCTAAAACTGATCATAAATTGAAGTTTAAAGGGTTGAGCTCCGAGCTAGATGAGGGCCAATCTTCAGCTCTTATAAAGTTCGGATCGTTGGATACGGAGCAAGCCCTGGCTTGGGTAGTTCGTGCTTTGTGACCAGTATGCCAGGTACAGTCCTGCTGGACAGTCCACGGCTTATTTTTAAAAAGCGTAGCGTTAGCGTATTGCTGAGAGGTTCCACAACATGATCAAAGACTGTATCTTGATACACTTTGGCTGAAGTTTTCGCTCCTTTTTCACAAAAATGTAGTTTTGTGACTTTGATAAGACACGCCCCACCAAACCATCACTGACGCAGGATGATGACCACGTTGTACCTTTCCGACTTGACCATTTCAGCAGCTTTTTCAGCACTTTGAGCGTACATTTTATCATTTTGCTTATTGTTGTGTTCTTCAATCGTGAAAGTGTTTTCATCTGTAAAGATGATATTTCTGTGCTTTCCACCTGTCTGTTGTATCGGGACAGAAGCCGTTTTCATCGATCCACTCTCTTTAATTGTAAAGATTGATTTAGAGCATGTCCTGTACATCCACGATGAGCGTCGAGCACCGAGCTTCAGGTCTTGTTTTATAATACACGATGCACGACAGACTCCTAACGGGAATCTTCATTTCTCGCGATAAGATTTATTGCTTCCTAATGGTGTTTCAACCAATTCTAGCTTTAATTGCATTACCATTTTTGGTTGTTCTAATAGCTAACCGCACGCGGCTGCTCCGATCTTATCTGGTCTTCTTCTGGACAGAGGAAGTGTTGTTGCATCTGTTGATAGTACGATACACGAACACACGGCTGATAGCAAGCTTTAGAAGTGTCTGGAATATGAACGATCGGAGCGGCTCCGTACCCACTTTGTGTAATCCTATTTTCTTTAACACCCCTACCCCATTCTATATTTTAATTTGACAATGAAAACGAAAAAATATCTAAAATAACGCAGAATCTGAAGAAGTTTTTAAATAATATAAGTATTCCAAATTCACAATAATTAAAACGTTGGAAAGAAACGAAAAGTTTTTATGTAACCATATTTATGGCCACACATGAGTACATTAAGAAGTACTTAACCTTATCACAATCAACTTTATTGTCTAACGTTGATTTTTGAGTGCGCTTAAGTTACAAGTACATTTAGTTAATTATTGTGAACTTCGCGGCGGCTTACAGCGAACTTAATAATTATATGGCTGTTGGGAATATTTTCACAAAATATATGGCTATTAACAGTTTTTACGGTGTAACTTATCTAAGTTAAAGACTTTTAAAGATGATCTTAAGGATTAAAGGAAATGTTAACGTTTGTCTCTGTGTCGTAGAATTAGTACATTAAGTATAGATTGAGAATATAATCGACATTATTAATTAACATTGAGATGAGATGCTGTTCGGACAGGAATATTGAAATTTTTTTTATACTTATCAACTTGTTACTTATTTAATAAATGTACTAAGTGGTGTAAAATGTGCTAAATGAAATATTTAAAATCGATTTAATTTCTAGTAGAATCTCATTACAATAAAGATCGATTATAAAACGATGTACTCCAACGTATCGCTAAAAAATCGCTGCATTGAATTCATAAATGAGAATCTCGCAAAATGACTGAAAAAATTAATTATGTCAAGTGTTGATAGAACGCTACGGTTACGTAGCACTCCGTAGCACTACGTAGCGGGGCGTAGCAATTCGCATTTGGCTTTTTGGGTAGTTGATTATCTAGAAAATTTCGGTGCAATACATTTTTTTTGATTAAAGTAAAATCAAATGCTTTTTATGTGAACTTTTTCTATATTGAAAAGAAGATTAGAGGAATATAGTGTGTATATAACAGCATCTTATCTCACATATACAGGTGATTTTACATATATGTTACATGTGTATCCTTTTGACGTTTGCTTTCATTTCAAATGGATGGTTCGGATTAAATTAACAACAAGTGAACTGTTTTGCATCCAAATGAAAATTTAATTAGAAAACGTCCAGACAAATTTACGCGATCAAGTGCTAAGATCAAAGACCTTATCGACGTTGATTTCTAGTTAAGATGGAGATGTAACTTAATATTACTTTTATTTATGATGGATAAGTTTGATTAGAAAGCCTTAACGATACTTAGCTACATTAAAAAATAGTTTAAATATAGTGCATTGCTCTTAAGGGAGTTATTATAGAGGCGATCGTATACCTGGTTTCCAGATATAAGATTATCATATATATATGAGTATCATCGTGATAATGGACGTCCAACGCTGGACATGTCTCTGTCAGACTATGTCAGTAATAAATCATACAAAATACGTTCTCACGCTTTAAGGTATAGCTGTAATTCAATGAATAGTTTCAGCTGATGGAATACTTGTACTGTCTCTGTCGCGATTGCTTTGTAAACTTATATTTCTACAATTTGAGTAGGCAGTTATGAAATCCCTTTACGAGTTCCCTGGAGAGCAAAATTCCTGGAAAATGTGCACCTGGTAGACATCGCAAGAAATAGTTTGACGACATAAAGGAGTGGACTGGGTGGTAAATACCATTAAAAAGAATATCTGAGGTTCGAAATGGTTTTCTCAATCTGATTGCCAGACTTCAGTTTGAAGAGGGCACCTAATGATGATGATGAGCTATGAGATATTGAATTTAATGTTATTAGTAGCCTATCACGATACATATTTAAATTTGTTCTCGCAAGGCAACGAGGTGTGCAGTGCAGAACGAGGTGTTCATATTAAATCGCAGCACGTACGGTTGTCAAAATAGTTTACAGCAGCTCAAAGGCGTCCAAGGTTGCGGCCGTATGTAAAATTAAAGAAGGTACGTGGGGGAGCCTCCCGCGACCCGGCACGCTGTGTTGAGTGACGAACGTCTAGCTGCGGTGCAGGATTCAAATCACGTGCCAATTGTGTGTGGGAATGAAGAGTTGGAGTGAAACGGAGGCGTTGCGCTCCTGTGCCCCCTTGTAACAACAGCCGCGATGTAGCCCATTCGGTGTGGAAATTCCTCATCTTGGTCTCCCCAAATGATATATCTGTACACATGAGCTCAAGCACACGGTTTTAAGTCACAACGAGGCGATAGATAGTGAAGCTTGCTCGCTCAACAAATCTGTCTCATATATTGACAGTCGGAACACAGCGAAGGTTTTATGACGGTAGATGTGAATGTGGTGGTCAACCAGGCTCCACCATCTCAACAATAAGAAATCCATGTGTACCTGGCAATGAAATATATTATATAAATATCGATATGAATATAATTTACTTGTTAGGTTTATATAGAGCTACTTCCGTAGCGCGTAGTTTTAAAGCCTGAAATTTATTTTCTACAGCTTCCTTGTTTATTTTTAGATTTAATATTATTTCGAAGAGATTTTTATACTCGTAAGAAAGAAAATAAGAATAATTTGTTCAACATTAGCTAAAAAAGGATATGTTGTTGAACAGTCTCCACTCAGCACTTACTGTAGCTTCTGATGCTACAGCTGTGATATTATATAGAGCCTTTTCAGAGAATCAGAAGGGATAAATTAAAGATGAGAAAATCTGTAGTTATAATGATAACGTTAACTTACTTGTTATTTTAGAAAGGAATGTAGTACGATACGTTTGTTGTATTTTCTGTTAGAAAATAATATTTTGTGAGCACAGTTTAAACCGGAAATGTTTAAGTTATATGTTAATACAATATGAACATGTGCTATAAATGAATTTCCATTTTCACTTTGTCGTAATGTAACAGTGAAATCCTTGAATCCGAAGCGCTGGAGCGCCGGAGCGCCGGAGCGCCGGAGCGCTCGTTATATTTGTACCGGAGTGAACCAATTGGGGCCAATATCATGATAAAGGAAATTGCATTGTATCCAGTTTCGTGCGCGCCCCCGCCCACCCCCGCCGGGCTCTACAGGCTGTTTTAAATAGTTTCAGGGTAACCGTACACGAACTTTTCGACGCTTAACTTTTCAGCAGAACGATATGTACAGTATAACTATGAGGCAGGTGTAATATCGACCCAAATGTTCCTAGTTAAGATGTTTACAGTATATCTATTTCATTACTAACGTAGTTGAAATTCTCATTATCTCAATTTTACGAACTACAATGTCCTTAATTTTTGTTACATTATTTATTACCTTTATGACAGCTCCATTATACACTAACTTTAACTACAATCCCTATGTCCTATTAACAGCTGGTCATTATCTATTACATTAAATTACTATGTCTGTATATCTTACAAAAAATAAATAATTACGTCTCTACAATAACAATCATAAAACTAATATTATTTTGTAGGGTGTAATGGGTATGGGACTTAAGTACTACCCTGTAAGGACATCGGATAATTAGATTCAGGTTTTCTGCTAAAATAACTAATATCCTTCACATGCCTTAAGGTAATATAGGGTAGTATTTTTGATGCTACAAATTATAATATTTACATAATAATTCACTGAAAGTTTTATCACAAACGTCCAGACAATTGATCCTTTACATGAAATATTTAGCAGAGAAGAGAGAATTGTTTCCGTTTCCGCTTAAAGTTGCATGTAACAGTGATTGCATATGAAATATATTAGAGCAGAATAGAACCTCAATGAATTGAAGCTTCGGGTGCTTCTACTTAAAAATTTACATCGCTCCCCCCGGGGACGATTGTTGCCCCCCCCATCTATTGTGTGTTACGTCGAGCATCGGCGAGGAACAATTGTAGCCAATATAGTATACACTGTGAAGTTATACATTTGCCGAGCTGCTGTTATTCTTGCCGTGTGTGGTGAAGACGGTGCGACAGGACGATCTGTTACTCATGCGTCCCCAAGGCAAGGAATATTACCCGGCGAAGGATATTCTTTCCTATTTGATAAGGCGGCAGGATCAGACACATTTACTTGATAGCAAGTGATACAATTATCCATAACATGTGGCGATCTTTAAGAGTACAAACATTGGATCAAATCTACCATCAGTGAATCACACATAATTTTTTTAAGCACATTTCTTTGTTGTTAAAGCTTTTCAAAGCTTATCCAATCAATTGATGCTGTTAAAGTCTTCTATTTGATCATCTTGTGTTTTTTATATCCTATGGCTTCTCTTTAATTGATAGTAGTGATATTTTCCAACATATAATTGTTGTCGTTCATTAGTAAAGAAGAAGGAGGTGATGAGGTGATGGATATGTGGTGTGACGAGGATAGATAAAATTAAGAATGATGAGTTTATTAAAGGAAGTCGGAAAGTTGTTCCAATGAAAGAAAGATTGAGGAGCAAGAGGTTAGCGTGGGGCGGGCATGTTGTGTGGTGGGATGAAGGACATATAACAAAGAAAGTAATGAGAACGGGGATGGTTATAAGGGTAGAGGAAGACTGAAGAAAGTGTCGATGGATTGTGTGAAAGATGTCATGTTTAAGGAGAGTGTAAATTCAGATATGGCGGCTGATAGAGAGATGTGGAAGAGAAGTACATACTCCGACCCCTGAAAGCATGGGAAAAAGGCAGGAGGAAGAGGAGTAGAGATGATGGAGGTACCGCGAGCTTATTGGAGGAAATCAATTGGTATAAAGAGAATTGCATCGTATATCATCTCACCCAGTAGTTATGTATATCAATCGATAAGATTATCATTAATACATGATTATTGTCTGTATCATTATCATTAGATTGTTTTTGAAATTGTTATGGAATATTCCACTTTTAATGACGTGATCATCTTTGAAAAGATATTTATCAATGGTGAGTTGATCCTCATAGTAATTTCGTTGACTTGAAGCTGTTTGATTACGTAGTAAATTTACTGACGAATCAAGGAGCAGTGACCATATACTGATAACTTTGTTATGGTCGAGGATAATAAGTAAATAATAAGAGATATTTAGTGTTCGGAGGTCTCCCATAAGGTCCCACAAGGACCGACGACCTGGTGAGGGTTACGGGAAACCATTGGATGAGAGCAACGCGGGGCCGATCGATGTGGGGATCTTTGGGGGAGGATTATGTCCAGCAGTTGATGTCTATCAGCTGATGATGATGATGTACGGTTAATTTTAAAGTCGAGTTGATAATAAAAATAGTTTCATTAAAGTTAATTGAAATGTAACGTTTCACCACTCTAGTGTCGCAGGTGGCAGGTGGCAGGTGGCAGGTAGCAGGTAGCGCGCGTCGTGTCGCTGATATTAGCCGCTAATTAAACGCTGCAAAGCCGGCAGCGACTTAACAGAGTGGAACGAAAATAGAACCTTCACTTTCCTTCGGTAGCAGGCCGGCGCCCGTGACCCGGACGGCTCGCTATTTCCGGCCGGAAGCGCGGCGCTTGCGTACTCCGCCGTAAGAACCGGACGCTGCGAGTTGATTTGAAGTAGACTCTTCTTTTTGCCAACATTCCCGAAAAGAGGTTCGTTGCGACTCAACGCCCTGTATCGGCACATTCGTGTATCTCTGTAAATGTATCTATATCATCGCAGCTTCCAAACGGCTCTATCTATTTGGTATAGATTATTCACAACGTGAACAGAACAGGTTCGAAGTGTTTCTAGGAATGTCTACCATTTATTGTTGCAGGTTTAATGCCTTTAAGGAGTATTACTCCTTAAAGGGGTCCTTATTAACTGATTACAGTTTTTTAATCATAATTATATTGTAAACTTTATTAATGAAATATAAAATAAATTGTATTTAGAAAACATCAAACATCAGAATAAAATATGGTTGTACTAGCTGATAACCCACATGGTGTATATCGCCTGTAGTCACTAAAAATTGGTTATCATCATCAGTCGACATAGGTTCAATGTTAGGTATAGGCCTCCCCCAAAGATCTGAACATCGATCAGTCCTACTCTGCCCGCGATTAGCTGCTTCCCGCTACCTTCATCTAGCGGGAGGCCTATCAACATTGCTGCCCTATCAGACGTCATTTCTTCGAGGGATGTGCCCTACCCATTGTCAGGTGAGATATAAGATTTTGAGTCTCGTTACCCCAGTAATTACACTAGTTACAGCGCCTTTTAAACCGGAACACCGTGATGTATGCACATTGCTATTTCACGACATAAATAGGTCCTGCGGTGGTATTTTTTAGACAGTTTGAAACAGCAGAGACTTGCGTTCCTTTTTTTGTTTCGGGAAGGAAATCTTCGAAAGATACCATGCTTCTAAGGGGAAGTCAGGGTTGTGTGAGATTCTTTCTCGCTAAACCCACTCGGTGGTCTGCATTGGTGCATTTGCAGAGGCTCCAAGATCTCTTAAAGAACGCACCGGTGCCCCTCTACACTTTGTGTTACACGTTTCTGAGGAGCAGCCTAACCCTACTAGGCACCATCGCTGACTCATAAGCTGTCCCAGGTTCGCTTGTTGAACGATAAGGACCCCCACCCTCAAGGCCCGCGTAACTCCTGGACGCTTTTAATCGCCTTCTACAACAGGCAGGGCTTACCTTAGTACTATTCTTACCAGCTCGAAAGTACAGGGCTGAGCAGCAGAGACCTACCCACGTACCTTTCAAAGCCGATGTGTGTTAAGTATATCCCGGAAGGCTGGCGCTGGTGCAAATTTATTTTAATTTCAATAAAGGAAAAGCCTCACAGTACAAATACTAACGGAAATAAATGCGTGCGTTCACTTCCGTCGATTCAAACGGTTCGTAGTAATTTTCATGTTTGAATCATAGCAGCGGAAGTTTTATGAAATGGTAGTTTTTTTTTCGATATCCGCGAACGATTGAAGTTTGATTTTTTTTTTATATTCTGAAGTAATTAAAATATGGCGTTAACTTTTTGTTAAAAATGTTTTAAACAAACTTTTTTCTATGTCTAAAATACGAAAATATGTAAAGAAGTTAAATTTGAAAAGGATCCATTGTAATAAGTGACAAAGTTAAAGGCCAACGGTTGGGTGGGTGTTCGTGTAACGCCCTAAGTGGGCGGCGCAGACGCATACTCGCGCTCCTACGTACACATGGGCACCGGCCGGACATGTACTGCGTACGTGGCGAATGTATGTATGGGATTGAAATATTGATTGTAGATTGTTACTGACCTCCAATACATACTGAAAAGATGTATAAGGGTGGTGTACTGTATAGTATACCTACTATAATAATACTAATACTAATTGTATGGTGAAAAGTTATAAAAGTATAATAGTGTGAAAGTCTCTAGTGATGAGTTATAAAAGATATATCGGTTCGAATCCCGGAAAAATATGAAAATGTAAATAAAAATGTATTATGATATAGTATGATAAAGTAATAGTGTGGAGGTCTTTAAAAATGGAATTTATGAAGTATACGGGTTCGACACCGTGTGAAATGGTGCATGGCGAATTAACATACGACATCAAGATGCTGGAGAAGGTAAGATACCAGCCGGGTGTAGTTGGTGGTTACTTAAATAACTACTGGATTATACTCCGATCGAGAAGAGTGTTAGATGGCACTTCGGTGATATCGAAATACTCAGAACCACGTCTTAGGGCTTCCGCTCTATGATACATGGATGCCCAGCGTCTTAGTGGCTTGCCGCCATGACACGTTGTGTTTAATAACATTTGTTTATTCCAAAGTCGACTCGAACTGTGTCGATGCATTCATTATGAGGTAGCGGAAGCGGATGCGAGCTGCTGCCTCGATGCTTATCAAATATTGATATTGCGTCTTGCCGTAGTGTAACGTTTGCACCGTTACTGAACTGATGCGTCCTATGGATTCGGTTGGTTGAGGAATTTCGCAAGATATTGATGTCTGCTGTGATGTCTTGTGCGCCTTTCACGATGATGTACGCCGATGATAGTCGACTGATTGCATGTCTGTCGCAGTTCAGTGATACGACGTCTCCGACGATCACTCGGTTAAATATCACCTTTGAAGGTTGCGCCTCGCATTATGGTTTGACACTATCTTATTAGATTATTCAAGTCGGGTCCCCTGATGACGGGGCTGCAGACTGTCTGCCCTCCTTATTTTATGAATTTTGCAAATGAAGGCAACAATAGCTCCCCATGTTGTAAGATATGTGGCGAGTTGTCGGGGGGCGAGACAAACTTGATCAAAACAACATTTTACTCAACGACAAAGACTATGTCTGATGGCTCATAATAACATTGATATTTGTTGGCTACATCCACTGCAGTGGTTGGCGGAGATATGCATTTAGTTCATGTATGGTGATTGCTGGTGGGAGTACGAGCTCTCAAGGCTGCGATGTAATCGCTTTGCCATCCTATGAGGTGAGCTATGAGCTCTCGAATGCACTCTGCGGATTGCGTACCGTGCTGACTATGTAGTTGGTGGTGATGTCAATTCCAACACCTTACAATGCGTCTGCAACGTGCACCTGGCTGATGAAGGTGGTGGCTCGTACAAGGACTAATCTTTGGGTCAGAGCACCCATTATATCGTTTATGCGTCCTTTAATGTGCACTAACCATACACTGTATATCTGGTTACGGTTGTATCTCGTGAGATGCCTACTCACATTGCCATGCGCAATCTGATTAGTTTGTGCTTACGCACTAACAATGAGCCGAGTGCTGTTCTACTGGTTCGCCAGTAAACCTTGCAGTGACTGCGGTCCGAGGCCAATTAAACTCTCCGTTTCGGAGTGGCGCAAAGTTTGGTCGGCGCTCACTGCATACGGCGGGGTCTGTTTACGGGAGCCGTATGCCATCCCCACATTTCTTTAAATGTCAGGATGCGAACTTAAACACTTGTGTCAGGGTCTTAATAATCAATAAATATTGTAAACTCGTAACAAGATATGTTCACCCTTTACAAGCGTGAGGGGATTATAAATAATAAAATATACCACACAAACGGCATCAGACTATCTTAACAAATATTCATCCCTCTATATAAACCTAAAAGAACTGAATATTGCTATAAACAAAACGTAGAACAAAGTCCTAATTGGGATGATCACAAATGATTATAATTAATTAATGACCAAAACATAAACATTAATAATACTAACAAGAATAGTATGCATCATCCTGGTCACGTCAAACAAGATTATAAGTGAACATAAGTAGTTTTAAGGGTCTCTTTATATTTTAAAAACGTCTGAGGGGAGGGAAGGTTACAATATGTAGGCGTTCATTTGGGGGTGCACGCTGGACCAATACAAGTTGGGGTGAGGTCTAGAACCTCGTTTGTTGATTAGCAGGGTGCACGTGCAGTTGAGGTAGGCTTGGTTGCCGTGCGTTATTGTGCAGGACCCCTTACACCCCTTAAAATAAACACATTAGACAAAAAGGCCCAGGACTCAATACAGTGGCACCTGATGCCAAGTCCTGGTATTCTGCCCTGGCCTGACATTATTAAAATAACTGGACACTTATTTGTATAAGTATAATGTGAGTTCATTTTCATTCGCTTTAAATAAAAACTAAAATGATTGAAACACAAAAGTAGCAGCCCTGCTTTATAGTAGATATAAAAGTTAACGTTTAACTTAAACTTGGCGGTGGTTATGTTAAGAAAGAGTTAATATTTTTTATTATGACTACGTGAAAAACAGGAGGTGCAAGTCACGATTCTCTCTTATAGCATCAAGTGAAATCAAGATCTACATAATAGTCCCCATGGCCTCCAGTACCGCCGAGCACTAGGAGCTGTCGTTTCCAGGGGTTCGAATGGGGGGATTTGGACCATTTCCCACCATCCTAGTCCAATGCGGATTGGCGAAAGCCAGAGCATCGTCTATTGATTACAGGGTGAACCACGAGCAGGTGAGGTTGGCTTGGGTTCCATGAGATGTTATGTGGAACCTCTTGCAACCCCATGGCTTTATACCTACGAAAATGCTGGTTAATATCAGATTCTAAAATATCTTATAGTTTGCTCGGTTCCTTGGTTGGAGGAAGCGAGAGAGGTGTGCCAGGATCGTAGCAAGTGGAGAGAGGTGATCTCTGCCTACCCCACTGAGAACGAGGCGTGATATATACGTATATGTTGCTTGGTTCCTCTGTTTTAGCAAAAACTAAACTTCTTCATGATGGTGACCACCCAGGTACCACAGCACCTATATCTGCGGACAAATAGTAGTGTGCAAACCTTACTGTCTAGGAGTGTAAGGATTCCCGTACAACATCTCACGGGATCCAAGCCCGCCTCACCTGCTCGAGGTGCACCCTGCTAATCTATAAACGAGGCTCTGGCTCCCACCAATCTGCATTGGGCGAGCGTGGTGAGGAATGGCCCAAATCCTTCCATGTGAATCCTTATCCGATCGTGTGGGATTTTTCGGTGGAGGCCTATGTCCAACAGTGGACGTTTATGGGCTGACGATGTAAACTTTACTGTGATCCAGTTTGAAGGGCGTTGTAGCTAGTGAAATTGCTTGAGTAACGATACTTAACTTAAGCCTTATGTATGAAGTGAACTAGCGCAATGTGGTGCAGTGTACATCATGCCAAGCATTGTCTTGTTTTTTGGCAGGCAGAGTACATTTACCATCAGGTAAATCAGGTCAGATCCGTAATTTCTTTGAATAAGAAAGAATGATTACTTTATTTCCTTCTTTTATAAAGACCTACCGGAAGAAGTTTCTAGTTCTACAGGTAATAAAAGTTAGGATGTTAAATTATCTTATAAAAATTAATTACTTAAATAAATCTTCCTGGAAATGGGATTAGTGGGTAATGCTCGTGTGGTGTGTACTTTCGTGTTCCAAGTTAATGGACACTTTCAAGTGATCCGGACCGGTCTAATAAATGTGTTACTTAAGTTGCATTGGCTCAGCGGCTGCGGCCAAGAGATCAAACACCAGCGCTAGTGATGGCGACGGTTCGGTTTCCGACATGGATACTTCCGGATAATTCGGATACTGTGGATACGTAATGAAAGAATTATGTATGTACATCTATTAATACTTAGATTTATGTATATTTTATTAGATATAGATATGTACTTCTATATTCATCTACCTTATTATATCTCTTCATCAATCAAGATGGATTTTGAGATAATGCCGTTAAGACCACCTTCATACTATACTTCCTTCATATTATATATATATATATATATATATATATATATAATATTAAATAAAGAACGTGGTTTTGTAACATACCGTTTTTTTATCAGAGACCTACTAGACTACTACCTAGACTAGACCTTATCTGCTATAAAACAATAATTTCATTAGTAATCACTAAACTATAACTTTTAAACGTTTTAACTCAATATACTCAAAATTCTTTCACAAGTTCCAAATCTTAAACAAATCTCGCTAAGTTCGTTTCATATGTAACAATATTCAGATTTATAACGTTTAAGTGATTGTTAACAATAATATCGATGTTTACAGAGCATACGATTTCAAGTTGCTCCTGTATTCCGGATATGGGATACTATCGGTTACGTGCACGGATACGTGATGCAGCAGCATCCCTGATCCGCGCTAAGATTTCGATTCATTACCGCCGACATTGAAACAGAGCGGGAGCAAGTCGGAGCTGTTCGATGTTTATCTTTTTAATCTGGCGAAATATATCCGGTTTCAATTCCGGAAAAAGATAAAATTAGTTGTAATGGGAAGGTCGGAATACTACTCTAATATAAATAAGCCAGTTACTATTACCATGTTTTATTACTGGAGTTCAGAGCTTTCATTCACAAGGTGAGAGCTTTTTTCTAGGAAATGATTGCTCTAGTAAGTCATCGACTAATGTAGATGTCCTAATAATATCAGGATTGTCAGGACATCTCTTCTTACTATAAAATTTATGGTTATGTGTACCATTCGTTACCATAAAATTTGTTCTAACCGTTACAGCAATATACGAAGCGTCATCTTTAAGGGTTGGTCGTAAGTTAAAGCAAATAGACAAAAATATTTTTTCACTAACTTAGACTAATTTGTATTAGTTTTTGTTTGTTGAAACCCGATGTAAGGAAGGAGGTGTTTAAAGACTAACGCGAAGTATCTCCGTATGTTTGAGATAGATCCTGAATTGCGAAGTCGTTTTGTAGTCTATTCCACTCTCTAGGATCAGTTCTTCGTGTCCGAGAGTCCTGGACAACGTTAGGATTGTTGTCTGGAGCTGTTTGTAGTCTCAGCGTTTAAAATAGAAAATCTATAATGTTATCTAGAACTGACGGTTGAAATGTATATAACCTAGACGTGCTCCTCTATGTAAGACTTTGCATAGAAGCGAGCGGTGATATAAGCTTTTACCCCTCTCCCCCCCACTGTACAATAAAGGCAAATAAAATTTACAAGATACAAATCTCACGGAAAATGTTCATTATGTATATTAGGAGGGGCTGAGAGGGGCCGTTACCGCCGCTCGTTAATATGAAATGTGGGGCGGACGTGTTGTGCTATTGAGGCGTTGTCTGGAACAGCACATACTGCTCTATCGCCACGGCTCTATCTGGATATACAGCACTTCTGGTAATGCACGTGCTGATGTCAATAGTTTTTAGCAGGCGATATACCAGCAATCGGTGTCACTGTGTTTAGGCAGCAGTATACAAACATATGTTTTGATGCGAGCGAGATGAGGCGCGATGTTTAAATTTTTTACAGATCCTTCTATATATATAGATTTCACTTACTATACTTACTCTGGATTCTTCATATCAGAACAAAGTATTATATATATATACTATAGCTTGAAACACTGGCTATAGCAGCATCGTCTTAAATCGTCTCCGGCAAAAGAGAATTTCTGTTTCATCGCTCTTTCATATAAAATAGTTTGGTCCGTCGCGTCGTTTGAAACATTTTAACTACAATCCGGAAGATTTAAAAAAAAAAACGTTCTTGTATTGTCGATAGCGAGCGCCAAGTGGTCCTTTCATGTTATATATTAAGTTGAATTCTAAGTGAAGCTCGGCTTGTTAAATCAGCGAAGTTTTCCTAACTGGGTCTCGGCGGTTTGGAAACTGGTTCGGCGGAAGAAAGCCCGATAAATGGATTTACACGATCCTTGAAAGAAATAAAAGTGAAATACTTTTGAAATGTTTTTCGTACTTGTCTCCTCTGAACTAGTCGCTTAGATGGCGTAACATCCGATATCTGATCAATCGCGAGACGTGAATCTATTCATACGATCAGTCTCTTGCGTACGAAGCTTTGAATATTAAATTCATGCATAATTATTATATATAATCAATCATTACCTATAGCTATTCCTGTACGATATTCTAATAGTATATTTACTCATAATACATAGGTTGATAATCTATTTTTATCCTTACAAGGATAGAAAGTGTAAATAGTTTAATAGAGGGCTCTTCTCGGAGCTATCCTACACTCGTAGTATTCTTGCCGCCTTCGTTAGTGCGAAATGTATCCTCTTATGTGAATGTATGAATGTATTGCTTCTCACACATTAATGTATGGTTTATTAAATGTCGATTCGTATTTGTGCAAAGCCATATCCGTTTCCGTGAACCGATTTATTAAACAAACGTGCATGTTAATGCCCGTTAACAGTAAGCCACGCTGACGGATTATGCTTTTAAAATCGCTCCTCTCGATTCCTTTGTCATCGATTTTAATTCGATTCTGTAAACATAACTCGTATCGGAATCGTATTAAAATGATATTCATATGCGTAATTTTCGAATTACAATATGCGTTTCGGAAAACGCACGGAAGTAGAGTCAAAAAATGAGTTTCAATTTTAGTGTCAAGTATTAAAAGATATCCAAGCTAAAATTATACGAAACGGTTACTTGTTAAGTTAAATAAACATTATTGTATATTAATTATGTTATTGTCTTTATGTTGAAACTGCACCAACATTAGATTATCTATTTACTGATAAATAAGTTAAACATAGTATATACTTACAACTAAACGTTATAAGAACATTATAAATAACAGGAAGTCACTTCATAAACTTAAAATATAATTACTTCTTATATTTATGATAACACCACGTATTTGATTAAACTGAATTTTACAGTTTTATCGTAGACGAACTGTAAGCTACAGTTATGAAACTGTAGATAGCTCGTGATAACTAAGATATCAGGTTATCAGTTACGTCAGTGATCTCTCGACCATTGCTACTGCAAAGTGGTAGAAATTTTGAATACATTAAAATTCATAAAAATTATGTTGATTAGGGGCGAACATGTTAAAAAAAATGAGAAAAACTGTAATTATGCCAACGAAATTGGTGAAGTCGTAAAAAGTTGGTGAACAGGCCGGCGACCACGCCGCAGAGCCACCAACATTTTCCTTCCTCCCGCTTTATTGCAGTTCAGTCCCGTGTCCTCAGCCTCAATTCCCGGTGTGATGCTTATTAAGTTAATAAAAAAATTACGAAATTTTATTTACATGGCACCGGAAATGAAAGATTATTAGATTAACTTTTGCTTTACAATGTTTTTTTGCATAGACATTTCTTACTTCAATCTACCTTTAGTAAGTAAACCATGTCCGTCTAACCTTAACGAGGGGTGACTGTTAATTAAATTAATTAATCACCAAATTTAACAATTCAGTACTCTGGTGCACCCCAATGCTTTGTTAAACTATTGTATTCTTCCATCTGTACCAGGGATAGAAGAATGGTAATGCAGAAACTGTCCTTATTTCTTTACATTACCTCTAAAAGACGATCGTTGTCCACCCTCGTGAACAAGTTAATGGAAACAGAGGATCCGAGAGCAGTATTTACTCTTCCAAAACCTGGAACCGTTTATATCTCACCGGAAGCCATCGGCGACGGGTCAGAGCGGGCACGTGGTCTGTTACCTGCGTTCGTGTTTGCCGACGGCTTCCGCCGACGTTGACCGGCCGACCTGTGCCTTATCCTACAGACCGTTTGTTGAACAAACATTCAGACGTAGATAGACGTTGATGTGTGTAGATGAAGCTCGTGAAGATCAAACGTCGCGTTTCAATCAGCTAATTAGCCGCAGAGCCGTTTGAAGTCGCAAAGAAATCTTTTGAGGGCCCGCCCGCACGAGTGCAGCGGCTGCGACTTGTGTGCATCGAGAGTTTTGATCGAGTTCATCGTGTGTCTGATGGTGGGGAAATTGAAGAATGGGTTGGTTCGTTACCAGAAGATTTATAGCTAATTCAATTTTAGTTACGTGCCTCGCTATATATTAGTACGAGTATGTTTCAGTGTCGGGCGCTGTATCTAGTGGTGTGATATATCTTAAGTCAGACTTAAGCACATCTACTCTGAGGTCCCGCTAGCATCGTCTCGTGTTATAAAAAGAGATTCCATTTCTTATCCCTTCCAATTTGCGTGAAATCACCGTGGGGTGGAGGTTCGGTTGCGAGTTATTAAAAATTGTAACCTAAAAAAAAAACCCCGTCGCGGCGGTGAAAGTGGGCAAGTCGTAAAATAAAAGTTTATAAGCCGCGCCGCAGTCGCACAAAGGCCATCTTTGCGCCAATTTGGATTTTACTCATTGCCCACTTATTTGTTTTCCGCTTCCGCTTTGCCCCCGACTTCTTTATTCTACGAATCGATTGTATTAAAAGATTAATCCATTAATATCGCCTTTTATTCGATTTCTTGCAGTCGAACTTCTATTCGACTTCTTTTCATGTTCACCACATTTATCTGTGAGTAAATGATATAGTTATTAGTTAGTCGGTGTTTCTCTGCACGATCGAATCAGAAATGTGGAGATCCGCAGAAGAACTAACGTCACCGACATAGCCCAAAAGATTGCTACTCTTAAGAAGCAGTGGACAGGGTACATAGCTCGAAGGATCGGCGGCCGATGGGGCAGTAAGGTCGTAGAGTTGGCAGGCCTACCACAAGGTGTACCGACGATCTGGTGAAAATAGCGGGAAAACCATTGGATGCGAGCAACGTGGGACTGATCGATGTGGAGATCTATAGGAGAGGTTTATGTCCAGCAGTGGACGTCTATCGGCTGGTGACGATGACGATGAAAAGATACATCATAATAATGTAGCATTAGTTAAGATGTTATAGGCTGCACAGCGTTGCGGTCTCTAATTAGAGATCTCTGTTGCTGGAGATCATCTAGGTGGGTACCACTGCAGCGCCTATTTCTTCCGCCAAACAGTACTGTGCAAACATTACTATGTTCCGGCTTGAAAGGCGCTGTAGTTAGTGTAATTACTGGTGTAACGAGACTCAACATCTTATGTGTAGGGCGACGAGCGCTATGTAGTGTGGTGCAAAGCATCGTAACTAGCGCCACGTTGTTATGGGCGGGCGTATCACTTACCATCAGGTGAACGTGTCGCTCGTCTCCTTCTCATAGACACTGGTAACTTATTTTTTTTCGAGGAGCAAATCTTCCACGGATATCCTGCTTCTGGAGGAGCGTACTGGGTTATATAACCTTTGCTCCCTTTAAAATCCCATCGGTGGTCATGCCTGTTGCTTTGCAACCCCGGAGTCTCCTGCGAAACAAAACGATGCCTTCCTGCACTGCGAATAAACACATCCCAAGGAGTGCCGTAACCATCCCCAGCCCTCTTTCTTTGCTACGATAAGCACGCGACCATCTTGTACTTGTCGTCAATATCGAGCTCGTTTCGTAGACAATGACTCCCACCCTTTCAGTCGCCTTCTCCGACAGGCAGTTTTTAGTTTAGCTTTTATTAGTCCTATTTTTAATGGGGGTCTAACTGGTTCCGTCCTCCTAATTCCTCTCAATGAACTCTTAGATGTGGAGGTCTATAAGAGAGACTATTGTCCAGCAGGGGACGAGTATCGGCTGGTGATGATTCTTAATAATCCGGGCATTACGAGGCCGATACATTGATACCTATTGAGACCTTCATAATGTTAAGCAACCCCATATTAGTAACTTAACTTTCCGATCGGTGCTCTGGTTCTTGGTAATCCACGCTGAGCACTCTATGCCATATGGGTGCTCTCACATGAATTGTCACAAGTATGACCCTCAAGTGTCTGACGGTGTTTCAGTATTTTATCGTGTTTGGTATGAATGAAAGGGGTGTAAGGGCTCTCACAACAACTAATGGGATCTAAGCCGACTTCACTAGCTCCTGGTGCATCCTGCTAATCCACAAACGAGGCTCTGACTTCCGTCAACCCGCCTTGGGCGGACGTGGTGGGGGATGGCGCAAATCCTTCCATATGAATCCCTATCGGATCGTGTGGGAATGTTTGTGAGAGGTCCATGTCCAACAGTGGATGATGATGCAATGAATCTTCATTTCGCCGTTGGACATATGTAAAATAGAATTCAGTGCATTTTATGGATCAATTTAAATTTTATTCGCCGCTTGAAATACAGGCAGACTGCCAGGGGTTCAATTTATTACTGCTCGGAGGGGTTTTTTTCGTTATAAAAACATGAATGATCATCGAGATGGGTCTGAAGGTCTGAAAAAAAAATTATTGTTCAACGATTACGTATACGATAAATAGAACGATCAATTGCTTCCAGTTCTTCTTCATCTTAAATGCTTAACGGTGTATCTATTAGATAATATCATTGTAGTATAGTAAGAAAAATCTTTGCTCATTATATTGAGATGTTAATTATCATCAGCATTAGGTGCCTTTATGTCATTTACACATCATCACTTTGCACTCATCTTCTAAAGACCTGACACGGTCATCATAAGTCGAAATATACTTCGGTGTCTACTTCTACACTTTCAAGAAATTAAATGTGCAATATATATCACCATCATCAGCCAATGGATAGCCACTGCTGGATATAGGACTCCGTCAAACATTCCCGCACGATCGGGTAGGGATTCATATGGGGGGATTTGGGTCGTTTATCACCACGCTCGCTCAATGCGGGTCGGTAGAAGCGAGAGCCTCGTTTGTTGATTACCAGAGGAACAAGAGCAGAGGAGTTTTGCTTGAACCCCATGAGCTGTTGAACGGGAACCCTTACATCCCATGGTACATATAAGATGCGTATATCAGACATCATGGAGTCATGTAAGCCTTCGTGAACATTTGAAAACGTAAGTAAAATAAATGGCTAAGCGATAAACGTGAAGGACGAGACGTTGTAAACGATTCCTTTAACGATAACGAAGTCTGTAACGTTGACGAGCTGGCGCCGGGACCAGCCACTGCGGACTCTATTGTGAAGGGCATAAAGTCGAATTGCAGACGGAGATGAGGATGTGGGACCGAGTCTGAGAGCGAAGGAGATCAAGCAATGTATGTTTTTAAAGCGATACAAGATTGTTTCGTTACGTCCTCGGGAAACGGGTTCAGAACAATGAAAATGTAGTCGCTGATGGTATGCAGAAATAAAACATCAGTCTAGTTGGATTTTATTGAAGATCCTGGTTCTGTAAGGGAATCTGATGATAGATATATTTAAAAAATTACTAGCTGTAGCTAAACCTTTAGATTTGATCTGATTTGTTTTTACTATTGTGAACATTTAAACTGAATATAGTAATAATAGGGGTGTGAATGAAGGGTCCCGCATAATAACTGACCGGACCCAAGACAACCTCACCCGCTCGTGGTGTAGTCTGCTGATCAACAAACGAGGCTTCGATTTCCACCAACCCGCATTGAGCCAGCGTGGTGAAAAATGGTCCAATTCTCTCTATATGAACCCTTACGCACGACAGCCCCTCTTGCCCGCGGTACCGGAGCCCATGCTGACTGTAGGTGAAGATCTTTAGGGGAGGCATATGTCCAGTAGTGAACGTCTATCGGCTGATGATGATGATATTAATAATCTGGGAATTTTGCATTTTAAAGCATAGTTGTAATGGTTATAAGGGGATGTGGAGTTTGATGTGTAAGGGATCACACACAACAGCTCACGGGACCCAAGACAACCTCACCTGCTCGTGGTGCATCCTGATAATCAACAAACAAGGCTTTGGCTCTCGCCAACTCGCATTGAGCCAGCATGGTCGGAAATGGCCCAAATCCCCTCATATGATCCCTACGTACGACAGCCCCTAGTGCTAGTTTATTTCAACAGTTTCCGGTAAAGGAAGTCATCGTGAGTAAACCTATATATTTCAACAACAACAGCTTCTAAGACATGTGACATTTGCCAACACACACTGGATCAGTGAATACACGTCGACTCTGTCCTTGTGAGAGAAGGTTCTGAGTAGCAATGGGAGCTGGGTTGGTTGTTTGTCATATATTTTTTTTTAAAATACCTTTAATAAGCAGAAGGGTAAGTTAGCACTTCTTCAAGGAAACAAAATTAATGTAACCGCACCCTCTGCAGTGCGCGTGGAACAAACCCCAGCAGACGAGATCAATTCATCTGCCAATAGAGTCAAATTAGACTGGACGGTAAAGTGTTTGAACAAAGTTTAGCCCCCTCGGCTGCAGTTCCACCTGGGGTTGGACAATATCCGGTGGAACTGTCGCGGTGTTTAATTATCACAGACGACACCGGTCGCTCGTTAATGCAATCAGAAATTTCTCTAGTTATCCATCACTGATACGTAACCAATGGAACTGTTGGAGGCTTTAGGGCATCATTACTTGAATGATGGCGGTACTTCCGTTTAGGTGATTAATATGGAAACAAATATTACGGAGGTATTTAATGAAAGGCAGTATCGAGACTTGGTACTTCATATCTCCAAACCTAGGTCACAATGTGTAGTTGTCTAGACATCTGAGTAACAGTTCTTCATTGAGCACGTATTTATATTATCAGCTCGACAGGATCTCCTCTGGATTCAGATTAAATTGAATTCGAGGCATTATCTTATAGGGAGTGGATCTGTTAAAATGAATGTTTAATACTATATATTCTCCTTTCATCATCATCATCAGCCGATAGATTTCTATAGCTAGACATAGGCGTCCCCCGTATGGTTCTGGTACCGTTGGGCGGTAGGGGTCGTCTTTTCCACCATTTCCCACTACGCTGGCGCAATGCGGGTTGGTGGGAGCCAGAGCCTTATTTGTTGATTAGCAGGATGCACCACGAGCAGGTGAGGTTGGCTTGGATCCGATGAGTTGTCAGGCGGGACCCTTTCCCTTTCCTGGAAATAAACCATTATTAACTTCAATCGACTAAATAACATTAAAACATAATTAATATTCGTACGTTTGGTATTCGGTAGTTTTTGGTATGGTCTTTATTGTGGTATATGGCTTAAGATTTGAATCTACCATCCGATTACAACCAGCTCTATTCAGCATAGTCGTAGCTGCGCTCGTAGTGTTGGCCGGTGTATTTAAATCTTCTTCTTCTTATTAAAATGCCTCTCCATCCAGTGAAGGTTGGCGATGAGTGTGGTACAGTCCTCTCTTTCCTATGTACAAATCGGGAACTATCAAATATAACTTAAGCACCTGACCACTGAAAGGTTTTAAGTAACGTGAGGTGGGGGTGGTCTGGGCCCGCGTGGAGCGTTTGATGCGCCAGTCGGTCCCCGTTCGTTTACGTAAGGGTGAACTTTTTGATTTATTCGTTGGCGAACTGTTGCCAAGTAAGGTGCCAGTAATTGTACATTAATTATTATTTTATTAGCGCCGGGTGGTGCGCCCGGTGGTGAGGCGGGTGGTGCGCCCGGTGGTGAGGCGGGTGGTGAGGCGGTGCCGCTCCGATATTGTTTATATTGTGACTAATTACGGAGAAGTTATTATTTGTGACTCTCACCGGCTCGGATTCTTTCCAATTTGGCACTGATCCCGCTTCCGCCGCACGAACTCGTCTGATATATCTATTTTACTGCATCCGAAAAAAAATTGATTTTATTTGTTTATACTTTTCATCAAGTTTATAAAAAATTAATGACTAAGAAAAAAGCATGAGACACGTTAACAGAATATAATCCCGAGTAGAACAGTTGTCAAGGTTGCTGCTTAACAAATCGTAGCGGGTAGTCGTAGAATAAAAAAATAATTAACTGTTTCGAGAGTTACTTCATTTAAAAAGCAAAGCGTTAATAGTAAGATAATGTAGATTTTTCAGGTCCGATATAAAACGTAAATATTGTAAAATTAGTAAGACGTAGTTTAAAGTCCACTTTATCAGTGAATTTTTAAATATCACCTTAGTAGTGTATCATCCAGGCTGTAGGTATCGGGGAGTACGTTTCAGCTTAAAAGAAACATCGCAGAAGGGGCCTCATACGAGATGGGTACTTCAACTTCCCGGACCAATGTTTCTCCCCTTTCTATTATGAAAAACGCATCAGATAGGGTGGAACGACGGCGGCGGGGGGATCAATTCAAGTTGTCCCCTATTGCGAACGGACTAAAGCGGCGGGTCGCCAGCTCGCGGACCAAGTTACACTGGTCGCGGGTCGCCGCTATAAAGTTAGAAGTTTAAAAAAAGATTGGAGCCATTTGTTGCGAGGATTCATCTCACTTTTACGCATGTCGCGCCGTCGGTTTTAAAGTGCGTAAAAACTTTTCTTTTTAATGTCTTAATTTTTAATTGTTATCCTTTCCCGTATAGTGTTTAGTTTCAAGTGCCAGCACAGCAGTTAATCGCGTGCTATATAACAAGTAACAAACTTGTCTGATTCCATAGACAAGTATATTTTGGAGTTTAGATTGTGGTAAGGCTTTTTCAAACTTACCCGATTATGCAACCCAGTTATATTGTAAGTCTGCTGTAATAACATTGCTTCAGGGTTCCAGTTACAGATAAATTATATATAACACTATAAATTTCTGTCCTGGAGTTAGTAACTGTGAAAGTCACAGGTGAGTCCATGAGTACTGCTGTAATTATAAAAATATATGCTACTTTATATACTTCTTTGGTCATTATAATGATATGTATTGACAATCGTTGTATATTATATGATGTAGTACCAGTGATACGATCTTTTCATAATATACCTGTGACCGCTTGATTAGTTGCGATAGTACAAACATATTGCGATTTGGAAGCAATTTTGTATAGTACATTAAGACTTCAGGTAAGTAATAGATCGTTCGACCAGTCCGATGATTCATGTCCCTTGGAATTTCATGAAAACTATATTACAGATGTATATCAAAGAATTCAAAAGAAGACTAAAGAAGTTAAGTAGAAATCAGTTTCATCCCCAATCTTTCTTTATTATTGTGTCGTTTTTTTAGTTAAATCTTAACTTTGACGTTATAAGAATTTAACTTATATTAATAAAGCATCTGTATTTCGTTATAACTTTTTAAAGACGGGGTTGTATTTTATTCTCATTATATTCTATATTATAGCTGCACTATACGTTTATTGGCGGTACCTCCACTGGAGGGACGGAGGAGATAAAAAAATCGCAAAGCGCAAGGCTGTGCTTTGTAGAATACATTCCAACAGTCCTATCCAGCAGTGTCCATGGTTGAAATGATGATGCATTTATTGCCACTCGCGATAGTTTCTACGCGTGTGGGTATGGAGTTACGGACGAAGGTGTAGCTGCTGCCCTTTTATCACAACGGTCCCTTTACTCGCCCTTACCGAGGCGCCGAGGGTAGGTTGGTGATATTTTCATCTAGTTATTGAGTTGACCGAATTGATCGAATTGATTCCGCTAAATGCTCGCCATAAATAAAGAGGCGGCCGGGCCCTTCCGTACTCGTGTAATGGAGAATGATCGCCGGCAATCGGTACTACAAAGTTTAACCGGTACGCGGGCGATATTTCAAATTTATTCATTTTGTTGCCGCTCAACAAATTTACGATGTAATTTGTCGGCCAATATTTTACAACATTAACCAACTTGAAACTGCTTTTGTTGGTGGTAACAAGTACGGCACAGTGGCGGCAAGTTTGCGTTCAATCTGTGAATATAAATGTGCCAAAGGAGAAATTTAATCAAGTTTCAAAATATTCATCAAAGGGATGAATTATTAGACGATAGTTGTTTATATGTAGGGCAAGGTTAAGTATTTAATTGTACACTTGATTAATGTATGTTTTTTTTTGTATTATCAAGATAGTTGAATGTAGTGTCCTTTAGCATCGATGACCTTGAACTGTTGAATATATTTTGTTATTGTTCCTGTTCAAAACAGAGCATATTAAAAAATTTAACTAATATACAATACAATGAAATTATATCACTTTTATTCATATTAATGGAATTCAAAGCCTCATGAAATTCATGATATTGGCCAAATGTGCTAAATTATCAGCTCTCATATACTTTTTGGGAGCTTTTTGTTATAGTGGGAACATGAGCAATATGATTCTGCCCTCGTTAATCTTTATCGTAGTGTTACTGACAGTTGATTTTGTTATCATTTCAGAGTAAATTTTTAAGAAAACATTGTTATTCTCTCGAAATCATTCAATAACAATTTTATCCTTTCAAATAAGTACGATAAGAAACATTCGCAAAGGGCTTCCACTAAGTCCTCCGAAAACCTGTAACAATTTACGACGCGAGATTTGTTGCGAAACTCCGAGTATTTCGTTTACAATATGACAAAAATACTTTAGGGCGCGACATAACCCTTCGCAGCCGCCGGATGAGCCCCGGGGCTCCGGCCACCCCCGCCACCGCCCCGGGGCATAAATCTACATGCGATCTCTCCTCCACGCGAATAACTTACCGGACTTATACAACTGCTGAATGTACAGCAACTTAAGTATAAGTACAAACGGTACGATTGTATATTATAAGTAAAAACCAAAACTTCAGATGTTTACACGTAGCTTAAAAGCTACTTAATGTTGTAAAGTTGTTGTTGAATTAAAAAAAACAAATATTGAAGAGTTGGTGAAAATCAAAATAATAGCTGATCGGAGCCCTATTACCCGAGACCGTTTATATATATCACAGCGCAGCTACTGCTTCTGTTGCCGAGAAATAGTGCGCAAACATAACCGTGGTGATCCGGTTTGAAGGGCGTTGTAGTTAGTTTAATTACAGGGGTAACGAGACACACCCTCTTATGTCTCAGGCGACGAGCGTAATGTGATGCTGTGTGTACTGTTGCCGAGATTTTTCAGAGAAACCTTCGTTCGGCAGTTGGAGTCTTCTACATGATGATAACGGTGATGTTAACTTCTCCAGTAGATTTAAGTTTACTTATTATGAAGAATATGTACTCTTTTTGTAAGTTTTTAAGCCATTTTACAAGGAAGTCCCTATTGAAGATGTAGTGCGATAAAGACTAACGGTTAACTGCCGACCCTTTTGAATCTGCGCTCGAACGTGGAAGCTTCGTACGAACTTCATGGAAGTTCTTTAAGCGACCGGAATCGTCGTAAACACTCTATTTATTTAAATAGTCATTCAGCTGTCGTTATGTAACTTAGAAACTTAAGTATAATTACATAGTAATAACATTAATATTACTGCACAACAATTTAAGGATATCACAGTGTTCGTTGAGAAAAAGTAACAGTTGTATTATGAAGATTAGATTTAGAAAAATAATGATGATAGCGAACTAGAATGTTATTATATATATAACATATATATTTGTATTATATATATATATATATATATACATATATATTCATATATATAACATAACCAAAAGGGCGGCAGTAAATGACTCATCCATCATTGCCACTATTTGAATGCACTGGGAAGGCGGCCATCAGAGAGGAATGGCGAGGTGTTGTTAAGCTTGCGACCACCACCTGAAGTGATGATCACGATCACTCTGTCACGAGTGATGCCGATGAAGAAGGAGATATAACAAAAAAAGTATTAAGGTGGACGAATGCAGAGATCAGATTAAACTGGAGAGCTTCCCTGTCGGACGGCGATGTACTTTTCACGTTTCTTAGCACGAATTCTTTGTAGTTGAGGCGAGGGAGCGCGAGGGTTCAGGTTCGGAAGACAGTTGAGTAAACTTCCTTAAGTTTAAAGAAATCTGATTGTTTTGAACTCTCGACGCTAACTTAGTTTGTTGATTTTTGCGCGAGTTATAAAATATTTATTTGTAACATACATTGAACTCTACGTTATATTTGTAGTAAGCTGCTGTATTACAGCTAAAAACAGTTTTTTTATTCTAAAATCAGGTTGCACTTAAGAAAACATATCTAAGTGAAAATAAGGGCTAATATGGTGAAGTATGCGAGTCTAGATTATTTAGACTTTGGTATGTTGACAGCTAGGAACGCTGATAAAGCAACGGATTTAAAATATGAGAGTGGTAGCTGTCCAGGCGGTTTCAGACAAACTCTACCCCCACTGAAACCCTTATGTGGCCATTGTGTCTAAACAAGCCTCTATGTAATATGGCCGTGTAACTAGAGACAGCACTCTTCAGACCTGAATACGGTAATGTTTGTTCGCTATTTCATAGTTGGCTGGATGCTGCATTTAGCTCTCTTCTCTATCTACCTACATGATCCTCGCAAATGGAGACTTGTAAAAGTGTTGACCACAGCGTTTCAAGTATCATACTTGAGAGTACATGCCTTTTGAAGTTATGAAGGAAATTTCACATTGCACGAAAAAAAAATCGTATAAAATATTTCCTTTAATAACAACACAAAAGTATTAGCACAAGTGTAGACACAGCCGTGTATGTAAGTTATTGGTTAAGCTGTCAGCGTAGCCCGTAGCCCGTAACTCGTTGCGCGTAGCACATTCGTAGATGTAGTTTGATTACCTGTTGTGAACAGATGTCTCTTTTAATTGTTAGAGTAGGAAATTAATGAAATAATGTTAAATATATTAATAAAAAAATTCTATTCTACGAAGAAAAGAGATGAGCGGAAGGTTCACTTAATCATAAGTGATACGCCTGCCCATAACAACGTAGCTTAGCTCAACGCTAGTTATTATGGTATGTATAGCAGCATATTGTGCTCTTCGCTTTGAGATATAAGATGTTAAGTCGTTACCGCAGTAATGTAAATAGCTACCGTGCCCTTCTAACCGGAACACAGTAATGTTTGTCGTCTGCAATTGGCGCTGCGGTGGTACTTATCTAGATGGTCTCCGGCAACAGAGACCTACCACCGGTAAAATAGAGGTAATACAGGAAGAGCGAGTAGCAAACCTAGTCTTGTATGGAAGTGTGGTGAGGCCACAAGTCGTGGATGTTTTATGATGGCAGTGGTAGGATTTATTTAATCCTAGCCTGGTGAATGTCCACCGTCAAACTGTAAATCGTGTACCAAATTTTATGCCGTGTATTTCTGGCAACATGTGGAGCCAGGTTCATCTAACACAAAAATCGGACCGGTTATTAGTTAACTTTGGTCTACTTGAGTTTTAGTTAGAAGTCGAAAAGGTAACATAATATTTGAAAGAGATTTAAGTTTAATTTGTTTATAAAAAAATAATGTTATCGCTTGTAAAAGTTTCTTCACAAAATACATGAGATATGTACTATGTAAAACTTAAGCTAAGTAGTAAAGGGAGTGTTTCAGATGCCCAGCGGGGAAGTTTTCGCGTCGCTCCGAAATATCTGAACTATCACAAAGTGCAAGGAGTGGGGGCATGCGGCCGCAAACTTTCGTTCACCTCTTAGAATTTGCAATGTTACTAATCTGGGATCCAGTTCCTGCGCAATTCTGACACGGTTGGGTCTGCATGGCGGAAGTAATGAGAGTTCGCTTCTAACGTGGCACTGAAGTGTTCACTGCGATGACGTCACTGAAAGTTCACAACATGTTTTTGCGGATGTTGATAGAACTCGTTTTTTTATAGAGCATCTGATGTTCGTCTATCGCGTACCAATGATTCGGCAGTGAAGATATTTCTATCCAGATTAATTACTTTATTCTCGTATACTTACGCAATTACATAAACTCAAACAAATCATAAATGTCTTGAATAAAACTAAAAATATTACTACTTTTATTTCTTCATCATCATCAGCTGATATCCATTGCTGGACATAGGCCACCCCCAAAGATTTCCACATCGATCGGGCCATGTTAGTCGCATCCAGTGGGGTTCCGGGATTCTCATCAGATCGTCGGTCCACCTTGTGGGACTTTTATTTATGTAAGTGTATATCAAAGTCTTATGTTATCTTCAAAGCAGTAATCAGTTAAGAATACAGGAATACATCACTTCTAATATTAGACGTATGTCTCGTTAATTCGGTAGTTTCAATAGTTATAGTATTTATCGAAGAATGTGGTAGTGTATATACACTATTGCTGTGTAGTAAAAATAAACGCTGTATTAGATCTAAAAGAAGTCTGATGAAAAACCAATAGAGAGACTCCACACCAATGATTCTAAAATCGCAGAAATTGTTTTTGGAAAGCGAGAAGCTTTCATTAAGTAAAAAGCTGCAAGTAGTATTATACATGAAGTCAGTAGTTCGTAACGTACCTCCAATTATGGAGGGATCCAGTAAGCGGGGTTAGCTGAACTGAACACTGTAACGTCGGCTGTGAAAGTTCGCGGCCCGCATGCCTCGCTCTTCGAACTGATTGCAGCGTCCCGCTGCGAGATAAGAACTCTTAATAAACGTTCAGCTTTAACTGAATATTAAATCTATTACTGCGGTAATATATTTAACAGCTAAAATTTGTGTTTATCATTATCATCATCAGTCGATTATTATAGATTATAGCACCTTACTGCCCCATCGGCTGTCAGTCCTTCGAGCAATATGCCCTGCATACTGCCAAAATTATGTAAAGCAATCTTTAGAGGTATGTCGGTAAGCTTAGTTGTTTTGCGGATCTCCACATTTCTGATCCTGAGAAATTCCGAGCACATCATCATTATCATCAGCTGATAGACGTCCACTGCTGGGTGGTAGGCCTGCCCGAAAGATCTATACATACAGTTAACATCCGGTACTGTCGGGTACTAGAGGCTGTCGTATATAAGGGTTCAAATGGGGGTATTTGGGCCATTTCCCACCACGCTCTCTCAATGCGGGTAGGTGAGAGCCAGAGCTCCGTTTGTTGATCAGCAGGGACCACTACGACCAGGTGAGGTTGGCTTAGGTCCCGTGAGTTGCTGTGCGAGCATACCCCTCACCACTGCACTTTGGGTGACATTAAGCCTTTTCAATCTGTATTAAGAATAAATATGTGAATCTGTACTCTCTGATTGTGATTCAGTTTTTACCAGGCCATCTTCAGGCTAATCTTAGATTTAGGCCGAACTAATGCTAAGCCAGTTTGAAATCATTAATTCTTTTATTTTCTGATAAGAGAAGTATGATAAATCAATTTATTTATATATCATTGTATAATACGTATTATTTCACGTACAGTCAGCATGGCCTCTGGTACCGCTGGGCAATAGGGGCTGTTATATTTAAGGGTTCATATGTGGAGATCTTTAGAAGAAGCTTATGTCCAGCAGTGTACGTCTATCGCCTGATGATGACATATTATTTCAGGATATCAAGTTTTGTACAGACTAAACTATCCGTCACAATTGACTTAACATATAGCAGAGCAAGTGGTAAAGGTGACTGTTAATATTACTGTCCTTTTTATGGAGCCGTTCACCCTTCGCCGCTCGTTACTGTTTTCGAAGATAGAGAGGGTGGAGGCCCGCCCCGAGCACGGGACGTTTAATATTCAATAAATGCTTCAACGTAACTTGTCACGGTATATCCGATGTATACGAGTATATAGCACATCCACGTTGCTTCCCGCCAAATGTTAACAGGAAGAGAATGTCGAATGTCATCACTTCCGCTTGATGTGATCCAACGCTTTTGTGTCTATAGCAATAAAGATTAAACATATTTTAATATTACATATATCCTTAAACGGTGTAAGCGATAAGAGGTTGCGCCTAACATCTTACGGAGCCCAAGTCAAAATCTCGTGCTATGCAACAGAGGAGTCTCTGATCACCCATCAACCGACATTGGGACAGCGTAGTGGAGCTAAGGCCCAATTCCACCTTAATCAAGATCTTATACCCAGCTGTGGGCGTTATCTGGCTGGCAAGAATAAGAAGAAAATATTTGTAAAATAGGGGTATAAGGGACCTCGCACAGTAACTCACGGGTCCAAGCCAACCTGACCTGCTCGTGATACATCCTGCCAATCAGCAAATGAGGCTCTGGCACCCACCAACCCACATTGGGCCAGCATGGTGGGAAATAGCCGAAATCCCTCCATATGGACTCTCTACAGACGACAAACGTTGATGGCCGATGGTGCCGTATGCCATGCTGTCTGCAGCGGAGGAGCGATCGATCTGGACATTTTTGTGGGAGGCCTACGTCCAGCAGTAGACATCTATCGGTTGATAATGATTCATAAAATATCCTAGAAACCTTTGGTCCGATTTATGTGTACCTTATCGGAGAATTTGTGTTCAGCAGTGAGAGTCAATCATCTGATGATGGGTGTGATCCCCGAAATGAGTTCGCGAGTGTACTGCAGCGCGTCGGGCGGACGGGACAGTCGCGCTGAAATTTTGACGCGCCTCAGAAACAGAAGTTAATGAATCCGTTCGTCTTTGCCGACGCACTTCAAACCCGCTGCCACTGCCGCCGCTTCAAACGCGCCACACACACTGCACCGCTGCGCTGTCGCATTGTAACCCTTGACACAAAAGGGGGGTGACGCGCGACAGCCGCCCCTCTGTGCGTTTGTTTATGCGGGCATCACGTGTCGACACCCGCGCTCTTTATTTCGGTCGGAGCTGAAAGTTTTTTTTTTGTTACATTGATTCAGCTCGCGCGACACCCAGGCCGGCGTGTCATGACGCAGCCCACGCCCACCCTTACTCTTGAATGATGAAAATGTTAACTCCGTGAAATATTAACCAGTTGCTTCTCCATTTCAATGTAAGGGGTGGGAAGGGGTGCATTGTTTTAATGATTTCTGTCTAAAAGCCTGTAGAACAAACTGGACGCCTTTATTTTGGTGATTTAAAATTTTTTACCAAGTGATCCAGTCCGAAAGGTTCATCTGGTGGTAGGTCTCTGTTGCCGGAGACCGTCTAACTAACACCGCAGCGCCTGTTGCAGCCTGACAAACAGTACTATGTAAACATTACTGTGATCCGGTTTGAAGGGCGCTGTAGCTGTCTAATGAGACGAGCGCAATATGGTGCATCGTATAACAGTTGTTATAGGTGGTAGTATCACTTACCATCAGGTGAACGGTCCGCTCCTCTCATTCGTATAATGAAATAAAAAAAAGAAAGATCACGTTGAAACTGTTTCTGTGTGTCAGGAGGTTATTAGGCGAGATTTTTCCGACCTTACCTACAAGTCGAGAGGGATGTGTAGGGGCTGTGAAAGCGGCACAATTCCTGCGGAGTGTGCGAGGGTGCGTCAGGGTGACGTGTTTATGCAGCCCGCATAAATCTGCATACGATTTGAGCGCGCGGTTACCGGATTATCGGGACCACTCGACGACTCCATTGTGGGCGCACTGTGGATGCCCAGGCGAGGGCACCTGCTCTGTGGTGATACCTACCAGTAGATAAGATTGTGTTCATAAAAGGATGGTGAGGTAGGAGAGTTATTTTTCTCATATATCAGTAACTCTTTCGTCAAGTCTGATTTGATGAAGAGTCACCTGGAGTACACTAATGCTGCTGTGATGGGGTGATAACAAATGAATTATACTATAGAAGTTATCATGAGGGTCTTAGTTGGAGTTTGGTAAACCTCATCATTGCTAAGTACCACTGAGGGCGAGAATTGGTGAATGTCCATTACCACGATTTACAATCGAAGGGGTTAGGATGCTGCGCCATGGAGAGGGTTAAACGGTCATTAGAATGTAGTCAGGGTTTGATAGATTCCAATTAGTGTATAATAGTGTAGTAAGGGTTCCCCTACAATAACTCACGAGGTCCAAGCCAACCTCACCTGCTCGTGGTGCACCCTGCTAATCAAAAAACGTGGCTCTGCCTCCCAATAACCCGCATTGGGCCAGCGTCGTGGGAAATGGCCCAAATACCTCCATTCAATCCCTACCTGATCGATGTAGAAATCTTTGGCGGAGACCTATGTCCAGCTGTGGGCATTTATGTTGATGATGTTGTAATAGTTATTGTTATGAATAAAGTAACTTGTGCAGATGGTTTTTCTCATGTTCCTGTAGCGGGTTCCTTTAACCACGGCTGAGGACATCGCAGGGGTGTTCGTCGGGTCGGTAACACTACGAGCGCTTCACCATAAACTATTTTGTATCGCTTGTTCCCTCCGACGGCGCGCTGATCCTTCATGAACTATTCAAACGTTTCAGTTTGCGGCTTTTTAATTGTCCTTCGCGAACTTTACAGCTTTTCACGGATCCGTCGACGATGCTGGACTGATAAAAAGAAGACTGCACGCGGAAGGTTTCGAGGATCAAATTGTATACCGATCAGTCTTGCGTTTGCCTATATTTCCTGTGTCGGCATGTGGTGGAGGATCATACTGAAAAAATAGCTATCACTGTTTAGTCCTGTCCGAATTTCCCATATCCATCTAAAGGAGCAAGAGGAAGAGTTATGTCACATCATTATCGTCATCTGATAGATGCCCACTGACTGGACATAGATGTTCCCTAAAGATACGAACATCGATCGGGTAGGGATCGTCGGATTAATGTGAGGAGATTTGGGCTATTTCTCACCACGCTAGTCCAATGAGGGTTGGTGGGTGCCGGAGCCTCCTTTGTTGATTAGCAGGGTGCAAGAGCAGGTGAGGTTAGCTAGGGTTCCGTGAGTTGTTGTGCAGGACCCCTTGCACCCTCTATATTAGTGACTTTATTTTATCTCATTCCTGAATTGATCGCGCTGGGAAATTTCAGGCACAGCTTCTCCAATGCCCTTTGAGTGATTTTAAACTTTTACGTTACAAATATATATTTTTGTTATCTGATAACGCAACGAGTCTCGTTGGCCGTTTATTGGATGGGTCAGCCCTTTATTATATGCCATTAATTAACAGGATGTATACGGGATAATATATTGCTGGTCTGAAGTTATCGGGTTGTTCTATCGTTCCTGTACTGTTGCTCAGGGTTAAATACTTTATCTTTGATATCTCCATCCAACGAATCTGTTCAAGCCGCAAGCCCGCGCCGGTGCCGAGGATACAATATTGTTTACGACCTCATCGCCATAAAGTGCAGAGTTGCACTCCTGCTGATTATTGCGCGTAAAATTATTTGGTACGGGACAGTCGTCAAGTTTATGGCGAGGTGGCGCTAAGTTACGCGGGGCGGTGAGAGGTCGCGGTAATGTTCGCTTTATGACGTCACCGACGTACCAACCCCCGGCTATACGACACGCTCGTTTCAGTCCATATCAAATGGTTTATTTATCTTTCAAAGGAAAATTGTTTTGCTTAACTTATTTTTCATTAAAATTGTTTGTATTTGATGTTAAATAGTGATGTGCTCTGCGGTGATAAAGCGCACTAATAAAGTAGCAGTCTATTCAATTTCTACTGGTCGTAGTTGTTTTGGGGGCTCGGGTGGTACTCGTCTCAACAGTCGTGTTAGTTGTGGTCAAGCCCATGGCTGAGACGAGCTAGTGAACGTGTGTAAAACACCTGCTACCTATTGCTATGTAATTACACGTGGGCTATAAAATTCAACCCTCGCGCCGCGAACGAGCCGGCCGTCGCGAGCCGTTCGCACGTCTCACCGCGCAGCTCGTAACTCCAGCTACCTCCAATTCCTGATGGCTCGCAGCCGCGCGATGTACTCGTAAAACTAAATTTTTACGCTCACTAAAATCGTGAGCAATGAAAATATAATGTTATTGTCGTTTACGTACTAGTTTTATTAAGCGCGCCATAAACGTGCGCGGCTCCGGCGTGAGGGCGCTCGTTTTCGCGCCCCCTTGACTCGCGTCTGCAGTAAACATATGTACCCTCCAATTGTGGGACATTTACTGCTCTCATCGAATACAACAGTGTACAAACCTTACTGTGTATCAGTTTAAAAGGCGTTGCAGCTACAGGTATCATTTAATATCTTGTAACACCAAGTAATGATGCTCGTGTCATTGCTACGATGAATAAATGATCGTCGCGATCTTTGTTACGTCCATTTTTTTTAAAAAAAAATTATGTAAATAATTCATATAACAAAATATAATTAAGTAGTGTAAATCTTACATTATTAACTGAGATCATTCCGTATATTAACATTTTAAGATCTACTCTGCATTAGAGATCGTAATGTCCGTAGCTTCGCGCTAATAAGAATACGACCAAGATAAGCTCTATCTATCGTAGAAGATTCAAAGGCTCTTCCGGTTCCTGGAGTACGAGACGGTGTCTCATTGGTTAATAAGGGCTTTAAGGCGGGCAAGGTGGTAATATTAATGGCGTTGTAATATAATCGTTCAAAGCGGAGACCGTTACATTATTATAGACGTGTTGGTGGAGGAGGATTTAGAGCAACTTACCTTGATGTGTGATGTGATGTCCACCGTCTGCCGTTAATGTGGCGACACTAGTCCATGCACGGACTCGTATAATTCACATTTATTGACAATATTGCAAACAAATATAACGTTAAACCATTCACCAAACTGCCTTAACATTTAGGATATAAAAAGTTAACCAAGGCACCTGATAGGCTGCTACTTGTAGATCTAGATTAGTCGATGTTTTTTTTTTAAACCTGCTAATCTACTTTAATTACTTAGATGGACGATACTATCAGATAATTGCTTTGTGGTTCCGTTTCTTGTTTCTATAATCCATCTCCTTTTGTTGCAGGATTTTTGTTTTCAAGTATGCGGCAGTCTAATGGAGTCTAACTTAGGCATAAGGAAAGCCGGTAAGTTATTCATTGACTTTAAATAATTCCGTGTTTTAATGTAACAGAATTTATAAGTGGGCGATCTCTTGGATGTACGAGTAAGTTTTTTTCCTTGCTTTTCATATTATCTACCAGGATGAAACGTTTTGAATTGTATCAAAAGAAAAATATTAACTGAATACGAGATGAGTATATTTTACCACTTATAAATAGATAGGGCTGCAGTATATTCATTTTAACCTTATTCATCCGATTATTATAATAATTACTGTATATTCTAAATCCTTATAGATTTATAATAAACATGGATTATCTGGTAATCCAATGTTTAAATAGTTAACCAATAACTCGTGGGCGGGATACTAACAATTTTAACTCCTGCCTGTGTTGCGACTAACTATATAAGATTCAAGGGTCGTTGTATATATGGAGTTGGCTGATAGTAGAGTTAGAGGTATATGTTTAACATTGGACTGCCGTGGGCTGATGATCTTCTTAACGAAGAAGACGATTCCTAGCTGTAATAGTAGTTTTATAACCTAGATTCTGTCGCCTGTATTATCTCTGCCAGTTGCGCTGTATCGTTTACGGAGCTCGTTTAACATCATCTGAAATTGAGGAAAATAATAAGACGTTTTTTTTGTGATGATTTAAGAATTTCCGAAGGTTTCGGTTTAGATATTGGTATCACCACGCCTACGGCGGCGGAGGGGCCGGCAGGGTAGTAAATCAGACCGCGGCACAATGCCCGCACGACGTTGATAGATTGATTCTTTGTGTTCTGTGAAACTGCATTTATGTACGAACTATTTTCGCGGGGGTTTCCCCCGATAGTGGCCCGAGATTGCGGATCCGGTTACCCTGTGTACTTTGTAAGGAAAGAGATTGTTCATTTTTTTCTGTACAACCTCTGCGATAAAGTCAAACGATGTACTGAGAAACACAAACATGAAATGTTTAGAAGCATTACTTTAGACGCTTTAGAAGTAAAGGCGTATCACTTGCCTTGACACTTAACAGATGAAGTATTTTTCTATACGATACATACAAAGTATTAAATTAATACTGTGCAATGGAAATAATACTTATAGAAGTGGACATTGACTAGTGAACACTGCGTGAGTCGACCGACATCTATTGGATGAGAATGTAAATATCGATTGAATTAACTTAATTGGAAACTAAGTAAAATAAATAACATCTTTAATTTTGTTTTGCGATAATATCTTATTAAGCTTTTGAAAGTAATTAGAAACATATAATTTACGTAAGTAAAGTTTTACTTAACCTTACTTTTCTGTACACCTCACTCGACTTACCTTTCTCCTCTACCCTTAAGGATAAGTATTGTGCGTGTACCTACCCCCCTCTATGTCTTCAATGTGATATAAAAAGGAGAACAAAGTTTATTCTCTCAACTGTTAGGAGATAAATTGAATTAAATATTAATATTACAAATTTCATCGAGCCTTGAACAAGTCGAGCTAATTTTGACGTATTTCCTACTAAGGAGAGCGATTTATTCTTTCGCGAAACATTTTCATGGCTGAAATTATGAAAGCGACGGCGACGGGGTAGCGGAGGCGTTAGGAGGGGGTCGGGGGTTGCGGGGTGGGTTGTGAGATTTCACCCAGTAGATGTTTTAATAGCTAAATGTCAAAGTGATTGATTGTTTCCCCGATACAGGGCCCTACTTGTAATGAAACAATAAAAAAATCATGACTCTAATCTCGACGAATTAAGGCAAAAACATAATTTGTGAAAAATATATTTTTTCGGCTGAAAAATAGGGGTAATTACTGTTTTTTTTATACAATACTAAAATTACTAAGAAATGGTAGCTTGAGTATCCATTGAGAGTATTTATGAAGAACAAACAGTAAGAGACGAACCACTACCTTTAAGATGGTAAGCCATAAAGGAGTTAATGATAATATTATGATGCTGTTCATTATTTTCATTGAAGTACCACATAAGACGATCCTCTCTCCTCGGATTGTTACACAGCATTCACCACAGAGCGCTGATCTAGGAAGCGGTGAAAGTATCGGAGCATATTTTTGCTGCCGATTGGAAGGGGTGGGGCTGAAGCTGTAAATTATTGGAATAAAGACTCATGACTCATGACTCTTGTCTCATGACGAGCGTAATGTGGTAATATCATCTTACCTATTAATAAGATGTTTACTTAATATTACTGCCGACGGTAATACTATTAGTATAAGTGAAAACATGCACTCCCTTAATGAGATCAAGTAATGACTTGTAAACCGATTCGAACTGAAGCACCCGCTTCAGCTGACCGGCCGGCTGTGCGACCCATTAACCCATGCCGAGATCACCACTCACTTGTGCTCCTTTCAAAACCTCCAGCTTGCCGCCGCAGGAGAAGTATGAATGGGAACGGGGGGCTATCTATCACCGGCTGACGTAATGACGTCATCTATTATCAATTATTGACGGTACACGGACAGGTTGGCTGCCGATTTTACCAAGTTTTATGCGTTGGAACCAGGGCTGGTAGAACATAATACTACATTTTTTATAAAATGATCATTCGCTTAGGTTCTCAAATATTTTTGAATGAAGGAAAACTATATGTTCCTACTGTTAGGACTTCGGAGGCCATTTATTAGCAACGCCTGCCAAGGGAATGTTGGTAGATATAGTACTGTTAATGTTATTATAAAATAAATATTAATTTATATGGGTAACATTATCTTTGTTAATTATAAATTGGCAACATTTCGTATATGGCAACACTGAACAAACGTCAGAATATTTCGCGAGCAATCAGAACAGTATCTGGAGTCATTCGGGCTTTAGCTACAGCAAAACGAGGATCGCTGTTATTAAATTATTTCAAGATAATTGTAGTGTATCTATAATTTGTCTAACTGGTAGATATTCCAATAGTATGTTCTTGACTGGAAGATGATGACTTGCCCAAGATCATTGAGAATCATTGAGTCAAATTAGAAAAAGCTTTAATCTCGTTTAAAAGTATCTTGTAGATCTAGAGTTCACAAAGGTAACCCTCAAATGATATATTTATAACTACACTCGGATTTAATCATCTGTTTAAACTCAATAACGTAAGTGGTGTATCAATGGTGTCTGAGATGAGGTCTTAAAAAAGTCTAGCTCGATTACTTAGGCATTGTTATGAATACGATTGTGATAGATCGAGTAAAGTGTGCGGATCCGCTGAATAAAGATTTACACAAGCAAATATAGGCCGCACTGGAATATGGAGCTAAATCTAGGGCGTGGGTAGGTGTACTCATGAAAACGAAATTTATCTAGATTTTTAAGCAAACAGGTCTAGACTGGAAGGTGGCATTATATACTATTATCATATTCAACAGATATGAAACAAATCGAGGATAATTTGTAATTTATATCTGATTGAAATAGGTTTTTGAAGATTTGGCTGGTGTAGTTACGATCCCATTTAAGTCTAGTCAAAGAGATGACATAAATTACAGGTGAATGACCTGATAATGTCCAGCAGTGGACGTCTGTTGACTGATAATGATGATGATGAATTGATAGTGTACCTACAGTATTTTTTCGGAATCAAGATTGCTAGACTTAAGTGGCAGTGGGCAGGGCATATTGCTCAAAGGACCGACGACCGATGGCAGTAAGGTCCTCGGGTGGTACCTATTGGTGAACGTAGTGTTGGGAGGTCTTCCATAGGGTGGACCGACGATCTGGTGAGAGTCGCGGGATCCCACTGGATACGGGACCGATAGGCGTGGAGAGCTATGTCCGGCAGTGGACGTCTATCGGCTGATGATGATGAGTATGTTTACTGTGGTATAATTAGACTATCAACAGCGCCCTCAATATACGCTGCTACTGTGGAAGTTCCTACTGCTGCGGTTTATTTTCCATAAGTGTCCTTATGCGCTAAGCAGACTTCCCGCCTGGATGAATCTCTCTCTCTCATATTACTTTGATAATATTTTCCTGCCTTTAAATAACCGGATGCATTAAATTTTCATATCGTGCGCGCGCAAAGAAAAACACAATTTCTGACGCGACGTGTATTTCGCAGATACGTTTACTGCGATAATGCACTTGCCGCTAGGGTTGTGCCAAACATATAATACTCCGTACTGGTTTAATGGTGCCAGATCACCGCTGTCGGAGACCGTCGAGGTGGTGGTACCTACCAACGTGAAGGCTCCTATTTTTGTCGACTAAGATTAATAGGTGATTACCGAGCTCCGGTTTGAAGGGTGTTGTAGTTAGATTACTTTACATATTGTCTCAAAGTGACTGGTGCAACGTTATGAAGTGGATATCATCTTAGCTATCGTCATATTATTATGGACTATCCTATCGCTACCAGATGAGGGCTAATGGCTGTAACAGTTCGTTCATTAATTGTTTTTCTATCGTTAACAGTTAGTGGAGGTATTACTAAAATAAAGGTTCCTAGTGAAATTACTAAAATAATTAGAAACAATATAATTTAAGATGATAGCCTTTGTGTAAATCTTGAAAAAAATTAGACCGTGATTTTGCTAATAGCATTGGCTAATTGGTGGTGAACTATCTCCGAGTAAACCAACGCCCACCTGGTGAGCTTTAACTCTTTGCTTACGAGTGAAGGCTCAAGTACCAGCAGTGGGAATATTAAGTGTGGTATTGTTATTATTTTGGTAGCAATATTGAGGAGTTAACAACATTGTTATCAATAACTGTATTTATGATAAAAATAGTGGACATTAAACATATATTCAAGGACAATATACCAGTGATGTGGTGGTATAGACACTGGGTATTTGCCAGTAGCATAGGGGATGAATAAAAATATATATTTGTGGATGTTGGACAACCTCGGGGCGGGCGCGGCCGTGCCGGCGCGTCGCTCAGCGCCAATAGATCACACCGTCTGCCTTGTTAGTTTTTTGCGATTTCATTTTTCCATTAGTGTACTATTTACGGATTGATCGATGGCTTTATTATTATTTCCGTTTCAATATGTGAAATATTATGAAATAAAATGAATGCGCATATAAGAGACAAATGGAAAGGATTCAAAGTGTATGTGTACTCATTTGATTTGAAGATCAATAATAGGGAAGTAGTATTTAAATAAAAAAAAATATGGTATGTATGGTTCTGAGTGCTGGGCAATCAAAAATAAGGATGAAAAGAGAGTACATGCGATGGAGATGCGAATCTTGAGATGGATGTGTGGAGTGACAAGAAGTGATAAGATACGAAACAATTATATCAGAGGAAGTTTAAAAGTAGCGCCGGTGACGGATAAGTTGAGAAGTAATAGATTAGCGTGGTATGGACATATTATGCGAAGGGATGAATGTCATATAACAAGAAGAATGTTAGATATGAATGTGGAGGGATATGTGGGTCGAGGTAGACCTAAGAAAAGATGGATGGATTGCGTGAAGGATGACATGAGTAAGAAAGGGGTAACCGATGAGATGACGGCTGATAGGCGAGACTGGAAGAGAAGAACATGTTGTGCCGACCCTACATAAAGTGGGACCAGGGCAGGAGAAAGAAGAAGAAGAAGATTTAAATAAAAAAAAGCTTAAATATAAAACTCATTAACTAAACTTCAACACCCTCCGCTCCGGAATCGAACTAAGCTTAGCCACTGCGTCAGCTAAATCACGTTTGTGAGGTATAATAACGAACATCAATATCACAACACTACTATTGTTGTAGTCCGTGGCGTCATAAACTCCAGCGCTGGGACTCCGTCCACGAATAAATCACGATTCAAATTAACACCGTGCAATCTTTATGGCCGCCATATTTCAAGGCGGGCTTTCAACACGTGTACAGTCGCACGGACAATACACAGCGGCGGCAGCGTTGCCGTGCTGCGTGCCGATTAGATTACAAAGTTGCCGAAACGGTGCACGCGACTGTAGCGCAACGCAAAACTGATTTATCCGGTTCCTACCGGCTCCAACCGGCGCCAACCGGCCCGGGGCGGCGTTTAACACCTCGTCCCCGGCTACAAGTTAACACGCTACGCCCGCTGCCGAGCTACATTCGGACCCTGAAAATGTTCTATGTCGGGTTAAAATTTTGCAACTCCTGAACTTTCAGCATCTTCGTAAATGCGTGGGCGTGGCGCTGGACCCTCGGCTCAGCCTTGAAACCCGGATAATTATCACCCACTCGAAACGATTACAAATTGCTTGAATTAATTTTTTTCTCATTAGTTGCAACGGTCCATCAATTTTGTACTGTACTTATGATTGAAGGTTTCTCTTGCAGAAGATTGATAAACGTCCTAAACGAATTAGTCATGTTCAGGTAATACATAAATTGAAAGCCTTAATAAGGTTTTAATCACATTCAAGTACCACAAAAAATGCAACAAGATTGTTTTACCGCCATTAAAAAAAAGTGTTTCTAAAACAGTTCAGCCATTGAGCTGGTCTTATACAAAAGTATTTATATTCAAATATGTATATACTAGCTGTTCCTCGCCCACTTTGCGGGTCGTAATACAAAATTAGACTTGAAATTTGTCTCAAATATTCCTTGAGAGCAACCGCAACCGCAACTGCAAATGGCTTTCTCAACCGTTACTATAGCAACCGCATAAATAATACGAAATGAAAATGCTTATAAAAGTTAACTAGATATAAAGTGATGAAAGATCTATGAAATTCAATTAATAAATAGCTTATAGCTATCGACAAATCATTCCGCGTCGAATGGTCTCTGTCTCTGTGGTGATACGTTCACTTGTTTTTACGTGATCGGAAAACAAAATAACCCACTTTCATTATATATAAATAGATAGATACAAAACGCTGCAAGATTCTTTTTTATCTACAACGGTTGGTAACGAAGAGTTCGATGGTGGAATTCGCTCTCCAAGATTACTCTGGCTCTTCTTATGTTGGCAATAGAAATACAGCAATGTTGTTATTATTGGTGATATAAAAAAAAATCCTTAAGGGATAAAAAAAAACTCCTCCAAAAAATACGAATAAAGATGTTTTATTATTTTTTTATGTTAGTAATACTACTTTCGTTAATTATAAATTGACAATATTTTGAATATGGCAACACTGAACAAACGTCAGATTGTTTGGCGGGCGGTCTGTCTCGTGTCACTCGGGCATTAGCTGCAGAACAGTGAGGATCGTTGTTATTATATCATGTCGACGGTCAAGGGTGATGCAATATATTTTACTGAGAATTGTTTAAAAGTTGTGAATAACATCTTAACCATGTATTATTTGTCCAATTGGACGGTATTCCAATATTATGCTGGTAGATTTAGGCTGACCAGTTAGAGTTAGAGCTGGCCAGGCGAGTTCAAATTACTACAATGTTAAATAGTAGAGTTAATGTTAATATATATATGTAACCTCATAAACCGGTTAGAGAAACTTTTTCGGTAGTAACGATACAGAATTTCATGTAGCGCTTTTTATGGCTTCATTTGTTATTCAACGGTTATCTAAAGAGGGGTTTACGGTTTTGAAGTGTTATTGTTTTGGGTAAAATAAATATGAGCAACGCACCCCTCTATATCAAAGCCTTTTCGTAAATTATTTTTTGAATTATAACTATCAAAATTATATATAAATTATTATAATTATAGCCGCAGATGACCCACAAAACGGCGATTTCATGCTAGTGTGCAAAGTTTGTTGCCTGTGTACATAATCAAATATAATCATTGATGTATGTTACAGCAGAAAAGATTCTCCTTCGATTTAGTTAGATTTTTTTTAGAAATATTACTATTTTCAATGCTGGAAACCTATATATATATACAGAAGATAGAAACAAAAAAACCCAAACAAAGAGTGATTTACTCATCTCGGAAACTATTATACGTAAACACTCAAACATTTGATACAGATATTGCTTATGCCATTTAGAGGCTAGTTAAGAACGGATTTTGCAAATACTTCCCCTGAAAGGAATTGCAGGGGTGTTACGGCCAGCAAAGTGGGCGGCGAATAGTCAGTCTATCTTATAACATGATGACAAATACCATATGTTATAAAGAAAACACCATAACTTACATTTTAAAAAGGCTCTAACGCTGGTTGTAGATTTGAATCTGTCAATTTATTAATGTCATTGAAAACTTAGTTTTGATGATTTGCGTTATTATTGATACTGGTTGGCCGAGGCGGAGCAACACCGCGGCCCGCAAGGTGTCCTGATTTAACACCCTGCGATTATTACTTATGTGGTCACATAAAGTCTTTAGTGTACACAACACAAATTAACTCGTTAGAAGATTTAAAGTCGCGCATCATCGTTGCTGCTGACAAAATAAGAGAACGGCTCACAGGGCGAGTCATTCGATCTACTTAAGGAAGAGGCTTCGTGCTTGTATCAGGAACCGTGGCCGTCAGTTTGAGCAAAACAGTGTTTTCTTTCAAAATTTTAGAAACTTCATGTAGTTTCTTATACCTTGTCTGATAGGTATTGAAGTCAGGTATGTATTTATGTGCTTTATAAGGATTCTTTATAAATAAAATTTTATTTTAAGATTAAATAAAAACGTAACTAAGATGCTTTATTTTTTACTGTCACGACTTTTAAAGAATCTAATTTAAGTTTTATCCTCTAAGTGATAACTATTAATTTAATTTAATAAAACAATGATTAAACAATAATTATTACATTAAAATTTGTGTAAATGTAGTAAGAAATATAATCATGGAATTTTTTCCAAGAGAATCGGGAATTTTTCGAAACATATTTAAAAAATTAACAACTCCAACAGGATTATTTCTGGATGGGGTATTCCATACATAGATACATAGGATACAAGCTATACTTTAGCCCCTACAGATCTTTTACATCTATTACCTTTCACCCTGTATATATATATATATATATATAAGAAATAAAATTCATTAAAACAGTAAGTGATACAAGATACATACATAATGCGAATACAATGTACGTATAAAGCGGTGGTCCAGCTAATGATATAAGTTTTTCTATTTCGAAGACTTCGCCTCGGATAGTCCGGCGTGATCGATGAGCTCCATAACATACCACACAGTAAGAACTTTTCTTACTGCCATAATCACAATCGTTTCGTTCTTTTTTTATGCCTTCATAAATCAATGGAGATAGGACTGGTCATGGCGCAGAATCCTTGAGTAGACTACATCAACTAATACTAATAATACCATGCAGGTGGTAATGTGGCGGTGATGGTCGATTGGGGTGATCAAAATTCACCAGCAGATAATATGCTGTTATGATGATGATGATGATGATAATGGAATCATTTAAAAAAATTGATTTCGTTTGCTAAGAAATAAGATTTACAATTAACTTCAGCGCCATCTTTGTCACCATGAATGCACTATTTTAATTTTTTACTTGTGAATCAGATAAAGGTGTTTCGTTTTATTTATTTTTTTAAACTAAATCGTTTATTTTAAAAATTATTGGTGGTAGTGGTGGCGGTGTTGACGTACAGGATCTCTAAGCATTCAGAGATCCTGTACCTCAACACCGCAGTTCCTTTATCTGATTTAAAGTCCGCAAAAGATGCTGTTTGTAGTGATGAACAAAGCAAGAACAAGGCTAAGGACTTGTCCAGTCTTGTTATTGGTCTTGGTCTTGGTCTTGTCTGTTCGGTATTGGTCTTGCTTAAATAATTCTGGTCTTGGTCTTGGTCTAAGTTTTACATATTTAGTTTTATGATACAATAAATATTTTGTTAAGAGGAGAAAGGCCTATGTTCTAGTTATCATAAATAATCCATCATTGCAGATTTGGACTTGCTATTGCATAATAGGTCTGCCTTGATTTCGGTCTTGGTCTTTGGTCTTGCGAAAAGCAAGCAAGCAATTTTACCCATCACTAGCTGTTTGGTCTATTTAACCATTTTCTACTACGATAAATATTGTTCTAGTTCTTAAAGTGCCTCTCGAACTTATGAAGGTTGGCGATCAACGTGGTACAGTCCTTTGTTTCTCTGTCTCGGCGGAACAATTCGGATGCCTTAGATATGCCAGTCCATTCCCTGATATTCCTCAACCGTGACTCATGCCTCCTCCCCGCCTTTCGTTTCCTAGAAACTTTACCCATTATAATAAGCTGCAGAAGATTATGTCGCTGATGATGAGGTATATGATAAATCTACCGCTGTATAATCAGCTTTTTTTTGGTTGTCAATGTATGAGAGTCTAAGATGCCTATGAGAGCCTGCCTAATTATCTTTAAACTTCAAGTTATCGTCAAGTATTTTTAAAATTAAAATAAAGCATTATACTAAGAAAAAAATTAGACAACACCAATAAGGGTGGTACTGCTGGTAATAGGTCCCTGTTTCCGAAGACTATCTAGGTAGCTACCATCGCAGCGCCTATTGCAGCAGACAAACAGTACTGTGCAGACATTACTGTGATTCGGTTTGCAGGGCGCTGTAGTTTGTGAAATTATTGCGGTAACGAGATTTAACATCTTACGTCTCAAGGCGACGAGCACAATGTGGTGCAGTGTGTAACATCCTAACTAGCGCCACGTTGTTATGGTCGGGCGTATCACTTACCATCAGGTGAACGTGTCGCTCGTCTCGTCAATACGTAGAAAAAATATATTCTCTCACTAAACTACTATTTAGTAGAAGTGAATGGATGAAACATAGATGTTGTAACATTTGGACCAGTGATGAATTTAATGCTGATAAGTCTTACTGGAGGCTGTATAAGTAGGTTGGACAGTCATTACTGCATTCTAGTTTAAAAGATGTAGGTAGTAAACTTATGCGGGTAATAATAGTTAATGAATCACGAGATTAAAGATTATAGTTTGGGGGTAGCATTTACCATCAATGCATTATTTGGGGTAAAACAACTCACGGGGCCCGAGCCAACCTCATCTTCTCGCGGTGCACTCTGCTAATCAACAAACGAGGCTCTGGCTACCACCAACCCGCAATGGGCCAGTGTGGTGGGAAGTGGTCCAAATTCCCCTATATGAAATTCTACAAACGACGCTTTTTGGTGGCCGGCGATGAGGGCGGCATGGGGTCGATCGATGTGGGGTTATTTGGGTGAGGCCTATGTCCAGCAGTGGACGTCTATCGGCTGATGGTGGCGGTCCCCTACTTAGTATATATTTAAAAAAGTGCTGAGTAACCACATCAATTAGGATTGTGTATAATATTTAATAGTAACGATGTTGTAAAATATCAATTTGTCTTTGAGGTTTTATCGTAAAGTTAGGTTTATATTGCTGGTGTGGAGGGGCGCGAGGCTGCGGCAGCTCGCCGAGCCTGTAATGAAGCGTCAGGGGCACGCACTGCCGCCAGCCGCCCGCCGCCTGCCACCCGCCGGCTGCTTGACATGTTGTCACCTTCGATTTGTTCCAACCGTTTAGCGCCGAAAACTGCACTGTGCGGGTGTAAAGGGTGAGGTTTAAGCAACTAGTGTAAGGGATAGATTTTTTTTAACGAAGCAACGAGATGAGTGGTTCAGCTCTTCGTTCTTCATGAGAACAGTAAAGGAGTGGAACAACTTGCAAGCGTCGGTGTTCTTGTCCAAATACGACGTGGGTGTCTAAGAAAAGAGCGAATAGGTTGTTACGAAGTTAGAGCACCTTACCACCACAGATCACATTACTACTTAACATCAGGTGGGATAGTGGTCAAGCTCTGACCTAGGAAAAATATAAAAAAAAGACACAGAGATCATTTGTCTGATGCTCTCTAGATGTCCTTGTTATTGATGAGCTGTAGCATCGATTACTGTAATCCAGTGTCTGGTAGTGTATCGAGGTTCGATATTGATGCCTGTGTTACTTACCGTTTGGTGGGGTTCCGCCTAACATTTTACGGAGTCCAAGTCATCCTCACCTGCAGCTAAACAACAGACGAGGCTCTGACCACCCACCAACCCGCAGTGGAACTATGGCCTAATTTCCTCTCAATTAGAATCCTTGAGCGAGGCCTATGCCTAGCAGTGGACGTTATCAGGCTGATAAGAAGATTGATCTCCCCGTCCTGCCGCTTCCTTGTAAATAGGAGTTCTAAGAAGTTTTCAGCTATGGAAAGTATGAGCTAAGGAGGTGCACTCGCGAAGAGTGCTGTGTGACTGTTGATGGTGAACGCTGTGCTTGTTAAAAGTTTTCCTCTGCATCCGTAAATCTTGTGGATAAACTTTCGTCCGGCAGTCGGCACGGTGCGCGGGGGTGAGCGGGGGTGCGCGGTGGTGCATCCGGCGGAGGCCTTTGTAATGAGATGCGATAACTTTACCTGCCGACTCGAACATGAATATCGAGTTGGGGTGAAACGGAATAAATGATTTATTTGATTCGATGTTAGCTGACCACTCATTTATGGATGTAGACGTATCGCTCAGGGTACAGGTATTTATGCTATTACTTTCAGCATATGATTTTACGGGGTGTCAGGCATCTCGCACCACAACTCACGGAACAAAAGTCAACCTTAACTGCTAGTGGTGCAGCCTGCTAATCAACAAACGAGGCTCTGGCTTCCGCCAATTCGCGTTGGGCCAGCGTAATGTGAAGCGGCTCAAATACCATATGAAGTCATTCACACGACAGCCCTAGTGCTCGGCGGTACCGGAGGTAAGGTCACAGGTAGCCGCTGGATGTGGGCAGCGTAGGACTGTTCGACGTGGAGATCTTTGGGGGAGGCGTATGTTAAGCAGTGAACATCTATCGGCTGATGATTGAAACGATTTTAAAAAGATAGTTGTGTGATGATATCTTTGCGAGGAGGAAGGAAGATGATTGAAAGAAAATCTTTCTTACTTTTACTAGCTCTTTGTAGCTGGAGACCACCTAGCTACGTACCACCGCAGCTGCTAGTGATCTGGTTTGATGGGAACTGTAGCTAGTTAAATTACTGATGTAATTAGACTGAATACCTTGTCTCAAGGTGACAGCATAAACTGGTGTCATATATATCATCCTAATTAACATCAGGTGAAAGTCACGCTTGTACCGTCACTAAAAAAAAATTGTATGACCGTAGCAGCAGGAGGAACTTTGTGCGGTATACAGTCGGTGGTTTGATTTGTCAGATGAAAGCGCGGCGGTGTCCGAAGCGAGTCCGTGTCACTGGATCTGGATCGATCCGTTCATTCCGCTTCGACCTGATATACCGTACCGTAGGTAGAGAGAAATACAAATGATGATTTAAATGAATCATTAAAACTATGTACTACTGTTGGTAATGGTGTCGTCGTAATCATCATTATTATCAGCCGTCAGACGATCACTGCTGTATATAGGCCTCTCCCAAAGATCTCCATATCGATCGATGCTGCGCTTCCCGCATTCAGCTACTTCCCGCCGTCACCAGATCGCGGGACCTGGTGTGGGGCCGGCCAATACTACGTCTTCCGTAACACGTTCTTCTAGGGTAATGATGTACTTCGTTTGAAATACAAGTTTAAGTAAAATACCGCGAAGTAATCGGTTAGCATACTTAACCCTGGTATGAGTTAAGTTTTAACTAGTAGCAAGCAACTACTTGGTTAGAAGATACCCCGAAGTTGGAAGAAATTCAGGGTCTAGTAGCAAGCAGCTTCGGAAGTAATGACTTTGGAAGTGAAAGTAGAATTCAAAAATATAGCTGATTTAAATTACTTAGCTTTTGGTGTTTCCTATTTAGCTTTTCGTTTGGGGGATGGTTTAGCTGATGCTGAGATCACTGCGGAAGCTCAGCTGCCATCTATAATTGTGATAAAGTGATATTTATGATGTTATTTAATATATAGGTAACTCATTATCATCAACATCATCAGCTGATAGATATCTACTGCAGGACATAGACGTCCCCAAAGATCCTCACATCACTTGGTCGTTTATATGAGGTTCATTTGGGGGGATTTGGCCCATTTCCCACCATGCTAGCCCGATGCGGGTTGGTGGGAGGTAACTCATAAGTTTTTATATTGCCTTTGGTGTAGATCGTTAAAGTTAAGTAATAACAGGGGCTCGTTTAAAAGTCTTGACGATGCAATCGGTACACGGGACAATTGTAGTTTTGCCGCTCAGGTGGAGCTGGTAACGAAGGCTGTTGAAAACAAAGGAAATAAATTGTCAGTATCAATGCCTAGTATCTAATTCCAATTTAAGTTAACTTTAAGTTGCTGCGAACGAAAATATTTAATACAACGTCTCGCGGCTGCTTCTTGCGCGGCCGCAAGCTCCCAACTTCTCCCACTTAAGGAAGTTAATTAATTGAACTTTTAGCGACTGCAGCTTAAGCTTTTTGTTCGTTCGCAGGCTTTGAGAAACGCTTTTTTTTCCATTATGCACTGTGTGCATCGGTCAATAAAGTTGATAACTAGAAATTGTATGCAATAAGGTTATTGTATAACGTGTTTAACCTGCGCTTTGTATCAGTAACTTAAACTTTGTGTGTTACATCTTTAAGTTAGTATATGTATTTTTTTTAATGGTAACTGCAGCATATAATCTCCAGTAACATCAGAGCTATAACTGGGCGTGTTGCCGAAAAAAAAAACTAGACTAGACTTCTGTATGTAACCTAAAATATTGAGCGTCTTGACTCGTCTGCGTCGAGACGGGCTGGCCCGTTCACCTGATGGTAAGTGATACGCCTGCCTATAACAACGTAGCGCTAGTTAGGATATTATACACAACATCACGTTACACTCGCCGCCTGACACATAAGGTGTTTAATCTCGTTACACCAGTCATTTCACTAACTACGATGCCCTTCAAACGGAAACAGTATTATTTGCATACTACTGCTAGGGGCGACAGAAATAGATGCTGCGGTGGTATAAGAAAAAATTTCCAAGAAATCAGCAGCGACAGATTTTCTATCATCCTTCAGAGAGATTTGAAGCTAGATTGTTCATACGGTGATAATGAAGAGCTTGGCGATGATGATGTTGTTTTAGTAAGGATTATTACTGGTACCACTTTACACTTACCGTCATGATGATGAAAGATGATATTCAGTCTCTTTGTAATCACTGTATCTTCAACTAGCTTTAAACCAATGCAACACTGTCTCCATACTACCGAATGTTGTCTCGGGCAATGATCGCAATGTGGTACAGTACATGCCATATTAACTAGCGCCACGTTGCTATGGGTATCGTATCACTTACTATCAGGTGAATGTGCTGGTAATCTCGTCGCTTAATTATATAACTATTCAAGAGATATCTTTATAGTATTATTAGATCATAAAGAAGATAGGTAGATTATGAGAGGTAGACTAATGACTACTATTAGTAATATTTGGCGGTTTAGTGATGTTAAAAATTATATCAGAATTACTGTAAAGTTAAGAGTAATCTCCTGTCAGGCAGCATTGGGCCCGCGTGTTGGGAAATGGCCCAAATTCCCCATAAGAACCTCTACATACGACTGCCGCCCCTAGTGCTCAGCGGTACTGGAGGCCATGCTGACTGTATGTAGAGATCTTTGGGGAGGCCTATGTGCAGCGGTGGACGTCTATTAGGAGAGGATGATATGTATTAGTTGTCCCATACGTATAGATAATGAACGTTTGGTTTTAGTATTAGATAGTTTTGTTAGGAGAATGGGGAACCTAGTTCGGTTGCAGTTTAGTTGGAGAGGCGTAAGCGTTAACTCTTTATCTTTTTAATAGAATATCGGCCACGGAACAGCGTAGCGGTGACGTGCAGCCCCGTCAGCAGGACGTGTTGGTGACGTGTCATTAGAGGGTCTGCGGTTGCGCCGGCGGGCTGGCCGTCCGCGCCGACAGCCACCCTTATTGAAAGTGTTCGTGTTAGCAAAAATAATAACGAGGTAGAAACGACGCTGGATTTACGGCGTTTACTTCACTTTTAAACTACCCCTTAACGGAATTTTTTATTTAATAATCAATAGCGTAGTTAGAGGTTCCAATCTGTATTATACAGGTATGATGGTCTTATCATAACCCTTGGCATTCGATGTTATTCTTCGTACAGGTGGTTACAGTCATAGAGAACGTTTAAATAAAAATAACACCGTTTTTTTATGAGCATTACCATCACAAAACCATTAAGTATATACCCCATTTTGGGAAGGCTACAATTCAAAAGTGGCTTCTGCTTCAATAGGATCCAACAATGATGACTACTTAGTAGCAATTAAAAAATCCTCCGCCAGGATTGCTACTTTCATATGACTCGTATTTTTCTAAACACAAAAAAAACAGGTTACTTATTAGTAGTAAATTGATTTATAGTATAAATTACTTATTAGTATATATTATATGTATCATACTTATAATGAAAAGGCGAATATTTTCACAATAATCATAGTACTTTTGTATATGTTCATAGTTTATATCGACCGACGTGTCCAGCCTATAGCAAAGTCAGGGAATTTATATATACAGTAGGATACACAAGTTAACACCTTTATTAGTATAACACACAATACAAAGTGTAATTCAGAATTAGTATCACTAATGTTTTACACCATAACTATAATTTTGCCGTCAATGTGAAATATTTGATCATCCGTATCTAACCCTGGAGACGTGAGTAGTTGAAATATTGCAATCGTGACATATCTTTCTCCAAGCTGATAGAGTAATCCTCATCTGGAGATAGTCACGTGATGGTTGTCTTAACGTCTTAACTAGTAGTGTTTAATATAATGCATTATTATATGCCGTTCATTATCCTTTGAAGGATTATATGTGTTTAACACACTTTCTTTGATGTGTTTAAAAAAAAATCGAAATATAAATATACATATAAGTAAATGCAGCAGGAGGCAATCATCAGATTCTGTAAGTTGGTGGATCCTTGTATAAAGTGATGCGTCAGAAGGTGCTGCCGTCCATAAAAATTAAAGGTTATTTGTAATGTTTACATAGCGCTATATCGAGCTGATAACCTTCAGAATAAATCACTCTTTGTCTTGACAATTACGTACATTATTTCATCATCATAATCATCATAGTTATCATTATTCAAATTAGACATGGTAATAATGTCTTCACTCTGGTAATAAGGGTGGAGGAAGACCGAAGAATGTGTGGATGGATTGTGTGAAAGATGACATGTGTAAGAAGAGTGTGAATTTAGTTATGACGGCTGATAGAGGGATGTGGAAGAGAAGTACATACTGTGCTGACCCCATGTAGAATGGCAAAAGGGCAGGAGGAAGAGGAAGAAGAATTATGTCTTCACTCTAAAGTATTGATAGTCTGATGATAACTCAACATATTACCTAAAAGCTACCTAAGTTTAAGATATTGTAAATTTAAAGCGTTATAGTCTGTCACATTGCTGAATGATATTATGGTCAAACGGTGGTCACCTCCACGTACGGGTCACTGTTCCACTCGATGACGTTGTAGTTGCTCCACACGAAATTCCCTTTCACCGACAGCGGCGCCTCCGTGGCCAAATACAAAACGGCCTTCGCGCCTTCCTCGTAAACCTTCGCCGTCTTCCTGCCGTCCCTGCTGGACATGTTGCCTGGATTAACACAATTTATTACAACACCCTTCTCCGACCACTGTCTGTGTTGAAGAAAAGTGACAGCATTCAGAGACACTTTGCTCACGGCGTTTACACTCATTCCCCAGCCTTCCGTCTTCTCTATGCCTTTCCTTGCGGCCTCTTCGTACTCCTGCATTACAGCTACCAGCTCGTCCTCCGTTAGATTGGGATCGCTTATTCTTCTTCTGATGTCCTCGTTTTCTATAGTAGCCAACAGAGCAGCCGGACCTGAGACGTTTACCACTCTAGCGTTTGCACTCAGTAAAGGATAAACTAATTTACCGAAATTAATGAACCCGTAGAAATTAACACTTAGCGTCCTTCTTACTTTCTCCGCGTGCGATATTTTCTTCTCCGTCAGCACATACTCCGTGTTATTAATCAGCAGCTCTATCCTCTCATCTAAATCTTGTATGTGATGTCGCAGCTTAATGATGCTCTTCGTGTACGTCACGTCCATTTGAACGAATTCGACGTCCGCCGTGTTCGCGAACGTCTCCTGTATACTGTATCCGGCGGACGCATCTTCGGCCGTGAAATAGATTTTCCCCTTGTAAACGGAAGCGAGCCGCCTCAGCACGTGAAAGCCTAAATTACTCGCGGCGCCTACCACCAGGGCAACGTTAGTCATTACGTCTAAAATAATACTAGCGTTAAGCGCGGCTTTATCGCCGTTATCAGGGGCCAACGGATCCCGCGCCGCGTTATCAGGAAACTGCTCGGGCGAGATAAGTTTTCGTGCGGAGATACCGCTGAATTACTGTCTGACGCCTCTCCTTGACATGAATAATGATGCTGCGGATTATTCTGCTCTTCATAATCAACCGATCTTAATATATTAAAATGGTCATCGAGTATGTTGTATAAGTGATGTACCTATTGTTTTATATTCAATTACTTATAATAACTGTCATAGTATTTCAAGTTACAGGTAAGTTACCTTTTGAACCAAAACTGTTGTGAACTCCAAATCGGGCCTGGATTAAGATGGAGAGGATTACGGCGATAAAGTGGGTACGCGTGGAATGTTCGTGTAACTCGTATCAATAGAACATCGATTATGTTAACTGTAAACGATACAATATCGATAAGGAGTCCATTTAATCAGTTCTCTTCGACTCCTTTATCAGCTACCGGTGCGTGCCGCGTCTTAATGTCGCCAGTGTATTTATTTATTATCATCATATTTATCATATAAATAATATTTACAATTATAAATATGACCTAAATACTAAAACTGAATAGGTCTGATAATTACAACTACTGGCAGTGAACCTGTGTTGTTCCATACTGCGAACGGCTATCTTAGGGGACTAGACTTAATGTATTATTCCTCAAGTGGACTTGAGTGGTGCAATGTTCATCATCCTAAGCAGCGCCACCTTGGTTCGTCGCAGTTAATAGAAGTATTTGGTTAGTATTATGAAAAGCTCTGGGAACATAGAATGCAACATCCAGAATCGGATAACATCCGCGTGGCTACAATGGCGAGAAGTGACTGTTGTCTCCTGTGAATATCGAAGGATTAATCTATAAGACTATCATAACACTTGTCCTCTTATACGGCACTGAAACTTGGCTTGTTACTCAAAAGAACCTGCATACCATCCAAGTTGATGAAGTGATAATGCTGAGTAGGATGTTGTAAACCTCTCCCCCTTTTAAATAAATTGAATTATAAATAACTCTTAAGCAATATTTAGGATCTCATATAATCATAATTGACATGACCAGGATGATGCATACTATTCTTTTAACTATTATTAATGTTTATGTTTAATTAATTATAATCATTTGTGATCATCCGAATTAGGACTTTTTTCTACGTTGTTTATAGCAATATTCAGTTCTTTTAGGTTTATATAGAGGGATGAATATTTGTTAAGATAGTCTGATGCCGTTTGTGTGGTATATTTTATTGTTTATAATCCCCTCACGCTTGTAAAGGGCGAACATATCTTATTACGAGTTTACAATATTTATTGATTATTAAGACCCTGACCCAAGTGTTTAAGTTCGCATCCTGACATTTAAAGAAATGTAGGGTTAGCATACGGCTCCCGTAAACAGACCCCGCCGTATGCAGTGAGCGCCGACCAAACTTTGCGCCACTCCGAAACGGAGAGTTTAATTGGCCTCGGACCGCAGTCACTGCAAGGTTTACTGGCGAACCAGTAGAACGAGCACTCGGCTCATTGTTAGTGCGTAAGCACAAACTAATCAGATTGCGCATGGCAATGTGAGTAGGCATCTCACGAGATACAACTGTAACCAGGTATACAGTGTATGGTTAGTGCACATTAAAGGACGCATAAACGATATAATGGATACTCTGACCCAAAGATTAGTCCTTGTACGAGCCACCACCTTCATCAGCCAGGTGCACTTGCAGACGCATTGTAAGGTGTTGGAATTGACATCACCACCAACTACATAGTTAGCGCGGATCGCAATCCGCAGAGTGCATTCGAGAGCTCATAGCTCACTTCATAGGATGGCAAAGCGATTACATCGCAGCCTTGAGAGCTCGTACTTCCACCAGCAATCACCATACATGAACTAAATGCATATCTCCGCCAACCACTGCAGTGGATGTAGCCAACAAATATCAATGTTATTATGAGCCATCAGACATAGTCTTTGTCGTTGAGTAAAATGTTGTTTTGATCAAGTTTGTCTCGCCCCCCGACAACTCGCCACATATCTTACAACATGGGGAGCTATTGTTGCCTTCATTTGCAAAATTCATAAAATAGAGAGGGCAGACAGTCTGCAGCCCCGTCATCAGGGGACCCGACTTGGAAAAATCTAATAAGATAGTGTCAAATCATAATGCTAGGCGCAACCTTCAAAGGTGGTATTTAACCGAGTGATCGTCGGAGACGTCGTATCACTGAACTGCGACAGACATGCAATCAGTCGACTATCATCGGCGTACATCATCGTGAAAGTAGCACAAGACATCACAGCAGACATCAATATCTTGCGAAATTCCTCAACCAACCGAATCCATAGGACGCATCAGTTCAGTAACGGTGCAAACGTTACACTACGGCAAGACGCAATATCAATATTTGATAAGCATCGAGGCAGCAGCTCGCATCCGCTTCCGCTACCTCATAATGAATGCATCGACACAGTTCGAGTCGACTTTGGAATAAACAGATGTTATTAGACACAACGTGTCATGGCGGCAAGCCACTAAGACGCCGAGCATCCATGTATCATAGAGCGGAAGCCCTAAGACGTGGTTCTGAGTATTTCGATATCACCGAAGTGCCATCTAACACTCTTCTCGATCGGAGTATAATCCAGTAGTTATTTAAGTAACCACCAACTACACCCGGCTGGTATCTTACCTTCTCCAGCATCTTGATGTTGTATGTTAAATTCGCCATGCACCATTTCACACGGTTTCGAACCCGTATACTTTATAAATTCCATTTTTAAAGACCTCCACACTATTACTTTATCATACTATATCATAATACATTATTATTTACATTTTCATATGTTTCCGGGATTCGAACCGATATATCTTTTATAACTCATCACTAGAGACTTTCGCACTATTATACTTTTATAACTTTTCACCATACAATTAGTATTAGTATTATTATAGTAGGTATACTATACAGTACACCACCCTTATACATCTTTTCAGTATGTATTGGAGGTCAGTAACAATCTACAATCAATATTTCAATCAATTTGCACGCAGCAAATGTTTACATCGGACACGTACGCAGTACATGTCCGGCCGGAGCCCGTGTGTACGTAGGAGCGCGAGTACGCGTCTCCGCAGCGCGCGTTCACGTATACAGCCGGTCGATACACGAACAATTTCTTATTGCGTCCTTAGGGCGTTACGCGAACACCCAACTATTGGACTATAATTTTTTCACTTATTATAATTAATCTTTTTCAAATTTAACTTCTTTATATATGTTCGTATTTTAGTCATAGAATAAAGTTTGTTTAAAATATTTTTGTATAGTTTTATATTTTAGAGACGCATCTATTTCTCTTTAAACTTTCGCTAAATTATATTTTTACTTTATAAATTTAAATAAATTTTATTTGGACTATTTAAACGATTTTATTATTTAATATTTTTTTATAAAATCAGTAATCAGTTTTTATAAATTAATGTATTTCGTTACAATGTGTTGTGACTAGGCTCGAGAAAATAAGACAAGATGTGGGAAACTAGGCTGCGATGGTATGAACACGTGAAAATAAGACAAGACGACGTTGGCAACTTGTCCTTGGTCGAACGTTCACAGGCAGATCCAAAATAAGGTGGAAATTTGTAGTTCGAGGCACACGCGTGAGTGCTGATTGGCAATGATGTCGAGGACAGAGCGAATTGAAGAGGAAAAATAAGGAAAGCTGACCTCACTACCATATGGGATAATAGATAGGAAGAGAGAGAGAGAGAGAGAGATATATATGTATATAAAACTAGTATCAAGATATATAACTGCATTTCCATGAGCTACATTCAGGAGCATTGTTTTAAGGTTTTTAAGCTTTTTCATTATTTGCAGTAATTTTTTATATTTTTAGACTTTTAGTGATTTATTTAAAATATTTATAATTATTTTTTTGTAGCAAGTATAGCAAATTTGATCGGAACGTAGAGAGCAGTAAGGCGCGGCTGCAGATGCGACAATTTCGCGAGAACCAATAAATATTTATTATACCCTTTGACGGTGGCGGGGGTAACGTGTGGGTATGATGGGTCATGCCTTGGTGCTTGCTTTGAACCCTGATGTCTCCTATATCTTACACTATAATTTCTTTTTAAATAAGTCTACCACTAGAATATAGAAAATTACTACAGTAATTCTCTTGCCGAAGTATAGATGTACACTGATGGACATAAGCTTTCCCCCAATGATGACCACATACAGTCAGCATGGCTTTTGATACCGCCAGGCACTAGGAGCAGTCGTTTTTAGGTGTTCATATGGAGGATTTGAGCTACTTTCCACCACGCTGGCTCAGTGAGGGTTAGTGGGAGCCAGAGCTTTGTTTGTTGATTAGCAAGGTACACCACGAGCGGGTGAGGTTGGATTGGGTGCCGTGAGTTATTGTGCAGGACTCCTTCCACCCATGAAGTAAATCTAAGGTATTTCTCCAGTGCATATTCCCGCTAAGAAATAATGTTCAGCTGCTGTGTTCCGGTTTAAAAGACGCTGTAGTCATGCATTGTAGTTGATGAGATGATTTTTAATGCCCTAAACGTTATTTGGTGATGTTGTAAACGACTGGCCGTGCTGCTCATCTTCTATTATATACTACCTGTTCCACGTCCGCTTTGCTGGCGGTAACACTCCCGAAATTCACATTGGGGGTAACATTTCATAAAATCCGGTTTTAGCTGATCTTAACTTGGCAAAAGGTATTATTCCTACCAGATTCTAAGTTTGCAGGCCTTAGGATTCCGGAGATACCATGATGAGTCCGCATAGGTGGAAATCTCGTATGTATAACGTCTAGGTGTCTACTCCAGCTCTTATTCCCGCTGACAAACAGTTCTGTGCACATATTACTGTGGTTCGGTTTATGGGGCCCTTAAGCTAGTGAAATGACTGGGGTAATGCGACATAAAATCTAATGTCTCAAGGCGACGAGCACAATATACTGCAGTGTATATCAACTCAGTGCCATGTTCTTGCGGGCAAGCGTATCACTTACTATCAGGTGATCATTTCGTCGCTTCATTTCGAGGAGCATATCCTAGGAATATATGTTAGGTCGTAATTTGAAACGTCAGCTGGTCTAAACATACAATGGCGGGGCGGGCGGTGCCACGGGGCCGGATGTCCTGAACAAAGCTAATTAAGGAAACCTCCGTGCGGCCGGGTCAAAAGCGGTATGTGGCCAGATCGGAGATATCGGGACGTAATTTGACAGGATCCGCTATTATGGACACGTCAAAGGCGGGCCTGACATGCCTCCGCCGTAAGGTGCCTTCACACCGTGAGCTAAATTGTTGCTATATCTTCACTCTATCTCATAACCTGAAAATAACCTGGTGTTAGATGATAATGAGGCTGTGAATGGTGAACCGTTTTTAGGCACAATACTTTAGCTCTCATCCTCATTTTATCATATGAGTGTGGTGACCGACCTGGTTATGGAAAGGCGTATCATTTACCATCAGGTAACGTCAACATCCAGTTATTTTCGGCTCTCTCTCCTATCACTAAATCTGCTCAACGTGTGGAGAAATCGAACTTTGAACTTCTTAGTTACTAGGTAACAGCTGAGAGTGTAAAGGGTCGCGGAGAAGAACTTACGGGAAGTAAGGCAACCTCACCAGCTCGTGATGCACCCTGCTAATCAACAAACGAGGCCCTGGCTCCCGTCGACCCGTATTGGGCCAGCGTGATGGAAAATGGCCCAAATCTCTCCGTATGAACCTCTACATACAACAGCACCTAGTACCCAGCGGTACCGGAGGTCATGCTGACCGTATGTGGAGATCTTTAGGAAAGACCCATGTCCAGCAGTGGACCTCTATCGCCTGCTTCGAATTTGGTTTAACCAAGGCACATTCTTCAAGTACTTCTTTCACTGTTTAATTAATTTTTTTAGACTTTCTTCTCTCTGCTGGTGTTGGGCAGGGGTATCACCGCCGAACAGTAATGTGTAAACATTACTGTGTTCCGGATTGAAAGGCGCTGTAGCTAGTGTAATTACTGAGGTAACGAGACTCAGTATCTTACATCTAAGACGTGCGCAATGCGGTGCAGTGTATACCATCCTAAGTAGCGCCGCGTTGTTATGCAGGCGTATCACTTAACTTCAGGTGAACGTCACGGTCGATTCGTCGCCTTATTGATTTTGAAACGTTAATCCAGTTAGTTTAAAAGTTGATTCTACTATGACGAAAAGAACAATAGAGAGAGAGAGAGAGAGAGGGAACGCCTATGGAGTAATTAATTACAATCCTACAGAATATGAAGTTAGGTTCTGTATGTCAATTTCTAATACCACGTAGCTCATGCGTATTCCGATATACAAATCGGTGCTAACGTATGCCCACGCGTGGGCACATCAAGAGGTTGTTAAATGAACTGACTCGCGACTGTCGTCTCAAAGTGACTCCACTTAATTTCCCGCCCCACTGTCCCCGGCGCCGTTCAAAGGGCAAATTTATACTTTCACCCCCTACATAGTACGGCGGGAGTACAGGTTGGGTGCACACACCCCGTGGGTCCGATGCGACCCATAAATAGATACACTAATGGTTGTACTGTTGGTTCTTTTAGGTTTTAATTGTGAAATCTAGATTCTTCTGTTATACACGTTATATTCATTACTTGCGGATTTGTGATTAGACTGTTTAATTAGGAAACTGGTCGTATATAGAATGACATCGTGATAGGTCGTGATAATCGTGATAGAAGAAGGTTTTCAAAAAGCGTGGGATCGATCTCCGGCTTATCTTAAGCTTCCGGTGAAGGAAAATGTAGTAATATAGATGTCCTCCGAGAATGATGGCTTTTGTGGACATGTAATATCCACCTTGCATCTCTTGTGATAGACGGACCGCAGTCCCACTAGTGGGTAAATTAAGAAGGCTGTTTATTTATATGTGATTACGAATAAATTATCTGCTAATAGATTGTTAGGGCTCCTTGGTAACTGGTACGCCAGGTCATATTAAAAGCACTGGTTAAGATGCTCACTAGTAATTATCATCTATACATATGTTGTTGTGGTGTTGATGATGGTAAAGACTGTCTTAGTTGTTTCACCAGCTACGTTTGCTCCGCATCAGAAATCAGTGCTGGAGTACCTAGTTGAAATTGGTGTTATACTCTAGAAGTACTTAATATTGCTCAATACTTAATTCTTTTCAAAGATCTTGTTGAATTAAGAATGAATATATAAGAGGAATTCTGAAAGTTGTTCCGGTTATAAGACTGGAGAATGTGTGGATGGGTTGTGTGAAAGATGACATGTGTCAGATGAGTATGAGTTCAGATATGACGGCTGATAGAGGGACGTGGAAGAGAAGTACATACTGTGCCGACCCCACATAGCTGGGAAAAAGGCAGCAGGAAGAAGATCCTGTTGAACTAAGTTTGAAAATATACAAAGTATTTAATGTTCTGTACGTTATACTTGAAATAAACTTATTTATTACTTAATATATCAAGAAATACTTAAGCATTTTATTTATGTTTTAGTATTTCTCGTTATTTTAACGGGAAACTTTTCGCTATACTTAGCTCCTTATACTGTATATATTTTTTTTATCATCATTATCAGCCGATAGACGTCCGTTGCTGGACATAGGCCTACCTCAGAGATCTGAAGGAAAATGGGCTTTAAGCTACCACGCTAGCTCAGTGCGGGTTGGTGGGTTAGAGAGTGGGGGGAGGAAGCTATATAGACTCGGAATCGAATCGGTGAAATCGATTATAAGATTCATTAATATTTCTACCGTTAAGCTGATTTATTTTTATATCAGATCCGGAATATAGGACGTTAATGTAATGATTTGATGCGACGCGACGCGTAGCGTGAACGGGCTCAAAGGAAACGCGATATGAAAATACGTAATACCCACTGATGGGTTCATGGTTTGTTGGATTTGTTTATGAAGTTGTACGGAACTACTACCCCGCGCGTCCCTGGGCCGGTGTGCCGGGGGTCGGGGCCGGGGGTCGGTTGACCCTTGCAAATATCAATGTTGCTGCCGACCGTCGGGCCGGTGACCCTGTCCACTATTTGTACATTACCAAACTGAACGTTAATTGCTCCGGGAGATAACAACCCGGATAACATTATCCGTTAGCTAAAATATAGAATAACTATTTATTATTACAACCTAGTATTTTAATCGCATTCATTGTTGATGAATATCTGTATATATTTACGGGCTATTAGAGTAATGTGGTGTTGTGTAAACATTCTGACAAACGCTGCATTGTTAAGGCCCGCCGTATCTCTAACAGCCGATTTGTTATACGGGGCCCACTTATGTAGTATATTTGAGATGGTATCCATCCAATCAAATAGTTGCAAGTGCAGTGGAACTACGCATTGGACTATTCGAAACTATCTGGGTTCGAACCCCAATGTCCTAATTCTTACAGTGAAGAAAAATTTAAAAAAGCTTTTAAGGAATTGCGGCGATACATACCTGACATCTTCACCTGCTCGTGGTGGACCCTGTTAATCAACAAACGAGGCTCTGGCTCCCCGCATCAGGTCAGCGTGTTGAGTAATTGGCTCAAACCCCCCATATGAACTGCTTCATACAACAGTCTCTAGTGCCCAGCGGTACTAGAGGTCAAGCTGATTGTATGTGGAGATCTTTATGGGGGGCCTATGTCCAGTTGTGGACGTCTATCGGCTGATGATGACGAATGGTATTATAAAACAAGCTCGCTATTCCCAACAGTGGGAACATAAAACAGCTGTAGTAGAAAAATTTAGTTAGTGTTAGAGTTTTCAGGAATCGCATGGCTAGCTGTCACTCGTATGCTTATTGCTGTATTAGCTCTGTTGTCTTACTGATTTATAATACTATATGAGACTTATTTGACCATCAAAATTATGGTCAATTCTTGGGCAATTGTTTGGGTATATATATATATAAGATAAATATGTCTTTCCGTTTGTTAAAATCTACGTTACGAGTGTCCGAGTGTCCGAGTGTCGGCAGCGCTTGCACCGCACGGGCGAGCCGCCGATGTATGCATTTAAATCGAATATTACAAAATGTACGTTTACTAACATCGAGTTATATTCGACATTAGTTTACTGTAATGCAGTAGTTTGATAGTTCAGTTACACGCTCCATAAATCTGAAGTTCACATGCGAAACTCTCGTCTCCATAAATCTGAAATTGACATCAAAATACACTTTTCAATATGAGCTACAGCGATTGATATAGCTGACTTGGTTGTTCAAAGATTCCTGATCTGACTGGTACATGGACCCTTGGGGGCAGACGGGATTCTATCAGAGGTATGTGAATATTACACTGTGTACTGAGGAGTGACAGTTAACTTGTATAAACATTATCATAATATATTACACCCATGAGATACACTTAGTACCACAAGGATCGGAATTTGGTCAGCTAAAGAAGAGTCACAAATTTCTTCCCCCGAAAGGAGTTGCGGGGGTGTTACGGCCAGCAAAGCGGATGTAGAATAACTAGTTTTCTGTACATTATAATTCTAGTGGCGTAGAGGTTATTCGCTTTTTTGGTAAGATTGAGGATTAGTTCAATACCTATTCTCAGCCAATATACATCCACTGCTGGACATAAGCCTCCTCCAAAGATTCCCACATCGATCGGTCCTGCGCTACCTGCATCGCTGGCCACTAGGATTTGTCATTTGTAGGGCTTCATACGGAGGGGTTTGGGCCATTTCCCAACATGAACGCATAATACGGATTGGTGGGCGCTAAACCCTCGTCTGTTGATAAGCAGGATGCACCACTAGCAGGTGAGGTTGGCTTGGATCCCGTGAGTTGTTACGCGCGACCCCTTACATCCCTTCCTGGACGATATGTGAAGCTGGCATAGTCTATTGCCAATCTGCCGCCAGGATTATTGAAGTTCAGTAGAGGTACCTATGAGAGTAAAAGCTCAACCATCTTCAGCTTGATTGTCAGTTTATGGTAACCATTGTAGATAAAGATCTGTAAAGAAGACTTATCAAGAGGAACGAAATTGCCTACCTGTCAGCTGCGGTGCTCGAGTCTGGTGATTTATACGGCACTTAAAAAAAAAAATCTCCGCGCTGTCTGCTGCCGCCGCTGAACAGCTAATTCCTCAACAGCCGTGATGTATGAAGCTTAACATACCATGTAACACGTTTTGTGAAAACCGGTACAGAGAGAAAGAGCTTCGTTCATTCATCACTTACTATGTGATGAACGTCCTGATGGTCTCATCGCTTTGTAGAAAAAATCTCTCTTTTACTTGATAATTACTGGATAGATCTAATTAACTGGTGATAGGAGGTTTCAGCGGCTGAAGACCATCGAACTACGACTGCAGATGCTACTTCAAACAGTAGTGAGGCAGAACTTGTCGTTCTCACCATAGCTTCATCATCAGGCGATATATGTCCACCGCTGGACTTAAGCCTCTTGCAAATATCTCTACAAAGTGCATTGAGGGGAATTGGGATTTAGTCGACAATGCTGGCCCAGTGCGGGTTAGTGGGTTGTCAGAGCCTCGTCTGTTATTCATCAGGGTGCACAGCGGGCAGGTCAGGTTGACTTGGACTCCGTAAGATGTTGGGCGGAACCCCATAACAAACAATTCAACCGACTATATCTGTCATCGTTTACATTGTTGTTTTCCGGATGTAGGTTGTATGCCGTTGTGTGAACTTCTAAAATCAATGTGGAACCGCGCTGACCTGCAGCGGCTTCCATCAGTTCTTTGCGTAGAAGGCAATAGAGTTTATGAATAAATTCCATCGAAGGTCGTAGCACCGCCTTAACGGGAACAATAATTCCGTAGCTCGCCACCGAAAATGTTAATCGAGAAATTTTCCCACCACTAAGTGCGGAAACTGTGCCGTGGGCTTTAGCCAAGTTTAGGAATTTAATAATTAAAGTATTTACACAGGCCCAACTTAACGTATAAGCTGTGCTTCATGCGGGGTGCAATGTGAAATTTAAACTTTAACTTACATAGTACCAGCATCACTCTTCGTATTATCAATTTCACCATTTAGATAGGTGCTGTCGTCAAAGACTGTTTAATTTAAAATCTAGACTTCATTACAGCGAGTAATACGAAGCAGTGTAAACATTCTAATTAGAGCTATACTGTAGCACCAGGTGGAACTGCTCATCAGGTAATTTAACTTGAAAATGTGCTAAATGTAAATTGTTAATCGCTCTTTCACACGGCGGTGAAGTTAGCGGCAGCTTTAAAGTTTATAACTAATTACTTAACCGTAACCGGAAGTGCACTCGTCGCGCGAATACTAGTTGATGCGGCAAAGAAAATATTCATTTATGTTTTAATTACTTCGCGCTGCAAGATGAAATGAGGAATGGAGTTGGTAATCGTGTTTGAAGGCTTTCCGAATGCCTTCAATTCGGTTTGTTTGGTGTAACGACGACACACGGGCTGTTTGAAACTCTATCGTAGTCTTAGACTCTAATTAATAAAGACCAGGTCTTCACTTACCTTTATGGGCATCGTTTGATCTAAGCATCATAGCGGTCGCGATGGCAACCGATCTGTGAGGCTTATATTCAGAAATTGACAATGCAGTGAAATAATGATGACGACTAATATCAAAATCGTCTGGTCCTTTCGTCTATCCTGAATTTCATGCAAAATTGCTTTTAACAGATTACAACCCTCAGGGTGACACATTAATATAGAAATATTTTAAACGTATTGATATCTATATAAACTTTGATACGTTTATTCTATAAGAAGCCGTCTCCATCATTGCCACTAAACCTTTGGATGATAAATTATAGTGCTTTCTTCTTTTTAAAGGTGTTCGTCTGGTGGTAAGTACGCCGACCATCTACCTAGTCCTGTCATAAGTTCTGTTACAAATGAAAATGTCTTTTTTTTTTAATGAACTACTGTAATATTATTACAATGTATATAACTACACATTCATTAGTATCAGCAAACGATAACAACAATATTCTATTAGAAATGGCCACCTTTGGCCTTTACACAGGCCTTTACTGTGTGTGGCCACGTGTCACGAATCTATGGATTGACGCACTGTCTCCAAGGGAAACTTACACCACCACCACTACCACCGCCACTGCTTACGGTTTGCTACAAAGATATTTTAAGAGACTCAATGTCGCCGCGTCGTTTAGAGCAGCAGCAGGCTATGTCCTCTAAAACTGACCGTAATTTGAAGTCTAAAGGGTTGAGGTCTGGGCTAGATGAAGGTCAGTCTTCAGCTCTTATAAAGTTCCGGAATATTGGATTCAAGCCAGGCCTGGCTAGTTCGTGCCATGTGACCAGTGTACCAGGTGCAGTCCTGGAAAGTCCACGGCATATTTTTAAAAAGTGTATTGCTGAGAGGTTCCACAACATGATCCAAGACTGTATCTTGATACACTTTGGCTGAGGTTTTCACTCCTTTTTCACAAAAATGTAGTTTTGTGACTCCTTGATAAGACACGCCCCACCAAACCATCACTGACGCAGGATCATGACCACGTTGTACCTTTCCGACTTGAACACTTGCGCAGCTTCTTCAGAGCTGTAAGCGTACACTTTATCATTTTGCTTATTGCAGTGTTCAGTGTTCTTCAGCAGTGAAAATGTCATGATCAGTAAACAGGATGTTTCTGTGCCTTTCACCTGCCTGTTGTATCGGGACAGAAGGCGTTTTGATAGATACACTCTCTTTAATTGTAAAGATTGATTTAGAGCATGTCCTGTATATCCACGATGTGCGCCGAGCACCGAGCTTCAGGTCTTGGTTTATAATACGCGATACGCGACAGAGTCCTAGCGGGAAACTTCGTTTCTCGCGATAAGATTTTTTGCAGTTCTAACAGCACGCGGCCGCCCCTATATATTCTGGTCTTCTGGACAGAGGAAGTGTTGTTGTATCTGTTGATAGTACGATACACGAACACACGGCTGATAGCAAGCTTTAGAAGTGTCTGGTATATGAGCGAGCGGAGCGGCTCCGTACCCACTTTGTGCAAGGAGATCACTGCAATACTATTTACTTTAATACCCCCACCCCATTACATAGTTGTAATTTGATAATAAACACGAAAAAATATGTGAAACGGCGTAAAAGCGAAATAAGTTTTTAAAATAATATACGTGTTCCAAATTCAAAATAATTAAAAAATTGGAAAAAAGTTATATGTATATTATACGTATGTTTATGATTAGACTAGTTATATCTGTTCATGACAATAATCTGTTTGTTAGGATGCTTACACAGCACTACTCTTGACAAGTTATATTAAGTCTCCCGTTCTTCACAGCACTAGCTACAGCGTCCTTGAAACTGGAACGCTATAATATTGCCGTAGTGATCGTTGACGGCAGACATCGGCCTAGTGGCGGTACATACCTGAACTGTCTCCATCCTCTCGCCACCATCAGGTTGCTATCGTAGAGCTTTAGTACAAAGTACGCGTGTCTATTCAGCCGAGCTGAATGTAGCGCGTTCTGTTTGTGCATTATTTTTGTTTCGCTTCCCCCTCGTTAAGTCTGTTTGTTTTGAATCTTGTTACTCGGGAACATCTCGCTCCACTCCAGGCCCGTGTCCATAAAAATACAGACAGACAACACATGAGACGGTGTTTGTTTTGTGCGCTTAGGTGCTTCCGAAGTATTGGGAGGAAGGAATATATATACAATACAAACGGAAATACAGATCCAGGTGGAATGAGGTCAAATAAAAATGAATACGTTATACGTGTTATACATATTTGAGTTAGCTGCTCTTTGAAAATAAATAATGCTGGTTATATAATGCATCAACGTGATGCTGAGTCACGAGCGGAACGCCTAACAGATGGGCTGACCAGGTAAAAGCGGCAGTAAATGGCACATCATCCTTACCACTATATGAACGCACTGGGAAGGCGGCCATCAGGGACGAATGGTGAGGTGTTGTTAAGCTTGCGACCAGTATCTGAACTGATGACCACGACTACTCTGTCAAGAGTGATACCGATGAAGAAGAAGAAGGTATGGTTTCTGTTGGTTTTAATCGTGATTAAATTATATTGATGTTAGTCTGCAGAAAGTTTCGCAAAAGGATTTCTATGTGTTAAGCTGTAACTGTAAATGATGCTGGAAAGATTAGATTTTCCAGAGACTATTAGAACTAAAACTTAAAGTTTTTTAAAGTATATCGCTTCTTAGTGCATATGCATAACCTATATAATTAATTACTAACTAAAATATTTCAAAAGATGTTCAACCTCAAAGAATCTTTGACAGATAAATCTCTTCTCAGAAATTGTACTTGTTATGTATACAACCTTTAGAGGAGGATATACTCGTAAGAAGAATTTGACATGATCTTTAGCTCATTAGCATCCTTTTTATCATCCACCACATAAGTAATTAAAACGGTATCATTGGGAGGTGTTCCTTGTTAAGTTCTTCACCCCCAATGCTTTTATTGAGAAACAAGTTACGAACACAGAAAGCTACTGTTTGTGTGCTGCACCAAAGCCAGCACAAAGCGAACACATTTCCGTCCGACACGTTAAATGTTATACATTTTTAATCTGTTAGAGTGAAGTGCAGTTCAGCCCGGCAGGATAGTTGTTTGAGCAGCAGCTCCCCTGAATCCTGTCGTTCTTTTGCTTTTGATAAAATTTCCGACAACTTTCGCAGCGGATCGCGAATTGTTGTTTGACGTTGAAACTAAAACTTTCCCGCGTACGGTTCCAAACGTTCCTCCAGGATTATTACGTGTATTTAATTTTCCAGCATCCCTTGCATCTTACGTTTCATAGAAGAAGTTGGTGCTTGCTGTTTTGTCCATTGTAAATGCGATGCAATCAATTCATGAATTGTAGGAGACGAGAGACGCGAACAAATTTTGTGATGAACTCCGAAATCTTGAGAAAGCTCTTCAGTCTTAGGAACAGCGTTTGATAACGTTCTTCAATATATAGTCATGGTGGATTGTGACCATTAATCCTTGTGAAAGAAAACCTCGGAAACCTTCTATAGAAACGTGTAATGGTTGATCTATACACCATGTGCACATTATTGGTTTGTGATTCAATTTATTATCAATGGTCGCGAGATTAAAATCGATATCCCTCAATTATCTAATCAATAATCTCCCCACACAAATGGAAATGTTTAAATCTCGTAGTTAATGGGAATATTGATAAGGTTGGCGCAGATGAAATGAAATTATTTCATCATAATATTCACGACGATATGATCTCAATTAATTTGGTTATATCGTTTATAATATACGTTTACTGGCGGTAGGTCTTTGTTAGAGATCACGAAGGTAACGTTACAGGTATTTACATTAATAAAAATTATCAAATTATATCATAATATAGAGCTAATTTTATCCTGGGAATTGCTCGTGTTGATTTTCTCTATGTATCATCTGATAGCATCCGCTACGAGTTACCGGATGAACGTAGCCGCTACGTAATGCACTCATTGTGATGAGCTCAGTAAAACCTTCATCATGATTGTTATCGTCAGCCGATAGTCCACTGCTGGACGAAGGCTTTACCCAAATATGTCCAACCCTCGCTGTATTTGCATATAGTCAGCGGCCGGATGTGGGTCGGCGGCGCGGTGCGCGGGAGGGAGTGCCAACATTTTTCATCGCAGAGTTTCTTAAAACTTTCTTTCTTCTCCACTTCAGAGATTTCTTTTAGCTTTGAAAGTTTCCTTAATGCAAAATTATTTCACTTCGTATTCTGTCGTTTAATTTTTTTTTCGCGTTGTGTAATTAAAAGTTTGTGCGCGAGCTTTCCGGGAGGAGACTTTTGGTGTGTGATTGTTTTTTAAGTTATTTTTTCGATGTAATTGATTTGGTGTGAATTTAATCATGATTCATGTGACTTTAAAGAAAAGTTGATCAATGTAAATTTTTAACACCATTGTTTTTTTTTTAATTAAATAAGATTTGACCTTAATTTAATGTGTTACGTTTAACAAAGACGCAATGGATGAGGAAGCGAGCTGGTCGGAAAAAATTCTGCTCCCACATGTTGTTTTCGTGATAGATATACAACGGGGTAGTAGAGAGTTCATAAAAATTCTATTATGACCAATCAAACTGGAATGCACCTCTGTTACAGGGCAAGTGCTCAGCCAATGCTTTGGCGGAAGTGATATGGTTAACTATATATTTAATCGGCATCATTCTCAGCCCATAATAATGTGGGCGTCACAAAGACGTCCGTACAGTGCGCTCCAGTGCAACTACATCTAGCGGTCGACCGCGTCTACCGGTTATACATTACACAAACATAGGGGTTCATAACAATCACCATGGTAACGCGCATACATTTGTATCGGTAGCCGCAGGCAATAATAACATAATAATTCGCCGCAGTGAGGCATGTCGGCTCATTTGGCGCGTCGTTGGCGTGACTATTGCGGACGCTGATAATGTAGCGGCGGTCTCGTAATCGGCCCGGACCGAAGCTATTTCAGTTATTCAACAAGCTGATAAACGCATACCTGAACTGCATGCCCCTAGCACACCCGGACAGTCACATTAGTCTACAGTTCTTCTGATAGCTAGGTTTAACTGCTGATAGATATATATAGCTATAGATCGCCTTCTAACGCCGAAGAGGTTATATTGATATACCTGTTTACTGTCAATAAGTGTACACGATTAGATGAACGTTTCAGCTAGTTGTATTACTGTGGTAATAGGATTTAACACCGTGTTTGTTAAGGAGACGACACCAACAAGAAATTGTAAAGAAATTGGTTATTTCTTTTGTTGGCTTTTAGGTTCTATCTTAATCTTTAACTAAGACCCTTTTAACCGAGTTCTTATCCGGTATTTATAAAGCTTTGACCTAGGTGGACTTTTTTAGGTTGAAATCGAATCAGATTTTAAGTTTGTCCTAACGCATTCATGCGTCAGTTTACGAGTTTAATAGAAATCTGTAAAGCACTGTACTTCGCACACTAATGGTAATAGACACAAAGAAACAATTACTGGTAATAATCCTCTACAACACGGCAAACAATAAACGCTGCACTGTTATAGTTTCGAATAGTGATACTGTTTCAAAACTATAAACCGCTACTGCAAGTGCAAGATGCATATTGTATTGTTTGCTGTATCTTAATAGTAATAGCCGTTGCATAGAAAATATTATACGCTTTATGTGTACGCAGGCATTATTTTGATTAGTCTATACATTAATATACTAAGGACTAATACTTGAATTAATTTAAAATTAAGTTAAATGGAAACGACAATAAAACAGATCACATCGCGATCATAGCTAGGATTGTCATCGATTTGAACTCTTAAGCTCTGTTTCAGAAGTACTAGGTTTAAGCTACTACAAGCCAGAGGATATCTTAAGACCTATAAAGCTTACAGGAATAAAAACGAGAGACCAGTAACCAGTAAAAGTTTTAAATTTATCACAAGTGAAAAATGCGTATAGATAAGACTGTGTGTTTGGTCTCTAGTGTCCTGTTGTCACGGAACGGAAGTCTGTACAGTAACAATAGAGAAACGAGTGTATTATTTTATATTGTATGATTGTGAGATATAGATTAAAGCAAAGATTAAACAGGACAAGCCTTTGGAAAAGCTCCGCGCTAAAGCTTTAAGCGGTCAACGTCATAGTATTTTTAATCTGCGCCCGTCAAAGGAAGCGCAAAGTCTGGATAGTTGTTTAATTAAGTTGACTGAAATCCTCCACCATTTTTCCTTTTGATAATGTCCAAGGAATCTTACCATAAAGGGGAGTAGAGTTAGTGGTTTTTTTTCTTTTTTTTTCCGTGGACGGTTTCAACTATGAAGAAATCTTGAAATTGTGGGCGCTCTCTACGCTGATACTAACCGAGGTTTCAAGTAGAACTAATCAGAAGTAACCATCTATGTATAACATGATAACTTAACAAAATTTGTGCTTTAATTAACAATAAATATATTTAATAATAACAATATATTTATTGTGTCGCTGTTAACAAAGAGTAATTGTTTTTAATGACTTAAATATTCATGTTTACTTACACCGAAACCGATGTAGTGATAACAAGTTGTTTGATAACTAAGTTGATAACGAACAGAAGGTTAAAATAAACGTTTTATTTTCTATTAAAGGAAGATCAATCTCTTATTTTACTTCTCTTAATGTGACAACTTATTACTAAGTTTATATAATTTTTGTTACCTTTACAATCAAAGTTATCATTTAAATCAGAACATGTATATTGATGTCTTAAGAGCATCGTCAGGTTTTGGACTTGCACTGACTAAAGTCCATGATGTTCATTGTAGGTCGATGGGGTAATGATGCCAAAATTATTTATAGAAATCATTAGTATGAAAAAAATGTATTTTTAGTTATGTTTAAACAACAATAAATTAGTAAGAACTTGCGTACTAATGCAGGTTATTTTATTATTCAATATGATGACAGACCTTCACTCAACGCCTGTTTCAATATATATATACTACAGTATAAATCAATAAAGTATATAACTTTTTACTACACTATGATCACTATATCCTTCCTGCCCCCCCAGGACTAATTGGATGTAGCTCCTTTTGTTAGGTGTTGTATTAAAACAGAAACAAACACAACTGGCGATATTGAGATGAATTTGATTGAGAATCTTCTCTCGGCCTTTTAACAACTACAATGTTCTCGAAAGGGATTCCTCTGCAGTTCAGTTCTTTATGCAGTAACAATTTTTCTTACTGAGCAGTAGTAACTTAAAACAATTATTTCCACATTAAGGAATGTATAGCTATTAATATACTGCTCTATAGAATTGTTTCCTTTTAAGCTGTAATGTGTGAATTTATGTTAGCTGAAAAAAGCTACGTTTGTATTCATCAGTTTACCAATTTTTCGATGAGGGATGCTTACCCCCTGTAAAAATCTATAAAATGCTTAATAAATATTTTAATCAGTGTCATTCGATACTGTACATTGATCTGAACTTCAAAAGTAAATGAAAAGAAGTCTTCGCTTAAAGAATTCTTTCTACACGACCCAATCACTTAATGCGAACTTAGTTTGCTTTTAAGCTCAGATTTCTTGCAAGCTGTGTAATGAGATTTAATTTTTTTTATATTCTGTGTTCTAATTTAATCTATCTGAGCTTCTAAAGTTGCAGGTGAACCTGATCCAGAGATCTCTCTACTTTTTAATTTAGGCTTCCGACGGTGCCTCAAAGATCTCTTTCGTCTCCATCTTGCCAGTCAGTTCTTCGACTATCGAGACGTCTCTTTCAGGTTCACAAAGATCCTAATTATGATCTTTGATGTGCTGTCAGATATTTTGCTATATACAGGTGAGAGTCGACAGCTTCTGTTGTGTGATGAGGATAGTGTGAGTGCAGTGTGTATCACCCTCAGCATGTCCATTATTAGGAGAATAATAAGAAAGCGAATAGTATTCGGGGGTGTAAGGGTTCCTTCACAACGCCTCACGGGATCTAAGCCAACCTCATCTGCTCGTAGTGCACCTTGATAATCAACAAACGAGGCTCTGGATCCCGCCAATCCACATTGAGCCCGTGTGGTAAGTAAATGAGCCACAACTTTGGGTGGGGCCTATGTTCAGGGGTGGACGTCTATGGGCTGACGATGACAATGACGATGAATAGTATTCAAGAAGTACTTTGTTAACATTATAATATTTGCATTATGGAAAGAAAACTGGAAAGAGCTGGAGCGGAATACTTTTAAAACCTCCCCGGGCCGCTTCGATGGCACGGCGCGTTAAAACGGGCCCCGGACAACTTTTCACTTAATCAACTCCTGGATCCCTCAATATGTTAAACTTTAACGGACCCGCCGTGGGTAAACAAGTTGATGTTTTAAGTTCACTTACTTACGGATGCCTCCGAACGAGAACTGACGCGCAAGTCTAGGTCTTGAACTTATTGATTCCTCTAGCAAAATGTTTTACACCCCCGGAAGGGTTGTTTAAACCTGTCTGATTAGTTACTATGATTATATTGTTGACATGTTTTGTTTAAAAATATTAGCTTATACACCAGATGAACTGTGGTGGTGGGTTTCGTCTTCAGGACGTTTGTAATTGAATGATTTTTTTTCTTTTTCAGATACATGTCTTGCGCTGGATTCATACGCTATGCTATCTGTAACACGTGAGTACTGTGTTTCCATTTACTCATCCTTCTCTTATTATCTTTAAGTTTAAGGTCAGAACTTAACTTAAAAAGTCAAGTTACAACTGTCGAATATTTCTTCTGTGTAATAACGAGATTATGTCAAATTTATCAAAAAAACCAGACATTTCCTGAGACTCGAAAAAATTTTAGACCAGTATTTTAAATTAGTCTAGCTGATGTACTTCAAGTCTTATTAATACTCGGCTCTTCTTAATTTGTATTGGTTTTTAACAGCATCTTGTATCTAATGATCTAAATATTAAATGTAGACTTTAATATTGTACCTTTTTATCGTGGAGGAAATCTTCTTAAAAGCTACCTTGCTTCTGAGGAGAAGACAAGGTTATGTAGGGCTTCTACCTTCTAAAATCCCCTCAATGGTCTCCGTCAGTCCATTAGGAGGAGCTCTGGGATCTTATGCACTCTGGCTAAAACATTCCACGGAAAGGCAAGCCCTCAGCACTCACACTGTGCTGCGGCAAATACAAGACCTCCACCTAAAGCTCGCTTCTTCAGCCTTGAGGACCTTGAATACCTTAGTCCTATTCTTAATAGACCGAGACTACAGGGCTTTTAATATTGTACCTAGGTACGGAGCTTTCTATTATTCTTGTCTATTATCTTGTTTAATTATTTATCAAAGTTTTTGTTTGTTTGTTAGCCTATCACATTAAACACGATGAAATATTCAGCTTATAATACGGTTTTATTAAAAAACTTGTACCTAAGAGGGTGTAAAAAAGGATGTTAAGTTCGGCGCATTTTAGGCAAGAATCTAGTGGCCGTGTCACTGTTATGGATGTAAAGCTGGAGGCGTTAAACTCACAGCACTGCCCTTTTCGTTTAGGTAAAGTGCGTATATATATTGTAAATTAATTTCGATGGTCACACTTGTAATTCTAAGAGGGTAAATCAGGGGGATGGTGGGCATTTAAAAAGAATCTGCCGTTACAAAAGTGCGCTGGGGAAAATTCTTAAACAGTTCAAACAGCTAATGAATCGACGTTTGTCGAGTCACGGCTGAGGCGCCGCGGGGTGGACGGCGCCGGGGTTGGGGGCTGGCGGTGGATTTGTGAAAAATCAAAACTCGTAGTTGATTGCGGCGCGGGTAGCGGTAAATATTTGTTCTCTAAAACGAAGCGGCGGTAAGACAGAATTTTTTTTTATGCTCCGCTCGATCTCACGTCGGATTTCATTTTGCTTGTTGGAGTGAAGACCGTATTAATTTAATGAGTACGAGAAGATGATCAGAACTGGAGATGTCGGGATCACGCAGGCCATTAACTCCAACCCTAAAGTGTTGCCGGAAGTTGACTCTCTGTGTAAACTGTTTCTTTACTATATAAAATCACTAGTAAAATATCTCTCTTACTGTTGATCTTAAAGTATCATCAAGTTAAATAGTATTCCAATTTTCAAGGATAATACATCTCATCTCCCAATTCGAGAATCTCTTTGAAATTCTAAGTAGCGCTTTAATGTAGTAAGCAGACGCTTCATATTAAAAAATGTATTTTAACCGTTAACTTAATGTAAAACTTTTCTTAACTTCACCAAGTAGCCCGTGGTGGTGTACCGCAGGTGTCTCGTGGAGTAGTTTACAAAGAATAATTATCTTGATCTATCTGTTTGTTAACTGAAGTCATCTTACACGACGCGCGTCCGGTGTTTTCTTTGCTTTACCGTTAGTTTATAAGAATATAACGAATATAATTTAACATAACTTCCGTTTAAAGCTTTTATATTAACAGACGCTCGTTTCAATTATTTATTAATACACAAGTTAAGCTTATAAGTAACTAAGATAAGTCCAACACATACAATACTAGTTAAGTATCAGAAATTTGTTCCTGATAGTAATATATTAAATATATCTATATATATATATATAATGTCAATGGGTTTGTTTGTTCGTCGATCACGTGAAAATTAGTGAACGTATCGACACGAGATCACGAGCATTCGACGCGGAATGATCTATAGATGGTTACAGGTTTTTTATTTGTTGAATTCCATCGATCCATCGTCATTTTATTTTCAACTAACTTTAATAATTATCTTAATTAGGTATTATTTATGCGGTTGCTATAGTAACGGTGGCTATAAAAATTCATCTGCAGTTTCGGTTGCTCTCGAAAAATATTTCAACCAGCAAAGCAGGTGGGTTTAAATAAATAAAAATAACTATATTTTCTTGTTATGTAAGAATTACTTAACACAAAGTATTAAGTTATGGTGAAAGCATAAGGAGCTTCAGCTCATGATGACCACGACCGCAGTTCTTATCATTAGGGTTTCTTTATAACCTATGTAATAATTGAAGTATTAAGCAATATACGCTTTAGAAGCCTTTAAAATATTTATTGTTATGAAATTGTTTTGTTCTGAAACTTGGATTTCGTTCCACCAGCTGTGCACCTGAATGAGAAGCTTTAGAAGTTCAGGAGTTCCTTTTAAATAAAATATCACAATAGAATGTAGACTATCAGTCTCCGAGCAATCGGTTGCGGTCCATTCTGTTCCGAGTGAGAGAATCGAACCTGAAGCCGTACGGAAGTGGACTCGCCGCGGCCCCACAGCATATTTCATCTGTGTTTCACTTTACAGACGTTTTAATCTAAAACTGATCTATAAGATTTTTTTTATATTCTGTTAAACGAGATGAACGGGATATTCACTCGATAGTAAGTGATACACGCCCATAACAATGTGATGCTAGGTCGAATGATATATAAAGCACCACATTGCGCTCGCCGTCTGAGGCATAACATGTTGTTTCGTAACTATAGTAATGCCACTACCTACAGCGTCCTTCAAACCGGAACACGGTCTTTGTTGACGGAGACACATTGTGTTCCGGTTTGAAGGTGGTGTATTTACTGGTGTAACGAGACCACTTACGTCTCTATATCGTCTGTATCTCGTGTATATCATCATAACTAGCGCCAAGTTATTAAGTATCACTTACTATCAGGTGAATGTCCCGGTTCTCTCGTCTCTTAATCGTGTAAAAGATTTTTTTTCATGAGTTTTTTTTTCTATGTGATTAAGCAACCAGGCGAGAGGCACAGCTTCACATGATGCTAAATGATACGCCCTTAACAACGTGGCTCTAGTTAAGATGATATATACTACATCATATTGTGCTCATCGTCTAGGACATAAGATGTTGAGTCTCGTTACCTCGGTAATAAAATTAGCTACAGCGTCCTTCAAACCGGAATACAGTAATGTGTGCACAGTACTGTTTATCGGATGCAATAGACGCTGTGGTTGCAGCTACCTAGAAGATCTGTGGCAACAGAGACCTACCACCAGTAAGAAATTTTTAAATCTACTTTAAAAATGAGGTATATTATATTATAATTATAGTAACATAAGTGACATAACTTAGAAACTTAAGAAAAAGTCTTTTTAACTTCATTTCAAAAATATTTTCCGTAACTTGATCGTAGTGTATATAAGAAGCTTAGTTTTTAATATGTTGGTTATAAGAGAGCTTTATGAATTATTCGTACAGAAATTTCGTCTGCAGTACACCGGATGTGCTTTAAACGCTTTCAGATTTAAGGGTAGTGAACGTGAAGGTCGTGCACCTGCGCCCGACGTACGCGGCGCGCTTGCGGTATTACAGCGCCGCTTCCGGTTCCCGCGCGCGTACAACCCGTTCATAGTGATGCCGTAGCAACCGTTGCAGTTAAGGCTTTATTTTTTAATTGGTGTAACCGGAAATATCATCATCACCGTCAGCCGATAGACGTTCACTGTTGGACACAGGCCTCTCCCAAAAGTCTGCACATCAATTGGTTCTGCGCTGCTCGCAACCAGATCCACAACCTTCACCAGATCGTCGGACCACCTACTGAGGGGCCTTTTTTTATTTGTTTTTTTTTTTTTTAGGGGGGGTTTGCAATCTTCGGGAGATACCCTGCTTCTGGGGAGAGGGTTCAAGGTTATGTGAGATTCTGCGACATACTAAAACCCCCTCGGTGGTCTGCATCAGTGCATTCGAAGAGGCTCCGGGATCTCTTATAGAATGCACCGGTGCTCTTCTACACTTTGTGTTACTCTTCTCTGAGAAAAAGCCTAACCCTCCTAGGCACCAACGCTGAACCATATGCTGTTCCACGCAGGTTCACTTGTAAATCGATAAGGGCTGACACCCTCAAGGCCCGCGAAACTCCTAGATCCTTTAAGTCGCCTACTACGACAAACAGGGCTTACCTTAGTCCTATTCTTACTAGCCGAGCAACAAAGACATATCTTCAGAATAGATGCTTTATTTATCCAGATCTACAGGATTTTTAGATCTTATTGAAGTGGTTATAGGTTGTAAATGTGTTTCGGACCTTGACCTCACCACGTGCCTACCGGGAGATCTTCTTACTGCCAGCGACAGTAAGTATTACTGTTTAAGTTAAAGAATAATGTTCGTAATGAACACGATACGTTTGTGATGAAATAGCGAAATAATTTTTCTCCCCCAGCGTGCGGTTTTGGGTTTGATTCGTGAAATGCGGTCGTTATACCCTCGTCCCCTGTCACCCTGTCACCCTCAAGCAGCGCGGCGCTACCTCCGCGGCTACCCCGCAGCCGCCGAGCTGGACTAACAACCCGACAGGAGGACGTCAATTTATACTTGAATTATGTTTTATTTCTACAAACGTGTAGATTGTTTGTTGGGACCAGTTGATGTGGGGATCTTTGGGGGAGTGGACGTCTATCGGATGATGATGATGATATATTATTTAAAAATCGACTTGAACCGGAAGTTCAGCTGGTGGTTTACCAGTTTACTATATATATATATCTGCTCATATCGATTGTTAGTTAGTTATGTAACATCGAAGTAGGTAAGTCTCTTGTCGGAGACCGTCTAGGTACCACCGCAGCGAGTCTTGCAGCCGACGGACATTACCGTGTTCCGGTTTAAAGGACGCTGCAGCTAGATATTGAGCACAATGCGGTGCAGTGTATATCAACCTAATATATCGCTTCATCGGGCTAAAAAAAACATAATTACAACTTACTAGTTTAGTTTATTTAGATGTAGTTAATTAAGCAATGTGTTAAGTAAACATCTTATCTATTAAATGGCTTCATCATTGACCGGCGTATCACTTAGTATTATTTAAATATCCTCTGGATGCTTTAAGTGATCTTGTCTACACTTATATGCTGTACCATCCACATCTCAGCTCACCATCAGGTAGGATCATACGAATGGTCTGAACTATGTGGTTTCTACTAGTGGCAAGTATTCCCTGTGGAGACTGGCTAGGTTATGAAAGAGCTAGCATGGCAGTAGATAGGATGCAGACTCCACATGCTTATCGCTTAGATTTAACTTAAGCCTCATTCCGTTAGTTATTTACCTAGCAATAGCGTCGTTTAAACCGGAATAGGGTAGTAATAGCATACTGCTATCTTGCTGCAACGCTGACCCGACGCGGATTGATGGGAACCAGAGCCTCGTTTGTTGATTACCAGGGTGCGCCACGAGCAAGTGATGCTGGCTTGGATCCCGTGAGTGGTTCTGCGGCAACCCTCACACCCCTGTGTATGTAGTTAGATTTTTAAAAAGAAATAGTGCGCTTTTAAGTTTCTTTATACTGATCAATGGTTTTAAACTTAATCTCTCAGTTTCATATGAAATGGTGATGCATTGCTTCAGTCTAGAATATTCTAGCTCTTATATGTTGACAACAAGTACACTGAGATGCTGTGATGAAGAGCTGATAAAGAACAAAAATCGAAGATGTAAAATATAGGGTTCCTGAGGTCTATAAAGTTTTAAGTAAATATTGAAAGAGGTCGAAGCGCAAGTAGAAGGAATGTTGTGAAGCTTCCGGGCAGCGGTCTACGTATTGATGGTGAGCTAGGCTTCAGCTGATTTAATACTGTAAAGTGCATCCGTATTGTGCCTTACTTCCGGTTCAGTCGTCGCGACTGCTCACCCTACAGCTTGAAGTTAAACTCAAAGAAATGATCACAAGCGACCGGCTGAACTGAAGTTAGATGAATCCAGCGGACTTTCTTTATTTAACACAAAGGTGTTTATTTTCGCCGCAAGACTGTAGGGAGCAAATATTACTGTGTTCCGGTTTGAAAGGCGTTCTAGCTAATGTAATTACTGAGGTAATGCGACTCGACATCTTAAGTCTCAGGCGACCGAGTGTGAGAGTGCAGTGTATATCATCTTAACTAGCATCACGTGGTTATGGGCGTATCACTTACTATCAGGTGAACGTCCCGCTCGCCTCATCGCTTAATTACATAAAAAAACTTGTTATTTTACTACTGCTGTTAAGATATTTATACAACACAATAAAGATTTATACTGTAATTTTTCTGTTATTGATTATAAACCTTTCCGGTTGAGGTTTGATGTTGTCCACAGCTAACTTGATCAAGACTTGATGATTAAGAAAGTGTAATAGTAAACTTTTTTTTAGAATAATGCAATAGTTAAGAATGTCTAACACCTTTATTAAGTCGGCATCCGGGGGGCCCGGAATGTGCCTCGGACCTGGACCTGGTGTCCGCCCCCGTTCGCCGCCGTCCGTAGCATATTTGCATCGACCATTTCCGGCGGCTCGTTCCTTGCATGCATGAACAGCGCATCGCAATAAACGACCTGTTATCTATATATATAAACGTACGGTACACGTTTCACATATCTTAATCATATATATATATATGTCCACTGCTGGACATTGGACTTTTAAATATCTTTACATCGATCGGAAGTAAATTACTTCATATTTGTCTTACTTATTTCTTATCATCATCATCAGCCGGTAGACGCCGAATGCTGGACGTAGACGCTCTCCGAAACTTCCCACATCGATCGGGTAAGGATTCATATGGGGGAATTTGGGCCATTTCTCACCACACTGGCTGAAAGCGGGTTGGTGGGAGCCTGAGCGTTGTTTGTTGATGGTACTCAGTCAGTTGTTGTGCGACAACCCTTACACCCTTATATTTCCTATATTATAGAGAGATATTATTATATATTGTATAGCGCTTAATACTTATGTACACCCTTACATATGAAATTAGTGTTTTGTCGTACTGACCATTTCGATCTTAAATATCTCCTCTTTGGTTAACAATTCCAAATTCAAATTTATAAGTTCATTTAGCTGCTGCCCAGCCGAATGCTGCCCTAAACGAAAATTGACTCAGAAAAAGTTACTTGTGAGTGTTTGGTAGACTGGCGCCGATGTCGTTCACTAGAGCTTTCTAAAATCTAACCAAACAGTTACGGCAGATATCTATTGTCAGCCACTGCAGACCATGAAGGAAGAACTAGCTGCTGAACCACAGAGATTGTTCAATCGCTCTAGGCCACTGCTGCTTCGCGACAACGCAACACCACCACCACACACTGCAGAAAAGTCTGCGACATCCACCGTACTCCCTGGACCTTGCACCAACAGATTACCATTTTTTCCCGAATTTGGACAACTTCTTACAAGGAAAAGAATCCAACTCCAATGCTGCAGTCCAAACCGCCTTTAAAGAGCTTATTGATTCTCGCCCCCCCATGGTTTGTTTCAGTAAAGGGATCAATGAACTACCTATGAGATGACAACAGTGCATAGATAACAACGCGGTATACTTTACGGTATACTTTGATTAATTAAATATATTTTCCAAAAAAAAAAAAATACTATATATTCGTCCCGTACAAAACGTCAATTTCATATGTAAGGACCTAATATTTCCGTCGCCGTCCTGTCGCGGTATATGGCGACGCGTTTAATTTTTTTTTTTAAAGTAATCCCCGTTTACAGCGATCGTAAAGCACGAAGTAAAGGCGTCTAATAGATATAACACGGATCCGAGCGGAAGTGACGCGCATTTATACCGCCTACATAGTCATTTAAAAGTTATAACTTACGTAAAGTATACATACATTAAAGGATATTTATTGAATTTTTATATTCACTAAAGAAGATCCTTTAAATATTTTACATAATTAAGTTAAAGTTAGAAATCTGTAGCAAAACGGATAACGGCTTATCTTTTAAAAGCTCACAATTTGGAAAAAGGTTTTTCACCGGAGACTGTCTAGGTAGCTACAACCGCAGCTTCGTGCGCAGTATTCCGGTTTGAAGGGCGCTGTAACTAGTGAAATTGCTGCGGTAGCGATATATAATATTTTATGTATAATGAAGCACATACACTCATCCTGAGTAGCACAATATTGTTACGGGCAGTGGTATGGCTCATCATCATCATCAGAACTTGTGAATGTAGATGTATGTATGTATGTATTATTTATCTAATTTACTTTATATTAATAATATTATTTTACACCTACATGCAAGTTTCGCTTCCTCCTGGATGGACCGGAAGAAGATTACTCTTTGACTTATTACCTTACGTAGTCTTAGCTTTACGTGATAAAGAGTAAAGAAATATATATGTTTATTATAATAATATCGATCATTTATATATAATATGTGTATTTATGTATAATATCAATATCCTCATTGGTCCAGGGATCATTACGGGATAGCGTTAGAGCGCGCTAATATCCAGCAATTCATCATAATGCATGGGTAACTCGTGATTTCGGAAATCAATTACGGATTTATCGGGAAACTTCTTACCCGGGGGCAAACAAAGTGGCCGCCCCTGCATAATCTCCGGGCAAGTTGTGTGCATGATGAGGATCCGGCGGATCCGGCTGCGGCGGGAGGCGCGGGCGGGGCCGGCTCACAAACTTCGCAAGCGGATACTCCCCGGCACTCGGTGATACCTTATCGATGCACAGGAGCAGTGATCCATCACATATATACTTAGATAAATTAGTATCGAGGTACAGTTTTTATGACATATACGAGCACTTGGTTAGATCGTACCTCTTCTGATGAAAAAACTTACTATTTGTAAAGGAGGTTCATCAGCCGATAGACGTCCACTGCTGGACACGGGCCTCACCCAAAGATCTCCACATCGATAGGTCCCGCCTTGCTCGCACACCACCACCACCCACACCATACCTAGACAGAAACACTGACACCGACATTATGCTCCGATTCTTCACTGCTCGTTTTATGAAGATCGTGGGGAAACCATTGGAAGGGATAATTGGTGCGACCAATTCTTCTGGCTTCACCATCTTCAAACTCATACAAGTAAGTTAAATAACATCTATTGTCGTTGATTTCGTATATCCTTTCCTGAATCCTTTATATCTTTAATTTTTTGTTTTAGGGAGATTGGGGTTGATTCTTCAACAGAGGCACTGCTTCATGGAATGTAAATCACCTCGGTGGTCATCCTCCATGCCTCCTACGGAAAGCATTAGTGCCTTACACTAAACACATTTCGGGGAGACCCATAACGCTACCCTACCACAAACAAAAGACCACCTACCACTCCACGCTTGTTAAAAGAGCAATGAAGGCTCCGATCCTCGAAGCCCGCGAACCCAAAGACTCTTTAAGTCTCCTTGTACCACATTCAGGGCTTACCTTGCTCATATTACTAGCCTGTGACTATAAGGTAGTAATATTTTTGCTCAAAGTTAATGCCCCTATTTAGTTGGAGGTCAACTTAAATTTAATCCATAGCCTTCTATTTTTACCAGTATTTTACTAAATGATATTTAAAGTATACTTACAGTACATCATCAAGCAGCCACCATTAAAGTAACACGTCACCCGTTACAACGTGAAGAGTAACGTGCCGTGTAACCCCGTCACGGCTGTGTTCAGTAGACGCGCCCGGTGCTCGTGATGCGTACGAGATCAGCGGCGCGCCCTAAGCTCGGTCACATGGAAAGTTAGCGCCGACCCATCCACAGGGGTGCCTAGATTATTTGCTCTATAAAGGCGTTATTTTTATTTAATCCTGTGAACGATGGGAAGGATCAAGGACATTAACGTGTGGATATGAAACTGGACGATTATCTGCTGATGATGCTGATGAAGCAACTCGTTGCAAACTAAATCGCGCCTCGATCGTTTTTACATTTTCTCCGTATTTTACGAAGAGGAGTCTTTGATGATGGCAGCCGATTGCAATTAAATAGACGGATGCTGAATGTATCCTGATCTAAAAAGTAGTTCCGTCCACGTATAATATGAGAGTATTAAATAGTAGTGAATAGCCTTCTTCTAGAATAGTGAGATTGGCTACGACCCCGTCTGATGCGTCTTTGGTGATAAAGTACAGTACTCTAGATATAGTCTTTTCACTCTTCTGGTAAAGTTTCCACTTTACATGCTGCTTCTGCTGCTCCGCAGTCGTTCCTCAAGAATTTCGATCTACCTTTTTGTCTCCAGTCTTATTACCTTCTTTTATGCTTCGTTTGTTGATAAGTCTAGATACTCGTAGAAATCTACATCCATCTCAACAGCGGAAGAATGGAACGAAAGAATCATCCTCATCATCATTATCAGCCGATAGACGTCCACTACTGGACATGGGCCGCCCCCAAAGTTCCCTACACCGATAGGTCCAGCGCTGTCCGCATCCAGCCGCTTCCCGCGAACTGCAGTCATTTGAAGGAGTTCATATGGGGGACTTAGGGCAATTTCCCACCAGGCTGGTCCAATGGGTGTTGGCGGAAGTATGATCTTTGTATATTCTAATCTGTTATACAGTAATGTTTAAATATTACTGTTATGGTGAAGTTATAGTCAAAATGACGCTGATGATGTTATCGGATAGCAAATAGCTGATGATTTCGTGTTTAGTATTAAGTATAAACGATCTCTTTAAGTTAGTACATAACTGCTTCATGTATAAATATTAATATGAGTAAATTCTGAACTGGAATAAACAAGTTACCGTGCGACTGAAAAGAACTTAACGGAGTTTAGGAACGCTTTAAAAATAGTTTAAGTCTCGCACACACTTGTAGCGATTTACTTCATGCGAGCGGGGGTAGACGTAACTGGATGTAGCAACAGGGGTTGGGGGGTCAGAGCAGGGCGGAAATCAAACTGTTAGCGGAGAAAACTCATACCGAGCGGTGAATTCTATTTTCGTTTACTTAAATGGGTGTTAATTATATTTTTAAACTACAAAACGATGCGACGAGCTGAAGTTCCACCTGGCGGCTCGTGAAGTTAATAATATAGTGTTATTGGCTTAGGAACTAAATATCCTAGTAATTTTACTATCGACGACGCCATTTTCGATTGAATAAAATATTGAGCAGTGATACGCGTTGCAGTTGTCCGGTAATAGAGATCTATCACAAATGGAAACTCGCGCAAACTTCTTTAACAAATTAAAGCAAATATATTGATAATGTTAGAGTTATCAAAGACAATAAAGTATATTATTTTTTATGTCGGCAACACTATTTTCGTTATATATATAAATTGGCAAAGTTTCGAATGTGGTAACACTGAATAAACGTCAGATAGTTTCGCGGGCGATCTGTCTGCAGTCATTCGGGCATTAGCTACGTCATAGCGAGGATAGTTGTTTTTAAATTATTCTAGGATATTTGTAGTGTATCTATTATTTATCTAACTGCAGGATAATCCAACAATACATGATGTAATGATGAATGTAAACAGTTTCATTGGTCACTATCGCTCCTCGTACTGTCTGAGCGGAGCCGCGCCGTGTTCACAAGACCTCAGTGGAGACTAAACGACAATCTCCGATCGATACAGCACAACGTTTCCTCGCGCAGGGGTGAAATATGTCTCGTAGCAGCACAACACAACACAACACAACACAACACAACACAACAACAACAACAAACAATGAATCGGGGAACGAAAAAATAAAAACGGAAAACTCGATAATGAATTAAAGTTTCCACAACAGAATGTAGGACAATGCGTTGAGGTTTTTTCAAAATGGATTAAAAAAACTACCCGCTTTCATTATATGGCGAATGAACACGTCTTTTTAATGAGTTCAAACGATTCTGTGGCGCAGCGGCTGTCGCCTCCTGACCTACGAAACCCTGGTTCGAGTCCGAGGCTATAGATTTTTTTGGTCTTATCCAATCCGGTAAGTCAAACACAAATGTGACAATGACAGGATGTTGTCCGCCTGACATCTTACGGAGCACAAGTCGACCTCAGCAGCACGCGGCGCACCCTGCTGAATAACAGACGCGGCTCTGACCACCCACCAACCTGCCCTGGGCCAGCGTGGTGGGTTTACGGCCCGATTCCCCTCAATGGAGGTTGAAGGAAGCAGTTGGATGCCGGGCACCGCAGGATTGATCGATGTGATCTTTGGGGATGGCCTATGTCCAGCTGTGGACGTCTGTCGGCTGATGATGAAAGACAAGCGTTGTGTTCAAACTGTCAACATATTAGAATCAGAGCATTCTGTGTTAGTTAGTTAATATCATAAGAAATTGATGTTATCAGCTCATGATGAATATTATATTTCCACCCCCGGACAGCAGTGTGCAATCATTACTGTGTTTTGGATTGAAGGAAGACATAGTTAGTGAAAATACTGGGGTAACGAGACTCGACATCTTATGACTCAGGCGACGACTGCGATGTCATCATCAGCCCATAGACGTCCACTACTGGACATAGGCCTCCCCCAAAGATCTCCACAAACAGTTTTCATGGTATGTACCGCTGGGCAGTAGAGACTGTCATATTTAAAGGTTCATATGGGGGGGATTTAGGTATTTCCCACCACGCTAGCTAGCCCAGTACGGGTTGGCGGGAGCGAGAGCGTCGTTTGTTGATTAGCAGGTTGCACAGCGAGCAGGTGAGGTTAGCTTGAGTCTCGGTTGTTGTGCGGGATACTTTATACCCCTTAACGTGCGCGGGTGCGCAATGTATTGCTGTGTATAACGTCTTAACTAGGGGCACTTTTTACGGGTATGAGTTTCACTTACAATCACGTGAATATTCCGCTCGTTTCGTCTCTTAAAAAAAAATGTGTCAATGATACGATCAAAGAGTGAATGATGAACAATCGCCGTAGCGGCTTCATTCCGTAGCCGGATGTGGCGCGCCATTTTACATAACGGCGAATTGATTTAGTGCGAGCACTCTTGCCCGTAACGTACAGTAGGGTGGCTCCATTAAACGTGATATCGTTGTGACATCCGGTTACCATCGGCTGTATCCTTTTTATATGACGAACAAAGCATTTCGCTTTCACCTTCATGACACCAACAGCGGATTGAAACGATCTGCCGGCGTCGGCGTTTCCGTCCAGCTATGATATAGGAATCTATGGCAGAAGATTGAATAGGCTTTTTCTAGTGCTAGTGCTAACCAACATATATCATAATGATCTTTATCATCAGGTCTGATCGTAGTCAAGCGCTAGTCTCTTCCGATGAATGGACAGATGAATTAGTTTAGGTTGTATTTGATTGATAAAAAATAATCTACACTACATTACTATCAGTAAATGTGCTAGTAAGAATTCTGCTCAAAGTAATTTTTGGTTTCTCTCTCTCTCTCTAAGGTCGTTCCCTCATGTTTGAGGATCGTGGTCAGTGCTGGGGTTGTTGGCGAACGATTTGCATCCACCGGTCCCTGCCCAGCGCATCTCTTACGACTGTGTAGAATTGAGAGGACGACGAGTTTAATCTGATAGGTTCATCCGGTTGGTGCACGACCGAATGATCTTCTGTCTTCGGTGTTTCCAACGATAATAAATTTTTCCAGGCAATACGGATGCGTTGCTGGCTTGTGGACAAACGAGTTTTTATTCGGAGCCGAGTCAGGATCAAATCAGGATCGATGATTTTGGTTTATATATGACAACACATTACTTTTGGTCAGACGGTATCATACGTACTAAAAAATTTGTCACCGGAAGCATTAAATGTATATTTCTGACGCGAGCAGATCGCGCACCATAATTTTTGGTGCAATTTATCACAATTAAGACAACTCGCACTCCCTGCGCCGGTTTGAAATATTGCGGGTCCGTAATCAGATGAGGGATCAGAGCCTATTTGATGGCACAATTTCCTTTACAAATTCAACGTTGGCGCCGTTTTAAACAATCCTGTCGTCAAACATTTGCCGATGTGATGGATTGGAGTCCTCCGTCTAGTAGAATTCGGCGCTGGCTCTGGTTTCGAGGGGCTCCTAATTTGATTTATCCTCAAGTGCGGGCGCGGCCGGCTTGCTTCCGGCGTTCAACGGAATTACAGCCGGCCCGCCGCATGAACGAATCCACGGTGTAGTAACACGGCGCGCTGCTGTTCAGACCACCTCATTCCTGGCAGACAATTTTGTTATTAATCAACATTTATAAATTATCTTCGAAAGTATTCTGATCACCGTTAGTCGGAGATTAGATTGGTAATGAGCATGAACGTGGATATGTAAAGTAACGGAGTCTTTGTACGGTTTTTTTTATAACAATTTAGACTATTGTCTAACCCCAGCGGGCGATAGACAGGGCGATGGTTGGAGTATTTCTGCGCGATCAAATGAAAAATGAAGAGATCTGCAGAATAATCAGGGTCACCGACGTAGCCCTACAATTCGTGAGGCTGAAGTGGTAACGGCCGGGGCACATAGCTCGTAGAACCGATGGACGTTGGGGGTCAAACAACGCAAGACCGTGGTTTGCGGAACACATTACAAGAGATCTATGTCCAGCAGTGGACGTCCAACGGTTAAAATGATGATGAAGATGCCTGACCATTAATTTATCCTATACTATAATAATCATAGACGCACTGTAGATGCGAAACAAGTTAAAGTATTCTAGAAGTATATTTAATCTTAGTCTCCGGACATCACAATCAGATGAAAGCACTGATTACTTATAATTTTCGTATACGTAGTATTTAACAAGATGTACGTCCTTTCAGTGTAATCATCATCATCGTCATCATTCGGTGCCCTCATCAAACTGAAGTTTGGCGATCAGATTGTAATAACCACTTCGATTCTATACTATTCTTTTAACTGATAGTATTTAAACCATTGTAATATATCTATTGAAAAGTACGTGTAAAATTAAATACGACGTGTACAGGGTTGGAGTAGGTAATAAGGAAATCTCACGAGGCCGGTAAGATCAGCATAAAACAGACCTCAGAATGAGCTATTACAGCATAGCGTTACCGAGGCCTCGGTTGTGAGATTCCGTGACCTCTTGTCGACTCGTGACCTTCCAAACGTCAAAGGTGACCACGAGGGTTTTAGTGGGTAAAAAGCTCTACATAACTGACTTTCTCTCAAAACACAGGGTAACTTTTTGAAGATTCCTCCCCCCCGAAACAAAAAAAGTTAATAAGTAAACAAAGTAGTTAAGTTACAGAGTAACGGTGATATGTAAATAATATAAAAAATCTTACTACATTAACCAGGTGATCACTAGATATATATATATAAATATTAGGTCCTTATATGTAAAATTGGCGTTTTGTACGGGAAGAATATAAAGTATTTTTTTTTTTGGAAAATATATTTAATTAATCAAAGTATACACCGCGTTGTTATCTATGCACTTTTGTCATCGCATAGGTAGTTCATTGAACCTCTTTACTGAAACAAACCATGGGGGGCGAGAATCAATAAACTCTTTGAAGGCGGTTTGGACTGCCGCATCAGAGTTGAAATCTTTTTCTTGTAAGAAGTTGTCCAAATTCGGGAAAAAATGGTAATCTGTTGGGGCAAGGTCCGGGGAGTACGGTGGATGTCGCAGACATTCCAATTGTAGCTCATCTAACTTAGTGGTTCTTTGTTGTGCAGTGTGTGGTGGTGGTGTTGCGTTGTCGTGAAGCAGCAGTGGCCTAGAGCGATTGAACAATCTCGGTTGTTTAGCAGCTAGTTCTTCCTTCATGGTCTGCAGTTGCTGACAATAGATATCTGCTGTAATCGTTTGGCCAGATTTTAGAAAGCTGCAGTGAACGACACCGGCGCTAGTCCAACAAAGACTCACAAGTAACTTTTCATGAGTCAATTTTCGTTTAGGGCAGGACTTGGCTGGGTCTCCAGGGTTCAGCCATGGCGACGAGCGCTACCGATTATCGTACAGTATCCACTTTTCATCACAAGTAATGATTCGATTTAAAATCCCTTCATCATTGTGTCGGTGAAGCAAAGTAACACAGCAGCAGCAGTCGACGCGTGTTCGCAAGTTCGATTCACTCAATTCATGAGGTACCCGTCGTTCAAGTTTTTTACTTTCCTGATTTGCTTCAAGTGGATTAATACAGTTTTGTCACTTACCCCGAAGCCTGCAGCTATCTCTGAAGTGCTTTGTGATGGATCCGATTCCATAATAGCCTTTAATTCTTCAATTTTCACTTTGGTTTTCGGCCGTCCACGGGGTTGGTTCTGAAGGCCGAAATTTTCAGAACGAAAACGTCGAAACCAGAAACGTACTGTGCTTTCTTTTGCGACACCAGCGCCGTACACATCATTAATCCTTCGAGCTGTTCCTGCAGCACTGGTACTGGTGCCACGGTAGAGCTCGTACTCGTAAATATACCGATATTTCATGTTCTCCATTGTGCGACAATAAGCGAAGCCAAAGAAAAAAATAATGAGGTAAAAACAAATGAATGACTGTTTTCAAAATTCGAACGTAGCGGCTAAGTGTATTTATAAATTTGAATTTGGAATTGTTAACCAAAGCGGAGATATTTCAGATCGAAGTGGTCAGTGCGACGAAACGCTAATTACCTATGTAAGGAGCTAATATATATACGGTGCAATAATATGAATATGAATGAATAGCAATGAAAAGTGCAATAATGTCATATAAGCTCTCCATTATGCCTATATGTTCTCCACAAGTGGGCCCCAATTATTGGATTTCCCATTATGCAATTGTGACAATTGCACCGTCGTAAAACTCTATTGGGGGTAAAGGGGATTACGCCGACTGCAGCCGGAGAAACCGTAAGTGCCTATACAATATTCCCTCTCATAGGAAGCGGCGGCTTCGGAACACTATTACTGGACTCGAGTCGATAGTTAATTTTTTTTTTACATCGCTTTTACGGACAATAACCGACGGGAAGTTTACTCGTGGGTAAGTAGATATGGTGTACCTGGCTGATGTTTTAACTGGTTTTCAACATTCAAATATATATATAGTATGTTTGGTATAATCATCAGCCGGTAGACGTCCACTGCTGGACATAGGCCTCCCCCAAAGGTCCCCTTATGAATAGGTCGTATGCCGCCCGCATCCCTGGGCACCAGAGGCCGTCGTTTGTAGGGTTCCATATAGAGGGACTTAGGCCATTTCTCACCACGCTGATACATTACAGGTTGGTGGGAACCTTGGCCTCGTTTGTTGATTACCAGGGCGCATCGTGAGCAGATGAGGTTGGGATCTCCTTACACCCCTTTGTCTTCCCTTTGGAAGACAGGCAGTGTGATGGAACTGTCAGTACATCTGTCGAAACTTGTCGAAGTGAATCCCGAGCTTTGAGCATGTGTATGAGGTCTTTAAGGTCAAAGAGCTTTTTAATCATCTACGATTATTGGAGAACTGAGCTGATGAGTATATGGACGTCACTCATCTCGGAGTGTGTGTCTGAGCTGATCTTATTGTGCGAGCTGAAAGTCTGAATGTATCCTCATACTGTGAAATGGGAGATGTCGATAAAGTGAATTGGTTTAAACGGAGCATTGATTTATTTCCTGAGCGTCGTCAGCTGAGAGAGGAGGAGATTGACGGACGAGTGGGAGCCTCTGGCCTACAACTGTCAGAGGCACGCCACTTCCGCTTCTAACCTCCACAATTGACTGCTTTTCGATCAGCCAGAGATTTCTTTTTGCCGTCACTTTAATTCACCAACGTATATCAAACCATTGTACAGCAACGGAATGGTGAAGACTACTACTGGTAGAAGTGAGGACCATGAATCCTCTACCGGCGAGCTAAGTTACCAACTTATCGGTAAAGTAAGAACTTAAAACATTTAAGTAAACTAATGTGCTTTTACGACGTGCTCAAGCTGTGGCGGACCCAAGTCAACCTCATCAACTCGTGATGCGTCCTGCTAATTAACAAATCAGGCTCCGGCTTCCATCAATCCGCATTGGGCCAGCGTGGTAGGAAATGGTCCAAATCCTTCCATCAGATCGATGTGAGAATCTTGGGTCAATGTACACAGTGGACGTCTATCGGTTGATGATGATGAAGCTGTGAAACGAGCGTGACATTCATCTGCTGGTTAGTGACTTACTATGTTCTTCACCTTGAGACATAGCATATTAAGTTTCCTTACTAATTTCACTAGCTACAGCGCCCTTCAAACAGGAACGCAGCAGTGTTTGCATACTATTATTTGTTGGCTGCGGTGATACTTAGACGGTATCTGACAACACGAAACCCACCCTTCAGTAAAATATTAATTACTAATTAATACATTACAATTATCAGAAAAATAAACTTATCTACCGATCACCTTTATTAAGTATAAAAAGCTTAAGTGGATGAGAAAAGCTGTGGATCGCATCTGGTGGAAGACGTGGGGTAAAGCCTGTGTCCAGCAGTGGATTACTAAAGGCTAGTAGTTGATGATTTCAATGTTTTTATAATTGTGAGAACAAGTAAGAATTTTTTTTTGGGTTTTTATAAATTATTACTTAGAACTGATTTTGGAAATATTGCTTATTTTTTTACGGTTTTGAAAAAATAATAATAGATAGGGTATCTATAGGCGTTATTTGTAAAGTTGTATATGACACCCCTATCGACGTTAATCCATTCTCAGGTCGGATTGAACGCGGTATAACATTTATAAAGCGATCGAAAAGCTTTCAGTGTTAGCATCCGGTAAACTGGAGCGATATTTTTACAAAATCAACCCAAGTTATCATAATATTATTTTAATTGAATAGGGTGATCCAAATAATAATTTACGTAAATAACTATTACTATACACTCACCCTCTACAATTTACGGAAGCTTTTAAGGCGCTTTTCACCGACTGCAGCAAATTAGTACTGAAAATACAAACACGTGTTTAAAGTGATTTATTTTTACTGAAGGAATTTTGGATATCGAATAATTTCTATAGGAAGAGATACAAAAGCCAACAAATCAATTGATATAGTAAAGACTTATTACCGAAATTTGAATTTCTTCTTCTCTTCTCTATTTCGTATAGAGAAATAGTTTTATTACTTAGTCTCGCTAAAACGTTTACTCGGGGGTTACACTAGTTTAAATGTCTCGTCTCCAAACTTTCCCCTGACTGTTTCAAGGACAGGTCGGACTATCAGATGAACACTCCATCACTTACATCGCTATGTTATATGATTAATTATAGATCATCAGCTCCTGAAGTGTTATCGGTGGGTATCGCTGATTTTCATCGGCATTGCGATCTACAGCGGCTGGTGCTGACTGACGGACGAGGAGTGGTTCCGTCCCGCATCTGTCACGGGCACGCAACTCGCACATCGGCTTCCGATTTACAATAGACTACTTAACCCCCTTTAATAGTTATTACATAACTGAATGACTGATTAAAAATATTGTTGGTATATCGTGTTAATATATTTTTACTTCTAAACGGAAAACAATCGTGTAGTGTTAAACTCTTTGGATCTGGTGTTGTGATGAAACCATTATGTAGCTTCGGAGTCTGTAATTAATAGTATATCGAAAGGTTAAACTTAAAGTATATTTATCTGTTAAGTTAATCGGTTAGTCCGCCATAATTTGTGACTAGGTTTTGTATTGATTTTCAATGAATTACTTTAGTTATGTAGAGTCGATAATTACCTTTGAACAAATTCTTTTGCTTATATACTACGTTAATATTATGTAAAACTAACGCAAGGTTAATATCTCGCGAGCTTATTAACGAAACGATCGTGTTAAATAACAATTCGTTTGTTGAATTTTCAGTTATTTTGTAAAACAATCGCTAACCATGTCGACGTAGTTTTTACACACGTTAAAGCTCTGAATAGAAAACTGTGCGCGATTTAAGTTGGTTGAAAACAGGGCCAAGCCGGCGGCCGGGGCAGGGCGGGGCTGCGCCGCGCATGCGCCCCACGCGCCGCTCTCGAGTGTCTCTCCGAACCCCACCACATTTTCCCTGGAAATTCCAGGAATAATTACTCGTCGAAATCAAACACATCCGATGAATATTTTCATGTACCTTTATTGATTATATTCTACAAATACATTGACGTTTTTTATTAAATTAACAAGATTGTTTATATGAATTTCGTTATTGAAAACAATTTGTTTATAAAAGTAATATATGAAACTGTTTCGATTGTAGTGTTTTGTAATGATAAATAAATATTCTACCAAAAGAGCGAGGTGAAGCTACCAATTGGTAGCGTGACGTAACGGGTCGGTAGGAAGGTGGGCCGGCCGCGGCACGGGCGGCACGGGCGGCGCGTGCCAGTCGGCCGGCGAGCGCGTCGCGAGGCGCTCGCGTGCCACGCCCCGGGCACGCCGCACGCCGCACGCCGCACGTAGCACGTCGCACGTAGCACGTAGCACGCCGCGCGCGGTATGGCTCCGCACAGAACGTGTTCAGTCGCGTCTTGACGCCGCGCCGGGAGCCGCGGGCGCCGCCGTTCAGTGCGACCGGAACCGCGCGCTGTGATGCGCCTGTTGTTGTAAAACAGTGAGTGCGATTCCGTCGCAAGTTAATACTGCACACATTAACAGTTCGTTATAGCGGCGCGTTATGTATCATGAGAAATTTAAGCTTTTATAGTGACCATCGGTGAGTAAATCTAATTAATCTTAACTATTGTTTAGTGCAAACTGTAATAAACTTTAAATACAGTCCTAGTTAAAATATCTTCAAGATTTTCGGACTTGTATAATATTATTCAAAGAGAGAGAAGTTATATTTTAATTTTTTCCTTTCAAGGTTTTATATTATTTTTATTTCAAATAATTTATTAAAAAAAAAACATTTCTTATTTTATTTTCATAAAATTTTATATTGCAATAATGAATTATTTTATGACAATTACGTGCTAACCTTTTCGTAATTATTAATATTATTAAAAATTTATAAAACAGGGTCGAGTCACATATCTGTGATCGCGGAGCTTCCATTAAAGCCGTCACAGTCTGTAGAAGAGCGCCGTAGCAATTAACTTAAGGTCTTTACCGAAAGCATAGCGCCGCTCCGAGTTGTGTAGCAATTAGTGCTACGCCGTAGAGAGGGAGTAACGCTATGTTATATAATTATGAGCGCTTAGGGCTACGGGGGATGATGAAAAATCTATTTAGCTATAGCATCCTATTATTAGTATAGACAAATAAATATTATGATAATTGAATTATTATTTTATTGTTGTAAATCAACGTTAAGAATATTTAATTAGAAATATGAAAGTTTTTCTTTTCACCTTCAAATTATTTATGTAAAATTATTTATTTTTTAAATAAATTGTATTAAATCCGAAATATTTTTTTGTTTGTATTTTATTTTACCTTTTATGCACATACCTTATAACTTTTCTGCACCACCCAAGAGATGAGAGATAATGACCATGCAATTAAGTCTACCTTAACACAAAGTGAATAAATAAATAAATAACATTTACTTTATGATTATTACTTTTAATAATAAATTTTTATTTAAATTATTTAACGAAAAGTACTAAAAGGTTAACCCTGCCTCGGTTCGTTAACTATTTCATGTTAGATTTAACCACACAGTTAAATCGTTTAGATAACATTAATATAAATCGATAGCAATCCGTTACAATCAATCTAAAGTTAACACAGTAGCAAGTTACTTCCGCCTAACATGCAGTAGCTACGAGAACCCCCCGTTCGTACGGCGAGAACTAATCTCCGTAGCGATTAGTGCTACGAGAGCGTAGTAGCAATGCTGCATTACAACGTCTATATTGTTTTGCTGAGCGAGTTTAATGCTGTAATGATTGCTTAGCTGTTCAGGGTTTACTGTGGAAGGTTCGAAGGTAGGTCATGAAATAAGTTAAACAGCCTCTCGTGTAAAGCAATATTATATCCGATGTTTAAAGACAATGTGTTGTGTAAATATCTTAATTAGAATTTAATAGTTATAATCAGTTGCTAATCTAATATATGTAAACGTGTCATGATCATCATATCTATGTTAAGTAGATGATTGTAGAAATCAAGTTATATATGGTTACTTATAATAAAGTTTATTTGTTTCAAAATTTTACTTCTCGAAGTACACTTGTTATTTCTTAAAGAGCTGGAGGTGAAATTTTTTTGAATATATAGAAAAAACTTCTTATATTAGCTTATGAACGTTTTCGAAAACGTTTGGCCTAAATTAAGTATAGAGTTAAGTTACCGGGAGGAAATTAACGGAAGTGTAAATTGGGTCAGTGGAATGAAAATTCTTGTAACTGCTGCGAATTAGTTTTAACGCTCTGAGAGCCGTTGAAATGTTGAAAATTAACAAAACTTTAATTTTTATATACCTTTCCTATTATACTATACTTAACGATACTTTTGGGGATGTTTATACGGGGGCATATTTCGATTATCGCTGTCACAAATTAAAATTGCAACCCCTTTCAAATTGTGATGGCACTACCAATAGCGATAGGGTTTTATTTTTATTCGATATCACGAGCGAGATCTTCACGTGATAGTAAGTGATATAACTGCCCACAACAAGGTGGCGTTAGTTAGGATGACATATGAAGTTATTTCTCCTTACCCCAGTAATTACACTACCTACACCCCCCTAAAACCAGAACATGGTAATGTTTGCACGCTACGGTTTAACGGCAGTAACAGGAGCTGCGATGGTATCTAGATGCTCTCCGGCAACAAAGACCTACGACCAGAACCCCTGCTGTAGTATTTATTCAGGTCCTGAGGATCTTATTGAATTGGTAACAGATTGTAAATATATTTCGCACCTTTACATCGGTTCGCAATTTATGGGCCCTCCCGCGTTATAAAGCAGCCGAAATTTTATTAGCCCATAATATTATTATGAAAAACGCGGTCAGGGGTGAACAGGGATGCAGGGGGGAACGGAACCCTTGGCGATCTCATAACACTACCACCTTCAGAATGTAAACCGGATTATTAAATTGTGACAAAGAGATCGGACGCGATTAAAAGTCTAATGAAATTTCGAGACTTTAATATTTGTTTGAATACTTTACTTAATATCATATATTATTTAGGCCAGTGGTCGGCAACTATATCATCTAAAGGAGCCAATAATAATACTCAATAGAAATTTATTCGAAAGGTTTTTTTATTTACTTTAGCTTCTCTCTAACAGTGCTACATACTAGCGTTACTTACTATACTTGATGTTAATTCATTCACGATATAATATAACTATAGCTAAGTAATATAAAAGGGATTTATAATATAATTATTTTCTACTACTGTTTAATAGTCGTTGTATTTTCTAGGAGGGTAATATTAAGTTAGTTTTATGCGATTTACTTATTAGAGGTAATCATAAGTAATATTCCACGTTTGCACTAAATAGTGTTAACAGTTAGATTCTTTCAAATTTATTTCACTTTTCTTTTCTTCTCATTATAACATATTATAGTAACATTTTAATTAATGAATTAATGAAAAATATTATAAAGAATAATATAATATAAAGAAATGGATAATTATAATATAAAAGAAATTTACAATATTATTCTTAACATGACGTCGGTACTCGTAAGTTGTTAGTCTACCCTTAATAGCAACGGCGCAAGTGGAAACGACGTACACTGCAGCCCTTTGTGTTCATTATTTTAAGATGTTAATTACCTCGGTAATTTCACTAGTTACACCCATTTATACTGGAAATTAGTATAGTTATTATGCTACTCTGTGGCGGTTGTAGGAAGTGCTGTGATTGATTATTCGTAGATGCTTCGCGTCACGAGATACTTTGGTGAGTTAGTCAAATATATCAGTAATGTATAAATCTAGAATATAGATCCTAAATGTGTTTATTAGGTTTCAAATGTTCGCCGGGGTAAGCAGACTAATGAACTAAAGATTCGTTGTGATGAAATCTGCGGTTGGGAGCGAACATACAATTGATCAACATTCATTTATATTTACGAGTATATAGATTGAGAGCAGATATAGTAGATGTTGCAGTTTCGTCAAATTGAAGACGGAATTGTCACAAATATACTATGTATTCCGGCTGCTGGTGCTGGGGACAGATTTTGGATGGATTCCAGCGGATTCGTTTCAAGGTTCCTCGGATCTGGGTCAAAGTATATGCATCTTCATATCGCATTACAACGAACGGTTTTATAAACGAAACGCTATTATATTTATTATATTGAAGATTTAAACCATATTTGTCTCATTTGAAGTTATTAAGGCAGTAGAAAGTATGAAATACTAATATTCTTATATTTAATGCGCTGGTTCATCATCATCAGCTGATAGCGGTTCACTGCTGGTAATAGGCCTCCTCCAAAGAATTCCATATACAGTTACCATGGCGGCTGTCGTATGTACAGGTTCATATGGAGGAATCTGGGCTGTTTCCCACCACGCTTGCCCGATGCGGGTTGGTGGAAGTCAGAGCCTCGTTTATTGTTTAGCAGGGTGCACTACGAGCAGGTGAGGTTAGCTTGGTTCCTGTGAGTTGTTGTGAGGAACTCCTTACACCCCATACGCTGGTTAAAGTGGTAGACTCATAATATGAGCATTGTCAGTTACGACTGGTGGTTTCATATCAACCTTGCCACTGACCAAGCTTGGTAACGTCTGAGTAATCCAACCAGGATCTGTAAGATACAATAAAACAGATTTAATACTGTCGCCCAATCACTGTATAAATGAGGACAGAATATTGTGCAGCTTCTTGAAATATTTACAGTTTTAAGAGAGAGGTGAAGATGTGTGACCTTGAAAAATTACAAAATAATACAACAGATTATAAAAAGCTTCATATAAAGAAATTGAATTCTATATATATATATATATATATATATATATATATATATATACTGTAGTTATATATCTGTTACAAACATAAATATCTTTTGTCTGATGTTAGTTGGTGGTGTGGTTCGTGGCGGTGAAGTATATGAACCTAGTAAGCCAATATAGTCTTTTCTTGAAGAAGACGCCTACGTCATATTTGGACGGAATCTAGAGATGTCCATGACAAGGATGGTGATTCGCCGTGCGTCTGGTCGTCCGGTAGTGGAAAGGAGATGAGGCAATTATTCTGTGGATTCCATCCGCACACTACAAAATGCGTGACCGACGACACGGCGCCTGTGCTCAAGACTGTGACAAGCCTCTGAGCCCTCCGCTCCACCATTGCATCTGAGGAAAACGTACTTATGTGGGATACGAAATCTGGTGCTGCAGGTGCGGTGGGGAGCCGAGGAGTTAAACGTATGCGTGGTTTTATTGCCTGCCATAAGTTACGCGGATTTGCTCATATGGAGGCCCGCGGCGGCGTCGCGCGCACTTTACATGTGTTATATGAAATGTAATAATTCATTGCAAAGTAACACGATTTAAACGCGATGCGGATGCTTTATGGGCTCATTTATTTTTAACCGGCGATAGGGGAAGGGGTGCTCAACTCTCTGCTCTTTTGGCCGTAGAAACTGGTAGAGGATTATTGGCAGTAAGGTCCCTCTTGCGAACCACCGTAGCTCTTATTTATACCGACAGTTATTTTGCTTCGGTGTAAAGTGTGTTCGCCAGTGTAATTACTGCGGTAACGAGATTTACCATCTTATGTAATATGCTGCTGTGTACATCCTCCTGAAGATCGTATGCACCATCAAGTGAACGTCTCTCTCGTTTCATTGCTTTGTAAAAAAGGGATATACTCCTTTTAGTCTACTTAACACGAAGCTAGTTAGGATGGTATACTGCCATACTGTGCTCGTAGCCTTAGATATTAAATCTCGTTACCTCGGTAATTTTACTAGTAACAACTGCTCTTAAACGGAAACAGTTTTAAAGTTTCCTATCTAATGTATAGTATGATCAGATCTAATATATAAAATAAATTCATTGTTTGTCGTTAAACATAAAAGATCTAGAATAAATGATTAAGTTTCTTCTAGATGGTGAGCTTCACCATCAGACATATCGATGGTTACTGTTAAATGTGATAGTAGTTAAGTGCTAGTCTATATGTAAAAAGGAGTTACCGCTTCGTTTCTTTGGTTCAATTTATTGGGCCTTTGAAGCATTTCCGGTTTGTTTCTGTATCGTTCTAATACATCATAAACTAAAGTAACAGGAAGTTAATTGTTATACAAGATTTTATTTTTTCTGATGAGGTCTTCTATTCTGCTTTATCTTCATTTCCTGATGGTGTCGGTTTTCCTTTCTAAGCCTCAAAACAGGTGGTTTGCGGAGGTGCTTTTAACCGGGCCTTTTTGTCAGTTAAGTGGCGGGTAGTCTTCCGCTTTCACACATAGTCGTTGTCAAGTTTAAAGCTTGATTATATGGTATTTTCATGTTCTTTGAATATGGTCTTCTTTCGAATATTTGAATACTTAAAGAATAATAAATATCGGTAGTGTATAATTCACACGTGAACGGACATTTATTGACGTTAAACAAGCACCAGCATTATCAGCGAACGTCGGCTTAATAACCCCCGGGGAAGGGCGAGCTGGTCGCCGGCGTCGGTAAATTGCCCCCAGGCCCCGTATCGCGCGCTGCTGATATAAAATCACATCCGGCTGACGAGGGTTAATGCTATTATTGAAATATTATATATCAGTTTGTTTATAATTATGTAATATTTAAAGGTGAAGTCGGTAGAGGCGGATATATCTGGGGGTAGTACGCGGTATTCATTATTCATTGAAATAACTGAACGAGTAGGTTATTGATTTAAGGGTAAGTGCCCCTGTCTTTCATAAAGAGGAACTAGTAATTTTGTTGTTATATTATCTTAGTCGTTTACCTTTTAGACTTAAATAGATTTAAGTTAGGTAGAAAAAAGGCATTGTGGGGATTATTTAGACGATCACTGAAGGCTTTTATATCTTTAAAAATATATGAGCTATATTTTTTTAGAAGACATCCATTACTCATCATATATCCCATTGTCACTTATAGTCTTGTAAAATTGGGGTTGTTAGTCTGTAGTAAAGTCTGGAGAGACCTCAGGAGTATGTGAAGACAAACTTTTAAAATAGAATACCAAATCCGTAAGGATCATGTTAAGGTATCAGTTAAAGTTTTCCATCGAGCTGTCAGTCCACTGAACGCTTTTGACTGAAAAAGCATTTCACGTGAAGGAGAAGAACAACTCACCCCCGTCCCTAGAGACACTCCCATACCAGCCCGTAGTAACCAAAGTGATCCATCAATCTGGAAATGAAATCTTTTCTCGTGATTCATTTATTATTTATATGTTAATGCGATCTAAAGATATTATAAGAAATAGTCAACACAGAGTTTTATCTGTTTCTGCAAAACCTGATTCATTATCAGGGTTATCTAAGATAAATGTGGATAAAGGAATGGTTGAGGTATATCACGGAATGGACTGGCATGTCTGGATCGTAAGGACTGTACCACGCTAATCGCCAACCTTCACTAGTTGGAGAGGCACTTTAAGAAGAAGAAGAAGAAGTTATCTAACATACTTCTAGCTTAAAGATAAAGTTTCTTGTCTTCATTATAAACATCAAATGTATTTCGTATTTTTGTGAGTAAATTTATTTTCATCTGTAACATGAAATATCAGGGCAAGCAAAACAAAGTGGCAGTGGATACAAAGAGCTGGAGAGACATGCTGCGATAGCAGAAACCTTTTCTCATCATATCACATGATTTAAAGGGTTCGAAATTGATAGTAATATATAGCGTACAGTCGTGATCAAATTATTTCGGGAAGGAGATACAAGATTTACTGCGTTACCGCCCTTAACGCGGACACAATAAGGACCCCTACAGCTCGCGTGTGAAACACCTAATAAATCGAGATTCATCAGCGATTGGGGGCCCGGATATTTGTTGTAAATATAAATCGGGGGTCCGCGTCTACCCTTGAACCCGAATTACGAGGAACATATTTCATTGCTCAGACTTTTGTGAAAGGTTTTTTCTCTCATCGACATCGTTAAGGTTTCTACGGATATGTTTGATGTCGTATATTCGTTAAAATCTTTGAGGGTATATTAATGAGGTGCTTAATTTATTATACGTGGAGAAGGGATGTAAATGATTCTTTGGAAATATTGTGGAAAGATTGATGCTGTAAAGTTGTAGGGCTGAAGGCAGGCTGCTGTGCAAGTCAAAGTCATCACTCTTGTACAGAAAGAGCTTCAGTTTAGTTTATTATATAGACTCTATAACGACCAGTGTTGCGGTTATCCAAGTATCTGTGATGAGTTTCCAAGTTTCCTCATTTTGTATGGGAACAGCCGTGTTGAGGTTCTCTGGGTGAATACATCAAGATTTATGAAAACTAATTTCAATCTTAAAATATTTTAGTTTTAAGTGGCAATTTAGGGATCTGTCGGCCGATGGGACGGTAAGATGCTTAAATGGTAAGTAAATGCACCTATGTAGTACTGTTGCCATACAGGAGCAGGTGCTGCCAAAAGCCATCTAGCGGCACCAGACTCGGTGGACAGGCGGCCTAACAAGCTGGTTGATGATCAAGAACTCATCACGACTAGACTTGACAGTCGTGAATACAGGTGCCATGTCGCCAGTCGTTGTCTATAGGATATATCTTGGAGAGTGTGCGATTGAATTGCTTGATATAATTCTCTCATCCTCTTTTCACCAACGGACGACCAGACGATCGATGAACACAAAGATGGTGACTCCATCTTTATTTTCTGGACATCTACAATTTGCGAACAAAGAGCTGCAGCTCCTAGTTCTTCATATGAACAGCAAAGGACTAGAACAACTTGCCGGCAGCGGTGTCCGATTAAATATTACGTAGGTGTCTTCAAGAATAGAGTGAATAGGCTGTTGCTAGGTTAGTGCGTCTTACTCGACCAGACCACATCACCACTTAACATCAGGTGAGATCCTGATCAGCGGTTCGTCAATAAAAAAAAGAAAGATGCTTGAGGCTCGTAACCATGTGCGAGCGTATTTACGATGTTTCAAATCGCGTTAATTGTTAATGCTCGTGCGTAGCGCCTTCTGTCTGCTCGTAGCACGTCGTAGTAGTTCGTAGCGGAACGTAGCACGTCGAACATATTGCATGAATATTTTAATCAGCTAATGCTGCGTCGAATTTCCGCGGCTGCTGCTCCGCTTTCAGAATGCTCAGCGTTGCATTTCGGTACCCGGCTGAAGTTCGCGTGTCCCTCTATTTATTCAGCTGCAGTAAATCCGGCATTAGTAAGATGATAGCAGTAAATATTTATTTTTTTAACCGCAACCGTGGTTGAGTTGCTTACCGCTGTCTTTGAAATACGGAAATCTACTTTAAGATTTAAGCTTGTGCCAGAGTAGGTAGTATGAATGGTTGGTTGGTTTATGGAATCCACTTGATCAGCTATCATCCTCAAATTTGCTGTCATATTAGCATGGCTGTGTTCAGCTATCCATATAAAAGCCGTACTATTCATCATCAGCTGATAGACGTCCACCGCTGAACGTAGGACTCCCCAAAGGTCTCCAGGTACAGTCAGCATGGACAGTACAAATGGGCACTAGAGGCTGTCGTATGTAGGGGTCCATATGGGGGTAATTAGGCCTTTTTCCGCCACGCTCGTCCAATGCAGGATGGTGGGAGCCAAAGCTTCTTTAGTGCACCCAAGAGCTGGTGAGGTCGGCTTGGGTACCGTGAGTTGTTGTGCGGGACCCCTTACACCCCCGTAGTATTCTACACGTGTGAATCTATTTAGGGTACCACTAAAACGAAAGTGATGTAGCATGCTGCTGGTAGACCTCTGTAGCTACAAATATAGGAAGGTGCAGAACAGAATAGAATAAAAAATGCTTAAATGTACAATACGAAAAATATGAAATAAAAAAAAATGGCGGTCTTGTTACTGATAGTAATCTTGTCGGTACAACCTTTGGATGGAAAGTATACGAAATAATAAATATATTTGGTGTGTAGTAAACAATGCATTACTCTGTTCCGGTTTGAAGGGCGCTGTAGATATGGTGCAATTACTAGGGTAACGAAACTTTATATGTGCAGTGTATATCATTCTAACTAGAGTCAAATTATTGACAGGCGTATCACTTATTATCAGGTGAACATCACGCTCGTCTCGTATCTTCATTGAATAAAAAAGTAATATGAATAATTTAATAAGTTTCCGTTGAAGAATTTCTTTCGCGGTGAAGTTAGCGTTGAAATGTTCACGTCAGCAATCAGAATGAAGAGGGATCCGTGGAAGTTTGGCAACTTGTGGCAGATCGATCGCTTCTACCACAAAAATAAATCCACCCCCTATTGATGTGAGCCGGGGAATAAATGAATTTGTCGCGACAATCGATTTCGTTCTAACATGAAAAATAATAATTATCAGTCGATAGACGTCCACTGCTGGACATAGACCTCCCCCAAAGATCCTCACATCGATCGGTCCCGCGCTGCTCGCATCTAATGGAGTTCCCGCGACTCTCACCACATCGTCGGTCCACCTTGTGGGAGGCCTCCCAACACTACGTCTCGTACGCGGGTATCTCTCGAGGACCTCACTGGCTCCATAGGCCGTCGGTCCTGCGAGCTAAGTGCCTTACCCACTGCCACTTAAGTCTAGCAATCTCTAGGGCTATGTCGGTGACCTTAGTACTTTTGACATAACAAAGCATTTGATAAACCTAAACAGAGTATCAGCTACTGCAATAACATAACAGGTAACCAACTTTACTGGTGGTAGGTCCCTGTTGCTGGAGACCGTCTAGGTAGGTACCACCGCAGCAGGTAACACACACTACTATATTCCGGTTTGGAGGGCGCTGTAGCTGACATAATTACTGGGGTAACGAGACATATGTCTCAAAGCGGCGTGCACAATGTAGCGCTGTGTATAAAACCCTACTTAGCACCACGTTGTTATAGTCGGGTGTATCACTTATCATCAGGTGAACGTCCCGCTCATCTCGCTGTTTAATTATATAATAAAAAAAAGATTCTTATAGTCTCTCTCTCTCTCTCTCCCTGTTTAAATTTTAAAAAAGTCATTCAAACCTCTTGCTTTATAAAACGACATACGACAACCCCTAGTGCCCAGCGGTACCGGAGGTCATGTTGACCGTTTGTGGAAATCTTTGGGGGAGGCCTATATTCAGCAGTTGACGTCTATCGGCTGATGATGATGACTATGATTTTAAAGTATCGACGAGGAGGTAAGGTTACCCCTTCACTACATGGAGTAAAAATTTCTTATAAGTCCTGAGAAACTAACGGAAACGAACAGTGTACTATCAGTGTAAGATGCTGCAGAGAAGCCTATGTTTATCATCAGGCTATTTATGGGAAATTAATATAATATAGCAGACAGTATAGAATGTGGTAGTATATCCTAAATCTGGATCCGCGTACGTTTTGTAAATGGTTCCGGTTTTAACCTATCGCCTGCCTGCGGAATCTGAATCGGAATCCAAATGCAGGCCGTCAGCATTGCAGTCACGTTGTGTTTCTTCACCGCATCCTGTCGGCACGCTGCAGCGCCGTCCGTCGATGGAATAATGTTACCGGAATTCCGCCTTCAAATTTATACAAATAAAACGAAAATTCGGAAAGTTTCCAGCGCCTTTTAACGTATTCAAACAGGGTCCTTGTCGGCCACTATTAAAAATCGCCGTGATCCTTATTCAACAAAGGACTGATACTTTACTCAAAATGGTATCAGGTTATACTTAACACCAAGCCTGTGGACATTGAAGCGTGCTTGCCCAGAATACTCATTCCCCAAAGAGAGAGGCGGAATACACGGCGCCGTGTAGTCGGCCCCCTAATGTCCTGCCTCCTGTTGAAAGACGGAACACAGCAACGGTATTGTATTAAGATTTGACAACACTCTGACATCAACACTTACTTACCTAAGCAAGAGTTGGTGAGGTTCCCTTAAAAGTGTTCATAGCTTTTTTGCTGGAGCTGTAGTTTATGAAGTTACGGAAATATTATTTAAGTAACATGATGATGAACGCAATGTGCTGCTGTTTCCTCCTTCATCAAAAAACCTTAATTTGAATGGCATCTTAATATAGAAGTACTTAGCTACGTGAAGTAAAGTACTAAGTTTGCTTCGATATTAAGACTAGATAAAAGCTAAGCCGCGTGATGTGTGCTGGAGCTTATTATGATGAATGGACCCCTCACTTGATCCCGTATGACGTAACCCATATTTTAACATAACTGTGACGTCACGAGTTGTACAGCCCCTGATGTTTTGGAAACAGTCCAAACGTTGCCGCACGCAGCCAACACAACTTGACCCCTGTTCTTATCGCTTTGTATGTAATATAAACTTTATCGTACGAGCGTTTCATTGTCGAGAGACCATTTAACGGTGGACGATACATTCACGACTGTATTACAATGTGGATGTAAAGGCTGCGTATATACGTTTCCTTTGTGATAAACATTTCGCGATACAGGAAATGGTCCTCTCAGCTGTTTGTGTTTAAGGCGAGGATTGCTTTAGCCGGTCGCTGGTGGATAAACGACGGATGCCCATCGGAAATGTTTTGTTAAGTGCCAAAAAGATTTCCTAGCGAATAGTATATCATTTGTATTCATATTTCTAACAAGAAGAGATTAGAGATGATATAATTCTTGATCTTCATGTGATGATGTGTTGTTTCCCTCTGGCTCACAGTATTTATATATTTCTTATTGATACGGATATATTTCTTTAATTTCATTTATATTCTGTGGGAAGCAAAGGGTTTTAATATGATTTTCATCCATCAAACTTCTGTGCTAGTTACTCTTTGCATTTGTAGGATACAGGATTTCCATTCTTAACAGTGATGATTCTTTATTTCTCCTAGAAAATAAACCCTATAAAGGTATCTATGCAATGATGAAGAGTTACCACCTCATTAGGAAAGGAAGAGACAGAGTCTGAAAAAAAAATGTTAACAGTTTAGCATAATAATTACCGGGTCGTCAAAATATACAACCAAAAAGGAAACTATTCCCGAGAAAAAGCAGGAGTTTTTGCTTCTCTAGTTATCTACATATACATAAGAGATTTCCACCTATGTAGAAACTCATCAGGATATCTCTGCAACCATTAATCCTGGAAACTTGTAATCTGTTAGATATGTTCCTTTTACCGAGTATAGATTAGCTAAGAATGGATTTTAGGAAATTGTTTCCCCAAAGCGAGCTGCGGGGATGTTACGGGCAGCGCGGTGGGGGATAGCTGGTCGATTGTTATACGAACAAAGTGCCTGCTTGTATTTGAAAAGAAATGCATATCAATTCTCGATATAAATCGCGATGCATAACAGGGTGGGGGAAGGAAATAGGTTTACGCATGGAAAGGAATAAATTGAAATGTTTGCAATGTTCTCCCCTTGAGCGATACAACGCTAACGGTATTGCCTTTCAGCTGATGCAGCACGCGGCTCCATTTTAATCCTGAAGGCAATACACCAATATTCAGAATTAGTTTTGAATGGCCGCCGACCGTCGCCAACAAAAACTTTTATATGCACTAGATGGAACTTCTATTTCGCCGAACTTTAATATTCCGCGGAAACTGAATGGGTTTATTCTTGCGCGAGTTCTTGATCAAAAAGTGGATTTTTAATCTTGGATAGTACGGCGGCGGGGAGGGGGATGCGACGAGACGCGACCGACACGACCGGAAATCGTATCTCTTCGAAGGCAAGCGCGCGTAGCTGCAGTAACTTGTTAGTTTACTATCAATAGTTTATTAAAAAAACAATCGAGAGTAAACTTTAAGTACTTGTAAGGCAATTACGTGGATGACAGTCTTTTTGTTGTCTATGGATAGAGAGGAATCTTCTCACCCTCTGCGCGATGTGAGCACATCCTATAGAAGGCCACAATCCTCCCCAGCAATACTGCTACTGTGCTACATCACACTGTGCTACGATAAAATACGACCGCTTCATATTTGTCGTCTACTTTAAGTATGCCCAGTTGGTAATGAGGATCCTCAAGTTCAAAGTCTGCTAACCTGAAGACCCATTTCACTAATTAATCACCAGATTTCACTAGCTTTGCCATACTCCTGACCGGAATACAGTTTGTGAGTTACTCCGGCAGTAGGAATAAGTAATTGCAGTAAGTTCTGCACAGACAGTCATCATCATCAACCTATGGAAGATCAAAGTTCTATAATCAGGATGATCTCCGATACCGCCGGAAACTAGGGACTGTCGTTTGGAAGAATTTGGCGGGATTGGAGCCATTTCTCACCACGCTAGCTCAATACGAGTTGGTGAGAACCAAAGCCTCGTTTGTTAACAGGGTGCACCGCGAGCAGATGAGGTTGGCTTGGGTCCTGCCAGTAGTTATGCGGGAACCCTTACATCCTCCACAGACAGTCACATTAAGTAGATTATTGAACAGACTTCACTATCTCTCGTTATATTACTTTTAAATTCTTCTTCATATTTTTTTTGAGAGCACTAACAAATACGAGTAGAAACATTTCCGGTGGACGGAATACGTCGGGAGTCATACTACAGTACATGTACGAGGGCCGCTATGTGAAAGAATGACGGCAGAATTAACTTCCGCTCCTCCCCCGCGTTTTCATGAACTAACCCTTTCGAAGCTCCGCATTGGTGCTTGCGTAGCCAACATTTCAGTTCTCATTACAGCACACTTGATGGGTTCCGTCAGCTTTTTGTTTCACTTGTTTTTAATCTGCGCCCCCAAGTTACTAAACCCTGTGTTACCAAAGTTAAAAATGAAATACTTTTCACTGCTTGACGTATAATTTATTAAGGCTTTATATTAGCTCTTTTATCTGAGTAATTTGTTATAGGGGTGTAAGGGTTCCCCCACAACAACTCACGAGACCAAAGCCAACCTCATTTGCTCGTGGTGTGCCTTGATAACCAACAAACGAGGCTCTGGCTCGCACCAAGCCGCATTTGACCAGCGTGATGGGAAATGGCCCAAGTCCTCCCATATGAATCCTTACCTCATCGATGTGTGGATGTTTGGATGAGGCCTATGTCCAGCAGTGGAAGTCTACTCGGATAAATGTGTCAGTAACTTGATGATGTTATAAAAATAATTACTAATGGGAACAAAGAATGAGATTACAGAATTATATATCAGAATGAAGTAATTCAGTCTTGTAGGTACAGAAATTGGAATAGCTGGACGAGATGGATCACCCCTGTAGTCTCGGGATGGTAAGAATAGGACTAAGGAAAGCCCTGCCTGACGTAGAAGGCGACTGAAAGGGTGTAGGAGTTTTGACGGGCTTTGGGGGTGGGGACCCTTATTGCTTAACAAGTGAACCTGCGTGAGACAGCGTATGGCTCAGGTGGTGCTTACGAGGGTTCGGCTCCTCCTCAGAGACGTGTAACACAAAGTGTAGAGGGATACCGGTGCATTCTGTAAGAGATACCGGTGCCTCTCCGAACGCACTGATGCAGGGGGTTTTAGTAAGAATCTCACATAATTCTGACTTCCCCCTAGAATTAAGGTTGGTTTTCAAAGATTTCCCCCCCAAATCCAAAAGAAAAAAAGATCGATGAGATGAAACTGAAGAGAAAAGTACAACTATCGACGGATCGGTGAAGGTGGTTCTATGTGTGGAAAGCGAGTCCTATTTATGTATCAAGAGTGGTCAAGGAACTGATTTCTAATCACATTTATGGTCACAAACCATGAGCGGTGAGAACTGCCAAGAAAGACGGCTCCATTATATGCACACTAATGTTTCTTTTTATACTTAATCCATACTTAATTTAGTCGATTTTAAAATGGTTCCTAAATACTTTAATTAAAAGCAAGGTATTAATGAAGAAACGCTTTATATGTTCCTTAGTGCCTATTCTATGAAATAAATGTTCACAAATATGTTCAATTTATCCTGAAATGTTTCTAGAAGAACCTAAACACGCTGCAATAATTCATTATTGCGATGAGACTGCGAACAGGCTCTACTCCCTAGAACTTCCCTTAGACCGTTAGTCTTTCTTTAACACCCCATTTCATATTTTAAGCTGAGATCGATGAGACCAGGTATGGTGTTTTTTGGAAGACAATACCCTTGTTAAAGAATTTTATCCCTACTTTATCTCGTGTGTGAACTATTCGATATATGCTTAATGACTGAATGTCTAGATTAGTGCAAAGTTCATTGAACTTTAGTCTACTTGAAGTGGCGGTATGAATAACTGCATCAAACTAAAACGAACAGTGGTGTACTAAAACAATAATCTATTAAGTTCATCGTTAGTAAACAGGAAGCGATCGGGAGGAGCACATCCGCTGGATTACGAATTACCGGCGGCGGGCGATTAATCAGCTCGTTAGAATTGCATTGGGCAGGCTTCAGCGGCAGCTCGGCGCGCTGATTGGTTGCTTTGATTGCTGCACCGCTGCATGGACCAGCAGACTCCTTATAGACTGTCTATTGAAATAATGAAGTGGCAGATTAGTAAGATCTTGAAATTTCGTAAGACCGGTCGAAAGACTAGTGGAAGACGGTCCTTCAGTCAGTTATAGAATCCTGTCTGTTACTCATCCTTCAGCGTATCTTTAAAAGCATTTAAAGGAGGGATAATATGAAGGAGGCTGTGGAAGATGTGGAATGTTCAATAGTTACCAGCATACTTCACTTGCTTGTCTATCACATTCAGGAATGGAAGTGAATGTACTAAAATAATGAAATGAAAAATAAAAACTGAAAAACATTAATGAAGAATGAACATATGTTAGTACAGTCCTCATCACACACATCTATTGGTGTTAGGTCTGCAGGTTTGCAGGAGCCTGTCCAGGTACAATCTCAGCTCCTATTCCTCCCGGTTAACGGTAGTATTGAAACATCTCTGTATTCAGGTTTGAAGAGAGCAGTGACTATTGAAACTGTTGGGATATAGAGATAACATCGTAAGTCTCAAAGCGTGTTGAACAATGTGATGCTGTGTGTATCATTCTAACAAGCGCTCACATGTTTCTAGGTGTTGTGTGCTGGCTGTTATTATATGAGAGCCGGAGCTAGCTTCGCCAACTATATTACTTAACACCATGTGATCAAGTATTAGCCAATAAACGATAAAAAAACACACTCACAACCCCTAAATAAATAAGCGATATGATCCTTTCCTGTTATTATTTGATATTATCTTCTGTCTATCTACGTTATCTTCTTATATATGAAAGAAGGATATAACTCCCATCTTAATTAAACCTCGGGGCGCTACGTAAATCCAAATCAATCTTATAATTCTGAACTAGATTCATGAACAAGCAATACTGATTATAGACAGAAACGCTCGACACTGCGCCTTAAGTGGGGGATGGGGTGGCGGGCACCCGCCCGGACGACACGGATCGGGAATGTCCATTGCGCTTGTATACCCCTGCGACCAGACGAAATGTACCGTACAGCGAGGACAGGTTCATTTTTTCTTAACTTAACGTTTTACTTAATTTATCTTAATATACATATTTTCCAAATGATATCCTCAGCTTCTCGTTGAGGATTTTGTGGAAGACCCATATCCAGCAGTGGATAAACAAAAGGACAATGATGATGATGTATGATGTATATACATAAAATATGTTATGCTATCTACTAACTACTAAGGGGGTTAAGGGGTCTCGCACAACTCAGCAGACTCAAGCCAATCAAACTTGCTGGTGGTGCATCCTGCTAATCAACAAAGGGCTCTTTGGCTCCTCCCAACCCGCATTGTGCCAGTGTGGTGGGGAATGGCCCAAATTCCTACATATGAACCCCTACAACCCCTAGTGCCCGGCGATGCGGGAACCGCAGGCCCGATCGATCTCGGAATATTTGGGAAAGGACTACGTCCAGCTGTGGACGTCTATTGGCTGAGGATGATGATCATATCTATTAAAGTATCATCTCAAAAGAATACAAACCTTAAAGTATACAAACATTTCTAAACAGTTCTTCTAAGATGGTGGTGGATCATATCATCTCTATAATCCTCCTTCTACTCTATTCATTCTTCATATGAGATCAGCAGCAAATTTGTAATATAAATAAAAAAAAATGCTTGTGTATTTTAAAATCGGACGCCATCATCATCATCAGCCGATGGACGTCCACAGCTGGACTTAGTCCTCCCGATATATTCCCAGATTGATCAGAACCATTTTCCACCACGTTAATCCTTATTGAGATCGGTGAAACCATCATCTTCGGTTACAACAGATTACCATCTTGCGACTGCTTTAGTCGACTCTTACGAAGCTTTCGGGAGGAGGCTGTATGAGATGAGTTGCTCTATGGTGTTATAGCTATATTCTATATTTCATTTACTGTTGGTGTTGACCGCACTATATTTCTAGATTAATGCAGCTCCTCTGGCGAGACTGAGTGTTGATCGTGTAGTGCAGTGCAGGAACTAAATGAACGTGTGCAAACATGTCCCGTCGGCTTACCTGATGATTAAGGAATTAATTGCGAGCAAATATTGGTGTTTGTGTGACTCATTGAACTACCTGGTGCTGAATATAACCGAAACGACGCCGCCGGCAAACAGAGCTGATGAAACATTAAATATGTTGACACTAGCACCACTATCGGCCGATACACGCCCATTGCTGGACATAGGCCTCCCACGAAGATTCCCACATAGATGGATAATATTTGGGCTATTTTCCACCGTGCTGGTCCAATGAGGGTTGGTAAGAGACAGAGCCTCGTTTGTTGATTAACAGGATACACCACGAGCAGGTGACGTTGGCTTGGGCTCCGTGTGTTGTTGTACTGGACACCTTACATCCCTGACAATAGGACTGTCACCATCAGCCGATAGATATCCACTGCTGAACATAGGCCTCCCTTAAAGATCTCCACATACAGTCAGCATGGCCCTCGGTACCGCTGGCCACTAGGAGATGTTGTATGTAGGGGTTTATATAGTGGATTTGGGCCACAACCCACGGCTCTGGTTCAGTACGGGTTGGTGAGAGCCAGAGCCTCTCGTCATTTGCACCCATCGTCGTGGTCTTTATTAGCTGAATATTTCGATCAATATTAGAAGATATAATTAGTGTATACCAAACGTATATTACTGCTCGTGCAGTAAATTCCTATGGCAGTGCAGGTCTGGTTATCAGGACGTAAGGGTGTAGTTGTGTAGGAATAGTTGAGGAGTTTGCGCGGCGCGTCATCGTGGCCCACACTCGGCCGCCATTAAATAAAACACGGGCACAACAAGTGCATCACTCGAATGCGAGTGGCTGGCTGCCGTTGACAAATGCCGTGGCATTAATCAGGCGCTGCGGAGTACCAGTTTTATGTACGCCAACAAATTGGAGTGCTCGTGTATGACGGATGCACCGCGGCGCTAATTGAGACCGTACCCGTGCGCCGCTGCACCGGCTCCCATTCACCACCGTCCAGCTGAACTGATTCCATTTTTTTTAAAATCCTCAATAGGTTTATACATGACCTAGCGCAGTGGTTAAGTCCTCGCCTTCCAACATGGAGGCCTCCAGTTCGGATCGAGTAACTTTTGTCTATTACTCAACATAAATATACTCTATACTTTAAATTAAACAAGTTCTACATAGTTTATATCATCATCATCATCAGTCGATCGACGTCCACCGCTGGACGTAAGCCTTCTCCAACGATCTCCACATCGATCGCACTTGTGCTGCTCGCATCCAGCAACTTCCAGCGACCTTCTTTGGTAAGGGTTCACATGGGAGAATTTAAGCCATTTCCCATCATGTTGGCCGTAAGTAGATTGGTGGGAGTAATTGTTTATATACAAATGACAATCAAAAATGGTGCACCGTGCTAATCAGCAAACGAGTCTCTAGCTGCCACTAACCTGAATTGGGCCAGCGCGGGGGAAATGGCCCAAATTCGCCTTATATGAACCTCTACAAGCGACGGCCTATAGTGCCCGGCGGTACCGACGGCCATGCTGACTGTAAGGTCGTGGGAAGCCGCTGGATGCGCGCAGAACAGGACCGATTGATGTGGATATCTTTGAGGGAGGACTGTATCCAGCAGTGGACATTCATCTGGTGACGATGATGATAATAAATAAATATAAACTTTTAGTGATGTTTAATAAATTATTGACTCACTGAGTCTGTCTGACGCTGCAAACAAAAGTAACCGCGAAGGTGAAGGCTTCATTCAGTTATGAAAAACAATACGATCCGTATTGTAAACAATTAAGTGAAGAACTTGGGGTGGAATTGTTAGGGGAAGAACTTGAAGATTCCGGTACACTTTTGCAAATTGTTTTTATTGTAAATTGGAAAAGCTCGCGATATTTAAAGTTCGTTAGATCAGCTTTCGCGTATTGTAATGGGGGAGACACACCTGCACCTTCCTAATGGTCTTCATCCAGTCCCACCAGTGGGAACACTGAGCTATTTATTCATAGTTTTGTATTTGTATTATAGTTCGAGATAAAAGTCTATTTGACTATCTACTTTAGAAACTTGTTTTACTTAAAGTGCTTTCGAAACATATCTGTTCTAATTTAACTTCCGTTTTTAATAGTTCAATCACCGCCAGCGAAAGGGAGAGCTGCTAAAAGAATTAAACAGATGAAAAGGGGATGAAATGCAATACATTCGCAACCTTTTATAAGGAAATTAATTTTTTTTAACAAAATTCGTTAAATTTGATCTCTTTGAATATATACGATGGAAGGTGTTTATCGGAGTGGATGTCACGGAGAAGTTCACTTAGGTTTTGATGGCAAGTTGTCTCTGTTCCATGTTCACCACCGATCTGAAATAGGGAGGTAGTCCTTCTATTTTTATGTGGATGGTTATTTGAAGCAGCAGCTTTTAAAATATCCACCTCGTGGTGAAAGGTTAACACTAGTTAGATTGATACAGGATATTATGCTCGCTGGGGGAAGAATTACCCCCCGTAGCGTTCAGTAACTGCACAGTTTACTTACTACCGATTGATGATAGAATTGGGAGCTGTAGTGGCACCAAGATAGTCTCCTGAATAAGGCACCGTACAATTCAGGCATTACATACATTTAACAGAACCTTTCATTGAACTGATTAAATTTTAGCTTGAGTATTACTTTAAGGTTAACGGTGAACATGTTCCGGTTGAAATTTGGAAGTAATTGGATGAAAAGCGCAATATTGAATTGGCTGCGGCCGTGTTGTGTTCCACCCGGACCGCTAGCCGATAAATGATGGATGGGACAAGTATATCTCGGATCCGGCGGCTGTACACTTGTTAACATACCGACGCGACCTCACGACAGGGCAATTCGATTACCCGGACAATCAATCAAGATTGCGAGCGGTTGAACCGATAATACGGGTTAGCCGGATCAGAATAATATAACAACAGCTTTACTTTTCAATAGTCGAAGTGATGGCAGCGGTGGATCGTTTAAATGATCGTAATAGATACGTCATCCTAAAGTGAGATGCTGACTATGAGAGCGAGGCGGAGATGTGAACAACTTTATCGTTATCTTCGGACCTACAAAATATCTAAAATATATCTAGACGATACTAAATATTTATTGATGATACTAAACCCAAAAAACCGGATGAGAATGAACGTGGATTTTAAGGGTGGAGGAAGACTTGGAGACAGTGTGGATGGATTGTGTGAAAGATGACATGTGTAAGATGATTATGAATTCAGATATGACGGCTGATAGAGGGATGTGGAAGAGAAGTACATACTGTGACGACCCTGGGAAGGATGAGAAAGGGGCAGGAGGAAGAGAGACTATAAAAACCGAAAACCCTACCAATAAAACCAATTTCCGATACAAAACGCGTAAATGTAGTCGGTACGGCCAGCTGATATACTTCTCAGGTATTCGATCACGAGGACTTTGTTATCAACTGTTGTTGTCATGTGTGTTGGATTCCGTTAATCCGTCTGAGTCCTGGAAATTTGAGACATTAATGCAATCAACATTGACCATTAGTGCGATAAATATAGGGTAGAAAACTGTGCGAACAATGTTCCTCGTTTAAGCCGCGAAAGCGGAAAGGGATGTTTACGGTTCTGTTGAAGGGTGAGGTGTTAGACCCATTCCGTTGATTTATTTCACCGTAGCCGGTAGGGTGTGTTGCCGCTATGGCATAGTTAGTTTTTAATCTAGAATATGCCAGCAGTGAACCTAAACTTCACGTGATTTGAAGGGACAATGGAGCAGCGGATGTGGTGCTTTGGCTACTCTGGGCTCTCGTGGTTCGGTATACAGAATACAACAATGCAGTATGAGCGTGATATTTAATCAGCCTTCATGTACTCCAAAATATGTAGTGTCAGAATCGTACTAAAGATCTTTGCGTTGCCAGGCAACCGAGCCAATTCTATTATTATTGTGTTCTTTCTTTTCCATCTGAATTGTCGCTGTGAATATATTTTAACTTTCTGGATATTTACTACTTTTCGTTAGACTTTCCCAAGACCCAAGCCTGCTTCACCAGCTCTTGATGTAACCTGCAAATCAACAAACGACGCTCTGGCTCCCATCAATTCCCGCACTGGGTGAGCGTGGTGGGAAACGGTTCAAATCTCCCCATGTGAACCCCTATAGAGACGAGCCATAACGGCCGGCGGTGCCGGAGGCCATGCTGTCTGCAGCGCAGGACCGATGGATCTGGACATTTTTGAAGGAGGCCTACGTTTAGCAGAGGACATCTATCGGCTGATGATGAAGAGGTTCCTTGCTTCTTATGCGGTGCTAGAAGTTAGATTGAGCAGCTGCACTGCAAACACTCTGTACTGAGAGGAAACCTTTACAATTACCATTTAGAATAAAAAAAACCCGATAAGCTGCTTATCATATATTAATAAAGCCTTTTCACGGACCACGGTTCCAACCCAAGACAACAGCTCTGTAATTGTAACAGGAGCTACAACCTGGCCGACGTCTCGCTCCATTTTAATTAAAATCCATAATTTCACAGTTACCGGGACAAATGAAGCAACCGATCCGCCGTCAAAGGGAGTCCTCCGTCCTCCTGTATCAGATGATGCGAACGCTTTGATGTGTTAGCGCGCATCTCTAAACATAACGAAACGCTTACAAAATGAGCCCATCCCTTTCACTTCGTACACCCCTCCCCCCTCCCGCACAGTGAATCTTTCCCTGTGAATTCTCCTGTATTATGTTTTGTTTGTTCATTATTTTTGTCACGGTTCATTTTAAACTGGTTACACGAGCTCGATGAAAGCCGTCGGGATATTCACTTTGACAGTTAGAGGTCATATGTTTATAATTTGATCTTCTTTTTTTCGCTCCGAATATATTTATAAGTAATACATTAAATGCTGTATTTTTATATACTTAATAATAAATAAAATTCAGTAAAATCTAGCATGAAAACTAATTTGGTTTCCTAAAGTAAAACCTTAGCCAGTCTATTACGAAAAGTTTATATTAAATGTGATCTTCATGAAGTTTATCCTCTCGTTAATATTTATCAAAATCGGTGAAAGCATATTTAACGTCAAAACGGAACAGGAGGAGGCTTTTAGCTTTATGTATATTACTAAGTAAATAAACAACCCATCGCTTAAACGGCAACTTAACAAAAATGTATAACTTATCCTGTGAAATTATTATTGCAGAAGTTGTCTCCGCGGCGAATGCTTAACTTATTCCATTGGTCTCGGTCTTTCTGTCTTCTTTATCTATAAAGTCCATATCTTTCCATAAATATGTCTCTCCGTCTTTTCTTCTGTCTTCTTTATATATGTATATATCCATTCGGTTGCTATTTTGTTCACCTGTCATCATTCACTCTATAGATGTAGCTTGTCAGGAGTCAAGGAAATTGAATTAAGTTCTGTAAATATAAAAAAAAGGTTTTAAAGTGCATCGGGGGGTAAGGTATTAAATTCTAGTTGATCTTCCAGAAAATAATAGGTTTATCACAACAATAGGTGAAACAAGACTGGACCTAGGCTTCTCCCAAAGAAGTCCACTTAGCCGGTGCTCCGAGTTCACACAACAATAAAGCGTATACAGTGCATTCGATGAAATCTAGAGATCTCCCAGGCTGGGCTCGAGGTCTGGGGCTCATCCTGCGAGCTCTGGCCGCCCATCAATAAACGTCTGCCGCCGCATTAATTACCGGGTTCAGGTGCTGCCCCGGACCCCTGCGCGAGGAATTCCTAAATAAGTAATTCACCCTATCAATTTGACACCCCTGAACGGAGTAAATTTCCACTTCGAGTTGAATCGAGCTGAAAATAAGTTATCCGAATGCAGAAGTTTATTTCTTAATTGTTTTCCCCAAGCTGAGTTTGTTTTAACTTTAAAGCTAAGTGTATTGTTTTGAATCGTTCTGGTTTACTGACTGTGGTGCCTGATTTACTGTTTCGGGAGGAGTTGTCTTCCATTGCTGCAGCACTACGTCTAGGTGGGTTCTTGATGGTTTAGCTTCAGCCTTGTGGTCTCAGGCTAGTAACAATAGCAAGAAGCAGACCAAAAGGGTCTAGCAGTTTCGCGGACCTTGAGGGTGCGAGCCCTTATCGTCCAACAAGCGGACCTGCGTGGGACAGGGCATCGACTCAGCGATGGTGCCTAAGAGGGTTAGGCCCCACCTCAGAGATGTGTAACAGAAAGTGTAGAGAGGCACCCTGTGATCCCTAAGAGATCCCGGAGCCTTTCCGAATGCATCGACGTAGACCACGGCGGGGGTTTTAGTGAGCAAGGAATCTCCACATAACCCTGACTTCTCCTCAGAAGCAGAGTATCTTTCGAAGATTTTCCCCCGAAACAAAAAAAGGTGGTTTCTTGATAAGAATTAGCTTTCCAAGATACCAAAGAAACTGCTACAGGGGTAGTGAAAAAGTTAATCAATGAAAATTGCATAATCTGCTCTATAGACAACGATCATCCTTATAGCTCTGTCTCTCTTTTGCTCTATCTCTGTCTCTCTCTCTCTCTCTGTGTTGTGTTTCATTCGCAATAAAACGTACGTAATATAAAACTCTTCTGAACTGTGTATTCATCAGTTGTAATAAATTAAAATAAAACAAACGTTTTATATTATTTTACATGGCCCTTCGAGCCGGACATGTACTAACTGGAGATATGATTCATTCGGCTTTGCTTCTATAGATAATCTGTAATGTTCGGTTTTTTTATGTTATATCGAGTAGCCGTCTAAATAGCTTGGACGTTATCATCATCAACCGACAGACGTCTACTGCTGGACATAGGCCTCCACCAAAGACATTGTATTCATTGGTGGGGAATTGGGCCGCAACCCACCACGGTGATTCAGAGCGAGTTGGTAGGTGATCGGAGCCTCGTCTGTTATTCAGCATGGTGCATCGCGCGCAGGTGAGGTTAACTTGGCGCCGTAAGATGTTGGGCGGGACCCAACTACAACCCTTTCCAACATTATAGGGATGATTAAAGAGCTCGCTATTGTATAACAGGTTGAATAGATGGATTGCAGGGAAAATCCTTGGTACGTTAGCCCAAAGCCCGCACCACTCCCCTCTTCAGCAGCCGCCGGTGCACACCTGACTCCACACATTCGGTACTCCGCCACAAAGCCGAGCTGTAACGTATTTGTATATATACACAAAGCAAACAGTTCGCTTCCGACTTTAATGCGGTTTCCGTTAACTTTCATTTGTGTTAGAAATTTTTGTGGTATTCCCCGAAATGTGGTGGAAAATGTTGCCAAATTTGACGTACCTTAGCTACAAAAAATAAGACTGGAACTGTAAACTCTTGGCTTTCTGTGGTCCAAAACTCAACCACTACTCACTTTACTAGATTAAGGAGAGTAAGTAGGCTTTGTAGTTTACATTTAAAATAAACTAAAACGGACTTATTGTTAACTTCATCATCAACTGACGTCCACTGCTGGATATAGATCTTCCTCAAAGATTCTCAGATCGATCGTTCCTGCGTTGTCGTGGTTCCAGCCACTTGCCAGCGTTTGTCACAGTCAGCGTGGTCTCCGAAACCGACAGGTATCAGGCCGTCGTTTGTATGATTACACATGTGGAAATTTAGGACCTTTATTACCACGCTGACCTAATGCGAGTTGGTGGGAGCCAGAGCCTCGATTGTTGATTAGCAGGCTGCACCACGAGCAGTTGAGGTTGGTTTAGGTTTTGCGAGTTGTTGTTCTAGATTACTTGCACCCCACTGTTGACTATTAGCATGTAAATAAGATCGTACCGTTTGTGATCGTATAATAGCATCGTCATCAGCCGATAGACGTCCACAGCTAGACATAGGTCTCCCCCAAAGATCTCCACATCGATCGGTGCCGCGTTGATTGCATCCAGTGGGTTCCCGCGACTCTCGCCAGTCTACGGTCTTCCTTGTGGAGGTCTTCAAACACTACGTGTACCGGTACGCGGGCGCCACTAAAGGACCTTACTTCTTCATCGTCCGTCGGTCCTTCGCGCTGCGTATCCTGCCCACTGCCACTTAAGTCTAGCAATCTTTGGGGCTATGTCGGTACCTGAGTTCTTCTGCGGATCTCCACATTTCTGGTTCATCGTGCAGAGAAACTGCGAGCAGAGCCTTCTCGTATAACGGACGTTACAATGAAATAGTAAGTAAGCAATTTGTAAACAGTGTTTGAAACGTAGAAACTTTTAAATTATCTCGATGACAAAGTATCTTCCACGTTTTAATCAGTGAGTGTGATCTCCCCACCGTCGCAGTGGAGGGAGGCTGGGTGAAGTTTCGCTAATAACAAAGAGTAATTGGTGCGAGTTCGCTGCAAGTCGCCCCGGCTGCACAACTTTGATGGTGCTGAGTTTTTATCACAATTAAAAAGCTCTCTTCACCGCGCGGATAACTTACAGACGTAACTTACAAGTTCCATTGTTTATTTATTCATCGAATTTACTGTTATGCAGGCAACTTTATCTATTTACTGTCTTTTTTAAATTACTGAACGAGGGATGAGAGGAACCGGACGCTAGACTGATGGTTAAGTGATACGTCTGCGACAACGTGGCGCTGGTTAGGTCACACAGCATCACATTGCGTTCGTCGTCTTGAGATATAGGATGTTAGGTTAGGTTAGTAATTTATAAAGCTAACTACAACATCCTTCAAACCGGAAAAAAAGATGAGTTCACACACACCTACCTATTTATTGCGGAGGAAATCTTTGTAAAAAATACTTTGCTTATGGGCGGAAGACAAGGTTATGTGGCGCTCTTACCCTGCACTCTGGCTAAAACATCCCACGGAAGGGCAAAGCCCTCCTTGGCACTCACGCTCTGCTAAAGCAAATACAACACCACCATGTATTTGCCGTCCTCTCAAGGCTCGCTTGTTGAGCTCTGACAGTCACTATCCTCAAAGCCCACGAACCTGAGAACCGTTTTAGTCACTTCGTACGACATGCAGTGAACACCTTAGTCCTATTCTTAATAGCCCGGGACTACAGGACTGACGGGCTGGGACGTCCATTGCTCTTGCCCCGACGGAGTCGGTTCTCTCTTGACTTCGCTCGGCGGACTCCTGCATCATGAAGGTTTCACAGAAGTAAATCTACGCTATCAACCCATTTTTTTTTGCCAGTGCAGTTGATATTGCTACTGACAAATAAAGATCATGCCCGATTTTGTGTATCAGTATTTCTCGTTCGTACTCCCACGTGGGGCATTCTGCGAGTGTATGCTCAGCGAAATCCAGGTCCCCACCACAATGGTGGCATTGCGTAGTTGGTTCGCGTCCGATCCTGTTCAGGTACTCACCAAAACACCCGTGTTCAGTGAGTATCTGAGTCAGCCTGAAGGTGACATGCGCCACTCCGCTCGATCTAAGTCAGGCTTCGAGGTTTGGCAGAAACGCGCTTACTATAGGCTGCCGTGAGTTCCGCGGCTCTGCAAGCCTTTCTCTACATACCTTCAAAGCGCGGCGGCGCTCATGTTTGTGCACTTCCCCCGCATCCAGGGGTTCGGCTTCTCCTCGACGAGAATGCAGATACGTATAAATCCTTGCGTCTATTTCCGCCAGAACGTCCAGAGGTGGGAACCAAGCCAAAATAGTAGCCGCCTCAAAAGATATCGTTCGATATCCTCGTGCGATTCGAATGGCTATCTTTCGCTACAGGTAGTTGACTCTAGCCAGCTACGTCGTCCGCCCGTCAACCGATGTGGCTGAACCGGACCACCATAGAGAGCCATTGATCGCATGACGCCTGCATACAGGTGGCGGATTCCTTTGCGAGGGACTCAGAGTTTAGGCAGTAGTTTATGCAGAGCACCCAATACCTTCTTAATCCTAGGGACCAGGCGATTGAAGTGCTCCTCGAACCTCCATTGACTGTCTAGGGTAAGACCAAGATATTTCATCATTGATACCACCCGGACAAGCACGTCACCTACGCGAACCGAGAAGCTGGGTGATTCTGGCCATGGTGCCTCGTAGACGTTCTCCGGCAACTAACACCTACCACCAGCAGTGTCTCAGGCGCCTGTCCACTACTGACAATGAACGAATAACAAGTACAGCTAGTAATTATTATATGATCAAGTTAGCTGGTAGCGAGTGTGCAGCTCCAAGTCTTTTGTCGCTGGAGTATAGCTGAGCGTGAACGTATGATGGACTGCACTACTCGTTTGTAGCAGATGATACGGTACATTTCTTTAAGAATTTCCAAAAGAACAGTGCTTACTCTCTGGGCGAGTTCTCCGATCCCAAAGTCAGCATCGCTAAATGATTGTTATCTTCGATAGCTCTGAAGCTATCAAAGATTCTATTAACAACCAGTCGTTGCTGCTGAACTTGGAGAGAGAGAGAATCTCGCCGTGTGAATAGCCAGCAATTAACTATTCATTCCTTCATATATATATATATATATTTCGATCTATATCTACTGTAGGTTCCTTGATCGAGAAAACAGCTGATAGTCTGTCGTTTTCTCGCCTGCGGTGGGACAAGTGCTTTATGATTGCTTTCATTTGAAAATATTAAGTGGGTGTGTGTAATTCTTCTTCTTCTTCAAAGCTGGGAAGCTGCCTCTTTTAAGGAGCTTAATTGTAACTGGGCGTTAGTCCCACCATGCTGGCCTAGTGCGGGTTGGTGTGTGGGTAAAGCCTAATCTGTTGTTTAGCAGGGTGCACCTCGTGCAGGTAACGTTGACTTGGGCACCGTAAGACGTTGGACGGCACCCCTTACACCCCTTTAAGCGCGTGTACTTAAGTTTCACAAACTACTTTCGAGTAGAACTAATATACTTGGATTTAAAAATTCAAAGCGTTGGATATCTAGAGCACTTAGTACGTACTTCATTAATTAAAATTCAATTTATTAAAAAAAAAAATTAATTGGAAGTTCTACCCACGTGGATTTCAAGTGATTGATTTTAATTTATCGCGACCCTTACTGTAGTGCAGTATACAAAAACCGGCGCTGGAGTTATATCGGAGTGAGGAGCGTTTAAATCTCCACTCGACATCGGTTTGATTCGTTTACGCGGACCATATTTCTTAAGAAACTCTTTAGCATAATAAAAAAGCGGGTCCTCCACGAAGAGGGGTAGCGGAAACGTCCCGTTTTCAATATCAAATTCGTCCCCTTTTTATCTCCTTACCGAATTTAAATGGAAGCTTCGAGAACTCGCTTTTTACTGAAATAAAACAATAAAAGCATTTTATATCTTTATTGAGTATGTACGGTGAAGAGGGAAAGGAATCTAAGAGTGATCACTTATGATGATGCATGGGGGTTTAATAGAACTTGTTTCGTTTAGTTTCTAGTAACAATTATCAAGGTGGGTGTAAGAGGTCCCGTACAACAACTCACGGGACCCAAGCCAACGCCCCAGCCTCACGTGCTCGTAGAGTATCCTGCTACTCAAGAAACGAGGCTCTGGTTCCGACCAACCCGCATTAGGCTAGCGTGGTAGGAAGTAGCTCAAATCCCCCCATGTGAAACCCTACAAACGACAGCCCCTGGTGCCCGGAGATGCGGGCGGCACACGACCGATCGATATGGGATTCTTTGAGGGAGGTGTATGTCCAGCGGTGGAGGTCTATTGGCTAATACTGGTGGTATCAATTAGCAAAGAGGCAAACATGATCGTCTGATGTAGAGAGATGATGTACTAACTACAATATAGAATCACATAAGATCAGTGGATACCATTGAGTCAAAATCTGGTAATGTTGTAGGTGTATGCTTGTAAATGCTTCATCATCATCATCAGTCCACAGACTTCTGCTGTTGGACATAGGCCTCCCCCAAAAATTCTACATATCGTAGAGTTCATTGAGGGGATTTGGACCGTAACCCGCCACGCTGGCCCCGTGGTGCGTGGTCGGAACCTCGTTTGTTGTTTAGCAGGGTGCACCGGATGCAATTGAGGTTGACTTGGGCTCCGTAAGATGTTGGGCGGAACCCCTTACAACCCCCTGAGAAAGCTTACTAATATTTAAGTAAATTAACAAGTCGTTGTTACCTTTGTAACGAACGGAAGCCGGATGAAAAGAGTATTGTTGTTTATAAAAATCGCGTAGACTATTTACATAAGAGCCTCGCTACCCTGAAAGGGAACAGCTCAGCCGATTTGGGAGGCTGTAAAAGAATTGTGTAAGATTGTTATTGAACATTGTTGTGGGGACAGGATTGAGAGGTGGTGATGAAAGCAGCGCGGTCGGTGTTGCTTATATGTCTTATTTATATTGTGAATGAAACGGAAATCGAAGGAAGTAGATTTGATTTTAAAGGAGTCTACGAGTATAAAGAGGAAAGTCTATAAAGAAACTTCCATTCTGTTAAAGCTGGATGGAAAATACTCATCAGTTAAGTTCATCCTTAGTGCCTAACGGGGTAAAGTAAGTTTTTTAATAAATTAGTACTGTTGACCTCGTTCAGTTGCTTAGCTTCCTACAGCATATAATATTTAGACAATCAAGCAACAAAATGAGATCTTTGAGGCAGGCTTATATCCAGCAGTGGACGTCTGTCGGCTGATAATGATGATGATGATGATGAAAAATAAATATAATAAAAAAAGAGTTACTTTAATATGTAACCTACTTGAAAAACCTAAATTTACAGAAGAGGTGCGACTTCTGTTACTAATGTTTCATTTAGGCTGTAAGTTGTCATTGTCGTGAATAGATCTCTTAAAAAGCTACTTGATCTCTAGCTTAATGCATGCAGCTTGCGATCTATACGAAATATATCTTTATATATGTTAAGGGAAAGAATCATTAATGTATGTTAATTTATAAAGAACTAGAATATCCCATTAAACTTTTCCATTTAAACTTAACGGGAGGGCATTAGTGTGCCTCTTTACGATCTGTGTTTCGGCTCGCTTCCAGAAACTTCCCTTATTATCCCGCCACACCCCTGGGCCGAATGGAAGAACGTTAAAAAGAGCGGATAATCAGTGTTATTGGGGAAGTTACGCCTTTCTTTACGCCGCTACAGCGACCATTCCACGATTCCTTACCCCCCATATAACCTGTCCAATAAACTTGTGCAAATTGCAAATTACAACAACAAATTTATAACTTACTACCTAACAGTAAGTATAATTGTGTATGTATACTGTAGACAATATCCTTGTTATATAAAACCTAAACTTTAGATTAGTCCTGTATGAAAATTCTAACTAAAGCTTATCATATATGAATCATTGATTTTACTAAAGTTCACTTCCGTTTCTACTTAAAGGCCTTATTAAAAAAAAAAAAATTTTCTCAAGCAACAGACAAAAGACTACAGTAATGTTATAATTTAAACCTTACTGCGGACCAAGTTAAACGTTAACTGTGACACTTTAACTTGATTTATCTAAGCTCAATGTAACTCACCTCCATATTTGCTTTGAATCCCGCCTTCACTGGGAACACCGCGTACAGTCTGCCGCCAAAGTCCTGTCGCTAAAGCAAACGCTGTTGAGGATCCGCCAGTCGCTCCTGCGTGTTGGTCTTCCAAAGTGGAGATGCTAATGAAATTGGTCCCGGATCCAGACTTCGCAGACGTTGGTTTTAATTAAACTGATCTACTCGCCTCGCTTTATTTGTTCTAAGTAAACGCGAATACATACAAGTTTAAAGTAATCGTTTAAGTGAAGACATATTTCGTTAATGATGGATCATCATAGTTAAAATCTCTTACAGAATAATTCATTCAAAAGACTTTTAAAAGAATCATATGAGATATATATAACATATCAGAATGATAGCATATTATAAGCTGTTTCCTTTTCATAAAGATTACATCTTCTTTACCGAGCAGCCTTTCGTGCTTGGACCAGGGCTCGTCGGAACAAGGATCCCAGTGTCTCTGGTGCGAAGCGAGCACTTAACGCTGTCATAAGAGAATATCTGTCAGAGCAAAATTCGATTTCATTAGCAGAGTTGGTAGGCGGCTGCCGAGCTACCCCTCTGGCACTCGTGCTCTCTGGTCGCTTGCCAAATCTGTCGAGGGAAATTTTGTCGGTTGTCGTTACCACCGCTGCGGAAACCTGATGGATGTCCAGCTCACAGCGCGACAGGGAAGGCCGAACTTTTGAGCGGTCCGTTTGTTGCTAATTCAATTTTAAACGATGGAGAAGCTGTACCACCTACTATACTAATATGGAGCTCTTCCATGCCGGAAGTTCGGATAACAGAGATTGAAGTCAGGCGTGAGCTAATGTCTCTGGACGTACAAAAGTCGAGTGGGACGGCCGGTATTCCAGCGGTGGTGCTGCAGCAATGTGCCTCTGTATTGTGTCCGATATTAACGCGACTTTTCTTACTTTCTTACATAAAATGGACAGTTCCGTCTTCATGGAAGACCGCTAATGTCCACTCCCTACCTAAAAGAGGTGATAGATCTGACCGGGCGAATTATAGACCAATTGCTATTATCTCCCTCCTCTCTATGGTGCTAGAACGTGTAATCAACAAACAGCTCCTCGACTACCTTGAAGACAACAGTTTATTAAGCGACCGACAGTGCGGTTTTCGTAATGGTTGCTCCCCTGGTGATCTTCTAGTGTACCTTACACGTCGCTGGGCTATGCTATATCAAGCGCAAGTCTGGCCTCACCTGGAGTATTGCTCTCATCTTTGGGCGGGAGCACCTAGATGTCAGCTGGGACCTTTAGACTCGGTGCGAAACACAGCTGTCAGAATTATCGACAACCTTTGCTAACGGACGGTATTGAACCATTTGCTTTTAGGAGAGATTGTGCCTCCTTGTGTGTGTTCTACCGCCTCTATAACGGGATGTGTTCTGATGAACTGATTGACATGATGCCGATAGCCATATTTTATCATCAAACCGCTCGCCATCGACAGGGAATTCATCCTCATACCCTTGAACCGCAGTCGTCACATACGTTCCGGTTCCAGAGATGTTTCCTCCAGAGAACCGTTTGCCTGTTTGCCACCTAAGTGGTATGAAAAAAGAAAATTGGTTGACTGAAAGAGATTGCTCTCAGAGCAATAAGATCGCCCACTATAATTGTTTTTTAATATTGATTTGCTGTTTTGTTTATTATTTTTCGTATATTATGAAGAATATTACTATTATTATAAAATCATCGTCAGTCGGTGGACCTTTACCCATAAACACAGGTTTCTTTCTTCATATATCATTCCCACTGTGCTGTGCGCAGTCGCGACACGGACTATATGCTGTGGTGAAGGAAAACTTCTTTCTCCTACTCTTTTCCCAGATATGTGGGACGGCACAGTATGTACTTCTCTTCCACATCCCTCTGTCCGCTGTTGTGCAGGAAATCATTTAAAAAACCCTTTACATTCGAGTTGTTCTTATCACTTTATCAGCATCCATTCATATTCCAAACGATAACGTAATCAGGACGAGACCGATGTTTCGGATATTGTATTATTCGCGTTTCATATTTTTTCCACTCGCCACCCCGCTCGATACTCCAGCGGGACTTGGTACAATTGTCTCTTTCATGAAAAGATGAAATTCGAGCTACCCACTCGGCTAAATACCCGTCCTGCTCCTCCAGGTGTAAACGATTCGGACAGCTCCAATTGTTTCGACGGGAGGGAATTTCGAAAAGTTATATTAAAAAAAATCTTTTCGTCCGATTTCACTTTCGTACTTGAAAACGACATTTCTATTTGGCTAAACAGGGGTGGTCTGTTCTGTAAGGGATGATGTTTAATCTACCTTTTCTTTTATATTACAGTTGTTTCGTTTCGAACGTTGATGTTGAAGAAATTACTTTTAATGCTGACTGAAGGCTTTAGTGTTTTATAACACCTTGGGGTTGGTTATGATGATATACACGTCACCATGTTTTATGATTTGAGATGTTAAGCATCGTTATCCCAGTAGCTTCACAATTTTTTTTAAAGCAATCTGATGTTAAGTGGTGATGTGATCTCTGGTGGTAACGAACACTAACTTAGTAACAGCCTATCACCCTTTTCTTGAAGAGACTCACGTCGTATTTGTACAGGAACACCGATGTCGGCTAGTTGTTCCACTCTTTTGCTGCTCTTATGGAGAATGAGTAGCTTCATCATATTGTGCTCTTCGTGTTAAGTGTTAGCCCCTGTTGCAGCTGCGGTTCGTTTGTTGCAGGTGAGGGCGAGCGCGGGGGCGAGCGGCGTCGCGGCGCGGGCGGAGCGGTGTCGCGCGGCATGCGGCGTCGCCCGCTTCTGCCGCTGCTGCTGCTGGCGCTGCTGCGCGCGCACGGCCTGCTCGCCGCGTCCGGAGGTAACGCCAGTAACACACAGACGCAGTCACCGACTCATACTACGATCCTTCCGTACTTATATATACATGAAACTAGTAGTTTCCGGCTCTGCTCACCGTAACACCCCAGCAACTGCTTTCGAGGGTAACATTTCGTAAAATTCGTTCTTAGCTGCCCTCTACTCCGGATAGAGCATATTCCTACTTAATATTAATTCACCAGGTCTTGCGGTTCCACGGACAACGTGATGAGGTTGTACATGAGTGGAAATGTTTTATATTTATATAGATATCCTGAGACTTATTGAATACATTAGACATAAATATTAAAAACTTCGAAAAGGTCAGTTAAGAATGAATTTTACGAATTTTTTTAATCAGAGGGAGTTCATCGTCATCATCATCATCAGCCGATAGAAATCCACAGCTGGGTATAGGCTATTCCCAAAGATCTTCACATCGATCGGAAAAAAGAGAGTTGCACGAGTGTTAATAAGGAGCTGATGCGCAGCAAATTCCCGTCGGTCAGAAATATTTCTGATAGATTTCAAGTCTAAACTTCAAGTCGAATTCAATAATATGACCAACAAAGTGGCCGGAGAACAGCTGCACCATTAAAATATATAATACGTATACTAAAAACAGTACCAATAAGGTGGAAATACTAATACTAGTAACAGTACTAATAAGGTGGAAATACTAATACTAGTAACAGAAGCATCATGTCTTCGTCTGCTCAAAATAACTGTAACCTTCAAGAGGTTCGCACATACACATATATATGATGTACACAAACTTTTTTTATATGTGCAACTTAACTAAAAATCATTTTAATATATATATATATATACATATATATAATATCAAAAGCATACTATACCGTTGATGATAACACGTAGGGGTTCATATGGGGGCATTTGGGCCATTTCCCACCACGCTGGCCCATTGCGGGTTGTCGGGAGCCAGAGCCTCGTTTGTTGATTAGCAGGGTGTACCGCGAGCAGATGATGTTCGCTTGGATCCCGTGAGTAGTTGTGCGAGAACCCTCACACCCCTTATATGTTATGTCATATGACCTAATAAATTACTTACATCCGTTCTTCTCAAGCAATAGATTCTGTTATTCTATAACGAACTTAAACAATTAATACAGATGATTAGTAAATAAACGGTTAATTAGTTTAATATATAATCGGTTGGGAATAGCGTTAGAGACCATATTGGATTTATAGAAGACCATAGAACATTTTCCATCGATCGATCATGACAAATCTAACGGTGTTCCCGCGAGCCATAGAGTAAATAAAAAAAAATGCTTTTATTCTGATATTGAACAATAGCTCATTGCGTTATCATTAGTCTGTGGCCGCGCCGCTGAGGAATCAGCCGCCTGCTGGCACAGCCTCCGATCAGTCCAGTCACGCCATAATACATCCTGTCAAAAGGACAGTAGATAGAAATGATTAGACGGCTATTATGGGTATGATTGATCTATCTACTGTACGGTACTGCTGGTAGGCATCTGTTGCCGGAGACCGTCTAGGTAACTACGTAACAACGCAGAGACAAACAGTAATGTGCAAACATAACCGTGTTCCGGTTTGAAGGGCTTTGTAGTGTAATTAAGGAGGAAACGAAACTCAACATGTCTCGGACAACGAGCGCAATGTCATGTGTATAGCAATTTAACGAGCGTCACGTTGTTTCAGGCGTATCACTTACAGTCAGGTGAGCGTCGCTTTAGTCTCGTTCATTAATTGAATAAAAAAATCTAGACTAACTTAACCTAAAGCTTAAGTTGAGTACACGAATTTGTTTTCAGCCAAGAGAATTCAAAGGAAATATGCATTTTATAATCTATCGATTATTCATGCAGAATACTTAAAGAAATCCTCGACCATTTTTACTTCAACGTTCATCAGATAATTTCAGACTCTGATGATGGAGGTTACAAAGGAACGTCATCATCATCATCATAATCAGCCGATAGACGTCCACTGCTGGAGATAGGTCTCTCCAAAGATTCTCACATCAATCGGGTAAAGATTCATATGGGAGGATGTGGACCATTACCCACGCTGGCCCAATGCGGGTTGGTGGGAACCAGAACCCCGTTTGTTGATTAGAAGGGTACATTATATTTTTTAGCGAGACCCCTATAAAGAATATTCATTTTACTTAAACATACTATATATAGATGTAAGGGGTCCAGCTCAACAACTCACGGGACCCAAGTCAACTTCACATGCTCGTGGTGTACCCTGTTAATCATCAAAAAAGGCTCTGGCTCTCACCAACCCGCATTGGGCCAGCGTGGTAGGAAATGTACCCCTACAAACGTAGCGCTCTTTGGAAGAGGCCTATGTCCAACTGTGGGATTGATCGGGTGGTGATGATGATATTATAGATGCTAAGATTCTCGTCTTCAAGGTACTGCGGCAATGTTTATTTGGTATTGTCCGAACCCTTTGTCTTTGCACCACAAGGCAAAGTTTATTGACCTCACATTTCAATATAATCCTGTGACCTCTGAAAGGCGAAGCCGCTCGCCGTGTTCATTGATCAGCTCCCGCCGCACACTCTGTCACTATCACCGCCCATCCGTCTGATTGCTGTACTAGCTCTAAAGGTTTTATTGATAGATGATTTCATTTACTTCTTCTCTTTCGTGTACTTTATGATTGAAGGTAGTGCTTGTCCTGAAATGCTCTTAACGACGTGTTAACCAGCTTCCTCCAACCCACTGTTCTCGGCACGACTCAGGGCATTCAGACTGTTAGCGTCTAAGAATGCCTGTATCTGACCGAACCATCGGGTAACCGACTTTGTGATCTCTTACCCTTAGTATTTCCAACTACAATCAGGTTCTCCAGATTATCAGGTTGTCTCCGGGCAATATGGTTAAAGTAATTTAGGACTCGTAGGTAGCAAGTGGTGGATAATCGAGCAATGATTGGAGTTGCTCGAGACTGGATTTGTTGTTTTTCTTTGCTGTCCATGGTATGCCCAACATTGTCCTCAAAACCACATCTCACCTCTCATCCTCTAATGTCTGGCTATATAAACCTTCAAGCGTGGTTTTTCTTCTTTGAGGCTTTCATCTGATTATTATTGATAACCTTTATCACTTACAGGATACATCCTGGGGCATAATAATGTTTGGTGGCTTTTGTTATCTCATAACGTAGTGAACTTTTTAAACCTGGATAAAATATTGTTTCTTGGAGGGTGAAAAGAGTATTTAGGCCAATGGTGGCTATTTGGTGTCTTCGTAATAGCTCAAGAAAGAGAGGAAGAGCCACAAGAAGATGAGACGATGAGTTAATAAAAAATCATTGGCGCGGTTTTGAGGACGCCTGTATCTGATATCCCTCCATAATATTACATTTAATTTAAATAGTTCTGTAAGCGAGTGGGATAGGAAGTAGAATAAAGCCTATTTTATAATTTTTATACTATAAAATACTGTTTTCATACTATGGAATAGGGATGAAAAGACACTTGTTCAGATAGACCCTGACGAAGAGATCTACCAGCAGTTTAAACATTAGTCAGTAAATAAAACAAATTTCAGTGGTGTGATTTTGTAGCGGCGAATCCTAAGCTATCAGTGTTCCGTAAGTTTAAGTTAACGAAGACGGCATATTCGCACTTTTGATTCTCAACAACTGAGGTGATGCACCAAAATGAAAGGAGTCGAAGGAACAATGAACGGGAGCGAGGAAATAAATCCTCGACGTGGACACAAAGTGATTCTTTAATTTGGGAATACTCGACTAATACAAAGCGGAGGCCTCTCCCCTCCGGCCGAATCAAATTTTACTCTTGTCCTAAAGAGGACTTTTTTTTTCATGCGAGTGCCTCTCTGTCCTGCGAAGGTTCAATTTACATAAGATAAACGTTAAATTCTTTCATTATCTTTTAATTAGGATCCTCCAGTGATCCTAGTTATGTCGCCGTAAACATAAAACGTTTCGGATTTATACGTTGCTAGATTTAATGACCACTAAGTATGTTTCCATTATTTTATTTTCATATTTAAAATAAGGGATGATTACATTAATATTTAATGAGATCGATTGAATGGTGAAGATAATATTTTTTTTGTTTATATAACTCTAACCGACGTTGACGGCCGATGGGGCAGTAAGGTCCTACAATGGCGCGAGTGGTGCCCGCGTACCGGTACACGTGGTGCTGGGAGGCCACCCATAAGACAGACTGACGACTTGGTAAGAACCACCGCAACCCACAGGATCACCCATTGATATAGAGATATTTGGGGAAGGTCTATGTCCAGTAGTGGATGTCTAACGGCTGATGATGATAATGCTAACTGTAGTCCTCTCTAATAATATTAAGCGGTAATGAGACCGTTGTTGTGCTGATAAGCGTCGCCTTATCAGCTCAGATAATTTTCCTTCTGATGTGTTTCCACCAGAGCACAGTGTTCTGACGAAGGTAACGATGGTAGCTAAGAAGTCATTAACAAATCTATTACGCTATGAACTTGACAACTGTATCTACTGAAAGGTTACAATAAAGGGGATAGAGCAAGGGTGCTTTATGCTCAAGCAGTTTTGTTAATTCTCTTTAACTGTTATAGTCTGTTTTATTCTGATGTCTAAGCTGTTCTAGTATCTAGTTTTTACTGAAGACTCGAAGAGGAAGCTGCTGGTTTGAAACAATACCCATTATTCAAATATATTACTGCTTCGGCTAATATTAATTCGTAGGTCGTCTCTACGGCGTAGCGATTCCGCAATTACCTACAAGATTATGAAATTATTTTCCGTAGCGATGTTTTAAGATTTTTCATTAAGAAAATTAATTAAAAATGCTTTAAATTAGATCGAGTACCGGTTTTTAATTGATGCTGGTTAGATTTTATAAATCGGTGTCTAAATTACTAAAAAAAATTATGAGCAATCTTCGTAGTGAGTTATACTATCTTCGGCGTGTCATAAAAGGCGACTAATGAAGGAAAAAATTAAGGGAAAGGTCAGCATAATATTTCTGCGACTATTACTAGCATGCCATGTCAGTGGGTTCATCTGTCTGATGAACACGGGTTTCTTTCAGTTGCCATTCCGCATGCCCAGCGTGGTGGCTTATGAGCAAAGCTACCCAATTTTCACCATGAAGTACTCGTGAATATAAGGCCAACAATTGCAGTTTATTATATTGAAATATTTAATGATAATGGTGATAAAGTTTTAAAAGTTAAGATAATGCTGATTAAATGCATCATTTTACCATGTAGTTGAAGACGACGGAAGCCAGTTGTAGAAGGCGACTAAAGAGGTCTTCAGATCCGGCGTCTTAGTTGTGGTATATAACTATAATAGTATACGGAGAGGATATTGACCTTTTATACATTTTAAGGCCGGCATTAAGATTATAGGTCAGCACGTAGAATTCCAGAAACTCCTGGCTGATAGGATATTATCATCTCTATCTATAGAGAAGAAATCGGTATAATATACATAGTAATAATTGATATTATGTAGACCACTGGTATAGAGCTTTGAGGATCAGCCAGAGATCACACCATCTAAATATTATAAAGATTACAGAATAAGGAGTCATTGATATTATTAAAGCACTAAGGTGTACCTTCTTCTTGTTAAAGTACCTCTCCAACTAGTGAAGGTTGGCGATCAGCGTGGTACAGTCCTTCCTGACTTTGGTTCGGCGGAACAATTCGGACGGCTTAGCTATGCCAGTCCATTCCCTGATATTTCTCAACCGTGAGTTTTTCTTTCTTCTTATCATTCAAGGTATACCAAGAATATTAAAATAGGAGACTATACTAAAATGACCACTGCTTTAAAGGCACAAGTATAATCTCACGAAGAATGCGTTGTCCACAATGAAAATATTTCTTTATCCAAAAATAGATGATTGGTGGTGAAAAGAAGATAGAGAAGAGTCGCAACAATAAATAAAAATGAATGTTTACGGTGGAGTGTTGCGTAAAGGGAAGGTGTCCTCCAGGATCGATAGCGAATTGTGATGCTGTGAGCGAAGCCGGCGACATTCATCAAGATGTCTACATCGAGTAACGTCCTGGTGTTATTTTGCATTCGCAAGGTGCGTCACACCCACCCCCGTACCACCCCCTTGTAAGACATCGATTCGGACAGACCTGAGCAATAGATCTCCACCTCCATGCCAATTTTAAAAGACAAATGTCTCCTGTGCTGTTACAATTTAGTTAGATGTTATAAAGTTCCGTTTGTGTCCTCTCGTGTCTCTGTATGCTTTATTGCAGCTAAACTAATCCTGATGAATTCATCATTGACTGATTTTGAAGGTCTGAAGGACGGTTGAGGTCATACATACATCAAGTTAATTTGTGTATAAAGAGATTCTCGTTTCTGATAGGAACAACAAAGGAATGAAACAATTTTCCGTAAGTGTTCCTGTAAAAAAATGCAGGATCTTCAAGAGAAGAGAGGATATATAAGAGAGGCTGTTAACAAGTTAGTGCATCAGCACCGTATCAGCACTTAGCAAAAAGTGGTGTCGCGGTAAAGTAGTCAGCACACAGCAATGCTATAGTAAAACACCTGGTGGTAATTTATGCTCCTGCTCATGACGACGTGGCGTGAGCTAGGACGATATACAATGCACATTGTGCTCGTTGTTTTGATATAAGATATTAAATATCACTAGCTGCAGCGCCTTTCAAACCGGAGCACAGTACTATTTGGCGGTTGTTAACATAAATACAATTTTTTTATCTATCGCTGTCGTAGCTTATCTAATTCCATCATTGCCGTAAAACGATCGTTGCAAACGGAGAACTCCTGAAGCACTCATCGTTGAGCTTCATCAGCAGCTTGTCAAACTGCATATCTGCGGGTAATTATGTGAATGAAGCTGCTGATCTGTTATCAAAGAGACGTCGCCGGCTCCAATCAGGTAATTGCTCTCACCGAGACGCGGAACTTTTACAAAGCGGGACCTATATACCTACAAACGGTACCTAGAATCTAGTATCTAGCACAGAAAGAGCAGAGGTATGTAAATATATCTGTGGGAGAATGAAACTACACTGTAATCGATGAAATCTGCATCATCTTCACTTATATGTATCATATAAAATATTACTAGAGGGTAGGTTTCTGTTGCTGGAGGCTTTCTAGGTACCACCGCAGTGTTTATCACACCCACCAAACAGTACAGTACTGTGCAAATATTGCTGTGTTCCGGTTTGAAGGGAGCTGTAGCTAGTGTAATTACTGAGGAAACGAGACATCTTATGACATCTCATGATTCAACATCATTAAGTCTCAAGGCGACGAGAGCAATGTGGTGCTGTGTGTACCATTCTAACTAGCTCCACGTTGTTATCACGTACCATCGTGAACATCCCTCTTGTCTCGTCACTTATGAAATAAAAAAATAAATAGAAAATATCGAAAGGCAATATATCATAGGCTTTCCAACAAAGAGTCGAGTAGTTTGTAACCTCTGGACAAATCAAAAGGGTGTAAGGGTTCCCGCACAACAACTTACGGGATCCAAGCCAACCTCATTTGTTCGTGGCGCAACCTGCTTGTCAACAAACGAGGTTCTGGCTTCCACCAACTCGCGTTGGATCAAGCGTGTAGTTCTATGACAAATCTTCCAGTCCAGCAGTGGACCTCTATCGGCTGATGATGATGACGATGATGAACATATCAAAATAGATTCATCCGACAGGAACTACGATATCGTAGACACCTACACAGATCATCATCATCATATAATAATCATCATTATCAGCCGATATACTTTCGCTCCTAGTAATAGGCTTACTTAAGGAACTGTACGCCAACTCCACCGGTTTCCTTCAACCCTCGGATCGTCGGTTCAGCTTGTAAAGAGCTTTCCAGTACTGGGTGTATTTTGTCAAGACTTTACTGCCCCGTCGGACGTTAATACTTCAAGTAATCTTCCCTTGATAATGTTAATTGATTCTAGCAATTTGTTTGGGCTATGTCGGTGACGATTTCTAATTCGATCTATCAGAGAAACTTCAAGCATAGCCTTCACTATCAGCACATACACATTTTTATTTAAATAGTCGACTATTTATGCATTCGAATTTAGTTATAAGAATAATCATTTGTAAGCACAGTACTATCATACGGTTGCCGGCAAACGGTTTGGTAATAACCCGGGAACATTAGCTCTCCTAATTTCCCAGTCGTGTCTACGTTCAGGCGGCTCGGGGGCCGTTATCGCACCTCCCTCAATATTCCATCGACGATTTACATAATTTTTCACTCAAAACTTCAGTTACCCCGCTCAACCCCACGCCGGTGATTGTTCGCTTCCACAAACAACGGGGTTGTGCTTCGGAATCGTTTGTTCGCGTTGAAATCTTTTTAACGTATTTATACATAGGCTATAATCTTTACTGCTTTTTTATAACAAAGTCTAGACGAAACAAACTTTATACATAGCACTAAATGATTAATTAATCTCCTAAGCCGGATGCTTTCCAACCTTATTTATCCTCGCACTCCCTAATAAAACTTTTTATTTACTAGTACTCTTCGTTGATAACTTCAAACTTACTCCTAACTATGCGTTCCGTTTTCCATAAATTCTAACTATTTTCAATCTTAACCTTTAAATGTACTTTTTGTCTCTCTGTTTATTCTTAATAGAATAAAGAGAGAGAGGCATTACATTTTGCTTTCGAAGAGAAAGAGAACATTTTGAGAAACCCATTTTGATTTAGTTGGTCAAGACTTTTAAACTCTACTTGCTGTTGCCGGAAGTCGTCTAAGACTTACTTTCTTCAAAAATAATTACTTAGTACTCGTTAGCTTATTTTATTTATTTTAAGTCTAAAAAAATTCACTCGTGTTTCTAGATTACATACTGTGAAATTAGATTTTTTCAACATCCAAGTAAAATATAAGTTATATCAACTTGGCAGCATATCACATTTTTACAGTTAATTTAGCGAGCGTGGCCGTGTGAGGTGTTGGCAGGCGCGTTGCCAAACATTTCCGCCGTCCCTTTTACCCGCATTTTCCTTTTCGCGTCGATACCTTTGATGACTCCCTCACGAGGGGCCCAGCGTGACATTCCGTCCCTCCAAGCCTCTTTGTTTTTATTTGATTTCTATTTTCGCCCACAGTTATTGTTTTACAGATGATTTGTTTTACTAAGAAAATCTAGCTACTACCGCAGCTCCTATATCCGCCGCCAAACGTTACTGTGCTTCCGTTCGGAGGACGCTCTAGCTGAGCAAATTACTGGGGTAATGGAGAATAATATTATGACTATTCAACGAGCAATGTATACACATACATCATCATGTATATATCATCCTTATTGGCCTTGGCATCTTCGACGAATAAGAAACATCTAATGCTTTAGAATTTTTAACTTAGTAATCGTATGTTTTTTAGACATCCCATAATATTCAAATATGAAGAGTACTACCTAGTATACTTACTGAGATGATCAGGTTTAATATTATAGTTTTTTTTATGTAGTTAAATCGAATGGTTCTCCTTTGAAAAAGCTGATGAATATCTACAGGCATTAGGTTAATCAAAGCGTCAATATACAATAGAGTTTATACTCTTACATGTTACGTTAAGTGTGTACTTATATTAGGTCCTTACATATGAAATAGGAGTTTTGTCCTGAAGGAATGTAAAGTAAATTTTTTTTTTGTAAAATATATTTAACTAATCAAAGTATGCACCGCGTTGTTATCTATGCAGTTTTTCCATTTTATAGGTAGTTCATTGACCCCTTTACTACAGAAACCATAGGGACGAGAATCAATGAACACTTTGAAGGCGGTTTATTGAACTTGAATAAAGTGAATATAATTGTCGTGATCACAACCTATGAAGTATTGCTATACGTATTAATCATGAGCGTTTGATAATCACCAATAAAATTTCGGTCTCCACTATGTCGAGAGGGGCAGTCTCCCCGTTCCTCCCCGCTAACGAGGGCGGCGGCTCCTCGCCGGCTCGTTATCCCGAATCGTGTATTATCCTTTATGGCCGTCGCTTCAACAATAATGTTGTGGCAATAAACTGCTCGGAGCAACTAGTGCCGCCGCCGCCGCCGCCGCCGCCGGAGCCTGTTTTTTAACGCCCGCCGCGAACATGTTCAGCTCGTTTAACGATATATAATTCACGCCGTTTCCGCCTTTATGTACCTTGTTGCGCTTTGCGATTCGCGCATCAATGCTCCGATAACTATCGATTATATAGTTGCGTTTCTCATCTATAATAAACTACTAATCTAGATTATAGATCGTGAAGAAAACTCGTCCACAACACTCCGGTTTTCATTTGTTGAAAGCTGTACACCATTGCTGTTATGATAACCAGGCTTGATCAAAGCAATACTACCACCAACAAACTTCATAATAGTTATTCAGTAACCGATTCGGAGATCTCCAGTTTCTTAACTAAATGCAATTGCCTTTGGAAATTGGAAAATTCTGATCTATTTGATTGTAAATCTATCAAATCTCATTTTTTATACTAATATCTAGATCAAAGTTATAATAAATAAGGGATGAAATATCTCTTACAATCCATAGTTTGGGATTGTTAGATTGCAACAATGTATTATTGCTTTATTTATATAGATAATATATCTGATGTAAAGGTCTAATACTTTGGTAGTAATGGGCTCAACGTTAAGGGATAACCTTTATTACAGAAAAATAATTCATCATCATCATCAGCAGATAAATGTTCACTGCTGGACATTGGCTTCTCGCAAAGATTCCCACTTTGATCGGGTAGGAATTCATATTGGCGGATTAGAGCCTCTTCCCACCATGCTGGCTCAATGCGAGTCGGTGGGAGCCAGAGCCTCGTTTGTTGATCTGCATGATGCATCGCGATGAGGTGAGTTTGGCTTCGAGTCCGTGAGTTGTTGTGAACCCTTACACACCCCTGAAATATAAATCAGCTGAAACGCTAGCGTCCAATCAATCAATGACACTGTGAATGGGATGCAGTGAAGGAAGAACGCGCAACAAACAATAACAAGTATAATATTCTCAAGATTGACAATGCCAACTGTATTTGAGCAGTGGCGCCGGCCAGTAGCGCGGAGCCGTGGCCGCTTTTGATCGTCGCCAAGCGTGCCAGGAGCGGCGGTGCCAAGTTACGCCGGCGGTGTTTCTTACAGAAGACAATGGACAGAAACGTTAATAACTTTCTTTGTTTCCTGGGGGCTGCGGGGGGCGGCGATAGACGGACGGACATTAAAAAGAATTCGCCTGATTGACCGGGCCTTTTAAGGCTCTCTCCCCACTTCGTTATTGAACATTGTTCTCTAAATAGTGTTCGTTCTGGTTCAACAAAAAAAAAGCAGTTGTGGTTAACGTCTTTCGTAAATACAGAATGTATTCTCTCAACTCTATTGCCTCCCATACTACCCCTTATCTATGACTAATACCATACAATTATATTAGTGTTATATAAAGTCATATACTTGAGACCTGGAATATACTGGATTTACATGCTTTGCTATCTACAGCATCACGTAAAATTGTTTACTAAGAATATAACCTCTTACCTAAATCTCCCTACGTACCTTGTCCCTAAGTAAAAGGCTATTAGTTTACAATAGTTAGCAACTTGATATTAATCCGCGTCGTCGGAAGGTCCCGCTCCTCTTTACGAAGATCGGCAAGGGAACTCCAACAGTCTAAGGTGGCGGTAGTTCATTGGCTTACCTTCGCTATAAAAACAACCCTCTTTCTAAACAAATTACGCACTAAATATTTTTTTCTAAACCTAGTAACTAACGTCTCGTAGCATGAACACAATATGGTTTTGGATGTATATACTAATCGGCGCTACAAGGATTCGCTTCTAAAAAGCTGTAGGTCCATTGAATCACTTAAAAGTAATTACTTTTATTTTATGTCACTAATACTTATATTCTATACAATTTATTCTTTTAAGTTTATTTATTTATTGGCACACAACGTGGTTATAATGTCATCTTCCGTAAACCTCAAACAAAGCAAGCCTGTCTTTTTAGCACCTATTACTCTTAGCTTATAACTATGATTCGTAATGTATATATATATATATATATATATTTATATAGATATATGTATACATATGTGTATATATAACAGTAACTAATATATAATTAAATGAAACATTAAATAATGGTAAATTTAAGAACACATACAGTTATATTTGAAGAGATTTATGAATGTGTTCAAACGTAACCTACGAGTAAACTATCTAAGAACTTTTACTTCTATACTTTACTATACTATACAGTACTTTACTATACTAACGATAATAGTTTGTAGAAGTTTTTATTTATAAATCATAGTAATGTTTTCATCTATTGAATTTTGTAACAAGCGTTTAGGATACCTCAAAAACACAGCACTTATAGGCGATATTTATGGTGGAAGTTTAGCAGCGCGAGGGCGGCGCCAGCGGATGTTTATGGGCCGCGTTAGGAGTTCGAGTGGTGAACTGGAGCAGGCCGAAATTATGAGAGGAAGTTATGGGGCCGGAGCCGCTTACCGGATGCTGCGGTTAGATCGCCAAGATGTACCAGAACAACTGACACACATTTATATAATTTCACGATTACAGCGGAATAGTTCAGTTTATTAATGACAGGTCTGTTTTTCGATCTGGCGGAGGTCTATGGAAACGCTTTAAGGGAGGTCTATGTGCAGCAATAGCCATCTATTGGATAATGATTGTAGAAAAAATGTAAGACTTAACTGCTTTCGGAGTAAAGTAACTTGGAAGTACCAAGTTCTTTTCTGGAGTCAGCTGTAGCTGAGTTTAATTGGTTGTGGAAACGTTTTCGGCGGTAACAGCTTTTGTAGCTATAACAGCGCTAGTTATGTAGATTCTGGTGACGTAAGCGTTTGCATGCCACAGCGGCTCTAACAGCTAATCTGATACTGAGCTCGTGGACCCGGATCCAGGTCCTATTGTCAGCATAGCTATTTTAAAGATAGTCCTATAGTAACAAGTCATAGGTTAAGGGTTGCATGGAGATTTTTACCCATTAATTCCTCTCGATGGTAGTTCTCAGTGAATGCTATGGAATATGCATTTGAAACGCTGTATTCTCCAGCTTCCCGTGCTATCACGCTTTACCTCTTCATCTATTTGAGAAAAAGTTTAATATATAGTTCAAACTTCAGTTTTAAGAGATACCTCATGATGAAATAGTTAATAATGAGATGAATCAATTTACCTTCGAACTGTGTCCGTAGCGACCGTAATTAGATGATGTAGTTTAGTAGGGCGAGGGGTGGTGGTGCCGGTGGTGCTGGTGGCGCGGCGCGGGGAACTCATTTCGCCGTAAGCTTCATATTGAAGCTGGGGTTTTGTGTTGATTCGCTGCGAAGGTGGAGGTTTTTTCATCTGTTTGCACATGCCGCTTTATTATTTGCCCTTTCTGAGCTTTTGTGCCGCTCGCTACGAATCTCAACAGAATGCAACCGGAGAATCATTCTAAAGTTTCACAATTTTCCAACATTGCGAATTTCGTAATTCATACTGAGTAATGAAAGTGGATGTAGCTTTATTTGGACCTTCAGCAGCATGAAAAAAATATTAACCTATATAATAGATACAGATGTTTGGAGTATAAAAACTAGAAGGATAAAAACTGTGAGATGATAAACTTAGAGGAATACTTCTATTGAACAAAAGCTCTTAATGAAATAATCTTCATATTACTGCGGTAATCAAGTTATCGAGGAGGAGTTCGATAATATAAGAAACCATTGAAATTTACCATAATATTTATTACTATAGAGTACTTCATCATCATCAGCCGATAGACATCCGCAGCTAGACATAGGCCTCCCCCAATGATCTCCACATAAATCAGTCCCGCGTTGCTCGCATCCAGTGGCAGGCCTCCCGACACTACGAACTTGCTGATCCATCGGCAGTCGGTTCTACGAGCTACGTGCCCTGCCCACTGCTACTTAAGTCGAGCAATCTTTTGGGCTATATCGGTGACCTTAGTTCTGCGTATCTCCACATTTCTGATTGGATCGCGCAGAGAAACTCCGAGCATAGCGCTCTCCATTACTCTTTGGGTGACTTTGAGCATTTTAGCGCCTTGCCAATGTCCGTCACAGGCAGCGTGACTTCCGGCACCGCCGGGCACTAGGTGCCGTCGTTTGTAGGGGTTCATTCAGGGAGATTTAGCCCATTTCCCACCACGCCGGCCCAAAGCGAGTTGGTGGGAGCTTGAGCCTCGTTTGTTGATAAGCAGGGTGCACCACGAGCAGGTGAGATTGGCTTGGTTCCCGTGAGTTGTTGTGTGGGATCCTTTACACCGGTACAGCATCACTTGATTGTCTTATCAGATAATCTACTACATACAATATTTAATACTGGAATACAGTAGACTAAATTGTTTATAAAGTGCCATTATATAAATCCTCCCCCTTCCTAATTGAGGGGAAAAAAATAGCAATTCATGTTTCTAATCCGCTCCTTTGGCCCGACTGAAAACGCTATGCCATCGGAAAGTCATTTATGTTTTAATTAAGAGGGTGCAGGAAGAATGGGGGTTAGGGGCGGAGGATTCCCCGGGATTATTAGGAAACAGTATTACTCGGGGCCCGAGATCTTATTTCATGTTTACAATTCTTAAGGCCGGCGACAAAAACAAGGAGGCTCGAGTTTGGCGAAGTTTTTGCATAATGACCAAGTTCGTCGGTGATAATTCAGATTGGGGTTCCGTCGTCGCGTACGCGCCAACGGCGGCTGCTGACCATCGCCAGATTAATTTAGTTACTTACTTGTTACGTGGTGGCAGGTCTCTGTTGATGGAGACCCTCTAAGTAGTTACCACCGCAGCTCTTATAGCAGACGACAAACAGTAGTGTACAAGCCATTCCGTCATCCGGTTTGAAAGGCGCTGTAGCTAGTGAAGTTATGACTACGAGTATATTGTGGTGTTGTCTATGTTATCCTAACTTGCACCTTGTTGTAGACATTTATCGTGAGGTGAACGTCTCACTCATCTCGTAGTTAGGCAGATTAAGAAACATATATACAGGGTTAAGGGTCAAGTTAGTCTATTACTTAACGTTTTATGTCAACATATGAAATGGAGGTTATATATAATATATATGATATACAATAAAGACGAGAATGTATCATAAATGTAATGTACAAAAATCTCAGCGAAATAAGAACTTAAAACGTGGAGAGTGATAGCGGTCTTTAGAAAACTTTTATTTTTACGAGCGCAGCATCCGAGCGCTCATCATACAGAGCAACATACATAAACACGGAAATATAATAACAACAATAAAACTAAAAGGCAACCCCGGCGCCTGAATGCGTGCTGAAGCTTTCAGCGAAATGTATATCTCGCGTTCAGCGTTTAAGCCGAACATCCCGCTGTACCGTGGAGAGAATAAAAATCCTCAAGCTAACCTAGGTCTCAAGATAAACCCTAAGACGCACAGTGCGGCCTCCGCTTCCGGGGCTTTTCAGCATAGCAGAGTGAGGACGTCGAGTGGGTCGCGTCCGGAAACACTACACTGGTTTATTTTTTAAGAAGCTCATCGCGGTAAACAAGCACTCACATATAAAGTTTCCGCACCCCGAATGGAGGGTTCAGATTTCACGAGCGATACAATAAAGCATATAAGGGGTTGTTAAATGTTAGTGTTATGTATAAATGGATAGTGTATATATATGGATGCACTAGGAAGGCAGCCAGCAGAGGAATGGCGACGTGTTGTTAAGCTTGCGACCAACACCTGAAGTGATGACCACGACCATTCTGTCAAGAGTGATACCGACGAAGAAGATAAAGATCATCTTGTTACCGTTAACAATGTGTTTAACTAAATAGTACAATAGAGAAGCTGTACCTCAAGCAGTAAACATTTTGTATAGATATTGCTTCTTCCGCTTAGAGATCAGATTAGAATTGATTTTACAAAACTCCCTCCACAAAGGTGGTTGCGAGGGTGTTACGACCAGCGAAGCGGATGAGGACCTGCCAGTCTTATTACATATGTAGACAAAGAATGTTAAGACGCCTCGTCCATCAGCTCGGTGAGTATTTCAGCGATGAAATGACTGTACCTTACCTTAGCAAAATATGATACAGCTTCAAAGGTCCGCCTCGAGCCCGCGCTCGTGCTTGATAAAAGTTTAAAAATATTTTACTATAAGAGCTTTTCGGAGCCGACGTCCTTTCATTGCGCTCCTCGACGGCTGGAGGTTTTCAAAAGACCAAGGCCGACATCGGAGGCATTTACCTGTGAAATCAGGAGTGGCCCCTCCTTCACCGGCATCGGCCGTCTCTCTTAAAGATAACCCTTTTTCATGAAGTATGCACTACAGTGTTTGGTACGAGTGCCACTTCCGGCGTCCTCTCGCCGCTATATTGGCTCGGTGTATGTTGTACGCGCTATTAAATTAGTCGGTTCGAGTGACTTTTATATATTACTAGACAAAGAGTCGCTGCTAACATAGTAAAAGGTTGGGGAGGGGGATGGGGACGTTTTATGCGCTCTCATACAGGAAATTCTATCAAATTATTTTATTGACGTCAGCGGAAACTATTGAGTTACGATGATTATTGTATATATTGTAGGTTTCGTTTGTTTTAATGTATATTTTCGTATTATATATATCCTTGCCAAAAGGACACGCGATTGATATGTCGAGACAGGGTTATTGCTCTTACTAAAGTATATGTAATTCCTAAATAGGTCCTTAGTGCTTGGAAGGCACTAACAGTCAGAATATTCTATACTCGCGAGAGATATGAAGGAAGGAAATGGGATGTAGTGTGACAGGAGAAAAGGAGTGTGATAGATGAGCAGAGCATGATAGAAAAGAGAGAATGAAAGATGAGTACGAGTTATAAATGAGAAAAATGTACTGATGGTGGATGGTAAGTAATAACAGGCACGGCCCCACCACACGCAGGGGGAAACATTCAGTACCGGATGTGCCCACAGTGGACTCACTCTGTGGCCAACCCTCTTAACAGACTACATTACTGACTATTAAGTTCTGTAAAGTTCTTTTTAAAACCCTACGTCAAAACTAGACTATATCGTATTAGTAATAATTTGAAATTACTAAGTACTAACAGAAAGAGTGGTGTAAGGGGTCCCGTACGACAACCCACGGGACCCAAGCCAACCTCACCAGCTCGTGGTGTATCCTGCTAATCAGCTAACGCACTCTGGCGCCTATCAACCCTCATTGGGATAGCGTGGTTAGAAACCTAGAAACGACGCCACCTGGTGCCCGGCGATGTGGGCAGCGCAAGACCAATTTTTATGGTAACGTTTGGGGGAGGCTTACGTCCAGCAGTGAACGTCTATCGGCTGATGATGATGATGATGATGATCAATACTCAATACTTGACGCAGCATGAACTTATAATCAATGGCTGTCGACTTGGGTTTAACTATTATTGGAGAGTTACCCCAAATGATGAAGAATCATATATATAAAGGATCAAGTGGAATATGTGTTTGGACTATTATATCCCCACTTAACCGCCAAAACGGAAGTGGAGAGCAAAATAATTTGATAGCGACGAATTGAGCCATTTTTTTTTGTCGCGCGTAATAAGGGAGGAATTCAATTAGGTATATTGCAGGGTGAATTATGCACCACGGTCACCACTCGCAATTACACAAACAATTACTGCACGGCAGCGCGATGTAGCCGTATAGGCGATATTATCCGGTTGGCTCCGGCAATAACCGGATAACTGGGTAATAACCGGATAACTCGGTGATATTCGGAGCGGTGCGGTAAAGCGGCGCGATTAGCGAAATCACCGATAATTACCACTCCGTTTCAATTATAACGGGGTAAACCGAACCCCCGACCGCTCGCTGTTTTATATAATTGTCCGAAGTCCGAGTTATTTAGGGCTCCAGATGATACGGATAACCCGCCGCCCCGGGCGCGGTAAGCCGCTTTATCTTATCAGCGACGTTTTTATCTAAACAAGAGCAGCAATTTAATTTTTTTTAACATTTAGATTAGTCCAATTAAGCATCGTTTAATTACAAAAGTTAAGCAATTTTTCATATAAATTGATTAATTTGACTTTAACCTAACTTAACCCTTTATTTATTGATTAGATTTAAGGGCTTTAGCATTGTTTATATCAGAGATCAAACATTTGTGCTTTTAGGACATTTCATCATCATCAGTCGATGGACGTCCACGGTTGGACATAGACTTCCCACAAAAGATATCCACATCGATCGGTCCCGCGCTGCTCGCATGCAGTGAGTTCCCGCGACTCTCACCAGATCATCGGTCCATCTTGTGGAAGGCCTCCCAACACTAGGTCTCGTACACGGACACCACTGGAGCACCGCACTGCCCCATCGGCCGTCGGTCCTGCGAGCTACGCGCCCTGTCCACTGCTACTTAAGTTTAGCAATCTTTCGGCTATGTCGGTCACCTTAGTTAGGATATTTACCACCTAGAAATAAAGGGATAAGTTACATTAAAGTCGCAATTATAACAGGCTGTTTCAAGGAATATTTATAAGCTAATTATATCCCTTTTTTAATAGTTTTATTAACACACTTATGTGATAAAACAAAATGTACGTAAACGATGAACTTAAGGGTCGTAATAGATTTTTAATGACGGCGATGTTACGAGAGATATTTTTACGGGGAAAATTACACAAGTTTATCATATAACTGGCGAAGTTTCACGCTATTCATCCGTCCGACTACAGTTTCATGTGTGCGCCCCACTCCCACACCCACGCCCACTCCCACAGCCGCGGCCTCCCCGGCGTGGCAGCGAGCCGGGCCAAGTGGATGATTCAGCTGAACAAGTTTGTGCATTAATACCGATAATACCGGAGCGCGGGTCGGGGGTCGCGGGTCGGGGATCGCGGGTCGCGGGTCGCGGCCAGTTCAGTCCGCTCGTTACTGAAACCCACTCGTTCGCGATTTTAATGGCATTTCAAATCATTGATGCTGCGAGCGATTGGATTAAAAAAAAAAACGTAACTAGTCATAATCTCCGCGATGTTCAGCGCTCGCTTTCAGAATGATTTACTGAAATGTATACTTTACATAATCACCGATGCAAATGAGCAGTGCGTCATCTTCATCTTGAAATGGATTTGGTATATTTAAACTCATATCACTACTTACGACATCCCCTAGTGCCCAGGGGTACCGGAAGCCATGCTAACTGTATGTAAGATCTTGGTCTATGTCCAGCGGTGGACTTCTACCACCTGATGATGAAATTTCTGGATCTTTCCTAAAGATTCCCACACGATCGGGTAGGGATTCATATGGAAGGATTTAAGGCATTTAGCACTGCGCTGACCCAATGCGAGTTGGTAGGAGTCAGAGCCTCGTTTGTTGATTAGTAGGGTGCACAACCAGCAAGTGAGGCTGGCTTGGGTTCCGTGAGCCGTCGTGCGGGAACCCTTACACTCGTAAACTTGTATAGACACTATTAAATTTGTTACTGGGACAGACCATTCCAGATCTTTGATTTAATACAGGCTCATCCCTGTCAATTATTTAGGTATGATAAGGGTAAGAAAAAGAAAGTAAGCTAGCTAGGTAGCTATACTCTTGGCAATTTCCACCGGATATCTTATAATAAAGTTATTAAGTATACTGTTTGTGATCATGACTTAACTAACCGCTTCTCTGTATTGATGATAAGTGACAGACAGCGACGCATTGAACTCGTCGCCTGGGACATGAGATGCGAAGTCTCGTTACTCCAGTAATTATTGCACTTGCTTAATTGGACACTGTACAATAGTACCCTCCAGTAAATGGATATGAATATCCCTGCGTTGATTCGTCCAGTTGATCGTTTATGCAACCCCGCAATGTTAGTACACCCTCAAAATCCAAACCGGATGGACTTAAAGCTTCATTGTGTTCACATTGTAATGATATGGGTGCTTCTTTGGCCTCAGAGTTTTTAATATAATGGTGGCTTTGTAGCCAAGACTTAGGGTCATCATTATCAGTCGATAGACGTCCACTGCTGGATACAACCCTCCGCAAATGATCAACACATCGTTCGGTCCCGTATTGCTCGCGTCCAGTGGGTTCACGTGATTTTCGCCAGATCGTCGGTCCACTTTCCGGGATGCCTCCTAACACAACGTCTGACGGTAAGCGGACGCCACTCGAGGACCTGACTGACCCATCGGCAGTCGGTCTTCCGGAGGTTGTGCCCTGCCCACAGCCACCTAAGTCTAGCAATCTTTTGAACTTGACGGTGACCCTGGTTTATCTGCGGATCTCCACATTTCTGATTCGATCGCGCAAAGAAACTCCGAGCATGGTCCTCTCCATTGACGTTTGTAAAGGTCCACGTTACAGTTAGAACACTTAGGGTCATTGTAAAGACTAATTAAAGTGTAAGGTTCTATTACCAACATTTCATTGAAATGGTTACCTGGTTATCAAACACAAGGGTAGGTTTGAACCCCATAAAGTATTATTATAGCTTAAGGTCGATGCTCTAATCCACGTGGGTACAGCGCGCGGCTCGCCGAACTATCACGCGAGCGTTTCCACCGGAACTGTTAATAATAAAGCGCCCCATTCTATTGTTTCCGTGTTGTAGGGGTTGTGCCGGACAGCGGCGACTACACTCAGTTATACGTGAACTAGTTTATTTGCATTCACTCATGAAAACTTGTAATAAGCTTTACGTTTCAGTAAATATACAGTAATAATTTAAGTACATGTAAACGCTTCACGTGTTACTGCTGTGTAGTAATGAGATAAATGTGTTGTTGATGAGAGAAGTCATTTAATTCAAAGATGTACGTAGATTTTATAATAAAGCATTTTTTCATATTAAAAAAAAATTTAACAAATTTACTAACTATAGAATTTGCTTACTAAATTATGGCAGTAGATAGGGTAGTTAAAAATAGGAAAAATGTGTGAAATATATTAAACAATGATACCTAAAGATAGTAGAAAGGGTAACCGGAAGTGTTCTGTCGAGAAAGTATTTGAAAAGATAAGGACAGAGACATGAGCTATATATATCACTGCACAGAATAATGCTCGACGCTTTGAGACAGGAAATATTAGTTCTTGTTACCCCAGTACTTTTACTATTTAAAAAGCCCTTTAAACCGGAACTGAGTAATTTTTCCACGGCACTGTTTGACGGCGGAAATAGTAACTGCTGTGATAGCTAGACGGTCTTCGGCAACAAAGACCTGCCAGTAAATTTATGTACATGATAAGGGTGGTTTTAACTTTACAACTGGTTAAAAACACTTGGGGTTTGTTATTGAGACATCTCTGGTATGATATCAAAACATATCAGTGTGCCGTTTAAATTTCCCTGGCTCTCTGCCACGGGGGCAGTCATTACTTTTAATGCAGTACGTTTTCATTTCACCGAAAACCGGAAGCTCCGTCTGCCACGAGTATCACACAGGAAACGGATGAACGAATGTTTTAATTATTGACTACTGAATATTTTAGAGTTTAGACTATTGTTAAAATAACCCTGTCTGTTAGCGCTGTAGCGCAGCAGTTAATCCCACGGGAGTGCTTTGTTTGTTTCCGGTATCATTTGTGGTGGAATTTGGACCGTGGTTGGTTTCCTGAATGACTGAATAGCCAATACTATTTTTATAAGCCCGAGAATCTTCTACGGAAAAGAACTTTTGTCTTCTTTTACTAAAGACTTTGGAGCAATCACCCTCCTCGGCATCATGCTGCAACAAATATGAAATTACCTAGTACTTGTTAATTATTTACTTTAAAACGAGCTTCAGGTTTTCAGGAACATAAATCTATGAATTTCCGGTCTTTGTTTAAGGAACAAAAAGGTACAATTTTCTTTACCGAGAGCAAAGATAGATTGGATAGATTAGGGGGTAAGAATCAAAGTAGAATGGTATGGGAGAGTAAAATAGACTCAACTACAGCAGGGGATGATTTTTAAAAAAATACTTTTACTTAGTGGATAATTAGGGCTTCCACCTTCAAAGCTCAGAATCCCGAAAATGTCTTAGTCACCTTGTAGGTCAACTAGGACTTCTTATTCTTCTTCCTCCTGCCCTTTTCCCATTCTATGTGAGTCAAATAAGACTTACTTTAGTCTTATCATAATATACTCAGAGTAAATGTTAGTGAATATTTTGACAACTACCCTAAAATTATCTTTGCCATCAAGAGATGTGATATTTCTGCAGAATGCTAAACAATTGTCAATAAAAAGAATATAAGGGATGTAAACTTTTATTTATTCAAGCTTTTAAAATGAATAACCTTTAAGCGTTTATTTGGGGTGGGTCGTCGGGCGGCGGCGGCGGGCGGCGAGGAGCAAGCGCACTGAACAATCGCATGACAAACACTTGGGCTCTATTTATCTGTATAAAAGGCGTCGCTGGTCTGTTTCCTCGACTTCCGGTCTTTGTGTTCGGAAGATAAGCCCATCGGTTGTGTCGCTGGCGCCGCATTCAATGCAGCCGCGGGCGCGTGCCAATATACCAGACCCCTCTCCTACTCCCACAATCCCACCCCTCAGCTGTATTCGGATGATAGTATGATAGAAATGTAAGCTCCATACCGGATGTGAATAATTCTGTTTTGAAGTAAATTTAATATTATTTTCATGAGATGATGATATGAGTATCATATTACTTATGCATCATTCTCGGTCCATCTGGATCGACCACATCATCACAGAGGTCGGAAGTGGGTGTATGTGAGAAGCTGAGGATTGCGTTTGGTGGAAGACATTGGGGAAGGCCTTTATCCAGCAGTGGATTAACAAAGGCTGATGATGATGATACAACATCCTATCATCGCACCCCTTGTCATCGGCAATTCATTCTCATACCGCAATTATCTCAAGGGCTCCAGTTCCGGATTTGTTTTCTACCGAGTACTTGCTAGTCTTTCTCTAAGACCTACAATATTGAGTTCTTCTAAAGGGTTCCCTGTATTTATTGAGGATTATTGGCTTTGGTCTCTGCTCTTCATCAGACGAAGCCAACAAAGATGGTGGTCGACGAAAGTGAGCTCATGGTTAGTCGCTATTAATGTCAAGTTTTGTAAATATCTTAGATACTATCTCCTGTTTTGCGTATTCCTACTGTGAAGTAGTAAGCAAAGGTAGTCGTTTTATAGTAGAAGAGGACTGCAGTAAAAAAATGGTTTTATTGATATTTATATTATGATAAGATGAGGATAATGTGGTGAAATATCAGGGCCAGCAATGTGGTGTTAAAGGTGGAATAATCATCGCAATCGTCCTGCAAGTCTATACGTATGGTTTAAAACGTTTCTACATCAGCGAATGCGATTTCAAATGAAATTATAACTAACCTGAATATTTAATTTAAATACATGAACCATCCCTCTGTGTAGTTATTAATTGATTAACAGGAAACTGTGTCGCTGAAAATACAAATCTGATATCCGGCGTCAGTTTTTATTCGCGTGCAGTTTTGTTCAATTGCAAATTGAATGAAGTCGTCGAGTAACAAAACACTTGATTCGTTTAATGTCTTCATTCGGAATTTATTACGCAATGGCAGCCATATCCGCCGGATATCGTTTTAATGTTGCAAAGCAAATTGAAACAGGATCACAATGGACATGTTACAATATAAATCGTGATGTGCAGGACATTGCTTGTGTCGTAAATCACCTGCGGTTAAATATATCAAGGACAATCATTCGAAGACATGCGACGTTTTACTATAGCCTGCATGGTGGATAAATGACGAAATGATTATGACTGTTCTAGTCAAGGATGACCTGGTGAGAGAAGACCCTGAATCCGTCCATAAGTTCTGTCACAAATGCATTGTTTTTTAAAGTAGTAATACAATACTATTACAATGTATATAACTACATATTCATTAGTATCAGCAAACGATAACAACAATATTCTATTAGAAATGTCCGCCTTTGGCCTTTACACAGGCCTTTACTGTGTGTGGCCACGTGTCACGAATCTATGGATTGACGCACTGTCTCCAAGGGGAACTTACACCCCCACTACCGCCACCGCCACTGCTTACTGCTTGCTCCAAAGATATTTTAAGAGACTCAATGTCGCCGTGTGGTTTAGAGCAGCAGCAGGCCCTGTCCTTTAAAACTGATCATAATTTGAAGTCTAAAGGGTTGACCTCTGGGCTAGATGAGAGCCAGTCTTCAGCTCTTATAAAGTTCGCAATGTTGGTTTCAAGTCAGGCCTTGGTAATTCGTGCCTTGTGACCAGGTGCAGAGTCTTGCTGGAAAGTCCACGGTATATTTTTAAAACATGTGTTGCTGAAAGGTTTCACAACATGATCCAAGACCGAACGGTTCAGCAGCACGGTGTCTACTGCCGTCTAACTTGCCACCTGCCTTTCTAACAGCTTCCATCTATGTGGTAGCTGTTCTTGCTTGACAACGTCTGCCTTCTAGTCTCCCCAAAATGATATGCCCCTCGAGACAGCCCATTGGAGAACGCATGTGCCAGAAAAAGTTAAGGGCTCTTTGTTGGCATACTTAGGAGAGTCTAGGTAATTTTGAATCCAAAAGAATGCTAGTTGAGTAGCAATGGGCAGGACACTTCCGCACCAAGGTCCTCGAATGGCGACCACGTACCGGAAGACGCAGTCTTGGCAGGCCTCCCACTAGGTGAAGGTCGCAGGAAGCATCAATATGGAGATCTTTAGGGGAGGTTATACATTTATTTATAAGTGGACGTCTGTCAGCTGATGATGATGATGATGTATAATGAGAGGCAATTAAAGATGATATAACTTCAGGGAAAGGACATCAGTTCTCTTTGCGGCAGTTGTTAATAACATTGTATAATATAATGAATATTTTTTTAGGGGTGTAAGAATTCTCGCATAACAGCTCACGGGACCCAAGTCAACGTCACCAGCTCGTGGTGCACCTTGCTAATCAACAAAAGAGGCTCTGGTTCCCACCAACCTGCATTGGGCCAGCGTGGTAAGAAATACTCCAAATCCTCCCCTATGAATCCCTATCCGATCGTGTGGGATTCTTTGGAGATGCCTATGTCCAGCTGTAGACGTCTATCGGCTGATGATGATGATGATGAATGTGTTTATCATCATAATTATAATATTCATAATTTCGCAAGGTTTTCCACGCGGCTTGCCTCACTATCCCGCTGCCACTCGTAACCGAGTGGAGAATGTTCTGATTGCGGACCGGAAGCCGCCACGCGAATGTCAACCCTTCCCGCTATATACATACAGGCGAAGTTCCCTTGAACTGTTCAAGTTGACGCATTAATAACGGTTTGAGCTGTTAAAGTGGTTTCACGACTTGCTTATTACAGTTTAATTACACAGTAATAAAATACACTTATCATCCCCTCATACTGCATCCCAGTATCCAGTATAACATGTATTCAGTGGTGTTAATCACATCCAGTCTCCAGCGGCAGGTCTCGTACTCTCATAGCACTAGATTTGGAGAACAGGGAACGGCGACACCAGCGAAATGAGCTGAAGTGGGCAACAAGATACCAGATCATATTTTAAACTAACTAGAGTATAAATAAAAAAATGTTAAGTTCAGTTTGTATCATCATCAGCCGACAGAGAGCCCCCAAAAATCCCATCTCGATCCGATAGGGTTTTATATGGGGGTGATTTATGACTATATACTTACCACGCTTGCCCAATGCGGGTTGAATTCCATAACCATGTTTATTTTAATATTCATCAGATCATTTCATATGTTCTGATTATGGAGATTACAAAGGAACTTCATCATCATCATAATCAGCATAGACGTCCACTGCTGGACACAGGTATCCCACATCAACCGGGTAGAGATTCATATGGAGTGATTACGGTAATTTCTCACCACGCTTGCCCAATGCGGGTTGGTGGGAGCAAGAACCTCGTTTATTGGTTAGCAGGCTGGACCACGAGCAGGTGAGGTTGGCTTGGGTCCCGGGAGTTGTTGTGCTTAATAGGAAATAATAATTTCAGACTAAAAATATGCTGCTATCATGGAGGTCTACCACAACAGACACCAGTTGATGTACTGGAAAAAACTATTTAATTTGTTATTAAAACTACCACTGCAAACTTTGTTCAGTTCACAATGGAATATTAGGGGTAGTAGACGCTAAAAATCTGATATCTTGAAAATATTCCCCAATAGTCTATTATGAATAAATTCTTTTGATTTTGGATAGCGCGAGGATCGAAGGACCCCAGAAAGATCATGACATGGAGACCACGCAATCGTTACTATGCGATGAATATTTTCCTCTAACATATAGATGATGTAGAGGAACTTGAGCTACTTTTCATTTAACTTAGCTATTAAACTGAAGAGTGAAGACTAGCGTCGTAGATGTGGAGATCTTTGGTGGATGCCTTTGTCCAGCTGTGGACATCTGTCGGCCGATGATGACGACTCTATTGTAATTTATAACTTAGTAGCACTTTAGTGTATCCCATTCTACTTTCTACTAACGTATTCATTTGTTTCAGGTACGTTCATGAAATTTAAGAAACTGAAAAATTCACATGTAGAAGGTTAGTAATATTCCTGTTAAATACAATAATGCACTTCATCAGATCTTGGACTTCAAAAGTATCAAATAGAAGTCCGCTATGAAGACCCACACTTGCTGCTTCTTGTGATTTAAATACTTAACTCGTTAACATGAATCCAAGTTACTACTTGCGCAGGTCGAGAACAAGTCATGTAGAATATATACTTGTTCCATAAGTCCTTCTTTTCTCTCTATTCTTTTTCTTTCTATCCTTTTATTTCTACGGATACGGGTCAAGACGAGGTCTACGACGAGGATGCTACGACGGTCCTCATATGTCGTTCCAACTGATACTATTAAAGTTAATGAGTGTCTCTTTCTAATCGACAAACTTCAACTTGAAAAGAAGTTCGATGATGATGTCAGTAAAAGGCGTGTTCAATGATCGGACTGACACATTATTGTCTCATTTATCGTATTATAAGCGAGTGTACAATTTTACTCCGTTGCCATAGTAACTAAAACATAAATGGTTATAAATCTTTCAATCGTTCAAAGGACATCACATGATTTTTGATGATCACTTGTTATAGTGTCTTACTGTTTCATTCTGCTGCCGAATGATACTGTAGCGAGTTATATTATGTTCGATTAAAAAAAAAAAACAATATCTTAAGCGACACCCGTTTTCATCTAATTTGAATTTAGACAAAATAAAAAAAGACAGTACTTAATTAAAATTCGGTTCAGGGCGGCTGTGGAATTACAAACATAATCTTCAAAACACGGCGCGGGCCCTCCCGTTACGATTGGCCGGTGTAAAACAATTTCCTCTTCCTACCCCCACTTCTTCCCTCCCTACCGCCGCATTGTTTAACTCACAAAGAAGTGGATTCAGTCGTGACTGATTACCTGTTCAGGTAGAAAGAAAAAATTACTGATTATTTTATGATGACGCGTGTCTACTGGCTTTGCCCCTTCGTTCTCTAGAGAATTCAGTAACACGACATATATCTACGTACTACAGCTTTGTTTCTCATAAAGCTATAGCTGAAGTGATAGCTCAGTTTTCACGGACATCATATACTTTATATGAAGAGGCGCGGATTCGATCCCTCACTCAACTCGAGCTTCCGGTTATGGAACACGTCAGAAGACAATAGCTTTCGTTCTCACAGTACATTCACAAAACCCGCACTGCACAATTCTTTCATTATGAGATAAATATCTGAGTCCCAGCTGTGGGAAAATTAAGCTGTACGTTTTGGGAAAGTTGTGCTTTGTATATGTATAATAACTTTATGAACAATAATAACTATTTTTAGTATTGATAAGTTTCTATATAACACGATTTTAATGTTAAATGACTCTATCAGTGCACCGTACGTGAAGGTGCGTGCAGGTGCAGATAATCAAAAATTCCAATAGAATACTTATATACATCGCTGTGTATATTAGTATATGTCATAAGTTTGTTAAATATACTAAGTTAACATATTTATGACATACATATATTCATATATATACTCATATACATAGCGACATAATACCAAATGTGATACAAATGACTAGCGGAAAAGAATGAAAGAGTAGGAAAAAAGGACATCAATATAAGTAACCCAGAAAAGTGGTTTTTCAGCTACCTATTCTCCAAGTTCAGTTTATTTCATTTTAGACCCTAAGTTAAAGAAATAAACTTGATTTTTATTTAATTAAGTAACATCTATGTGTTCAATCGAATAAATGATACTAGTACTCGTATAAACCAGTTATTGGAGTAGCGATCGTTTAAGTAGTTACTACCGCAGCTTCTGTTACCAACCCCTTTCTTTTATTCGAGGAAGCTATGAGAGCAGCAAGACGTTCATCTGATGATAAGTAATACGCTTGCTCATAACAAGGTTAGAATAAGTTACACTGCATCAAATTGCGCTCGCCGTTTTGAGACGAGGTGTTAAATCCCGTTACTCCAGTAATTTCAATAGGTTACAGCGCCCTTCAAACCGGAGCTCAGTAATGTTTGCACACTCTTAGTGAGGACCTGCGGTGTTACCAACCTAGACCGTTTGCAGCAAATACCACCAGTAAAAAGCGATTTGAAGTCTTGTTTCAAAACGACGATTACAGTGTATGGATGATAACACCGGAAGTAGGTCTCTTATGGTGTTATCTATAGTAATTGGTATTGACGTTCGTCTCAATAGACATCGGTATATGTAAACTGAAAATATGCTATACAAAAAAAAACGAGGCAGTGAAAAGAGGTCAGGTAAACCGGAACAATCGCCCCGGGCCGACGGGGTGGTCATGGAAGAAAAGTATCCGAATGAAAGAGAACAAGATACAGAGAGGGTGGGCTAAATTGTTTCGTATGAAGTGGATGTGGGATAAATATAGCTTAGCCTATTTAAATTTAGACAGGTGTCATCTAAGGGCTAACCTTGTAACACCTAGGTTCCCAGTTCGTTTCCGGTATCATGTGTTGTAGAGATTTAGTAAATATTACACACGGGAAGTCTCTGTTGCCGGAAACCGTTTAGGTATATACCACTGCAGCTCTTATTGCAGCTGGTAAAAATCACTGTACAAATATTACTGTTTCCGGTTTGAATAATGTGGTCATCATTAAAATTACTGCAGTAATAAGAATACTAGTATCATAAAGCGGTAATAAAAATGTTATTTAATGTATATTATATTAATTAGCGCTAAGTTATGTTGTAACTCGTTAAAGTCAAGTTAATATGAAATTTAGATTTTAAAATCGTGTCTTGGATTTAAGGTCAGAACTCTCGAAGGTCTGAAGGTGTTTGGAGTCTGTATATATTGTTAAAGAAAACGTCTCTGATGCATTAACTACTTGTTTATTAGAGGATGTTGTTTATTGTTCCTCTTACTATTATCAAAGTTACTTCTGGAGTAGCTACTACCTGAACGTAGACTACTTACATGGGGTTAATCCTTTCGATGAGATGAGGTTTAAAGGTTAGAGGGAAAGCTACTGCTCTTTTCCTGTAGTTGTTCGTCGCAGCCTTTTGCCGAGGGTGGAATAACGGCGGGTATATTCCGATCCGTCATTCAGACATTAAATATTTTCCCTCTTCCTTTTCCTTCGAACGGGGCGATTGTGTTTATTTTCTAAATGTAATCATGTAAATATTTACTAAGACCGTCCTCAAAAGCCTGAACTAAATGTAGATAAATAATGTTTTAAACTTTAGACTCTTCAAGAAGTATATTATGTTATGATATAGTTGAAATTCGACAGGAAGTTGTATATCTTCGGAAAGTTAATTTTACTAACTACATCGTCTGTTAAACTGGAACAGTATGTTTGGTTACTAGTTACAAAAGCCGTTTGCAACTTGGTCTAAATACTGAATAGTACTAGAATATTTACATTGACAAATCACTTATTTTCGAGTGCGTGGGTAATGGATTTGTTTCGCATGGTAAATGATGTTCGCAAACAAGACGAGCGGTATACGCGTCTTAACTCAGAAGTAAATGTTATGTGGGTAAGTGTCGTACAAGTTGGTACTTTATTTGAGATATTACCCACTCAAGCTAACGAGCTGTGTCTACCCCCAGCCGAGGGTATTGCTGTGATGATATGTGATGAATATGCTTACATTAAGACCCGAAGTTTAAGTTTAAAGCTGTAACCGTAGTTTGGTGAAAGAGAGCCATTAATCGATGGGTATACTCTAAACAATATCGCTGATCCTCGGTTATATCGGATGGGAAACCTCAGCGGACACATGCGGTCCGTGGAGATTGATTTCGAATTTATTGGCGAGCCGCTGTCGGCCGGAAATATAAAGGCTTTCGATCTAAGATGGACGATTTACCTTGCGTAGTCGTAGGGAACAAATAGCGAAAGTATTACGTGGGTATCGGATATGTATTCAAGTTGCGGTTTCCGTAGATAAAACGTCACATCAATATATTAAAGTAACATATTTATAATATTAAAATAGAAACTGCTGAATAGAAAAACTAAAGCTCATCACTTGATAATGAGGGGAGATGTAGTAATGAGACTATACTGTGTCTCAAGCTAGCATAGTTATGAAAACTTTAATCTACCGCCTCATTATTCCATCCTGAGTAGAGTCACTCTGATGACAGCAATGATCAATAGTTATAAAAAAATATTTACTTAACTATACAATACAGAATTATAGATCCATTTAAGTGAAACATCAGATGCTTAAATTAAGCTGAAACTTGTGAATGTCCGAGACGTTCGCAATTTTTCCTCAAGCCCTATTCAAGACGGTAAACATGGGGAGTAAAAAAACTCTCATCCTCCGCCTTTTGTAGAGAATCCTGTTTAGAAATATATAACCAGGGGAAACTGATGTGTGTCCTGTAAAGGCTCCAGTGGAAAGATGGAATAATAATGCACAGTGCAACATCGTTTGTCAAATATTGACATATATAGAGTTTTATGCACGCGTTATAATACTATGTCATAGTAGATTGGATCGTAACTTATTTTCGATCAGATCATACATCAATAGCACGCAAGTAGATTTTCCTGAAAAAAGTAATATATAAAGCTGAAGTTTGATTTTCTTGTAATACGCCAATAGTGGAGAAATTTGATGTTTATTTAATAGTAATAATATATGATAATGTTGTCGCTAGGGATATTTAAGTTTCTTGTTTAGAGGAATAAGTTGTTAAGTTACCCGATGACTAAGCATTGTGGTGATGGTGACAGTCTCCGGCAACAGAATAGACTTAATCTAGTTATCGATACCTTTATGGAACCATAATGATAATTGTAATAGATTAATAGTAAAGGTCTAGTAAATAATCACAAGTAGTAACCATAGTTACAATACGTGGTCTCCGAATAGAACTAGGGATCATGTCATAAGTGATTCAAATTAGGCTGTAAGGTTTTTAGCAATGGTACTATCATTAGAGCATGAAATTTTGACGGTAGTAGATCCATGTCTGCAGTTCGCTGTAGCACGTAGGTGGGCAGGATCGACCGGTGAAACACTACCCTCTCACAGAAAATCAGCGTGAAGTGGGGGCTTCCTAGAGGCCACCGCGTTTCGACTGGTAAGTGAGAGTCCCGGCGCCCTTATCCCTCTACCTCGGGGCCCAATAGCAACTGGCACTTTCATTATACTACACGTATCGCGACAGATTTTCTAGGGACTGTTGCGTTGCGTGTGGGAATGAGTATCAGTTGGCCCCTTCCTGTCTTTTTATTCCCTGTCCCACAATTCCTCACCCTCTGTGACCTTTCTCCTTCCCTTTCCTTCCCCACCCCTTATGCTCTTTTGTGATGGCGACGAGTGATAAAAATAAAATACCCCAGGAGGGTACCAGCCTCTTAGAGACTGGAGAATCCCTCTCTGAGCGAGAGCGAGAGATGCTACCCTCTAGCTCTGGCTCAGGCTGCCCATCGTATTCTGGGGGGCACATCAAGCGTCGTTTATCGCAGCTGCTGGGTGCAAACTGAGCCCAATCACGAGGAAATCCCCCTCCACTTTAGCTGTGGATTTTTCTAACATCAGGGGACTTCACTCGAACTTAAATGCCGTCCACCACCATCTCGAGACGGAAAGGCCAGATTTGCTTTTCCTGACGGAGACGCAGATTTCCTCCCCGGCGGACACTTCATATCTAAAGTACCCGGCCTATAGCCTGGAGCACTTGTTTGTGCCACGCGCCGGCGTGTGTGTGTACGTCAGGGAGGGAATTTGTTACCGTAGGCTCAGTAGTCTTGAAGGCACAGACCTGTCGATCCTTTGGGTGCGCGTTGATTGTGAGGATCACATTCGCGTCTACGCGTGCCTTTACAGGTCTCATAGCGGAAATTCGGAAATTGACCGGCTCTTCGAGCACCTGCAGGTGTCCACTGACAGAATACTTGAGCAGATTCCTACCGCAGAAATTGTGGTTTTGGGCGACTTTAATGCCCACCACTCTGATTGGCTTGGGTCAGCACGTACTGACCATGCGGGAAGGTCTGCTCACGATTTTACCATTGCCAATGGTCTGACACAGATGGTACCTTCTCCCACACGTGTGCCGGATGTGGAAGACCACTCGCCTTCCTTATTGGACCTTCTGCTGACCTCTCGCCCCGAACCCATTCGGGTGTGGGTCGACGCTCCTCTCGGGTCATCGGACCATTGCCTAGTTCGGAGCGTGGTGCCTCTCACCGTCTCATCGCAACCACTTCCATCTGGTAGACGACGTGTTTGGCACTACAGGTCAGCAGACTGGGACGGGATGCGCTCTTTCTTTGCATCCTACCCATGGGGGCAGATTTGCTTCAAGTCAGAGGATCCTAGCACCTGCGCTGATTCGGTTGCCGATGTCGTGCTGCAGGGCATGGAATTGTTTGTTCCAAGCTCAGCGGTGCCCGTCGGTGGCAGGTCTCAGTCTCAAAAAAAAAAAAATGAAAGAAGTCCAAAAATCAGGCGAGGCGTACGTTCATCATCATCAGGCGATAGACGTCCATTGCTGGACATAAGCCTCCCTCAAAGATCTCTTTGCTAGAGTTCATTGAAATTGGTCTTTAGGCCATCACGCTGGCCCAGTGCGGGTTGTCGAGTATTCAGAGCTTTGTCTGTTATTCAGCAGGGTGCGCCAAGTGCAGGTGAGGGTGAGTTGAGCTCCGTACGATGTTAGTCGGAACCCCTTACACCCCTTTCTTTTTATAAATAAAATTATGTATCGTGATTACGTATGATGATTTTAACAAATCAAAATGTAATATAGCATTCACCTCGACCCCGTCGAATGTGGAACAATGGGCGCCGCGCCGTTCCGTTGTTCTTGCCGCCATTGTTTTCGTAGCACAAAAAAAATAATACACGCGGGGGTGCGGGCGGCGCGCGGCGCTATGACGTCAAGCTACGGAACAGCTACGTCACCGCGGCGTAGCGCCGGAACTGCTACGTAACGATGAGCCGGCGCGCTACGACGCGATACGTTAAGGAGCGAACGTGTTAAATAATCAATGCAACAACATCCTTTCAGCGCCGTCGCGTTCCCGCTGACTCATGTTTCACTTCGCACAGTAGCTGATCTTATAACTTATACTGTGGAACTACCAGGTTCGATTGAACATATGTAAAGCACCTTCTATTCAGCGATGCTACGATACAAGCGAGAAAACTGCGGTGGTACCTATCTAGAATACAAACCTTCCATCTAAACTTTTTGGTTGGTGTTAAGACTTCAAATCCTATAGGCCAGCTAAACTATATAGTAAATGGACTGCTGTTAAAGAATCGCTTTGTTCCAGCTATCACGTATGAGCCAGAGCCTTCATAATTCACCTCCTCATCATAGTCATCTGAACCGATGGACATTCACTATCGGATATAAATCTCTTGTAATATATTCCACAACATACCGTCTTGTGCTATTTATATCCTCAACACCAAGTAAAATAAATTGAGGTCTAAAATTAGCCTATTACAGGTTCTATTAATCTTAGGATCTTTTCTAGGCTCTATACATATTGTAGCCTATTTTATTATTATAGATATTTTGTTAATAATATGAAATAAAATAAATAATAAAATGATCACCTGTTCGAAACAACGAACTTATTGTTGTAGTTAAAGTTTGGAAGGACATTGGTTTAGAGTAGAACCTGATTAAGGAGGTGGGGTTTGAAACGAAAGATCAAAGATCTTGCTAAAGAAGAAAGAGATTTTCCCCTATACAGGCTCCTCACGATATGAATGGAGTTGCGGGGGTGTTACGATCAGCGAAGCCGTGAATAGCTAGTATCTTAATATGGTGACGAGAACAAGAGCTGCAGGCACTTGCTTGTTTTTGGGGTGAGAAAGATTAATTACTTGAAGATCAACTTGATGGGCATAATTTATCACATCCTTACCATCCTTTCTATGAAAAGACTTTTCATTTTCTCAGCTTTAATTACTTGATATAGTTATTGTGATATATAGATAAGTTTATATACGATAACATGCAGTCGTTAAGGTGCTGCTTAATGTGTGCGATCCCAACGTGCTGCTGCAGGTTGCATATTTAATAAATAGTTTGTTTAAGGCTTACGAAAAGGTTATCCGCAATAAGTTATGGGGGATGTGGTTCTATTGCTTTGTTGGCACAGCATCAGAAAGTCGCTTAGTGAGTGCTTACGGCAAGAAATGCGCGGTCATTATGTTTTCATCGGCTACAAAAAATGGAGTGCTGTCGACCGCCGCCGTAATTGCAGCAAGGGTGGTGGGAGAGGGTGCGTTACGCCCCCCTCCCCTCCAGCCAGTCGTTTTCTTTTTGTCGGCGTTTTTCTTAAGTCATTAGCGGATTTTGGTGTCGAGATATTGACAGATTGGTCTGAGGGCGCGATGTTGAATGACGCGCCTGAACTTGCTACGCTAATACGCTACGGATAAATATTGACGCTACGTACCAATAGGAAGCGGCTACGCGGGCTGCTATTTATGTAGCATCATTTGTAGCTAATCCAGCGTGCATAAGTAACAGTATTTTTTTTTAATAAAACAAGTTAGAAGTCCAAGATAGAGCGAAATAACTGGTGATAAATCTGCGTTATGAATGTCCACAGCTCCTATTTCTGCCGCCAAATATTACTGTGTTCCGGTTTGAAGGGCGCTGTAGTTAGTGAAATTACTATCAAGGTTCAATATGTTATGTCTCAAGGCTACGAGTACAATGTGATGCAAGTATACATCATTCTAACTAGCTCCACGTTGTTATGGACCGGCATATCACTTGCAATCAAGTGAACATCCCGCCCGTTCCGCTGTTTCGTAGAATAAAAAGAAATATCAAATCCAGAAGAACAAGTTTTAACCAAATATATTCATATGAATACATATAATGGTAATAGGTTTTCTTTTTTCGCCTATCACGTGAAAACTAGTGATGTCTACACAGGAACATGAGCATTCGACGCGGAATGATTTGTAGATAGTTAAAGGCTACTTATTTATTGAATTTCATAGATCATTAATTAATTTCTCATTAACTTTTATAAACAGCTTTAGTTACATATTTTTAATGCGGTTGCTATAGTAACGGTTGCTGTAGAATGTCATTTGCGGTCTTATACTATATTTAAACCGATGGACGTTCACTGCTGGACGTAGGGCTTCCCCAATGATCTTCACATCGATCGATCCTGCGCCGCACACATCCAGCTGCTTCCTGCAACGTTCACCATATCGTCGGATCACCTGGTGAAGAGTCTGTCAACACTGCGTCTTCTGGTACGCGGTCGCCATTTAAGAACCTTAGTTTCCCATCGCCTGTCAGTCCTTCGAGCGATGTGTCCTGTCCATTGCCACTTGAGGCTAGCAATCTTTTGAGCTATGTAGGACTTTAGTTCTTTTAGTCTTAGATTACGCAGGGAAACCCGGAGCACATCCGTTTCCATCGCCCTCTGTGATACTTGGCCTTTCCACCGGGTCCGTGAAAGCAGCCACATCTTGGTGCCATGAGTGATCACTGCCAACACGCACGAATTAAAGACCTGTCTAAACATTCGCTGTGCACCTACATTTTGATTGTTGGACATCGGAGACTCACTACTCTATTTATAGACAGTTCAGCCACCCTTTGACGTCATACAAACTCGGGGAGGGGACCGGCTTTTTGGAACAACTCACGAGCTTCCGCTCACTGTCTAATTATACGTACAAACTTATTCCCTATGTACGTTGCTTAGTTTCAGATACTAACTTATATATAGCTTTCATTTAAAGCTTATAAGTGAATGTTCAGCTTGTCTTATCGCTTTAAATATTTGCTTAAGGATCACTCTAAAGTCCTGAAAATGCAGAAATCATAGAGTAACTTCCTTTCGATTTTCTATCGCAACCCTCTATCGAAACTTTATAGATTGTTATTAATAGTTCACCCCAGTCCGAGACACTTATGAGTGCGGTATCAGAATGGGGATACTTAGACTTAAAGGGGTAGCCGATCCCATGTTAGCACTGGTAATAGCCGATGCTGGAGACCAGGGTCCCTAGGGTTTGTGGGGCGTATTTATAACTTAGATTACTTATACCATTTCCGACGATACTATCGTGTCCTTTTTTCTAGACTTTAACATTAGTAATGGTTTCCTTCGTTAACTAAAAGTACCGAGTTAAAGTTTCAGGGGTGTAAGGGGTTCCGCCCAACATCTTACGGAGCCCAAGTCAACGTTCCCTGTTGCTGAATAACAGACGAGGCTCTGACCACCCGCCAACCCACACTGGGCCGGAGTGGTGAGTTAGGGCCGAATCCTCCCCCCTGCAATGCACTCCAATACGATGTGGAAATTTTTCGAGGAGTTCTATGTCCAGCTGTGGACGTCTGTCGGCTGATGATGATGGTGATGAGTAAAATTTCAAAGATATGAAAATCTTTTCTATTACCTGGTATCATATATTAATGTAAGCACAAGGGTATTTAACTTGAATGATTAAAATTATATAATTTATACAGGAAACAGGATCCTGCTCCAGAACAGGATCGGGATTTGTAATTCATGAACTGTATTATCGGTTATTGCGTCGGAAGCTGGGTTTAACATTGATTTATCTCTTACTGTGCTTAACGCTTAGTGGCTATTAGTAGCTATGTTTAACAGTTAGTGGTTCAGCGGTTAAAAGTTTTGCAGCATCTCAATTTCCGGTTCATATTGTTCTATATAGTTATTAACATATCTGGCTTACTTTTCCATTGTTAATCTACTGCCGTGATGCTGTTGTCTCCGCGACCAGGCTTCGTCATCTTCAGCTACAATCAAAAGGTCGCCATACTCAAGTTTAAGACAGTAAAATCAAGATAAGTATTAAGCTAATATAAGTACAGATACGCCTAGTTTTTATCTATAACTTTCAAGGTTATGTATCATCATCATCAGCCGATAAACGCCCACTGCTGGACATAGGCCTCCTGCAAAGATCTCCGCATCGATAGGTGAATGTTATGAATACTGGGAGTTATTTCAGGAAGGTACCTGGTGGTAAATCTCTGTAACCATGTAGGTAGGTATATTCTTCCTGCTAACAAATGGCACTGTGCAGACATTACAAGGTTCCGGTTTGAAGGGCGCTGTAGCTAGTATAATTACTGGGTAACGATACTTAACATCTAATGTTCCAATGTGGTGCTGTGTATGAGCTCCTAAGTAGCGCTGCGTTGTTATCACTTACCATCAGGAGAAAGGCGGGAGTATCACTTATTATCACGTGAAGGTCTCCTTCGTCCCGTTGCTTCATAGAATTAAAAAAATAAACTAAATACGGTTTCGGATTGAACCGACGCTTCCCTCATCGGTATACCTTCTCCTTTATCTCCTTAAACAATCCCTTATTCCATTTATATCATGAATAAAATATGATGACTGAAACATGACTACATGATACGGTTCAGATTTCATTTCCGGTGACGTGTGTTGTCAAGTGTTTGTTTTTATAACTAATAATCTTGATCTGGTGTGAATCGCGAGGATCCACTGGATGCGCAGCGTGAGACCGATCGATCTGGAGATCTTTGGAAGAGGCTTATGTCCAGCTGTGGACATCCATCAGCTGATGATGATGATGATGAATATTCTTGTATCTTACTGTTTGTGTACATCATTAACTTCCTGTGTACTGCTCGGTATCGTTATAATATCGTATCTCAAAGACTTACCTTATATTAATAAAAAATGGTAAAATTTTTTTATTTAATCAAAAATAAGCGAGATCACTTAATTACAAGTGATACGCATGCGCATAATAATGTGGCGTTAGTTCAAATTTTCATTACGAGAACAACACCACCTTGTGCTCGTCGCGTTTTGAGATATTAAGTCTCGTTACCCAAGTTATTATTCCAGCTACATCGCCCTTCGAACCGGAGTACAGTAATGTTTGTACTGTCTGTCGGCTGCAACAGGCGCTGCGGTGGTAGCCGCCTGGACAGTCTCCGGCAACGAAGGCCTACCATCAGTGAAAGTATATATTATGCATTATAATATGACTTTCAAAGATTTCTTCTCACCAGTACAAATGGTTCATAATGATCATCATCAGTCGATAGACGTCTACTGCTAGACATAGGCCTCCCCTTAAGATCTCCACATACAGTCAGCATGGCCACCGGCACCAGGGTGCACTAGAAGTCGTCGTTTTAGGCGTTCATAAGGAGGAACTTGCGCCATTTCCTACCACTCTGGCCCAATGCGGGTTGGAGGGAGCGCTTTTTAATAAAGCCTCCATAGCACCCCTGAAATTTTCGCTGTAAATTTGTAAATCGTTTATCCAGCGATGGACTTGACTAACAACGAGGCCGAGTGATCTGTGCCCGGTTCCCAATTTCTCCTCATCTACAATAACAGGAGTGGGGTGCTCTAGTTGGGGTGCGAGGGAGGTGAGGTGGGGGTGCTTGACTGTACTTCGAGAGTTTGTTTCGACAAAGAACCTTTTGTATGAAGATCAGTCTGTTCCTAGGTCCGCGGATTCAATTAGTGCTCAGCGACAGGATTTACTTAAGTTCATTTTATATTTTCAACCCCTGCATTACAATTTTAATTTCCATCAAACCTCGCCCTATTTGCGGAGGTTTTATTATGTTACGGGGGCGCCATCCCTTGAGGCGTTGTCTTATCAACTCATGTAGATACTAAACACGATATCTCTGGAACCATGAGGCTCTTCTATTATTATCGTGGGGGGATAACTTTTGAATAGATATTTTGCTTCTAGGGAGAAGGTTATGTGGGGCTTCTACCTACTAAAACCCTCTCGGTGGTCTTCCTCAACGCATTAGAAGGGGCTGCGGGATCTCTTGTGGAACGCACCGGGGCCTCCCTGCACTCTGGGTAAAACCCACGGAAGGGCAAAGCCCTCCTTAGCACCCACGCTGTGCTATGATAAATACAAGACGGAGAGTAGGAATATGGCAAATGCATGGTGCATTTGCCATATTCCTACGACTCCCTTATTGACCTCTGAGAGCTTCCACCCTGAAGGCTCATGAACTCGAAGGCCTTTTTAGTCGCCTTGTATGACAGGCAGGGAATACCTTAGTCCGACTCTTAATAGCCCGAGACTATAGAGCTGGTAACCATGAGGCCTACAGACTTGAAACTTGCTAGGAATATTCCTTTTACCGAGTATAGGTGAGCTAAAAACGGATTTTACGAAATGTCACCCCCAAATGGGTTGCGGGGGTGTTACGATCAGCGTTGCATTGCGTGCATATAATTATTCATCATCAGCCGATAGAAGTCCACGGCTGGACATAGGCCACACCCAAAGATCTCGACATCGATCGGTCCTACGCTGTCCTCTTCCAGTAATATCTCGCGAGCTTAGGATTCACATGTGGGGGGGGGGGGGGATTTGAACCATTTCCCACCACGCTGGCCTGATGCGGATTGGTTGGAGCCAGAGCCTCGTTTGTTAATTAGCAGGGTGCACCACGAGCTGGTGAGATTGGTTGGCTTGGGTCCTGTGAGTGCAAATAATAGTATTAACTTAATAAGAATCTAACTCCATACTTAGGTGTTTGATTCCTGAAAGTCCTCAGAATGAGTACGGAGAGCAGCGACTAATTTTTTTTTATTTTCTTTAAAAAAAAACTTTTTAAAGAACGTATGGTTTGCTAAAGATTATATGGATCAGTATGTTGGTATTGAGGTACTGAATGATTCGGTCAACCAAGTCCGGTTAGTGTTCATTGGGTTGGATCCTTTTACCAAGATTCATATTTAATTGTGACAACTTACAAATTACTTACTTTGTACAAAGTTACAATTTAAGTCAAGTTTCTTAAGTAACAGTAAGTTTGTGTTTGTAAACAAATAAATTTAACATACAGATTTACGGTAACGCTAATGGTCACACGATTGTGATGTTGAGCGGGTAGTACTTGATACCCCTGCTCATAACGCTAGCTAGGATGATATACACTGCACTGTAATGTGGTCATCTCTTTGAGGAGTAAGATGTCTCGTTACCCCAGTGATTTCACCAGCTGCAACGCCTATCAAAGTTCTTACAATAATGTTTGAATACTAGTGTTTGTCAGTGTAAGTGCAGCTGCAGTGGTACCGGTAAATGGTTAAAATGCTCATAAATAATCCTGACCAGGGGTCCAAGTGTTCAGCACAGGATGTGGAGCTGTTTGGATGACTATAGGATTAGGTGACAACGAGATTGTTAAATCGGCGAAGAGCTCGTGCTTTCTGTAAGCGCTTTACATGCGTACGAATAACGTAGATTGTGGAAGAAACGTTTCTACCAAATCAAGGTCTACACTGCGAGGTCCTCGCGCCGGCAGCAGGCCGCGGCGAGGACCTCGAAGCGTATTGCTGGAGTTAAAATTTATTCATGGCCCCGGGCCCGGCCGGATTTCTGGCGGTGACGTCGTCGAAAATTGACGTACCCTGAAAATATTACAAAATAGAATCGCCCTATTAGTATAAAAGCTTGTCAGAATTCAATTACCCGTCCCAATAACGTTGTCAAATATCAACACGGGTCCGGTGGGGGCGGGAGAGGGGGGCGGGCATGAGAAGTGGGGGAGCGGTGGTGCGGCGGTGCGGCGGTGCGGCGACGGAGGGGGGTAGAGGGTTCGACCGGCGTTTTCGCGAGACCTGGACGAATATCGCTGTTGCGTTTAGACCCTGGTAAATACATGTTTATAACGTTTTTTTTACTTTGCACTCGTTTTTTCTAATCGAGTTTTTTTTATTTAGTGGAGCGACGAGACGAGCGGGGGTCGTTCACCCCATGGTGAGTGCCCCGGCCGTCCATAACAACGCGGTGGTAGTTAGAATGGTTGGTATTCACAGCACCACATAGCGCTCGCAGCCTTAATACATTAGACGTTGATTCTCCTCACCGCAGTAATTACACTAGCTACAGCGCCCTTTAAACAGGAACACGGCAATGTTTGCACACTGCTGTTTAGCGGCAGGGTAGACCGATTGAAGTTGGTAACTTAACTTAATATAACTCGCAAACAGAAAGTTGTTAGAGCAGATTAACTCTAGAAAGGATGGAACATTTTTCTATTAAGTACAAGCTAAATCATTAGTTAATATAAAAAAAATACATCAAGCGGAAATAGATTCCGTCGCTATATATAAATATGTTAAATTTAAAGGTTTTCTAAGTATTAAACATTAAATAACTATTTATGCAATACTTTCCTTCTTGTTCTACGAGAGGCCGACCACACGGCGCCGTGTAAGTAGAAGCGTTTATAGATTTCGGATGCTACACGGTAAACAAAATATCCGTTAAATAGTATATATAATCATCATCATCAACCGTTCAGCGGTTTCTCGTGACTCTCACCAGATCGTCCCGTCTACCTTATGGGAGACCTCCCAACACGACGTCTAGCACGCGGGCGCCAATCGAGAACCTTACTGCCCCATCGTCAGTTCTTCGACGTACCCTGACCACTGCCGCTTAAGTGTTGCAATCTTTTGGGCTATGCCGAAGATCTTAGTCCTTCTATGAATCTACATATTTCTGATTCGATCGCGAGGAGAAACTCCGAGCATAGCTTTCTTCTCTGACCTTTGGGTGGGTATGAGCCTGACAAACACGCACAAGTTGAAGACTTTTGTCATGCGGTGTCTGCGACGAAAGGATGCTGCGTGGCCTTCTGAACGGATATGTTATAACGTCAAGTTAAAATGAATTATTCCTTATGTATATTTAGATGCGCAACACTCACTTGCCTATATAAAGCTGTCCTGCGTCCGACGAGCCGATTACACGGCGCCGTGTATTGTAAATGCATTTGTAGTTAATAAAGAAACGAAATGGTTAAAACTTAGATTTGTTAGACATTCACAGATGTCTACGATTATTTCAAAACAACTTCCGTACCTTACAGTTTATGCTTTGCTGCTTTGTAACACGGAGTTCCCTGGTTCGATTCCAGGACCAATATTGTGAAGTTTGATTGATAGATTTTAAGCTGCCTGATCAGCTACCGCTACCGTTGTTGATATATGCTATTGGTGTAATAAAGTTATAAAACTTATTCTGTGTTTAAATATGCTCGCTATTAATTGACAAAATCGCTGTTTAATTATTAATTAGCGCGAGTATTGTTTGTTAGGTAAATTAACGGCGAATATGCGATTGTTTAGCGAGCGGTTGTATTTAATTAATTTCGATTTGCTAATTCAATTGTACGTGAAATTGCTTGGTTTAGCTACGAAGCTATCAGTAATAAACCTAACTAGACGTTCGGTGTATATATACTACCTACTCCCTTCTACCAATCCACGTAGGGCCAGCGTGGTGGGAAATGGCCCACGTTCCCCCAGATGAACTCCTACAAAAGAAGGTTGCGAGATGCGGCTGGATGCGGGTAGCGCAGGAACGATCTACGCAGAGATCTTTGGTTGAGGCCTATGTCCAGCAGTGGGTCTCTGTCTGCAGTCGGCAGTGAAGACCATCGCCATGAAAACTGGATGTATAATAACGTTAAACTGGCGTACTGTGTTATAAAGGAAATCTAAAGTATATCTCTTATTTCCACACATATAATTAAACTAACATATATATATAAACTACTTGAACCAAAACTAACTTAAACGATTAAAAGATACTCTTAAAAAAAATTTTTTTTTATAAAAGATAAATATAATACTAACCTTCTTTCTCTCGAGAGACGTACCCACATTTCAGAGGATCATGATCTTACTTATATTCAACTTTCTTATAACTTAAGAATAGATAGAGCTTTAACAGCTTCTATTCCAAAAACAGAATATCACAGATTTTGGTTGAATATATATTCTAAAGCAGAATAAAATTGTTTCCGTTCAGCTAAAAAAAAACTTCCATTCCGGTTGTCGGGTTCTGTTTATCCAATCTTACGAAAGTGATATTACTAATATTATTTCAGTTTCTTCAGACTGAAGCGCTCGCGAAATGAAAAGGCTTTTATGAATAAAGTATTTAGTTATGTTTCCTGCTAAAACGGCCGTCCCTTGTCAATCTCATGACGCCGCCGACCTGACAGGGTTCGAAGAAACTTCTGACACATCCTGACGGCACAGTACAATGTAACCAATGGATACAACCTGAAGGCGTTTATTTCTTACATTTTTTATTGCTAGTATATTTATAACTTGTAACTTGAGTATACAAATGTAAAGTAATCATTCATACCGATATCAGACTTGAAGTATCGATAATGATAAAGATGTAACAAATTTAAGCTTTATTTCAATGTGTAACAAGTAGTTTTCAAACAACTCAACAGATGGCGCCACCACAAACAATAAATCACGCTGTCGTTTGTCACAGCGAAAATTCTCATAAGGATCGTACATCTTTGTGTATATATCCTATGCTTAACAATACATTAAGGAGTATATAATTACATCAATCTACTCCATACCATACACATAACCACTAGAGGGCGCTTTTCTTAAGTAAATGTTGCCGTTTCGCGACCAAACGAATTTATACGAATTTTCTTTGGCAAAACGTCGAGCTGCTGCATGCAATACCTTTGCCTCTGGAGTTAGGTGTTCGTTGACGTAGATCGGTTTCCTGTCTCCCGCTATACCCAAGTGTGATTAGTTCGGACTTCCAGTTGGATGGGGCTCTCTATTACATTCAATAACTTCCGCTAATAATTTATCTCTTAAGAGAGACGTACAAAACTCCACTAAAACTGTTCTAGGACGATTATTTTCCTTATTATATTTCACAATTCGGGTACATTTTACAACGTTACCGTCTTCTCTGCAGTTTCCAACCGTATTTCCCGTTTGCCCCAATATCTTTACCAAATTCCCGCCACGACGTTCTGGTATGCAATGAAATTCTAGATTGCTAGCTCTAGTCTCTTTTTCTATGTTGGTTAACCTAGAATCAATACTGGTATAATTTTCACGGAGTACTGTATTTTAATTTTTGAGGAAATTAATTTCTTTCATTGCGTCTTCCAACTTTTTTGTTGTTTATTGTACATTGATTATAGTATATCCTTTTTATCTTTAACTTCCTGTATTCCACTTACTTATTTTCTTATAATTTTAAGGTCTTGAGTAACTTAGTTTTCTAGAATATTGCATATTTTGGTCACTAATAAAGCACATGATTGCAGAATTTATTGGTGGTAGACTTTGAATAGGTGACGTAGGTTCATCAGTTTTCTTCAGAGGAGAGGAGGGGCTGTTACTCTGTTGACCGCTTAGACATGCTGAGCATTTAAATGATTTTAGATTTGCAAACGTCTTCCTGAATGTTGTTCCAGTGAAACCAACGCATTGGTAATGGAACAAGGGCGGGCATGTTCAGCACTTAATCTTGTCTTTTTGAGTCAGGGCTGCGTCGCATGTGTTACAGAACATTTTAGTTATGTTTAGTTTACGTTATTTAAATTTCTTTAAAGTTATGCACAACTTCGGTTAGTTGTTAAGGTATTGCTCTGTCCGCCTGATGTTAGATTAGCGAAGCAGCTGCTATGGTCGCGTCGAAAAGATCTTAAGCGCCATGCGTAAGTCGGCGCTTACGTGTTCATGTCATATTTATAACACAATACACATAAACACATTCTAAGCAGTTTATATTGCTTAGAAGCTAGATAAACTTATTTTTTTTACACTTTAATACACGGTTTGTTTAGACCTATAGCCGATGTGTAACACCTTTTCTATATCAATGTAACTATTATATTGACGTATATATACTCCATCTACTGGATCTCTCTAGATCCTCAGTAATGGGAAGACTTGAGTTAGTAAGTCGTTACGGAGTATACAATTGTATCCATTAACTAGATCTCTTCGGATCTCCGTAACACTGCTGTACTTAGTAACTTGCTCTGTACTTCAAATCGCTCTGCTCATCATCAATCTAGTGCTGATATTGCTGCGTGCGTTGTCATTCACCGGAGACTCCACCTCGCACCCTGTCTCAATAGTTTAACAGTTTTTTTTTAAAATTATATGATATATATGTTATTCATACACATTAATATATATACACATATAAATATTGTATTCATTGTTTTAAGAAGAAAGTTTACATTAATCATGTGATTTTAGAAGATTCAGAACTTCAGTTAAACTATTTATTGGCCTTAATACCGTCGCAACCCTTTTTGAGGGTGACATTTTGTAAAATTTGTGCTTAGCTGACCTACACTCGGCAAAAAGTATTTTCCTACCAAATTTCAAGTCTGCAGAACTTACGGTGGAAATCTCTTATACAAAGAAACTTCAACTTACAGTTTTCAATTCATATCTTACATTCAAGTTTAAATTCATTTTACTACCTTAAAATAAGCTTTTGTAAGGGATGTATTTTTACCTCGCTTTAAAATGTATAACGAAATTGTTTTTCACTTATTCTCAAACAAGAAAGCTTTCTAACATTTATTTATAACGAAGACCCCATTTAAAAGCACAAAGAGGAAAAAATACTTCCTAATAGGAATAATCAAGAGCTTTTTACTTCATTATTACAAAGAGAGCTTTAAAAAGGGTTTTAGATGTTATAAAGAATTCAGTTTCTTGAAAAGCCTTTCAATGCGGACAGCGAGTTGCGGTGGGGAAAGTTCTTTCTGTAGTTCTGATCGGTGGTTCTATGGTTTAGCGGCGCTTCAGCCTATCACACCCTCCCAGAACAGTTCTTGAAACATCTTGAAGTAAATTCATTAACAGGAAACAAAGTAACCATTCCTAGACTTTCAGGAGATAAGAAGAAGAATTGTATGGTGGCAAGTCTCTGCTGCTGGAGACTTTGTAGGTAGGTGCCACTGCAGCGCCTATTGCAGTTGATAACCCGTACTGTGCAAACACTACTGTGTTCCGATTTGAAGGGCGTGGTAGCTGGTGTAATTACTGGGGTAACGAGATTTGATATCTTATGTCACAAAGCGACGAGCGCAACGTAGCCCAGTGTATATATAGTCAAACTAGCGCCATGTTGTTATGGGCAAGGTGTGTCACTTAACATCAGGTGAACGACCCTGCTTGTCTCCTTGGATCGTCGATTAAAAAAAATTTAATGAAACTCTTCCTTCTTATTCAAATAGTATTTGTGTAAACATTCTTATATGCTTTTTATTATAAAAGAACTTAAGAGAGATTGTCTATGGTCTAATATTTGTAATCTTTGAAATAATCTATTAAATAATAACATGTTATTTCATAAAAATACTGCTAGTATAATACTCGATAAAAATACTTTTAAATTGCTATTAAATAATTCGATACTATATCAGAGACGACTTAAGTGTATTCTGTGGACACACTAATAAATATAAATATATGTTTATAAGTATGTTTGTTTGTTTTTTGTTATGTCTGTATTCAATAATGAAGTGAAATAAATGAATTATTAGTTTTTGTGTTAATTGGGTCTTAAGTTACTAACATGTTAAGTTGTTTGGGTTGTTAAAAAGATATTAGAATAACTTGAAATGAAAGAATTTGTTAACAAGAGAAATCACTAACATTACATATGGCACAGACATGTACGAAAATATATGTCAATCTGTGGTCCATAATACAGGTAGAGAAGAAGAGGATAGACCCTCTAGAGATGAAGTCCCGGAGGAGAATGCTCGGAGTGTCGCGGACTGAATTTCGTACCAACGAGTTTGTACTTCGAGAACTCGGCATCAAGCAGCGTTTGTCATCTTTAGTACAGTCTCGTATCCTCACCTTTTTCGGATACGTATGCCGCCGTGGGGAGGTAGTCATTGAGCGATTTGCGGTCCAGGGAAAGGTGGAAGGTACCAGGCTACGGGGAAGAAAGCCTATGAAATGGACTGACCAGTTCATCATAGTTGCGACTATCAGAGGGGAATGGCGAAGTGTTGTTAAGCTTGCGACCAACACCTGAAGTGATGACCACGACCACTCTGTCACGAGTAATACTCACGAAAAAGAAGATAGACTTATGAATATCATTGATAGATGCCCACTGCTGGATATGTTGCCCAGACCGACCCTGCGTAAATAGTACGAGTGTGTTGTCGAAAGCAAAAACAGTTTCGGTCGAATTATAAATGAAGCAATGTATCCGTTGGAGTCTAGATCCTTAACGTTACATTCAGTAATCCTTGATTATATCCCTTACATCCTTTCAGAGTACGACTGAACGTTATCCTGTAATAAATGAAATTCTGTTGTGACTCATAACAATGTTTTCCGAGTACTTTTTGGGATAGCGGATGTTTTGTAAGGTTACCCCTGATAGAGGACAGGATCCGACCCGAATAACGAAGTCCGTTTTAAATAAATAGAAACCTGTTTGTTTAATTGTGCAAACTTAGGTAAGATTTCGATAAAAGTCACCGGATATCCTGTCCAAGGGGAAGCAAATAGATGAGAGAAAAAGGACAAGACAGGAAATTTCGTTAAGTAAATAACTAAGTATGCCTGTTCGTTCACGAAAAAGGATTTCGCTTTCGGGAAAGTGAATTCTTCGTGGCTCAATTTAATTTTATATCACTGTAAGTTTTTTTTTTCAGTTTCAACAATCGATCCTCGTCAGATGCTTTCAGAGCTTAATTGCCGTCATTGTTTGCCGTGTAACGTACACAGACGTTGAATAAGTAATTTTTCTCGTTTCGCGAACGCTTTTTTTGAAACGAAACACTTATTTCATTGTTCGCCGCCGCCGTAGCGCGCTTTAAAAATCGCGCCTCACAAATTGGTGCCGCGGAGCGCTACGAACCTCTACGGAGATCTACGAAGAGCTACGCTGACGGCTTATCAATGCATGCAGCTATGTTTTCTATGTACCGAGTTCTTGATATCAATTTCTATATAAGTTAATCAGGAAGAGGTATGTATCAGTGAATCAGCTGTTTCTGGCGTCATAGACAAGTCCTTTTACTGGTAGGTCTCTGCTGCCGAAGACCGACTAAATACTCCCGCAGCGCCTATTTCTGCCGTCAAACAGTACTGCACTAACATTGCTCTGTTTCGGTTTGAAGGGCGCTGCAGGTAGTGATATTACTATAGTATGGAGACTTAGTGACTTATGTCTCAAGATGACAAGTATAGTGCTATGTAGTATATATCATCCCTATTGTTTGTTTTACGTGGGGGAAATCTCTACGCGTACCTAACCTCGCGGAGGCAGACAGGTTATGTCGGATTTGCACCGACTAAAACTCCAACGATGTTCCACCTTTGTCGCTTTGCGGCTAGGCCACAGGAACGCTTTCGCACACCTCCGCAAACCCGCCAGCGCCGGCTGCACCATGCGGTTCCAAATCGGGAAGAGAAAGCTCCCCACTTTTCCTCCACGACTTCACCTTGGCTGCGATAGGCAGTGCACACTTACCCCCGCAGCCCACCAACACACATTGAGCTCGCCTCGGGCCCGCCGGCTATCTCGTCGCTTCATTGTATATATACTCGTGTATATATATATATATATATATATATATATATATATATATATATATGTATATGTATATTATGATTGTTCGTTTTCCAAACAAAAGCGAAAAAAATAATATGTTTTAATGAATAGCTACAACTATAGTCAATGACGTCTTCCTTTTCTGGGTTAATTAGGAAATGATGTACACGACCCGGTTAATTAAATAGGGGCAGGCGGGGGTGAGGAGAATGGCGGTAACAGGTGAAGCGGATTTCTGAAAGGAGAGGGATCTTTGCTTAGATTATACGTATTGTCAAAAATATTAAGCTTCCTCGTTGTTTCTTTTGCGTTGTTCATTTGGAGCGGGATGTTCATCATGATACACAACTACTCTTAATAAAGGGATGCTGCTTAAGACGTTTACATGACATGGGATGTGTAATTATTCTGCGGTTGTTTTACTCTAGCCATAGTACTCAGTAAACAGATACATAGTAATGTTCTCACATTACTGCTAGTCGGTAATAAGGACTTTAGTTATTAGCTATGGTATATGGTTAGTAGCTACTGCTGGTAGACGTCTGTTGCTACAGACCATCTAGTTAGGTACCACCGCAACACTTGTTGCAGCCCACAAACAGTGCTGTGCAAACATTACTGCGTTCCGGTTTGAAGGGCGTTGCAACTAGTGTAATTACTGGGATAACGAGACTCAACATCTTATGTGCCATTCTCACTAGCGCGATGTTGTTATGAGTAGGCGCATCACTTACCATTAGGTGAACGTCCCGCTCATCTCAATCGCATAATGGATTAAAAAAAAAATGTCCCCTTATATTTGCGTAAGGGTGTTCCATCCATCAGGTCCATGCACTTGCTTAAACTTATTTGTATAAAAAGTACGCTTTCAACGGTCCAATCAAAGTCCTGTTCTTTCGATTATTCCTTCAGAAGCCTTACTTTCCTCTGATGGAGTACCATCAAATTTCTTTTCAATAATTACATAGAGAACAAGGTGCTCGTCGTGACGGAGTGGCGCCCATTACGCCAGCAGGGCGGCCCTAATCCGGTGCAATTATCTCCGGAAGTGGCGCGATCTCATAGACAATCGGAGTGAATAATTTTGACCGACGATTATCTCGAGTGCCGCCGCTGGAAGTGGCCGATCTTCAAGGCGAAGGTCTCAAGAGTCGCGTTTAATTAATGGCCGCCGAGGGGGACCCTGCGCAGATTTAATTGGACTAAATTTTGACGTCGGCTCCTGGTCAAGTTGCAGTTATTAACTAAGTGAGGAGATGAATGATTTCTTTTATAATTTTACGACAAAATTACTTACACATAGAATCAATAGTTTATATGATTGCTTTCGTCTTCTTCTTCGGTATCACTCATGACCGAGTGGTCCTGGTCATCACTTCAGGTGTTGGTTGGAAGCTTAACAACACCTTCGTCATTCTTCTCTGGGGAATGCTTTAAAGACTAACTATGAACGGCTTATTGGAAGTGACTTATATCTAGTTTACAATATTATACTATTATTTAATAACAGAAATGTAATTAAGTGACCGGATGTAAAGGAAGTTCACCTAATGTTGAGTGACACGATCGTAACAATGTAACGCTGGTTAGGATTATATATGCTGCACTACATTGCGTCCGTCACCTGATACATGCGATGTAAAGTCTTATTACTCCAATAGTTATAATAGCTACAGCGTCCTCCAATCCGGAACAGAGTACTATTTGTCTGCTGCAATAGGCGCTGCGGTGATACCTGGACGGTTTTCGGCAACAGAGACCTACGACCAAGTAAAGGAAAATCGAGGATGAAACTTCAGAGTGAAGCTTTTTGTTTAAGGTATAAATTAGTCTACAACGCAGGACCGATCGACGTGGAGATCTTTGGGAGAGGTCTATGTCCAGCAGTGGACGTCTATCGGCTGGTGATGATGATGATGAACTAGTTAATTTATTTAATAATTTTAAACTTAAAAGTATTTTTAATTTAAGTTGAAAAATTACCAACAATATGGATACTACAGCGAGAGTACGTAAATACCAAATTCACTTATGTTAGAGAAAGCATTTAATAAGAAGATCAGCTTTATTATCTTTATTCATCAGCAAAGTGAGGAACCGGTGAGATGGAGCTCTTATATGTTGGTGGAGTGAAATTTAAAACTACCTCCCAAACTGAACACAAGCTTAAGCTCTGAATTTTTAGCTAGTAAATATAGACGAAGTCATTTCGAAATTCAGGCTGTATCTTGTTCTCTTCATTCATCATCATCACCATAATCAGCCGATAGACGTCCACTGCTGGACATAGGCCTCCCCTACAGATCTCCACATACAGTAAGCGTCGCCTTCGGTACCGCTGGGCACTAGAACCTGTTGTACGAAGCGGTTCGTATGGGGGCATTTGGGCCATCTCCCACCACGCTGGTCCAATGCAGATTGATGGGAGCCACAGCCTCGTTTGTTGATTAGCAGGGTGCACCACGAGATGGTGAGAGGACTTCGATAAACAAGCGTACACACTATAAATATGCACTTCGCTAACTTAATTTACTTCAGTAACTACGGCGTATTTCAAGCTGAAACACAGTTAAGCAGGATACTGGTGAAACGCTGTGATGATAAATATCAACATCGTTTCCTTTTTTGGTTTTATTTAGGGAATTTCCTTCTCTTCTAATCGTATTCCTTGTGTCTAAGGGTCGTTATGAGTTGGGTTCTGCCCAAAAAATCCTCACGTCGATCAGTCCTGCGCTGCCCGCCGAGCTCCAGGAGTCGTTGTTTGCAAGGATTCATAATGCGGGTGAATTGCAATATTTCCCACCACGCTGGCCCAATGCGAGTGGGTGGGAGCCAGAGCTTCGTTTGTTGATTAGCAGGGTGCACCACGAGCTGGTGAGGTTGGCTCGGGTCCCGCGAGTTGTTGTGCGGAACTCCTTACCATTATTTACTTTGTTTACTCAGACGCAATTTTCATTAGCATTTTAATTTTAAAAGGACGATGAAAACTTTCTTAACTCCGTATTAATTGAACAAAAAGGGGGGATTTTTTAAAGGGAAGTGGAGCAAGGATTTGAAATATTAATGAAACATATCCTCCCTGCATCGGGGAACGCTGTAAATTAATTTCAGGCCTCGTTAATTTAGTTCCGATTCGTAGAGTAAGTGACGTACGTAGACAAGTTGACATAGAATATACTTACTTAGTATTGAAGTAATTTTATGTTGTTATTAAGTAATATCTTAACACAACATTTAACTGATAAACCGGTAAGAAAACTTATATTTTTTTTATCATTTTCGTTATAGTAAACTAGTGGGAGAAAGATTATGTAACTTACAACGCGATAAGGTTTCTGTTCCTACAATAAAAATAGTTAATGACATAACTTAACAGATACTTTCTTGATAAACTCTAAATAAGTTGTATTGCTAGATTAGTAAGTTAGTATCTAATTTATTAATATTTAATGATAATTATACGTACAGTACGAACACAGCGATCTAGTTACGCGAGGCATACATTTGTCTTCTAAACAGTTTCAATAAGGGATGATGAAGAGAAAAGAGGAGTAAGAGACAAAGAAACGTTAGTAATAAATCGGACTCAGTAAATTTAATGAATGCTGCCTAAGTCTCCTCAAAGTTTTACTATCAAACATAACTTAAAGTTAGCGCAAGTTATAGTCGTTATTTCAACTTGGCACGAATTGATATATCGTTAGATTCCTTCGAGATATTTTGTAATAAAATAGTTATCGGGCTGTAAGGGTTCCCTCACAGGATCGAAGCCAACTCCACCTGCTCGTGGTGCATCCTGCTAATCAACAAACCAGGCTCTAGCTACCTTCAACCCGCTTTGAAGTTAGAAAGGTGGGAAATGATGAAAATCCCCACATATGAATCCCGACCCGGTCGTATGGGAATCTTTGGTGGAGGAGGTCCTAGGTCCAGCAGATGATAAGAGCCTTCGACGTATCTTCACCAAGTTTGGTGGATCTCGTCGCATCACGTCCTCTATAAATATCAAATAATTGACGCGTATTACGTGTACTTAGATCGGATATGGGTATATTTATCGATTTGATTGAGGTGCTCTACTTTTTCTAAATATCAACTCCAAGTCCATGGCCACGGTTTGGAGACAGGAGAACAGAGTTCAGCTTCAACTGGACCAGATATTATATCTGGAAGCGTATAACTTGCCTATTCGTTTCCATACAAAAGTACAGGTAGAATTGTCTGATATTAAAGTTCTACATAAACCAACTCCAGAATATTCTGGATGACTTCACCATGTTCAGCGTCTCTTATTTATTTACCGATCCATTCTTGAGGCTCTCCAGACTGAGGTCCTGGCCTGCCAGAATAGACAGCCTTACCTTCAGACTACTGAAATTCTTACATCCTAAGTTAGTATACTTATTTAGCGTAATATTAACGATTTTATTTATAGATCATTGTAGTGAAACAGAATCGAATGCAGAGCCAGTAGCTGGTAGTCCTCAGTCCTCGCGACTCCTGCAGCAATTCTCGAGTTTCCAATCCATCCGTATTCAACTGTGTAGATACAGCCTCCCCTCTAGTATGCATCTGAATGATAATAAAGATATGTAGAACTATTAAACTTTAAAGCTTTCGAGCTTTATACATGTAAAAAAAAATTAATTAAGTAATTCTGTTACTGTTCCGGTTAACTAATAAGCTATTTAAGTATTAAGTTTTCTTATTACTGTTACGTATGCAGCGCCGGTTACGGATATAACTCTTGTCAGAATGTATTTCCTTTCCCCAACATGAAGATTAATGATCCATTATGTGGATATTATCATGAACTGGTAATACATTAAATCGGTCATTGATCACGCAGCAGTCAGATTACAGTAGGCAACTATAACTTAGTAAGTTGCCCGACGGTTTTATTGCTGTACTACTTAGGAATTAATAAGGAGCACTTGTATTAATGAAATTCGTGTCCGTGTTTACGAAACGTCCAGTAAGCACCCTCAGGGTAACGTTCCGCTGATCTCGCGTCTTCAGGGTCTGTTCCTGTGGCCGGTACACTCGGCGACGCAGATACATCCATGTATTTTTACGACCAACCCTCACCGAGTCGTGCTCTATAAACTTATCCGTTTTACGACACGGCTTCGAGTGAAGTTAAAGTTTAAAACGATATATTTTATAACCCCCTTTTTTAGGGTTACTATTCTTTTTTATGCGTTCGAAAGTCAGCGGAAGCTTTTTTTTTGTTATATCCAGAGATTTATGGTATAAATGTATAATTAACTTAGATGTGAAGCTTAAAAAAAAATATTCGTAATTTCATGTCTTATTTCAAGTTGCGAATATAGTGATTGAAGTAATTTTGAAAAATTTTTCGAAGATCATGAAATTCCTGGTCAGTCTCCATCGCTGATGAACCGTCACCGTCAGATGAACCTCTCGTGAGCTCCAGCGTTTTATTCTAAAGTATCATCATAAACTTGTACTAGTGAGGAGGTCAGCGAACGCCAGCCAAATAATGATATCCGATCTCGTTATCCGCCCCGTCTACTTCCGGTTCAGTTTTTATCATCACATGCAGCAGATTCGCGCGTCTCATCTCGTTACATTCAAATTAACGATCGCGCACTGACTCGGCATGACTCTCCTGAATTTTCCACGATGCCAACGATACCACAAGTTTCCTTTCTCTTTATTCTTCCGGTTTTATCTATATCATAATTCCCTCATCTGTTTCCATTCTATGATTTTAGACTAATTTACCATCATCATCGTCATCCGCTAGACGTCCACTGCTGAACAGAGGCCTCCACCAAAGATCTCCACGTCGATCGGTCCCGCGTTACTCGCATCCAGTGGATTCCCACGATTCCCACCATATCTACCATTAGGCAGTAATAGGACCTTACTGCCGTCGGTTCTATTACTATTCTGGTCTAGTGCTGATGAAATCGTAAATATTACTTCCTAAGGAACTTCCATCAGTGTCAGTCAATAACTGACTTATCATCTGCAGTTTTCCACTGTTTTCCTTTTTTATAGTTTTAGCCCAACGATGTCCACTATTGAACGTAAGTTTTCCCAGTTTTAAGAAGTAGTCCACGAATTTACGAAGCATGTTAACACAGGATTTTATGGTGAAGCTCACAGAAGTTACTGCTTACTTTTTTAGTTGATGACTCTTCATAGCTTTTTACATGCTGAAGATACCATCAGCTCTACAGTTTTAGTGAGGATTATCTTGCCTGAGCCTCTCATTGAGGCTGGAGGTGCCAAGCTCTCTCCCGTCTCTATGTATTTGGCGACCTATTAACGTAATACATAAATGTGAGCTGTTCCTCGTTGTCTTATACAGTCTTCAACCGTCGCACTACTCAGGATGATTAGCGGCTCCTCCCCAGCTGCAGCCGCTGACGCCGGACGACGTCAGCCGGTGTCACGCGACGTCAGCCTGGGTCGAACCCGCGTCAATCAGTGCGGATTCCGTGACGGGCCGGAAGTTTTTGCCGGCATTTCCTTTTGCGCCTTTATTATGTTAGTGAAATGTTACAGTAGCTTCCGGTGAATACAGAATGTCTGATAATTTAAAATATTTACCTTACTCTCTTACTACCCTTAAAACAGAGGAAATCATTTACACCTGCGTCATCACACCCCTTCGAAAACATTTACCCTCAAACGAGAAAAAACACGTCTACATCAAAAACTTGGATCGAAAAAGATGTGTTGGAACAAACGGGGGCCGTATACATTATCGCTAAACTTAAGGGTTGGCCGTGCGTCTTCATTACCCCCCATTAATGATAGCGGGGGGCAAGGGGGGAGCGAGATGTGAGGAGCTTAATTCAGCCTGTTATTGCCTGTTCAATGCTTAATGAAGTCGGTCTTAATATATATTGCGTTTAGGATCAATTATTTTGGTGTAAAGGTGTATTCTCAAACATCGTCTCGTTTAAATAACATGGAAGCGTTTCCGGTTAGTTTATTATAATGGTGCCTTCACTAGAGGTCAATGACCGTTTTAAATGGTTGTTACATTATAAGCAATGTCCTTAGTATGTCCTCGGTCTATAAAGAGGCAAGGCTTTACGGGTACAATCAACATGAAAGAGTAAAATATTTAGACGGAGTTTAAACGACTTCCGTTTTAGTCTCGACTCTAAATATCACTCTTAACATTATCACTTCCGGTTCTGAAGATGTAGTTGGATAACTTTACTGGTCGATTAAAAATTTGTTAGTATGCTAATTACTAAAGCTTTTTTTACTGTCGGAAACAGAGAGGGGAAAACTAATCTTCGAAATGGTACTCTGTCTTTTGGACAGGAAGTCGGAATTATATGGAGATTTTTACCCTCCAAAACCTCCACTATGATCACCTTCAGCGTTAGCAGAGGTCCCAGGGTACATTTTAAGCAGTCCCTACCACTTTCGCCAGTATCACGTTAATGACAAGAAACTAGCTACTAATGGTACAATAGAAAATATCTAATATATATATATATATTTCAAAGTTTTTGTTATTTTGAATTTGTAACACGTATATTATTTTAAAAAGTTTTTTAGATTTTGCGCTATTGTGCATATTTTTTTCGTGTTCAATATCCATTTACACTATGTAATGGGGTGGGGGTGTTAAAGTAAATAGTATTGCAGTGATCGCCTTGCACAAAGTGGGTACGGAGCCGCTCCGCTCGCTCATATACCAGACACTTCTAAAGCTTGCGATCAGCCTTGTGTTCGTGTATCGTACTATCAACAGATACAACAACACTTCCTCTGTCCAGAAGACCAGAAAACATCGGGGCGGTCGCGTGCTGTTAGAACTGCAAAGGCTGTTTATACTGTTAAAGCCAGAATTCGCCGAAACCCCATTAGGAAGCAAATCAATAAATCTTATCGCGAGAAATGAAGATTCCCGCTAGGACTATGTCGCGTATCGCGTATTATAAACCAAGACCTGAAGCTCGGTGCTCGGCGCTCATCGTGGATATACAGGACATGCTCTAAATCAATCTTTACAATTAAAGAGAGAATCGATCAAAACGCCTTCTGTCCCGATACAACAGACAGGTGAAAGGCACAGAAACATCCTGTTTACTGAACATGACATTTTCACTGCTGAAGAACACTGAACACTGCAATAAGCAAAATGATAAAGTGTACGCTCACAGCTCTGAGGAAACTGCGCAAGTGGTCAAGTTGGAAAGGTACGATGTGGTCGTCATCATCATCCTGCGTCAGTGATGGTTTGGTGGGGCGTGTCTTATCAACGAGCCACAAAACTACATTTTTGTGAAAAAGGAGTGAAAACTTCTGCCAAAGTGTACCAAGATACAGTCTTGGATCATGTTGTGAAACCTCTCAGCAATACACTTTTTAAAAATATGCCGTGGACTTTCCAGCAGGACTCTGCACCTGGTACACTGGTCACAAGGCACGAACTAGCCAGGACTGGCTTGAAACCAACGTTCCGAACTTTATAATAACTGAAGACGCCCTCATCTAGCCCAGAGCTCAACCGTTTAAACTTCAAATTACGGTCAGTTTTAGAGGACATGGCCTGCTGCTGCTCTAAACGACGCGGCGACATTGAGTCTCTTAAAATATCTTTGAGGCAAGTAGTAAGCAGTGGCGGGGGCGGTGGTGGGGGTGTAAGTTCCCCTTGGAGACAGTGCGTCAATCCATAGATTCGTGACACGTGGCCACACACAGTAAAGGCCTGTGTAAAGGCCAAAGGCGGACATTTCTAATAGAATATTGTTGTTATCGTTTGCTGATACTAATGAATATGTAGTTATATACATTGTAATAATATTGCATTGCTTCATTAAAAAACAATGCATTTTCATTTGTAACAGAACTCATGGCAGAACTGGGTATATATATAATATTTATATATATAAATAGGAGATATCCAGAGATCCACTGAATCATCACTAGATCTTCAAAACTGAGGATACAAACATTCAAAATTTGGTAAAGATAGTACTTCTGCCATTTGCAGGTAAACTAAGAAACGATTTTACAAAATTCCTCCTCCAAAGAGAATTCGGGTGGGTGGGGGTGTTTCGGTCAGCAAAGCGGGTGGGGAACAGCTAGTATATATATATATATAGTTAATTTTATTAACTTATCCAAACATATTCGAACACGTGATATGTCTCGGGTTCCGAACTAAGCACAGCTTGTATCTCATTACCCTAACTTATTAACCTGTTAACCTAGTGGATCGTATAAATCCGTCACAGTGAGTACGGGTAGGACATATAAATACGTCCATTTAATTTAAGCATAAATAAAAAAAAATCCTCCGATTTCCCCGGTTTATGTATACATATAGTCTCGGTATGATTAACAAAACAACTTCCTTCTAGATTCCTGATGATGATAACGCTGCGAGCCATTCAACTTTAAACAGCTTATCTGACATTGGGCGCGTGGACTCGGATCCACGGCCTGTTTACAAAAAGTGTACTACTTGTAGTGTAGTTATCCGACGGCGGAGTTTTTAATGACGTGTGTCTGGTTATTGGTTATTCTGGCGAATCTACTCGGTCGTCGAGGGCGGGCGCGGACCCGTTCCCCGACTACCTTCGCCTGTATCGGAATCTCTGGGCGGTGAGAACCGCCCCTGATCGCGGGTGTACTTGGTGTACGCGGTGTGTGAGTACCTGAGGCGCCGCGTTCTGAAGCGAGGGCGGCGTGATGCGGTGATTCGGAGCGTGTTGGTAGCGTCCGAAGTGAGTGTGGTGACGTGGGTGTTGTCGGTGACTGGTTCATGAGTGGTGGGAGGGACCCCTGGGGATGACGAAATTAGCGCATGCCGTGGTCTGCGCTTACTGGTCTTAGGATTCGAGGACGGCTCGTAGTCGGCCGCTTTGGCCACCAGAGGGTTCGGGTGGGTCGACGCCTTGTCGAAAAAAGATTCGGAGCACTCTCTGAAGTGTTCCGCGATGGTCGGGAGTTTGAGGTCGCTGTGGAGGTCCACATTGCGCTGGTACCATTCGGCACCGGTTGCGATGCGGGCGAAACGGTTTTGAATAACCTGCATGGGATCGAGGCGTGCTTCGGAGGAGTGAGCGAAGACTACGCTGGCGTAAGACATTATGGGTCTTACGCACACCTTGTAGAGGTGAATCTTGTGCCTGAGAGAGAGCTTGCTCTTTGTGCACAGCAGGGGGTACAGCTTGGCCAGCACTTGGGCCGCTTTGTTTCTCGCCCCGCGAATGTGGGCGATAAAGTTGAGTCTGGCGTCGAGTGTCACGCCGAGGTATTTGACCGAGTCCCTCTATGGGATAGACTGGCCGAAGAGGGAGATCTGGCCGCGTTTATGGCCTTGTAGGACCGACTTCCAGCGAAGGGTTGAGGGCTTTCGATGAGTGAAGTGGATGGCTTCACTTTTCTCCGGGTTTACGTCGATTCGCCACTTCCGGAACCACTCGCCTAGACGAGTGGTCGCCTTCTGTAAGCGACTCGCTATAATACCCGGAGCTCTGCCCGAGTGGTAGAGAGCGGTGTCATCCGCGAAAAGAGCGAGGTTGACGTATCGGTCTTTGGGAATGTCGCCCGTGTAGAGCGAGAAGAGTAGCGGGGAGAGGCAAGAGCCTTGGGGGACACCGGCTTGGATCGGCCGGATCGAGGAAAGAGCGTGCTCAACGCGGAAGCGGAAGGAGCGGTTCGAGAGGTAGTCTCGAATGATGGTGACGAGTCGGTCTGTCATGTCGCTGCCGCTAACTTCCGAGTCCGAGTCGGAAGAGGCGGGCAGGACGGGCTTAGAAGGCCCCGCCACGGGGGCCCTCGGTTTTGGTGCTGCGCGAGTCGCGGGGGTTGGGTCCGGGGACGCCGGGCTGTCCGTGTCGAAATTCACGGACGTTGGGGGAATGGAGGGAGGGCATTTTAGAAATTGTTCCCAGGCTTCTGGGAACTGTTTCCGCGCGAAGCGCGCAAACTTCGCGAGCATGGCGTCCATTGGCATGGCCGCCATTTTGATGTAGCCGCCCCGCCGTACGGCGGGGGGATGTGTGCCTACTTACGTAGAGACTACTATCTGTCGCCGAGTGCGACAGGACTTATCTATAATTGTACTAACGCCTCTGAGGCGAATAAAATTCGCTACTTACAGTGCCGGAACCAAGCTCCGGCAGAGTTTTCGCACGCTGGGTACACGCACTGTTTCACTGCACTTGCACGAGCACATGCGAGCGCTAACGGTGGCCGAACTAGCGGCGTATAGCCACGCACTGGGCACGAGCGGGTCGGGCGGGGCGGGGTGTAGCGGTAGCGCGCACTGATAACGGCACCATGGAGCACGTCCGATCGGTACGGCGGGCAGAACCCGAATGGTGACAACTTCCTTAGTGTATGTATACATATATATATATATATGTATACATATATATATATGTATACATATATATATATTGATACATATATATATGTATACATACATACATATATTTATATATATATATATATATGTGTGTGTGTTCGCTGGGTGGCATCTGTATAATTATTCATTCTATTCCTTCGTATGGAGGCTGTAGAAGTAGATTCTCTAATAAAATAGAGTTCGATACCGAGTAGTGATTTTTAATGATTTTCATCAAACTATTATATATGTGGGGGTGCGAGGATCTGTATATATATATACACACCCTATATATATATATATATATATATATATATATATATATATATAGATCATAGATAGATTTATTATTAATTGATTATTTTTCATTAACTTTTAATAATAGATAGGTATGTGAAACTGAGTGCAAACGATTGGAGCGGCTACTACTATTCGAACCTGAATAACCTTTTAAAGTATTATCAATATTATCAGTGGGTATTTCAGAAATTTCAGATTCCCGCCGACGCGTGAAACTTTCATTGGTCGCAATTTGCTGTAAAATAATAAATAAAATTGAATAGTACTGAGTGCGGCCCCGCCGGGTCTCAGCCGGGCCCGGGCGGGCTGAGCCGCTGCCCTGGTTCCGCGGCGCCGTGCAAAAATCCAGGATATATTGTCATGCCCGTGTATCTGGGCTCACGCTACACGCCCGTAAAATACACATTTTTCTGTGTGTATACGATTTTTTTTTTAAACTAGTTTCCTTTTGCCGTACACCGTGTGTCAGTTTGGAAGTGTACTTTTTACACGTGAAAAGAATATATTTCGGTCAATAGATGATAACAATGGATAAGGATATTTTTTTGAATTGTTCACCACTTCCGGCTGATCTCGATAAACCGATACCTGAACCAGGGATTTAACCTGTCTCTCAAGAATCTGCATCCACTCCCATCTTTATATTAACATAAATAAAACCAAGTGCATGTTTGCGAGTCATGACACTGGAGACAGAATATTATTTAGTTAATAATGTATAATGAGAAATATATTAACAACCCTATGGCTTAGGGACGGATATCTTGTGACATGGAGATCACCGCCATCATCATCAGCCGAAGTCCACAGCTGAGCATAGACCTCCACTATAAATCTCCACATCGATCAGTGCTGCGCTACAACCAGCATGACCTGCACCGCCGGGCATTAGGACTCATCGTCTGTAGAAGTTGATATGGAGAGGTGGGGGGAAATTAGGGCAGTTGCTACCACGCTGGCTCAATGCGGGTTGGTGGGAACCAGAGCCTCGTTTGTTGATTGCACCACGAGTGGGTGAGGTTGGCTTGGATCCCATGAGTGTTGTACGAGGGATCCCTACTCCTTACACCTCTTGGACATGGAGATAATTCATTGACATCTGAACATACTTTTTGGTTATTATAGGTATAGGTTGAGCTACCGAGTTTCCTATCACACCACATCTTTAAATATCATAAAGCGGAACCCCAGATTCCTAGCATCCTAAATGTATTGGTAGTTTATTTATGACAAGGCTACTCCAGATATTTGTAAGTATAAAACAAAGTGTGATCAGATGAGAAAGTGAGCTCTTCAGCGGGGATTCAGGCCAAAATCCGGGACTTGGAGGAGGATGTTGAGCGGTCAAGTAATTTAAAATTTTCATACGCAGCGCCAAGTTATTAACGGCGCATTATGTTAAGCCGCCCGCCTTATAATAAACTTCCGCCGCGGAACCGCGGCGGGGATTACCCCGTCAGCTACGGAATGGCAGGTTTCTTTTCCCCGTCTCACCAACCTACCCCCACTGCCCCTTCTCTCATGGATTTACAGTTTAATTATTCCATTTGAAACGCTCCTCAAGTCCTTGCGCCGTAACGGCTGATGTTTTTATTTTTAATTAAATATTTTTAAATCTGCCGATGCACCCTCTCGGGTAGCGGCACTTGAAATTGCTTTGAAGACTTCAACAGCTCATAACCCTTTTTTTGTAAGACCAGCATCCAAGTAGCTACTGACAGACTGTTCCAAACCTTTACTACTTTTACAAAATCAAGTAGAGGCATATCTGTTTCCGCACAGTACCTGATAGGATATCTCGTAACACTAAAGTCCTTGGTACGTACCATGATCAGCTTCGTAGCCGGATATTGTAGATTTTGAATGGTTGTGTGGTTTTTCGAACCCACATGACTAAATACTGAACCTACAAATGGTTGAGATGAGGTTACTTCAAGGAAAAAACTTGACCTGTCAAATTTTCTAAAACTGTGATGCTTTTCCCGTTGGTGACGTTTGCCGATTCCATTTCCTTTCTGACAGTGTGATAGCAAGACCTTCAGTTTATCCCTGGTTCTTCAATACTTATTTCTGGGACTGAAAAGATTTCTCATCTGTTGCCCTCTTTCTTTCCCTCGTGTAAAAGATTTTTTTTTTAAAAAGAAGAAGAATAGGTCTCAATTGTAAAGACTAACTTATTATAAATATTTTTTCTTCTCTCTATGATCTTCCACATTCGTCTCCGCTTAACACTAAGTAAGATTAAGTTCATCTCACGAGACCCAAGCCAACCTCACCTGCTTGTGGTGCACCCTGCTAATCAACGAACGAGACTCTGACTCCCATCAACCTGCATAGGGCCAGTGTGATGAGAAATAGCCCAAATACTCAATATGAACCTTAGAAACGACTGCCCATGGTGCGCGGCGGTACCGAAGCCCATGCTGACTGTGACAGACCTTGGGAAGGCCCTGGAATCAGGGCTACGTAGGACTGATCAATGTAGAGATCGTTGGAGGAGGCCTCTATCCAGCAGTGGACGTCAATCGATTGATGATGAGGATGATACCAAAAACCGCCCCGAAAATATAACTCATATAATAAATAATATCGTTAGTGATAAGTGTTTCCGAAGTTTCCGAAGTTACTACTTAGTAGTGCTTACGTATTGGTAAGGAAACTTGTTATTGACCTCCGGAGGTCGGAGGGGAACGTATTGCGTGGATGTAAGGGATGCGCCTCGCGGGTCATTAACCCTTAATGACGTCTGCTCGTTCGGAACCGTGGACCCCTGATCCCGTTGCCTTATTGGCTGAACCGTTTTCTATCTTAATTGCAAGGTGTGTAAGGTTAACCATGTTTTAGGATATTTTAGAGAATAGTCCAGCTAACGTTAACCCTCGGATTTGTCTATCTTGTGGGAGAAGGCTTCGAGTCCTATACTATATATACATTGAGAATAAAATTAGAAGAGGGTGACTTCTGATGGAGTACGAGAACTTCATATAGAAGAAAATTGGCATCAGGAAAAAAAAGTTCTGTCTCCTTACGAAGAGTGCTGTAGAGATATTGTTATGTATGTGGATACGTCATATCCGGTACAGCGAATGCGAGCGCACGATTAATCCAAAATCAATATACAATACATTGGCATTATGCAACACGCCACCGTATAATCCTGCCGAAGTGAATACCAGCGCTACCTGGCCGGCTGCCAGGGCCGGCGCGGCCCACCCTATCGGCGACGTTATAACCGTTGCTCCAGTGCCCGCAGATTAACAATAATTAAGAAAACCTCTGCCTTTTGATGGAGAGTGGACAGTGTCTTCCGGTGTGTGTGTTAACAGCCTTTTCGGTCGGGACCACCGAAGTAGTGTTAATGAGTAGATATGCTGTACAACACTGACTTCCGGAGCAGAGTTTAATGCCGTCATTTATTTTTTTTACTTACGGTGAGGATACGGAAATAAGTAAAATGAAAATCATAACATTCATTGCTATTGGCTGAACATGTCTCAGGATCGAGGTGGTGTAAGCCTCTCAATTACCTTATTATGTTTGATGATAAGTTTTTTTGAGGCTTTCCATCCCTTCATTTTTTTTTTTACTGTCTGATAATCGGGATTTTTCAGGCGAGGTGTGGTTATTCAAATTGATGATGTAACAAGATTCATCAGAGGATGGCGGAAGTGTTGCCGTGTGAACCTATAGCAACCCCTCCAGCAGTACTAAATATGTCTTGATAAATTTCAGTCACTGTGATGCACTGCGTAACTTATCTCATCCAAGTGCCGATGTCCGACATAACAGCAATTGTGGCACTAATTGCTGATGCTGCTGGCATCCGGCCAGCCGCAGGGCAACCGCAAGCCGATACTAGTTTTCATCTTCTTTTATATTGAGGGATCTATCCCAGCCCCGACGAGGTATCTGTTTGTGATTGAATAATTTCCATTCCTGTACTGTGAGAGAGACGAAAAATAGAGGGGGGCGGAAAGGTGGTTAAGCTGAGATGATAGACAGCGCCGTACTGCAAGATAACCATGAATACTTTGATATGGTTAAAGGACTAACTTGAACTGCAAATTTTCTTGGCTGCTTATTTTGTATGCAGCGACAATCGTTCCGTGCGAATGGAAGACGTGAATGGGCCATGATTGCAGGATGCGGGCCGAATCTCGGTCCCCGTGCCTACGCCGTAGCCTTCCCGTTTCCCCCTTCGATTCAGCATGTGGTGGCGGTGGGGGAGGGGCTACTTCCGCCGGACACGTAGCAATGTAATTGGATTTTCAAATTCGAACTCACGGAAAGTTCCCGCGCGAACTACAAACTTTTGAGGAGTTGTGTGCCGCGAATTATTGTTTGAACGAACAGGATAACTACTATATTATATATTTATTTGGTTTACTTATACATTAAGCTATTTATACAGATCTATATGTCATTGACAATACTGTTGGAATATGAGCATGAAACCATATTATATATATTTAAACTCCTTTCAGCAGAGATCAGCTAACACTATATATAACACAGAGTAAACTCATTCAAAGACTTATCTATATATCTATATATATAGACGTTTCTCAACTGTTATTAATACTAATAGTAGTATTAATACATTAATAATCAAGTTAATAGTGCTATTATTATTAGTTTATACTGTAAATATTATTGTTTCGTGCATTTATTAGCGCTTTTGCATTGTCTATTGACATAAGGATTTGTTATTAAAGAGCTACGAATTAAATAGATATTTTGCTGTATATAAAAAAAAATATAACTTTAACATGTTTTAGTATTATCTCAATGCTTACTGATGGTGAATCTTGTCGGAAATCGGCTTAATAACCACTTAATGCTATATCCAAGGATTTATGAAAAAACATTGATTTGTACTGCTCGTGAAGTGTAACGGGTTCCGCCCAGCATCGTGCACACTTGCACCCTGCTGAATAACAGATGGGGCTCTGACCACCCACCAACCCATCCAGGTGGGTTACTGCTCAATTCTCCGCCATGAACTTCAACAAAAACGGCCCTGAGTGCCGATCATAACAAAAGATAGATAGATGTGAAGATCATTGGGGGAAGCCAAGTCCAGCAGTGGATGTCTATCGGCTGATAATAATGATGATGATCTACTGTTTGTTATGTCTTACTGAAGATACTAGTATAGTAGAGACGCCTGTCTCTACATCTGGCGAGGAATACGTAGCTAGTAATTAGTGGAGTAAAGAAATCTATCACGATTATAAGAGAAATATTTTTTATAGAGATTTTGACCGGAAAGAGTTCGGCATAACTCATCCGTTGTCTCCACAATGGAATAGTACCATCATCATCAGCCGATAGACGTCCAGTACTGCACATAGGCCACCCCATATAGTCAGCACGGCCTCAGTATCGTTGGGCACCATGGGCTGTCGTATGTCGTGGTTCATATGGGGGATTTGGGCCATTTTCCATCACCCTGGCTTAAATACGGGTTGGCAGGAGCCAAAATCTTGTTAGATGTATAGCAGGACACACTACGAGTAGGCGAAGTTGGCCTGGGACCCGTGAGTTGTTGTGCGGGACCCCTTACAGCCCTTAGTAATAGAATATCCTAGATAGGATATCCCCACATTTAATGCAGTTGATTCTAACCAGTATCTTTATATCGCTGCAGGTATGCTATCCTTAACATCCTGTTGATCATCAGCGTTAAAAAATAAAAATTTTAAACTTTATCGAGAGGTCCTGTTTTAAAGAGTTAAATATCACGGTTACCACTTAACGGACCATTGAGATTGGTTTGACTATATAAATGAGTGGACCGGGTTTAAATACCATCAGTTAAAAAGAATAGCTGAAGATCTAATTGGTTTTCGCCAAACTTCAGGTTGAAGAGGGCACCTGATGATGATGACAAATATTACGAAGGTCACCATGGAGTGTCGCTGTGACATCTCACTTTAATTCGCAGTTTATTTGGATGGCACTGTGAATGGTGCGATACGCTGGCTTTGTTCAGTCATCGTCTGTACTTCCGCTTTAATTGTCCATTAATTTAGCCAAGTAGATGAATTGTTAGTTTATGTGATGGTAAATATCCTCTACACCTTATTATATATAAAAAGGGATAATTTATGTTGTTATGTATTACATAATAAACATATACAAATATAACTAACTCAATCATGTATATAACGCGGTGCCCTCATAACAAAGCAGCGATAGTTAGGACGATAACATCAGCATCGACATCATCAGCCGATAGACTTCCACTGCTGGACATAGGCCTGTCCCTAAGGATTCTCACATTGTCCGGATTGGGTTAATGGGGAAAATTGGGCCGTTTCCCACCACAAAATCCCACCATATAAACGAATGTAATTTCTACAGATAAAAACATAAAACAGAGTAGGCAAGTGTTCGTGTAATCGAATATATAGATAACTTTAGTTATATTATAACAGTTAGATTTCCTCCGCAGTCATATTAAAGTTAACTGTCTCGTTAATAGGCAATAAATAAAATTGGTGGTAATGAGAGCCACAGGTTAAACTGTAGCTGGTGTTAAACCGAACGCTCGGTAACCGTATGAAACGTTTAAACTAACTCGAAGTACACTTTATTTGCGGCAACATTAAGCCCGGCGGGAGAGGTGCTAGACCGGAAATGACAACTTTATCACGGCATCCCTTCCAGCAGCGACTTCCGGGCGCGGGCGGTATAATCCCAGATTTTCCGGGCTCACATTTAATTGTAACAATAAATTGCATGATTTTCAATGTGATGGGATTTTTTAACTTAGCTGTACATACATTAAGTTTATGAGCAGAAAGAGACTAAGAGATCAGAAACATATCTTTAAAAATTACTTAACTTACTTCCTCCTGCCCTTTTCCCAACTATGTAGGGTCGGCACAGTATGTATTTCTCTTCCACATCCCTCTATCAGCCGTCATATCTGCATTCACACTCTTCTTACACGTGTCATCTTTCACACAATCCATCCACACTTTCTCCAGTCTTCCTCTACCCTTGTAACCATCCCCGTTCATTCTCATTACATTCTTTGTTATGTCCTTCATCCCTCCGCACAACACGCCCGCACCACGCTAACCTCTCGCTCCTCAATTTCTCTGTCACCGGAGTAACTTTCAGACTTAAGTTACATACATCATAATCAGCTGATAGACGTCCACTGCTGGACATATGCCTCCCACAAAGATCTCTTCATACAGTGGCCTCCGGTACCGCTGGGCAATAGGTGCTGTTGTTTGTAGGAGTTCATATGTGGGGATTTGAGCCATTTCTCACCACGTTGGCCCAATGCGGGTTGCCGGGTTCCGCACAACAGCTCAAGGGACCGAAGGTATACTCACCAGCTCGTGGTGCACCCTGCTAATCAACAAACGAGGCTTTGCCCCCCACCAACCAGCATTGGGTCATCGTGGTGGGAAACGGCACAAATCCCATATGAACCCCTACCACGATGACTCCTAGTGCCCGGCGATGAAGGCAGCGCAGGACCGACTAACGAGAGATCTTTGGAGGAGGCCTATGCCCAGCAGTGGACGTCTATCGGCTGATGACGACATAAATCTTCAACTATGTTTAGTGTTTTCCGATAAGTATCACGTAAATATTTATATGATATAAAATGTTAGTTATTTTAATATTTCAAAAGGACATTATCAATCATCCCTCTCTGTCCATCTCTCTCCCTCTCTCTCTATATATATTATATACATATATATATATATATATGAAAGGATAATTTCGCTTAGTCCATATCTCATTAGCAACTACTCGCGAACTCTCCTTTTATCGCATAATTTTCCAAACAACTCCACCGGTCGCCGGCCCGCACCGGACGAGGTGGGCAGAGCAGTCACGGGAAACAACCCCCTGGACTCGCAAGGGTGGCTTTGAACGGGAAATGAAATTCTAAACTTTCGATATTTACACGTGAATCGGACTTTTAATACGAATCAACTTTACGCTCGCAGCGCCATTGTCTTTGCTTTTTAATGTCTAGATAATTAGGCGATCGCGAGACGTCCAGTTCCTAGATTAAGATGTTAGTATGTTTACACAGCATCCGGTAGGAAACGAATAATATTCAATAAGCACTACTTCTCAGTAGAAATAGGTGTAACCTTTAGACGACTGCAGCATTGCGGTATTGACTGTTTACTATTGTATAACGACCTCATAGTCGTCAAAACGAGTCTCCTCCTCTTTGCTACTAGGACATTCATGGAAACGAAGGTCTGCTGCCATACTGTCCTGATACGTCCTTGTCGCTACGCTACTGCATCAACAGTTGAGGAAACTCCATTGTTCTCGTAAAACATTCACCAAGAATTCAATACGGTGTATACCGACGCCGGGGTTCAGGGTTGTGATTATTTTAATGGTCGCCGTCGCGCTGAAGATATACAGCATTTGTGATATTAAAAAATCCTATTTCGTGAACGAGCTTACACTTTAACGGGCCGTGGAGGGTGGGGGTGTGTACAACCTTTACAAAGTGCTAAAATATCCCTTGTAAAAAACAACAACACACCGTTGCACCTGGGGTGAGAACCGAGCTGAATGTTGAAATTTAAAGCTGGTGCAACGACGTAAATAATTGCGGAACGTAATGGGGCAAGAATTAATCTGAAGCCTCCGTTCATTCAGCTGGAGTTAGTGTTTAAGCCTGCCGCTATTGTCGCGCAGCTGAGACGGGCTGGGAATTACGTGGAGGCTTGCGTTCTTCGCACCAGTCACAACGGTTAAGCTACAATTCGAAAGTATCACTACTGTTCTACATTCAAGACATTATCTACGTGGAGAGATACCAGAAAAGAGTAGTGAATTTCCTCTGGAAATTGTTGGTACAGTATCCTCGTCGACAGGGGTGTAAAGGGTTCTGCCCAACATCTTACAGAACGCAAGTCATCCTCATTTGCACACGGTGTACCCTACTGAATCACAGACGAAGATCTGACCGCCCACCAACCCGCACTGGATCAGCGTGGTGGGCTAAAGCCCAATTCCTTGCAATAAACTCTTGGATCTTTGATGCATATGATCAGCAATGGACATCCATCTGCTGATGATGACCTCTTGCCAACTTGTACACCAAAGTCAGTATGCACATAGAGAGGCTTTTATTCGAGCAGATTGTAAATTCTGAACTTCCGTCACACCTAAGCAATTTCTAATTCAAAACTAAGATAAATTTAAATTAGGAAATTTTTTTTTCAAGTTTCAAGTCTTACTTATTGAATTAACTTTAATCACAAGTGTTATAGTTAAGTTAAAAACAACTGTAAAACAATTAAGGCGAGGCCGCCGTCAGCGCGCCCGGGCGGCCGGGTTAACGGCGTGTTTTAAGGCCATTAGGAATCTAGGTCCTCCACGACCCGGATAAACAGTTTTTAATTAATAATCAACGCGGCCTGTCCGAGCTTGAGTTAAATAATTACGACCCTACGAACCGGATCGCTGCGGTCTAACATTTTTTTATTGCGAGCGTCGATTTGCAGTGTGACGCGGCGGAGGAACACTTTGCCGATTCTAATTAAGTAAGTTTCTAATTGGCGCTGCTCAGCTGAAGTAAGTGCTAACAACTCGGTAAAGCTGCGCTGGAATAGAACTTGGGAATTAATTGTTCATTCGCACCTGCTGAGCTGTTCCGTGTAGATGAGCTCCTCGGATTGTCATCCGTCTCCCGACGAGCGCGCAACTTCGCCTTGCAAGTTGTATCTAAGATAGCCCTGATAAATAAGTTATGCTGCTAACATATACATTTGAACAGCACATCATCATAATCAGCCTTTGTTTATCCCCTGCGGATATAGGCCTTCCCCATTATCTTCTACCAAATGCGATCCTCAGCTACCCGCATCCACCCACTTCCAACCGCCCCGATGATGTCGTCGGTCCATTTAGAGGGAGGACGTCCTTCACTTCATCGACTTGTACGCGGCCTCCACTCCAAGACTTTCCTCCCCCATCGGTCGGCACTGAGAGGAGAGACATGACCGGCCCACTGCCACTTCAGCTCGCAGATTTTGAGAGCTACGTCGACAGATTTAGCTCTCCGTCGACTTCCTTCGTTCCGGATTTTGACCCTTAAAGCAATGCCATGCATAGCTCTCCATCGCTCGCTGTGCTACTTTGCATCGGTGGACCAGCCCGATGGTCAGGTGCCATGTCTCTGCGCCGTAAGTAAGGGTGGGAAGACGCAGGTTAAAGACTCGTCTTGAGACTTTGGGGTATTTGCGAGGTCAGTGAGGGGTTGGATGAACAAAGGCCGAACAGCATATATTTTTCTTGTAATCGATGAAGACGGAAACGGTGAGATGCGGCTGAAGTTCTACCATCATTTAAGTAAACTATGTAAAGGAAAGAAAGACGTAGTGTTGGCAGGCCCCCACCACGTAGCCCGACGATCTGGTGATCTGGCAGCGCAGGATCGATGTGGAGATCTTTGGAGGGGGTCCAGTAGTGGACGTCTGTCGGTTAATAATGATGATGATAACGATGATGTAAAGGATACACTCTACTCCTATTTCCGCCGTTAAACATTAATATAGCGCTGTGTATATCATTCTGAACTAAAACCATGTTGTTCATTTACTAGGTGAACTTTCATGATCAACTGACAGATAATTCTTCGCATTTATATTACTGGTCACCAAGTATCGTGGTGTGCAGAGAAGAAAACTCCTCAGCATCATCTTTATTATTTCAAAATCAATTGTACGAGGACAACTGTATGGCATCTTATTACGCTAAGATAAAGAGAGCCAGGCTCATTACAGAATTCTGGCAGGATTTCCTGTCCCAGTCGTTTGGAACATGTCTTGAGAATTTTATCTGTTTTCGACTTCAGAGGAAACTGGTGTTTATGGTGTTCACGCACAAAGCCGATACCTCCGCGGATGGGGTGCGGGAGGGAGTTTCAAAGGAGCGCGAGCTTCGCCCGCGGCGGACAATCTCCCGTGTTGGCTCGCCCTCTTTCCCGACAAAAATGACCAAGTGGGGGATGCCCTCTTTTATCAGCGAAATGCTTCGGTAAATATAGCATCGTTTTCGCGTTATTGCTTGTCATTTACACAAACGATATATTTATGTTGTGCTGAAAAAACAAACATCTTACGAACACACGGAGAATGTCTTTGAAGACGAAGCTTTTCTTTTCTATATCACTAAGAGAGCTTTGTGATGATTTGCTCTGCGAATTAGAGCACAGTGATGTTTGGACAATGTTACTTGGTCAGAGAAAAAAGCACTGCTGCAATAGCTTAAGGTATCTGACACCAAATACCTACAACTAGAATAATATCATTACAGGCAACAATTTTATTTGTTCAGCCCTTAATTAAGTTTGACGTTTCAAGTTTTCATTGTTTCATATGTATATAAATAGTATAATACTTTTAAATATGGTAATTAAATTAAAAACGTATCGGAAACTCTAGGATTTCATCCTGTATTTATCATTAAAGTTAGGACTATTAGGTTTCACCACCAAAGACAACACCACCACTAAGCGTTAGATCATGATCGTACTGCTTGATCTCTTACATAATTGTATAAAATATATTAACCCCTAACCTCTCGACTTTTGAGTACTTGAAGGGGAGAGGTTCGTGTTAATGAAATAGAAACTGAAATATTTTGTGTGCGGGAGGATGTTAAAAATTGGATGCGATCCACTTCCGCTCCTGGGAAATCACTAAGTGCGACGGCGATGGAGCAGGCGGCGGGCTGTTCAGACGGGCTTACAAAAGTTGTCAAAGTTGTTAGCGTTTCCATTAAGTTAGAATTAAAAAATCATCATTTTATTGTCTAAGACCGTCTAGATAGGGACCATCGCTGCGCCCACTGCAGCCGACAAACAGTAGTGTATTCCGGTTTGAAGGGCGCTGTAGCTAGTGTAATTACTGGGGTAACGAGTCTCAACATATTATGCCTCAGGCGACGAACACAAGGAAGTGCACTGTATATTATCTCAACTAGCGCCACGTTGTTATGGGCGTATCACTTACTAACAGGTGAACGTCCAGGTCGCCTCGCCCCTTAATTAAATAAAAAAAAAATCGCATTTCGTGTCGTAAATCTGAAATTCTTGATCCTTTCGATATTCTATGAATAAAATTTGCCTGTTAGAGTTTATGTTTCGGATCTATCCAAATATCATCACAATTTCTTTGTGTGGCCCCAATGTACATACATATTAGAACAACTAATCTGATGGCTAACTGTTCGCCATCTTCAGCCTCATCACTGCTTAATATCAAGTGCAGTAGTAATTAAGACCAATCATACAAATAGTAAGTAAAGAAATTATGTATTTACTGACATGATCGTTGAATCAAAAACTGTTGTACTATAAATAGTATTTACTGTTAAGTCTTAGGTCTTGGCTCCCGATATGAAAGTATGGTCAAAAGTATGGTCTATAAATATTACCACACTATTCCTGTCTTCCGTGTAAGTATCTAATGGAATTGCCTAATGGCGTTTAGCTGAAGTTTAATTTAACCGGACGGGTTAGTTAATGCAGCGACCAGTTAGTGAGGCTGCGGGCGATTGGAAACTGTTTACGTTCGCTATCTAAATCAAGTTTAATGTTAGTAAATTACTTAATAACTTAACAATTATTAGTATATAATAATATTAGGGTCCCGCACAATGAATCCCGAGATCCACAACAACCTCACCTGCAAGTGCAGGCCTGCTTATCAACTAACGAGGCTCTGGCTACCATCAACCCGCATTGCCACTATTGCATTCCACCAACCGCATTGGGGCAGCCTGGTGGTAAATAGTCCTAATCCTCTATATGAACCCCTACGCGGCCACTGGAGCTGAGCGATACTGGAGGCCATGTGCTGAGCTACATGACGGTCGCAGGAAGCCGCTGGATGAGGACAGCGCAGCACAATAAGTATTATAAAACCTACAGGCGAACCTAGGATATCTATATTTATAGACATGGTACACTTCTATATCGTTCAGGAAGATGTGCAGCATCACGGTCTAAAACAGCGGTTTTTCTAGTATGATTTTATTTAAAATCTGAAACAAGTGTCAATAGTTTGAGCTTTGATTTGTTTTTTTTTTAACCTCATTAATGTAAGACTGCAGACTACGTGTTATTGTAAGTTCTAATGGTACGGTCGTGGTTTTTTTTTCGTTTTATTTACACTCGGTAATAAGTGACAAGGACAAAAATCATGGCTAATAAAGCGAAGGGCGCATAAAACCTGTTTGTCGGCTGTTTTTAGGGTTAGGGGAGACATAATAAAGTTACGCCACAAAAACACACCCTCGATTGTTATCCGCCCGGGACACGTGTACAGTACGAATGTAGATATAGTCAAAAAAAATTCTGCCGTATCCTCACCTCGCCAAATACCCCAATGTCTCAAGACGAAGAGGGTCTTTAACAAGTGCGTCCTCCCTACCCTTAGTTGCGACGCGGAGACATGGCACCTGACTATCGAACTGGTCCAATGATTCAAAGCAAGACAACGGGCTATGGAGAGAGCTATACTTGGTATTGCTCTAAGGGACAAGATCCGGAACGAAGGAATTCGACGGGGAACTTAAGTTGTCGACGTAGCTCTCAAAATCTGCAAGCTGAAGTGGCAGTGGACCGGCCATGGTTGTCGTGTCTGTGACGGTCGATGGGAGAGGAAAGTCTTGGAGTGGAGGCCGCGTACAGGCCGCAGAAGTGTAAGACGTTTGCCTTCTAGATGGGCCGACGTCATCAGGGTGGTCGGAAGTGGGTGGGTGCAAGAAGCTGGGGTGTCGCATTTCGTGGAAGATATTGCTGATGATAGATATTAAATGATGATGTGAGAAGACATACGAATGGAAGATCGCAGCTTTAATACTAAATTGTACGTAAAAGTAAATACAAACAGGGAGTTAAGCTCAAAGTAAAAGGGTAGATGAAGATAATAAACTAAGGGGGTTATTTAGATATATATCTTCATGCATATGCATAGTGTTGGAAGGCCTTCCACAAGGGGGACCGATGATCTGATGTGAACTTACTGGATGCAAGTAACGCCGGACCGATCGATATGGAGATCGAGGAGGGCCTATGTTCAGCCGTGACAGCAACCCTAGGACTGGCTACTATCTTCAAAAATGAGGGATAGACTCTAGAGAGAGAGATGTCTAGCTGTGGTTGTCTATCGGCTGATGATGACGATACGGACAGACAAACCGTTAAGTTTAACGGTGATATAAATTTATCTGCGCCGGACAGGTTTGAGTAATTTAAGAAAAAAAAGGTAAGCGATTAAACGGCACGGGTTGTTTTCGTCGGGGAGGAAAGAGTGTTATTCGCGATTCGTTAGATTATTTCGTTCCTCCCGGGACAGGGGTGGGCAAATTGCGAAATCCCTCCTCCAACGTATCGGCCGTGATTATCCCGGGGATCGTCGACAATCCCCTTAATATTGATGAAGCTGTATCTCTATTATCCCGGCCCGTATCTCTACGGCAGGCCGCCGCTCCGCTGCTGCTCCAGCGGGCTGTTCGCAACGTTTCTCCAAACTGTATGATGATGATGAATTAATACATAACACTTGTAGAGGATATCGGTGTGATGAAAAGCTTAAACTCGGTCCAAATATTATTTGGAGCTCTGGTAGAAATCGAAGGGAATGGTCAAACGATACAGAGGAGCGAAATAATTTTAAATACCATCAGTTTGAAAGAATACGGATCTGAAAAGTTTTTTTTTTTTAATTTTGCTGTCGAACGTCAGTTAGAAGAAGGCATCCCATGATGATGATGGTGGAATTTTATTGCTGGATTCAGGTGGTAATACCTTCTATTATCTGGCATATAAATGACCTTCACCAAAATTTCTTGCATCTCCTTGTCTAGATCCATATTCGAACTTCCCTTTAGTTTGTATATAAGGGGGTAACGATTCCAACCAACTTCTCCATATGCTATTACGAAATAATTATTAAGAAAGAGTGGTGATAGATCAGTTTGTAAAGCGATCATAAGTTCTCAAGAAGACTTCAACTTCCGGTGCGGGAAAACATCGCGGGCAAACCTACCACCAAGAGCAACAGCTTCCACGAACATGTGATATCCGCCAAGCCGCACCTGGCAACGTTAAAGGACTTGACCCTCTCCTTTCGGGAGGAAGAGACCCTCGTTCCATCTGTAGGTAAAATATATTTCCTGCTTATGAACGAGCGTTTTGTACCTTTGTGGAATATTTGGCGCATGCTATGAATTCCTGAATTGTTTTCAATTCTGACAATTTGCAAGTAATAACGAATTGACTTCCGCCTCTCGTTAAAGCGAAGAGAACTCGAGCGACAGCTGAATACTAACAACGCGATCGTTTCGCCGGCGCAGCATCCGACTGTGCGGCTCCGCGGAGATATTATGTATCTCGTTTGCGATTTCATTGATATAAAAAATTGTGATAACCATCCCTCTCAATATTTAAACTGTTTGGACTCAGATCCTCTTACAAGAAGAGTCAGAAGCTTTTTAACCTGTCGATGTCCTCACTCTCACGTAAGGTGTGTAAGGAGTCCTACACAACAACTCACGGGACCCGAGCCGACAACGCCTTCTCGTGGTGGATCTATAACTAACTTTACCTTTGCAGTGCAGCAGTTGGTGACTTAACGGAGATCCTTGGTTCGATTCCAAGGCAGTTAGAATCCGTCTGCGGAGCTACCACCCTCATACTGTAAATCTTCCGCTATATAGTATATACGCACCACTGTTTCGTTTATCAGCATATGAACGCTAAACTGTTCAGGGCAAGAACGATCATCCTCTTTGGCCTAATCTTAAATTATGAAAGGATAAGGAATAATCGTTTTTTAGTTAATGTTGAAAAATAAAAGTGTGTTCCGGGTTGAAGGGCGCTGTAGCTAGTCTATTTAGTTGAGTAACGAGACTCAGCATATTATGTCTCAGGCGACGAGCACAATGTGGTGCAGTGATCCTACCTGGCGCCACGTTGTTAAAGGCAGACTAATCTTTCACCATCAGCTGAACGTCCCGCTTGTCTCGTCTCTTAATTGTATAAGAAAGAAAGAAAAGTGCTTGATAGCAATGATTGTGGGAATTTCGTGTATCACGAATCGTTCGCAAGATACGTAATAACCCCGCCGAGAAGTCACGGTTGGTACCCAATTAAGGCGGCGCACCGTTGTTTAACACGTCTGCATCTGAGGATAGTACTCCGAGATGTGCTGCTCCTGCTTCATCCTTATAATAGCGCAGTATTTGCTTCTCATATATTTATATATATATATATATATTCATATAATTATAAACAGAGTTGTATATCAACAACGCCGCTGCGGTGAAGATGGAGGTCCTTATTCATCTACTTATAGTTCCTGGATGGTTCATATTAGTATGGTTTTAGAAAAGCCCTCTCTAAGCAGCGCGGAGACCACTGGGAGGGTTTTAGCTGGAGTAAGGGTTTAGTTTCGCGTTCCTATTTGATTTTTGTTTATATATTTTTAATCATATTAAATTCCTTTTATGGCATATGCTAGTTAATTCCATCAGGCTTTAAAATAGCTTGATTGATTCCAGCACTCGTGTAGTGTTCAAAAGCAATCAATTAAGCTCCATCCAGCGCGACACGAGCCCGCGCTGTGACCTGATTCCGTTAATTCCTGAAATTCATGGTCTAGATTCGTTTGTTTCGTTGTTAACCGCCGGTGGAAAAGTAGCGGTGCTGTTGTTATCTATCAACACTCATGTACCAGTGCAGCTGTCTAATTAAACTGTAGCATTGTAGTTCCCAAACGCTGGGCTAGTGTTTGGGAACCCGCCAAGTCCCGGATCCGGGACGTGGCCCCTTACTATCTTATAAAAAGGCTCAAAGTAACACAAAGGGCAATGGTGAGGGCTATGCTCGGAGTTTCTCTGCGCGATCCAATCAGAAATGTGGAGATCCGCAGAACTAAGGTACCGACATAGCCCAAATATTGTTAGACTTACGTGGCAGTGGGCAGGGCCCATTGCTCGAAGAACCGTAGGCCGATGGGGCAGTGAGGTCCTCGAGTAACGCCCGCATACAGATAGATGTTATGTTGGGAGGCCTCTCACCAGGTGGACCGACGATCTGGTGAGAATCGCGGAAACCGGGACCGATCGATATGCATATCTTTGGGGGAGATCTGTGTCCACCTTCGTATAATGAATGTGATTATCGTCCTGTTTCAAATTTAGAGTGGCATGTCTCTCTTTAGATGACCAGATGAGTAACAGTGTGTTAATGTTACTATATTCTAGTTCCAAGGGCTCTGTTGTTGGTAATGTAAATAATGTAACAAAAAATGCTGTTTAGTCTGTTGAGGATGAGTGGGCTATGGGCACGTGTAAACAAGGTTACGAGCTGGCGTGTTGACGCTTAGTAAACGTCGCTGCTGATGTGCTCGTTCAGTCACTCCTTTTGGCAAATACATTGAAGTAATGAGAGTAAACATCGCGCCCACTTTATTGGAGACATTCTGTGTAATTCTCAGTCTTTCTTTCATGTGTTTGGTGCTTTTAAATTTTAATGGACGGAACTAAGCAATTGCAATTTCGCTAAACGCGCGCGCCGACGTAATACACATTGTGACTGGAACAAGTCCATTACATTTAGCTATTGAATAATAAACGCCATGCCAGCCCTGAAGACGTGATCTGCCCGACGGGGGACGTGCTGCGAATTCCAAGAGATCCGGATCCGAACGTAATGCATCAACATCAAATAAAACCAACATTCCAAATTGCACTTTATTATCAGGCCACTGAATTTCTTTTCGATCGTCCGACATTCGTGATTTAACATATTAAATTCGAAAGAGGAAACTTTTTTTTAAAGCCGCGGTCCTCCCAATTTTCGGGGTAATTTCCAGGTTGGGGACACATTCATTGTCAGTTGGAAATGTGCGCTGGCAATAGTGAAATGGGTGTTCCCGTAATTTATGACAATTTGCCAGAGGCTACGCAAAGTTTCAAGTAAAGGGAGCGTGCGACTGACAGAGTTAGCAGAAAGGGAATCTCTGCTATTGAATTTGTTGTCATTTAGATGATATATCCGATAACTTACTTTGCTCTAAATTTTAAGAGATTAGTTTATTTTAAATCGTTTCGCTCCGCTCAATTCACCGCAGATGCTTGGAAACTGCCGATAGTTTTGAACTTGTTAAACATCTTACCATGATATTAAAAATAGTTAGCCTTTGAGAATTCAGGCATTTGAACTGCTGTTAAACAGACCACCGTATTAAATAGTAAAGTGGCGTTAACGGTGAACAAAAAAAAGGTGAAAAGCATTGACCTATTTCATTATATAATCTGGAACTGGGAATTAATCTTATATATTATCTATAACTTATTTGATAAATTGACAATATTTAAAAATGATATTGATAACGATATTTTGATAACTCTTTATAACATACTCTTTTCTTTTTAGTATTTTTTTTTCATATTATAAACAAATGCGGTCCTAAACAGCGCCTTGCGGCATTCGTGTGCACTTTACCGCGTCGCAGTGTCTTGTGTTGGTTTCCGCGAACACAAAGTTATGCTAACACCCGGCTCTGTGCAGCTTACATTATAGTAATCGGCTTAGCCTGCTCAGCCGGCTGAGGGGATGCAAATGACAGTATCTGCATTATCAAATGCAGAGCTGAAAGCGCTCTCATACACATTCTTAAATGCATGGATATTTATAGAACCTTGTTTTTCCTTATTGCTTTATATGAAACTGCCAATTTCTTTAAACATTTGCATTTATTTTATTAAATTTATTCGACTTAGTATCAAATAGAGTATTTGTTAAATTTAAAGTTACGTCACCTATCATTACTTAGGGTAGGCGTCATGATTTGAATTGATTCTATTTTTTATACAATAAATAGTTAAACGTAAGCATTTTTTTATATAAATCGTTAGTCACACAGTTGCAAATGTAGCTATTAGCAATTAAGATAAAATCAGGCTTACAAGCTCATGTTTATTAATGGCATCACATTAATTAGTCTTACCATAAGTAGGTGATATGTCTTGAGTGAATAAATAATTAAAGTTAGCCCGGTTGCTTAAGCTTTAAATAAGTATATCAGTTGTAAACTAAAGTGCGGTTTATGCGGGACATTAAGAACAAACTTGTTTACATCGTTCAACTTCTAAACTCCGCTTAAGCGTCCGTAAGGATTTCAGCCAAATTTTGTCAACACTTAAACTATACGCGCTGGTGGTAAATTTATGCCGGGTGGTTTAAATCAGCTCTTTTATGTGTTTTATACAATTTAATAAGATAATTATATCGAAAATTATTCAAAATGCCCTTTTTATTAAAACTTTTACACAGTAACTGTCAGGCCGTCGTTACAACCAACAGTTACCGTAACGTCCGCAAAACGGTTTACCTCGAGATGATTAACATTTTTAATGATATGATGTAGCATTAAAAAACTTATACGGTTCGATGTCTCATCATTAATGTAATTGTGTAAATAAAATTTATTACTTTATATTTTAATTATATCCAAGGAGGCTGATACTGAATGTCTGTTATCAGTAACTAGCCTCTAAAGCATATTTATTCATGAAAAGCTGTAATTGGACTTGGTTCGTATATACTTTGTCGTTCAAAAGGTTTGCAATATCTGGACAGAAGCTTTCTTGCGTGTTCTGCCACTGCGATGTTTTTAGTCTATTGAATAGTAAGGGAAATATTTTTTTTTATAAATACCTATTTGATCATCCCTCACCTTAACTGTAATCAAGACTTGCTTACTCGTAACATTTTTATAGAAGCTATAAGGGAGGTTTTTTTCTATAAGTTATACTGAATAGAATAGCATTCGGGCCTCAATTGATTAGGAAAAAGGTTGAACATAAGCCAGCACTCGAAGAAGCCGAGCTGACTATTTACAAGCCGGCACGTCCGCAACATAGTGGGGATCCAGCAATAGGTAAAAAGTAAGATAATATGCTGGAATTGGAGTCTTCATATAATGGAACCGCAAGGTGGGCCTTACGTGACCGTAATGCGAACTAGCCGCCGGTAACTAGTTCAAAGTGCTCAAAAGAACTGCTCATTTGCGCTGATGAAATAACTCAGTGCCGTATGAGTCAAGATTGCTCCGGCGGACGGAGGCAATAGATTTCCACGTACAGAATATTGCGCGGGGAGAGTGATGTAAATCACATAGGTTTACTTATAACAAAAACTAGATAAAATAAGGTTTAATTTAGAGCAGCAATGTATCTGTGATTATTGCGTTATAAAGGGCAAAGAGATGGAAACAATTTTATCTCAAACGATTATTCATTGGAGGAACATTCGCAGTACGCTGACTCTCACAGACGATGCGGCAGAATACAGAGGATGACATTGGTTTCATGAAACTCGACAACGATTCATATATTCGGGCGGGTATAATTTATGTAAATATCTTTCTAACTTTTTCTAAATTGAGGATAAGGGTGGAAAATGGCCGACAGAATTTCCAAATCGCAATTCCTTTCACCTCGCCACTGACGAATATTTAAAAATGTAAGTGGGGGAAACCTCGGAGATGGATCCAGTTTAAGACAGGCGAATCGGCCCCGAGCACTGGTGCGCTCCGTCGGGCGAAAGATTTAATCTCGACTAAATTGCCTCGCCTGGCCCTCGGCGGCTCTCCGGAGCCCTCTGCGGCCCGCAGGCACCCAGGGGACACAAACGTTCTACTGGAAATGTCACAATATATAATATTAAACTATTTACACCCCTACCTATATGTACAACATCCGCTGGATTCTTTCATTAGGCATTCAGTCGTACCTCTCTACTTTAAGATTAATCTTTGTAATTAACGACTGCTGGTAATATCAGAATTTTAATCAGTACCTTTCCAAAATTATGACAAATTTTGATAGCTCGTCATAATTACAAACCGTCAGCGATTACTCATAAATAATAAGGATCCGAAATAAAAGGTGGCGGTGGAAAATCATAAAAGCGCTTCCTTCCTCAGGCCGAGATGGTATCGCTACCAGCGGAGTACAGGGAAAATAAAATCATAATAAAACTCGAAATGTCGCAGTTAACTGTAATTGGTGGTGGGGCTGAGTTATGGAGCTAACTGGTGTTTAAATTTATCTGAATAATTTGAAACAATGACTTTTATTAAAACATTATTGTTTATCTAAATGTTAAAAGCAATATCACAATGAACAATTGAGAACCAAACCAATGAATGTAACAAACTACACTTGTCACACCCTGGATCCAATCCTGTGTGTTATTTATTTTAACACCCTCTCTGCACTATATTTAGTGAAAACCTTTGAGTAGTACTAGGATACTTGGGATAATCTTGAAATGAAAAACCTATTGGAATTGGTTGAATGGTACTTTTAAGCCTAAGTCTAGGATTTACTGATGGATGGTACGTCTCTATTACCTAAGATCAGACGGTCTCCATGTATACACGTCGGACTAGAAGTTGGGTACCGCATCAGTACTGCAGCTTCTATTGCAACCGACAAACAGTACTGTGCGAACATTAATGTATTCCGGTTTGGAGGGCGCTGTAACTAATCCAATTGTTGGGGTAATGAGACAACATCTTGTCTCAGGCGACGGTGGTGCTATTGTATGTCGTCGTAACTAGCACCACGTTGTAATGGGCAAGGGTAACACTTACCATCAGGTGAACATCCTGTTCACCTCATCGCTTCGGGAAAAAAAAATCCCTTAAAATAGTACTATAACTTAGTACAACACTAAAAACATGTGTAATTTAAGTATATTATTATGTAAATGTAAATGTAATTTGATGACAGCTACATGAAATGTATCCTGGACACAGGGATTGTAAAGATGTGGACTTTAGCAAGTGCACCAAGCCAAGTTGCCCGAGGGACAGAAGACGGTGTCTCCAGGGTCGCGGAGCAGTCTTTTTGCTTTAGAATTCCTACGCTTTACCGTTGCCAAGTTGTTGGGCAAAGCGTTTGGATTCTAAAACGAAATTACTGGATCAGCGCTGCGCTTCGATCAAGAATCCCCAAGTTCCTGCAGCCGGAAGCTTTTATCAAAATTTATGGATTACAAATAATAGTTTTCCTTTATCACCTACATCCTGCGTTTGTCATCAATGATTCGTGTAACAGTGTGCCAATATTAATGTAATTTGATTTACTGCTGTACCTAGTACTTTATTAGATGTCTAGATCACTGCTAACTTGTTGTGGGTAAGTCTCGCGGGAAATTTTTTGGTGAGGAATGCCCCAAATGCGACAGATTTTATGGACATGTGACTTCCACCAATCTACATCATCATCAGCGGATAAACGTCCACTGCTAGACATAGGTATCCCCCAAAGATTAAAGAGGATTTGGGTCATTTGTTAGTACGCTAGCCCAATGCGGGTTGAAGGGAACCAGAGTCGCGCTTGGAGATTTGTAAGGTGCACCACGAGCAGGTGTTTCCGGCTTGGATCCCGTGAGTTGTTGTGCGGGAAAATTAAGATGACTTTTTGTCATTACTTTTACAAATGTACTCTCTGTCTTTATGTTTGTTATTGCAGCTCTGACAGATGTAATTTATTGTTTATGTACTTTATTGGCATTAGAGTTGATGAAGAGAGCTCTTAGTGCAGTAAGGTCATCTCTTAGAAGATTATCAGCTATTAAGCTGTTTCATTACAAAGTTATATTTATAAGACATTTCTGTTTATATCGGTGGAGTGTTTAAAAATCTTGATTATAATTTCAATTCGTACATACTTCAACAAATTGAAAAGTAGTTAGAGTATATCGTAGTAAATTAAATTAATTGGCAAATTTGTGCTCTTGAAGGCTACTTCAGAAGTTAAATAAAATTAAGTTTAAGTTGCGGGCGAAAGGTCAAGGTGACTAAGTTTTTCACAAACGTCTCGAATCTAATTAGATTTTTATTGCTTTTGGATATACGAGATATTAGATGAAAATTTTTTAAGAGTAAAATTAATTTAGATCATTTGTATATCTTATTTACACAGTAGATAATTTTTTGGACAATAAGTTCTGTTATTGTTCTACTTGTAAACTGTTGTAAATATGATGAAGTAGATATAAATTCGCCAATTATACGAAAACTGTAATTTTGTAAATACTAAAATAAGGAACGATAAGTAGAGCCTAAAATTAGGCTGAGAGCTATAATTGTAGTTAAGTCCGCAGTTTAGCAAAATTGTATATAACCTAAATTTAATAATCTGAGTTTTTAACATTTCCCATTGCTTGTTGTTATAAAGATAACTTTAGGCTGGTTAGCATTAAAAATAATTTACAGTTTATTAACTGAAAGTTTATCAGTTATCGGTGAACATTTTAAAAAAGATTTTTTTGTAGCAAGCCAGAGGGAAATTTGTGGTGGAGATATTCTAATCCATCATCCAAATAGGATGAACTATTGACACATGAACCGCTAACAGTGGATCAAAACAATATAGTCGTGCTAGTATTAGAGATAAGAGAAAATTGGTAAAGAACCATTATAGGGGGACCAGTGTCCTTGAAACGTACTAGTATCTCCAAGAGGCTTTCGTGGATGCGCCTATGTGGTGGGTAAATAGGTTAAACTCTTTCCATGTAAGAAAAACATCCAAACCCGAAGAACAACAAGAAAATCATAAAAGTAGATAATTTACCGTTTGAATATATTTCGTGTATATGCCGACTCCTCTATCTTGTCAATGTACTTATGTATATGTATATATGTATATGTATATGTATATTTGTATTAATGATTTTAAGTTCTTGAATTGTGTATATGTTGCTATAGACACCATTCCGACGGTACATTAACACAAGTTGTATCGTTTTCGCGAAAAGTAAACCCATTAATCTTTATGAACGCCGCTTCCGTTTCATTCTCTCCGCGAGCTAAGTAATCCCTCGCTGATTGAAATTCCAGCGGCGTGTTTAAGTTGGCTTTAGAGGTCTACTGCTAAAGTGATATTTTATTACTTTCGATATTATTGCAGCCGTAGTACATGCGCAAGATTTAGATTAAACTGAAACTAAAAATATGTATACAATACGTTAAATTTCGTTATCCCATTAGTGTCATCACCGTTCGCAGCGACCTTCGCACGGGTACACGCCTAGATCATCAAGAGATGCTTTTAGTATGAGATAAGAGATTTTAGAAAGTTACCTTTCCTTCTGAATATTATTAGGATTACAGCTGGTCTTCTTTTTTGTATTAAATCTGATCCCAAGGATAAGCACATTTCCTTTGTACGGATGCTGTGCTACAATGAATACGAATACTACCCGGAAGCAAGAGATAACTATCCATTGCTCTCCAATGAAGTAACATGTAATCACAATTTCACAAGTCCAAAACGGTGACAGCAAGCTCGTCCAGAACATTTATGAATTCAGATTTACTTCCTCAGTGTGATGGGTTAGTCAAATAAGTTCGAAAAGCCTCTACAATCGTCCAAAGTCTACTTTCTATTTTATGATCATTAATCTCTGCGGTTGGACCAGTTACCATAGCAACTATTTCTGCTGTCGAACATTATTATATTCCTCTGATGGATTTAAGAGGATCCGCCCAACATCTTACGGAGCCCAAATCAACCTCACCTACTCGCGGTGCACCCTGCTGAATAACAGAGGAGGCTCTAACAACCCACCAACATGTACTGGGCCAGTGTGGTGGGCTAAGGCCCAATTCCCCTCAATGAACTCTGTGGACTCTTTGGGGGAGACATGTCCAGCAGAAAACATCTATCGTCTGATGATGATGGTGACAGGGTGATAAACAGCACCAAACTACGCTTGTCGCCTTGGTGCATAAATTATTCAATCCCATTACTCTAGTAATTCACTAGTTACAGCGCCATTCGAAACCGGATAACAGTAACGTCTGTACAGTACTGTATGTCGGCTGCAATAGGCGCTGCGGTGGTACCTACCTAGATGGTCTCCGGTGACAGATACCAACCACCAGTCTAGTCTTGTCTAGATTCCGGATATCCTGTCTAGATAAGTTGAATGATGATTTTTTTATTCAACGAAGCGACAAGACCAGCGGGACGTTCGGCTGATGGTCAGTAATACGCCTGCCTATAACGACGTGCTGCTAAGATGGTATTCATAGCACCACATTGCGCTGGTGGTCTTTAGACATACCACCAGTTAGTAAAGGTCCTGGATCTGTAGACGATCAGCACAATATGGTGCAGTATCATCTTAACTAGCGCTCTATATTGCGTCGAATAAATAAAAACGTAAAGTCGTCGGTTAACCGCACCGCCGTAGAGGCAGTTAAATATATACATCATTGAATGTAAATATATACATTTGTGGTGACGTTACGTCGCGGTCATGGTATACCGGCTGCATCCGATTGCTTTTAATGCAACAATGTCATAATGCTGAACGTCCTCGGGCACGGCAATGGCTTCATTTGGTATTGTAACGACACCGCCGGCCGATAACGTCAGTGATCAATAAAATCCTATCACATTCATGTTACCCATGTTATGAACGGTAGGACGTTGGTGATGAATGATGGTGTTAAAAACACGACGAGCTGATTGATGATGCTTTCGCGTTATCAGTGTGGAAGGGAAACTAATGCGTCTCACAAATTCAAACAATCATCAGTTAAATTGTAAGGGGTGTGTAAGCGGTCCCGGATAGCAACTCACCGGATTCAAGTTAACCTCACCTGCTCGTGGTGCAGCCTGCTAATCAAACAACGAGGATCTGGCTCCTACGGACTCGCATTGAGCCAGTGTGATGGAAAATGGCCCAAACACCACCATATGGACGATAGAATAGGATAGGGACCCCATCGTGTGGGATTCTTCGGTCTGTAGGCTGATAATGATGAATCTGAACTAGTCTCATTTTTAATCTATGACAGCGATGAGATGAACAGGATGTTCACCCGATGGTAAGTGATACGCCAGCCCATAACTACGTGGCGCTGAATAAGATGATATTTACTGCACCACATTGCTCTTATCGCTTTGAGACATAAACAGTCTCGTTATGCGAGTAATTACATTAGCCACAGCTCCCTTCAAACCGGATCACAGTAATGTTTGCGCAGTACTGATCGTCAGCTGCAATAGGAGCTGCGGTGGTATCTACCTTGACTGTCTGTGATTCAAATCATTTGAGTCACACAGTAACAAATACTTTCCAAATTGTTTAGTATATAAAAATATAATAAAATTGTTTAGTATAGAAAGATATCCTTCAAGGAGAAGACAGGATCAGGACAGCATCTACAAAAAAAAATACATTCTTATAGAGATGAAGAAAATTGTCTCCGAGGTGAAAGATCTCAGACACTTCTACATTATACAGATGATATTCATATTATAAACATTTACAATACTAAAATTAGGGGGTGTAAATATTGGACACCCGACAATATTTTAAAGGCCATAATGGAACTGCTCCAATACCTGATGATGCTTCAGCTGATAACAACGCGGTGCTATAAAGATCTATCGTTCTTTTAATATTTGTTAGCCAAGTTATTTCAATAGAGATGTTTATGTAGTAGTAATATCATCGTCAACATCATCTTCACCAACAGATGTAGACGAGGTGGAGGCTTCTCTCAAAGATCTAGTACTGCCTTCATCCGGCAGATAAGATTTTCATCAGATCGTTGGTCGTTCATCATGTTCGAATAATGGTTTTTGCAAGATATAACAGAATAATAGTTTTAGCTGTAGCCTGTTTGTTCTGCTCAGCACCATTGAGAATTTGGAGTGGCTGGTCTCCAGCCATGGCACCCGTTTGGCGGAGAACTTAACTGGTGTTTACGAGGTTGGTAAGCTGCAACAGCTCGTTCCGTTTGCTCGTGTGCACTGTCTTTATGGCCGACGGTCTTTCCAAATGGATATATCCTCGTTTCTGTTTCCCGTTTGATGATAGCTTGGAAAGTTTTTGGATTGGATTTAATTCTTTCGGATCTTACAATGTCCTCTTAGTTTCAAAAAAAGCTAGGACTTTTAAGGATTCAATTTTAAGATGCATTTTTATTTTTTTTTTCTAAAAGAAATCTAATCATTCTGATCGCCTTAAGGTATTAGATATCATCACCTCAATATATTATACTTGACCTGTCTAGGATTCGACCAGATCCACCACGAGGCAATAACCTAAATCTCTAGTATAATAGAGACCGGGAGGAATATGGTGAACTGACCGCCTATTTCCGCTAGTCGAAGAGGTACTTTGAGTAGAAGTATTATATCATGACACACTTCCACATAAATTTTATAATATCTAGCCGGTAAAGAATATGAAGAGCACTTGTGAGGTTTAAGTAATGTCTACCATCCTCAAGTTACTGCTTAGCTGCATTGTGAGCGTCGGTCGCAATCTCGTATCGTTCGTCTGGCAATAGAGGGCGATATTGAATGGGTTTCTTTAGCTGATTAGATAGAACCGTGGACAGTAGATGAGGAGGACGGTCGGGGATCGATATTGCATGAGTATCATTATCATATCGACAAAGACATCGCCACAAACTGGCCCCCGGCCAGCTCGGGGGGCGGCCGTACATTATATCACTAATGGCTATCATAAAATTGAAAATCTCTTCGCGTTGCACTCAGCCGCGCTTCAGCTGCGGCCTTATCTTAATACGAAGTGATCCGAGGCCGTCCAAGTGCTGCTGCTGATATGTAGCGAATACAAAATTTTCCTAAACCTAACAGCATCAGTCCTTACCTGTTTATCGGGAAAGTCGTATCCTTTGTAAATGTTTTTTTTTTATAGAAATCGTACATACTTAAATTATCATCCACCGAAATGTTTGAACGCTACCCTACCTAAGTGCTTACCAATGAATATTTTCTTATATATCATTAAAACCTTTTTATTTACACCCTTAAATTTATCAATGCTAGTTTTTCTGTTTTTTTTTTTATAATATATCCAACATTTATACAACAAGGGGTTGCTGTTGGCTCAATGGCCAGTGTATCAATTACAATGAAGGTGGTGGCTTATCAGGCTAGGCCTTATCACCAATCAAAGTGTAACCGAGCGAGGCACTGCCGCACATATTTTACGAAAGTCGAACTTTATGAAGTCCCCTGCCGTCGCCGCTGGTGCTGGTGACGTCTGGTTGCGCCGTTGTTAACGTATCAACTGAAACAAGTGAGCGGGCTGAATTTCAAAAGAAATATTCTAAAGAGCCGTCTTCACATTTTCCGAAGCGCCGCCCGCGGGCAGCCTACATTTTAACAGAGTTTCAGCAGTTAGCTGATTGTGGTGCACGGACAAAAGCCCGACCCTCGCTGCGCTGGCACCACTCCAAACGCTTTTGTCAACATAGATTGAAATTTTCTCTCGCCACACGTAACGCTGATGCTATTGGTGTGTTTGTTTGTGCGGAGTCCCACTTCCGGTGTGCGGTGCGACGCAGCGTCGGTATAAACCCGACGCAAGGAAGTCCTGCCGAAGCAGCTTGACTTATAGCTTACCTAGGTAAATCGCTAGGACCGCTACTGCTATAACCTAGATCTTGTTTATATGATAAAGATGCAAAGAATAATTCATTTCATTTTTGATCCTTTAAATTTCTCTGTGAAATCTACACTTGTAAGGACTTAGATCTATGATAGTATTGTACTGGTGGTAAGTCTTTGTCGACCGGAAACCATCTAGGTAGGTACTGCGTAAACATTACTGTGTTTCAGTTTGAAGAGCGCTGTAGCTACTAAAATTACTGGGACAACGAGATAACATCTAATATCTCAAGGCGACGAGCGCAATATGGTGCAGCGTATAACTACAATAACTAGCGCCACATTGTTATGGGTATATCACTTACCATCAAGTGAATATCTTACTGGGTTCATCTTTTTGTTGAATAAAAAAAAACCGGTTCTGCTCACAGAAATATACCGACACTTTCACACTATTGGCCAGCTTATGATTGAAAGATTTATCTCGATTAATAGTGTTCCAAGTGATTAATAGTATTTTTGCTTATCAGTATTATAGATCACTATAGAGATTTTATACAGAACCATCTGATGACCTTTGGGGTTCAGCAATTACCTGGTAGATTAGCCACATGTTGATGTTACTTCAAGCGTCGTTGTATAAATTAAATGTCTCTCTTATTCCTTTTCGTATATATTATGATCTTTACTAATATTGCAATTTTTTTAAACGCTCAACGTTATCGCACTTAGAATTGGAGCTTTAAAAGGTCTCGTAGCTCTGTACAAAGTCATTGCGAGCTTTCCGGCGTTAAAACAAAATTTGTATCGGAAAGCTGTCAATTACACACAGCGACAAAGCCGAAAGCTCGCTCGGCGCCGGAATACGTAAGTTACTTACATTTTAAACTTAAAATGCTTTAGTGTTTCGCGACGTTGATAGGTGAATTATGGTTCATTTCAACCCGGATAGAGGCAGGTGCGATTCGTAATTCACTTGCACTTTAAAGGTTCCCGAGCTGATGATTATCTTACCTGTAAACATTCCTAACAAAGCGGTTAACATTCGTAATCGATTTACATAATTATTAATAGATAGTACTGACGTTGGTATAAGGCGGTGTATGGGGTCCCGCAGAATACTTCAAGGGATCCTAACAGACCTCACCTGCTCGTAGTGCACCCTGCTAATCAACAAACGAGGCTCTGGCTCCCGCCAACCCGTATTAAGCCAGCGTGTTGGGAAATGGCCCAAATTCTACCTCCAATATAAATCACTACAATCGACTGCTACTAGTGCCCGCGTCCGGAGGCCATGCTGACTTTTCGATGTGGAGATCTTTGAGGAAGATTTATGTCAAGCTTTGCACGTTTATCAGCTGATGATGACGATGACAGCGTTAGTTGTTCTACAAATCAGATACACAGACACCTGTAGATTACACTAATATAACAAGAACGCCGATAACTAGATCGTTACAGACCGTAGAGATGCTCCTCGAACGTTATCATCGAGCATTGTTTAACGAGATTAATCTTAAAATATAATTAAGCCGTCGTACAAATAAAATCACGAATTACTGGTGTATAATTAACGGCCATTACTTACTATGTTTCATTACTGCCATCCGTCATCCGAGACCCCTAAATGTACCTAATGAATACGTAAAAACTGTACGCATTCCGGGACAACCGTCCGACCCTACGCGCGTACAGAAACAAACTCAATTTGTATAGTGAATAAAGTCGACTTTGAATCGGCTTTACCGCCGAACAGTCCAGCGGGCCCTTTTTACGTGCACAGCAAACAAACCCTGGGAAAATATAACATCCATTAGACGGCAATGGGGGGTGTGTAACGCGAAATTGATTCAGTCGGTGCGGGTTTTTGGGTGAGTTATTGGGGTTTTTAGTTATACTTGTTTGTATTATTGCGCGGGAGTGAAGCTGTTTGTTATGTTCAAATTGATCGCTGCTTTATGAGAGGAAACGGTACTCGATGTTTACGTTCGAAATATTTGACTTATTTCCGGTTTACAACGATTAGTCTATGGCGATGAAGTTCACAGCGCCGTATTGATTACCCTTCCTGTATTGAGACGAATGCCTCGTATTAACAATTTTCAAATTTTATAATACTGAAAAGTTTCAGTTAGTTGAATAGATTAAAATATACTTAGATCCGTTTGGAAAATAACTATGGAGTAGATTTTATCTGATGTATGCAGCATTTACGTCAATGTGGACAGAAACGCTAGCAATTTATAATTTTATCGCCTTCGCAGTTTATTTTTCATCATCACACAGTTTTATGGACTCCAGGGGTGTAAAATTTTAAATAACAACGCGAACTACATTATTATTCATTACTCCTACCCTTCAAGTAATTTTATTAAAGTAATTTAAAGAAGAATGACTGTTCTTCCTGTTGATATCTTCATAAATTTGAAGGTTACTATTGCTAGTGAACTTATTAAAGAAATTAAAGAAAAGAGTGAATATGCTACTACTAAGTTAATAGACCTACCTTATCACTATGTATCACATAAACACTTAACATCAGGTGCGATCGTGGTCAAGCGCTAGTCTAGAAGACCAATATAAAAAAATAAGAGAATGAGTAGTATCGTTTTAAATATCTGTGCGACAAACTCATTGCTTTGCAAAAATCATTATTTTCATCTCATTGACTCTACCAGCAGAAGAGTGCAAATATTATGAGCCATGATGCTGGTGAAATTTATGGAAAAGCGAGGCTTAATCTGATCTTAACTTCTAATATTCTAAACAGTCTCTGTTTCGTCTAGTGCTGTCTATCTCTGTGTTCTCAAACAAAATGAACTTATCACATTGTGGCTCGTCCAACTATAATTCAGGTTACTTTACGAAGGAAGGCTTCGCGTTTTTCGGATCTTCGAGCGCTGTGAGTATATTGCGAGGGGCTGACAAAAGCGCACCCCGCGAGGACAGGGCTGGCGCACCGCCAGCACCGTTTCTATCAATTTCAAATTATCCCTTCGGGGTAGCGGTATCGCCGTTAAACAGTAGTTTTAAAATATCGCATTTTGCAATTCAAATCTAATCCAATTGTAGTTATCTTTCTGACAAATGTTGATAACGTATAAAAATCTAATGTTCTATAAAAAGACACGAAAGGGGAGCGTCAAGAAAAAAGCATATCATTCCCTTAAAGGTCGGCAACGCAGCTGCGGCCCTTCTGATGTTGCAACTGTCCATTGGAGTCAGTGATGATTTTGGTGAATTGTTCGCTTTTTTTCCCACCATTCCTTTAAAAAATAAAAAAAATATATAATAATAACAAGTGATATATTCTGTTTTGCCAGAAAACGCCTGGGATGCTGTACAATCTTTGTGGAGCAAGCTTAGAGACTAGTCGCATTTAATTTTAATAATTTACTTAATATATTCCAATCTGGTGTACAATCCGAAAATATACGTTGTAAGTTGGATTTGATCAAGCTTCATTAAGTTAAATAAAGTTTTATTCTTCTGGCAGAGGTAATAAGTCCACGCGACGTTCCCGTACTATTTTCAAACAACTTAGAATTACGTAACACCAGCTTATTCCGAATTGCTTCTTTCATTAGGCTGCTTTAATTTTTTTTTGAGATCTTCTCTCATCTTTCTATTTATTATTTATCTCCTCTTCACATTACAATTTTTAGTTAATATATATTTTTATATGTAATCTATTTTGGCAGTGACTTAATCTGCTTCCATTTATCGTTTTTCTGTGGTACCCTCGTTTATGTTTAACCATCTAGATCCTTGATATTATTATCAAGGTTATTAAAAGGTTATATATTCTATTGAATTTTATTCAAAATAAAAGAATGTTTAAGAATCTCTTCTTCAATTGGAGACCTCTTTACAATTTGTTGCAAAAGGTACGTACATCATATTTGAAGAGCACATATGTTATTAAAAATTTTTAATTAATTTATTACATACAAAAATTGTTTAATTAACGACATTCTTAATGGTAACGTGGTGGTTCAAGAATTTTGGTTATTATTATCCACCATTGATATCATCTATTGAATGTAGGAACTTCTAAAGTGAAGAGCAGTTGCCGTTCGGAACCAGAAGCGATTGAAATAAATAATCCAGGAAGATGGTAGCTGAACTTAACTTACGACTTTGACCAATATTATAACCATACTTCGCTCATTAAAAGACGAAAATTTCAATAAATGTCAAACCTTTCGAAATGTTAACTATTGTCGGCTGACGATTCTGGTCTAAATGTTCAAGGTGAACGGGGGAAATTCCGAGTACCCTCACAAATGTAAAATCAAAGAGTCTCCGTGGACTCGCTCTGATGAGTGCAGACGAAAGTAGTTACATATTTATAAAATGACAGAGGGAAATGAATCCAAAACTTAAAATAAAAAATGTAGATTTAATATTAATAAAATAAAAATAGTTTAGTAAGCAGGAAATAGTAAAGAGAAGGAAAATAAGGAATAGTAAAAATGCAAAATTAAGATAATATCAAAGTAATACAAAATAAAAACGAAAGTAAATAGAAAAGAAATTGTAAAAACATTGATAAGTAGAATATATATATATATATATAGGTAAGTGACGAATGTGGTCTGAGGTGATGCATAAAGGAAGAGATGAGTAAAATGTGAATGAAAAAATTTAAAACATAATACGAGATATAGAAGAGAGAAAATTATAGGGAAAGAAAGAAAACGAAAAAAAAGTAAACTAAAGCATTGACCCAAACCTATTATTCTACAAGGCCACAAGACGAGCGGGACGTTCACCTGATGGTAAGTGATAAGCCGGCCCATATCAACATGGTGATAATTAAGAAGTTATATACAGCAGCTGGATGCAGGCAGCGCAGGATCGATCGATGTGGAGATCTGTGGGGAAGCCTTATGTCCAGCTGTGGACGTCTGTAGGCTGATAATGATGATGATGATACAGCACCACATTGCGCTAGTCGCCTTGAGACATACGATCTTGAGTCTCGTTACCACAGTAATTACACTAGTTACAGCGCCCTTCAGACCGAAACACGGTATGTATGTTCGCACAGTAGTAATTGTCGGCTGCAATAGGCGCTGCGGTAGTACCTACCTGGGAACTCTCCGGCGACATGGAGCTAGTTATCATCAGTACATCATTATTATCAGCCGATAGACGTTCACTGCTGGACATAGGCCTCCGTCAAAGATCCCCACATCGATCGGTCCTGCACTGTCCGCATCGTCGGGCACCAGAGGATGTTTTTTCTAGGAGTTCATAAGGAGGAGCTTCTATTGTTCTATTTCCCACCACGCTAACCTAATGCAGATTAGTGGGAGCCAGAGCCTCGTTTGTTGATTAGCAGGATACCTACACGACCAGTGCGTATGTAATGCTTACTGCCTGTTCTCTATCCCTGAAATCTTTTCTCGTATGAAACTTCGTTGAAACTAATGAAACTAAGATCGTATGAAATATCTCTACCGCAGTAAAGGTCGCGGCGCGCAACGACGGGCCCGTTCTCTAATGAAACAGCTTTATAGCGGACATCTTCACATAAACATTATATTTTATAACAGGCTTACATTTCTCTTCGGCGCGTCGTAATGAAGGAACTGTTGGCGCCCGTTTTGCAGAGATACCAGCTTAAACTGGCCTTAGGAAGCTCATCGTCCGACCCCGAAGTGGCTGAGCGACTGCAGCATACGGCGGAGAATGGAGAAGGTCTACAAGGGTGGTAGTCCCATACAATGTGACTGCTACAATGAGAGAGAATAATATAAAACCTCCCGATTGAGCCAGCTTGCCCGCCTAACATTATTTTCTCTCCCCCTAGAAAAATCTCCATCATTAGTAAATTGGATGAGGTATAATCCGATTGAGTAGATAATTGCTTTTGTGCCCTCGTCATCAAAATTATCTCGATGATGTAATACTTGTTTGCGGAGCTGTAGGTGTTCAAATCGACCCTTAGGCTATTATAATGAACTATCAGATAAGTACACGCACAAAAGTAAGTTTTAGAATCCCTTGAGTTGACCCGAAGAGTAAATACAGTATGTGATTTTTTTAAAAAAATATATATTAATATTAATTAGAAGAAAACTTTGATAAACAAAGCGGAAAAATAACAAAATAGATCAAGAAATGTAACTTTAGCAAATCCATCAATGTCTATGGATGCTTTACATCTTGAGCTCAATATGAAAGTGGAATTTTCGCAAATTAAAACAAAGGCGTGAGATGCAAACAGTGGAGTCTTGTCTGGTGAATCTGAAGTGTATGCAATTTGAAATTTTCGCTCTCGAAATTACTTCATAAAAGTGCAAAAGAGAAAATATTTCGGGAAGCGTCTCCTCACAATTGCAACACGTCGAAAGGATCTCTCATTAAAGGCGCAACGGGAGACCCGGGTAATATAAGTCCTGCAGTTCAAACAATGAGGATGCACCGGGCAGATTTCATTTCGGCCGTCCCTCTATCTCGCTTTATTCACCCCTCGTACCTCCCCGTCCGAACCGGAAAACCATTCGGGTGCATTCGGCAAATCTTCGAGCAACGCAGCAAGTGTTTCGTCCTTTCTTTCTCAGTGTATTTCGCATCTTCTCGTTATATTTATTGCTTTTAGATACTTGTTCTATCTCGTTCAACGTTCGCTTTGTCTAGTTCACGTAGTTAAAAGTGAAACAATCTCTAAGATGCTGCTTTTAATTTTTTGACTATTTTTATTGTAAAGTCAAGAATCAAGGGTAAGAGTTTGTGTCTGACGACGATGGCGAAGATAGAGCAAGGTGGAAAAGAAAGACAGAAAGCTGAATCGACCATCATATGAGATAATAGAAAAAGAGATTTTAGATTAATTGAAAACGAAAACCTGTACAAATCTGAAGCAACAATCGCACGCGATCAAAAACAAAGCATCGATTGAGTCACAACGGAGAATGCTGCAGTGCACATGCTGGAAGCCCATTTCCCCACACAAAGAGTCGCCGATGTGTAAATAGTTTTAAAGGAAACAAGGTGGGAGTGCCTTCGAGTGTTTATTTTGTTTTCATCGTCGCGTTTGTTCCTGCTGAAATCTTTAAAGGGCTGCCAACGTCGAGGTGAGGGGAAACCCGCCCCCCCTCGATTTTGTTGATTGTGAGCTCAAAAGACATTTGTTTCGTGTGTAACACAATAAACAAACGCATGTTTATACAATAATATTCTCGTTTATTTATGTGATGCAGTTTCAGTTCGTAAACAGTACTTTTGTTCGTTATAGCTATGCGGCTCGAAGGACCACAAATTGTGTTGTGAGGTCTGCGGAGCTCGTTGTGACGTGTAGTCCATAATAACACATTGAATACTTAACGAGTAGACGGTATAGATATAAAATTTAAAAGAGAAAATACAAAAAATAAATAAACAGTGTTACCAGTGCAACAAAATCAGAGGAACGTTCCGTCTTGCCGTAACGGTACATAAAGCGCTAATTACCTTGTTCATACAGCATCAGATGGTGGACCTCCGTTATCTCAGTAATTTGTCTGTGTTTATTGCCTGAATAAAGGAAAACATGTTTGTGTACTTAGGCTATAAAAATAGACAATTAAGCTGCTATAAAATCTTCGAAGGAGATAATATCATATTTTTTTATATTCAACAAAGCGGCGACACGAGCAGGACGTGACGTGAGATGATATAGCACCACGTTGCGCTCGTCGCCTCTGTCATAAGCCGTTGAGTTTAGTTATCCCAGTAATTATACCAGCTACAGCGCCCTTCAAACAGGAACACAGTAATGTGTGCTCAGTACTGTTTGTAGGCAGCTGTAGGTGCTGCCGTGGTACCTACCTAGACGGTCTACGGCAACAGATACTTGCTATCAATCATTTTCATCATCACTATCAGCCGACAGACCATCGTTCCTGCACTGCCCGCATCCAGCGACTTTTCACGTCCTAGCTTAGCCTCGTTCATATGGTGGGATTTGGGCCACCACCCTGGCCCAATGCGGGTTGGTGAGAGCCAGAGCCTCCTTTGTTGATTAGCAGGGTGTAGCACGAGCGGGTGAGATTGACATGGGTCCTGTGAGTTGCTGTGCGGGATTTCTCTTATATAAGTTTAAATTCTTCTTACCAAGCAGATGTAATAGACAATATTAATAAGTACAGACACTGCTTTGGATCATTTACGTTGGTCGTAAGAAAGAAATTGCTTGTTGCTGGTCTCCCCCACCCGCTCCACATATAGAAAACCAAATGTGAAGGGGGCGTGGAGGAACAGCAGAGGGAAGTTAAACGTTCCGAAGCGGGGAACCGAAATTGCATTGTGCCGTTGCAACGAACGTTTGATATAAAGCAAAGTTCACTTTGATACACTCCTCCCCGTGTACGACACACGCTTTGCTGTTCGACTTGAGATGCCGCTCCGGCGTCTCCGCTTGCAGGATCGCAATATACTTCCTCACTGTTTAGATTGTTTGTTTTATCTACAATCATCTAACAATCTCTATTTCGAGACATTTTAAAACAGACTGAAGTTATAATAAGTTCAGAAATCCTTGGAGCTCTACGTGCAACGGATCTCTCCAGTATTATAACATGAGGATGGATTACCAATGCTAAATCCAGGCGATCTTAAAAACTCTAAACGTCTATGTGGTCTTCGTAATGAATCAGAGCACAGAAGGTATTACCGATAAGCTCCTGATGTTGCGTCAAGATGTCAAAAGTAGGTAGCTCATTAAAATATAAGATCATATAAATTTTAAGTAATTAAGTCCTTCAGCCATGTTAATATACTTTTCCACGTTTTACTCCATTTCTAATTTTGTATATCTATCAATATGTTATTTAATATAAAGGGTTTTGATTAATTTCCTTTTAACTGTAGTTGCATGTGCAGTTTCTTAATTAACATAATTTACGGTGTGGTTATTAGTGAGTATGTTAATTAGTCACGGGCTGTTTTGATCTTTCATCTGCAAAGTTCAACTTTCAAAAAACTGCTTACTAGTTCATGAATTATTTCTTGTGATGATATTTGTGAATTCCATGGGTTCATCAGTTTGTCGGAAGTTACTTTTAATTCGCGCACATCGACACACAAAACTAAGTTGAGAACAATATGAGCCGATCCTGTTTGAAGTCCGATGGAGCTGCGAGCATGAACTATTCACGGAGCACAAAATTGTTTCATAGCCCCAAGTAATAAGGTTTCCATTCGGCAGCGTTGGTTCTTTTTTTTGAAACGGCTCCATAAACATGTAAATGAGAGGGGTCGGTTATTGTTTAGTTTATGATTTTGTTCAGGGTAATGGGCCGGAAACGTGGGGAGCATATATCAATTTACCTTTTCTACATTTCTGTTCTTTAGATAGTTCTTTTAAAGGTTGTTTACTTTCAGTATTTTCCCCTATCAGGTGTAACTCTGTTCAAATTTTAATACTGATTCTATGAGATTATATTTTATCTTAATGTTGGGGGAATTTGTGATGTTATCTCAGCATAACTATTGTACCTAGGGTAACATCTGCCGTCATTAATCGTCTCCTTAGCGCATCAGCTGTCTTTTAATTTGGAGATCCCTGATTAAGTTGCAAGGCCACATATGGAGGAGTTTCAATGATTATAAGGTTTTTCCAATCCACCTCTGGCCACCACTCCCATACTTGCAATCTGTCACCGATATGACACATCTGAGAGTCGGAATATTCTACAGTTTATTATCATTTAACGTCATGCAAAATTGTGGTTTAAGCTGTTCAAAGTAATCGTGTTTTCTTTTACAGTTATCAAGCAACTTTTTATTATTATTTATTAATGATTTTCCTGTTTTTTATGACAGTACGCAAAGCGTTTTCAGAGAGAAAAATGGAATTTCTCATCAACAAGCACTTAAAACACATCCTATACTTAACCGAATGATCGACAGCTATGACATGGAAATTCTCCTTTACAATTTATCACCTTTACTTGAATGAAAACGCTAAGTTGCGAAATTTGTTCAAGTGAGTTCTCAATTGGTCAGACATGTTTGGAGATAGGGACGCTTCCGTCAACGGCGTCCCTTCGCGAACGTCTACATGATTGATACATTTCTAAAACTAGCCAGAACTTTCTTAATTAATGAAAAATACGTGGAAGTAATTTCAAATTTCGTTTAGACCCTATCCTATATAACGTATCTATTATGGAATTATTATAAATTATTCAAAATTTTTCATTTTACAAGAGACCTGTGTCCAGCAGTGGACATCCATCGGTTGAAATGATGATGATAATCCAAAACTATTTAATTGTGATAAGTTAATTAAAATAATCCTACGTATCAGACTAAAATGATGCTAGTAAACATCAGCGTCTCCCAAGGAACGATACTTAGCCCGATCTAGTACCGGTGTATCTTATTAACAATAATAAAAATAATATAGTGTTCAAAAAGATATAACTGACAACAGATCGCAAATAAGAAAAATATGTTCAAATTTATGATGACACGATTATGTAAGCAGCTGTCAGAAATTAATTGAAGTAACGTTAGTGATGATATGTTCACTCAAAGCCAGAGACAACAGAATAAAAAATGGAAGTAACAAAACGAGAAATTCACCTGATGATAAGTGATATTGACAATGTAATGAAGCACAGCATCTTTTTGAAACAGACGGCACATATAACCAACCTGATAATCGTTACGAGCTACAGCATCATTCAAGGCATAAAATGGAATCATATCTCGAAGTAGCCAATTTCTTTGTAAAACTAAAATAAATTTCAGAGTAACTTTTTTACACTCTCCAACTCATAAAAAGGTTAATATGGAAATAAATCTCTCTCGACGCTAAAAGGAGTGAAGTAAATGTATTAAAAGATTTTTTTGTTTCAATTTATCGATTGCTTTGCGAGCTTCGGAGAAAAGCTCACGAAAGCGTTACGTTAACGAGCAGGAAGGAGATGGAATCATAAAGGATGTGACTGACCTGAATAATGTTCAAAGATGTAAATGTTTTTCCAATCGGTAAGTTTAATGAGGTATTCCTTAAGATATTTACATGACAGCACATAGCGCTTCGAGCTCGATGAACTATTTCATGAAAATCTGAAAATTTACAATAGAATCCTTCACGCCGAAACCACCAAACGCGAATATCGAAATTAATATCGAACAGTGTATTTCATTTAAAACGTTTCCATAGAAAAATGTGTTCGCTTCAAACATCACAGCGGCTCCAAATGAACGTACTGGGAAAATAAATCCTAGAAAAATGTTTTTTTTTATTTTTCATTCGCGAGTCTGTACAGCGCTGCAGTCGCTGTATCGAAACACGTAAAATTACAGGCTCACTTCAGATACTTTTAATCTGAATCTTAATTGGACAGCGAAAAAGTCGAGTTTTAAGTTAAATTAAGCTCGAATGAAGTTAGAATATTGGTCGCCATTCGCCAACAAAAACCAATACGTACTCGTAGTACAACACCAGTTCTTGCTGCCGAAAATGAATTTGTACTGGCGAAAACCGGTTCGCACCGACAAAGGCTAAAACACCGGTACGAACCGATATAAACTGGTTCGTATCTGTTGATACAAACCAATTTATTGTTATAACCGGTTCGTACCGACGAAATCCGGAAAATATAAAGAATGAATTTGACTGCATCGGCTTCTGGCCGACTCAACGTTATAAGAGCCAGAGTTTACGGAATGCACCAGCTTCATCATCGCAGCGTCACATTTGTAATGCGAGAGCATTAGCTTCCTAGACGGAACCGGAAAAGCTATAACAATATGGTTATAAACATAAACATCAGCTTTTAATAGTTACAGGCATGTTTACCATTTTTCGTAATGTCACCATCGCATAAATATGGTGAAGATAGTGTACAGCGTAAAAATGGTGAAAATGAAACCAGCCTTAAAATGTAGCGTAGCATAAAACAAAATGTATAACCACGCATGCGCGTTAAATTGAAAACCTGGAACCTAAGCGCCTAGCGCTGGTTAAAAATTGTTTCGCTGTAATAAAAAAAGCCACACACAAGCTTTAAACCGCTGAAATAATTTACACCAAATCTGTGCATAAAAATTCATGAACGAAATTTCAGCGCCTGTAAAAAAAAAGGAAGCGCTGTAATAAAATTAAAAAGCAGCCGACGGTGAACAAAAACGTAACCGGAGCCGTGTCGCGTATCCGGCCCCCGTTAATAATAATTGTGCGTTGAAAAAAAAAAGCGACGAAACTTAAACCGGAAGTGAGGTGTAAAACGAACGTTCATGATGATTCAATCCGTTCGTTCTTTGCACCTGTTCGCCGACAGGAAGTACGCGTCAGTTTTGCACAATAAACATACCAGTGTTACCCGATACAACGCAGCTCCTATTTCCGCCGTACAACACCGTGCAAACATTATTGTGTTCCGGTTTGAAGGGCGGTGTATCTAGTGAAATTACAGTAACGAGTTTATATCTTAAAGCGAGTACGCGAGTAATGGGTAAGATATGGTAAGGTATATGGGCTGTTAAGGTTCCCGCACAACAACTCATAGGATCCAAGCCAACCTGCACTGCTCCTGGTGCACCCTGATAATCAACAGACGCAGGCTCTGGCTCCCACTGACCAGCTTGGGCCAGCGTGTTAGTAAATGGCCCAAATTTTTCCATATAAATAACTACCTGATAAAAGTGGGAAACTTTGGGGTAGGCCTATGTCGAGCAGTGGACGTCTATCGGCTGATGATGATGATATCAGTCATTTCAAAGAATAAGTTAAGGATATTTAGACATTACGCTATACGTTTTTATATAAGTTAGTGCCTTTCAGGTCCTGCGTCTGGTCTAGGTTTAATAGTCTAACTTTGTTAGGCTAAGAAGTAACTATTAGAAGTAGTAAATAGAACGGCGCTTTGTACATCCGGTTATTTGAACATCGCTAACCTAATCTTATCGTTATCTGATAGACGTCCACTGTTCGACATAGCTCATGCTGATCGCGACACTGGTCGATCTTGGACTATTCTCATCCAGCGGTTTCCGCCTGCCAAAGACAACTTGGCATTAGTTTGAATGATATATTAATGGCGAACCGCAATACAGATGTTCTTCTTCGCGACTACACCATGGCTGCGAAGGGCAGAACAGGCCCATCCCCGTAGCCCACCGGCACACATCTGAGGTGAGCTGCTGAAGCCCAATGGGAGCAGTCATCTCGGGCCGGCCGGGTTAGTTTCTCTTAGTTTCACCATGGATGACTAAGTCACAGCTACTGAGCCCGATCACTCCGACAAGGCGAGATCTTTTCCGTGGATCGTGGTATCTACCTCACCGGTCCGGCAACAGAGACCTCAGCTCCAGGTCTACCGGTACCTTGCTGCCACTGGAGAACTTTCCGGCCCCGTGTTTTAACTGTAAGTAGTCTACATTGTGAATATATAAAACTATAGGAAATTGAGGGATGGCGATAAAAGAAAATTTACACATCGCCCCCGCTTGCGGCTGAAGTGCGAAAGGGTCGCGTGCTGGAGGCTTGTTACCCGCAAGCGAACAAATAGGCGAAGCGATTGAGCGCACTCACGCGATTTCGCGTGACCGGGTATTTGATTAGGCCGGCGTTATCCGAAACTTCGGGCGTTGTTTATAACTTCAGTGATTCGCCATAACGAATAACTGGAAGTAAAAACAGCTGTAAAAAACCGTTAAGTTATTTAAGCGATTGTAAAATAGTTACCGACTTTATTGTTCCTTTGCTTCCTTAGAATAAACTTATTTAAGTTACAAATCTAAAAACCTAGCTTTTTAATAGCTCCTGCAGGATTAATATATTTGGTGCTTCATATTAGAAATCTGTTGCTATAACTTATTGGATTCCGGTTGCCATTTAAGAGCGCTCACCCTTCGAGCGTAACTTAAATATAACTTAATATCAAGTGAAATTTATAATAATTATTATTCCATTGTCAATAGAAAATAATCTATGATCTAGAAAGTAATACCAATGAACAGATCAGCACAAACGGAAAGCTGTAGTAAACAGAGGTCCTTAATACTAAACGTGTATTACTTTTATGATCATCCTTACCATTAAATCCTGTATGCGGACAATAGGAAGTGATTCGCTTTCGACTTCAAACAACTTCCTATTTCTCATGTCAAAACTACTAAGATCTCTTTCTCTTTACTGAGATCTATTTCTCTGATGTCATTATATCAGGATATACATATCGCATTGGGCTGATATTAAAGACTAAAATCCAGTAACAAGAGAAACGACCAGCAAACAATATCTGGTGAAAATTTAAAGAGAATATAGGAATTTTTTTTGAATCTACTAAGCTGCGTGATGGTGGGGGCAGAGTGTTCACCTGATGGTAAGTGCTACGCCCATAACAACGCGGTGCTAGTTAGGATGTAGACACAATATCACATTGCGCTCGTCGCCTTGAGACAATACGTTCAGTATCGTTGCTCTAGTAAGTACACTAGCTACAGCGCCCTTCAAACCATGACACAGTAATATTTTCACACTGCTGTTTGTCAGCTGCTATAGGAGCTGCAGTGGTTTCCGGTAACAGAGACCTACCACGAATTAAACATCACGTCTTAATAACTAATTTATGTAGGTATATAAGTAATTTAATCAGCGATTTGGTGGAGGGTGAAATCGTGAAAATACTACAAACGAATAAAACTCACCCGGACCCTCTGAGTTGGCGAAAAAAACATTATGAGCGCGAACGGAAATTCATTGGAAAACTTGGACGGAACTTGTTAACCGGAAACAAATGAAAGCTGGTAATATATCGAATATATCTTGCGATAATAATTATCCTTAATTATGTGGTGATAATTACGCACTTTACTGGTGGTAGGTCCCGGAGACCGTTTAGGTAGGTACTGTGCAAACATCACTGTGTTCCGGTTTGAAGGACGCTATAGAGTAATTACTGGGGCAACGAAACTGAACGTATTGTCTCAAGGCGGCAAGCGCAATGTGGTGCTGTGTAACACATCCCAACTAGCGGAGCGTTGGTATCGGTGTATCACTTACAATTAGGTGAACGACCCGCTCGTTCCGATGTTTAGTAAAAAAAATGGACTCGAACGATTAGTTCCTTCTAGAGTGAGATTACTTCTATGAGGGAAAAATTTAAAAAGAAACACAAGAGAGAGTAACAAGAAAGATAAGCAGAACGCTGTAAATCAACGAAAACAACATCGGGACGATAATAAATAATCTTATCCACCGCGAAATGTCACAAGACGTGACGGAGTGCGCCCCCACCACCGCCACCACCACCCACCCCCGACTACTCCAGACCTAATTAACCTAATTACACAGGCTAATTATGAGTTGGGGCTGAAATTAAAATAAGGACAAAATGACTCCGTTCGTTAGTCCCATTGATTCTTTAAACACGGCTGAAATGGGGGGTGGAAGTGATTTCCTACTCAAACAGCGCTGTGCAGATTTTACCGTATTCCGGTTCGAAGGACGCTGTGGCACAATGTGCTCGTCCTAAGTGTAGAACTGGTGCAATATTGGTTTGCAGGCGGTATCACTTGCCATCAGTTAAACGCGTCGCTGCGACGCAGAAACAAAGATATGGGTGTACACATCTTGATGGACTTCCGGTCCGGAAGTGTGAGATATAGCCTTAAAGTCTCTCAGTTGATTTATTCTCTATATTTGTAAGAAATATATAACCAAAGATGAAATATTTAAAAGTCTAATAGTTTATAATTACTACAAAATCTACATACAAGTTTTTTTTTCTTCAACTAAGCGTCGAGAGGAACGGGATGGTTACTTGATGGTAAGTGATACGCGCGATATGGTGCCTGAGATAAGATGTTGAGTTCCGTCACTACCTACAGCTCCCTTCAAACCGGAATACAGTAAAGTTTGCACAATATTATTTAGCGCCTGATATAGAGGCTGCGGTGGAACCTTAATGGTCTCCGGCAACAGAGACCTACCACCAGTGATATCCGATCCGAGAGCATATCCGATATGATCTTATCCGTCTCCGGATATGTGTAGGCTATTAAATAATCTGTAATGGGGAGGCTTTCAAGCGCATTATTCAGCATTAAGCGTTACATCCCCGAAATTACATTAACCCTGAAAAGAATTTCGTTCAAATTGTAAGTTATTCCACTTACATAAAAGGAATAAAATATTAAGCGTCGGCGGAAAAAAAAAAATTGTGGAAATTATATAAGCGATATGAATTGGCGAATCATTACGTCGATGGATCAGATATGGTAATGGCGAGGATCGGCCGGCGGCCCGCCTCGCTGGATGTAATCTAGGAATTGCTTACGATTCAGGATATCAACCCTGTAGTTTAATGCGGAACCGTTTGCACGATGGCCTGTTTACGGGCCCGTAATCAAAAACATCGTCTAAAACCATGACGATAAGGGTCCAAATGGCGTGGAAACTGTCAGGGTATGGTTCTCCAGCATCCGGGACAGTCGCCGCATTAAGTTAATGATATGTTATGTAAATGTACGTCCACATTAATGCGATGATAATAACGGTTTTGTTTGTTACGTTTACGTTAAATAATATATCGTTGTTTTAGATTTAATATACCCTCAGATAAACTACCCTTTACATTCTGGTGGTAGGACGTTCACAAAGTAATTGAATCTTTATCACAAGCATCAGAACATAAAGATATCTGCTGGCCCGACGACAGTAATATATCTCTTGAACAGACTATAGAAAGGGATAGAGTTGTTATTGTAATAACTTAATATCTGGTGATAGAAGAAGAAGAAAAAGAAAAAATGGGAAAGGACTTTTCATTTCAATTAAAACAACAAAACTGTAACACATGAGAAACTTTCATATGATAATGCTCCAGCTCAAAAAAAAAACGAAGACAATACCTAATAATCTTTAGTTATAAGATAATCCATCTCCCTCTCTTGGAAATATAGAACCCCTTAAATATAAAACGCTGTGATGCTGTATACGTCAAGGAGTGTACCAAAATCAAGAGTGGCATGCAGCTGATCTACATATCGCGCGACAGGAATGGATTCGCAGAACTGATGTCCAATCTTTATTACTTGGAGAGGCACAAGAAGAAGAAGATGCTGAGAACATTAATACCCAACACGGTCTAGGTGAATCCTTAGGGGTCGACGGAAAACTTGGCGGCGGTCTACGTTGGCTCTAATTATCACATTTTGTTGAGTTTTAAGAATTTGGTAGGAACTACGTGGGGTCTACCGGAACCAGCTAAATTTTGAAACTGGTCCTATGAGAAAAAATTCTGGGAACCTCTGCTGTAGAGCCGCTAGAAGATACTCAATTGCAGTTCACGTAAGATAAAAAGGCTGATAGAAACTATACACGTTTAATCTTTGTTAACTATAACAGAAGCAGTATAATGAAATATTAGATTTAAGCATGGATCAAAGAATTCTCCTGCTATTGGGAAGAGCTTCCACGCAGGAGTTAGGAGTCCAAAAAATGTAACAACTTTATCGCTTACTCTTAATGCCGGAAGCGAATTCAGCAAATCGCAAAATTATGAAGCGTTAGTAAGAATTTATCATCCAATATTCGAGGGAGGAAAAAGGTGAGGCGATAATCGTGAGTTATGCGCTTCCGGTGACGTTTAATTTGGCTTATTCCGTATCGGTGAAGGTGTTAATGAAACAACTATAGCTACCCTCTTGGATACACCACAGAACTGTATATCGACTACAATACCACGGTATTATATTACAAAAGTCTTTCTAATAGGAGGAGAGGCCGCTGAAGAAGAAGAATAGTAGAAAGAATTATAAATTTTTAAAAGGTAATGAAAGGAGATGGATAGTCAATTCTAGCTAGAATACTTCTATAGGTATTATTAGCAAAACTATTAGGATAGAGAAAGAGAAGGAGACGATTCTATAAGACAAGTAAATAAAAATCAATAAGAAATCAACCCTCTTATCATTCCCAATGCTAGGACTCCTATCTGCCTCTGAGAAAGATAGCTAAGATGATTCATCCACCGTATTAACCAAGTGCAGGTTGTCTTCACTTTATTTTCATCAGGATCTCAAGGTAGTCAGGAATCGACCCGGTTGAGAGGTACAGCGTTAGAGGTCGCTATAACATTAGCTATCACAGATTTGGAGATGATTCATAATCATTTTTAATCTTCCATTACGGGGGATGATCCCTCGAAAGTTCGCGACCCGTCCAAGATCAAACACATCAACGCTTTGAGTAAGAAAAGTATAACTGAATTAATACCGAAAACTCCATTACTTACCGAATACCTTTTTATTACTCCGTAACCCTTACCCTCTGGCGGGGTCAGGGTACGAATAAATTGCGTACCAAGGATAATTCTGTATTAATTATATGTTTGAGCGTCTGTTTAATCCTGTTCTATATTTGCCGTGCGTTTTCAATTTAAAATGTTTCATTGACTTCCCTTTCTGTTCATTTCAGCGAGGCTCTATTACAAAAGTTTTCCAAAAAGGAGTAATTAATTGTCTTGTATACCGTACTTTCCTTTTAATCATCTTTTTTTTTTTAAATTTTTAAAAGTAAAAGATCAAGTTTCGCAATGAGAAAATTTTTAAGGATGCTATTGGTTTTAACTACCTCACGATGCTGCGGCTAACTAGGATCAAGATCTTTAGTAGCCGTTTTTTTGCTTGCTGCAGTGGGGAAACCTTCATTAGATACCATCCCTTTTTGGTTTGGAGATAATTGAATTATATAAGTTTTAATCTTTATACGAATCTCTCCCATAACTGTTTTATTTATGGCGGAAACGGACAATCAAATATATTTTGAAGTTTCATCTCGTTTTACTTTGTTAAAGTCTTTACACGGTAACATAGCGTGTGATTGAATGCGTAATTATCTAGACAATATTCTAGCCAACGCTGGATGTGCCGCATCAAGGTCTAAGTGGGTCATAACTCAAGTCGTGTACCAGCCGGTTGGTGGGTACCCGTTTTTGTAATTACCCAGCTCACCCGGACGCGACGCGCGGACGGTGGGGGAGTCGGCGGGAAGATTTTGTATACATTTTAAATGTACATTAACGCGCTTCCTTTCCGGAAATTGTTTTAAATTTGGATAAACTCTTCATAAGGCGATTTGTCTTTAAAGAGGAAGGAAGTTACTCGGTAAACGTATTTAGAAATTTCGTCGAGTACAAACATAGAAAAGGGAAGCACCGCCAGATCTTACTACTCCAAAACATACACATAAAGGAGAGCCTTCACTACCAAAGGTTACCCAGATTGGTACCAACGCATAGCTCGCTTCCATCACCAGGTTCAAATGTGTAAATCAAAGTATAATTTTTATCCACAATATCCACATTTGACTTTAATTTCACACGTTAGAAGACAATACGGACGAAAATGGTAAAGCGTATTCGTTCAGAAATCTCTTGTTCTCACACGGTGACAGCTGGAGCAGTAGCTATCCAGAGCTACGAAAAACATTGTAGCCATACAGACTTTAACACACGTGATCTTGGATTTAGACCACCACCAAGAGTTTAGCTGGTGTTCATACTAACTACTTACACAGTTCAGATTTAAAGAAAAAGCTATGGTTTTTTTTAAGAAACTAAGTATTTTTGTATGTCACGTGACGAGCGCTATCAATAAAAATGCAAGGTATATATACTATATATATAGTATATATATATATACATATTACTATGACCAAAGTAAACCACGTAGAAGTTAAACGTTTATACCGTTAGTACAGCAAATTTCCTAAAGCACCAAATCTCCTCTGACCTCTCCCATCATGATAGATTTCTTTACATCCTGCACCGGGATTCCCTTAAATTGAAATAAGTCATAAAATATGTTCGGGTGTATCGACTAACCCAACTAACCCAGCTTCAGAGCCGGGAGTCCGGGAGATTTGTTGCGAGCGCCCCGCGGACGCGTTCAAACGAATTTACGTTGGCGATGTATGGGCTGGGCTTTTGACAGCGGCCAATTTCCGATAACGGGCCCAGGACGTGGCGGGCCGGGTCCTGGGGCGAGGGTATTCACTGAGATATATAAATTATTTGTATTGAAGTATTTATTGTTAAATAAACAACTCAATGTTAGCAAGATTGGGACGATGGGACTCGGGGCCTTACGTGGACGGAATCGAGACTTTGTCCATCACACGGACCATGTACTGAGTCCAGATTCCATAAATAAACCTGCGACTTGGAAATATTTATATTCACCTGATGGTAAGTGATACGCCTACTCATAACAACGTGGCGCTAGTGAGAATGGTATACACTGCACCACATTGCATTTGTCGTCTTGAGACAAAAGATGTTGAGCCTCGTTACCCCAGTAATTACACTACTGTTTGTCGGCTGCAATAGGCGCTGCGGTGGTACCTACCGAGAAGGTCCCCAACAACAGAAACCTACCACCAGCACCAGTATAGTAAATATTAATTATCTGAAGCCTAGATTTTATAAAGTTTTCAATTCCGGCTGCAGGAGTTAACGAGGCCGTTAAAAACTGATGGTACGTTTCAGTACACGAAGTTTCAGCTCGGGACCGTGAGTCACGTCCTGTATTTAATTAATAATTTTCAGCACGGACGGCGGACGGTGGACGGCAGATTGTAATTTGATTCCTGAACGTAACGTGTCGCAGATTAAAAACGTCCAGATAAGCGCCATCCCATTGCGGACGAGCTAAGCTCGGCGGTTGGGGGGGAAAAAGGATTTCTAAATCTGAATAAAAATACAGTCTCCATAAAAAGAAAACATAACCAAAAATTAGATGTTTGTAAAGGATTGTTTTAGAAAATAAACCTGCACCAGCTCAGCATCTTATATAACAAATATTATTGCAATTGTAGAACACCTAGGGACTAACTACCCTACGTGATGCAGGTCCATCCGCTGGTAACCAGTAGTTCTTATGTCTTCCACTCCACAAATTCTGCTCACCGACTATCCTCGCGCCTTTACATCGAGTCGAGAATCGGTAATTAGCAGCACCTGTCCAAATATAGACTTAGGTTTTATAGAAGCTGTTGGGATGTGAAGTATTGTCGCACTCTGTGTCTACTCCTTTGTCCACGACCAGGACTTGCTTCAATAGAACTGGAAACGTTTAATAGCAATAACGTTAGGAAGTACTTCATTATCTAGATAGTAACATGATTTAGTATTTTTATGAGGCTTTAGGATAATTCCCGCGTACAGATGAAGTGGGTCCGATGTAATCGCGTCCACGCAACGGCGCCGCTCGCAGCCCGAGGGGGTGGCACAAAAGGAGCAATAAAATTATTCCTCCCCACAAAGAAGTGCTCGTATCTACCGAGAATCAAATTACTACCCTTCCTGTACTTGTATTGGGTTCGGTTTGTTACTACAATTGTATCAATATTGGACGTCGTAACTCGATTTCCTGGCGGAGAGCCCGCGCGTCCTGTCACTATTGACATCGGCCGACAAAATGGCCGCCGCGGACGTCAAACGATTATTCATAATAAGGAATCTGTTATGGATTTATTGTGGTTTCCGCTCTGACATTTCGATTTGTCGTCCAATGTTAACTAGAATAATTTTGCAATTTTTTTTTATATACTTCACTAACATTTGACCTCGTTATCACAATTTTGAAGTTTACTGGTGGCAGGGCTGTCTACTGCAGCCGACAAACAGTAGTGTGCAAACATTACTGTGTTCCAGTTCGAAGGGCGTTGTAGCTAGTGTAACTAGTGGGGTAACGAGACTCAACATCGCATGTCTCAAAGCGACGAGCACGATGTGGATGTACATCGTCCTAACTACCGCTACGTTGTTATGGGCGGGCGTATCACTTACTATCAGGTGGAGCGTCCCGCCCGTCTCGACACGGACGCAGAATATAAACAAAGTCCATTAAAACACACACAAGTACAAATGTAAGATAATATTTATTGATTGCTTCGGTGTTAAAAAAAAAAAACCAACAACGAGTCCGGCGTGTATAACAGTGATAATCAGATACAGTAGACGCCCCATCACGTTCAGATAATGCGCGGATAAATAATAAATATGTCCATGTATATCATCCCTTATTGAAAGTGCGCCCGCAAATTTTCATTTTGATCCTGTGAAGGATCTCTCGAACAATTCTCAAACAGCGATTTCCATTCGGAGTGCGGCCAGAGGGATAAGTAAAATATTGCTCCGAATCCTGAATAACAAGGCTCCCGAGAGTTATGTAATGCGATGCTCATAAGATATGCACACACACACACACACACACACACACACACACACACACACACACACACACACACACACACATACACACGATCATCTAATTTTTTAACTCTTTTTCATCTTAATTTCAGATATTGATGCTTTAGTATAATAAAAAACGGTTTATAAGCTTGGATATATAATAAAAAGTCCTCTTAATGAACTTACTAGGAATCAGGACCTTCTCTCAATGAGTCAATGTCATTTATCCACTACGCTCATCATCATCTTCATCAGCCTATAGACGTCCACCGATGGACATAGGCCTCTCGCAAAGATCTTCACATACAGTCAGCATAGCTTCCGGTACCGCTGGGCACTAGTGGCTGTCGTATGTAAAGGTTCATATTAGAGGTAGGATTTGGTCCATTTCCCACCACGTTGGCTCAAAGCGCATTGGCGGGAGCCAGAGCCTCGTTTGTTGATTAGCAGGGTGCACCACGAGCAGGTGAGGTTGGCTTGGACCTCGTGAGTTGTTGTGCGGGATCCCTTACACTCCTGCTACCCACTACGCTCGCTAAATGCATATATTTTTCTAAAGCATTCCCCCTGCCTGTTTTGGGTCAGTGCCTATCTGTACAGAATCACTTAGCATCTAATTAATTATTTATTACATTTTTTATTTTCCTACATACTCATCTTCCGTTCTCTCTTATCTTGCTTTCCATACTTATCTTTCATACTTTTGTTCTCAACCTTACTCCATCCCAATTCCTTCTTCCATACCTCCCGCTCGTGAAGACCGCCGCCGCTTTTTGTCCTGTAACAATCATTCCTTTATCATGCTTTGTTGTCTTCTTCTTCATCTGTTCTTCTTCTGTTTCCTCTCCTTCTTTGTTACTATCACCATTATTGTTTTGTTTTTATTTTTCATCTTTACTTTTACTTTCTTTACTTACATTTTCCTGTCAACATTTTCCTTAGCCTATTTTAGGTTTATTTATTTATTTATTTACTTATTTGCTATTCCTATTTATACTATCGGCTATTATCATTTTACAGAAGTCTAGGAATTTTAGGCGACTTACGTCTTCACTCATCAGGGAGGGCTAAATGCATATTAGTGGATATCACTTGCTCAAGAAAACTGTAGTTATTGTAACGTGTCGGTTTCCACACGAAGGTTCCTCTCGGAAACTCAAGGTCAGTGGGGAACGAACCCGTGCCTCTACAGGACGTGTAGTGTGAAAGACCGCTTCACACATAAGGCCTCCTACTTACAGAGATATCTTCTTCACCGTTAACGGTCTTAATACTAAGTCTAGTCCCAATGTAATTAAGTACCAACTATTCCTTACCCACTTTGCTGACCGTGACACCCCCTCAACTCCTTTTGAGGAAGGAAATTTGTAAAATCATTTATTAGCTGATTTATACATACAAAAGGAACATTCCTGCCAAATATCAGAAATTAGACCTTATGGTTGCTAGCCCTGGAGTCTTGGGTAATAAGAATAGGACTAAGGTAAGCCCTGCCTGTCGTAGAAGGCGACTGAAAGGGTCTAGGAGTTTCGCGGGACTTGAGGGTGGGCATCTTATTGCTTAGCAAGAGAACCTGCGTGGAACAGCGTGTGGCTCAGCGATGGTGCCTAGGAGGGTTAGCCCAATCCTCAGATATGTGTAACACAAAATAGTGAGGGGCACCGGTGCGTTCTGTAAGAGATCCCGGAGCGTGATGCAGACCATCGGGGGGTTTTAGTGACTAAGAATCTCGCATAACCTTACTTCCCTTCAGAAGCAGGGTATCTTTCGAAGATTTCTTCTCGAAACGCAAAAAAAAGTCGTGGTGATTCCAGAGATATTGTGACGTGGCTCTACTTTAGAGGAAATCTCATATATATAGATAAAGAAATCAATAAATCAATATTCGTACTTTTATATGATTAATGCGTTAAAGATAATAGTTAATTATAACAATTTAACAATATTGTGCATAATAGTAAAGTCAATTACCGCTGCAGCTAAATAACTGTTTAGAGTTAGTGTAGCGTGGGTAGTTAGTAATTAGCGGGCGGAGATAACTGCTAATATAGTTTACATGCTAATAGCCAGGTTCGAGGGTAGTTAATTATTAAATAAACTGCGCCGCGCCGGCAACACGTGGCAGTGCCGCGTCACGTCGCGTCGCGTCACGTCACGCCGCGTCACGCGTCATGTTATATCACGCGCGTTTATATGTAGGTAGTAATTGCAGCCTAAGTCCCGCCGCTCGGGAAGAGCTTGCATAGAATTATGCAAAACAATTTGTTGAAGCGTGTAAGGAGGCCCACACAACTCACAACACGCAAGCCAACCTCACCAGCTCGTGGTGCTGCTAATGAACATACGAGGCTTCGACTTCCGCCAACGAGCATGGGGCCAGCGTGGTGAGAAATGTGCCAAAACAAACGATGGCTCCTCCGATCTATGTGCACATCTATCAACTGATGATGATTCAATTAAATATCTTCGTGATAAGATGATCTGATCTGCGTTAGTACTTTTTTTAATTCAATTAAGCGACGAGACCAGTGAAACGTTCACCTGATGGTGAGTGATACTCCTATAACAACGTGACATTAGTTAGGATGATATATGCTGCATCACATTGCGCTCGTCACATGAAATAAGATTTTGAATCCTGTCTCGTCACCCCAGTAATTTTGCTAACTTCAGCGCCATTCAAACCGGAACACAATGTTCGCACAGTATTGTTTGTCGGCTGCTATCAGCGCTGGGGTGGTAACTACCTAGACTGTCTCCGGCAACAGAGACACTACCACCAATAAAACCTAGCCACAAAATTAGAGACCGATGTCAATGTCCGTTATAAATGAACATCTTGCTCTTCTTCTTCCTTCCGGTTAACTTATCAATACATATACGTAAGCGTTACATTTGTTTAATGATCTCACCAATCCTACTAGTTAATAAAGTGTAGGGCTTATTCATTGTCCATAAACAAACATCCATGTCACCACACCCGTCCATATTATGAAGTGATCTTTCATATCAAAATTGCTCCCAAGAGACTTACTCACCACCACCACATTAACGGCCAGCTCCCACCACCGGATTGGTCGTAATAAAGCGACGGTACAATGGGATGTTATTATGAAAAATTTGTCGGCACTCCGCGGGCAGTAAATGGTTTATCCGACCAAATAAAAGTTGATCCCCGATCCGGACGGGACCTGTACAACACAAAGGCCTTTGTACTTGGTCGGGTAAAGCGAAACAACTATCCCTTTGTTTGGTTTGGTTATTTAAGGTTTTTTCTTCTTACGTTTCCTTATTATTTACTCGTCTCCGTAATATCCGGTCAAGGGAAAAATAAACATTTTTATTTTTCGTCCTGTTAAACATTAATCTGTCTTCGTGGACCACTTCCTCTGTGCTGAGGGTCATTGTTGATAGTAATCTACTCCATATCATCAGCCTTTTCTCTTTCTAGTTTATGTCCTTCTTCATCTGCTGGAGATCGTATAGGTACCACTGCAGTGTCAATTGCAGCTGACAAGCAGCAGTGTGCAAATATTACTGTGTTCCGGTTTGAAGGACGTTGTTATGGGCAGGCCTAGATCGACGTGACCCTCAGCTATCATGGTAGAGAAATAACAGTCTTCAGCTATAAAAGCAGTATGTAGTTGTGGTCGTGTTCAGAACAAAGATCCCGTTTCCTCCCTTTATACTGAAAACTACCCTCGAGAAAGTTTTTAGGTGGTTGAGAGATTCCAAGGTTACACCTTTATTGATACGTCAGGTTTACTGGTGGTAGGTTTCTGTTGCTGGAGACCACCGCAGCACCTATTGCAGCCGACAAACATTCCGGTTTGAATGATACTGTAGCTAGTATAATTACTGAGGTAGCGGGACTGGTGATGACTCAGGGGAGCCAAGCCAACCTCACCAGCTCGTGGTCCTGCTAATCAACAAACGAGGCTCTGGCTCCCACCAAGCAGCATTGGGCCACCGTGGTGGCAAATGTCCCAAATCACTTCTACAGACGATGGCATCTAGTCCCTCGTGGTACCCGGTGGCCATGCCGATTGTACATCTTAGGGAGGGGGGGTGGCATATGTCCAGCAGTGGACATGTATCGGCTGATGATGTTGATGTTAGTCCTTAAAGCTTTTATCGGTTATCAGCAAATGAAACAGCATCAGCATGCGATAACTTCGTTGCCGCAGTATAAAACGCGAACTGGACACTAAAGCCATTATCCTCAAAGGATCTCTGTTACAAAATGGCGACTTCCGTTTAACAGGAACCATTATGTTTGTCGTATATTTTTTCCCCAGCGCCCTGCCTAATTAAAATAAATTGATGTCGCGTTTAGAAGATAATCGCATACCGGAAACGGAACCGGAAGTGTTGATAAGTTATCAACGCTTACGTAATTCGGCCGTTCCTTGTAATTAGTTTAGTTATTACAACGCTGACTGACTATTACCGGATTATGATTTTAATTGCAGCCGATGGACAGTACTGTGATCCGGTTTGAAGGACGTTGTAGCTAACTGTGGTAACGAGACCCAACATGTTATCTACTAAGGCGACGAGCGCAATGTAGTGTTAGTGTATACTATCTTAACTAGCACCACGTTGTTATAGGCGCGTCACTTATAAACAGGTGAGCGTCTCACTCGCCTCATCACTTCATTGAATAAAAAATTTGCAATGACAGATAAAAAGTTACGTTAGCTACAGCGCCCTTCAAACCGGGATACAACAAACAGTATGCCGGGAGAAACAGGAGCTGCGGTGGTACCTAAACCGTCTTCGGCAATAGACTACTACCAGCAGTGAATTCTTCTTCTCCTTTTTTTTATTGAGGCGACGAGAACAGCAGGTCGTTCACCTGATGGTAAGTGACACGCCTGACTACTACAACTTGCCGCTAGTCAGGATGCTATTCATAGCTCCAATTTGCGCTCTTCGCTTTGAGACATAAGATGTTGTCTCGTTACCCCAGTAATTACACTAGCTACAGCGCCCTTCAAACCGGACACAGTAATACTTGCACAATAGAGTTTGTCGGCAGAAACAGGAGCTGCGGTCGTACCTACCTAGAAGGTCTCCGGCAACAGAGGCACTACCACTAGTGATGTTGATCTCGTGACAGGTTCTCCTTTTCTGTTTCTCTCCTTCTCCCTCGTTCTTACCTAGACATTATTCGATAACATCAATGAATTAATGATGATGACGATGAAGAGGTCATTGACCTTGAGCTAAACTCCTACTTATTATGTAGGGGACAGGTCAGGATATATACACCGTTGCTTTACCTCTGGCGTATTGACAAGGCGATTGATCATCATCATCAGCCAGTAGACTTCCACTGCTCGACATAGGCCTCCCACAACAGGTCGAGTAGGTATGCTATTGGGGGAATTTGAGCCATCTCCCATCACACTTGATCTTGGGTGGTCGCTAATCAGACCAAGAAATTCCGAAATCGATCCAAGAACCCTCGCCTTTTACTGATACTACATTTAAGTATGAAATTCTTGATAACTATATTTATTTTACTTTAACTTAGTACACTTAAAGTTTCAGACTTGCGCCAAGTGAATATTGATGGGGCGAGGGCATTTTATAAGGGTTGATTATTAAGATAACCTTTGTCAAAAGTTCCACTTATTTTTAAGTGCCTTGTCTACATTAAAAGTTAAAGTTGTTTGACTTTATCGAGTTCTGGTCGTAATTTCATCGCCAGTTCCATTGCTGGGGGTGGGGGTGATAGGGGGTGAAGTTCACTGGAAAATGTGGCGGGACTGTATCGTAAAATATTATTACAAAAAATTTTGTTTTACAAATAATATAATTAAGGGATGAGACGGGCGGGACGTTCACCTGATGTTCGTAGCTGGAGACGTAATATTTTGAATCTCGTTAACCCAGTAATTGCAGTAGCTACAGCGCCCTTCAAACCAGAACACCGTAATGTATGGACAGTACTATTTGTCGGCTGCAATAGGCACTGCTGTAGTACCTAAACAGTCTTTAGCAATAGAGACCACCAGTTAAACTTGGCCACTAAGTTAGAGGCCGATGTCAATATCCGTTATAAGTGAACAGCTTCTTCGTTTATTTCTTCCTTCCGTTTAACTTATTTAATACTTTTACGTAAGTGTTACATTTGTTTATCGTCTCACCGTTCGTACAAGTTAATAACATGGTGGTGACATCATTACATTTTTTCGAGTGAATAAAATACACTCGGGGTGGAAAAGGGGGATGGGCGTCACGAAAAAGGCTGTGCTTTCAAATTGAGATTTCCCTTTGACGTCGACTGTTAGCTACTGAACGAAGCAAATAATGTTTACTTATTTCATTGAAACAACCGCAAGGCACGGGCGGCGGGCGGCGGGCGGTTCGACGGGTGTCTGGTGTAGTTTTCATCATCCTCACTATACGAAGACTATCAATATCGGCGACGTTATCCGTTTCGAAGGACCATGTATTATGTAAAAATCTAAGCAACTGAGAAATTAAAAATTCAAGTACTTTATTTTATGAGCGCTTTATTCAAAATTAAACAAGGAAGAAGGAGAACAATGTTGTTCTCGTAGAACACTGTGCTGATGGTAACACTACTGTGTTCCGGTTTGAAGGTGTCTCACTAGTGAAATTAATGAGTAAACGAAACTAACGTCTTTTATCTCAAGTCGAAGAGCGCAATGTTGTGCGGTGTATATCATCGTAACTAGCGCCTCAGTGTATGGGCTGGCGTATCACTTATCATCAGGTGATCGTGTTGCTCGTATCATCACTTCGCTTAATTAAAAAAAAATAATCAGCGGCCACCGCTTTAAGCTTATGCCTCGCACCGTATTTTTTAAGTTAACCCGACGAGACGGAGCTTTCTCATTCCGCCGTAAAAGCTAATGGTGCCGTTTTCAGTATCATATTGTTTTAAAGCACGACCCCATTCACTTGTTATCGCGTGTTCCAGGTGAACACGGGAGATTATGATAGAGTTTAGTGCTCCATTGTAAACTCCAAGCTGCTCACCTGATGGTAACTTGGTGACGATGAGGTTATAATGTCACAAGCTACAAGCTTTCAAATAATAAAGACCTTCCACCAGCAATAATATACTTTTGCTAGACAATATATTAAGTGTCTAATAATTTATCTAGCTTCAACGACCTTTAAACCGGAACAGAGTACGTCTGCACACTAATGTTTCGAGGCAGAAATAGGAGCTGCAGTGATGCCTTCGTATATGGTCTCCGGAATCAAAGATCTACCATCAGTAGAGAGAACTCTGGCTACAGTATTCTGCTCTAGCTATGGGATATCACGTATTAAGTTATCCCAGTAATTTCATTGGCCTCAACGCCCTTTAAACCAGAACAGAGTAAATTACATACTGTTTGTCGGTTGCAACAGTAGCTGCGGTGTTACATAAACGGGCCGTTCACCTGAAATTAAGTGATACGCCTTCCTACAACAACGTGACGCTAGTTAGGATGATATACATAGCACCACATTGTTCTTATCTCGTTGTTTCGTTTCCTCAAGTAATTTCGCTTGCTTTAGCGCCCTTTAAACCGGATCACAGTAATGTTTGCACAATATTGTTTGTCTATTGCGGTGGTATTTACTTTTTTTTTGTTTTAAGTGAGTGGAAATGCCTTCGCCTACCAGCTTTCGTACGGGCAAGGACAGGTTATATCAGCTCTATCTTGGGGGAAGTACCACCCCTTTGAGAGAACCTCCAGCTGCAGATCTTCCACCATGACATAATTACTGCACCAGGAACTCTCGTTCCTTTGATCGTGGAGTTTTGTCTTTATTGTTGTCAACTTTTGCTTACAGCTGTTTCCTTTTTTTTTAATTGTTCCCAAAGTTTCGCACCTTTCGAGGACAGCGAAGCGGAGTTCCCGCTCCCACCCCCGGCAGGAATCCTTTGTGGGGGTGCACGATTGCGAAATTAATTTAAATTAAACTCTAAAACGAATTTATTAACGCTTCAAACTTTTATTAAATTTAACTCGATCCAATTATATTTCTAACTCATTCGGAACCGGAAGTTGCCGGAGCGGTTGGCGTGCGGCGGCGAAAGAGTTACCGATGTCTTTCCGGTTTGTATTGTATCGCAAACTTAATTATTAAAACAAACAATTGATAATAATATTAGTATATATGGGGACGTTCACCTGATATTAAGTGAAACGCTCGCCCATAACACGGCGCGAGATAGAATGGTATACACACCACATTGCGTTCGTTGCTGTGAAACATAAGATCCTGAGTATCGTTACTCCAGTAATTTACTAGCTACAGCGCCCTTCAAACCGGAACACAGTAGTTTTCGCACAGTAGTATTTGTCGGCTGCAATAGGCGCTGCGGTGGTACCTACCTAGACACTCTCCGGCAACAGAGACCAACCACCAGTAGTAGTTGAATATGAGAAGAGCTGTGTCTAGATGCCGGATATCCTGTCTAGATAAATTAAATTCTAGATCTAGACTAGTGTTAGTTTCGTCTCCTGTAAAATAAGATCATAGGCTACGTCTTCTTTCACACGTCTAGGCAGTCTTTACCCATTAAGACGTCGTTGCAATGTCTATTCCAGCCGACTACTGTGTTCCGGCTTGAAAGGCGCTGTAGCTAGTGTAATTACCGGGGTAACAACTTATATCTGAAGGCGAGGAGCGTAATGTGGTGCTATTTATCATCCAAACTGCCCGCTAAAAAAACTTCCAACTTTACGTCAATAGATATTGTTACTCAGAGTTTTGTTTCATGTGTGCTTTAAGTCTTCGAATATATACAATACAGCTTAAAAGCTTACTAAACAAGCTAACTAAAGCTCCATCAGAAAGCTCTCTAATTATAAAGTGAAAATGTTTATACACGTAGCAGCGACTTTACTACACTATTTGACGGGTTAACTACACAGCTCGCTCCTGCCGAACACGGCCGAGGTTGGACTGAACAAAAAAACAAGAAAAGTGCAACACTTTTTTTTTTACTTGAAAAGAAAAATGGCGCCGATGCGTCACCACTCGCCCCTATCCGGTGGTGACGGTTACACTGGCACATAACGAGGTAATTACTACAACAATGACTACAGCCGCTGTCGCTGAATGCGGAAGGCGTCTCCCAACGATCCCATTGTTTGATCTATGCCAGGGCTTGCGCAATAATTTTTTATGGGGTTTGTTAAATATTTCTTTACCTCCCCACCCCCCAATACACCCACCCTCGCCCATTATATTTATTTCGGCTTTGATTCGTACCTTGATTTCGTCGTGTTCAAACACTTTGAGGTCTGCGCGAACATAAGTTGGGGCGCTGATTTAATTTTTTTGGAAGCGTAGGTTTATATAAACATATATATATATATATATATATATATATACGAAGCGCGCAGATTAGTGGGACGCTCACTTGATAGTAAGTGATATACCATCCCTAACAACGTGAGGTCAGTTAGGTTGTTACACATAACACCACATTGTGCTCATCGTCTGAAACATGGGATGGTATCTCGTTATCCCAGTAATCGCCAGCTACAGCGCCCTTCAAACCGGAACACACTAATGTTTGCACTGTGCTGTATGACAGCTGCAATAGGCGCTGCGGTGGTACCTGACTAGACAATCTCCGGCAACAAAAACTTTTTTTTATAACAGGGGATATATTACAAGATACCTTGTCTCTGGGGGGAACACAAAGTTATGTGAGGCTTCTACCCACTAAAACTCCCTAGGTGATCTCCGTTAGTGCATTAGGAGGAACTCCGGGATCTGCTACGGAACGCACCGGTGCCCCCCTGCACTCTGGGTGAAACATCCCACGGTAGGGCAAAGCCCTCCTTAGCAGACACGCTGTGCTACGGCAAATACAAGACCACCATGCATTTGGCGTCCTCCTAAAGCTTGCTTATTGAGCTCTGAAAGCCCCCACCCTCAAAGCTCACGAGCCCGAGGACCCTTTTAGTCGCCTTTTACGACAAGGAGGGAATACCTTAGTCCTACACTTAATAGCCCGAGACCTACTAGTACTACTACTAGTAAATATTTATACTATAATTGTAAGAAAAGATATGATTTTACTTAACTCCTCTCATTGTAGATGAACTTCAACCAAGTGAACTTGAAAACTGAAAGAAACCCTCTAACTTTGCCGCCCCATACTTAAATGTTTATATGGCAAATTTTAATATATTTCCCTCATTGTTCCAGAAGCCGATTACACACTGGATGATTCATTTTGGAATGAGGAGAGCCCAGTCGGTAAGTGTATGTTAAGTTATAAGTTATTCTCCTTCTTAAAGTGCCTCTCCTACTAGTAAAGGTTGGCGATCAGCGTGGTACAGTCCTTTCTGTCCCTGGTTGGCACAATTCGAACTCACCAGATGTACCAGTCCATGCCCTGATATTTCTCAAGTTACTAACTTTATCAAATCATACCAGTATAAGGGTAAGTTGTAAATAAATAATAACCTGATAAGTTTTTACTTATATGTTGACTGACCTCCAGCAGACCTCCACTGCTAAACATAAGCCTCCTCTAAAGATCTTCACATCGATCGACCTTGCGCTGCCCGCGTGCTGCTTCCAGCAACCGTCTTCAGATCGTTGGACCACCTGGTGGGGCCGACACTACGTCTTCCGGTACGCGTTCATCATTCGAGGACCTTAGTGCCCCATCGGCTGTCAGTTCTTCGAGCGATGTGTCCTGCTCATTGCCATTTCAGGCTAGCAATCATTTGGGCTATGTCAATGAGCTTAGTTCTCCTGCGGACCTCCCCATTTCTGATCACGCAGGGAAACCCCAAGCATAACCTTTTCCATTGCCTTCTGTACAGACCTTAGGTTAAACGCCCTTTTTTACTTAAGACATTTACTAAGTATTATTACTTTAGGGAAAACTTTAAACATAGACAGTAGGGGATTTGTAATATAGATTACTTAATTGTAACTTTATATCAATTTATCTAATAACCTTTTCTTTTAACATTTAAGATAAAGGGAAATCTCTTTTCTAAAATTATTACTAAGTTGAGCTCGTAGTATTGAAACAAGGATGTTATAACTTAGGACCTCCTTACTCAAATAAATTTACTTTAGCATTTAAAATGAGACATCCGGCTCGCTTTTAATTCCGCAACCCTTTAAAACTGCCGCCAAAGCGACCCCGTAAAGAGGTCCTAAAGCATGCGGCGGGACGTTAAAAAACCCGCTTCCGGGATATCCTGCGCCGTACGTCAAAACCTACCCCGGGACGGGCGGAAGTAAGGCAATAACCGTTGCCGTAGACGCCGCCGTTAATACACCTCGATGTTTACGAATTCGTAGTACAGAAGTCACCTACCACTCTCCCTTTTTTTTTATGCGCAGACATATAAATTGCGAGGGTTAAAGCTGGTTTTCCTTCAGGTAAAATATGGAATATATTCTTGTGCTTTATTAAGGGTGGTCATAAGAGTTTCTCCTATAAAACATCGATATTATTAGCCGTAAAAAACGATACCTTATTATATACTTCCTGTTACGTTAAATATATAGATAACTGCTATCACCACTTCTACTGTACTCTGCGTCTATGTAATATTTATGTACCGGCAAACATTGGATATCATCATCATCATTGTCAACCTTTGCTTATCCACTGCCGGATAAGCCTACCCCAATGTCTTCCATCAAATGCGATCCTCAGCTTCTCGCATCCACCCAGATCGGATGTTTATATATAATTATACTAGCTGGCCGTAACACCTCGCAAAACCCTTTGGCGTTGTCATTTCGTAAAATCCGTTCTCAGCTGATCTATACTTGGCATACGGAATATTCCTACCAAATTTCAAGTTTCCAGGATATATGGATCCAGAGATATCATGATAAGTCTCTACTTAGGTGACAATCTCATATATGTATAAGAAATTTACTATCATCATCATCGTCAGCCGATAGATGTCCACTGCTGGACATAGGCCTTTCCCACAATATTTGTATACATATATACAAATATATTATTCCTACCACCCTATCTCCAATAGTGTGGAAATATTACTGTTCCGGTTTAAAGGGCGCTGTAGCTGGTGTAATTACTGAGGCAACGAGATTCAATATCTTAGGTCTCAGGCGACGAGCGCAATGTGGTGCTGTGTATAATGTCTTAATTAACGCGACGTTGTTATAGGCGGGCGTATCACTATACCATCAGGTGAACGTCCAGCTCGTATCGCCGCTTTATGGTATTATGAAAATATTATTTAACTAGAAATTAAAGCCAATGGAAGCAGGTGGAACCGAGTTTAGGAACTCGTCTCCGTCGGTCAAGCGCCGTCGCAGCGGCTGAAGTGTTGAATGGGATTTGAGTTAAACAGAACAATCAGCTTTTCCAACTAACAGGACGGCGAATGGACTAACGAAGTCTGGTCTGAACTCGCCCCACTGAAAGTTGTCGCTGCAGCTTCCGTAACCGGTCTCTGAACGCGTCAGTTCAGTTGCATACTTTTTTTTCTATTTTAATTCGCTATACAAGAGCTTAAAGTATTTATTAGATCCAGAGAGATCCAATAGACGTCGACAGGTGGACAAAGCCCTCACTCGAAGATATCAACATAGATCAATCCTGTGCTGCTAGCATTCAACAGCTTCCCGCGATTATACCATCAGCGTAGCTTCCGCCCGGGCACTAGTCTTTCATTTGTAAGGCTTCGATTGGAGGTTTTGGGCCATTTCCCGTCACGCTGGTCCTAAGGTTGGTGGGAACCAGTGACTCATTTAATAATTAGCAGGGTGCACCACGAGCAGTTGACGGGACCTCTCACACGGGGTAATTTACTCTTATGACTTCACTCGCATTAATGGTGATGATGAAACTCCTTGCCTTCTTCTAAATGAAATCTCCTCCTCGATTTTTTTTACCACATATGTATACAGTTCCAGCTGATTAGTAAATCATACTCAAGTACTCTTCCACAATAAACGGTAAGTCACTTGGACTGCTGATGCAGTTCATCTCATCTCTCTTTTAAAGATTAACTAAACAGGGTGACGCAAAATTGATGGGATGACAGCTGTATGAGGACTAGAGGTCGCTCGCCTCAGTGCATGAATTTGCATGTGGCGTGCATTGACATGCAAATGTTAGGGCGACGTCCACCGCCAGCGACGCCCACCCCGGCATCACAAAGGCAACTGATAATGACCGCAGCCAAGAGTACAGGGAGGAAGCTGTCGACATATTTAAATCTATAAGTCGACTAGAATCCTATTACAATGTCTGTGATAATAAAAAAAAACATGACAAATTAATCTTAATTCTTTCATCATCATCAGCCAACAGACGTCCACTGCTGGACGTGGGCCTTCCGCAAAGATCTCTGGGCCACGGGCCGGGCACTAGGAGCCCTCGTATGTAGATTTGGGCCATTTCTCACTACGCTGGACCAATGCAGGTTGGTGGGGACCAGAGCCTCGTTTGTTGATTAGAAGGGTGCACCACGAGCAGATGAGGTTGGCTTGGATCCCGTGATGTATTGTGCGGAACCCCTTACACCCCTAAATTTCTTATTACCATCTAACTGTGATTATTGTTATTAAGACATTAAGGTATATCTGGTTATCAGTTGAGTGAAAACATTACGATCCGGTATAAAGGCTGCTGCTAATATAATAGTTAATAACTATAGAAATTAATGTTCACTATCATTAGTATATAACCTTTACTTAGATAGGGATTTAGATTAACAAATCTAAGCACTGAACTTGCGATGTACTCGCGCACGCTGCAACAACTAACGGATTCCCACGCAGCGACCCCCGACTGACCTCTCCGCAGTAAATCACTACCTGCGCCCGCTGCAATGGCGGCACTTCCGCGCTGACCTCTGTATTGAGAGGCCAATTGACACCACGCATTAGGTCTACGACCATTAGAGCGATTACCGTCACATAAATAATAGTATATAACATACCTTTCATGATAATTATATATAGAATCGTAGCAGTTGAACGGGTCATGTTCCCACTGTTGGGATAAATCGTAATCGTTATTTTACTGGTAGCTTGTCTAGACTCCTAGTTCTGCTGACAAACATTCCTATTTCTGATTGAATAGCGTTGTAGCTATTAAAATGAGTGGGTAGCAAGACTTATCATCATCACCGTCATCAGCCCATAGATGTCCAATGGTGGGCATAGGCCTCACTCCAAAGATCTTCGCATGGATCGGTCCCGTGTTGACAAGACAATGTGATGTACTCCATATGGTGTTGTGTATATCATCCTAATCAGAGATACATTGTTACGAGCGTTACCATCAGATGAACGTCTCGCTGGTCTGCTACGATTCTAGAATAATTTTATCATCAGCTGATAGATGTCCACAGTTGGGCATAGCTAGAACAAAATTAATATAATCTAAGTGTAGAATATTCCTGTTCTCAGGGCGTCAGAGGAAACACGGAAACCTTTATGGCGGCCAATTTACAGTATGAGGATGGGAGAATATTCATCCGAATGGGGTAACCAAATTGTTCTGCCGAACCAGGAACAGAAAAGAATGTACCACGCTGATCTCCAACCTTCACTAGTTGAAGAGGCACTTTAAGAAGCAGAAGAAGGAGATGGTAGAATCGAACCAGAGACCGCTGTGCTGATAGACCAACGGAAAATGAACGCGAAGCTAGAAAATAAACGGATGCTTGCTATATACGCGAATGTAACGAGAATAAATGAAATGAAGACCATCAGCAATTAACACCACAATGGAATTGTAAAACTATTGACGGCATACAGACTCGGGGTGGGGGGTTGGGGTTCATTCAAATGGCACTGCTTTGATTTGAGATTGAAAGGAAAATAGGTTAGGCGATGCTCACCGCCGACCGCACCCCGCTACGCGTTTACAGATAGCTTCACAGGAAAATTTAACTGCAGTTCTAACTTGGAAATGCTGCTTAACGGTTTTTATTAACTTCGAGATGTCGTTAAAAGAAATTTGACCCTATCATTTGGCGTCAATTAGACCATTACCGCCACATCCTTCATCAGCTCGAGGTATAAGTAATGTTTTATGTTTTGGAATACAAATGATAGGTAAAAATTCAAACAATTATTTAAGTAAATATCTTAAGTGTTTAGTGTTTTAAAAAAAATCTAGATAGTTCCTTGAACATAAGTAATTGGTGGTTATGTACAAAAAGATTTAATATCTTTGTACACACAGCTAATAGAAAAGACTAGACAATAAGGATACAGAGTACAAGGGCACTACTTATTTCATGTTGAAATCTCTTCCAGTAGCCCGCAGAAGGAAAGCAGAATTAGAAACACAAACCTAGTGCATACAGTAAACATTACATATAATAATATATACATATTACAAGATATAAAACAATACAAATACATACACATAATCATACATATATATATATACATACATATACTTACTTTTATATTGTATATATACAAATATATACTTTTATTTAATACGATAAGGATAAATAGTGTGTAAAGATGTAACTAGATGGCGTTGTGCCGCGATAGATCATGGTATGGTTTTGTCGCGCTATTTTGATGTGCTTGCGACTGGCGCTGAATACAGTGGCTCATATACCCGTACCGACTGTTTCATTTCGGGGCTTTTTGGGATTCTGTACAATTGGACTTTGTAGAAGCTATTCAGGTTGGGTGGGGGGAATCTGGTGAATGACATCGCACGCAGCAATGTCAGCACTATATTGATAGTGAGCAGAGGGATTTAAAGTAGAGAGCAAGTTACTAAGTACGACAGTGTTATGAATGATCCGGAGACATCCAGTTGATGAATACAATTGAATACTCCGTGAAAGGCTACTGTCTCGATTCTTGTTATTACGAAGATCCAGAGATCTCCAGTTGATGGATACAGTAGAATATTCCGTGATCGGCTACTGTCTTGATTCTTGGTATTACGAAGATCCAGAGATCTCCAGTTGATGGATACAGTAGAATATTCCGTGATCGGCTACTGTCTTGATTCATGGTATTACGAAGATCCAGAGATCTCCAGTTGATGGATACAGTAAAATATTCCGTGATCGGCTACTGTCTTGATTCTTGGTATTACGAAGATCCAGAGATCTCCAGTTGATGCATACAGTTGAATACTTCGCATCGACTTAGTTACACAAGTCCACGGACACAAAATGTAGGAACGTTATATGTATTTCCGTTATGGTACACGAAAGCGCGATCTATTATCTGTGGTGGCGCCATCTGTAGAGTTCTTTGGAAACTTCTTGTCGCAACTTTTAATTTTTTTTTATTTTATTTGGATCAAGGTTTATGCTCTTTTCAGTGTTGTAATGAATTTCAGTCGATTTCATTTTACTGCCTAGACGGGAAGAAGCGACCGCTCAGGATTTCGCATTTATGACGTCACGCATTCTGAGTGGGGAGTACTTGGCATGCGTGACGTCGCCGGATACGGATGTCGACATTAAAATGTGACTGTATGACACGCGACCTCGCTTGCTCCTCCCCCCCCGCTCCATCCCCCGCCCGCCTCGTCATCCCCGTGCAAGTGGCGTTCAGTCGCACTCGTAAAAGTAAAGCGCGGCACGCATGCTCGCGTCTCACGGCTCCTGACTCCTCACGAGCGGCTGAGCGCGGGGGTCGCTAACTCGGATTATTTTGCCTCTACGCTGTATCATTATGGAAATCAGAGGTGCGTCTTTTCGCCTAAAATGTTATATTAGCTCTATGAAAAAAAAAAAACCATATTTTGTTAGTAACACTCGTTTCGTTAATTTTAAATTGGCAACACTGAACGAAGGGTCTAAATGTATTGCATTTAAGCAAGAGAAGAGAGAGGATCGTTGGTATTATATTATTTCAAAAGAATTGTTTTATCCACTGTATATTAATTATAATCTGTAAGTATAGTTATAGTAATCTATTATTGTGAGTTACTGCAATAATATTCAGCGGCAAACTTGTTAGCTTCGTTGTATTCTTCCAAAAATTAACATAAAACAAAAGTCATCAACATAGATCAAAGTATTGCTATAGTTTATGGGCTAAGATCATTACTCGGAAGGTCGCTGATAAGGCAGAGGGTTACCGAGTGGTTACAGCGTACCTTTATATGTAGTGCTAGAAGACCCTTGTAGTTTATATAATAAAGGTCTAAAGAAACTGCTAGCAGCCGGCAGCGCATGACCAAACTATGGAGATCTTTGTGGGAAGTCTGTCTCCAGCAACAGACGTGTATAGGCTATTGATAACTAAAAGAAGTCTTCGTCTTCTTTTAGTTAACCTCTTGATATAACTTGTGACAATTCTTTTGTCGATCCGGGTTTAGCTTTAAGTCCGGTAATCTAAAAAAGTGGAAGAAACATGAAAATTATAATTTTCGTAAAATGTTTTTGTAAGTAGTCTGTGGACAAAATAAAACTACATTTTAAAAAAGGATAAAGAAGTATCAATACCTACCCTGATATGACATAAACGTGGTATAATGTGGAGCTCACTTTGTACTATGCTCGCTAGATTGTGTTATTAGACATCGTTGGACACAGTGGACAGAAATGGAGATCCTCAAGACAATCGTCGTATGCATATATTTCTGGTTAAATCCAAGAACCAAAGTGATAGGACCTGTACTAGTTATTACTTTCTTGATTTACGTTCCAGTAGTCGTGTATTTTCTCTGTGAGATGCTCAAGCTCGGTTATCACTTCATCATGTGAGATTGAGGTCGAGTGGTTATCCCATTGTGGGCGGAATAAAATTGGAAACTGATTAGAGCGGCCGGCGTCCCGTTGGAACAACTAACGAGCCTTATAAATTCAACTTAACGTGATTGGAAACTCAATGGAAGGCCCGGGAGAGTTCTTTGAATTCAAATTACTCGCGCGTTTGAGTTTTCAGTTATAAAAGAGCCTAAGTGATCGTAAAAATAAAATTCGGTAAAACTTCTCCTAATTAACTTCCGTTGCGGCTTGCGAACGTTCGGAGGACGTAGCGGCGACGTTCAGAGCCGTCGATGGATCCGGAAGAATTTTTTAATACGTTTCATTATTAAACTTATATTGCGTAGTCTCGTGGTGTTTGAATCGTAAAATAAGTTGAAGGTACATCTCGGGATTTACGAGCTCCATGAAATTATGTCCATTGTGAAAATTAAACTTTGGAATATTCAATTCAGTTTGCATCTGGACTCTTTTATAAGGAAACTGTGACCACGTCTTGTGAGCATTTGTAATATAAATTTCTTTTTGTAAATCGAGCTGTTGGAAAATGGAAATTATTAACAGCTTCCTTCAGAGTCAATTTATTTCTCAAACATTAAGCTTTAATCCGTTAGATGAATCATCAGAATCAGACTTATCTGTAGAAAGTAATCATAAATAAAGAAGTAAGAGTCGTATCAAAAACGTTTCCTTTGTCTTCGGTTAGAAATTAAATTGAAAACTGTTAACAAATATGTGCGCGTTTACAGCAAACTGTTTTGGTACAACACAATCCAATAGGAAGAAAAAAGTTAAAAATGAGCAGAGGAGTTATTTGCGTGTGCACCCCCGTGCCCCGGAAGCGGGCACAAAGAGCGGAGAGCTTAGTCCTTGACCGTTCACTTTGTTCCACACTAAAAGCCATTCGCTGCTGCTGCGTTTCGACTGTACTAGACACGTACATTGCAGCTTTCACTAGAACCAAGAATGCTTGGATTTTCGCTTTGTCCTTGAACTATTGCTCCAATTCATCAATTATCTATTAAAATAGTAACAATTATAATTTCAGCTCAATTTATTTGTGACATGAGTCAGGCTTTTGATCATGTCTACTACAATATTCCCTAAGACAAATTAGAAGCTTTCGGTAATAGAGGTAATGAACATAGCCACATTAGATCTTATGGCAATAATAGAACTCAAATCAACGTAATTAATGCCGAGAACACAACAGAACTAACACTTCGGTCTCTCAAACGTAAACTTATGTATGGGGTTACGACAGGGAAGAATTTAGGGCCCACTTTTAATTATATTATATATTAATCACCTACCTAAATATTGTGTACGTAGGTGGGGAGCAGTTCGAGCCCGTCTCGGTGGGCGTAGCCACTGTTTATTTTACATTATACAAGTATGATGCCTTCACACATATCCCATACATAAAACTTTCCCCCGTAAATGTCCCTAATATAATTGTTCGTAATTTACTCTTGGACGTAGGCGTGTGCTACGCAACTCGCCATGTATGACTGTCTCTTCTGCTGTTTCTGTGACAGCAACATTCCCGGCTTCATTATATGTTTCATCGAGATCATCATTTTGATGTATCCGTGCAGGTCGTCTAATGTCTCTGACTATTGTAACTTTAGACGGTGTGCTTGATGGCTCCACTTGAACACTAATGGGCGAGGGGATCGTTGCGGAACGCTGACCACTCCTACACTCCTTTCTTCCGAGACGTTAGGCCGATCAACGGATCTATGTATTTCCGGATCCCATCCTTGTCGCCAACATTGAGTACGCGTGTAGGGAGCAGTTAAAACGCGTGTAACTGTCAACGGACTGATTTTATTCTGCTATCTCGGTGGGCGCAACCACCACTTATTTTACAGATACCTACATTATACAAGTAATATGTCTTTACACATACCGCATACATAACACTAAATGTAATAAATCTACTAGTACTGTGACAATACCATGTATACTTAATACATAAGTTATAGAAATGAAATAAACACCTTATTAATGACTGGTATAAAATCTATTAGTAGATAATAACCTGAAAATTTATTTAAGCCAAACAAAGATTATACATTTTAGTCAACGGATACTGTATAATAAAAACCTTAAATACATTTTTCCGACCATGTTAAGCTGTGCACTTCAATAGATCAAAATGATGAATGATGACAATTTAAGAGACTACATTGTATATACCTATAAATCTGTCTGTGTGTGTATCAGCTGAATAACGCATAATATAGAAATAATTCAAATTCAATTCCCGATTCTCGCCCAATCTTTACACGTCAGAGACGTTTTCCGACGGACCCTTGAGAGATAAATAGTATAAAATATGAAAAATTCAACCTTTATCAGGTAATATTTATTTCCAAGAATCCTTTCAACAATTTTGTACAATATTCTAAAGCAATAGATTTTAAAATTTCATTCGTTCCACTGATAAATCGTTTAACAAGTGTAGACCATTCTTACACCGTCCAGATAATATGTAAATGAGTGTCTGTACTTTATATAATTGTTTTGAAGGAAAACGCTGTTTAGTGTATGGGAATAAAGAAGACAACATTTCATTAGTTTCAGCACTATCGACTGTAGATGTTTCTATAAACAGCAATTGAAAACGATGTTCCGACGAACAATTCAGGTATTTGAAACTATAAATATAAGCTGTCGGGCCCATGTTGTCAGCTCCGTGGAAGCGAGAGGCCTTTTGTTTTCACAAAATTCTGTTTTAACACGACAACCGGCAGTCGCGCGAAATTCCTAAAAATCAACGCGCCATTTTTGCGGTGCTTGTAGTCCTGTAATTAACATATAAACACATCGCGGCGGGTTTGTGCACGTAGATGATTGATGTGAAACATCAATAGGGAAACTCTGTAGGACTACGGAACCGAAATATCCGTATGAAGAGACGTTTATGAAATTTGATACGACGTAATTACTTGTCTCCAAACAATGGAACTGACGATGGTTATATTAACTGTAAGAAATACTAAGTTTCAAAAATAGGTACCAATGTTTTTTTTAAGCGTCAAAATTTGGAGAAAGTTACCGTAATTGTAAATCTTACATCCGCCTATAAATATGAAACTGAAATACAGTATTTAATAAAAACCAAACCAATAAGATACATTAGCGTGAGAAGGTAGTAGGTACCACCGCAGCATCTATTTCTTCCGCCAAACAGCAGTGTGTGAACATTACTATGTTTCGGTTTGAAGGGCGTTGCAGCTAATATACTTTAAGGTAACAAGACCCAACATCTTGTCCCAGGCGACTAACGCAATGTGGTACCACTTACCATCAAGTGAACGTTTCGCTCGTCTCATCGCTTAATTATATGAAAAAAGTAACAGAGAGAAAGAGTTGAGAGAGAGACGAGAGAGAGAGGAACAGAAGGATGAAGAACGCTAAATACAGAATTAAGGTTAAGAGGCATATTTGTGAAAGACGATTGGAAAGCTGATCTTAATTGTAATTCTTTTCCTGAACGTAGATTTTTCTTAATATCGATTTAATCTTATTCGTACTCTAACTACGCAACGAGAAAAGTTTTAAAATATATATTGTGTGAAAGAAGCCATTATTTAAAAACTGAGCACAAAGCGTAACATTGCTAACAACTTAATTAACTTTAAGCATACGGTGTTGCAAGCGGCAAAATATATACATCAAGTCAGCTCCGCTTGCAAAGCGTTGCGGACGATCTGCGCGTCCAGCTTACGTTGGCACCTGACACAATAGCGAGATATTCATAGTGACGGTTCACATTAAATTTGTCGTCAGCACAGGTAGTGCCGAATTTACAATGGATTTTGCCGCCGGAACGAGTTTTGATGAATTGCTTAATTAAGGTTACCGCGGGAACGCGTTCTGAGGTCTGAGTTGTAACTTCCCTACACAATAACGTGTTTACTAGGGTCCCGATCCGCTGTTTCATATTAATTCATTGTACGGCCATATCTACTTGCAATCTTTGTCTTCAATTCATATTTAATTTTTGTATTTTTAACTCAAAAAAGCCTTGATTTGGTGTTATGTTAAAAATTTATTATGATATCATCAGTTGACAGCAACTAACCCTTCATTAATAAAAACAAAAGTGTTTCTAAAGAATCATTAGCACATTCATTCACTATTCCCCTTTGAGATACGCAGTATTTAGTTACTCCAGTAATTTTATTATTCTAAGATCTTTTAAACCAGTGCACAGTAATGCTTGCTTACTGCTTGAACGTAGAAATAAGATTAACGTAATTGATCTCTGAATAAATAGACATAACGATAAAATACTTGATCTAAAATGATGACATTTTGTGATGAATTCTTTAGTGATTCTGGAGAAGAAAATTTTTTCGTATCGATCAATAGTTATGATTACCGGAGTTTTGGTTTCAAAATACGTAAAAATCACTGTGTTCTCTTTCAAAAGACTTTATATCTGGTGATAGTGATTTAGAGGATAGTCTAACGCAGAAATCTTAACCGGCACAATATTTATTGTAGCAGAATTCTCTTTACCCTTTAGCTTTACATTACAACGTCATATTCATCAAAAAAATTCGTAAAATTTTCGTCATACTCTTCAAATAATAAATTTACTTTTTAGAAATGTAAGCAGCGTATACTATTCATCTTTACACATTATTTTATTAATTGATTAATCAATGCCATTGTTGCTATTCCTCAACTTACTCCCTATCTACTTCATTCATATTTATTTTCCTGTTCATTTCCTTGCTCTCTTTCAAATTTAGCTTCCAAAAACCCGTGTAGGCTGTGTATGCTGTGTAGGCTGTGAAACTAAACCAATTATGGAATTAGCAAGCTCCCGTCCACAGCGCTTTCAAAATATATCTTCTATTTTCGCTTTAATAATTAATATCTATCTAACGATACTTTCCTTGTTTATTGTTTTAATCCAAATCAACACAGCAACTACGATTTGGGAAAAAACTAAATTATTAACTTTATGTTCTTGTAGTATTTCTTTTTTGTCAACGACCGTTATTATGTTTTGATGCTCTTAGGGTAGATCTATAATAAAATCACTGCCACATAGGACCTGGGAATAGAACTGGGAACGGCTGCAAACGCACCATGGAGGAAGTTAATAAGCTAATATTTCAAACATTATCCAAAAATGGTTAGATTTTACTCCGCAGATATAGATAGCTCTAGATCTTAATTTTCTTAGTTCACTTGGTCTTCTTCAGATCTATCGTACTCACTCTCTTCTTGCACATCTATAATTCTAATATGAACGAGGACATGGAGACAATTAACGACCAAAATAAGCTCTTATCTTATCCATACAAATCCTATTTTGATTTATTGTGAGAGAAATTGTATGTTTCTATGGTTTTGTTTCGCATTTCTTCATCACATTTAAGACTGTTGGTATTTCATCAGTAACATGTCCTAACAATTCTTACAAACCTAATCCCCACAGCTAGGCTCTTTCCCTTTTTTTTTCTAGTATAAATATTTCACCTCTAGGTATTGTCCCTTCATTTACATCCACGTGAACTTATAAATGAAGCGAGACTCTCAACTCTATTAATAATCTCCTTTCGAATATGACTGACACATTCAAAGACAAATGGACGGGTTAACGGCTCGGATAATTTGTCAAACTTATAGCAGGCCGAATTGAAACTGAGCGGGCGACTCAATTAGTTAGACGGGAGGGGATCGGGAGGGAGCCGTCGCTTGCTGGCATTACAAAAGATTTACTTTCCATGAATACGCTTTCAAACTTAAATGGAATTGGACGAGGGTTTAATAGAATTATCCGAGGTGGGCGCAGTGGGCGCAGTGGGCGCGGTGGGCGCTACATGGGCTGGCCGTCCGAATGTGGGACGCTGCGTTTAAGCTCCTAATCCTCGTCTAAAAATGCGGCTCGTGTGTTCTTCTGCGGATCGCCAAGACATTTACAATTCAGTGGTCGTTCTGTATCGCTTCGAATTAAGTCGGCGATTTGTCCGCGGAAATGAAGCTTTTATTCACATTTACATTATTTATTAGTGATCGATATTCTCTTTATAATATTCCTAATTACATTATTTTTTTCATAATCTGTTTGTTTTAAATACAGAAATACATGAGTAAACAAAAAAGGGTTTCTTGCATTGTTATCGAAAGGACATAGATCTAATTATATTCCCACTTTTTCACCACTTGCATGAGTAACTTGCTGTGAAATATAGAATACAGAGTATATATATATATATATATATATATATATATATATATATATATATATATATATATTACCATAAAACAATACGAACGCTGATGTCAAATATTTAATTTAGTGAAAATTCCACTTGCCAACTGTAAAGAATTTGAATGAAAAATATTTTCGACATAAACCGTTCAATCGAATAATTTCGAGTAAAAATATTTCCAATTAATATTACGTTGTTACAGAAACGAATTAATTGCAATTATGTATCTCTACTGTTTTTTTATTAAAATTTTTGATTTTAACCTCAACGAGTTATGATGAAAATGGGAATTATTCACTAAATATTCGAAATTGCCATTGCTAGGGGACTGAAGACTACATTGAAGATGACTAATATCTAATATCAGAGCAGATTTCTTATACGAGGGTGGCAGTCTACTAGACTGGTTCTATAAAGACTAGACTACTGCTCAAACGTTACAACAAATAATGTCGATAAGGATAGCAGGATAAACGATAAGGACTTCTGTGTTACAGGACAACCGCTTAGTCACTGCACCACGAAGGAAGTTAAAGACTATAGTCAACATACACAAGATACCATAGACATTGAGATTACAAAACAATATTTGCACAATACAAATTGAGAAATAATGTGGTATTACCAAGACGTTCTCCTACAACCAGCTCAATTCAGCCGATCCTGTGCTGAAGTTTAATGCCGCTAGTACTGATACGGCTCATCGACGGACTCGCGCACACGGAGTTCACCGCTTAAAACTAATCTTAAGCTCCTCGATATGTAACTACTGTAGAAGCTTTTAAGGAGATTAATTTTCCAGCAGTAAACTCATAGATTTCCAAATAACATTTGAAAAGTTGACGAGAGAGGGCTTAAGTGAGTTGTTGATTAGTTTCCGGCGAATGTTTGAACCGTGTTTGCTGAGCACGCTCTCAGTACGTACAGGGTTATCCAACGGTGCTTCATCTCAATGTTTGCTCCTGTCCTAATTGTTGTCTGCTTATTTTAGTTTTTTTTTTCCAAATTTTGGAACTTTACTCAATTTCAATGGTACTAGTTAACAATGAAGCTGTGGATGTAGAAGCGTTGTTTTGTTTATTGATAGCCACCGTGGCACCAAATTGTGATAGAGCACACAATTTACACCAACCTATGTCTTCATCATTTCAACCACATCACATCATCATCACCGATCTGCGTTTTCGTGTAATTCTCTAAAAGTACATTATGTTTGTGTTAGTAACTTAACTAAATGAGCACAATAACAGGAATCATCATACTTAATACTTTACATTGTTATATCGTGTCAGCTCGAATTCAATGTAGTTACAGATACATTCTTGGAAATTGTGAACTAGAAACGGACTTTCGGATTCGCCTTTGATCTCATATTTGCTCTACAGAGTTTGTTGACTATCGATTGATCCGAAAGTTCAAAGGACGTGGGCAGTAAACCGCATTTTGGCCGCCGACCTAAAAAGGATCGACGTATATAGTGTCCAATGAGGTCGCGAGTTACTATCTGCCTGCCTTTGTCGTTTCCATGAAAGCTAATAGAAAAGTTAATATTTAAACCCGTAACCGTTTATTTGAAGGCGGTTCCCTGAACCATATAACTACTGACGCTTAAATTTTACAACAAGCAATTTTTATCATAACTGTACAAAATGGCGCCGGCAACACTGCCAACGCAGCACGCTCCAATTGTTCAGAAGAAGCGCCGCTGAAGTCATCTCAATTTGTAATACTTAGGTTCTATCTTCAGTGACTATAATTTTCTGTACGGCTGTTGTCACATTCATTTTTCTAAATCTTGTAAAAACATTTTCAGTCGGTCAGAAAGCTGTATAGGCAGCTAAGCTCCGAGCTTATTTACATGAATGAATCGAAGAGTTGTTAACGTTGCTCACCGGATTGTTGTGAGGGGCCGACTACACGGCGCCGTGTGACCTGAAGCGTTCACACGAGATTTCGAGTAGATACCCCAAAATCTCTGTACTTGTGTATAGTTAAAAATAAATTTACTGTTTTCAATTCAACATAGTACATTTTGAGTGAGTTGAGACATTATTATTTTGTAACAGACTTATTTGTACAAGGAGAGAGTAAAGATTACTTTATGCACCACACTACCCGAATGAAGGTGGGTGGATTTGACATGTTCTGGAAAACAGCTGTCCTTGCGGGTAGCTATGTGTAGATCTAACCCGTAATCATTAACCGCCTTACAAACTGAGCCACGTCAACTCCGTTTAACAACAGCTAGAGAATATTTTAAAAGTTGAAACGTAAACGATGTCAAATCAATATTCATTAAGAAATAAATCAGTATTTGTTTAACTTCAACGAAAACAAACGGAGACGAAACGACCGCTGCGTCCTGTATTCAATTCCATCTCGTAATAATCGAGAGGCTGCATCTCGACGGCAAACCCTCGCCAGCTCCCCTGACGGTACAGTGCAGGGGTCTTTGAAAATTTTACATTCAAATTCATTCAACTTAAAATATCCATTTTTATAACTATTATTTCGTTTGCATAAATCTATAATCGATTTTGTATACTACTTCGCGATATGGACCGTCTGGAAGAATATTTTTAAATATTTATATGATGAACGAACCTAGTTTTTTTTTACTTGACAAAGCGACAAAACTAATATATTGCTTTATACCTTAAGTTGATCATTATAGTTATATCTGAGAGTATTGTCTGCCTAATATAATGCCTGCTAAATAATAACAGTAAATAATTCGGTTGGCGGCAGGGTTTACTTTACTTCTCCATGTATTTCCTCTATCAACTTATGAGAGCCAGGATATTCCAGGTGGATATACTTCACCACCGCATTGTCCTTTAACACCACGTTAAATTGAAGTATCTGCTCGTAGACAATACGTCTAGTAAGTTTCGTCGCGTTATTGGATAAGGGACCGTTTGTTACGACTCGTATTCGTGTGCGCGAATAAAAGTCGTTGTATCGATGACGCGTCTGTCACACACACACACACACACACACACAGATGAACAAACTATACGATACAAACACGCATGGCACGCACACACTCAACTATAAGTATCCATTCGACGGGATCGCGGGAGCGATGAAAGGGCTCGCTCCAGATCCGTCAATCAGACCAATAATTAATTAGCGGCGGCGGATACAAAATAACTATATTCGTAAATACCGAGTGCTAGTGATGTGCCTATCATACGATGTCATTAGAACACATATCGATAGGGATTTTATCTTATCGACTATTTATAACATAGAATAATGCCTAACCATAACAATGCTCATGTCATACTCTTACATCTATGGGAATTTTGTAAAGTCCACTTTTAGCTGACCTCTAAATGGCAGAAGCAACATCTGTACCAAGTTTTGAATCTTTATCTTTAATATTTTCGGAGATCTCGTTATGAATTTGAATATCTCCTATATGTAGTACTAGTCGTTCGCCGTCCGCTTTACTGACTGTAACGTCTCGGCAACTCTCTATGGGAAAAGTCTTTCTTAAAATCCATTCTTAGCTGACGTATACTAAGAAAAAGGTATATTCCTACCAAATATAAATCTGCAGGCCTTATGGTTCCAGAGATATCGTGATAAGTCTGTACATAGGTTGATATCTCTAATAAAAATGTAGATACTATCATAACCATAACACTTTATGCCGTTCCTCCTCTCATTATGCTTTTCAGTCACTATGTTCTCCTAATTCCCATTTCATCGAACAGAATACATTCTGGTCCTCACCCCAAAGTAATTATTGATCATAGTCCAACATAGTTTGCTTCTATGGCCCAAATTCCATATTTGTTATCTATTCTATTTTATAAATCCTTCAACTTGTGACTTCATCATCATCATCAATGAACGAAGCATAAAAGCCTACGTTTGCACAAAAGCAGCAGTGTCTTGTTCCGGTTTGAAGAACGCTGTAGTTAATAAAATTACTACTGTAATGAGACTACATCCTTCTGAAGGCTATGATGGATATAGACATGTGAACATCGATTCAAACGCCATTTTATAAACTTTTGCGCCGCCATTTTGTAGACAGCTAATATCTACCCAGCAGCAAAACTTAAATCGCAATAATGTTATAAATGCAAGATGTACGTATAATTTGTGTTCGTTATTTATGTTAAGACTTAGATGACTATAGACCTCGTAAGCATTATCAACTTTCCTCCGGTCCATTCCAACTGTTCCACCGGCTTAGGCCATAACACGATCCTGAACGGAAGCCGGATATTATTAACATTATTAGGTTGATAAAACCGTAATTCGAGATACGTACAATAACTTCTCAGCTCGTATCGAATAACATGTAGAGGTCATTGACATTGATCATCGATTTAAATACAGCACTTGACCTATTATTAAGGGTAATATTAAATACTTATTGACAATGTTCGTTAATATATTTTGCTAATATAAGTTAAAAGGTAATTAACATACAGTAAAGCTAGAATAATGAGGACATAAATATTTTACGTTAAAATTGGATTAATTAATGTGTTTAAATTAGTATTTAAGGGTGGCAACGCAGCCACGGGCGTCATTGAACACTTTTCACCAGGCGAACTGTTCGCTCGTCTGCCCACCCTTCCTGTGAACAAAAAATTCCACCAAAAAGCTAATTTATATAGTCATTACATTTGTTGTATATATACATATATAATTAAAATGGGTTTCATTTGTTCGCCAATCACGCGAAAACTAGTGTACGTATCTACACCGGAAGTTGATTAGACGCGGAATTATTTGTAGATGGTTATAGGTTATGCATAGATGCTTCATTGTTTTCTTTCTGATTAACTTTTATAAACATTTATATTTAGTATTATTTACGCGGTTGCTATAGTAACGGTCACTGTAGAAAGTCATTTGCGGTTGCGATTGCATTAAAGAAATATATCAGACAAATTTCAAGTCTAGATTTACATTAACGTCACCTAAGCGGCCGGAGAATACTTAGTCTCATATATATATATATATATATATATATATATATATACAGCGCAAATATTTTATGTATCGTTAAAAATAAATAGTTGAGTAACAAAAAACTCGATTTAACGTACAGATGTGACGTCACCCGTTCGAGAGAATAACAACATCTGTTGCGAAGCTGCCCCGACTACCGACACTACTTCACTAGACTATATAAAGCGCGTGCGCAGCGAGAACCTGCTTTTTCATCGTGGCTCGCGAGACAGACCTATAGTACTCATCATCATTATCAGCCTTTGTCTACCCACTGCTGGATATACATAGGCCTTCCTCAATGTCTTCCACTAAACACGATCCTCTGTTTCTCGCATCCACCCGCTTCTCATCGCTCTGATGATGTCGTCGGTCCATCTGGAGGGAGAGCGTTGTACACTTCTGCGACCTGTACGCGGCCTCCACTCCAACACTTCCTCCTCCATCGGCCGTCACTGACGCGACAGATATAGACCTGTGGTACTATTCATGAAAATTTTGTTAGTGTTTATGTGATGCACTAATTTCAAGGTAGCTTTATATATTGTTTACTGAATAGAAAACCTTAACCGTTTTTTGAATTAAAAACTATGAATCAAGAAGGTAGTATTAATTGTGAAGATACCCCTCCTCTTACACCAGAGTTCCCCAAACTTTTTTGTGTCGTAAGACCCCTTGCCACGTTTTTCCGTGTTGGGTAGACCCCCTACTTACCTGATATTGATTTTCTGTAAATTTCTAACTGCAGTGCAGCTTAATGTTAAAAACTTAAAGTAAAAACACAAGTTAATTTATACATATATAATACATTTTTACTTCACAGGTACTTTTATAAATAATGTATATGTTTTGATATTATAAGATAGTATGCTGTAAGTAAATAGGTACTGTCAGTGTATGTGCTGAGATCCACTATCGTGGACCCCCATTTTCATTTCATGAACCCCCAAATGTTTTTTCGCTGACGTAGACTCCTTGCAGGTTGTCATAGACCCCTAGGGGTTGATATAGACCACTTTGGGAATCACTGTCTTACATGCATATCTCGAACCATAAGGCCTAGGGACCCAAAATAGTTCTCCCTAAAGTTCCAAGATAATCAATTTTTCTTACGTAAAGCGCTACACACTGTCGGGACGACAGGACTTCTCTAAAAAGGAAGGAATCAAGGAAATTTCATCTATCACGCTGGACCAGAGCTGGTAGGCGGATGTCATATCCACGTAAACTGTTGTTCATTAATGACAATCTCATGACAATATTTTTTAGCAGATCTTCAATGTCTTATTCTAAATTAGGCTTTCTCATGGGCATTTTTAAGTTAAACTTTAACTTGAAGAGTTTCCAGTAACTGTGTATATTTTACTGTAGCGTCATTCTGCATTGAATTTCTGCAGTAGAGGTATAAATTGAACCATGCCGCACATCGTATCTTTGAGGCAATATAAGGCTTTATGCGAGTCAAAGGGCGGTTCGATCGGGGACCATAAAGTATATAAAAGATAAGTTTGACCCGAAACGTATTTCCGAAGAATACTTTAAGGCCGCGGATGTCGATATTAAGTTTGAAACTGACCGCCGTGGAGAAAGAAAATTGCCAGGACATTCCCGGCTGTGCGAGGAATAAGATATCGACAGGAAGTATGATATGCGACATCAGTATCGCGACGGCCAACCCCTAGTCTAGTGTCCCCGGTTCAATTCCGAAGAACAGACATGGAACCTGCCCGACTATCTACCGTAGTTGCTAAGGGTTCACTTGATGAAAAAAAAATTCACACGAAAATTTCGAGCAGATTTTTCAAATGTAGATATTATTCCTGAAATTTATATTTTATCATTATCGCCTGTCTTAAGCAGTAATTAGAAGTCACGATGACATATATTGTTAATGTGGTCCTGGACGTTGCGAGTTCGATCCTCACTTCGCTCGGCTTCTGAAGGAAAGCCTTGTGAAGAAACGGATATATTGCAATAACGACAGGAACCTAGCCTACACTTGGCCAGCGCGGTGGAAGAATGGCTTTAACTCTCTCTCATTGACTAAGAAGGGCGTTAGTCCCATCAGTGGGATCATTAAATAGGCTATTTATTATTTTATGTCAGTCATACTTAGCGTACTGCCTTGTGATAAGAATATTTCATCCCGAAATTTGTGTGAACTAATAGGTTACTGCTTGACTATAATTCCACTTGGAGCTGTGTGGTGATATTGTCATGGTGGTAAAGCACCTACTGGGGCCTGTTACTAAAATGGTTATAGACTCTTAAAGACCCTATCGCAATAATTAACCCAGTAAACTAACGCTAACCAGTATTCCTTTAATGTTCTCATACGAGAATGTGAAGTTGAACTCTTTGTCCGCAAACTGGAGATGTTTACAGTATATTGATGGTGATTCACCATGCCCCTAGTCGTCTGGTGGTAAAATAGGTATGGGAATATTATTTAATTCCAGTGCATAACCTTTTAAATATATCCTGTAGAGTACTCCGAGATCGGTAACTGAGTCCCTGTGTTCAAAGTTGTCAAGCTTTGATAAGTTTTTCATCACCGATAAAAGTCTAGACCCTCCTTTATACTAGAAGAAAAATAATAAGCATAGTCACTGCAGCAGCTTGTACCTGTAATTAATGATTATTTGCTTTCACTTGTTAACTTTTGACATCATTAGCGCCGTCTCCATCAGAATTAGGAACTCTTTACGTCTCCGTACAAACATATCCTCACTGGTGAGTGTCTGTTGTTTTTGTTGGAGAAACTAATCCATTGGCCCGACTCCCAGTCCTGCGTCGGGCTCCTCGCTCGCCGGCACTACAAACGATCGGTTTGTTGGCGTTGCTTTCATGTTCCCCGGTTAACTCCACAACCTTTTTTGTCTTTAACTCTCAAAGGCCCGTATACTCCACGCAAACGAATATTTAACCACCTTTGAATATACGTACTGAAGGTCCCTCTCTCATAATATGCATACCTGTAACTATAATAGAATTCAAATGGACTTTAGCTGAAGATATTTTTCATTTAGATAATGCTTATCAGTTATATTTATTATTTATGAGACTATTTTGTTATTTCTTATACATTTAAGACAGCTACGTAAATCAACAGGTGGTGGTTAGATATCAAATCCATAACAACTTGTGCTCATTGCCTTGATACATATGATGTTAAGTTTTGTTAAAGCGCCCTTAGCATTCACCTTAAGTTACGATCGGATTGGTACCTGTCTAGACTGTATTTGTTAATGGAGACCTAAAATCTATAAGCATAATTCAATTGTAATTCATGTATAACCTTCATACTTATATAGACATGATGCGGGAATCATTACAAGAAGAATAAATCAGCCTTCTCTTTAAGACTTCTTCTTAGACTGCCTCACTGATTAACGGGGGTTGGCGGTCAGTTCACCATATTTAGTTCTCTTCCAGACTAGTGCCCTTTAATATCCATTACTACATTACCGCTTATCTTGAGGAAACTTTCTAGAATATTATATTATCCATGTAAAAGATAATTTATATATTGTTTAACCACCCTTATAATTAATTCTAATGGTTTCACAACCGTAACCACATCACAATCGTAACCAGGAGCTCAACCGAACGCATTATGCAAACATTTGTCCCAATTACACAATATATAGAATTTAACATTTAATATTATAAAGACGTTTCTATCACTCCCGCAGGTGAGGTGGAGCGATTGTTACGCGAATACAGACAAAACCAGGAGCTGGTCCGCAACATCGGCGCCCACTACTACCAGATCATATACCCCGTGCAGCTGCGGCACCACGAGAAGATGGGCATCTCCACGCGGGAGGTCAACACGCAGAAGGTAAGAGCTTAATGCGTTAAGTAGACTTCAAAGTTTGGAAAGGTCGCGAGATGAACAGACGGCTTCTATATTCTAACTGATCATGACAGACGGAAACCTTCTAGAGTTTTCTATAGGGGGAAACGGTAATTCAATAATTGATGATATATTCTAATATACCATTCATAATTTCACGACGACTTTTATAAAGGGGAGTACACTTTTCAAAGGGTTGTATTCTAGATCGATACTACTAGATACTATTACTTTATATTATTCGGACTAAGTATATATAGGAATATCTAGTGTCAAATCTTTGTCGATAAAGACCTACATGGGTATTATAATTTCCTCTAGTTTAGGTACCATTTTAAGACCTTAGTTATGTGAACATTATATGGAAATGCTATAAAAATAAAAATTCTGATTTACTTACAATCTTGCTATATATATATCTCTGCAGAAATTTGGAGGAATTCAGGTGTAACTTGGAACTTGTAACGGCTTGTCATTATCATCATCAATTGCCAAACGACATTGGCTATACACCTGATAATCTTGATATAGATCGGTTGAATCTTTTCGTTAATCCAGCAGCTTCTTATGAAAGAAAAACCGGTACATTACACAAAATATTAATGACGTATCGATCATAAATTTTGTTCGACACCATATTTATTCACATTTCTAAGAATAAGAGAAGAAATGATGAAAGGAAAAAAGGCGGAGAGCAGTTTACGCCTGTCGCTCCATCATTGTTTGTGTTTATTTGCCAGACGCCTGTAGAGGCGGCAGGGTGTGATTATCCGAGGGTACCGTGTTTTATCCGCCAAGGTCTGTAAATAATTGCCTACCACACACCATCCAAGATTTAGTATACGGAGCGGAAGTACACTTGACTGTTAAATTTTATGTTAATATCAATACGAATAGTGTGAAATGTACACATTCTGAAGATCTTATAAATATTCAAAGCATAACTGAAGAAGGTTAAATATTAAAATGATAACTGGAAATAAAAAAATATTAGAAAAGAATAATAAATTTAACTATGAAGTTAACTAGTCACATTTACATATGCATCTAACAATAATCCTAATTTTAACAGTAGGTTAATTTCCCAAAGGAACACCATAAATAGATCGCTGTATACCGAAAACTAGTCCTGGAAATTTGTCAAAAAAATCTTGATCTTTAATCATAATGATGTTATATCTTAAAATATTTATTCTGATAAATCTCCAAATCGATGATTTACTTTCCTTCATTTGCGCAAATCAGTTTCCTTATAACCAATAATTCTGATTGATGTTTGTTTACGCGCGTGGCGTGAACTGAGCGTTTTAGCAGCCACCTTCAATTCCGATGAAGGCAAAAAAAAAAACTGATTAATGTATCAAAACAACAACAGGGTTCACCGTGAGTGTCGCTAGATTTATTACTGGAGACTCACCATCCGCCGGAAACTCTTCACATAATTGCTTTTTGTTTTCTAACACATCTATTTCTTTGTTTATCAACTACGTAATATCTGCATATATACGAGATATACGAGATATCCAAAGATTCAATCACTCATCACTAGATCTCCGTAACAATTAGATTTAAAGGTCAAATGAGAACGGATTTTTACAAAGTTCCTTCCCCAAAAGAACTTGCGGGGGTGTTACTTCTAGCAAAGTGGATGAGTAACAACTTTTTCTTTTGATATACATACTTTTTAGTATTCATTTATATATTTAGTTTATTTTCAAGTTTGTCTCCCATTGGAAGTGGTCACTTCATCTATATATTGTCTTCAAGGTTTTTTTAATATTTCTCAATATATTCTAGACGGTAGTCACGGTAGTTTCCATTGATGTTAATAGATCTCTGATCTATCATCACAATTTATTATCTGCAGCGATTCAACCGTAAGGATGAGAAGTAAAATATTTAAATGTAATATATTTCCAAAATGTTGTTGCCGGGCAACAAGGGACACCAATTAAACACTCCGATCAATAGTATGTCATTTATGTACAGTTACATATAGAAATGATTATGGAAGCTGTAACCGGCAAGATACGGCCTTATCCCGCTCTGGTCTCTAATTTTAACAAAGTATAATCAGGAACCCGTTTGAAGTTTTGATTGCTTCCAAATTCTTGTTGTTCTCAAGTATTGTTGAAGGGTGAGGGGGAGCAAGTAACCTTTTGATCAACAACAAACACATGAAATATATTAATAACAAACATTTATTATGTTTACGAACACAATGTTTAAGTTAGGCGAGAGTCGGTAACTTGGTTATAATGAACTTGGCAGGATATTAAAATTCTTATACAATATATTTTTAGTAAAGTCAAATAGATATAAACATGGATATTTTGGGGGTGATTATCAAATATCTTCGACTCTCTACTTTTCAATGTATATAACCCCTTTTTGTTATATATTCATTACTTGTCTCTGCACGTTGCTGTGGAAACAAACTGCTCTCCCTTAGATTGTTACTGATACCTGCTGCCTTAGGAGCATCTTTCATGTACTAATTTCTTATTTTCTCTATTCTCTTTCTCCCCTCTTCACCGTTTTATATTGATGCGTAATCTAGATTAACTTACTTATAATGGTATTGACAAAATAGACAGAAAGATATGCTTAGACTTTCTCTGCGCGATCAGTTCAGTAATTAGGTCCGTAGAAGAACTGTGGTCGCCTGCCTAGCTCTAAGCATCGATACATTAGTGTAGCTTTGACAAGGCACATTGAGGAGCTGACTGGTAGCTAAAAGGTCTTTCGTGATACCACCCGACTAATCTGGCCAAGGTCGCAAGGAAAGGATTTGGTCAAGTCGACGTGGATATTTCAGCATTCAGGGAAGCTTCCGTCCAGCACTGGACTTATTATGATGACGAAGATGGTAACTAAAACGTTTTACCATATAACAGAGAATTTATAAATGGATTACACAAAACGTAAGGGTAGATTATAGGTTAAGTTACAACGCGTCGCTGCGCCGGCGAAACGTATAAAGAATCGATCCGATAAAGTTTAAACAAGTTTAGGTGGAAGTTAAATTGGTTCGAAGACGGATATTTTGCGTGTCAAGGCGGAGGGATGGTGAGGGGGATGGCGGCATGTAGCTCGTAGCTTTTTAAGGTCTCGTCGGATTAGATATAATGGCTCTTACTTATATTGTGTAAATCCCTATACGTGCGAGGAAAGCGTTCCAATAACATTGTTCTTTCTTATTTTACAAACCGACGGGATGAGCAGGACCTTCACCAGATTGTAAGTGACAGGCCTGTTCATAATATCGTGGAACTAGTTATCATGATGAATAACATAAGATGTCAAGTCTCATCACTGCTGTAATTTTAACAGTTGCAGCGTCCTTTAAACTAGGAGCTGCTGTGGTATCGAGTAAGGGCGGTTTCTGCACCAGTTGTACCTCTTGCTAATTGTCTAAAGAATGATGGACGTCTTCTGACGATGAATATTTTAGAATACAAGTTTATGAACCAATGCATTTTTGGACATGGCTGGTCGCTGCATCCAATGCAATCTTCTTCTCTTATAGACCGGATTGCAGATAACGCCCTGCTATCTGCTAACTGCTAGAAATGTCTCCTTCAAGGATTTCTACGCCGATAGGTCTTGCGCTGCTCGCATTCGGCGATATCCCGTGAACTTAATCAGATCGTAGATCCACCTAGTGGGAGGATATATATTATTGCCTCATCGGCCGTCAGTCCTTCAAGCAATGTATCCTGACCATCGCCACTTTAGATTACCAGTCTTTTGTTCTATGTCGGTAGACGTAGTGTTGGGAGGCCTCCCACACGGTGGACCGACGATCTGGTGAGAATCGCGGGAAGCCACTGGATGCGACCAGCGTGGCACTGATCGATGCGGAGATCTTTGCGGGTTGCCTATGTCCAACAGTGGACATCTATCGGCCGTCATCCACTCCCAATATATTTTCAGCAGCCACTAAGCGCGAATCTGTCGTGAATTCTTTTGTGAAAATCTCTACGAGAAATATCCGTACTCGAGTAATCTGTACCCACTGAGATCCTTATTTAAATACACTTTATCCTTATTTACGATCGTTTTGCGTAATTCCCATCCGATTTACCAATTTTTTTCAGCGAGCGATTTTTCCAACTGCCCCGGATTTCGAAAGAAATATTCTGATGCTTTGAATAATTTGAACATGATATTCTGAATGTTTTGTACCATATATCACAATGAGCTTACGGAGAGCAGATCAAGTTAGCTGAGCTGGTGAGTCACAGAATCCCGACATCGTTGTATGATGAAACGATTGGAGAAGCAAAGGAAGGTACATTAGTGGAAGACAGTAAACTGAATTGGTGACGATGAAGTAATTTAAACAAAGATTGTTTTTACAAATGTTCTGATGAAATTCATAAATAGATTCCATAGATAAAGCGGCTATGACGTTTTGGACAACGTCCGGATATACGTCTGTGACGAAGTTGATCCGGACGATGAGTTCCAATCGGTATTCGTTAATTCAGAACTCGGTTCGCAGATAACATCCAACTTCCCCCCGATTTCTGAATACATCAATCCAATAATCCACAAAGGTCCCTCCGAATTATCATACGTAAGCCATTCATCCACTAACGAGCTCCCGACGGGCGGCGATGAGTCGAAGGTCGCAGCACTCGGAGCTGGTGGCACAAAGTTTGTCTCCGCTTACGTAAGTGGAACAACCAGACCGATTATAGGTTCCAATTTATTGCCCAACTTGTATTTGCCCCCGATTCGCTGAATTTCACTTGAATTTAACGATTTTGGAGCTACGAACCGTTCGTAGATGATGCGCTCTCGTTGAAACTCTTTTTGTTAAACCAGATCCAACCGATTGATTTTGATACAGTACTTTATCTTTGACTAACATCATTTATGAACAGCCCCAATACTCAAGGATTCGCAACTCCACTCCACGAGTTGAGTCGTTTCTGAAATACCGCTGGCTATCGTGGAAACATGTTTACCTAACTCTAACCATTCTTCCACTGTATTCTAAGGGTATTACGTTGTTAAATATAATTAAATTAATAAGAGACCGAGCCATTGGTTTCATACTTAGAACTAGATTAATATTAAGTTATAACTTCATTCTCTTAATAAAAAGCTACAGTATAAATTAATCCTCTACACGGATTCTAAAATTTCAATGATTGTTAATATTGTGACCTATAATAACACCCTTCTTTTTGATAGAATATTAATTTTAAAATTCTTCCATTGAACGCTTCCATGTGGAAGGGGGAGGGGTGGTTTGAAACAAAGACATAGATATAATACGAATTTCATATTTCCTTTGATATGAAAAACATAAACGGCGCAGTCAGTGGCTCGCGCTCCGATAGACGGTTGTTCGGCGAAATTTATTCCCAGCAAATAACTCCCGGAGTCGCGCGCGAGTCCTCTGTGGTGAGTGGCGAGGAATCGACGGAACACATAATCAGCTCCTTTGTAAGCGCTCACACAAAACTGTGTGATCTGAAGTAGAAAGAAATCGATCTGTTTAACCAGTGCGGGATACAGGCGGCGTATCAACGCCGGGGGAGTGGAGTGCGCGTCGTATTCTGCAGGCGGACATTCCAATCCACCTTCCCACTATTCCCACCAAATTGGTGATAATATAACCGATGTACATATATCCTGAAATAACTGTGCGTGTTAAAAAAATACAGACTCTCATCTTCATTAATTTCCTTCTCAGAAACAAGCTTCTATTATAAACAGGATATCGATACTTGGCAATATCTCAAAGGCAGCTCTGAGCTCTCGGAGGATCATTTATCATTAACAAAGGCGATGGTGCACTTAGTTATTGATGGTAAACGGCAAATAGACTTCCTGACCGATGTTGTAGAGGAGGTTCTATATCCGAATGCTCAAGAGCAGATACAGGTTTATATGTCGTCGAATTTATAAAGGGGAGGCGATAAGTTAATTGTTAGTACATAACAACTTAGACCTAGATTAGATTAATAGCGTCTAATTCTGTTTACGTTGCGTCTACGTACGATAATCCGGATCATCTTTCGTGTATATTTTTAAAGACCGACCGAAGTCTTCTACAGATCACTTGAGGAAGAAAAATCTCTTAACACAGTAAATGTTTCAACATCTGCCCAGTACCGGAAGATGTAATTTGTATAGAAATATAACAGATTTATTGTTAAGTCTAACCACGACCACTTTATCAGGAGTGATACCAGCTAAGAAGAAGATAACAGATTATCTATTAAGGCTCTTTAGGCAATTATTAACATCCTCATTATATTAAGGATAAGTTCATCATCTGCAGATAGTCATTTTTATATAAAAACCTTCAGACACGAAGATAACTTAAAATATTACAAATAGTAAACAATTTTCTTCTAAGCATTATAGAGAAAGGGCATCCATTTAAATTATGAGGAAGAATACAAAAATGACTTCCTCATAATCATCATCAGACGACAGACGTCCACATAGGCTTACCCTAGAGATCTCCATATCGTTGGAGTTAAGCGGAGCAGGGTGCACCGAGTGCAGGTGAAGTTGATTTAAGCTCCGTAAGATGTTGGGCGGAAGCCTTTACTACCCTTACACAGCAAAAGCAAAAATTACTTACAAGAGACTTTTCACTTAGTTCTAACTGCTAAGCTATATTCTATAGACGTGAAAGTACAGACAGTTGTTTCCGGCGAATGCGCTTAAGTATACATATGACAGATTGCTTGTGGAAGTATAACTTAGACTGTTAAGTTACTCCATCTCGCTGTTAAGCACTCCGCATCTCAATGTGCGCTAGTGGGAATATCGTAAATTATATTTGAACTGAGTTGCAAACATTTGCGATTAGTTATCTCGCCGTCTCTTTATCTCGCACACATTCATCTTATCTCCTTACTTGATGTATTACTTAACGTTCTAATCGTTAAACTTTACAGTAACCTATCGTAACATCTCTGCTGCTTATGTCTTCCGCCGAACATTTTCGGTTTGATTGGCGCTATAGCTAGTAAAATTACTACTTAAACATTGCATTGTATATCGTCCTAACTATTCACAGTAATATCATTTCCTGCTATACAAATTTATCATGACACAGTAATAAATACATTCAGCAGTAAACCGCGAAGTCTTCAATTAACTCCGTTCACATTGTAAGATTCAAATTCGTTAAGTACTTTTAAGTCTCCGTGAACGGAACCTCCGCTACCTCTTAGCGTTGCCACAACTCCCCCCATCCCCTCGCCTCTATAAAAGTTAGTAACTTGTTGGGAATTCAATTAGTGCCGTTACCGCACAGGAACAGTTAAGTTAAAACTAACCGTTGTTTAACCCTCCGCATTGTTACCTTCGGGTAAACTTTCATTTTGATTTCTCCGCGTTGGACGGTTTTTTTTTCAATTGAAAACAATTCATTGTCTCTTGCAAGTTATTACAGAAATCTGATGAAAGCCTTGGCTGCTGATTTATCATCAGACGAGATAGTAGTCAGGCAGTAGTCTGATGGTTTGGATGAAGACTCGGAAGAATAAAATTGTTATCTATAGTCAAACAAATTTTTATATCGATAATATTAGTTACGCAATTTTATATACCAATAAATCTTTTCCTTCTTTATCTTATCCTTTATCTTTATCTTTTAAACTTAATGCCTTTTTAAGAAGTTAGGTAACTTACAGCAACTGCATCAGTAACCGCTGCTTTAAACATCGATCTTTGTACTTCTACCAATTTATGTCAACCATAGAAATATCTTTATGATGATCGACTAATGAGTCTTCTTGTGGCTTTATTTCCGTTTCCAAAGCTTAAGTAAAGCTACAAAGTTAGTTCTTCGATACATTAAGTTACTAATATTGTTTAAAATATATGACCGCGAGCGTCCGATTTAAGTTAGTACAACTGTTAAGTTAACCACTTTGTCAGTTGGTATCCGTCTATTTGTTAACGGCGATAGTTTTGACTTGTCTTTGAAATGTACGAACAACTCGATCGATCCGAAGTAATCCTCGAATCTGGTGCCGTTTACCTTGGAGGAGCAGCGTCGACGGAACGCCTTTCACCGCCAATCGCTCGCCAACTTTTCGCCACAACGCATACATGGCAATTTTCGCTAATTCGCAATTGAAATAGACGTCGCTGTCGCTGTCGCTGCGGTTGCGCTGCGGTTGCGCTGCGGTTGCGCTGCGGTTGCGCTGCGGTCGGGCTGCGGTTAGCTCGCCCCGCTTTCGGAATTAACCTGTTTTCAGTCGGCGGTCACGTTTTATTTAGTGTTAACATGTTTAAATCCCGACGCGATCGCGACACGATTTGTTGCATAAATCGTGTGCACGCTTTCGTCACATACAGTAATCCCTCCTATAACACGCTTTGTTCCTTTGTAAATAGAATGGCTCAATGTACAAGTACTCGAAATTAATTATGAACTGTATAAAGCATTATAAATTACACAGTACAGATACAGAACGTGTGAAATCTCCGCGTTATATGAGGGAATACCCGTGGTAAACGAAGGACTGAAATCGCCTAATATGAACATGCGTTATAAGAGTACCGTGTTATAAGGGGGATTACTGCATTTCCTATGCGATATAATGATGGGGTGTACAAAGTCCGCACAACAACTCACGGGACCCAAGCCAACCTTACCTGCTCGTGATGCAGCCTGCTTATCAAGAAATGAGGCTCTGGCTCCCACTAACGGACATTGGGAAAGCGCAGTGGGAAATGGCTCAAATCCTCTCCATATGAACCCCTACATACAACAGTCTCTATTGTCCAGCGGTACCGGCGGCCATGCTGACTGCATGTGGTGATCTTTGGGGCAGGCCTATATCCAGCAGTGGGCGTCTATCGGCTGATAATGATTATGCGATGGGACGTCACCGGACCTTCAATGGATATTGATATCCAATTCACAATCCTGTATCTATTGTAGGTAATATGAAGAAAATATAGTAAGACTACTAATCCACCACTACTCTCTGATAACGAATAATTTAACTATACTGTAAACTGTCGATAACAGCATTGCCGTGTTCCAGTTGACGATATATAAGATCCATTTTGTTTTTCACCTACCTACCTCAACCTAACCTAACATAACTGCGTCCAGCCTCAACTCTAAATAATTAAAAAAGAAACCCTATCGGTGACTATGTAGCTATACTTAAGATTTTTACACAGCAAACTGCACTACTGGCAATGTAACATAAAACGCATTAATACCTTAATTTGTTAAGGTCGACACCTTAGTTTGCTAAGGTCGACACCTTAGTTTGCTAAGGTCGACACCTTAGTTTGCTAAGGTCGACACCTTAGTTTGCTAAGGTCGACACCTTAGTTTGCTAAGATCGACACCTTAGCTTACTAAAGTATGGTAATGGATTTATCCACTAAGTAGAGCTCCCTCTAAACTCTACATTTGACTAATGTTGATTTGTCTGTTTGGTTAACTGTGATTCAGTTAAGAGTTTATTTTGACTGTAATTTATTCGCTGGAATATTTAGTTTTATTTTTTTTTATTAAATGTACTTTGCTTGAATTTCGATCTTATCAATGTACGTTTCATTTCAGGGCCGTGGATTTGGATCAGACTATCAACAGGGTTCGAGGTCGCGAGCAAGGGTGAGTAGATCCTTTTTAACTACAATAATAATTAAACTTCTTAATATATATAATTATAACAATAATCGTAGATCAAAAGCTGTGTCCAAGTATTAAGGTTTAGATTATGCACTGTTGGAATTAGATCATGGAGAATAATGAGAGGAACCCTAAATTAATAATAATATCTAATCATAGAAAAACCTGTGTAGAACGGCGTATGGCTCAGCGATGGTGCTTAGGAGGGTGGTTCCTCCTCAGAGACGTGTAACATAAAGTGTAGAGGGGCACCGGAGTGTTCCATAAGAGATCCAGACCACCGCGGGGGCTTTAGTGAGTAAGAATCTCATGTAACCCTAATTTCCCCTAGAAACAGGGGTTTTTTTTTCAAAGATTTCCCTCCAGAAGCAGAGGTTCTTTCGAAGATCTCGCTCCCCTGAAACCAAAAAAAATATATATATGTTTATATATAAAAAAGAAAGTACGATAGTTATTTCAAAACCTCTAAATTAGGTAAAAGAATTTTCTTTGTTTAAGCCAAGTTAAATATTAAAAAAAAAACTTTAAAAACGAATTCTCCAATGCCTCTACTCGTTAGCGCTCGTAGACACCCTGTAAAGTCCTGGCCTGTAATTCGGGCGCCGGATGTCGTAGCCAATTATAGCACCAGGGGTCTTCTCTTCTATTTACTAAAAAGGTTATGTATATTTCCACCCCTTGTAACCGCTACGTGTTGTATTTAGAATTTATATTATCTTAGTCCTATGTTACTTAGACGTTAATAAACTGGTGAATAGAATCTGTATTCTTTTTCTCGTGATGAACAGCACCAGCTCAATATTACCATGTTCAGTTTTAAAGGAGACTTAAGCTAATGCAGTTACTGAAGTAACAAGGACGAACTTATTAATAAGATGGGGCCATTGTTCTCAATAGCTAGCTCCACATTGGTGTTAGTTGACGTACCTTGCTCTTGCGGAAGTTTGGTATGTTCCTCAGCGGATGTGAGGTATACTTAATGTCGGGTAAATCTTGTGTCTGATGATTTTATTTACATTTCTTGTGTATATATAACTTTGGGGGTATAAGAGGTCCCGCATAACAACTAGAAAGGAGGTAAGCCAATATCAACTGCTCATGGTGCTCCCTGCTAATCAACAAACAAAGCTCTGGCTTCAACCAACCCGCATTGGTCCAGCGGGGTGAGGAAAGACCAAAATCTCACCATTATGAAACTACAAACGACGACCGCTAATGCTTGGTGGTTTTGCGCGCAGCGCAAGATCAATCGATGTGAAGACGTTTAGGGGAGGCCTTTGTCCTGCAGTGGATGTCCAGTAGCCGATGATGATGATATAGCTTTATTACGGAATTGTCGTAACTGTGTCTTCGAGCGCATCAGTGACTCGAAATGCCGTCAAGCAGCTGTCATCGTTCTTCAGCCAGACGCTCCGTAAAGATCTGTTCGGTTGCAGTGAAATGAGATGAAACAACAAGTAAGCCGTGTAACTGCTAATTAACCGCGAGAGCACCTCAAAGTGGCCCTCCACGTCGTCGCCGCTCGGAGAATTATGGATAAGATTTAATTCAAAGCCTGCCCGAGCGGTAAATCACACCTAGCGAGGGGATCGCTCGGGATTTCCGAACTACCTGTAGATGACGCTGCCCAGTCCAAAGTCATTCCTATCGCGACAGCCATAAGGGCGACAATAGCGTGACAAGTTGTATACAAATGGGTACCATAATGAGATATTGGTTATACAAGGAATTAATGCGTCCCCAAAGAAACCGCCGTCCTGTTATTGATCGTGTTCCAGAAGATACGATCCATTTAATATTCAACCCCAACGAACGCATTAGCCGATAATGCACTTTATACTGACACACTTAGCGCCACTTCTTCAATATATCCTCGCGGAGTCACGCCACTCTCGACTTGATGAAGAACGGCATCGAACTTGTTAGTGTTGGGATGAATTGGATGTGAACTTGTTGTGGATTACATTTTCTTAAAGGAAGCTAGTCGAATTATTTCCATCAACAGTAAATTGGATTCGTATGTTCATCATATCATCCCCCAATCTATTAGGGGTGGCTTATGTCCATCAGTGGACGTCTATCGACTGACGATAAGAATAAGTAATAACATCTAAAATATAATGTAGATATACTAATCTCAAAAAGGAGTTACATAAGGGTAGAAAGTTAGGTCTGAAAATCGACACACCCTTCTATCAGTCTCATGTATAAGACTAAGTACTCGCGTTATTCGCTTAATTTTTTTTAAGTTCTCAAATATATTTAAGTCCAGTTGTGTCATCTTACCATCTTAATTACTGCGATACAGTAAATATCAATCAATCAATGCTTTTATTTCGTTTCAACCAAAGCCTCGTATCTACTTTCATTCATTTTTTTGTAGCATCCCCCACGTGTCAGGGCTTATTCTTTTCATTTTTGCTTACTCCCTTTTTTTATATATAATCTCTTTCTGTATTTCTTTTCTCTCATTTTCACTTCACATTATCTATGACATCGATTTCTCTTTACATTTCTTTATTCCTCTTTTTAAAATACATCAAGTGTGGATGGATTGTGTGAAAGATGACACGTGTAAGATGAGTATGAATTCAGATATGACGGCTGATAGATGGATGTGGAAGAGAAGTACATACTGTGCCGACCCTGCGAAGGATGAGAAAGGGGCAGGAGGAAGAAAGAATGTTGAAATGTTAGCTAACACTTCTTTGCAATATTTTATGGAGCGACTTTCGTCTTCACTCATCAGAGGCAATGCTACCTGCAAAGCCTCATATCAATGTAGGTCTCCTCTGGTGAGAGTAACTCATACTACAGTATAATGTATAATGTGTGTCTGTCTGTCTGTATGTGACCGCACAAATGCGGCAAGAGGCTGTTAGGTACGTCAAAGGAGGCGGCAGCTCGTTTCTGGTACGACTTTGGTACGCGCACGCTCTGGTAAACGTGAGATTATATCAAATCCCCGATGGAGACAGAGCATGGTACGTGCGCCGACAGTTTCCAAGATTTGTATGCATGCATATGCGCGACGAGCCGTGAGCCGACGTTCAACCCTCCTTGTTATATCACCCTGTGTATGTATACTGCCGAAATTGCTTCAGTAATTCGTGACCGCCGTCTGCCGTTCAACTACCAAATATTCGAGTAGCTTATCCAAACATTAAGTTAGTCAAGTTAAATATTCGAATACTTGGTTAACTTAACCTCTCTTTCAAGTGAAGAATCTAGCTTATACATTGACGACCACGAGACAGCAGTGCTGGTATATGAACATATAATACCTAGACTGTAGTAAGTAAACATCACCACACGTGGAGCTCCTTCAAAGGTTTTTAAGCTGCCTCCCAAGTAACAATAATCAAACCTAACTAAACTACTTAAACTTAAAACTTATCATTAGTCTTATTAACTATGTTAAATACTACCGTCGAGACCTGACAAAGTTTATGCATGGAAAAGAACTCTTGATCTTTCGGCTTGAAAACTTGCCCTTTCATTAATTATAGCTCACCCCTACTGGATGGGGTGTAAAGCCGCGTAATTATTTCTTCTTTTGAGTTATTCCCTTCTGATCGAAAGGCGGTTACTTCCGTGGACGTGAAGCCGTTCGGTTCGTTTCAATCAGTTCACCGGTGTTAACTAATATCATACTTTCATGCTATATTAGACTGATGCTGCTTCTCGAACGGAAATAGCGTACACTTTAATATATCCGAATAACATATACTTAGAAAAACCAAAAAAAAGCTGAACATACTTTTAAAATACATACCAATTATTCTAAAGGACTAAATTTTTTTTTTTAATTGATTTGGACAATTTATTAATTTTTTAATAAGATAAATCCGAATCGCGGCAGATAATTCAGTGGAGGCTTCTCCGGGCACGGCGCTTGCAGACGTGAGAAGGACTTGAGGGCCCTCGCGTAAAATGCACCGACTCTGCCAACTTAATCTATTAAACATACCACCCAGAACATTATATATATAAATATATATATATATATCAGACAATCGAGACGATCAATTACCACCAGATCAGGGGATAACTAGGTAAGACTATACAAACAACAACATATATTGTTGGTCTTGATAGAAGTTACGAAGTCTCGTTAGTCCATTAATTTTACTAGCTACAACGCCCTTCAAACTAGAACACAGTAACAGCACACTACTCTTTGAAGGCAGAAATTGGAGCAGCAGTGTTATGTACCTAGATGCTATCTGCTCTTCTCAAAAGAGCACAAACTCTTTCTGCCAAGGGGGAACTACTCCCTTTTGCCCTTTGATTTAATGAGGGACGAATCCTTATTTATTTTCTCAAGAATTACTTACTCAAAAAGCGCCTTCTAGTCAAACAAAGATCACCATCATCGTCAGCTGATGATCGTCCACTGATGGACATAGCCATAGAGATCACACAAAATCTACTCTTAATGGTGATATTCGCAATAACATTTACCACATATAAACAAACATACCTCATACAAATCAAAATTTAAGTGGCCAATTAACTTAACCGCAACTTATCTCCAGTTCGCAGAGCACGGAGTGTATAAGTGAACATAAGTCGGTACTAAGTTCGCCTCCAAGCATTAAATTATTGAACAATCATGGTACAACAAGTCTTGAACTCCCACCGGCCCCCACCGTTCGGATTGCACTCCGCGAACTCGAATCACAACCGACGTCTTAAACTTGTGAGGAAACAAAGAGAAGGAAGAAACTTCCCCCTCACGTTTTATAATAATAAATCTAAAAATACAACCCCCATCCGGCGGCATCTATGTATAATGAACAAAGAACTAATATTAGTTTTGTAATCTAAGTGAGCCTTTTTAGATAAAATACATTTTAGTTCTTATTCTAGTTAGTTCTAGATCTACACAGCATCATATGATCGCCTTAAGACATAAGATATCAAATCTCATTACCCCAGTAATTGACTCACTCTGTACTTGAAACTTTTAAGGCATTGCATACGGTCTTGTTATCTAGACCCAATTTCGAAGGATAGGTAAACCGCCGAATTCAGCTCGTAGAGGCATCAGTCGGGAAACTTCACACGGTTATATCGTCCAAAACCAGTCGGCTCCTAAAGTCAGTGATGACCTACGGTTCTGAAACTTGGTTGCTATGAACCTGATAAGTAATCTCAAAGTCAAAAAGCGAGCGATGGATAAGTCGACACTCTGAAAGTATATCTCTGCGTGATCAAATCAGAAATGGAAAGACTCTCAGAAGAACGAACCAGGGTTGAAGATTTAGCGTAACAATCGCCGGGCTGTAGTGGCCAGTGGGCTGGGCACATAGCTCGCAGAACCGATGGACGTTGAGTACTGAAATTGCTAAGAAAACACTACAAGAACCCTATATCCTGTTGTGGACTTCCATCCGCTGATATGAAGCTTTTCATACTGGTAAACAACAGTAATTGGACACTGATTGTGGGCTGCAATAGGAGCTGCGGTGGTACCTAAGTAGAAGCCTGGTTGTTAATTAATACAGAATGACTAATTGTCGATCAAGAGGTTTAATGAATCGTAGCGAGTTCGTAGCGATGCATGTAATGCCGTCAAACGGCGTGACACCTACAACAGTTCGTAGCGCGAGGCTACGTCGGCCTGTAGAGCCGAACTGCGGACGTAGCCCCGCTACGCCGGGCGCCGTAATTGATGCCATTAGTCTTGTTAGTAATTAGCATCATAGAACAGTGACATGAACTACCAGAAACTTGGTCTCGAAAGATTTTGTAGTTATATGTATGTTTGTTTATAATATTTGTGTAGACCAACAGTTTTTTCTATTTAGCCAATAAAACTTCGTAGACTATATTTAAATCTGTTAAACAGATTATTTAACATTAACGTCGTAGATATTACTTACTCATCTGGTGCAGCGACCCAAAGTGAATCTTGGTGTCTGACACAAGAGAGCGCCAGCGTTGTCGGTCTCGCACTGCCTCTTGCCAGTCCACTGCTTGGAGCTCGTGCAGGTTGTGCTCTACGGGATCCTCCCAGCTGTATCTGAGCCGGTCGTCAGGTCCGCAGCTAATTGGAGTCCCATGAACACTTTTTATACGCTAGCGAGTGGCCCATCAAGCGAAATCTTTGGTGGAAGGCTATGTCCAGCGGTGGACGTCTAACGGTTGACGATGATGATGATGAAATATAGATAAGATGTGTAAGTAATTTTGTACAATATTGAAATGGTTTCAAGTGACAATAATTTTCATATCTAAAAAGAAATCACAGGGTATTTTCCATTAGGTCGGGGTGGCTCCGACGCGGAGCAGGAGCGGCGCTGGTAAAGAGCTTTGTAACTGGAGACGTTCGATCACAAAGAATTGAGGCTAATTGGGCACATCGAAATCATTCGATTTTGCTCTACAGGGTACAGTAATTCAGGAACCGGGTATTCACAATATCCAGACGATGTTACATTCTCCACTAACAGAATACAAACCGAACGAGACAAGGAATAATACATTGAAGTCCTAAACATACTAGATTTACTAATTCTTAGTAACTAATAATTACATATAAAAAATAAAAAGCGAGTTCTTTGTATAAACATTTACACAGCCCCTATTTTTTTTTTATTGTTTTCATTTAATGCTAAGTGATACGCCCGACCGTAACAACATGGTGTTAGAATATTATACACTACACCACTTTGTGCTCGTCGCCTGAGACAAGATGTAATGTCTCGTTAACGCAGTAATTACACTAGCTACAACGCCTTTCAGACCGGAAATACAGTAATATTGGCACTGGACTATCTGTCGGCAGAAATAGAAGTTGTGGTGGTATCTAGACGGTCTCCGGCAAGAGAGACCTACGTCCAGTCAGCTGTGAGTATATATAGGAGATATCCATATATTCATTGACCTATCACCAGATCTCGGAAACTATCACACGTAAACACACAAAATTTGGTAAAGATATTGCATATGCCGTTTAGAGGTCAGGTAGGGATGGATTTTCCAAAATTCGTTCTCCGAAGCGAGTTGCAGGGGTGTTACGACCAGCAAAGTGAGGTAAGGAACATTTCATTGTACTTATCAGACTCAGTGGAGAGGCGGTGTAAAGGGCTTGTTGGTGATCAAGATCTTGTTAGAACTAGACCTGACATTCTTGAACACAAGCGCCATGTCATCAGTCCCGCGGTTTTCCATAGGTTTACATCTTGGTGAGCGACCGATGGAATTATACGACATAATTCCTTCAACACCGGGTGACCATGAGCACGGCAATTATTCGGCCATCCTTATGTTGTGGACATCCCCAGTCTGCAAAGAAAGAAGTTTAGTTCCTCGTTCTTCATGAGAACAGCAAAAGGATGGAACGACTTGACAGCGTCATTGTTCCCGCCCAAATTGACCTGGGTGTCTTCAAGAGAAGAGTGACTAGGCTGCTAGTAGGTTCGTGCGGATTGCATCACTTAAAAACAGGTGGGATCCTGGTCAAGCGCTGACTTTGAAGATATAAAAAAATACGCTGCACTTGTCAGCGGAAGCAAATATCGAACCACATCTATATCCTTATATATTTCTTTAAACTCCTCGTACCTCTACCCTGCGACGTGCAGACTACCCCAATCACAAATGTTATTATTATGATAACGTAACGGACATAAATCACCCAAAACTACTTATTTAGGATGGGGTAGCAGAGGGTTGTGTTTAATTTAAGTATCATTACCGAAAACCTTTTAGTGCCGCTCGACCCCGCTAACTTGTTATAATTTTCGTAATAGTGAAGTTATTGTTTTTTAATTATAAATTTTAGATAATTTCATTAAGGTGGTCCTTTTACGATACAGAATAAGGGATGTTCCCACCGACCCGCATTGAGCCAGCGTAGTGGGAAATGGCCCAAATCCACCCGTATGAACCCCATAAATCGACGGCTTGTAGTACCCGGAGATGTATGCAGCGCACGACTGATCGATCTTTGCGTGAGGCCTATGTCCAGCAGTGAACATCTATCGGCCGACTAAGATAAGTAATGATTACTGCATACTGATAAACTATGTTCATCATCACCATCGTACCGCGGGAGTCACAAAGGTGAAATATAAACACTGTAGTATAGTCAAAAAGGAACAAATATTTACTAACTGACTAGTATGGAGGCAGATGCCTATTTCCGCTACTAAAGGCCATACATGTATATACGGATGCTGTATAAATATCCTAATTAACATAATACATTGATCATGTGCATCTATTCTACGACTAGCTGGTGTTTACATCCCTTAAGAAGGAGATCCATCAAACAAGATCGTGCCCGCTCCCTTCATTGTCATCCTGTATAGAAATGAGAAGTATAAAAAATAAATCTCAGCATCGTTATAACAAGGTAAAATGACAAACTATCGACACGATAACACCCCCCGTCTTCTCCCTTCATCCTCCCCCGCGACCCCCGCTACATACATCAAGTAAATTTTTATTACACGTCGGTAAACAAATAATAAATATCCACCCGAAGATTTTTGGTTTCATTGTCGGCGTTAGGCGGAGCTGGTCAACAGAAACTGTTCCTTATCGCGCGCTGGCAAGGTCCAAGTTCGAATGGGGCTGGTGGGTCAAAGCGCCAATGGTTGATCGCGAGTCGTCAGAGTGATTTAGTAACGGCTAGCCGGATGAAAAATGGGTGGGCGAGGACACAAATCATAGTCTCGCCTACGGGGCGAGCGGTGGGGCAGCGTTTTGTTAATTTACTATAAACGTCGTAATATTCACTCTCCACTTTATACTACTGTGCAGTAAGCCTTCACCACGTTTTAGCCATGAGTCTGGTGCCTCTTAATCCGCTACCCCATTAACATGCTAATTTCCGGCTACTAACATCAACAAGCCTCAAGTTACATAAAATGTATTATATTAGTAATAAGTAGCAATGTTCATTTCACGTGAACTTAATACTTAAGAATCGATTATTTTAGTGAGGTTAAAGTTAATCTAGAATTTAACTTTGATTTAACTTGAGGATGAGTAGTTTTGATATAACCTCCATCATCCTTCAAGTTAGTAATTTGTCGGTTATTTACACGGTTTTCCCTTTGAAAATGCGATGACTTTGTGAAAAACTGAAACGAGGCACCGCTTCAGCATTTCTTTAATGCCGCGGACGGATTGCGGAAGCTTTTAAGTTTGATTACAAATAACCCGCGTATACTTTATGAAAATAAGTTCTCTTGGAACTAAAATAGAGAAAATAGTTTGTTTAATATTATTAAATAATAGTTACTGTCCGTCTTTTGTAATTATAGTAAGATTCGCTGATGGAAGTGGCTACTAGGAGAGTAGGGAGACAGCACTTATCTGTGCTTCATCACAGTAAATGTTCTAAGACGGATTGTTACGTACAACAGATTAAATATTATAATTATAATCGTCAGCCGATAGAAGTCCACTGCTGGACATAGGCCTGTCCCAAAGATCCTCCACGTTTGTAGCGGTTCATATACAACATATTCACAAGAGACCTGTGGACAATGAACTCTACACCACCTCGGTACTGTGGACCCTCTTTACGGACCTCGGATAGTCACACAACGAACCCTGATCAATTTTTCCTCTAGTTCCAGCAGCTTCTCGTACCGCAGTGTGCTTGCGTTATATGTTGCCAGGGTCAAGGTCGTCTGAAGGGAAATCGTGGCTGCCCAGAGACTTAACACCCCTGGTTCCAGCGCCTTGCCAACGTCCATCGTTTGTAGCGGTTCATTTAAAGAGTTTGGGCCTTTATCTCATCACGCTGGCCCATAGCGGATTGGTGTATGAAATCTGAAAATTAGTGCTACGCTACCTATAACCCGTCCTTTTTAAAAAGGTATTGAAATAGTATGGCAATGGGCAGGACATTGCTCGAAGGACTGACAGCTGATGGCGCATCAAGGTCTCCGAAACGCGATCGCGAGCCAGAAAACACTGTTGGCAGGCCCACACTGAATAGCCCAACGATCTGGTGACGGCCGCAGGAAACAGCTGGATGCGAGCAGCATAAGATCGATCGATGTGGAGATCTTTGAGTGATGCCTATGTCCAGTGGATGTCTGTCGGCTGATGATGATGATGAACAGTATTATCTTGTGTATTTTATATAAGCTATTTATTTTACCAGCATAGCATATCGTAATAAGACAACAGATTATTCCTTTCCTGTGTATATCATATTCTGATGAAGGTAATTAAAATTTTAATATATATATGTATATATATTATGATGCTAGTTAAAAATTAATTAGTAAGTTATAATTAAGTATAGATAAGTTACAGACATTTCAGAGTAAGTTATACATACAAACAGAAATCTCTATAAACGCCTTTGAATACTACTGGGTTAACTTTAACTACAAAAATGTGTTGTAGTACATAAGTAACCCATTTCAAGGATACATCCCTTGTAAATATTTAAGTTGAAGATAATAGAAGGATATGTATGTAAACATATTAAAAAAAAACAACAAAAACCTGCTGAAGCGGTATCAGTTCCTTAATATTCGGGTAGGGACGCGATTGTGTGTTTGCTGAGAGTACGCGGGTGTTTGCACAGGACGCTGCGCACACACAACCCCCAGCCCCGCAGCCTGCCAAAGTCAACCCCCGTACGGCCCTATTGGTGTCTGATGGGGCGAGGGTATGCAAATATTGGCGCCCCCAATAATGATTTACCGAAAACACTGAAGCTGCTTAAAGATTTTAAACGAGCATTCCGTCCGTTTATGTATCATGTTCATCATCGTGATCATCGTCATCGGCCGATGGACGCCCACTGCTGGGCATAGGGCCTCTCTCAAAGACCTCATTGTTATGTATACAGTCTTCACACCCTGGATTGGTCTCTATTGCCGGATACTATCTAGGTACCAACGTAGCTCCCATTTCCAACACCAAACAGTAGTATGCCAACAGTTCTGTGTTCCGGTTTTAAATACGTTGTAACTAGTAAAATTACTGCAGTAACGAGACCTAACATGTTACGTCTCAAGCAAGGAGTACATGGTGGTGTTGTGTATGTCATCCTAAGTAGTGCCGCGTTGTAACGGCAGGCTTATCACTCACCATCAGCTGAACGTCTAGATTGTCTAGAACAAGATTTGAATTTGTTATTAACTCATATTGGGTGTAAGGGATGTAGGGGTGGTGAAACGGTCCCCGCACAACAATTCACGGTACCCAAGCCAGCCTCACCTGCTCGTGGTGCAGCCTGCTAAGTAACAAGCAAGGCTCTAGGTCTCACCATCACGCATTAGGCCAGGGTGGTGGGAAATGGCCCAAACCCCTGATATGAACCCTTACGAATGATATTGACTGTATGTGGAGATCTTTGGGGGAGGCCTATGTTCAGCAGTGGTTGTCCACCGGCTGATGATGATTATGATTAACTCGTATAATTTTTTTTTATTATAATAACTGTGGTGTTGTATAAAGATCTCAAATAGGGTGTCATTGGGGTGGTATATACCACCGAGCGAAGCTCCTTTTCGTTTGGTTCTTTGTAGTATGAAAATTTATTACCAAAGTATTTCCGGCGAAGGTGCTGCATTCTGAAGGTAACGAAGTGAGAGACGTTTGATAAAGGCGTGTTCAGTAAGTGGGGTAGTGAGGGTTGGGGAAGGGGTAGTTGATGCGCGACAACTACACATTGGTAGCTTTGTAGAAGAGATGAGAGAATATGGTGAAATTATATCTACCTCCTTATATTAATTTTGTTTGAGTTTTAAGGGGAAATTATGATCAACTACCTCATCTCTCTCACCGGAAACAGGTTAGATACCCGAGTGAATGTCTCGAGCGTCTCAGCTCACCTGATAGTAAGTGATACGTCTGCCTACAACGTGATGCTAGATAGGATATTCCACATTTCGCTTGTTACTGAGGTATAAGTGTTAAGTCACGCATACTCTACATCGCCCTTCAAACCGGAGCAGAGTAATGTTCGCACAGTACTGTTTATCGGCAGCGATAGGAGCCGCGGTGGTACCTACTTAGATGGTCACTACCATCAGTATATCGTCGTGTAAGTCAACGGGTATAGAATGTTAGTCACTTAGTATTTAACTTAAGTCTAATCTGATTTTCTTTTAGGAAAATTACTTTCCTACAAATGTTTATATTAGAGAGGCTTTCCGATGAAGTTAGACATAAGTATGCGCAGCAAATAAAGTGGAAATAATACCTCCAAAGCCGGGGGTTGTTCTCCCCGCACGACACAGCACGGCGTTAGTGTTTGCTGACGTCAGCAAAGATCACGCTGCCCGCCCGGTGCAGCGCATCCACCTCGCATAGATATGCCACTGTACACTTTATTTTCCCATCTCACCTGCTATCAGATGATCTTCAATACAAGTTTCATCAACAGCATCAAGTTTACTAGTGGTAGGTCTTTGCTGCCGGAGACTGACCGGTACATACCACCGCAGCGGCTATTGCAGCCGATAAACAGTACTGTGCAAATATTACTGTGTTCCGGGTTGAAAGGCGCTGTAGCTAGTGAAATTACTGAGGTAACTGCGGTGCATAACATCCTAACTAGCGCCACGTTGTTTTGGACGGGCGTTTCACTCACCACCAAGTGAACGTACCGCTAGTCTCTTCGCTTATTTAAATAAAAAAAAAAACTTGAAATAATTTTGTTAACAATAAAAAGAACTTTTCTTTCTAATATATATGTGTGATTAAACGACGAGACGAGCGGTAACATTACCTGAACGCTCCTCGCCTGAGACACAAGATGTCGAGTCTCCTCACCTCAATAACTTCACTAGCTACAGCGCCTTTCAAACCGGAACTCAATAGCGTCTGCGCTGTACTATTTAACGCAGTAATAGCTGCTATGGTATCTACTAGACAGGCCCCGAACAGAGACCTACCACTTCCGACTAGACAAGAAGACTTGTCCATAACAATTTGGTCACAAAGCGTTGATTAGATCATTTATTTCCATAGCGACCCCTGAAATCTAAGCGCAGTAATATTTGCAGTCTACTGTTTGGCAGTAAGTAGTGAAGTAAAATTGCAGCTCGACAACAGATTACCGTAACGATGAGATTACCGTATAACACGATCTTGGCAGTAGACAGGTTTATATCACCTCCGGGACACATCACTGAGGAAAGGCTTACAACGAAAATATGAAGCGATACGGATGCGGATGTAGTCCCACGCAGCGACCGCCGACCTTCGGCGCCGGGGGCCCGGCAAAAAGCTTCAGGAGGCTGCGAGAGACGTTTATTGTTTCCAGTGACGTTGGAGAAATATCTGCGGTGTGATTTATGAATTTAACGGCGCACCCGACGGCCGCCGAGCCGGATATTTATGTGCCTTGGACGTCGCTTTGCATCTCCCAATTGTTTCTCACGAGCGATAAAAACATATATATATATATATACATGAGAGATTTTGAGATGTGGTCATATAGACGGTGTGAGAGGTCCCAACAACTTACGGAACCCAAGCCAACCTCACCTGCTCGTGGTGCACCCTGTTAATCAATCACCGAGGCTCTGATAGGCTGATGATGATGACGATGGGATGCATATTATCCATTACCTGGACTCGGTGACCAATTTCAGTGTCCTCCAACGCATTGTCCAACAGTGTAACCTCATGCTTACGGTTAACAAACGTAAAATCTCCTACTTCGGTCATATACTCCATCATCAGGTATACAATGTGTAGTTCCTGGAATACGAAAGTGAAAAGAATAAAGTCATGGTTAAGGAATATCAGGGAATGGCCTGGTGTATCTGGGGCGTCCGAACTGTTCCGCCGAGCCAGAAACAGAAAAGGCTGTCGCCACGCTGATCGTCAGCCTTCACCAGTTAGAGAGGTATTTTAAGAAAATATAAGATTTCCACCTATGTAGACTCCAAAGAACCAAAAGATTTGAAGAATTGAAATTTGATACGAATGTACCCTTTGCCGGATATAGGTCAACTAAGAGTGGACTTTAGGAAATTCTCCAAACGATGATGCGGGGGTGTTACAGCAGCTGAACGGGCGGAGATCAGCAAAGTTCTTGGTTCAGTTCAAATCTGCCTCCATAACTACATCGCTGAGATTAAGCTGTCATCATATGAGACAGTATCCTGAACTATGGATATTTTACCATCATCGATTCCAATGATCTTGAGTTACGTTATTTAAAGTGAAAATCTCGTAGAACTAAAGAGATATATTTTGAGAACATGTCCTTGAATTGACCTTGACGGAGAATTAAACTTTGGTTTTACTTGGAACTTAGAGTAGTTTCAAGGTTACCTTCAGCTGGCAACGTTTGTGAATTTGGGTGTAAAAATTTCTGTCCAGGATAAAGTCTTCGCGTGAGCTCGTTACGACTGTTACACCACATTAGAATCGAAGCCGAAAAAAATATTGTCCCACCCTCGCAGGAGACGTTTATTGTTTCCGGTGACGCGGGAGAAATATTCGCGGCATGATTTATGTTTCCGGGCAGAGACCGCGGCCTCTCCCGTAAATTAGCAACGATTAATGGCCCAACTTCTGGAGCCGTTTGGTGCAAAAGTCCCCATTCTTTCCCCCTTCCCCCCCACTTAATGTATCACGAGAGTATCAGAATGTTTTTATTTACTAACTTCCGGCGCGTTGGGAGACGGAACTGATGTTGTAAGACCACGAGAAATTCAATGTGATGAACTTTTTGTTTCATCATCATCTGTAGAAATTACATTCGTTTATTTATCATCATTATCAGCTGATAGACGTCCACTGCTGGACACAGGCCTCCCCTAAAGATATCCACATCAATAGATCCTACACTGCCCTGATTTCGGCGCCTTGCCAACGTCTGACATAGTCAGCATGGCTTCCGGTACCGCCGGGTACTAGGGGCCGTCGTTTCTAGAGGTTCATATGGGAGGGATAGGATGTAGGCCATTTCCCACCACGCTGGCCCAATGCGAGTTAGTGGGAACTAGAGCCTCGTTTCTTATTCGCAGGCTGCACCACGAGCAAGTGCGGTTGGCTTGGGTCCCGTGGGTTATTGTGCGGGACCTTTAACACCCCCCTTTATTAACTTAACTGTTTTAAAATAGTATATTTATTAGTAAACTTTATCGACATTAAACTGAACTATGTTAATACTGACTACATGAATGTAGTCTTCAAGGTGAGAAGGTCACATTTCTGACCACATCGAAGTGTTCAGGTAAGAACTGTATAAACTTAGTTTATGTCGCTACAACGACAGTTTAAACTGAACCACGGTTATTATGTTAGTTAAAGTAAAGATGCCTTGGTGACAACCAATTGTGATCCTTGGTGAAGCAAAACAACTATCGATTGGTACGGATTGAAATAGAGCGAAAAGAGAAGTAAGGGGTTGTGCCCAACATGTCACGGAGCCAAGTCATCCTCACCTGCATGCGGTGCACCCTGCTGAATAACAAAGGCTCTGACCACCCACCAACCCGCGCTGGGCCGGCGTGGTGAGTTACAGTCGAATTCCTCTCAATGAACTCTACGTTATGGAGATCTTCAGAGGAAGCCTCTATGTCCACCAGTGGACGCCTATCAGCTTATGATGATGAATAATAACAAAAACCTTTACGAAAAGGATTTCAGGAATCAATCGCAACACTCGCTTTCCCCGCCCGAGAGATAGCTTCAGGGCGGAAATCAAATCGCGGTACAAGTACTTCCGGTCCGAGACTAGTGTTTTATGATTTTAATCAAGACGTCCGCTCCGCTGTTCCTCCTCAATGCTCGTTGCCTTCAGACACAATGTCGTCGGGTTTAATGCTGTCGTAAATTACATTTCTTTCACGAGCTGCAAAAGCTGCCGGAACAAAGTTATACAGCACGAACCTGTTAAACTAACAGCAATAACGAAAGGCTTTGTTTTCCATACTTCCTGTCTAAATGTAAGCAGCCGTAGGCCGTCATTCTAGGGGTTCATGTTGGAAGGTAAGCCTTGCCTGTCGTAGAAGGTGACTAAAAGTGTCTAGGAGTTTAGCGGGCCTTGAGCGTGGGGGCCCTTATCGCTCAACAGGATGGTGTTAGTCTCGTCCTCACCACCGAGAGGGTTTTAGTGAGTAAAAATCTCACATAACCCTGACTTCCTTCCTAGAAGCAGGGTATCTTTCGAAGATCCCCTCTCGAAACCAAAAGAAAAATAGGGAGCTCATTGAAAGGTCTTGATTGGTCTCATACTCTCCGCTGGTGACAGTCTCGGCAAGTATGGCTGCAATATCTTTTTTAATACTGTTCTTCGAAGCGTTAGCGAGACCTCCATCTGCTGGTGAGTGCCTGCCCAATGAGTGTGGATCCAGTTAAGACTTAAAATATTAAATATCATTACCCCAGTAATTACACTAAATATAACACCCTTACATACACACAGTAATGTTTGCACGGTGCTGGTTGTCGGCTGCAATAGGAACTACCTACACGGTCTGCTGTTACCGTTTCTGCTGGAACAAGGTGTAAACATCTACGTTCCGGTTTGAATGGCGTTGCACAAAGTGAAATTACAGGGGTAATTAGTGTTAGAGCGAGGAGCACTGTATAGCACTACGTGTATCATTAGTGCTGTGTTACTATGAGATGAACTTTGAACCCACATCGCTTTACATTAAAAATATATAAAAAAAATCAATGCATCAGTGGAGACAACAACACCTCGAGGTACATTTATATAGAGGCGAATGACTTCTATATCAGATGAACTAGATTTAAACTGCTGGAGTAAGAGTAATTGTGCTTTGTAATACTAACCTCCTGCCCGTCGATAAAGGTACGCGTATTTATATACCGGAAATGGAATATCCTTCAGTTGGACAAATAATTCCACTCGCAACTTTTAAACAATTCATATTATAGAGATACACTGCAACACTTGAAATAATGTAATGCCAAAGGTCCTCGCCACACTGTAGCTCACGCGTCAATAAACCTAGACTGATCAACCGTTGAACGTTCTGACGTTTGCACAGTGTTGCCAATTTATAATTAAACGAAAGTGTTACCAATGTAAAAAAAAAGGAAACAATGTATTTTATAAATTTTGCAGTAGTAATATTTAAAAGTTTTGAATATAAATCGTTTCTCGATAGACATTAAAATGAAATTTATCGCCGGGATTCGCTTGAGCCCCGCCGACTGGCGAGCTGACAAACAGTTCGCGGTTAGTTCCCGTTGGTGCGTTTTCAAATAAATTTGTTTATTTCCGTCGGGCAGCACTTTGTAAATGTCAACACTGTCATTTTTCAACATTCGAACCGCCCCTTTGAATTAAATAAGTTTTAACGCGATTGTTTTGATAGTAAATTAAATTTATACTCTACACTTACCTGACTGAACTGGTAAATGAAATTCAAATGTTTGTGAGTCGTAATGAAGGCTTTGCGCTGGCTCCTGGCCGGAGAACGCGGCCATGTCTGAGGCTTTGAGGGTTGTCAAAGGGAAAGGTCGAGAAGAAGATCCTTCTAAAATATAACAACTTTTAATATGTTTAACTAACCCCAAAGAATAGATATTTTTGAAGCTCAACCCGATTGGTATCTATATATTTAGCTTACGGGATAAAGTGGAATATATCCACGGCCTTTTTATCCTCACCCTCTCTGGAAAGATGAAATAATTCTGATATAAAAACAGCAGCTTTCTCCATTGCAGTTTTTGGTATACTGTGGCCACCAAAGCGCGGCGAATGGAACATCAGCAACTCTTTATAATGTTTTGGGATAGCCATGTCCAGCAGTAGACCTGCGCAGGCTTTAATAATAATATTGTTGAAGAGGTCTTCCTTGCTGGTCTCTTATCTATCATAAGTACTGTCATATTATTAATTTGTTCCACTTGGTCTTGTCTTTAAGCCGAATGGCTTCAAGTTTATACACAACTGGTTAAATTAACGGTTCAGCCGTTTAAATTTATTAAATATTTTATTGCTTATATTAATTAGAAATAAATAGAAAGCATTAGCTAAAGGATACGCAGGACAATTAATAATTTACAAAAGCCGTTACACCTGCTCCCTGTTCCGGGGCCCGCGTATGAGCAGCGCCGGGACAATGGATGGGGTGGCGCGGTCGTGATAAATGGAGGCTTTTCGGCTAATTAAAAACATCGGCCTGGTTGACCTTAAGGTCGCGGGAGGTTTGTTGCCCGGAAAGAATTCCGGCCCAACATTTGCGACACGGGCCCGCGAGTTGGGAACGTTTTTTTTTTAACTTGCAACTGTAGTAAATATATAAATAAAGATCTGAAATCAACAATTGTGAAAACTTTAATATCTCAAATCTGATGTAAGCCGGAAGTTATGATGAGTATATGGATCTTTCTCGAAATATTCTCATTTCAAATCCACAAAACGTTTCCTAGCAACAGCCTGCTGACTGTACAGTCACTTGGAGATTTGTGACGCGGACTCCAATTTCAACAAATCCGGGACCCTTTTTTCCCGCTTACAAAAATGCCCAACAGGTCAACAATGGACCACCTCGCCCCGAGCGCTGTGTGGAAAATGGCGTACAAAAGATCAAATTTACTGTGTACACGCAGAGGTCATCGACCCGGCTCTGTCGGGCACGTGACAGCCTGATCAGGCAGCTATTGAGACAGAATAATGAATTGCGGGTCACAAATTCCAAAAGGTTTTTGTTATCAGTCGTTCTGTCAACAGTTATAATAAAAAATCGAAGTACAGAGCAAGTTACTAAGTACAAAAATATTACGAAGGTCCGGAGAGATCCAGTTAATGGTTAACTGTATACTCCGTAATGACTTATTGAAAGCTATAGCTTCACCGGAGTCAGGGCAGAGTTCAAGGTAAAATAAAGAAAATTAAATATTAAAAAAAACGGTGATGTACACAAAGATGTGTGATCTTTATACAGATTTGCGTTGTGGCAAACAATAGCGTGATCTATTTTTTCGTAGGGCGCCATCTGTTGAGTTGTTGTTTAAAAACTGTTCTTGTTCCAAATTATATTTATTTTTAAACTTTGTAACAATGTCTGACACAAGTTTAAGTTGTGTAACATAAAGTGATTCTTACTCTGCAGTGTACAACAACGTAAGGCAGTTGTTTCGCATTGAAGTCTGTTCAGAAATCAAAGTAGACCACCGCCTGCAGCGTAGCACTTCGTAGCGAAACCTGTAGGCGCGCCGCTACGAGTTCTATCGAGACAATTGCAGTTTTGAAAATGCGAAATCTTATTTCCGCAATGGCTTCCCTGTTCAATTGTAACATCGAATAACAACGCCGATACTCGCTTACCGGAAGTAGCTCCTGTGTAACAACTGTTCAAGTTATGCAAATATCCTTTCGGTTTGCACGAACAAGTTTTTAGTCGTTAGAACATTTTCGATAAGTACTTTTAAAAACAGTTTATATCAACAGTAAATAGACCGATAACGTATCTATAATTTCCTAGTGCCTGATCACAAACTCACCTGATGTTAAGTGATGATGGGATCTGCAATGGTAAAGCGCACTAACTTAGTAACAGCCTATTCAATGTTTTCTAGAAGACACTCGCGTCGTATTCGTATGGGAACACCAACATCGGCTATTCTACTCCTTTGCTGTTCTTATAAAGAACGGGGAGCTGAGCCCGTTTCTTCGCAAACTGAGGATATCCACAGCATAAGAATGGAGCCTTGCCGTGCGTCTGACTAAAAGGGGAGGGGGAATGTCGTGTAATTAGCACACTTTCCAAGATGTATCCTCTGAAAGCACCGGGAGGCTGGCCATACAGCGCCTGTGTTTGAAACTGTCAAGCCTGGCTGTAACAAGTGCAAACAGTTTCAAAATGACATTGCCTTGAGAGCTCCTATACGTGAATCATCATCATCATCCATCCACTGCGGTCTCTAGCATCCAGTGGGTCCACCTTGTGGGAGGCCTCCCAACACAACGTCTACCGGTATGCGGCGCCACTCGAAGACCTTACTGTACTATCAGCAGTCGGTCCCTCACACTTAAGTCTAGCAATCTTTCATGCCATGTCGGTGACCGTAGTTCTTCTGCGTATCCCCTTATTTCTGGTGCGATCCCGCAGACAAACTTCGAGCATAGCCCGCTGGTTGCCTTTGATCCTTTCTATAAGGCCGGTAGTGAGGGACCACGTCTCGGTTCCGTATACGTGAATAGATCATAGAAATATTTAAAACAGTCACTATATTAAATTTCTCAAATAAATGCATACTATCCATTTTCTAATATATGCATCGCATACTAAATGAAATGATCCAGCTTAAAGTTATTCAATATGGCGTCAATCAGACCGGATATAACTTAAAAATTAATAAAACTGAAAATCGTTTTAATAATACATCGCTTTGATACCCGGGCGAGCGGAGAAAAATCTTCGCTCCTTTACGATCTGGGTCAGTGCGCCGTTACCGGAACTCATTAAACTGATTAGATTATGTTTAAAGCAAGTTTTAACTTTTATATTAACTTACTAAATACTTTATTTTACTACTATGCTATCTTTTTACCGAGGTTTACTAAGGGTTGAACGGCTGCTTGTTTTCGAAGAACTGCAGAAAGGAAGCATGATTAGATCTTGAAATTGCTTAGTGTTGAAAATTTTGTATGTGATAAAAGCTTGATTTAACTTAGAAATTGTTAATTATTTATTATTTAAAACACACACAAACCTTTACTTAACATAGTACAAGTGTATTGTGCTAAATGCAGTAAATAATTAAATAAGTAACTTGTCTACGCACCACTCGCCTAAAACGGTCAGGTCAGTCATCCCTACTAATCCTTCATACTTCCTTATATCCAGTGCATCATTTCTGTTAATATTGTGTGTGTGATCATTAAATCGTAAAGAGTTTAAATTAACTGGAACTAAATAACTTTTATATATATACGGCTAAGAATAGCGATAACATCGTTAGGGAATCAAATAAAAAAAGAGGAATTGTTCGGGGGGTAAGTTAACATTATTCGTAAAATATGTAGATTCTGCAGAAAAGTCGTTGCAACGGAATTACAAACTCGTTTGCAGAAGGGCGAGTCCTTATTGCAATAATATTCATTCAGGATGAAATCGACTTTAAAACTCCAGAAAGTCTGATGGAGAAAGAGTTACTTGAGAGGGAATCTTTTGAAGGCCAGTGTTACGCTCACGTTGCTAAATCTAAATGCCTAATAAACTGATATAGTACTCAAAATTTGTCCAAAGTTTCTACTAATGTGAGATTAGCCACTAATTAACCATTCCCTTCCTTCCTTCCACCAACCTTCCTTCGACGACTCATATGATCATTGGTTGGAGTACCGTGACACTTACCTGTCTCTTATCCACAGTTCCACAGAAATTGACAATGTTCAAAAATCATCTGAAAATTATAAAGTAGCATGGGAATTATTGGAAAACAGATTTAATGATAATCCTTTAGTTGTGTAGAACCACCTACGCATGGTACATACGGCGCGTGCGCATATGTCAGTACGTACAGCGACAGTATACCAGCCACGGTTAGACTAATTTGTGCGAAGAGTAGGTTAGCACCAATTGAACCAGTTACTACCGCGCGACTTGAGCCATGCGGTGCTTTACTTAGTGCCAAGTTATACCAAAAAATATGTAAGTTGTTAAGATAACCTAACCTAACCTAACCCTTAACAATGTATACTTTGTTCCGACTCAATTATCGTCATAAATTGATTGAAAATTTCCCCTAATTAGGGGAATTGGGGGAGGCCTATTCAAAAAATAAATTTATTAAAACCGTTCGTTCAAAACGGAATGGTGCAGATTAATGAGGTGACTGGTGAATTGGGGTGGCCACGTGATGCTGGTAAAGACAACCCGGCTGATCTTTGATCACGTGGAGTCACGCTGGATATGCTCCAACATTCGGATATTTGGTAGCACGGGCCAGGGTCTTTAACTGAAATTAAATCAAATATTAATTACAATAACAACAATGAAATGAAAACTGAATTCATTGTTTACACAATCAACTGAAACTAGTTTATCTAAATCTAATTTTGAACGCTTCTCTAGTTTCAGTCTACGCGCAGCAGCCTACTTGTTTGGATCCATTCTAAGTCCGCACCTGAGTGATGAGTCGCAGCGGAGCTTCGGCCCGCTCGCCTCTCATGAATTAAATAAAGCAACTTCAGCTTTGTTCCGCACGACACAACAAATGTCGTTTCCCGATATAATCAATGCGTTAGATAACAACTTAGAACTTAAGTATGTAACAAACATATCTAGTCTTAATCCATTCCTAGATTCTGATCGCATTGTTAGAGTAGGGGGTAGATTAGTAAACTCGGGAACTTTTTGTTATGATAAATAACATCCTATACTGTTATCTTCCTAAGCACACGTCTATTTGCTTGGTCGTTTCTATTTGAACATGATCGTCTACTCCATGCTGGTCCTCGGTTGCTTTTGGCGATTGTAATGGGTAGTCGGTGGCCACTCAAGGGTTGTGACTTAGCTAAGCAGGCAGTACATAAGAGGAAAGGCCTTATCAGTAAATATGGGTGAATTACCGATCGAAAGATTAGAGCCGGGGTATACATTTATACGTTGCGGGGATGATTACGCTGGACCTATGGCAAAGGAGGAGGTTCAAAACTCGAAAGGTGCTATATTTATTTATTTATGTTTATTTACCGTGCAGTGCGTTTAGAGTTGGTTACAAGTATCAGCTCTGAGGTGTAATTGCTGGCTTTGAAAAGGTTCTTATCTCGTCGTGGCAAGCCTGCACAGATCTTCTAAGATAACGGGAAAACATTTGTAAGCGTATCAAAGGAATTTTCAACATTTTTAACTACATGTGAAAAGGATATTTTATGTTTCGCTTCAAATGAAAACATTAAATTTTTTTTTATTCCTCCCTGTTCACCACAGTTTGGTGGTTTGTGGGAGGCAGGGGTTAAATCAGTCAAAGATCATCTTCGACGTGTAGGGAATACAAACCTTATTTATGAGGAATTGTCAACATTATTGACACAAATTGAAGCCATCTTAAACTCCAGACCCATGTAGCCTGTGTCCTCTGACCCAAACGACCTACTTCCTCTCACACCAGCTCATTTCCTGATTGGCCGACCGCTCGTCGCTCCCGCCTGTGAAGACCTCACAATTGCAAATACTTCACGTCCGATACGAGCGCATCGAGCAACTACGATAGAACTCCTGGAAACGAGCGCAGGAGTACATCGCTGAGCTCCAGACTAGGACTAAATGGCAGTACAACACCAGCACCATAGTACCCAGCACTTTGGTAATCACTAAAGATGAAAATGTGCCACCGCTCAAATGGCGTCTTGGACAAGTCATACGCACTACCACTGGAAGGGATGGACTGGCACGCATAGCTGACATTAGATCAGATAACGGAGTGATACAAAGATCGTACCCCAGGATATGTCTACTTTTTAAGGAGGAGTATGAATCATAACTCCTCTTTCTTCTTCGGTATCATCGAAAACTTAAACATAATTGATTATAAACAAGCAACAAGATTTTCTTAGGTCCTCAGATCATCAGTAGACAGACGTCCATTGCCGGACGTAGGCCCTCCCCCAAATATTTTCACATCGATGGCGTAGGGATTCACATGGGGGTGTTTGGGCCATTTTTCACTGCGCTGGCCTAATGCGGGTTGGTGGTAGCCAGAGCCTCGTTTATTTGTTAGCAGGTTGGACTACGAGCAGATGAGGTTGGCTTGGATCCCGTGGGCTGTGCAGGAACCCTTACAACCCCAAGCTGATACAATAAAACGATCAAATACTGTTTTGCAGCGTTCAGACCAACAAACTTTAAATGTTTGCTTTTGCAGTTATCTCCTTGTGCTGATACGATTCTAGATAACGATTACGTAGCATGTGGATGCTGATGGCCTAATTGTGTTAAAAACTTGGCGCAGGAAGTCCGTGGCGATGGGTATTTGGTTGGTGGTGCCGGTCGGGGCTGTCGGTTCGCGTTTCACGGGTCGCCAGCGACGCGGGTCGGCTTAATTTAATAAACAATAGCCCATCGGCTGGATTACTGCTGAACCTTTTGACGTGGCCCTTCGCGGGGGACGCGTGGTAAATTCTATTAGCGGGTCCGCCACTGGCCCCGCAATCGGTTCCTTCGTCTGTAAACACTGACCCCCACGAGTCCATTACTTTGATCCCCTCGTAAACGTGCGGCCAGTCCGTGGACACGAGGACTTCTGTTTAACATAATTAACACTTAATTAAACTCTTGTTACGGCGCTCCCTGAAGCCTATTTACGATCCAATGCTACAATCAAAATACGAAGAAACCTTTTTAATACATCCGTCCGATCATTGCTTCGTCATGCATCAGCGGGTGGACTTCCACAGCTGGACATGAACCTCCCGAAAAAGATCTCCACATCGATTAGCCCACAGTCGGCATGGCCGTCGTTTATATGGGAAGATTTGGGCCATTTCTCACCACACTGGCCCAATGCGGATCGGTGGAGACCAGAGCTGATTAGCAGGCTGCACCAGGAGCAGGTGAGGTTGACTTCGGTCCCGTGAGTTGTTGTGCGGGAATCCCTGAAAGTTAAGTAACAAAGTTAATTTGGAGTACATCCAAGCATTAGTGCGAGTTAATAAAGCTAAAAGGTTACTTTAATACTTTTGATGAAGTTGAGGTTTGATAGAAAATTACATCATACAATTTTATAAGTCTTTAGCAGGAATCGCTCATAAAATAACTTAAGTAATTCTTAATATAATAAGTATTAATTAAGTTCTTGTTTCAGCTTACCTAATCAAGTATTACATACAGACGTACTTGTACATATTTGTTACATTGATTTATATTTCTATATGTTATTTCCTACGTATGATACAACTCAATAGTGATGGGTAAAATTGGTCTTACTCATTCGCAAGACCAAGACCGAATGAACAAGACCAAGACCGAATGAACAGCACCATGACCAATACCAGTAATACCCAAGTCTTGGTCTTCTTCCTGCTTTACTCGTCACTACTATTCAAATGAGTAATCTCCTACATTATATTTGTTTATATGAGACCGAGTCTTTTTACCATAAGTATATACTTAATATTATATAGTCTTCTTGTATTCCCACTGTTGGGACTCGAAGCCTTCTATCAAAAGGAGATAGGTCTATATAAAACACAAATCAAAGTTAACTATACATAGGTAGCCCACAGTTATATGAGATTGTATTCGCACGCTGCGGTGATCGACGGCTTTTGCTGGCCCGGGGCTGAATGAGGGTGGCTTACCATTCTCCCTCCCCCTCCCCCGGTTGATCAGGTGGACGGCGTCAGATTACGGCCATCGCTGAAATTTAATAACGATCGCCCCGAGAGTATTAGCTTACCTATTTATCTATCACATCAATCTCTTATTTTTTCCTCCTTTAAATAAATTCCAAATAAATGATCAATCAAGTAATCTCACCAGCTCGTGGTGCAGCCTGCTAATAAACAAACGAGGCTCTGGCTCCCGCCAACTCGCGTTGGGCCAGTGTGGTGGGAAACGGCCCAAATCCCCCTTATGAACTCCAACATACTACGACCCTTAGTGCCCGGCGGTACCGTTGGCTATGCTGACTGTTAAAGGTCGCAGAAAGTTGGATGTGCAGGACCGATCGATGCAGAGATCTTTTGGGGGGAGACCTGTGTCCAGCGGTGGACGTCTGTCGGCTGATGATTATTAGGGGAATGCAAGAAGAAGAACTACATTGTAAGTGTATAGGATAATGTAAAACAGCGTGTACAAAATGTATCAAAATAATGGATGGAAAATGTGTATTAAAGTTATCTTCTTATTAAAGTCTCCTCCAACTCTCTCTCTTCTCCAACTAGTGAAGGTTGGTAATCATGGAAGTGATAGAGATAGATAAATGGAGAGAAGAGAATGAGAATGGAATACGAGGGTAAAATAAAGTGGAATAAAGAAACGATACGACTTGTCTTGTCGGACGTCGTCTAAGTTGGTTCCAGTAGCTCCTATTTCCGCCCACAAACAATACTGTGCAAATATCACTGCTTTCCGGTTTGAAAGGCGCTGTAGCTAGTGTAATTACTGAGGTAACGATATTTAACATCTCACTGCACTTCTTAAGTATACAAATAGTCTCTTTTTTACAACTTAAGAGGATGTGAACTGAAACTCGTTAAATAATATTAAATACGTCATCATAACTTAAGGGAGAGTTCTCAAATCGAAATTAAGTAATAATTGGCAACTTGCACTTGGCACACAACCCTGGCAAGCCTTCCACCTAAATTGTATCTTGGCACGGTTTATTACTGGTAACGTGACTATTGCTGTATTCAAGTTAGACTACATTATCGCCTATGGAAATCTATGTTACGTAATTGATTTAAACAAGTAACAATAAGTTACAAAAAACAACCCTTATTTAAATGAACTCATATACAAGTGTTCAAATTTAATACATACAATTGTATTTATGTCATTTTATTACTATATACTTTTTCAATATATATTTTAGACTTTGTACTACTGAAATAGACTTACTTTAATACTAAAGTTATCTGGTAGGGAACTTAATATAAGTTAAGCTCGCCTATAGTTAACCTTTTCCATATAATCATTAATTTATCTTTTTTTATGATTTAAAAGGGGGTGGAATAAATAAATAAAATATAATTTCTTTACTGCTTTTCATATACTGGTGGTAGGTCTCTGTTGCTACAGATCGTCTGGGTAGGTGCCACCGCAGCACCTGTTCCAGCCGACTGGCAGTGCTGTACACACGTTACCTTGATCCGGTTTGAAGGGCTCTGTAGTTTGTGTAATTACTGGGGTAACGAGATCTTATGTCCCAAGGCGACCAGCGCAATGCGGTGCAGTGTATACCATTCGAACTAGCGTCACGTTGTTATGGGCGGGCGTATCACTTACTATCAGGTGAACGTCCCGCACATCGCGTCGCGTAATGAAATAAAAAAAAATTACACCATATAGTTGCTGTCTCCTATAGAAGCTGCTTCCTGTTCTCGGGTATATCTCCATATTATTTGCTCGTGTGGTAGCCGGTGTGTTAATGTATATATTTCTATTTAACAAAACTTAAGAGATTTTTTTTTTATTTAGCCTGTGCTTGAATTGAAGTTATGAACAATATAAGGATCCATCACTAGCAGACAGACGTCCACTGCTGGACGTAGGGCTTCCCCAAAAAATCCCCACATCAATCGGTCCCGTACCGCTCGCATTACCGAGCACGAGGGGCCCTTGTTTGTAGGAGTTCATGTGGGGGGATTTGGGCCATTCCCCACCACGCTGGCCTAATGCGGGTTGGTGGGAGCCGGAGCCCCCTTGTTGTTGTCAAATCAACTCGTCTATCTCTTCTTTATAACTTTTCAAGGTAAACGATGTTCTTGAACATCATAGCTATAGTTAAGACGATATACACTGCACTACGATGCGGTTGAGACATATCTTGAGTGTTACCCCAGTAATTACAGCTACAGCGCCTTTCAATCCGGAACACAGTAATGTTTGCTCAGTACTGTTCGACGGCGGAATTAGGAGCTGGAATACTGATGTACTTCTTAGAGTGAAACTGAAATCATAGAAATCAAAATTCTCAACAGGTTTCTCTTTTTCCAGAATACACCCTCTTAAGGGTTGGAATCTCCATTTTAAATTTCCAACAGTGTCGGCTCATTTCCGACACTTCGCTTAAAAACAATACTTTGATGTTTTATTAAACTGAATATTCTACACTGGGAACACGACGTGGTCCAATCCTGGGGTGCGTCCTCATCCCTCACCTTTTTATATTCGATTGTGGCGCTTGACCTCTCCCCGGTTCCGCTTCGAGCCATTATTTCACATCTTCCCTTAAAGTGATCGTTAATACATTTAATGCTTTGTTTACACCAACCCTAAAGCATTTAAGTACAAGTTCTATCCATAAATTCTGCATAATGTTTAGATCTTTTTCAAGGTAACATAAATCATCATCATCATCAGCCGGTAGACGTCCACTGCTGGAGATGGCCCTCACCTAAAGATTCTCACACAATCGGGTAGAGATTCCTATAAAGAGATTTGGACCATTTCTTACCACGCTGGCCCAATGCGGGTTGGTGGGAGTCAGAGCCTCGTTTATTGATTAGCAGGCTGCACCACGAGCAGACGAGGTTGGCTTGGGTCCCGTAAATTGATGTGCGGGACCCATTACACCCCTCTGATATGGGGTTAGTTAAAAAGTTTATACGTGACCACTTTACTCGTCCCGCGTCTCGTTGCCATAGTAACATCACTATCTAACTAGAACACTGTAAAGTTTCCAGCTAAAGCTTTTACGATGTTGTCTTCACCTCCAGCACAACGGATGTATCAGCACTGGGAGTTTATTTGATTTAATCGTTAATTATACTTTTTTTTTTGTTTCAGACCGGAAAACACTTTCATCGCACTTCACTTCTCATCAAAGCTTTCAACCATAAGTTCAGACTGGACCTCGAACTTAACACGTAAGTGTAGTACTTTAACCGATCTACTATTTACATTGTCTATAGTAGTTTAAGTAATATATTCATCTAAATATTCTAATAGACATCTAAAGTTTAACTTATCTTTCTAGTTAAAAGCAACTTTAGGTTAACTTAGTTACGAACCTTCTAATCACTTACCAAAACATCGAAGACTATTAGCCTAAGTTTTAGTTATTTACTTGTCTATTGATATTAACTTAAAAACTCGTTGAAGTACTTAAGTTAAATAATAATTAATCTCAATTATCTTCGAATCCTACTTCGGTTTCTAACTTAACAGACATCGTCCCACTTTCCCAACTTGCTCGCTTAGAGCTGTTCCCTTTCTTTCAAAGGACTGTCTTTCAGTCTGCGAATTGTTTGTTTACATTTGGAGGGGTTGAAGAATAATTGCCACCCCCATTTGCTAGTTTCTTAATTCTACTTTAGTGTTCGTTTGTGGATTCCAGGAATTTACTGGAGTATTGAGACCTAAATTTTCATCTCTTAACACGTTCAGCGTATTAGAGATTTAAGGGATCTCCTAGGAGTCTTTCACATATTCGTGTTTCTCTCTCTCTGTGCGAGAGGCTGTCATTTCTATATTCCTGTCTCCAGCATAGACAATAGTTGAGATCAATAGTTAAATAGAAAAATTGGAGGTAGGTCAGGTCCTCTAATTGAAAATTCTTACGAGATCTAAATGGTCTCCAAGGCATTGTATGTATTCTGAAAATGGTTTCGCATCGAGCGTATTGAAGCGACAGTCGTCAGGCGGGGTGAGTGCAAACATCTCAAGCGTCGAGTATACGTCATATTCGTTTATTCGCTTTAATAAATAAGGGTCGTCTGTCATCATCATGCTTACGACAGCGTGATGATGACAGGCGCAGTGCAAAAAATTCAAATGGAACCAGTGGACACGGCGCGAAGCTCGCCGCGGGATTATGGAGCAACACGTGATCGGCTTATTTGTTGCGAGCTCGGGTCGGACAAGCGTACGGCCCGATTCTGCAGCAGGTTTAAAAAAAAACGGAATTAACATCCCCACCGGTGTATCAGGAGGAAAGGGGGTTGAGTGGGGTGTTGCCGGAGGGTGTGTATCGTGTGTGGATTTTGATTGGGCCGCGGTGTCCGCCTTTGTGCCCGCCGTGCCGCTCCACGTGCGATTCCGTTCGCGCGCCAGCTTTAATGAACCTGTCGCCGCGACAAGTTCCACAATTACGAGCGATCCTTATCTATGTCTAAGCACTGATAAAATAGCATTCCCTAAAATCTTTATTTACACAACTATCACACTACAAATACACAAACACACACACTATAACTAAAAACTAGGGTATTACTATGTCGACCTGAACTTTAATTCACTTCATTATTGTATACGGGGTGTAAGGGGTCTCGCTCAACAACTCACGAGACCCTTTTTTTAGTTTTGGGGGGGGGGGGGACGGGAATCATTGATCTTTTGATTTTTGATCTTCTGGGTGAAAGTTAATTTATGTTGAGATTTTTACCCACTAAAACCCCCTCGGCGGTCACCTTCGGCGTTTGGAGAGGTCGCGGGATCTCCGTTCGAAACACAGCCGCGTCCTCGCTAACGCTACGGTGGGATAGTACATCCCGGAGTCTGCTTTATGCAGCCCCTACCAGACTCGTGAGTACTTCAATGATCGGAGACCACGTCCAGCCATCGTCCAACCTGCATTGAGCCAGAGTGATGGGAAATGGCCCTAATCCCATCATATGACCTCTACAGTGGATTTCTTTAGAGGAGGCCTAAATCCAACTGGACATCTATAGACTGATGATGATTACTATATACTATATCGAAATAATATTATTATCCGTACACAGTTAAGTTACCACCAGTATCCGATACTTAACTGTTTACTAAATATTCCTACTGTCCCTATATGTATTATCAAGGAATACGCGCGACTGACTAATACCTGATGAAGTCGAAGACAGACCGAAATGAAAGAGCAAAGTGAGGAAAGCTGGTAGCACAGCACCCTATGAGACGAATAACTAGGAAGACAGAGAGAGAGAGAGAGAGAATGAAACTATATGAGATGTATAAAAAGATACAGATAATAAATACGTTGTTAGACCGTATTCATAGATTTACGAGTTATTATTACGTCGTATATATATATACAATGAAAATCTGTTTCCTTTGTTCCCCAGTCACGTGAAAACAAGTGAAAGTATCGAGGCGGAATGATTTGTAGATGTGATGACAGTGCTATTTATTTATTTATTGAATTTCAACCATCCTTCATCTTTCATTCCTAATCCACTTTAACAATTTCATTTCGTGTTAGTTACGCGGTTACTATAGTAACGGTTGCTACAGAAAGTCACCTGCGGCTGCGGTCGCTCTCAAGGAATGTTTCTCGAGGAGGATCTTCATCATCATCAGCCATTGCTGGACAAAGACCTCCCCTAAATATTCCCACACGAGGATCAGCCAGTCTAAAAATAAATGGACAATCCTTTTCAAGTTAACCATGAACTTAACTAAAAGTAACTTAAATAGTAAGAACGTCATCTCCATATCCGGCTGGAAGCAGTATTATAACTTGAAGTCCTCGTTAAGTTTGCCAAGAGTTTTAATTAAGGAAGATCGTTCTGATGGTCGTGAGGCAGCGTTGTGTTTTTCTTAAGGACCACGGCTTAGTTTCCGATTTAAATTTCAGGGTATATTAAGTGATAAAAAGATGAACGTCCAGCTTCTTTTTTTGAGACGAGCTGGTCCTTCACCTGATGGTGAGTGATACGCCCATCGCAACGCGGCGTTAGATGAAATGGTATTCACAGCACTAGATTGCGCTCATCGCCTTGAGACAAATTGTTAATGACATGTACTTACATTACCTAAAACGCCCTTCAAACCGGAACATGGTAATGTTTGCACACTATCATTTGGTACCTACCTAGGCGGTCCGGTTGTGATGGTAAGCAGACAAGCAAGTTTAAAAAAAATCTAAACAAATTTTATAAGTTGGTCGGGTTTCGAACCGGAGATCTCCATGTTACTGGACATGGATGTAGTAAACCTTCGTTACTCCTGACGCTAAAAGAAAATGAGGTTGTTATTTACGTCGCATCCGAGCCACCGGTTCAGCCGGTCACGTTGTGAGCTGTAGTGACGCTAATAATTTCCACGTCCGACCTCCGACATTATTTTTTTCACATCCGGCTCGTGGGGCCGCCGTAAAATATCTCACGTATCATGTAACTCGGGGCCGTCCCCTGGGTAAATGTTGCGAGGTGTTTCGTGTTGCCCCCGAGATGGCTTCGCACCTAAATTTACGTGGCCTCTCACGGAAATCTCGCTGTGTTGCTTTTTAAACTCCATTACATTACTTTGATAGGATCTCTTCCACCGCAGCTCTATTTCCGACCCCAAATTCTAGTGTGCAATCGTTGCCGGATTCCGATTTGAAGGGCGCTGTAGGTGGTGAAGTTACCGAGGCAATGGGATCTAAAATCTTCCTAAATCAATGAGCACAATATGATGCTGTGCACATTATTCTAACTAGCATCACTTGAAGTACTCTTCACGTACAGTAGTTATTCCGACCTCTGTCTCCAAGTCCAGTTCATATATACAGCATCAGGGAGACTACTGCGGTGACAATTGTCTGGAAAAATTGATTGTCGTTGGGAACACCGAATGCAGATGATCATTCGGTCGGGCACCAACCAGATGGACCAATCAGATTAAGGAACTCGACGTCTTCTAAATTCTACACAGTCGTAAGAGATGCATGAACTGGACAGGAACAGGTGGAAGCAGATCGTCCTCTAACAACCCTATCATTGACCACGATTCTCAGACGTGAGGGGTCACTCTAAAGAGATACAGCATCACATTGTGCTTGTCGCCTTGAGACATAAGATACTATATCTCGTTTCTTAGTAATTTCATTATTTACAGCGCCTTTCAAACTGGAACACAGTAGTTAAGCTCTAAAGAAAATGGGAGTAGTAGTGGTTTCTAGATGATAACATGCAATAGAGATCTACCATCAGGTAATTGTAATGTCTGCTTTGATAAGTTGCGAATGCTACTGTATCATTCTGAAGGGTTCTGTAGCCTGTAGCAGTATAGTTATATATCCTCTGTTAAAGTACATGAGCGCCGTTTGATGAAGCGCTAAATAAATTTTCACTTCGCTTTTAAAAAGCTTAATATTTTTCACAATTTTCCAATTTGGATTGATTCCAAAAAGATTTTCACCCATAAACTTCAACCGCATCGTGATATTTTTTTTTTAAAATAAATTCAATGCATTTAACGTTGTAAAATTTGCGTTGTGTATAAATTTTATTGGGGACAGAGGAACGCAAAGTTCACTACAGTAGAGTACTGCTGTAGTGAACCTTTGTAGTAAAGACAGTAACTAGTAAGTTACTGTTAAAATATTTGGTTGTATCTTTAGTTAATTCTAACAGCTTCCTGTTGCTAACCGTTTGCATTAATAGCGCACTTCCTGTTTCGATTCCGGAGCAAGTTGTAGTGTAGTTGTTCAATCGAAATGTGACAGCGATTTCTGAAGTGAAACTTGTAGAATTATATTCAGTAATATGAAACGAAAATGTGTAACGGAAAAGAGAATATACATGAATGATATTGAATGCATTTCTTTACTGGTTCCTCACGGAGACTGCTCTCCATGATGATCTTTCTAAATATATAAAGAGAGAGAGAATTTTATAATTCTTCGTGGAGCTCGAAGAAGCGACGGATGTTGGATACTTAATGAATAGCGACCCCACACCAGAGACTGTAGACCCCCACTGGGTAGACAGAGGACATAAAAAGAATTGCTGAGAGCCATTCGACCACAAGACACCTATGTCCAGCAGTGGACGTCCATCGGTTGAAATAATGACTGTTCTTCTTTTTTTTTTTCTTTTTAGTTGTTTCCTATCTCTATCCATAAAATAATTGTCAAACGATCACTATCTCTTTCCGTCTGCAACCACAATGTATTCATGTTATTCTCCCACAAATTAACTATAATACAAAGATTCGTCTACCTCATGTCAACTCAAATTCGTTTGTCTTTAGGCATTGACTATTGCCCAGTAACGTCTCTTACTAGTAGAGTAAATAGGTCAATAAATCCATTACTGCGTAAAACGGGAATGCTGCGCGGCGCGCGGTTGGCTTACCAGATCTTAGTGACTCTATTCAAATTTTCATCATCATCTCCTATGAACCGGAGTGCTTGTTAGTTGAAGGTATTTCTTTTTTTTTCAAACGTAAAGAAGACTATGGAAGTCTTAGAAATGCTCTGTAGCTGTTCAGTCAAATGCTGATATGAAGTACAACCGTGAAATCTTAAACTGTTGTCTCCGCGAAGCCTTGTGTCTTTCTTCTCTAAAATTCGCGACGGCTTTTAATGTTTATTTGATGAGTAGAGAGAAATAATCTTCACTAGCAGATTTATCTCGGATGGAGCTTTTTGTAGAGAAGTATTATAAAACTTGGCTCATTATTAACTGATTGAGAGATCGCAATTACGTTAAATATAAGTCTCTGTGGAGTGATCAAGTTCTACAGAACTCACCTGTTCGTTTCTGAGGCATGTTTTAGTGGTTGGTTAGTAGTGAGGATTTCTGCAACTAGCCCAGCTATCTATCCCCCTCATGCAGTATATCTGCCGCCATATGGGAATCAGATAATTCTTCATCTTAATCTACTTATAAATTTCTATTTAATATGAACTTCGGTATACTCAAAAAGTAGTAAACATATTTCTATTAACTATTAAAAAGTATATGATCAAAAGGATGTTTTCGACGTTTCTATGTTGCGATCCACTGCAGCACATCCGTCACGTATCCCCTCGGCCCAGGACCAAGTGCCAGGGTTTATTCACAATTTTCCCAATATCCTTTACTGTAAAACGTTTTCACCTGCCGTCGGCCGGATGTCGGCGAAATAAATAAAATCCTGTAAAAGGCTGTACGCTTTCATTTTCCCCGTTTTTTGTTGGAGGGTATGTTTATTGGATCGGGTAACGCTTTTGAAGTATCAAATCTTGTTTCGAGTACAAACTTAGTGCTAATCGCGTCAAAGCTGCGAAGTTTGTTTCGTTACGTCGCAGACGAAATTTATTAAACAGTTACCGAGTTTGTATTCCAATTGCGATTACTCTTTGAGCTTTGATAAATAATGTTTTTAGATCTAGATCATCTTCACATCAGCCCTGTAGTCTCGGACTAGTAAGGATAGAACTATGGTAAGCCCTGCCTGTCGTAAAAGAACGCGATTAAAAGATTTCGCGAGCATTGAGGGTGGTCCTTATCGCCTAACAAGCAAACCCGCGTGAGTAACACGGCAATGATGCCCAGGAAGGTCTGGCCCTTCCTCAGAGATGTGCTAACATAAAGTTTAGAGGGGCACCGATGCATTCTGCAAGAGATCGCGGGCCCTCTCCGAATGCACTGACGCTAACTACCCACGAGGTTTTAGTGAGTAACAATCTCACATAACACTAGCTTCTCCCTAGCATTTCCTTCGAAGAAAACGATCACATTTTGCATGTCTAATGACTTTACTGTTATCTACTAGATCAGTTATTGATTTTTGTCGCCGGAAACGGTCCAAACATCTACTTAAATTAATGCAGCGACTATCTAAGTGACGAATTAGTCTAAATCCCAATCTTTAACTAAATATTAATTTTTACGAGAAAACAGTAATTTCTGTAAATGTTATATATTTAAGCTTTGTTAACATCTCTTTATGAAATATTGGCGAATACTTAATCTCTTGACAGTATCCGCTTGGACCCGGAAAGTATTAAAAAATCAATATTTCATAAAAAAAATTCTCCGTTCATATGTGATAACAAACAATGGAGTTTTCGATAGGGACAGGATTGACGAGGATTTAAACTCAACTGTCAACGGACCCCAGCAGCAATTGCGTATCGAAGGACATGTACCAAAACAAATATCATTCTCTCGTATTATTTACATGGAGGTACCGAGACGCTCTCATTTCGTGGAGGGCTATTGTTTTGAATCGGCGCACCGCGCACCGCGTCCCGCGCCCGCGCCCGCGCCCGCGCTCCTGTCGCCGTGCGCACGTCAACAAAATGGCGGACGGCCGGGGAGCGGTCGCTGTGCGGACATCAACACACCCGCAAATTAATGATTCGATTCAATAAATATATACAAAACAAATGATATTCTCGTTTGAAATACGCTATAATATACATGATAGATATATTAATTATATCTTCAGTATCGCCTTTACTGTCCTCTGCCATTCATCAGTCGACAGACATCGACAGCTGTAACATAGGCCTCCCCCAAAGATCTCGACATCGATCGATCCTGCGCTGCCCGCATCCAGCTGCTCCCTGTTTTCCAGTTCGCGGTCGCCATTTCAGGATCTTGGTGCCCCATTGGCTCTTACATTAGCAATGAAAATCTATTTGTCTCAATTTTAAAGATACCTTTTAAGGTTATTTACATAGATGTCTGGTAACATGATGGTAACAGCGCCAGACCGTGCTTTGTGGAACACATTACAGGAGATCTATGTCCAGCAGTGGACGTCCATCGTTTGAAATGATAATGATGATCATCATGGTATTTTACTTAGTTGAATCCCTTTTCAGCTGCCCAGGTAGATACCTTACTACAACTAGCTAAACTACTAGTTTTTCATTAATATTAGGATGTTATTTATGTGGTTGACCTAACTCCTTATCCTGCTCCCATACGAATCCATACCCGATCGTGTGGGAATCATCGGACGAAGCCTATGTCCAGCAGTGGACATCTATCGGCTGATTATGTGATGTGATGTTATTTAAGTGCATTTAGGCAAATTGAATAAAACATTTTTCTTTCATTCTATACATTTAACCTTGGAGTAGATTGTGAGGGTGTCCATCAACACTTTTGTGTTACTAAGAATAGAACTTAAGTATAATGCCTACCTGCTACCTGCTATCCATGTAAACCAAGTAGAATTAAAGGATCAAATAACAAAGAGAAAGCCCCAGGTAACACAAATTTTCCTCTAGATTTATGATATTGTTTGAACATTCTCTTTCGACACAAAAAAATGGTCACTGTAGTCGAGGTTCTTAGTAGGTACCAATCTTACTGTGTTTCAATTTGAAGGGCGAGAGTATCTAGTTAATGAAGAACTGTTATTCAGGTCTTCTTCTCAAACTACAGTAATGACGTTAGTTGTAGCGATTAGAATGCCTCATAGCTAACAAGTAGGAAGTGCTGTGCGCGTTGGCTACACTACAGCCGATACCGAATACAAACAGCCTAAGTAAAGACAGTGGAAGGTTAGTTCCTGAAATTCGCTGTGAAGAATCACACCTTGGGGAACTGTTGCGCGGTTCCGTATGAATTTCCAAAGCAAATTTCAACTTTGCGTTATACTTTGAATAATGTATGAATGGAGCCGGCGCTGTATAATTTTAAGGGATGTATAAGTTATGTGGTATGGGGCGGCTCGTGGTCCGTTTGAACTGCTTACTGTGTTTCTATTCGGTCCCAATTTATCTGATTATCATTCCTTTGTTCTCAATTTGTTAACGAAATTTGTACATTTATTAACTGATACCCGATTGGATTGTTTGCAAAACAAATACGTGGAAACCTCACATAAGATATGATATTCATCTTCGTTATTTTAACTGATGGACATGCACTGCTGGACACAGGTCTCTAGTCTGGTCATAGGTCTAGTAAGAATAGGACCAAGGTAAACCCTGCCTGTCGTAGAAAGCGACTAAAAGAGTCTAAGAGTTTCGCGGGCCTTGAGAGTGGGGGCCTTTATCGCTCCACAAGCGAACCTGCGTGGGACAGCGTATGGCTCAACGATGGTGCCTATGAGGGTCAGGCTCCTCCTCAGGGACGTGTACAGCAAGTGTAGAGGGGCACCGGTGCGTTCTTTAAGAGATGCAGACCATCGAAGAGGTTTTAGTGAGTAAGAATCTTACATAACTCTGATTTCCCCCCAGAATCAGGGTATCTTTCGAAGATTTCCCTTCCAAAACGAAAAAAAAGGTCTCTTGTAATATGTTCAACAAAACACTGTCTTGCGCTGTTGAAATCCAGTGCCTCCCAGCGATTCTTTTTGTCATCTGTCTGGAGTATCTGCTGACCCTGCGCTTTTTGTTCACTTTAAAACCCTGGATACCATAATCATCACCATGGAATCGATATGATATATATATATATATATATATCATCGAGGTTTTCATAACAGCAACCAACGCTAAGAAAACTTCATCAGCTTTCTCCAACCACATCCACAATTGGAGAGGTCTAAGTTTAGCAGTTTTCTGATGATATCAATATGCTGGAATGATGATTATAACAAATATTATATTAGAGCACTAGTGTGTAACCTTTACTATTACTGTTAGTGTCTAAAGGTAACGGAGCAAAATGTATACATCGTGTTATTTTATGGTTGAGGAATATCAGGGACGAGACTGGCATATATTGGGGGTCCGAATTATTCCGCCGAACCAGAGAATGAAAGGTCTATACCACGCTGATCACTTACCTTCACCAATTGGAGAAGCATTTTAAGAAGTATATCATTCTAATTAGTTACATCGTCATCCGTAGTCATGTCACTTATCATAGGTCAGTGCTACTAGTGTCGTTGCTTCGGATAATTTAGGGTCAAAATTACCATATATACAAAATGGACTCGTGTCAGTATCGATGCGGTGACAGTAATGCCCGCGTTCCGATATAACGGACACGCGTATTTCAGTGTTAACACGAACGCTTGCATGAATTAATATTACTCAAACAAATCATCACGCGATTGTTGGCTCTTCGCCATTATTGATAATCGGATGCTATATTTCATTAACTTTCTCCATTTGTCTAGATTATATTTTGGGTTCGCATCCAAAATGATCAAAGACACTAAAAAGATGATTTGCAGCTAATGATGATACAAAGAATGTACCGTGATCTTGGTCTTAAAAAAAAATTTAAAAACTTCTCTTGCGTTGTATATAGTCCTCGCTAGAGCTTCATGGAGGAGGAATTTTATTATTTATCCCTAAAAATATATAAATTGAAGCATTGGCCAAAGGCAGGAATCTAAGCTACTGTTAGATAACCGTATCAATATAACTTTGGACAACAAAGACCTTATCTATATAAGTAAGACGTTTACGTAAAATACCGCGGATAATAATGTAGCGAATGCCGATCGGGTTTTTTGTTACCTTTACCTTCAGATATTCGCAAAATGTTGAGGAATTTTTCTCCGGGACCCATCAAATTCATGACCCGAAACTAATGTTGTTTTTATATACAGGACGCAGACTGCGAGCTCCCTCTACCATTACAATATCATATCAAAAAAAAATCTAAACTAAACACAGATAACTAATATTTCAGCTAAAGTAGTTACTGTGTTTAGTTTTTATATCTGAAAATTAAATTTTACTCCCACTCAGGTTTGCTTGTTGAGCGATAAGGATCCCCACTCTCAAGGCCCGCGAAACTCCTAGACTCTTTTAGTCGCCATTTACGACAAGCTGGACTTACCTCAGTCCTATTCTAACTAGCCCTAGACCACAGGGCCGGCGATGGTACCTACCAAGACGGTCTCTTTATAAATGATGTAGTTTACACTTAATTTGCTATTTACGAAACACAGTAGCAATTTTCATTAGCTAAGCCTCGTTTCAATAATTGAAAACAATTTCAGCTACTAACATCCCCTTCACATATGAAATAGTTTTCAATTAATTAATATCGAAACTGGAACATTCGGGAACATTAATATAATAGCGCCTGTGTCAAATTGTTTTAATGGACTCGTTGGAAACGTTGTGTGCTCGTTTTGATTGCGTTTGTGATTTTTGTTTTAAATAAATATAGCTTATTTGACAACGTTAATTATATTAACGTTTGGAAGCGTCATTTAGGATGTACATACGGAACCAGATTTAATTCATCGCTTTTAAATAAGATAATAAATCTCTCGTTATCACAGTTAAAATTAGTAGCGACCCTCAAGCTCCGCGGTATCCCACTACTGCTTAGCAGCTAAAAGTGATGATGACGATCTGCGAATAATTATTCAATAATTTTAGAAAAAAATATATTATTAAATTCAGACCGTACAGAATCATGATCATCATCATCAGCTGATAGAAATTCACAACTGGGCATAAGCTTCCTCTAAAGATCGGGTTGCGTTGTCAACTCGGTGCGCTAACTCTACGTCTATCGGAAGTTGGCTGTTAGGTCATCAGATTTCAAGACGTACAAAAATTATAAGCATGTAAAAGATGCGTAATGCTTGGAGGAGCGGAAATGGATAATACAGCAATAGCTTCCGGCTTTTAAATCACGACGAGCCCATTCCGCACAGCACATTAGAGCGTGTAGTCGTTGCCCAATGCAGCGCCACACCGCGCGCCACCGAATCGAAAAATACAATTGAATTATATCTCTTTTATAGCTTTCAACCGCTAACTGCCCCCCCTTAAATGTAAATACCTCCATTAATTTAATTTTCCACTTGTGCATGGATGAAATCGGACGTAGCGATCGCGCGACACGCGATACCGTCAATTTTATCGTCGGAAATTTACATAATTGCGGCAATTGTTTCTTTATTAGCAATTTTTGTTCATTTACAACGTTTGGGGGTGTAAAACGGCTGCCGGAAGTTGAGTTATTGCGTACAAGCACAAGATGGCATAACGCGATTTTGGAACTCATATTTCAACCTCCATTACAAAAATATGTATTCATAGTAAATTTAGTTACGTGTATGACCTCAGTACATGAAAAAGCTTCCTAAACAGCCCGAACACTCTTACAGAGGTAAATTTACTATATCGAGGTAGCAGATTCTAAGATCGGTTCAAAACCAAACGCACAATCAAATTCCACAACAGGTGGTCCCAAAACTGAACCAGAGAACTCCATTTTACTACTGCACTCAAAACTTACTAAACTACTAATACTTTTATAATAAACACTAATATTTTCACACTATTGTTTGTCAGTAGAAATATACATCGCAGTAGCATCACCTATACAGCTAAGGTCACCTGGTTTAAGAGTATAAAGTATAATCTTTTCGTAATACACTCTTCTTCTGAATATTTATCCTCACTATAACTCTCTCAAGTTCTCCTACGGCTGCATAAGATCCCTCGTCTACCGTCTAGATATCAACAAAATTCTGAATTAAAAGTATTAATAAACAATTAATTAAAACTTTCATTCGTCCATTTATTATCCTAAAGCAAAGTCCACAAGACTTGCGAATATGAGGCACAATAATCTAGTAATGGCTTATTAAAACTTTTTCCCTTGTTTACAATTGACCTACAAAATGCAACCAGCACCGCGGGCCCCACGTTGTGACCGCCCGTCCTGCTCGCTCCCGCAGCGGCCACCCATTCACCGTCACTTGCTCCATCGCCCGCCGTCGGAGGAGTTCTGAAGTTGACCCTTAAGTTTTAATTGCAATTACAATGGACTAGAAGCAATATCCAGCCTGCGCAATACGCGTACCATATACTTATAATTGAGATCACTTTACTGTTATTGTAGAAAATCTATTTTATTGGAGTGTTTTGTCATGTTTACTATTTTTATATCTAGTAATACTTTTGATAAAACACTACCGTAGCTCTTTTTCTGATCATCAAAACATGGCCGTGCTTCTTTCTACTTTACTCAGTGACAGGAATGCAATTAATTTTTTTGAAGCATCAAAGGCCTTGCCTAAAAAATTTTAATAATCTTATCGTTAGAGGAGGTTACTTGTGATTACCACCATCAGCCATGTTATGAAAGCAACCATGTTACAAATGAAGTCAGTAACGTTAAACAATTAATAATTTCATAGGAAGATCGTTGGTGATGTCAATGCTAAAAGTAGCAATAAATTAAGAAATAACAAAGTGACATTAATTCTAAACAACAACAAAAAGTCTGATTAAGCCCTGGAGCGTATTTCGTTTCAACAATTAAGTATAAATAAAGCTAAATTTAATTAATTACGGTACGGCAAAGGTCGCGAGCGGCCCTGAAAGAAATACGATCGTTATGAAATATAAAGGTAAATTGTAACCATAGCCAAAATGTATTAAGACGGATGGTCCATTCCAGGCCCCGGGGGACAGCCGACGCCTCGTGTAATTTCTTATTACAGGTATTACAAGAAATAGGTTATTTACCCGGTAGGTAGAAAAGCCCTGGAACGGGTGTACCGTATGTATATTATCTGGAGCAATTCCGTTGAAAGGTTCAGAAATAATATTTGGGAATATTGTGCGGTAGAAAGTGGAATTAGTAAAATTTTGCACAAAAATTATCCAAATATCGAAGCTTTTAGTAGATATTATTTTATGTTCCTCAAAGAAATCGACTTCTACTTAATAAGTACTGGATATATTTGTTTTGCTACGATATAGTTAGTGTAACTCTGGTAGAAAGGTGAGAATATCGCAATTTCTGTCTCTACCCTACGAGCATAAAAAAGCGAACAGGAAGATAACAGTAATGTATCCGTTATACCAATGATAGAAATAAAACATACAATAGCCGATCTTATTGACCAAAAAGTAATAGCAGTAGCGCTTCCTGACAATCTACTGAAAAAAACGTTGTAATGAATAAGCAAAGAAAATATACTGGAGGGTGTAAAGCATTCAGATCCAAGCCAACCTCACCTGCTTGTGGTGCACCCCACTAATCAACAAACAAGGCTCTGACTTCCATCAAGCCGCATTAGGACAGCGTGGTGAGACATAGCCAAATCCCCCTACTTGAACTCCATAGAAACGATTGAAAGTCGCAGGAAGCCATTGGATGCGTGCAGCTCAAAATCGATCAATATGGACATTTTTAGAGGAGACATGTCCAGCAGTGGACATTTATTAGTTGATGATGAAAGAAAAGATGCGGTGCACCAAATAATTTAAAAAATAAAGCATTCGATGAATGAAAATGTAGATTTATAGGTAAAGAGTTCCATAAGGGAACCGCCGTAATACAAAAGTGGTTATGGAAGAAGGAAAACGGACGCACGTAGAAGAGAAGGATAAATTGTCGGATGAAGATTACAGCTTTAGAAGTCGGCAATAATTTAAATTGAATAACAATTTGAGAAATACAGCAGTACGTTTTTGTGTGACCTTTGCCGGCGTCGCCGCTATGATTATGTTTCATTTTAAGGTCGCAACGAGGGCCGAGGTGGGGTACACTTTTGTAAATCAAGTACGGCGCTTTTATGTTATAAAACTGGAGGAGCTGGGACGCGGAGGGTGACGGGTGAGGGTTTGCAGTGAAATTTTCGCCCGAACCGAATCGGAATACAAAAAGCCGTTGCCGTGGTAAAAAGCTCTCGACCCACATACGTCTGCCCGTACGCGCCCAAGTTCGCAGCAAGTGTGCACATAAAAAATGCACGAGCAACCTTCACAAGACAATGGCGGCCGGGGACCTTCCGCCGTACCTAACTAGAAACAGCAAATTAGTTGCTCTGCGCGCGAGCACAATGCCTCGTCCTTAATGGCTTTCGTTTTTTGCTAAAAACTCACACATATTTATATACACGTATATTATATCATAAGGCTTCAAATCGCACGGAGAGCAATGGAAAGGGAGATCCGCAGGAGAACTAAGGTCACGTAGGCCAAAAGATTGCTAGCCTCAAGTGGCAATGGGCAGGACAAGCCGCTTGACGGACTGACAGCCGATGGAGCATTAAGGTCTCTCAAATGGTGACCGCTAAGACGTAGTGTTGGCAGGCCCCGCACCAGGTGGTCAGACGATCTGATGAAGGTTGCGAGAAGCACCTGGATGCGGGCAGCACAGAATCGATCATTGTGGAGATCTTTGGGGGAAGCCTATGTCCAGCAGTAGATGTTTGTCGGCTGATAATGATGGTGATGATATTATATTATCAATTCGTTAGTAATCATTTTTTAACTTTGTGTAAATGTTTCAAGTTTATACTCTTTAAGAATATTCTTTTAAAAATATCACAGAGAATTTCTCGAAGTCTCTACAACATCTTACTCTCCTAATCTAAATGAAAGTAAAAAAAAAATATTTTGTGTATTTCTCTTTAATACTACAAAGTAATGAGACGAATATTCACCTGATGTTAGTTAGGATGATGCAGCACAATTATTGGTAAGTATCCGTTGACACAAAACGTCTAGGTAGGTACCACTGCAGCTCCTTTGTCCACCGTCAATCAGTACTATGCAAATATTACTGTGCTCCGGTTTTAAAGGCGCTATAGCTAGTGACATTGTTTGTGTAAGGAGACAACAGCTTGTCTTAAAGCTACAAGCGCTGTGGTGTGGTGTATATTCATATAACTATCGTTACGTTGTTATGACATGTCCCACTCAAGTAAACCACTCGTTTGCCGGACCACTTCATGTGAACAAAATGGAAAAAATTACTACGTTTATTACCTCAGTAATTTCACTAGTTACTAAGCCTTTCAAACTGGAAAACTAGTATTTCTATACTACTTACTGAATACATTACAGTTCATTCCCATTTTAAATTAGTCATCTAATTTATCTACTACGTTTTTGATTTAACGAAATATTAATTAGATATATTTATTGTAAATATCCTCATCATCATTATCATTATCAGCTCTTGTTTATCCACAATGTCTTCCCCAATGTCTTCCACCAAATGCGATCCTCAGCTTCTCGCATCCACCCACTTCGGACCGCTCTGATGATGTCGTCAGTCTATTTAGAACAAGGGCGAAGAAAATATCCTATAGAAATTTATTTTATATACAACTAAGTGATGAGACGAGCAAGACGTTCACCTGATGGTAAGTGACGAGACGCTAAATAGATTGATGTTTCCACCAGATTGCGCTCAACGCCTGAGACATAAGATATTGAATATCGTTACACCAGTAATTACACTAGCTAAATCATTCTTCAAACCGGAACACAGTAATATTTCTACAGTACCGACGCCGCATCAGAGACCTATAACCAGTAAAAACTATCTGAATGTAGTAGTAATGAATATTTTAAAATACATTAGTTTAGTTGTTAACGCGTGGTTGCAGGCCGACGCCGCCATTTTGAATGAGCCGTCACGAGTACCTGTTACGTCAGATTTAATTAGATCGGAATCGATACCGCGGCTCCACCCGGCCCGGCGCCCGCTTTATACTCGATATCATTCCGATTATAATTATTTTGAGGTTATTACAAAACGTTTCCCCTCCTCTATACACTATAATTGTCTCTCATGTTTATCTTACGGTTTATATAATTCCGATTCATTTTTCTCTCTTGTAAATGATTTTATTTCGGTTTAAAAAAGGGTAATCAGTTTAATGAGAGAGGAGGATACGAATGATGTTATTGCAGTATCTGTTAAACTTCTTGATAAAGAAATCGATTTAATAATTACTTCGTTAATACATAGATCGAGAGGAAGCTACGACAATATAGTATAAACCACACTAAAGTTAAATAGGACTACAAATGGTAAATTTTCAAAAGGTTTTATGTAAAAACCGTAAACCTTTAACTATAATATCCGGTCAACATTTCTTTCAAATATTACGACAATAAATTCTGTTACTGTTTCTCTTCACTATCATGTTAATTCCATTATATGGCGCAGTGATTTATCGTTTAAAATGTACCGTACCAATCATCCTTTGTACCGAATCTATTGCTCTACCCCCCATTGTCCGATACTACATTTATGCTCCACACCCACCCCCACCCCCACTCCCACTCCCACCACACACATCGATAAGCTTTAAACCTCACCGACTGTTTAATTCTAATTCAATTCATTGTTCAAATGTTCGCTTGTATTTTACATACATCAAAAGGTATAGATATAGCTTTATTATCCGATTAGATATTTAAAATAAAATAATTACTTGATATAATAATATTTAATAGTAGAAATTTAATGATGTGATAGGTTTTCTATATTTTGGGCTTGACTCTCACCGTCATCCAAACATCCACGAAAAGGCTTACACATCTTCCTGCAATCTTAACTGTCCCCATATTAGGCATACAACATATCCTTTATAGCAAATCCGAAGTAAAACAGTAGGAATTATGTTAATAGTAATGATGATGATGATTGGGTATCTTGTCGGAAGTCTTCCAGTTGCCTCCTATGGACCATTTGTTTGAGCCGATATTCAGGTCTTCAAGTCGTTGTAAATAATTAAACTATTAGCAGTTTAATATCATAAATAACTGTTTGACTTTAATGTTCAATTTATCCTTTTTAGTTCTAAAGTTATTAGATATATATATCCTTTTTGTAAGTATATATATATTTGTATAAATATTTTTTTTTAATATATTCAAATACTCTGACTATTTCTGGGCTCGGTTACACATTGTCCCACGGACGTAGTTAAATAAAGGAGTAGCGTCAGTCCGTAGCATAAAATAATTATAAAAAAAAATCCTCGCAAACGTTGAGCCTTCAGAAAGAACACGTTGCCTATTAAGTTGTAAGTTGGGCGCCAAACGCAATTATGTAAAGCTCGCTTGAGAAGGCTCCGCGCTCTTATCCAATTTGCCGAGGAAATTCACCGCATCCCTTTATAAACCCCGTGTGAACCCGAAATCCTAATATTATTTTAATGATGCAGTTATTTTAGGTTTCTACATTGACAAATAATATTTATCATTTAACTGATTAGGGTATTAGCAAAACTAGACTTTAGTGTCATCAATTAGGTACGTTGCTTACAGCTTCAATCCAATTCACACTCGGTGATTGTCAATGTTATGAATTGGACTTGATTATCTCCTTGTCAGAGAATGTATCTTATCCCAATAGTGGGGAAAAATATAAAGAGTTAATTATGCACTTTAAAGTATTAGAAACTAGCATAGAAAATCCCAAACTAGATGTAACGTCTTTCCTATACCAACAAGTTAACATCAAGGATAGAATACGTCTGTTCTAATATATTATCTAATCCATTTGATGAGGAATGCATGGGTTACTGTATAATAAAATTTATTAGTGATTCCTCCTCTTCAAATCATATTCCTGAGGGTGGTGACCATCACCATCTATCACTTCTCTCCTATCAAGTCTTCTACCTCCGTCTACTTGGAGAATAGCAGACACTGGAGTTGAGGTGTAATGGATTAAAGATAATGATTTTAATGCCCAGCTGTGGACGTCCATTGTCGGAGATGATGATGATGAATGATTTTAAAGGATGACAAAAAAAAATTAAATAAAACAAATCAACAATCGTAAATACATAGTGTTTCACATTTCGTTATATAAATGAAAACGCCCCGTACATCCGCCGGACGAGATTTATAGTTGTCTCATGCATACAGATGTCACAGACAGAAACATGTTTGATCTAGGATACATAATTCAGGAGGCACGTGTAGGCTATATTATAAACGTGGCCTTTCCGGTTCCGGTTGTGACAGTGTTGACTAAAGTTATTTAGAAATGTGTTAACTAATATTAGCAAAAAATATTTATACTTAGTTGATGCAATAAAGTTACAAAATACTGTTGCTGTGGGCAACGGGAGGCAGATTTGACTGGAGATATTTTGGAGAGGAATATGTCCAGCAGTGGGCTTCTATCGGCTGATGATGATACTGATGCTTCTATAATGTTTGTTAATGTAGGATGCTGCCTATCGTTCGATTGATTGATTTAATTGAGTTGAAAGGATGTGGAGTTCGGGGTCCGGAAGTCTAAAGTCTTAATTAGGAATAGTACTAATGATTAGGTCGTAAAACTAATTCTGATAACAAGCAAATTGCGGTTGTTATTATTATTAACTAGTAAACTTTACTTACAGTCTTAGAATGCTATTTAGTGGAGTTAAGAATTATCTCTGTTCTAATGAACAACTGTGACCAGTAAAGTTCTAGAGCTATATATCTCGTCACTGTCTAGATGAATCCAGATAGTGAGATAACTCTAAAAAAATTTAGTAATAGTAACTTTCAAGATACAGAATTTAATCTTTACCAAAAAAAAATTATTTTAGGGGTAATAGTTTCTTTTCAAAAATGTAGCTAATATTTCCGCTTGCTTACGTTATTTTTAGCTTTTACCTGTGGTAGATTTTTATTACCGGAGACTAGTCTAGGTCCCACACTAAACTTATTTCTGCTTCCAAACAATGTATTAATATTCCAGTTTGAAGGTAGTAGGTAGTGAAGTTGGCGAGGTAACAGGACTTAACATCCGCCTCAAGTCGACGACTAGAAAACTGTGTTTACCATCCTAATAAGCGTCACATTTTTTATGGAATAAATGTCCTGCTGGTGTTGTGCTTCGTGAATAAAAAGAACCTTTAACACCGGAAGCGGATAATGTTTAACATATATAACAGCAGTGCACGTAGGTTCCGTCCGTAACGCCAGTCATCTGTTGTACGGATTACTGTAACAATGTTAAACTATCCAACGCCAGCGTCCAGGTTATGGATTGACGGGGAAACAATGGTGTATATGTAACCGTTATTATCGATTAACCGGTATGAATGGCTAGTTAATAATAGCATGTTATTGAAAGCTAAGCGCCTTTGTAATCTGTTGTTTAACTATATATAAAAATGAGCACTGAATAAGCGCTTTGCTCTTTCAAACTTTACAGCTATAGTAATAATACTTCAATAACGTATACAAACTGCAGTATGTTAACATTACTGCATTCCGGTTGAAAAGGCACTAGCTATTGAAGCTAGAGGGTATCATGATTTATCGCTTTGTCTTAGGCATATATCAGAAGAAGAAGATACGTCTTTTTCTGGATAACATAAAACGATAACTATTATTACTTACACTATATCTGCAGCGATTTGATATAACTTAATCGTTTGATTACTTGAATTGAACTTCAAATTTTAGGATATACTTTCAGTGCTTTTATTGCTTATATAGATTTCACTATAATCGTTATCATCGGTTGGACAGCCACTGAACAAAGGTACTACAGGTTAAAAGTACATCTATCTTTTAACCGTAAGTAAACAAACAAAAAAAGTAATAAACAAAGACAGAAATTCAAAATTGGTAGCAATAGTCCGAGGTGGTCTATATTCAGCAGTGGACAGTAATAACGGTAATGATGATAATAATGATTAGAAATCTGTTGCAAAAATCTAGTAACAAAAGATAAAAGTAAAAGTGACCCTTTCTTAAAAACCTACAAAATTTAACATAAAAGCATTCTTGGATCCAAATATAATATACGGTCACTACGGATATCCCATATATCACATAAAAGTTTTCAATTTTAAGCTTTAAGCTTATTTAATACTTTTGCTTCTCACAATTTTCAATTTTATATGTTTTTCACGGTTTATTCAATATTCTCGGTACACGTTTAAACCTGGCGATAACTAATACCCGGAGATAATTTATGCGCATATTTATATCGTTTACGCATATATTTATGCGGAGTCGGCATTGTTCAATCCCTATATAATATTTATTCATGTACACTTTGCTTTAAAACAAGATTGTACTTAAACAAAAACCCTGTTCGTACAGGCAGAAAGCTTTTTGATGATATGACATCTAATAACTCCAAAAAAGTAGTCCACAAATTCTTTAGATATTTAAACAAGGATATACAGATAATTATTCCTAATTTTTTTGGTCTCACATTTCTTAAACGTAAACAATAACTAACGAACAGCAGTAATTTAGCCGAGGGCAACAAGATCCCTTTCTAAATTCCCAAAAATAATACAGCAGAGCAAAATTTCTCGAAATAGAGCTCCTGGTTGATAGCAAATTAAATAATCTTGCCGATAAAGGAGAGAACTTGAATACTATAAGATAAAGGAGGTCGCTGAAGACCGGAATAGTTTTCTTAATCTGGTTGACAAAATACAGCTTTAAAAAGGTACTTCATGATGACGATGATAAACTAATATGCCTTGATCATATTAAATTAATTCTAGCAAGCAATATACTCAGCGAAATGAAATTACTGATTAATGATATTTATTAGCTATAACGGTAAAATTTAAGTAGTGAACCAATAAATAATTATATAAATTTTCACTATTAATAAAGAAATTAAATTTTATATTAATCGATAGGATTAAACGTTGATAAATTGGCTACTATTTCGGAGACCGCGAAATCTCATGAGCGTGCACATTACTATCCACATGTCAACGACTGCGGCCGCAGCCCGGCCAGCATGGAATATAACAACGGTCCTATTTAACGTTACCTTAATATGGTCATCATCGTTTCCATTGTTGATGAATGTATCACAAGAATCATTATTCAGAGTATTATGAGTAACTTCATCATCATCACATTTATTCGTGACAGATACCATTGCAGCTCCAGTTCTCATTATATAAAGTAAAATGTTTAACGTATTATTTAAAAATTTCTTTAACATGATCAGAAGCAAGAAATGTATGTATTTCCAAAATTTTATATATTCCTTTAAAAAACTCGATCATGATTTACAGAATTTTAAAAAACACTTCTCGCCAGACTATTTGTTTCAATCAACTCTATCCAAAATTTTTAGGTACCGACGCATGTCCGCATTCAAACTATTTACAGTTGATTCACTATCGCACTCAAATTTATATTTTATTTATATGTTGAACACTTCTGGAAAAGTTGAAAGACACATTTGAAAATGGAAAAGAGTTTTCGGAGGTGATCTTGAGAAAATTGCGCCACGCCCTGAATCGGGCAGTAAATCAAAGCCGACATGGCCACTTTGGTATGTGAGGCAACGTTTATCACCGGCAAGATAATTCCAACTATTTGTTCATCTATCTAGAGTCCGTCTTTTAGTGTATAACCTTGTAAATCAAGAATATTTATAAAACTTTTATTATTAACCTAGCTGCTACCACCACATTGTCTTCAGAATTTTGAAACGTACAACGTGAGGAATTTTTCCAAAACTCCTTTTCCGTTACGACAGTTCGCTTATGGAACTCTTTACCGAACCATATTCGCACCTCCAAATCCGTATTTTCTTTTTCTTACAAAAGATGCTTAGCTAAAATCATAACATTTAAATTCTAAACTCTTCTAATTGTGCCATTGCTTGCTTCTGTCATCAATTGCTTTAGTTTCTAATTATTTAGTATACCACTATCCTTTTTCTGCTATAAGAGTCTTCTATTCCAATTGGTTGTCTGGGAGAAATTGCTTTCTGAACAATAAAACCGCTTATTGTACATTTATGTTTATATGTAACGTATCCCTAACTTGTAATTAATGTACTAAAGGATAAATAACTAACCGCGAATGGTACTAAAATATTAGCATTGTTAAAATGAATAGTTAAAAAATCAGCCTCCAGTAAGGTAAATCTTTTACATATTAGATGAAATAACTACGCTATAAAAAAGCAAAGCTTTAAACATTACTCATAGCTGCAAAATGCGCAAACAGAAAATAAAAAGAATTAAAGAAAATCCAAACAAAAATAATACATGCAAACTCGCAGCCGTACATTTCTCGAGTACACGGCAAACACGGCGAGAATGCTAGACGCCGGCATTTTTAATAGGACCATAAGTTTCAAGATTCAGAGGATAGTCTTTCCTACTGTCATCATTTCAACATATCCACTAACAAGAACCTTGCCAGGAAGAGGAAATCTCCCAAATCCACGACGACATGGGAGTATTCTGAGAACAATACTTTGGTTTTGCTCATTGAGAAAACAGTTGTCTTTTCCTTAGTAATTATTTTTCTTTTACTTCTCTTTTGCAACAGGATGAAGCGTGTAGCGATCATAGTGTAGTAAAGAGGTTCTATACTTTATTTCTATAAAATAGTAAATAATCGGTTTCGATTTTTAAATATACACTAAATTAAAGTAGATCTGTCATGAAATGGAATAATGAAATAACTGACGTTTTGTACGCAGATTCTTACTGATTGATTGTTACCTTTGTTGCGATAACGATTTACCGTATAACATAAAGCAAAATTTCATCTTTATTTCTCATATTGATTTCTATAAATAACTTAGTTTGACATCGTCGCCCCACTGACCGACAAAGCGTATACTTGAAGGTGAAGGTACGTTCAAATAGCGATTTTTGGGAAAAGGCGATGTCTAGAGCTGTCCTTAAACTCTGATGAATATAATAAATAAAAAAATCTTTAGAATCTCCCAAGAATAACAAAGATGTCTTAAACAATATGAACAGTTAAATTATATAGATAAATATGGTTCAGCATTTGGAAGTAGAGCAGATATCGATAAAAGTTTTCAAATATAGTGATCCGCTTTATCATTTCAGCCTATCGCCGTCCACTACTGAATCTTCCAGCAGTACCAGTATGATACTATATATGCTTTTAACGATTTCCTGCGATATTCCACAGTTCATCAATCTACCAGAAGGTTCTTTCTTACCACATCCATAAATAATAGTGACTCTAATAATGTCGCGTTCACGAGCGTGTTTTAATGAATAATATATCTCAGTATCGTTGGTCGCGTGCAGGGCGCTCCAGTCCGGAGACCTCGCGTACCGTTGTCTTTGTTAATGCGCCTTGTGAAATGAAACGCTGCGCTTAAAGTTCCAAACACCTGCGTTTATGTTACGGGCTACTAAAACTTAGACCATTTATACAAGAATGTGTACATTTTCCTCTCAGTTATATTTTAAAACTCTTTCATTACCAAGATTGACATATTTATTTCAACGTGCATCAATTCAAGTCTTGGCTCAATTAATTATCCTGTTTCCAACAAAAATAATTTGATATCCATTTCTATTTTCTATCTTTAACAAGCAAACAGTTCAACTGGCGCCGAGTAAATTTTATGATTTTTTGATGAATTCAAATTCTAAGCGCCCTATAACACAATAACACTTGCCTAGATGAGATACAAATTTCTGTTTTGTATCCTAAGTATACGTTTTGTAGTGACATATCTAGCTGAAGCACTACTATGTAATTGCAAAACGTATTTTTTTTATATTAGGCCAATAGGGAACTCAGGGTGAAAATAATATTTCGTTGTGCATTACAGTTTCCGGTGTTTGTTATTTTGTGCGGTGACTATCGTAATAGGTACAAAGCGTTGCAGATTTTCTTTATATAGCAGAATATAATGATAATAACGATGTTTATAATAAAATTTACTTAATAACTCGTGTAGAGGATAAGATAACAATCCGTAAGTGCGTGCGCAATGATTTGGTTACAAATGTAATGGCACATCCAATAGCTGATATTGGAGGCAATACGGCCGTTTGTGTTGACTCGAGCTGACGCCACAGTTGCCGGTCTGCGGTTTCATTATTGAGCATCCCAACGGCCGCCTGTTTTCGTCCAATATAAATTAGTGATATCAAAAAGCTAACATTCAAATGAAAATTAATTGAATGTATTCAAATACGACAAAACACATTTTCTTGACAAAATTTTGATACGCACTACTTCTGATACGGGCATCAAAGTTGGAGGATAGGGTCTGATAATCTATTGAACAATAAGACTGTTAAGTCTACAGTAGCAGTAGACTATCTCAAACCTTTTTTAGATCCACACTTCATAAAATAAACGTTTATTGATCATTTCGCTACTTTAATTGGAACGGTATTATCACATATAAATCTATTTATCTCATACTTAATGATAGGATCATAGTTTCTTCAAAAAGTTATTTAAACATTCATCATCTAACTGTATTCTACATTTTCGCTATATCGATTTAAAAGATATAAATCGTAATTCAAATTATCCTCTTTAGATAATCCCCAAATATTTTTGATTTGCATTTCATATATTTTTTTTAATTTATTAACCTCTAAGGCAAAAATAAATTATTATAATTTTAATAGAACAGAATCTATTTTTACAAAAATTATTGCGATTGAATCTAGTTCGAGATGATTCGAGAGCGATGTACCGTAAGCCAGAAATCTGGCGAGTTTAAAATAAACAGTGAGTTTTCGCTAATAGTTAATTGATTTTGCATAAGAAAAAAAATAGTTCTCTATAAAATATACATAACCGTTAAACGAGCAAATAATTCATTGTCGTATTGTACTTCGAGGCGATACTGCGAATTATCTATATGCGATATGAGCAATATAGCACTGACTTGTAATTTTGGACTTGCTAAAGGCTTGTTTCATTTGGACTTTTGTTGGCCAAAAATAAACGTTTTCATCTCGAAATATCGTTTCATACAACCAAATCACCAAACCACATACACATGCATTAATTCGCATACAGTTACACTAATTTAAAATTAACATTACCTCTGTCTTCGGTGGACGGTTAAATAATAGCGGCAAAACATTTTCGTGCGTATCCTTACACTTTACAACAGATTGCGTCTCACGCATCGGGACACATTCATCCAATAATACCATCCCGTGAACTCAGCCACGCAACGGTTCAGCGTTTGCTGTCGTAACATATTACATTTTCCATCTACCCTCTGCCTCACGCTTCATCTATCTTCGCAGTCGCAACATAAAGGTATAAGGCAATGACATCTCTACCGGTACTAATACTTTTATATTTGAACCTAACATTCCTTTAACGCGAAAGTTGCTAGTTCAATTTTAGGTTCATCTAATGCAATTTGGTCGGTTGAAATTTTTTAGACCTACTGAACTAGTACTATGTCATAGAAATTAGCTATATTTTAACAATAATACATTCTTAAGAGAACTAGGACGTTCTCAACAGTAACGCCGCAGAACCCTGCTCTATTTTATTATTTACTGGTGGTAGGTCTCTATTGCCGGAGATCGTCTAGATCGGTACCATCGCAGCGCCTATTTCTGCCGCCGAACAGTAGTGTCTTCCGCTTTGAAAGGCGCTGTAGTTAGCATAATTACTGGGATAACGAGACTCAACATCGTATATATCAGGCGATGAGCGCAATGTGGTGCAGTGCATATCATCCTGACTAGCACCACATTTTTATGGGCGGGTACATCACTTATCATCAGGTGAACATGCCGATTGTATCATCGCTTAATTACATAAAATAAAGGCTATAGCATAGCTAACATTCTAACAGACGATACTGAACTGTGAAGTTGTTTCTTAGTATCTATCACAGTATTGAGAACTATTGCGCCTAGTCGCCGTTATAGCTTTCTTCTCAATCATTACTGACTTGAGATATTGGTCGTGGTTATCAAGTAGTTGTAGTGACCCGTTTAATTAAACGCTTCCTCTTCTTCCTAACAACTTCTTTTTCTGCGCATTGGTTCGTTAGTCCACGTCTTGGATGCTACTGTTGTCTGAAAACAACTTGACAAGCTCAGTCAACGCCAGTGTCTTCTGAAATTAACATTGAAGAATTATTTTCACATTCGTTCATCCGATGAAAGCGCTGCAAACATCTAAGAGAATTTGGAATAAGGCCGAAGTGATCGAGGACTAGTGTCTGATCTTGTCAATTTAAGCTCTAACGAACAGAATCGATTCGTTTTGATTCGTTGCTTATTCGTTTACCTGGAGACGTCTGAAGCAACGAGGCGAAAGGAGGCAGTGGCCCGAACGTGGCTTCCGAAGCGCAAACGTACCGTAAACTTGCCGTAAAGGAACGTAGGAAACTTTATCATCGAACGTACGGAATGTTACGAGAAACTGGTTTTCATAGTGGTTGTTTTTAAATCTGCCGCCAGAACATCCCTGCGGTGTTCCAGCCCTCGACATATCGTCTCACACGTTCGACCGCGTTGTCTCCTAATATCATGAAATCGGGGACAAGTGTTAGCTCATTGTAGATAAAAATATTGTTACACAAATGATCGCGTCGAATGTAGTGCTAGAACATTCTAGAGCGTGTCACGTGTCGTGAATCAGGTGTCCAGCGGCGAGTTTCGAATAAACAATGAGCTATCCGAATAATACTTCATTTTGCACAGCGTTAAAGGAGTAGTATGGAAATTTCTAGAGCGGTAGACGGCCCATGGATACATAAACGTTTGGCGAATGGTTGAGTCATTCTCATTTTTTTTTTTTTATGATGATGTTCTCGCCGCAGTTCTTTTGACAACTATAGCGGATACCGCGAGCTAAAATAATATAAAAATAAAACTAATATATAAAAGGAAAGGAGAAGGGTGAGAAGATATTGGATGCGGATGGGTCGGAGGATTGGATAGTGCTATGGAGGGAGAGGCAAGGGGAAGGGTAGCTTGGAGGTGATGCTGCGATTAATCTATACAAATTATTTAATATCTATTCTGAATGCATTGAGTATATTTGCAATTTTATAATTTTTTATTAATATTTATTTCTTAGGTTTTGTTTTTATTATTATTCTGTGTTGGTTTTCATAATTTTTTTTAAATTCTCTTTGACGTAGATATTATTCGGTATATCCGTAAAATATTTTTCCTTCTTTCAATCGCTGTGTATTGACATTAACAGTAAAGAAGCGATTGCTATGTTAAATGAAATTTTATAAGTTCGTTTAATTTGATTAACTTTAACGGTGTTGAAATGTGATGTGCTCAAGAAAGATACAAAATATTTTCTCTGTACATTAGTACATAAATAACAATGTTAATCGCGTACTTGACTTTCCCCAGCGCTTTCGTGATTATAATAAAGATAATTTCTGCAAAAGCAAACGTAACACCCATTTCGCCTAAATTGGGACTCGAAGTATCCCAGACAACAGGAATCTATGTTAATTCGTGCCACTTAGTATGATAATGAAGTCGTCAGCGTTACGACGCGAGGATCGAAATGAGTTTCATGAGTGGCCGGGTGGTGAGAGGAGCGCGTGAATTGTGAACCTCTGATTTGTTATTTTATGTTTAATATTAAAACTTTAATATAGCGGAGTAGACTTCTTCACATACTCGACTGCCTTTGTACCCTAACCGCTGTCCTACTATTATTACTCCTGTTTGGATTCCGGAGCCACATCACAGAGTTATTTCAAAGCCACCGGTCTAACATCTACTCTCATATTGTTAGTCCGCCGACATACATCGCTGACTTCCGGCTATTGACTATTGAGAACCAGACTACACTAGAGAAACACATTCATCGTAATCGTTGTCACCAACATATGATTGTTAAATATCCTACAGGACATAAAAATTTGCCTCTCCTTTACCGCAGGTTAGTGAGTCAATAGCTCATGACTTCCCAAACTTGGTGAAAATGTATTTCAGAAGGTTATGGTGGTCCACTCAGTAATTTTGTCTTGCCCTACATATTACAACACCTTTTTTGTGGATTGGATTTGATTTTATATTTTAACAGAAACAGGCTGATAATCAAATAGCTGATCTTTGTTGAACTGTTGCTGGAAACCGTTGAGGAATTTTTTCATTACAGTGTCCCAAATAAAAGGATGCTGCAAATAGTAAATTTACAATAAAGACGAGACTAGCATATTATGTCTCGAAACGTTGAGTACAAAGTGTATATCATCCAAACTAGCCCTACATTATTAAGGTTGTTCTACACTTACTACCAGGTCTTCTTCGTCTCCATATTGCTCCGTAGCACTGTTTATTGTGTGCTCCTAATCTGCATGGGTATATAGATTTTCTACTTAAACAACACTACAGTCTCGTCGCTTCGTAATATGTAAAGGAGGTGGTTAAATAAAATTTTAATGGAGAACAGCAAACACATTTGCATTTCGTGATCCTCGCAGAATTGTTCCAGGAGCTTACAAATTTAAAAGCTATGAAGTTTTGCGAACCGGGAGTGTATGTTAATAATTCTTGTCTTTATTACGAGGGAGGTCCTCATAATGGTATATCATGTTTAATTCTGACTAGTAAAAAATACGCTAACGCCTGTTTTGGTTATTATGTTTGTATATTAGAATGCATAATTTATAAAACATGTATCCCATGAAATATCTTCAGTAAACCCTGAAATTTATTAAAGATTTCTCTCCTTCCATTCTCCTAATATTCACATGCAAATCCACATCATATATGGATCAACATATCCGTGTGAATATTTGCTTGTGCGGCAAATGTTGGCATAGTTTCTATAGGGCACATGATCTGTGGCAGATTTTATGAATATATTGATATTCTTATATGAAGAGACTTCCCTATTTTATCGCCTACGCGTTAAGATTTGGGGCGAAATTTTCTTATTTGTCTGCGGCTTTTGCACAGTGTCGTTACATTTAAAATGCTGGAGCATGGATAATCGGGAAATATAAGGTGTCGGTAAAAAGAGGACATTATAAAAACAACTTCAATTTTGTAAATTCTTGTTTTATTTTATCATTTCACCTTAATCTCGTCTCTGTCAGCATTAAGGTCTTTTAGCATGCAAAACTTACCGCTTTTAATTAAATTTAATTATTTTAAACCGATCACAGCTAATATTTACTTTCCCTTTTGAAAATCTTTCGAGCACGAAGCTATGTAAAAGATAAAAAAGAATAAGTTTTAAAAAGGCGCCATCTATTGGAAAAAAACAATTGAATAATTTTATAACCGCAAGTAGCGCCATCTTTTAACGACTTCACATAAATATACAGATTAGTTGACAATTGATATCTAAATGAATACCTTTGAGGTTTACTTTTATAAAATAGACGATTTTAATTGTTATACTGAAGAAGAATAGTTTGTTAAGTACAAATATGTACAGAGAATTTTCGCAGTGCTTAATCGAGCTAGCATTCCTTTTTTGCTATAAAAAATGCTAATATATATCTTTTTTTTTTCAGACAACTGCTTGCGCCTAACCTGAAGCAAACGCAATACTTAGCTAACGGGGCAGAGAGCGAGGTCAGAACGGTAAGTACTGTTTTTTTTCTCCATCATACATCTTCATCTCCATTTCAGATTGTGATACGTTTAATCCATTAATTTAAAAATTCTTATGTTTCATCAGACTTAATGAAGAATCTCTTTCTCATCAAGATATTCGTTTAGACTTTACATCAGCTTGTAAGTGCGAGGCGTTAGGATGTATACACTTTTGCCCATCGCCTTGTGACATAAAACAGTACATTAAATTATGTAAACAATAAGTACAGCAACCTTCTGTTATAAGTACTTCTTCATTATTATCATCATCATATTGATGCTGCTGTAGTATCAAATTAAAGCATTTTTATAATAATCATAAATATATAATACCCGGATAAGTTGCCAGGACTACACGGAGTACATTAAAACTATTTATGCAACGCTCAAGAGATAGATTCGAAATAGTTTGTGCCGGGGTCTGAGAAAGTTTTAATTGTCGGTTGCAGAACGCAGGCGGTTTCAGTGGCAAGATTAAGTGGGCATCAGATTTAACTGTTTCCCGCACCGAGAACCGGAGGCGGCCTCTTTGAAGTGCCGGTTATTTATCACTCCTTTACGAGCTAAGGAAGAAACAGATTTATGTCTACCTGTCGGTCTAAAAAGATTTTACATTGCGATGCATATTTTAAACGTATTCTTTTAATAATTGTTTTTTGTCTGAAGGAAAACAGTCGTTGTTGTGATTCGATAATATTTTTTTTATTCCATTAATCTATGAGGCGAGCCGGACGTTCACCTGATGGTAAGTGAAACGGCTTCTCATAACAATGTGGCGCTAGTTAGGATGATATACTGTACCACATTAGGCACATCGCCTGAGACAAGACGTTAGCTTCATTACTGCAGAAATTTCACTAGCTACAGCGTCCTTCAAATCGGAAAACCGTAATGTTTGCTCACTGCTGTTTGGCCACAAAAATGGGAGCTACCGTGTTACCTACCTAGGCAGTCTCTAATAACAAAAACCTACCACCAGTAGTGCTACAGTGCTACAGTGGATGAGTAAGTCTCGTTATTACAGTAATTTTTCTAGTTGGGGGCTCTTCAAAAAAGTAACAATTTGTAACTACTATTTAACGGTAGATAACAATTTCTGGTATCAAAACCTTTCACCCATTAATAGTCATAGGATGAGCCCTGTTTACCAAGTTTGACATCGTGATTATGTACCATTTACTGTTCATTTCGTAACATACATACTGCTATAAATAAATTATCAACTCTTATTTAAGATTTCCATGCTTTTAGATACAGCGTGCCTTCTAAAATAAAAAATTGCAAATTTAAAGCCAAACGAATGAGAACTACAAACAAATAAGAAACAACCCATTTAGTGCAGCAAAAGAATTTACAGTTGAAAGATAAACTCCTGCCGGAGCGGACTGTTTAAGTTGCTGGTGCTTAAAGAAACAGTGCCCTCTGTTGCTCGGTAGAAGCTTATTTATCGCCTATTTCTCAACTTGATGCCGGACGAGTGGAACACAACATTATAGCTTTTAGTACTTGCAATAAGAAAATTCCTTCACTTTAGAATAATTTTTTCGGGATATTTTTATAACTGACAATAACACAAGGAAAGTTGTTAATTAACTACTATTGTCGTCAACACAATTTGTCAAAGATGTAAGGTCTTGGAATGTGGATATAGGGTCAGCATGTGCACTTTGGATTAGACTAACATCCATGACGTTTACAATTCAAACAGTTAAAGATGATCCTTTGTTAATTTGTTTTACTTATATTTCATTAGTATAAGAAAACATAAAGATTTTCTTCTAAATTACTATTTTTGAATACACTTCATTTACATTTTACTTGAAATTGTAATAGATAGTCACTAAACTTAAAAGTAGCAGTGGGCAGGGCACATTGATCGAAGGACTAACGGCCGATGAGGCAGTAGGGTCCCCGAGTGGCGCCCGCGTACTGGTAGACGTGGTGTTGAGACGACTTTTGGAAGGAGGATCGCGGGAACCCACGGGATACGAGCACCGCAGCACCGTCCGATGAGGAGACCTTTGGGGAGGTCTATGCTCAACGGTGAACGGGTATCTACTGATGATGATAAAACTTAAAAGACGATTGTAATTATGCCAATACCTTATCCGATTTTGAATAACTTTTTTTTAACTATAATTGAAAAATAATCGGTTCAGCTTCACCCAGCTTCTGATGCGACTATTTTTATATTTTAATTTGATAAAAATTTCGTTCATTTTGTAGTTATTTAAAATTTTCTTGTATATTGCACAAAAAATGTCTCTTTATTTAGGTATTTTACAGATTTCTACCTCTTAAATTGAAATTAAACTCCTCACATCTCGTGTAACGGTATTTTTCCCGCCATTCCGCGGACCGCATCCCCGAATTCTCACCAATTAGAAGCATTCAGCGCAGCCGCTCCTGACGACGTTTTTTTTACTCTATCCTTTTTTTTTCTTCCTTCCGCTCCAGAGTGGACAGGCGGACGATTTTAATTGGTTTCTGTACTACGACACACGATCGCATGGACTTTTCGTTATGAAAGATTTGTCAAGCGTGAGTTTAGAACATATGAAAATTTAATGATTCCGATGTGAAATCGATGGCTTTGGTTTCTGATTTTTGTCTTTTCAAAGGAGACACGTCTTTAATGTTTTTGTCAGGAAAATCCTTTGCTATACGCAACTTTAATATTTTGAGATGTTTAGTACAACTGTTCAGTCTATAGAAGGCGTTGAGACCGTAGAGTAGACTACGGTAGACCATAATAGTAATAGAAGGTAAAAATGCCGACATCACCGTGTCAATTAAAAAAGGATATAACTTTTTATATTGTATAAACTAACGCTTGTCTACAAATATCTTAGAAAACGATAGACAAATAATGGAAGAGACCGTTGCATCCCACTAAGCGGTAAGCTTACTGTTAAGAAAGGGCTTACTAATACATATAGCATATCTCTAATTTTCACCAGCACCGCAGCAATGTTCAGTAAACATTCTTCGAACACTACAAAATTTTTAGAAGAGACAGTAAGCAACGTGTCTCATGATTAAAACGTATGTAAGAAGATCTTCAAGGCGCAGAGGGAAAGTTTTAATAGCCCAGTCTGGGTAAGCGGCTATTAGGACCACACGGGAGGTTAACCGCCTATCAGAGTTAACTGCTACTCCTTAAACGACCGCTCGCAGTGACCTCTGCAAACGGCCCGTTTATATTTATAGCTCTTTCAGGTCCTAAGTAAAGCGGACGCAAATTTATGGCTTCAACTAACATTCGCAAAAACACTTTGTAACACGAACACTCGAGTCTTAATAAAAACTGTGCTTGACTCTTTTTATTTTGTGTTCCTGTGTTATAAACCCTGACAGGAAGATTAGAGATCTTTCGTGTATTGAAATCTTTTTTTAAAAATTGCATTTTTTCTATACCTTTAACGTAAATGGATGAATATCCATGTAGAATTTTATATGTTGCTGTATAAGAACTGTCTTTCCATTCGGCTGTTAAAATATTTGAAAAAAAGCAATGTATGCTCATACAATACTAGAAATACCTAAAGTAAATCCTAGTATTACGAGTACAACTAGGTTGTCGATACAATTTGCTGTTGTAAATGTAGTTGTATGTCGGTATTGGAACGGCATTTGTTGACAAATCCCTCACATCCAGCCGGCGGCCGAGCGCATCCCAAGTCCGAACTCCCCCAATCCCTTGCTTTATATTTACAAACTTTTGTGTTATAGCCGGATCATTCCTTTATCTGTTGGACATCTTAGAGGTTTCAAATATTGTATTGGAGAAAAGTCATATTTCTTTAAGTTAAAAACAAATCTATTTAAATTTTCTATATCTCATAATTGATTATAAATTCCTTGTCATTGAGCAAGTGTTATCGACCGGAGCAAGATTTATTGCGCAGCGGACAGCTCGCTCCGGATGGAACAGCCTCCGTCGTCTAGACGGTGCCCCTCCGAAGTTTTAATTGACCGATACCGTTTCCGGAAGTTTCACGAAATCAACTCGGCCCCTTGCATCTTATTTAAAGTTCACTCGATTAATTTAAAAGATTGTTTATTGACGGATCGGTGATTGGATGCATTTAAACTTAGATCAAACTTGGAAATTATTATGAAAGTTCATTAGCTACTGCGCTTTTTGTAAAATCATTTTTATCATCTGGGGGTACGCAGTCGAGGAAGGGTTTAAGTCTAAGCCAGTAAATTTCGCGCAATTCTTCTATTCTAGAATTTTGTTTTTAGCTCTTGGCGGAGACATTTTTAACATCTCATTCATCAGCATCTAGCAATTTTATCTTAGCCCTTCCATTAATTCTGAACGCAACTAGTGCTGCAGCAAACGATTAAAAGCAACAATCATCCATTTTTACAACATGCCCACCACAACTATTAATATTTTATAATCTCATTTGACTGTAGAAGTAGACGTTCTTCACCAGTAAAAGTCTGCTCCTATGTAAATTTATCGTTTATGCTGACGGAAAAAACAAAAACATCAGGACCGTCGCATGAGCTATAGGCTATTTCCTGTGGGTAAGTTACTAACGGCCCAACCCGATAGCCTAGATAGATGCGAAACAGAAGGGGCAGGTACTGCCCAAACTCAAGTATTAAATACACTCTGCTTAAAATTAAAAAAAAAAAAACAAGGTTTTAATATTGACGAACCTGCATAATAATTGTTATTATTATATTATAACCTGATATTTTTTTTTTATTATTTTCTTTAAAGATATCGTATCAATCACACTATTAGTTTAGTAGAGCAATCCTGGCCTAAAACTACAATGAAAAATAATTTGTAATATCATAGACTACAAATACTACTACTACTACTACTACTATTCATATTATTGTGCTAGTTCGTCGTGTCTTCAATAAATGATGAAATACCGAAATATAGATTATAAAGGAATTTTTAGTACAAATATAATACAACAGATGGTACTAAAACTAAATATTATTTCATTCTGATTCGATTTCCAGCCCAACCAATCTCACGTCTTTTACACCCTACAAGTCTCTGCGATCTTCACCAGCTCGTCCATCCACCTGGCAGACGGTCGCTCTACACTACGCTAAAGCTATATTTTTATTTCCTGACCTAGTTTACTTACATTCCATTTTGGGGTTCGGGTATAATGATAATTACTTTTAGAATCAGATAACAACAGATTTTATAGACCATCTAATATTTGCAACGTTAAATATTGATTTTTAATTGTAAAAAAAAAGTTTTTAATACAGATTGTATAAAGAATTGATGTTCCGCATTATTTAAATCGAGTCGCATATCGGGCGGGGAGGAAACGAGCCAGAAAGTCGTAAGAGGAGCACTCACGCTATGCAAACGTCCGAGATAAAGTTATAAGGGACGTCGTAAAGCAGTATCGGGGCACCAACCGAGGTCTGGACGTCGGCGCACTCTATCGTTCAAAAGTTAAGTTTTTATGAGCTCTGTATATTATCCAAAAACGATGCATGATTTTCTTTAAATTTTACGGCCGTTGATAAAATCTGTCAAAGGATTTGCCCAATAGCTAGGGTTGATAAACATTTCTCTTCCGTTTTCTCTTAATGCGAAACATCCTCATCGCGAATCCTCTTTCTCACCATTTATTTTCACAAAGTAAATTTTAAAATGAACAGTTCTATCTTAATTGCAAATATTAATAATAATCATATCCTATTTTGGTCAAAAAAAGAGAATTTTTATTATATTGTTATTTACTTCTCCCCTTCCCCAGAACTCATCGTTATCCTCGCTTTCGTCCTCTTCCTCATAATTACATCCTCATGAACCCAGTAAAACTATTGTTAGCTTTTACAACACACAATATTCTCGCAGTTAAGGTTAAGTTCGTAATAACCTAAAATTTCCGAATATACTCTAAAGGTAGTATTAAATTCGCATTTGGCTACATTATCAGAGAGGTTAGCTTTGAGATATTCCATCCTTAACAAGTTTGACCTTACCGAAATCCAACGCGAATTGACGCACTTTGATGGCATGATCGAAATAAATTGCTCGGATGGGAAGAGATGAGACTTAGGACGGGAGGGCGGCAAAAGCCGGAGACGGAGACACGAGGGCGGGGGAATTCAAATTGGATTGAAGGAAGTTTAGATTGGATTGAATTTTCTGCCACCTTGTTTAATTTGGTAAGGGCAAACGGATACCCGATGCTCCCGATCCGAATCTTGTAAGTGGAAAAATTTCGATTGATGGCTGTCACCCGAAATGTTTCAGTCGACTAGATGCTCTTCGAGTTGTAGAGATCTGCGCTCATTGGACGACATTTTGGCGACGAGCCGATTAGTCCAACGTTGTAAAAGTAATCCACCGCAGCAGACTCTGTGCTAATGAACTTACAATAAGATTAGCTTTAGTACTTAAGATTATTACTTAAGCTCATTGAACAGCTTGTTTAACTCGAATATAACGTTAAGTGCCACAAAAATAATGAAGAACCACAAGAAGGCGATTATAATTTAGTAGCAGATTGTCGTATTGTTGTTACAATTAGAAAAGATATCGTGTTTTTAGAATCAAACTCATTATTTAGACTTTCTGTTAAAATTATCTTAAAAAGAACATAAATTAAACTCCCATTTCAGTTGAGATGTACTCTTAAAGCAGCGATCTGATGTAATCGCGTAACAAAGCGGCACGTAACGGTACACCGTGTAATTAGTTCGACTTCAAACAACTTAAGCTGGAGCTGGAGCTGGTGTCGCGACGTTTGACAAGTCGAGATGTTTGTAAACCGATCATATGTTGAATTAAACTGATTTAATTACGTACGGTGCGAATTATCTCGTAATTGAACATGTTTACTTTGCAGCTAACGGTATCTTGTTTACCGTTTTGATTCTCTGAATTCACCTAAGCTTTTGCTTCTAAATAAGTTTTAAGTTATAACAAAATAAATAGATATAATTAATACATTGTTCATGTTCTATATTCATCATCGCCGTCATATGTTCTACCTTTCGATATCTTCTGCGTATGTCTTCTTAATCTGGTTGTAGTACTCTCCACCATTGAGATAGCGACTATTGTATGTCAATAATGGATCGCAGTAAATCCAGTTGACTTTTTCGAAAAGATTTTTAGTTGCCTTTTATGGCACGCCGAGGATACAGCTACAAATAGAGGGTGATATTCTTTATTCGTCTCCTATACGGAAAACAATTCTTCTGTATTTATTCGCGTAAAGTGTGAACTTGTTTAAAACTATAAAACTTAAATACCGTAGCAAGTTTAAGTAACCAATTGTTAGTAAGTGTATATATTTTCATAAAATCATCATCGTGTAGTACTGTCTTCTTAAAAAAATCTTAAATACAACCCAATAATTTCTTAGAGTAACATTACCCAAGAATTCACAACCAATACAAACTTAAATAAAATATGAGAAACCACGAATGTTACATATGAACCCTGCAAAACACTGCTTGCGTTAGACACTTGTGGCATTGGGGAAGTCCATTTTTCAACCACCACCCCTCTACCTCTCCTCGTTTGTAATTACCGTAGTAGGAACAGCCACGACGACGATCCATTTTTCAAGCTTACAACGCCTCGCTTGTGTCTTTATGGGACGAAGTTTGGCAAAATGTAAGACTGTTGAGGTGACAAAGAAGATTCAACAGTTTTTTTTTTTTAACAAATATGATACAACTAGGTATATTCTAATCTGTACATCAGAACCAGTATCTTCGTCTCTTTTATGATATTAAGTTCTCTATTACCCGCTACTAATTTAGCATACAATATCATAAGACAATCTTTCAGATTTGTCCAACTTTAACTTTGTATTTTTTGTTTTTTTTTATATATATATAATATGTACGTGTATTAATAATGTATTCATATACTCGTAATTAATATATGTAGTAACAAATACAAACTTTATATATACGTATATGTTATTAATACAAATCTTTATTTAATTATAAAGTATATACTTCAGTTTCTAACCTTCCTTTTCTCGTTTGATAAAAGTGTTCATTAGCATTCACTCCATACACTGTAGCATAAATTCTCTAGGATAAAAAGTTTAGTGAAGATTTAATATATATTTTTTAACTTTAGAGGGTTTTTTAATAATATTTCTAATTTATGTTATAATTAAACGACAATCTCTGATAAGAAAACGGCAATTACAAAGAGGGCCCCCAACCGCAGTTAATAATGTTTGCAAGGACTCCTTATAATATTTAACGGAAGTACTTCGTCGCGGAATTATTATTGCAAACGGTGAAAACAGAGGCGATGGTGAAAACATCGCGATAAAAAACACCCGTCCTCCCCACCCTTGGATCTCGTCAAACCCCTCTCCCACTCCCGTGGCTGAATTAACCGACGTTTTCGGCGATAACATTATCCGAACGGGAGAAAAATCCGCTCGCGATAAACTCACGCCTTAATAATTACAATCCTGATATCCCAATAAAGGAGATGATGAAGAGATTACACACACCGATACCATGTAGCCTTTTTACATACAACGAAGCAACGAGACAAGCGCGACCTGGTGGACCAGTAGTTAGTATTATAGTTGTTAAAGGAGTAGTTGTGAGGATGAAGATGGGAATTTTCTTAGAAGAAAAGTTGGAGATGCGAATGATTATTAGCAAAAACGAAGATGTGGTGGTATTATGAGTAATGGAAAAACGAGTACAACTAAATAACAACATAACACGAATACTCTTTTTGTGGAAAATATTTACTCTACAAGAGAAGATGCCAAAACAACATCTTCCCGTATAACATTTACATGTATTAAGAATAAGATTTGTGAAAAATTTAAGAAGTTCCTCATTAAGAGGAACAGGGAGAGGACTCCTCATCAACCCCAGTTAGTATGCCCAAAATCACACACGCATAAAGCCATATATTCGATATCTACCATATTTTTTTTAATTTGATGAAGCGGCTCCGCTAGCAATTCTACTTGTCGCTTTATGATAAACTTTAAATAACATTACGCCAGAATTATCAAATACATTTACCTTAATAGTAATATTTATTATAATATTGATTTGTTCCGTAACGGTCTGAAACCGGAAACGGCTGGCCGGATGTCACGTTTTTCATTAGCAACTGTTTGTTGGCAATCAAGCACCGAGGCGCGTTACAGCCGCCGTTCAATGTTTAACTGCTCCGAGTTGTAATTAAACGAATTGTCAGCACGGTAATAAAAATAATCCAGTCGCTTGTTACTGGTAACGGTTAACAAATATAGTATTTATAGTTTTTCGTTGCCAAATTTATTTCAGTTTTTGCCATTGTACAATCGTATCGGTTCCGTTATTGTATGAATATATTTTATTGAAGGTCAATTAATACTGTTCTTTAGGTAGGTCTACATATCAAAGTTGCTGTTGTTTAAGGTTTCTACATTACCCTAAGACCCTTCTCTTTTGTTTTAATAACAGAAACTTTTTTTAATATTGAAGAATAATGATGAAAAAATAAAAACTCGCGAAACTAGCAACAATCTACTACAAATTTCTACAAAGCTAAAGAACTGTATTTGTTCTGAACTGTGAACTATTTATACTGTTGTTCGAAGTATTTACACAATGTCGTTGGAGATGTTGTTAAAAAATATACTTTCCTCACTTTAGAGACAATCAACATCAGAAGCTATCAATTCGCGATCCTTTTTGTCTGCAGCGAAAAGCGATACCAGCGAAAGACAAATTAGAAGAAATCGCGCAGAACCAAATCGCTTTGAAAACATTTTATTGAATTTCTTTGCTTTCACTCTCTTTCTCCCTCTCCCGATATCACACTGATATTAAGCAGCAAAATCTCATTATGATAAGGAGGACAAGGATTTACCATGTCCCCATTAAAATTCTCAGGTAAATTTTAATTGAAGTACGTAATTTGATATGAAGGGAGAGGGGTCCGCTTTAAAGGTCGTAATGGGATTGAATTTAAAGTTTCATCTTATATTTGATCTCATAAATGATACGAATATGTGAGTACTTACTTTAATATTTGATTTTAACCGAAAATAAACGAAATTATTATCTAATATTTAACAAATGGTTAGTCTCATAGTCAATACTGAGTTCCGGTTTGATATTACTAAGGTAACGAGACGAAAATGGTATATATCTCAACGAGTATTATACAGCGCAATGTATACCATCCTAACTGCCTTTAGTTGAACGTCGTGCTCGTCTCTTCGCTTCGTAGGTTGTGTAAACATTGCCATGTAATACGAAAATCCATGGTATGATTCCGAAGGCCATATCCTGGAGTATGAAAGCTGGTACGGTTTTATGTACCTTTCTGCGTTGCCAACTTATAATGTAGAAATGGCGGCTTAACTCCTCTCAGCAGTGGAAATGTGAATTGGACTGCTCGCAGCAAATGAAGACATACCAACGTAGGGAAGCCCTGGTGCTTATTAATCTGTGTGTACTCTTTTCTTTATATCCCATCCTCTGTCTCTCATTGCTTTAAATGTACCAGAAGTTATAATTTATACTTTATCTTACAGGAAATAGAGCACTGCTACTACCACGGTACTGTGAAGGACTACCCCGGCGCCTCGGCAGCTTTCCACACATGCAACGGCGTCTCCGGCGTCATCCACATCGGGAACGAGACGTTCGTCATACATCCATTCTACGGCGGAGATCTATCGGTCAGTCCTAATTTGCTTTAAAACATTCGTTAAACTTAAGTATATAACTTTCAGCTAACTTGTCGTCAATAGAACGATGTTGGCGATAGTCGAACATTATTTTACAAATAATACACATACACAAATCTTTGGAAACGTTTGGACAGATTTTTGAGACGCTTTGGGGCTTTTCGAGACGCCACAGCTGATTGACGAAAAAACTTAAGATTTAAAAATATTCATCTGACACACATTGAAATATAAAAGAACAAGAATTTTTCTCTAGGCTTAATTACAAACATTAATTATTGATAAGAGACGCGATGTAAACTTCCTTAGAAGCTCTCACAGGTTTCCAGCAGTGGATTCACCTATAATCGTCCCTTATTGTTAATTTTATTTTAACTTTGAAGTTACCTGGTTGATCTTCCAGCAAGCTTGTTTTCATGGCTGGTTTTCGAGTTGAAGAGGTACATATCATATATTATAACTGTAATAGCATAAATGAAAAGATTAGTTAAAAAAAAGGAAACAAGTGTGTTGTTCCGTCGTCGGAAATCCTTTGAACAATTTTTTTTACTTGATGTTTAGCTATATTGAGGGTGTGAATGGTGATGCTAACATTTTGACAACCGGATCGGAACAAAATGAGAATGGTAGTTAAACAGACAGAAACGAAAAGTCGAACCTCAAAACTCCACGTGAAGCTCCGGAATCAAACCAAAAGCCTTAGAGTATTAATGCAAGAACTTAAGAACTGCGCCACGGAAATATACATTTTTATAAGAAAAAGCTAAAAGTCAGGCTCAATTGTTGCCATATGTTGTTTATTACAAAGAGGCCTCTACAGCTGAACTGTTCGTAAGCGAAATAATCGCGCAGTTAACTCAAAGAGATGATTATAAAGCGGAAATTAAAGGCAAATGAAAACGTTTATTCAAGCACAGATGTGTCACCCGTATAAAAGTGAGTATACGTTTAGTGAATTTTATCGTTATTTTGACGTTAAACAAAGCCAACGCAGATTTTGTTCGTTTAAAATGAAACAATAGAATTAGAGACGACCGTTTAATATGAAACAATAGGGTCTGATTGGAACCGTTTGGGACAATGAGCGATTAATCATCCCATCAGATTCGAGTTCATTTTGCAAAGACTGTATATGAAATTCACTTTTCAACTGCTGCTATGGCACAGTAGGTAACCGCTTCAATAGAAACACAAAATACCCTGCTTCGACTTTTGTTCCGACAATGTTTCTCAAAACAACTGTTCGACAAAAGTTATTAGCACTAACAAAGCGTTTCATGTTAAAAGGAACAGCTTTCTAGATTTCAATAAGAAGTATAAAGTATAATTAATTTATACGAATACCCGCGCACATATTTTGTTAAAATCTATAGTATTACCATAAATCCTTGCGAAGGAACGCCGACTCTTACCCAGGATTCGCGAGGCCATTGGAATTAAGAAACATTCTAATTTCAATATAAAAGATGGTTGACTTGGAACCTTATTATTAATAAAATTAATTAAAACACTAAGCATAATACTTAAAGACTTCAAGTCACATTGATCTCATGCTGTTGAGATCAACAGGGACAACAAATAGTAATTAAAAAGCTGCAGGTACTCCGAGATGACTATGATAGGAAATCTGTCAACTCAGTTCTCCAGAGAGGATAACTGTTGCAATGCAGTGGACAGATCGAGGTTATAAATAAAAAACGCAACAAAATCTGTAGAATATAGTTTTGAGCAATTAATATATTTTTGTGATTATTCAAGATGTCCCGTACTGTGTACGTCCGTGGTGGTGATTGGTCCGTTCCCGTCTGTTGTCGCATTTCAAACAACTTCCAATGGAGACTAAATATAATTTCAACGTACGTAATTAATTCTCTGAGCGTGCATTATTTGTCATACGACAGAAACACAGTCGTTGGGAAGCCAGTGGATTTAACGACGTCACCGGGATCCAGTAATTACGCATAGCGCGTTTGTTTCGTGCCCAAGTTTTAATTAAAATATTTCTCTTGCTGATAAATCCCGTTTAAATTAATCACGCATTGTTTCAAAGCTTCCGTTTATGTTGTATTCACGTGGAATTTTTCCGCGGCTATTGTTTTTGGCGGGTTTGCATTGCCCAAAGCAACTTTCCATCATTGATGAATTTGTAGTTAATTGAAAGTAATTCATTTTCGAGTAACTGAAACTCGATATTTACAATACGTAGATACAAAACTCGTAACAGCAGGTAAAAACAAATTCAAATTAAATATGTATAAATGTAATAACTCGACTAATACCCTCTGATAACCCCTCATTGAACTGATAGTGACAATCAATAACATAGTTTGTCAAGGCATTACTCGCGGCGCGGTATTTAATATTGGCATGTAATCAGCAACAATATTAGCGCCAGGTATTGCACGACTCCAGGGCGACGTCTCCGCGATATTACCTGTTACTACCACTACCACTACATACGACTTGGGCTCTTGCGCGATCTTCGCATTATTGGATAACCGATGTATGTAACCTCGACTCGCTGAACTGTGAAAGATAATCAAATACTTGCTTTAACATCACGCGAACTCCAAATCTATTTCCTTTGCAAGGATATTGTTAAATACAATCTGTGTCCACAATGGAACAGCACGGAAAACCTCGGGAAGGTAAAGTGCATTTGTAACAATAATAAACATTAATTACATTACATTGTTTTAACTAAGAATACAAACAGAAGAAAATAGAATAATTATGGATAAATGATGGTAAACATAGTTCTATTGATGCCGTCCTGTCCTTGACATTGCTGATTAGAATTGTTAGTCAGGATCACATTGCTCCTTACAACCCAAAGCAAAAGCATCATTTAATCTATATTAAGATTATCTTAACGAAAAGTAAACAACATAAAATATGGTGCCGTTGAATTTAACAACTTGTCTTAAGACGGCGAGCATACTATGATGCAATATATATCATCCTAACTAACGCCACGCTAGTTTGGACATGCGTGTCACTTACCATCGAGTGGACGTCTCCCTTGTTTTACTCTCTTTTCGTGGAATAAGAAAAATGTTTAATGACGATCATTATTACAATTATCTATCCTTTTTTCATTTCTTTAATTTCTAATATATTCTCACGAGTACAATCCCGTTCGTCTTCATGACTATGAGTCCTCCGTTCCAATGATATTGAGTATTCTCGGTAATTATGATATTTTGACAAAGCTTCCACAAACAAATTTTCATGGCCATTCCCCAATTATTTCTTGTGATATTTTTTAGTATCTGACTGATGCACTCGTATGCCTGATTTGTATCTAACAAACTAATTGTTGCTTTATATTCTCTTAGTATACCGTTTATAAATAATGTATTAATAGAAGTATAAATAATTTATAACTGTTTATTGTAATAATATACATATGTCTGATGTGCTCGTCATTAATTTTGTTAATATACCAGCTTAAGAAATACATTAGTCTTGACATCGCGTAAAACGTTATATCATCGCCATTCACAATTGGTCCTAATACAGTGCCTTGTGCGACCCCGCGCGCTGGGGCCCGCAAACAATGAGTCCTTATCGGCCGGACTATGGCAAGCCGGACCAAACAATGAGGCCGGGATAAGGGCACAAGATTAATCGACGTACCCGGGCATTGTCCGCTGCGACACTGTCGCCACCTGGATTTGTTAATTTGACCTGGTAAATTGATGTTCCAGGCCCAATGCGGTATTAAAATTTTCAAAATACACATCCATAACAATATAATACTTGAAAAGCAAGAAATAACGATTTTGAGGGTGCTAGTTATTAGTGCAGAAAAAGCCACAAGCAACCCTTGCACCTTTTCCAGAACTCAAAATACTTTTGTCTTTTCCTTATACTTACCACTTTACCCCTGTTTGCTTATTTTTAACAACTTTTTCCATAGTTGAGTTTTTATGTCGAAATCTGAGATTATATCTATACGGCACTTTCCTAATCAGCTGCTAATGAGATTTGTCCAGGGATGTTCGTACTACGTAGAACTTCCGACACAGGTGGAGGTTTTTTTTTTCTTTAACGTGGGGAAAATGACCGCGCGTACCCGTCCTCGCGGGGGCAACGATAGGTTATGTCAGACTTGCACCGACTAAAACCCCAACGATATTCCGCCTCGTCGCTTTATGGTAGCGTCATGGGAACGCTTCGCAAAACCGACACTCCTCTCCCTCCGCGACTCCACCTCGGCTGAAAAGAACAGCATAAAGCCCCTGCAGCCCACCAGCACTCATCCGAGGTGAGTTCACGGTGGAGCTCCGGAACTCTAACCTGGAGCGGCCGCCTTGGGCCGGCCGGGTAAGGTTCCTCTTTACTTCACCGTGGGGGACCACGCCACGAATACTGAGCCCCTTCGCCACGACAAGACGGGAACCTGTTGGGGGAACACAGGTGGAGGTAGCCTAAGAGCTAGTGGGGTCTTTGACTTATAAATGGCCACGCAAATCCACCCGGAGATAATTTTTTACCGATACGGTGAGAATTTAATTATTATCTCGAAATTTCTAATTGCACGAGCCCCAAGTTCAACGATGTCCTAAAAATCCAAAAGCACCAAATATCATCAGAGTTTAGACAGATATGGTTATAGAAATATGCTACGGTCATAAATAAATATTATAGTCAAGGAACCTCGAATCCTAGTAAGACGGAGACCTAACAACAATATATTATTATTGTGTTTATTAGGGCTGCTTATTGTCTAAAATCTAGGACCCTTGTGAGGTAGTCCCGTCGTAAACGTCACAGTTATTTATGTGGGTACATCAAAGATTCACAGCTCAATCTTAGCGAATGGACAGCGGAGTCTGCAGTCCGTCCAATCTTCATAACTCAAACATCCCGAGGGACAACAGTATCCTTACGTTCCCGTTCTTCAAAATACAAGTCTTTATTAGTCTCTACTTTCTAATGGTTTCCTACATTACGAGTACTATGTCGTGATGTGTAAACGTCCTAAGTAGCTCCACGTTGTTAAACGGTTTAATTACTACCAGATGAATATTATTCTCGTCTGGTTCTTCAATAGTAAAATCTCTTAATTATAATATTGCATTTCGTATAACAGGATTTCGCTCAGGACCGTAGTGATCTCAGTATTTCAATATGAACGATAATACTATAAATAGAAAAGGCTACGTTTTCCCGCAGACCCTCGCTCTGCCTCATTTTAAAATCCTTTACAGAGCCTCTCTCTTTCTCCAACTCACCAACAATTACAATTAATGTAAAGTTTTGTGTCTCCTTAATCCTGTAAACTGAATTTCTAAGACTGCGGCACCGACTGTGCTATGACGAGAACATCATGGAAATGATAGATCACGAAATTGCCACATCACAATTTTGTTATATGATGCTGTATACTAAATAGTATACAGTTGCAGATACTTAAAACAAAATCCTCTTTTAATATTAAGGTTGCAATTGAAGCAAAGCCTCACGCAGTGTTAAAGCTCAATACATAAACTCGAACTATCTGAAACCTTTTCTTATGGTCCATATTTAGAAACATTTATTAAGACATCAGTTTCTCAGAGTCAGAAGTGATCCCAATATCCGATATTTTTAACTGTTAGTCATTGAGAATATTTATCTGCAATAGGCTGAGACTTAACATCTATTTCATTAAATACATAATAATAAATAGTTGGCAGAGCGTACTCGTGATGTTCATACAAGCTACAAAGTAGTAAATAGAAGATTTATACAGTTAATTTTAATCTTAAATTGGAACTAGTCCACAGCATATCTTATTCCAGCTGAAACTGATATAAAATAGAGCGGAGGAGTAACTTTTTGCGTCGGTACTCCGGCCGAGGTACGACACAAAATGTCGCGCGGAATGTGCAGTTAATTTTCTAACAAACGGCACGATAATAACGCAGAACAGAAATTATTAAGCAATCACCGTATCTCTGGCCCCACTGGTGGAGCTACCCGGTAATTAACCGGGGTCGTGTGCCAACTTAACGAGTTCCCGAATGCTGAATAAATGCGCGGATATGACGACTCAGCTTAATGCGAGATTAAGGCCCCGGGATGTGTGCAAGGAACGGGTTCCGTGCCGTTCACTTAGCAAATTAAGCAACAACATTTTACATACATCCCTCGCTCGATGCGAAATTAATTTGACTGGTGATTTCTCATCTGCAGCTGCTCTTTCCAGTGCAGTCTTGTGGATACATTCTCCACGACCTGCAAGTGCAAGAGTCGGCCTGACAAACGGAACACGTGAACGCGTGTGTCAATGGAAATATCATCTTGAGAATCAAAGCTGTGCTGTGTAAGTTGTGACTTGTGATACTACTTAAATATTCTATCACAAGTCTATATTGCTCGGCTAGAAGAGAATAAAGAAAGGAGTAAAGAAATAAGTTTAAACACTACAGTAGATAGGCTCACTAAGAAGTAAAGGATCTCAAAACATTTTACTGGTCTCCTATCAAACTGCAATATCTGCATAATCATTTTAACTAGTACCTCTTTCTCATGGGACAGGCGGATATCCATCTGGTAAAGATTGCGGGAAGCGGCTGAATCCGGGCAGCGCAGGATCGATCGATGTGGAGATCTTTGGGGTAGGCCTATGTCCAGCAGTGGACGTCTGTCGGCTAATAATGATGATGATGGGATAGGTAAATCGCTGAGATGAATATCCCAATTTTACTGGTGGTCTCTGTTATCAGACACCGTCTAGATAGATACCACTGCAACGCCTATTTCTTCCACTGAACAATTAATTGAAAGGCGCTGTAGCTTACCAGCTAATTACACTTAATTACTGGGGTAACGAGACTGAACTTCTTCTATATCAGGCGAGGGTAAAAAAAAAGGTTTTACTTTACAAAAAATCTGTCATTACATATAGTAAATCAATTTTTTTTTATTTATATTTTAAAAAAATCACATTAGGATCCAGTACTGTTTTTATCATCCTTATCAGCCGATAGACGTCCACTGTTGGACCTGTCTGAAAGATGTCCACGTTTGTAAGGATTCACATGAGGGGATTTACGCCATTTCTCACCACGCGGGCCCAATGCGGGTTAGTGGGAGCCAGAGCCTCGTTCGTTGATTAACAGGCTGCACCACGAGCAGGTGAGGTTGGCTTGGGTCCCGTGAGTTGTTGTGCGGAACCCGTTACACCCTCACTGTATGTATACTGTACGTATACAAAAAAGTTCCGCACATAGAGTTTATACATAAGCGCGCCGAGAGCCGCGAGTAGCAGTTAACAACTTGCTCCGCCATTGATTAATGGTGGAGGTCCGCAATGAGTCGCGTTATGCTTTCAACTTGAATTTCTACGAGGGACGCGGTTGAAGCTTTCAGGTTCACCTTCGCTGCTGAAACCTTTTCGCGTAAATTGTGCCCCTTGAAGCGTCGCAGCAATTTCAGCTAGAAATATTTTTACTTAAGTATAACATCTTTTACGCGAATTCACGTATAACAACCGGAGTACGAGTGTTTTATGTAGTTTTTTTTATTTAATAAAGCATAAACACACGCAAAATATTGATCTGGTGATAAGCTATGCGCCTGCTAATGAAAACATCGTCTCGTAGTTTCGTAGAATAAAAAAGAAGTAAATATATATATCATCATCATCAGCCGATAGACGTACACTGCTGGACATAAGTCTCTCCCAAAGATTCCGACATCGATCGGGTAGTTTCATTTGGAGGAGTTGAATCATTTCCCACCACGCCGGCTCAGTGCGAGTTGGTGGGAGCCAGAGCCTCGTTTGTTAATTAGCAGGGTCCTGTGAGTTGTACGGGAGCCTATACCTAAACATATATATGTATATATATCAAAGTAGGCCATACACACTCGTACTTGTTATTATTCAATTTAAAACATCTCCACACGAACGTAATCCGGGCTAAGGCCGCGCTATTCACGCCCCACTCACACCGCACGTGACACCGCGCCACTTGACCTGTTTAATCCCCGGCGACATTTGTCGCCGTTTGTAATCCCACGGTGTAATAGACGCCCACTCCGTCTAAGAAATTGCGGGGAAGATAAAAATGGATTTACTTCATTACCTCGGAGATTCCTCGCACAGATTCCCGCCAACAAAACTTCGTTTTTTGCTGTTGAAGACCAACATAATGTTATAGAAATATCCGTGTGATTATCCTTCAGTATTCTGAGGATTCGAAAGTTCGGTACAGTTGCCGTACCAACATTTCGCTTACGTGAAATACTTGACTTGAAAGTTTCATAACTAGATGACCACATCTAGGAACTTCGTATTAGATCATAATGTGCTTCATAGTTAGTGTTCTGATCTATCCAATAAATTATTAATTTAGGGAAAAATCAGGAGTGTAAGGGATCTCGCACAACAACTTACGGGACCCAAGCCAACCTCACCTGCTTGCTGTGCACCCTGCTAATCAACAAACAAGGCCCTGGCTCTCACCAACCTGCATCAAATCAGCGTGGGAAATGGCCCAAATCTCCATGAACTCCTACAAAGGACGGTCTCTGGTGCCCGGCGGTACTGGAGGCTATGCTAAGATGTACGTTGGTAAGGCGCCGGAACCGGAGCAGCGTAGGATCAATCGATGTGGAGATTTTTAATTGAGGCTTATATCCAGCAGTGGACGTCTATTGGCTGACGGTGATGATGACCAACATGTTTTAAGATTTGCTTTATCAAAAGAAATTAGAAATATATGCAATTAGTTTGTATAATACAAAGCAATTACAGGAGCTGGAAGGACAAGTAAGGGCAACCCTAACATCCATGCTGTTCAATTTGTATCACCATAGCAACAGTTGAACACTATCGAATTTTTCTTTATAAGAAAGTAGAAGCTGTTAGTGTTATTGATGGCCGATGGGTGAACAACTTTCGAGGATATGCGACATCCGCCGTGGTCATTAACAGCTTTGGTTTTACTCTCAGACACTTTCCCCGCGTCAGTTGAAGAGACGACCTACTATAAATTATTTTCTCGCTCAAGTAACGTACGGTAAATACAGATCGCGTGTGAATGGGAGAAATAGATTTATGAGTAGATGGTTGCTGCTCACACCAGCAGCTAGATTATCTGTCTACTGGTTTTGTCACAACGACAAGAGCTATCAAAGATTATCATCTATATATCACGAGGAAAAGCAAACAAACTCGCCGAACGTGGAAGAAATTTTCTTTAGGTTTCCTAAGTATTTGACCGAGTGGTGAGAGTCCAGCTACTAAACTAAGTAACGAAGTTACTCAGTCATCACCCGTTGATCTGACTGTTTAAGATCCGATGCATCCATTGCATCTCAAATGTAAAACTACTGCAAAATGCCAACTGGCTGGAGATAACCGTCATGCAGATGACGGTGACGTATTTGGACTACCTATGGAGAGAATTTATTCCAATTTTTTATGCTGATTCTCAAAGGTTCATCCTGGAAAAATTAGCTTCGGGAACACAAAACAGAAAGTGGTACGATGACATAAGAGAATGGACAAATTTTAATTACAAGAACAGCATGATATATGTTTGCTTCAATAGACCGCCTCACTTCGAGATGACGCTCAATGATGATGACTTGGTGCTCGCTAGCTCGTTTATATTTGCTGGCTGTAGCCGTTTTCCGATTATCGTCTTCCGTAGGACAAATGCCGTATGAATGTGCACCGGGAACATAAACTGGTTTGTTCATACGTCGAGGAACGGATCTTCTGTTAAATCTAAGCTATCTCAAACGAAGGACGTTTCGCTGAAGGATACGATTGTGGAGTTAATATCATTCGAGAAATTAGGCCCGCCGGTGCCTCACGACGCTGGAAGACGCGCTGCGACGGAAATTTACATTGCAGGATGAAGGCGAACCAGATCCTATTGTCACGCAAATCATATTATACATGTGCTGCGAAGCTGCGGAGCTGCGGCATTGTATTGGAGCCGGGAGACTGTTTATTGTTGGATCATCTGTTTATACAGATTCTGAGTTTAGCTCGTATGTAACATGGCTAGGTGATAAAAATGAACTCTTATGACCTTGCGACAGACGACTGCTCTTCACGATATCTATTCATAACCAAACGGCAGCCATGAATTGTGAGTTCGATGGAAAGTAACTTTGATATTACATTACACCCCCTTCTGAATGTAACTAGGAGTAATTCAAGGGTCAGGCGGATCTGGATAATGCCGTACAATTGTACTAACAAGGGTAAACACGATATATTTGATGTGTATTTAGGTGAGCTGTGTTAACACTGGCGCATGTGTAATATTTGCGACAAAGTCTGACAAATCCGTCCTAGGCCGGATGTATGAGCGCTTTGCTTGTGACTTTGTGTGATTGAGAGCTACAACCCCAAACTGTTACGCACGGGGTGTATCAAATCTAAATTTTGTACATAAATAGCATATTAAAAGTACTAAAGATCTGAAGTAGTTGCTGTATATATTGAATTATGTCTGTCCTGTGTATCCGTTGTAGATGTTACGATGATAGCGATGAGCCCGAGACGAGTGTAAAAGTAAACTCGAGACACCTTTACGTAAATCCGTCGAAGCGGAAGTAACCGATCGAAGCGGACGTAATTGCAGCGGAGGTAATCCAAACGGATTTAATCTTAATAAGGATCTTTTCGGCGGCTTTCCGCCGTTGTTAGGGCCGTAGACGACTTCACTCCGATCTCCTTCACATCGTTCGGCTTCAGTTCTACCGGCTTCACTTCAGTCGGCTTCATTTGGGCGGAGTCCGCTTCAGCAGATGATTTCCTGCACATTCTTATATCCAGTCGTTATTTTTAACGATGCTCTGAATTATTTATTACGCCCGATACGTTGCTATCGGCTTATTGTTGCGCTCCGTGAATCATGCTGTTGTCTCCGTATCGCCGAATGATGCGATACAGTGTTTTCAGTTTTTTATTACACAAGTATTATTACAGTATATACTTATACCAACGAACACAGCCACTCAATGTTAGTTTATATCCTGTTTATACAAGTACTGTTCGCGTTGGATGAAGAACAGTAAATACACAGTTTTATTGCTATGGATAGTAATAGAATTGGATGTTTAGGAATCTTTATCGAAATAGGCTTCGTTATAATCATTTCTATTATAACTCAGTGTATTAATTAACATAATAAGAACGGAAATGGAGTGGAACTACTTGCCGGCGTTGATATTGGTCCCGTACAAATATGAGTGTATTCAATAGTGAATAGGCTGTTACTACGTTAGTTGTGCTTTACCACCACATACCATATCACCACTTAACATCAGGATCATAGTCTAGCGCTATATTGTTGATTGAAAAAAAAAACATGTCAAATATAATGTGAAAGCATTATCTATGTTTAAGTAAATATAGAGGAAGTTTTTGGTAACTAGTAATGGATATATGATTGATGTATTTAATATTAGCTAGACTCAAACTTCATCATCATCATAACAGTCAATTTACGGCCCCACTGCTGGGGCGACTAGGCCAGTACCCTCAATATGAGGGCGATGGCCCACAGTCACCATGCGGGCACAATGCGGATTGGTGACTTCACACACACCTTAGAATAAAGTCTAATGCATGTGCTGGTTTTCTCGCGATGTTTCCCTTCACCGTTTGTATTTTGCTGTTGTAACTAAAGTTCACATAATGTACATAACTTAAATATTAAAGTCATCGGTACATGTCATGATTCGAAACCCGCGACCTTCGGAATGAAGGCCGCACGCTCTAACCATAAGGCCAGAGAGCTACTCAAACTATTAGAGAATCATTTGAAAAACGCCATAACGACCTGACAAGTAACAACCACTTTACAATTTAAAGTGATTATACAGATCCAATTTAATAAAGAGATTTTGGATTTGATGATCTACAAAACAATAATTCTTCAGGAGACGTAAGTAACTTTATTCACATACAACACCGCTTTGCATTGAATATATTTCACTTTCTTCTTCTATCAGATATATTATGCGCTCTGAATAATAATGGGAACATTAAGAACATAAAACCCCTTCCAATTTCGAGGACAAAATAATCGATGAGACATTACAGTAAACATCAAGCTATCTCCTGAAGGTACATAAAGAAAAATCTTTGATCAATGAACCAAAAAGTAATGAGAATGAGGATAGAATATAATGACTATTGATAACTTAATCATTTATTTCTATACATAGTATCCGAGTCTCTCTACACACCGAGCTCCTCCGAGTCCAGCGCTTTTCCAAGGCTGCAATCCCTTTAAAAAAAAAAGTTTTTTCTTGGTCCTGCAAAAAGCTCTCCACGGCATCCATCACCTCGTTATCGTCTTCGTACCTGTTTCCCTTTAAATATTCTTTCAACTTGGGTAACAGATAAAAATCGCTAAGACGTCAGATCTGGTGAATAAGGAGGGTGTTCAACCAATTCGAAGCCAGCTTGCTGTATGGCAGGCATCGCAACTGGCGATCTGTGCACGGGTGCGTCGTCGTGATGAAACAACACGCCCCTTCGAAGTTTCCTTCTCCTTTTCTCTCTGATAGCATTACTCAACTTGGGAATTAAAGCTGCATAATATTGGCCTGTAACAGTGCTTCCACGCTCCATTTCAAGAACACGTAAAACAAACAAAGGTCTACATTCAGAAAAAAACAAAAGAGAATCAAAGATTTATTTCTTTATTAACATTACAAATATGTATCTGAACTATGTCAGTATTTATTTTCTTTCTTACCAAGGAGTGTGTACGTCATTCTCAGTACTTCTTGATCCCTCCCCCTATATGAAAATTTAGATTGGATACGGTATACTTTAGTATACCTATTAAGATAAAGCAGATTGTTAATTTATACGGACATTTTTAAACGGTGTGCATAAATTAAGCACAATGGGACCAAAGCTCACAGCAACCAAGATGCAGAGAGCTTAGCTGCAAAGCAATACAGTCGCATCTCTCTAGAAACGCAGCCGCAAGGAAATTCCATTACTTAACATACGTCTAAAGCTCGCTGTTTGCTGAATTTACTGCACGAACTAACACTATGTTGCTTATAGCCTAGATTTAATACTCGTAAATATACACTAGTTTAACTGACAGTTTGGATATTTAAGAAACAAGATCAGTAATATCAATAAATCTCTCCTCCGTCCCTCGTCCAAAGGTACATGATAGAGGAAACGTTATTGGACTGAATTATCATTCGCACAGTGCTTTATACATCGGATATATCTCTTTTCGATTGATCTCACCGCTGTTTTAGCAGTCAATACAAAAGAGGTTGAAAATTCTAGACTAGCAAGCTTGGCTTGATTGATACAGATTCTCCTTAAAGATCAGTTATTCGCAAAAACATCAATTATCCTCCATAAATGTTATATTTTAGTATTACTGCTATATTTTTAACTCATTTCTTGTAATGTAGCAAACCGATAGATACGAACACAGAAAAGAATCAGAATTTCGTGTTGAACAGAATTTTTTAAGGTGTCGACACACGATCGCGTCGATTTAGATAAAGCGTTGTCAGGGCCGCCGGGGGAGCTATCTGTTTCCACTGGAGTTCTCGCTGCCATATCTCCGAATCAATTTATTTTTAGGCCAAGAATATTGTCGAGCAAAAGGTTTGAAATTCACTTGATACAAATGTTTAATAGAAAAGAATTATTTAAAAATAACTCCCAAATCCTATTTACAAGTTAGTTACAGTGCAGCAAAGGCTTCCTTATAGATATGAGGCGATATATATGATGCTTACAGATGTTATTATCCTCATCACTTCGGATTCTAAGACTTTGTGTCGTTACTCTAATAATAGTAATATTTCTATAATACTAACAGCAGAAATGTATGCTGCGGTGACTACGGTCTCCGCCAGTAGAGGACCATCTCAAATTTGTTTCTCCACTTCTGTAACTGGCAAAACCACTGAACTGTACTATATCATATCTTCGTATAGATTAATCATCAGTTTAACTCTTACTCGTTTCTTCGCTTATGATTGTGATAAAAAAAATGTAACGAATTCGATACAAAATTTTACCTGTTTCCCTTTTATGTATGCACATTCATTTATTAGTTTCCTGTCTTACGTCTACATATATATATGTTGGTCTCATACACTGGTGATCCTTGAATTCCATATGAAATTATCGTGGTTGTTACGTTTGTGAATTCAGTGAAGGAGCAGACTAATGTATCCGCTCCGATATGCTCTGCAATGCGATTCACGATTGAACTTTCAACTGTTCACTACATAGTTATATATTGTATGACATAGTTTGAACAAACAGTTGCATTTCATATTACTTTATCGAATATATGAAGTTGTATATCAACTACAAACCCCATTAGAGGGGCTCGATGAAATAAGATAGCGGATTCCTTGCGTGCGGGGCGAAGTTCTGGCAAAGTTATAATTGCCTCGCGGTGCGTTTGATGGCTGGCGACAGGTGTCCAACTACCGTCTAATGGTGGAAACACACGCGAACACGGGACCTGGTGATATATCGCGTCGAGCTCGCCTGAATTAATCTAACCTGATTTAAATTGAAACTTTCCATCGTTTACAACAACTCGTTGCTAAGCCGCGTCACGGGGAGCGAAGGACGCGCTTTAGTGAATGAAATTCGCAACCTAACCTGACTTTATATTATGACGGTGATGATGCTCATGATCATGGCTACCATCCCATAATGGTAGAAACTATATAAAATCTTCGTTATCATCATTATTATTATGATCAGCCAACAGACGTCCACTGTTCGACATAGGCCTACCTCAAAGATCTCCACATCGATCGATCTTACGTTTCCCGCAACCTTCACAAGATTGTCGGATCACCTGATGGAGAGCCTGCTAGCACTACTTCTTCCGATACGCGATCGCCATTCGAACACCTTGATACCCTGTCGGCTGTCAGACCTTCACGCGATGTGTCCTGCCCATTACCACTTGAGGCTGGCAATCTTTTAGACTATGTCGGAGACTTTAGTTCTCCTGCGGATCTCGTCATTACTGATTCGATCTTCGTTATATAAAACTAAAACCTTTGTAAGTTACACAGGTTTTCATAACAACGGTCGATTAGGTAAGATGTTTCAATAATTATTTTACAACTATTAAATATCAAGATATTATTTACATTAATATACCATTTTATATATTCTCTCTCTCTCTCTCTTCTGTTTCCTAACCCTTGTAATACTACGATTAAAATACTCTGCGAATGGGAAACCATAATTATTAAATTTCTGTATTTAAACTTAAAGAGTACTACAGTTAGCAAAGTTAATGAAGGAACTGTGGTGTTTGTTTTGTGTTAAGAAGCGCAGAGTGTATTGTGGTGATGTGTGAACATCCTATCAAGAGTTAATCGAGTCATCTATCGCAGTTGTAGTAGTAGATATAGTTGCAGTAGTCTCGTCGCTGTTATGATTCGCTAAAACTGCGAGGAAAGTGATTTTTCTCGTGCTGCTATGTGTTTTTATACAACCCGAAAACAATTAACAAACTGGGCAAGCATCTTGCATTCATCGCGTAAAAACTCCACGAGGAGGGAGAGAGAGAGAGAGAGAGAGAGAGACAAAAAAAGAAGCGGAATCTCATCGGCGAGCAATCGCTCCGTTTCGGGCATTAAATAAATTGGTTCAGTAACAAAATGCCACGCGGCGTGGACACGGTGAGCCTGCACTTTGCTTAATGAATTCGAGCCGCCTGAAAACAAAACGGATCCGGGTGTAACGTTTCCGTTACACAGACAGCACACACGGACACACACACACACACATACACGGGGGCGTGGACAGCATTAAATTGTGATTTAACAACTCGCAACCCGGCTGAATAATGTCACTAGTTTCATTATTCACCCGCCTCCATACCGACATGGCTGTTCCATCTCACATTATTATGACTTGGATGTTATTATTTGACAAGGTCATGCGTTCTGGTAATAACTAATACATCCGACTGTAACAATTTGATACTGGTTAGGATAATTAACACTGCGACATATTATGCTCGTCGCCTCTTTATTGAGATGGTCAGATTTTTTACCCTATCAATTTCCCCAGCCACAGCGCCCTTCAAATCCGAATACAATAATGTTTGCACACTAAAAATTCATTTATTATTAGAAATTTTCAACAAGATCTTTCCTCATGATCGTAACAGTAAAGTATTTAAATATATCATATTTTACTTACCCTCAAAAAGAACAAAAACGGAAGTAATCATGATATTTCAAACTACAGTTTCTTTAAATAATCTTAAGGTTATGAAGGTGAAACGTGGACCGACGATCTGGTGAGAATCGCATGAATCCACTGGATGCGAGCAACGCGGCACCGATCGATGTGGTGACCTTTGAAGGAGGCCCATGTTCAGCAGTACAGGTCTATCGGCTGATGATTATGAAGATGAAGGTTATGAAATTGGATTCACCACAGGTATCCTTCCAAATCCCATTGGGTTAGTGTACGTGGTTCTTAAATTAGTATATCTTTAGCAATGCTCTTGTGAGGTACACTTCTTGGTTCACAGATTTGTTATGTACACCCCTTACCATCCCGTAGATCGTATTTTTTTATTCTATGAAGCTAGGACTTGAGCGGGACCATCACTTGATGGTAAGTGATACGCTAGCCCGTAACAACATAGCGCTAGTAAGGAAGATATACTCTACACCCCATTACGTTCGTCGCTTTGAGACAAAATTTTAAATCTCGTTACCGCTGTAATTATATTAGCTACAGCGCCCTTTAAACTTATACAGACGGTCTTTGACAACGGAGACCTACCACCAGTAAAAATATGTAAAAGTATACCTGTTTGGCACTCCAGTAGTAACAAATACTGTTATGAATCTAACATTTGTTCTGATCAAGTCATGTCCAAACTGATACCAACACAGAGAACGAGGAAACGGATGTTCGGGGTCGCAGCAGCGGTGCCGGCCTTTAAATACCTCATTATATAGTACCCCAGGGCAGCAACCGAAATTAAATCTTGACCTACACAAGAAGAAAGTGCAACGTCGCTTTATCTCGTTGTGTCTCCTGCCCGTCAGCTGTTTGGTGCTCGCCGAGGTCGTATTCTACGGCGTCTTCCCGGTGATACAGTATCTCCGCACATGAAGGCATCACAACAAATAAATCCATCTAACGAAACGTACGTTTCCAAGTCGTAACGCTTTTAATTAAAGGAGACAAGAGGGCACAAAGACGACCGCTGATAAAAACACGGGCGCGGCGCGGGGGGGTGAGCAGACGAGCTCCCTGTTTACCGAGCCCGCTAATCGAATCCGGGGATCGTGACGCCGTTTAATTCAAATGGGAAATTAGATTTGAATCCAAGACGAGAGGCATGTTTGGCTTGAATTACAACCAGCGTATGTCAGGATGTGGATTGGTTTAGATAATCAGTCCAATTCGACGAAAGTTCAAAAAAGAAATACATCAAACACGAATTTGCACCAGCGATTAAGGAATTTCCTGTTTGATAACACACACTCCTCCCCCTCTCCTCTTCGGTCCTTTTTCAGGTCAGAGGTCTACTTAAATTAACCGCCGAAATATATAACAATAAAAAAATCACCGCCGCTCACACAGAAAGCCGCCATTAGCGGGCGTGTAATTAATTTGCAGTCGTTACCGCGCGCTGCCCACTTGTTAATACGGAACTTTAAATTCCCACGCCGCAAAAACAGTGGTTCTGCAGCCCGAAGAGAGGGAGGGTATAAAAAATCAGCCTATCGTTAGCCCACTTACCCTGGACGAACTTTCGGGCTCCGGGAAGAATGTACCCGGTGTTAACAGCTAATCAGAAGTTTCAAAATTTTCGGGACCATGCGCCGGCAGGTGATGGCTCCGCGAGTTGTTAATTAGATACCTGATTTAGAAATTGGTTTTAACGTTTCGCTAAATTCGACCAAATTATACCACAGGACTTTTAAATTAATTTAGAAATCTATTAATGTTTACAATGAGATCCTTGAACATTACTTAACCTACTTCTACCACTAAGCATTTATGTTCATACGACTGGATACGAATTAACTCGGCAATTAGGATATAGTTTGAGAAATATAGCAGCATTATATGACCAACTTTGTCGGTTAAAGCATTTTACTAATTATTTGCCAATCATCTCTTCTCCATTCACGACAAAACGAATCGTATGAATTAGTTTAGCAGCAACTAAAAAATCGATAAGGAATGGTATAATATTTTTACCAGTTCGATAAATAAGACTTATTAGCCTAGACCGAAGTATACTTTGGTTCCTGTGTTCGCGTCTCCAGAGACTTTGCTGATGGTACATGCTATAGATTATGTAAAGATATAATCTCGGAAAGTAGACCTCTTAAATTAACTATCAATCCCCAAATTGAATCCTTCACAATACGAAGTGCCACTTTAACAATCGAATAAATCGATCCGCCGAATTGTGGAGATGGAGGTCGTTTTGTTGGTGAGGAAAAAGTACAGGGGCCTAACGAGGCTGTATTTTATCGAGCCAGACACAGCGACCGCTGCTCTCACAATTTATTTAGTACAGCATCTACGTTTCCCTCTCCTCCTCCTATCTCTTCTAATAAATCTTATTGGTCGAAAAAAAAAGTGAAGCGACGCCCGATACGCGGGCAATTACTCTTGTGCGCGAAATGTGCTCAAGTGTTCCCATTGATCGGGAATGGCCCGTAATGGGCAGCCGTCGATGATCGCGGGTCCCATCTCGGGCATTATAGATAGTAACGCCCGCCCGAATTGCTACCATCATGTAAAGGTGCCATAAGTTCCTCTAAAAGCTTCCAAAGTGTTTTCTTAGATGGAAGAAACATATCCGACATTATGCTTTATATGTAAGCATTGTTGCGAAATATTTTGCTGAATCCACTTTATGGAACATTCTATAGTTACTGGTAACAACACAAATAATCTTGTTTTAATTTTGACCAGTATTTTGAATAAATTGTTGAAGAACTTCACGAATTGCCAGAAATATATTTCTATCATTTCCTCACCAACTATCATCGTGGGAATTACTGTAACCGTATTGAAGAGTCACATATCAGAAACTATACAATCTCTTGTTACTTACCAAAGATATATTTGTTAAAAAGTGTCCAAGTTATCGTTAAGCGGAATCGGTGATAACTTCATAAATGTCCAGCGATGCCATCAAAACGTTTGTAGCCTCTATCAACGTTTATCAGGTGAGAGACGGTGATTTCAATCGTAAAATTTTATTACCTCTCCCTTCTGTCGCTAGCTCACCATTCCATAAATAGGCGCTCTATAAATAAAGTTAATTCCTCATAAATATTTCTCCTTCCCCCTCTCTCACCCTCGGCCTTCAGGTGGAGTAATGACTGAATAAGCATGAAAAACACCTGCTTCCCACGAAACATTGCTTGATTATGGACGCGATGAAAATTAATTCCCATTATTGGTGAAATTATAACGTCGGCCTATAACATACGCCGGCGCCATAAATTCATCATCATCATCATCATCATAATCATTACAGACATTAATTACCAAATTGTAATTATTTAATATTCAACGATCGTTAAGTAATTTTTATTTTCATCGGTAAATTTTACGGAAATTTTGAGATTGACTTCCATCAGCAATTTCAATATATTTGGTTACAATAAACAGCCCACGCTGATATATTGTTGCTTATGTATTATTATTATAAACTTTATACACAACCGAAGACTACACTTCTATGTAGTCAAATCAAAACAGTAGTTTTTAAACACTACTCTTTCCATTTGAAGTGTTTTGTACGTAGTAAAATTATTAGGTTGAATAGATATATTGCGCCTTAATGCGATCAGCAAAATATGATGCAGTGTATATCCTTTCTAACTGCCTTTTTAAAATATAAAAAATAAGGACTCTTATAATTATAAAAGTTTATATAAACTTCTTTCCGTAGATTTCTAAAGGAGATTCTGTACCAGCTCTAACTCTAGACTATCTCCTATACCCTCTCTCCTTTGATATATTTTTCATGTACATATTTAGTATATTTACCTAGGTTACAGATAAACTCTTAGAAAGGTATTTATTTATGTGGCAACACTTACAAAAGTACGTCACGTTTACCCAGTAGTCTAAGAGATATTAATTCAGGGATTGTTATTCTCTACCATTGTATTCATCCAACGCATCACACTTGGACAGCTTGATGGATATATAGTCTCGACTCTCTCCTTGTGAGAGGAGGCTGATCTCAATAGGGCAAGTATTAAGAAGACGGTTCATACATATTTACTTCTATTTTATAGAGAACTGTACTTAATATTTTCCATTGAAACATTAAACAGTTCTTTCTCTCAAAAACTGTTTTATTTAACTCCGGGTGCATTTGAGGATCGACGGCCTTCACATTTTACAAGACATGGACGGATCGCTAAAACCATTCAATCAGTACCACGCATCGCTTCGATTGCGCTCGGAGAAGTCGGTTTGCATTAATTCTATCCTCTTTCCCTCCTCGATAAGAGTGTTAACAGGAAATGAACTCGGAACTCCGCCCGGCGCAAGTGTCGAAAGATATTCCTCTCGGTGCCCTTAAACAATGTTAAGCTTGCAATGTTTATTTTAAGGAAATTGAATTTTGTCCGTAGTACTACTTTTAACCGAAAACCTAAAAATATAAATAGATAGATATATTATATGGTACATTCGAGAATATTCTACATAACTTCTCTGGTTACAAAGTCTATGGTATGCCTTGAACCTTGAACTACATGGTAGTGAAATTTTCATCCCTCATGGTGCAACCGTTACAAAGTTTACCCGGAACAAACAAATCGACAAAATATTTTAAATAAGCATACAATATTTTTTGCTATCGGTATTTTTTTATTTTGGTTTCCGGTTTGTGTTTTCGCGTTTTTGTGTTCATTTAATTTCGGTTTAAATTTTATTTTATTTTTAGCTTCTTTTCTTCTTCTTTTTTTATTATTTTTGCTCGCGGATAACAGAACGGTAAAAGCGTAACGAAAAGAGACAAGCATAAATATATACAGGGTTTCACATAAGAGAGAATGAGATAGAAAACGTTTGTAAATAGTTTCTCTATCCTTTATCAAATATCTGTGGTTATCGCGCGGCCCACTCACATTTGATATTTCTTTTATTTTTTACTTAATTACAATAACTTGAATCAAGATTAAATAAACGATAGGAAAGTTAACTGTATCAAAATCACTATAAAGTTAATACTTAGGGATATATGTTAAAGAATTAACGTATATAATGAAACCAGTCATCTGTCTGTCGTTACAAATTCACAAAGACAATCTGTGCGCGAGGCTGGAGCACACGTTAACAAAGTAAATGAATAACAAACGCTTTCCAAACCATTAATTCCCTTTGCTTTATTACTCTGCATCTATATTATTCAAGTTACACATTTTTATAACTTACTAAAGATATATGATAACTGATATCCATCACATTAATGGATTTCTATTAGCAGACCATATAAGTTACTACTACAACATCCATTACTACTGGCAGGCAGTAATATGCAAATATTACTGTGTTCCGGTAAAAAAGCGACATGTTTCAACAACGACAGCTTTCATACATATGTAACTTTGACCGACCCGTATACGGCCGATGTGATGGTTAAACATTCTTAAATATTTTCTCTGCGGTAGATATCCCAGAGTCCCAGTTGTGGGAATATAAAGAGTACTGATTATATATTTATTTATGCTTTCCACCTATAAATTTTCGCAATAAATAATGTGTAGAAACACGTCTGAATGTTTAGTGCAGTGTTAGCGGAAAATATTTTAAAACGGAACAATACGGCTCCCCCAAGTTGTTCTTCGAGGTCCATTTACTTGAAACACGGCCCCATAAATATCGTATGGTCTCCAGCCATCAGGGCCGCACGTTCTACTGTTTTATATTTTGTATTCCAACCTATACTCTCACTTTTATTTTCTTTGATATTTTACATTTAATTTATTATCCTCAAAGAATTTATTTGAATATTGATATCAATTGTTGCAGACAAGCCAATTCGATGTTTTTTTTTTTTTTTTTTTATTAACGTGTGTAACAAAATGCTAACGGATTGCACACCCCGTACCAATACTGGGCCGGTAGTGGGGTAGTGTCGGACTCCAACCGACTAAAAAGCTTCACACGGTATTCCATCACTTCCGCAAAGAAATGTACGAGGGTCACGGGATAACACTTGATAGTTCTTCCGCAACCCCCGCTCGGTGCCCGGATCGAACGGGCCCGCCTCGGGGAGGGATGTGAAGCATCCCTCCCAATTGTCAAAATCCCTATCACTAAGCGGCGACGCGTCGGAATACGAGACACGTCGCCAGATACGCCCCAGGAACCCTTTCCAAGGGGGGCGCCGGACCAACGGCCCTTGTCAGTCGCGGCGCCAGGTTCCTCTGCCTAAGGAGGCAAGCGGCGGTCGTGCGCTCGGCTCCGCCCGTCGGCGACGAGCTGTCTGCGCACTGCGACCGCCTCCTGCCCCCTCGGCGCCCGCTCTCTGTGACGCTCGGTCTCCCGCTTCTGCGACATAATGATATCGCAGAATCGGGATACCGCGTCCCATGACGCCTCGCTTCCGACCATGGTCCGTACCACAGCCGGCAGCGAGAGGTCACTCCCTATCGCCGCAACGAGCGCGGCCCTATCCCCCCCAAATTGCGGGCAATCGGCCAAGGTGTGGGACGATGTGTCCACCGGGTGTCCACACTCGTCGCACGCCTCGTCCGTCCTACCACTACAGTGACGCTGGTGCAGATAGCTCCCGAAGCAACCGTGCCCCGTGAGTATCTGCACCAGGCGGAAGTTTAAAACTCCGCTGTCCCTATCCAACCAGTCCTCGAGGACCGGTCGGACGGCCTCCACGGTGAGGCGACCGTGCGTCGGGTCTCGGAGTCGCCGCTCCCATCGCCGACGCACGTCCAGGCGCCCCTCTCGGCGCCACCTTTCCTCCTCGTCCGGCGACGGACGCTCACCCCCCCGCTCGAGGGCGCACTTCCGCCGCCAGTAGATACGCGCCAGCGACTCCGCTTCGAGATCCCTTGGCGGCGTTCCGGCGAGGACGCACGCCGCCTCGAAGGAGACGGTACGGTAACCGCGTACGACCCGACCCGTATGGCCATGACACGCTGCGGTGATCGCAGCAGAGTCCGGAAGCCAATTCGATGTTTGTATATAAGTCCGCAAATATACATATACTGTATATATGTGGACAAGTTGTATATCCACAAATAACTTAGAGGAACGATTTTTTTTTTAATTTTCCGATTTTAATTAACAATCACGGCAGTCCCATCGTACTATAAGTAAAGATCCGATTTTAATAACACAATATTTTTTTTATAATGATTAAGCTTCAGACAATTCAAAAAGAAGCAAACATAAGAAAGTGTCTACCCAATTATTGTCATTTAGGGTCTATTAAATAATACGCTTTATATCGTAGTGTTGTCGGGTTATTAAAAAAAAATTGACACTATCCTATGAACAGAGTAACTTCATTTCCTTCAGCAAACGATACCGTGTTTGATACTACTACTAGCGCCATCTAGCGGATTTTACACGAACGGAGAGATTGATTTTTGTACCATAAAACAAAACAACGATAATATATTGATACTATGACTTCAGTATTAGCATCTAGAATAAATGAAAGTTCTAGTAGACCTTTTACAACTACTATCACTATCTCTCTATCGGCAAAGGTTAAGTAAAACTGACAAGAAACAAATTATACCAATGTAACCTTTGTTTGTAAATTACAATAAAAGCTTTTATAAATAGTAATGTATAAATAAACGAGTAAGTAGTACATAAGTTTATCTATATTTTAGCATAATTACTAACGAGATAACTTAAAAGTGAATAGCGGAAATATTGTTACTAGTTAGTGTAGTATATCATAGCAGACGACGTCACCACATAACATCGGGACGGATAAGTCAGATAATAACTATATTCCCAGCAGTGGACATCTGTTGTTTGATAAAAACTGAGTATACGGCCCAATAAGCGACAGCTCGTGATTTAACTTAATACTAAAGTGGGAAAAGATCGTACTCCTCAATATTAACCAACACATTAAATAGCACACAGCTCCTTCATTGGGAGGCATTTAAATCCATTCACGTTGACTTATGTTACGTAATGTTTGTTAAGCGCAAATTCAAATGTGTTTATCTGGTCTTAAACCCCTGAATTAACCCATAATAACCATTAAGTTACTCACACAGAGCGCTACGCAAACTTAACAACACGGGGTCCCGACCTCGGGACTTCCGAAGTAAGGGCGAACTTTCCGCAAACAATATTACACGTAATCCATATGTACACCGCAACTGTTTATCCGCAGTTCGGTGCGGCCTTCGTGGCCCCACGTCACCAGATCAGCTGGAAGCCCTACTTATGTTTCGCTAACAGTATCTTTAAGCACTAACTTTAAATAAACTGTCTTACATCTCAAGTTATAGCCACGAAGTTTGCCTAACAATGATAGGTGATGTTCGTTCACGTTAGTTAAATCTCGCAGACGTCTTATGTCGCGTACTTATATTATCTCTATGTCCACATACATATACATGTATATATATATATATATATATATATATATCTGTGTATAAGAATTAGTTACTATATACCATTTATCGCTATTAATAATGCTTGAATCTCCATAACCATTTCAAGTAATGTTTAATACGACAGCTTGAAAATGGAGAAGTGAGTTTACCTATTATTCCGTAGCTCTCATATTACGATAGCTAAATCAGAAGAATGCTAGACCAGGTTCAAATAGACCTTACAAGAATTCAAACTCAATCAGACACAGCTCCAGTGATGAGCATAGGACCCTTGTGTTGCAAGGGAAGACGCTCAACACGGAGGCAGATGCTTACCTGCTGTATCACCAGCTGGTGATCAGTTGTAATAAAAATCATAACTATAATAGATTCTCCATATTAACGAGGGTAAAATGGTGGAGAGGTACAATCAAATCCGTCTCCAATTTGAAGTACCAGTATGTATCGTCATCATCCGATAGACGCCAGCAGCTTTTAAGGATATTATTTTAAAACAAGCATAGCTGCTTACTAATTGATCTAATTACCATACATCATTTTCTAGTTAATAAAACTTATAACCTAAAAGTTAGCTTCATAAATGTTTAACCCTTAAAGGCGATAGAAACGAAAAGTAAAAAGATTCGCAAATTTTTTGTAGCGACTCTTCATCTACATTGATCATGGTTTATCATCAAATTAATGTGAACGTATTGTTTAAACTGTTACACGTTGTAACAATTTGACCGGCGGCGGCTTAACCGCCGGACGTCGGCTCGGCCGGATCATTAATAACACATTACGCGTACTAATAACAACAACATGATCGTAATCCATAATTAATTCCCGTGACATCAATGGAACAGCCCGGATGAAATGGTTAATGCGGAATCGTAGCAAATTACATACATATATATATATATATATGTATGACTAATTCATATTACATTGGTATGTATGTACTTACGCAATTACAAATAAATATGGATCAGAAAACTATTTAATTAGCGTCAAATGATAATGAAGAATTATATATAAAAGTATAAGTTCTTACGTAAATACTTAATTACCGTAATTACTTAATGCTTTAACAAAGGTTCCTACTTAATATTAAGGTCCACGTATGTAGTGAACTTTGAAACCGTGTATCATAAGAGGTTTATTTAAACGCGCCTCTGTAACAAGTATATTATCAATCTACATCCATGATAGCATTGCTGTGATCCAACATTCAAGAGTCAGAGTATTTTAGAGAAACACTGTCTTCGAACTCTTGGTTTTCACGTTTGGAAATTTTAGTCTCTTGGTTAAATACAAAGTAGTTGAAATATATTCAGGAAGCTTTCAAATTTGTCCTTTCAATTATATCAAGAATGCTGAAACAGACAGCTCGCTGTGACCGCAGCAGCAAGCTTGAAGTTAGATCTGGTGTTCATTAGGAGAGTCGCGGCGTGGCCGGGGAACTAAACTAATTTACGTTAAACGCTGCAAGCTCTCGCAGGATACGTTTATTAAGCTCACAATTGAATAATGCCAGGGATCTGATGTCAGCACGCCTTCAGGAATCGCATACGAGTTCAGGATAGTGCACAGGTGAGGATAGTTGCGAACAATTGTTGCTAAAACTTGATGAAAATATTTTACTTCAACCAAACGATTCAATCTGTTTTCTTAAGATGAGGTTTTACTGTACTTTTGTTATAACTGAAAGGAAGAAAAGACTCTTCTGACTGAAAAGACTGTATGCCATTTCCCGACCAGGTAGTCGTTTCATACTTGATGTTAACGATTCTCATGCATTGTGTATAATTTTTTTTATTTTCTTTTAGTTTATGTTAAATTTCTCAAACTATCTTCCCTGTTCTATGATCGCTATTAAATAAAAGTGTAGGCATATTTTCCTGATACCAGGTAAACGACGTTTAAATTGTCCACAAGTTAACTCATTGCACTTAATAAAATAAGATCTTAATAATAATCTAAGCAAATGATCAAAACAACTATCTACTTTCATTCACAAAAAAGGCTATATAGCTACAGCTCTTAGTAATTATAACTTGATATAGAGCCCTTTAAATTTTAAAGATAAACAGTTCCTGAACCTGAATTAAAATGCAAAAACATAGAAAGGTCACCAGACAGGACCAAACGTCACGCGTCGTCTCAGACAATTGTTTAACTCCAATTGTTTTTATGTACTCGTTAACTTCAAAACTAATTGTAACTTAAACTTATTTAAATTGAAAACGAGTTGAGCCTGTAACTTTGTGTGCATGTCTTGTAAATCAGCGCTGGCAAGGGGTAAGTTCGGGACGTAATCAAGCTCCCTCTTTTATAACTGATGCCATTTCTCAGCGTTAGGTTGCTTGAGCTTTAGAAGGCTAAGCTCTTGTTGAAGTAAACACTGTGCAATTTATAATAGCAGATCTTTATATTGGAAGAGATCTCTTTGAAAAGCCTATGTACACCAATAAATGTATATTCGCTGATGATAATAATGTAGCTTGTTGGGATCTTACTCGAATGTATTGCACCACATTTTACTAGTTAGACATTAAGCATTGTTTTCCCAGTTATATCAATAGCTGCAGCCTCATTCAAGCCGGAACACAATAATGTTTGCACAGTACAGTTCAACGGTAGAAATAGGAGCTGCGGTAGTACCTACCTAGACTGTCCCCTGCATCATCACGCGTAAAGTAATTCATGTAAAGTACCGTTATTTTAAATTCGAAGATATCGTATCTAATTCGCTAAGTGCCGGATGTTGATTTATTGCTTGCAAATTCGTGGCTGAAAATGTTAAGTCAAAGTTCGGGCGCGGCAACTTGGAGTGCCTCAGCTCCGGAAGCAGCCCAGGGTCGGTGATCGATGACCAATCCCCCTAAAGGTTTAAACGTTCCTACTCCGCTTCCTTATTTAGAGATTACGAGGCGAAAACTTTGCGCTGCCCGACTTGTACGCTGTTTACTTTGAAAAGAATATAAAGATCGTTATCGTGTTCACTACTCTTCGTTTTCGCCTTTTTTGTATGCTGCACTTTATCCTGAGAGTAATCTCTGTATATACAAAGATATAAAACACACAAACAAACCAAATCGAATTGTCTGTTTGTAATAATAAAAATAACATTTTCTTCTTTACTTAATTCATATGAATATTCGAACGATGCTTATATCAAATACCAATTTAACAAATTTTCATCTGTTTGTTTGGACCATTTTCGACGGGATTTCAGAGAAGCCGTATTTCAATTGTAAAAAAGGATTCCATGCCAACGTAAATATCCAATATAATTTTGAACATATTCCGATTCTGTTTGAACAATTCTCCTACAAAATGTTTGGGAGGGAAACTGTAGATCGTAGAATACGCGATGTCGCCGATGAAACCGTCTGTGATGGTATGACCATATTTGGAGAATGTGTACAAGATCGAAATAGCCTTAACCGTTTTCTTTAACAACATGAAAAGTTATAAAACGATCTAGAAAACGATGTCTAAATTAGTAAAAATGTAAGGAGAAAAGCAGGTAAGGTAACTAGTGATAGGTCTGTTGTCGAAGACCATCTAGATAGATTCCACCGCAGCGCCTATTGCAGCAGACAAACAGCATAGTACAACTTCATTGTGTTCCGTTTTGAAGAACGCTATAGCTAATGAAATTACTGGGGTAACGAGACTCAACATCATGTGTTAAGGCGACGAGCGCAATGTGGATAACATCCTAACTAGCGTCGCATTGTTACAGGCGGGCGCTTCGTAATATAAAAGAAAAAACACAGTACAAAGTCGGTTTCAAACAGAATTTAAAACTTAAATTCTAAACACTGCTAAATTGTCGCCGGAAGCTGTAATATAGCAAACTGCTAACCGCTAATTTCTTAATTCCTTCCGTCAGCGGTAATTTACGCCGCTTTTTATCAGCAGTTTCGGGCGCGGCGATATTTTCACGAGTATTTATGCCGGCCGCCATCTTGCGTAAACTTGCCGAATAAATTGCGCGGCGTGAAATAAAATTATTTCCATATCTCGAACCGTAGCTTGGATGTTTTATGGCGTCGTTTCGAGTTCAATTGATGTGATTTTTCGCAATGGGCAACATATACCGGTAGACGCCCACTGTTGGACGTCGACATTACCGAAGAATCCAAGTCCATCAACCAGGTTCTACGCAGTCCGTAATTTCGGTGTCTTTCTAACACTAATCGGAATATGTAGCAAAATGAACTCTCCAGTCTACGTTATAAGAATTATTTTGTTGTAACATTTTTTTATTTGCCAGTCAATTTTACGAATTTAGAGAAAAGTCCATTTTAAATCTATTCCGAGTAACTAGATCGAATTCGGACCGGAAACCGCATCCATAATTGCTCCGCAATCGGCATTTGAAGCGGATTGTTTTCTTTTTTTTTTTCTATTCAACTAATTCACGTCGGACGGGTGAAAAAAAGGGTTCGTCCAATCGCAGCTACATTCAGGCACAACAAAATATTTGGGCCGCATCGTTTGTGTTGTTTGCCCATTTATTGTTTCTTCTTTTTTTTCTCTACCATTGTGCACGGAGGCAAAATGAAAAATAACTTTTGACCTACTGAACGTTTAATTAGCAGGTGAACGCGGTAAACTTTCGAATTTGGAACGGTATTTAAAATCCAAATATAAAATATTAGCTGTTATCTACTTTTTAATCAAAACTGACGGCTTTGTGTTTAGATTTTTAATTATTTGTATTACTATTTTGCGTACTGATGAGACGGGCAAGACCTGGCGGTAAAGGACTATTTCCTTTAGTGACGCTGGATGGGATGATATACAACAATTGTTCTTGAAGACATAACATGTTCTCGTACTTTACACACTTAATATTACTTTAACGTATTTAAAACTAAACCAATGAAAATGGAAATATGTTTAACGTTCTTAAAATGTAACCACATCTTGTCAAACTGTAAAGATTTGTTTATCGGTCGTGATAGAGAATTACTACTGACCCTTCGCTAACATCCAGATTTATTGTCTTCGCAAAATATTTCCGGTTTCGTAATTTCGCCGATATTCGACGGTAACAGGTCGGCATCAGGCGGAATTTGCATCGAAGCTGACCCGGAATTTACGCAGAGTTTGCGGTGGACTCTACCAGGATTTCTGTGGGTCGCATGTATGTTGGCCAAACATTAACACATACATGTGTATATTTGAAAATGGAAGGAAAGTTTTATATCTAAAATGTGTCCGGTATTTTTTTTCATACGCTAAGCGATGAGACTAGCAAATTGTTCTAACACATATAATGATTAAAATTGGGCAATAGACAGAATGATACTGCATCGCATTGTACTCATTACTCCAGTAATTTCAAAAGCTACAACGTCGTTTAAACTAGACCATAGTCATGTTTCCACACTGTTGTTTGACGGCACAAGTCACCTACTTAGTCTAAACTTAGATTAGAGAGTAAAAATTTCTACATTATAAAATAGCACATATAATCATCTTGTTAAATCACCTCAAATGTATCCGTATCTTGAATGAAACCCGGGCAAATGATTCCATCATAAATCTATCCAAATTCATGTAAAACATGTAAATGAGATTCTGTTTTAATTATGAAAACAAAGCGGCCCCGGGCGCCTGCCCAACTGTAGGAATAATGTTACAAGGTATACCTACCTGCACTAGATACCTGAGTTGACGTCCATAGTTATGGGTTTAATGGCCTTATTACTTCCATCGTAACAGGTATAAAGGTTGATAATTCGATCAAAAATCCATGCAAAAGAATGTTGATTACTCAGATTTGAGATTATTTGGCAGGTAGCATCCGAATTTAGTTTCAATAGTGAAATTGACAGTCAGTGTTCCAGTACCAGCTGGACGTCCCATTAGTAATAAAATTAAATGAAACACAAAGCTTAACACTCGAACACTTCTATTCAATTCCTTGAGCACATCCGCAGATATGTATAAATCGAAACAATCATGGCGTCAATCAAACGTCACATATATAATTCTTTTCCGCCCAATGTATTTCCCTTTCATCGTTCGACAGAGGAGAGACACTCGCAAACAGCCACTTTACCCACTTGCTAAATATTTTACCGCTTACAAGACGTGAATATTCCATATCGAATCCATCTGAAAGGAAAATTTAATTTCAGCTGAAAGTACAGGTGAAATATTCCCGGAGGCCGATCGATACCGATACATCATCATATTCGAAATCACTTTCTCTCCATAAAATTGCGTCGTACATCTTGCGGAGAGCGGCCGCGCCCCCCAGGCGAGCCAGAGGAAAGAGAACAGAGAAAAGAAGATGGAAGAGTAATGTTTTAACTTTATTAAAAATTATTTAGCTTTTATTTCAATCTAATAATGATTCTCAATAAAACCTTTCATCAAATATAAATATAGATTTGGATACAGATGATTATACACAAAGATATTTAGATGTACTGATTATATTTCCAACTCTAGTGTTGATTGTGTTATATGTATATATATATGCTCTTCACCTGAAGTTTATGACGCATTAAAATCTAGACTTCTATTCAGCCGTCTAAATGTAACTGCATCAATAGTTCACGTCGACAGTGACAAAACTGCTATCCAACGAACCTGGAGACATCTGGCGCGGTGCATTTATCTCTTATAGTATATTGGATGAAAATCGACGATCTTTTCGGCTACTTTGTAAGTAATGCTTACTTGCCAACGTTTCGGAAAAATGTAAAAAGATTTTAAGGATTCTCTTTTGTTATCATAACTATTTTAATATAAAACAAAGTCCTTTGAAAATTCATAAGAAAAATTCAATATCAGATGTGTGAGAGGAAGGTTAATTTTGAATACATTAATATCGATTAAAACTTCATGATCTTTTCTAATATATCTTGATTTAGGATGAGCGGTTCCTGAAAGTAGTACACTGCTAGCTACAGAAAAGAACAATCACCAGCAAGACAGAACTGTCGCCATTTGTTAAATTGTTTTATAAATATTCAAGATGAAGATCGAAAATAGTTGATCTCTTCAGTCTTGGAGACTATCTGATTAGATACTACTAACTACTGTGTTTCAATTTGAAGGATCTGTAAGTAGTGAAATTATTAAGACAAGGCGACAAGTATGTTATACTGCAGTGTATATCATTCTAACTTGCAGCAAGTCGTTTACCATTTGGTGAATGCCTCGTTTAGTGCATCAGGCGTTCCGTGAGAGGAGTGTATGTTCAGGTTGAGATTGTCAGCTGATGTCGATCACAAAAGCCCTGTTCTTATTATCCCTTCGTGGAATAAAAATAGAACTGCTGAATTTATGACCTCCATCTAAATACCATTACCTTGTTTTAAGAAACTTCAATCTTCAACTATACTATATTACTTTAACATTAACAATTGTTTCAACATGTGACGACCATCAAGAAAAAAATAAGTGAGGATTTTGATTTCTCAATATAATCGCAAAACTTTATTTTGAAGAAGGCACCTAATAATGATGAAGACCATCATCAAACTTGCACCTAGTCATCGTCGTGCATGATTATGTGGTGGAGTTCTGATTTCCCTCCTTGTAAGTTTAAACCCTCGAATGGCAACAGTGAGAAAATTATCAGCATTATCTATTTATATATTGAAATAAACTTTTGGACTGGACCCCGACAGGTAAGTAAAACCTATCCTCTGAAAGTTAACGGTGCGGACGGGATACAAATCCACATCAATTTGTTAAATAAACAAACAGGATCTTAACAAATCGGCTGCAACATCCGTTTATCGGATAACTTATGTGTCCCCAATTGTTTTCAGGGAACGAAGGAGAAGGCAATACTTTTTCTTTAACGAAATATTGTCCTGCCGTCACAGCTAGGGATGCGACTATCGATGTTTTTTACAACCCCAAAACTGTTTTGTTTTTCTCTTTGTTAGTCAAAGCAAAGGATCGATCTATTGGCATGATGGTAACTGGATTGTGTTCATCGCTTCGAGATGGTAAACGTCATGTCGTTGACTCCAGTCATTCTAGTTCATTAATGTTCGCACACTACTGATTGGAATTATAAATAAACGCTACTCTCTTTCAGTTTTCAATGAAGTATGCTTGCTATGATCTACTAATGTTCTAAAAACAAACTGGTTATTAATCTGGGTAAACTCTACCTAAGCTGGACCAATTTTGGGAGGAGCTCTCAGTGGTAAATAACTCAAAAATATTAGACTTCGTTTCTTTCTGCTTGACAATAAATATTAAGTTCCTGTCCAACATTATTAGTAATAAAATTATATACAGTTTTAAATTCCATTTTACTGGCAAATTAATGTATTTGAGAGAAACTCTAGGGTTTCTTTAGGACTAATGTTAGTAATATAGGTATACTCAAGCCCTACGTATATCGGATGTAAATAAATAGTGTAGGTAAGTCCTAGGAATCAAATATCATGAAATCCTATTTAACACGTTATTCTGAAATTTATCACCATAATCATTAGTACAGTTGTTTTAAATAAAAAAAAACATAATTTTAACTGAATCATGCGAAATGATCAACCCTATGGATTTTTACAAAGTTGCCGCAAATCCACGAGGTGCATTTACTTTCAGCCCCCACCTGCGACTTATTTATAGCGCGGAAGAGCCACTTCCGTAAATAATGACCCCTATCAGTACGCTTCTAGCGGAAGAGAGGAATTTTTCATTACATACTGTATATTTATTACTATATTTTTTGTGGAAAGTAGAAGATAACATAAAAATAAAACTTTCTATAAGCCGTCTATTCAGTACTTAGGATGAGGATTTATAATAATCTGCTTCTTATTGTTACACCAGTTCCGAGTGTCCTGACCGATCGTATACTGTTTTGTATGTGTGTGTCGACCTAAAGTCTTCGGTTTCCTCCATCACTTAACAACAACCATGTCAGAAACGACAAGCTTATGTAAATCTACTCTTTCTGACGATACTACATTATGAACATTTTAGTCAACAGTTACGTTCAGTCAATATCACATTTTAAAAGCCTTTTTTTAGGACTATTGTATGAATAAGACGCGTTTTAGGTTTAAATATAACTAATATACAAATGAAGTAATTAATAAACAAACGAAAAGAACTGTTATTAGTAAAATATAAGACTATTAAAGATATCACTGGATTGAAAGTCAAAATACACGCGACGAATTCAAAAGGTCTCTAGTGGGCAAATAACTTATTTGTGATTATAACTCGTATCATCATCATCAGCCGATAGACGCCCAATGCTGGACATAGTCCTTCCTCAAGGATCTACACATAGGTCTCTAAGTCGTGCAGTTATTTTTTTATTTATTTACTGAAGCAACGAGATAAGCGGATCTTTCACCAGATAGTAAGCGATACGCCCGTCCATTACAACGTGGCGCCAGCCAGCGGGACATGATCCACGACACATACATAGGATTTACGAGATTTGTGACGGTAGGCGGGGTCGCCACTAGACCTCCCCCGACTGCCCAGGGTCTGGATTAGGGAACACCGAGCCCGTCGTCGCCTCACCACTGTGCCTTCCTTTGATAGTAAGAGGAACATGCCGAGAGACCCTTCCCGCCGGGTTATTCCTTGCCTATGAAAGCACCGGCATGAGTGTTCTTCATCTCAGAGGCAGCGCCAACAGACAAGCACACGTGAAGGTTACCCGACCTATCGTCCCAGCTGCGGTGGTCCCTACCTACCCCTAACTAATATACCCAGGCGGTTCCCGGCAACAACTACCACCTAATTCCATAGAAAATCTAGATTCTGGGATACTTTTTTTATAGTAATTGATGTCGACTACCATAAAAAACGTTTGTTCTATAATTGAGAACAAAGACAAGAGTCGTTTATAAGTTTTCACCAGTAGATGACGAATCTGAACGTCTGTCATAAAGAAGCCTGCTATCAAGAAGGACCTCTTGATAGCAAATCTCATAAACTCTTTTAAGTACTTCTTGTATCCTAACGATCTTTCTATTTAAAGGCTTTATTTAGAATGGTAAAGCTCCCCGCAGACGGTACGGCAGGAGGAAGCTGAAACGTTTCACGTGAGCGCAACTGAATTTCGTTACCAGAGAATAATGCAACAACGTTGCTCCATTAGCGCTAACCTAGATTATTCTAGCGCATGTAGATGCGGGAGACGTTCTTCAAATACAACGACGATAACTGATAATGAGGCTTTGGTTGGAGATGTTCCCTTACCCAGAGACCAATACTTAAATGTCAACAGCCGGATTAATGCGATGCTGCTACGACGGCCGATTTATTATATGAGGATGACCGCTAGCCAGATGAGTTCGAAAACCACCTACAAAGTCCACCAGATTCCATGTAAACGATATAACGACCTCCGTACTACGAGAGCACCAACGCACCATAGTCACGTCCCTCAGTCATGAGGTTACAACAAAGAGGAGGACTACGAGAGGCAGGGCTGAGACTCTGCGCCAAGGAAACAGTATTCACTTATCTGTTACTCCATTTAACTTATCATTTCCTTATTAAGAACTAACTGTATCATATTCTCTGTCGTCATAGTAATATGGTGATATATGTGCTGATGGAGTCAGCTATCTTTACGTTTCTCTTCCACTCCTCTCTACTCTATCCTCCTAATCTCCATCAGCAAAACCTCTTAAAGAGGCAAATAAATAATAAAGGACTGATTTAGATCTAAATCCTTTAGTATTGTGTAGATATCTTCATCACCATGTCATGATCATCGCTTAGCGAGTATATTGTTGATAGTGCTTGTGTAGTAATTTTACTGGTAGGTCTCTCGTGCGGGAGACTATCTAGATCTAAGTAAGGTACACTAGTGTCCAGTTTTAAAGGCCTTTTAGTGAGTTTGCTACATTGCACAAGTAACAAGGGGGTGTAAGGAGTTCCGCACAACTACTCACGGGACCCAAACCAACCTCACCTGCTCGTGGTGCACCCTGCTAATCAACAAATAAAGCTCTGGCTCCCACCAATCCGTGTTGGACCAGCGTGGTGGGAAATGGCTCAAATCAACTCAAATGAAGCCCTGCCTATGACAGCCCCTAGTGCCCAGCGGTACTGGAGGCCATGCTAACTGTACATGCAGAGATTTTTGGGGAGGCTTATGTCCAGCAGTGGACGTCCATCGGCTGATGATGATGATGATTTCACGAGTAACGGTTAAGTTGCGTTAAGTGACGACCACAATGTAAAAATCCTAACTAGGCATTAGTCAATAGGTCAACATCAACTGATGGGTAGTTAAATAAAATAATGTGATATAAAGTTTCGGTATATTCGAAGTTAAAATGATAAACCGTTTTCACTCTCCTTCAGCCTGAACTCTCCCTTGCGGCACCCTTAAGAAAACAAGGGATGATGTATGGACACATAAAAGCCTTAATTGTTACGATTATTACTCCGCAGTACGCGAAATGCGAGATTCGCGCGGAAACTTTACGAATACTAATGAAATTATACGAGAAGTTTGGATTCGCATCGCGTACAGCCGATATGCTAATGCTGTATCCGACTATCATATGCTAGTTGGGAACTGACCGTCGACAGTCACCATCCCCACCACCCCTACCACCCCCATCACACGGCTCGCGGAATTACATTATATCATTGTAAAACTTTGAACCGCTTGATTTGTTTCGGAATGTTTATTAATGTTATTTCGATATTAATTACATAAATATTGTAGGGCAAAGGGTTCTGCACAACTCGCGGAATCCATGCCTCATTATCATCAGCCGATAGGCGTCTACTGCTGGACAGCCCCCCGTCGAATATCCTCACATCGATCGGCCTCGCGTTGTCCGAATCGCCGGACGATAGGGCCTGTCGTTTTTAGGGGTTCATATGAGGGGATTTGGGCCATTTCCCACCACGCTGGTCCACAAGTTGGTGGGAATCCATGCTTACATTTACACAAATCATAGATCACGACGTTATGATGATGACTGCAACTAAGCGCGTTATACGGAACTGATGGCTTTTGAAATCTTTGAGGGAACGTCTGCCAATCAGCTGATGATGATAAAATATTTTAACACCTAATAGAAAGTGTAATAGTGGAACCTTATAAGCTGAGAAGCTAAGAAGGTTACTAAGAGGTCTGCTCTATGGATATCATTATGAAAGAATAATCGCGAGGATATCATCAAATACCAAGAATCGGAGATTCTGTACGACATCCGTCAAACCCTGTAGAAGAAAGCTCCAAACACTTGGAACCAGTACATCACTTGTTAGCTGCCGGTGGGCGGTACAAATCATTCATAAACACAACATTTGAAACGGAAAGAAAACATGGCGTCGTATTTCTCCAGCCATCGCTTCCGCCAGCCGAGCTGCGAATAAACGTTTCGGGCGCCTGCAACAATTTACGAGCGAATATAACGTGTTACAATATTTTACGTACAATAAATGACCAGCAGCAACGTCGGAGACACGGGCCCGCGGCTCCCGGGGTCTCTACTGCACGAGGTTAAGGTCTGTTGTCGTTCGACGGAAGCAGCTCCGCCGCTCGCGTACAGCTCCCCCAAGGCGGCTGACGTTACCCAGTTCCATCATACGTTTTACTCTATTTAGGACTCTTATTTATTTCGACATATATATTATATTATATATCTGCGATTCTGTTAATGATCCTGATCAATGATATTTTGTAGTGGAAGAAGTAAGACTTCGTTTCATTCTTCATTATCTTTGTTAACTATCCAGAGCTCTGTCACCGCAGACTGCCTCCGCCATCTGCTCATTTACCTGCTGCTGTAAGCAAATCTTCAAATGAAGACAAAGAGGAAGTAAGGATTATGTGAGATTTATAGCAACTAAAAACCTTCAGGGTTTCGTGCGGTCTACGCTGGAGTACTTCAGCACTGTCTTAGCACGTTGCATGGAAGTGAAAGATTCTTATTTTCCTTGCTGTGCTATGGCATGACAGAGCCTTCTTCACATGTGCCATCCCTTTCAGGCTTCTAGAACCCTAATAGACTTTAAAGAGTCTTTGAGTCGCCTTCTACGATAGGGTTTAACTTAGTCATATTCGTAGTCTGTAACTAGTGCTGATTTAAACGCATCTCATTCTCATCTAAATTTTAACTTTTTTTTATTCAACAAAGGAGCAAAACGAACAAGACGTTCACCTTTTTTTATGTAATTAAGCGACGAGATGAACGGAACGTTCACCTGAGTAAGTGACACGCCTGGCCATAACACCGCGCCGCTAGTAAAGATGGTATGCTCTGCACCACGTTGTGCTCGTCGTCTGAAACATAAGATATTGAATCTCATTATCCAAGTAATTACGCTAGCTACAGCGCCCTTCAAACCGGAACACAGTAATGTTTACACAATACCGTTAGGCGACAGAAATAGGCGCCGTGGTGGTACCTACTTAGGCAGGTCTGTAGCAACAGAGACCTACCACTAGTATCAATAAAAGTGTACTTAGTATATATCACAATAATCTTGTTTTCATATATAGTAATGTTTTATAGTATAGATTTTTTTTCATCGTACCCTCAGGCGTTTGTGGGCATTGGCTTATATTCTTTTTTTTTACATTTCTTTATTACCTTATTTCTCTTCTTTCTTGCTCCCCGTCTTCACTTCCGTTGTTATCCCCTTTCCCTTTTTTTGTTCCGCATTCATTCCCCACTCTATTGCCCTCTATCATACACCGCGATTAATTGAGAGCGACAGCCGTTGTTTATTTATTTCTAGTATAGGTTAGTTTCAATTAGCGCTGGACCTAATTTAAACCGGTCGGGAAAGGGGGGCGTAAACAAAAACGGGGCGGACGGTGGGAATTATCCAATTTGGCCGCGTTTACTCGGGAAATTGACGCCATTTTTCATTGCGCCCTGCGTGGAGGTGGCACATGGAGCCTCACAACTGTTCACACAGCTTACGAACGCTTGTACACAACAACACATTATTCTTCATTGGCCACCGCAGCTCCTAGTCCTGCCTCCTAAATGTGGAATGGAAATCTAACTGTAACTAAATACGTTACTATGACAACACCGAGCATTTTACATGTCTAGGCCTGAGCACAATGTGGTGCAGTATACATCATCATGACTGCCACCATATTGGCGCAAGCACTATCCTCATAAGCCATTAGATATTCAAAAGTGGACGTAAGTGTCCCACAGATGATGTCTACAGCCATCAGCTCGGCAATGCCTTTTCATTTAGATCAGGATGTCGATTCATCTCATACGTCCTATCAGGACTGCGTATACCAATATTAGAAGTTCATTAATTTTTGCTACCATGAGTGTAGTGTGTCAATGCCTTTATTTTTCCTTTCATTTACCATCATTTCACTTAATTCAAATTTTTTTCTCATTCCTATCTTTAATTCTTTCTTACCTTTCACTTTCTGCTCTTCTAACATTCTGCATCCCAATTCCTTCTTTAATTCGCTCTCCTGAACGAAGATCGTCATCTCACACGTGTTCTTCAATCTGAGAAAAACCTGAAGAAGACCAATTATTAACACCTTATACATTATGTTGTAGTGTATATCATCTCCACTAACGCCACGTTTTTATAGGCAGGCTTATTACTTACCATCAGGTCAACGTAAGTTGAAAGTGTTGTAGCTATTAAAATTACTGTGGTAACAGGACCTACATCATGTGTCTCGAGAGGAGCACAGTATGGTGCAGAGTATAACCTCCTAACATACAAACTAACACAAATATAAACCTTACATCAAATCCATATTTTTAACGGATGTGGAACGAAGTGATCTATTTATAGAAAGTTAATCCCATTTCCGTTTCCCGTCGGCTGTAAAACCATTCCCCACAATGTACACCGTCACCACCACGCCGACTCCGACCAGCAGCGGGAACGTGATTGGGTCTCTAATTCGATTTACTTATTACATTCACCTGCCGATTGAATGGAGGTGCGGAATCTTCGCGGCCGCAGCCATCTGCCCTCGTCCCCTCGCAGCCCTCACTCCACTCAGCTCCCCCGTAACAACTCCGAAAGTACTTTTTATTCATTATTCATTACCCGGACAGTAATAATGTCGCTGATTGCGTACGCAAACCAACTTGTTAAATATAAAATGAAACACTGGAACAGGTTCGTTCCGTGAGTATATTTGTTTTACAACGATTAGAGGTTAGGACGTTGTTATATTTGAAACTAAAATACTATAAAAAAACACCAGTTTACTCTTCTTCTGTTTCCTGTTTAACGTACATTTTAATACCATTATTCCCGCACACCATCAGTACTCATAACATACTTCCAAAGATATCCGCTTGTTCCATACTTCATTAATATTAATAGAAAAATCACTAAACACTATTGTGTTAATATATTAATATTTAATTTTTTTTTTAATTCAATTAAGCAACGAGTGAGACGTTCACTTTGTTACAAGTGATACGCCTGCCCATAACAACAATGATATATACAGCACCACATCACACTCGTCGCCTCAGACGTAAGATGTTTATTCTCTATTACCCGTAATTACACTAGTTACAACGCCCTTCGAACCGGAACACAGTTATGTTTGCAAAATACTTTTTGTCGGCTGCATAAGAAGCTGCAGTGGTACCTTACGAAACGGTCTCCGGCAACAGAGACCTTCCACCAGTAAAAAATACTCATGATATCATTTTTCCCGCGCCCTATCATTATTCATTATATACTTTCAATGATATTGACATGTTGCGTGCTTCATTATAATTAATAGTAAAATTACTAAAATAATACCATTGTTTATATTAGTTCATGAAATATAACACGAGTGGTTTTGTCTATGACTTTTTCCGTTTTACCGTTCTCTTTGTATCATCCATTCTGGTCCACCTGTAAACATTTTCTTGTTGTATTATATACATGACCGGCTGAGAGCGCTGTAGGAGCTGATAAAAACCACAAACCTTCATCAGATTATCCCTTGCCCGCCATTTTGCCCTCAACGCATCTAAATATGCGGTAGAGAACAACTACAGGGAAGAGGCAGCTTCATGTGTCGGCTACCAGCATCTCGTAGTTGAAATGGATTCCTGGCCAATGCAGCAATTACCTGACCTCCACCCCATCATTGAAAAGTACAAGTTAGGCAGTGGATGTCAATACGAGGGAGCAATTAACGTATCTGCATCGGTCGGTTTGTTTCAGCAGAAACACCCACATGTGATCTTCGAGGCGCGGACGAAAGCGAACAAGGGCTGCGCCAACAAGCTGGAGTTCCGGCCGAAGAGCAGGCGCACCAAGCATGTGTCGTTCGTCGAGGAGCCGCTTGCTGATGACCCCAGAAGCATGTGAGTTTCATCGCCAACACTAAACTTTCGTGATGCCGAAGGGTAGTACATTCTAAATTCATAGACAAGTCTTACATTTCATGGGAATAAATTGATATAGACTGGCAGGGTAACGTGTACAGGATACGTCCAGATCAAAATTAAATTTGTAAAGCATCAAAACTAACTTGTTCTTGTTCATCATCACCAACAAAGAGGAACTTTGTGACTGCGTCTTTGTATGCCTTATTAAATTCACCTTTTGTCTCCCTCTCAAATGAGACTCACCATGCAAACTCACCGTCACACACTAGGACACTGAAGTTGGAAAAGAAAAATCTAGACTAGTCGCGAAGCCCGCTGCATTATTCACTTTGCCGCATTTGAGATCGCGGCATGATTTATAAGAGACTCGCCGAGTTCTTGGGTCATTTCAGCCCCAACGGGATTTTATCTTCCGCCGGGTGATTGCTATTCTCTTTTGTGGGGCGAGCATTGAATAATAAAATGCTAAATTATTAACGTTGGATATTCTAGCCTTGGTTAGAGGCGAGCTCTTTTGCAGTTTCTTTTTTTTTCATTTCTAGATTCGCATTAACAGGGATTTTATAACATACTCCAACGTAAAGCCCTTTTTGTAGTGTGAGCTTTCTCTCGCCATCGCTCACAATGTTTTTCTTCACCGAAAGCTGAGGCTCTTTAAGAATTGAAACCTCGCCTGGAAGTCATGTTGCGTGTCGCGTGGCATTACAAACTGAACTATCGTCATTAAGTCAAGTACCAATCAAAAACCAATCTGAATATATTTCTCTAACAGAAAACGTTACAGGTTGTAAATTTTTTCTTATGTTTTATGTACTTTAATCACAAATACCTTCAAGTAGATCTTGTAATAGTTTGCAATTAAAATTCGAATAGGAAATTGTTGACTTTACACAGATGATTTGATTTACAGTTCCTTTTTATGGTTGATTTAATTTTTTATCATAATTACATCGTTTTCATTATTTATCATTTCAGTTTGAAATCGAGAGATCAGTGAAATATACCTTCGACTTCCGTTTTCGAGAATTCGCCGGGGGGTCGGGATTTCGAATTTAGAGTAAAGATATCTCTGGCTCCAATCGCAGCCTCCCGATAAGGCGGCTCGTTCACTTATTACACCCACTTTGAAGTGCCCCGGGGAACATTTTAATGATGCCCTTTGACATTGCAAACTGTCGTTTCGGGGCATTGATTCGATATTGAACGGTAATGGTCTAGTTAACTGGACTGCGTTTTAGAGTCCTTTCCGATGGTCCCCTGCTTTATAGATTTGATTAGAAATTGGAGACTGGGGGTCTCTTTATTCAGTATAAATGAAAAAAAGTTGCCAGTTTAAATAACATCAATAGAGAGTTATCAAAATATGGGAATGTTTTTTAGAGTGGCGATATTAAAAAAAAGCATTACAAACAATGAAAATTTTCAGAAAAGTAAAAGGAGATAAAACATATGACTTTAAAATTGTTTGTCGAACTCTTTTTTAATATTACACATACGCCTTTCCAAATTTGATTAAATCAAGAAAATTGTTAAATATGATTCACCCGTATAACAGTGAAATTGTTTTTTTTTAGATAAATATACTATAAGTATGGTTGGTGATATTAAGTAGTACATATATATAAGTAAGCAGTGTCCAACGTTACATAATATAACAAAGACCTGAGAAACAAACACTAGAAACAACACTAAAATTGGAAAAATAAATAATAAAGAAGTAGTTACAATTACAAAATTTACAAGAGATTACTTAATTTGACATAATAAAATTGTTTTTTTTTTTTGTTTAAAAACGTTCAGAGTTATCAAGAAGATCAATTTCAGAAAAACTCTTATTGTATTCATTAGAACATCGGGCAAAGAAGTTATTATACGCATAGCTGTTGCCATATGTTGGTGGTGAGAATAGGATAACAATGCTAGAAGAATTGATGGGAATTCCAAACAGATTTATCATCATCATCAGCCGATAGACGTCCACTACTGGACATAGTCCTCCCGCAAAGATCTGTACACCGATCAGTCCTACATTGCTCGAATCTAGCGGCTCCCAGCGACCTTCATTTGTAGGCATTCATATGGGGGGATTTAGGCCATTTGCCACCACGCTGGCCCAGTGCGGGTGGGTTGGTGGGAGTAAGAACCTCGTTTGTTGAAATAGATTTATAGAAACTTATTAAACTTTTTCCTCTCCACTTTTTTGCCTTAGCTTTCTCATTACTATAACGATTACTACTAAGATTAAACTTGTTAAACTGAATCCACATTGAACATAATCCGAAGCAGGAGTCTTTGATCTTCTGCTTCGGATATTTGATAATCAACCGTCTCGCAACTGGGAAGCAGCTTCTGATACCTGTATATAAGCTCACTCATTTGTCCGTCCGAGCCCTCTGGAGGGTGTACAATTCAAAAGCTGATGGCATTATTATTCAAATTCTGATTTAAGATACGCCCGCGCCGGTTCTTTGTTTTCCACATAATCTGATGAATCACTATGAAGTAGGTCAGCTCGAAACGGCTCCATTGCTACTCTGTTCTAATTGTTTCTTAATGTAAACAAAGGATAATTAATGTCTAACTATACATTTTGTGAACAATGGCGAGGAGTGGATTATTTTGGTTTCACATTTGGTACAGGATTTCGAGTCGCTTCCGCTGCTCTTTTCTACATCTTGTCGAAGTTTGACGAGACAATAAAGTTTCTTGGGTTTTACGAATTTATGTAAATTTGGATTTTGCTCAAGTAAACTATACTTTTAATTGGTATCATTATAGATATTATCGATAGATATGAGATAGTGTTTATAAATCGAATTATTTAACCCTTATAATATGACTTCTGTCTTCTATCTTCGCTACTTACCAAGTAGTGTACTAACGTTATTGTATATATTTCAACTTAATAATTTTAGTACCGCCATTAGGAAAGTAACTGAGTTATACATAACATTTTTCATTACATTGTGAATAAGTCACTTTCAAAGTCCCGCGTATAATATGACCAGGGTTCCTATTGTGCACCAAGTATAAGTCGGCAGCTGGATAAATTACTCTCAAAATACAAATTAAAAACAATCTGAAAGTAAAGAGATGATTTGTTTAGTACAGAATAAGAATTATTCAGACTAAGAGGCAGAGTAAGAAGGATTTTCTATAACTTAGTTGTGTTATCGATCGATAATACGACTATTTTTAATATTAATACCAATACAAATCTTTTAATGTTTTGTATTTACAAGAATAATGTGAAATTAGGATTAATTTAAATTAAAAGCTTTAAATAACGGAACTGTCCATTACAAGTATTTCAAATTTCATGTCACAGATCGAGGTAAATAATGAGGAACAGAATAAAATATGGTTACACTAATTTTACGGTAGATGGCAGCACCATCGAGTGCCCATATATATTATTTGAATCTGCATCATCAGCCAATAGACGCCCACTGCTGGACATAGACTATAGACTATTTGAATACTTTTCACAATTATACAGTTTTTAAAAAAAAATTAAGTGAAAAAGATGTCAGTCTCAGTCAGATTCTGATGAAACGCCTTTTTGTTTTAAATTGCCTTTATCATCGCGCGCCAAATTGGGACGTCCCTTAATTCAACAAAGGCGTTTCCGGTTATATTTCGTTTTGAAATAAAAAAGTGAAATATTAATAACACTCAGTTCTTCATTCCGCGTCAAAGCAGGAAATTAAATTGTCAACGACAAAATGAACAAATTTCGGCATCTGTAAATTAAATATTTTTACCTCTATTCAATTTTTTTCTCTCGTTGCGAAATTGTGTCGGAGTCTGTATTTTATCTAGGAAACAAAGGAAGAGACGCACAGCTGGTGGTATGTGGATGGTGATAGTTTTTCCAGACCCGCCTAGCTAGCCACCTTCTACTGTTATTTCAGAATTGGTTTCGCTGGGCGCTTTTCCTCGTTGACCACATCATAAGTTGACATCATGAGGAATTGATCTTTACTTGTTAAAAAAGCATCTATCTGCTGACTTGTCATTAATCAAAACTGTTAACTTCAGAAAATCAATTAATTATATTAAAATGTCACCTCTCTTCTTATTTTATATTAAGCCAATAAATAGCAGCATTTCTTCTAACCTACCTACTTTAAATACTTTCCATTGCCAGGGCTACACGGAGGTCCAGGGAGGAGAACTCGTGGCGATGGTGGCAAGACACCGGTCTACGGACCCTGAACCGGCGCAGGAGGGACGTGCGGGAGACCACGAAGTACATCGAGACCGCCCTGGTGATCGACAAGGCCATGTTCGATAGGAGAAACGGAAGCACGCGCTCGGAGGTCGTCCATGACGCGATACAAGTCGCGAACATTGCTGACCTGGTGAGTTGACACAAGAGAAGTGGGATGTGTAGCTCATATGAGCTACAACCACTTGTGAAGCAGGCATATCCTCGAGGATGTCATTCCCAAGTCTCTTCCGACACAGATCAACATATCTCGAAATCATCAGAACAGGGCATCAGTGTTAGCTTCCAGGTCGAGTGATTCAAAATTGTTTTATAGTCAGATTGCTTACCATGAGATAGACCACCAGCGTGGTCTCTAAACCCAATCATACAAGAAAGTGAAAACCTTTGTACAAATCCTTAATCTGGTAACACTCACCCGACAGTACTTCCGGACGCTGAACACGCGGGTGTCCCTGGTGTACATCGAGTCCTGGCAGAGCGCCGACCAGGCCGACATCGACCGGAAGCAGGACATAACGCGCGCCATTCAAAAGTTCAGCGACTACACCGCACGGAAGTTGTTCAAAATCGAAAAGGACACGACGCAGTTGCTCACGTAAGTTTTTCATACACGAAAGGATACATTTATTACCGGCTTATAATAACTCGGTTCCTGGTTCGATTCTAACAAGCCTACTGTACCACACCTAACGTCCACTGCTGGACATAGGCCTGCCCCAAAGATCGCCACGTTTGTAGGTGTTCATGTGGGAGATTTAGGTCATTTCCCACCACGCTGGACCAATGCGCGTTGTCGAGAGCAAGAGCCTCGTTTATTGATTAGCAGAGTGCACCACGAGCAGGTGAGCTTGGCTTAGGTCCCGTGAGTTGTTATGCGGAACCCCCACACCACTCATATATCTGGTCTTACTGATACTCTATATATCTGGTGTTACTGATACTCTATATATCTGGTCTTACTGATACTCTATATATCTGGTGTTACTGATACTCTATATATCTAGTCTTACTGATACTCTATATATCTGGTGTTACTGATACTCTATATATCTAGTCTTACTGATACTCTATATATCTAGTCTTACTGATACTCCATATATCTGGTGTTACTGATACTCTATATATCTGGTGTTACTGATACTCTATATATCTGGTGTTACTGATACTCTATATATCTGGTGTTACTGATATTCCATATATCTGGTGTTACTGATACTCTATATATCTGGTGTTACTGATACTCTATATATCTGGTGTTACTGATACTCTATATATCTGGTCTTACTGATACTCTATATATCTGGTGTTACTGATACTCTATATATCTAGTCTTACTGATACTCTATATATCTGGTGTTACTGATACTCTATATATCTAGTGTTACTGATACTCTATATATCTAGTCTTACTGATACTCCATATATCTGGTGTTACTGATACTCTATATATCTGGTGTTACTGATACTCTATATATCTGGTGTTACTGATACTCTATATATCTGGTGTTACTGATACTCTATATATCTAGTCTTACTGATACTCTATATATCTGGTGTTACTGATACTCTATATATCTAGTCTTACTGATACTCTATATATCTAGTCAATTTCTTTATCCTTACAAATAATCTATTACTAATCACTTATTCAAATTATCTAACAATAAATTCAGTTACTTATTTGTTAACGTTACTTAGTTTTTTTATATATAAGTAATACGTTCGTCCATAACAACGTGGCGCTACAACTTCCTTCAAGCCGGAGCTCCGTAATATTTGTACCCTACTGTGTGTCGGCTGCAATTGGAATTGCATTGGAACCTGATTAGACGATCTCCTGACAAGAGACCTACCACCAGTAACTACCAGTTGTTATATTATATTAATTACTAAGTACTCAAGTTTCTTACAGTATCGTAAAGCTACGACAAGTGTTATCAATAATACCTATATATTTGTTACTTAAAGAGGATCTACCCTCAGTTCCATAACCGCCCCCGTTTAAATTTAAACAAATTATACCGTTTACAACATTAACGTGGAATTCTGAAATCTCTTTGAATAATTACACCATTTCGAATAAACATAACTAAACAGGAGTCTGTGGAGCGAATGGGAACCTCGTTTAAGAGTAAATCTCGTAAAGTAAATACATTTTGCTTTTTAAGCTCGCGTTAATGTACCTTTGAATAGACACTGATTAAAATAATAAACTACCCTCTAATTTAGACAAGATCTCTCAAGTGAAATACACTTCCCTTTGCCGAGCTGAAGGGATTTCGCATTTATACAACATTCATTATTGCACGTGAATCTTTGTGAGAGTCTCAGCATCTAGATAAGTTGGAGACGAAGCGAGCGGGACGTTCACCTGATGGTAAATAACACTGCCCATGACAACGTGGCGCTATTCATGATGATACATACTGCACCACATTGCGCTGGTCTCTTGAGACATAAGATGTTGAATCTCGTTACCCCGATAATTACACTAGTTACAACGCCCTTCAAACCGGAACACAGTTATGTTTGCACATCACTATTTGTCGGCTGTAACAGATGCTGCGGTGGTACCTACCACCAGCGTGCCGTATGTACTACCGCGATGTCTTTGTCTATCGCAGAACAGTAATATGATAATAATCTAATTATCTGGTTTGAAGGATCTCTAGTTAATAATAACAAGACTAACCTTAAGTATCATAGTGATGTGCACGGTATGATGGAGTCATTATCACCCTAAGTAGCGCTATGAAGTCATGAACCTCTCTCCTAAACTTTTCATCGAATAAAAAACATCTTATATCTATTTTTACTCGAAGAAGCTTCGTCTCTCAATCTTCAACTTCCGATGAAGGAAAGCATCGTGAGGAAACGGAACACCCGCCGGCATGATAGTTAAAAGACTGTTTCAGACCCTTCTCTCCCTCTGAGAAAATCTTGAGTTCCCATAGAAGAAATCTTAAGGATCGAAATAATTACACCTGTCTATTACAACAAGGCCCTGTGCTACAACTATTTTTCTTATAATTGGTGTTTTTATTCTCCCTTTGGGCTTCTCCATCCATTTGAACATCTTCACAATTGAGAGCATAGAATACTCGTCCAAAAAAAAAAAATGCGTATTTAAAAATAAAATATCTTTCGGGCAAAGCTTCATCCGTTCGTTTGGATTCGTTTCAATAGTGAAACGGATTCGAACTCAGTTCTCCCTATTGATTGTCGCTTTGCAGAGATCGCCGAGATTAATCTACCGTGAGCGAAATCCACATACCATAATCGCATATAAAGCATCAGCATCAGCGATAAACGGCTTCCGGAGCGAGGAGTCTCGCGAGACGCGCCTGCGTTTCGCGTCGCCGGCGATTTATTCCCTAACTTTTCGCATTAGGGCACATTTTACAACAGCCATTAACCAGAAGGGGGTGGAGGGGTCTAATTTTAACAAATTCGTATCTAGACGTGATAACATCCGGCGAATTGCGGATATCCTTGCTATAATTTAAAACGGCGACATTTGTAGATAAAAACATTGAAACATAATTCCTGTCTGATTTCTCGTCAGAATCTACATGATTTTTTATAACTGGTATCAAGATTCTTTTAACCTACGATGGTTAGCCCCCCTTGTTGGATAAAATACACATACCCCCTCAATCTCAAGTAGTTTTAGTTGGCAACAAGGTCGTGGAATACACTGACCTGCATATCTTATAAGAATAAAGTTAATAAAACTTTCATATCCAACTTTCATACTTTGTATGTAATCTATTCATCATCAGCCTCATCATCAGCCGATAGACGTCCACCTCCGGGCATAAGCCTTCCCCAAAGATCTCCACATTTATAAGGGTTTATCTTCACTCGTGAAGCAGGTAAGGCTTGCTTGGGTCCCGTGAGTTGTTGTGCGGGACCTCTTACACCCCTACATCTTCAATTCATCTCTGGTCAAGCTTGAACTAGACTTGTAGAAACTTCAATTCGGTATTCCGATTTAAAAAATATCGTGCTTTAGAGATTTATTATACAAATACCCAAAGTATACTGGAAGAGACAAATCAAATAAATTAAAAGATATATATATATATATATATATATATATATATATATATGTGTATAGAGAAATATTTTGTTTAAAATAATCAAATATCTCTTCCTCTTACATATAAGCTCCATGTTTCAAGTTCTCAAACTAAATTGTCATGAATCGTAACAAAGTTATTAACGGGGTGCGGCGAGCGATCGCAAATTACAAGTAACAGTGTACGGGCCCAAGTTGCGGGCCGTGTGGGAGTGTTGCCATGTTACCGAGTTGTCAGCTTGACAACTACACGAGCGTCCCCAACGAACGGATTCAGATTGGCGTGCGCTTTGTTCGAGTTGAACGTTCATTGTCAAATGTTTGATCAAACATTTGATAGTTGAATCAATAGAAAGATTTCTTCAAGTTTAAACTATCAAAAATTTTAAACGTTCGTGTTCTACATATTATGGTTCTCCATTCCCTGATGGTGGATCATTTCGGTAGGCAAACGATATTGTGCAAATATTACTGTGTTCCGGTTTTAATAGCGTTATAGGCAGTGTAATTACTGGGGTAATGAAACATTTTAAATATCAAGACGACGAGCCCAACGTGAGCCAGTGTATAATATCCTGAGTCGCGCCACGTTGTTGTGGAAGGGCCTTATCGCTGCAAAGATTAAAAAGTTCTACCACTACACTCTCAACGCCATGTATTTGATATTGTGGTTGTTTTTAATCTTATCCAAGATCATTTTGAGTGTCCCCGATTGTTTAGTATATTAAATATCTCATTTGTTTCATCATCATTACATTTCACTTGCATCTCTTACTACTATTTGACAAATGTCTGCGGTGCCTCCATCTGTAAAGTATTAACCTCTATTTTCTTTTTTAACGTTACCTTGTAGTTAAGTTGTGGCAATAGAGATCCCAAACTATATTTCTTATTTATGACAGAATGAGAAAACATCTTTTTGTTATTTACTTCCTAAATTTACTTGTTTAGTTAAATGTATCTGTTAGTTAAATGTATATAAAACGACAAGAAATATATCTTTGATCTGATATTGCTGTAAACCCTAACATGTGAAGGTTCATCAGAATGATTCCGAGCGTTCCTCCCTTCAGTACATAGAGGAGAGGGGAGTTGGTTCATTAGACCAGCGAACGCTCGTATTGTAGTGAGTTCATTTGCGCTCAAATTACAATAGTTTGTCAAGTAATATTGACGCAGCATCGAGCTCGTGTAGAGACGGATTACAAATGAGATCGACTAACACGACACCAACTACCATGTACTGTAGTCCTAAGCCGCTACGATTTGAGCACAAAGTATAATATGCGCTAGATTTTAAAATCAAATGTATTTTTCATAAGTTGCAGAGCTTAGAAGTTAAAAACATCAACCGTCTTTGTACTTTCATTGTCCACAAACTTCTTGAGTAATATTGCATATAATTTAATCATTTAAACCTTATTTATGTGGGTATCTGGGGCCCCTCACTACAACTCACGGCACCCAAGCGAACCTCACCTCCTCGTGGTGTACCCTGCTAATCAACAGACGAGGCTCTGGCTGCCACCAACCCACATTGGACCAGCGTGGCGGAGAATGGCCCAAATTCCCCCATATGAACTCTTACATGCGCCAGCCCCTAGTGCCCAGAGTGTGTGGGAATCCTTGGGAGTAGGCCTGTGTCCAACAGTGGATGTCTATCAGTCTGATGATTATGATGATGTGGGTGTCTACTCCTCGCCATTTAAATTTCTACTCAATTACAATTACGTGTCGATATACTCCTGTTATCCAACAAACGGTACTACATTTATAGTACGGACATACCTCTACTCCACTTCATCTCTGTTCTCTTCACTGAGCAATATAAAATACAAGTTTCTGTGAGGGATGCTGAATTGCGAGATAAAAACAGCCAAGAGAAACTTGTACAGATAATTCGTTACAAAGAAATTTACAATAAATTACAGTTATAAAAAGAGATTCCACTTATTCTTCATTCAGAGTTATCCTTAGTTATTCCCGATGGCTGCCTGGTACCTGTACGCGCCGATTCTTCTCTCGATTCACCGACTTGGGTAGCACAACTCGTGGGTGTTGGGCGACGGTCGATTAGAACGATACTAAAATTATACAAATATATAAAATCTAATAAGATTTTATAATGAAATTATTTAAAATGATCATCAAAGGAAAATCAACTATTATTTGTTGCTAATGGTTACTTATTGCTACTGCATTATTTAAAAAAAAAACAATTTATTGCTGTACATTTACAAACTATGCATCGTTTCTTTCCGGTCTGAAAACGACGAACTCAACCAATTACAGTATCGCTAAATAAACGCAACGCCGGCGTTACGATAACGATGCAGCGACTGACGCACGTCGGAGTCGATTGCAATTGTCAAAGCGACAGCTCGAATGGAAACTGAAACTTTGCTTTCATTGCACACGAGCGAATCGAAATTTACACGAACTCGCAACTTCGTGTTCAACAGTTTCTATACAGTTTCGTACGCGTAATGAAGTATGAAAAAACGTATATAAAATGCTCAAGTCGCAAATTAAAAATTCACTTGGAAAAAAGTGTTACTACGTCATAACTTTTTTGTTACAACAAGCATACATTTAATATCAATTTCACATGATTTTAAATATCATACAGCAGTAGATTTACAATTTGAAGATGGTATAAGTAGTTAGCTAAACGGTTTCAATGAAAGCAAGTCACCAATCAAACTCAACAATATTTGGCTTCGGAATCGAACCAGAGATATCCATGTTATTAGCCAAGCGGTTAACTATAACACTAAGAAAGCAGTCAAAACAATAACACTTAATGTATTTATAAACTAAAACAACATTTAGGAACTTAACACTGAAGAAGTAAAACTTCTCTCATTTATACACCCATATAATATTAACCGTGCTAACCTAGAAATTCTAGACACTAAAATTGTCTAAGAAGGATGTAACGTAGCCTACCTAGACTGTTTGTACGTTCATTGACAAAGCGAATGCTCTATTAGAAACTTCCGCTTCTAAAAGAAATTTTCATAACAGTAAATTATCATAAAAAGTTTTTTGAATTATAACAAAGTTGGAAAATTTTCTAGAAATTTCTTCATCGATGAAAATAATTCTGTAACAAACTACAAGTAGTTAAAATGAAGTTGTAAAAAGTAGGTTTCAGTTAAAGAAGAGTTTTAGTCAGATTTTACCTTTTATAAGTTTCCCAAGAACAAAGCTAAAAGAAGCTCTCTTTAAAATTACAAAAATATCTAGGAAAAAAGAAGTAAATATCCAAAGGTATAATTCTTCATCATCTTTCGCAGTGGATTGACGTTCCCGGGAGGTGAATCCGGTATATCGGTGCCGGACACAATGTGCACGCCCAAGTCCGTCGGTATCTCCGTGGACACTAACACTTACGAGCCCCACCTCCTCGCCGGGACCATGGCCCACATGATTGGACACAACATTGGTAAGAATTCCTGCGAACTACGGTGGAAGCTGAAAGAAAGAGTCTTTGCGAAATTACTTTGAAATCTTCTCTGATGATTAGGGTAATGGACCAATGAAAACCTCTAATGAAAATATATTTTGCTTTCCTTACTCCATCTGTTTAGTTTTTTGCAAAATTCTTTTAAGTCTATAAGGTATTTGAAATTTTACGAGTAAATGAGTAGTAAGACAATTGGAAATTTTTGGAAGGACATTGATACTACCCTTGTCATCTACGTCCTGCAGATGTGCTTCAACAAACATCTCTTATTATTATAAATCTAAGTACGAACCACCAATAATTATGAAATCTACTGGTATATTTCCAATTTTAAAATGTTCTATGTCCGTTACGAGTTTTATCTAACAGAAATCTTCATTCATAATGAAAATTCACTTTACCCTCTTTTATATTATGTGTGTTTAAATGAGCCATTCGCTGCAGGAATGGGGCACGATGATGGACGGGAGCAGTGTTTCTGCCGCGACTGGCACGGCTGCATCATGGCGCAGTCTATCGTTGGCTTGGAGAATGTCCAGCCGTACAAATTCTCCGACTGCTCCAAGAACGATTACATCAACGAGTTGCGCATCGGCCAAGGCCTCTGTCTCCTGAACAAACCCAATGAGGTGAATGTGATAGATTTCAGTGACTGCTTGATGCTAACAATTAAAGTATGACCACTTTCTCATTATTATTCTGCAGTTGATCCGGACAATCTCCTGTCAAGTAAAACTACTATAAATGTTCCGCTTAAATTTACTTACTGATAGGTGTCCAAGTGTGAAGTTGAAACACTAAATCGCTACTTATCTCGAAATAAATAACTTGGACTTCGTCCAAATCCTTTCTTCTCGGAATGGAGTTGTAATATATTTTCTCTTGCAAATCGAATTTAATCCTTTTAACCTTAAAGTAGAATTGAAATTTATACCGTTTCATCTGATTACTAGTTTAGTTAACCCACTTGACAATTTGTAGAGCCACCCACTCCGACAACATTTATTATCTGTTTATCTGTCAAAGCTAAAAGTCTGAGAAATGTCGTTGCGTCGGTGATCAGGATATTCAAATTGTTACTTGAAAACAAAAAGTTTAGTTATCTCGATAATGTTACTTGTCACAGCGACCTTCAAACTTTAACTTTGATAACGGTAGAAATTGACTCTAGGAAGGTTCAGTTCAAAAGTCTCTACAGCTAAAGAGACCTATCATCAGGAAATTTATGACGTCAACAAACATTGGTAAGCGGATACGCTATCCATACCCAATTTTATTATACAAATGAGCTAAGGTATTAACTTAAGTAATATTAAAGTATTAAATTCGTTTCATGTTCAGTGTATAGTAAAACATTAGACGATTCTTTTAAAGATGATGACGTTGTTCCGACTTTCGGGAATGATTGTTTCGCAGAAAGAAAAACCGGAAGCATTTTAAATGCCGTTTCCGCATTATCAAAACAAAACCATCCACGGACACGGAGGAGTCGTAACCTTTAACCGATTCCAGCCGCCGACACTCGATTTCAGCTATTAACGCCGACCCATTCTAATGCAAAACAGATTTCCACGTCGGGAATTAATCAGCTGGGCCGCATTGTTTGCTCCCGGATCTCCTTCGTCCTTAATAAAAGTTATGGTAATGGCGGGCCAGCCGCATCCGGTATTATCAGTTTGTTCGCGAATGTATAATAACAGGCGGCGAACTCCACCAGCGCTTTATTGGAATAAATTTACATACCGCCGGAGCAGGGCACCCGTCGATCTGGTATCACCACGATTCCGGAACCACCACCCGCCCTAACGTGTATACTAGTAATATCATATTGCGCTGCCTCCTCAAAAGTTTAAGAACGTCATGCTGGAACAGTAACATGTTGAAGTACTGTAAGGCACTAAAGTAATCTTCTTTTGCTTCTAGTATTATTCTTTCTTTCCTTCATTCCGAAGGTCGCGGGTCCGAATCTTGCCATGTACCGATGACTTTAATATTTAAGCTATGTACTTATGTGAACTTTAGTTACAACAGCGAAATACAAACATCGCGAGGAAACCTGCACGTGAATTAGAATTTATTGTAAGGTGTGTGTGAAGTCACCAATCCGCGTTGGGCCCGCGTGGTGACTGTGGCCCATCGACCTCATATTGAGTGTAAGCCTGTGCCCCAACAGTGGAGAGATAAATTGGTTTTGATAAAAAAAAAATTAAAGTTGATAAGCACAAAATAATAAATTCGAAGTTAGAATTCTGGTACGTCGAGTGTATCTTCTATATAAAGCTGGATCCAATACAAACTTCTGCAGCTTATCACGGTGGATAAGACGCAAGAGACGTGCTGACTGAAATAGAGGAAGTCGTAGTTAGGTTACGTATGGAAGTGGACCGGCATCAAACTAGCTGAGAAACTTTTCCTCCATGCTTAAGACACTCGTCTTGGTGGGTTAATTAGAGTTGCCACTGCTGATCTTCAGACATGACGAGCCACGATTAGCAGAAGCTCCATGATTTAATGTTTTGTAATTCACAGCGACTCTCTTCAATTAACGGTCACGATCGAACAAACAATATTTTTGGTCACATATATGTATGAAGTAGATCCCCACGTTTAAAACTAACCCAGCAGACGCCGCGTGCACTGCGGCTGGTGATTTTACACCATAGACTCCTACCTTCACCGCTGAAGGACAACGCACACCCATCCTGTATTACACGTACAGTATTTGAAAGCCTTCAATCCGCGAACTAAGCGCTCGATCGCAATGTAAATTGAATAGAGGCGGCGGGAACGCTCCAGCCTTTGTTACCGTTGTGAGCGTGCTCGTGTATATATGCTAAAGTATGCTGATTGTATCGGCGCTTTGCGAATTCTTCGGGAAAAAAACGTTTTGCATGAGAAATATTACTCGTGTATACATCTCCAATCATTTATAGTACAACTGTTTGCATATCATATACATGTATCTTTTTATGAAGACGTTTGTGTTTGGTGATGACTTGCACGGCTTCATCGGAGCCCGGCTCCGAGCCCGTGGGTCTAGAATCCACAAGCCCCGGGTCTCTTAAGAATCTGGATGAAGGAAATAAATATATACATACATCCACAACTTCTTGAGAGAATAGGATAAGAGAGATAAAGCAGTAGAAAGTAATACGCGTGAAGATATTCTCAAAACAGATGAATAAAACATTTTCTCTGTACACAGCTGGTGGTGCACCGGCAGTGCGGCAACGGGAGGTTGGACGAGGGTGAGGAGTGCGACTGCGGCACCATCGCTGAATGCCACAACCTGAACCCGTGCTGCGATCCGTTCACCTGCCGGCTCACTAAAGAGGCGCAGTGCGCCTCCGGGGAGTGCTGCGAGAGATGCCAGGTGAACACTTTAAACTTATTAGGATTTCAATAAAAGATCATCATCATTTGATGATTACTGCTGTGCTACATACAGATGAATAAATAGTTGATGCGATGAATGTAAAAAAAACTTAACACCATATTCTTAACGCAACTCCGAACAATAAAAATTGAAGAGACCAATTAAATGGATGTGATCTGTTACCCTGCTCGGGGTTTCCCACCGTGATCGAATCATAAATGAGGAGATCCGCAGGAGGACTAAGGTCACCAACATAGTCCAAAAGGTTGTTAGCCTGAAGTGGCAATGGGCAGGACGCATCGCTCGATAGACTGACGGCCAACGGAGCAGTAAGGTCCTCGAACGGCGACCGCGTAGTGTTGGCAGGTTCTCCACCAGGTGGTCCGATAATTTGGTGAAGGTTGCAGGCAGCAGCTGGATGCGGACAGCGCAGAATCGATCGCTGTGGAGATCTTTGGAGGAGGCCTGTCCAACAGTGGACGTCTATCAGCTGATAATGATAATCTGTTACCGTTTTTCTATAGATAACTATGAGTCCCAAATTATCAATAGGTTATATTCCGGTTCTGAATAAGATGTTCAGATATTTGGTTGCATGAATCCCACTTCACCATTTCCAAGCCCACGGTTAATACCACTCGAAGTCCAATCAAAACGTTATAAATGTAAAACCGATCAGCGCTCCACAGCGGACCCCAATATATAAATTTCTATTAAAATATTTTCATCGTTTTTAAAACGTTTTTTTTTCTTTACTTTTCTGTCGTACTTCAGAGAGAGAGCGTGTGGTATTTCAGGTGACCTTTCAGCTGAAACGAGATATTGTAATTGCGAAACGGCTTCAGTTATGCGGCGTACATTGAAAGGATCATTCCGTAAACGAACTGGTGATTCACTTGATTACAACTCATAAGTACTGACAATGTGGCACCGGTTAGGATGTTTACACAATACTTTACGCTCATCGCATTGACACTTAATTTACATATATTTTTTGGTTCATCATTTCAACTGGATCCTTTGAAACCTTAAGAACACGGTTAAGAATACTTGAGAATACTGCGTAATGGCGGAAAGGAAGCCTTACCTTTTTACTCTGTCACCGATAAGAGACCTTTCCTTGTTCAGCCTATTGATAAGTTCTGTTGAATATAGGCATCCCTAAAAGAAAACAAATACATAGGAAACTAATCCTGTGTGAACGTTCTCCTAGCTCAAACAACGAGGCGTCGTCTGCAGGGAGTCCTCCAACGAGTGCGACTTAGAGGAGACCTGCACAGGCCTGTCGGGAGCTTGTCCCGTGGACGTTCACAGAAAGAACGGTGAGCCCTGCGAGGCCGGCAAAGGTTACTGTTTCGCGGGCCAGTGCCCTACGCTCTCTCTGCAGTGCGAGATGATCTGGGGACCAGGAACGATCGGCGCCGACAAGGAGTGCTTCGAGCAGTCCAACTCCAAGGGCGCGGTGACCGGACACTGCGGGAAGGACAGCAACGGGCACTACATCAAGTGCGACATGGAGTGAGTTCGCAACCAAATCGCTACGGAACTAGACCTATGTATCTGTAAATATTTACAAATTTGTTTATGGCGCTTAACCTAACACTTTTACCCAAGGAACGTGAGATGCGGCTCCCTACAGTGCCAGCTCGGCAACCGGTACCCGGTGGTGCCCGGAATGGACGAGTACTACACCAGGACAGTGATCACCATCAAAGGGAACGAGTACGAATGCAAGTGAGTGCCTCACGAACTACACACAACATAACACACGATCTTACTTAAACTTAGAGTGAAAATAATCTAGGTTATATTTATACCATGCGGCACGACTACTCGTTGTATTATAACCTAGATGTTTTTTTATACGTTTGGACCTGTCCTGCTGGGACGCTGATGAATACACAATGTACCCTACTCCACCCAGGCCACATTCCCATGAGCCCTCACAGTAATAAATTTACTGCTTTACGATTGTTTCTTTGCCAATTTAAAGTAAAATTTGTCACTTACAATTGCTTTCGGTCCAAAGCGGTCTGTTCTGCATCACATACAATCCTTTGGCTATACAAAAGAAACATCTTTAGTCCTCGGAAGCATAATTGGGTCCTTTATTTTAAAGTAACATTTATGTGGATTACGATTAACATAAAGTAAATATATATTTACTTAAATCGCTTAAAAGGGTTTGCATATATTTAGAAATTTCGTTATTCAATAAATCTTATGTGTACTATCTTTTATCGATTGCTGTGGAAATCTTTGGCGGAGATCTATGCGTAGCAGTGGTCGTCCATCAGCTGATGATGGTGATACCATTATTAGAGCATCACAAATATACAGTATGTAAAGCTGAATTGGTAATGTTTCAGAGCGACGACCGGTCTGCCGGAGCACTCGGAGATCGGGCCGCTGGGGCTGGTGCGCGACGGGACCCCGTGCGGCGACAACCTCGTGTGCGTTAACCAGACCTGCTTCTCCATCTTCCCCTACATCGATCACACCAAATGCCCCACCGATCACAACAACCACGAGTGCTCTGCTAGAGGAGTGAGTAACAATCTTATCTTCTTACTAGATTTACGCCACTGAAGTACCGAATAAATATAAGGTCCTTTTTCACGGTACGTAGGTTACCCTGAACTTTGAAGGTTGCTGATGTTCGAGTATCACAAACAGACCATACATCACGCTTTTTTTGAAGAACTAGTACTTAGAGCTGAATGGCAAGCGAGATGTTTGTAGAGTAAAATAGTTTAAAGCATCTATTTTAAAATAATATTTTGATTATTTCTCTAATCAATTTCCGTTTTATATAAATATACCATTTAGAACAATTACCAGTAATTTGCATTTAACTGGCGTTATCATCAAAACATCTGCGTAAATAACACGCAAACGTTTAAATATACTTAAGGGTCATTATCCACTAATAAAGGTTTATGACGGAAACAACGAAACACTACTAAACGGAACCTTAAATAATTCGACGATAGATTAAACGTAGCGTCGATTTATTACAATGGGAACAATCGACGTTACAGGCCCCCTGACCCTCGGCTCCACCTGAGGGCCCCTTTGTCCCCTTTCTATTAATTTTAGTTTAACCAAATGGCTGTATAGAAATTCGGCCGCTTACCTTCGGGCGTATCAGATAACTTTGCGCCGACAATGGCGGAAGCGACGGAGCGGCTGCGGCGACCACTTCAATCGAGAGGTCACCTCTTATTGTTCCAGAGGTCGACCGCTACTTGAACGCTCAATTCCAGTGCTTTAAAGTCATATTCAATTTAATATGGAAATCGTTGGATGCAGGCGCCATCGGACCGCTTGTATTGATAATCTATTGTAGAAGTCGGTCTTCAGTAGTGGATGACAATAAGCTACAGTGATGATGGTGATGATTCATGTACCTCTATTACACTCCATTAACTATCCGGTGGATCCTCGAAAGAAATTTTTGACATAATGCTCAAATTTAACTAGTGATATCTTTTAAGCGACTTGCGTCGGGTAGCGAGCGTAACAGCTGACTACCAGATAGTGCATCGCTCGGATAACAATCACAAGGAACGTGTGTCGGTCAGTGAGCATAAAAGCTGGGTGCCAGAGAACGCATTGGTCGAATAACAATCATACGCGACTTGTGTCGACAACGAGCGTAACCGCCGGCTGCCAGATGGCGCATCGCTCGAATAACAATCACAAGCTACGTGTGTCGGTGTAACAGCTGACCCCTATTATGCATCGCTCGGATAACAATCACATTATACGGATACATTCACTATATATGGCGTGGATACGCCGCACGACTACTCCCAAACCTAAATTTAATGATTCCAGTATGTTCCTCGAGACGAATTATTTGCCTCCAGGTTTAACCACAACGAGGCATTTTATGGGAGCTTGGATGGTGATGCGAACGTACCATTTAGCTATCTCTTTCTTTTTATAAATCTGTCGCATAATGATTTATTTAAAATTTTATTAAATATAAAATAAGCCGGGGATGTAATTAGGAGGAGTACTTCCTTCGAAAACATAACAACTTCGCACCCGAACAAATAATTACTTCACACAAAACCAAGTTTCAGACCGAAACTAGCTTCAGGTACGTTGTTCGAATTCTATATTATTTAATTGGGCCACCTCACCCCCATCAACGAGGTTAGGTCGGACATTGTTGTTAATTATAAATAAACTGACTGAATTGGTACAAAACAAAAGAGGCAGCGAAACCAGAACATGGAGGAAATAGTTGTATAATTATGTTATACTTACCTAGACGGTTTTAAATAAGGGATAACTACCACCAGTTCAGTGTTACCATAACAACCTTTAGTTAAATAAAAAGTTGGTTTATTTTTATTAAATAAAATGGTCTAATCTTACAATTTCAAATTCAAATAATATTCTATCGATGATGGTATAATGATCCAACTCGCACTTGGTCAACCTTATGGATAAATGGCCTAAAATCTCTAATAAGGATAGAATGGTCCCACATTCCCAGCTGTGGGAATATTAAGGTGAGCTGTTTATTTATTGATTTTTTAGATGACTATCTCTGGCTCTTTATATCTCGACACCGAAACAGCAATGTTGTTGTAACAGTTTTACAATTTTAGTCTTCCTATTCTTCACTATTTGCATCATGAAGGACGTGGCGAAAACTTTGTCCTTTGCAGAGATGTATCCTTGCTGTATATATGTCCGTTGGAAAAATAGTGCTACATCCATTTCGCTGGGTACTCGCTCCATCGGACCGCAATCCCTAGGGATCTGCACGTTTGTAATCAGCACTTCACTGTGAATTAATAAAAACCTCTCCGACAGCTGGACTGACCATCCAATGCACAAAACACGGCAACGCGTCAGCTCCATTGTCTCCTTTTAGTAAGCAATATAACCTACGTTGCCTCCGAACAATCTATTATATATATGAAAAATTTCCATCTATTTAGAGACCCATCACGATATCTCTGGAACCGTAAGGTCTGGAGGCTGGAAATTTGATAGGACTATTCCTTTTGTAGGTCAGTTGAGAATGGATATTAGAAAATTCCTTCCCCAAAGCGAGTTACGGGGATATTACAGCAGCAAAGCTGGTGGTACAACAACTAGTTTATTTATACTAAAGACTTGAACCGTTCAGTTTCTTATAAATAACTTAAACTTGGGTATCGATTTAAGCAACAATAAATGCTAAATATAAAAGGACAACTTACCTAAGGACGGCTGGAATTTAAACTTGTGTAGAATTTGGTTAGTCGCGGGAACAGGTCACCAAATAATCTAATAAACGTGTTAGTGCCAAATGCAGTTACGTCGCCGCAGGTTTGCAACTTGATCTGATGGAGGCGGCTTTATTTATTGCTCATGTGTATTAACACAAACGTTGGAATATAATTTAAAATTTCACTAAACTTCGTCGTCATCAACATCATCAGATATAGTACGTCCACTGCAAGAGATAGCCAGCTGGAGATATATTATATAAATCTCCGCAGAGAGGAACTGGCAAAAAGGACGTTTGTTTGTAGGGATCTTTAAAATCTCTTTATTCATGAATTTTCGCGGGGAGCATGGGTAGCGTGTGTTAGGTCGTCCAGCTCGCAGACACTCATCGCGCACCACTTTGGCCGCGCGTTTTTATATTTGGGGAACACGCGAACTTTTAATTTGGCACCAATTAAACTTTGTCCCTGAAACCGCACCACTATAACCGAATGCCGATTTCAGTTATTCTGACGTGAGCCTTTCACGAGTAGCGCTTCCGGTCCGCCGGCTCGGATAATTGAGACAAATTTGTTTAATTCGGACCGGAAATTTTCGCTGATGTTGTTTGCCACTTTGTGCTGAGCGATAACTAATTTCATGAAACGTTATTATAAACAAATTGGACCCAAAAGTCCATTTAGCAAATTACATACATGTTAATTTTTTTACTGAATACTAATTGCTGGGAAATGCAAATAATAGTAAAATTTTCAAACGGAAAACCCAAAAAATTACGCTGAATCTGGTAACCCCGAATTTTGTTCAACTGAATTTGATGACTATTCTTTTGAAACTGATAGGATTCCGACGGGAGATAAGAAATTTACAAATCAGAATTCTGTAATAACGAAACATAAAACGTCAGTGTCAAGACAAATCAATGCTGATGCTGTGTAAATCATCATCATCATCAGCGGATAGACGTCCACTGCTAGACATATGCCTCCTCCAAAGACCTCCACATCGATCGGTAAATATCCCAATTATACTAAACATCTGATACCACAAGCAGAATTTAATTGCTCCCAACATTCTTCAGGTGTGTTCTAACGCCAACAAGTGCGTGTGCAACCGCGGCTGGACGGGACCGGACTGCTCCCAGCCGGATGCACTCCCACCGTCTCCCACGCCTTACGTACCGGAGAACACCACCAAGACTGCTTACAACATGACCAAGAAAGAAACGCCGTATGGTGAGTCCACACCAGTACTAAAAGTCTCTGTTGCTCGTACAAATATTAAACAATTTTATCTAAGTTCAGATAAATTGTTCGCTTAAAAGATATATAGTCAACAACTCTGCCGTTACTCTTCACGTGGAAAAGAAGAGGCTTCTCATCAGAAATCTTTCCTGATACTTTAAAAATCTTCTTTTCTAAGTCACTCTAGAACCACATTAAAACGAATAAATGGATCACATTTAAAATTCAAACAGCAATCAAGCTCTTTAAGTATTTTTATCGTGAAATTCTTAATTTTCAAGTCTCTGACATTACCTGCTTTTTGATTTAGGAGTTAGGATATCCTTTTATAAATTTAGCTTCCTAATGTGATTACAAAGTCCAGGCAGACTTATCTACTTCTGTTATATCTTCTCTATCTTGACGTTTGCTATTTTCTAAACTAAATCCGTTTTAAGTTTCTCTTATTTTTGCAAATCTTGTTATTTTATCTACTATATTATTAATTTCTTCTTTTGCTTCTTTTTTCTTTCAGGTTTCTACATAGGTTTTGGATGATGGTTTAACTTCAGAGGAGTATTGTAAACGTAGATTATTTTCCGAATTCCTACAATTATTTACTGGAGCCGAATAATAGTTAACAGATTTCGATGCAGTATACCCAACCATCATTCATAACCTTTTGAAAGCCGTGTCTACTAATTGCTCTTATGATTTCAGGTGTCTGTCTGCCTCTATGTCTATTGATATAGGGGGAATCCCCACTATGTTTATTTTGTATTGCTTGTAACAATGCAATTGGCCACTTTCGAGCACTGCTCTTCCAAATTACCGGTGTCCGGGTTAGAATTTTGAACATTTGAAAGTTCAGTTAACGGCTACCAGCAGCGGCTGCAGCTGCACCCCGCGGTTCTCACGAGGGCATTGCTCGGAGCAGGCGTGAATGTTTGCGCGGGCGACGCCGGCGCATTAACGCGCGGGATCCCTCTCTTGCAGATGTGCACGAGGGGAATAAGATGAGCACCATGAACATGGTGATGTTGTTGCTCGCGGTCGTGCTGTCCGTGTTCGTGGGGTTCGCCTGGATGGCGTACTGCTTCAGGTAACCGGTAAATCGGTGTTGTCGCGCTATGCCCGCCGTGTCGTATGGTTCTTTGTCGTGTCGTGTCGCATTCTCTCGCATTGTACCGCACCGTATAGCACTGTATCGGATGGTGACGCTCACGACGCCCACGACGCTCACGACCGCGAGCCGCCGGCGCCGCCCGCGCGTCGCTGGGCCCGCGCCCCGGCCCGCGCCCCGGCGCGTCCGGGTCGGCCCTGGCCCAGCGACCGTTGCGGCACCGCGACTCACAAACCTTCTCTTTGGGCGCAGAGAACTACCACGGCTCGAACACGGTATTCCTCGTGGCGGTGCTCATGTCTGTGGTAGGGGGGGTATTCATAGTATTTGCCCTGAGCGCTCTCTGCTACAGGTCAGTCGTAGTACACAAAAACTTCTCCCTGTGCCTAAGGTTAGTGAGCAGAAAACAGACCAAAGGTAGTCTTTAAGGAGAAATTTGAATCGTCACCTTCGTATACTTGTATGTTTTTTTAGACGTTAGCGTTGGTGTTTCTTTTTCGTATTGGACGATTGCGTTTTATTGTTTTTCGTTATTTGGACATTTTGTCGTTTGCGTTGTGGTCGTAGAACTAGTTGGCGGGTGCAACTGCATTTGATCTGTGGTTCTGTGTCCGCGGCGGCCGGGCCGGGGCCCGCCGCCGCGCCCGCCGCGCCCGCCGCCGCCCGCCGCCGCCTCCGGCCCGGCCGCCGAGCTGCATGCCTCCGGGGCTTTCCACGTTGTACTCGGGCGACACCTCGAATCAAACCCTTAAGATTCTGGGCTCTTGGATGTATGCATTGGCTTATGTGAACTGTGACTCGTTTTCGTTTCCTTTCTTTGTCGGCGAGCGGGCCGCCGGGCGTCCGAGACTGCGCCCCGGCGGCGCGCTCGCATCTATATCTTCCTACTAACATCACAATGTTTACATCACCACCGCGATTACCGAATACCGACTACCGGTAGAGAGTATTCCGAAATAAAACAGTGAGACGCCGAGTCATTCGAGATGCAATAGTCATCGTCGAGGTATGTACAGATGAACGTAAAGTGTGATCGAACTGAAGAAGATATAGATCTTTCGACTTAATTTCACCGATCATTATCACAACCACCAAAATCTATTAACCTCTTGCACGAGAAGCGAATGTGCGATGCACGGAATCTTCTTTCATGCAGCTATCTATCTAGTTAGCAACGCCTGATGTTATGTATTTAAGGTATCAGTTATATCTTTCCATTAAAAATTTATCAATCCAATGTATTATCATCAGAAGTTTCTTCATGCATTTAGATAGATTCTGTTTCCGCATTATTAAATAAAAAAAAATCATCTTCTGATGATATATCCATAGGTATAGCGATTAGATAAATTATTAGATAAAATTTTGTAGAAATATCAATTCGTCAAATAACATTTCTTCCGTTTTAACATTTTTACTGGAAAGACACTGAATTCACTAAGTTAAGATCAATCTTTTAATTGTTACCATTTAACATCAATTCCCATGAGGAATGAAACGAAAAGTTAATATATAAACAAATTCAAAATCTTTTAAAGGATTTTACATTAACTATAATATCCAAAAGCTCCAGCCTTGCATTGAAATATATGTTGCTCTTGAATACTATATACAATGTAACAAATAAAGCTAATGTATAGCAAAAAACAATAATCGTTAAAAGATTTCTTATAGTATACAAGAGAAAACATTTTACATAGAATTGCAAGAGCAAAAAGGAAGCTGAAGTCTGAATTACGGCTATATCGGTCTATTATGGCGGATTATTGAGAGTAAGGACCTTCCTGAAACAGTCTGCTATGGTTTTAATGATTTTAAAGTTTTAAATCTAGATAGTACATGTACAAGGCGATTTGTACTGAATGAAAATTTCCAATATTTTTCATTAGAAATACTGATATTGCATTAATTCCAATGCAGTTTGTGTTTTCATAATTTTCACTTCTTAAATAGTAAAATTTATAGAATTGATTGAATCATTCAAATGTGTTCAATAGTACATAAAAACTTGTGCGACTCACTTTATATCATGTCAGGATAAATCTCATCTTTGCCTCGTTTCATTCATCTCGTTCTCAAAAATACTACATTTCGTACAATATTGAAACTATATCAGACTGTATATAAGTGATTGAATCAATGGACGGTCAGCTTTCTGTTTTCTCTCGAGGAATTCGAAAACAATAATTCAAATAGACTCTTTGGAAACGAAAACTATTACAAAATTAATAAACTTAAAATCCCCTTAAACAAATATGGAGGTGTTCTCGATTCCATCAATGGTGAAAACAAGCTCGATGTTATAAACGTAATCGATTGATCTGAGTGTGCGTTTCCACGCCACGCCTGCACCAGGAAAAAGAGCACGCTGCCAAAATACGACCCGCCATACGTGAAGAAACCGAACCTGGGCAAGAGCTTCCCCGCCGGCTCCACCACCTCCAATAACTCCCAGGAGGACATATCCCTTGACGGTGGCAAGATGCACTCCTTCAACAACACCTTCAGGTATGCCACTGTCATCGACTATTAATCTATCGCATCTTCCTATAACGATTAGATTGTCCCCTTTCCCTTAAAAATTTATAATATTTTAAATATCATCTAAAAACATTTCTAATTTCACATGTAAACAAACTCTTTAAGAAATATATCAATGTTTACAACATAGAAGTCACCACTTTCATCATTAACCACAGCATCTTCTTTAACGACAGCATAATAACATTACTCTAAACGAGTTTCAGTCAACTTTGCTATACGAAAGATTAATTTGAAAAAAAATTACAATTACCGCATCATCTTCAGCAATGTTGTGTTGGAACACGTTTAATTTATAAAATCCTTGTTTCTTTCCCAAATTAAATGACTGTTTCCTCTTCTAAACGGATCTGGTGTTCTCAAACAGAAATCTTCTAAGGTACGTCGACGCTTAACGCAAATCTCTTGTGCCTCACCGCTGTATCACACTATTTTATTACACGATTTCCGCTTTTACTCCACGCAGCTTAGGCACGAAAAGGCAGGCTTTGCTGATTGAAGCATTGATCCACAAAACGTTGCTCATAATCAAGATCGAGATCGAGCCCTCATCAGCAATATTTAAGTGTGACCGAGCACTATCACACGTTTCGGGTCGCACTACGCTTCGTTTAGTTCAGTTTATATTTTTATAGTCTTTACTTAATATATGCGTTATGATTATATTAAGGCCGTGTTCTTAAATTGAAATTTCAAATATTCACCCTTAACATGCGTAATTATCTGCATTTTGATAACTATTAAATTGTCCTTAGCTTGAACAACGATGATCTCACAAATTATTTAATAAGAGAAGTAATTAAAATAATAAAAAATCCTAAATTTAAAACTACTACCGGAACCGTTACATTAAATCTATCCAGTATTTAATAAAAAAAACTGATAACTAATAACCAGTATACGATAAAATTTGTAGAAGTGTCCAGTTAAACATATTCAAGTAGTAAGAACTGCTCCACGACAAAATCTAACGAAATATCCAAAAGTTTTGTCTATATTCATTTTTTATGCAAAACCATTTAGCAGTTATAAAATCGTGTTTTAAACACTTAGGAAATTTTTCTCTGTTTCATAAATACAAAAAAAAAACCTTTAAACTTGTCCAGACAAATTGTCTTTCCAACAAAGTTCAAAACTTACCAAAACTTTAAAGAGCTTCCTCAATCTATTTGTTATGACGTATAATATATTTTTATGTGTAACGCATCCTGTGTCAAGTGTGAGAAACTGTACATCATCACACTTGAAAACGCCACTTAGTGTTTAACGCAATAGGTGTAACCAAAGCCCTGTTAAACGAGTGAAAGCTAGTGTAGGAGTCTTCACCTGTAGCGTTAGCCGTGCAGCAGAACTTAGGCTTTAAAATTTAGTACTAGTCTGTAGGAATAGATCATTTTAAGCATTGAAATTTTCAGCCGCGGTGATTCTCAGCGTGTGATCTTCAAACATGGAAACCACATGTCGGGGGCCGGCAGCACTAGTAGATACTCGTAAGTAGTAAGATTTTAGGAAAACGAACAGGAAATGTTTAGGATTACGAAGCATGGCGCACTGCACTGATCCTTTAGATGTAAGCACTAATCGGTAGCCGTCGGTAAAGTGACTGAGGACTAGAGACAGCGATGTTTAGAAGCGTGATTGTGCGATGTCGCTTAAACAATTCCAGTGCCACATTCCGGGCAGAATTAAGTTTGAGTATACCGGATAGCGTTGACACCGGCGGAGTTGGAGCCGGAAGAGGATCTTCATTCATAAATCATGTCATTACTCATCCGCATCTCATCAAGCGCTTTACGCTTCAGAATTTTAAACGTGAAGTCTTCGAACAATTTACGTCATCGACGATTGTAAAAAAACAATGTGTTTCCACGTTACAGGGACCACAAGCAGATGAAACGTGTCCACTCCGGCAGCGAGGATGAGCCAACTCATTCAGGTAAGCTAACGGTGTGACTTCGTCATTCAAAACATAAGAATTAACATTTTCGACAATAGACGGAAATGATCTATTATAAAACATTAAAAAAATCTCAAAAATAGATGATAATGATGATGATGATGATGCTATGATATTTGTAGCACCAATTTTCCTAAATTCTTCGATTGAAAGTATAACATTTACTATTTCAGGTGAAGAAGACATCGCGTTCATAGACGTTGCCCCCAACTCGATGGCCAAACTACCGGAGAAGGGGATACTGAAAAAGCACGGCTATGGAGCAGTAGACGGCAAGGACAAGTGGGGAGACGACTCACAGTCGGAACAGCTCGAGGCCGGCTCACAGTCCGACGGGCAGGAGCCCTCCGGAGCTGTGGCTGACATGGAATACAAGTTTAAGGTCTATCCAACAGTTCCTACATATCTGCTCGTTAGTACATGCCAACACGATCACAGACGGCTCTTTTAAATTGTTTCACGTAAAAGTTGGTGAATAACGGTTATTGAATAAAATTTTACAGAATTCATAATTCATGATGAAGTACGTAATTGTAGAATTGTAGACGTTGCCTTACCGCTTCAAGTTATTAAAATTATTATACAAATACTATTCTAGGATTTGAACGGCTATCACGAGAACATAATCGTAGCTTTGAAGACGGCGGCCGCGCAGCGAGCCAGCGGTCAGGCGGTGGGCTCCGGCGACCTGCGCGCGCTGCAGGAGTACGAGTACAAGCGAGAACGCGCGCCCAGCGCCGAGAAGATCCACGAGGCGGAGCTGCGCCGGCAACGCGGTGCCGACGACGAGGAGGACGAGGCGCCGCAATGCGGGCCCATCAGGATCAGGAACCTGGAAGACTTGATAAGGCAGCTGGAGCACCACTCCAGCCGGCACATGAGTCCGTCGGGCTCTGAGGATATACGGATGTCGGAGACGGAGGCTGACCGCCACTACAGGATCGAGCCTGGGGAAGTGCCGCCGTTAGTATCCCAGTTTTTTTTATAATCATACATACTTATCCCTAGACTTGACTTTTTTCTTTTTACGTGAGGGAAATGCTTTCGCATACCTGCCCTCGCGGGGGAAAAGACAAGTTATATCGAACTTGCACCGACTAAAACCCTCATGATGTTCTGCCGTCATGGATTTACGACGGGGCCACGGAAACGCTTTTGCACACTTCCGCAGGCTTGCCAGCGCCAGCGGCACTGCGCTGTTCCATCTCAGAAGGGGGCACCCCCTCATTCCACCTCTGTAAGTGCGCGCTGGAAAAGACAGCGCGCCGCCCTTTAACCCTCTTATCGTCACCTAAGCAATGGATACCTCCGAATCCAACACCTAGAGACCACAGAAACCAAAAGCGAACTCTGACCCGACTCCCCGTAGCGAATCTGGTCTTAGGCTTCGCCGCCAACCGTTATATGGCCGCGGAGGATAAGGAGAGCGGCAAAACGCAATACCGACCTACCTCCGTGACTCCTCCGCGGCTGCAAAGGGCATTACAAACCTGTCCTCGTAGCCAATCGTTACATATCTGAGGTGAGCTTATGAAGCTCACCTGGAGCAGCCGCCTCAAGCTGGACTTACTACTTGGACTGGTCAGGTAGGTTCTACTTAGCTTCACCGTGGATGACCACGGCTACTGTGCCCCAACGCCACGACAAGGCGGGAAACTATTCGGGGGGTCGCCTAGACTCTACCTAAACTAGATTTCTGCTAGTCTCCTCACTGATTTAACAAACGTTGTTTACAGACGTTGTCGTGGCCGGATGAGCGAGGAGGAGTCGCGCTTCGCGTACCCGCGCTTCCGGGGCAGCGCGCGGCACCACCCTGGCATGTTCGCAGGCGGGCCGTCGGGCGCGGGGGCTGCGCTGCTGCACCCCGCCCATACCGCCCACGCGGCGCACCCCGCGCACGCCGCGCACCCGCGCGCCCCTCCCGACGACGACGCGCTGTACGAGACCGCGGACGCGGAGCGACTCCGCGACGCGCCCGACAGCGAGAGGTGAGAATCACATGCTTCCACTTGATCACTAAATACATCAAACATTTCAGTCAACACCCTATATAACGAATAGCTAATAAACACCCCCTCGACATTCCCACAAATAGGACTCAAGTCCCTCCCTAACTACGAGTTCCAACTCAGTTAAATCCAATCAATGAAGTTAACAGACCTTTTTTCCTTTTAAGTTCCTTATATGTTATTTTAAATATTTTTTAGAGACTGCATTTGTAATTTGAATAAAAAAATTATGTTCGTATACACACACTACACAAATATATTTTCGCATATAATCGATTAAAATTTATGTTATATTCTAATTGTGAGGTTACGAGTTCCACCGGAGTACTGTGTTCTGGACTTTATGTAAATATATCTTCTTTACTAAAGAATGTCTAGGACGTCATTTTGTCTATTGATCTATACAATGCTATAGTTACATACAATCATACATTTTATAAATTTATTCAAAATATGGATATATTGAAAATTAACGACTCTTCATATTTAACATACAAGAGGTTTATGATATATCTTGAAAAATTTTATATCGATAACTTTGAACATGAGCAGGCGCGGGCACTGATGGCATGCGCACGCGCAGATGCGAATTATTGCCAGTTTTAAACGTGATTGTAGCCAGACTCGAGAGAGTGACGCCTAGAATTTTACTTAGCGTTTGTAAACTGTGCCGGTGCCTGGTAAACCTAACACTTTGTTTACAGCGACACCACACTAACACTCGCCTAGTGCTTGCGGGCTCTAACGTCTGACCTGTCCTTCATCACACAAAATTTAATTATTTTTATTTACTTTTGTCTATAATTTTTAAATAATTTGCACGATTTAATAAGTTAATGTGATCTGAATAAATTTTTGTTAGAAATATTGGAACTTTTGTAAATTTCAAATAATTAATCTGAAAGCAAAGGCTGTTTGCATTGGAATCGCATACATTGCAACTATTGGCAAAGATCGACCCCGAGATCGCGCTGGCCGGGTATGGTGGACCTGGGAGCCCGCTGAGCGCGCGCCTGCACTGTCCCTTCCTCTTCTCTATCATTTTCTAGTGATGAATTTATTCAAGCTCAACAACAGTTAGCCCGGTGGGCGAGTGAAGACGCGGTGCCGGCGGCGACGCGCGAGTACTACCCGTCGCCGGCCGGCAGCTCCAGCTCGGACGCGCGCCACGCGCCCGCCGCCTTCCCCGAGTACAACCACTGACACCCCCCCGTACGCCCCGTACGCCCCGCTCGCTCCACGTCCCCCGGGCCGTCCGGGCCTCCCGGACCCAGAACCTCCCCGACCTCCTGACCCCACCCGACCGCCGGCCCCGCTGAGCCGGCCGGCACCGCGGCCACGGTGCATCCCGGCGCGTCCCGGCGCGACCCGACGCGACCCGGCGCCGCCCGTTACGTACTTCGGCGAACTGTAAATATATAATTGCACATGTATAAACGATACGACTGAACTATGATATTGATGAGCCTAGTGTGTAGCCGCGAGGTGCGCGCGCGCCGCCGGCCGCGCCCCGTTCACGTGTTTATATTCGTTCCATACAATCGATACGCTTTACTCTTATTATATGTTCGGCGGGCCCGGCGGCGCGGCCCCGCACCTCCGGGGTAGCTTTAAGGGTACTCGTCGTTCTGTGGACGTAGTGTAAGTGTTGTGCGGTGCGCCGCGCGCGCCCAGCCCGCGCACGCGCACGCGCCCGCGCCCGCCGCTCGCCGCCCGCCGCCCGCCGCCCGCGGCTCAACTAGCTTCCAATTTAGATAGGCGATTAACAAATTGAGCTAATGTAACCGTAAGCGAAGCTTTAATGCGTTAGTTCGGCGGCGGCCGCCGGGCTGGGCCGCGCAGCGGACCCGTGCCAGGTTTAACGTTAAGCTTCCGACCGTTCGCGACCGAGCGACGGACTCGGAGACGGCGGCAGAGAGAGTGGCTGAAGGAGGGCAGAAGGTGGGCAGAAGGCGGGCAATACGCAACCGTCCCCGGAGAGTCTGTCGCGTTCCTTCCGCAGCACCTCTCCGGACGACACGTCCATCTCCGCGTCGTGTCCGGGTGCACGCATCCGGGTGCTCCTGCACTGAGGTTGCACCCTCCCGTCATACGACATCACATCTGTTTATTTCCGTTGGAATGTTGCGGTGTATAGTTACTTAGAGATTAGAGTCGCTTACGCGTTTCAATAAAGTAACGTTAGTTTATAAAATGTGTTAAATTGATTTGGATGTGCGATGCTCCTGCGACGGCGCCGTTGACGTTGACGTTGACGTTGGTGCAACAGTTCGGAACCTCAGTATTCGAGGACCCGTTCGCATGATTGAGGGTACACGTGAATGACAGTGAGACCGAACCACACCCGCTCGAGGACTCCCTCAAGTCGACAACAACAAAAGATATAATACACAATTGTAAGTCTAGTTTTGAAGTTTCTCGAATTAGCTCTCGCACCCGCGTGCACTAGCAACTTTTTATATCTAGCCCATAAACTACACATGCTCTAAATAGATCCATTATTGTGAATAAAATATATATTATTTCAATTGTATCAGAATATACATACCTACATATATATATATATGTTATTATATATGTGACGTTTATTATTGTATTAACTCTTAAAACGAATTTATGCCAGAACTCGGTACGCGAAGTGTTGGAGGTGTTACGGTTTCCGTTCGGTTTCTTTGTTCGGCGAACGAATTAGGATGTTATTGTTTCCACTCGGATTTACGCTAGGCTAGGCTAGGCTAGGCTAGGCTAGGTGGCCCCGCCACGGACATTATATAGTAGATTAAATTACAGTTAAAGTATTGAATAGTGAACGTACTCCGGCCGCGCCCGTTCGGCCCGTTCGGCCCGGCCCGGTTAAATTAATCCCATAGATACTCGTTAACACTACGAATAAGAATTGAATAGTTTCTACTAACGCGTACAGGGTAGCCGAGATCGTATACTCTGTGGCCGGGCGCGGCGCTCCGCGGTCCCCCGTGCTCCTCGCTGCCCGACCGCCTGGCCGCCTGGCCGCCGGGCTGGCCGCCTGGCCGCCGGGCCGTCTCGCCTCGAACCACGGGCGGACGCACTTCTTAGCCAAAAATAATACGTAGCGTTGTCCTTTACGCGCAGCTCCTGTTCGGTTTCCATGACAACGTTTTATTAGAGCGATGAGACGCCCTGTATACAACCTGGCGCTCGTTGGGATGGTGCACACTGCGCCACGGTGAGCTCGTCGCTTTGGGACATTGAATGTTATGCTTCGTTAGCTCAAGCTCTTCAATCAGCAACACAGTAATGTTTGCACACTGCAATAGGCGGTGCAGCACCTCGCTCAACGGACCGGAGGGGTAAGTAAGGGGGATTATAGTAGTCACTGCCAAATGTACTATTTACAATATTAATCGTGTTGAGTAGGAGTTGATATCTTATGGAAGCGACATCGAATTAGGGACATCGGATTGACCCAGTCCCGCATCGCGTACTCCTCGCGAACGGCGTTATGGTGTAACGCGTATGGAATAGTTGTAATGTAACAGCACGAGTCGTTACCTTACGTCTAGAATCTAGATTAAGTAAAGGACAACAAACTAGTTAGTAAATGAACCCGCATCGAGTTAAATCGAAACGCTTTATCTAATGTCGAAACGCGCTGTAGGGAAGGGTTGAATGGTGAGAGAGAACAGAGCGCGGAGACGGAGCGCCGGCCCGGCGGGCGACGCGTGCGCGTGCGCGCGTTGCGGACCACCGAACGCGTCTGTGCAGACGGAGCCCGCACGAGGGTAGTCGGGGCCGGAAGTGTGACACTGCCGGTTGCACAGATTGTACGTAGGCCTAACACGTCAATTGCGGACGGCGCGTACACCGCCATTGCTCAGGGGCGTGTTCCGGGCGACAGCGGGCCGTATGTATAATGAGAGGTAAAGAGGGTGGGGGTAGTTTGAAAATTTCATCTACCCCCTCTACTCGTTTGGGAAGTTGCATTACCCCTCATTATTCGCGTCTCGCTGCGGCCTGACCACTTGCGCGGGTGATCGTTATCGTGGGCTTTGGGAGCTGGGGCTGAAGTCATGGCATCCTTGTCTGTGTGTTTGTGTTTGTGTGCGCGTGCGTGCGTGTTTGTGTGCGCGTGCGTGCGTGTGCGTGCTGATGTTTGTAGACGCGCAGAGCGAAGTGTTCATATTTAGGCTGCACTGGCAGTGTTTAGCGATGTTATTGATATTTATACGAGCGGAAGGAAGCGTTGTTCGTGTTTCTTCATTTTTTTCTATTGTATAATTTTATTTAATTCTTTACAGTTTGTTAAATACATTTTTTTTCAGTGTTTATGTAATTTTATTTTATAAGATATTTTAGTTGTTCTATTATAATTATTTGTTTGTTCTATTGAATCATTAGTTACAGAAGTTTTTTTATTTTGACCAACAGTTTCTGATTTAAACATGTATGTAGTTTTTATCAACTGTCACAATGACAAAAATTCAATATTCCTTATTTAATTAATGTTTATTAATTTTTTAATTTTGTATATTTCTTTGTAATTATTTCCGGAGAAATAACTTTTATATAGAAAAGAAACAAATGTACCAACAAACAAATATTAGATAATCATCCCCTCAGTGTTGATAAACAAAAAGGTTTTATTGTTTTAACTAACGGTTTTTGTTAGTGTGGTTTTTTTTATTAACCATTAAATGAAGTATGTAAAAAAGGTAAAAAAAAATTGTACGCTTTAATTTTACTTGAAACATTGATACGTAATGGTTTAGTATGGTTGCATGACTTCAGGAGCGAATGGGTTACTGAAGCCTGAAGTCCGTCACAGAGGGACAGTGTTAGTTGAAGTTAAAGCTCCAAGTATTTGTTTGAGCTCCGATTCTGTTGGATCGTGGTCAGACCCTCGGTGCGACGGAGGCTTTAAGTGGTGTGCGGTGGAGTCGAGTGTTGCTCAATATAGTAATGGTGACGGTGAGGGTGAGGGTGAGGGTGACGGTGACGGTGACGGACACCAGCGGCTGCTGAACACGCCGCACTAACTAAATTAGAGATGTTAAAGTTAAGCGATATTATGTAATATAAAAATACGAATTTTAAACGAATAAAAAAAAAACGTTGAAACGTTGTGTCATTCTTCGTTTTTATTTTGGTCCTTGTAAATATATTTATTGTATGATTTACTAAATGAATGTAACATATTATTAATGAAAGGAAATAGATGAACACAAATTTTACCCCCTTGTTTTATTTCAACCCGACGCACACCTCGCACTTGGCCTACGTCTGATCAAGTTTCCAGCGCTCACAGTTCACGCTGGGTTGAGTGACAGTGAGGCCGTAGATGGTGAAGTATCGCCCAGAATATTCTGCCTTTTGTATGTCGACCGGAGTATTTTTTTATTCAACGAAGCGCCAAGGTGAGCCGGACTTCTGATGGTATACACTTTACTACATTGCGCTCGTCGCGTTGAGACATTGGATGTTGTCTCGTTACTCCAGTAATTGCACCAGCTGAAGCACCCTTCAAACCAGTATACATCTTACTGTTTGATAACGGAAATAAACGCTGCTTTAGTGTAGATGGTCTCCAGCAACACAGACCTACTACCAATAAAACCTGATGATAGCAATGGCTGATATTACATATTTACAAAATCGTAATACCTAGCCAGGCGGATTCGAAGAACACTAACACCAATCAAACTTCACAGCCCGGAATCAAACCAGGGACCTGCGTGTCGGAGGCAGTATGATCAGGTAAAAATGAACACCACTTTAACCAAATATTGACTGCTACATAAAGTATATACGAAAACTCTGTAAAGGTTGGAGACCAAGATTTTATTGATGAAACATACTGAACAACTACTGTTCAGTAAAGTTTACAGGAAATACTTCTGCAATTTCTAAGAAGATATGTCAGTGCTTTCACTTTTCCTTGTTATGAGGAACCTGGCGAAGTCATCCTTCTCGGGATCAAACTTCGATTTCTTATCACACTGCGCCGTCGCCGCGGCCTGCTGTATTTGCTCGCCGAAAGCTTTCACGTCGTCCTTGATCAGCTCAACCATGTACTTGCGTGTCTCCATTATCACCACGGCGTCGTCCCTGGCCATAGACCAGACGCTAGGTTTGATGCGCGGCAGCATGTTTTGTCCGACAAAGACACCGTGAAACAATCCTTGGAACGGCGGCTTGTGAGGATATTGATCCAGTGCGGACAAAGAGAGGAAATGCACTTTACCGTAATCGACATTGATGTAGGTATCGCGATCCTCGCGCAGCACCAGCGGCGCCTCGTGGCCGCTTTCAGAGATCTTTGCGTCCAGTTCGCTCATCAATACCAAACCCAAGTTCTTCTCACTGTCTAAATTCATAGAATTGGCGTCGAAATTTTGGCGATTTTCTATCTCGTACAGCATGCGCATCACGTTGCGCTCAGCGATATCAGTGGCCCGCTTGAAGTTGGTTCCGTGGGTGGATCGCATCATGTCCTTATCCTCGCAATCCAATCCGTACGCGATGTAAGGTGACGTGATAATATCCCCCAGGTAGCCGCGATGCAAGTACCTCTCCCCGCATTTGTAGACGCCGGCTGATAACGTCACATTAGGGCGACACACTTCAGTTTCTAACCAGGTGAACGCCACGCCGTGCTCACGGAAATGCTTATACTCTTGAAAACATATCTGCCTCGCCATTTCCCTTAGACGCATGTGGTAATCCCAGTCGTAGACACCAGCTCTGGAATCGTACCGCAATCCAAGGCTATGCCTCACCCGATGCTCCCAGAGCTCACATGCGTTGAACTGGTTCGTGTTGCCTGTTGTCCAGAATCCGAATAGATTCTCCATGTAATCACGTTCGCGGTACTTCATTTGGTCTATGGAGACACACGGAAGGAGGCAGCCCATGTATTCGGTGTTTGTGATCATCCCTATAAGCTGGCGAGCCTTCGCTGTAACATACCTGGATGTAGTTGGGCGCAGGAGAAGGTTACCGTATACTTCGAGATATCTTCTAGTTTTTTCGAGTAGCCCGCATCTGGTCGTCCGCTCCAGAGCCAAGGACATTAGCAGGAGCTGTCTGGCAATGAGCTCGGGGCAACCGTCGATGACAAATATGTTCATGTAGCGTCGCGTGTGACGGTACGCTTGGGAGAGGGTCTTTATAACGTGTCGCGCGTCACAGCCCCCGATGACGAGGAAGTTGAGCTCAAAGGAGCTCCTGTCGCCATGCTTTAAGTACTCCTCCTGCAAGTCGAGCGCTGGTGTCACTCCCCAGAACATATTCGCGTTATTACGGTGACGTTCGGGAAAGAAATGAGCTGTCGGTCGGTGTCGTGGCAACGTAAACAACTGGTGAGGCGTGTGCACGAGGGCGTTGCCGTGGCGACGAGCTATTTATGACGCTAGTCTTTTTGATGTGTTGCTGCAGCCGACGAGGATGCTGGCGCCGCCTTTGACTGATTTTATGCCAAGCCTGATTAACTAGGAATCCAGTGAAGCGGTTACCTCGATATTGATTTTATGGAATAACGTTTTATTTTTAGCACCCTCACAGATTATATTTATAATAAAACTATTTAGTGAATAAAACCTTTAAAGATAAATTAATAAATTAAGAATAAAATAAAAAATAAATTAATAGATTAATTTTAAGATTACCAAATTTTACAAGTGGGAAGTCTCTGTTGCCGGAGAACGTCTAGGTAACAACCACCGCAGCGTCTATTTCTACCGATAAACAATAGTGTGCAAATATTACTGTGTTCCTGTTTGAAGGGAAGGGGTAAGTAATGAAATTACTGGGGTAACGAGACTTAACTTCTTGTGTCTCAGGGCGACGATCTCAATATGGTGCAGTGTATACCGTTCTAACTAGCTATCTAAAATATACTACCGCGGGTATAGTTCTAATGGTAAACTATTACCAGATTGTATCTGTGCTCATCATCATATTCAAACGATGGACGTCCACAGCTGGACATTGGCCTCCCCCAAAGATCTTCACATCAATCGTTCCTACGCTGCCCGCATCCTACGGCTGCCGTGACCTTCAGTAGTATGTACGGACTCTTATGGGGGGATTTGGGCCATTTCCCACCACTCTGGCCCAATGCGGGTTGATGGGAGCCAGAGCCTCGTTTGTTGATTAACAGGGTGCACCACGAGCAGGTGAGGTTGACTTGGGTCCCGTGAGTTGTCATGGGTCTCATCACCCTCAAATATTAATGCTGATAAAGATGATCATCTAGATCTTTTAAATTTCTCGACGATAATTAGTATATACTAAACGTTCATTAACGTATGTAATAAATACATTGCCAACATCTTTCAAGGTATCAGCTGTTTTATTTTGCGAATGTATATATATAATATTAAATATAATAAAGATCTGACGCTTGGCTTTGACCCCAATTACTCAGCTCACAGCAGCATAGTTGTGGATAGAAAAAAAATATTCGCTAATGTGAAATCAGAATTGTCTCCGTAGCAGAGTGGCTAAGCTTCTTGCTTTTTAACACGGGGATTCCAAAATTGATTCCAGGAAACGTTACGAAATTTGTCTATAGCAGGGTTGCTTTCCAACCCTCTTGGCTATCTACCATTGTCGAATTAAAAATCTGTCGCCATAACAACTTCGTGGTGTCCTGTGTGTCAAAACATGAGTCATAGTAAACTTGTGCTTGCTTCACCATCTACCTTGTCATTAAACAAACACTATTTGAAATCATTGTAGATAAAAAAAAGGAAGAAGTGTTTATTTTTTTTTCATTCGACAAAGCGTTGCGACGAGGGAGACGTTCATCTGATGGTAGGTGATACGCTTGCCCATAACAACGTAGCGCTAGTTAGGATGTTATCCACAGCACCACATAGCGCTGGTCGACTTGAGACATAAGATGTTAAGTTCGTTACCCCAGTAATTTCACTAGCTACAGCGCCCTTCAAATCGGAACATGGTAATGGCAGTGGTACTTACCTAGACGGTCTGATGATAATTTGGTCATTACTTTCGTTATGATAAGTAAACAACTGACCTTCTCTCTTTGTCCAAAATAACAGTTAATATTATCATGAGTCAAACATGGCGTCAGCAGACCTTTTGGGGATCAGATGATATATATATGTAAACACTCTATTAAAGGGGTGAATATTTTAGGTTATTTATTTTGATCCTTTATTACTCCAACTGCCTACTCTTCTTGACATCAAATAAGTTCAAGCACTATCCAAAATTACTCTTATATAGAGTTCAAATTTTATTTCTCTCGCTTAGAGTTAACTACTTTATTTCACTTAACATTAAACTGTTACAAATGCCTCAGTGCTCCTAAATAATCTTGTATAAATATCTTAAGGTACAAACTAATTTGTTCTTTAAACAGTATACACTATATACAAGTTTCTCAAGCGACATCTCACACGAGACGGACAAAGGCTTCGTTCAAAATTAAACAGTAACAGCCGCAGATTAAATATCTAATAATTACCACAGATAAACTATTTATATTTAATTTAAAATTAGGAAATTTAGTTTTTTTTTTAAAAAAAACACGAAACATCGAAGTAACAAGACATCCTCGTTCTGATGGTACATCTGTCTATAAGCGTGTTGTAAATATTATAGGTTGTATGTAATCCTGGTTCAAGAAAGGACATCGTTTCCCCCCTCTGTCACCCCGGTAATTTTACTACCTACAAGCTATATAAAAATACATTTATCTAACAATCTCTTCTGTCCTTAATAATCTATATAATCAATCAGAATTACAAGCGGTTTTTTTTTAATATACAACGAAGCGACGAGACAAGTCAAGATGTTCACCTGATGATAAGTGGTCACGCTAGATAGGATGGTGTACACTGCTTCACATTTCGCTCGTCGCACAGAGACTTAAGATGTAAACTCTCGTTACCCCGGTAATTTCATTAGTATCGTTTGCACACTGCTATTTGAAAACTGCCATGATAGAAGAATAATTTGCTTACGGTCATATAAGGTGAACGTTAAAAGGCGAGGGTTCGATCTCCATTGAGCTTTCTGGTAAAGTATCGTGAGGAAACCGATCAGCTCCAAGATAGCTTGGTGCTTGGCCAGAAGCTCTCGTGAATATTTACCATCCCCCGACTCGCATTTGGCTAACGTGATGGATAGATGATAGCTTCGTGTCCCAGCAATGGTAACGTTATGAGGGCTGTTTATTTATTTATTCATCCTTAACACTTTTTCAAGCTATATATCAAAATTAAATAAAAACAAATAAGTTTCACTTTAATTTCAGTGTCCCGCATTCGCTTGGAAGGTTTTTTTTTAATTTTTATTCATAAGATTTCGGTTAGCTGATCTAGCTGTAAGACTAGGTTTGACTACGTTGACTGGTGTTTGAGGTGACACTCCACACCTATAGATGTACAGAGCACTCCAGCTGTCGCTCGCACGTCATAAGTTTTTTGGACTTTCGTCAAGAGAACCTGGAGTCATCTGGGCTCGACAGTGATCTGGGCTTTGAGCTCTTCGACTCCATGAGCCCGACTGCGTTACCTCTCCAGCCGGTGCTCCTGTTGGAGTACGTCGATGATGTGACTGGCACCTTTCGTGTCTGCTTGATTTTCAGCTTGTTCAACCATAGATCCCTAGTCTTTTTGTTACCAAGCACGAAAAAGATGAAGAGAACGAAGCCCTGATATGTGGCTGTCAAAGTAAAGAGGTAGGCGGCTACCACATTGAAAGCGAACAGCCCGAACACCCACGGCAAGCCGAACAGGAACACTAGGAGGCAGCTTACGGAGGCGCAGCGCAACGCCTCGTTGGAGTCGCCATGCCTCTGGATCCTTCTAGAAGCGAACACGGAGCGCACTATCAAACAGAATAGTGTCCAATTAGCCACCAACATGAGGGTTATGGGCGCATACACGGCAAGCCACAATGCGAGCCCTGTGGGATAGCAAAAGGCGGCGCTCGGAGTTCTCTCGTCGAATCGCCCCGCGTAGGAGTGAGGGGCGACTGAGAGAAGGACTCCGACGATAGCACAGGGTGCGCCCCACGAGAACGCCGATGCTCTCAGCAGTTTGTGGGAGGCATCTCTAGTGAACACCAGCACCAATCTCCTATAAGATAAGATTGCCGCAACCAGCATCCAACAAAAGGACGCCAAAACGGAGTAGTGCAGTGCCACGCCCACCAGCATGCAGGCCACGTTGTATTGGTCAAACTTGGAAAACACAACGGCAAGGAAGCACACGATGAGCAGGAAAACGGCAATGCACAGCTGTAACCATATCTTATTGCTGTAATCCCGCCTCCACGTCCTGAACATAGCCGCCGTAAGGCCAACCATGAGTAGACCAAATATCGAAAAGCAGCATCCGATGACCGAAAGTAATTCCAGGGCGTCCTCATTTCGCTGCGAGAAGACCGATTTGGGTACGAGGACTTCAGCGAAGTGAGTGAGATGGTTGCATCTGCAGGTGTCCATCATGCCAGGGCGAGGGGCGCGGATGAACGTGCAGCCCTGGCGGGACCAATAACCGGTGCCGTCTTCTAGGAAGTACCAGTAGGCGCACGCGCGACTCGCGTTGCGCTCCGGCTTGTACGTGAGAGGACTGATGTGGATGTCAATGACCTGCAGAAATAATAACATCATATGTATTTATAGGTAGGAATAGTCACGCACCACTTATTGGCGGGAATAAAGTGCTGCAGAGAAAACTTATTAAATATCCGTACAGCAAGACCAGATATTACTACCTTAACATATACTTTTTTAAACTTGTTCAGATGATCTGAAAGAACTGAAAAGAGGCGAAGTGGGTTCTTTGAAGAACAGCAATCATTTTCTCAAAGAATTTAGAGCACTGACCTCTCCGTTTTCGAATCGGGTGAGATCTTCCACATTGACGCTGAGGATTCGGCTATTGACGGAGTACCGTCCGTGGTTGGTGAGAAATGCGCGGTCGTTACGAAACACCACGAAGCTGATGCGCCGCGAGGACTCCGCCACCGACTGCGGCAGGTGCACCACCGCTTCATTGTCCTCGTTATTTAGAATTATCGAGTCCGGCTCATCTAAACACGCATTACAAAGACGAAGATTAACCTTTTTTGTAGTTATTTATCAATCAAATTAAAACATTTATTTGTGGTTTTTACCTGATAGAACCTCAAAACAGTCTTTGGTGAAGCTGGTGTCATTAGTGGCTGCGATCCTGAGCCCGCGCACTGGGCTATAGGGCTGCGCGTCTGCCATTACCAATGCGATGTTCGGCCGCACAGTGGCTGCAGTACCGCTGCCGTTGAGATATACCGCTGTGCCGAGCTTGTCTAGCAAATGGAGCAGCTCTCCGGGGATGGACAACTGGTCGTCTACATTGAGGAGTACGTCCACCTGGGTTTCAATAAGATTTTTATTAATATTATAGCAGTTTTGTTCATAACACTGATTCTAACATTAAGAACGGAGCATCGTGAAGGGGTGTAAAGGGTCCCGTACAACAACTCACGGGACTCATGCCAACCTCACCTGCTCGCGGTGCACCCTGCTAATCAACAAAGCGAGGCTCTGACTCCCACTAACCCGCATTGGGCCAACGTGGTGGGAAATGGCCCACATCCCCAATATGCAGGCAACACAGGACTGTTCGATATGGTGATCTTTGGGAGAGAACTAAATCCAGACGTAGACGTCTATCTATTGATGATGATGATTGGTGATATTGGGGGAAGACTGCAACTGTTAAATGTTGTGAAATAAGAAAGTCTCGATTAGTTAGTAATTTTATTAGCTTGAGCACAGGCTTATTCTTTTCTGGCGCCATATGGAAGGTAGAGGTAGTATCTAGATAGCATCATAAACGAAATACCTAACGACAATATCCAATTCCAAGTTTTCACAGGAATACTATTCATAATATTCATAGTAATATAATACAATAAAGGAATTTATCAACAGACCTGATCGAAAACATTTTCTATGTTCTCCACCAGAATGGGCACTGAATCATTGTTTAGAAGACGGTCCAAATCTTCCAGAACCTGCTGCAGCTGTTCTTCGGGCTGGAATAAGATGTGTGGTAATCAGTAATAGAGAAAGCTCTTCATTGTTTTATCGAAATTTAAGTTACACAATATAAGGGAAGTCCGAATATGCATTATGTAACACTTTTGCGATGGCCGATGGGGGAGAAAAGTCTTGGAATGGAGACAGCGTACAGGTCGCTGAAGTATGGGACGCCCTCCCTCCACATGGACCGACGACATAATCAGATCAGTCGGAAGTGGGTGGATGCGAAAACCTAAGGATCGCATTTGGGGTGGACGACATTGGGGAAGGCCTATATCCAGCAGTGGATAAACCAAGGCTGATAATGATGATGATAGACATGATGAACACATTCGTAGGTGACCTGAGATGGATGATTTTTTTTTAATTCGACGCAGAGGCGAAAGGTGCTAATCGTTCGCCTGATTGTGATAAATATGATTGAACCAGCTATCAGACAGAAAGCTAGATTAATCCGTGTGCACTAGTTTAATATATCTAATTACAGCCAATCGTACTTTTCGTAATCTCTGTAGTCAAATTGCAGTATTACTTCCGGGTGTTGAAGACGTTGTAGCAGTAGTCGTAATAGCCCAGTTTCTAAGGCGGTTGTACACACTATAGATTTTGAAGTGCAGGTTCGATCCGCACTAATCATGACCTTCGGGTGAAAGAAAACATCGTTGGAAAACTGATAATTTCAAGGATATATGTATATCATCATCTACCGTCGTCATTTGGCCAGTGTAGTTAAAAATATTTAAGTACTACGTTTCCTTAAAATTTTACTCCATCTTATTTAGATTCAGCTTCCTGATTGAGAATCTTCATTAGATAATTGTTTGAAGCGTCGTGTGCTAAAGTTGGTAAATACATAAAATATTCGAGAGTTATATCCGAGCAAATGAAGACCTATCTATAAGTCGACTTACCGGTATAGTGGTAGGAATGTCAGTAGTGGACGTTATGATCTGTTCGGTTGTTTCAGGGGTGGGGGGCTGTGTGAACGGCGGTAGGGTTTCAGTGATAACACCGTACGTCGATCTCTCAGTCCCGTACTCCGTGGTGGTGGGTTCTGTTTTCATGGTTGTGGTCAGCGTTGTGCTTGTACTAAAGTATTCCGTAGACTCCTCAGAACTGTCGCTGCTCGCCTCGCGAACCTTTGGCGGCACGTCGTGTGTCTACAATGTGGTTTAGTGCAGTGACGTTAGTGCCGTGATGGCGATGATTAAAGTGCAAAAGTGTGGGCGATGATTAAATATTAAAAAATATCCACAAGCAGAAGCATTGCTCGAAGGACTGACGGCCGATGGAACATTTTATCCTCGAATGACGGCTGATTATCTGATGAATCGAGGATATGATGAAAATCGTCGGATACCGCTGGATGTATCCACCGCGGGACCGATCGGTGAAGTGATGGTAGATAATTATAGTTCTGCAGTTTTCACGTTTAGTATCTCAAGGGAAATGTTGTACTAAATTAGTTAATATACCAAAGTCCATTCAGACTATTATTTATAAATATGAGCCGAGGAAGGACTTGCACTTTAAAATTTTGTAAATAAACGAATAACTAATTTATAATCATTTAAATATTAATATAAATAAAAAAAAATTGATGGCAACATAAAAAAAGGATGTGGTCTTAATATTTATAAGACGGACAAAGCCACAGACGTTGAGTTATACGTACACGTGGTAGCCGTTAATGATAACAAATCGTGAATTATTGTATACTGCATGCAAAGAAAGAATACGTAACTCACCGTAGCCCTCGCCATCAGAGTGGGCATGAGCTGTGTTACTTCGTCCTGGAACCTCCTGTCCCGGAGCTTCACAGTGGTGTCAGCGGCGACCGCCGGTTTCGTTGTACATTCATCGGAGGCTGTGGTCACCCATTGAACGCCTTCATTGAAGTCTCCGATGCAATGGAAGGTGCGACATCCGTAGGTTGTCACCGATTGCCCTGGAATCAATTATTTCCGATGGGAATAACATTGAAGAAATTTTTTGTTAACGAGTGAGCTCTGTGATCATAATAAAAACCAGTTTCATATATGTAGACTAAAATTTAAATAATATACAGGATTCAGTAGAAATCTAAGAGCTAGACGATAGACCTGTCTTACAAGAGGTTACCTAGGGCAGTACCGGACGGTTATGTGCAAAAGCGTTGCTTCACCTCCAGACTTAGATGCTAAGAGGACCACTTTGTAGTTTCAGCCAGTAAAAGCCCATTTGGGAATCGGCCTACGAAAAATAAGAGACAGAGGTGATAGACTCATAACCATATTGGACATTTCTGCAGCCAATATCACGGCTCTCTTGATTTCTACGCCATAGCTGTAAATTCCTTAGCAAGGACAAGTATCAAGGTTTCCTCATTTACCTGATTACTACCTGCCCATGTTCCTCCAACACAAATAATATGAGATAGAATGTTGTGGACGTACTTTTATGATGCCAACTGGAATGTCACAAATTGAACAGTCCATTTTGAAGGATAGACGTCACTCCGAAGGTAAATCATTTGAAATGTCATCTAATTGTTTAATCATGATTACTTCAATTACAATAGAATTTTGTTATAACAGTTCGTGTAAAAGAATATTCTCTTTAAACATTACGTAAATCATTGTTACGGGGTAAGAGGTAATTGATCCAATTCCATTGATATGGAGGTAATCGCAGAAATTAATTTTCTACGATCAACAGATTTCTAAGAAACGATCAATGGTATTCTTTTACAAATAGCGATGGATTCATGTTCAGAGCATAATTGGGATATTTCTTTAATATAATTAAAGTGTCAGATTCACCATTATGTTCTATTCTGTTTCGCCTATGTTCTATTTGCCTACTTTATAAAATTATGTTGTACAGGTAATATTTAATTACTATTAAATCTGGTATTTCCGGTAGATGTAGCTTTGGGAAGCCTCCCACAAGACCGATGATCTGGTGAGAGTCGCGGGAAGCCACTGGATACGACTAACGCGAGACCGATCGATGTGGAGATCTTTGGGAGAGGGCTATATCCAGTTGTGGATGTTTATGGACTCTTAGTAATGACTATTAATTCAAAGTCCTGATAATATCCACTTGTGCCGTCGGATTAATATTATGTCCTTACATATGAAATTAGCATTTCGTCGTACTGATCAATTTGATCTGAAATATCTCCTGTTTGGTTAAGAATTCCAAATTCAAATTTAAAAATTCATTTAGCTGATACATTTGAGTTTTCGAAACAGTCATTCATTTATTTTTTCTCTCATTATTTTATCTTTGGCTTCGCTTGTCACCGCACAATGGAAAACATGAAATATCGGTATATTTACGAGTACGAGCTCTACCGTGGCGCCAGCACCAGTGCTGCAGGAACAGCTCGAAAGAATAATGATGTGCACGGCGCTGGTGTCGCAAAAGAAAGCACGGTACGTTTTTGGATTCAACGTTTTCGTTCTGGAAATTTTGAGCTTCAGAACCAACTCCGTGCACGGCCGGAGACCAAAGTGGAAAATGAAGAATTAAAGGCTATTGTGGAAGCAGATCCATCACCAAATATTTAAATTTACATGCTAGGTCGATCATCTCCTCTAATCGACGAAGACGTCAGAATGTAAACTGTAAAAATGTTACACCATTGTCTTTAATACAATTCCAGGTTCAATTCTTAGATCCTCAAATAAATAAACGTTATTTTTTCTGTCGTCGTTATTTTAAATCTTAAGCTAAGTACGTATACGTTTAAATCTTTAACCCAATGGAGGGTTTGCCTTGTATCATAATTGCTCTACCGTTTCCTTTTTCCGCCGATCGCATTTAGCTGATCTGTAATTGTTCACTATTTATATCATGTCGTTTGTTTTATTTTCTTACTCTTCTTACACATCATTATAGTATAATTTACATAGTAATTCCTAACGATTAAAATAACTGGTGAGATTCGACAAACCCAAATGGCAACCCAGCAAGAAAGACTTACGTCAGTAATATTATCTCGTATTACAAGTACATTACAACCAGATTAAAATAATTCCTAACTTCCTTTACCCCATGCAAATTCTTTTATAAAAGTATATAAAAATTTGCTCATAGCATACCGCGAAATGCCAATAATTAAGGTTCAATTTAAACTGGTGTCCCGCAAGGTGTTGCCGCGAGTACTAATCTAATTGACCCACTTATAACAATCGCTCAAATCAAGGGTCAGGAGGTGAGCCCGGATGCGAAGTTAATTGTCATTAAGTGACTCGAGTGTTAAGTTATAGTATTTATCATTAATCGCTACGTTTTTTCCTTCAAAAATGATCAGCTTCACATCACTGTAAAAGGTTTCAAAGCTTATCCACTACTCTCTCGTAGCTAAGTGCGAGTTTGCTGGACAAGCAACCTTCAAAAATGTTGTTTTCAATTCCATGTTTTCCTTCTCCCAACTCTAGGTCAGTAGGACGTCATACCCACACCTCTTCAAGACCAGTAGATTTTCGTCTGATGCGACAAAATTAAAAAATACAGCTATGACCAAAATAAAAGAAGATTTTTATCTTCGAACTGAAATAAATTGTTTATTATGTCCTCAACTTCTTAAGTGACCGCCAATGCCCTTAGGTTCTAGTTCTAGAACTTTGTGTCTAAAGTCTAAATAATAGTTATTTATATAGTGCTATATTTTTTATGATTACAGTTCTTACAATATATTCGTACAATATACTTTTTAAAAATATAAAAATTAAAAGCCTATTAATAGAATCGAGTTTGATTCTAATATTGTCTATAATATTTTACTTACCTAATTTTAACGTCGGAACTGAATCGAAACCCTTGCAGTATAATACAGGCTTCATAAATTGTACTTCCATGTCGTCCCACCAGCCAGGTGGCACAGACAGCATCTCAGGGTTCAATTCCACATGGAGCAACGCCGTCCTTCCGTCTAAATACAGCCTCTTTATCTTCGAATTGCGAATAATCTCTGTATCCTTCCAATTCAAACCTGGCGTTGCGGTTTTGAACTTCTGCAACAGCTTCTCACTGTCATTCGAATACAACGGACCCTCGCCGTAAATCTGAGTGTATTTCGTTCTATAGAATATATACTCTCTCAACTTCCGCAGCCATACCTTATACATCTTCTCCAAATTCTCGAAGTTATACCGTTTCTTCAGTCGAATCTTCGTCGCGTATACGTTCCTCGTGGATTGCCTCTCTCTGATGAAGAGCGCTTTATTAGACTCTGCCACTTCGTAGTTTCCGGTGTCGATATGGACGCACCAGTAGTACCCGTCTGTTATCGGTTTGAGCACAAACACGTTGGTGTCGTGCTCGCGGTACACCTTGATTCGTGTAGGATAGTGTATCACAGAGTCACAAAAGCAATAGATATCGCTTTCACTTAATGAATCGTTTACAGACAATGTCAGTTTATTGTCCCTGAAAAGAAAGATTAATAAGGTAAAGTATTAATCATAAAGGAGATCGCCTGAAATAAACTTATAAAATTTTTCTGGTTTTTGGTGTCTTGTACTCCTTGTTTTTATTTAAAGATTTAAAGAGAGTATATAGAACATAAGCTTACATATCCAAGGTGACGTTCATTGTTATATTTTTTCTTTGCACGGACCTCTCACATATTACATCGTAGAATATATAAGAACCGTTGACGAGGTACCAGAAATTGTCGTGCAGTGCCCCAAGCAACGTGTCTGAGGAGTGCACATTTTCTTCGAAGTTCCATTCTGATTCAGGTATCTGAATAAAGTAAAGGTTTAAGACGTGTAACACGATTAATAATAACAACAAATATATTGGGAGGAAGAGATATTTTTATCCTTAAAAAGTGTCCCGAGAAGCGCAATACAATGCTTTGTGAACATCTTCACTAACAAATCCCTATTGGCAAGTGTATGAATTACAATCAAACAATATTGTGCTTGTCTCGTCGTTCTACTATGTATCATCATCACCATCAGCCGCTAGGTGTTCACTGCTGGACATAAGCCTCACCTAAAGATCTCCACATTGATTGAACTTGAGCTGCCCGCAAAACCACCAAGCACTAGGGTCGCCGTTTGTAAGGATTCATATTGCGGGAGTATGTATACAATTATGTATTTATATTTATAACCGTAAAACAATACAAAGTTTCAAAGAATTGAAACCTAACCTTACCTCAGAATGATCATCTTCAGCATCGTACCGCAACATGGAATAATCCGAACTCATGATAATGCCCAGTGGATATGTCCTATTGAAACCGGCTGCGCGGAACATTGGATTGTTCGCGTACGTCCAACCCCTGTTCAAAATAGAACCGCCTTTTTTTTCACATAGCTCTTGAGCCTGTCGCCATGTCGCCCTAACCGGTCCACCGCCTACTCCGTTCAAAACTGTAAGGCACGCCGGCCTTGCGCCTGAGAATCTCCACGACTCTCGCAGATCTTCGCATCCATCGTCCGTCATCTCATCTTCATCGGGGTATGGTTTCACGAAACAATATCTGTAATGTTTCTCATCGCATCGCGTCGCTGTAAAATTGCTGACGGGGTCCATCACGAGGCACAATTCTTCGTCCAAACCCAGATCGGGATTATAATTGACATCATAAGTCGACAATAACAGCTGACCGATCGAACTTGAATAGGACCAGTCTATGAAAGGTCCTCCAGGATAGATGGATTTGTATTCCGTCCATAAAATTGTATTTGGATCAGTTATATTCAGATTGTTATACAACTTCGAAGAATAAAGATTGCCGACGCAATCGTCGAATGCATCAGCAAATACTTCGGGGCCCTTCCTCCTGAAGCATATCGTATCATCTTTCTGCTTTGTGACTGCTAACATGAAACCTACTGGACATACGGCTGTTCTTTTTTGTTTCTTTCCATCCACTTCGGTTATGTTCATCCAAATGATGATGAACAACGGCACTGCTTTCATAATGGACGACCATCGTACAATCATCTGAAAAAGATAGAATCTTTATGAGACTTCTTTATCGCAACTGTATATGATTTGACTAGATTTCTCAAACTGTGATTCAGTTTGAAGTAAAAATAATATTATGGCAATATCTTAGTATCTCCCCCACCCACCACCACCATCACCACCAACCCGCATTGGGCCAGCGTGGAGGGAAATGGCCCAAATCGCTCTATTAGAATCCCTATTCGATCGATATGGGAATCTTAGTGGACGTCTACCGGCTGATGATGCTTATCTGTCAGGTGCGCAATCTCATGTTGTGTGTACATTAGTGAACCAAATTAACCCAAAAATCATTTATTAAACAAAAAACTTGGTACCGTATTAATCAAGGTAATGTAAACATTTTGATACTGGAATTTTTAAATTAATTGCAGCCTACAAAATTTGTTAATAGCGTGCTATAACCACGACGTGATTAATTGTACCGTGCTAGATAATGTCCCTTTTTTTTTTTTTTTTATGTGCCGAAATCCTGCATGGATACTTTCTCGCTTGGGGGGACAACGACAAAGTTATGCCAGACTGTTACTGGCTAAAACCCCACGGTTTCCTCGCTGCACTTTTCGCCGAGACTGCGGGAACGCTTTCGCACACTACCACAGCTAGATAATGTCCCTGTATCAACTTTTACATTTGCCATTTTATCATTGAATTAGATGTTTTTTTTTATTGTGTGTGAACACGACACCTATTTGTATGAATGAGGATCTGTAGAATGACTGGTCTTCTTTCGTGAAGAATTTTTTCTCTTACTACGTGTATAGTTTTCACTGTTGGTTGGTCTCTGTTGCCTGAAATTTCTTCTTATGATACAGTCTAGGTATCGGTCTCGTATCCTCACCTTTTTTGGCCTCGTGTGCTACCGAGGGGAGATAGTTATTGAGCGACTTGTGGAGCAGGTAAAGGTTCAGGGTACCAGGCCACGAGAAAGAACACCTATGAGATGGACTAACCAGATACAGGCGGCAGTAAATGGCTGATCATCATTGCCACTATATGAATGCACTAGGAAGGCAGCCATCAGAGAGGAACGGCGAGTTGTTGTTATGCTTGCAACCAACACCTGAAGTGATGATGATACCATCCTAACTAGCGCTGCAAACAAGCGTATCACTTACCACCAAGTTGAAACACTGATAGGCTCTTCTCCATTTCGTGTAAAAAAAATACAAAAAAATGCGAGTCATATTTAGTGATAATCAGGGACGATAATGTTCAAATACGGGCAAATACAGTTAAGTGACGGCTATCTCCTAACTTGATAAGATAAGCAGCGAACGCATCAGACAGATATCCTCACTTAATTATGTGTATCAGTTCCCGAAACATGTAACGTTTATAGAGTAATTGCGAAGGGCGGGTTTGAAGGGTGCACGGAAAGGTTATGTATACAAATCAAAAATGGACGACGAAAATTGTTTGATAATGGTACATTTGTATGAAATGGGTGTGTCACGACAAATATTCAAATATAAAGAAGTATCTGTAGACGTCGTGCTTGAAGGCCTTTCGTAAGGTGGATCGCTGACCTGATGAAGGTTTCGGTAAACGGCTGATGGAAGCGTATGTCCAGCAGTAGAAATCCGATCAGCCGATGATACACATATTTACAAGCAGCAGCTGGAAGAATACAGCCGTGGCTATGTGGCGTTCCATGGGAGAAGACTACTCCTAGCAATGAACCTATCCGGGCTGATGACGATGATATAATCAATACACATAAAACGGGACTGATCAGTGTGAGGATCTTCAAGAGATGTCTTCTTCCGGCGGTGGACGTCTATCAGCTGATGATGATAATGATATTCGTTGCCGGAGATCGTCGAGGTAGCATCGGAGCGTTTACTTCTGCCGCTTAAACAGCAGTGTGCATATTACAGTATTTCGGTTTGAAGGGTTCTGTAGCAAGTAATTGCTGAAGTAACGAGATTCAACATTTTATGTCCCAAGGCAACAGATGAGGTGCAGTGTATAACATCCGAACTAGCGCCTCCTTGTTACGGGTGTATCAGTTAAGCATCAGGTAAACGTCCAGTTCGTCGCATCATCATCGACACCTGTTTTCTTTATTACACGAAGAGCCAAATAAGGCATTATTACGTAAATCGTGAACGTCATAGCGAAAGTGCGCTCCCGGGTTGGAACTCGCTCCGCTGCAGCACCAAAACCGGCCACTCGAGTCACCATAACGGCAACATGGAGTGGCGCTTAATTGACCGATAACGGAATCGATTCGCCTCGCGTTATTCGATTGCTAAAAATAATCCAAATCGAGTCGATTACGAGATTGAAAACCCAACGAGCGTGCAACAGTTATCCACATACCCTCACATGGTCAGCTCGATGGGTTATCAGCCTTGCGAGAGAAAGCTTAGCGTTTAAGAATATTAAATTAGCTTTTTTAGTTGACGTGTAATATAATACTACACTTTTTTTATTATTCAATTAAATGACGAGACGAGACGGGAAGTTCACCTAATGGTAAGTGACACGTCTGTCCATAACAATGTGGCCGTTGTTAGAATGATTTACACTGCACCATTTTGTTCTTGTGGCCTGAGACATAAGACACTAAGTCCCGTTACCCCAGTAATTAATTACACTAGCTGCAGCACCCTTCAAACCGCAACACAGTAATGTTTGCACACTACTACCTCGCGTCAGAAATAGTAGCTGCGGTGGTATCTGACTGGACGGTCTCCGGTAACAAAAAACCTACCATTATTAAAATCATCTCACTCTAGTACTTGTAGTTTTAGAATCGAACCATAGACCGCATTTATGTTCTGGAGAGATGGGAGGCCTATGTCCAGCAGTGAATGTCTATCTGCTGATGATCATGATGATGATGATACTTTTTTTGCTTCCCCACATTATAACGAGGTTCTATTACTCTGAAATATACTCTTCGAAGATACGATATTCAACATCAAGCGATGGAAATCCACTGCTGGATAGAGGACTTCGCGAATATCTCCACAATGATTACACTTTATGCCGAACGCATCTACCAGGTATGACCACCACCTGATCATCGTTCACCTTGTGGGGAATTTTTAACACTATGTCTACCGGATACGATACTACCGAATAAAAATTACATGTAATAACAAAACGTAAAAATCGATGCAATTTTAAAACTTTATTGTATTTAAAATAATATCATAATGTAAAGGACATATAAAATCTCCATTAAAGACACATCGACAATTACATATGATAAAAAAAACTGGTTCCTGTTTCACTAAACACACTGCAATGCCAACTCTCGGAATGGTGAGGCCGCGGCTCAGCTCACCGCAGTCAGCAAACTTATGGCAATGAAATTTGTATTGCAATAACCGGTCTCTTGGATCGGAAGATCGGAACAGAAAGGCAATGTAAATAAATTGCCCACTCAATTTTCCCACTGTCGGGAAAGATTCCCGTTGAAGTTTATCTATAACGATAACTAAATTCGGGTTGATAAGGTATATAGAGCCTATCGAGCATGGGCTCCTCGCCGTGAGACAGATGTGTCGATACCCCTGTAATTTCATTAGCTACAACGCCCTTCAAACCGGAATAAACTACAACCACCTAAGTAGTCTCCGGCAGCAGAGACCTGCCACCAGTGACATATACACTATGATAACGAAATATCTCAAAATATTTTTTGAGAGATACCGTTACAGATAAATGCAGTACATCATCTGACCTCGTCGTCCATCACCACCACCAAATAAGTGTTCAATTCACATGTACCAGCGAATATACTTGAAGCCACGTTACGTGTTGTATCACACAAAGTCTCGTGCGATAGCGTAATTCTAAAATACTCATAGTAATTCTTGAAGATGACCATGCACCATAAAAGCCTTTCCTGGTTTGAATCAAGAGTATGCAAACTGACTTCCAGTTTAAGCGCGAGTCAAGTTGTATTGAAGCTTCCGGTTCAGTTCTGAGACCACTAGTTAAGATGGTGGAAGATTTTTAAACTCACCATCACGCTCTTACTTTAATTTTGCTATCATGTCATTGCTCCAACTGTCAACACATGAGGACCAGGATATTCTAGACAAGTAGGCTTCACCATCATCAGCCCAGGTATCAATAGCGGGACGTTTCCCTGATGGTAAGTAGTACGACTGCCCGTAATAATGGAGCGCTAATTAGGATGTTATACATTGCAAAAGATTGTGCTCGTCATCTTTAGTCATACGATGTTGAGTCACGTTACTCCAGTAACTAACTACAACGCCCTTCAAACCGGAACAACTGTAATGTTTGCACGCTACTGTTAAGCGGCTGCAAACACTACCAGTAAATTGTATATTTCTGGATCCTTCTTAATAGAATCACAAATCCTATTTCTACCGCTAAGCAGTAAAAATCGGTATAATCTGATTAAAAGACGACATGACTAGTTACTATGGTAACGTCTTAACTTTCCAGTATTTCATTGTTATGGAGACTCTATATTTGTTACTACGAAACACACTTTGGCATACTTTGAGACCCAAATCCATCAAAGGATAATCCATTCAAGTCCATCAGGATAGAGTAGATTATGTTAATGAGCAGCTCTTATTGTACGCTCATTATTAAAAAGAGGACATAAATTTTATGTGCATGATCTCTCTGGGGGGTGCAAGGAGCTCTGCCCAATATCTTACGAAGCCCAAGTCAACCTCACCTGCACGCGATGCACCCTGCTGAATAACAGATGAGGATCTGACTACCCACCAACCGCACTTAGCCAGCGTGTGTAATGAACTCCAATAAAAACGGCCCCAAGTGCCCGGCGTGCCCAGCATGCCTGGCGGGACCGGTGGTCGTGCCGATCTCTACAGAAGTCATCTAGACACCGGTACCAGGGGTATAAAAAATCCCCGAGTGACGAAGACTTCCCGTCATCTGATGAAGGTTGCTGAAAGCAGCTGGATGCGGGCAGCGCAAGATCGATCGATGTGGAGATTTTTGGGTTAGACCTATGTCCAGCAGTGGACGTCCATCTGCTGATAATGATGACGATGATCTCTCTGGAGTTTTACATTGCCTGATGATTTACCCCAGGGTCTATTAACACCAATCGAGGCGCGTGCGCCGATTGCCTTATTTATCCTATATAATTTTTGGCCAATCAGCAGCACCCTCGCCATGATTTGTCATTGATTGTTAACGTCAATGACAAAACAACAATTCATGAGTATTTTTATTCTGAGAATCATTGTTGGGTGTGAACACCGATGGAAATTATCATGAGCATTGTATGCTCGCCGTAATGCGGATTTTCTACGTGAAAACTGCAATTGTTCTCACGTAATGAATAATTGATCTGAATGGAATCATTGGAGTCAGCGCTATCTGCAAATGACATAGATTCTTAACATTTGTTGGGTGTTGTAGAGAGAAGCCTATGGAGAAAGGTAACTCTACATTAGAACACTTTATCATAATCATCATCATCACCCGATAGACGTCCACTGCTGGACATTGGCCTCACCTAAAGATCTCCAGTAAATCTCTTGTCATGATCATTGTCCGTATAAATTTTCATGAACCATTTGGCCTCAGTTCCATGTAACATGATAATTACCGAAGATGCATAGCAATACTATTATAGCGATAGATGTCCAATATGAGAGTAATAGCTAACTAGGTAGACTCGAAAAAGCTTTCTGCTAAAATTGCCTCCTCATTTCTTAAGATTTCATCATCATCATCATCATCTCCGCATCGATCGATTTCGCGTTTTTCTAAAATCTAGGACTTTTTAAAAATTTCCGTCAGATTAAAGAATTTGTGTCTATCCACCTAATGGATCATCATCCATAATCCACAACATGAAGCCCCGGAATAGAATCAGGAGAATTTCGTGTTACTGGGACATAGGTTAGCCAGTGCGACATAGAAACAGTAAAAGGCGATGAAAAGGAACATTTTTTTTAACGTTAATGATCAACAAAGCATGAAACGAGTTCAATGTTAACCTTTGTAGTTTAGGTGTCTCTGTGCTCTGTAGTCGGATCCACTTCGAGGTTCATTTTACCGTGTGCTGGAAGTGAGTGCCGAGTGCCCACGGCGCGGCTTCCCACGATGCCGGTGTGACGTATCTCACGCTGCTGTAGCGCCGGTTCCGCCTCGTGAGCCTGTGAACAAAACATCAACGCTTTTTATCTCACAATCGGTACGGGCCATGAATGGACAGTACTAAATATCTTTTGGTTTGTTGTTCATAATCTTTTACGACATTGTCTCATCACCAGATTCTAGAGACCAGGTAATAAAAGATTCTTTCCCCAAACAGGTGTTGTGAGGGTGTTAATAATAACGTAGGCTGATGACAATCATCATGCAAAGTTGCATTTTTCGGACACCTTCAAAGAGGATCCTTTATGAATCCCTAAGATTGATCGTGGTGGGTAAAATTTCTGGAAAACGTGCAGCGCGGTAGACAGCTCAAGAAATGGTTTAACGACATAGAGTGGATCGGGTTTAAAAACCATCAGTTAAAAGGAATAGCTGAAGATCGAATTGGTTTTCCCAATCTCATCGCCAAACTTCAGTTTGATACCTAATGCTGATGACCTTGTACTCTCGAGGACGGAAAGCATTAATAGCATCGTTTGAAGAGGGCACCTAATTATGATGATGATAATAATAACGGGCGGAGCAGAAGCTAGCGGTTGCTCTCAAGAAATATTTCTGACAAACTTCAAATCGAAATTTCAAACATAATTCAATATTACTACCGGCAAAACGGGCGAGGAACAGCTACTGATGAAGTGACAAAAAAAGCTAAACGATCACCTGATGAAATACTCTTCTAATCAAATACAACCTCTCTGTCTCCAACAAAAAGAGCTCCAGTATAAATAACAACTCCTATCAAAGAATACTTTTAATTTGCATTAACATTAATTATTCCTCAAGCGACACTTTGATTACCGGTAATTAGAAAGCAGAATTATAGATGCAAATGAACGTTTTCTTTTGTTTCTTGCATCGCGTGATGCGGTGAAATAGATCTTTATTAAATCAACACGCCTTGTGTTACCATTTCTAAATATTTGTTGTCCCAAGGACGAGCCCCAGTGGCAAATGTCCGACCTTGGCAATTCCACGGACAATTAGAGACTTGGTAAATGGAACATTTTGATAAATTAGACTTTAGTAGATCTATTTAAAATATCTTTATAAGTTGTTCTTAACACGCATAGAATTTTATTATTGCAGAATGTTTTTAACTTTATTTTGCAACATTATTAACCGGTGCGCCTCGTCCCTTACGGCGCAGAGACATGGTACTTGATCATAGGGCTGGTCTACGGATTCATATAGGCACAGCGAGCGATGGAGAGAGCTATGCTTGGCATTTCTCTGAGGGACAAAATCCGGAACGAAGAAATTAGATGGAGAACTAAAGTTGTTGACGTAGCTTTCAAAATCTGCAAGCTGAAGTGACAGTGAGCTGGCTATGTCTATCCTGTCAGTGACGGTCGATGGGGGAAAAAGTCTTGGAATGGAGGCGCGTACAAGCTGCAGAAGTGTAGGAAGTCTTCCTCCAGATGGACCGATGACATCAACAGAGTAGTTAGAAGTGAGTAGATGCGAGAAGCTGAGGATCGCATTTGGTGGAAGACATTGGCCAAGGCTTACATCTGGCAATGGATAAACAAAAGCTGATAATGATGATGATGATTATTACAACATTATCATCATCGTCAGCCGATAGACATCCACTGTTGGACATAAGCCTCCCTTAAAGTTTCCCACATCAGTCGGTCCTGCGCTGCTCGCATCGCCGGGCACCAGAGGCTGTCGTTTATAGGGTTACGTACTGAGGAGATTTGGACCATTTCCCACCACGCTGGCTCAATGCAGATTGGCGGAAGTCAGAGCCTCGTTTGTTGATTAGCAGGGTGCACCATGAGGAGGTGAAGTTGGCTTGGGTCCCGTGAGTTGTGCGGGACACGTTACACGCCATGCAACATTAATATAGTCATAAAGAAGAGCAACTCTAGAAGAGTTTATTGGTATTTCCCCCCAGAAGATAGCACTTAATTACTTATATTAATAATTGTTAATTATTCTTTAAAATTTATATATTATATTTTATAACATAATAATAACAATAATCAAATAAATTATATATTTGAGTATATTTTCAAGGCGATGTATTTACTTTGGTATACAATATACACCGCAGTTTCTATTTTAGCCGCAAAACAGTAGTGTGCAAACATTACTGTGTTCCGGTTTAAAGGGTGCTATAGCTAGTGTAATTACTAAGGTAACGAGGTTTACTATCTTATGTTTCAAAACGACGAGCGCAATATGGTGCTGGCTATACCTTTTAACTAGCGCCAGGTTGTTATGGGCGGGCGTATTACTTACCATCAAGTGTCTGCTCATCTCATGGCTTAATTACATAAAAAAAAATTAAGTGTACCAATATAATAACAAGATATAACAAAACTTTTTGTTCTTAATCTACATTGGACCAAAACTTGTCCCTTCTGTTAAGTGATAGGATAAAGAGGATGAAGCATTTTCCCCACAGAACACTTTAGCTCTCATCTTTCTAGCTCAAATGTGAAGCAGAGTTTCTTTCTAGATAATAACGTAGTCCCTCCTAAAAATATCATATTATCCCCGGATGACAGTACCAATCCCTGTCATAAGATTTATGAAGATATTTATCTAACTGCTGCAGAGTAATTTGTTGTTCACATTATCGCGATGTCAATGTAACAATATGCCGTAAATGTCACTAAAGTAATCGTCACTTAGTACTTCACATGGTCACTTGCCATAAGATGCATATCATTTTACCTGTACCCTGTACAGGTACAACAAACTACAATGTACCTGTGAGTACAAATGATCGGAATTTTGATAAAGAGTGGACTTTAAGTCAAGGGAAATTAAGTAAATATTAGTGTAAACAAGAATTGCGAAACGATCAGCATATTAATAAGGTAGCTGTTCTCCACCCCCTTTGCTTACCCTAAAACTCCTTCAACCTCAATTTTAGGAAAGGAATTTTGTAAAATCTGTTCTTAGCTGACGTCTAAACGGCGGAAGCAGTATCTCTACCAAGAGTGTGTGTCATGAACCTTTAGAGATATATTGATTACAAAGGCAGAATATTCGTATTGAAGAATTGAAAGAGGATCTGATGAAATAAAAGCTAAGTTATTATTTCATTCTTGGCCATCCTAATGGCGAATACTAGGGGCAGTTTTCTGTTGGCTATGTAAAGGTCTACTCACTACACCGGAAATGGTAATAAATCGATAAACAATTTCAGGAGGCAGCTACAGTTTCTTTATTCTACCCGGACACATCTACCGGACCTCGCTAATTGATTTTACTGATGATAGGTGTCCGTTGCTGGAGATTATCTGGATAGATACTACAGCTCCTATTGTCTGTTGTCAAAAGGTAGTGTGCAAATATTACTGCGTTATTTACTAGTGAAGATACTGGGGTAACGAAACGTTGCTATGAGCAGGCGAATAACTATATTTGGTCATTTTTTTATCGTGAATGCTTACTAGAAATTTACATTTACATGACATATCAGTCGATAAACGTCCACTGCTGTACGTAGGCCTCCCCCAAAGATCGCGAAGTTTGTAAGGTTTCAAAAGGGGTGATTTGGGCTATATCCTACCACGTTGGGACAATGAGGGTCGGTGGGAATTCAATGCGAGTTGGTGGGTATTGAGATTATTTTGTAAGTACAAAATCACATTTAATATAATTGCTGTTTAGCTGTTCCCCGGCCGCTTTTCTGGTCGTAACTGCCACGCAACTCTGTAAAGCGAGCGAATTTTGTAAAATCTATTTTATACTAGGTAGAAGGAATATTACTGAGTTGCAAGTCGGTATACAGGTAGGATATACCTGTTATATGTATCGGAGATTGGAGAACACGTCATATCTGAATCGATTTCTCCGTATTCGTATACGGTAGTGAGTAACACATTTTAGCTCGCGGATACCAGATCCACGAGCCCTGAGTCCGATGAAGCCGCAATGGTTGTCAATAAAACTGCGGCGCAAACATCACGATATAAAAAAAGGGTAACACTGAGGTTGAAAGTTGAATGTCAATGTCATTGTCAATGTCTTCGCTCTACTTCGCCGCGTTGTAAAGAATTTGTTGGATTAAAACCTATCGAGTCTATCATTATCATCAGCCGATAGACGTCCACTGCTGGACGTAGGGTTCCCCTAAAGATCTCGACGTCGATCGGTCCCGCGTTGCTCGCATCTAAAGGGTTAACGCGATTCTCACCAGATCGTCCATCTATCTTGGGGGAGGCCCCACAAGACTACGTCTACCAGTACGCGGGCGCCACTCGAGGACCTTAGTGCCCCATCGGCCGTCGGCCCTTCGAACAATACGCCCTGCTCACTGTCATAAAGTGTATATGGAGTCTTATTTCTTGAAATCCACGATGGATGAAGATCGAAGAGACGAAGAACGCCAACATTTTACCACCCTACTACGTTATATATATAGATAAATGAACATTTTAATAGCTTCAAATATCTTTAACGGTACAAAAAGAAGCATTAAAAGCAAAAATCGTATCAGGCAGTCATCGCAACTGATGGATGATCCATCAATGACCAGCCGTCAATAGTTTTCGTGCAACGGTCAATACAGGAATTCGCTTTCCCTCCTCCGTTTAGAGTGAACGCTGTTTAATTACAAAACAGCAAAGCGTGATGTGTAAACATTAACGGCGGACGCTTCGTCTCGCGTGGTATCTATCTGGCGAGATCTCAATGGGATAGCTCTCGCTCATAACAATCAGATGTTACGAGGTTGTCTCGTTGTCATGGTAATAACACTAGCTACAGCGCCTTCCAAACCGGAACATAGAAATCTCACAATACTGTTTGACAGCACAAATAGACGCTGCAGTGATTTTTTATCGCGGTATAAATCCTCTTAAAGGATACCATGCTTCTGGACGGAAGAGAAAGTTATGTGGGGCTTCTACCCACTAAAACCCCCTCGATGATCTCCTTCAGTGTATTAGGAGGGGCTCCGGGATCTCCTACGGAACACAAAGTTGCCCCTCTGCACTCTGGCCAAAACAGCCCTCTTTAGCACCCACGCTGTGCTATAGTAAACACAAGAGCACTATGCGTTTACCGTCCTTCTAACGCTCTCTTATTGAGTTCTGAGGGCCCCCACCCTCAAAGCCCACGAACCCGAGGACTGGCAGGGAATACATTAGTCTTATTCTTAATAGCCCGAGACTACAGGGCTGACGGCAATGTGGATCCAGGTCCACGCGCCCAATGGTAGATAAGCTGTAAAAGTCGAATGGCTCGCAGCGTTAACATCATCATGAATCCAGCTGACGGCATTGATACTTACCAAAAAGTACTGCATCCATAGAAACCTACCATCAGTACAAATTTGTTCAATTTATTTACTATTTTATAGTTATTTTCTCAAGTAATTTAACGACAAATTAAACAACGCACTTAAAACCGGAAAAAAACAATTACAAACTATAGTTTGGCGGCATCAGAGACGTACCACCAGTGTTATATTAACATGGACGTCCAAGCACAGTATTTATCATCATCATCATCACCAGCCGATAGATGTCCACTGCTGGACATAGGCCTCTCCTAAAGATCTGATCTCCACATCGATCGGTCCCGCGTTGCTCGCATCCAGTGGCTTCCCGCGATTCCCACCAGATCGTCGGTCCACCAGTAGCAATATTTATGGCAGCTATGAAATGCCGGATGTAGTCATCTACAACAATATCCTTCTTATCGCGTTGAAGGTTGATATTAAAAATTCTCAACTACAAATGTCTACTTGCCTCCGCGTAGATAAAACTATTTGTACAATTTGAATTCGGCGCTTGTGTAAACGCAGCTATGTGGGGATGGTGACCTGACGTCATTTCCTCTCCATCAAACCCAAAACACTACACTCATGTTTTAGTATCGAGCTGCGACCTGATTGCGCACAAGAAATGTTATCTAATCTTGCTTGCTTTGTGAACGCATCCATGATTCAGTTGTTGGTGTAGTCACGAGTTCAAATACTTTGCCTGATGACTTATTTACTGTTGTTTTTTTTTATTCGATGAACATTTACCTGATGGTAATGTGATAAGAGTTAGGGTAGTATACATTGCAACGTATTGCGATCGTCAAGACATAAGATTGTGAGCATAGTTACTCCAGCCATTTCAATAGCTACAGCTGTGTGAGCGATTATAAATCTCTCTCTCTAGGATTCGTTCAATATCTGAGGATCGTGGTCTGTGCTAGGGTTGATCGGGAGCAGACGATCTGCTTCCACCGCTTCTTGACCAGCGCATCGCTAAGCAAATGTACAAAATTGTTATTAGGTATAACAATTGTTTATATATATATAACAGCTCTGACCTGTGTCAGAAGATATGAGAGAAAGAAAAGAACTACGATGCAGTAATGTTTGCACACGACAGTATGGCGATGGAATTGGACCCTGCTGTGGTATCCGCTCTTTTTTTTAATGAAGCGATAGACGAGCGGGACGTTCACCTGATGGTAAGTAATACGCTCGACCTATTACAGCGTGGCGCTAGCTAGAATGATATTCACAGCACCACATTGCGCTCGTCGCCTTCAGACATAAGATGTTAAGCCTCGTTACCACTGTAATAACACCAGCTACAACGCCCTTCAAACATGAACACAGTAATGAACACACTACTGTTTGGCGGCAGAAATAGAAGCTGCGGTGGTACCTGCCTAGGTGGTCACCACCAGTACAGTCTCTAATCGCTAACTGCTCATTTATATCGTTACTGCCATTTAGAGAGTTCGAATCTTTGCACAAGACGTGTAGTTAGATTTTTGGAAACTCTTAGATCGGACTAAGCTAGATTTATTTTTCATCATATCTAGTACTCTACATGAAATCTATATATACAGGAGATATAAACCTGTGGTTACTGGCAAAGTGGAAGGATAACGGCCGCGGAGCCGTTACCCAACGCTGATTGGTTTGTGGTTTGACCAGATCCGCAACACACTCGATTTCACAACCTACGACGCTCTACGAGTAGCCGGAGATAGGACGAGATGGCGAAACATCATGAAGACAAGAGTGGTGGTTGGAGGTAGCTACGGCCCTCAGACATGAGGAACACGATTTGAGGAGGATATAGGAGATATCCAAAGATTCATTGGGTCATCACGACATCTCCGAAACTATTATACGTAAACACTCAAAATTTACTGGTGGTAGGTCTCTGTTCCGGAGAATGTCTAGATAGATATCACTACAGCTCCTATTTCTGCCGCCAAGTAGTGTGCAAACATTACTGTGTTTCGGATTGAAGGGCGTTGTAACTATTTTAATTACTGGCGTAAAAAATTTAACGAGACTCAACATCTTAAATCTCAGGCGGCGAGCGCCACGTTGGTATGGGCTGGCGTATCACTTACCATCTGGTGAACGTCCCGCTCGTCCTCCTCCTCCTCCCGTCATTTTATGGAATAAAAAACTCGGCTAAGAATGGATTTTACAACATACCTTTCTCCAACAGGAGTTGTGGTGGTGTTACAGCCAGCACATTTGCCTTTTTATATATTTATTTAGCTAATAAAAAAAATTTAAAATATCAATATTTCCTTCTTAAGTGTTTTCTAACTAACCCTTGCGGTTTTCCATATCCTATATAACCACGACAGGACAATATTTCAAATATTTATATAATAGGAACGACAACCGTTAAGATGGTAGTTAAAGTCATGACATGGTCAATTTTCTTTAAGGTCAAATAACTTTTACATAAGATATTAATGAGATTTACCAAAATTGGGATCGAGCCGTACAAGCTCCTGCAAAGGTTCGCACTGGCAACACCTTGAAACTTAATAAAATACCTCTCATTACCCTAGCAATCACCACGAGTATATCCTGGCAACACTCATTCAGCAGACCGGATGTAACCGCACGACCTACGTCCGTCCTATAATTATGTACATAGGTAAATATTAACTTTAATGTCAGAAAGGCGTTGGTAACTAGGGTTATTACGGCGGAAGTGTGCCCGCAGTTCCGGTGAAAGCCTTTGAGAGAAATTTACTGGTCGTAATTCTCTATTCGAAGCGCAGTAGGGTCCTCGAGTGGCGGCCGTTTGCCGGTAAAGGTAGTTGGAAGGTCTTTCACAAGGTGGACCGACGATCTGGTGAGAATCACGAGAACCCACTGGATGCGAGCAACGCGACACCGATCGATGTGGAGATCTTTGGAAGAGGCTTATATCCAGCTGTGGACATCTATCGACCGATAATGATGATGAAACCTCTGTCGACGGAGACCGTCTAGATAGATACCCTTGCAACTCCTATACCTTTGCTCCGGTTTGAAGGTCATTGTAGTTAGTGTAATTATTGGAGTAACGGGACTCGATATTTTATGTCTCACGGCGACGGGAACAATGTGTTGCCGTGCATATCATCCTAACTGGCGCCGCGTTGTTATGGGCAGGTATATCACTTACCATCAAGTGAAGGCTTCGCCGGTCTCGTCACTTCGTCGAATAAAAAAAAGTAAATTACTTTTATCTAGTATTGTATAAGCTTTAGCTATATACCACAATATACTTTCCAGCTACTCAAGCTTAGTTCTGTCACCAGCCAGACAAGAAATGATTGGAGATTAAAAACGGACGGGACGTTCATCTGATGGTAAGTGACACGCCTACCCATAATATTGTGGCGCTAGTTAGGTAAATATACACAGCACCACAGTGTACTATAGGGGAGTAAGGGGTCCCGCACAACAAGTCACAGGACCCAACCCTCCTCACCTGCTCGTGGTGCACCCTCATAATCAACAAACGAGACCCTGGCTCTCACCAACCTAGCCGAAATCCTTTCATATGAACCCCTAACTAATCGATGAATCTTTGAGGGATGACTATGTCCAGCAGTGGACATCTATCGGCTGATAATGATAGTGTACTCGTCGTCTTAAGACATTAGATGTTGCCTCGTTACACCAGTAATATCTCTAGATACAGTGCCCTTCAAACCGCAACATAGTAATTTTTGCACATTACTGTTCGACGACAAAAATAGGCGCAGCTTTGCTACCATCCTAGTCGGTATCTAGCAACTGGGACCTACCAGCAGTAAAAAAAATTAAATACTACTATATCATAGTAAATAAGTTAACCCCGATGGTGTGGGTTACCGACGATCTAGTAAGAATCGGGAGAACCCACTGAATGCAAGCAACGCGGGACAGATCGATGTGGAGATGTTTGGGGGAGGGATGCCCAGCAGTGGACGTCTATCAGTTGATGACCATGATGATGATGATATCAGTAATTTGGACAACTAATATGCTATTAGATTTGTGTAGCTAAGTGGCTGGTCTATCTAGTTGTGATTCATCACTCGTGACGTCACTCCAGTCAATATTGCCTTGTTCGCATTGACGTTTTCCGGCGTCGTCTCTAATTTATTGCTAAATTTAACAATTAACATATTTATAACAAAAAAAAATTAACAATTCACACTTGTTATTTATCCAACAATGGCCGTAGTAAGTTAACTGTAGTGAAGTCAGAATCTCCTGTGTATAGTAGTAAACGATGGAAACGGCGAACCATTAAATATAACAAGTTAATAATTCACTGGTGATTCTATAACCAGATATGATCTACAGCGGTCGGCAACCTTTTCACTTAATAAAGCGAAATATAATACAATAGAAATTTATTCCAAAAGACATTTTGTTTTACTTCGTTTTAGTTGGAGACATTAAAATGGAAAAACTCGAACTTGGCTTTGTCACACAAGTATCAGTTTCAATGACAGATTAAATAAAATTTGGTATTAAATTCATCAGCCGATAGACGTCCACTGCTGGACATTGGCCTCCCCAAAGATCTCCACATCGATCGGATAAGGATTTATAAGGGTAGGCGGGAGATAACGGCTATTTACCACTACGCTAGCCCAGTGCAGGTTGGTACTCCTCACCTGTCTGTTCGTGGCTCACCTTGCTAATCAACAAACGTGGCTCTGGTTCCCACCAACCCGCATTGAGCTAGCTTGGTGAGATATGATCCAAATTTCCCCATATGAACCCGATCGAAGTGGAAATCTTTTGGGGAGACTTTTGACCAGCAGTGGATGTCTAACGGCTGATGATGAGATCGATATAGATTATACCGTGTCTGTACTAAACATTTCGGAAAAAAGCCATATCAGAAAAGGTAAAGGCGCCGCAGTTTGCCGACCACTGGCCTAAATAGATGATAATACTATGCTTCGATTCAAAAGACGCGAGAGTAAAGAGTTAAATATGTATGGAGACTGCCAAGACCATGCTGTGCAATGTATACCCGTCACATTATTATGGACGGACGTAACATTTACCATCGGGTGAACGTCCTGCTGTTCTCATCGAATAAAAAAAAAATAATTACTATAATAATATCACACGCTACCACCACCGGCTAACTATTCTTCCTTCAAGTATTTTTGTTATGTCATCAACCGATAGACAGGCATTCCCCAAAGATCTCCACATCGATCATTTCGCGATTCTCACCAGATCGTCAGTCCACCTTGTGGGAGGCCTCCCAACACTACGTCTACTGGTACGCCAGCGCCATTAAAGAACCTTACTGCCCCATCGGCCGTCGGCCCTTTGAGCCATGTGGCAGTTCATAAAAAAAAAAGTTCGATGAATACAGGTTCACGCCGTCGGAGACCACAGCTGTTACTATTCTTCCCCCAACAACATTCCAAATAGTAACATCTTACATTATCCGTTCATCGTCATCAGCTGACAGACATCCACTGTTGGACATAGGCCTCCCCTATAGATCTCCACATCTATCCATCCTGCGCTGTTCGCATCGAGCGGATTTCCGGAACTTACTGGTGCCATCGACACAAGGGACCGTCGTTTGTACGGGTTCATATGGGGGCGTTTGGGCCGTTTCCCACCACGCTGGCCCAATGCGGGTTGGTGGGAGCCAGAGCCTCGTTAGTTGTTTTGCGAGACGCCTTACATACCCCATTACCTGTTATTGCTGTGTATTTCGCAACATTCCTCTCAAAAGTGTACATTCCTCCCACATCCCTCTATCCTTACGTATACCTTACAGTCGCCAACCCGCATGCTCAGCGTGGTGACTTATGGGCAACACCCCCAATGGACAGCAAACACAAAACGTTGGCAATTGATTATTACGGAAGCTACCATCTTCATTCCACTGGTGGTACATCTCTGTTAGCGGAGACTGCCTATGTAGGTACCACCGGATGTCCATGTGCAAACATTGCTGTATTCCGGTTTGAAGGCCGCTGTAGCTTAACATCTTATGTCTGGAGCGACGCAATGTGGTGCTGTGTATACCGTCCTAACCAGCGGCAGGTTGTTATGGTCAGACGTATCACTTACCAGCGGGTGGACTTCCCGCTAGTCTCGCCGCTTAGTTGAATAGAAAACAAAATGTTTAAGGACAAATATATCCCGCATTTACAGATAAAAGTTTTTTCGTTATATTGTGGGGGAGGTATTCGACTTTATTAGTACAGCTATAAATGATGGGGACAAGCTGAGTTATGGTGATTGCTTCCGAGCGTGGGAGTGCCCATCGCGTGGAGGAGGGACGTTCAAATTTGTTGAGGGCATATACATCGCATGTACTATACAGACCAATATAATAATGTACTTGCCGCTGCCAAACTATCCAAAGCAACATGCGTAAGATACTGGTGACGTGGTGATGTCTCTGGTGCCAGAGACCGTCTACGTACCGCCGCAGTGCAACAAACAGCAACGTGCAATTATTATTGTGTTCTGGTTTCAATGGCGTTATAACAAAATGATGAGCAGCTGAGGTAATGACACCTAACATATGCCTCAAAGCGTCGAGCACAATGTGGTGCAGTGTATGTCATCCTATCTAGAACCACTTCGTTATTCGTGTCGAACTTCCGATGCAGGAAAATATCCTTAGTCTCCGACATGTTTTCATTAAAATAACATTCTAGAACATTTTACTTCCGTCAGCTCATATTTGGCTAACATTACGAATATGACCTTGGCATCTTTGTAAAGCCCAAACTCCCAACTGTGGGACGTTAAGACACCAAATTAACTGTTGATATATATATTTATGGCCCAAATACCGCTCATATGAACCCCTACAGACGACGATCCCTAATGACGGGCTATGCTGACTGCAGTGCAGGATTGTTTGATGAGTAGATCTTTGAGGGAAGCCTATGTCCAACTGTGGACGTCTATCGGCTGATTATGATGATATTTATTTATTTTAAAGACCTTATGCGATAAGTTACCTTTTCCCTTCCACCTACACTCTATAGCAATATATAGCATAGCCCAACCGAGCAGTTGTGCTTGGTTGAAAATATCTGCGGGTAGAATTAACCACAGATATAATAAAATACATACACAACTCAATATTATCTTATATAAGAGCAGAGAAATCTGACTAAAGTTGAATATTTACCATACCGCTCGCTCCAACCCATTTATTATCGTTTCAAAGGCAATTGTATTGTACAAAGTAGTCAAGAGTTATTTCAGCCTTGTATTGTTTCAGCGGCATACAAATAATTCAGACACCTCATCCAGATATTTCAGCAGTTAACTAACCAAAATAATATTCCATACAACTCATTAATAACAACAATGATATTAATATAAATATTAATACAATGAAAGATCATTCTGAAGGTAGGTAATATAATAATTACAAGAATTTAACACATGAGACTACTGGTTGTAGGTCTCTGTTGCTCGCTGTAGTCTCGGGCTAGTAAGAATAGGAGTAAGGTAAGTCCTGCCTGTCGTAGAAGGCGCTTAGAAGGGTCTAGGAGTATCGCAGGTCTTGAGGGTGAGGACGCTTATCGCTTAACATGCAAACCCGCGTGGGACAGCGTATGGTTCAGCAATGGTGCCTAGGAGGGTTTGGCTCCTCCTCAGAAACGTGTAACACACAATGTAAAGAGGCACCGAAGCGTTCTATAAGAGATCCCGGAGTCTCTCAGAATGCAGTGATGGAGACCATCAAGGGAGTTTTAGTGAGTAAGAATCTCACATAACCCTTAACTTCCTCACAGAAGCAGGGTATCTTTCGAAAATTTCCTCCCCAAAACAAAAAAAAGTCTCTGTTGCTACAGATCGTCTAGGTGGATACTACCGCAGCGCTTATTGTAGACGACAAACTACTGTGCAAACATTACTGCGTTCCGGTTTGAAGGGCGCTATAGCTAGTGTAATTACTCGGGCAAAGAGATGCAGATGGTGCAGTATATAACTAATCATAACCAGCGCCACGTCGTTATGTGCGAGTATATCACTTACCATCAGGTGAATATCCCACTCGTCTTATCGCTTAATTGGAATAAAAAAAAACTGGTGCTTTAGCGACACAACGGCATCCAAAATAAATAATTCAGGACAGACACCACAGTAATAAACAAGTAACAGTGTTGCTTTTCGTTCAAAATTCCGTTGTATTAAAGTAATAACTAACAATTGCCGTATCTAAATTTTTCATAACACTACCTTGTCACAGCTTATGTATTACAGTTTGAGATAACGTCAGATAGTTAACATTTAGCTGGACAATTAACTGAAGTTACAGTTTTAAAACGTGCTCGTAGTCATCTACAGGAGTGGTGATATGATTGTGTATGCACTATCAGCTATTAAAGTTCACTTGACATCACCTGGTTTCATGTAAATGAAACTACATTACAACTGAAGATAAAACATTGTAGTAATCATACGAGATGACCGATGGAATGAGGTTTTTAAGTATTATTGTTTAAATAAAATACATGATCATCATCACCATCAAATATTGAATTTAAATTAAAAACAAAACCTATGTTAAATCTATTTTTTTATGTAGAACGTTGAAACAAGTGGGATGTTCACCTGATGGTAAGTGATACGCTTGCTGATAACAACTTGGCGCTAGTTAAAATATTATACACTGCACCACATTGTGCTAATCGCCTGAGACATGATATGTTGTGTCTCGTTACCCCAATAATTACACTAGATACAGCGCTCTTCAAACCGGAACACAGTAATGTTTGCACAATACTGTTTGTCGGCAGATATAGGCGCTGCGGTGTTCTCCGTCATCAGCGATACGATTATCTGCAGCTGTAGTTTCTGAAAAACGAAAGTTGGGGAGAAGGAAAATATCATGTTTGAGGAATATCAGGGAATGGACTGGCATATCTGGGGCATCCGAATTGTTTCGCCGAACCAGAGACGGAAAGGACTGAACCACGCTGATAGCCAACCTACACTAGTAGGAGAGGCACTTTAAGAAGGAGATACCCATCTAGACAATCTCTGTCAACAGAGACCTACCAATCTACCAACCTTCAAAGACTAAAATAATTTTAAACTAAATATTGCTGCACCAGTAATAGCATTAAGACCTCCAATCAGACAAGACCCTCAGGGTCATAAAAGAAAATAAACTGATAATTAAATATATAGAATAGACATTTTAAGAAGCTTAATTACTGTTACTGCTGTTAGGTGTCTGTTACTGGTGGTTGGTAACCGTTGGCGGTGACCGTCTGGGCTGATACCACCGCAGCGCCTATTGCAGCCGCAAAATAATAGTATGCAAATATTACTGTGTTCCGGTGTGAAGGTCGCTGCAGCTAATCAAATGACCGGGTTGAGAGACTTAACATCACAAGTCCTAGAGCGACGAGCACAAAATGGTGCAGTGTATACCATCCTATCGATGTGAAGATTTTTGTGAGAAGCTCATGTTCAGCAGTGAACGTCTATCGGCAGATGATGATGATACCATCCCAAAAAGCATATCATTTATCGTCAGGTTAAGGTTTCATTCGTCTCGTCGTTTCATTGGGCCACTGGGGAAGTTTATGTGGCTAAGCCAAAAAGAAGTTACTTGGTACGACCAATAATCGGACCGACGAGCTCATTATCCTGGTTCATACCATAGAAGCTGCTCTTTCCCTGGAATAATAGCAGCTAGTCGCCTATTATAGCCACGGCAAGTGTATAGGAGGCGATGTTCCATCTCGCATCCTTCATGAAGGATCTCACATAAATCGTTTTATTATAGCTGATTGTTCTCGAAACTGTTACATATTAACTACAGGTTAACGGATTAACTGTAATTAAGGAAAATTAATGAGACGCATCATCTCAATTCTCACGTCGAGAAACGCATGATAGTCATAAACAGGCACTAACCTCACCGGATGAACATCTTACATCATCATCATCATCATATAAAGTTATAAACGTACTAGCTGTCACAGCCCCTTAGTCTCGGGCTAGTAAATATAGGACTAAGGTAAGCCCTGCCTGTCCTAGAATCAGACTCAAAGAGGCTAGGAATTTTGCGGGCCTTGGGGGTGGGAGCTCTTATCGCTCAACAAACGAACCTGCATGGGACAGGGCATGGCTCAGCGATGGTGCCTAAGAGGGTTAGACCCCTCCTCAGAGACGTGTAACAAAGTGTAGAGGCATCGGTGCGTTCTATAAGAGATCCCGGAGTCTCTCCACATGCACACCACTGAGTGGGTTTTAGTGAGTAAGAATCTCACATAACCCTGACTGCCCCCCAGAAGCAGGGTATCTTTCGAAGATGCTCCCCTCCCCCGCCCACCAAAAAAAGATTATTATGAACACCAATTCATGTCTTTACTATTACAAAACCGGAAGTCATCATAAACCAATCGAGACTATTCCATCCGTCATGCTGACTTCTAAACTACATCCACCTTTAAGACCATCAATTGGCCTTTTTAATGTCCAAAAATTTTCATTTGGTGACAACCGTTTTAACTCATTACAACTGGTGGTAGTTCTCGGTTGCTAGAGACCGTCAAGGTAGGAGCCACCGCAGCGCAGCACGTTATTATGTCCCAGTTTGAAGGGCGTTGTGGCCAATGTAACTATTGGAATAACCAGACCTAACATCTTATATGTCAAGGTGGCGAGTACAACATGATGTCGTGTGTACCATCTTAACCAGCGCCACGTTGTGGCAGGCGTATCGCTCACCATCAGGTAAACGTCCCGCTCGTCTCGTTGTTTTAATTTAATAAAAAAAAACTTTAAAAGGTTAACAAGAAAATGACCGTACAGTCTTGAACCCTAGGAGACAGGCTGGAACTATATCGCCAATGTCAGACCTCAAGGTGGAGGAACTCGTTTTAACATAAAAACTTAAATGACATACAAAAATAACAATACAGTGTTAAGTAACGTTTAGTGACAGTGCCATAGTTCAAGACAACAAGTGTGTAGGCTCCCTATTATCCGGTGTCGAGGTATTCATCTTACAAAGACGCTGATGAAGTACGAGCATTAATATTCAATAGAGACGTATTTTTTATTTTTCGATACGAAGGAGACGTTCATATAATTACTGATGATATACATCATCAGGGGTGTAAGAGATTCTGCCCAACATCTTATGAAGACCAAGTCAACCTCACCTGCACGCGGTGCACCCTACTGAATAACAGACGCGGCTCTGCCCACCCACTAAACCGCACCGTCCCAGCGTGGTGAGTTACGGCCCAATTCCCTTCAATGAACTCCAGCAAACAATGTGAAGATCATCATCATCAGCCGACAGACGTCCACTGCTGGACATAGGCCTCCCCCAAAGATCTCCACACCGATCGGGTAGGGATTTATACCAGTGGATTTGGGCCGTTTCCCACCACGCGGAACCAATGCGGCTAGATGGAAGCCAGAACCTGGTTTATTGATAAGCAGGGTGCACCGCGAACAGGTGAGGTTGTTTTGGTTTCCGTGAGTTCTCGTCCGGAATCCCTTACACTCCTACACTACAACATATTCAAATCATCGCCGTAAAACATGAGACGTTAAGTATTGTTACTTTACTGTACTTTCATCAGTTACAACGCCCTTCAAACCGGAACACAGCAATAAATGCACACTATTGTCCGTCAGCGGAAATACAGAGCTGCGGTACGTACATAGAATGTACCACCACTTAAGTTGACTTTTGTCACTCTACAATAGTTAAATTCGAAAAACAAAAAAACTATGTTTCAGTACGAATATCCGACTACATTATAAAACAAAAAATATATTGTAAATACTCATCAGGAAGAACATTGAATTTGTTTTTTTTCCTACGAAGAACATTAGTGGATATATTTCCGATGGCAAACTAATGGCCATCACCAGCACATGCTAAAATAGTCAAACGCTACGTCGAAAAAGATATAATACTTTACTGTTCAATAGTAGAAACCCCAACACCTCATATATGAGGAGGAGGAGAGGATATATAAAAAAAAAAATTTACTATAAATTTTCACCTTAACTATTATTTTTTTTAAAAAAAAACGGATATGGTAAATACTGAAAATATTGTTTACTGATGGTAGGTCTCTGTTGCGTATACCATCAGGTACCACCGCAGCTCCTATTGCAGCCGACAAATAGTAGTGTTATATTGCTGTTATCCGGCTCGAAGGACCATGTGGCTAGTGTAAATACCGGGGTAATTTGACACAATATCTTTTGTACAATACATATCTTCATAAGTAACGCCACGTTATGTACACTTATTATCAAGTGAACGTGTGGGTCGTCATTGCAGAATAAGAAAACACACACACATGTGCACAATGAACACTTTTTTTATCACTTCATAATGATCACTTTAGCGGCAAGAACAATTTAAAAGTACGCAGCGACAAGTGCCGAGTGACAAGTTTTTATCGCCGAAATGGTGTTAGCGTTTAAGGTCAATTATTATGCAATCTAGGTGGAAGTGATAACTTATGGTAATAGGTTCCACCGAGTCATTAGAGAATAATAAAAAAAATCCGTCAAGCGCGCAGCTAATCGTACAATGGCGAAAGAAACTCGCTGATGATGTAAAGGACAATATTAAGGTGATTAAATAGTCCTGTGTTCCCTTTTGAAGGTCATTGTAACTAGTGAAATCACTGATGTCTTATTTATAAAGGGGGTGTAAGGAGTTCCGCACAAGAACTTACGGGATGCAAGCCAACCTCACCTACTTGTGATGCACCCTGCTAATCACCAAGCAAGGCTCTGGCTCCCACCAACACGCATTAGGCCACGATGGTCAGAAATGGCCTAAATCTCATATGAATCCCTACAAACGAAGATCACGGCAAACCACTGGATACAGGGAGCACAAGAAATCTTTGGAGGAGGTCTAGGTCCAGCTCTGCCTGTTGTAGAAGCCGACGAAAAGGGTCTAAAAGTTTCGCGGGCCTTGAGGGTGAGAGCCCTTATCACTTCACAAGCGAACCTGCGTAGGACAGCGTATGGCTCGGTAACTAGCATTACCTGACTGTCGTATCTCTTACCATCAGAACGTCGCCCTCGTCTCGTTTAATAATTCAAAGGCAATCTTCAGTCCTGCTTGTCAATCAGTAGACATACTACCTTAAAAGACCATAGATCTGAAGACGAAGAATTCGGTCTCTTGTATGTCTTATAACGTATCTAGCAAGTGCCATATTCAGCAGTGAACATCTATTGGCTGAAATAATGATCTTGACGGATGGACTTATGTCCAGCTGTGTTGTTTGGTAACATTCCAATTACCAGTCACGTAATAAATATTTAACTTTCTAAGCCCTGAGCGGCAGACCTTCGCGTTTCGGTTATGTATTCACGTCGCGTCATCAAAGGGCCAGTTGCTTGTGGAGTCAATTATAATCATTGCTGATGCTGCACTAAACTCCTCGGAATTGGGCAATAGATATATTAGGAATTGTCGATCAATACAAAAATATCCTTTGGTTTATCCTTAAAGGATATTTTATTTATTCGATTATTCATACTTTCTTAATAAGGCCTCGAAGAAGACTTAGGCAACGGAGACCTTGTACTGGTAGTAGGTCTCTGTTGCTGGAAACCGTGGCTTCGTATCACCGCAAGTCCTATTGCAGAAGGCTAACAGTACTGTGCGAACATTACTATGTTCCGGTATGAAGGGCGCTGTAGCGACGAGCACATTCTGGTGCTTTGTTTGACATCCTTATTACCGTGCTGCTACTTTGAATAAAAAAAATAAATCTTCGACTAAAATGTCTCTTTCTGGATTTCTTACTACATTTAAGTAATATCACAAAATTGGAGACAAATGTTTTGAATTTCTTATCAGTACCTCTTAGAGGAGGGTGAGTTGTGAACTATAAAGAAAAAACTAGAAGTTTTTTGTTTGTAGTTTGATAACACTGTGAGACATTACATTTGAATTTTATTGATAAGCGAATAGGCAAACTTCGAATTAATTACTATACTATAATAATATATATTACTATACTTAGTATTACGTGGAATATATTTACTGGTCGTAGATCTCTGGTCCCAGAGCCTGTTGCAGCTTACAAACAGTACTGTGAGACCATTACTGTGATCCGGTTTGATGGGCGCTGTAGCTAATGTAATTATGATATTTAAGACCTTAGGTCTAAAGGCGACGATTGCAATGTGATGCAGTGTATATCGCCCTAAGTATTGCCATATTATGATGGGGGAGCGTATCATTTACGATCGAGTGAACGTCTTGTTCGTCTCATCGCTTCTTAATATGTAAAAAAAATTTTATTATTTTACAAAAACCTCTTAGTAATCAATCTATATATGATGTAATACACGTTGGCAGTTATGAGTTTTCTTGGTACGTAACTAGGGGATTCCGCGTTTTAGTAGAGTTTCGTCTCTAAACATTAAATAAAACTGTGTTGGAATTCTTCGAATTAAACCTTATCTATCCATTTAAACACAGGTATTGTTCGTTACGTTACGAAAATAAATATCATGTAACGCCGGCACAGCGCCGAGTCAGTTAAACCCGACTGTGTAGTCAGCAAACAAGGCTCCGATAAACTTTATTGCATCGCGGCTACACTTCGTCTCTTTATAGTTATACACTACATCACTTTAGATAGTAGCTTATTAAAATACAAGCACCGCATGTTTCACTTGACACGTACACCTAAAGCAAAGTGAACTATAATTATAAGTATTCTTTATCGCTTTAAGAAAAACCACAGCCGACTGGCGTATAAGAAACTATTTCCTTGGACCTCGTCTCGTTTAAACCCTCCATCAACAGGGGTGATTACATATTACAATAAATATTGTTATAACAATGATATTAACATTTTTTACAGCAACCTAACGAAGATCAGTTTGGAACTTCATTGTGTATAACTGAAGACTGATGAGAGGTACTTTTAGAGAAATTCTCTTTAGAGAATATAATTGTGTAGTCGGTTAATTTTACAAAACAACTTATTTAGCAACTACATGAAAGTTATCTTAATACTACTGTAAAGAACGCGCTTGTTTTAAGAAATTCTCTTTGTTAGATTTAACTTGTCTTCGTAAACGCGAAGCCGATTTTGGCATGTCTTCGACTGATAGACCGGTAAGAAGCTTACTGGATGCATAGAATTATACAAAGATTTTACTATTCAAAAGATAATACACGCTCCTTAAAAGTTGCATTTCTGAACCATGTAGCCGTCCAGGAGCAGATCACACAACAGTTAAAAAGATTTTTATATTATTCTTATTTATTTTTTAATGTTTTAAAAGAGTCTGTTTCTTTTGAAATTTAAGTAAAGTTATTAATACTTACATAAAAAATGAAGCAGTGTAAATTAATTATTTATCATAAAAAATTTAGGTTGGCTTCTTTGGCATCCTGTACTCTTTATTAAAACGAGACAATGAGTAAATATTAAGGACTGAAGAAAACATATAACAAACGACGGAATATAAAGCAAGTCGACATAAAATTTGCACCTAGTTAAAAGAAATAAATGGCAACCAATTATCGCACTTCAATTTCTAGCAAAATAACGTTCGATAAAGTAATGTAAAAACTATAAAAACTTCACTTACCGGTATTTACGAGTAATATTAAAAAAAAACTTGACTCAAATTCAGTTAAGCACTTTAGTGCGTTTTTTTTATTTTTCACGAATGGAAACTTGCGAAATTACACTGAAATACACTCGCACCGGATCACTAATAATTTTATCACTGTTACGTTATGGCAATTGTCAATTTTCCCGCCAACGAGCGATTTGACGCGACACGCGCCGAGCAACGCCGCTTCCGTACTACAGACTGCACAGAGCAATTTACTTTTTTTTGCCCACCATGGAGGCTACATAATGCCTAGCGCACATCGCCATGCATAAAAGAAGGTTAATAAAAATAAGTTTACATATATATATACAGTGTGAAAGGTAATAAATGTAAAAGATCTGGAGGGGCTAAAGTATAGTTCGTATTCTACCTATATATGTATGGAATACCCCATCCAAAAACAATGCTTCTAGAGTTATTAATTTTTTAAATATTTTTCAAAAAATTCCCAATTTTCTAGGAAAAACTTCGATGATTTTATTTCTTACTTATTTCTATACAAATTATAATGTCATAATTATTGTTTAATCGTTGTTTTATGAAATTAAATTAATAATCATTACTTAAAGGCTAAAACTTTTAAATTAGGTTTTTTGAAAGTCGTGACAGTAAAAAATAAGGCGTCATACTTACATTTTTATTTAATCTTAAAATAAAATTTTCTTTATAAAAATACGTATAAAGCACACGAATAAGTACCTGACTTCAGTACTTATCCGACAAGGTATAAGAAAGTACATAGTTTATAAAATTTTGAAAAAAAAACACTTAAATAAAATCAAGTACCATGAAATATCAGACTGAAGAGACTCATAAAAAAAGACGCCGCGCCGGCCCTTAATTTGACCCTTTTGTTTTTATTGTAACACATGCAAGCTTATTGTTGTCATTTTAAATATTAAGTTCAGAGTAAAATATGTGCAATGTCATTTTTAGGTAATATTTAGTACGGGTTACTGTCACGACTTTCAAAGAACCTAATTTAAAAGTTTTAGCCTATAAGTTATGATTATTAATTTAATTTAATAAAACAACGATTAAACAATAATTATTACATTAAAATTTGTAGAGAAATAAGTAAAAAATAAAATAATCGAATTTTTTCCTACAACATCGGGGATTTTTTAAAAAATATTTAAAAAATTAAAAACTCCAGAAGCATTATTTCTGTATGGGGTATTCCATACATAGATAGATAGAATACGAGATATACTTTAGCCCCTCCAAATCTTTTAGACCTATTACCTTTCAACCTGTATATGTCCCTCTTTTCCTTTTATATTAATATTTAGTTTTATACATTTTTATTTACTTTTTTATATTTATATTTAGTTTTTATATATTTTTTTAGAGGTGTAAGGGTAAGGGATTCAAGCAAACTTTACCTGCTCGTGGTGCACCCTGCTAACCAGTAGAAGAGATTCTAGCTCCCATCAACCCGCATTGGACTAAGGTGATGGGACGAGGCTCAAATCACCACATATAAATCCCTACTCGATGTGGGAACCTTTGGGGGAGGCCTATGTCCAGCAGTGGACGTCTGATGATGATATTCCTTTTATAGGAATTTTTTATTCAATTCAAGACAAGCGAGACGTTCACTTGCTGATAAGTAATACACCTGCCAATAACAAAATGACGCTAGTTAGGATGAGATATATTGCACCACATTGTGGTCATCATCTGAGACGTAAGGTGTTGAGTCTCAATACCTTAGTATTTACACTAGCCACAGCGCCCTGTAAACCGGAACCTAATAATATTTGCACACTATTGTTTGTCCGCTGCAATAGGAGCTGCGGTGGTACTAAGACGGTCTCCGGAATAAAGACATAGCACCCGTAGATCGGATAACTAAATATTATGATGATAATTATGATTTTTGTTTTGTAGGAAGCTTTTCTTAAATCCGTCTGGGGAATCTCATTTCACTATCCACGACATCGCTGTCACTTAACACTGCATATAATAATTTAAGTTTTAGCTGATTGTAAAATAAAAAGAAAATGACGCCGCATTATCTGAAGTTAGACTAAAGACCAGTCTCAAATGGTATAATGACTAATTTATCAATCTGGTGATATATTACCTGTAGTACACATAAGCTAAATATGAAGCAAAGGCTTTATTTCTTTAATATTGTATAATTAATATTTTTGATAAGTTACAAATACATTAAAATACTATTAATGCATGTTACGCTAAGATATTTAGACGCTGAGGCACTCGTAACGTCTGTTTCATAAATGTAGCTAACTCACCAACTTAAACCGCCGCATTGCACAACGCACCTTAAAAATATGGCCATTATAATCAACACTGAAATTAATCTACAAGTAGTAAATTAATAATAGAAGTTTTATTATACAAAATACAACTTTAGATACGTGAATTAATATAAAGACTGTCCCTCAAAACAAACCTGATCATCTAGTAAGCGCTCACTGCTGAATACCAATTTTCGGCAATTATCTTAATATCAATTTGGTTTGAATTACCAGCACTCAGAGCTACCTGCGTGTTCCTCGAAATCATCAATTCTTGCATCTGCTTCTACCTGCGCAAATATCGGTAGAAGTAGAATATTTCCTTCTTTATTTATCCAATCATACACATACATGAGAAAGGAGTATAGTATAGGAAAGAAAAATATATATACCTAATGTACGTATAAAGTTGAAAACCTTTTTTGATTTTTTTTTCAACTTCTTCATTTTATGAACAATATAAGAATGTCTTTAATAAATTATAAAAATTGTATGTGCTTTATGAATAAAAAAAAAATTACGTAACTTTGAATCACTGTTTTTGATAAGAAGCATCATACTTGTCTGTGTGGACTTTGCCTTATCCATTATGGAAGAAAAGAAAAAAAATTGAGTCACTGCCGACCGAATCGCGCTTATATTTATTAAACTAAATTTTATCAGAGTAAATATTCGACGTGTTTTGCTTAATATCTCACCCCTATCTGTGTCGAGAGAAAGACGTAAACACCTTTATCGTATCCAGATAATACCGCAAGAGGTGTTTGAGAGGTGATAAAGTAAAAGATGAAAACGTTTTATCATTGCGAAATATTTAAACAAACCGACGCATGTGATATGTCAGTTCAATTGCTACATACTATTACACAACAAAGGAACAAGACGGGCGAGCAAGAAAATGTGTTCCCTTTGTTCGCCGATCACGTGAAAACTAGTGAACGCATCGACACAGGGACATGAGCATTCGACGCGGAATTATTTAAACGGAAACGACTATTTATTTTTTAGAATTTCATACATCCTTCCTCATTTTATTACTAATTAACTTTCATAAGCATTTTCATTTGATATTATTTATGCGGTTCCTCTCAAGGAATATTTCAGACAAATTTCATGAGTAATTTCATATTACGGCCGGCAAAGCTGACGGAGAACAGCTGATATAATATGTATTATTTACTAATGTTTGTTCAATTTTTTTTTCTATACGACTGAGCCATTTTATAGCGTGGAAGGAGGATGATGTCAAACTTGTGTTAAGTCTTATGCACACCCAAAATAACGGAGCACTAGAAAGAATACATGCACATTACTGAATTAAGTTAAAATGTATTTACATAAGACATACTGTTACCTAGTTACCAAAGTAAAAGCTACAGTGCGTTTCAAACCGAAACACTATTGTTTCAGCTGTAACTTACATTTGTGCTGGTCTATAACAAAGATGTGTGTAGTCTTTGCCCAGCATTGGGAAAATACATGATACCGTTAATAGAAGCGATAAATGCTGCGAGTATAATCGCCTAAAATATATAAAGCTTTTCTATAACACCTAAAATGTAGTGATAGCGTAATCATAAAATCCAGATTTTAAACAAAAATGTTTTATAGATATAGAAACGGAAGTTGTTTTTTATATTATTAAGCGACAATGCAATCGCGAGATTCACCTGACAGTAAGTGATACGTCCACCCATAACAACGTGGTGCTAGTTAGGATTTTATACACTGCTCCGAATTGCGCTAGTCGCCTGTCATATAAGCTGTCGAGTCTCGTTACCCCAGTAATTATACTAGCTACAACGCCGTTCAAACCGGAACACAGTAATGTTTGCACACTACTGTTTGTCAGCTGCAATAGAAGCTACCGTGGTACCTACAACTCTGTCTCTGGCAACAGAGAACTGTATTTTTTTTCTTTATGGTCAATGACATCAACAATGGTATCTTTGGCAATGTTATTCTTAAAAAAATTACTAACATCAAATGTAAAAAATATATTTATATAAACAGTTTCAGAGGGTGTAAGGAGTCGCGCACAACAACCCGTGGGACCCAAGCCATTCTCACCTGCTCCTTCCTAACAGGTTCCCGCCTTCCTCTCCAACGGGTTCTCGCCTTGTCGTGGCGGAGGGGCTTAGTAACCGTGCTCCGGTACACGGTGAAGCCAAGTGAAACCCATCCGGCCAGCCCGCGGCGAAGGGCTGGCCGAAGCGGCCGGTTCCGGTTTGAGCACCGGTTGGGATAACTGGAGCTCACCGGAGCGGCCGGGGGCCGCAGGGGCGGTTTCATACCGCCCCTCGCAGCCGAGGTGGGATCGCGGAGGGAGTACCCTCTGCGGCCAACCGGTGTCGCACCGGCGATGCGGCGGCGGTGAGGCCGCGGGGGAAGAGGAGTTTCGGTATTGCGATGCGCCGTTCTCCCTATCCTCCGCGGCCGTTAACAGGTAGCGGCGGGCCTAACATCTCTCCGCCGCGGGGAGCCGGGAGAGGTTTTCTCCCGTGGCTCCCATGGCCTCTGGGCGACAGGTTCGGGGGAACCGGTCGCCCGCACACGCTTGAGGTCGAGGAGGGGGCGCGCTGCATGTTCCGGCGCGCCCTGGGAGGGTTCATCCCTCCCTCCGAGGTGGGGCCGCGCAAGCGGCCAGCGCCAGCAGGGTCGCGGTTGAGTGCGCACACGCGTTCCCGTGACCCTGCCATCATGGCGATGAGGCGGAACATCGTGGGGGTTTTAGTCGGTGCAAATCCGACATAACTCGTCCTTGCCCCCGCGAGGACGAGTATGCGTAGGTATAACCCACAGGTAAAAAAAAAAAAAAAAAAAAAAAACAGGTTCCCGTCTTGTCGTGACAGAGGGGTTCAATAGCCGTGGCGCGGTCACACGGTGAAGCGAAGAGAAACGGCAGCATAAAGACGCTCTGCAGCCCACCAACATACATCCGAGGTGAGCTCATGGAGCCCCGGAGCTCTAACCTGTAGCGGCCGCCTCGGGCCGACTTTACACCTCGGGCCGGCCGGGTAGGTTCCTTTTCGCTTCACCGCGGGTAACCAAGCCACGGCTACTGAGGGCCACGGCAAGGCGGGAACCCGTTGAGGGGATCAATTCGCATTGGGCCAGCGTGGTAGGAAATAATCCAAAAGTACCCATATGAAAACTTATAAACAGCGGCCCTTAGTGCCCCAAGTACCGGAGCCATTGCTGACTGTTGCAGCTGATGATGATGATGAATAGTTTCAAGAACTACAATTTACCATAACATTGTTCAAACGTTATTACATAGTTTACTAAATATCGTTCATTCTATCCAGCTTGTTTGTGTTCATGTTAGCCTACATCGCTCTTTCGGAGAACAAACTTGCGCAGACGCAAGCTTCTTACAGGAATAGTTGTAGCTAGTCTAGAAACAGAGATATTCCTTAGGAAATACTGTTAATACGTTAAACACTTAATCTTTCTGCTACTCTACAGGAGATGGCTAAATTAACGGTTAGGAAACCATCGTGATATAATAAACTACAAAATTAAAAGTTATTATTATATTATATATTTAAGATTAAAATTTAATGGTTTTCAGTAGTAATAGATATATAGTTCGCAAGTCAGGACTAAAGCACTAAGCTAAAATCGAAGAACAATTGTTATTTAAACTTGTTCATTTAAGTATTGAAAATGAAATTTAATAATGTACTTTCTATTATTTTATAAAATTCATTACGTTATGATTTCTTAAACTACTTCTACTACTACATCACTAATATTACTATTAGTTACTAGGTGACTCGACGATCTGGTGAAGGTCGCGGGAAGCGGCTGTTTGAGGGCAGCACAGGACCGACCGATGTGGAGATATTTGGTGGAGACCTGTATTCAACAGTGGATGTCGACAGACTAATGACGATAATTTCTTACATCAACACGAAAATCAGATATGTAATAAAAATAAATTTTACTGATTTTATCGCGTTCATTTAAATATTTATTACTCCGTCGTGTCGACAGATTTGCAGAATCCATAGTCACAGATGCACTGAGCTGAAAGATGTTCTGATGTTTTAGTTATCACGAATTATGAACAATATTTAAAAAGCCGTGATAACTATGACACTTGGGTGTCTGACACTTTGTCGGTGACTTTTAACGTTAGAGTAATATATAATTTAATAAACGTAATAAAATTCGTAATATTTAATTTTATTAAATGTCAATATTTTTTTTAATTATGTAGACTAATCCCTGAGGTTGATTCAATCATGTACGATCTTATACCTGTTTACTCGGATTAATGTTAATGTTTTCTTCCGCATAAGACATCGTACGGACGAAAACAAAACACCGACCAAAGAGTAAATCCTCCGCTGTTTGTAAGAAGGATGAAACGAGACACTTTTAAAGATTACTTTTTAAAGAAACAGATTCTAGAGCATAATAAAAAATTTACAGCCAACTATTTTTTGATTTAAAATATAAAAAAAGTCGATAAATAAAAGTAAAGATCTAATGTAATTATTTAAGCAGATGGTATCGTCGTTAGTAACAATTATTGTAAATTACTACATTAATTACTACTATGTATAATTATAGTGGATTGTCAACAACAGCCGGCAGCAGATTACTGCTTAACATTATATACTTTGTCTCCTATGTATTTTATGTAATATTGATAATGAAATCAAATTATCGAAGAATAATGTCTAGTTTATTTCTAAAACGCAAAATAAAGTCCAGAATTATTATTATGTGCTGCATATAAGCCGCAAAACTACTGAATAATTTTTTAATGATACAGTATTAGGTAAAGATTAAAATAATTCAATTTTATTAATATAAATTATAATACCCAATTGTATATATAACTCAACCTAATCATAACTTTATATAAACATATCCCAATTGTTTTATAAAATCATTGTACAAATGTAATTAAATACCATAGGCAACTTTATTTTTGTATTTATTCAATAAATATTCAATTTGTACAATAAAAATTTGGGATTAGGAACTTGTTGCTGCTAGTAGCTTCTTAACTGAATAATATAACGTTATTTCAGTACCGTTACGTTCGTTATATATTTTTACTCTATGCACTTCGTATGACATCATGGTTTCTGTCTGTCAGCCTTGTCACTCAATTTTCGATTGGTCGTCGATTCAATGGTACGACAAATTTCACACTTTTCGTCGTGGACTAGAACATTCGCATTAATATAATTTGTAATTAATCTGATTATAGATCAAAATTCATGTACATGGCCTTCATCGAGATTATCAACTAAAAACTGCAGTCTGCGACACAAAATTTATACAGAGCTGACACAGTTCGCATTGACAATTGAAAATAAAACATTGGTCCTGTATTTGTAATGGAATCGCTCCCCAACTGCTGTGACAGCGGAAATAGATCTGCAGTAGAGGGATATAAATGATCAAATCGTCCGCCTAGTCCCTTGAGAGTCGAGTACACATAAACAAGTTAATACGCAGATTAACGGGTTTTTTCCGAGACGCATGACGGTGTCATGAGCACAAACAAGAGGCGCGGAGCGAGCGGTGCCAGTTGCTTCGTATCTGGAGTCCCCTTAGGGAACGTGCCCACAGCCATGTCCGCAGACCTCGCTTCGCTGTTCGAATGCCCCGTATGCTTTGACTATGTCCTGCCGCCGATTCTGCAATGCCAGAGCGGGCACCTGGTGTGCTCTAGCTGCCGACCCAAGCTATCGTGCTGCCCCACCTGCCGTGGGCCTCTCGGGAATATCCGCAATCTGGCCATGGAAAAAGTCGCTAGCAACGTCATGTTCCCGTGTAAGCACTCAAACACTGGATGTACCGTAACACTCGTACACACTGAAAAAGCTGAACACGAAGAAGCGTGCGAATTTAGGCCTTACTCGTGCCCCTGTCCTGGAGCATCATGTAAATGGCAAGGTGGTTTGGATCAAGTAATGCAGCATCTGATGACCTCGCACAAAAGTATTACTACATTACAGGGTGAAGACATAGTGTTCCTAGCAACAGACATAAACCTCCCCGGTGCAGTGGACTGGGTGATGATGCAGTCCTGTTTCAATCATCACTTTATGTTAGTACTGGAGAAACAGGAGAAATTTGATGGTCACCAGCAGTTCTTTGCCATTGTTCAGTTAATAGGCTCCAGGAAGGAAGCAGAGAACTTTGCATATAGATTGGAATTAAATGGTCACCGTCGACGTCTCACTTGGGAGGCGATGCCACGCTCCATCCACGAAGGGGTGTCCTCCGCTATCATGAACTCCGATTGTCTTGTGTTTGATACATCGTTAGCGCAGTTATTCGCCGACAACGGAAACCTCGGCATAAATGTGACTATATCAATTGCCTAATCCACACTGCCATTTAACATAACGTTTCGCGACACCAAAAGGGACTTCTTTCATCGGTTCACGTAACATATATATATATATATATAGTGTGGTGGTGAATATTGTGCTGAAATTTAGTTGTTAAATATATCAACGGTGTTCGCTGTGACTTTGACATGAATTGTAATTATTGTAATCAACATCAAAGTAAGCCAAAAATATTCTTTTATTTCTACAGCTGTATGTAAATGTGTGTTCATTATTTTAGGGTTAAGTAGAGAAGTGCATGTGATAGGGGAGGTTCATAGAGCATTGTGAATTTAACCCCTGCAAGAATTATCTTGTGGGGGGGACATGTGATTATTTTATTCCAACTTTGAACAAAATTGTTTGTATCGAACAGTTTGTATATATTTATATTTTAAAATGTAAGCAACTTATATCGCCGTAGGAAACACTTCATCTGGCATCAACCGAGTCTATGGAGCAGTATCCAGGAGTGTATTCCTTGCTATCTTTTTTATCATCTAGGAGTGTACAGTCCATGGAAGCTACTACGAGGTTGATGTTGCTAATTTAGTGGTGGACTTATTGTACAATATCAATGAGCCATCGAACAGAACATCCACAATTTACCATTTACTACTGTTGAATTAGTATTAGCTGTATGAATTGTTAATTAAAAGGGTCTTCGTACAAATCAATCAATATATTTTCTTATGAGTAAAACACTAATTATTTTATAGTCGCCACGCAGTTAAATACTGAAATATGAGGCACAGCTGTTGTTTTCATTTTACCCTTAAAACTTAACTTGATATTTGAAAGAGCAGCCAGTGTTTGTAAATTTCCATCGGTGCATCATTTCAGTGTTTGGCTGCGGGGGGTGAGCATGTTTTAATGAAACAATTATTAGTGAGAAGATCCCTTCCTTACCGGTTTTATTTATGAAACGTGTTACTTAATTTGTAAATAACAATCGACTAGTTTGTACGGTACTGAAAACCTCACTGTGTACACGGAGGTATTATTAAATGAAATTCTGTATATCATAAGCTGATCTATGACATTTTGGTTATAATAAATTTTTTTTTAATGTATTTCTTTTATCCGTTTCGTTTTATGCTGAAAAATAAATACATTAACATGCCTTAAAATAGTTCTAAGTACTTTTAATATTCTAGAATTTTATATTAAAATAGTTCTGTGAAGGATCAACTGTTATTTATTTATTTAAAAGAAAAACAAAATAGATTTGCTTTATATTTATAATTGAGTTATATTGCACAAGTAGATTTATCGTTTGTCTTGAATATTTATGAACTTTATTTAAATATAATTTACATCAAAATCCAACAATTCACATGTAATAGTTTTTGATAAAATTAATACATTTAATATATCATCATCATCAGCCGACAGACGTCCACTGCTGGTCATAGGCGTCCCCCAAAGAACTCCACATAGATCGGTCCCGCCTTGCTCGCATTCAGTGGGTTCTCGCGATTTTTACCAGATCTTCGGTCTACCTCATGAGTGGTCTCCCACCACTACGTGTACCCGTAAGCGGGCACCACTCGATGACCTTACTGACCATTGGCCGTCGGTCCTTCGAGCCATGTGCCCTACCCTTTGCCACTTAAGTGTAGCAATCTTTTGATTGATTGATGTGACCCTAGTTCTTCTGTGGATCTCCACATTTCTGATTGGATCACGCAGGGAAACTGAACATAACCCTCTCCATTGCCTTTTGGGTGACTTACAACATACAGACTAAATTGAACATATTAAATATTGACTAATTCTAGATCGCCCTCGCCTTTATATTGAGGGTAGGTCTGTGCCCCAATAGTGGGGATGTAAATTGGCTGTTGGAAAAATCAAAATAAATTTAAAATTTTAATAGTCTATGAATGCACCAGTAAGGCAAATCCAATATTCTATGCACATATATTCTGATATCACAAATTTAAGTTTTAAATTTCCCCAGCACCTTCAAAGCCAAATACTAATCTCACCGATTCTATAGAAGTGGCCCACTTCCCACTGATGAGATTCAGAGCAATGTCCAATAGAAAAGGACTGAAGATGTAGAGCCTTCTCTTCTTTGCTAATGTTGCATATCCTCAGTACTATTCTTAAAACATGTAAGCTTCACCACAATGCTTTCTTTCGTTGGATTCTCAAACCTGTGAAGAATATCCTCGAACAGGTATTGTGAAGTACTGGACTTTCCACTGAGCTACAACAGCTTCACAAAGGTCAATATACTTGACTGTTTACAAAAAATTAAATAGGTTTATTAACTCAAGTGCTGGAATGAAGACCCTGCACCGAAAAGCGCGGCATTGACAAACCCCCCCCCATACTAGAACTGCTGGGTGCTACTGGACTCAAACAGCGGGAGACAGTACTTTGTGAAACACATTACAGACATCCATCTTTTGATATGATGAAACTTAGGTAAGCTTTGATTTTCATCTCACCACATAATAAATCGGAGACATCATGTGCTCTAGACATATTAATAATTACATATTCTTAAGATGTGGACAATTGACAGCAGATCACGGTTCTTAGATTCAATCATGTACCTTTTCTTTCTTCTTCCTCCTGCCCTTCTCCCAGCTATGTGGTGTCGGCACAGTAAGTACTTCTCTTCCATGTCCCTCTATCAGCTGTCATATCTGAATTCACACTCTTCTTAGACATGTCATCTTTCACACAATCCATCCACACTTTCTCCAGTCTTCCTCCACCCTTATAACCATCCACGTTCATTCTCATTACTTTCTTTGTTATATGTCCATCATCCCCCCGCAAAAACATGCCCGCACCACACTAACCTCTAGCTCCTCAATTTCTCTGTCATCGGAGCAACTTTCAGATTTCCTCTAATATACTCATTCTTTAATCTTGTCCATCCTCGTCACGCTGCACATCCATCTTTATAAAGAGATATTTTTTATTTATTTACTTATACGTACAGCTGATGAATAGGAAAGCCATGTTATATGTATTAACCTCAAGCATCCGGCACTGCACACACAACTCGTTCCAACAAGCTCCACTACAACGGCTTGCATACAAGCCATAACAAAGTTCCAATGGAAATTAATTAACCATGTTAATTATTATTTAAACCAAAACAAATAACAATTAGTTTAAATTAAAACTGAGATTACTTCCGAACATTTGATAAATCTACGGAGACATCAACTAGCACCAATTTCAGTTTGGCAATGAACTACTGACGGTAGACTAAGTTGAATTGCTGCACTGCGGCTGCAGAGGTGATGGCAGGAGGCACGCCGCGGCCGGAGACTCTGCACCATCAAGTATGGACGATTCCTGGGTCCTCGTTGGACTGAATGGATCATTCTCTTCATTAAGCACCGGACTAAAAGGATCCCTGTGGACAACTTCGAAGGCATCTGTACTATTATTCCTCGCATCCACCAATGAGAACTCGTCAAAACTCTCCAGGATTGTGCTGTATTCAGCACGCGACGGTATTGGTGCGAACGGATCGAAGCTATCTTTCTTAATACCATCAGGACTGAACGGATCCTTCGCTTCAGCTTTCGGAGCGTCTTCAGCCAGGCTGTTGTCACCGCTGAAGTCTGACAGGTCAATGTCATAGTTTATATTGCTCAAAACCAAGTTCTCGGCGCCGAATTCGTCCGGTGTGATCAGCTCGTCTATTGACCTGGAATCGAACGGAGTGAATCCCAATGGAGATGGAGTCAATAATTCCATTGAGTTTGTCTGCTTCAGGTGCCATTTCTCGTCGATGTTTTGTGGTGATTTTGCTGGTGATTGCTTCTCGAGGTCTTGGCAGTCGACGATCTGTTGTTTCTCTTCCACTACTGTAGTTTCTAGGACAGGTATCTCTTGTTCCTTTGGATCTCTGGTCACGGGTGTTGGTTCGTGTGATTTAGACTCGTCTTGAGCTAGTGGATCTGATGCCGAGGGCGCCGGGGCCGATGTCTCCAGGTCTATGAGTGGCGCCGTGGTTATGCTCTTGAATTTACCAAATCTTGGCAGGTCGCGGCGCGGTTTTATTTCTAACGGTGTTTTCGCCAGCACGTCTTGGACTTTCTTCGCAATTTGCTCCTGAAAGTTATACAGCATTTATATATGTATATATACATATATATGAATATGATATATATATAAGTGAGAACTGATTCATTAATAGTTGGTATCACTGGATAAAATTCAGGTTTTACATAGCAATTATTTCCATCGTTAACCAGCAGTATGAAAACTATGAAGTTTTTTTTTTATTAAAAAAGCTACGAGACGGGCAGGATGTTCACCTGATGGAAAGAAAATGGAGTGCCCATAACAACGTGGCGTTAATTAAGATATAAAATATATATATATAAATAAAAATACTAAGATACAATTTAAATAAAAAAATAGAAAAATATACACTCGTCGCCTTGTGACATATGTTGAGTATCGTTACTGCAATAATTACATTAGCTACAACGCCCTTCAAACTGGAACACAGTAATGTTTCCACACTACTGTTTAGAGGCAGATATTGGTGCTGCGGTGGTATCTATCAAGACAGTCTCCAGCAACAGAGATCCCGCATACCATCTGTTTGGGACCAGAGTATCTGCTTAGGAGGTGCTTGTATATATCGATATAATATCTCACAACCTCACACCCGACACAGGCTGCTTCCGGCAATGTAGAGCCTTGTCAGGGTTGAACGTGCGGTGGTTACCTCGAAAGTGGCCGCGTTGTCTGCGAGGGCGGCGGCGCGCAGCTCGAGGTCATGCACGTGCCGCAGAAGCCGGTCCGCCTGCGCGAGCTGCTCCTCAGCGTCGCGCGCGCAGCCGCACAGCGACAGCGCGGCCGCCTGCTTGCACGCAACGTTCCACGGTCAGACCTGCTCATATGAACTGCTACCGTATACTTCAAGTGTCATCATTATCAACCGACAGACGTCCACTGCTGGACATAGGCTTCCCCCAAAGATCTCGACAACGTTTGTTGGAACTGGGCCGTAACCCAACACGCTGGCCCATTGCGGGTTGGTGGGTGGTCAGAGCCTCGTCTGTTATTCAGCAGGTTGCACCGCGTGCAGGTGAGGTTGACTTGGGCTCCGTAAAACGTTGAGCGGAACCCAGTTTACTAGTGTTAGGACTCTGTTGCAGGAGAGCCTCTAGGTAGCTATCACCGCAGTGCCTATTTCTGCCGCCAAGCAGTAGTATGCAAACATTACTGTATTCCAGTCTGAAGGACGCTGTAGCTAGTGTATTTACGGGGGTAACGATAATTAACATCTTGTGTCTCAAGGCCTTTACATCACCATCATCATAAGGTGCCCTCTTCAAGCTGAAGTTTGGCGATCAGATTAAGAAAACCAATTCGATCCTCAGCCATTCTTTTTAACTGTTGTATTGATATTGGTATCAGGTAAAGGTCCTGTTGTCTTATGGCTCCGTGGTATACCACAACAATTATGTCTCGGTACCTCAGTAACACAAGCTACATGCCCATCCATAACCACACGATCAGGTCGTTCAAAAACTGTGTTCAGAAAGGGAACGCATCTCTTCAGTGGCTAATGATTTTACTTAATATAGATTTTCACTTTTATTTATTTACAGTTTACTTTTAAGTGATAAAGAGGGATATGGAGGGGGAGAAGTTGTCACAAAATAATGGCAAAGACGAAAAAGGTGTCACAAAAAAAATAATTTAGAAAGCCCTCGTATACAGGATGAACTGATAAGGTGGATATTAGACAGCCTTCTACGACGACCTGTTGTCTGTACCATAGACAATAATAAAGATGATGATGTACCGCCTCATAACTGGCAAAGGTTTTTTTTTATAAAATATCAAAGTGGATTTAGTATTTTTTTTTTAATTATTTTAATGAAGAGACCGTCTCACCCAAGCGCTGCCGCCGATGGACGCCGGCATGGCCATGTAGCAGTCAAACTCCTTCTTATCCATGTTCAAAGACTCCGCGGTCAGGTTCTCGATGAACGACACCGCACAACACTGGACAGATACACAACAAAGAATTAATATTAAATTAACTGCCAGCGCTGGCACAGCGACTGACTCCTACCCTTGAAAAATAGAGATCCATGATTCGATTCCTGCTCAACACATGGCAAAATCTGAATGATGATAGCTACCACCCTTAATCATGTTCTATAATTTAAAACCAAAATAAAAGCCAGATCAAATTCGGTTCAGCCGTTTAGCAGCTGCAATGACATGGACAGGTGTAGAAGTGTAAATAGATCGGACCCCAATTTAACACCACCACCATCAACCGATAGACGTCTACTGCTGGACATAGCCTCCCCCTAAAGTTCTCTACATTTGTAGGGGTTCATATGGGGATGACTTGAGCCATTTCCCACCAGTCTCACCCAATGCAGGTTGGTGGGAACCAGCGTCTCATTTATTGATTAGCAGGGTGTACCACGAGCGGGTGAGATTGGCTTGGGTCCCGTGAGTTGTTGTGCGGGACCCGTTACAGCCCCATTTATCGCAAAAGGTAAAAAAAAACTCACTAGATTGGTAAAGTAGTAACCACCCTCGCCGGTCATCAGGCGCTGCGCGTTGCAGAAGCGCGTCACAAAGTTGATGTTGCTGACCAGACGGGGCGGATTCGCTTTAAGGACCTGTACAAACTGTTGCTTCAGAGAAAGCGGCTAAAGTTTATCTCCTGGTGGTGAGTCACGTATGTGTCATCAGGTAAAATGAACTGTAGCAAGCTGCGAAAAGAGCAATGAGGTGCAGTATATCTCATTCCTCAAAGACATCGTTTACCATCAGTACAACGTTCTGCTCGTCCCGTTGTCTTGTATAGAAGAGAACAGTTCCAGAACATATTTGTACATCAGAAGGAATAAAGGAATGCATATCACTTCAAAGTGCCTCTCCAACTAGTGAAGGTCGACGTTCAGCGCGGTACAGTCCTCTCTGTCTCTGGTTCGGTGGAACGATTTGGACGTCCCAGATATACCAGTCTGATTTGTAATATGTCACCCTGATTTTCCTCAACCGTGAATTTGGCCTTATCCCCACCTTTTGTTTTCCAGAAACTTAACCCATTATTATGCTATCACTACAAACGTAGTAATATTAAACATTTCAGGTATTCCTTAACTGCAGTAAATTAACAGTTTTCATGAAAAAAAAATTATCACATCAAATTGTTACTAGTAAGACATATCACCTAATATCAAGTGTGTTGTATTTAACAAAGCTTTTTGCTGGATTATAGAGCAGATTGAAAATTTATTAAGGTACAAATAATTCTCGGTTGAATTAAATTCTAGTATAACCATCGCAGAGATAAAAGATAACATCTAAATTTGTATAGTTATAAAGCAAGAGTCACTCACGATGAATATGAGCCTGGGAAGGAGTTCGTCAGCGGAGGCCGACGCGCCGCACAGCGCCATCACGTGGCGACAGCAGCGCCGCACACGCGACAGCTTGCCCCCCGGCGACACGCACCCATCCATGCCCAGGAGCTCTGCGCACATAGCACAATCATTCCAACTGTGCACCAGGATATTGTAGCTCTTCGGATCAGATGTTATTACGAAGCTTAATACAATAACTACATCTACACAGGATTATAGCTCGGTACCGGTGACCGGTCTCTGTTGCCGGAGACCATCCAGGTATGTATCACCACAACTGCTATTTCTGCTACCAAACAACAGCTTGTTAAGTTTACTGTGCTCAGGTTTGAAGTATAATTTATTAAATGAAATTACTGTGGTAACGAATTTAGATCTCAAAGTGACGAGTTCATCGTGGTGTAGTATAAACATCTTAAATTCTAATAGATTAGAAAGCAGGAGCAACATTGATGAAGTAAACGTCTTGTCATTTCGTGAAAAAAAAATTAAAATTTAAAAAAGCATTTGACAGGGTAAATCTGAGTATACAATAGAATCTCTAAAATAAAATATACAAATCCATGTGTGCGTAGAAGTGTACATATATATATAAATAAATATATGTTTGCTAACTTAAAACTAATTACATAACTCGTATGTTTTTTTCTTTACTTTAATATTTGTTACTGGAGTACAGCAAGGTCCACCCCTTTGACCCCACATTTTTACACTTACCACTGATCGCCTTATAGAGTAACTGCCTGCATGTGGCGTCGTTTCTGTCTAAGTTGCACTCCAGATGCTTCTCTCCGACCCAACTGAGCTGCTGGATCCTCTCTGACATCGCTCGATCGGCACGCTCATCGTCGGTACCAGATGGGGAGAACACTACACCTGGTAACCTAGGCACAAGAATGTGGACGTGGTAATTATTAAGGTAATCTAATATATTGATCTAATTATTTTAGACATTCTTCTGTATAGACAAAGCTTTTTATTTGAATTTATCTATACCGATTCCTAAAAACCTTCAGCGCTGTCTTCATGCCAACCGCTGTTCTAGTGATACGGAGAACTGTTATCCGCTTCCAAAGCCTCATGCTGTAGAAATTGTTTAGTGGATATCACTCTTATATTGTAATTCTAACGTCAACACAGCATTGCTTTCCTACGCGTGTTTAAATTTAAACGGACAAGTTCCAATAAATAAATAGTGTACTTAAAAAAGATAATACACACTTGAAAACAATTTAAACTTAATTATTTTAAGTGAACATTTTTTTTATCTAAATTGAACCTGTGTATGAGCGAAAGAATAAATTAACTTACTCGTGTAGATATGTCATGACGTGTTTTTCGACGAAGTCGATGAGCAGCTCCTTTGTGTCCGGGTCGATGTTGGCGAAGTGCTGCGACGTGTCCATGTGCCGGATGAACCGCTGCCATCAAATATCAAAATTATTAATAAAAAAACTACTCGTTTAATATTCGCACTGTTAGCACTCTGTACTGGGAATACAGGATGTTTTATTTTATTAACCTGGTAAGCTTTTTAAACCGATTATAAGTAGGTATCGTGGATAAGAGAAATGGCTACTGGTACTTACTTGATACTGTCTCTGGACTCTTTCAGATAACTCATCCACTGTCATCACATTGGAGCACTTTATCACGTCCATTATGAAGGAGTGCGAAAACACCCGCGTGTCCCGATCCACCTGCGGGCCGAGCGTCGGGAAGCGGACCTTGAAGTCCCGCTTCATACCTTCGTTCACCATCGACGGTATCTTGAACTCTTGTGGCCGTCTCTCTGATTGGTCATGGTCATCTATGGATATCGCATACATCATCACAGCTGAATTTAAAACTCGCAGCGCTTTATATGCTGATAACATAGAAAAAGCTCTTCCTATTTACAGAGAAATATTTCCATTTTAGACGCCATTTGGAAAACGCTGAGGATAAATTTGCGGAAGATATGATTTTTATTATTTTATAAGTTTCCTACCTGTGCTGCTTTTTTTAAATACGCTGAACTTGAGAAGGTTGGCTTTCTTCAACGTCTCACTCTGGCGCAGCCGTTTCTCTTCGAACTTGGAGAATGAGGAGTGCGACGATAGTTTCAGACCGCGCTCGGGCTTCTTTTGCTCTTGCCGTGGCAGAGTGGCCGAGGTCGCGGATGCCGCTGAAGCCTTCTCTGTTATTACATAATATAGAGTTAAAGACACATATCCACGTTGTTATCTTTTATAATACAGAGTAGCCCCACGAGCCCAGTATCAAATGAGCTGTAAGGGTCGATATGACTTTCAAGCGCTTAACATCTTCAGAGAGAGTAGCCACGTCCAAAATACTGAAAATAAATGTACTATGCACAAGAATAATAATAAAAATAGTGTCAATTTATATAGAATGGGTAAATAATTAAAAAAAATTCTTCTTCCTCCCCAAACCCAAAATAGGTGCATGGACATGTTCATTAATTATAGTATTTTTTTTATTGTATACTATGTTGCAAATACCATTTAAATGCGTGGCATAAATTAAATTTACCGGAAAACTAATCCTATTTTGTTGTTGGAAGCTGTATCTATAAACCCGCTGCCCGCACGCGATAATACATTGTGGACTAGTGGATGCGGGATGCATAATCGTATAAGAAAATCAGCTGACTGATACAGTGGCCGAGTTGTCGATGGTCAGGTATCCTGTATACCCATAGTGAATGTCTGAGCACTATTAAAATAACTGTATAATTCATCACCAGTTTAGTCAGAAGTTTCCAACAAGGGCTTTCTAGGGCTAACTAGAGAGCGAGAGAATTAATTTTCCGTTTCCGTTCTGGTGGCTGGAATTCGTCCACTCTGCCTTACAAACAATTCGTTATGCATCTTGAAATCAGCTTATATAAGTGGCTCAGGAGTATGATGGGTCGATTGTTCTTCCATTGGGTCCTTTGTATGTATCAAACCTTACTGAAAGATTTGAAGAAGGATCCAATGCGATGGTGTTAGTTTTTGACAAGTGTATGGAAAAAAGAAAATGCAAATGTGTTCTTAACATTCTGTCCTATATACTAAACACAATTATCTAAATAAAAAAAAGATAAACATAACATCACATGATACATAAGTCAATCAATATCAAGGGCTAGATATCTAAATGGATTGTAATATACTTAAGAGACCTACCAGCGAGGGCTCATTAATATATGTATTATCATAAAAGAAAACACCGGAATGAAATCCTATTATCATTGATTGGTGAAGTTCTTTACGGTATCAAACAAGCAAACACAATAATACAAAACTGTTCATCTATTGGTGACCAGAAATCATTTCTTTCTTCTACCCTTATCCCAGCTATGTGCGGTCGCCACAGTATGTACTTCTCTATTTATTTATTTTCTCTATTAGTGATCAGAAATTGAATTCATGTCACCACTGCAATAATTAATAGAATCTGTTTCACAGCACTCGCACCTCTTTTAATTTTTTGATGATTTTAACATAAATGAGACATATTATTGGAATAACAGCACTTTCTTAGTTATGGTAAGTAATCTCCCATGTACCACTGTTTTGTGTGAAAGAGTTATGTTCCAGACAAAGATATTGTTATGGTCTGAACAAGGATATTGAGCAGGGCAACATATGAGTCTAGTTTGTCAGCTACACTTGTAGAAAAATGATATACTATAGTGTTACAACCTCAAAAATGATATATATTTGTTTGGTTAAGGTAGACTGAGGTTGGGCCTCCATCGCCAGAGACCATCAAGGTAAGTACCACCACAGCGCCTATTACAGCTACTAAACAGTACTATGAAAACGTTAATGTATTACTATTTTAAGTGTTTTAGTTAGTGAAATTACTTGGGTAACAGGACTTGACATATTTTGTCTCAAGATGACAAGTATGATGTGATGCAATGAGTGTGTTACTTGCCATCAGGTAAATGACTCCCTTGTAATGTCGCTTCATAAAAAAATAAAAGAAGACTGTAACACCCTACTACTGCTACTGTACAGCAGTATGCCAAGTTCATCGAGTTCTAATTTTAAAATTATCCAGGCCTAATATGGGCTGCAAAAACTTCTAAATATATTAGTATCATAGTTATGAAAAACAAATTAATAAATTACATTTAGCTACAGTAAACAAAAACAAATCATTATCTTAATTATTATATTAAATGTTTAAATCAATTATTATATCTGTATTACTAAAACTAACATTAGATTAGTTTTAATTGGCAGAGCATAATTAAAATAAGCTCTATATGTAAATGAATATAACAAAATCTTTAATGCACCATATTTAATATGGAAATTGATAAAGTTTATTATAAATTTCAAATTCTTTTCGTACATGTCTAGATTGTTCTTGGTATTGAATTATATTCAAACATTTCTGTTTCTTACTTTGTTGTCGCCTTATCACAACAAAAATCAATATGATTTCAATTATTGTTATCAAACGTTGCCTCGAGAAATTAAAGCCACATTCTTTTATGGCACTACATGACATTGCATATAGTGATAGACCATCCATATAACATACTTCAACATAAATTGGTGACCAACTGTGATGATACCGCACATTATTCCAATTTACAAATAGTATAAAAGTCCATATTTAACAAAAAAAAATGTATTTTTTTTTTTATACAATTAATAATTAAACAAATATTTGTATATGGTGGAGCCACACTTATTATTGCGGGAACTGATTGGATGTAAGTAATGCATCACCAATCTATGTGGAGATTTTTGGGGGAGGCCTATGTCCAGCAGTGGACATCTATCAACTAATGGTGATGATGATGATGATGATGATGATACATTGTGGTAGTAAATGGAGAATGAGTAATGGAGACAGATTACTTTTAGGTGATTGTCATGTTATAATGAATTAATAAAAGAAAAAAATCATAATTGTAATCTAAACTATCTGATCAAAAAACGAAGATCAAGAGTGTTTTCAAAAAGTTTTACTGGTGATCTGTCTCTGTTGCTGATGGCTGCCTAGGTAGTGACCACTATGGCATAAATTTATGTGGCTAAGTATAGGTGTAACATTGTTTTAGTTTTGTTGGATTTTTTGCTAATAAAATTTTGGTAATGTCCTTTTGGTCTGTCCTTATCCTAAAGCAACAGACACAGTGCTGTAATGTATGCCATCCTTGCCAGTACCATTTCTTCAGCAGTAAAGTTAATTGATTAGTTAATAATGTAATATAATAACTGGGTATTACTTTGTCCACCTACAATATAGTCATTGAAATAACATTCTACTATCTTAGACAAATTCTAATGACTAAAAAGTCTAATGATATATCATCTAATTCAATTCCAGGTTTGATTCCCAGGCTGCACAGTTGTTTGTACTATCAACAGTACCTTTTAACTGTAGATTGGGTTGCCTTAACATAAAATCACTTACCAGCTCTCCTCTGACGTTGCAGTTGTTCTCTATGGCATTTTGAACAGTAACCTTGCCATTGAGGATTCCCATAGTAATCACAACCATTCTTGCACTTCAGGTCGCTCTGGTCGATTCTCAATGACGGCATCTTAGAAGCAAACACCATGTACTTATATGACCTTTGTAGATTTGGTCCATACCACATGTTAATAGCCAATTATTTAGAATAAATTAAATTTTTTGTATTCTTTTACATTGGTAATAATTAACATAATTTTTGTGTAGACTTAGTACAAGCACTAGTGCTACAGTAAATGAATCTACAAAGATTTACTTATGTAGTCGGTCTGTAAGGACGTAACGCTACTTCCTAATACATTAGTAACGACAGCCGTTCAACGGCGCTATCCGTTATATAGGCTAGTCTTATCACCAATATGTACTCGACTATCTACGATAATGAATCTGAAAGTCGTTCATGCAACGAATTATAATACGTCTAAACGTCCTTACCGTTTAACTAGTTAAAATTTTCTTTCACGCTATCGTAGACATAAAGCGATTTAAATAAACACCAAATGAACAATTTCGTCGATGAATAATATATAATTTATTTAGAACTAATCACGTACTAGAGCAATTGTTTTATTTTGACGTTATATCTGTCAAACGTCAAATGATTTCGAAGTTTGCAGGTTATGGAAAATTATACATTCTGCCGCTGCAGATCGCCTGCACTGATATGAGCATAAAGCTGTTAAAAAATAAAATCTACTTCATATCAATATTGTTTATAATTCATGTTTATACGGTAATAATTACACACAGCAAATATATGGATATAATAAAACTACCAGATACATGGAAATTATTTTAATTAACTTATTTAAAAAATTATAATACCCCACGCATTTTTCTAAAGGTTAGGTTAATTCTTGCACCCAATAGTTTTTTACGCGCAGGCAATCTGTGGTACCAAACTTGGTTCGTAGGTGGATTCATCATGAGAACACTACCATGCTCCAAATTTATTTGAACTGAAATACAGAAATAAAATAAGCTTCTAATAATAAAGAACAACAAGTAATTTACGAAAATTTCAAATAATAGATTAAACGACACGTTAACTTCACTTAGAGAAGAATTGGTTACACAATATCTTAACAAAATTTTCTTATTTTAAATTGTATTAAAAGGTTTTTTACTTCATGTTTTTTTTTTAAGATTTAGTTTTAGTCAAAACAAATGTAATAGGTAAGTTAGTAAATAACAATAAACAGATCAAGCCAATGTCTAAACTTGTTTCTATGGTAACCAAGAAAGCAAACTAAACCAACCGAATGTAATAACGTGAAGAAAAATGGATTACATGCCAATAGCAGACGGACAGTATACGAAAACTATTTATACAATGGTAAGTAATAATTTATGACTAATTAATACAAATTAACATATCAGGACGTGTTAGGGTTTTTTTAAAAAAAAAACTACTGTTCGTGTATCACATCACCATCATCAGCCGACAGATGGGCACTGACAGACCTTCCACAGAGATTATACTTATTGAAAATAAATTTCACCAATAACTTTTATTCTTAATAAGAAAAAGTTATACTGGTTTTACTTTCATACAAAATAAATCGATCTAAAGATAAATCGATCGTAAATACGCAGTAATAACTTAAATATTTAGAACCAGCCTTGAAAATGCATACACCAGGAAATGAAAAGTTTCATAATAAAGCGATAACGACGTTATATAAGGCAACACTATCGTTACACAAACAACGCCGCGCCCATGCGGATATGGTTTGCAACGGTACCGAAGGTTGCATGCGAATATTAATCTTTATATGGAAAAATTTCGTAAATGTCAAATGATTCATGTAAAAAGTCTGCCATGTCATAAACAAATAAAATATTCCTCTAAAATTTCATCATCATTACTGAAAAATCTTTCTCGTATTTGTAGCTAGGCAATTTAAAATTATCACCATAATTTCTATCATCATTCTATTCATCATCAGTCTATTGTCATCCGCTTCTGATACTTCCTAAATATTAATCCCATCCTATGAACAGCGGCGCACGTATAGTTACTTATCGGTAACTGTTCTTTAGTTAGAAAGTAAGTTAGAGGATATACATTTAATAAAATATTAAACCTATTGATGGTAGCTCTGCCGGAGACTCTCGTATATATATTTTTTATTATCTTGGGGGAAATGCCTGCGCATACCCGTCCTCGCCGGGGCAGGGACAGGTTATGTGGGACTTGCACCGACTAAAACCCCCATGATGGTCCACCTCGTCGCCTCATGGCGGAATTACGGGAACGCTTCCGCACCATCCGCGACCCCGCCGGCGCTGGCCGCTTACGCAGCCCTACCTCGGGAGGGAGGGAAAAATCCTTCCTTTACACCTCCGTAGGGGCACGCCGAAACATACAGCGCGCCCCCTCCTTGGCCTCCTGCAGACGCGCGGACGACGGATTCCCCCGAACTCGTCGCCCAGAGGCCATGGGAGCCAAGAGAGAAAACTCTCCTGGCTCCCTGCAGCCGATCCGATGTTGGGACCGCCGCCATGCGTTAACGGCAGCGAAGGATAGGGAGAACGGCGCATCGCAATACCGACACTCCTCTTCCCCCGCGGCCCTACCACCGCCGTATCAGCAGTGCGGCACCGCTTAGTCGCAGAGGGTATTCCCTCCGCGTTGCCACCTCGGCTGCAAGGGGCAGTATGAAACTGCCCTTGAAGCCTGGCTGCAAAAGGCAGCATAAAGCCACCCCTGCAGCCCCCGGCACGCATTCGATGAGTTCTCAATAGGACTCTAACCTGGAGCGGCCGCCTCGAGCCGACCCTACATCATCTCGAGCCGGCCGGGTAGGTTCCTGTTTGCTTAACCGTGTGACCGCGCCACGGCTACTGAGCCCCTCTGTCATGACAAAGCGGGAACCTGTTGGGGGGAGACTGTCTAGGTAAGTATCACCGCACGTGTTTCTGCTGCCAAACAGCAATATACTAACATTACTGTGTTTCAATTTGAAAGGTTTCGATTCATCGCCTGAAACATAAGATGTTGTCTCGTTACCCCGGTAATTACACTAGCTACAGCGCCCTTCAAACCGGAACACAGTAATGTTTGCACACTGCTGTTGGGCGTCAGAAATAAGCGTTGCAGTGGTACCCACTTAGACGGTCTCCGGCTACAGAGACCTACCACCTAAATAATACATATATATATATATATATATTTTGTTTAAATTTTTTTATTTGTTTATGTATTATTTATAATATACTATTATATTTATTAGTCCTGCCTATAAAATTTCAAAATTTCCCAGGGTCGGTAGGCAGAGAATGCCATGAAGGCATCGAGTTCGCCTTCTGTACCATGTACGGCAAGAAATATAAGAAAAAAAAATTATATTAATTATTCTCAAACTTTGTTTAACCTAATGGTCACGTTAACGATTTTCTAATTTCTTTGAAATATTTGTTTACAGTGGAGGATAATGACGATGACGATGATGATGATGATGAGAATTTGTTTGTATACCAGCAGTTACGACTTTTTACCGTTTGACGGCCGATTCAGAGATAAACGGACAAAAGTAGACGCGATACGTTCGATTAGGTATCGCGGAATAATTCGTTAAACGGTGGTGAGATTAGATTAACGACGTAATGCGGCTAAGGGGATATCGTAGAAACGTTATCAAGCGGTGCTACATAAAACCTAAATAAATATCAATACGAACTCTAGACATAAAAACACATACCATACCTAACAAAGCCATGTATTTAATTATGTATACATTTTAACACGCGGATTCACGTTCGGACGTGATACGGGTCCGACCGAGGTCCATGATACCTGCTAAAAAGCTGAAAAAAAAATATTTAAAATCTTTATTGCGGCACCTAAAATTAAGTAACAATAGGCGGACTTAATGCTTGGGGGCGTTCTCAACTAGTGTACCCAGAAAGTAGGGAGATGCTGTGGTAGGTGAGCAGAAACAATTCATAAAAATAAAAGCTAGACATACATACATACTATGTATTATTAAACAAATAAAAATCATGAATGATATAGCATTTAATAAAAAATAAATTATAAGCTTATATTGATAGTTATTATTGCAAAAGAAACGAAATAAACTATTACAATGGATTATTACAAACTCTCGTAGAGATAAAAGTTATGCTATTAGCTGGTAAACTCATCACTAGAGGTCTGAACTGGCTTCACCGGTTTTTTTTATCATTTATCATAGTTTAAAATAAGTTATACCTGTAAGAAATTTTTAAGTAGATAATAATATAATGGATATCAATTTGATAGTAATTTTCAGTACTTTATTGGTTATGGGGCGGGCGTAGCCACAAAAGTCATAGAGCCCCTAAAAGAAAAATAAAAAAATCGACGAAAAGTTCTTTTTCTGTAATAATTTTTGTCCAATCTAATCGTAGTTTTGCAGGACAGTAATAATTTTTGTTTGCTTAGTAATATTTAACTCTATGTAATAATATATTCTTGATCATTACACAACTGACATTGAAAGGGTACATGGAGCCAGTTATCGCGTAGTGATGGATGAGGACACTCGCCCGCTACTTGCGCCATGTCCTTTCATGTACCACTTTATTATAATTATCTTATAGATATTGGCGCAATATGTGATACTTAAATAATTAATTAAAATCCAAATGTTATTAAGGCCATTCGTGCATTTGATAATTTATCAATTCTCTTCATTTAACAAGTTAAGAAATGATTAAAGTGCAAGACTTATTTCTAATTTCTTTATATTATTTTAACGATGCTTAATATATTATGCGTCAAAATGTCGAGCACAATGTTGTGCAGCATCACTGTTACTAAACGGTATTTCGGATCCGGCTCAAATGAAAAACTGAATTTTCATTTGATCTTGTATACTTACAGTCACAGGACTTCATTACTTGCTATTTTAAATTTTATTAAAACATACAATGTGTTTCAGATTAAAGAAGCGAGATACACTGACGCAATAAAAACCCTGAACGACGCCATTAATTACAATCCCAATCGGGCAGGATTGTCGCTACTCGGTTACTGCTATTTCCGTATACAATCCTTCGTTGAAGCAGCGAACTGTTATGAGCAACTCTCGGCCATGCATCCAGATATGCCCGAATACAAATTTTATTTTGCGCAAGCTTTATACGAAGCGTCCATGTACGACGAGGCGTATAAAGTCACCATGCAAATAACAGCACCAGAACTCGAGAGGAACGTAACGAAATTGCAATCTGCCATCAAATACGGCGAAGAAGATGCAATAGCAGCGAGAAGCCTAGTGGAGTCCTATACTCAAGATGATCCTGACAAAGACATTAACCTTGGTTGCCTACTTTATAAAGAGAACCAGTACGAAGAAGCGTTGCGCAAGTTTACAAGAAGTCTTAACATATTAGGTTTCAACGCCCATCTACATTACAACGTAGCACTTTGTTACTATAAACTGAAGGAATATCCGCAGGCGTTAAAACATATTACTACGGTAATAGAAAGAGGCATAAGAGATCATCCTGAACTTGCTGTAGGCATGCAAACAGAAACGTCTGAAGTGAAATCCGTGGGCAACACACTAACACTCCACGAAACAGCACTCACCGAGGTGTTCAATCTAAAAGCTGCTATAGAATACCAGTTGAAAAATATTGAGGCAGCGAGGGAAGCCCTTTCTGATATGCCGCCGCGGCACGAGCATGAATTAGATGCAGTGACGTTGCACAATTTAGCCTTGACGTCAATCGATATAAAACCTACCGACGGATTTGAAAAACTCCATTTTCTACTACAACAAGACTCTTTCCCGGCCGAAACATTTGCAAATTTATTGCTCCTATATTGTAAATTCGAATACTACGATTTGGCGGCTGATGTTTTGGCTGAGAACGCACAGTTCACTTATAAATATTTAACGCCCTACTTGTACGATTTCTTAGATGCGATCATAACTAGTCAGACTTCACCGGAAGAGGCATTCCAGAAGTATGAAGATATCGCTTCGAAACACGCGGAGCAATTGAGGAAACTTACTAAAGTAGTACAAGAAAGCCGATCCCAAGGTGACAACGACCAAGTTAAGAAAGCAGTAGTGGAATATGAGGAAGCGTTAGAAAGATATATACCCGTAGTGATGGCCCAAGCTAAAATATATTGGGACATGGAAAACTACGGACAGGTCGAGAAAATATTTCGTAAATCTGTGGAATTTTGCAACGAATCGGACGTCTGGCGCCTGAACGTTGCACATGTGCTTTTCATGCAAGAGAACAAATACAAGGAAGCAGCCAGTTTTTACGAACCGATTGTTAAAAAGCAATACGACAATATATTAAACGTGAGCGCAGTTGTATTGGCTAACCTGTGCGTGTCGTACATAATGACCTCGCAAAATGAGGAGGCCGAAGATATCATGCGAAAAATAGAGAAGGAAGAGGAACAACAGATATTCGAGGATCCGCAAAAGAAATTTTATCACTTGTGCATCGTAAACTTAGTTATAGGTACACTGTATTGCGCTAAGGGTAATTATGAGTTTGGTATTTCGAGAGTGATAAAGTCACTCGAACCGTTCAATAAACGTCTCGGAACCGACACTTGGTTCTACACCAAGCGTTGCTTTTTATCGTTTCTGGAGAACTTGTCGAAGCATTTGATAGTTGTTAAAGATAATACGATTAGAGATTGCATGCAGTTTTTAGAGGGCTGCGAAACTTACGGCCGCCGTATCAGTACGGTGATAGAGAGCCCGTTTCAAGAAGAGGATGCTCACATCAAAGCCAAACAGACGGTAACCTACGAAGTTCGACAGCTGCGCTACATGTTTTATAAGCTTAGAAACATCGACGATTCAGTTACTATCAATAAATACGAAGATCTTAAATAAATTTCACTGACCTGGTGGGATTTGTATTTTATTTTGACCTGATTTTCTAGAGTCTTTGTGCTTCATTATAAATGGTCTCATTTGACCTAGTGACACTGATGCTATCGGGTAGTTAGGGTCTAATTCGGGTTCATTGTCCCTGTGCTCGCCCATATGGTCGTTACCATTTCTATATCTGTGAAGAAACAATCATTGTGATATTGTATATTATCGTTCATAAAGAAATATAGAAGATAAGATGTTATAATAAAGATTATAATCTTACTTATTTATTAAAACGAAATCATAGAGTATGCCTGTAAGTCGGAAAATCAAGTCTCTTATCGCCAATACAGGTGTAGGCCAAGGCAAGGCTGGTACGGTAATTCCAGAGTAGGTATAGGTTATGCCTGGATTGCCAAACGCTACTTGCTGTCTAGGTAAAGGGTAAAGTTTACCAAATACCCTAGAACATCAGAAAGAGTTCATAGATTTATGAAAATTTTCAAAACCACATTTAATTTCATAATCTCCAAAAATTTTGCGCATGCTGCTGTACGTTAATGCATAGTAAATAGTTAACGCAGTCTGTGTTAAATGATAAATGGCTGCTTGATCATCTCATAGAAAACCAACAATCATATTTATAATCTCTCGCTTTGGAAGCCTTTTTTGAAATTTTTGATTTGATTTTTCTATGGATTATAACAAATCACTTGTGTGTAATATTAATAAATTATTTTTTTTAGTTTTGACAACATTATAGTTTCTCCGCTGTTACCTACATTATTTCGCTATATATTTTTAATCCTCTCTTGTGAAAAATTTGTTCGAACATGCCCACCGTCACACTTTCCTCAGCACATCATAAAAGGCAACTACGCAGGTAACATTATATTTCCAAGGAAAGAGGGCAGCAGCTTTTCTTATGACCCTTACTAGAGCACTGCGCGAATCAAAATGCATAGAATAGCGAATACTTTAAACATTATCTTTTAGGTAAGTCTTTGTTCAGCAGTACTCGTCTATAGGCTGAAATGATCTAAGATAAATAAACTTTGTTACCGACGTGAGCGCGCGATTAAAAAAATAATGTTGGTTCTATTATAACAAAATAATTTAATAAGAGTAATCGATAATGATATCTTCCTCTAGATCAGACCATATTGATGTACCATTCAAGAATGTTATACGCAAAAAATTACTTTCTCATTCTTATTTTGGATCTTCCATAAAATGGAAGCAAATACTTGTAAACGACATTAACAGAAATACCAATTGCATTTTAAATAAAAATGTATCTAATTAAAAACTCTGTATGAGTTTAGGCAATATCCGTGACAATTTTATTTTGCTACTTACTTTATTTTTGATAAATCTCCGGTAAAATATTGTAGAGTACTGTCAAGTTCACTAAATAAGGCATTCGCTATTGATGTTGGAATAACTACGGCGTAATTAAGATCTAAGCCATCGTTTTTTATGGATTTCCATATAACTTTATTTGTATCAATTTCTTTCAGCTCCTGAGACATTTAGCCTAATAAACATATAAAAAATAAGAATATAAATTTATTTTAAATGGTAACACAATGGAAAAATTTTGACGTTCTAAAAATGACAATTATTTTTGCTATTTTATTCAAATAATTTCAGCTTCTTGTATACTAATGAAAGGAATACGCCAAATTACGTTTAATTATGTTAAATTAATTATTAAAAAAAAAGCTAGAATACAAAAACAATATCAGGGGAAACTGTTAAGTCAGAAATAATTCGCTTACCAATTAAAATTACAGAAACACAAAGAAAGCAGAATTCTTCACATCGTACACCCAGATAAACTACAAATTATTGTAAAAATTTGGAATATTCAAATAAATATAGACTTCATTAAAATACCGGGATATATACTTGCCAATTAGAGTTGCCAGAAACGAAAACTAAATCTCTAAATTGCTTTACCAACATTTTCGGGTTTTTTATTTATTTACTTTTCTTTATTTTACTTTAAAATATATCGAATAAAACAAAATAATATGAAATCATTGTAATGTTTAAATAATTGGTAAAGAAAACTATAAAAAATCATCCATAAAATATCGGAGGCCTAGATGATGCCGTAACAGGAATAATAAGGTTTTGTGTATTTTGTAAAAATAACTGAAATGCTTCTGATCCTGTTAGGAACCGCTGGTTGTGTATCCTTCTGCAGCTTCGCAATGCTTTTGAATTGGTTGCGGGCATTCTTGCTTCGTGACTATCATCATTGATCACAGTCCGCGAACTAAAAATGGAAAATTTTGTGGTAAATAAATCATAGATATTTCAAAAATAAAATCTTCAAACTAATTTACCTTATGTTTTCCAAGAAACAGTCTTTGTCGTGATATACGGAATATTCCCTGATCCTCCTTATTGTGTCACCTTTATCTAAATCAGTGGTAAAGTCATATTCGTATAGTTTTTCGATTAAACCGTCCTTATCTTTAACGGTCCAAATGTGTTCGCCTGGTAGACCTACCAATTTAGGAGCCTTAGATAATGCCGGCGAATTTTCAATTACTTCTAAGGCTTTTGATTTCTTTTTTTCATCTGTATTTGTGCCCACATCGGGTCTTTGGGATAATTTCAAACGCGCAGTGTTAGCAGAAGTTGACAAAAATTTTTGTATTTCCGAGCGCATATCTGAGTTCAGCAATTTGTCTTTACTCTGAACTACAAATCGGCTGCAGTAAGCCATGAGCTTTTCATTTTTCGATAGGCAAATCTCGTGCACTAAACTTATCAGATTTCTCTCCGCGTCCTCTTTTAATTTAGTTAATCGTTTAATTCGCGCATGTAAATATAAATTTTCCTGGTGCGTTATTAAATACAAATGCTGAAAGTTTACATATTGTGACTGGCACTCTTTCCTCTTCTTGTCATTATCCTCCATATAAACGGCAAGTCTCCTTTTCGCTATAGATTCCAATTGATAGTTGAATTTAATATTTCTATTTTCGCTATTTGCTGCTGCTAGGAGTAAAGACAAATTTTTCTTCTCTTCGCTAAGATCTTTTAATTTTTTCAGTAAAATCTTGTTAATAACATCATGATTTTGAATTGGCATTGAGTGGCAATTTTTAAAAATGTTTAAACTTTCAATAACTCCTTGTAAATCTTTCCACATTTTAAATAAATATTTTGATATGGTATCAGATACGGTAATGGCGGCTTTTTTTAAATTAGCTAAAGTTATAATATAATCTGCGTTTCTTATTAATGCAAATGAAAGTTTCTTTCTCTTGTTGAATACGGAAAGAATAAATCCAGCGCAACAGAATACAGCATAATAAAGGAACTGGAACGAAGAATTTGTTGATATCTTGTACGCATTCATTTTCAATTCCTTTTTTGTTACTGTATTAGAGGGCATGCTTACGTTTTTGTATTTTAATCCGACATCTTCAACTTTCAAACCTTTTAATTATTTGTAGATTAATAAACCAGTAAAAGAATGATTTCAATGATCGGAAAGTTAAAACTACAGTAAGTTTGATACAGACCTGTTTTAGGGGTTTTCTTTACTGAAACAAAGAATACGTCAACGCTGCACATTAAAAGCCACATGAATAAAGTCAGCCCGAAGAGCCATTTAAACGCAATGTACATTATATTTTAACTTTACTTAAATGAAATATTTTCCTATTCTGCGAATCTGTTTATTTTTTGGGGACCATAAATTTGTATTCAAATTCATATTTTATTTGTACAATAGCATCATGACATGTAGATTTTCTTTTACATTTTTGAAGACAAACTGCCAGTAATGTTGTCAACTGATTATATGGCTTGACAAATAATATACTATCACTTTTTTATCTACATTGGGCTAACTAATTGGCCTTCATTTCAGTGTTAAGTGACAATAAAACTGTAGATAGTAAATACTAAAAACACTTTGGCTCTATATCTGGCAGGTTTATATTATAAGGAACCACCTACTAAACCCACACATGGCAGCAGATTCAAAGGCCTAAATTTTACAAGAACCACACTTAGCCAATTCGCCATCGAGTCAAATAAAAACTTAATTTTTTATTTAACGAAGCGACGAGACGAGCGGCACGTTCAACTCATGATAACAACGTGGCGCTCAGTACATAGTGTTTATAGTACCACCTCACACTCGTCACTCCAGACGAGGTATTAAGTCTCGTTTCTCCAGTAATTTCACTAACTACAGCATCCTACAAATTGGAACACAGTAATGTTTGCACACTACTATTTATCGATTGCCATAGATGCTCCAGTGGTAGCCACCAGTTCGATCACCGAAGGTCTCTGGCAACTAAGACCTACCACCAGTAAATGGAACACATGTTTAAAAAGACCTATAATTTCTTTTGTAAGATTTTTTAATAGGTAAAAATCCAAAGTAACTCTTAGCACTATCACATTTATATTAAAGACCAAGAACTTTAAAATTTGTATAAGTTTTAATAATAATCTACTATACTTTTCCCCAAACTCATTACCCCAACATCATTTAAAAGATGGCACTCAATGACAATCATCATCGTCAGCTGATAGTCGTCCACTACTGGACAGGCCTCTCAAAGATCCCTACAACAAGGAGGGATTCATATGGTGGGATTTGGGCTATTTCCCACAATGGTAGCCTAATGAGGGTAGGTGAGAATCAGAGCTTCATTTGTTGATTAATAGGATGCATCACAAGCAGGTGAGGTTGGCTCAGATACCGTGAGTTGTTGTGCAGGAACACTTGCACCCCTCAATGCCAATTTGTGAAATTTTTGATGTTTCTGTTGAATTTTGCATTAGATCGTTAAAATAGTTCTGGGAAAATATTACTGAAAATTATAAAAATACAACTTTTAAATAATAAATACTGATGTTATTTCTAATCTTTTAATTGGAACATTCTTCTAAGTTTAACTTGTACAGCTAATAGTAATAATGTGATGTTTTTCTTGTACCATTCTATATTGTATGTCATATGCAATTTCCAGTTTTTGTCTAGAAAAGCCTTGTAGAATACACTCATCTCATCAGCCGAGAGGTTCTGTTTGCCTTCTGGCAAATTCTTCTTTAAATATTCTTCTCGTTCCTGGAAGTCATTATTACTATTTTAAACTACATCAAAGATTTAGATAATATAAGTATACATGTAAGAACTTCATAATTTTGTGATAATAACTAAAACGTTACAGCTTACAAAAGTAAATAATATCTTTTTTTCTACAGATATGATTTATACATTGTTTATTAATATATAAGTTCTAACAGAAAAATTTAAGACCTTTTCTTGAAATTTAATGACTAATGTCATTTAAGATTTCAGGTATAAACCATTGAAGTTTTATGTGCTAATACTTAAATAAAATATAATGTTCAGCACTATTAACTATTCCCCCTCATCATTAATATCATTATCATCAGCCAATAGATGTCCATTGCTGGACATATGCTTTACCCAACGATCTCCATATCGATCGGTCTCCTGTTACCCTTTTAGTCTCCAGCAATGAATGTGTTAAGCGAGACGAACGTATTGAGGTATGACATAATTAGTTTTATTGATTATATAAAACACCTTAAAAAATCTAGAATTGTGTTGTGTCCAGAATTTTTGATTCCATTCTTGTACTTCCATGCGTAGTACTCTGTATTTCTTTTCTAAATCCGATTCATTCTGCGGTTGTTTAAAAATTATCCTCCTCAGGTTAGACACGGGATCCGGGGGTCCGACCATGTCACTCGTTATATTCTTTGCATTTGGTGGCGGTACTGCTTTAGCATTTGGTATTGTGCCATTACATCTAGATATCTTTGCCACATAGTGGCTCTTTGATATCATTTGCCGCAAAGATTTCATGTAGAAAAGAAACTAGATAATGTTTACATTTCTATCACGATAAGAAATGTCACTGTCAATTATATCATAACAGCGCGTGAAACGGGAACGTCAACAATGTCTCGGGTTTAAAGAAAACATCTAAATATAAAAATATTACACTTTCTATATGAATAGTATTGTAGTATTGAGATTGTTTACAAAAACAAGAATTAAAATTATTATCTTCATCATCAGCTGATAGATTATTACTACTACACTATTGGATATAGACCACTGCTCTAGGTCAATGAACCAATAGATCTATCACAGTCCGCATCCAACGGCTTCACTCTAGCCTGTTATCGGATCATCTTGTGGAGGGCCATGCAGTAGTACATCAATTGGTACCCGGTAACTACTCGAAGACCTTATTACCCCACCTGCCAATCATTCTACGTTGCATATGCCCTGTCACTAATGAAATAGTTATAAGTAATAACAAAAATACCTGATTTAAAGTTCTGTTAAAATCTTCCCATTGGCATTTTATTACAGTTTAAATCAAATATAATGTGTGCAGTGGAAATAATATGTAATTCTCGACTTGTACGAAAGAATATGAACATGGCAACATTGAATGGTGTAAACGTCAAATTTCACCGCAAGTGGCATGCGAAATGTCATTTGAAATTTTTCAATCAAGAATTATGTAAAGCGACTGTGCCTAGCATTTAAAAATTGTGTTCATTTTACTAATAACTGTGCAATCCTTTCGTTACAATTTACTCTTATTAATTAACGAAAATGGGAAAAAAGTTAAACGAAGCTGAAGATGATTATTCCACAAAACTAGACCTCTGCCTAACAGACGGAATCATCAAAACTGGTATTTATTAAGGATTGAATTTAATCTACCTTTCTTTGCTATATTACCTAGAGTTTGTATTTATTCCAATAACAGTTTCTAACATGTCAGTGTTTAAACCTATGATATTGGACATTTTTCATTGTGTAGAGTGGTATTGATTAAACTTCCTAACTAGTCATTGTTATGAGTTGAACTACTTGTGGTGGTGGTACATATTATTTTTATTAATATTGCAGAGGTAACACTTTGGTAAATCAGTTTCCTTCTAACATCATGCTTCTTGAATCCTGCTGTATTATATTGTAAATCTGCCACCATAACACCATAGTTGTTAAAAAAAGATTCTTAGCACTTTAAATAAGCATGCTTCTCTTTCTTCTGTTTTATTGTCATTTAACACAATATAAAGTTGAGATTGAGAGCAAAAAATAACTTTGCTATGTTAATTTTCAGGTAGTGGTATAGCACTTGGTGCAATTGCATCTGCGTTATTCTTGGGACGAAGGAGGTGGCCAGTTATAGCCGGCATGGGTATGGGATTAGGGCTGGCATATTCCAACTGTGAGAATGAACTAAATCCCAAAAAGAAAAGTCAAGCGTAGGAGTTGGTAATAAACTTATTATATTTATGTAACTATTAAATAATATGACTCTTTATGAGATCTTTGTTTCAAAGACATGGCCAAGCAACAATAATGCATTAATTGTTGATAAGTAATATGAGTAGAGGTAATTATGACTTTAGCAAACTAGTCACTAGTCCACCCAAAGGTGTTAATGCTATTAAGATTAACAGCATAAAATGTTTATAAAATTGAGTCTTTGAGAGAGATTGACTCTTTAAAAAAAATTATGCAATATCCACTCTTCTGTTTTTTTTTCAGATTAGAGCTTCAAGTAATAAGAATCATGTGAAACCGAATGCAGCACATTAAGAACATCTGTAGATTACTTGTTTAGTAAAATACTGTTATTTTGTGTAATTGTACAAATGATTATTTAATTATTATGATTTCATCTTTCATTGTGTTGCATTTTATTTACAACAAATATATCAATTCAACAGTAAATAATAAATAAAACACAACAATCAAAGAACAATATTTAATTGTACAAATCAATACTGGAATAAAGGATTTAGATATAGCAATTTACCAAATAGAAATAGACATAGAAATGATTAAAGTACATTAAATAGTTTTTTTTTTTAATAAAATTATACTGAGATTATAAACAACCCATATACAGACACCGAGTGTGGTGATAATTCAACAACGAATACACAACCTAGCAACACAGGACCATAGTAAAAACACATCTACAACAGATTATAAATAAAACATGTTTTACCCATGACAAAATAGAAACTGCAATAATGTCCTCAACATTCTTAAATAATATTCATAGCTTTCCAAAATATATTAAAAAGAATGTAAAATGCATTAATATGAATATAACATACAAAAAAAGTTTAGAGAGCAGACATCAACTTTTGTCTATCACCATTAATTCAGTGTGCAGTGAACAGAAACAAATTGGATTTGCACCAATATTGTTCAGTATGCAGTTTATGTTTGATTTAAAGAGGCTGATATTTCTACAAGACCATGCATTATAAATACTGGCAACTTTTATAAATTTTCAAATCGATGGCCCTTCGACTTGTGTAAAGCCTCACTATTTTAACAATTAAAAACATTTTCAAACTCCTTTTTTCAATATCAAATCATTTCAATGATTTAATTCAACACAGAGGAAATAATGAAGTTTAACAATTTTTTAGTGATTTATTTTATGTTTGACTATTCAACAATAGCAGCAACCCTCGGAAGAAGTTAGTACTTGTCTTTGTATGTTTGTAATTTTATGGTCTTTCGAGAGTGACTAATAATAAGTTAAAAATAATTAGCCAATAACCAATGCATTAATTTTAGATAAATGTATTCCCACCTAAAACTTTATTTTCATAAATAGTTTGCAAGCGAATAAACAAATTGCATGACCAGTATGGAAACTTGTAAAGATAAATATATTGTGAAGATAACAGGCTTACGGGGTTCCGCACATCATCTGCTCGTGGTGTATCCTACTAATCAACAAACGAGACTCTGACTCCCACCAACCCGCATTGGACCAGCATGGTGGGGAATGGCCTAAGTCTCCCCATATGAATCCCTTCAAACGACGCAGCGCAGGATCGATTTATATGGGGATCTTTAGGGGAGACCTATGACCAGCAGTAGATGTCTATCAGCTAATGATGATGGAGGACAGGTTTGTCAGTTGGTAAATAAATATTAGTAAACTATATCGATTCCTTGGTTTAGGTGTACGTTAATTATATAAAGTTTGCATTAACACTACAATAATTATAAATTATTAACACTAAAATACATTTCGTAAAAAATTTGACTAGCAACACCGTGTAACAACTTAGTAACATTATCCATGAGAGTGCTGAACACTTACGCAACTGCGCCAGTAATGATACTTTGTACTCAAGTATAGAACATAAACGACATCTTAATCAGCTGTCCATTTTGCAGACCGTACCCAAAAGCTATAATATTATTTGTAATACTGTAATAAACAAAGAAATTAAAGATTTATTCTTGCAATCTTGCATTACTATCTCATTGAAAAAAAAAATTTATACCATCAACTCTTTTAAAGTAACGTGCATTTATTTTATTCATAGAGTATGCTCCAGCGCCTCAAACACAAGCCTTATGTTATATTTTATATGTTTAGACTGCTGAGTAAAAATAAAGCTTATGTCAACAACAGAGACGATTAAATTATTAACATCATATTTAATTAATATATTTAAAATAATTATTTAATTGTGACATCGTTATTAGGTTACCGTTGGGTGCGCACGCGCTGTTTCTTCCCCCGCACCGCCAAACCTCCAAGAGAGGGAGGCGGTTCGTACGCACTTATTGACTACCCGTCACCGCAATTACCTGCATCGTAGTTAATTCCTACATAATAATACTTTTGCATTTATAAGGTAAACTTTAAAACAAAAAATCTATACACGTTTGATTAATGAATAACGAAATCAACAAATTTAACGACTTACAAATAGTTTTGTAATAGCTGAAATATTTCTAACATAGATAATATAAAACGTCAAGTAGGTGTTGCCTGTAACAATGGTGCAGATAAATAAACAATAAACTTACAATATACAATAAGTGAAATATTACAGCAATTATTATCATTATTGTGCAAATATCGGAATTGTTACTAAATATATTAAATTTCTCAGAGAAGTATAAAAAAAAACTACAACCTCCCTAGGTTATTTGGTGAAATGTTACCATAGAGAAACTGTAAGAGATTTTTTATTCAACATTATATAATACAATTTATTATCTGTAATCTTAATACATGTAATGGCTACATTAGAGAAAAATCGGTATTAGTAGAAAATTCTTAGTCTATTGCTATATAATTCAGAATAAAGTTTTATTAGAATTTAAAAGTGTCTGTGAGAGGATGGCAATAAACCCTAATCGAAATGGACTTCCGGAATTCAACCCCTCTCAACGCCATCTACTTATATTAACAATAAGGTATTAATAAATATTTATACATACATACAGTACATATTTGAAACACCATTTCTGATTTTAGGCTCCAATATATAATGTATAAAAAAATTTATCGCAATCGAATGTAGCACTAGAACAGTAATGCCCAAAATTGCCACCGACCTCTGGTGAGTGGTGCAGCGGTTCAGGACGCAGTCATATTATTGAAGAATGAAGGGAAAATTAAAAAACTCGATTTATATATTCCACTCTCTTATCGCTTAATTTGTCTTTGAACAACGTATAGGATATTTCTGATTGGCACTTCTCTTTACTATATTATTAGAAAAAGGTGGAAACACAATCATATATAATATATATATATATATATATACATGTTGTTTGCTATGAAATAAAAAAATAATTTTCATAGAGCGCCAAGTAGCATTTTTTTTGGAGTGGGCAGGACAAGAGTTTGGGAACCACTGTACTAGAACTATTCAAGAAATATTACGAGAAGCCATAATCAGCGAGAAACAATAAATTATATTTTTATTTTCCAAGATGAGAATAAAAAATTATAATTTAAAAACAAACATTATATATACGGCAATAACATAAATCCCGCGCATAGATATAATCTACGTCTGCCATTTATCGAATTAAAGAAATCCATTTGTTTGAACTTTATAGGTCTTGTACAGAGTACTGTTTTTTTTAGAAGAGAATAAAAATTAGTAGATAATAAAAATAAATCATGGTAAATCAGAATTTTACTGAATTTGGACATATTTAAATTTGATAAAAAAAACCTTACTTATTTAAAAACAGTATTATCGCGGTCGTAAATAAAATAATACCCACTTTGTTTGAAGGTCTTACTGCTAGTGTAACTACTACGGCAAGATTTAACATATGTCATAAGATGACGAGAATAAATGTGATGCAGTGTATACCATTCTAACAAGAGCCACGTTATGGGCGAACGATATTAATTATCAGACGACGATCCGCTTTGTCTCGTTAGTGAGATTCCTATAAATAAAATATTTTCATATCACTTCTAAAAGTGAACAGTTATAATTACTTCACATACAGTTAACGACTAGGCAGTTATGTTTTGTTACTATACAATAATTTATCGTCTAATTATTGTGTGTGGTTTAGATGAACCATCGTAACGCATAATCTTGGTCCATGGACCTGATTAAAATCCAAGAATTATTGTAAACGATATCTACTATATATTTATATGTATTCATCATCATCATCATCAGCCGATACACGTCCATTGCTAGAGATAGGCCTATGTATTACATATATATATATTATAATAATATTTCGTCAATGGTCACCTAAGGCAGTTGAGTGACGTTACGTTGGATGTGGCCTATCTGCAGCTGTGAACATCAACTAGCTGATGACGATGATGGAATAAATTCAAGATATATGGTTACTCCCTAACCTCATAATAATGTAACCACGATGAACAATTCTCAGTAATAATTCTTGTTCTAAATTAAGAAATTTGGTCAAAAAAGAAAAAACATTAAAAAGGTTACCTCATTCCAAAATCCAAAATTTTAAAAACAAATATGTCACAATGGATGCCGTGTAATAACCCATGTTCTAATATAAAAAAAATAATAATAAAAACGCAGGATAGATAACACAATAATAATTCTTGTTCCAAATTCAACAATTTTTTTTTGAAAAATTGCTTAACGTGACGTCATTCGAAAATCGAATTATTACCACTAAAATAAAATATACACCTATATATAAGTCAAATGAATATGTGTACTAATAAGCATCTAAAAATGACACTTGGACCACATGTTTCATGTAAATTAGACTCTAATAAACAAAATAAAAAAAAACGTAAGAGATTTTATATTTGTGTAGTTTTTATAAACGGTACAATTAATTTATCGTTTGAACACGCAATTTACATATAAATAATAAATAGTTTCCGTATGTCGTTCTGTCAACACCTAAACATAAATAAATCGCAGCTATCATAGTGATATACACTTAACACCATTCCACAACCCATCCCTCACCACTAATACACACAAATTGGGCAGTAAACATCGATAAAAGAGGAGGAGGTTGGTGTGAACCAACAAAAATATTAGTCGGACAGATTAAATATGTCAACTGTCAACGTCAAAATTAAAAAGTAAAATTGTCATGTACGGCCGTCATAGACAATGTCGCAGGTACCAACAGGGGCGAAGGAATATCACCGTGTTGCGGCGCAGGCTCACTTGGAGGTCATGTCGGGCCAGTAGTTGATGTAATACCGGTGGGTGCTGCCTTCGAACAGGCGGTCCAGCCAATTAGGAAGACCGTCCAGTAAGTTTTCTGGAAAGATTTATCTTCGTTTTAATCACTATTACTTAGGAAGTATTCAGTGTACATAATTTGAAATAAATTTATTTTTAAAGTTGATTCTCAATATAATAGGTCCCATAATGGCAAGACCTTATATATACGTATATAAATTTATAACTTGGAGGGATGAGAATGGTATATAAATATTATTACCCGGCAATGGATGTCCCACTTTTTAAATAAAGAAAAAGAATGTTAGTCTTACCAACATTACTAATATTATCAATTATTTCCTACATTGCTTCTATTTTATATACAAGTATGAATTGTACCCTATGAGGAAGGCATTTCTTCCAGTTGAACTGCAAACCATTCACGCTTCTTATCCTTAATTTTTTTATTCGACGAAACGATGTCTCAAGCGAGATGTTCATCTGATACTAAATTATACGCCTGCAACGTGGCAGTAGTTAGTGATATAGCTAACAACAGAGCCTTTCAATCAGGAACATAATGTTTGCACACTAGTGTTTTTCAGCTGCAATGAGAGCTGTGGTGGTACATACCTTAACGGTCTCGGTTAACAGAGACCTACCTAGTTAAAGATTTATTTCAGCCTTCAAGTGTTAAATAAGTAGACTAGTGTTCATATCAAGAAGTACAAGTTGCACTATTACATTAACTAAGCAAATTATAATAAACTATCCATTGATACTGCTCTCTAGTAACAGCGTGTTGTGAAAGTACCTTGGAGGAGTACGGGAGGATCAGGCGCTTCGTCAGAGGAGGAGTCCGGCTCCGTGTGGAAGCCTATGAACGCGCCCGCCTCCGGATCGCCTGCCCAGCCGCCAAGCGAACGCGTCATGCGGCTCATGCGCTGTAATCAACGCATTAACTCAACTCATTTTCGTAAGTCTCTACACGATACATCCGACCGATAATCACATTAGAAATTACAGTAAAAAAATCTGTTTGATATATTAATATAAAGATTAAATTATTTATTACGGCAAATTGATGTCCAGTGTTAAAAATATGCTTATCCAAAAGAAACACCTTTCCCATCCAGGCCATGCCTGTCGTGAGCTAGGGAGCATGGTGTTGGCGGTTACATGTCATTACCTCCATACAAATTGATTGAAGACGAGGTAACAATGTTATCTTGTAACTTTTCTATATTGTAACAATTTTTTAGGTGATGTGAAAAATATTTTCGGAGACAAACTTTCTATTGTAATGTATGAAAATAAAATCAAACCAAAAGTCAATCAAGTCACTTCTTTTCTTCCAAAATCAGAATAATTTAATAGATGTCAGTGGAGTCAATAATCCTAAGGAGATTGAGGTTGAAGAAGACAAAAACTTCGTTTGTTGGTGGTGAGTAAATTGGGATGCCAAATAACACAATTATTTGGAGAACAGTGGTTGGCATTAGAATGTAGTGGAAATAGTCGTTTTCTCGAACCATAGACCACAAAGAGTTGTAAAGCTAAAAGAACAGTACAAGTAGAAGTAAAATTAAAAAATGTTGAAAGAGTTATGTACCTAGAAAGTGCTATCATCATCATCATCATCAGCCGATAGATGTCCACTGCTGGACATAGGCCTTCTCCAAAGATCTCCATGTACAGTGAGCATGGTCTCCGGTACCGCTCGGCATTAACTCGTATATATGGGTTCATCTGAGGAGACTGGGGCCATTTCTCACCACGTTGGCCCAATGCGGGTTGGCGGGAGCCAGGGCCTCGATTTTTTGGTTAGCAAGGTACACCACGAGCAAGTGAGATTAACTTGGGTACCGTGGGTTGTGCGAGACCCCTTACACCCCAAGTGGTATAGTTTTTTAAATTAATGAATTACCGAGTTTTGCGCATGCTCACCTTGTGCGGCTTAGTGCACTCCGGGTGCTTCGCGTGGTAGATGCAGAAGTACTTCCGGTGCGGGTTGAGTGCGAGCACAGTGCCGACGCAGTTGCGCGCGTTCACGCGCAGCTCGCCGCCGCCGAGCGACAGCTGCAGCACGCGCCTGAACCACTCCACGTTGCGCTCCACGCAGAGGTACGCGAACACGAGCGTCTTGTTCCTGCGAAAAGTTGCGCGTCCGAACATCACACGTTTATAAAGACATAGTTAAACATGACCACGAGTTCGCATGGTATTAAATGACAGTGAGGATGTGCACGGTGAGTCGTGCTCGCTTATAATACTCTGTACTCTCATATGTTTACAGCAGGAACACAACAATACTGTTGTGCTGGCAGAATTACAGCATGAAAGTGCTAGCTAGACAAACGAGCCTAAAACAATCTTACCAACAAACCAACATGACTTCTGAATCGAACCAGGGGTGACAGTATTCAAAGTATTTAGTAAGCAAGCATTTAGTCAATGCATTGTATTGATTAATCGATTATATTTTTTTAATATAAATTTATTTGAAACAATACAATGAACGTCTATCGGCTGATGATGATGACAATGGAAACTAGAATCATAAGCAAATCCTTACGATTGGAATCACTAGTGAACCAGTGAAAGAACTTACTTGCGATAAGGCCACACGATCTTATGGAACTTCGACAGCAGCTGTACCCTACTCTGCAGGTCTACCAGCACTACGATGGTGCGGCAACCGGGCTTCATTAGTCTGCAACCAAAGAAACTTAATACGAAGCACAAACGGCCAAGTGCGAGTTGACGGACATGACACATCTTTAATATCGAAAGCTGTAGAAATTTAGAACAACTGAACTATGTCACGTTTCTTTACCGGAAACTGTGGGAGTTGAACTTCCAGCTTAACGGAGGTAACAGCGCATTCTACTAATATTACTAAATATACTAGATTAGAAATAACATATGTTCAATTTTTTCATTTTATACTATGAGGCTTATTCTCATTATCTCAAAATTTGTATAGGCCTTTAAATTTCATTCAAACAAGGAATATCACGGAGAGGAGACAGCTAAGGTATCCTTTATGATACCATACCTGACCAATCCGTTGTACTTCTCTGCGCGCAACTCATGGAGACGGAGCTCCGGTTGTGGCTCGGCGTTTTTCTTGCTGCCACCGTTTTGCCGGCGACGCTCTTCTTTCTTCCTCTGCACAGACTCCTCCTCTATACGTCTAAAACGAAACATTTCCATTGTATTGTTTAGTATATTTTAGGTACCCAGCGAGCAGTGATTGCGATGTGCATGTCTCATGTGCGATTGTAAACCGATATACTCACATAAGGTAAGCCATTAGGTATCCCGCAGCGAGCACCAGCGCGACGGTAGCGAGAACCGACAATGCGGATATGGCGTGCTGCGTGCGTAACGCGTGCGCCGCACGCTCCGCCCACTCGCACAGCCTGACCACGGCGCGCCATGCTGCGCCGCGCGCCGCCTCGTCCAACAGCTCCTACACACCGATCAAAGACCAACGCATCGTATTTTTGTGTCCAGATTTTTTTTATTAAATTAAACGACAAGACAAGCGGCACGTTTTCCTGATAGTAAGTGATACGCCCGCTCGTAACAATGTGATGCTAATTCGGAAGATATACACCGCATCGCATTGCGCTCGTCGCCTTGAAACATAGATGATGAGTCTCCTTACCCCAGTAATTTCACTAAAATCTTTGAAAATCACTATCAAATCATTGATTTATTGCTAACTCAAATTTCATGTAATACAAAGTGGTGGTGTGGTCTGTGATGGTAGATGGTGGAGCAATCTATGATAACTATATTACAGTATGAACGACGTTAATATTAGCCCTGCGAGCTCTCCGTGGGAGGTGTATATTGGAAACTTGTAATAATACCTGCACATGGGTCTCATACGCCATTACTTCAGTCGGCTTAAGCAGACGCTTTATCAGCTGCTCGAGCGCCTTCTTCGTCTCGTTGAGCCGACGATGGTATTGGACGGTTTCCTCGGTGTACTCCAAGTCGCATTTGGCGCACGTAGGCCACGTTTCGTTCAGCCACTCGTACTGGATGCGGGTAGTCTCCCGCCGCCAGATGACAACGATTCGATGATCCATCTTGGATAAGTCGGTGCCTAAGGGAGGTGAAATTAATGTACTGACTGAACGTACTTATGGTTAAGCGAAACAATGGAGGAAATGAAGGAAGGGTAGGCAAACAAGCGGAAAGTTCACCTGGTGGAAAATCACTGACGCCCATGGACAGTCGCAACACTAGAGGGGTCGCAGTGGCGTTGCTGATCGTTAAGGGGATAATGGGCTCTTTTCTTGATGGCCCCCATGTCGTACTGGTTCAATCACTCTCGTCACATTGTACTGCTTCAAGTCTAGAGTGAAGTAAGTTGAAGAGTTGGAGAAGCGTTCACATTGAACTCACCGGAACCGTTCGCGAGTGCGCGCACAAAGTCCGGCTGCGCGTGAGTGTACACGTACGCGTAACGTAAGCGATCAGGCGCGTTGCGTGCCAGCTCGCGGAGCTCCCGCAGCGTGGATCCTCGAGCGCCCAGCGCCACGCAACACAGCCGCCGTCGCGCAGCCCGCCACTCCACTGGACAGGCAGCCTCCAACACGCTCTGTATAGTATAATGATATTTTACATGGCCTTCATTATCTAGCTGATCACATCATGATCATAATCAGTCTAAAACATAATCGTCAATTGAAATATCGTTAACCAAGAGGAATCTACAAAAGTCGTATTAATCAGCTGACAGGTGCGATGTTGAAGTCACAAATGTAACTCGCGTGAGGTAACTAACCAACCGGTAGGCTGGGCGGTGATGCCGTCAAAGATGTCGATCGCGTGAGCTGCCTAACCAGCCAGCAAACTGGATGGTGTTGATGTCACAGTTATCGCCCGCGTGGGCTCTGCCTAGCCAGCCAGCAGGGTGGGCGGTGATGATGTCTTAGGTCTGGCCCCGTGGGCTGTCAAGCTATCCACTAAGCTGGGTGGTGATGACGTCATAGATCTCACCCGCGTGGGCTGCCTAACCAACCAGTAGGCTGGGTGGTGATGACGTCATAGATCTCACCCGCATGGGCTGCCTAGCCAACCAGTAAGCTGGGTGGTGATGATGTCATAGATCTCGCCCGCGAGGGCTACCAAGCTATCCACTTAGCTGGGTGGTGATGACGTCATAGATCTCGCCCGCGTGGGCTGTCAAGCTATCCAGTAAGCTGGGTGGTGATGACGTCATAGATCTCACCCGCGTGGGCTGCCTATCCAACCAGTAAGCTGGATGGTGATGACGTCATAGATCTCGCCCGCGAGGGCTACCAAGCTATCCACTTAGCTGGGTGGTGATGACGTCATAGATCTCACCCGCGTGGGCTGCCTAGCCAACCAGTAGGCTGGGTGGTGATGACGTCACAGCATTGCACGCGTAGGCTGCCTAGCCAACCATTAGGCTGGGTGGTGATGACGTCATAGATCACGCCCGCGAGGGCTACCAAGCTATCCACTTAGCTGGGTGGTGATGACGTCATAGATCTCGCCCGCATGGGCTGTCAAGCTATCCACTAAGCTGGGTGATGATGACATCATAGATCTCACCCGCGTGGGCTGCCTATCCAACCAGTAAGCTGGGTGGTGATGACGTCATAGATCTCGCCCGCGGGGGCTACCAAGCTATCCACTTAGCTGGGTGGTGATGACGTCATAGATCTCACCCGCGTGGGCTGCCTAGCCAACCAGTAGGCTGGGTGGTGATGACGTAATAGATCTATCTCGCCCGCGAGGGCTACCAAGCTATCCACTTTGCTGGGTGGTGATGACGTCATAGATCTCGCCCGCGTGGGCTGTCAAGCTATCCACTAAGCTGGGTGATGATGACGTCATAGATCTCACCCGCGTGGGCTGCCTATCCAACCAGTAAGCTGGGTGGTGATGACGTCATAGATCTCGCCCGCGAGGGCTACCAAGCTATCCACTTAGCTGGGTGGTGATGACGTCATAGATCTCACCCGCGTGGGCTGCCTAGCCAACCAGTAGGCTGGGTGGTGATGACGTCACAGCATTGCACGCGTAGGCTGCCTAGCCAACCAGTAGGCTGGGTGGTGATGACGTCACAGCATCGCACGCGTAGGCTGCCTAGCCAACCAGTAGGCTGGGCGGTGATGACGTCATAGATCTCGCCCGCGTGGGCTACCAAGCTATCCAATAGGCTGGGTGGAGATTGTTGTTATGGTTTCCATAAGAAGGTTTGCCATAAGAGTCCGTTGTGTTGAGGAAAAGTGCCCGCCAAACATCAGGAGAATGATAGATACTTACCTGCAAGATCGAAAGGTAACGGTGAGATACAGCGGTAAAACTTTCACCAAATCGACAACAAAAGGCTGTGTACAAGGTTATATTTGAGGCCCCATACTGTGGAACGCCCTTCTAGACTCTCCTAAGAGGACTAGAACGAAATGGAACCTACTGCCAGGCCTATGCTGACGATGTTATTTTGCCGTTTAATAGAAACACAGCACGGGATGTAGAAGTACAGACCAATTCTGCTCTCGCCTATGTTCAGAGCTGGGGTGACAAAAATAAACTAAAGTTCGCACCATCTAAAACAAAGGGATACTTTTCACTATAAATACGACACCCTAATTCTGAAAATGGGAGGGACAGAAATCGGTCTGTCCGAGAACATCAAAGTCCTTGGATTACATATAGACAGCAAGCTAACATTCAATCAACATGTGGCAGAGACTTGCCAAAAAGCAGCAAATATTACAGTACAACTGAGCAGAGCAGCAAAAGTCAGTCGGGGCCTACACCCGGAGATCATAACGACCATCTACACAGACACAGTGGAACCCATTACGTACGCATCCAGCGCATGGGCTCCAGCCACCACCAAGATAGGAGTGCAAAAACATCTGCACAACATACAAAGAGGTTTCGCACAAAAAATTGTTAATGCATACAAAACGGTATCTTTTAACACGGCTTTAATACTCTCTGGGTTAATACCAATCGACCTCAGAGTCAGAGAGGCAGCTGCACTCTATAAAGCCAAAACGGGTGTATCCCGGGCAGATCTCTTAGGTAGAGAAGTAGAGCGCGTCGCTGAATATTGCAGGGCTCCCCACCCGGCAGAGCAGATGAGCCTAGAGTTCAAATGCCTGGACGACCAAATTGAACGAGACAACAGTAAAATGCACAACATCTGCATATACACAGACGGGAGTATGATCGATAGCAAAGTAGGGGCAACACTTTCCGTATGGCAAGACGATGCGGAAATTGCTGCCACCAAACTGAAACTATCGCCTTACTGCACCGTCTACCAGGCAGAACTCTTGGCTCTGTGCGAGGCCACAAGAGTGGTATTGGTACGCCAAGAACGGAGCTTTAGAATATACAGCGACTCAAGATCTGCGCTCGAAGCAGTTACCAAGAACTCGACTGTGCACCGCCTCGCAGTACAAATAAGAGAAAACATCAAAACTAGCAAATTCTAGAACAAAGAAATATCGTTGTTTTGGATAAAAGCACATGGTGGGCTAGAAGGCAATGAGAGAGCCGACCATCTGGCGAAAGAGGCTGCAATGAAAAGTAAAACAAAGCCGAAGTACGACCTATGCCCTGTTTCATTTGTCAAGCGACAGATCCGAATGGATTCGCTTGAGGAATGGAACAGACGCTTACAAAGAGAGCGAAACCTTCAAAATAACCAAGACTTTCTTTCCCGATGCCATTAAGGCATATCCCACCATCGGGAAAATAACTATCAATAAAATTAGCACTCAGATCTTCACAGGACATGGCGGGTTCTCCGAATACCTGCATCGCTTCAAATGCAAAGAGAACACGGCATGTGAATGTGAACCAACAAATACCGAAAACATTGTGCACCTGATAACCGAAAGCCCAGTATACGGGAAAGAAAGACTGGATCTGGAAATACAAAAGAAAATAGAGAACATTCCTGATATATTGAAAGAACGAAAGAAATCAGAGAAATTCCTTGATTTTTGCAAATTAGTAGCCAATAAGGTAATATATAAAAATAGAACTAAGTTAGATGAACATATTTTACATATTATATAAATATGAAAAGAAAATATGTTATACTTACTTAATTCTAGCGTTAGTTATATTTTTACAAATCTATATTTCCAATGTTACTATTCCTTTTTGCACTTCTTAATTTTACTTTACACTTCTATATACATGTCTAAGAGCATGGTGATAAATCATAATACCTAAATAAATTATTTGATTTGATTATTTTGATTAGTACCGGTGATCATTATAAATTGAACTAACATATGTCGCAAAAATTTTAAGCAATAAATAAAACTTGCTAATTAGTACAGATTATAAATCAAACGAATGGATAAAACTTTTAAATGTAAATAAAATCTCTGATTATGTCAGAGGATGAAGAAACAGTGTATCTATACACTGCAGTCAGAACAGGCGCCTGATGGAAATAAAAAAAATAAAAGTAGACTGGGTGGTGATGACGTCTTAGATCAGGCCCGCATGGGCTGCCCACTAGCCAGCAGGCTCGGTGGTTATGACGTCACAGTTATCGCCCGCGGGGGCTGCGAAACTAACCACTCACTAGGCTGGGTGGTGAAGACGTCATAGATCTCGCTCGCATGGGCAGCCTATTTAGCCAGGTGGGTGGTTATGACGTCACAGTTATCGCCCGCGTGGGCTGCCTAGCCAACGAGCTCACATAGTTCTCTCCCGATTGGTGAGCCTAGCTTACCGACGACCACGACTAGCCAATCGACAGGAGAGTTGATGTCATACTCACTTAAGGAAGATGTTTGGGGATCGGCGATGAAGTCTATTTACTGATTGAAGTACTGAACCGCATTGAACATCCTCAGATCCCATGATAACAGCCCAACAGTCACCTGCGACGAAAGCCGGGGTAGCGTCAGCAGCCGGTTCGCATCGATAAGCTGGCGCAGTGTCTGTGTCGGTATTTCCGAGGTGCTGACGGTCGCCGCGGGCCGCTCACTGTCCTCCTTCAGCAGCACCATACTGTCGGCGTTCCGCTGCGCCTTGAAATGCGATGTCACGTTTTGCGAGTCGCGTGACGTCATGTCCACAAACCTGTACAACGTTTTGATAAAATATCTATTGTCAATATCGCCAAGTAACGGTGGTGGGTAGGGCATTGGTACTCGATCCAAGTTTGATGTGGAAACTTGGCTATCAACTAAGACAAGATGTAGTTAACATTAAAATTTTAAACAATTTCATTATACTTAAATACCTATATGACGACTTTATTATTTTCATGTCCTAGTCGTCATGAAGACCCCTGGATCTGTGTAGTGGATATCATCAACAAGGGTGTAAGGGGTCCAGCATAACAACTCACGGGATCCAAGCCAACCTCACCTGCTCGTGGTGCATCCTTCTAATCAACAAACGAGACTATGGCTCTCGCCAACCCGCATTGGGCCAGCATGGTGAGAAATGGCCAGGATCTCTCCATATAAACCCTTACCAAGGCGGTGTTTGGTGCGGTTGAGGGAAGGCGCTGTATGCGGGCAGCGCGGGACAGATCGATGTGGGGATCTTTGGTAGAGGTCTATGTCCAGAAGTGGACGTCGATCGGCTGATGATGACGATTAGAATTGTATACACGGGAACACGTGCTTGTCCTTTGAGACTACAAGATGTTCGGCATCAATACAACATCCTTCAAAGCTATTGTACTTGATGGCAGAAGAGCTGCTGACCTGAATGTTCTCTATTAACAGACCCATTAACCAAGTAAATTATGATGCTTTAATAAACGATACCATCTGATAAAACTTACGCGAAAGAAACCCGTTCGCGGTAATGAAATGCGGTGACCAGATACCGCAGCCGGATGCTAGGGCGCTCCTCGAAGATTATTGCTTTTACTCTGTTATCCTCGAAATCGCTAACGAAAGAGTCAACGTTATTGTCGTTCAGGTTTGCAACCAGTTTGTAGGGGAATTTCCATCGGATAAATTCTGTGGAACCGTTACACTTGTTAAATATACTATTTGGAAGTCAACAGTGTTATTTAATTTGAAATGGATACATAACCTGGCTGTCATCATCGTGATCATCAACATTAGCCAATAGATGTCCACAGCTGGACATAGCCCTCTCTAAAAGACTCCCACATCAATAGGGTAGGGATTCACATGGGGGGATTGACGCCTATGGCGAAGTGTGCAGCAGAATACTTTTGTTCTCATATAATCTCACAGGACATGGTAATACTGTTCAGGTAACAGATTTATATTATGAAGATGGTAGCTAGCCAGGTATATTCGAAAAAAACCTTTCCAACAACCAAACCCACAAAATGTGACAGAATATAATTTAAATTAAGAAAATAACTCACCTAAAATCTTGGGCATCGATGCTAAGGCATCTTTATAAATGTAGACCTGCTTATCAAGTACAAGAGTGAGACATGGTACGCCATGGACACCTACACGTCTAGCCAGGCTTGCTTCATGGCCAGCGTGAACAGTGGCAAGGGTTATGCCCAATGGTTGCAGAGCTTCCACCAGCCTCCTCCACGCAGCTGCCGATCTAACACAGTCGAAGCACCAGTCTGTATAGAACAACACTAGAGCCGGGGTGTGGACGCTCTTCTCCATAATATGGTTCTCAAAATGCCTGAAAAATATACTTTTGTTATTTTTAGATAAATAAATATGTTGTACTGTACATCAGTAGTACAAAACAAAAATTTTCACATAATGACTTCTATCCTAGTTTTTTTATCAATTGTGATCATCATCATCATCTTCAGCCGATAGACTTCCACTGTTGGACATAGGCCTCCTCCAAAGAATTCCACATGATAGAGCAGGGATTCAAATGAGGGATTTGAGTCATTTCCCACCACGCTAGCCCAATGCAGGTTGGGGTGGGAGAGAGAGCAAGTGGTCATACACCCATTATTTTTTTTACATGAATAATTAAATGATGATGAGAGTAGAAATAGTAAAGGATTCAGGATCTCTCTTATGACACTCAGATTAAAAGAAATGATAACAAGTTGCACTGCAGGAATCCAGAAATAGGTGATATATTCATATAAGAGGGTTGACTCTCAGGGTTGATCGTTCCTATACAGGAGTTATCCAATGGGGCTCAATGAGACCCTAAAAGAGGTATCCAACTACAATTCAAAAGGTTAGTCCCCAAACTATGGAGACAATTAATAATTAATCGTCTTTTACAATAATTTTTGTGAATCAAAACATACATCAAGGACTATTAGATTTTTAGTATTGGACAAATAAAAAAAAGCTAAAACGACGGAGTGAAAGCCATTTAATAATAATAATGGCAAAGTACTGGTAGGTGGATGTAACATATTCACAAGTTTTGCGCCGTACCTTAGTAAGGCGAACGTACGCATCGTATATATTGAACTATAAGCTCCAAGACAAAGAGGGCTTTTTATTTATTTATATTTAGAAATAATGATTCAAATGATATTTATAATTATTTATATATATATATGTACGTATCTATTTACGAATATACTCACCGCGCAGTGACGGACAATTTGTGGAACAGCGTAATATCTTGGTCTTGCGTTCGGAAGTGTGCGCCAAAGAATTCCTCGAATGGGTCATTGCTAGAACATACGGTAGAATGTGAAGTGACTCCCGGTATGGGAATGTGTGATTCATTGTAAATTGAACATTGATAATCATACATTGAATATTTTGCCTTTTTTTATCTTCAAAGCATCTTATGGTATAAATTACTACTGGCTATAATAAAAGGGCACTCTGAGAAACAAAATGTCAGGTCTAGTCACCCCAGTAACTTTACCAGTTACAACACCCATACAACTTATGATACGATAATTGTTTGTAGTAGAAACGGGAACTGCAGTTGTAACAATCCAGATGTATTTTGACAATAAAAATTATCTCCAGTGAAAGTCTTAAGATAAGTGTGGTAGTACTACACTACATACTAGCTAGAGGGGTCGAAAGTTTGTTACCCAGACAAACTTGTCTGATTAACAGTTTATAGTGCCTATAAACATGTAATTTAAAATGATTGTAAGAGCTACAATGGTCTCATTGCTTTCAGAAATTTTTGAAGGCAATGAGATCACTGTGGCTATACATAAATGAATAGCTAGAGTTTTAAAATCGAGTTACATATGTATCAAGTATACATTGTTTTATCTTTTCTTGCATCTACCTACAAGATCTCTTGCTTTCCCAGATTGACTGACAGAGAATGCTAGTACAAAATTAAGTCCGCCCTATGTGGAGGAAGCGAAAGAGATGTGCGAGGATCGTAGCAAGTGGGGAGAGGTGGTCTCTGCCTACCCTACTGAGAACTAAGCATGATGTATGTATGTACTCTAATCATAAACAAGACAAATATATAAATAATTACCTAAACCTTGCATATTGACTGTAATCGTGTCTTGGTTTGTACATGTGTTCATCTTCATTGGTGATGCCATAAAGGTCATAAGCTTGCCTTCTCTCTGCATCGAAGAGTAGCTCATACGCCTGTTTTATTTCCACAAAACGTGACTCAGCATTGGGATCTTCACTTTTGTCTGGATGCCTTGAAGTAATAGAATTTTTTTACAGTGTAAATATGCTAACTTGTTAGTAATATGAGCTCTATAATCTTTAGTTGTATTAGTGACTGATAACAACTATAAGCATATAGATAATATAGGTCAAGGCAAGTAACATTCCTTTATATTAACATCTAGCCTATATTCAGAGGTAGGCCACCACAGGCCACATCAGGTACCACAGGCTGATGATGATCATATATATACATATTTAGTTAGTTTAAAAACATTATCTTTAAGCTTGGACATACTATGCAAATTAACAAACAAACAACACATTTAGCTTATCACTGTGATATTTTATGTTCCACTTATTAGTCATTTATCTCTGTAAACAAGGAATGAAGCATATCAACTAATTAAAAATCTTTGGTTTTGGTGGTTTGTTATGAGCTAAAGTTATTTCAAGATTACTATCTTGTTAGACCTTTAGAAGAAATAATGAGAAGTTTAGATATTTAAATTAAACATAAGTGGTGTGTGTATAATGTGGTGTATTTTCAAAAATAACACTAATTTAATAAAATAATGTAATCTTCCATGCTATTAAAGTAACATATTTATTATTTCTATTAGCACTTTAACTTGGATGTCAAGTAATAATGTTATTGACATTATATATAGTAACCAACGAAATAAACCTACATATCACAGCTAAGTTTCGATAGGAAGTTTAATTAAATTTAAAATAGAGATCTTTCACATTTATAATAACAACTTTATGTTGTCTATCTTTTCCTAAACAGTGCAATTATGGAAATACAAAAGAATAAAAACTTACCACTCTTTGGCCAATTGCCTGTAAGCTTTGCGAATTTCTGGAAGAGTAGCTCTCTTGTGCACACCCAGAATCTTATATGGGTTACCGATGTTTTGCGCGACTGATAATGCAAAAAGTGATGTCAACAGCACCCCACACAACCATCGTCCGCTGCAACCCTTGCTTATCCATTGCATATTATTTTATTGTTCTTAATTACCCACCACTATAGCTTATGCAGTTTTCATATAATAAATATTACAGTTCTATGTTACGCTCATAAAAATTCATAACGTTCCCAATAGTCACTAACGAGAAATTCAGGGAAACTCTTATCAGTCATTCGTCTTAAAATAGAATGAGATGCCTGAAAATGTGTAAAATCGTGAGAAATTGAGAAAAACTGAAAAAATCACTGAATGTCAACCACAGATTTGTAAACGAGATCAATCTTTACTTTGTGGCTCGATAAAATTTTATATCCTAGATTATTTGTTATCTCATTATTACATTATATTTCCTGATTAATGCATTTTGATCAAATATATAGTTTAATTTGCTCGGCGAAGGCAAACTGAAATAATAAATAAGGAATTCTTTTCTAATCACTCGGAATGTAAACGTCATGTATGTTGATTTGATCTAAAATGCTTTAACAGATACCACAAACAAATTTAAATTTTTATGATCATAATACGTAATTTATACGTTTTTTCTAATATAATTTATTGTTAGTCTAAGTATTTAAAAGATGTGATGGCATTGATAATCCTCTTATAGGCAAAAATCACGATATACAATGAATGTTCAGTTTATTTCATTAAAAAATTATTAACAATAATAAAAATTGTAACGGTTTTGTAGAAAAAATATTTAACATAATAATTCTTTAATATTCAATATTTATTCCATTAATGTTTATACGCTATGGTCAACCTCAAGAATCGTGTCATTTAGTAATATGTGTCAGTTAATGTCAGTATTTAAGTGAACTTTGTCAGTGTAGTTTGATTATCATAAAGTGACATAAAAGTTTAATGCCGATTTTTATTTAATTTTCTAAAATTATATAGATCTACTGAATCAATAGAATATGTAAGTATAAGTTTTTCCGTTTCTATGATATTAAACTATAGTAAAAACTTTACAGGTTTTTTCTGTTTTCATAATTGGTCCAAAACCAAAAGTTAATTTTATTTTTTTACATTTATATTAAACACTAAGAACTTCACCTGTCTTAGAATTTTTACGACATTTATTATATATACAGATTTACGAACTTAATAGGTATTCAACCCAAATTTGCTAACTAATCAAAATTAAGCACATTACATTACTCCTCTGTTTACAAAAGTCACGATCATTTAAATGTATGATAATGTTACGTAACAAAGTCTTACAATTTTTATCTAATAAAAGTGAAATTAAAACGACAAGTTTTTGCACGACTAGTTTCATAATACCTTTTTCTAATCATTATACCGTAATAGTTTTTTTTATATGTAACAATGTCATGCTAGCGACTGAGATATTGGAGTAAATTTCAAACAAATTAAAATTCATCGAAGCGCTTCTTTTTCTAATTTTATCATAATTGAATTGTTCATTACAATGTCAGTATCACAATAAAATATCTATACATTGTTTAAATTTAACCTTGAAGTACAATAAGTTGTAAGTGTAAGTAAATGTTGTATGACTTTCTGTGTGCATACATAGCTGAATTAAACGATTATTTCTGAATATTTTTAAACAATTATTATTTCATAACTTGCAATTAATCTTCACAGAGAAAATATTTTATTACAAGTTTTGGAATTCTTTTTATTTCTTGGATAATAAGAAAATAAGAAAGGCAAATGTTCCCTGATGATATAATGGTCATAACAGTGAGGTTACTAGTCTATTAATATACCAAACCCTCACATTGAGCATGTCACATCAAGTTATAAGGTATATACAGATGTTTTTGCATTTTTTCAACTTAGTGACAAAAAGAAGAATGTTCACCTAGTAGACTGTCTTCATCTAGGGAGACTAATCACCAGTGTTTATGTATACTCTTCACATAAAGACAGTTTTAAAATCAAATTATAAATTGGATTTATGGGTACTTTTTATATATGAGTTATGTCTTGTCATGTATCTCTTTGTAGCTAATGTACACATATTGTATTACTACATCAAAGTAAACTTTAGAGGTTGCCCATAAATTTTAATGTCACATCAAAGATATTACTGTGACTATTAGTATTTTTGCATGACAAGTGTGCTGTTATATTTACTCTATTATAAGTTTTCATAGATTTTTGTATGATATTGGAATGTTTCATATTTTGACATTAAAGTATCTTTGCAACACAGTGTCTGAAAATTATTAATAAAAATATCTTTAACTTACTTTATTCATCATCATCATCAGGTGATAGAAATCCACTACTGGACATAGGCCTCACTCAAAGATCTCTCTCTGTCGACAAAATTTATTTTATTATGTAATAATAATTTATTACATTCTCAATGCCAATATTACGCAGTATACTTATTTAAAAAATATATATATTTGATGTAATTTTGTTTTGTTCTCATGTTGTATTTCATGGTATTTTTTTACTACAAAATGATGAGACAAGTGGGATGTTCATCTGATAGTGATGCATAGCACCACATTGCACATTGCTGCCTTGAGATATAAGACGTGGAGTATCTTTACCCCAGTAATTTCATTAGATACAGCACCTTAAAAAAAGGAGCTCAGTTATGTTTGCAAACCACTGTTTGACGGCTCCAATATGCGCTGCAGTGGTACCCACCTAATTGATCTTCAACAACAAAGACCACCAGTAATGTAATGTCTATAAATGAATTTTTTTTTTTTGTATATATTACAACAATAAAGTAAAACTATGCAACAGCATATACAAATAATTGAACGTGTGTGAATATTTGTTTCCTTACACTTGAAAGTCTTTGATTATTTCAGTGGAAATACTTCAAAGATCTTAACAGGTTTTGTGATAAAATTAAATAATGTAATAAAGATTTTTACTATAAACCAATTGACATAAAATAATTATATGAAGTAAAAATATACAGAAACAGCTCTATCTTAATAATAATAATTGAATGAATTCACACAAGTGGCATTTGCAATGCCAGTAAATATTGCATCAGCAAAGTTAATTAAAGTATACGAGGGAATTATTTATTGTATTTATTAATAAAAAATAATAAGTCACAATGATTTAATTTGCTTAAAATCATTTATTTTAAACACTATTTCAAATTCAGTTGTTTACCAAACTTTTATGTATCAGATATTTTTCACATTTTCTTTCCTAATTTAAATTTATGTCTCTGCTTAGCTATCTACTCATGAACTGGTTCAGCTGTTTAAAAGATTAGCTGATAAGAAAAACAAGCAAATTATATCATCATCATCATCATTATCTCAACTGTCAATAGTCCACTTCTGGACATAAGTCTGTTGTAATATTTTTGAAAAAAGTTGTTGTGTTTTGCTCGAGTCCAGTGGCTCCAAGCTATTTGATCTTGAACCTTTTCTTATTGAACTGGCTTTTTGATCCCAATAAAATGTACATAGTTGTACAAGTTATATTAATACTGACAACAATTTTGTATTCCGTAATTTTTTTCAAAAACAAGTTATTTTAATATTATAACTATCTGCTGATGATGATGATGAACTCTTTTTATGTTTGTAAATAATATAGCTGGTGAAATTACTTAATAAGATATAACATCTAAAAGAAATGAGTATGATGCGCTATGTTTATCATCCCAACTATGGAAGACGTATCACTTAAGATCAAATGATCGTTTTGCTCGTCATTTTGCTCCGTGCAATATATATTTTTTTTAATTGAAGGAGAAGCTCATACTGATAGTATGTGCTATGAAAAAAATTCTGATAAGTAGGCAGAAGCTCTGACTCACGAAGATTCAGATATGATTAGACATTTTAGTCTATTAAATTATCGTAATCATTTATCGATGACTAAACTTTATGCTGTATTAATACATTAACGATTAACTATCAGAATAATGACGTCATGAATTTGTGTCGAGTCTCGTTACCCCAGTAATTACACTAGCTACAGAGCTCTTCAAACCGGAACACAATAATGTTTGCCGAGTACTGTTTGTCGGCAGAAATTGGAGCTGTATCCTATCTAGATGGTCTTAAACAACAGAAACCCAGCACCAGTAAAAGTAAAGATAACCTTAATTTTTTTTGTTATCGAAGGGGAAAATCTAAAAAGATACCCTGCTCCTGGGAGGAAGACATGGTTATGTGAGATTTTTACGTTCAGTGCGTTGCCGAGGCCTCCAGGAATCTCCTACGGACCACATCAGTGTCTCCCGGCACTACGCTTAAAGCACATGCCAGAGAGGACTGTAGGCCTCCTCCTTAGATCACTTCGTACTTGTTGTTCATTCCGGGCTCGCTTAGTGGACAATAAGGGCCCCCACCTTCGAAGTCCACGAACTCGATAACTCTTTTAATCTGCTTGTACGACAGGCAGAGCTTACCATAGTTCTTTTCTTACTAGCCCGAGACCAAAGGCGCAAAACGTAAAGATAACCTAAATACATACCTAGATAAATTTGGTACCCATTTGAAATCAATAACACAGTACAATGATGAGGAGTTTGGAGATGAAATGGACGTGTTCATGACGCACACGGACACCAATTTAAATCTATTAATTTCAATTGGAGACGCGGATGCAATTGCTTGGGGACAATCATCTCGCGTCGATCGTTCAGAGATCAGATCGCGTAGTACGCACATCAGAGTAAAAGAAGTTAATTTTAACAACTGATGGGATCCAAGCTAGCCTCGCGTGTCCGTGGTGCACCCTGCTAATCAACAAACGAGGCTCTGTACCCATATGAACCCCATACATACGACAGCCCCTAGTGCCTAGCGGTACCGGAAGCCATGCTGACTGTATGTGGAGATCTTTGGGGGAGATCTATGTCCAGCAGTGAACGTCTATCGACTGATGATGATGTTTAAATTTTAATTGAAGGTCATATAGTTTTGTTGTTTCAACTTAAGTCTTCCGAAGGTCGCGGGACAATAGCGTGAACGGTGGTTGAACCTTACTTGAATACAATATGTGACTTAGCCGCAAGCATATAGTGTTTGTGAGAAAATTGGGAAACATCTCGCTTCTGGGAAGAGTTACGAGTAATTCAGAGGTTATGTGAAAATATGAAGCTCTTGATTAAAGGGCACTGTAGTTAGCTGGGGTAACGAGAATCGACTTCTTATGTCTTAGCGAGCGCCACGTTGTTATGGGCGAGCGTATCACTTACCATCAGGTCAACGTCTCGCTCGTTTCGTCGCTTAATTGAATTAAAAAAAAATCGATTCACTCTATTTTTTTCGTTGCGTTAGAAGCTCCGGGATATATATATATAAAAAAGTAAAAAAAAATTGTTGAACAGTTTTATCAATCTATTTTTATAATTTTTTTTAGTAGTACTTTAATCATTAGCATTAAATAAATGTATTTTCTTTTCTTTATCTTTCATCGAGTACTACGTCGTATTAAAATCGTTGAGAGCAAATAGCTAGAGACTATTTTGTGGAATACATCAAAATACATATATGTCCAACAGTGGTACGTCCATTAGCAGACACGATTATAATGGTGGTGATAACCATTGATAAATTAATTAAAAAAAAAATAATTTAATTTAAATGTGTAGCACTCGGCAATATCAACAATATATTGATAATGAGCAAAGCGATATACAGTACAGAGCAAGTTACCGAAGTACAACAGTATTACGAAGATCTAGAGAGATCCAGTTCATGGATACAGTTGTATACTTCGTGATAGGCTACTGTCTCGATTAGAAGTGAAGCGTATTTATCATAACATATATAAATCACAAGTATTCGAAGATAATAGATAACAGTTGTTATTGCCATGTGATTCTATCTGTTAAAAAATATCACTATCAACAATTCACATTTTTAAGTATTCGGTTACAGCCGGTCACTAACAGTAACAGCTTGAAATAATAGAACAGCCAATAAAACAACTATTGTCGTCTTTGTCTTTTGTATAATATTGTCATAAGCTAAAACGAGACACATATAGTACTTACTATTATATGGTTGATGAAGCTATCTCGCTCACACCCATTTGATAGACCGTTGTTAAAACGAGAAGCACCTAGTATTATAACCCGAAAAATAGAAGATGTAATTTAACAAGAAGATATCATTGTTTAAACGTCACTCCTTAATTAGTTCGTGTTAACTGTTATTTCGTTGATTAATTTATCTCGCTCTCACTCGTTTTATATACTGTTGTTGAAACGGAATGCAACTAGTATTATAACCCTACTAATGGGGCGTGGTTGAAAAAAATATCACTTGTTATTTAATAACAGAAATTGGTGCCTGTTATTATTATGTAACAGTAATAACAGATATTATGTTTATCCTGTTATAAACCACGTCTAGTCTCGATTTTTGGTATTACGAAGATTCAGAGAGATCTAGTTAATGGATACAATTGTATACTCCGTATCAAGTTAATGACCTAAGTCTCGGCATCACTAAGATTCTGAAAGATCCAGGTGATGGTTACAGTTGTGTATACTCTAATGACTCGTTAAGCAAAGGCGATGTACACAAAGAGGTAAGATCCTTATATGGATTTGCGCTAAGATAAAGGATGGCGTGATCTATTGTTCATGATGACGCCATTTGTTGAGTTGCTTGAAAACTGTTATTAATGTTAATAATTAGACAAGACTAAACATGAAAAATATTGTTTTTGTAATTTTTTTTTCACAGAAATTTTATTTTAAATATTAATAATTAATAATTTTTTAAAATAATCTATGTCTATTTCTGGCTTATATGTAAATAATATAAGACAATGATATATATAAAGTTCGAATCAGAAATGTGGAAATCCGCAGAAGAACTAAGGTCACCGTCATACCCCAAAAGATTTCTAGACTTAAGTGGCAGTGGACAGGGCACATTATTCGAAGGACCGACGGCCGACAGGACAGTAAGGTCCTCGAGAGGCACCCGCGTACCGGTAGACGTGGTGTTGGGAGGCCTCCCACAAGGTGGACCGACGATTTGGTGAGTCATGGGAAGCCACTGGATGCGAGCTACACGGGACCTTTCAATGTGGAGATCACTGGGGGAGGCCTGTGTCCAACAGTAGATGTCTATCGCCTGATGATGATGATGATATATAAAAAGTAAAGATCATATGCTATCACCTTTAAGATTAATGTAATTTCAGTAGAATGGATAACGCTATTATTATGATAAGGTACTTACCGCTTATTACTACACAGACCGGGTAGGTACCGACTAAAATTCTCACGATGTTCCTCCTCGTTGCTTTAAGCCGGGGTCATGGGAACGCTTCCGCACACATCCGCGACCCCGCCAGAGCTACCCGCATGACGCAGCCCCACCTCGGAAGGGAGGGAAGAACCCTCCCTTTCCACCTATGTGGGGGCACGCTGGAACACACAGCGCGCCCACTCCTCGGCCTCTAGCAGTCGCGCGAACAACGGATTCCCCCGAACCCGTCACCCAGAGGCAGTGGGAGTCAAGAGAGGAAACTCTCTTGACTCCCTGCGGCGGATCCGATCTTGGGCCAGCCGCCATCCGTTATACGGCGTAGTAGAGAAGAATTACTTACATAACTCGTTATGCATATGAATTCTCGCAGAGGTCATCGAAACCCGTTTTATATGCTATTTGAACTTGAGAGGTTACTATTGACTAGTAACCAGTCCTATTGTCTATTGACTACACGCATGTTATGAAAATATTTTGTGATTGAAGAAATTCCTAACTGCTGGTAGGTCTGCTGTTGCTGGACTGTCTAGGTACCACCGCAGTGCCTATTGCAGCCGACAAACTATTGCTTTTTTGATTTTCGAGTAAGCGACTAGATTAGCGTGATGATCACGTGATAATAAATGTTACGCCCGCCTACAGCAACGTGGCGCTCGTTGGAATGGTCATGCGCTGCACCACATTGCCCTTACCACATAAAACATAAAATGTTGAATCTCGAAACTCCGGCTACAGCACCCTTCAAACCGGAACACAATAACATATGCACAGTACTGTTTGTCAGCTGCAATAGGAGCTGCTGCGATATGCACCTAGACGGTCTCCAGCGACAGACACCTACCACCAACAGAAATCTCTACGGCGATCAGTCCTAAGCCATTTATTGGCTTCCCGCGACCTTGATCAGATCGTCGGGCCATCTAGTGATGGGCTTACCAGCACCGCTGCAATTTTAATGTTTATTGTATATATTGTTGTAGTTTCAAGATGGACGCGATAGCTGATGCTCTCCAGCCGTACAAGGAGCTGGTGGGCTCCGTGGCGGCAATCGTCACCATCGGGCAGATGTTCTCCGGCTCCTTCATATGTTACGACATTTACAATCAGGGCAACACTAGGGGCGTCTCTATAACACCCTTCCTCGGTGGTGTTGTCATGTAAGTCTACCTTACTTCTTCGATAAGATGTTCACCTGGACATGGTACTAGTTATGACAATAGCTCACCGCTGGAAGATCTTTGTTCCAGCAGACATTACTATGTTCCGGTATAAAAGGCGTTGCAACTGGTGAACTTACTGGAGTATGGATTCTTAACATTTTGTCTCAAAGCGACGAGCACAACGTGGTGCGGTATACAGCGTGAAAGGTAACAGGTGTAAAAGATCTGGAGGTGCTAAAGTATAGCTCGTACCCTATCTATCTATGTAAGGAATACCCCATCCAGAAATAATGCTTCTGGAGTTATTCATTTTTTAAATATTTTTCAAAAAATTATCCATTTTCAAAGAAAAAAATTCGCTGATTTTATTTCTTACTTATTTCTACACAAATTTTAATGTTATAATTATTGTTTAACAATCGTTTTATTAAATTAAATTAATATTTATCACTTAGAGTATAAAACTTTTAAATTAGGTTCTTTGAAAGCAGTGACAATAAAAAATATGGCGTCATACTTACATTTTTATGTAATCATAAAATATATTTTTTTTATAAAGAATACGTATAAAGCACATAGATAAGTACCTGGCTTCAATACCTATCCGACAATGTATAAGAAAGTACATACAAGTTTTTAAAATTTAGAAAAAAAAACCACTTGTAATAAAACTAAGTGCCATGATAATATCAAGCTGTAGAGACTCATAAACGTAGACGCTGCGCCGGCCCTTGTCGCTTCGGGGTAAGACAGTGGTTAGACACTAGTTTTCCTCAGCGATGGATTGGCTGAGGCGAACCGACACCGTCGCCCGCAACGTGTCCTGATTTAATAACTAGCGATCATTGCTTATGGGGGTCACATGAAATCTATAGTGTACACAACTCCAATTAACTCGTTAGAAAATTTAAAGTCACACATCATCGTCGCTGCTGACAAAATAAGAATAGAGCTCACGGGGCGAGTCACTCGCACTGACTTAAGGAAAAGGGTTCGTGCTTGTATCAGGAACCGTGGCCGTTAGTTTGATGAAAATTTTAATCAATTGTTACTTTGAACGTTTACTCTGAACTCAATATCTAAAACGACAACAATAAGCTTGCACGTGTTACAACAACAACAAAAGGGCCAAACTCGTCAAGCTTGTGTCGTCGCTTCATTGAATTAAAAATACTACTCTAAAAGTACATTATCATCATCAGTCTATAGAGGTTCACTGATGGACATAAGCCTCTTCCAAAGATCTCCACATCGATCGGTCCCGCGTTGCTCGCAACAAGTGGCTTCCCGCGACTCTCATCAAATCGTCGGTCCACTTTGTAGGAGGCCTCCCAACACTGTGTCTACCACTCGAGGACCTTACTGCCCCATCGGCCTAATAGTACATGGTCTACTGGATATTTCGTTGGTGCTTATAGTGATAAGGTTCTATTTAAAGCCTACGCTAATCACCACTTTGCGCTATCAGCTTAAAGTATAAGATGTACTGCGCAGTAGTTTCACTAACTACAACGTATATGGACGCAGTTCACATGCCAACTAGACCTGCTCGTGGTGCACCCTGCTAATCAACTAACGAGGGTTTGGCTCCCACCAACCCGCATTGGGCCAGCGTGGTGGGAAATGGTCCAAATCCCTCCATATTCAAACCCTGTCCAGATCGATGTGGGAATCTTTGGAGGATGACTACAGCAGTGGACACCTATCGGCTGATGATGATGATGATGAATGACAGAACTGAGTGATAAAACCATCTCAATCAAGGGATGTCGCTGGACATACGTATCTTGTAAAATATTCTTCGTCTTGCGCTTTTTGGGTGCAGTGGCTCCTATCCATTCTTCTATTGTCCTCTGTCCACCTAATGGGAGGTCCGCATACCAGCGTTAAATACCCAACGGCCATAGTTTCTACGAGCTATATGCCCATCGACTCTTCAGCCTCACAACTTGTATTAACACTGAAGTCTTATATCTTCCGCACAGGAGCTTGCTGAACTTGAAATATGGCTATATCTTGCGCGATGACACCATGATACAAGTGAATTTCGCCGGTCTAGCGATTAACGTTTTATACGTGCTCGTGTTCTTCAACTACACGTCGGAGAAGGTGAAGGTTTGGGCGAAGATCGGCCTGTCGGGCGCGTTCACTGCCGCGCTGCTAGGTTACGCGGAGATGGAGGACCCCCAGCTCGTTGTGAATAGATTCGGCATAATCATTACCGCGTTCATGTTCTACCTGATCGCTTCGCCACTCTTCGGATTGGTGAGTACATTCCACATTATTCAATCGACAAGACGAGCGGAACGTTCACCTGATGGTAAGTAATACGCCTGCTCATAACAACGTGGCGCTAGTTAGAATGATGTACTTCCTCGCATGGAAACATAATATATTCAGTCTCATTACTCCAATAATTTCACTAGCAACAGCGCCCTTCACACAGGAATACAGTAATCTTTGTACACTACTATTGGGCGGCGGGAACTAGGTCTCTGCTGCTGGACACCGTCTAGGTAGGTACCACCACAGCGCCTATTGCAGCTGACAAACACTACTGTGTTCCGGTTTGAAAGACTTTATAGCCAGTGTAATTACTGGGGTAACGAGATTAAACATCTTATGTTTCAAAGCGACGGGCTTAATGTTGTGTAGTGTATACTATTTTAACTAGTGACACCTTGTTATGGGCGGGGGTACTACTTACCATCAGGTGAACGTTCCGCGCGTCTCACACTTTACTATCAACTGGTCGATAGCTAGGCTATGCCCAGCTGTGGACATGTTTTTTATCTCACTGATGTTAATGATGAAAACATGTAGTTGTGTGTATAGTTATATTATTATATAATGTCTTTATCTGAACTTAACCACATTTCAGCGGGATATAATCAAGAACAAAAGCACTGAAGGTCTACCTTTCCCCATCATATTTTCTGGTACAATTGTCACGTTGATGTGGCTCCTGTACGGCATCATCTTAAGGAACAAGTTCCTGGTTGTGAGTATTAAATTTTATTACAGTAATTTATACGGGACCGATCGGTGTGGAGATCTTTCGAAGAGGTCTATGTCCAGTAGTGGACGTCTTTCGGATGATGATGATGATGATGTATATACTTTAATAGCCGTAAGATATACAGCTACACTATAAGTCAGTCTTCCTCTTCGAACTTAAATTAATTAGCTTACGCTGGTGGTAGATCTCTGTTGCCGGAGACCGTCTAGGTAGGTACCACCGAAGCTCCTATTTCTGCCGATAAACAGTACTGTGCAAACATCAGTCTCAGTCATTTTGTGAGACCCAAATTTTATTTCAAAAAAATCTAGATTTTATATATAATATTTAAATATTATATTTTTTTATATATTTATTTCTTTATTACTATTATCTATTAATTTATTGTTCCGTCAATTTCTAATTTTATATAAAGTGTCGTTATTAGGAATATGTATATTATATCATATCTTTATCAAGATAGATAAGAAGCAAAGTGTGTATACAGAGATCGTCTAGGTAGGTACCGCCACTGCTCCTATTTCTGCCGACAAACTACTGTGCAAACATTACTGTGATCCGGTTTGAAGGGCGCTATAGCTTGTGTAATTCATGTGGTAACGAGCATCAACATCTCATGTCACACGACGAGCGCAATGTGGTGCAATGTAATATTCTACCTGGCGCCACGTTGTTATGCGCGGGCGTATCACTTACCATCAGGTGAATGTTTCCGCTCGTCTCGTAGATTAATTGTATAAAAATAAAACTCAAACACTACTACATTTATTAATTACCATAGATTTTAACGAACACAGATATTTTTCATATATTTATCTTGTGATGGTGACTAATGGTAGATTTCGGTCTGGTGATTTTTCTGAGTTGTAAAGTCAGTTTAATAACTAAAATCATTTAAGTTATTGAATGTTCTTAGTTATTATAGTTTAAACTAAGAAGAAATCAATTTAATAATTTTGTGGTGAAAATCGCTGGTGGTATAAAGCCTCATACGAATGGCAGGGAAGTGTATCTGGTACTGGTTTACTGGTGGTAAGTCATTGTTGCGAGTGATCGTCTAGGTGGGGTACCACCGCAGCGCCTATTGCAGCAGCTAAACAGCAGTGTGCAAATATTATTGTGTTCAGGTTTGAAGGGTGTTGTAGCTAGTGTAATTGCTGAAGTAACGAGAATCGACATCTTCTGTCACAGGCGACGAGCGTAATATGGTGCATTGTGTATCATCCGAGTAAGCACCACGTTGTTATGTGTAGATGTATCACTTCCAATGAAGTCAACGTTCTGCTCGTCTCGTCGCTTAGTTAAATAAAAAATAAAACCACGACTTTCCACCACAAGCTATATTTTGAACATTTCCCCCTCAAAAGCAGAAAAATTGGTGTTCATCGATCAGCAAGATTTTATCGTTATTTATCCCACTACAGTTACAAAACGTCGTCGCAGTAATACTGTGCAGCATCCAGCTGGCTCTGTTCGTCATATATCCGTCTAAACCTGCCGCCAAAGAGAAGAAAGCGAAGGCGAAGAAGGCTGATTAGATAGGAAATAAAGTAACCGAATAACCTCTTGTTGATACTAATCAAATGCAAATGTACAACACTAGTGATACGCGGTCCGCCATCTGTCAAATATTGGCGGGAAAATTGTAACCTTTTAACCTTATTAAAAATGTGGTAATTTTTTTTTATTGTGTTCCCAATATGGAGTTGAATATGTTTTGTTTTATAATAATAGTGATTTTGTTTAAAAAAAAATATTAAAAAAAGACATTGCACCTCCATGGTTTCTATGTGCGTTTTCGGTAATTTTGTGTGGCTTATTTAATCTGTAAACATTTCACTACAGCCTGTTGACGATTTATTAGAAAATATCCTGACTTTTTTTATGTATATTGTTTTTAATATTACGCATTTAGAATTTCTTTCTAAGGAATACTTCCGAAAGTATAAATAAAAAATTCTCCAATGGAGTTTATTTTTATAATAATTACAGTTCCTTGTAATAAATATAGTTTATATAGCTTCTAAGCGGCTTCTTCTGAATGCAACTTAGTTGCATTATTGTGATCATTTTAAAGAATAATAATTATTATATATTATAGAATATATAGTTATATGTAACTAGCTGATTAGTTACCGTTAGCGCCAACAATATTATTTTTTAAGCGGTTTGAACACGACGATATTTAAGTATAGTATTTTTTAATAATTAATAGAAATATACGGTTTAAGGTGAAATGATTATTTTTAAGCAAAGTTTTATATATAATAAATATGGTCGATATCTTCAGCGTCTATTTGTATTAGATAACAATAAACTTTTTGTCATATTTATTTTTTGGAAACATTTATATATATATAACGTCTTCCTATTTATAAGAAAATAAATATGTTTTTATATCATTGTTTATAAATCCGGTTCGTTCTGATTATATGTACTAAAAGTGGCATTTTCCTTAATTAAACATATATAAGCTCGTCTTATGTTTGTGATATAAAACATATTTGTAACAATAATTCGTTGAGTCAGTTATTTGTTGGCAAATAAACGCACTAATAAATTTTTCATATTTTTTTCTATTTGTTTATATTTTACTTCACCTTTATCCTTTTTTAGGCGCATTTAATAGTAAATGTTCGAATAATCCTGCACTTCTGTTCTACTGGGACTAACGGTTGTACCATCTTATTGTTAAAGGCGATGGACACGCGGAAAACGAAAGGTAGGGAAAAGGCAAAAGCCGTGGTTGAGGAATATCAGGGAATGAACTGGCATATCTGGGGCATCCGAATTGTTCCGCCGAACCAGCGACAGAAAGGGCTCAAACCACGCTGATTGAACTTCACTTATTAGAGAGGCACTTTAAGAAGAAGATGAACACAATATGGTGCTTTATGAAAATATAAATATTGATTATGAATAAACTTAACCTTTTTAAGTCTTTGTTGCCGGGGTAAACAAATGTGCAAACGTTTCTGTGTTACTATTTAAAGGGCGCTTACGTCTCAAGGTGACGAGCGTTAGGTGATGTAGTGTGATTAAAAGAGTGAATACCCTACTTCTAGATTAGTGCGCTTTACTACCAAAGACTACATCGCCGCTTACCATCAGGTCGGATCGTAGTCAAGCGTAAGTTTATACAACAAAAAAAAAATCAGCCTAACTAGCACCACTTTGTGGCCAAATGTACTACAATCATCGAATAAAAAGATCTGATGCATTTCAAAATCAAGTTCAGTGACAGTATATTCAATACAGTTACTAAAGTGATTCTTTTTTTTTAATTTTATTAAACTTACATTAACTGAACTAAATATAAATTAGCTGTCTGTGGCGCAGTGAAAGATGCACGATCCGTAAAGTTGGGCCTATTGTATGAGTAAGAGTAGAACATGAAAAGTACAAAAGACTTGTTAGTTGGGTAAAAAACCCGTTAATTTAAAATTTATTGTAAAGACGAACGTTTACACAATGGACATATAACCAAAAATAAGATCTAGAACCTAATGATGTCCTCTTTCAACGCGTTCAGCTCCTTGTTGTGTATCCACTTGATGCCCGTCGCCGACGCAGAGCTCGACGGCCTCGAGATGCATCTGGTTTCATAATTTAAAATATTAACTCCAAAGAGGACACAATACCGAAACCTGCTGCCATATATTTGATGTTTATATATTAGATAAAATGAATACTAATGCTATAGAACAGAGAACTAATGATCCTGACACGTATCATGAATTGTAAACGAGATAGGCATATCTGTAAGCTAAAAGATGGAAAGTCGGTTACAATGTAAAATAGCTGCAATGGATGCTGCAGCTAAATAAAAATATAATAAACAATGTTAAGATGCACTCAATAATGTGGCATTGATTTCCAGAGAAAGACCACGTTGTTCTAGCCAGGTTCTACCTCCACATCTTACTCTTTTCGCTGATTAACAAATAAAATTTAATTATATTAAACAAAAAGACCTACTCAATCTTCTTTCCAAACAGGTTTTCCATCCTGACTTTGCAGAACAACCAAGGCCCCTGGTTCCTGTGCTCCTCTTGGCAGTACGCAACAATCGCTTTCGAGTACTTGCAAAACTCCTTGAGCACGATATCGTATGGGAAGGGAAAGAGCTGCTCGATGCGGCAAAGAGCGATCTTGTCTTCTAGCTTCTTCTCCTTGCGCAGCTCGTCGATCGTGATGGCCACTTTGCCGGAGCAGAAGATTAGCTTTCTGACACACTCTGGTTTCTGTGAGGCAGGTCCCTCCTCCGGTATTGCCCTGTTTCATCAGTGTAAATCATATATTTATAATTACACTAAAGGCATGATCACAAGAAGATGCACAATCGAATTGCATATAATTTGTGTTACCGGAAAGTGGAATAATTGTACTTAATAAGTATTTCAATCCAATTCCGCGCCAGATTTTGTCTCGTTCGTTTTTATTTATATCATCCGTTGTGGGACCTGGAAATTGACGTTACTGCCAATGTTTTACTATTCGTCATCACGAAACTTGGTTGAATGGTAAAGAAATTAAAATGTTCCACAGCTATATACAGCCAAGTTGTAACAAAGAAGAAAAGCTTCCTATATATCTGTTTCAAATGTTACCAGTTTCACAGAAATTGTCAGAAATGAGCATTTGAAATCTTACCTTTGGAAAAACGTACCGGGCAAGAAGTCTTTGAAAGGCGACCGGTAATACGGGTGTTTGAGGCCGACCTTAGGCGTGAAGAGGATCAGAGGCTTGCGGAAGGGTAGCGCTATCTGTCGCCGCATCAGGTGGAAGTAATTGGCCGGGCTTGTCACGTTGCATACAAACCAGTTGGCGGCCTTCAATTGTTTCACTATAGAAAAACACATCATGCTTGCCTAAGGGGGTTGATATTGTTCTTAGTCAGATACGCAGCTTGATGATCTCCGTGTTGGCAAAGATCACAGGAAAAGTTGTTGCTGTTTTTCTAGTGTTGTTCCTTGTTAGTCGCCTTTTGCAAGATAACAAGAATAGTGTAAGTACTAAGACACGCCCCACTCCAACACAGAAAAGTTTATAACACTTCTAGTTTTTCGTTGAAGATTAAAAGGTTCATTTTAGATCAATCGAAAATTATAAAAACTTGCCGAAAGACGAACCCATTCAAAAGATTGTCGTCAAATTACCTTTAGTCGTGAACCATTAATATATACTCACAGACCATATTATCGTCGTCGAGATCTGGTACATTGTTGTCGTGATCATCGCATTGCGTAAGGTAACGTTCGACCCTCGCGGAAGAATGTTCTGGACCCTGGACAAAAAACAGCACTTCGTATTTTACCTTTACTTGCAGCGTGGTTATATGATCTTGGATTTCTTTGTTCGATCAAATTGATGTCGGGCTGTATCGCTCTATTGCCTTTTCCCCGCTCTGTCTCTGCCACTCACCGCTCCGTCGATGCCATGGGGCAGCGCGACAACGATGCCGGTCTGACATATCCACTTGCTCTCGCCGTTGCATGTGAAGGTGTCAAAGACCGGCTGTGCGGTGTCCGCAAAGTCGCCGTATTGGGCCTCCCAGATAGACAGCTGATGCGGGCTATAGTAGGAGTAGCCAGTCTCGAATCCAAGAACACCTACCAAGACATCTTTTTTAAATAGAAAGTCACTGAAAATTCAGAGAAACAGTTCAGTTCTTATCCTGGCTTCTTGTTAATATTTGAAAATTTACAGTAAGTACATGTACAACAAGTACAGTAAGTAAGTCCATAAGGCCGTTTGACAATTTCCACAGACATACAATAACAATTCAATCTTTGAAAAATTTGTTACACTTAATCATATAGTAAGAAATATTGAAGATTTTACTTCTCCTGATTTAGAAAGAGTTCTGTCTATTGACATATTTAGAAGGATGGGAGATGTATCTGTCACTAATTTCTATCTAATATGTGGACCAAAATCACTTCGCATTAAATGTCAGACACACTAAAAACTAAGACTAATGTAAAATTACCAACCGAATTCCGATAGGGAGCTATTGTGCAACGAGTACTTGGCCTGGTCCGGGTAGACAGTGTCGAGCACGCGGTAAGTGGCGCCGTCAACGCCTTGGTGATGGTACACGTGATGCCTGCGGCGAATAAAGGCGAGCTGAACACTTTAAAACGCCTTCGAAGCTAACAAAAATCATCTTAAAGTACAACTAAGAAGTAACAAAGATCTAATGATATGAAGAAACGTAATATTTCTGGTAAAAGATGACGTGTAAAAAATACTATCAATTATATGTATAGATACATCGACGTGTTGTAAAAGGCGACTAAGGAAGGAACGGTTACAGGAAATGGGCACCAGCTTTCACTTTAGCTTACCAGAATATTGCATTTGCCAACTCGCATGTTGATTTTTTTATTCTAGGAAGCGACGAGACCAGCAAAACGTTGACTTGATAGTGATACGTCCGCCCATAATAATGTGATCCTATTTAGGATTATATACACTGACCACATTGTGCTCCTTGCCTTGATACATGAGATCTCGTTACTCCAGAAATTTCACTAGCTACAGTACCCTTCAAACAAAAACACAGTGACGTTTGCAGATTAGTGTTTGGCGGCAAAAATAGGCGCTGACATGGCACCTGCCTAAACAATATCCAGCAACAAACACCTACCACCAGCGAATACAGCAAATAATCTATAGTATTCGTGAAGACCTATGCGAGCTCAAGCATTCTTCAGCCTTCGAAAGAACATACAGTTTGATTACCTGTGCGCCATAGTGCCTCTTTCGACATCTTCGCCGGTCAGTCGGACATGAATATGGTCACGCAGCAACGAACCGTAAGCCAAAGCCTCACCCATCGCCCAATCAGCAATGCCTTCTTTCACCTTAAGTTTTAACATTTCTTTATCGATGAACACAATTATCAACAGGCTCCCGCACAACAACTCACGGGACCCAAGCCAACTTCACCTGCACGTGGTACACCCTACTAATGAATAAACGAAGCTCTGGCTCCCACCAAACTGCATTGGGCCAGCATGGTGAGAACCGGCCCAAATCTTCCCATAGGTGCCCTTACAAACGACGGCCTCTAGTGCCCGGCGGTACCGGAGGCAATGCCGACTGTATGAAGATCTTTGGGGAGGCTTATGTCCAGCAGTGGACGACTATCGGCTGATGACTGAACAAAATTATCACCGATTGCTGATAGATCTACTAGTATCAACTACATTATATTAGTAGTAACATTTTATTGATCCTGTTGCGAAGTTTGCAAGATTTGAGTAAATAATAAATCTTCGAAGACTTGACATTTTTAATTGATTTAAAGACAATGGGTTTTAGGAAACGGGTATAGTAGTTGATAGTGACTGGCGCGAGTAAAGCATTACTCTTTTTTAAATTTAAAAAAGGAAAGAACACAAAATTTAAACATTGTTGCTAGTACAAAAATTTAGAGAGATTCCATCTTTCCTTCACAGTTCCTGTTATATACTTGTCCGGCCAGAGTTTCCGATATAAGCGAAGGTGGTTGGAGAACGGACCCGAACCCGTTTTCGATTACGAAGTAAATTCGCGAAAATCAAAATATCCTGACACACACAATGTTAAAATCCGCCGTCGGATAATTACACTACAAGTAGTACAATTCTTTAAAAAAAAACAGGCCGTGGACTCGGGTCCATCGAGCCCAGTATCAGAGATGCAAAATGACTACCAAGCGTTCGACATCATCAGAGAATAGAGGCACTTGTGCAGCAATCGTCACTATTATTAGCTCTTATGTAGTAAGTGACAGTGAAACCATGGATGATGAAGCGCGCTCACCCAGAGTACTCTGGTACTGTAATGTTGACAGCCGGATTACGGCACGTTCGAGATTAATAGATTCAAAACTACACACCATTTTCTCACGATTCGTCAAGATCCGGTTCACCCCTTTATGGAGTTCAAAGCCCCAAGGGTCGGGTGCTTTGCAGAAATGATTGGCAATTGTCATTATCGACGTTTCGCTTATTCCGGTGTCCTCTACCTGGAAATTTAGACCGTGATTACACAAATATTGAGTTCACATTGAAGTTAACAGCTTTTTTGAGAAAAAAAAGTTGATATGTAATGTAATCTAATTCAAGAAATTGCATGGAATTTCGGACAGTTTCTTCTGCTAGTTCTAGTGCCTCATCTTGCCTGAAGGTTGATTGTCATCTTACGAACGGTGGGAACGTTCATCAGCGGATACTATGAGGGTCCACTCCTGTAAGATACATGGTCAGGCGTAAGCTCTAAAAGCGAACAAACTTGGTGCAAGTATGTAATATGACAAATTCTTAAGGAACCAAACCATATTATTTTTTACTGAATAATATTTTTTTCGTGTTTTAATATCTGTAATGGATACATCTCTGTTGAAGATCGCATTTGGTGGAAGACATTCGGGAAGGCCTATATCCAGCAATGGATAGAGAAAAGCTGATAAAGATAATGATGATGAATAATGATACATTTCTAGTATCTGGCCATAAAAACTGAGATTTACCTTTTTTAACCTTATGTTTTAAGTTTTTCACCTACCGTCAAGATTTCATTTACCTTTTTTGGATCCCTTGATTCGAAGAAGCCTGTCCAAGGCGTATCGATCCAGTCCATAATACTGAGTTTGGTGACTTTCTTTGCCAGTTCAAAGTGTTTGTTTAAAGTATCCGTGTACTCCTTCTCCCAACCCTTTATTTCAGCGTCAGACACCACGCCTTCGGCCTTCACTTTATCAGCGTATATTTTGTCAACTGAAAATTTGTATTTTTAAATAAGAAAAAGTAGACTTGTTTATTGTATAATATTAGTGTCTAGTATAGTAATACTTCTTTTCTTTTTTGTTGAAAATGTAAATGTTTTCAAACAGATTTATGAAGTAACAAAGAGCATTAAGAGAAGTAATAGTTTAAAATTGGACGTAATAATTAGCTCACCAGTCTGCATTGTTTTAATCTTCTTGTACATAAACGGCTGCGTGAACATCGGCTCGTCCTCCTCGCTGTGTCCGAAGCGCCGGTAGCACACCAGGTCGAGGATCACGTCCTTTTTGAAGCGGCATCGGTACTGGATCGCGATGCGAGCCACGTCCGCAACGGCATCCGCGTCGTCCCCATTCACGTGGAACACGGGTGCGTCCACGCATTTGGCGACATCTGCACACACAAATATTGTCATCATCATCATCTGCAACAAACCACTCTTGGTTACAGACATCACCAAGGAGCACCAAGGGACATCCTTATATTTAAGCCAGTATACCAATAACTGGCAACCGCCTTGCAAATACCAAAATTTCTTTCTATAGAGAAGACGTTTCCCAACTCTCGAAGATAAAAATGAGACGCTTATTTTTCACTAAGAAACATCGAAATTAAGGTATCCTTCTTGAGATTGTAATTAGGACGTTTACTTAACACCAGATTGCTTCTGTCTACTCGGGATGTGAATTGTATAATCTTATTATTTAATCAGTTTCATTAACCATAACGTCCTTAAAAGTAGAACACTAATACTCGAGTGAATAATTAGGCAAACCAGTACACATAAGACACAAAAGACATCATTAGTAGACCAAATATTAAAAAACTACAAAGTTATTTAGAATGGTAAATGTATACCCGTGCAGTAAGGCGAGCTCCTCGCGAATCTGGGATCCGTGGTGTAACCGATCTGGTTATTCACTACAATGTGGATGGTGCCGTGGGTGGAGAAAAAAGGCAGCTGACCGATGTGCGCCGTCTCGTATACCACGCCTTGACCAGCAAAAGCCGCGTCGCCATGCATCACTATCGCCATTGTCTAAACATAGTAACTTCTACTTATCTTTTTAGTATTTAAAGGGATGGACTTATGACCTAATGTTCTACTGTATTCTATTATAGTTAACCAAAATGTGATAAAAATAGTTAACATTTACGAGATGTCTCGTGATTCTAAGATGTGTTACTCTGCTTTTGTTCTCTCTCTCTCTCTCTTTCCATCCTGAGTAGGTGATTATCGGCGTGTTAACTTGAGATAGATTTATATTCAGAATTAACTTCACTTTCTACAATCAAATACCTTATCACCATTCACGTCTCCTTTCCAGAACTGTTCAGCGTGCGTCTTGCCCACCACCACTGGAGTTACAACCTCCAGATGCGACGGGTTGCAGCACATAGATATCTTGATGTAACGATTGGTCCGCCTGATGAAGCGGTGGATATACGTGCCCAGGTGGTATTTTATGTCACCGGAGCCCTGCAAAAAGTACGAGAACGATCGAATGAAGTACGAGAACATTCGATAGCAAGGTGTCGAGAGTCAGAAAATGGGTTCTGTGGATATTTCTACAATAATGTTCCTTAAAAATGTCTACAGTGGTAGATGGACAATTCATCAGCCGGTATTGTGATTAATTTATGCGGGCGATAGGAACGATACTTCGTTGGTGATATTTGACTTGGCAAGAGCTTATTTTAGTATACTTGTCTTGTTGCCAATGAATAATAAACGTTTTTCATCTCGGAGCACCGTTTCATTTTACCACATCTACACCAGCGCGTAAGAACATATATAAAAATGGGTTAAAGTAACCGAATGGCAATTCTTTCCACTGAGACCACATACACTTGATGTCTACAGGATTTCATTCAGATTTGTAGGAAGTCTTTTTAGTTTTAAATATTTTTTATATTATAATGTACATACCTCTTCTTTAAGCTCCATGGGTCTGAAGTGAGCAAAGACATCAGTAAGCTGCTTTCGGCAAACGTTGATCAATACGTTAAGACGACCTGATGCAGTTATAAACAACATCATCAAAATTTTATTTCTTCATCTTATACATTTAATATAATTTAAATTAAATAATCTCTTATAATGTTCTCGCTAATGAGATTTGGAGCCGTCTTTCACACAAATAAAGAATCAAGGTTATTTGTCCACCAGATTGTCCAAGAAGTTCGATAATTGATTTTCGTGAACTCGACTATGGTTACTTGGATAACGAGTGGAATAAGAAAAAAATACCTCTGTGCGGCATTGCCATTGCGATCGACTCTACACCAAGCTCAGTGCTGGCGTCCACGATCTCTTCAAGCATCACAATCAAGCTTTCGCCGCCTTCCAGTCCAAATCGCTTCTCCGCGGGCCATTTGGTTGCGAAGTATTTCTCGAGGCTAAGAAATAGGGTAATTTTTATTATTTGCTACTTTTATATTACCACGGTTGGTTTGCAGATGGCAAGGGCAAAATGCTGATAACAGAGTAAGTCCAATAAATAATTAAAATATATTTTTATTCGGAAAGGTGTTGGAGTTCATCGTTGTACACATACCTTAATTATAGTAGAAGTTATCAAACCGAAGTGATTTTTAAATAGAAAAAAAGAACTTTATATTTTTAATTATAACGTACAATACGGCCTTGGTCAGCCTGCGCATGATCAGCTTCTTCCGTTCCGGCGTCTTGTCTAAAGCCCCTGGCGGCTCCATGCGCTCCCTGATGAACTGCAGACAGTCTATGTCGTGCACGTGCATATACTCCACGCCTATCGAGCCACAATACACAGTCTCCAGGCGTCTCTTTATCTCTCTGCGCACAATAGCCAAATATATTAATATCAATAAAACCCTGTGTAAAACAAACACTCGCAAATTAGCAAATCTTTATTAAGTAAAACTGGAAGAGTATAAAATCCTCAAGGAGCTGGGAGGACGTAAGTCATAACATTTTTGACCTAATGACCATTACCAAGAAGAAAAATCGGTTCTACCGTTTACAAATTTACCATTAACGACAGACCCGTTAGTATATATTATCTATTTCTAATTCGTATTTAATATTAATAATATTAGCAAGATTGTATGACAATATTAAATAAATTTTGATAAATAATCAATCATAGTAATTTATTAAAATTCATATATAAGGATGGTCATAATGAGGACACCGCTATAGTTCTATATAACATAATTGTAGCATGTTTACCCGTGTGAAGGCTTAATTTCCTAATAATGAGTAAATAGTGATGGTACAGGTTTGCCAGAACTACGAACGTGGATCAATTAGATTTTTATATGTAATAAGACAAATACTTTGTTCCTATGCTGCTATTCAAACAGAGTGAGTTATTAAAATATAAAATAGTAAAAAAAAAACGTAAGATTTTCAGAATGACTAGGATATTGTCCTTATTGATGACAAGAACCTGCTTTATAAGAAGTAAGGGAAAACTAAAATATCGCAACTATTTGTGTTTTTTCTTTAAATAACTATTTTGCTATTGATCTTACCCCAATTTCAATTTCATCTCTTTTCCTCCAATGAAGGTTCTATAGGGCAGCTCGAATTCCATGTCCATATGCCGTTCGTCTAAAGGTAAAACTCAATAAAAACAGTGAATTAGGATATGCATACAAAGAATATTTTCCACACATACTTAAAATAGTCTTCAACTCCCTGGCGACAAGTTTAGATTCCAGCTCCTTTCTATCGAGGTTATAAATATTCTTTGCCTTCATTATCCAATCCGCTGCTATGGTCATATCCAATGGGTCTGTTTTTGCCAGCAAGTGTCCACGAGTCTGTTATATTTTACAAAACAGTTTTAATGATAAGCTTTTTATTGAAAACCAGTAATCAATAAGAGAACATTTCGCCTCGCCTGATAGCTTCTTATCAGATTTTGAACAGCCAAATGTAACTTGACACGTTTATCTTTACCCGTTTCTGATTTTTCTTCTTTTTGCTCTGGAATTAATCAATATTCTACTTAATGTTTTCGCTTTTTGACTTGCGGTCTTTTTTTACGAGCAATAAAGACAAAGCCTACCACACTAGCCAATTGCAATTTGCAAGTCGTTCGTGAAGTATGTTGTTATCCTTCACGGGAAGCTCAAGCTCATTGTGAATCTTATCTGCATCTCCTCTAGTAAAGCGCATACCATTTAACTTGTAACCAAAAAAAGTCCAAAGCTTCACCTAAAAATATGTGCCATTGCAATCTGTTGGTACTCTACTTTAATCTAATATATCAACAACTAATTTTTCTTTTATTTTAATATTTTCTAATTATGTAATTATTTGTCTAATTATAATTGACAAGTTTTTGACATGGTGGCAATTTTTTTAGAAATAGTTTCAAAATGTACTTACTTACAGTTCGTGGCGTAAACTCATCTTCACAGTCCTCAATTTTCAAAGCATTCCCACTGCCGAGACTCTCGTAGAAACAATCCCATGACTAAAAAAGGTTATATAGGATGAACAGGCTTTTGCGGTAGACGGAAGTACAATCGGTGGAAATAATTTTTTGGCACGAATTTCTCATATTTTCTGTTAATATTAAGAATTTGACTTACAGGGTCAACGGGTTTCTTCTTCACCCAGTCGACGTACTGAGCTTCAAGGAAATTAACATTGTTACCACTCAGAAATGACTCCGAATTGGAGGAGCCGACTCTGATTGAAAGATAACTCTTTAGCTGGAATAAGAAATGTACGTAATCAAAAGGAGCTTTGTACGTTGTAACACATTTGTGGATTTGTTAGTAAACAAACAAAACTTGAACAACTTGAGTAGTAACTTTATATATAAAGTTATTAACCAAGTTGTCTGTAGGTAAGTTATTTCTTATAAAACAAAGTAACAACAAAACACTGTACGAACCGGACCATATCTTCTTAGCAGCTTAGTCGTTTGAAGAATTTGAAATGCATTGGATAAGGACATCTTGAGTTTTCTAAGATACACTTCAATTTATTTAATAATTTATCAGTTGCTATGGATAGATCAATAAAATAAGAAATAAGAGTAAAGCTTTTATATTCAACAACAATATTTATTATCTTACAAATGTATTTGTACTACCTTCCAGTACATATAATGTTGACGAAATGTTAATTGTATAAATTTGTTAAAGAATCATAAAATATAATATAAAGTCATCAAGTCATAAGTATAGGAAAAAGTTTTCAAACTGTTTTATAAAAAATTAATAACAATATCAGAATATAATTTTCCAATTCTAGTCAATAAGACCGAATGACATGTTCATAAAATGTTTTTTGTATCGATGGTTTACAGACTGTACACGAAATACTCTTTGCTCCTCGCAAAGAAGTTAACATAGTATTTGTTGCAAAGAATGTAAAAGAAGTTTTAAAAACCCTTGGCGAAGTAGCTAAGAGTTTCCTGTGTAATTTGGAGATCCGATTAATGACTAATCCGATCGATTCCGGGGCACGTGGGGTGATGTTTCGAGGTAGTATTTATCCCACTCACCGAGTTATTTTTAGCTCAAAAATGTGATGATCAAACGGTTACAATTTTAGTGATAGAGTATATGCAGTAAGTATTTAAGTACAATTAGATTTAGAATTGGGGGTCCTGCACAACAACTCACGGGACCCAAGCCAACCTCACCTGCTCGCGGTGTACTCTGCTAATCAACGATCGAAGCTCTGGCTCCCACCAACCCGCTTTAGGCCAGCATGGTGGCAAATTGCCCAAACCCCCCATATGAAACCCTACAAACCACGGCCCCTCATGCCCGGTGATACGGGCGCCATAGAACCGATCCATATGGGGAGCTTTGGAGAAGGCCTATGTCCAGCAGTGGATGTCTATCAGCTGATTGTGGTGCTGGTGGAATTAGACTTTGCCGTAGTAGTCACTCTTGCTGCTGTACCTGGTCACGTCGATGTTTGCGAAGCCGACGTTCCTCGGGTTCGAATGTCATGACGGCTCTCTCGAATGTTATTTTAAAATGACTCTTACCACTATTCTTACTCCACCATTTGTGTCCTCGAAATCAAATCAGAGATCTTTGTTCTATTAAACTAGCGGACAGCTACTCCTCCAAAAAGGCATTTTAGGTCAGTTTCATAATATTTTTGAAAGGTGTATGATTTGCCACTAATCAAATATTCTCCTCGTTTATTGTAAAAAAAACCTTACTTAATTTAATTCCCAGTGTATGTAAAAATAATGGATATTTTTTTAAACCGAGAATCTTAAAAGGGTGGACTACAAGGCGGGACTGTGCTTTTCACCCGTAGGGAGATAAAGCAGACATTTAAGAATCCCCAACAGGTTCCCGCCCCGTCATGGCGCAGGCGCTCAGTATCCGTGGCGGGGTCGTCCACGGCGAAACGAAGAGGAACCTACCCAGCCGGCCCGAGGAGGCCGCTCCAGGTTAAGGCACCGGTTAGATAAGTGGAGCTCTTCGGAGCGGCCGGAGGCTACAGGGGTGGCTTTATGCAGCCCTTTGCAGCCAGGCTGACGAGACGGTTTTATACTGCCCTTTGCAGACGATGTGGAGTCACGAAGGGAGTACCCTCTGCGTCTAACAACGGGCGGCGGCGGGTCTAACATCGGATCCGCCGCAGGAAGCCGGGAGAGTTTTCTTTCTTGGCTCCCATGGCTTCTGGGCGACGGGTTCGGGGGAATCCGTTGCCCGTGCGACAACAGGAGGCCGAGAAGAGGGTGCGTTGTGTGTTCCGGTGTGTCCGCACAGAGGTGGAAAGAGAAGGTTCTTCCCTTCCTCCCGAGGTAGGACAGCGTTGTGCGGCCGGCGCTGGCGAGGTCGCGGATGGTGCGAAAGCGTTCCTGTGATCGTGCCATCAGGCGATGAATTGCAAAATCGTGGAGGTTTTAGTCGGTGCAAGTCCGACATAACCCGACCTTGCCCCAGAGAGTACGGGTATGCGCAGACATTGAAGAAAGGTAGTTACGGTAGGTAGGAAGAAGGTTAGTATACTATTTATATACGAATACTTAAAAAAATGTTCTAGAAAAACAATGCTGAGTGCAACCCTAATTTTAATTTTTATCTAAAGTTTAAATGATGTAACAAATCAAACATTATTAGCACTTAAAAGCAGTAAATGTTGGAAAAAATTCAAAATAAACTTTTAATGTTTAAGAAACGAGAGAGAACAGGATCGTTATCCGTTCTTCTTCCCCAAACCCTCATTCTTGAAGGACAAGAAAAGGACAGCTTCGGCGAGAGTTTCCCCATTGCTCGTGGCGTTGAAGTTGAAGTTTATGCGTCCGTTCTCGAAAGGGAACACGTTCGGGAAATTCTCCAAATGACTCGTGAGATTCATCAGCGTGTATTTTGTCTGTCGATATTTTATAAATTGATAATTTTATATAATAGACATCACACAGTCTCCATAATTTTACATCACTTACTACAATGGGGGATACTTTCATCAAATCATTGTTTATATCATACATTCAAGCCATTTTCATTCATTCTATCACCTCTTAACTTCCTGGGTGCCACAGAAGCTAAGGATTCGCCACGTGACACGGAAATTCCTGGTTCGATTCCAAGTCCACGTGTTATAGAGTTCGAGATTGCTGTGGAATATTTTCGAAGCCGCTAAAATTGGGCAGACAAATTAAATTGTCATTATTATAACAACAACAGCAACATAATGTAAAAGCAATATTTTTTTAAAATTTAATTTCAAAAATGAATTATTTCTTACAGGATGCAATGGACACCGAAGGCCGGCGGTCTTTCCCACCAGCCCGATGTAAGGATCGTCTTGGAGGAAGTCGCATAACTTATAGTGGAACTCCACAAAGGAACGCCGGTACTCGTTCCGCCATAACTCATAAAATAATATGTTCACCTAAGAATTTAGTTTTTGAACTGTAATTGCATTTTAAACGAGGTTTTTAAAATCGTTATTATTATAAACAATAATTATTACATAAAAAATTATAGAGAAATAAGTAAGAAATAAAATCGGAAATTTTTGAAAAATATTTAAAAAATTAATAATTCCAGAAGCATTATTTCTGGATGGGGTATTCCATACATAGATGGAGAGGATACAAGCTAAACTTTAGCCCCTCCAGAATTTTTACACCTTACACAGAGAATCATTAGAAATTATATACTATATAAAGAACTCAAACTTGAGACTGGTGGTTTTTTGTCACTGATCCAGATCACTTTATGTTCATCTTCATCATCATCAGCCGACATACGTCCGTTATTGGACAAAGGCATCCTTCAAAGATCACCACATTCGTCGGTTTGTATACATACCGTCACATTATTGTCTAAAAGATATTTCGTTTTAAATACGAGATTTATGTAATAATTGCTTTTTCTCCCGTAACGAGTAACATTCGCATAGGCGTACTCGACGTAATTATGGTTCACATAAGTCACACCACCCCTCTCGAAGTTAACCTTTAAACACTGCAAAACAAATACATATTGTAGTCAAGCCGATATAGCTTAATTTGTTAGGCGGTTGTACGCAGCGAGTAAACCTTGATGAACGAGTTCTATTCCCATTGGGCTTGAAAGGCAACATCGCGAGGAAACCGAGATGATAACTAAAAAAAAGCTTTTGTGAACATACGATATCCTCCAACCCTCACTTCGCCAGGGTGGTGAATAAAAGCCTTGATTCTCTCCGCGCCAGGTCTCAATAGGTGGAAACATTAAAAGCACTATCTACAATGTAGTGTTTCATAACAAAAACTTGTCAAAGTTGGAAAGAAAATATACAAACTTCATCAAAAATTAATACTTGGAAAATACGGCTTTCCTCCTATAAATTTGTATTTCTATAGCATGAATTTGGAAATTTAATCTTTCCTACGACATAATTCATCAAAAATTGTTTATTATAAAAATTCCTATTTAAAAAAATATACAAAAAAAAAATTTAGAAAGCTCACCATTTACCGTATAGTCTAGGTGGAGCCAAAAAGTAAAAATTATTTAAAAGAGAAATTACGTACAAAATAAAACATATTAAATACGTACCATAACACTGGCGGATATAAGAGCAAGAAGCAAAGTCCTTGTAACCCATGACATTATAATTTTTTTAACCAAATACACTGGATGTGCAATGGTGAACATAAGAGAAATGTACCAGAACAAACGAGCATAATGACATTATGATGTTGATGAAACGAAATTTACCAACAATAAGAGACGTAAAACTAACATAAAAGCGTAATCTAATATTAATAGTTTTGGTCCTGATTGAAACGTAAATTACTCTGATAATAACTGGTAATTTTAAGGATGCAATAACTCTGAATCCATGATGTCTTTTTTATTACAGTAATGTAAAATTACGAACATACACCTGCTATTTTATGCCATTGTTCTTCACTCTAAGAAGTCGTGGAAGCTGTTTGTATGGCGGTCGTACGCGCTATACGTCCCATGGAAGTATAGATTTGATCCCTACTAACCTCGATCTTTCGATGAGGAAAATCATCACCAGTACGACATATTCCAAGTTCGATACATGAAATTAGAGGATCTACATGTCAATAAAAACTAATGTTACTCGCACTTGGACAGTGCATAAAATTTTTTAACTAATAAAAACATTATCGCCTGTACCATTTACAATATTAATCTTTCAATTCATCTTTATTTGTTGTTCCTCGAATATATTCTGTTAAAATTTAGTTATACAGGAAAGTCAGCAATTCCTTTTTCATGTCAGTGCGGCATATTATGAAGATTTTCTTAAGGTTTTGTAAATATTACAGGCGATAATCTGGACACAAAATGGAGAAATCGTGTATATTTTTTAGTGTAGTACATATTGAAAAAAAATATTTGTGCCTTTAAAAATAAGCAAGTACAGAATATTTAACATAATTTCAAAACTAATGTATTTATTACGTTTTATTATATAATAAAAAAAATATTACTCGTATAAATTCGCGATAAAATTAGCAGAATAAGTTTTTTATATTTAGTTATTATTTTGAGTTCTATTATTCAATAACCAAAACATAACGTCAGGATTTTTAACTTTAACATAGTAAACTATGTTACTGTGTTGTCAAAATTAAATGCTAAAGGCCGTATCGTTTCTGATCTTCGCCTGTCTCCAGTAGAATGTATATAATATTTAACTAAAATAAATTTCTTTTTAACCATGTCACATTTTAACTCTTTCATTAATAATGTCAAAAATCCAACTCAAAGCAATGAGTCTATTAGAGGCAGGTGTTATAAAATGTGTCCTATTACGGAAATAGACTTGTAAGTTTTATCTCGCCTTAAACACACTAAAAAATGAATTATTTAAATTTCATACTATATTGTTAATGTTAAATTATTTACTTCTTAATGATTTTATAAAGAAATTGGTTTTACTGGTCTATCTATATTTCTTCAACAGTATAATTGATGGATTTTATTTAATTGTATTTAAAAAACCGCGCGTTCGGCTCAAGAACACGTTTATTTCTGAGTAATCTTCATCATCATTATCATTTCAACCGATGGACGTCCATTGCTGGATATAGGTCTCTTCTAATGTGTTCCACAAACCATGATCTCGCTCTGTTTGAATCCAGTGCTCCCAGTGACTTTTTGGACAGAGTAATCTCAAGGATTAATAAAAAAAACTTATTGTATTTTTATAGGCGAGAAAAAGAAGGTTTAGTGCATGTCTTAGAAGTTTCGGGACGGGTACATGAGTTGGTTAAGAGCTACAGCCGTTCTGCCGCAGACTCGAACATGGCCATTGCCAGTGTACTTCGACCATACCCTGTACTCAGAAAAACATTACAACATCTTTTATTGAAGTATAATATGGAATTTATTATTCTGTCGCACATTTTCTATATTTCTGTAATAAAAAATTTAATTATCTTTACTGAACTACAAACATCACTAACTAAAGAGACAAAATCTTATTCTTTGATGGACATGTTAGACTCTTCAGGATGAATTTAGAAAATCTAACTGCTACTATACCTGTTGAACTTTTGTTGCTAGCACTAAATTTCTTTTATGATAAAATTATTTATACAAAAGCCTATTTTGTATCCTTCATGCTATAGTTTATATTATTTTTTTTTATTATCTACTTACAGTTATGGGGTATTCACTTACAGTAATTTTAATATAAATTAAACATTATGCAATTTGTTTATCAATTCTTAGAGTAACTACAAGGAAAGATGTAACACTGTCTTGTATATATGATTTTGTGAATGATCGGCTACGAGCAATAAGACAAGACATGACAATACAACGTCTACCACCTGATGAATGTATGCAACTACTTGAACCCATGGTCAGATTCTATGTATGGTTTGGATACAGGTAAACAAGAAGTTACTTAAAGTTGTTATTAAAAACAGATGTTATATATTGTGTTATGAGATAGTCTTGACAGCATGACTATAAGATACACAATTATTTTTCCTTTAAAATATTTCACATTAAAACAAAGAAAACTTGTGCGAAGAATAGTCTAGGTAGCTAAATGCTGAACAGTTGGAAATAATTTAGAGTTAAATTTTCCAATACCTATACCTTTAATAAGGTTTATTTATAAGATGATGTCTTATGATTAACAAGATATTATCATTTGCTACTTAAAAAATAAAAATTGATAGAGACGGACACCAAAATTAAAGTGAGCTATTGGCTTTAATTTAAAGAGAATTCTTTTACCATAATCCTGAATACTTTAGAAATAATTGTTTCTTTGTAGACTCTCAAGTAAGCCAATAAGTGAATATGACCCGGTACTTAATAGAAAATGTCTACTGGAGTGTATAAAGTGGTTCCTGCAGTGTTCTAACGTACAGGACAGACAAACAAAGAGCAGTAACAGTGACAAGCTAACAGAATTATTCTCAACCTGGAGCTTAGACAAGGACTCGTGTAGTAGATTAACATGTGACAAAATTTTAATTGAGAGCTTGTATGTGCTATGTAATTTGGATGATGTTCATCCTCTGTACAGGTACCTCACACTGCAATCGGATGTTAAAAGGTAGGTTTCCAAAAATTCTTAAATCTTTCTCTCTCTCTCATGAAACATGTTGCGGAGATATGTATATGAAACATCCACCTTTATAAATTTAAGTTCTTCTTGTTATTTCATTCAGCAGCCCCTCCCTGTGTTTGGCGTATGAAATAGCGATGGCAAACCTTCGTGGAAACTATGTGAGACTGTGTAGACTTTCGGAGAGACTTTGCCCACTCGGTTACTGTGCTTTCTACTCATATCTACCAACATTACAAAGGTGAGATTTTTGAAAAGTAGTATTTTTTATGACACAACTCAAGATCATTTAATTCTTCACCATAAATAATGTTGTAGCCAACCACATCCAAAGATTAATAAAGTTAACAAATTCTATTGGGCATATGCCTATATTACAATTCACATTGTAAAGTTATCTGGTTTCCATCATCAGGAAAGCATTGCAGGTGATGAGCATTGGCTATAACAGCAGGCAGCTGGCGGTGCCCGTGGACGTGGTCAAGCGGTGGCTTGCTTTTGACAGCGCAGACGACGTCGTATCTACATGCAGCCACTATGGTCTAAAAGTTAATGGTGGCGTCCACTTCTCTAGAAACGCTTTCAAGGGTGACACCGGAATGGTACGTTATATATGTATGTAAAATATAATTTAATTTAAAAAAAAATAAAAGACCAAGTGTTTCCGAACGAGGAAAAAAATGGAGATACATTGTCACCTGACTTGTATATATCTATTATTCCAGAATACTAGGTGTCGGCACACTTTTGATAAGGCTTAGCCAAACTGATGATTCTTTTTTTTATTCTTTTTTTTTTTTGGGGAGCTCATTGTCTCTTACGGATATGTTAATTCTTTGTAATTTATAATTGTGTATGTAATACTTTCTTCAGAATTAAAGTTACTTGGAACTCACTGAGTTTATGGGTTGAGGAGCCCTGATCTGCAGTAATGTGTACAGTAATAATAAATCTCCTAATAGATTTATGAATATGACAGATTTACTGACTTACATTGTTATTAATGTACATTTCAATTTCAGATGAAGCCGAAAGAACTTAATACTAAACTTTATCTAACTTTTGGAGAGATACTATCTTATCGAGCACATTAACAAATAGAAACCAGTGTCACCGATAAATGAGCATTAACATATGGTAATATGATGAAGCAACTCATTTGTTGCCGCACAGGAGTTAATATAATATATACCATACATGCCCTGTATCTTTGAAGAAAGAAATATAAACCTAAAGAAGTGTAACCCTCATCCTGTTACACCGCTCCTTGCACTTGGAGCTTTCAAGGAGAGAGTTATGGTCCTCCGCCTAACTGTCCCGTTGCAGGTTGGCGAATTGCAATTGACTACCAGAGTTGTTTCTGAGAAATATCGGTTTCTTCACAATGTCTTCCTCTGTTTGATTTTGAAGGTCAGCGGATATCGAACCTGAGCTCTTTTGAGATCCAAAACTGGCGTATCATGACTTTTGTCTCTCGATACGTAACAACAACAAATATCTCGCGACTGCAGTATATTATAGGAACACTAAACATTTAACATATTTTCCATGGAACGTCTAAATGTTACAACAGTAGACTATACCATAGACTAATTATTTTTTTAAACACTAGCCAACACTTGCTCACACATATACAAGTTTATAACATAAACATGCAGTATACAGTTATAGGAGCGTGACCATCTCCTACAGGCTAGTCAATTGATACAAGGCCTAAGTGATAAAGTGCAAATCTAGTTTTTTTTTTTACATCAAACAAACTATAATCCTCATATTAATGGAGCAGTTATTTATTTAAATACAATTTTATATATTTGCCACCAACCCGCATTGGGCCGGCGTGGTGGGAAATGGCTGATGGTTGACAGGATCTTTGAGGGAAGCCTCTATCCAATAGTGGATGTATAATGATGATGATATGCTGACGGTGATGATGATATTTGTGAAAATTTTGATTTTATCGCCATCGGTCGTCGTGTACCAGCTGCTCTGTATATATAAATGTCTTATCATTATCATCAGCCGATAGACGTCCACTGCTGGACATAGGCCTCACCCGAAGATCACATCGACTGGTCCAGCGCCGTCACGCATACTATGGCTTATCGCGACCTTCAGTCGTTTGAAGATGTTCATGTGGGGGACTTGGGCTATTTCGCACCACGCTGGCCGCATGCGGGTTGGCGGGAGCCAGAGCCTCGTTTATTGATTAACAGTGTGCACCACGAGCAGATGAGATTGGCTTGGGTACAGTGATATGTTGTGCGGGATCCATTATATATTAAAAATGATGTTATACAAATCTGTGATCTCACACATTCGAGTTATGTGGAACCTGTTTTTTTTTAATAAAAGAGTACCTGCGATTGTTTTTGTTTATTTTCTCGTTCACACCGAATACAATATACTTAAAGTATCGCGTCAAACTTATTTCCCTTTCACGCTATTCTTGAAGACGAGGCAGGTGGAGATGCCGAGCATCGCTACTCCTGTATTAGTCTGATTGAGGAAGAAGTCCACTCGCCCCTCCTCGTACGGGAATATGTTTGGGAAGTAAACTTCGATCGGTGTGATATTCAATATCTTGATTGTGCCCTGAATGTAGAACAAAAAAATGAACAGATATCTTAGCGTGGCTCCACGATACATCTTTATAAGCACACAATCTTTCGTGTGATTTTTTTTTAAATACGGATATGACTATTGTGTCAGTGACGGCCGATGGGGGAGAAAGTCTTGGAGTGGAGGCCGCTTGTCCACCAGATGGACCGACGACATCATCAGGGCGGTCGGTAGTGAACGGATGCGAGAAACTGAGGATCGCTTTTGGTGGAAAACATTGGGGAAGGCCTATATCCAGCAGTGGAGAAACAAAGGCTGATAATAATGATGATGACGAATATTGATTCAATGTTAAACCGATTTTCTCTGGTCTGTTATAAATGCTTTTCTCAAATTTAAACATATGCCAATAAAAAAAAATATCCACGGACAATACTAAGTATGCCAGATTAGGTTACTGCTAAAGTATATATAAACAAAATGAGGGGTGGCGATATGGGTCATGCTGAACAGCTAACAATCCATTGCAAAGAAAATTAACTAGGTCTTACTGGAGCAAAAGGACATGGACCGAATCCAGCGCCAGCCAACACTTTACCAAAGTACGGCTCATTCTTAAAGAAGTCGCACAACTTGTAATGAAAGTCGACTAACGAGCGCTTGTACTGGTGACCGACTTTTTCGTTAAGGTAAATGTTTATCTGTAAAAATAAAATATTAGCGTTTCCTTTTAAAGGAATAAAAATAATTCCTAAATAAGACTCATTGATAATTTTGCGAGTGAGCGACCGGAAGATGGACCACAACGGATGTGCAGAACTGCCTCGTGACCTGAAAACACATGAACAAAGTGGTACTCTACAAAAAATGTTTCATCCACCACCGTATGAGGGGTTACGCACAAGGTTTCCCTGCGTGATCCGCTGAAGAACTAAGGTCACCGACATAGGCCAAAAAATTGCCAGCCTCAAGTGGCAATAGGCATGACGCATCGCTCGTAGGACTGACAGCCGATGAGGCACCAAGATCCTCGAATAGCGACCTCGTACCGGAAGACGCAGTATTGGTAGGCTTCTCACTAGTCAGTCCGACGATCTGGTAGAAGGTTACGGGCAGCGATAGGGAGATAATTGAGTGAGGCCTATGTCCAGCCGTGGACGTCTATCGGCTGACGATGATTATGATGATGATTGTACTTGAGCTAAATTGAAACTTACGTATTTTGTATATTTAATAAAAGTCGTCTTCATTTCCGCCTATTATTGTTCACTATTGAAGATTATCATCAGCCGATAGATGTTCACTGCTGGACATATGCCTCCCCCGAAGATTCCTACATCGGTCAGCTAAGGATTCATATGAGTACACTTGGACCATTTCCCACCACGCTATCCCCATGAGGGTTGGTGGTATCCAGAGCCTCGTCTGTTGATTAGTAGGGTGCACGAAGAGCAGGTGAGGTTGGCTTGGGTTCCGTAACTTGTTTTGCGGTACCCCTTACATCCCACATTGTTATATGTTGAATATAGGCCTCCAGAGTAGGTTTCCAGAATCACATTTCGGATGCCACCTGCGTCTGCTCTGCGATCTTCACCAGATCGTTAGTGCACCAAGCACGGGATTGCCAACACTTGGTTTATCATACATACCGTAACATTATTTCCCGCTGAGTACTTGTTATGGATTTCAACATTCCCCACGTAGTCCTTGTTCCTTCCGGAGCGGGTGATGTTGGAGAACGCGTAATCGATGTAATCCACATTCATGTGTGAGACGTAGGACCTCTGCAGGACTACTCGTATACACTGAAAGATATTCAAGTCTACAATAAAAACTATTAAAAATAAGTGAACTGCAGATTTTTTTAACATAAACAGTACACTAAAAAAGGGGTGTAAGGGTCCCGCACAACAACCCACGGGACCCAAGCCAACCGCACCTACTCGTGGTGCATCCTGCTAATCAACAAACGAGTCTCTGGCTCACGCCAATCCGCATTAGGCCAGTGATGGTAAATGGCACAACTTCTCCCAAATGAACCCCCGCGACGGACCAATCGATTTCGAGATCTTTGGAAGAGGCCTGTGTAATGGACTTCTAACGGCTGATGATGATGAACGTCTTAAATTGTTAACAACTAACTTTTATTAACGAAGCAAGGTCACCAGGTCGTTCAATTGGTAGTAAGTATAAACCTTCATCAAGGCGGCGTTAGTTACGAAGCTTTGAGGAAACTTACATTGGTCAGCGCTGCGAAGACCAAGATCACGAAGCTAACTCCTTTAATCGCATGCATTCCGGTCGACGACGCGAACAGTCGCCTGCCGGACTCCCACGGGGCTGATGAAACCGTCGACGACAGATTTATTAAATTATTCCTAATTGCTCATACATTACATGTAATTACATTGAATTACCTAAAATATATAAATAACCAGGCGCTGTGTAAATGGCGACGCAACGTGATTACAGATTTATTGAAATGAAAATTATATTTATAACGTACGTGATAACGAGTGTTAAACTAGATGTATTATAAATATATAAATAATGGAGATGTGTTTTCTTTATTCCCCAATCACATGTAAACTAGTGAACGTGAGATCGGGCACTCCAATGTGCACGCCTCCGTCATGTATTCCTACGCGGACGACGTACTCGAGATGCAGGACCTTGACCGTGAGACCTTCTATTTTTACGTAAACTATATATATATTTATATATTAAAAATAGGTTTACTTTGTTTCCCATCACGTGAAAACTAGTGAAAGTATCGAGACGGAAACATGAGCATTCGACGCGGAATGATTTGTAGATGGTAATATGGTATTTAGTTTTTTAACTTCATAGGTCCTCCATCAGTTTATTTCTAACTAACCTTTATAAACATTTTCTTGCTTGCTAGCGTGACTATGGTAACGGCTGCTATAGAAAGTCATTAGCGGTTGCGGTTTCTCTCAAAGAATAATACTGGTGGTAGGTCTCTCTTGCCGGAGACCGCCTCGGTAGGTACTACCGCAGTGCCAAACAGTAATCTGTAAACATTACCGTGATCCAGTTAGAAGAGGGGCTGTAGCTAGTATAATTACCGAGGTAAAGGGACTCATCAACATATGTCTCAAGGCGACGACCACAATGTGATGCACTGTATAACATCTTACTTATCGCCACATGGTAATGGGCAAACGTATCACTAGGACGATTGTATCGTTCTAGTGATACGCTATGTTACTTACAGCCCTACTACCATGCTACTTACAGCCCTACTACCATGCTACTTACACCCCTACTACCATGCTACTTACAGCCCTACTACCATGCTACTTACACCCCTACTACCATACTATTTTGACCCCTACTACTACTACCATATATCATTTTGAATAGTAATTTTACTGAATCTTTAAGAAACGTTATTCTCTACTAATACAAGTTTTAATGCGTCAGTGTGAACGCGGCTTAGTGGTAATATAAAGTAAAGTTACTGGCACGTAGTTACAGATTATACTTAATTATTTACATTAAACCAATTATCTTTGACATAGCAATGAAACTATTTGTATAAATGGAGCTATTTCGATCTATTTATCTCGTCCAAAATGTAAACACAAATCGTACAGGAAACGGTAACCGCCTATTACTTTTTAACAGAACAGTTTTATTTTGTTATATAAAAATATTTCACGTGCGGTATGAGATAGTTCGGGTAAGATGATTATTATTAATGAAAATTTTTAATATCCTCTTCTGAAGTTTTTACTTACCCTCTCACCCCTAGGTGGGTGCCGCGCACGTACAACAGGGTTACCGCGGTAATAATAAGTAATATAGAAAATCGACTAAAAACTTTGTTTATAATAGATCTTTGTTGTTTCTGGAGACCGTCTAGGCAGGTACTACTGCAACTCCTATTGCAGCCTGACAAACAGTACTGTGTACCGATTTTAAAGGCGCTGTAGCTAGTGTAATTACTGGGGTAAGGAGAATCAACATCTTATGTCTCGTGTGATGAGCTCAATGTGGTGCTGTGTATACCATCCTAACTAGCGCTGCGTTATGGGCGGGCGTACTAGTATTTGCTGGTGTTTTTTCCAAACCTAGACATTGGATATGATAAGGCTGACCTGATAACGATAACCGATGCGTATACCGGCGTCAGTAGCACTCAACATCGAGTGGTTCGCTGATACCTTGATCTAATTAATAACAGAAATTAATTTTATCAGTGTATGGTAAAATTCGGGGTGAAGTCTAACACTGATTGTTTTCGTTTTGAGTTGGAGAGCATTCTAGATTACCTAACTGGTCGTAGGTAGACAATCTAGATACCACCGCAGCTGATTCTGTCGTCAAACAGTAGTACATAAACACTACTATTCCGGTTTGTATTTTTTATGGTCATGTTTGCGCCGCAGTTTTATTGACAACCATAGCGGCTTCACCACTCAGGGCTCGCGGATCTGGTATCCGCGAACTCAACTATTCCGGTTTAAATGGCGCTGTTGCTAGTGAAATTACAGTGTTAACGAGACGCCACACTAAGATGTTTCATTGCGACGAGTTCAGTGTGGTGCAGTGTGTAACATTCTAACTAGCGCCACCTTATGGGCGGGCGTACCATTTTACCACCAGGTGAACGTCCAGTTCGCCTCTTGCATGATAAAAAAAAATATTTAGAAACTCATTTGCAATCGTTATCAGCCGATAGACGTCCACTGCTGGACATGGGCCTCCTCCATAATTTGTATGGGTCCATATGGCAGGAGCCAAAGCCTCGATTGTTAATTAGCAGGTTGCACCACAAGCAGGCGAGGTTCGCTTGGGTCCCGGAAGTTGTTGTGCAGGGCCCCTTACTCCCCTACTGCAACATATTTGCAATGCATCAAATGAATAAAATAAAACGCCATACAATAAAGTAATCCTTTATTTGTTTTATTTACATAAGGAAATTCACTTAATTACGTGATAACGAAATACATCGGGCAACAAACCAACATGGAAACGTTTCCACGGACTTTGTGTTGAGGAACCCATGCCGGCTGCTGTCGATTCGCACGTTCCACCAAAACTAGGGTTGCAGACCGGAAACCTTTTAAAAGCCGGCATTAGAAATATTATCGCAATTAAATCAGGTCGCTTGACCTTCGTCCGATCCATACTACCAGAAGTAGTTATTGGATTGGATGGTGATTGGGTTTGTCCGAACCCGCCTGGCTACCGTCCACTGTCACCACAACAGTATTTCTGTGGCCCACCAGTCGTCATATGCAAGCTAGAGTAACCTGGGCTGGTCTTCTTCACCATCAGGCGATGGTCGTCGACATTTAATCATATGACATTGAGATCATGTTATTCTATTGCAGATATTTTTTTATAACGAAACGATGAGACGAACAGGACCTTCACCTGATGGTAAATGATACGCCCGCCCATAACAACTTGGCGCTAGTTAGGATGGTATGCACTGCACCACATGGCGCTCGTCGCCTTGACACATCAGGTCTTAAGTTTGATTACCCTAATAAGTTCCCAACTACAGTCCACTTCAAACCGGAACACTGGTATATTTAAAGACTACTGTTTGGTGGTAAAAATAGGCCCTGCTGTGGTATCTACCTAGACAGTCTCCCTACCACCAGATGTTTCCTGATATAAATTTATTAGTAACTACTGGCAACACTAAATCAATTTCAATCGAACGGACGCTTCCGTCACAACCCTAGCTCCATAAACAAGGGATAACGAATTTTAAATCTTTTCACGTCAGGAAAAAAGAAAAAAAAAAGGTAAAACGGTTTGAATTAAAAAGCAATTGATATTTGTAACGCGCGATCGCGATTTATTTACATATTACAATTCATTAGCTAAACATCAGCTGGTGTCTCAACCAGGTCAACACAAAACCTTCGAGGACTCGTTACAATATAATGTATACATAATTTTGCGTGCGTGCTATATATGTACAGGATCGAAAGGATCCGACTTCCGTGACATATACTCGTGGCCGTATAAACGAATCAAGAAAATTCTTCCTTTACATTCAGGAGGTAATCTCTTCTTCATTTCTAATATGTTTAATGAACAAAAAAAACTAATAAACATAATACGAGTTATTTCTAATATAAATATATATTCATTTAATTTTTTTTTATTTTCAGCCAATGCAAAGTTATCGCGATACGGAAACGAACAGACCTCGTCGCGAGACTTTTTCACAATATAAAACACGATTATAATTATTATAACAATAACTACAACTTCTATAATTTCATTTATTACTATACAAAGTATAAATTAAAAGGGAGGGTGGGGGTGGCCAAACAATTTGAACTAACTTGGCAGCGTTCACCGCCGGATCCGGTTCCTCTTTCTGCAACGGCAACACTGACATGGTCCGTACAACTATGGACCTTAGATGGATAGTTTATAAAAATAAATGTTTCGACAATCGAAACTTGATCGATGGTTTGTAGATTTTGACAATTTATAAAACTAGATCAGGGTTCGGATCCCGCGGCCAGCACCAGCCCGCTACTGTAATATCGCATCTGGTAAGCGGAAGCACACTCCCAAACGGCGCGTCCGTAATCTCGCCCAAACAAACGGCTACGAATAAATACTTCAGAGATCAGCCGCGAACCGGGCCCCCGACTTCCTTCACAAACAATTTATATAATAATCGGTTACATTACAAACACTGATGGTGTAACTCCATAATGCTGCTCACGGAGGTGGCGCAGCGCCGCCATGATAATCAATAACAAACAACTATATTACACGATTGCAGAGAAACTTAGTAAAGTAACACATACTGTCACGCGTCTGCGCACGCGATCGATAGCACCTAAAGGGGGAGGACAGTCGCACCAACCGGAAGTACGGAAAGTGGAAACGAATTATAACTATCGAACGGCGGTCTAGTGGAGACCATCGGCTGCAGGTAGAATATGACAGGCTAAATTGTAAATCGATAGAGTAGGCCCAAGTTCTGCGATAGACAATAGTATGAAATGATGATGATGGTGACGATACTAACTGGCCACGCCCACATTATGAGCATCAGAGAAATTCACAAATAAATAAACAACAAAAACATTTTTACAATACGAGTGTGACCAGTTGCCGATCGTTTGCTCCAAGCAACATTTCTGGTGAACCATTCTGTCCGTTTCGCTGGAGCAGCGTTCGCCTCCCACACCTCCCCCCACATTTTCAATACGATGGCGTAAACTGTACAAAACAAAATTATCCAACCCGCAGGCGAGTGGTGCCGCTGAAGCCAAGTCAGAGCGACTTGTAGTTTAAGGCCCGTCGGAGCTGTCGCGCCGGAAGCCGTAGCGTCGGCCTCCGATCAGCTGATAGAATACTGTCTTTAATAAATAGTCTAACCATATTTAAGCGGCCATACTTGTAACAAAATATTCACAATACTTTTAGTTAATTATTATTCAACTGTAATATGGTTAAATAAACTTCGATGATGATGCGGCGGAGTTCAGATTTGATTTAACCTGATATCTGTAATACTTTGGTGTCTCACAAAGTAGTTAACTTATAGATTATCAGGTCTTCAAATTGTTCATTCAGACTCAATAAGTAATCAAAATCAATTAATGGTTAGGTTAGGTTAGGTTAAAAAAATTCAAGTAATATTTGCAAATTTTTTGGAATGAAGATGGTGGTAAGTTGAAAAGGAATCGGAAGAATTTATTAAATATTATGATATTGATATGATTGTTTTTTTTTAAAATATCGGGATTATGATCATAATTTCAAGAAGCATTAGAGAATATTTATTGATCAATAAATATAGTGGTAAATAATAAGTGGCCAGCCAATTGAGGTTACAACAGAAAAACACCCGGTACTCAATGGGGACACTTTGAAGACTTGGTTAGATATCTTTAGATTTCAATGGCTGCCAGCACGATCACAGATTTGGTGTGTGGGATTTGAAAGGTATGGGGCTGGGATGACCATATCCACTAAGACTTTCAAAAACAACAGGACAAATGGTGCTTCGACTGTCTAGCAGTGTTCTTAGTGTTCATGTTTGTGCCGGTAGCCGGTGGATGCATGTGGGTCTTCCCCCGTGCACCAATGTTCCAGTATCCTATCAGCTGCCAGCTGACTTCATTCCGTTGCTAGCAGACTCTCTGCTGCCTTTAACGATTCGCGGAAGTCTCGCATAGCTGTGGAACGACACCATTATGTAGACTATTACAGCATAATTACATATACAAGTTATTCCGTAAGTTTTATTTTAATTCAACGAAGGGACAAGACCACCAGCGAGACATGCACCTGATGGTAAGCGCTACGACTGCTTATATGAATATGGTACTTGTTGGGATGGTATACACTGCAACACATTCGTGTTCGTCGCTATGAGACATAAGATGTTAAGTCTTGTTATACCAGTAATATCACTAGCTACAACGCCCTTCATGTCGGAACACTACCGTTTGGCGGCAGATGTAGAAGCTGCGGTGTTATCTACCTAGACGGCAATAGAGACTTACCACCAGTAATCTACCAACATTCGCAACAACAGTTCATTTGGTGATGATAACTCAATGTCTTTTTTTTTTTAATATACTCTCGGTGTAGTGCGGCCAGAGTCTTGTGTTTTCGATAACTTTTTTCTTTGTATTATTTTCTTATTTCTCAAACTCTCATTTCATTCCTGTCACTTTCTTTCATTCCATACTTACCTTTCACATTTCTTTTCTCATTCATTCTCGATCTTATTTCTTTTTTTCACACTTTTCACAAAAATAAGCAGAACAATCTGTTCTTTCTATATTTCTTTCATTTTTATGTCTACTTCGACCTGAAGGTCTATTGAGCTCATATAACACATATTCAGATTCTACAACAAACTACTTTATCGAATGGTCTACTTGGTGTTAAGTTATACACACTAGTTATCGCTTCCTGGCTTCAGTTGTAAAATGGTATGTTTCGTTACCCCAGTAATTTTATAAGCTGCAACACCCTTCAAACCGGAAGATACCATGAACACAAACATTACTGATTGTGTTATTCTGTTAATTTCGTATAGTTCCTCGATAGTCGCCTTTTACGACATCCCCAAGATATACCAAGCGACTCACCCGCGAGCGCTCGTTAGTTGTGCTTGAGGAACGCGTCGTCGAACAGTTCGAGCTCGTGGCTGAGGTAATTGGCCTTGTTGCGCAGTTTCTTCGCGGAGGTGCTCGCCTGCTCCAACATTTTGATCGCGTCGCGCACCCCCGTCAGCTCGCCGTCCATCTCCGTCGTCGCCTCGTCGATCAGCCGGCAGAGACGCGCGAACATCGTCGACAGCTCCCTTTAATCCAACGAAGTGATCAGCCAATGTGCCACTTATAATGATGTTGCACAGCAGAATATGCAGTACCATCTTATAGGTTAATGTCATAGAAAGATCAGGTCACAGGCACTACTGGTTAATTCATCGTTAGGGTATCTATTAGCCTCAAATGTCGGTAGTCTGTGAAGAGTTAGTGCGCAGAGATGTGCTGTACTCACTGCTGCACTTGGTGGCTGCAATTGGCTGACGTCAGGTCGACGATTAGCCTCAGCTTCTTGCTTGCGTGCGCGACGTACTGCTTCTTGAAGACTCGCTCCTGTGCTTTAGCAGTCCACGTGAGCCGCTCGTACGCGTACAGCGCGGCGTACAACAGCCCCGTCACCGCGACCACGCGCCACCCCACCGTCTTCAGCAGCTGAAAGCGGCGCGAGACGTTTCATCAGCTAGGTATCTTTATTTCTTGCTAAAGATGCTGATAGATATTACATGTCCCAATCCGGCATGGTAAAGTTTTGCATAGTTTTAGAACGTAAATAGAGAAAAGTCAAGGATATGTCTTGAGAATCGAAGGGCCTATCATTGAATACAGCATTCATCTATGAAGATAATGAGTCTAATAGGACAGTTGCGGTAGTTTCTACCTAGACAGTCTCTGGTAAGACCTAGCTTCAGTAAAAATTGGTTAATATTGCTATATGTACTTGATATAATGACACTGACCAGCCCAGAGAGCAGTAGACCTCCCATGGTGCCCTGCGAAGTGATGGCGCCCAGTGCAAATCGCGACACCATCCCCCACTCTTCGGCGCTGAGAGGCCCCACTGACGCGTTGGGGGGTGGCCCGTTGAGACGCACCACTTCCATAGTCGGCGCGCCTGGGCCCACTGTTGGCGGGATCTGGAGGAAAATATCATCTCTCATCATGTTCTCTTGGGTCACTTTAAAACCGTTTGGTAGTTATGATCGCAGCGACAATTTATTCCATGCTATTTCCAGTTAATCATTCCATTATTCATCATTCACCTAAACATCGACATGTATTAAGGAATCTCGCATACCTGAGTGTACTGCGGTGGGTTTTTCAGCGCGATCTTATTGGTGTTCTTGCCTTGGAATCGCTGTATGAGCGCCGTGATACCGTAGGAGAAGCGAAACGAAAGGTCCTCTTGGAAATCCGCGCAGAGGTTGTCGCAGTTGAGCCGGTACAGAACTTCGAAAGGCTGCTGGTGCGGTACGATGTAGCTCGCGGCGGCCGCGCGTTTATGGGCCGGCAGGATGCTGTACATGCGCTCTGCAACATTTGGAAAGGGCTTAGTGACCAGTTTATAATCAAGTTTTGTATGTTGATAAAAATTTTTGAGTTATAAAAAAATCATAACCCAAGCTGCCATTCCACAGCTGAACCAAAGCGCGAGGTGAATACTTACCGGCCATCTCCTTCTGCACGTCGTCCATTTCGTGGCCGATGTCGGCCGAGAGGCGTTTTTTGAGCCGCGAGCCGAGCCCGGACTCCACGTGCCGGTGCAGCTGCCGCTTGTACTGCTCGAGTGCGGCGCGTTCCGGCCGGAACGGCGTGTCATACTCGTCCACGAGCGCCGATAGACGCCGGATCTCCTGGCTCAACGTCAGAGATACCTGGAAAATAATCCATTCTTAAAGATTAACAGGTGACAGTTAACTATTGCCCTAGAGTCCAGATCTCAAGTATCTATTTGGAATACGACGCAACGTAAACACCCAAAATGGTGTCTAGATGGTGGTGGTGACAGACAGTACTATTATTATGTGAAACATTTCTTGTCTACTACGATACCTTATGCTCGACACTCTCGACCATGCGCCCGATCTTGTCCTTCATCTGGCGCGTGATGGCGGTTAGCTGCTCTTCAATGGCGGACAGTTGCTCGTGCAGCACACACTGCTTTTCAACCTTAGCAGTCTTCATATCCGTGGCCTTGTTGTACACCTGGTGGACAAGACTACTAGATTACAGATAGCAACAATTTCACAGCAATAGGAAGCTAATAATAATAGATAAATGTCAATGTAAGCTACAATTAGTTCGTTGATATGTGCATTCATGTACCAGCTCGAGCGCAGCCATGACCTCGGCAGCAATGTTCTTGCCGCGGCGTGAGTGCTGCGCGAACTTAGTCCGCACGGCCGACTGGCTGATGCACTCCTCAAACTTGCGCTCGAAATCGACAAACTCGAAGTATCGCACCTGGTGACCGTCTGCCAGGATCGGTGCTGGTGACGAAATTATACTATGTCAATAAATCATGAATACAAATACGTAAATACCTACAAATATCGAGACGTTATTCCCTTTGTGAATAAAAAGCGAGGAAATAGTAGTAATATGTTTTTTTTTTCGTGGTTGGTTTTGTAAGCACGTGCTGCGATTAGTTAAGCAGCCACCGTCATAACTGTCTACTCAGGATTATCTTCTTTTAACGTATCTCATGCTTTATTTACCCCCAGTCATTGTAATGTCGCTAGTTGGTAATTGAGCCATTTGCTGTAGCTGCAATCCTCGCCACTCCCATACAGTAATCCAAAAAGATCTTTCTTTGGATATGAGTAATGATATGTAGCGAATAATTAAAAAGCTTTATAGACACAAACTCCTGGACCCGTAAGTAGATGGGTGATTAAAAGTTGGTATAAATTCTTACTATTACTACTTGTGACTTCATCTTACAATCATTTAAGTGAGTAATGAATTGATGATGAGTTTGTACCAACATCATATCTGATTACTAAAAGATATAGTTGCATACATGAAACTGGTTTCTCCCTCTCCCTCATTCGTGTGAGAAGGGCCTCTTTAGCAGATATAAAAAATATCCTCTCCTCTGCCTCCTTAGGCGTGCACACCCTCAGCTCTCGAGATAGGAAGTCCACGCATCGATTTGCATGTTGTGTACGAACCTGCAATATTAAATATAACATATACTTATAGTTGGGGCATGCCTTTGTCTGCCAGTATCGGCCACTACCAGATTTTTTTTTCTCCACAAGGTCTCACTCTCAAATTTTTTGGGCTCGCTGTCATTAACCATTCCAATTCCTTCTATCATGCATCTCTAACAAATAAGGACAACAGTTTTTCTTTATCAATTTTCACATTACAATCTACAAGCCACCATCAGCATATGATCCATCAAGTTACAATTGTAATGTGTGTAATAAGTTGTCGCTGTTCTTACTTGATCCAAGTATTCAGGTTCAGAGGCGGAAGCGTCCCACCTGTTGTTCAATATGAATATGTTGGGCTGCGAGATCTTTGTTGATACTTTATGAAAGAAATTTTTCTCCTGTAATCAAGGAAAAAAAAAACAAGATTTATCTAATTACATATATGATTAATTGTTATAATTAACACCAAATATGAAACCATTTAAAGACTATATTTAATTATAAGAACATATTTAAATGTCAAGTTTAAATTATATATATTTATGATAATAGCCAAGTGGGATCCTCAGATCAGATGGTAACAAAAAATTTATCTGATACAATATAACAAAGCTGTATATCTTCTCCATGTATGTGGCTGGTAGCCGATGTTAATAACTCACCGTGACCATCAGTGTTGACTCCGCGTTCGCCACCAGCACGAACACGTCCGCATCAAGGCAGTACTGATCGATCCACTCGTCGAGGTTGGGGGTAACATCCACGCCTGGACTGTCCACCAGCACCACATCGTCTCGGAGCAACGCGCACAGCTCTCGCGGCCAGTACACGTGTACCAACGAGCACTCCTGCAAGCGAGTGGCGCAGAGTGCGTGCCCCAACTGGCTCACTGACTGTAAAACACAATATTAGAGGTTATGAATTAAAATAATGCCACCAGCACTTCCAGCAGTGGACGTCTATCGGTTCATCATGATGATGATGAATCAGCGCTTGACTTTTAGTTTGCCAAAGCTAGGCTACTTAGTCTGTTGCAGTCCCTGGGTTCCTTGAATTTAGGTGGGTATAAGCAAATCTCCAGTTTTATATGTTAATGTTAAATTACCTGGACGTTGAGCTTTTCTTCAGTCCCTTCGGTTCGCATGAACGCCTCGTCCGTATCGGAGCCCTCCACCTGCAGGAAGCAGTTGGTGGTGTGGCCGATGCCGCTCGGCAGTATCTTATCATGCAACATCGCATTTATCACCGTGCTCTTACCATTGCTCGTTCTGGAAGAAAATGAAGATGTGTGTTCTATTATTAAGGTGACAGGAAGTTTTAAACACCCAGATAGTTACCACCCTCATATCATAATTATACCGAGCCTCACTGTTCCAGTTGTCAACATATAAGCAGCCAGGAGATTAAAGGCCGAGCATGCTTTATCATTTAACATGTGAACTTGGTATAGTCCAATGCAGTTTACCAATATTTACTAGTAGGTCTCTGTTGCTGGAGATCGTCTAAGTGGGTACCACCATCAGCTCTGTAGTCTCGGGCTATTAATAATAGGACTAAGGTATTCCCTGCCTGTCGTACTAAGCGACTCAATAAGCAAGCCTTAGGAAGACGCCAAATGCATGGTGGTCTTGTATTTGCCGTAGCACAGCGTGGGTGCTAAGGAGGGCTTCGCCCTTCAGTGGGATGTTTTAGCCAGAATGCAAGGGGGTACTGGGGCGTTCCGAAAGAGATCCCGGAGCCCCTCCTAATGCACTGAGCAAGACCACCGAGGGGGTTTTAATGGGTAGAAACCCCACATAACCTTGTCTTCCCCCCAGAAGCAAGGTATCTTTTAAGATTTCCACCGCGATAATAAACACAAAAAAAGTGGGTACCACCGCATCGCCTATTTGCACCGACAAACAGTAGCGTGCAAACAGTTACCGTGTTCCGGTTTAAAATGTGTTGTAGCTAGTGTAATCGCTGGGTTAACGAGGCTCAACATCTTATGTCCCAGGCTACGAGCGCGATGTGGTGCAGTTCATACAATTTTAACTAGCGCCAAGTTGTTATTGGCGGGCGAATCGCTTACCATCAGATGAACATTTCGCTTGTCTAATCGCTTCATTATATCAAAAAAACTCAAGAATTAAGCATGAAGATGTGCCAACAATAACCAATTATCCAAGTATAGCTACAGCGTCAAGAAATGTTACATGTGAAAGAACGTTATAAACAATCATAAAAGCGCAGACCTGCCGAAGAAGGCTACTTTCATGTGATCTCGTTTGAGGACTTCCCGTATGGCCTGCACCTTGCTGACGTATGCCTCAATGTTGGCCACGTCCTGCACTGTCGCGATCTTATTGTCACCTGATACCGCTGTAAAATGATAATTACATTAATTTAAACATTTCTTGATTGACAATCGATATGATCCGATGTATGTTTATCTGATGGTAAGTGATACATCAGCCCATAACAATGTGGCGGTAGTTAGACACGACACTACCTTGTGTTCGTAGACTTATGACATATTAAGTCTTGTTACTCCAGTTATTTCATTACTAACAATGCAAACTGTAGTACAGTAATGTTTGCAACTATCATTTAGCCAGCACACATGTTTTTTTTGGTTTCGGGGGGAAATCTTTGAAAGATACCCTGCGTCAGTTAAGTCAGGGTTATGTGTGAGATTCTTACTCACTAAAACTCCCTCAGTGGTCTGCATCAGTGCATTCGGAGAGGCTCCGGGAAATCTTATAGAACACACCGGTGCCCCTCTACACTTTGTGTTACATGTCTCTGAGGAGGAGCCTAACCCTCCTAGGCACCATCGCTGAGTCATACACTGTCCTACACAGGGTCGCTTGTTGAGCGATAAGGGCCGCCACCCTCAAGTCCCACGAAATTCCTACACCATTTTAGTCGTCTTCTAAGATAGGAAGGGCTTACTTTAGTTTTCTTACTAGCCCGAGACTACAGTGCTTAGCAGCAGAGACCTATAAATACTACAGGAACCCTCAATATTTAAAAGTATTTTCATTTCACTGTATTGTCAATCAAATACCTAATTATATCCTTCGTTGTGTTATACAGCTTACATGAAACACATAATTAAACTGAAAATAAAAGTACACTGTATTGAACGAAACTAAAGGGCATATATAAATAATTTATAGCAATATAAATATGCCTACAATAAAAATTTTAAATGAATCATTAAACTGATGTTCAAGGTATTCACTTACATGGCAATGAACAAATTGGTTCCAAGGTCTCACAAAACTTGTTACATAACTTCTGAATTGACTAATCTTTAAACATGTCAGTTCATAATGTATGCAATACAGGAAAGCATCATGATAAAGCAAAATCTAGTTAACAAAATTATAAACATCTTTTAAGGAAATGTTAGTAAGGCTTTAAAGAATCATATATATTATTATTTATTATTTAATTTTACACAAGCAGCTACAAGCTGCGATGTGTACCCTAATTTGATTTTTACTTGCGCTGCCAGTTCTTCAAATAATTATCAAGTTAGTGTTTGAATGAGTAAACCCTGTTCCCATATTTTTTAATGAAAAGTAATTATGATATGATGATGTAGTATGTAGTAATTATGATATGATATAATGAATAAAATCATGGGTAGCTTCTGTTAAGTTGATCGCTCTTATTAATGGTAGACTTTGTTAGTTATCAACAGTAGATTTATTATTAAAGCTAATTAATTATTCTAAGGAGGAATGAAGAATCTTACCATGCATAAATGTGACTGCATCCTTAACGTAGTCGTCAATCTCAACGAAAATATCATTAATCTTCTTCTTAGCTCGTACGAATATCTGCAGCGGCGAATCCACGTTAGTCATGTTGACGCGGACGGAGCCATTGTTGAGGGTAGCGACGTTGTGGGGCCCGTCGCCAGCCATCATCGATATCGTACGATTAACATACGCAGCCATACGGGAAGGAAAGATGCACGGTTTTCGTTAGCCGAACCTTACGCCGGACAATATCAACAATTATAATTTTTTTATTGTACCACTTCTACGGTTCAAACGCAACATGCAGGGTGTGACTGCAACAAAAACAAAAGCTGAGCAATGATGTGAGCCTTGTTATGAGTGGTGAGTGCAGAAAACAGTGACAGGAAAACACAAATTAGCAAATTAAATAAAAACTTATCAAAGGATGTGTAGCAGATAAAGAGTTGGGAATTTTTGAACAATATTCCTGTGTGTTACATGAATTCATATACATTTTATATATGTAGATGTACAACAAACAGTTAATAGTAGATTAACTGTATCAGTAAACTACTGGAAGTAATTATGAATAAGTTTTATATGAGTAAGTAAAGTATCAGAATCTTATTTAAAAAATACTCTCTAAGAGATATATCATTCTTAAAGTAAATCGGTTGAAAATATTCAAAACAGCTGTTTTTGGAATAATTCAAATAAAAGGTTTAAATGAATTCTGTAAGAGCTATTAGTATCAACTGGTTGTATGGAAGAAATAGCTGTGATCGATAAAACTACCTTTTGCTACCTTCATTGTACATGTTTCTGTTGCCTTCTTTTATGGTGTGCAATAAAATATATATTATTAGATATCAAATTTAAATGGCAGCTTTATAGATTAAACTCAGTGTTAGATCTAAATGATTTGAAAATAAAAATCTTTTACCAGTTACACACTCTTAAAGTAGATATTGATATAGTTAAATAATAATTAACACTAGCGAGATAATCACAGTCAACCAGTAGCAAAGTGAAGCAACAGCAGATGACATTGATTCAGAACACATTTACAACCGCTAACTATAAACTATACATTAATATTATCATGATAATCCTATAATGGTAGGAATTGTACTATACAGGTTTAATATCTACCAATAAATTTTTAAACTCTTATTAAAATTATAATAAGTAATCAATATTTTAACTAAAATTGGATCAAATTATTTGCTTATCTTTAACTTCTCTCATCCTCCTCTCATCATCCTCCTCTTATAGATTCATTAAAATGGTAAAAGTAATAGTACATTAAAAATAAAGACTGAATAATTACAATAATCCTTCATATGTTATAACTCTTTTCAATACGTTGAAATGAGTCATAGTAAATTTGCATAATTATGATATCAATTTCACTGTTCATAAAATTATAAGCTATTGTAACAACAACCTAATTATGCATTACTGTAAGCTGATCTTTCATTTCTTTGAATAAACATGTATGCCATGTAACAGAAGAAACTATTAAGCATGGTCTTTCAATGCAGTTAAATTTGATATTGAATGACATAAATTAATTGTTATTTCCAGCCAATTAATTTTTACGCAGTTGAAGAACTATATATTGTAATTTTTTCACAATTCTCACTAGAGTATTAATATATTAAAAATCACATGACAATAAGAGCAACGAATTTGTCATATGGACACTTTTATAAAATCTACAAAATTCTTAGATAAATATACTTCACTAGCAAGACAAAACATGTAAGGTTATATTAATACACACTAACAAAACATAAGTATTGTTATCCTAAAAGGTCTGAAGTACTCAAAAGATAACCAAGAAATAGCGGAAGTAAAAAATAACATGAAAACTATAAAAGTATTGCACCTTATCATCTCGTTGCATCATAGCCATAAATGCGCATCCCTGTAGCCCCAGCGGCGTGAAGATTTATATACAATTTAATATCACGTATAAATAGATCTAATTTAGGAAAATGCATTGAGACGTAAAACAACTGACAGCCGCTGAAGAAAATCAAATATGATTTACACCGACTTTTAGTGATAATTATATATACATTATCAGTTACCTAATAGAAAGATTACTAAGAAGTATCCCTTACCTGTTTATTACAGCAACATTTTATATATATTACTTATTTAATTTTTTTCGGCATAAATTACCTGTAATAATTTTCATTTATGATTTTTTCGTACTTTTAGTTTTGTATTACATATTCTAGTTGCTGTTGTTATATTTTTAACTCTAATGAATTATGATTGGCCAAAATCATAGAAATTTAATTATATCCAATAGGAACAGTGAACTTTTTTCAGAAAAACGTTCGGTTTCACCTAAGAAAATAAAAGTATTAATTAATCTTTGAACAGTACCTGTTAATATTACTTAAAGGTTTATGCTGCATTTATTCAATGAAAACTCTAAAAGGAATTAGAAAAACATTGTTAAATAATAATATTTTATAAATTAACTTAAAAATATACAATTTGATTAATTTATCATTAAGAAATGTAATTGAGGCTCTTACAAAAATTCATTGTTGGAAAATATATTTTGTATTGAATTATTCAAAAAAAGACTTAAAATTAGTCCATTATCAAATTTTACATTATTCTAAATAAATTTTCAAGTTAGTGTACATATTTGGAATTAGTTTTTAATAAATTTTGAACGAGATAAAACAAAACGTTCCGTATCGTTGACAAAAGTGTAAAAAATATCGTAAATATAAGTTGTCAGTTTAATAAATGGCGGATGTAGAGGTTTAAGTCGAATCTCCATCCCCATGTATTTACGTTTTTAAATGAATATTAAATTATTTAATTGATATTGTGATTCAGAAAGCTTGAGTAATAAAATTATATATCAAAATGTCTCGTTCTGTTCGTGCTGAAACTAGAAATCGTGTGAAAGACGACATCAAAAGAGTCATGCAAGCTGTTGAAAAAGTTCGCCATTGGTATAAAACTGTAATTACGGTCAAGAAAATTTTTACATTTAATTTCGTTACATATGTAATTTATTTTTTATATTTATAGGGAAAAGAAATGGGTGACAATTGGTGAGACGACTATGAAAATTTATAAATGGGTTCCGATATCTACGAACGAGCAGAAAAAAAAACATGCGGCCAAACGGGAGAATAAGGAAAATGCCCTGACCCCCAAAAAGATGCACGATTCTTCAAATTCCAATTTTGGCATGGCTGAAGATTCAAACACATGTATGTTTTTTTTTGTTGTTTTATCTTTTTAATGCAGAAACGATTAAGCCATTGGATAATCTATGGGGATTATTTTCTTTTTAATATTATCATAATTAGGTATATATAACACTTAAACTATAAAAAAATCTGTCTTCAAAATATGCAATAAATTCACAAGTGGAATGATGATGATGTGAGTTCATGGAATACTACAGTGGTCAGATTTTTGTATTTATTTCTGAAATTGTAAATTGTGTATTAGACCAGTGACCTTTCCACATTGAATAAAATATTAGCTTTTTATATCTATGAAAATTCATTATAGGCATTGGTTGCTTTACATTACCCATATTAGATAAAAATAACAAGCAGTTTTAAAATTTGTGTATACTACAGACAATAATATTATTGATTTTACAACAGCATTTTTGAAGTTAACAGATCTTGTATGTAAGTCTTTAGACGAAAGTTATTTTAAAATCATGTTTTGATCAATTTTTTATAGGTAAATTGTAAATATTAAATTGTTGCAGGCTTCTCAACTGTGAGCGATTCTCAAGGGCCAACAGAGTTCACCTCAACTCACATGAACTTTTCTGAAGACTCAAATTCACAGAGCAGTGGTACCACAACACCTGCTAAACGGTTAAAAACTGACTGAATCACACCCCATACTGTAGGTGATGTAAATAATGTATGAATTTTTAAAGCAAGTGCATTTAATATGTTACTTTAATGTTCATAAATGGTACATTTTATCTTAATAAGTTGATTAAAATGCTCATATGCATAAAGTTGCTGTGAAACATGTCTGTTACGGATCTGGAATCATCTAAGCTGTATGTAACCTTGATGGACAAAAAATCTTTTAATATCTAAGTAAAGAAACAAAATTTGAAACATACTATTAAACATTCACAATTTTTCAATCCATATTCTATACACTAAGATTTGAAGACAAAAACTAGTCTTATCTGATGATATATAAATATTGTATTATTGTGAATAAAATTTATTTGAAATGAAATCATTTTAAGGCATAAATTAATTATGTGGATAAATAGGAGGATGTTAAATGTTTAATATCATTATCAAGATGGATGAATAAAGCAGACAAAAATGACTAACACAATTGGTAACAAAAGCACCATTTGTTCAAGAGTTCATCATATATATTACCTGATGGGGATCAATCTTAGATTGTAATGCTGGACAGTCCTTCAGCAACGAGACCGACAATCTGATAAGAAGAGATCAGTGTGTATAGCTTTGGAGAAGGCCTATGTCCAACTTGCGTCTATCGCGTTGATCATGGATATTATTATATTATTTGCATGCCACAATTATTACCGATTTTGTTTTATCTGGTGTGAGTTATGGGAAGCCTCTGGATGTGAGCAACACGGGACTGATTGATGTTAAGATATTTGGGGGAGAGCATCCAGCGGTGGATGTTTATTCAACTGATGATGATTGTTATTGCCAATTGAGAAATGTATTCATTTGAAAGCTTTCAAAGTTATAAACATGATTGATATGAAAGTATCGCTTAAACTTATTCATTCACCTAATAACATGAAGTTGAATATTTTAATAGATGTTACATTTAATTTGTAAATACGAGATTAATTATACGAAATGAATAATATTACAATATGAAATTACTATATAATAATTAATTACAAAGAGAAAGAGAAGACATACTGCTATGTGGGTGATGAAGTATTAAATTTTTTTTTTTGTACACAAACTGTAATGACTGTGTTCCACAAATTCTAGACTAAACATTTAATCTGGATATGAAAAAGTTTTTTTTTATATTTAGATGTAATTATTTTAATATTCAATATTAGGTATTGTTTGGATGTAAACAAGTACAAACCGAAGGAAATGATAATGTTAATGAACATGTATTGCTAACTTTTTTTTTTATTTCGGGGGGGAATTCTTCGAATAGATACTCCGCCTTCTGGGGGGAAGTCAAAATGATGTGGAGATTTTTACCCACTAAAACCCCTCAACGGTCACCTTCAGCGTTTGGAAAGGTCGCGGGATCTCCGGAACACAACCGCGTCCACACTAACGCTGCGCTGTGATAGCCCCTCCCGGGGTCTGCTTTATGCAGGCAGACCCTACCAGCCTCGTGAGTACTACAATGACCGAAAACCAAGTCCTGCCATCGTCCTCCTCAGAAACTAACCTAACCAAACCTAGGCAAATGATAATGTTAATAATTACATGTAAAACGTTTTAACGATTATCTTTGACCTATTGTATATTATTATTTTAGAATATGAATTTATTATTTATTTATATGTCGATCACCAGGTTATATAAGAAATTCATTGTTTTGTATTTCTATTAAAGATTTTTTTTTTCCTACGTAAAAAGATATTGAATGAATGAAAGACCATTTATAGGATATCATATTGCTGTCATGAAAATAATTCACACTGGGAGTATTTACCTAAAAATTTATGATTTTTCTTTCATATGCGCAAAAGTAATTACGGCAGTTATTATGATGTAGATAATAAAGTTACTGTTATTTTTTTATCGGCTTATATATATTGGTGTTCATGTAATACTTACTATATGTGCCTGTATGTATAGTTTTCCGAATCTACCTCCAATTGACGTTGATATGCGGAGTATATTGTTTTAATTAATATTTGGCGTCAGGAGGAGTATGGGAGCAGGAGTCATGCCTTCTGCTCTTTATATCGAGGGTTGAATTGTGGAGTGGTTGAATCGCCCCTCAATTATATCTAGTTTTAGGTTATAACGAATGAATTTGTAATTGTATAATGGTTTCTGTGTTATTTATTTTATTTTAAACAGTTTAGCTTTATTTTAATCGATTGATTATCAATTGTTAATAGCAGCAGAATATTACTGTAAATAGATTTGAAACTGAATAGTAAAAAAAAAAACATTAAATATATAGTCGTTTTTATTTTTGTTTGCTCCATTTGATACTCCGTAAATATAACACAATATATTGCTATAATGCCAAAGTCTACCGAACGCTGATCCTCTTTAGAAAATTATAGTTCAAGCGAAAAAGTGCTAAAACAAATAGAAAAAAAATAGTACTTCTTGTATTAAAGAAATCAATTATTTATTAAAATTCGTGTAATTTCACCACGGCCAATATTTTATAGACTTGAGCTGATGAGATTGACGTCATTGGTGCTCCTCATCGCTCTGCGAGGAGTCTGCTTGATCGGAGCTAGCGGAGCCCTTGCCGTACTGCTCGGACATGCAGTCGTAATCATGAATCCCCATTATATTCATCAGCAGATCGTTCAGTGTTATCGTCTATAAAATTGTTTAAGTTTTATTAATATAATCGAGATAAGATTATTACCTGTACATGTAATATCGCTATTATATCATAATATATATATATATATATCATCAGCGGATAGACGTCCACTGCCGGACGTAGACCTCTCCCAAAGATCTCCAAATCAATCGTACCCGCTATTAATAAGCCTTATTGTCATGCCCTGGGCATCAAACTATCAGTAAGCAAACATTAAACCCAAAAAGAATAAAGTATACTACTTAGTGCAAGTAACGTAGTATAAAAAGAATGAATGATTAGGTCTTACTTCTGGTAAAAAATTAAAGTCCCCTTCCTCCATCGTGGCCCTGTCTTCAAAACTGTGTCCTGAGAGTATGGAAAGCAAGTACCACGAGAGCTCCTTTGAGAAACGCTCACCTTAAAATATTTTGGATAGCTTCATTCAATGTACGAGTGCGGTGGTAGTCGGTAGCTTTAGCGTAATAGGCATTAAAAAAACGTTTTTTTTAATTCAGGGGTTGTCAAGTTTATAATGTCATTGGTTTTGACTTTAGTTAAATTATAAAACAACTGTTTACAAAAAAAATCATCATCATTTTCTTCGTAAATATTTATAAGTAATCATTATTAAAGCATTATTATTCTTGAAGCCGTGATAGCTTAGATTGCGAGGTAGCTGTACACGCCATACGTTTTAAGAGGCGGAGGTTCGATTCCCGCTGACCATGAACTTCTGGTGAAGGAAAACAGTAGATTTCGTGGAAAATCTGATGTGTTTCAAGAACAGCTCTCGTGATCATGCGACGTCCGACAATCCGCACTCGACCAATTCGAAATCAATTGAAGTATTGATGTCCTTGATTCTCCTTATAAAAGATGAAAAGATACGTGTCCACTTGGACACTTAGCCAGGACTATTTATTATTATTAAGTATTTGAAACTTTGTGTTTACTAAAGGATTTAAAGTTTGAGTAGGTTATTCTTTAAAACATACTATCGTAATAACATAGTAAGTTGAAAAATTTTATTGTTTTGTTAACATTACGAGCAACTATCTCACACAGTTGTACATAGCCGTCAATGACTGGTAACAGTTTATTTACTCCACCTTTCAGTATTCTTTTACCATAAATAGTTACCGTAATCTTTGAGCATAAAGACAAAGTTATCTCTTGATATAGAATATGTGCCATCGCTGATTGAGGCGAAGTTTTTGAAGGCGTTCTTGACGCGCCTGCAGTTCTCCAGGAAAGCAGGCCGATGGTTCAAATACAGTTTCACAAACTCTTCGAAGTCTATCTCTGTGGATGGCTGACGCTGGTATACTTTGTACGTTGCCTCCACTATCAAATTCTCCACCTGAAATTTCGTATTGAAACCGTACAATATCTAGTTGTAGTCAAAATTATTCTCAGTTATAACGGGTACATTACTAACGATCTAATTGATATTTTTTTTTCCTAATTAACAAACCATCCCTTGGCGATAAGTGATACGCTTTCTTATAACTATAAGATTCCAGTGAGGATGTTCTCATAACATCAACTTGCATTCGTTCCCTTGAGCTATAAAATGCTAAAATTCTTTATTCTAGTAATTTAACAAAGCCCAGCGTATTTTAAAAAGAAATTAAATAAAGTAAATATGGTCTAAATGAACTTAATAGAAGATGTATACATTAGTAATGGTCTATACATTACAAATGAGGAAAAAATCAGCTCACTTCATATTCAGATGGGAAGTAACCTAAAGCTCTCATTAAATCCGGCAGCGTGTCGATGGGTATATAATCCTTAACCCGACGAATGGAAGGTGAGAAGGTGCCTTGGCACAGGATTTGGATATAGTAGAACAGGTCTCGAATTTCGTGGAACAGCCAGCCCGGACGTCCATTCTCTATTAGGCAGTAATAAGGGTCTAGATCGATTCCCCCTAGTTTCGTTACTGTATCTATTGCCCTAGTACAAAATAGGAACGTATACAAAGATATGAATAGAAATAGTTAATTTTACGTCATTATCTGTGTCGGAAATGATATCTGATGTATGGGGTAGACGTTACTGGCGGTGACTATTGCTGCAATAAGTCCTTTTAGTCCCGGTTTATTAACAAACAATAAGATCCCTTTTCATAACGCACAAAGATGTTCAAGAAATATTGAGAAAACGGAGTCATCAGGTTTTTTCTTGATAGCGGTCAGAGTTTTATCCCTCGAGAGACATGTATTGATGAAAAAAATAATCATAAAACAATAAAATATTAACAAACGACATTGGACCGTTTTCACTGACAATTGTTAGAATTTGTGAATGTTACTTTTGGTTTTTTTTCATCAATAATAATGACTGAATAAAATACTAAAGCAAACAAGCAATATCTGCCTATTTCCTCCACTCTCACCTATAGTTTGCGGCCCACTGTGTCAAGCAACTGTCCTTTGCACCAATTGTAAATAGTGCACAGCAATCTTCTCTATAACACATTTGTATTACCTGAAAAAGGAAGTACTTGTTTGGAATGCCATCTTAAAGGAAGCTTTTAAAAAATTCTTTACATTATATCGTCATCATCATTATCAGCCGACAGATCATTATATAGATCTATTTTATTAAAGACCTAAAGATTTATAATTAAAGTAAACAAAGTTAATACGGAATTAATTTGCCAATTTTGATGAAAATGATGATGATGCAATGTGTAAACATATCAAAGCATTAAGTTTTGCGATCAGCGCCTTCCTCAGATCATACCCATCAATTACTGGATATATTAGCTACTTATAACACACGAAAATATTATATTTTATATGTAGAGGTGCAGGAGGCACAATAACTCATGGGACTCAAGCCAACTTCACCTGCATATGGTGCACCCTGCTAATCAACTAACGAGGCTCCGGCTCCCACCAACATGCATTGGAGCAGCGTGGTGGGAAATGGTTCAAATCCATCCCCATATAAACTCCTACATACGACGGCCCTAGGCAGCCGGCGATGCGAATACAAAAACAATTAATATATAGGCAATTGATTATCTATAGACAGCTCGACAATTTAATTAAACATCGCTGTTAAAAAGAAAATACTATTATATGGTTGTGAATTAACCTCAGTTGGATGTGCAAGCAGACCGATGTGCTTCCACGGGTTTCCGTCTAACGGCATCTTCTGAAGACCGATTATGTTCTTCGTGGCGAACAGGAGGTACTGATAGAGCTCGTCCTCTTCCCATCTGTTCACCAGCTGTATCTGGCGCACGGGGTGCTCAAACCGTGGCCCCAGCACCGTAGACAGCGTCATTGTTGTTTTGTAATTTATAATCTTATATTTATGCTGGGGATTGAATTAAAACTTGCACTACAAGTATTCTTTGAAGTTACCAATATTTTATATCACTGCTTATAACAAAACCTTAAAAAGTGGGTAAGTAAAGAGCTTACTGGTGGTAGGCCACTGTTGCTGGAGACCGTTTAGGTAGTTACCACCGCAGCTCCTATTTCTACCACCAAACGGTAGTGTACTGTGGTAACGAGTCAACATCTTACGTCTTATGACGAAGAAAACAATGCGGTGCAGGGTATATATCATTCTAACCAGCGCCACGTAGCTACGGGCAGGCGTATCACTTATCATCAGGTGAATGTCCCGCTCGTCTCATCGCATACTCTGTCTTCTGGGAGGAAGTTGGGGGAAGCAAAGCTATGTGAAGAGTTTGGAACACAACCCCGAAGCGAGAGAGACCTACGCTTACTTTACTTAAGTAAAAAGAATAAAAACTAGAAACAAATTTACCTCATCATTAGCTGTCAGGATCATTGGCATATCATCGCGATATATTTCCGGATCCAAGGCATTTGGCATCGGCCACGGTATTCCGGCTAAAGGTATAGCCGACTGGTCTATTCTGTCAAGGCTCAAGATCTCCAAGTACTCGTCTGAACTGGCCCCTATATCATACTCCACCAAAGTTCGATCAGCGCCCAAGGAGACCAGTTTATAGTCGTCGCTGTAGTTCTTCTCGGGCAGGAAGAAGACGGCAGTTATTTCTTTATAGTGGGCTCGGTGCTTCGCAAAGAAGTTCCAGCCGTGGGTTGTGCAACTGTATTTATAAACGCAGACTGTACGGCCTACATCCTACAACATATTAGTTAGTTATAAAATAACTAAGAGTAATTACATTATTGTTAGTTATTTCGTAGCTGTTGGTATTGTTTAACTGTTAGATAGACAAAATAGCGTATTATTGTTCATTAATCTTAAAGCAAAAAGCAATGGTGTAGGTGAGATAGGAGGATTTTGGCTTCAAACATATCAGAGATTGGAAGGCAAGCTGTTTCCAACCACCTCGTCATTCACTATAAATCTCTCGCAATAATAATAAGAAAGTAAAAAGCGAAGTCCTACAGAGTAGGCCAAAGTCAGCGAGTCGGGGCTGTAGGATATCTCCTTGATTGGGTGCTTAGTGTCTTTGTATGGTTTTTCCGTTCGGATTTCGATAGTTGTTGGATCCAGAAATAACAATTCACCCGTGTTCAGACCGCACGCCAAGTGTAAACCTGCAAACAATTTATTTCTCTAATTTTTCCAAGATCCAGTACTTTTTCCAAGATCCAGGTTTAGATTTAATTAAAGTACATAGTAATTACCGGACGGTGAGTACTTCAAGCAGGCGACAGAGAGCTTCGGCAATGTGACTTCTATGAGGCAGCTGATCGAGTCATCGCTCGGCTGCGTCACCACTTTGTAATGGTCCCGCAGCTCCAGCCGTGCGAAGAGGATGTGCTGTACGAAGTTGTACAGGTCTACAATACCGTCCTCGTATCCCACGCAGACGTACGGTCTGAGAAATAGTGTATAGAGCATATGCAGTGACACAGTTGCATTACCCGGTGCGCTAATGAATTTTCCATAATCACCAGAACATCATTTTAACTGATTTTGTTTTGGATTTAACTAGGCAATAAGACGAGCAGGACGGTCATATCTGCCCATAATAAATATGGCGCTGGTTAGAATGTGAGACACTAACGTTTGGCTTTTTTTTGCCAAATAGATTTATGCTTGCACCATGATGCCTTTAAGTGTTAAATAGTGATGTGGTATGCGGTGGTAATAAACAATGAATTAATATTAATCTATTGATTCTTCTCTTGAAGACTAAACACAATGATACCAATTTAATGCTAATCTATATATTTACAAATATAAAACGCGTATTCACTTTTCTGGATGTACAGTCAGAGCCAGAGCGGCCGCTGGCTTGTTATTTAGAATCGTATGATTGTTCTCCGTCACGAAGTCCACAAACCCCACACCCTGGTTCTTTGTACCTAAGACGAAGTAAACGATGATTTATTTAGTCTTTCGTAAGACAGTAACAGGATTACACGGAGCCTAAATTCGATTCTTCTTAAATTTAACATTCTAATGGGATGTATGGTTCCTATAATTAGAAATAGTAACCCTTATATTTATTTTTCTTATCAATTACTTTTACTGTTTCTATAAATAAAGTCATTATTAAGAAACAAAGTTTATACATCGAAGTTTCTGCAGTTTAATAGCTGGTTGCATAACTTTTGTGACCTTCCATAATTTATAGAACTACTAACACATAAAAAGCCCACATTGTGCCCACTTCTTCGGCTTAGAGCCTTATCTCTCAAGAGAGTCAGAAGCCTCAATTCAGCACGCTTGCGGGCTGACGTATGATGTGTGTTCTCGGAAGCTGTGGTTGCTGACATTTCGGTTTCCATACAATGCTATTTTACACAGAAATTTCTAAGCTACATACAGGTTGAATCTACGCTCGTCTTCAATTTATATAGTCTGAATTAACTAAACAGGCATTGTATCATTATAGTAACTTACACACGATGAAATCTCTGACAACAAAAGGTTTACGGCCTACAGTAGCATCAGTAGACAGTTTGCCTTTCATTAACTTCTGACGCTTCACACCAGTCTCTGGGTCGACGCTCAGTACCACCTTCTCCCAGCAGAGACATGGTTTATTACCTAAAATATATTGATTATTAAATACGATCTTCGACTTCAATCTTTTTAATCGGATTCTTTATTTTTCTATGTACATATTATTATATTACAAAGTACCAATGTAACTGTTTAAGCAAACGCAGCAAACAGCTTATAAGCCTGAAAATTATGCTTATTTATGTGTAAGCATGACCATCGTCGTCATGAATTCAGCAAATCAATATTCTCTGTTGAACATAAACCTCATACAGCGGATGAAAGTAGGATCCCGTACGCGCCACGACTGCAACGCGTACCTACTATTTTTATGTATCATCTTACAACAAATAAACTGATCAGGTCTATCTATGAAATACACCGTTATTTTGTATATATTTCGAAGTACGTACACTTCGGATCCAGAATCTGGTAGCTCCTCGGCGATACGTTGAAGCTGAGCCCCGTCACCCTGTCTACCTTAAACCCGTGCACCCAGTACAACAATTTCATCTGTGTGTCGTAGAAATGGATTTCGCCTTCATTATTTCCCGTAACTATAATACTGAAATAATATTTTTCAGCAGCTAACGAAAAATTATTTTTTTAATACTTCCACAGTATTATCCAAATGATCATTAAAAAATTTACAAAGTGTTTTTTTATTTTCACCTGACGTAACAAGTGATTAACGAAGGAATAACTGTAAAGAAAGCAAAGCAAGTTCTCTTACAAGAGTTACCAGCAAATTCGGTCCACCATCTCGCAAGGTCTAGCGTTGCGAATATACCAATTCTCACCTCATGAGGATGTCATGATCATACGTAAAGAGCAATAAAAAATAGCCTTTACTTAATAATACCTAATAGTAGTAATATTAAATAAATGTACTAACGAGAAATCAACTTACCCGTCTATATTTTTTATAACCTCGATCCGACACTGTTCCATCTTCAGACCCTTGACAAACTTCAAGTTGCCGGTGTTGCTAGTGATGTCGAAGTTCTCGTGGTATTCAGCTGTGTAGCCGTACACCAGGACGTAGCCCCTGTTAGTCCCAACTAATATCTGGGAAGTTTCTATGACGAACGTAAAGCAGGTCAACCGGCCAAACTCCGCGTTCTGTTTCCTCTCGACTGTCCTTATTTTTAACTGGTAATTGTCAGTTTCTTTAAGCACTCCCCTTTCCATTACAAATATTTTCTGAAATGGTTGTTTTTAAGGTATAAGTTAAGCATATTCATTTGTAAGAGTCAATTTAATTATGGCGGCTGATAGAAAGATGTGGAAGAGAAGTACATACTGTGCCGATACCACATAGGTGGGAAAAGAGCAGGAGGAAGAAGAAGAAGTTAAGCATATTCCTATTAGATTTGCCAATTTGTAACCTTATCTTTATTTTTTTAATAAACTCCCATTTAACTTAATTTTTGATCCACCTTTACTTTAGACATACACAAAATAAAGCATGTAAATAAATATTTAAAACTTAATGATAGATTCGGTCCAGCAGTGGACGTCTCTCGGCTGATGGTGACGATGATATGGTATATTCGGTTTTAATAAAGGTATTTACTCTATTATATTTTTATTTTGTATATTAAACATAAAATTTAAAAAATATAAGGATATACACCTAATGAAGGTAGTATATAATCTTAAAGCATACAACGTTTTCTTCTATTTTATTATGATTTTGATTCGAAACATTTCCTAAGTAAATACATTCATATTTCTATCATTATCATCGTCATCATAATCAGCTAGAAGAAGCCCACTTTTCAGCATAGGCCTCTTTCGAGGATCTCCACACCGATTCATTTAATATACTCGTGTTTGTACTGGTGTAAGAAAAACTACGTTAATATGAACCTGAATAACATTATCCTTAATTTTTACTAATATACGTACATCATATGGATTCATCAGATGAGAAATTGGTTCATGATAGAAAAGTACTTATCCTAAATCACATTTGGACAGGAACCAGGTACAAGAAATAAGAAGCAATCTCCGTAACCTCTAACCTCAGAAACTCCAAGCCATATGTCATGTTTGGTCATCAGCAGGAACTGTTCGGTCTTTAAGGGATTGAAAGCCATATCCAGGATCGCATTACGCGGTATTTCTACCTCTAGTTGCGCTGGGATAAATATAAACTTATCAATGAATAAAGTAACTTTGTTTATTAATTACATCAAAATATTTATAGTCTGTATAAGGGCTGTATACGAAATAAATTACTAGTAAGTTTCTCTTTTAGAAGAGAGATATAGTCCACTGAAGTACTGGTTTCAGCTGTGATGCTGTGGTGTGGTAAATTAAAAGTCTTTACAGCTTATACAACAACATAAATGTCTTAAGACAATAAGCTTAGTGTGGTGTAACATAAATATCTTATTTAGCACCTAAATATTATGAGTATTGTGCCGTAAAAAAATAAATTACCATGAGGCTCATCATTCCCAAAAGACCATATCCACCAGTAGACTACCGCCCATTCTCTATAGCCTATAGTGAGGAGGTATTTAGCATCAGGACTGAGTGCGACTCTGGCGATGGCGATACCACCGTGGGGCGAGAACAGAGTCTTTACCGGGAAGTAGTCGGTGGTATCCCACACGATGAGAACATTCTCCGGACCAGAGTCTGCCGTTACCAGCCACCTGCCGCTACCGTCGGCCGCTAGACATGTCACCGTGTGCCTCTACAAAACTTTGAAAATGAAATGAGAGATGCTAAATCAATCGCCTAGTTTAGTTTTGAGGATCCTTTGCCCTCAAATTCATTGCTGACACGAATCGGTCTATATCCAACAGAAGATTGATAAAGTCTGATGGTGATGTCGCATAAATGATCGCTTACTATCGATACACAATATTGACATCGACCTAAATCTCTAGTATCAACACAGCAGATTCATAATGAACTCAGTATTTGAGCAATTTTTTTTTTATGTTTTACTCACGTGACCTTGCAGTATCCTCATCTCGTTAGTAGTCCAGTTGTAGAGCACGGCGCAGTTCCCAGTCGCGTAAAATGCTGTAGTACTACCTTCGTTATTCAAGTTAATAACACCGACCTTGGCGTTGTAGCCGTGGATCCAGCGAATGTTCTGGAATAAATGCTTATTGGATCAATCCTGTATACTGTACATTCCTAACGTTTTATGAACTATAGGTCCTTCAGAAGAAGAATCTTAACACCTTCTTTTACATAATAATTAAATATATAAATTTTACATTTATTTTCTATTAATGATCAAATAATTTATAAACTAATTCTGTTTCTTTGTAATATTGCTATAATAAATCTTCAGCGAGCACTAGGATACGGAACCGACGTGGGCATCGGGAACCTATTTTCAATACATTTCTATTGCACTATACAGAACCGCTTGATTATCCATAAACAGCTAATTTACATCCCCATTGCTCAGGCACAGGCCCACCCTCAATATGAGGGCGATGGGCCTTAGTCACCGCGCGGGCCCAATGCGGGTTGGTGACTTCATGCACAACTCAGAAGAAATTCTAATTCCTGTGCTGGTTTCCTCGCGATGTTTCCTTTCACCGTTTGTATTTTACTGTTGTAACTAAAGTTCACAAATGTGCATAACTTAAATATTAAGTTGTCGGTACATGCCGAGATTCGAATGAAGGCTGCGCGCTCTAACCACTGGGCCAGCGAGCTACTCCGTTTGATTATACTGATATTTAAATGCCAACTATGCTTAGAAAAGTTTTTTCTTGTATATTTATCCTATAATCCTAAACTTAACACTTTAGATCTTAAGGTTTTCAACTTTGTTCGCAGATAATATATAAATTTGTCTGAATCTACTTCTATCAGTAAAGAGTGAACCTATTGAAAACAATATAGAAAGGCGATGTGGCGAGTTAAAAGTAGCGCCGGTGACGGATAAGTTGAGAAGTAATAGATTAGCGTGGTATGGACATATTATGCGAAGGGATGAATGTCATATAACAAGAAGAATGTTAGATATGAAGGTGGAGGGATATGTGGGTCGAGGTAGACCTAAGAAAAGATGGATGGATTGCGTGAAGGATGACATGAGTAAGAAAGGGGTAACCGATGAGATGACGGCTGATAGGCGAGGCTGGAAGAGAAGAATATGTTGTGCCGACCCTACATAAAGTGGGACCAGGGCAGGAGAAAGAAGATGTGGCAAGTGATGTTATTACGTCTGTTCATCTTTTATCTGACGACGATGAGTACCATCGTTTCATATAAACGCTCGACTCATATTGTCTTAAGTTTTATATAAAAGAAACATTATAATTGTGTCATCACCATCAGGTTGTGTTGATAAGACATCTGTTATTAATAAAGAAGCGACACATACAAACGGCGACGGCTTGTAATTATAGTTCGCTAATTCCGAGTGTCTCCTTATCTGCGAGAGGGAGAGGCTGTACAGCTTCCTGACGTCTATGTCACTGCCCGCCTTGCTGCTGCCGCCTGCGTGGACACCGCTAGCTGCTGCATCGACGTTGCTTGCGGCGGCGTGCACGTTGCTGGTGGCGGTGCGGACGTTGCTGGCGGCGGTGCGGACGCTGCTGGCGGCGGTGCGGACGCTGCTGGCGGCGGTGCGGACGCTGCTGGCGGCGGTGCGGACGTTGCTGGCGGCGGTACGGACGTTGCTGGTGGCGGTGCGGGCGCTGCTTGCGCCAGCGCGGGCACTATTGCCGACCGACCGCACGTTGCTCATCCTGATTTCAGTAACAATCTTTTTATGACTTCTATAGCTTTTGACAATTTTACATTGACAACTAATTCATTTTTAATTTACAATAATATAGATATCCATTTACATATTAATATGCTAAGGAAAAACTTTGTATACATTTTCAAGCATGAAAATATATATTAGGAGAGAAAAACAATATTTTTTTTTAAATATTATTAAACTTAGTTTATTTTCTCTTCAAATCATGAAAGGGTTTACCTACGGTTATTTTCAAATAAAAATATAGAACAATGCTTAAATTATTTAGTTTAAGTCGATCGACATTCATTTAATAGATGTAAAATCTTGCTTCTCTTCTAAACCTGTTTTTTAAACAAAGCTGATCTTGTTTGAAACATTATTTTATGATACATATAGTACTAAATCCCTTTCGTCATTAGAACTTCTGTCACGATGATGACATCACTTTTGAATCATAATATTTACAGAGACGTGATGATTAAGAACAACATCGCAACGCTGCTGTAAAAGAATTCGCGTTGCCATCACTCGTGCGCCGTAGCGTTCGCAGCTGACGTCACGCTGGTACCTTGTACCGAGAATACTATCATCTAAATGATACAATAATTAAATAAAAACATGTTAAAAACGTAACAGGAGCAGAGTACAGATATGATCAAAACGTACTTGCTGATTATACTCCCTCCTTATAATACTGTTATGGCAGCATATAGAAAATATGGATTCAGGTGATTTCGAATAACCACCATATATCTTTATCTTAAATTCAGTTGTAAAAAATTTATATTGATAAGGATCAAACGAATGATCGTTTTTTAACGTTTTCCTTTAATTTTGACTAACTATATCGTACACGTACATAATGGGGTAGCTGAAAACCAGTGCATTGTTTGTTCTGTAGGTTCATTTTGCAGTTGCAGATCATATTGAGGTCATTTTGCACCGTTGCAGTACAGCATCCGAAATTTGTAAAGGGGAATTACGATAGCACATTTCCTATGTATCTATAACTCATAATGCAGTATTATTATTGTTTGTTATTATGTCTTTGTACTGTATGGACAAATAAACGCTTTTATCTGTGTATATAGATAAAAGCGTAGATATTTATCCATCCAATTCCTTATGCGACCCCAGAGTTAAGTTAACTTGCTAATTAAGAAGCAAGCGTTATGTCGATTGGTAATTTCTTGTTATTTATTTATGATATTCTCCAGAATCTACTGTTTTAATTTAGTTTTATAAAGATTTAATTTAAATGATCGTTGACGAACGATGCAGCTATCCGTTGTGGGCGCGCATGGCGGGAAATTCAAAGGGCGTTAACCAGTGCCGACGGACAAGTGTTATCACGAGTCAAGGGTCAAGTGGCAGCTTCGCACGGCCCGCTCTCGGGACCCATCTTTGTTTGTCCGCCCGCCGACATGGACGGCGGTTTCGCGTTGTTCCTGTGCATTTCTCTTCTCCAACTGCGCGCGAGGTGCGATACGATATTTTTGGAACTGAATACACCTACATCGGATGAGGTCAGTGAGCTGCATTATCAATTTAGGTTACTATCGGCCGGCATAGCTGCGTTGCCGTGCTCGGCCTGTAAACATATGAGAGCTGGAGTATACCGAGCGAGCACGCTTCGCATCCGCGGCGTCATTGTTGACACCGTGTGAAGCTGAGACCAAGTGTTGGCCCATTGTAGACACAAAACACTTTGAATTAATAAAAAAAAATTAAAAATATCCTTGAAACGTATTTAAGAGCGAATATTAATTCTACCAATAAAACATTTGTGTTCACTTAATTTTGGTCAACAGTAATCAGTTTCTTCACTACTCTTCATACTAGTTTCTTGTACCTTCTATTCTTGTACTGATACTTCGACTTAGTTATGTAATTATTATAAAAGATTGTACTTTTTATTATACTTCTTGTGCTGTGGCAATAATTTAAATAACAGATTATAAAAAAGATATTATTTTTTGTATATACTTACACAGTACTTCTTTTAAATAAATAACAGGCAAGGGTAACATAAATATTGTTTACGCCGTGTTTTTATTTACTTTATTGTTTTTAAGTACTTATAGTACTAATTATTGTCACACGATGTACGATTATATAAATTTACAGTTTCTTTAATCTGTTTATCGCTGCTCAGTGATCTTTCCTGTTTATTTATATTTTTTTCTCAAATTTGAACTCGACTATTAGAAACTATGACAAGTTATATAAACTGTTTGTTTTCATTAATTTATATCTATTATGAGATCGGTGACACAAAAGTTATATATTTGAATTAGAATAAAAGATATTTTTTTTGTTATTCAACAATGCAACGAGACGGGCGGGACGTTCACCTGATGGTAAGTGATACGCCTGCCCATAACAAAGTGGAGGTAGTTAAGAAAATATACACTACGCCACATTTCACTCGTCGCCTTAAGAAATAAGGTGTTGAGACTCGTTACTAGAGTAATTTCACTAACTACAACGCCCGTCTAAATCGGAATACAGTAATATTTGCTTACTGCCATTTGTCGGCTGCAATGGAAGCTGCAGTGGTACCTACTTAGACGGTCTGTGGTAACAGATATACCACCAGTTAAATGTATTAATATTACTTTTTAAGGAGATCGCCAAACTTCAGTTTGAAGAGGGCATCTAATGATGATGATGATGATGAGTTACTATCGTAAAATTATTAAGTGATATATTTATTCGTATTTCTCGGCATTACTTTTAGTGTAAAATAAGGATTATTCTATTCTGTTTTCCATATTGTTTCTTCTTTTTCTTAAAGTGCCTCTCCAACTATAGTCGACGCAGTTTAAACTGAGTCGTCGGATAATAAATCATATTTATCTGTCTGTCTCGCTCGCACTTACAGGTCTTATGGAGAGATGTAGTGATGTGCGTAAGAATTATAGAGGATGCACCTCTATAAATCTTACATCGATATCGAGATAGATACGATCGATATGCTAAATTATGTTATATATTAATAGGAATTGACTACCTGAAAATAAAAATTTTTAGTTTGTAAGATAAAATGTTTGTTTCGACGTAATCATAGAGAAAAAATTTTCTCGGGGTCAGTTTTTAATTCTTTTAAAAACAGGAACACGTTGTGTATTACAGCCCGTACTTGAGCGTTGATGTCACCATTTAATTTCTGCAAAACCAGGTTAGAAAATGAATTCTCCATTGTGCATAATGCATAATGAAGCGTAAGTAATGTAATGAGTGTCTTAACAAAAAATCTTATATATATATATAAAAACAACAACCCTTACTCGTAACGACCAATGAGAAGTCAGAGTGCTAATGGTCACGATGTCGCATCGACCCCGCGTGCGCAGGTAGCCGTGTATCGATAGCGGGTTGCATTGCGTGCACATTACTACTGTCGGTGACATTTATTGTCCGACGACTCAGTTTAAAATGCGTCGACTGAAGGTTGGCGATCAGCGTGGTCCAGTCCTTTGACTTTTGGTGGGTGGAACAATTCGGACGCCCCAGATATGCCAGTCCATTCCCTCATATTCCTCCACCATAACTTTTTCCTTAGCTTTATTTTAGCGAGGAGACAAAGAGGACGTTTAGTTAATGGTAAGCGATACGGCTGTCACTGCACCGCGTTATGGGTTCCGTGACAATAACATCCAAATATTGATTCTCCTCAGGTGAAGTTTATGACGAGATATGGCTATCTTCCGGAAGGTCAAGGGGACTTCGATCTCGCTTACACACCGCACTCCATCTCGGAGGCCGTGAAGAAGATGCAGCAGTTCGCCGGACTTCCGCCGACCGGTAACCTCGACGAAGAAACGAGGAAAGTGAGCGGATGTTTATACGTTTCACTTCGTACAAGCTTGATCATTATACCATTCACCTTTGACATAAGATAGGGGGATTTACTTTAATCACAAAGTGAGGAGATGAAACTTTCGAGGGTAGGTGGTAACTTTTTTTTGGTGATAAAATGATGCATCGACTACTGCGAATATTCCATTGATCAGTTTACGAAGGTACTTGCTGTAACATCAATGGCCTTATAGCATCTGCACCAGCTTGAAAGTTGGATGATTTGTGCCTCCTATACAGACATCTAAAATGATTCACTGATGGTAGGTCTCTGTTCCCGGAGACCGTTTAGATAGGTACCATCGCAGCTCCCATTGCAGCCGACAAATAGTACTGTGTACCGGTTTGAAGGGTGTTGTAACTAGTGTAATTACTGGGGTAACACGACTAAACATCTTATGTCTGAGACGACGAGGGCAATGAGATCCAGTGTATAGCAATCTAACTAGCGACATATTTCTTCGAGCAAGCGTATCACTTACCATCAGGTGAACGTCCCGCTCGTCTAATCGCTTAATTATATATAAAAAAATATTCAGCTCCAGCAGTCCGGATGTCTACGAAGAATATAAATGCGCAATAATACGTATTTTCAATTTGTGCAGTTGTTTAAAAGGAGACGTTGCGGTGTTAAAGACATCGAAAGCACCCCGAGGAGTCGCAGGTACATCCTGCAGCAGGGCTGGGGGAAAAAAACCATTACTTATAGGTGAGTTCGTATATTATTTAGGCGTAAGGAAGCTGCAGACGATGCATCTGGCGTTGTTTTTGCATTTGAATAACACCAAGAGATTGGAAAACAGCAACATCAGTTATGTCCATGACACGACTCGTAGTTATCTCGTGTATTTATACTGGAGAAATTTACAGCTTGCTGACACAGCAAAATTACTACGAGTTAGTATATATATATATATATAATAAAAATGGATTCTGTCTGATCGCCGAACACGTGTAAACTAGTGAACGTGAGATCGGGCATTCGTGCCCGTGGAGAAGCTGTATATGGACGACTTACTCGAGATACAGGAGTTCTACCACGAGCCCACTTTCTCGAACACTATATATATATACATATAATGAAAATAGGTTTTCTTTTTACGCTACTCACGTGAAAACTGGTGAATGTATCGACACGGGTTTATAAGCATTCGACGAGAAATGATTTGTAGATAGTTATAAGTTAATTACCTTTGAATTTCATAGAACCTTCATCATTTTATTTATAATTAATATTTGTAAACATTTTCATTTGGCATTATTTACACAGTTACTATGGTAACTGTTGCTATAGAAAGTCATTTACGGTTTTATATTACGGCCAGCCAAGTGGGCGGTGAACAGCTAATATATATAGAAATATATATATATATATATATATATATATAAGATATTTAGAGACTGATAACTATATCTTTGGAACCATAAGGCCTGGAGACTTGAAATTTGGTAGAAATATTTCTTTTGCAGTGGTTTTTTTTTTCATTTAATGAAGCGACGTTCACTTGATGGTAAGTAATACTTCCACGCTAACCGACGGCCTCCGGTAACAAAGAGCTACCACCAGTAAAAGTCAGCTATGAACAGAGTCAGCTTCAAGGGGAATTACGAGGGTATTACGGCCAGCAAAGGGGGCGGGTGACAACTAGTATATATATAGATACATATAATGACGCAAGTTTGTTTTTGTATTCAGAGTGCTGAATGGATCCAGTACTCTGAAAAAGGACCGCGTGCGCTCACTGATGGCGGATGGGCTGGCGGTGTGGGCGCCCCACGGCGGTTTGCGCTTTCAACAGCTGGACCAAGGGCATGCCGATATCCAGGTTTCATTCGCCAGCCAGGAGCACGGAGACGGGTGGGTTGTGTACCTTGTTGTACCTACAGGATCGCTGAACTTATTGACGATACGACTGCTCATAAAATGGCGCTAGTTAGTATGGCATATTCAGCACTACATGAACTCATCGCCTTGGAACATTACATATTTATCTACTTTAAGTACTGATAAGATTTTGGGTGTGCTGTAAATCCCTGCTAGAAATCTCTGTGCACGTCCTTTGCTCCGGGTCTGTGCCAGCTGCTTGGCCAGCTGTAGACGTGTGGTGGTTGTTAGCACAGGTTCCCATTCGACGGGCCGGGGCGCGTGGTCGCGCATGCGTTCCCGCCGCCGCACGGCGCGATGCACTTCGACGACGACGAGGTGTGGGGCGACGGGCCCGACCACGCGACCGACGACGACGTCACCGACTTCTTCGCGGTGGCGGTGCACGAGATCGGACACGCGCTAGGCCTGTCCCACTCCAACGTGCACGCCTCCGTCATGTATCCATACTACCAGGTGCCCGTGGAGAAGCTGCACATGGACGATATACTCGGGATGCAAGAGCTCTACCGTGAGCACATTTTTATGTAAACTATATCTACAGATACCTAGTCCGGCCATGAGTTCTGTTACAAATGAAAATGCATTGTTTTTTAATGAAGCAATGTAATATTATTACAATGTATATAACTACATATGTATTAGTATCAGAACGATAACAACAATATTCTATTAGAAATGGCCACCTTTGGCTTTTACACAGACCTTTAATCTGTTTGGCCACGTGTCACGAATCTATGGATTGACGCACTGTCTCCAAGGGAAACTTACACCACCGCCACTGCCACTGCTTACTGCTTGCTCCAAAGATTTTTTAAGAGACTCAATGTCGCCGTGTGGTTTAGAGCAGCAGCAAGCCATGTCCTCTAAAACTGACCATAATTTGAAGTCTAAAGGGTTGAGATCTGGGCTAGATGAGGTCCAGTCTTCAGCTCTTATAAAGTTCGGAGCGTTGGTTTCAAGCCAGGCTTGTTCGTGCCTTGTGAGCAGTGTGCCAGGTGCAGAGTCTTGCTGGAAAGTCCACGGCATATTTTTAAAAAGTGTATTGCTGAGAGATTTCACAACATGATCCAAGACTGTATCTTGATATACCTAACCGAAGTTTTCACTCCTTTTTCACAAAAATGTAGTTTTGTGAATCCTTGATAAAACACGCCCCACCAAACCATCACTGACGCAAGATGATGATGATGATTGTACCGTTGTACCTTTCCGACTTGACCACTTGCGCAGCTTCTTCAGAGCTGTGAGCGTACACTTTATCATTTTCCTTATTGCAGTGTTCAGTGTTCTTCAATCGTAAAAATGTTTTCATCAGTAAAGAGAATATTCCTGTGCCTTCCACCTGTCTGTTGTATCGGGACAGGTTTGTTCGTTTTGATCGATCCACTCTCTTTAATTGTAAACATTTTCTAGCGGGATCCCCATTTCTCGCGAAAGGTTTTTTGATTTGTTCCTAATGCGGTTTTGACGAATTCTGGCTTTAACAGCATAAACAGCTTTTGCAGTTCTAACAGTACGCGGTCGGCCCTATCTGTTCTGGTCTTCTTCTGAACAGAGGAAGTGTTGTATCTGTTGATAGTACGATACACGAACACACGGCTGATAGCAAGCTTTAGAAGTGTCTGGTATATGAGCGACCGGAGCGGCTTCCGTACCCACTTTGTGCAAGGCGATCACTGCAATACTATTTTCTTTAACACCCCCACCCCATTACATAGTGTAATTTGATAATGAACATGAAATAATATGTGAGATGGCGCAAAATCGAAACAGGTTTTTAAAATAATATAAGTGTTCTAAATTCAAAATAGTTAAAAAATTAAAAAAAAGAAAACTTTTTATGTAACAATATTTATGGCCAGACTAGTTATATAATGAAAATAGGTTTTCTTTGTTCACTAATCACGTGAAAACTGGTGATTTGTAGATGGTTATAGGATGCACCAGTGCATTCCGTAGATGCCGGAGCTCCTAATGCATTGACGAAGACAACTGAGGGGGTTTTATTGGGTAGAAGCCCTTGGCTATATATTTGTTTAATTTAATGGGCTATATATTTGTTTAATTTCATAGATCCTTAATCATTTTATTGTAATTAATTTGCTATAGTAACGGTTGATCCAGAAAGTCATTTGCGGTTGCGGTTGCTCTCCAGGAAAGTTTCAGAAAATTTTCAAATCTAACTTTATATTACGGCAAGTAAAGCGGATGTGGATCATATATATATATATATATATATATATACATATATATATATATATATTGTTTGTTTATATAATACATATGACAATATCTCTACCAAATTTTGAGTGTTTAGGTGCAATAATTTCGAAGATGTATTAATGAGTGAATGAATCTCTTAAATATATATTTATTTATATTTGATATTTCTCTCTTATATGTTGTCAGTTAAAGACGAGCTGCCTAGTTCGAACGAGATTGAAGGCGGCGCAGACGGCGCAGAGGGTACAAAGAGCCCTGTAATCTCGCGGTCCTCTTTCGCACCGCACTTCACGCAGGCCGGCACCAGTGAGGAAGAGGACTTGCCTGACCTCTGCCTCACCAACTACCAAGCTATACAAGTCATACAAGGCAAGATCTACGTTTTCGAGGAAGAGGTGGGTGGCGGTGACACAAATAGTTTATTATATCGATTAATGTGGGGGGTCAGCAACTGTTTATAGCCACGGATCAAAATCTACTAAAATGTGATTATTAAGCAGAGGTTTGAGTTATAGATATTTTCTTTATAAATAATTTTTATTTACTTCTATTGGATCTTTTATAGGTCATCTAAAACTAGGGCTTGATGTTATGTCTCACTACTCCTTTTTTATCCAATTACATCAACTATAGTGTCCTTTATACCGGAACAGTAAAGTTCATCATCATCATCAGCCGATAGAGATGCACTGCTGGACATAGCCCTCTCCCACAGATTTCCACAGAATTCATTGAGGGTAATTGAGCCTTATCCCGCCACGCTCGCCCAGTGCGCGTTGGTGGGTAGTTAGAGCCTCGTCTTTTATTCAGCAGGGTGCACCGCGTACAAGCGAGCTTAATTTGGGTTTGATAAGATGTTGAGCGGAACCCTTTACACACCTTAGTTACCACCACCACAGAAAACATTGCCCACTAATATTCAACAAGGGATATAGTGGCTGCGGTGGTACCTAACTAGACGGTCTCCTGCAACGAAGGCCTACTAGTACTTTGGGCATTGTGGTAACATTTTGAGGGAACATGCCTTATCCTAATGAGGGCAAATTATAGCGGACTCTTAAACACCCCAAAGAGTTCTTTTTAGTGTCTTTAACAGCTGAGGAAGTACAGCAGACCGACCAGTTGAACAACACTTTAATGCAATGCATAAAGTGATAAAGAAAATATCAAATAACTAACCCTAAAAATCATTATAAAGTCAATGATGTACTAGAATGATTCATTTAATGCATCCAGCGTGGGTGTAAGTATTATCGCTGGTTGACCTTCAAACCCAAAGTACATTGGTACATTACATTGTTCGGATTGGAGAGAAATAATTAAAAAATATTCATTTCATATAAACAAACGACACCCTATAATAAGGGAGCAATAACATATTTAAACTACACCACACATCCACTATACAACTACTACATAAAATTATGTGATTTTCTTACTAATTTTTTTTATGTAATTAAGCGACGAGACGAGTGGGACGTTCACCAGATAGTAAGTGATACGCCCGCTCATACCAACATGGCGCTAGTTAAAATGGTATGCACTGCATAACATTGTGCTCGTCGCCCAAGACATAGGATGTTGAATCTCGTTACCCCAGTAATTACACAACTACAGTGCCCCTCCAACTGGAACCCAGTAATGCTTGCACACAACTGTTTGGCGGCAGCAATAGGCGTTGCGGTGGTACCTACTTAGACGATCTCCAGCAACAGAGACCTACCACCAGTAAATTATTTTAATTGCATTAGTATTATATAGTGAAAGGAAATAATGAGATGTGTACGCAGTGATGGTAAAAGATTACTATGCCCATTGCCGACATATGAGCAAAGAGGATTCTTTGCACGAAGGTCTCCAAGTCGTCGATAAATGACTTTAACTCTTCTCCAAAAAAACTGACACAGGTGCAATATAAATGTGTCTTCGTTTTTACCATTCTATAGGACGGTGGCACGAATGAGATATAAAAAGCTTTTTATTTTTAATTATAGTACACGGAACCACCCATTAGGTATTATCATCATCCGCTGATAGATGTCCACTGCTGGACATAGCCCTCCCCCAAAAATCTCGTCGATCGATTAAGTGCCATACGTATCTATAATAGAAAAAGAGGCTCGAATTTAAAACTTCTTATTTTGGTTGGTTAAATAAAAATTTCTGTGTCGTGTGATCAGTGGGTGTGGGTGCTGTCGGAGAGGCAGAAGGTGGACGAGGGTTACCCTCGACGCTTCCACGACGTGTTCATCGGGCTGCCCAAGCGCGTGACGCTCATACGTACCCTGTACGAGCGCCTCAACGGGAACATCGTTGTGTTCTCAGGTACCCTCGTTATTCAATCACCTTACATTGACAATAAGAAAAATAAATTAAATATACTATGAAGTTCTTGAATTCTGTCTCATCTGCTTGGAAACCAGACCAGCTGTAATAGCATTTTCTTCTTCTGACTGTTGACACATAATAGCCTCATTTAAACTTAAACTGAGTCACCATTAAATATAAAGTATTTTCATGACGTAACCAAGACAGACACATCAGATAAGTTCCATTTGATTTACATTCCAAACTGTTCCGAATGAACCTGTTTCAGGCGTTAACTACTGGGAGTTCAACCCGCGGTTCCGGCTGGTGAGACGCGGGCGCGCATCGGAGTACGGCATACCACGTCGCGTGGAACTTACCACCGCTTTCCTCTCCAACTTCAATAACAAAACCTATCTGATCGAGGACGAGAGGTTCTGGCGGTACGATGAGAAGCGCGGCGCCATGGACCGCGGCTACCCGAAGAGCATGACCGCCTGGCGCCGCGTACCAGCACCTGTCGACGCCGCGATCGTTTGGAGAGGAGGTTAGTTTGTACTTGATTTATAAAGTTGTAAAGACACAGAGGTCTTACAAGTATATATATATACAGCTTACAAAGTGTTTAATGCAGAAAAATGATACAATGGCGACCACACTAAGTTAAAAACTCTGTAACGAATGAGAAGTGGACCAAAAACATTTTGTTTATTTCTGCGGTTACTGTAAGATAGGTTGCAAAACTCTGACCAGTGCAGGAATATAAGAGATTACTTATTCAAACCGGGAGTTAAATTTTACTTAAGAAATATTAAAAAAAATTTCATAATACGCAAAAAGTAGTGACGTACACGAAATATTCGAAACATCAGCGTACAATAAATAATTTTAATACTGGGGTAAATATTATTTTTGTATCAATGTAAGGATTTGCTAAAAAATTACAATTGATAAATAGGTTTGTTTTTTTAATAAAAAGGTGTAAAATTTTATTGATTGTACTTATCTGAAATAAATTCGCGTGTCCGGTTACATTAATGATATTGTAAACTGCAGCGCAGATCGTAACGTGGTAACCTTTACCAACTACTGCGCGAATAGTAAGCTCGCTATGAGAGGTGTATGGGGTACCGCACCATAACTTACGGGACGCAAGTCAACCTCGTCTGCTCATGCTGCACCCTGCTAATCAACAAATGAAGCTCTGGCTCCTGCCAATCTGCATTGGACCAGCGTAGTGGGAAATGGCTCGAATCCCTCCATATCAACCTCGACAGACGACAGCCCCTAGTGCCCAGCGGTACCGTAGGCCATGTTGACTGTACGAGTTGATCTTTGAGGACATAGGCAGACGAGGGTAGACGTCTATCGGCTAATGATGATCAGACTAGCCTACACTTTTTCATGTTACCCTGGCCCTAACAAGGATGATGTTATTACCCCAGTAATTTTACATTATTTAACATTTTCCAGACACGTACTTCTTCCGCGGCCCGCGCTTCTGGCGGTTCGATAACAAATTGGTGCAAGCTCATGAGTATTACCCGCTGCCCACTGCGCAGATTTGGTTCCCGTGCGAGCCCACGCCCGAGATGGGCAAATACGTCATCAACGATGACTGAAGGCTGAAATTGTCACACTATACCATTTTAGAAAGTAGAATAGTTTGTGTTATCAGTGCAAATTTGAAATTAATTTTATATTGTTCTTTTGTGTATTAATAAATGTGATTTAAATACAAATGAAATGTTTCTTGTACATGTTGATTACATCTCGCCATTAACAAAGCACTTGGCTAGCATGGTAGTGAAATTACTTCCTCTCTTTGTGAGTGAAGACCATGAGTACCAACAATGTACCCACATTAAGTAGTCTGTCACGTTGTATGTTAATATATTATCATCATCATCGCCATCGTCATCGTCATCGTCGTCATCATCATCATCATCATATCGTCGTCGTCATCATTATCATCATCATCATCGCCGTCGTCGTCATCATCATCATCGTCGTCGTCGTCATCATCATCATCGTCGTCGTCGTCGTCCTCATCATCATCATCATCGTCGTCGTCGTCGTCGTCGTCGTCGTCGTCATCATCGTCATCATTATCATCATCATCATCAAAACGTTGCAACCAAAAACGCCCCGTGCTTTCTTCGCCACCAGCGCCATAATAGCTTTTAATTCTTCAGTTTCTACTTTGGTCTCCGGCCGTCCACGAGGTTGGTTCTGAAGGTCGAAATTTCCAGAAGGGAAACGTTGAAACCAAAAATGTACCGTGCTTTCTTTTTCGACACCAGCGCCGTACACATCATTAATCCTTCGAGCTGTTCCTGTAGCACCGGTACTGGTGTCACGGTAGAACTCGTACTCGTAAATATACCGATATTTTATGTTTTCCATTGTGCGGCAATAAGCGACGCCAAAGAAAAAAATTATGAGGAAAAAACAAATGAATGACTGTTTTCAAAACCCAAATGTACCAGCTAAATGAATTTATAAATTTAAATTTAGAATTCTTTACCAAAGAGGAGATCTTTCAGATTAAAGTGGTCATTACGGCAAAACGCAAACTTCTTATGTAAGGTCGCTACCATAAACAATTGGGTAGTAATCAGTGTCAGAAATTAAGGTCGTAATGTAATAAATTAGTCCATGAACAATTACTAGGTTCGGGTTTTAAATCGATCATTTGTCTATCACAAAGGTTTTAAGTAAATTAAATAGACAATGAAAAATATACAACTTTAATTATAATCACAATTACATGGCAATAAAATGGTGTACAAAAAAATTAAGAATAGATAAAAATTTAATGAAAAATAATACTGTATTGGAACTAAAATAAAACAAAAAATCTATTTCAAAGAATATTAACAATATTTATTGTGTAATTTTTTGTACTATTAACATTTGATCGAAGGGGGCAAGATTTTTAGATAAATATCATATTTAAAATTTTGTGACCTCAAGCTCAAACTGCGACAATCTTTCAACCTAACTAAATGCTGACACCGAAAGCATCGACATTACATTAAGAACAAAGCACTGGTTTTATTAAAACAATATTATTTAATTAATTTCAAAAATCTATACTCCATAAATATGAGTAGTATTCGGTCTGTATTTGAACGATAAATTAAACCATAGACAACAATAGATACATGACCTTTGTGTTTTTATAAAGCTAATTACAAATTAATTTGATAAAAAGGTGCCGTTCCAAAAAAAGAAATCGATGTTTAATTAACATATATTTGGATTTAATAAAAAAAAATATTTAAAAAATGGAACACTGGAAACAAGCCATAATCGACTTATATTTGAATGGTAAAAATATACCACATATCGCTCAAATATGTAAACTCGTTTTTTTTTACACAATTACGACAATAATTTAAAAAAAATATTGTTTATTAAACAAAAAATTAAAAACTATTACTTAATACCACTGATATAAATTGGCGACAATAACAATATTCGTAATCGAACAGGTGCAAAATTATTACGTACGTGGAGGATCGACTTACGAATCCTTAATTTATTACAATTAAAAAAAAAGAAGTAACAAGTAAAGTAAGCGACGCCACGTGCATGTTTTAGCGTTGAACTTAGTTTAAAAAATATTTTATGTAGGAGAAATTTTAATACCTTTATTTGATATCTATACATATATATCAAAACTCTTTCACAGAACAAAAAACTTGAGAGTATTAAATAAAAATTTATTGACTATAAACAATTGGTTCATTACAAGTTAAAATATCATCTATGTTGGTCTCGTGGGCAGCGTCGCGCGTGTGCGGAGGTGAGGAAACGTGAGGGGCAAAGGAGGGCGGAGGGGTTAGTTTAGCTGCAGCATGACGCTGGGTTGGGGTCCTTGCCGGAGCGCTTCGTGATATTAAGCCGCGTAAACTCCTCCGCAACCGTAGGATGGATGCCGACTGTGTTTATCAACTGCTCCATTGTGAGACCGCACCTGCAATGCAGCACAGACACTTAAACAATAAACTACATGGAGAAGACTTCAATGAAATGTCCCAAATACCTTGACATCCCTGATACTGGTCTTAAGATTATCAACACTTGACACATCATAGGACAAGCGCGTCAATTTCTTGCTGGTCTAACATCTATGGTCCTAAACAGTCCCATTTAATGATCTCATTGTTGCTCGTCAAGCTTTCTCTCACAGAGAATCAAGATCATTTATCAACTACACCAGCGAAGCACTAGTTAACGGATGTCTTGTAACGGAGTTCTTGGCATATGATAGTGCTTTCGTGAATACTTTCTCAACGTTCAACTTCAATGAAGATCGAATCCGTGTCCAAAACTTCAATGCAGGTCACAACTCAGTTATTAACGGATTCATTAAATAAATACTAAATGCGATTAGATAAAATAATGATAATGTGTGGGGTCTCACTTGATGGCGGCTGCGAAACCTTGAATGACCTCGCCAGCGACGGGTCCTACGAAGTGCAGCCCGAGCACGCGCTGTGGTCCCGAGCGCTCCGCCACCGCCTTCAAATAGCAGTTGCGGATATTCCGCTGCGGTATGAAGAACTCTGTCGGCTTGTAATACGCGTGGTACACCTCCACATCATCAGCACCGTATCTGTATACATGAACCAATGAAATAGAATTCGATCAAAGTCTACTGAACACGTGACTTGCCGCCGAGATTTGGACTTGTCGTCTTATATCACAAGATGACTAACACAACGTGATGCAGTGTACAGCATCCTAAGTGGCGTCATGTAGTTTTGGACGGACGTAGGACTTACCATCAGATAATCGTAGTGTTCGTCTTCTTGCTTCGTTTAATATATATATATATATATATATATGAAACCCACCTCTCTAAAGCTGTCTCCTCGCTGAGCCCCACGCATCCGTACTCCAGCGGCGTGAACACGGTGGTCGCCACATTATCATAGTCCATTTGCTGTCCGGAGCCGCCGAACATCCTCCTGGCGAGGAGACGGCCCGCGTGGATCGCGACCGGCGTGAGCTCCGGCCGCCCCTCCAGCACGTCACCCACCGCGTAGATGTGCGGCACATTCGTCTGCTCGGTTTGCGCGAGTACCTTGCCGTTCTCCGTCAGCACCTGATATCAAGAACATACTAGTGGTAGGTATCATTGCCAGGGAACATTTAGGTATCCCCACGATTATTATTTCTTCCGCTAAACAGTAATGTGCAAATATCCATATGTTCCGGTTTGAAGAAGGCTGCATGTAAGGAACTGTGGACGTGGACAATGCTGCACTGATGCAGTTTAAGCATCCTAACTGGCATTAGTTTTTTAGGCAGATGTGTCACTTCCCATCCGGTGAAGATACTGCTGCTATCGTCGTTTAGTTGACCAGAAGATATACACCTAAGAAGTTAGTGGTACTCACGTTGACTCCGGCTGCGGTTAGGTTCAGCGCCTTGGTGAGAGCGTAGCGCCCAGTCGCCATGAGCACCGTGTCGAACACCTCCTCGCACCTAAAACCGAGTTCTTATAGATCTAAATCGGTCACCACTAGCCATCGCTTCGACGTAGAAACTATGGTATGATGCTGTTTGTGTAAAGATTTCTTAAGGCCACTCACTGTTCACCGGTCTCGTTGTTCTGCCAGCGCGCCTTCAGCTGCCCGCTCTCGAGTTTCTCAACGGACAGCGGCACGCATTTGTGGTGGAAGACGACACCTCTCTCCTCCATCTCGTTGGTGACCATCCGCGCCATCTGCTGATCGAAGCCGCGCAGGGGCACTGAGCGCACCAGCACCGCCGCCTTGAAGCCCAGCGAATTCAAAAAGCCGGCGCATTCTAGACCAATGTCTGTAAACGGAGAGTTTTCTTTAACACACTGCAACTTCTCCTCCATATATTTATCCATCAAATGTGATGCATTTGAAGCACAAGATAAAATCCTACGCAAGACTAAGCATCTACAAGAATGTGGTACCAGTACTTGAATCCAGTAATGATAGTATACTTCTTCTGGGTGACAAGCATAGATATTGAAGTTTTTTTATGGAAAGGTACAATTATTATTTTGTCCAAAAATATTCATTTGAACTTAATTTTCATAAAATAATTGATTTTGGATAAACAATTGTTTTAAAGTAATATTAAGCACAACCTGTACATTATATTTATAGTCTGCTGTCTATGGTTCTTTATTATACTGTAAGCTATATTATTTATAAACAAGAATCATACATATCAAATAATTAATGATGAAATCGATTAAAAACATTTCTATTAAATCGCATAAACAATTTACTTTAACAATTAATAAGCATTTAAAAAAAAACTACGCTCAATTTAGTTCTGCGACTATTATTACGAAGGTTGTACTAACATCCCGCTCCGACGATCAGCGTCTTCCCGGGTGGGTAGCCTAAGCTGAAGATGTCGTCACTGCTGATGCAGTACTCCAAAGCGCCGGGGATGTCCGGGTAGTGCGGCCTGCCGCCCACTGCGATCACAACGTTCTTCGCTGTCAGGTCCTTCTTGCTGCCGTTTTTGAGTGTTGCAACAATGGTGTGGGCGTCTTTAAACTCTCCCAAGCCGTTAATATAATCAATTTTCTTATCCCTGAGGTCGACCCTCGTCACCCAGTTCACAGATTTAATGTGGTTCTGTACGGCTTCCGTCAAGGACGACCAGTTGATCTTGACTGCCTCCGGATTAGGCACTTGCCAACCGTATGAGATCGCTTCCTATAAACAGTAAAAATTTATTATATTTTTTTGGCTTTATCAAAACTTATTACGGAATAATACTCTAATTGATAGACATTATAAAACTATGAAAGATAAATTCTTTTTTTTTTAACAATTAATATTTAATTTTTAAACCATTGAAGTCAAAAGAAATTAACTTTTTTTAAGAAAATGTACGACCCGATTAAAGCATACATAAAAATAAACCTTCGTTTCTTTTATTACTTTTCTAATTTAATGCCTTAAATATCAATATATCGTAAACTGTAATATATTTTTTGATATCCATTCAATATGAACTATTTATATAAATTACGATAAATTAACAAATACACCAAAAATAAAAACAACAGTACAGCCAGGAGACGATGATAGGGATATATCGGATATACTATGTTAATACTTTATTATTAATAACGTCGATAAGTAATAAGTTCTTCTGGTGGTAAATGCCGCATTTTTATTACACATTGTGATCGTTGCTTAATAATTTCATTAGCTACAACCTTCAAACCGGAAAGCGATAACGTCCGCACACTATTATTTAAATATGAGATAAATACTAGTTATACTACGGAACTTATAAATACTAACTTAATTGCAAATATAAACGAGCAGTACAGCTGCCTGCCACTTTCAATTAAATAGTAATGTTTTATTTATCCGTAAACGTTTAAGTATTATTAGCAACATCATTACACAACATTTTATATGAATCTCACAATATTAATATATACGCGGAAAACTTAACTACATACTTAAATGTATACGTCACCGTCCCAATGACTCATTCCGTTCAATCGTTCGTTTACGCGTGACGTCACTCGGCTCACGACACTCACTGCGACTGCGCACAATCGCGTAACTTTACCGTTCACACGATATATATTCTGGACACTATCCATCGGCAAATTTTGAATGTCTAATGAAAAAAAAAAATCTCCTTACTGCAATACTTGCAACAAATTACAGATGTCCCACACTTGCTGATGTGTTTAAAATATCAGTGTTGATGCGTGACCGTAACATCAATACTTTGGACTTGGATGCATTACACATGGTGTTGTGTGGACTAAAGTTTGGGACAGCACGAGATATGTTTGATATGTTTTAACCACAGTATTAGCACGCTAAGTTATTTTTTCTTTAGTCTTGGGTCTCTTTTTTCTGCCAATGGGGCCGACATATCCCTATTGGACAAATGCCTCCAAAACAAAAAGAATAAAGATAGGAAACAGCTTTTTTTATTATAACGGACGTACCTAAATTTTAGTTCTTATAACAAATGATTCCAATATTGGAACTCGTGATCGTCTACAATGAGAAAGTCCAGAAAGTTTGTACACAAAGTGGTTTATTGCAAAATATCTATTTCTTCGCGCCGTTTTTTTTTTAACGGAAACAAACCTGGTGACGACCGAACAAGCGTCTTATTACAATTTACAGTACGCGTGTACGACTGCCTTACAAACGGAACTATCACAGTTTGGTAATAAAAATTCAATATTTCTCATAGAAATGCAAATCGAGATATTCTTGAATAAATTTGCAATATTATACACAAAAAAAAAGAATATTATTATTTAAAAGATAATTTGTTTGGTCATTATAGTTTATATAAATATTCTTCCAATAGAGACTTGTGAAGTTTGACAATTGATGGCGGCCATATTGTTAAATTTATATGTGTAGTGAAATCTCAAACGCATTTTATTTAAGTTTATAGACAGAAAGTGGTTAATAAAACTAGCCATTGTTAATATTCTGAATTACAACATAAAATTGAGCAGCATCACGAAAATACGACAAACATCGAGAATGTGTTGTCAGTTCTAATAGGATAGTTCGCGTTGGGAGCTAAATACGGAGAAACGATTAACGATTACTAGTGATTGTACAAATGCAACTTAACACGTAACTTGTAAATGGTACTTTGTTAGATTTTCCTTCCATTAATTCAGATTCCACTCCATTCTACGACAGCGTGATGGATCTTAACCAGCATATTTTATAAATGATCTTGACTCTCACCTCGTCGATCCGAATCTTAACATTGTAAAATAAAAATGCACAAAAGATGACTTTATTAAATGAAAAAAATAATCGTTATAAAGAGATGACAAAGTAGTTTTGTATATTATATGATTTCCCAAAAAGCAATCATATTTTCATCGGCCTCAGAACCCCACAAGCGTGGTGTTACCAGAATATATTTATTTAGTGCTCGCGTTTATAATCTCTTTCTATTTCTTGCAACACATACAATACATATGCTTCATTTCAAATTTATTATTTTTTATTGTGAATAACTTTAAACTTTATTCTTATTTTTTCCCATAATAATGATATAAATAACAGTAACATTAAGTTAATAAGAATATAGTTTAGATAATAAATGAATATTCGTAAATTAAATTGTCTAATTATCAATAAGAAAATAATTCTAAGACCACTGCAAATATATAGCACAACGATCAGCGAATAAAATTAAATAAATAAAAAAGAAAACCAGTTCTTCATTTTATATTCTTCACAATTTAATATAAAGTATGTATGCGAAATGTATGCGTAGCTCGCTGGCCTAATGGTTAGAGCGTGCAGCGTTCATCCCGAAGGTCGTGGGTTTGAATCTTGGCATGCGATGACTTTAATATTTAAGTTATATACATTTGTGAACTTTAGTTACAACAGCGAAATACAAACGGTGAAGGAAAAATTCGTGAGGAAACCTGCACAGGAATTAAAATTCATGGTAAGGAGTGTGTGAAGTCACCAATCCGCATTAGGTCCGCGTGGTGACTATGGCCCGTCGCCCTCATATTGAGGATAGGCCTGTGCCCCAACAATGAGGACGTAAATTAGCCGTTGATGATGTATGCGAAAACTATGACACACATGGGGGGGTGACTTTAGATATGAATATAGACAAGAAATTTTTAACAAGTGTTATAACTTATTATCTACATAAAAAAAAAGTTAAGTCATGTATATGTACATTGCAAAAATAAAGCAATGTCATACCATTATTAGTACACGTCATTGAACTGATTTATATCGATATCCTGCCGAATGATTTCGTTTTCACCGTGTCATTGTTCAAACGTATACCAAAATCATCATGTCGATGCATCATGTATTACTCAAATCTTTTTTTTTCCTTTAGTCATTATTTTTTTATTATACGAAGCAGCGCGACTGATTTTATCATCTAAGCCTTTTTGCCTATTGATTTTTGTTATCAATAATGAGCAATATTATCTGACCTCAGATTGAGGCCGGATATTATAGAAAATTTAGTGCAGCTAATTTAGAATATGATGATGGTAGCTAATCTGGCGGGTTCCAAAATCTTACCACTATCGAAAGCTTCACCATACACAAGTTCTTTTTTTTTTGTTTTGGAGGGGAATCTTTGCAGGATACCCTGCTTCTGGGGGGAAGTCTGGGTTATTTACGATTCTTATTCACTAAAACTCCCTCGGTAGTCCGCATCAGTGCATTCGGATTGACTTCTGGGATTTCTTATAGAACTCGCCGGTGCCCCTCTACACTTTGTGTTACACGTCTCTGAGGAGGAAGCCTAATCCTACTAGGCACCCCCAACAGGTTCCCGCCTCGTCGTGGCGGAGGGGCTTAGTAGCCGTGGCTGGGTCGGCCACGGTGAAGTGAAGAGGAATTTATCCGACCGGCCCGCGGTGAAGGGCTAGCCAGAAGTAGCCGCTTCAGGTTAGAGCACCGGATTTAAACCGCAAGCTCACCACGGATGCGGCCGGTGGGCTGCAGGGGCGCGTTTATGTTGCCCCTTGCAGCCGAGGTGAAGTCGCGAAGGGAGTACCCTCTGCGAGCAAACGGTGTCGCACGGTGGAAGCGGCTGCGGTGAAGCCGCGAGGGAAAAGGAGTGTCGGTATTGCGATGCGCCGCTCTCCCTATCTTTCGCAGCCGTATAACTGGTGGCGGTGGGCCCAACATTGGATCGTGCGTTGCATGTTCCGGCGTGCCCCTACCGAGGTGGAAAGGGAGAGTTGTTCCCTCCTTCCCGAGGTGGAGCTGCGTAAGCAGCCAGCGCCGACGGGGTCACGGATGGTGCGAAATCGTTCCCGTAACCCCGCCATCAGGGGACAAGGTGGACCATCGTTGGGGTTTTAGTCGGTGCAAGTCCGACATAACCTGTCCTTGTCCCCGCGAAGACGGATATGCGCAGGCATTACCGCCACGTTAATAAAAAAAAAGAAACCCTCTTAGACAGAGCTAGAGCTGACCATATATAAGTCCTAGAATTGTAAATATCTCCATGTTGCAAATGCAAACCAATAACCGCTGCACCACAGACAAAATCACTTTTTATATTCTCGTATCTCGTGCTTCACTATTGAACCTTGCGAGTTGTGACGTCACAGCAGGCGATCCGTTCATCTTGATCGCTTATGTGTGACAGGACCGTTTATTTTCAGGGCGATGTTTGATGATGCAATTAACGTTCTGCTTCAGAAGTAACTTATAACTAGATGTAAATAGTTTCAGCCATGTAGTCTCGGGCAGGTAAGAAAGGAGTAAGGTAAGCCCTGCCTGTCGTAGAAAGCGACTAAAAGAGTTTAGGAGTTTCGCGGCCCTTGAGGGTGGGGACCCTTATCGCGCAACAAGCGAACCTTCGTGGGACAACGTATGTCTCAGCGATGGTGCTTAGGAGGGTTAGGCTCCTCCTCAGAAACGTGTGAACACAACGAGTAGAGGAGCACCGGTGCATTCTATAAAAGATCTCGGAGCCTCTCCGAATGCACTGAAGTAGACGATCGAGAGGGTGTTAGTGAGTAAGAATATAGTATCACATAACCTTCACTTCCCCCTATAAACAGGTTATCTTTCTTACATTGTCCCCTCGAAACAAAAACAAAAAAAAAGATATAAATAGTTGAACTAACATAAATCAAATAACTGCCTTGTCATTTTGAATATATACGTGTATTATTTGTTACATATATAACCTTGATGGTTCTCGATGGAAAATTGACAATTGTCACTTCCTCGTTGGATAAGTGTGTGTTCGTCTGTGTTCTGTCGAGGTCGTGTAATATACATATATATATATATATATACATCATCAGGCGATTGAAATCCACTGAAGGGCATAGGTCTTCCCCAAAGATTCCCACCTCGATCGGATAGAAATTTATATGGAGGGATTTGGGCCATTTCCCACCACGCTGGCCCAATGCGGGTTCGTAGGAGGCAGAGCCTCGTTTATTGATTAGCAGGGTGCACCACGAGCAGGTGAGGTTGGCTCGGTTCCTGTGAGTTATTGTGCGGGAATCCTTACACCACTCCGTTGACCACCCCTCCAAGGCCGTGTAAAGCAATTATTAATTCTATAATGTATACATATATATATTACAAAAATGAGTATCAATAGATAAGAGCATATACTAATGTCCATCTTCAAATATTTTTATTGTACACTTGTTCGTCAAAAATATATATAAATCTATACTATATACATGAGATTTCCACCTAGTACAGAGAATCATCACCATATCTCTGGTACCATAAGGCTGAGTACAGAACGGATTTTACGAAATATTTCCCCCAAATGGGGTTGCACGGATATTAATAACAGGCAGTGATCCGGAGCACAGCGGGTTTCCGATGTATGAAAATATATCTGACAAATTTCATTAATTTTAATCTATTGAGAAGTCTTCGCAGGACACAAACTGCAAAAATCTTCTCAAACACATTCAGATAAATATTTTAGTAATGTTAAACATGAGGTCATGTCAGGTTTTTTTTATTACTACTATAGTGACCAACCAATGAACATATCGATCGTTGAATTTATTCAACTGACTTTCAGAGACAGGACTTATGGACTACTCGAACAGCCTCTGGCATAGTTGTATTATGTGTATGGTGGTAAGTGTAAAACCAAGTGATGTTTCAGTATTAGTATAAGGCACCACTAGTGTTGATCTATCAAAGGTAGTTTTTATCTTGTGTTAGGTTAGGATTATATTGACAATATATATTATCACCACTGATAAGTTTACTCAACTCCAGGGTCTAATGAAAATTATTTTTGTTATAGTTATATTTTCTACTAGATCTTACAATACATTATTTGATAGGAAATCTTGTTATAGGAAGTGTATATTTCCACTATTTTGTCTACCAGTCACATATTTACACTATCTTTTGTAAATTAATTGCATATAAAAAGCTATTGTTTCCAAATGTGTTCCAAAAAAAAATATATGATTTAATGAAACTAATCAGTTTTTAATCTGTTAAAAATATAAAAAAATAAATACCCATATTCAAGGAAAATCCGTGTAGTGTTATTTTCAGGAACAGGATCGAGGAAAAGGAAGTCGTAGAGGGAAGCCATAGGAAGGGCACTTACCGATGCCTAAGGAACAAAAAATTAAATAAAATACCTATCAGATAAAGATATTTAAGGCATTAAACACATTCCTAATATATTGAAAAAATATAACTAATACAGTTTAAACCAAGTTTTGTGAGACTTTATAATGTAATATACATATTCCAATTGTAATAAGTTTAAGTAAATAATAAATCTTTGAAATAAAACTCAAAATTGCATGAACAAAAGAATATTATTTCAACTAATTCCAACTTTAAAATGTTTCTAGTATTGAATAATGTATAACATTAATTATAACGTCTCAACTTTACATAGTTTAAACCCAGTATAAATAAAAAGTATGTAAAACAGCACTTACATGTATGCTCTCTCCGAGTAATGCAGCTTGATGCATCAACTTCTTGGGTATGCAGCCAACATTCACACAGGTACCGCCGAGACCCCATTTTGTACCAAGAGGTGATGGTGTAACGAAATCTAACACAGCAACTTTAGCTCCATGATTAACAGCTTCCTTAGCGCAGGCCAAGCCTCCAGATCCGCCACCAATAACCGCCAGGTCATAATCAAATGTGCCATCTACAATATGTTATACATCCCTATATGATTCTATACAATAGTCTGATTAAATTATTGGAAGTTAGTACAGACTGATTAATTATAAGTTTTTAATTTTGCATTAAGCTTCAAAGCCATGAACAGTTTAACACAAACCCCCTTTACTGTACCGAGTATTACATGAATGTGCAATTTAAAGCAGTAATAACATCTACAGGTTTAAGTTAATAGTCTTTTTACTAAGTTTTTTCCTCCAAGTCTCCTGACTTTTTATAACATATGCAAAAGTAATTCAAAACAATGATTTGCTTTGTATCTGTGCAACGATTTATCCCACAATATTTAAATTACTTTATTTCAAACTATTTACAATGCTCTTATAATGAAAAGATGTTTTTCATATGGCAAAAAGCTAAAAAAAATATGTTTGGACAAATCAAATCTTCACTGTATAACATAAAAATATTGTGAGTTTCACAACACCTAATGTGCAGACATAAATATGAGGTAGACCTTTATCAATCTGTACCAACCCTCAGCATAAATATTTACAATGTAATGAAGCAATGGACATATGGCAACAAATAACGCAGAAAGAATATTACCACTATACCTTCTTCAACACTAGCTATGGGTGTAACGGATGTAGCCTTTAGGCTACAACATATCCAACCTGAGTTATCATTAACAAATTTTTTTTGTATTTCAATACAAAATCTTTATCTTAAAGTACAGAAGTCATGTACATGAATAATTGAATTATATGTAACAATACAAGAATGATATGTATGAATGAAAAGCTGTAATATATTAAGAACATAGTTTATAATGTGACTTTTGATATTACTTAGACAATGTATTTAACAGTTGCTAAATTTTAAGTTTGCGTATTTATTATTTTGATCAATAAAGTTATATTCTTTGAGCACAAAAGTTATAATTTATCTATTTCCTAAATTTTATTAACATATATTCAATTACACAATGTACATTACTTTTGTTATATAATTAAGGTAAAGAGAAATTAACTTCTCTTTAATATTCAAATATATCACATTTTACCGGCATTTTACTCTAGATATTTGTGGTGTAAGAGAAAAATAACCAATGTAATCACTTATAGACACAAATTCAACGAAATTTTTTAAATTTATTTTATAATATATATATATATATATATATATATATATATATATATATATATATATATTATAAAATAAATTTAAAATCGAGATAGTTTATATATAGGTATAAACTATCTCGAGTAAGCATTACGCAATAATGTGGAATCATTTTATCGAATTATGCGAGATGTACAGTTAGTTATTCAAATAAGATTCACACTCATAAGTCTAGTTATAGGTTATGAAATAATTAACATCTCAAGGCCAAATATTAGATTACAACAAGTTACTTACGATTCGAGAACGTGCGTCTAACCAATAATATACTGTCTATTTTATGCACCGATCTATTTGAAATTGCAATCCTTAAAATATTGCTAAACATTGTCATATTGACACAAATGACATATACCGACTAGCGACGATCTACAAGTATAAAGCTACGTAAAGTTGCTTTCTATCAAATGTCAAGTGATTTACACTTTAACAAATTACCACAAAATGAAAACTGTACTCATCACCGGAGCTAACCGCGGCCTAGGTCTCGGAATGATTAAATTTCTCACGAAGCAAAAGAAGTCAGAAAAAATTATCGCCACTTGTAGAAATACTTCGGAGGTACGTAACATAAATCAACTTACCTATTGGAGCCATTTTTCAATTAAAACTCGATAACAGAGTTAATGTATTAATCACTTATAGGTCTAAGACGTGTTGCCGACTACAAAGCTATTAAAAAATGCTTGTCCTATACAATGGGTTTATAAAGACTAGTTGTAGAAGCTGTTAAGGCGTGTGAAAGAGACAGACCGAACGACTGACAAGTGACGTCACTCCATCGTGACGTATCTCTTGATTCTATAGTCATTGTGTTTTTTTTGTTTAATGCGCTTTAGCTGATACTGACATGGAACATTGTTTCATTAAAGACATTAAATTATTATAATTACTAACAATATCTTATGCTTAATTCAATAAAAAGTATGGTCATAAAACAGATACATAATACCTTACAAAAATCATCTTAATTTATGAGATAGTTATTATAAATATGACCTCTTTTCTTAAGAGTAAGCCCCGAGGCCGAGGAGTGGAAATATCAAAGGGGCTGTTTATTAAAAAAAAAAAAATATATAAGACAAAACTATTTTAAGAATCACTTTTTCTACTATAATGTAATTTATTTATTTTTCTTCATTATGTTTCGTGCGAAGTATTTGCAAAAAACTAGAAATCTAAAGACATTGAAGATATAGGTGTACCTTGATGACACAATGAAATAATTTATTGTGTTCGAGATATATCGTAAAATATAAACGACAATTAATTCAAGGTCATTTTTTATTGCCTCACGAATAACATCTGTTATAATATTTATCATTTCATTCCACTTGTTGTATCACTGCTTTCCATTTATTAAAATGGTTTTTAAAATTTAAAACATTATTTAGTATGAACTTAAAACAAAAATTTATTTCCAGGAACTTTCTAAATTAGCAGATGAAAATTCAAATCTTCACATCTTACATTTAGGTAACTTAAAAATTAATATGAAATTGGTACATGATATAGTTTTTATAGGTATATGAGTACATTTTAGTTTGTAAATTATTTAATTGTCGTGTTTATGACAGATGTTAAGGAATTGGGAACTTACGACGATTTTTCATCTAAATTAAAAGAGTTAGTAAGCGACGGAGGTTTAAATCTCCTTATCAATAATGCTGGAGTGTCAACAAAATTTACTAAACTAAATTTCGTTAAAGAAGAACAATTAATGGATAATTTTACTGTAAATACTATTGCCCCCATAATGCTTACTAAGGTAAAAAAAAAAACTTTTTTTTTTATTTGTATATATATCGTTTTTGTATTACATGTTAATGTAGCCATTAACCGTATTATCCATTAACATGAATATTATGTAACATACAACAAACCATGAGATGATAACATTTATAAATAGACATAAAAAAAACAATGTTATAAAAAATATATATATAAAAAAATCTCACCCAATTAATTCCAAAAAAATATTATAGTAAAATACTTAACGCTGTAACGGCGTTTGTTGGCGCGTCTCACTTTCGATGAATAAAAATTGTACACGAATTTCATTTAAGTATGTAATATGGTAAAGGACATAATAATATATCAGACGTCTTAACATTTTAGACTCTTCTACCTCTATTAATACAAGCGGCTAATGTAAATAACGACAAACCGGTTGGAGCGGATCGAGCTGCTGTCATTAATATGAGTTCAGTTCTTGGCTCCATCGCGCAGAACGATCAAGGCGGTTTCTATCCGTACAGGTGTTCAAAAGTAAGGTTGTGTGTCTATGACACTTTTTTATTTAACGCACTATATCTTCTGACTCGGGTTAGACTTTTTGTGTAGACAGTAAGTTATAATAATTAATTATGCCTAATGAAATACACATTGTATGGCCTGAATAAACATTATTTTGATACATTAACATAAATTTAAATATTTTTTGTAGGAATATCATTCTTTATTAATATTAAAGAATTTAGAAGGTTAATTAATTTTTCAGGCCGCATTAAACGCAGCAACAAAGTCGATGAGTCTAGATTTAAAAAAAAATAACATTCTCGTCGCTTGCGTACATCCGGGCTGGGTGAGGACGGATATGGGCGGTAAGAACGCGCCACTAGATGTCGACACCAGTATCAATGGCATATTTAAAACAATATATGAACTACGTGAAAAAGATAGCGGAAAGTTCCTGCAATACGACGGAAGTGAATTACCCTGGTAACAGCAATTCGCGCAATCGAAACAGTACCATACAAAACCCTACTAAAATGTACAAAATATATTACTTAAAAAATATATTACATTTATTGTCGAATGTAGTTAAGTAGGTATTACAATTTAAATGTAATCTGTAATGTATAATTGGTAGGGATACTGTTACTACACAATAAATATTTTTTTAAACACGACCCCCACGGAGGGAGCATAATATAGTGTATTTGTTATTACGAGTATTTATAGATTAAATTTCTGTAATGATTACAGCGCTGTTTCCATTTCCGATACAACTATCAGTTTCCACTTCCACAGAAATATGCATATTGTGTTAACTCATGACGATTGGCGACATTGATAACCAGTGTTTAATCGATAAATATATGCGGTGTAAAATATACGTGTATTATCTTTTACGGCGGTACACTCGACGATTATATTTATTTAAAAAAGTTAAAGGTTTACATAATTTTTATATAGGTAAAGTCCTCGGTGACTTGCATTTAAATTTGAATAAATCATGCTTGTGAAACGCGACTGGCGTATTTATTGACGAACAAAGGTTGATTAAACTCTCATTAACTAAATACTCCCTTTAAATTAAATATTAATGAACAGTAAATTAGAAATTAATGACAAATATTACTTCAGAAATGAGATAGATGGCAAAAATGTGAACAGACCGCCTGGTGGTAACATATGGACGCCTGCGATACCAGAGTATAAAAATATATTATCTTACGAAATAAAAACACTAGAATTGAAACTTAATAGTTTTACATCGATCAAGCAAATTGAGGAGTGTTATTATTATGATACAATTATTTCGACTTTAATAGAAACGAGTTATTGAAGTCGAGAATGAAATGATTCACATGTGTGCAGTGTACAGCAGGACAAAAATATAGTCGCTTTTAGGCAAAAAGTGTGTGACGATTCGTATTTATTTCGTGTTTTTAAATGCCACAGTATAGTTATATATAGTTTAACTATACTTGGTCATTGTTAATATACTCTAAGGAAGCTGATGGATGAACATAGTTTCTATTTTGTTTGTACCAGCGAGGATAACGGGTCGGCAATGAACGTTTCCCAGGTCGGTATCTTAGCAACATTTTGTAGACGCCCTGGATGTGTTCCGAACGGAAAACCAATAACCTCTCAAATGCATTGGACGCCGTAATTAACAATAGGAGTTAAAAAAAAAATAACAACATGTAATAAATATTTATTTGAATAAGAAAATCCCGCCAAATTTATTTAATGTATCTTCGCTGATGAAAAAGGCAAAAGCCTAGAAATAATACGGAGTACATAAAAACTTGTTAGTTTTCTTTAAAAACAATTATCTTGATTTTTTTACTCACCAATCCATCTGGCGGTAAATGCTGCTCCGATCACACTGTCTATTTCCGATTCCATGTCAGTAACATTTTCTATATACGTCATGTCGCTTCTATCTAAAATATATAAAGATAGCATCAAAATCGGACTATTTTTTAGTAATAAACTTCTAATAAATCGGAAAAAAATTGTATTGTGGAAGTAATCTGTGAACAATAAAAGGTCTGCATCATTTACCGGCAAAGGCACAAGTAGGCTTTTAATATAATTAATATTATTAAAAAATTTATATTTGACGAAGCGATGAGACGTGCAGGACGTTCAACTGGTGGTAAATTATGCGCTCGCCCTTAACAATTAAGCGGTAATTAAGATGATATACACAGCGCCACATTGTGCTCGTCGCCTTGAGAGAAGTTCTTTCTCGTTGCCTTAGTATTTTCAGCAGTAACAGCTTCTTTCAAAACGGAACAGCAGTAACTTGCACTCTGCTGACTGGTGGCAGAGTAGGCGCTGCGGTTGTACCCCTAGCTTAATGTTCTCCAGCTCCTCTCAAAATTATAATGTTTTATATGGAATCAAGTATTTATGATGACAATTTGCAATACATTTTAGTTCACTGTAAATTAATTCGTGAGGTCAATGTTCAGCAGTTAAGAGTGATGTGCTAAAAAGATCAACGATTTCAAACCCAAATTTTGATTAAAGGAGTTTTGGTATTATGTATTTTCTTCAATAACTCAATGAATATGATTACAAATGGCAAAAAAAAGCAATGATCACGGGCCATATCAACATTATCCAGTTCTGTTATCCCAGAACCCAATTATTGAACAATTGTAATATACCCCTTTCAGATAATACAAATTTCTGTCGACGACCGACTCACCTAAAAAATTACAGTTGTCTTTGTCAAGACACGTTGGATGGAAGTTCTCCATTTTGTACTCACATCACACAACCTTTACAACTTAAAAGAAATTTTGAACCTTTTTAAAGTAAAAGATTAAGTCTAACAAATGTGTTTGTCAATTTTGGCGGATCAATTTATTTTCTATCACAGATTATATCAGACAGAACTAAATCAGAATCAATTTCTATGGTGGCGGACTTTATAAACGAATATACGGGGATAAGTTACTACTAGTCAGTTATCTTTACTTGTGGTACGACTCTGTTTTTTTTTGTTGTTTTACGAATCGACGAGACGTGCTTGACTTTCACCTGATGATAAGTGATACGTCTGCCTATAACGTGTCGCTAGTTATAATGCTATACACTGCACTGCTTTGGCTCGTCACCTTGAGACATAAGATGTTGAGTCTCATTACCTCAGTAATTACACTAGCTACAGCGCCCTTCAAACCGGAACTGTTTGTCAGCTGCAATAAGTGCTGCGGTGGTACCTACCTATACGATCGCCGGCGGCAACAGAGACCTACCATCAATAACTAACACCGGAAACCATTTTCAGCCGCAAAACAGTACTATGAGAACATTACTGTGTTCCGGTTTGTATGACGTAGCTATTGAAATGACTGACGAGCATAATGTGGTGCTGTGTATCTACCTAAATGATTAGCAATAACAGTTTCTGGTGGTAGGCCTCGGTTGCTGGAAACCGTCTAGGTAGGTATCAACACAGCGTCTATTGCACCCGCCAAGTAGTAGCGTGCAAACATTACAAGGACAGCGCTTTTACGTTAGTATAATTACTGGGGTAACAACAATTAACATCATACGTTTCAGTCGACTAGCGCCGTGTATAATTTGCTAACTAGCGCCACGTGGTGGTGGGCGGGCGTACCACTTACCATCAGGTAGTAAATAGAGAAACCGTCCGTAGCTTACATGTTATAAATACACTTTAATTTAAATTTAATCAGTTGGACAAACATCACAATATTTTAAAATAAGTCCGGCACCGTTTTTCCATGAACCGCGCACAGTGGTGGATCTTGCTGTCATTTTAAACAGCTTCTTCGATTTGAATTTCATAAAATTGTCCCTGAAGCTGTTTGTCACAAAGTCCATGTTTAAAACAATACAATATTTAATGCAATAAAGTTATGATAATATACAAAGGGACTAAATAAATGCATTACAATATAATAAAACGAGAAAGAGGACTAAACTTGGCCACGTGCTTAGGCACGATAGGTACGAACTGCCTCAGCTCATCTTGATGGGCAGCGTGGGGAGGAAAACGGGTGTTAGTTGTAGGAAGAATTCATGGCTGCGTAACATCAGGTAGTGGACCGGGATCGCGAGTGCCGCCCAACTGTTCCTTCCCGAGACCGAACTATGGTGAACTGGTCTCCAATCTCGCTAGTCGGAGAGGCACCTCAACATGAATATAACAACGGACACAAATTAGAAGACATTAACTATTAAATATGAATACATATATTACACGGATTTATTAAGCAGGAACCGATCAATATGGTGATCTTTGGGAGAGGCCTATGTCCAGCAGTGGACGTCTATCGGCTGGTGGTGATGATGAAGATTAAGCAGGAAGTTAATGAGTTTTTTTTCTCTCATATCTTCTGACACAGATCAGTGTTCTTATACAGGGTGAAAGGTAATATGTGTTAAAGATCTAGAGGAGCTAAAGTATAGCTCGTATCCTATCTATCTATCTATCTACTAGGTTGGGAGAAGTCTTTTCGCTTTATAGTATGTATGAACTTGTAATAAAATCTCTTTGGCCATACTATTTGTATCTGGCTGGTTTTGGTATCATTGAAAGTTTAAATTTTAAAGAACATAATTCCAAATTCAAATTAGGAAAAGTGTGATTTGCCTTTTGTTTTTCGTACTGTTAAGATGTGTGAATAAATTTGATACATTTTAAAATTTTACTACAAAAAAGGTAAAAATGCAACGCGAGCAGCGAAAAAATTTTGCTATGTTTATGGAGCTAGTGCAGTGTCTGTGAGAGTAGCACAAATTTAAAAGAACCTAATTTAAAAGTTTTAGCCTCTAAGTGATGATTATTAATTTAATTTAATAAAACAATGATTAAATAATAAATATTACATTAAAATTTGTGTAGAAATAAGTAAGAAATAAAATTATCGAACTTTTTCCTAAAAAATCAGGAATTTTTGGAAAAATATTTAAAAAATTAATAATTCCAGAAGCATTATTTCTGGATGGGGTATTCCATACATATATAGATAGGATACGAGCTATACTTTAGCACCTACAGATCTTTTACACCTGTTACCTTTCACCCTGTATACATAAACAATTATTACACTTCTTAATAATTTTAAACGTTTATAAAAATCAATTCTGCGAATACAATTCGGGATTACTCAAGGAGTCGCTTTTCTTTCTATTTACCTGTTCCTGTTTGCAGTTCTTTAGTTGATGAGTTATGATATTAAAGTGCAAATCGTTTCAGTTCAGAAATAATTTTATTTAATCTAAAACACATACATTTGATGAAATGGTAACTATAAGCGATAAATAAAATTTATATATATATTATTTGCATTTTGTATACTGGATTTAAAAATATAAATAAATGTGCACATGAATAGAATCAAACGTGGCGATCATGTTTTTTATTATGTTTACTGGAAAGACCTTGAGATATATAAATAAAATATTTAGATTACGACATGAATGATTCACAATGTTTCAATTGTATTACATTGCTGATACTTATTACTGAAAAACGACCGCCCGTCGCGATACAATCGATTTATTCATAAATGTTTGATTCCCTCCGCCAAGGTTACTGCGCGTCCACTCCCTGTACTCGCTTTGTGTCTTGTTTGCTTGTCGATTACAATCGTTATATGTATAATAATAACAGAAACAAAAACTATTGAAACTGATCCAATTGGAATATAACGAGACATTTTCCAAGGAGACGCACTCAGTCCACTATAGTTCCGTCTTTCTTTAAACCCCTTTTCCAACATATTGAATTCAACTAAATTAGGATACTGTTTGAAATACAAAAATCGTGATAATAACATAGAGACTGATTCCAAGGAAAGCATACCTCACTTTATATGAATGATATAAAACTTTATTCCGAGACTGAAAATAATTTCAACCAGTTGGCTAACTTGACAGGACAATTTTCAAAAGATATAAAGATGCGGTTTAGCTATAGTTAAATGCAAAATGAACTCAGTTAAAGCAGGAAATGTATCCAAACATTACTACGCCTTAGAGACGGGAGAAAATATAGTCCTATTAGACGAATATGAAACATATAAATATTAAGGGTACCATCAGTCACTTTAGATATATCATAAAGACACAAAATAGAAACTGAAACAATAATTTCAACTTCGATTCGATAGTATCCTTAAAACTCAATTTAATTTCTGAAACATAGTAAAAGCCATTAATAGGATTCAGCCATTGCGACGAGCGCTTCCGATTATCGTACAGTATCCATTTTTCATCACGAATAATAATTTGATTTAAAATCCTTTCGTTAATGTGTCGGTTGAGCAATGTAACACAGCAGCAGCAGTCGACGCGTGTTCGCAAGTTCCATTCACTCAATGCATGAGGTACCCATCGTTCCAGTTTTTTTACTTTCCCGATTAGCTTCAAGTGGGTTAATACAGTTTTATCACATACCCCGAAGCCTGCAGCTATCTCTGAAGTGTTTTATGATGGATCCGCTTCCATAGTAGCTTTTAATTCTTCAGTTTCCACTTTGGTCTCCGGTCATCCACGGGGTTGGTTCTGAAAATCGAAATTTCCAGAAGGGAAACGTTGAAACCACAAACGTACCGTGCTTTCTTTTGCGACACCAGCGCCGTACACATCGTTAATCCTTCGAGCTGTTCCTACAGCACTGGTACTGGTGCCACGGTAGAACTCGTACTCGTAAATATACCGATATTTCATGTTTTCCATTGTGCGGTAATAAGCGACGCCAAAGTAAAATAATGAGGAAAAACCAAATGAATGACTGTTTTAAAAACTCAAATGTACCAGCTAAATGAATTTATAAATTTGAATTTGGAATTATTAATTAAAGAGGAGATATTTCAGAACAAATTGGTCAATACGACAACGCTAATTTCATATGTAAGTACTTAATATGAACTTGAAACTGTTGTAGAGAATACCAAGACAAAGTTATACTACGATCGAGCAATTCTTACTGACCGAACAATCCACTGCCATAGACCTGACATCGCGTTAACACATAAAGCTAATAACACCGGTTACCTAATTCATATAGCTGTTCCAAACACACATAATTTGCAATCAACAAACAATAGCTGACAAACTTTCAAAGTACACCGAACTGAAAGAAGAAATACTCGACTTTAGCGTCTGCAAAAAGTTATAACACTTCCCCTGGTTATTTCCTCATCCGGTGTTATGGCTAAACAACTAGACGATTGGATCAAGTCTCTCAACCTACCAAAGAATACATATAAAATGTTACAAACAGCAGCCATTTAAATACGTGCCGAATGATGCGGAATTTTTAAAACTGGCGCCAAGCAACAACGAGCCTCTTCTGAAATCCATAACACTGTATTAAGCACTGACTAATACCCTTCAGACATCATCAACCCTTCAGTCTTAAACCATCTAGTTATTCCCTACCGGACTCGCACTAGACTTAGGTACATTGATATCTGTAAATCGGTAGGCATGAAACAGCCACAATAAATATAATAAAAATAATAATAATGGCACTTATTTCCTAATAAAAACTTAAATCTATGTCATCATCATCATCATCAGCTACTAGACGTCCACTGCTGGAGATAGACCTTCCACAAAAAACCCCATATCGATCGATCCTGCGATGTCCGCATCGCCAAACACTAGTGGCCGTAGTTTATAGAGGTTCCTATGAACGGATCTGGGACATTTCTAATCACACTGTCACAATGCGAGTCGGTGGGAGCCAGGGCATAGATTGTTGATTAGCAGGATACACCATGAGCTGGTGAGGTTAGCATGAATTCCTTGAGTTGCTGTGCGGGACGGCTTACACCCCTCTCTAAGTCTATGTACACAAAGTTAAATAAAGAAAAAATAAGTCTTTACGTTAAACAAATAGGATTCAGTACATTGGGACCCGGTGCCAACTCCTGATATTCTGCCCTAGCCCGACATTGTTGAAGCACTAAAACACTTAATTATATAAATAGTTGTTTAATTTATTAAGTTACGGAGACAGTGTATTGACAAACAGGGGACACGCAGCAATGTATAGAAATAAGAAAATGGACAAAGAAATGTTGTAGAAATAGGGATGTAAATAAATAAAAATGTGTGCCTCTACTCATTTTAGGGAAGGATAAAAGAAGGAATCAGGATGGATTATAGACGAGAGAAAAGGAATGGAAGAATAGAATGGTATAGAAGAAGAGAACGGAAAGCGAGAATGAGGAATGAAATTTTTGTCCAGAGGAACGAAAAAAAAAACAAGGGACACGCACGAATCATATATATATATAATAAAATGGATTTTGTTTGTTCGCCAATCACATGAAAACTAGTATACAATATCATAGATCCTACATTATTTCTAGTTAACTTTTATAAACCTTATCAGTGAGTATTATATGCGATTGCTCTCACGGAATATTCCAGACAAATTTAAAGTTTAATTTTATATTACGGCCAGCAAAGCTGACGGGGAACGGGTAGTATATATATAGCAGCTGTTCCTAGGCTCAGAACAGGCTCTAACGTTGAGGACAATGATGACTGCTGCAAATTGACTCCAAATTGTAGATTGCATTTTGACATTACGCGAACTTGTTTTAAAGAGTAATTCTCATTATCATCATAACCATCAGCCGATAGACGTCCACAGTTGGACATAGGCTCCCAAAGATTTCCACATCGATCGAGTAGGGATTCATATTGGGGGATACGGGCCATTTCCCACCACGCTGGCAATGTGGGTCGATGGAAGCCAAAGCGTCTTTTTTTGATTAGGAGTGTGCACCACGAGCAGGTGAGGTTGGCTTGGATGCCGTGAGTTGTTGTGCGGGAACCCTTATACCCCTGTGTGTAATTCTCATGTATTTTATATTGTACCTAATATAATAATTATACTTAAATATTATTCTACGTACTGCAAGTGAAATAACATGCAATATATTGAAAGTCATGAGGAGTCGTAATAAATATTAAGCGAAAGAGTCCTTGAACGTTTGACTCCAACAAAAGGTAAATATCCATCCCGTCTGCAGCTGATTGTATATTCGGAGCCAGTAAACAGTCAGGGTTTCCACCCGGACTGTTTATGTTCTGCCAGATACTAGTGACAGCTTTTATGGGTACTTTTTTATTATTACTAGCATTCTGTGAATAGTAACCGTAATAATGACAATATACTAGAAAGCTTCTCGTGAACGAAAAGCTCACGAGGAAACCGACTGGTTCCGGAATTATTACCGCCACTATTTTCCATCAGCGCAATACACGACACAACGCCAAGTTCCATCGTCACCACCTGGATGACTGGCAATCCTCGACTGTGCCTTTCAAGTGCAACTTTTTACCACGCACAACCACTTTATGGAAACAGTTGTCGCCAGCGGTATTTCCGAACTATTACGACGTGGGGGGCCGTCAAGAAAAAAGTGTATTATTCCTATAAAGGTCAACAACGCAGCCGCGACCCCCCTGGTGTTGCGACTGTCCATGGGCGTCTGTAATTATATTCCACCAGGCGTACTGTTCGCTCGTTTACTCACCCTTCCTTTCCATATAATCAAAAAGAGCAACAGGTTTCATAGACATGCGACATCCACCAGCACGCACTTCACCAGCTTAGTGGAGGCTCTCTCCAGATTTTATATATTTTTAAATTATTTTGCAAGCGGGGCCAGGTTTGTATTAAATATGAATGCAACCTTGTGAATACTGCTCCATGGTTGGTTTTTTTCTTCAACTCCAGCGCAGATACTATGAATTACAGATCAGCGCGCCGTGGCTCTGCATAAATACAGGACTTCGAAAACAAATTACGAAACATTCGTATTATTTACATTACCCATGGAAATTTATTAAAGAGAACCGCCGCCGGTTGATACATTTTCAGACCTGGATTTTCCATAACAAGGATGAGTGTGTACACAAAATAATATTTATTTTATAAAACGAAAGTTTACGGGTTTTCAAGTGATTTGCAGCGTCCATGGTCACAGGAGAACAGAGATGATATATCAAGCAGTACTTGCAACATTTTAGTTATTGTTCAGAGTCTGGTCTACCTCGATGTTAACCTGTCCTTAAATCTTCGTATTTAATTTTATTAATAATAGGACCTCATGTCGCTTGTACTACCAACATCTGTTTTTTTTTTAATTTGAGTAGCCTCGCAATTCATCCATGGCAGAAATCGGTGCTCTTTGCAAGGGTTAGGGGTCTATTTTATCAACGAAGCGGCTACACGAGCGGGACGGTCACCTGATGGTAAATGGTTCGCGTGCCCATAACAACGTGGGGTTAGTTAGAATAATATACACTGCATTACATTGCGCTCGTCGCCTTACGTATAAGTTGTTCAGCCTCGTTACCCCTAGTAATTACACTAGCTACAGCGCCCTTCAAACCGGAACACAATAATGTTTGCACACTGCTGTGTATCGGCTGCAACGGATGTTGCGGTGTTACTACCTGGACGGTCTCCGTCGACGAGACCCACCACCATAGAAATATTTAGTTTCATTAATATTGGACCTAAAGTAGATTGTACTGCCAAACCTATATGGTTTTTTTGTACTCTCAATAGCCTAGCGATTCATCCTTCACACGTAACGGTGCTCTTTGCAAGGACTGGTGCTCCATCAAATCTGATATGTATAGAGTAAGCCATTGTTGTGATGATACGGTAGCCATGACGTCGCAGACACAAACGACTGCACTCTGCAAAGCTGATGAAAAGTAAATGATGCTACAAGCTGCAGGTGTTTTGTGTATGTTTTTAATAAACAAGATTAACGTTTGGCCTCCATCCCACCTGATGTTAAGTGGTGGTAAAGCACATTAATCTAAAAATCTAGTCTCTCTTACTCGATACCGTCTAGGTACCATCGCAGCTCTTATTGCTGCCCGCCAAACAGTACTGCGTTCCGGATTGAATGGCACTATCGCTAGTGTAATTACTAGGGTAACGAGACAACATTTTATACCTCAGGCGACGAACACAACGTGGTGCAGCGTATATCAACCTATCTAGCTCCACGTTGTTATGAGCAAGCTTATCACCTACCATCAGGTGAGGTGAACGATCTGCTCGTATCGTCGATTAGTTGAATAAAAAAAAACTAGTAACAGCCTATTCTCCTACCAACCCGCATTGCGCCAGGGTGGTGAGAAATGGCCCAAATCCCCCATATGAACTCCTACAAACGTAGGGATCTTTAGGGGAAGCCTATGTCCCGCAGTGCACTTCTGTCGGCTGATAAAGAAGAACGGCGTGTTCATTCACTCTTTTATGTTGCCTATCGAACTAAACAAGTTTCTACAAGTTATAATTTTATTGTTTCGCGAATTAAAGTTTTTTTTGTAGATTCTTATAAAGCCATATCGATAATCGAAATTATCACAACGGGAGTTCGTGAAAGGAAACGAAGAACTTCCTCATAAGCTTCTTCAATTCTCTTTTATTTTTATAAAAGCTTCTTACAAAGCAAGTTTAATTAGATAAATAGTTTACTACCTCCGGCAACCTCGGGATTTCAGTCCCCTCAACGGGATCCAGCCTTGTCGTGGCGGAGGGGCTTAGTAACCGTGACCCGACACACAGTGAAGCAAAGTGGAACCCACCCGGCCGGCCTGCGGGGGAATAGGTGTCGGTATTGCGATGCGCCGTTAACGGGTAGCGGCGGGCCTAACATCTCTCCGCGGCCGTTAACCGGGAGAAGTTTTCTCCCGTGGCTCCCTCTTCTTCTTCTTCCTCTGGGCGGGGAAACCCTAGGACCGATCTACGTGGAGATTTTCGGGGGAGGCCGCTGTCCAGCAGTGGACGTCTCTCGGCCGATGATGATGATGGGTAACGTGTCTTATATCTAAAGATGCATCCTTAGTAAGCTGCGTTTCACACCTAAAAGATAATGTAAGTACTAGAGTAGTATCGCCTCAGTCTTGAACTCTTGGGCTATTAAAAATAGGACGAGCGAAAGCTCTGCCTGTTATAGATGGAGAGTAAAAGAGTCTACGGGTTTCTTGGACCTTGAGGGTGGAGATCCTTATCGCTCAAAGAGCGATCCGCACAGAACAGCAAATGCAAGTAGCCGTAGTTCAGGAAGGTTCGGCCCTTGCTTCAGACGTTATAAGCCAAAATGTAGAGGAGCTCCGAGGCGTTCCGCAAGATCCTGGGGTCCTTTAGAATGCTCTGATGGAGATCACCGAAGTTTTAGCGAGTACAAATTTTACATAATCTTGAATCCCCACAGCAGTGTATCTTTCGAAGATTTCCCCATTTTGAATCCGAAATGATAGAATGGTATACACAGCATCAAATAGTGCTTGTTACCTTTGAGACACTAGATGTTAACCCTCGTCAGCGCAGTAATTTTACTAACTACAATGTCCCTCAAACCGGAAGACATTATTATTTAGCGACAAAAATAGGACACGCGTATACGCTCTCCTGCAATAGAGAACTATCCACCAGGTCAACTTATGCTTACACTGATGGTGTGAACGGTGTTCCAGTTCCAGCAGATCCGGCAGGTGGTGGTGGAAGTGTTCAATTAAAAAGGTGGTACATTGGTGAGTTAGAAATAAAACGGCAACGCTGGTATCAAAAATTGGATTTATATTTCCGTTTGGCTGCGCCGGAGTGAGCGCCGCGTCGCCAGGCTACAGGAGGCCGCACAGCCATCATCAAAGCATAACATGTACTTTTTATAACATATGATACATTTTCAGACCTAATATCCTAAACTTTACACACTACCTACCTACAAAGATATACAGGTAAAGCTACACTATCTACAATCAATAAATTATATACAGGATCAATTACGGCCGAGTTGCTATGTACACTTGGTTCGCGAGCGCACTCCGCAGTCTACCTGTAGCCCGCGACGCCCTGGTTCTTCCTGCACTCGGGGCAGTACCATTTGCCTTTAGGCGGTACCATGATACCGACGCACTCAAAGTGGAACCACTCGATGGGGCAGCCGTCGGCGTCGCATGCTATCATTTCCGACACCTCGTCGTAGGGACAGCGGCAGTAGCAGTAGACGCTCTCCCCTTCGCGCGCCTGCCGCGCCGCCGGCCTTTGGAACGGGTACGGCAGGCTAGACGTGCCGGAGTTGAGATACGTCGGGGGCGGAACCGGTATGGAGTTCTGGACGCTGTTCGGCTGGTATATTTCTAATGCGCCTTCGTCACTGGTATCAGAATCGCTTGATTCCATGGACTCTGAATTCATCAAAATCTTCGGCGGTTCAGGGTCCGGTATCGGCGCTGTCAGCCTAATCGGCTCCGTATAGTTGAACGTTTTTTGCGGGATCATGGAACTAGGTATCTCCTTCTTTACTTTGTGCGTCGCAGGCGTGGGTAGATCCTCCTTCCTCCACTCTAACTTGGGTGGTAGCTGCGGTTTTAGCGCAGAGGCAGCCTGCGAAGACTCCTCGTCACTCGAGTAGCCGTAGAACTTGTTCGGTACACGCCTTCGTTTTGACGCGCGCTTCTTCTCAAGCGGTGTTGTCTTAACGGCAGGCAGGGTGTTCGTGTTGCTGGAGGGTTCGGGAGACGACTTGGGCGGCTCTGGTATCTGTACTGTGTTTGCCTGTAGAGATATTGTAATTTTATTAGGAGGCAACGGAGTCGGCGCTGCTTCCGCTTCTGAGGTAGTGATAACCTCCTTAGGAATGTTGATTTTAATGGGCCCGTGCTTCCTAGAACTCTTAGACCTCTTTTTCTTTTTACTTCTTTTCTTACCACTACTTGTTTTTTCTTTAGACTCCGGTTGTTCGATTACAGGATTCGCTTCCGATTTCGGTTCGATCTCCTCTTTAACAGGAGTTGCGGCGCGACTGACTTCACCGGACATGGAGCCACCGTCAGACGGTGCTACTGAAGCTAAAAGCATCAGCTGATTACGTTTCTCAGCATATAATTTATTTGCAATCTTCTGGGGATTCTTATCGTAAAATTCCTCATCAGTCTCACTTTCCTCGGTTTCCAAGTCACTCTCAGCGATAAGAAGTTCGGTTTTTTCTGCCACTAAAACAGGTGTCTCAGACATTCCCATGACGTCCACGTTAGAGCCGTTGCTGATTCGTCGATTTGGTAGTGATTTCTTAATTTGCTTATTCTTTTTCTTCTCATTGCTAGATTCATCCGAAGAATCAGAGTCCGATGAACTTGAAGATGAAGACCCGCTACTGGAAGAACAACTGCAGTTGGAGCCACAAGAACAGCTGGAGTCGCTGTCACTACTACTGCTACTGGAGGACGACAATCCGTCGTGTTTCTTTTTTGGAGACTTTTTATTCTTTTTTTTGTCTAAACCAAATACATCGTCATCTCCATTTACTTCCATTGGTATTAGGCAATAATCATGATCAGAGTCACAAACATGTTTTCTAATAGGAACTAATGGAGGAGTCTTTTCTTTTTGTTTCTCAACTTTGGCTTGATACTTTTTGAAGTTGTCCCATATCTCTAAAACCTGCTTTTCATCAGGTTTTTCCTCAGGCGGCTCAATTGGTTCTTCAGTTTTAGGTAATGGTTCCGTATTATGATCAACAGATTCACTTTTGTCAGAAATAATAGGTTTCTCTTCTTGGGATTCTTCGTCTAATTTGTTGATAATTGCTTCATCCTTTATTGATGGTGGAGTACCACTATCAGATTCGTCACTGCTATCACTTTCAGAGAGATTTAAGGCAGGTAAATTCACGTCTAATAATAAAGCGTCTTTGTCCTTTAGTTTTTTCTTTTTAGGCTTTTTGGAAGCCTGCTCACTATCTGGATCTACCTTAACCTCAGTTGATTCTGTTTCTTGTTTAAGTTTGTCTGCATTTGACTCAACTACCGCAACTGGCTCCTTGCTATCTTCTATAGGTTTTTCGTTTGTTATTATATTGTCTTCAGGAGTGGTGTCAACTAATAATTTCCTTTGGTGTTCTTCTGTATGTTTGGCGAGTAATTTTTTAGAAACGAACTTCTTAGTGCAATTTTCTTCTATGCATACATGTGGAAATTCTTGAGAATGAAACCTCTTGTGAACTTTGAGACACATGGCCCTAGTGAACTGTAAACTACACTCTTCACATACAAAAACTGCCGGCGGTGTACAGAAATGATAGACATGCGGCCACTTTTTTTGCAGACACTTTTTACACAATACACTTTCAGTCCCATGTTTCCAAAATAAGTGGTTTGTGATATCTGGTTTATTCCTATAAGCGATGCCACAACGATAGCATAGGTGATGCAGCTTATGCTTCCACACATGGTTAGACAAACGAGCTTGGCTTTGGCAAAATTCTAAACAAACATCACATGTGTGGTGGATCTTTCTTAAATGTACCATTAACCTAAAGGATGAAGTTATAGAATCTACATTACACAAGCAACATCTAAACCTATTTTCATACTCAGAATCATAAGTTCCAGGGCACAAATGACACAACAACTCACTATAAGAATAAAAATTAGATTTACACATAATGCAGAGCAAAATCGTTTTCTGATGCATTTTGCGATTATGTAAATAGAGATCTTTAAGAACAGCAGTTTTGAAGAAACATTGAAAACATTCAAAAACATGTTTATACTGAACATCTTCACTCTTGTCCACACTGTCATAAGAGTCCAAGTTTATAAACACAGTACACACTTCGTCCAACCTAGCTTTCACTTTAGCTGCAATTGTTTGAGGCATGAGCTCTTCCGCTGTAATGCTGTCCACTGTTGCGGAAAAACGATGCTCAGCCACCAAATGCAGTGCCAGTTGCTCGCAGTTCACAGCAATCTTGCGCGCATGATTACAATATATACAATTCAAAACAGTTGATGCTAAAAACACTTTCAAGAGATCTTTCAGTGGATATTTATCTAATGGTCTGTCTAATGTTAATTCTATAATGGGCATATTATCTGTAGGTGAAGGTTCTTCTACATTCAAAATATCCTCTTTAGGTTCAGTCTTGGGTGCTGTGTCCAGATGAACATCTTCATTTTCTGTTAATTCTTTTTCATACGATGGTTGCTCAGGTTCATCTTTTGGTAGGCCCTCCATTGATAATTGTGATTCTACTAACTCATTTTTTGGGTATTCCTCTTTGACGTTTGGTTGGTGCTCTGTTGTAGTATTCTCGTCCTCCACTGGCAACTTTTCACCAGTATCACTGTCAGATGAGTAATCACTTGATGAGTCCTTATCTAAAAACTCCTTAGGAACTCTAACGGTTAGCTTTGGTACCCTGTTCAATGTATTATTGTCTTCTAATTTGTTATCATATATAGTTGACTTTACAGCACTGTCTGTTTTTGATTCTATGTCATTATTAGGTAATTGTGATGGAGCATCTGTACTATTATTCACATTGACCTTAAGGGTTGTGGTTTCTTTAATACTTTCAATTATAGTAGTTTTTACAAAAGGACTATCAGCTTTGTCACAAATAGTCATTTTTATAGATGGTGGTCTTATTGGAGTTGATGTTTCTTGTGGTACATCTTTTTCATACCTCTTTGGTGGCCGCCTTACACGAGATGGTGGTTTATACTGTTGCCCAATGGTGGGATCTACAGTGGAATTTATTATTACAGGTGAGTTTGCATTATTAAGGCTTAACTTTAATTTAATACCACCCTCTTTTTCTCTTTCTGGCAATTGAGTTTTTTCTTCAGCAATGCTTGGTAGTTGTGGCTGTTGTGGTAATGGATGAACTTCATCTGGTACTGGTGAATCACTTTTATCTGAGTGTTCAATATTTTCATCACCATTTAGGATGTGTGACCTACTAGTCTCTGAGCTATTGTTTTGCTGGATGGGTGTTGAAGGTTTCAAATTTGAACTATCTTGTCCTATCACAGAGTCTAATGTATTACTAGTGTCTTTACTAGTTGAAACTGAGCTGTCCAAACTAATACTTGTATCACTATTTACTGGTTCACAGTCACCCATTTCTATCATAGCCTTATTTGTTGTGACTGTCTCTGGCTTCACATGGTTTGCATCTGCTTTGTCAATAGCAGGTCTTGTTGTCAAATTCTTACCAGACCCTGATGAACTATTTCTTGGTGGCTCATTTCCATTTTTAGTGTGTTTGACATTGTTCGGTTTTTTACTGACAAGAACAGGCACAGGTTTTGGCTTAACATTATTGCAGTCATGGTTGAAGAAGTCATCTTGTTCACTGCAGATCTCATCACACCCACAGCACATCAAGTAGAGTGTTCCATTATAAACTTTGAAAAAATCCTCCTTGCTGTAATAACTAAACTCCTGTACATTATGTTTGTTGGTCAAGTGAGCAGACAGTTTTTCAGCTTTAGAGAACATCCCAAGGCAGAACAAACAAATATGCCGATTGTGTACCTCCCGCATATGAAGGAAAAGATTCCAATTTTCATAATAGGTCCCGCATGCTGAACACAGGTATACTTTTCTAGTAACTCTTGAAGGGCCACCTGAATTGTTATCTGAGTTTGGTGCTGCCTCTGGACTTAATGCAGGTTCTTTCACTTGAGCACGACATATTAATTGATGTTCCTTTAGCATAGCCAGTGTTTTAAATGACATAGAACAACATTTTCTACACTTAAACTTTACCATTGGCTGTAGACCAAGACTCTGTGCATATTCCTTTAGCTGAGGCCCTTTCTCCGCCTTACCCTTTTTAAACTGCAGTAGTTGACTCTTAGGTACGAGTCGTGGCACTGGTTTGTCTTGTTCATTTTCTAATAAGTTATCTGGATGTGATGTGGTATTGTGGAAGGGGTTATAGTCGACACGTTTAGGAATGAGCTTCGGCGCGCGAGGAGGTAAAGTTTTAGATGCACTACTTTCACTAGGTTTAATCACAAAATGCTTCCTTTTTTTACACGCACTATTGTATGGACCGGAGCTGTCAACGAACGGTCTCTTGCCGAGGTGGATTCTTAATGGATTAATGCGCTTCCGAAACTTATCTTCTTGCAACGGATCGGCGCTAGCACGCCGAGAGCCGTAGAATGACTCAGGAGGACTCGATGATTCGCCCGCAAAATCATGCCCATTCGTAGTCAATTTCGCGGGTCTCTCGCCATAGAAATTCGTCAGTGAAGCTGAACCGATTTTATCGTCTCTCGTATTGGTTAAATTACCATCTTCCATAGTTTTCTGAAAAAAATTAACACGTGCTTATTATATTTGCAGAGAAACAAAAGACGTTCAAACAAGAGGAAATCAAACTTCGATTTGAAATACGATAACAATAATAACAATGAAATATATGACCGTTACCTCTGAAATCGTACGTCCAGTACGTGTACAATAATAAAGATTTGTTTCCATGCATCCGTTTGAGTAGAGCGCTCCTTACATCAGGCCTAATAAGAGGCAGCCGCGGGCTGGTCATTCCCGTAAAATGGCGTCACTTCGCAGAGCGAGGATTGGTGATATCAGAAATGTTGCACTGCGTTTTTACGATGTTTCTCACTTAGTGTAAACATTTTTAATGTTTTATACTATTTATATAATCACAAAGGAATTAAATTAAACTCATAACGCTGTTTATTTCCAAACACATTCTCGAAAATCGTAGCGCATTACGAGAAGCTAATTCACGTCCCATAGACTAAACTTTTTTTCTCTATGATTTTTTTTTTAATTTTGGCATGGCGAACGCGTTCATAAACACGTGGTTAAAGCCATAGATAACGGTGTTATAAACGCTCTTCTTAGCACGAAAAACGCTCGTTAAGTTAATTTAAAAATTATAAATGGTAACTTTGAAAATAATGATTCCATATTTTATCTGTGGTGTAGTGATGGATACAAAACTATAGAGAATCTGTTGTTGTTGGTTGCAACATACGATAAGAGAAGGGAATACTTATTTTTAGTTTTTATAATTTTGTTTATTGAAATTTCTTTATTTATGTCGCGTTATTTAGACATGCTGATTCAAGATGATGTCTGATCAGTTTAGAAAAGTAGAACCGTATTCACCGAAATCCTCACCTCGAGGTGCGAGGTCACCAGTGGTTTCTCGTCAGGATTCTTCAGGAACCCTTAAAACTACTATCTCTCTCGGCAAGAACCCTGCAATTGTGCACAGTGGTCCTTTCTATTTGATGAAAGAACCTCCAGGTTATACTAGTGTTGTAATTTAACAATAATTTTTAAACAGTATTGATAATTTTTTCACTTTTGTTTTAATTGTTCAACAGGAGAATGTGAATTAACGGGTGCAACAAATTTAATGGCGTATTATGGTCTTGAACACTCCTATAGTAAGTTTAATGGAAAAAAGCTTAAAGAGTCACTGTCATCGTTTTTACCTAATTTGCCTGGAATAGTGGATGGACCAGGACAAGAAGACAATAGTACATTAGGATCAGTAATTGCTAAGAGACCTATTGGTGGTAAAGAATTATTACCACTTTCAAGTGCACAACTAGCAGGTTTCAGGCTTCACCCTGGTCCTCTTCCTGAACAATACCGTTATGTCAGTGCAGCACCTCCTAAGAGACATAAGAGCAAGCATAAAAAACACAAACACAAAGATGGTGCACCTCCTGGACAGGATACACCTCTACAGGGTAAAACCTTAAATATTTACTTATATACTGTATACTACAAATTTGTTAATATCATATTCTGTTTTTATAAATTAAATATTAACCAAAAAAATTTGGAATATAAGTTTATTATGCACCAACTAACCACCGACATTCTTAATGTTCAATTTCAAAACTTCGTAGAAATATCTTTTAATTGTTTTCTATATATTATATTGAAACTACAGTAAAATTTTTATCTTATGTCCCTTTAGCATACTTAAATAGATTTCAGACATTGAAAAAAAAACTTGTCAATAACAATAATAGCTCTATTGCTGTGATCTATGTAGGTAGGTACACTATAGTTCTAGTTTCTGTGTCCAACTACTAGTATTTAAATATAACTATGTTCCAATTTAAAGAACTTTGTAGAAGTAAATTTAGCATTGTAGCAAAGCAATGAGTACAATTTAGTGCAGTGTTTATCATCCTAACTAACCTATGTTCAAGGGCAAGGGTGTCACTAACATTTTACCATTTAATATTTTAGATTCCTCTAATCCTGACACATATGAGAAGAAACACAAAAAGCAGAAACGCCATGATGACGATAAGGAGAGAAAGAAAAGGAAAAAGGAGAAAAAAAGGAAAAAACAAAAGCACAGTCCGGAGCATGGTGGCCTCACTCCCAGCCAGCACCCTATACCATAACAAGTCAACTTATGTAGATAGTAAGATTTTTTTATTCTGAGATGCATAAAGCAGGGAGACATGAAAGAAAAGTGCAACAATTTTTTGTGTATTTTTATTATTTCGGTCAAGTAACGAATTTGTTTCATCAATATAACTTTGAAAGCAGTAGGATTTTTAAACCACCTATTACCCTCAAATTGTTAATCTGTTGCCATAAAGTTACTACTACTCTATAGTAGTCATATGGTAGAGTACATTTTCAGTCTCAATGTTACTAAAGATCAATTAACTTTTTTTTTTTAAATATGTACATTGGAGACCAATTGTTAGCACATTGTAAATAAAGAAATCTTCACGTTACCTTAATATATATGTTTACATGTCCTGTGTACAAATAACTAGTTTCTAAACTTGAACTGATAAACATTTGTGTGGAGTGGGAAAGGATATATTCTGAATGTGTAAAATGTCTCAAAGATTTTATAAAAAAAATAATGTACAATTCTTAAAAAAACAGTTTCATATTAAGGAATGATCTTAAAAGTTAGGTGCACAGGCCTGACCTCTCTGGTGTTGTAACTGTCAATGGGCTTCAATGCTCGCTATCCACCAGGCGAACTGTTTATTTGCCCATCATCCCCATTAAAGAAAAGTTCCCAAAAAATCTAGACTTTTTTACCATCATCATTGTGTCTCCCATCAATAAATGCATCTCAGCAATTGGGCCCAAAGAAATTCATCATTAACATAATTTATTTCTTGGTCTTGAATCTATTGTGTTCACATAAATTTTATATACAACTAATTAAACTTATTTTTTGTGTGAGATTAATAAAATCATTTCTAATTAAAACTAAAGAAAAAGCATCAGGTCATCTCCACCAGGCAGAATATCAAGCAAACTAATGGCTGTGTCTCACTGGATGGCAAGGTTATTCTTTGTGTCATGTAGTTTCTGGCACTGGCGTCTCGGATGGCTTAAGTTAGGTTTTTGGAATTATCAAAAAACAAAACATTCATAATCCAAATTGATAACAATTTTTTTTTTGTTAATTAAAAGTGTAAAACTTCAAAATGGTGAAATAATTGTGATTAGTAGATATCACCTCGATCATAGCGGTAGTTATTGTAGTGTAAAACCTAAAGTATTAAACCTTTGGGCTCTTGAGAAAATTTTTGACTGGTTATTGGAGTTATTTCAAAAACTTTCTTTAGACTTAATTAAAATATATCTCACATGTTAGACATTTAAGTGTTTGGTAATATTATACAGTAATAGTAATGCTTGTGTTGTTTGTTACCTAAGTGTATTTAAAACGGGATGGATGCTGTGGTCCAGTGAGCCGCTATATTTCAATATACTGGCAACAGCGAGATATTAAACTTTAACTCATTTACTTCTTTTAATGTCATATTTTTGTGATTATCTTTAAGATATATGATAGGATTCTGTTTCCAGAGACTGCCTAAGTGGTTGCCACTACTGTAGCTCCTATTTCTGCTGACAAGCGTTACTGTGTTCCAGTTTGGAAGGCACTATGTCTACATTAATTGCGAGACTTAACATCTTGTCTCAACCCTACGAGAACAATGCGGTGCACTGTGCGTCATCTTAGCTGGCGCCAACATCAAGGTCGGACGTATCGTCTATCATCAGGCTACTGTTCTACCCATGTCTTATAGTTAGACAAAAAAAATATTATTGTTATTGCCATCACCCTACGTCCACAGACTGCCTATCTCTTTACTTGTATTGTATATAAAGAAATACTTTGGAAAATATTACTTGAATTCAAAATACGTAATGTTGTTTTTTAAAAAATAGAAAAAAATAATTTTTCCGTTTTTCTTGTAATAAACAATAAGAAAATAAACTTTAATTTATTATTATTTTTTTTATTTAGTAAAAGCCTCAAGTATTAGGGGTGTAACGTGTAAGCTGTAGCAACGTTCGATGGAAACTTCATTCGATGTAAATACACATGTTAAGACTTTATTTAAGTATCATTATTTTAAGTATAATTTTCAAGTTGTTTACTTTTTAAACTTATTGATTAAAAAATGAACGTTTTTGTGTCTTTCCTTTTGCCATACTAATAACTTTTTTCTTAGTCCATATAGAGGTAGTTTATAAATTAGTGTTTTGATGACATTTACGATTACACAGTAGTAAGAGATGCGCTGGACAGAAATCGGTGGAAGCAGATCATCCGCTCCAGACAGACATGAGGGAACTACCCTAGAGAGACAGATCCAGTTTGAAGGGTGTTGTAACTAGTAAAATTCCTTTTTTTTTAAATTATATAATTAAGTAATGAGACGAGAAGGTCGTGATGAGACCTCTCAAGGTGACGAATAGAATGTGATGCTGTGTATGTCATTGTAACCATCACCTGGACGTCACGACCGTTTCCGCTTCGTCGGATAAAAAAGTCTGATTAGCATCAGGCGAAACGTAAGAAACGTCTGTCCGTTTTTCAAAAACGAGACTATGGATAAGCTCAAGCCAATTGGTTGTGAATCTATCCCGACTGTGTTTTCACTAATTAACAAAATATGAAATTTGGTTCCACTACATCTGCATCAACATGAATGTTATAATGTTTCATATTAAATATAAAAATTTGGGACTATCGTGAATAATAACTAAAATCAGAGTACGGCATTAAATCTATATCATTATCAACCGATAGACCCCCACTGTTGGACTTGACATCCCCCAAAGATCTCTACATCGATCGGTCCGGCATTGCTCGCATCAATAAACATAAAATCCGTATATTGTGACGGAGAAGGCCCAGTTTCTTGCTTAAATCATCATCATCATCAGCCGATAGATGACTACTGCTAGACATAGGCTTCTCCCAAAGATTTCCAGATGGATCGATCACGCGTTACTCGCATCCAGTGGGTTGCCGTGATACTCACTAGATCGTCGGTCCACCTGGTAGAAGGCTTCCCAACACTACGACTACCGGTACCCGGGCACCACTCGAGGACTTTACTGCCCCATCGGCCGTTGGTCCTTCGAACGATGTGCCGTGCCCACTGCCACTTAAGTCTAGCAATCTTTTGGGCTATGTCGGTGACCTAAATTCTGCAGATCTCCACATTTCTGATTGGATCGCGCAGAGGAACTCTGAGCATAAGCCCCTCCATTGCCCTTTGCGTGCCGCGCGCTTGCTTGAATATAAATAAATAAAACGACAAATTCTGAGCGAAATTTATTCGAAGTATTCAAATTTATACATTATTAAGTCAGTTTCACTTCTTAAAATATACTGCCATATTTAGTTACAATGAAACAATATAAATTAGTTACGCAGCACCAAAATACATACAAACGGACACAAGGCGCGCTCTCCCGCTCAGTCAGAACTAAATATGTTCCACAGTGCAGTGCTACTAAGTAATTTTATAATAAGCAAATTAATAACACTGCTTTAAATATAATTCAAAATAAAAACACGTATGTCCTATAATATATTTGTCAATGTTAGAAAAGTAAATATACAAATGTTCTCTTTATTCGCTTATTAATTGTTCTAACTAAAGTCTTGGGGTGGTTAATTATAAAATCTGCGAGTTAGATTTTGATTTCGGGAGATAATAGTAGTTTTTTTGCTTTAAACGTAACATATAACAAGCACTATATACCCGTCAATACCTCTACTGACTACCTCCATCTATTGTACCCTAAGACGTTTGATGCGCGATGGCACTAATATTTAAGTGAGCGTGACTAAAGTGTGGATATATCTTATAAACAAAAATTATTCGCTTTATAATAAATCTTAGCTTTATAAAAAACTAAAAGTTATACTTTCAAATTAAATTATATGCAAATTAACCCCCTTGTATGGCATTAAAAACAAAACAAATGTTTACAATTTGATTTCTAGTTTTTCAAACATATTAAAGATTAAGAATTATTTTTAAATAAATATTTAATAAATCTCTAAAATAAAGCTTTAGTTTAAAAACATGCAGAAATTATCATTTTAAGTATGCACATAGTCTAAATGATTTTAATTCACATCACTAACGTTGGTTTGCAAATAATTTTTGTCGATAAAACGTCGTATCCCTCGTAAAATCTAATAAAAATTTACAAATGGACAGTACCTCGTCCCTGGTGGTCACGATGCGATATCTTCATACAAAACATTTAAACCGAACACATTCTCACTCAGTTCAACTGATATTGAACCAACCGCACTCGACGCGCAGACAGACAGACGCACACTAACCGTATATATTAATATAAAAAATACAATTCGTCAACGACAGGCCGCATGGTAACTTTCCTGTTAAGAATCTCAAATAGAAATAAATAATTATAATCGAGATTTAAGATCCATGCACTCAGTGAAAATTTAAAATTTTGACATTTGTTAAAAATAACCGCGAAAAAGGAAATCATAAATTTTTATAGACAATAAAAATTTTGACTACATCTTTTTTTAAAAAAAAAATACTTGTAAGAAACAATTGTACGATCGTTATTTTAATACTTTAATTATTTAGATTAATTGATAAGTTTAGTTTTTTAGATATAATCTTTTGCAGTTATTCCAAAGGTATCCACATCGGAGGTTATATCTTTTAAAATATTACGATTGCTGATGAAGAACGCTGAAATAACGCATGGATCTCTAATACTGTTGCAGATTGCATAACAATAAATTCAGTAAATTTTGAGCAATCATTAACAGTTAAAAACGCATTTATATATATATATATATATGCTTAATGAGCTTTTACTTCAATATTGTCAACTATACTTAGTAAAAACATAAATATATATAGCATGAATAAGTGTTTTTAAAAATAAATTAATTTAATTTTGAATGTAAATTTTTCCTCAAAACTTCGTTCATCCGACCAAAACCATTGTGATGTTGGCAAGTTAAAAAGATAATAAATCACATAAAGAAATTAACAATTATCAAGAAGCGAAAATTGGGCAAGCGAATGCTAAAAAAAAATTAAATAAAAAATTCTATACAAATAATGCGGACATATTTATAATTGTAACAAATAAATAATTAGTAATTATTTGTTTTAAAACATTATTAAATTATACACATTATTTATAATATTACAAAATTATTATTAAGGGTAATTTACAAAAAAAATTATTTCTATAAACTTACTATTTCAGAGTGCTTTGCTTCAACATATTTTCAATGATGGTAACATTAAGTACGAAAGTATATTTAAAAAAAGAAATGCATTTATTAAACAGATTAAACAAATAAATGCTAATACGAAATTAAAAAATTTTTTGTCATCAACTTTGAAATGCCTTTTGTAAAAATGGGTTCCATTTTTGCTTTTGATTATATTCAAATATTGTTTCTTTCCAAATTTAAAAAATAAATAAAATGACAGGCGGTTGAATTGATTCAATTAAATAATGTTTAAATGTTTCATAATAAATGCATCAGTTAGTAATATAAGAGAACAAAAAAAAAATATTTTTTACATATCAGAAAAATATTGAATTAAAGGTCGAAGATATGATGAAGCAACGCTTAACGTAAGTTATATTTAATAAAATCATTACGTTTCAACGACTCGAATACGCTCAATTAAAATGTTATCCACAATAAAACTAGGTTCATGTTATTACAAAAAAAAAAATAATGTGCTTCAACTCATTTACATGCATTTCACAATATTTACATACAACAAATTGGATTAATTCAAGGTGTCCGGATGTTATCTGTCAACTTCGGTGGATAAACATCCCTTCTTTAAATCAGTACGGTTTTTTTTTCATGGCAATATTTACGTAAGATTAAAATCATTATGGTCACAGCTCCTTCAGGAGCGCAGACTTGGCGTTCTTCAGTTTATCCAGACGCTTCGTCAAGTGACTGTTTTCCGTTTCCAACTCTTCTACTCGGTTGAGAGCTTCTCGGGCCTATAAATAATACGTATTATTATATTTTCATCGAAAAGCAATATTTACGGTGGTAGAAAAATTTATAGATTATATAAATATATTTACATACATATATATATATATATAAATAAAATGGGTTTTGATGTTCGCCAAATCACGTGAAAAATTAGTGAACGTATCGACCAGATGAGGATTCGACGCGGAACCACTTGTAGATGGTTATGGGATATTTATTTATTTGAATTTCATAGGTCCTTCATCATTTTATTTCTATTAAACTTTTATGAACAATTTCGTTTCATATTATTTATGCCGTTGCTATAGTAACAGTTACTATGGAAAGTCATTTGCATTTCATTTGTATATATACATTATAAAGCGAAATATTTAATTAAATTTTAAATAAAAAGTCTTATGCAAATACTTTTGAGCTTTTTTTTGTAATAATTTCAATGTTTATCGCCCTTCAAACTTAACACGGTTATATTTGCACCATATATATATTATATATATCTTATGTTGCAATTATTGCTTAAATTAAATATAAGTTAATATACCTCCGTTACGTGTTTCCGTTTAAAAATTAATACAAATATATACATCTATACATTTAGGAGACCTGTGTGAAGACATTTTACATTAGTATAAAAAACTCATGCGGAGTGGATGAGAAATTGGGAACTGTAAATGTATAACGTTAATACTTTTGTTACTATTTACATATCATAATCATCATCAGCCGATAGACGTCCACAGCTGGGCATAGGCCTCCCCCAAAGATCCCTCCATCGATCGGTCACACGCTGTTCGCATCACCGGGTACCAGGCGCCGTCGTTTGTAAGGGTTCATATGGGGGAACTTGGGCGGGCCATTTACCACCACGCTGATACAATGCGGGTTGGTGGGAGCCAGAGCCTCGTTTGTTGATTATCAGGGTGGACCACGAGTAGGTGAGATTGGCTTGGGTCCCGTGAGTTTTTGTGCAATAGACCATACCATATTGTTACTTTAGTAGGAGGATGTAGTTCTTACAAAAGTAACAATAATAATAATTGTAAACACATAAAAACTTTTTCTTTGGAAAAAAACTTTCAAAATCCTTTTTTTTTTGTACACGGTAACATGTTTTGTACAAGTGAGTAGAATTCATGAGTGAAGTGGTTTAATGTGTTGACTAAGGGTTGGATCGGTCGACATCAAGACAAAACAAGGGCAATGGTTGGTTATCATTAACATTCCGTTCGCAATGTTGCATACCGTCATCAGTTCCCGTTATTGATAACTGCCCAGAAGTCAATTACATCCTGAAAAACAGATTCTATTTTGTTTATTTTAACTATTAAATCTTATATAAAATAATAAAATTAATGAGATTCATGTTATATCTTGGAAGACTTTGTTCGGTGGATGCCGCCCACAAGTGCCTCCGGTTGGTCAGTACACACCTCTCTCTGCAAACGGCGGCGCTCCTGCTTGAGCTGCTCCTCGTGTTCGTCCTGGTGTTCCTGACGCGCGCGCAGCCTGGCTACCTGCGCCTCGAGCCGTGCCACAGCGGCAGCCTGCAACGCCGCTTCCGCCTCCGCCCGCGCCGCCCGACCCTTCGCCTCTGCTACCGATTTGCGCAAAGACTCCACTGCAATGTACAGAAATGAATCTATAATTACTTTAGGTCCCAAGTCGGTCATTGACTATGTCCTTTTGCTGTGGGACGAGACGAGACGAGACACGCATCGTTATTAACTGGTAGTAAGTAATACGGACAATTGAAAAGGGGGCATCCGCGTTGGTGGCCACTTAATAAACAACCTGCGCTTTGCTGATGACACCACAATAATAGGCTCCTCCGAGGCAGAACTAGCTGAACTCCTGTCCAAAATAGCTATCATCAGTCGAGAGTATGGTCTGCTGATCAACAGAGCAAAAACCAAACTAATGTTTGTGGATAGAACGGGTACCCTACAACGAACTTACGAACTTGGTGATTTACAGGTGGTACAGAAGTTCGTATACCTAGGATCGCAGATCAGTGACGACGGTGATTGCGAACAGGAAGTTATTAGGAGAGCACAAATGTCGAAAAATGCGGTAAAGAGATTGGAGCGATTATGGCGGAACAGGGGTATTAGCCGCAACACCAAAATGAAGCTAATGCAGACGCTCATATTTTCTATCTTTCTATATGCTTCTGAAACCTGGACACTAAAAGCGAGAGTGACATCGAGGATTGACGCTTTCGAAATGTGGTGCTGGCGCAGAATGCTGAGGATATCCTGGACGGAACGTCGCATAAACGAGTCAATCCTCAAACAGTTGAACATAACAACACGTCTCTCAACAATCTGTAGGCAGAGAGTCCTCAAATTCTTCGGACACACGGTCAGGCGAGACCCAGACAGTCTGGAAAGACTGATTATTACTGGTTGTGTGGAAGAAAAGAGAGCGAGAGGGCGGTATCCTACAAGATGGACACGCACAACTCAGGACGCTATGGGAGCTACCCTACAATCATCCATCCAAATGACGCAAGACAGAAATGGTGGCCAGGGCAACGCACCATAGTCACGTCCCTCAGTCATGAGTTTACGACAAAGAAGAAGAAGTAATACGTGTAAATATGGTCAGATTATATTGCGGTGAAAGACGTGGTAGGCAGATAGGTGTTGATTATATTATGATGGGGTGCAGAGGGTCCCGCACAACAACTCACGGGACCCAAGCCAACGGCAACTGCTCGTGGTGCACCTTGCTAACCAACAAATAAGGCTCTGGCTCCCACCAACCCGCATTGGGTCAGCATGGTGGTAAATGGCGCAAATCCCCCCATATGAATCCCCACAAACGACGGCGCTGGACTGATCGATATGGGGATCTTTCGGCGAGACCTATGTCCAGCAGTGGACGTTTTCGGCTGATGATGATGATAATAATAGGCTGGATTTTAACGTATGTAATTCTAGGCCTCATCAGAATATTACTATTATTAACCTCATAATTAAGCGCGAATAAAGAGATGAAATGAAGCAAAAGTGAACCGTTGCTGACAAGGTGAAGATCGCGAGAAACCGATGGACGTACGAGCACCGGAAAGATAGATGTAAATATCTTCGAGGGAGGGATATGCCCGGCAGTGGTCGAATAGCTTACGATTGAAATTATAAAGGTTGTATGTATGTGTTCACTCACGCTCGTTGTCATGCTCTCTGTCGTGGTGCGATGCGACGCCGTTCTGCCGTGCCGCTCGTTCCTCGTTGAGGCAAAGCTTCAGCTTCCGCACCTCAGACTCGAGCGCCTGCTTGGAGCTTACCAGCCGCTGCAACCGCACGTCTGAGAACAGAGATAAATTCGTTAACATCTCATATTGAAAATAGATTTATATTAAGCAAAAATAATGGTATTTAAAGGGTTAAATCAATATAAAAATGTCATGGTATCAACTCTAATATAATAAATAGAGATTTTATGTTAATACATAGAAAAATGAAATGGAATAAGAAATGAGGTCTAAAGTTGGAGAAGGTACTTCACAAACCACGAGAACTTACCCAGCGTGCCTTCGCCTGCGTCGTTTAGCAGCTGCTCCGAGTGGTGAGAGACGAGCGCGAGTGGCGGCACGCTGCCGAAGCCCTGCGCGACCACGGCCGCATCGCCATCCACCGTCTCCCCGCTGAGTTCCGCCTCGACGAAGGCGAAGCCCGCGGCTGCAGCGGCGGAGTCGCGCGCGCGCACCGCGTCCCTCGCCGCGCCCACCTCGCGCTCCAGCGACGCGTGCTCGCGCTTCAGGCGCTCGTGGGCGGAGCACTTCTCCTTGTGTTCACGCTGAAACCGGACCACATACATTGAAAGATCTCTTTAATAATAATACGATTGTATGAAGCACGAAAAGTCTGAATAGGCTATTTCTAGACTAGTGCGATTTACAACCAAAAACTACATCGCCGCTTATCATCAGGTGGAATCGTAGTCAAGCGCTGGTCTACACAATAAAAAAAAAGAATACGGTGTTTACTAACTAGCAAGCGATCTGTCTGACCGTGAGGCTTTAGTTAATATGTTTACACAGCAACACATTGCGTTCGTCACCTTCTAAGATATCATGTCTCTTTAACTAAGCTACAGCATCTATTTAACAAAATAAAATTCTTTTTTTTTTTCATTTAAACGACGCGAGCGGGACGTCCACCTGATGATAAATGATACGGCCATAACAACGTGGCGCCAATTAGAATGGTATACACTGCACAACATTGCGTTCGTCGCTCTAGGAGATAAAATGTTGAGTCACGTTACCTCAGTAATTACCCTAGCTACAGCGGCCCTCAAACCGGAACACCGTATGTTTGCACAGTAATGTTTGGCAGCAGAAATAACCGCTGCAGTGGTACCTACCTAGTTGGTCTACGGCAACAAAGACCTACCACCAGTTCGCCGTATTCGCCAATCCTGTTATACTAATACTGGGTAACCTGATGTGTAAGAATTTATTTTACGAAAATTGAATCGAAATAAGAGGTATCTGGTGATAGACTTATTTTACCGGTGACTCTAATGGTTACCACTTGCGATTCCGGGACCTACCTGCAGCTGCGCGTGTTCTTCGTGCAGTTCCTCTATCCTGTCCTTCAGCAGTTCCAGCTGGTAGCCGAGCGCCGCTTTGTCATTATCAAGCTGTGCATTTAGGATCATAGCCTTGCGAAACTTCTCCTCCACTTCTTTCAGCTCGTGCTAGAAAAGGTTAACATACGTTTATACTTGAGATAAAATTGGTGGATTAATAGTCACGTTAGAATTTCGGTGATCATGAAAATTCTTTAGAACTGTAATAAACGAATATAATCGTTGTTCTTACCCTAAGGTCTTTGATGCTAAAGACATCTTCGGCAGAATCCTCGGAGCTGCGTCGAGGCGAGTGCATAGACGGGCTGAGGGCTGCTAGCCGACCCCCGCGACGCCCCACTGTCTCTATAAGCCACAGACGATAAGGGTTTACAACCAGCTGAAAGTTACACTGCTCCATGTGTAACGTTCAATTCTCACATAACCTTGTCTTCCAAAATAAAAGATCCCTGACCAGATGCGTACCTGAGTACATGTCGAACGCTTTATCCGCATGGTCCTCCTGTTCGCGCTGCTGCCGCTCCAGTTCGCGCATGCGTATCTCGCGGGCCTCCGCACGCGCCGCCCGCCGCGCCGCCAGCCGCTGCTCTGCCTGAAATATACGTTTTTTTTTTAAATGGCTGACAACAACATCCAAATTAATAAACTTTACATATTAAAATAAAGCGACAGGAAAAGCTGGATGTTCACCTGATACACTCGCCATAACAAACTTGGAGTTAGTAAGGATGATAGCATAAGATTTCGATCATTGCCTTGAAACCTAGGATGTTCTAAGTCTAAATTCTACGTCTCGTTATCCTGGTATTTGACTAACTACAACTCTCTTCAAACCGGAACATAGTAATGTTTGTCGGCTGCAACAGGAGCTGCGGTGGTACTTACCTGGACGGTCTCCCGCCATAGGGTCGTACCGCCAGTTAACCACAAAATAGTATATGTTATTAAGAACGATAATGTGTAAAGCCCTCGAACACATGATTTTTCTGTAAATGACGATTTAGTTAAGTGGATAACCCCCTTTACTTCTATTTCATCATTATTCTATATCTTTCTAATGACGTATGCGATCATTTTCTTTTTACTCTTATCACTATCACCTTTGAAAAATTTATAGTTTGTGTTTGCCGGAAACATGAGGCATATGTGTTAGTGATCGCAATGTTGATAAATATTCAAAAAGATTGATGCTGTCCTTTCCGGATAATCATTCCCTATTTAGTCGCGTTTTACGAAACACTAAAGTTAATGAGTGGTGATGAGGATATCCCGTCGTCCACAGGAGAACTTGTCAGATTGTATTGTATCAGTTACACGAGCACGAGCGCCGTGACAATAACCTATGTGTTGGTGTATCAATGTCGCCATGTTCATGCATATAAATAAACTTATTTCCGGCTAATCCCTTGAAACCGTTGAAGCGATAACATAACTTCTGTTACTGTTTCAATGCCTAATAATATTTACTATATCGCAATCCGCAATCATGACTGGGATATTTCTTAAATGCATCATCAACATTAGAAAATAGACGTCCACTGCTGGATATAAGCCTCACCCAAAGATCTCCACATATAGTCAACATGGCTTCCAGTACCGCTGGGCACTAGGGGCTGTCGTATGTAGGAGTTCATATGGGGGGATTTAGGTAATTTCCCACCACGCTGTCCCGCTGAGCAGGTGAGGTGGGTTTAGATCCCGTGAGTTATGGTGCGGGACTCTTTACACCCCTTAAATGCATATGTTGACAAATTTCCAGAGACGTCCGCTTGATTGATGCTCATTGAAATAAATAATAAAAAAAATTACTTTAATTTTAAATGATGTTAAATAACTATGAGACCTAAGATAGTGAAGCATTCTCTATCACAATACTCTAGCTCTTATATTCAAGACACCCACGACAAAGCTATGCTTTTATTTTTTGTTTTACGTGAGGGAAATGCCTGCGCATACATCCGCGACCCCGCCGGCGCCGGCTGCACAATGTAGCCCCACCTTGGGAGGGAAAGAAGAACCCCGCCATTCCACCTTTGTAAGGGCACGCCGGAACACACAGCGCGGCCTCTTACAGTCACCCGGGCAACGGATTGCCCCGAATCGGTCACCCAAAGGCTATGGGAGCCAAGAAAGAAAAACTCTCCCAATTCTCTGCATCGGATCGATCTTGGGTTCCGCCGCCACCGTTATACGGCCGCGGAACGTAATACCGACAATCCTCTTCGCACCACTCGCATCGCCGCCGCATCAGCGGTGCAGCACCGCTTAGTCGCGGAGGTTAGGCAGAGCGGAGAATCGCAATAACGACACTCCTGTCCCTTCGCTACACCACCTCGGCTGCAAATGGCAGTATAAAGCCGCCCACCCGCATCCGAGGTGAGCTCACGGAACCGCGGAGCTCTAACCTGGAGCGGCCGCCTTGGGCCGGCCGGGTAGATTCCTCTTCGCGTCACTGTGGGGGACCACGCCACGGCTACTGACGACGCCACGACATGGCAGGAACCTGTTCGGAGGGGAACAGGTAAGGTTGGCTTGGGTCCCGTGAGTTATTTTTCGGGACCCAATATGGCGGAAGCTAATCTGACGGATCAGCTCTAGCGACTAAATGATATTTTTTTTTAAGAAAGGCGGAGGCAACAGAGCACATATAATATACATAAATATATATATACACACACCATATTTTCCTGTTACGTATAAAACCAGGTTATTTACCGGACGCACTTCTCACTTAAGTATTACATTATGTGTATTATTTTGCCAGCGTAACTTTTAAAAAAAAATTATATACTTATTATATGTTCTTACTAACTACAAGTAAAGAACACAGCAGAAAATAAGGACGGAGTATTAGCCCGTAGTTTATCATCCTAACTAGTTCCCCAGTAGTAAAGGAGGTTGCAGCGGAATAAAAAGAACACTCAGTAAGCTCTACAAGTTAGTAGAGTTCGAGTTGAAGTTTTAAGCAGTGACGTGATAATGGGCACACCAATTTGCCGATAACCTTAACCAGCAGCACGACAAAGCAAACACGGCACGCGTTAAATATGTGCTTTGTTTTATTGGCTGGTCACGGCTTCAAGGCGTTCCACCTTATCAATTCGTCCTCATTGATAGGTTTTTGATAACAAATGTTTTGTTTGTAAAAGAAAACAGTTACATGCAGTCAATGTGTCAACGTCGGCTGATGGGGGTGAAAAGTCTTGGAGTGGAGTCCGCGTACAGGTCGCAGAGGTGTAGGACGCCCTTCATCCTGATAGACTGACGACGTCAACAAGGCGGTCGGAAGCAAGTGGATGCGAGAAGCCGAGGATCGCATCTGTTGTAAAACATTGAGGAAGGCCTATATCCAACAGTTGATAAACAAAAGCTGACAATGATGATGATGGTGATGAATGTATCAACAAATACCACTTGATGACTTCCATTCATCCAATTATATCTTAATGTACAATACTCTTTGATAAGTAATACAAAGGAATGAATAGAGATATAAAAAAAAAATATTCTAAACAAAAACTATTTTTCTTTCATGTCATAAAATTATTATTATTAATTTTTTTTTTATTTTACAAGACTGTGATAAGACCGATCTTGATGTACGGTAGCGAGAACTGAACATTAATGCTTAAAGAGTGGCTCCTGTTTACCGAGAGGAAAATCAGGCATAGCATCTGCTGCTCCACCCCCCGAAAGGACAGTAGGTAGAGAGCCCGAGGCAATATTGAAATCGAGAGGTTAGGTCGAGAACCGGACGCCATAGGGGAAGCCCACAGATATCGCTGGAAGGACTACTTGCTAAGGGTGGGTGACGATCGTAGAGCCAAAAAAGCGTACTTCTGAACCCCAATTGGCCGCTGAATTGTCGGCTGGCTCAGATACCATTGGAAGGATGCCGCGGAGCACGACCTACGGGAGCTCCAAGCAGTGTACCGACAAGAGGCAGTTTGTGACAGACAACGCTGGTGCTCCCTCGTGTCGGACGCCAACATTCACTTTGGGTCGCTGCGCCAGATGAGTAAGTATAATCCTGATGGTACGAAATGTAGCCTAGGTAATAAATCGCACACAAGTATTACCAGGGTAAAAAGACAACAATCTCAAGGTGGCGAGTATGATGAGCAGTGTATATAATCACAACAAGTGCTACATTGCATATAGTCACATGACCTTGTTCGAGTCATCACTACGTCGAAAAAAATAAATTCTTTCTTATGTCCACATAAGGTTAGATTATTTTATATTGGATCGACTTTACAATAATCTCCAACTAAAAAACTGCATCATCAGGTAACTGAGAGCCGATAATTGGATATTTCAATGTATCTTTATGCAAACAATCGTTTCGCTATCCACTTTGTTGTAACATCCCGTGAGATCGTTTTACCACCATTAAAGAATATAATAAACTTAACCAAATTCAGAATTACACGTAAAAAACAGTGTCCCATATACTGACATAAGTAAATGATATATTAACCTTAGTACAGTAAACACTGACATAGACCAAAAGATTGCTAGACTTAAGCGGCAGTGAGCAGGGCGCGTTGCTCGAAGGACCGTCGCCCGATGGGGCAGTAAGGTCCTCGAGTGGCGCCCGCGTACTGACTAGTACTCTTGGTAGGATTCTCCACAACTACCCTGTAGTCCTCAAGCAATTAGAATACAACTAAGGCAAGCTCTGCCTGTAGTTGAAGACGGCCAATAGTGTTTTTGTAGCCGTGAATTTTAAAGGTGGTCGGTCTTAATTGGCCACCAACCATGCCCGGAACGAATAACAAGTACGAGATGGTCTAGTGCTTATTGTAGCAAAGCAAGGGTGTCCAGGAGGGTCACAGCTCTCCCTGGGACATTCTTAAGCATAGTATAAGAAGGCACCAGTGTGTTCCGCACTGAGGATGATCACCGAAGATTTCGTAGCGAACGGTACAGAAGGTGAACAACATTTTTATTGACAAGGTGCGATAACAACCCGAGATTTTATCTTGTCAACTTAGATTCACAAACTGCGTTCGATAAACAATAAGATATTGACAAGTTAAGATCTGAACTAAAATTCACGAGACTGGATGTTAGACATATTTGGTACATGCTAAACATGGAATCGAGATAAGAATATAATTTGTTTAACTCCTAATTAAAGTTGTTTCTTGCTGAATACAATATTTATCATAAAATTCAAATGAACCTATAACTTGGATAATGCCATCAAAACCGATGACATCACCGTCAGCGCTAACGACACGCACACATGTAAACAAACACATGTAACACATACAATTGTTTACCGATACCGTAGATAAAAATGACGGAGTGCGAATTTTGGTGCGCTGCCTGCGGAGGAAGTACACGCGACAATCGTCATTGCGTACATATGCAATAGGTACTCACGTAGAGCAGGAACCACCTGGCTGTCAAGTGGACCAGAAGTTCCAACGTGAACATGACAGTGCGAAGGCCGCCGGCCGCGCACTGCATTCGACACAACTGTTACCCGCTAACACCGCACTTGTACTGGCGACCACTTGCTATTTCTTCGCTAAACATTACGCAAGATTTATTATCTAGGACGAAATTAATCTTCAGGTTTTATATTTAACTATGTCAATTCCCAAATGTCACAGTACAATTATTAACCGCAAGGTTGCTTCGCAGCGGCTTACACAGCTGCGACGTCGCTGTGCTGTAACGTCCGTCACGAATGTTAAACAAACAGAACAATCTCGAATTTAGAAAAATAAAACCTTAGTGGTGCCTCATGTTACTTTGCGAAGTGTACAGAGTGCTACATGTGTACGGGACTAAGTTGACATAATTATACTTTAACCAACGCAAACATACACGACCGTGATAAGGCTACGACGGCCTTGTGATTTTTGTTTTAACTATGAAGTTAGATTAGATACGAGTCCATCCCATAAAAAAAAACTTAATAATTTAACGGTAATTCAGAATTCGCGATATATAGTTGATGACTCAAAAGTTAATCACAAAAGAAAAAAATTATCGATTGTCGATACGTGACGCAGTGAGAAGGAATGTGGTATTTGTAGAGATTCCTTTATTTCCATCGAAAGGAAACGCAGCTATGTAATGAGGGGAACACTTCCCGCAACGCGTAAACACCGGTGTTATGGTGTATTATTATAACCGTAAACAAAAATGTAATAATATTTGATTTCCCTGTACGTACATGGGTCTGCTGGTCGCCTAGAATTCCGACTATTGACGGATTGATTTCGCTCTGCGAGTCTTTGCGAGCGTCCGTCACGCCTTGCTCCATATAATTGTCCGCCTGGTCCACTTGAGAGCAGCGCCGGTTTTCAATATTTTCAATGTCGTCCTCAATACCAGCTTCATCGGTTCCATTTGAGAGGTCTTTAGTTTTATCACCATCATTGACTCCATCAATTACTATTTCACCGACACTAGGATTTATAGTTTCATTGACGGGCAAAGGTCCGGTTTTAATACCGGGCCGTTCAACGACAGACTCCTCGTCCGAGTCACCGAAATCACCGTCTGTGAAGGCCTCTCCACTTTCCTCGTCACTGTGATCTGAAGTGTGCGCCGATTTGAAACCCATATTTGGCACTAATTTATCATGATCGCACACAAAACACATTACAGCCTTGCACGTCGTTGTTGGGCGATGTGCAACAGTTGAATAGAAAGGAAGGACGCAATTTTTTCACTGCACTCGGTGAAGTCCGCGATAAAATGACCCCGTACGATTTATCTTATCGATAATTTCCACATTCGAGCATCGAGCATCGAGCACCGCCGCACGGCGGAGCGGCGCGCGACAGACAATTGCCGCTAACAATGGCCACTGGTGGTGGCGTCAACATGTTTATTTGTAAACATGGCGTGGTATGTTGACAATGGTGGTTTGTTTATCGGGCGGTGTAGTGCGGTGCGCGGCGCGCGGCGGTGTGAAAAGGCGCGCGGTGCGCGAGCGCAGGCCGTGTGCCGACTGCGGGCAGTGCGGTCGTGCACGGTGGGCACGCGTGCGCTATCGCTTTCGTAACCGCACCGCGGCGCAGCGGGGCGCACGCGGAAGCGGATGGAACTCATCACATAGAAAAATGTATGATTATCCATTTATTTTTTACATAACAATGACGATGTTCTTATTAATCAACACATTGAACTAGCACTGATGCTGGGTCTCTGTTGCCGGAGAACGTCTAATGTATGTTGTACTACTGCAACTCATATCACTGCAACCGAAACAGTAACGAGCAAACATTACGTGTTCCGGTTTGATAGGCGTTGTAGCTAGTAAAATTACTTACTGTCTCTATCAACAGCTTTAACAACGGATTAATATGACGCAGTGCATATAATCCAAGTCGTTATGGGCTGGCATATTAAATATGTATAATTTACGTACAACAGTAGATATGGTCAAAAGTAATGAAATCGTTTCATAGTTTATAACTCTATATGCTCTATGCACAATAAGACAATAAGCTTCAATGTTAGCCTTTTTAAATATTACTCGAGTATTAATAATTATTTTTTTTCCGATACACGATGATGAATGTGATAATCACCATAAGCGCTTGTCGACCCTTTACATGTTATCACCTTTAACTTAATGAGTTCTAAACTCCAGTGAATCACCGGGCGCAGTTCGCGACGGCCGCAGCGCCACCCGCTTCCGCTCCTGCGCGACAGCGAATGATTGGTGGACGATTGTATTCCTGTGAACCGACTGGTGTTCACAAATAGCTCTTTACAATTTAAAGGACAGCGAGGACAGCGAGGAACGGCGAAGTGATAAAATTACTTAAATTCTGATAAATATTAGTAACTGTCTGCAAAAGGATTTATATTCAGATTACACTAAAACAAGAAACCTTAATTAATAATAATAAAAAAAAATGTATGTTCTCAAGCAGTAGAAGTGAAATAGTTTTCCGGTTTATTTGTAAGGCATTAAGATGATGAATGACAGTAAGAAAGAGAAGGGAGGGTGAGGGGGAACGAGAAAGAAAGAGAGAGAGCGATTGATCAATCCGTCATTGTTATAATTTTCAATTGGCAAACTGGAAATGATATACCAAAGAAACTGTCCGGGAAATTCCAACTGCTTGGTATCAATAACCGATCCTTTTTCATCAAGGAAACGTCCCGGTGGATTTACCGTTCACGGTAATGGTGACGGCGAGGACTTATGTTTCCGATCGTAAATTATGCGAGCAAACGTACATTGTTATTGTGGCCGGCTCGAGACTTACGCGATCACCTTACGACCAGGCCGCCTTTTACGATATCCGGTAACGAGCGGTCTGGTTAACTGGATTTGTAACCTAATATGAATAAAACACTGATACAAGTCGTATCGTCCTTAGCCCTACCTTTTTTTATCTTATTTGACATTGAGAGATGTAACAGCTGTTGGTAGCCGACAACACCTCGTCAAGACTTGCTATTCTATGGAGAGGATTGGAAATTATTGTAGTAAGCTAACGTAGAAAAATTTTGACCGCGTTTGTGTTCCAGACGATGATCAATCGAAGAGAGGAAAGAGAAGACAATCACAGCGGTGGTCTTAGTGGGCAAAAATTTCCACATAAACCTCACTTGCTCCCAGAATACAGTGTATCTCTTCAAAGATAACTTCTTCAATACTAGAAAAGAAGTAGAGAAGGTTAAGAAGAACAAGAATTCAAAATTAATAATTTTTATTTTTCAACTATCAAGTCAAGAATTGACAACAAACTTTGAAGGGTTTGTCTATTTTTTTTTAGTTATCACCGCCGAAAAACGTCCATTGCCAATTGTCAATTGTCCCTTGGTGATCTCTCAACTGTATATTAAAGGACCTTTTACGAAAAAAAAATCCAAAGGGTATCTTTCATATAATCTCAACAATTACATGATTTATTAATCTGTTTCACTAAACGGTTCATTGCATCATCAAGCATTATCATAATCTGACCTATCAGCGTCTAAAGCCCAAGGGGTGTAAGGAGTTCTGCATAACAACTCACGGGACCCAGGTCAACTTCACCTGCTTGTGGTGCACCCTGCTAATCAACAAAAGAGGCACTGGCTCCTGCCAATCTGCATTACGACAGCGTGGTGGGAAATGACCCAAATCCCTCTACATGAACCTCTATAAACAGAGATCCCGATGCCCAGCGGTACTGGAGGCAATGCAGACTGCATGCGGGCAGCGCAGAACCGATCGATTAGGAGATGATGTCGAAAACCCAAGGGTACGGAAGGTCTCTAATAGAAGAATTGATTGATTGACTATATGTGTATAAAATGTCTCGATCAGAATTTCTTTACAGCATACATAGAAGAACTACATTAGTTTAATAGTTATCAGGCTGTTAGCGAAAATGAGCTCGCCCCAAATATCTTACTCGTTTCTTACTAGTGTTTTGCTTGTTTTATAATTTAATTTTGTATCCCAACATGAATCAGAAATTCAACAGGCTTTGGAAATTGTGCGAACGGAAGAATTTATTGACAGTATACAATGTGAAATAAGCTGATAAATTACATTCGCAGCCAACAATGAATCCAAATTAGCTGGCAATTTACTTCACAATGGCCATGGAAATTATCAATTGGTATTAAATAAGAATAGGCAGGATCCGTAACTCCATTCATTGTTAGTACAGTAACATGATCACAAGCTTAGATCAGCTATTCCCAACCTTAGCGTCAACCCCTGACGAGAACGCGGAGTCCATTGGAGACTCATCATCATCAGCCAATAAATGTCCACTGCTGAACATAGGCCTGGCTTTCGGTATCGCCGGGTACTAGGAGCCGTCGTTTGTAGCGATTCATACGAGGGGATCCCCCAATGGAGACATGTGAAAATTGTATTGGTACTGGAAATACTGAGAATATTATGTCTACAAAACTAGTTCAAAATCATGTTAGCTAACCACTTTTACTTTAGGAAAGTGATGAGCTATATGCTTTTAGGATTAGATATTAAAGTGATGACCACGACCAATCAAGAGTGATACCGACGAAGAGAAGAAGCTCATAGCTTACCAACATATTAGAGAATAAAGAAAGAATGAGAGTATATTACAAACTTAAAATTAACAATAGAGTTTAAGAGAAACGAGACACCTTCTTTAGGAGTAGTAATGGAGTTATCAGGGGAGGGGTAATCATAATTGAAAAGATTTTTAACGGATACGAGGATCATCGATGGTTGAGAAGCACTAACTTAAAGGAACAATTTGCGGAAAGTACATTCAACTTTAACTGTCTGTCAAAGAGAGGAGTGTTATAATTTTTACGCGGCTATCTAATAATTATGATGCTGTAACTCCTACGCGCAGGAAGAAATTGATTTAGTTAGTACTTCTGTTTAAAAGTTGACTTAGGGGGAGTAGTTACTGATACTTAGTTAAAAACTAAAAGAATGGTTTCATCAATGCTTTGAACAGTCAATCATCACCATTTTTATAATCCCAATTATATTGAGAACCGATCTGATAACTAAAAGACTCCTGGCAATGGTTATCAGATTGTCAATAAGACAAATGGCAGTATGATAGTACGCTTGCCAATTGTAAACTATATTAAATAAGTATAATTTTTCAATCTTATAAATCAGAAAGGTTAGTGATTGACCACGGTCCTACCTGGTGTTAAGTGGTAATGTGGACTACGATGATGAAGCTCAATAATCTAGTAACAGCATATTCACTCTTCTAATGGAGATACCTAGGTTAAGTTTGGACGGAAACACTGACGCCTACAAGTTGTTCCGCTCCTTTGCTAATGTTATTGAAAACAAGGAGCTGACTCTTTGTTCGCAAACTGGAGATGTTGCCTATGTAATGGTGGTGATTCGCCTTGCACATGACCGCCGGGTGGTGATAAAAGAATGGGGGAACATAATGATAATTGCAGCGCACACTTCGAATTTTATCCTACAAATATCGGTTGCTCTTTCCCGCTCCGCTCATTAATGTGACTGCACCCATTCGTAGTAATCAAGTTACGTGAAATGTTAAAAGTAATACTGAAAGGGGTTTTTTTGTAACAAAATATATTTATTTATAATAATACCGTTTAAGCGATTGCGCTTCGGTGGCGTAATTTAAGTTTCTCACTTACCGTAGCCTTTTTGCTCTGTTTTTAAATATAATGTTTATGTAATATAACATGATATTTATTGTCTGAAGGGTCGGAACAAAAAAAAACATGATATTAGTTTAAATAATTATAAAATAATTTATCTATGTTAATAACTTAATGTTATTACTTTAACTAGATGCACTATCCGACCATACTAACTGTAAGAAGAAATAAACTGCTCTAAAAAGTAAGATGTTTTGATGATGATCGCGAAGACGCTGAATGGTTTTGTCCAGCAGTAGACTTCTGTCGGCTGATGATGATGATGATATGCTTAGATTGTACAATAATTATTCGTATCATAAAGCTGTGAATATCTGTCGACTGTAAAAGTTCGCGGTTAGATTTGTATAGTTTAGTTGATCATTGAACAATGGCGACATGCACTGATGCAGACCACCGAGAGGGTTTTACTCAACAAGAATCTTTCTTCGATCTTTCGAAGATTTCGCTCCCTCCGCCCCAGCGAAACAAAAAAAAATGTTTGCTCTAAATATGCAGAAGAAACATTTCTACTAAATTTTGAGACTTTGCGTCTAATTATTTTGAGGTCTCGTGGTGAGTTAATTAATCTCCAAAAAATACCAAAACAGAACGGAACAACTGATATAACAGCCGGTTAGAGTTTGTTTCTTTCTTTTGACGGTACTCACAATACATTTCTCAAACAAAATAGTCATAAAATTTCTTTATTCGTTACGATGTTAGAACATTGAAAATTTGTACTACTAAAATAGAACTCCTTTGCGCATTACGGTTTTCACGAGGTGTATACTGTTTAATATTAAGTTAATTAATAGTATTATCAATAGTAAACGAGTCATGTTAGCGTAACAAACAAAACGGCCGACATTGAACTTATCGCGGGCACTGGATTGCGTCACGCGGCACCGCCTGCGCTGATAAACGCGCGCCAATGTGCACTTAATCAATATAATATTTTTTTATACATACAATTAAAAAAAAACTGGATATGTAACTAACATCCCCTGCGGGTTGATGTTTTTTTTTTAACTAGGCAACGAAATAAAGCGGTAGCTCGCTGGGCTAATGGTTAGAGCGTGCGGCCTTCATTCCAAAAGTGGCAGGTTCAATTCTCGGCATATACCGATGGCTTTAATATTAAAATTATGTACATTAGTAAACTTTAGTAACAACAGATAAGTACAAACGGCGAAGGATAACATCGCGAGGAAACCTGCACATGAATTAGAATTCATTTTAAGGTGTGTGTGAAGTCACCAATCCGCATTGGGCCCGCATGGTACTATATATCGCCCTCACATTGAGGGTAGCCCTGTACCCCAACAGTGGGGACGTAAATTAGCTGTCGGAAAAAATAAATAAAACGAAACAAACATCTTCCTCCGTAGCACAGGAGCTAAAAACTTTCGTTACATAGATTCTACATCATAGGTTGATAAGTTTGTGATGTAGCGGCTTTGCGAACTCGTATTGCAATTCTGCCGCCAAAACCGTGATATTGTGTTGTTATTAACTTATGAGATACAAATATTCTGAAAAAGCACATTTCACTATTTTAGGACATCATGTCAAATTGAAATCAAGTGTTCATTATTGATCAAGACGTTTCTAATCACTATACAAGAAATATTATTTATGTTTGCCGTTAATTTTAATGGCTACAGCGCCTTACATAGTAGTATTTAGTAATATGTGAATTGGTAAGTCGTGGCACTGCACCAGCACGGGGCTCATCAACAAGAGTGCAAGGTCGTCACGACCAACGGGATACGCACAATGCTGCCCGCCATAGCATCGGTGGACAGTTACACGACACTGTTATTCTCATACCGTCGCCATTCTCAGCATAATGAATCCCCCGGAAATAGTACCGTTTGTAACAGAGTAAGAGTTGAAATAATCTAATAATCTAACACAACTTTAAAAACTAAGCAGCTACACAAATAATGGACTCGGAATATTAAACAAGTTTTTAGTTTGAAAAATATAAAATATCAGGGTCAATATAAAAATGTAAACAATAACAACTTTTATAATACAGTAGGTTGCTATGGCAGTAATTCATATAACCAGCAATTAAAAACGAACCGGAAAAGGATTTATTGTTAAATGAACGATTTGCGTAAGCCGTGAAATGCGGCAATCGTCATTAACACGAAACACAACCTTGCGGTTGGCACTATAGTCATTATATTTTTTTTCAACCTACACAATAAAGTATTTCGATAAAACGCACTGGCTGCAAATAATGTTGGAAAAAAAATACTTCCTCAAACTAAAAAATATACTTCAGAATAGGCTGCATTGTCTCTGATCTTTGCCTGTCGAAACGAACAACAATACGATAAAAAAAAACACGACTACGATTGTAGAACGCGCGCGGTAAGAACTGCGAGCCGGTCAACAAGTGAGAGGCGATCGCGGACGATTAACTGTCCCCCATCGCGAACGGTGCCGGGCTGTGCGCGCGGCTCGTACGTAAATATCGTGACATTTGCACCGCATGTGCGGTTCGGGTGGCCATGTTTCTTTTTTCAAAAAAAAAAACAAATAAAAAGTAATGCTGAAATTCGCGTAAGCTATTTGAGTCACCCATTGAATTTATGCTTCGCTGCAATACATACGAACCCTATTCAGTATGTCTACAAGAATCTTGTTGAATTGTTTGATCAGTTACATATATCAAAAAATCGGCTTCGAACGACATCCACCCAAACTGTTAAACCACTATAATTATCGGCGATTCTCCTCTGTGCGATTCAAGCGCAACATTTTACCACGCACTACCACTTTGTGGAATCAGTTGTCATCAGCGGTATTTCCGAACCAATACGATATAGGGGCTTTCAAAAAAAAAAGCGTATAATTTCCTGAAAGGTCGGCAATGCTGCCGCGACCCCTATGGTATTGTGACTGTCCATGGGGGTCAGTGATCACTTTCCATCAGATGAACTGTTCGCCTGTTTGCTAACCTTTCCTATGAAAAAAAAAGAAACGCGAAGTCCTAACAGAAAAGGGTATAGAACTCGTCACAAAAAAAATATTTTGAAAAGAACAGATTAAAGCAAGATTGCAGCCTTCAAACCTGACCTACTTACTTAGTGAATGCACGTTGCATGTAAGGTAATAAAGAAGCATACTTCATGAATGCACGTTGTATAAAAACTCAATAAACAAACGTACTACATAAATGCACATCGCGTTCATTAAAACTTTGGCAAACGCCGCGATCGTAACCAATAGCGACCCCACGCGAGACGCGGCTTTCGTAATACTGTAGGTGAATGCACCAGGTATGAACTAGATTCGCTTGGCAATAGTAATTGCACGCGTAACAATTATCTTATATCTAATTATACATAATTCGTGAAATAATTGCAACGAAAACCGGTGAACATTTAATTGAAACTTATAATTACAATGAATAATATTACATAACATAAACAGTCCTCCTCAAAGTTAGAAACTCCTTATGCAAGGAGACTCAAAATCGCTTTTTCTCCTGTCCAACTGCGGACTGTCGGAAGTCACACGTCCTCCGTTGTTCTTCAAACATGCCGGCCGGTCTCCTGACAATGTTATCCATCACCGGAAGCTCGCGCTCAGTTGGGATCGAACCCATGTGTATTTGAGTAGTAAATAAGGTAAGTCCTTTGCATGTACATAATGAATTGACGCCGTTTTTTTATATACTTAAAAATTATAAACAAAATAAATTATAGATTCTCCTCCGAGACTAGTATCGAGAAACATTATTTCTTGCAAGAGCAGAGTCGACTAAAATTGGACTATTCTGTTGAAAGTATGGCCATGTATTATTAGATAAAAGAAGAACAAAAGGCACGCGTTAAACTGATTACCTCCGCCTTACTTGCTGTCGGTAAAAATAGAGCGCAATAGGAGACGCTTGCACTCGGTAGAGATGTCTCCTTTCATTTGAATATTAGTTTCACAGATAATATAAGTAAAAATATATGTCGGAACGGAACGTAACTGTTTACACAGAGAGGTAGGCGGCGTGCGAGGGAGAAGGGGCAGAACATTCAAGATGGACGAACATAAGCGAAAAAAGACAATTCTAGTGAAGATAATTAAAATAGTTTATTAATATTTTCAAGCACTTTTAATTAAAATACCACATCCCACATATATTTTAGTTGCTCGTAAAATATTAGTTTTTAGTAATTGTTTTAGTTATTACTCGCAGTGTTTAACTCTGACTCATTAGTACCATGACCGTAATGGCCGCTCTGGTGCTCCAATAGACCCACTCGTTCTAGCTGTTGAAATTTTAATGCGCTTTCCTGACTCACGCTTAGGGTGACCATGATGATTGTTAAATTTGTAAAAATTACGTAAACTGTAAAAAAACAGCTGTTTTTATACAGATAACTACTTCAACATAATCTGTAGAGAAACGAGAACAAAATATGATAAATATTGAATCTAATTATTATTTATATTGCATTAGATGTTGATATTAATAGGTAAGAATCCGTCAAAACAACAATAAATCAACGCATTGGCAAAACGGTATACTTCAATACATATAATTCCGGTACACTTGTTAGAAATGAGAATTTAATGAAGCACTGTCATAAAAAAAAAACAATGATTTAAAACGGTGATTCCTTAAAGTGCCATCACCTGCTAGTGAGTGCTGCAACAATTCAGTGAGCACTCATAGCCACACCTGGATTTGGAGAGTAATGAATGACTGTAAGGGAAGGAGGTCCCACAAAATAACACACGGGATCCAAGCCAACCTCACTTGCTCATGATGCACCCTGCTAAACAAAAAACGAGGCTCTGGCTCCCAACAACCCGCATTAGGCCAGCGTGGTGGGAATCAGCCCAAATCCCCCCATATGAATTCCTACACGATCGATGTATGAATATTTGGAGGAGGTTTATGTCCAGTAGTGGACGTCTGTCGGCTGATGATGATGAAGGGAACGGTAATAGTATCGAAAAAAGAACAGAAGACTTATATTAAATTAATTTAGGTTTTCCGCTCTCTTAATACTTAATTGGTCTTTGGACAACTCACAAATATTTCTGATTTACACCTTTTTTTTACAATAATTTACAAAAAGGATTAATATATACATGTTTCCTACTAAGTGCTATTAAAATAAAATAAAAATCCTGGGATCGGTTAATATTGTTTCTAGAAAGGAAGCTACGGAACCCAAAAGTTTGAGAACCACTGGTTTAAAACATTTTTCAAATTAACTACTACGCTTGTAAACTAAAGATTAAAGGAAGTATATGAGGATACGTTTTTATGAACCAACTTGCGATAAGAAGAAAAAGTAATGTGATTCATCTGATGTAATATAATGTTCTTTTCATTACCTATTATAGTTATAATAAATGTTAACAGGCCGTGGATCCGGATCCACGCGCCCAATGTCAGATAAGCTGTTTAAAGTCGAATGGCTCGCAGCGTTATCATCATCAGGAATCTAGTATAATAAATGTTTAAAGAATTTGAGGTATCTCATTCTATAACCTTATTTAGTAAATGGACCATTGGATAAAAAAAAATTACGTCACACTCGTCTCTGACCTACAGACTAACGTTAAATATTTATACGAAGCTCTTTAACACGATATCAACATGTGTTTGTTCGGGGTTTAAGGGGTTACTCCCAATATCTTACCGAGCCCAATGGTGCACGTGAGGTTGGTGCACGCGGTGCACCCTGTTCAATAACAGACGAGGCTCTAACCATCAACCCGCACTAGGCCAGCGTGGTGGGCTAAGGCCCAATTCCTCCCAATGAACTCTGCGGAGAACTTTGGGGGAGGCCTGTGTCCAACTGTGGACGTTTATAGACTGATGATGAACATGTGTTTTCAATTTTGTGTTTGTTTCAAGTTTTTATTTTCTTTAATTTTACATTCTATTCTTTTATTTTATTTTAGCTCACCGATACCAGATCCGCGAGCCCCGAGTCCGATGAAGCTGCAATGGTTATCAAAATAACTAACGGCGCAAACTTCATCATAAAAAAAACTCTATCAAGATATATCCTAAAATTTGTAATCGCATAGTCATCCTACATAAAAGCTGAATCTTTACGAGCCTGTACTGTAGCACGGGTGTGATGGCCATTGTATACAATATGTTTGCGACACAGAGGAGCTCGTTACGTGACCCGACGGTGACGGTGACGGTGACTTGTATTTCGCAGCTTTCCAATCCCTACTTCCTGTATGATAATCCGTGTCCGTTGTAGTTGGCGACCGCATGAGATAAATGACATGCAATTTGTTTAAGTATTTATAAGCACCGCAGACACAATTTAACTTTCGTCATCATCATCATCATCATCTCGAGCGATAGAAATTTTCATTATATTAAGTAAAACCATTTTCTACTTTCATTGTAAACCTTACAAAAACGGGTTACAGGTGATGTGAATCAATATTTTTTCTTTAACCACATCAAGGAAGGAGGATGCAGAATATATTTATTTTCTGCATTTTATTAAAAAATAACAAAGACCTATTAAGTTAATGATCGATCCAAAACGCAAGTTCCTGTTTTTAACGAAGACGAGATGAGCGAGTTCACCAGATGGCATGTGATACGCCTGCCAATTACAACGTGGCGCTAGTTACTTAGGTCATCTTGACAAATAAGATTTTAAGTCTCGTCCCCAATTAATTTCACTAGCCACAAAGCCTTCAAACCGGAACACAGTAATGTTTGCACACTACTGATTGTCAACAGAAATAGTAGTTGCGGTGGTACCTTCAGCGCCATCCATTTTCAGGGCTGGTTTGCTGCGGCAGGTGAGTCGTCGCATACTCCTTACCGGATTCCAGACTTCCATGTCCACCGTCCTGCTGTCATAAGCGACCAACGCCTTTCATGATTTTTGCTGTAGTACCTAGTCTCTAGACAAGGTGCCAAGCCGACCACCAAGTCAGGTTTTTTTTAATCAATCTGGCTTTATCATCATCATATTATCCATCTATCGTTATCACAGTATTGCTCAGCTTCCACTGTCATAAATATGAGAAGCATTATATTATGGACAGGCAAACTTGAACATCTCCGGCCTTGTCACTTAACCTTATATGAAACCGAGGTCAATTTTTGCTCACTATATGTATCTAAAAAATTCTTACCGTACACTAGTAATCACATGAATAAGGCAATTAAAATAAAAAAAATATAAACTGATGCAATTTTTATAAGCAATGCAATGGTTGTGCAATATCGTTTGTGAACTTTCTCTTAGCGCCGATCGCAATAAAGCTGTTCGGGTATTGCAAAGTTAAACAATTTTTTTTCTGATGGTTAAAGATAATTTACTGCATCATTTTACATGTCCTAGATAGTCGAAGCCCCTGATTCCTGAACTAGGAATTTAACCTGTACCTCAGGAATCGGCGCCTTCTCCTGGTTTCATTGTTAGGTAAATAAATGCAGTCTCTTAAAAATACAGAAATTAGAAAATTGACAAAATTTGAAAAAAAAAAAAAAGAATGACAAAAGTTCTGTACGTTTGTTTGTATGTGTGTTGTATAGGTTTCAGTGGTTTTTGATGTCGTCTATGTGTGCATATATATGTGTGTGCGTGCGTGCGTGCGTGTGCGTGTGCGATTGAAAAGAGGAGTATGAGAAGACAAGTACATTAAAGTGACAATTCAATGTGCAGATAATGATAAGGCACTTAGCTGGTTGGTGAAGTGTTCGATAGTTACATACAGAATCGTAGGTAGGTACGGAACGATGTTGTCATGGATCCCCAATCAGTAATCCTGAACTTATGTTAAGTATTGAAAATTCATAGAAACAAACATAATTTTATATGTACGTATCGACGTGTTAAACTTACAAGCTTCGGCCGCACGTGGCAGACGATGGACCGCGCCGACTCCTCATCGCTGCTGCTGGCCAAGCAATCGGAGAGGGACGGCGACCGTCGCGGTGGCCACTTCGGTATTTTCTCCGACGTAGGCGTAATGGTCGGCGTGACGAGCGGCGGCGGGAGCTTCGGCTTCTGGCCGCGCCACCAGGACACGAGCGCGGGCGCCACGCCGACGACCATCGCCAAGCCCAGGCGCACCATCATGCCACAAACGCGATACTAGTGGAGACGAACTAGCGCATCGCTCATAAATCTATTTAAATCGACGTCTACTCTTCAACGTGACACGAAGTACGTGCGTCACGTGTCTAACTTAATTAAGAGTCACGCTGGCGCGTCGAGGGTGTGCAGTGTAGTTGCAGAGGATCGCGAACCGTGACGGTGACGTTGACGGTGCCGTAGCGGCGAGCTGCACGACTGTTCGGCTCCGTGCGACGGCACGGGACGGTCCTCCGGGCGCGCCCGCGGACTGGCGAATGGCGGTCGTTGACGCGTCCTCCCCCGTCGGCCGCCCCACCAACCCGCCCGCCCAAATCCACCCCCCTTCATCCCGTATCACGCGAAACGCGATCTACATATGCACATCTAGCGTACACGATGAACAATCACTTTATTTATTAACGCGATCAACTGAACGAGTTTATTAAATAATAGAAATGTCGGTCGCTACGTCCAGCCACCGGCTACCAGCCATCCGCAAGGCAATGCTTCGGTAACGGCTTTTTTTTTTCATTGTTACCACGTTGAGAGCGAGAATTGCACCGAAGCTGGGCAACTAGAATACTGTGCTGCTCTTTAAATAGCTCCGCCAACGTTATTTATCACGGAATGTGCGGGATATCCAAGTTGAGCATACTGAAGCCATATTCCCGAAGCAACGCATCGCTGTAGGTGCTTCTCACAAACCGCTTATTAAATATCGCCTTTACTGGTGCACAACAATGCTTGTAACATTGCGAACACTATTTATAAACGGATTTAACAGACATGGATCATCATCGTCATCATCATCAGCCGATAGACGGAAGACAGAATGGAGTTCATTGATCGGAATTCAGCCGTAACCCACTACGCTAGCCCACTGCGGCTTGGTGGCTGGTCAGAGCCTCGTCTGTTATTCAGCAGGGTGCACTGCGTGCAGGTGAAGTTGACTTGGGCTCCGTAAGATGTTAGGCGGAACCGCTTACGATACTTAACGAACACTTGAATAGTACTATTCGTAGCCCTAACACGACTTCAGATTAAAGTATCATGGTTCCATGCTAGTAAATTTTTAATTTATTTTAAAATCTATACAAAACTAGTAAAGTATTTTTTTATTACTTTTTTTTGGGGGGGCTGGGGGTTTATCATTTAGGAATATATCAGTTTGATTGGCTAAAAAAAAGACACAACACAAAAAACTATACAATTACTGCGGTTACAACATCAAACATATCTCGTGCTGTCCCAAACTTTAGTCCACACAACACCAGGTGTACTGCGTCCAAGTCCAAAGTATTGATGTTACGGTCACGCATCAACACCTCTTTTGCTCTAGTATTTTAAACACATCAGCAAATGTTGGACATGCTCGAATTTGTTGCAAGTACTGCAGCAAAGAGATGTATTTAGTAAAGTATTATAAACATAATTGGAGACTTTAACTGATTGTTAAATAAACACTCATTTATTCGTTTACTGCCAGGGTTCAGTAAAAGGAGAATCATACTCCATTTCCATCCAGACGTATCAAAGGTACATACATGCTTAATATAGGTAATCTAGTTCGTATTAACAACCTGATTATTACATATCAAAAATGACTATTCATCAATTTCACGATAGCACCATCTGGTGAATTATACTATTGCCAGATATATATATATACATATATATAATAAAAGCAACGTATACATAACTAAAGCATCGCTTCAGCGCATCTGCGAAACCAGTTCCAGTGCGACCAAATTTCTCTCGCTTATCTTATGGGGTCATTCACTGGAAAGGAAATATGGCAACACCGTATGTTGTTCCATGTCACCAATACGCAGATATTTTTTCTACTTAACTCTTTTTTTTTGGACAGATTTAATCTTGTTGACGACTTTTCAAAATTATTCAGACTCAAGGCTTACGGATCCGAAATCCACGAGCTACATTTACTTCATGTTTTCCTTTGACCATCATCATCCTGTCAACCGATGGATGTCCACTGTTGGACATAGACCTCATAGTGAGCGCGTTGAGGAAGCACTACATTAGTACAACTGAAGTTACTATTAATCTCCTTTAAACAAAAGCCAAGACCTGTGGTGGCTTTGGTGTTGTTTATCACGTTACATGTGCTAACTATTAACTGCTTGAGGACGCTTTGTTACCAGTAATAAGATTACCAGTATCGAGTACCACAAGTAGTAACACAATGGAGGAAACGCTATAAAAAATAGATAATAATAGATAATAAGGAAATAACTAGGAACTATTTAACATGTCTAGGATATATTCACGATTTCGTTGAATGTCTTGTTAACATGTTATACGCTATATGCTAATTGCTAGACTAGACTAGACTTTAACGTGACGATACTTATATTTATACTGGTGATAGGGGCATATTTAGCAGGTGGTAAATAATACGTTAATTTGTTTCCCCAGGGTGTAAGGGGTTCCGCACAACTACTCACGGCATCCAAGCCAATCTCTCCTCGTGGTGAAGCCTGCTAATCAACAAACGAGGCTTTGGATCCCACCAAACAGCATTCGGCGAGCTTGATGGAGAATGGCCTAAATCCCTCTATATCAACCCCTACAAAGAACGGCTCCTAGTACCCGGATGTAAAGAAGTTTTAAGTGAAGGGTACGCTAGATTACTAATTGTCTTGCCTTCTAAGAGACGAGTATGTTGCTTTTTTGGAAAAAGTTTCCGGTCACTGGTTTGGACAGAAGCCGTTGATTGAAAGGTCGGTGTTGGGTCGCCGTGGCTAGGGTTTACTAGTGGCCAGTCTCTGCTGGAGACTGTCTCGGTAGGTACCGTCGCCGCTCCAATTGCACCCGACAAATAGTAGTGTCCAAAGGTTACTGCATTCCAGTTCGAAAGACGTAGACGTAACAACTAGCGAAATTACTGAGGTAACGAGCTTTAGTATTATAGTTGATAAAGATATCTCTTCCTATTACCGCGAAACTTGCTCATTTTGTTCTCGATTCCTCTTTCTTGTGCATTTTAATAGAATTAAATCTAAACAACCTTCTTCCCCTATACTCCCGGTAAGGTTAAGTTATTCGTAAATGCTTAATAAATATATTTGGCCCAAAAAGAGCATTTGTATCATGTTGTTTTTTGTTTCTTCTCGTCTTCCTCTTCCTTGTATCACATCGACATGCTCAATGTTTCTCATAGAAAATCATCTTCCTCTCAACTATTTGGTCATCAACCCTACTGAATATCTTACTTCTGAAAGCCACGAGCACAATGTGGTGCTGTTTATATTATCTTAACTAGCATTATATAGTCACAGCCAAATGTATTAACATCAGATGTCTCCCTATTTGTTTTTTTTTTTAATAAAAAAATGTTCGTTTAATTAATCGCATTAGTTTTGTTGTTGGAGTGTTATTCGTGGAGCTTCAAGCACATGCCTCCCCAAGAGGGTGGGGGTGACGTGATCCGACGGCGAGTTGCATCAGCCGAATGGGGGAGGGGTACAGGCGGCATCCAGACCGATCGATGTTGCTCTGACGTCACAGCCCAGACCTAGACACAGCGGAAACCTACCTATCTACCTCAATCGCAGACAATCTACAACTTCAGTTTGAACAAGGCACCTAATGATGATGATGATCTACAACTTGGTGCTTAGCAATGGTAATTTATTATGAATATAGTGTACATGATTTAAAACTAAACAAAAGACATTTCTATAGGAATCTTTTTTTTCTACAGAGCGACTAGACGTTCACTTGATTTTTTTTATCGCAAAGGTTAATGCCTGACCACGATCCCGCTTGGTGTTAAGTAGAGATGTCATCTGTGGTGGTAAAGCACACTAACCCTGTAAACCTGATAAATTATACACCTAAGTGAGGAAAGCTTCGAAGAGTCCACGCGATGGAAAGTGATCACTGACGCCTGCAGACAATCGCAACACATGAGCCGTGGCTGCGCTGCCAAGCTTTAAGGTAGTGTTCGGTAGTTTTCCCGGAGGTCCCCGTGTAGTAAGTTAGGATGATATACACAGCACCAGAATGTGCTCGTCGTCGTGAAACATAGTGAATCTCGCGACTCCAGTAATATCATAAACTAATGATGAAAAACAACACTTTTTCAGAATCCAGTGAAACGCTGCAGGCGATTCAGTCGTAATATAGTTCAGGACGTTGACTCCCGGCTACCGGAATTAGGTCGCAGGATCGATAGGACGTTGTTCCCAATCCCGATACGCAAACCCGTTACATAATTTTTTTTTAATGAATTTGTACTTTTTAGATCATATCCATGTTTAGTACAGTCTAAGCATTGTAATATGTTAACACATATGTAATCATTATCACTACATATAATAGATTATCTATTATATGTTGTGGTAATGCTCGTCGCTTTAACACATATGATATTACAACCCGTTACTGCGGTAATTTCACTAGCTACAGCGCCCTTCAAACGGGAACACAGTAATGTTCGCAAAGTACGGTTTGTCGGCTGCCATTGTCGCTGTTGTGGTAACAGAGATCTCATCATACAGCATACGTCCACAGCTGGACATAGGCCTCCTTCAAAGATCTCCACATCGATCGGTGCCGCGTTGCTCGCGTCCAGTGGGTTCCCGCGTTTCTCACCAGATAGTCGGTCCACCTTGTGGGAAGCCTCTCAATATTACGTCTACCACGAGCCACAGTCACCACTTTGACGACAGCTGTTCTATACGACGCTATAATGCCCTATAATCGCGGCCTATAAATAACACAAATAAGGTAAACCGCGGCTGTCGTAGAAAGCGACTGAAAGAGTTCTCAGGGTCGTGTGCTTTAAAGGTAGGAAGGGTATTCATTGCACACTAAATGAGCACGGGGTGGACGACAAAGACAAAATGGTAAAGTATTTGGGGTAACAAAGGGTCGCTAGAAGTGTTACGACTCTCCCTGGGGCGTGTTTAGGCGTACTGCACGGCGACGCCGGTACGTTCCATAGGAGACCCCGAGGGTACCACAACGCACTGAGACATGGCACATAACCCTTCTCTTAGAAATAGGACATCTTTAGAAGATAAGACAGAAAAATAGACCTTATCGCCAATTATAAGAGACACCGGTTTCGCAAGGAGTAAATGCGACGTTTACCTAAATATTTTATTCCATCTATGTCTCTAAGAGCTCACGGGCTGCAGGTGTTGCACCGATGACGCCGGAACTGTACGAGCGCTGGAGATATTTTCGTCCATTCGCGGAAACTGCGTGGTCCTCCATCCGACGGCAGCGGCCTCTTCTAGCAGCGAGCGACCATTAAACGACCACATTATATTTATACTACTACTTCACTACGAGGGTGTATAGAATTTATTTTTAGTTAAATTTAACGCACATCTAATTATTTAAAGGACAACAGCTTTAAGATGAGTCATAGTATTTGAATAGATGAATATAAAAGACTAGTATAATAGATATAATAAAGTATATATATATAACGGTGGTGGTACGTCCCTGTGGCCGCAGACCATCTAGGTAAGTACCGTAGCAATTGCTATCACTGCCGACCTATAGTATTGTACAAACATCACTGTATTCCGGATGTAATGGCGCTATAGCTAGTGAAATTACTGGTAACGTGACTTATGTCTCAAGAGGAGCACAACGTGGTGTTGTATCAGCATCTCAATGCATCGTCACTTCGTCGCATAAAAAGTTATAAAAGAAAATTTATTTACAGATGAAAAAAAAACCTTTAGATAATATATCAATACAAATAATATAGAAGAGAGATGTTATAATACTTTCATGTTTTTTTTAATGTGGTGAAATCTTGCATGGATACTTCCTCGTTGCGGTGGCAACGAAAAAATAAAGGTATGGTAATTTATACCTACCCTAATTCATTATTTTTTTTATAACATAGCAGAAACTGAGTTGTTTTGGAGATATCCGTATCCATATATATCGAGTATTCAGTAGTAATAATAAAAATTGCTCTTCCGGTTCCTATGATATAATTATACATAATATATGGTAACACCAACCAAGCCACGTTTGTCACATTATGGCAAACTTAATATACATTTGGAAAGTAACAATATTTATTAGTTGCATTTATATTGTAATAGTCTATTTAATATTTCTTTGTTGATATAATAACAAAAAATTACAATATTTTCAGCTTCTATTTGGTGATAGGTCTCTGTTTCCGCAGACCGTCTAGTTAGGTACTACAGCGCTTACGTCTACTATATCACAGTAGTGTGTAAACATTACTGTGTTCCGATTTGAAGGGCGTTGTAGCTAAGTGTAATTGGAGTAACGTGACTCGATATGTTATGTCTTAGATGGCTAGCCAATGTGGTGATGCGCATATCATCATTAACTAGCGCCACACTGTTATATGCATGTATCACTTACTTTCAGGTGAACGTCTAGATCGTCTCGATGAATAAAAAAAAACACTTACCTCAATATCTTGGAAGCAATGACAGTTACAACGTGAACCTAAGTCTGTATTAAACTACGAAGTTCGACTTCGCACTGAGGTAGATATGTATGGTTAAAAAAAAAACTAATTAAGAATTAACATGTTTAATAATTAATTGAAACTGTTACATCGACAGTTAACGATAGATATGGCAACCAGTTGGAAACTCACGGATAGTATGGAAATAGGTTACAAACGATATGCATATTTAAATAGCTGCTAAAAATTAATAGTAAGTAAAAATACTCTAGTAACCGCAGGCCTAATGGTTAGAGCGTGCGGCCTTTACTCCGAAGGTCGCGGGTTCGAATCTGCATGTATCGGTGACTTTAATATTTAAGTTATGTACATTTGTGAACTTTGCACAGGAATTAGAATTTATTGTAAGGCATGTGTAAAGTCACCACTTCGCATTGGGCCCGCGTGGTGACTATGACCCGTCGCCTTCATATTGAGGGTAGACCTGTGCCCCAATAGTGGGAATGTAAATCGGCTGATGAAAAAAAATATTCATAGAAACTAACACTTTTTTTATTCTACGAAGCGACGAGATGAGCGAGACGTTTAGCTGATGGTAAGTGATACACTCGCATGTAACGTAGCGCTAGTTAGAGTGTTATACACTGTACTACATTGCGTTCGTCGCCTTAAGATATAAGATCTTCAGTCTCGTTACCCCAGTAACTTCATTAGCTACCGTGTTATTCAAACCTGAGCGCCTACTGTTTGGCATTAGAAATAGGCGCTGCGATAGTAAGTAACTTGACAATCTTCGGCAACAGACACAGCCGATCAATAATATATCAGTGACTTATATCTACTCCTAAACTTAGAGGGTGTGTATTGAGAGATAAAACGTTATGTCTCGTTAGCTCAGTCGCGTCACTAATTACAGCGCCCTTTAAACCGGAAAACAGAAATGTATGCCCATAGCTCGCTGGCGGCGGGAATAGCACTTAATCGGTCTCCGGTAGCTGAGAGCTTTTGTATTAAATTAAATAAGTAAAGAATGAAAATGATCAAATTAGGACCTGGGACCACCCACGATGCTGCTCTACAACAATGCTGATCGCATACCGAAAACCAACCGCGCCAGCATTGCACCATCGGCGTGATCTATTTCTGAATCACACAAATTACAAGGGGAGTTTTTTTTTCGCCCGTCTATTTTACTGCGTGTAATGTTGTATGAATATATATTAACGAGATACGTGTAAATAAACTTCAAAGGATAAGATAGGTCTCACCAGCTCGTGGTGCACCCTGCTAATCAACAAACTAGGCTCTTGCTTCTACCAACCTGCATTGGCGGGAAATGTCCCAAATCCCCCATATGAAGCCCTACAAACGACTAAAGTTCGCATGAAGCTGCTGGATGCGAGCAACGCAGGACCGATCGATGTAGGGATGTTTGGGAGACGTCTATATACAATAGTGGTCGTCTATCGGCTGATGATGATGTAGAGGAATTTAAACAAATTTACGACAAGAAATTAAACTAAATTTGGACTAAATCTAGACCATTCTAAATAAAAAATAAAGGTTTTGATGACCAACTAATAAGACGTAATATGTAAAAGGCCTTAAGGCTAAGGTCATCAACATCATCAGCCTAGGTTAGATATAAACTTAATATATTAAATATTGCTAGATTTAAGTGGTAATAGGAGCACATTGTTCAAACAACCAATGAGGTCGTTAGGTTCTCAAGTGGTCGACATGGAGCTGGAACGCCACCCACACGAGATGGTCCAACGATCTGATGAAGGTTGTGGGACACAAGCTGTGCAGGAGCGATCAGTGTCTGTTTCCGATTATGTTAGCGCCTGAAAGTCACAACGACTCTTACACCTCATCTAATACCGGGCTCGTGGATCCGGACTCAAAGCCAGTTATGTGATTAGTGTGGAAATGTTTAGGGTAAGTTTATGTCCAGCGGTGGACATCTATCAGTTAACGATAATGATAATACATATATATATATTTAAATTAACGTTACAAGTACTATTAATTATTATCGGTTCGAGAGAGCTTTATTGGTGAGAGATACTGGTCACCTTTACCAGGTTAGTGACATTACTTCATCATAATCGTCAGTCGATAGACGTCCACTGCTGGACATAGGCATTCTCCAAAGTTTTCCACATCGATCGACATTACAGTGACATTACTTGGATGATGATATTTAACTACTTACGAGACAAAGTTATGGATGCAAGGTTAGAATATTATAAGCATCATCACTAACCATTAAGTGAACCTCTCGCCAGCTTGGTTATGTTAAAAATAATCAGGTTAAAATAAGCGGGCAAGAAAAATACTTTTTGCTTAGATAAAAAACTCAAAATATATTCTACGCTACCTTTTCAGTTTGTCCGTCACGTGAAAATTAGTGAACATATCGACACGGGAACATGACCATTAGACGCGGAATGATATATAGATGGTTATAAGCTATTTATTTATTAAATTTCATACCTCCTTCATGATTTAATTTCTAATTATGTGGTTGTTATGGTAACGGTTGGCATATAAAATCATTAGCGGTTGTGGTTGCTCTCAATAAATATTTCAGATAAATTTCAAATTTTTTATTACGGCCAGTAAAGCGCATGAGGAACAGCCAGTACGTATTAATATCACCATCATCCCGGGGCAGTCGACTGCTGGGCATAACTCTCTTCCAAGTGTCGGCACTTAGCCCGATCTTCAACTATTTGCATTCACCATCATTACATGACCCGCGTACCGACGTAGACGTAGTGCTGGGAAGCCTCCCACAAGGTGGCCCGACCATGTGGTGAGTATCGCGGGAATCCACTGGATAAGAGCAACGCGGCACCGATTCATGTAAAGATCTCTGGGGGAGGCCTATGTCCAGCAGTGGACGTCTATCAGCTGATGATGATGATATTATTACATTAAGACATTATTGGCGAGATAACCTCAATTTTTTGGGGAGACAAAAAAAATGTCCATAGACAATAAAGAAACGTTTGCATCGTAGTTTTGTCTATGTTATTCTGAATGAATCGGCAGCTGAAGCATTCAGAGCGTTAATACGTTCCGTATAGACATGAATACCGTGTGCGGAACCCCGCGAGAGGATTCACCGAGTAAGCTAAATCCTATTTTAGAACTGTGTCAACACAAAGTTTGTGTGAACCATATTTTTTGGTATGGTCAGCGGGGTAATACTATTTTCATGCTATAGAGTTCATAGGTTCCCAAACTTTTATAAACTATAGCGGCTTTTCAAGAAAAAATGTATATAGACTTAAGTTTAGTTTTTAAACAAATAGATGCTTTACTATTATTATAACAACAATATAATACGAGCTGATCTCCGTTCGCTCTGGTGACCGTAACACCTCCGCAACTCCCTTTTGGGTAAGGAATTTTGCAAAATCCATTCTTAGTTGACCTCTAAATGACAGAAGCAATATCTCTATCTATTGTTTTGAGTGTTTACGTCTATAGTAAAGTTTCGGAGATCTGGTGATAGTCAATGGACTTCTTGATATCTTCAATATATAATGTTGGCATACACAGTACGAGCTCTCGAACATTAATAATGATGTGTGGAAGTAACGTACTCGGATAATCTCGAGTGGCTCACCAGGCCTTCAGCGACCACCAAAGAACCGAAGCGGATCATGAATTCAGTAAACGCTTCCACTTCAAATCTGATATTCATTGATGTTGGTAACATTCATAACATTTAAAAATGTAGTAGTTTACTTCTAGAAAAATTACAAAGCGAAGTATCTATGATTTTAACATAAAGAACAGAGTCGCGTTAAATATGTTGGTCTCCATTCATTAGCGGGCTCAGCCTCTTTAAACATACATCACCATCATCATTATCATCAGCCAATAGACATTCACTGCTAGACCTAAGCCTCCCCAAAAATCTCAATATCGATCGGTCCATAGTCAGCATGGCTATCGGTATCGCCGGATATTAGAATCCGTCGTGTGTAGGAGTTCATATGGAGGGGTTTCCTTTCTTTAGAATTCCATTCCTTAGAAGCAGTAATAACAAAAACCATCTTGTTAGGTACAATCGCAGTGGCTACTCCTACCTCCAAACAGTAGTGTGCAAATATTTCTGTGTTCTAGTTTGAAGGCTGCTGTGGCCAGTGTAATAACTGAGGTAACTAAACTAAATATCTTAACTCAAGGCAACGACCACAACATAGTGCTGTGTATGCTACCATAACTGTCCTAATACTAACATATTTTATATGAACTCAGATGAATCTTAATAAGTTCTTGTTCGCACAAACAGGATATTCTACAATACAGTGTTGAAGGTAGTGTCTCTTGCCACTACATGTGTCCAACTTGCACATTGTAGATTCACGTTAATCCATAACGTTATTTAACTATATTTTTTTATTTATATGTTACCTAGATCCTCCAGAAATTTTTATAAAATAATTTGGAGAAAGCTCAAACAGTATAGTGAACAATGATATAAAATTAAATACAAACATAATTCAGACTCCATGAAAATATTTGTGCTTAAGTTTTTTAAGTAAATAGTATTACTTATGAGTGTAATAGGTGTTATTAATAAACATACTCTTATCAGAAAATTTAATAATATGAAATTATTAAACTGCTTTGCACTTAGTATGAAACACATTAGTCACCATTTTAATACCTAATAAATTAACTTAACAATCTTATCTTACAGATAAGATGTTCTAAATGACATATGATTTATCAGTGCCCTGAATCAATTGAAGCAAATAAGACACGCAACAGTTTAATGAGGCATTTAACCAACATTTCCAATTAACAAGTGCTAATTAATACACCTTCACATTAACAGCACTATAAATAAGTTGAAAGTGATTTAACTTAACATTTTTCATATATTTTGGTAAGTCTGAGATATATATAGTAGATTAGCAACAAATAATGGTGAGGTAACACTCACCTCTCTTGCAATCTGGTCCAAGGCCTGCTCCTCAGCTGTGGCTTTGGTCTGAGTGCGCTGTCGTCGCAACGGATCCATCTTGACTGTCACTGCACTGTCTAATGGAAAACAGAAATAAAAAAAAATTTATTGCTACTTAAGGTACCACAAAGTTTGCACTATGAACTGTGACTTCACTTACAACTTTAAATTTTAATTTCTTTATTTTACTCGTATATAATCCTTCTCCCGTAAAATTATTGTTTCAATATGTTTAAGTAATTCTTGATTTTACTATCAACAAATAATACCCTGAATTAGGCATGTTCTTAATCTGTTACTTATTGGAATTTAAAATGAGGTGTTTCTCACTAATACAATTTGAAAAGCAATATTTACACAAAACATATTTATATTCAAAATATATGTTAAATTATAATACTGAGATATAGTCTTATTATTGAATTTTGGAAATATATATACATATAAATATATGTTATGAGATAATAATAAAATAGAAACTTCATACAAAACTTGTACAAATTATATTCTCTATTTTACACAATGATTTATGTTGACAATTATGTGTATTTCACACAAAATTTAATGAAGCTTGGCAAAAATAAATATAATTATCTTTATTAAAAATACAAAAAAAGTACTGAAGTATTTTTTAATGAAGTTAATAAACATCTTTTGTTGTTTACTTTATCACACTACACAAAGTTATGCAGCAAGATTGAATGTATGAACAAACTCCCTTGCCAATAAATATATGGCTTCACTTTGCCCAAAGGTGTGCATAAATAAAAAGGAAGTATTAATCGCTGGAAAGGTAAGCATCTGCTTTGAACGCAGCCATAAAAGTGAGCATTCACTTTCCATAAATTAAAAGAGAAACTTAATCTACAATGTAATTGTAACCCCACTTACAATGAAATTTAAATTAAATGTCAGTTCTATATGTTACTTCATATATCCTAGAATTGTATTTAATATAAACACATTTATTCAAAACTTTGTTCAATGGTACATCTTTAGTGGACTTAAATTATGCACAATGAGTGTATAAAAATTTTATTCAATAATAATTTATGTTCATGTAAAATTAGGTGTAATAATATCTTTTCCTCATTTGTTACATAAAATACAAATTGCTAATCACTTTGAGGATATAGTGTAAATAAACATACTATAAATCACAAACAAATGTAAGGAAATATTATTCCCAAAAACAATCAAAATAAGACATTGTTTTATGAATTGTTGTTTACATTCTCATATACATAATAATTAATAAATTTCTGTTATATCTGCACAAAGAGTTTCAATTTAGATTTTTTATTTGGATTGCAAAATATTGTATTTTGTGGCCCTTATCAGAATAATATCAGACATACCATTTTCTCAAAGGTTACATTTGTTTTGTGTACACACTCAATTTTTAAATTAATAAATTACAGACTTTATTTTAATAACACAACAAAAAATGTTGATTGCTGGAGGTCAGCTGTTAATTATATTTAATGATAGATTGTGTTCATAAATTTTTAATTATAAATTTTTGCTAGATGCAGTTTTACTTAAAGGACAATTATTATTTCTGGGTAAAAATTAAATATTTGATAACATTTTGACAATATAAGCACAATATTTATATATCATGAGTGCTCATTTGTTTTCTTGCACTCCAAGTTTAACCTCACTTGATTTACCTTTAATTCCGAAATATACAGCATTTTTAGCAGAAACTTAGAAAATGTTTTAAAAATAGTTCTGAAACTGAATGCAAAATATTACCAGGGCTAGTTACAATAATGACAAACTATAACCTACACTGATTATTTCACATTTTCCGCGTGTTTTTACTAAACAGTATTCGAAATATAACTTTAGTTGGAAAATGGATGGGCACAAAGCCAACATATTTTTAATGGCAGTCACAGTAAATGACATCATACTCACGGAGGCGATTTAAAGATGTAAACACATCACTATGACATTCAGTACTTCAATTTATTAATCACCGGTTTCGTTGTGATTACACTTTATATTTATTTAACTTGATCACAGAATGAGAAACATTGAGAATAAGAAAATTTTAAATAATTACGAGCACTAAATCACGACCAATACAAATAGCTTAAACAATATCACAAATTTACTATTATAACAACTCCAAACGTTCAATTGGCACTATATTCAATTTATTATATTATCGTTAACAATATTTGTATCAAAAACCAACAATTAAAGCATTTGTTCTATAAGTTACAGTAAATGACATGCATGCCATTTTTTTCTTGCCATTTAAAACCGTTGCGTTCGTGTGTAAACTTTAAGTTGTCAATTATGATTTTTATTGCAGCGTTCAGTAAACAGTTCAACAACTTGTATTTCTAAACGCAATTAGTTTACTTAAATTATTTATTCACTAATAAATAGTTTTCTATATTAGACATACTCAACCAAGATGAATTTCTTGCCGCAAACAGTTATGTTTTCACTGAAAAGTTCTACAATTTGTTAATAGTTGGCGGTAGACCATAAGTCCGCGAACCCAGTATAACTCGAGGTAAGTCAAAAATGTCAAGCGAGCGATATACATCAGAGAATAGAGAATTTGTTTACTCTACGTATATATTCACGTGTACACTTTAAAACAAATGTTTATATGTGCCCTCTGCAAAAAATAAATTTGAATTCAAATAAGATCATCAATACACATCACCAATGTTTCTATATAAATCTGATTCAAAATGTTTATCTCATAGTAATTTGTGGAAAGGTAATTTAAAAGGAATTAAAAGGAAAATACATATTAGATTATTATAATTTAATCACATTCATAAAGAAATCTTGTGAAACATACAAAAACACTACACTGATAACAAATGTTTTTACGAAAATAACAGTTGTTACAATAACTATAAATTGTTCTCTACTATTCACTCTTGGCCTTAGGAGTATCCTCCTTATAATAAAGAAACACAAATGAGAACAGGAACACTCCTACCATCATGGAGAATGCACTAACATAGTATGGGTATGCACTTGGAATGAAACGCTCATATTGGGTGTGTTGCAATGGACGTACAGATACCTGAAACATGAAAATATATGTATTAAAAAATTATCAATTACCAACAGATTAAACTATTAAACACCACTTGGGACCATAGTCAAGCATTAACCTTTTTGTTTTAAATAAAATAATACTCATCTAACAGGAATGCAGTGTCACTAACATTTAAAACAATGTCTAAACATATTTCATGTAGATAAGATTGATAAGAGAGAAAAAACAAAAACATCTCAATTTATATTAACTTATATAATTTTACACTAATTAAGTAAGCAAAAGTAAAAGATTATTAACCTGTGTAGTATGATAAAGTCTTGTATATCCTATCCTGTCATAATCCACTTTAAACTGATATACACCCCATACATCTGGTACTTTGAATACCGCCTCATATACTCCATTGGGTTTCTTCTGCAGTGTGGTTCGGATAAATGGATCTATGCGTACAAACTCAAGCTGCACATCATTCGCATCAAACGGTTGCCATTTTCCATTCTTTAGCTCTTCAATTTCAATTCTGTACACCTGTCAACAAAACAAATTTTCTTTCCCTGTACAAAATTATAAGTTTAATTAAAATTACTAAGTTTCTCAATGCATACTTGGAAATGTTACATTGAATTGGATTGGTGCTACAATTGAATTACTGATTTACATTTCTTTACTCAACTTACCTTAAATACTTAGGTTAATAATGTAAACCATTATAACACTAGTTTTTGCTTATGATATCTGATTGTAATTAGTTTCAATCAATAATTTTTATTTAATTAGTAAGTTAAGCAATAATGTTTTGCTATGTATTAAATAATATAAACAAAATGTTTTTATTGACTTTCTTATCTTCTTGTAGGGCTGGTTGATAACAATATTGAAAGGAGCCTAGTGAAGGTAGAGGAATTACTTACAACAGTGTCAGTAATGGTGTATGTGTTGGACGATTCATTCTCGCCTTGCTTGTGGTGGTGCACGCGCCTGACGCGAACACGTCCACGTTCACCGAAAGCCCACTCACTGAGGTGCATTGCAAGGACTTTGTTACCAGATAGATCCGATTTTATTTTGTCACTCTACAATCAAAAATTACATATATTATTTATCACATACCTAACTTATGATGAAAAATATACTTTGAAGCAGTAATAGCAAATATGTTCTTTTTTGAAAGGCACTTGTAATTGATGAAATTACTTGGAAACTAACCAGTCTTCTACAAAGGTGATCAGCATAGTATGATGTTGGTTTATTAAAAGCAACTTACATGCACTTTAGCTACTGGCGAGTTAAAGGCTTCATCGGAGAAGAAGAACAGAGATCCGCTGAAGACTATTCGAGCGTTGTTCCTTGCTTGAAGGGCTGCAATCAGGACAGTCTTCCTACCTACCGCATGAGGATACTCCTTCACCTTGTATAAATAAAGTTAAGAAAATTTAAAACACTTCTTTGACTTAAATGTTATTATTGAGTTGTAAAAAGTGGGAACTCATATTCATCATATTTTATTTGTCTATCTGCTGCTCATCTACTGTTAATTATAAGACTATTTAATTTTGTGAGATACACAGTATAATTACCAAGATTCACATATAAGTCAAGAACCAAAGGGTGCTGATAAGTCAGAGGAAAATCTGTTGCCCTCTTTTTGGAGTTATCTCCTCATAATTACCTTGTACATCATGCCAAAATAACACTTCTATCTACATAAATTTTAAAGACTTACCTGACTTTTAGGATTATAACTATATGCAGTGCTATCTGCTGTAAGAATTGGTAACACTAGACTGTTGTCCTTGTCTAATATAAGTCCTGTTCCCTCAAACAGTAATGGTTGAGTGTTTTGAGCACCAACAATTGTTGGTGCCACAATTAGGTTCTTTGGAGAGACAACAATTCGGGTATGGTCACCATCATCCAACATGTCATAGTTGAAGTGATCTATGACTGCTGCAGATTCTTCATCCATCTATTTAATAAAACATAAGGTAAATCACAAGGTCAAGTCAAGTCAAGATCAACAGATCAAGAACATTTCCACAAAACATAGACAATATAAATTAAATTTATGAAGCACAATGAGTGCAAATGTTATTTCAATTATGTATATTACTATACTGGTTTATACTCATCATAGGATCCTTTTTATAGAAGACTACAGCAGGAAAACACAAGGGTCTTGGTACATTTTATCCAAGTTAAAATTTAAACACTTAAATAATACTTACCTAATGCTTTTATTTTTCATATTATCCAAATCTTTTTATGTGTCCTGATACTTGATGCACTAATATAGTCCAAAGAATGAATACAAATGTTGAATTTTAATTTAGTATTAGAATGTATGTTATGAACACTCACCTCAAATCCACACTCTGTTGCTATTTCCCTATACACGTCTCCGGCGGCTGCACTTCCGGCCACCAGAACATTACCGCCATCGTCAATGAATTTAGTAATGGCCTCTGTATCGATCTGACCTCCAAATTCCACAACAGATGGTGAGAAAATTATAAGATTCTTGTACAAATATTCGCCATACTTCGAAAGAACTAAGTTAGCGTCATCAGCCAACTTAAATGTAAGGGTGTAACCACGATCTAAAAAACGTAGTAGAACTTTATATTATTACTTAAACATAGGAACAAACACTATCTTAAGTAGTTATAGAATATTTGTAAGAAAAGGCAAAATATCGTAAGCCGGCTAAAAGCCGAAAATTTTACCTTGTAAAGATTTGAAGAATTGTGAGTGTGTCTCCCTAATGTTTAAGTTATCAACTAAAACTAACGTTTCTTGTTCAGCTAATGCTGCAGAAAAACAGGCAGTTAATCCTAATATCAGCAAAACCTTCATTTTTATTACTAAACTTTAACCAATTGGTACGACGTGTCCTATTCCCACTTCATAAATTATTACCCTTTTTCATAAACAATATTTTTATTGCCATTTACTTACAACAAATTACAGTTTTTATTTATATCATAAAATATACTGCTTATCTAGAGATATTAAAACATTTTTGGATTACGTGTACTATTTATATTAATTATCTTATATTATTAAATCAGTAAAAGTCGTTACATGAAAAAAAATATTTTCCAATGTTCTATATAAATTATGTTATTATAATTCAAAGGTATAATTTTTAAATATAAATTTTTGTACTAAAAATTTATGTGAAATTTAGTTTTTCGTATTGCTACACATTGAAAAAAAACGCTCGTTAATTAAAGCCATTGGACGTTTCCTAGCAAATAATATAAAAAATATGTTTAAGTCATAATATGTAAATACCCAATTAATTTAAATTATTATTTTACATAAGAATGGTCGATTTGAGGAAATTAAATTATAAACACAAATTTGTTTTGAACTTCACATTTGCCTTAAAAATAATTTGTATCGGTTATCTGTCGCAATTATTTTGATTGACGTTTTTAAAATGTTTTATTTTTGTATCGAAGCTAGTACTCCTAGGATTAGTAAATTTAAATAAATTGTTGTTTCAGTCTTCTTTTGGTCTTCCAAAATTTTTGTATTAAAATGATATCGCGGTCCAAACACCGCTCAACTGTTGAAGTTTGTTCAGATTGCGGAGCATCAGGTCAGTCATTCTATCCTTACACTTTATTAATTGATCTTAAGATAATTGTTTGATAAATTTTTGACATCTTTCTATTCGTGCGGTTCTAGATCCTACGTGGGCGTCAATAAATCGAGGTTTATTGCTCTGCGCCGAGTGCTGTAGTGTTCACCGAAGTATGGGGAGGCATATATCACATGTTAAGTCTTTACGCCAAGGTTCGTGGCCACCTTCACTCTTAGCGGTAAGAGGTTTTTGTACTATGGTGTAAGAAATGTGATTTGCGTTATCAGTGTCCAATAATTTAAAAACAAAATTTCGTTTGTTGTAGATGGTTCAGTCACTTACAGCTCAGAATGTGAACAGTATTTGGGAACATTCATTACTAGACACATCGGCCCCTAAACATTTACGCAAGAAACCACAACCTAAGGATCCATTACAGTAAGTTAATAAAATTATTTTATGAACACTGGTAATAGAAGCAAGATATTTTTAAATTTCATTATCAATGAAGTAAGACAATAAAGGTTTACATGGTGCAAGTGATATATTAAAAAAAGATTATAAATGCAGTTTTGAATGTAGTAGTAGTCTTTAATAATAAATAGGTTATGCTAAAAATATTAATTAATCAAAAGTAGTTAAACATAATCTCATTGTACATTGTTACAGTGTTTGATCTATTTTCATACCTGATAAGATATGTAATGCCATCAAACATCTGAGATAAATGTTGTACCTACAAAATGTTTAGGGCTGTATATCAAACTTCACTGAATTTTAAATATATCCTCCTCTCAAAACATTTGCAGCCAAAAATCTATTAAGTAATTTATAGATTTTAATAAAGTAATATGTGTGAAGTTTTCACCTAGTGGTAAATGCCCATTCATAACAATGTCACACTTTTGCATGATATATACTGCACCACATTATGCTTCGTCTTTCAAAACCTGAGGTGTCAAGTATTATCCTAGTCATTTCACTAGCTACAATACTTGTCAAACTAGAATATAGAAATGCTTGGGTACTAATTTTTGGCAGCAGAAATAGAAGCTGAGGTTACTTATAAAAGTTACGATTTATATAACATTCTGCATTAGGAACCTGTTTTTGCAGTAGAGCCTAGAGCATGATTAGTGTGTAGAAGTTGTTCCACAGTGTTTTTTAATTTTCAGTCCTATAAAATCCGAGTTCATTCTTGCAAAGCATTTGCGTTTGGCATATGTGTTACGTGCCCGACGTGACGAGCCACCGAGTGAATTGGGAAGACAGCTCCATAGTGCTGTGAGAAGCTCATCTTTAGACACTGCAATGAGATTACTAGCCCAAGGAGCTGACCCTAATTACTACAATCAGGTTAGTAAAAACTTGACTACTCGTAATAAAGTTCATTTGTTGTAAAGAATGTAGTTAGGGTCAAAGAGGATGAATTCTCTGAAGTAGTAAGACTGTATTTTTATTGTAATTATTATTTATTTACCATGATTGTTTGTAAATTAGACTTAATTTTTAGTAATGAAAATTTTCTATTCAACCCAGATATGAGTTGTGTTTTGTTGTATTAAGTTATCATAGTATGACACATATTTTACAGGAAAAAGGCACTGCATGTTTACATGTGGCTTGTCGGGCGGGGCAGCCCGCACAGGCCGAGCTGCTGGTATCTTGGGGCGCCGACCCTAACACGAGGGACAGCGCGGGTAATACGCCTGCTGATTGTGCTAGGTACGGCAGAAAGTGTAATTCGATTATATATTGTAAAATATTAAAAGATTCTTACCACGAGAATAGAGAGATGTCAAAAATTTATTAAGATTGAATATAATTTATTAAGAACATATACCACTTTGCTTATCTTCTTTCTTCTTAAAGAATATCTAGAACAGTTAGGAATATATCTCTCAGGCAAGGCGGGCACACGGAGCTCGCCGAGCGCGTTACAGAGCTTGTATACGAGGCCACGGATCGCATGATCATGCACCTAACGGGTGAGCGGCCTGCACACACCGCCGGCCGACACTACCTGGTGCCGCGCGCACGCGACTCGCACGACGCCCACGAGATGACGGATGTAGCCAAGGCGGCGCGGGGGAAACTGCAGCTCGTGAGTAGGACACGTCATAATCATCATTATAAGCCAGTAGGAGAGAAAATCACTTACGCCAACTTTTACTTGCGCACATTTAGCTGCTGAGGTAGAATTGCAGTACAGATCATTGTCGCTGTGTCAGCTAACAAACATCTGATTCTGCTTTTAAAATCATGGACCGATGACAGTTTAATTTTGAGTATAAAAACTTTGCAAAGAACGGATTAGCTAATTGCGAATGATTTTCTTTGTAGAAACACCGAATGAACTCCTTTAATAGCGAATTCATCTCAAGTCGGAAGCCAAACATCGTCGCCGTAGATATATGGCATAGTTATAAGTCCAATTGTATATAAAAATAGAATATATAATCCACACCATCATCGATCATGATCACCGGTAGTTAGATGTCCACTGTTGGACTTATACCTCCTATGCTATTGCTTTCTTTCTCTTTAAGATAAAACTGAATAGGCTTCTTCTAGGCTTGTGCGCTTTACCATCAAAGACTACATCGCCGCTTACCATCAGGTAGGATCGTAGTCGAGCGCTAGTCTATACAATAAAAAAGTCGTCATCATCGTTAGGTGCTCTCTTCGAATCAAAGGATTGGTGATACAACATATCCTGTGATGATGCACTGTCAATAAGAGGTTTATTGTGTATATTATCTAAAATGGGTTAACACATGGTCTTCATTTTACATAGCATAAAATGGTGAAGCGCGCTTGCCTGGCACACTCCGATTTTCGTATATTAACAACCTGAGCACAGCGATGCCGTTGTGGCAGCAGATTTATATTAGAGGCTGGAAGATAACCAGAAGGTATCACACCCTAGTATCGACCAAACACAACAATACGTGACCTAGAATGCATTTAGCCACCAGTCATTGGAGGCAGTTAAAGATCCTAGGGGAATGAAATCCTCTACTAAATATTTCAATCGAACCCATTGCTCTCAATAGAAACAATTATAAAATAAACTCTAAATTAAAAACTGTTTTATCGAATGTATTATGTATGTAAGAATTAACTGAACCATGGATTGTTTTTTTTTTTAAATATTTTGTTTTACAGTTACCAAATCACCTGTTTGAGGAGCTGGTAATGGATATATATGACGAAATCGATAGAAGAGAGACCGAAGCAAGTAAGTAGATTGTATGAATGCTGAAAAAAATATATCCATCATAACGTAATTTTTTTATCTATATATATTGACGTTGATCTTATTGATGACGTAGTAGTGTGGCCCTCTGTCGTTCACATGAACCGGATACCGACCAAAAATAGCCGGATTTTGGTGGAAGGCAATGGGGAAAGACATTTGTCTAGATTTTCATTTTATCTACGATTATTTTTATATTTGCAGAAAAAAAATCATTTTAATTTTCTTTTATCTCTCGTTCTTTCTGCTAATCACCGACAGCACCGGGAACTACAAAAATATACTTTTGCTATATTTTTTGCCAACAGATAGCTATGAAAGGATGAATGGAGATTATATATGGCCGAGATGTGAGTGTTAAGATGGATGTGTGGTGTAACGAGGATGGATAAAATTAAGAATGATCATATCATAGGAAGTCTGAAAGTTGCTCCGGTGACTGAGAAATTGAGAAGCAAGAGGTTAGCATGGTGCGGACATGTTGTGCGAAGGGATGATGGACATATAACAAGAAAAGTAATGAGAATGGACCTGGATGGTTATAAGGGTAGAGGAAAAGCGAAGAATGTGCGGATGTATTGTGTGAAAGATGACATGTGTAAGAAGAGTGTGAATTCAGATATGACAGTTGATAGAGGGATGTGGAAGAGAAGTACATACTGTGTCGACATCACATACCTAGGAAAAGGGCAGGAGGAAGAAAGGAAGAAGATAGCTATGAACTTCTGCATTGTTTTGCCAATTTTAATGTTTATAATATATATGTGTTAAGCATTAATTAGATGTGCAGATATATGTACACTGCATACATTTCCTTCCAGTTTGGCAGACTCAAGCGACGGGTCTGGAGCGATGCGGAGTTGCGTTCTTACCAGTGAACCCTGCGCTATCGGCACCGCGCAACCAGGGCCGCCAGAAGTTGGCACGCCTATCCGCGCCTGAACTAGCGGCATTGCTGCGCGACGTGCTGCTTGACGCTACGCGGAGGCAGCGACTAGCGACTTTGCAGCCACGAGGTAACAGCAGCAGCTAATCATTTTTCTTATACCATGTGAATAGAACTGTAACTGTTTTGTTCTGCTCCAAGGCTACTTGGAGTTTAGATGGTCGTAGTTGCTCATTTGTTCTGTTAATCCTATATTCTTTAAAATCCTTGCAGTGCTGATGTATCGGTGTTGGTAATTGTAGCAAGCTATTTCTTTAGAAGCCTCCACTAACTGCTGATATTTATGGTGATGAGAATTGTCTAATGCTGCTCTTTTAAAAAACGACGCTAGACATCCTGTGTATGTGTAGACTTAAATATTGGATATGTTGTATACCGATTGTGTTCAACCCTAGCGCCCGGCGGCCCCCTCAACCCGCTGTTGTCAGCAAGCCACCTGCGGCAGGTCTCGCAGATGTCGGACGACGAGCCGCTGTACGACTCCGTGGCGTCTGACGAGGACTACGCAGCACTCGCGCCGGTTGACCTTGATGTAAGTTGTGTTAAAACGATTCATATTATCTCCAAAACAAAGCATTCAGACTAAAATGGCACTGACTTCACTGTAAATCTGCAGTTACAGATGACTAGCATCCTGCCACGGACTGCGGAAGCGGTCTCCTCATCTTACAATCCGTCGTTACCGGCTGATCTATCACTTGCGGATGCAAAGCGGACGCAGTCACCCACCGCCTCGACTCTTAATGCACCGGAACACAGCGAGATCGAGACGCTGAAGAAGGAGCTCGACAACAGGGACTCCACTATCACCGAGCTGAAGAATCAATTGAGAAGTCTGCAGACGATTGTTGAACAGCTTACGAAAGAGAATAGCGTTTTGAAGACGTCGAGCAGCATCGACGACGATCAGAGCATGACGTCGCAGACCTCTATAAGCGAGAGCGCGAACCTGATTGAGTCGAGGATGCCGGAAAGAGGGCGCAGCCTCGAAACGGATCAGCTAACTCTGACCGATGAAGTGGATGTGAGACAGTCGCTGAAGAGCGCGCAGAGACCGGTCAGTATGTATGAGACTAGGGAGGGCCCAAAGAATAACTGGCAGGTTTCTAAACATCAGGTACTAATCTTTATTAATATATACTAATATCCTTTAATTATTTACTTGTTGAACAATTATTTTTAATAGTAGTTAGATTTGGCTTTGCACTAGAGGAAAACCTTTAATTTTAACATATACTTAATTAACTCATATTAAATTGTACAAGTAGAAAGGTTAAGTTATATTTGCTTAAATTTTTATAAATGAAGTTTGCTAAGTAAAAAATTGGTTTCAGTGGTACTGTAGATGTTGATGCATCACTTTGTTGCCTGTTGGTATAAAATTTTATTCTATTTAGATTTGGTATTTGGTTAATGCTTTATTTACATAAACTAGTATTTAAATACAATAATAACATACATTTAAAATATTGTTAATTTTATAGATGTAATACTTGAACAGGACCTTACATGGATCCAGATTAACTGTTGATCTATCACATCAAGTTTGTAATTATAAAAATGCGTAAAACTTGCTATGGTTATTAAATGGAAGAGATCAGTCGCTATCAATGTTAACATGTTCTACCATGGGCTGATAATGGTTATAAAATGTTTGTCTTTTAGCCTTTAGTTACTCCTGGCATTATGTTATAGAACATAGGTCCTAGAACTAAAAACGAGACAATACAAGTAAAGTTTGGATGGAAGAAGGGTCTTTTTCTCTTATGGTCAATTTGCCGCTGCAATTGATTCTGGGCGAACAGTCTTTATCTTTTTCAGGTTCTAAACATTATGTAAAACTGAGTTCATTTCCCATTATGAGATTAAAATAATATGCGATATATTTCCTTGTTCAGCTTACAACCCTTCCGGGTCTAGAGCGTTCATTGACGCAGAGTGCCTTGGACGATGGCGAGGAGGTGGCTGGCGCGAGTGCATTAGAATGCGCGGGGAGCACAGGGATGGGCGCGTGTGGGGACGAGGCGTTGCAGCGGCGCGCGGAGTCGGTTACGCGTGCGATCCAGGAATTGTGGGCAGCGGCGCGCCTGCAGCAGCCCCACCTTGCCGAACGCGCGTTGCAGATACGCCGCGCCGTGCGTGCGCTGCTCGCCCTCTTCCCGCAGGTATGTGTGACGAGAGACTGTGTTTCTATAAAATTAAGGAGCCGCTATATGTTCCCACTATTGGGACACGAGTCTTTCATAAGAAGATAGTCAAGGCCTATTATCTACCGTGCTGGCCAAGTGTGAAATGATGAGTGTCATGTTCATGAGAACTGTAATTCTTGGTACATGTCATTTCTTCACAATGATTACCTTAAGTGGAAACTCGAGTTCAGTTGGAATTGAACCCGCGCCACTTCAAGACTCATAGCGCCCACAACAGTCTTACAAACTGAACTTTTATTCTAAACTCAAACTTATAGAAATCTGTTATAAGTTGACGTGTTTGAAAATAAGCTTATAATAATACAACATCCAGAACTGTTTGGATCCAACGCTGCAAGAGGTGGTGCACAGCCTGCGCGTAGCCAGCGAGGAGGTGCAGGCGGCGTGCGCCGCGCCTGCTTCCCTCGACCGCGTGCGCGCCGCCGCATACGAGCTGGCGCGCGCCATTAAGTTGCTCGTCACACGCGCACATCCATCCTAGCACTCGCCCGCCGCGCGCCTGCACGCCACGTTTTAGTGCGGCGTACTGAGCGCCAGCCACCACGCCCACCAAGTTTTGTGCAACGTGGCATTAAGCATTTGTAAAACTTATCTTCGCGGTTGCAAGTGATTTAGAGAATTGAATATGCATTTCGTTGAAGATTCTAAAACTGGGAGAGAATCACACCATTCTGTATCAGATAACTTTTTACTTGTAAAGATAGAACGTCTGTAGACAACACTATACAACAGTTAAAACAATTTACACAAGTACAGTTGTATGAGTAAAAGAATATATCCATGGACTGGTTATTATATGTGAGTTATTTTAAAAGAAAGATACATACCTAGATATTTAAAATATCTACACAATTAATAATTAAACTAAATTTGACATGATGATAATGATGATGATATAATTTATAATCCTTAATCAATGTACAAGAAATATTTTTTTTGACACACCAGTAAATAAAGTTGAGAATCAATGTACAAGAAATATTTTTTTTTGACACACCAGTAAATAAAGAGAATAGATGTTGTAAACAACCTTTACTACTTCTAGATTTATCTAAGTGGACGTTTAGTTAAATATTTATTAGTTCTGCCTTATAGGTCACAATTTAAGCAATTTGATGGAGTGAAATGGATAAATATATATAACATATGCATATTGAGAGTAATATGTGGTTAATAAATGTATGCGATGGTATAACTGAAACAAGATTTAATGTTATACAATATATGTGTTCAATATGTGCTATAGAGTGTTATTTGCTGATAAAGTTGAGTATATATTGTTGTTAAGTGTTAATTGTAAGGTATTGCTTCATGTATAATGGTTGCATACTGTCATTTGGATCTCTCTGTAAAGGTTGGTACCTAATATCTGATAATTGTCAGGGTTGTTGTATCTAGGGAGCTTGATTTACCTTTCATTTTCTCAGACCATAGTCTTTTGGGAAAGATGAAAACTAATTTTCCTAACAGTCGGCTAGAGTTGGCATTTAAAATGCTACCTGAAGATCTAATTTTCTATTCATACAAGAGCAATAAAAAGACCTGCTATTAGTAACTTTGTTCAACCAGCTTGTAAAAATCAGTGCTGTTTCTACTTAAAGTTTATTTATACCAGCATCTTCTGTTCTTCCATAATAGGCCTTACTTTAAATATATGTAGAGATAAGTAAATTGCATTAATATTGCTTAACACATTCCGTGCCAAGCCATTTGTGACCGACTTGTCGTTCAGGCTATTTGACACTGACGGATTTATTATCACAATATTTACAATGAAATATACTTATGTGTTTTATTCTATAAAGCATCTTATATAAATAATGCTTCATTGTTTAGGTGAAAATATAGTTTACAGAATTTATTTGTAGCCAAATGTATGTTTTCAACACATTGAATAAATATGACTGCATGTAATGCTGATGGTAAACATGGCACGGAACGTGTTAATAACTTTACGGTATACATATATATGTATGCTACGAACTTGATTTGAAACTGTTATATTATTTATAAATACATAAATATTACTTTGTCTATGGGACACATTTGTATGTATATAAAAGCTTGTGAAATAGTTTTTGTGGCATCTGGAAAAATGGTTATAAACAATCCCTCCAGGAGAATGTATTTGATAACATATTTTAATTTGAGATAACAACACAGAAAAATTAATCGATATTTTTTATTACATTAATAACATAACCAAATATATATAGAAAGTAATAATTTTTTAAACATACCCTCATCCAATATCTACATTTATCCATTGTTTAATCAGCAGATATAATGAAACAATTATGAATATTTCATGTATATTGCATCTATATAATATATTTTATGTTATATAAATTAAAATTCCTAACTCCTATTCACACTGTTATCCTTACTACTGCAGGACTACAAAACACCAACCACCATACAATTGTCAGACTCATAATGCAATAATTATTAAGGTATATTTCTTCCAAATGTTTAAAGCCTGAATTATATTTATAAACTGGTGATTCCAGAGAAAGCATAATAAGTGTATATATGCGGAGGCACTTGTGCTGTTTTGAAGCTCTTTAATTATGGAATTATTATTTATTTGTAATGTCATCATTATTTTATTAAAACTTTGCATATGTTGAAGTAGCTCTCATGAAAGATAAAAAAAATTCAAATTATAAATGATTATTTCCTACTTGTTGAAATGTTACTTATCTTCAGTTAATTATTTCATGAACTACTTTTTAAACTTTCTCTTTTTTGTTTCATCAAATTTGAATTTTCTATGTTTGGTTATTTTAATAGTAAAAGCAGACAACATTGCTTTGTAGTTGTTTTAAAGGTAACCATTTTTATAATGTAAATATGACTATCATGATCAAATTTATAAAAATTTTATTACATATGATCAGTAACGCTATTGAATGTGTTATATTAATTTTAATTGCATTGGGTCACAAGAATATTCCAATTTAAATAGGTCATAACTTTTTTTATATTATCAATCTTTAATATGTTAGCTTACTATAACATGAGTACATAATAATATATTTATGAGGTATTATACAAAATAAGTTCTTTATATAATACATGCGATACCTTAAATACATACCTATGTTTACAATTGATTTGGTCAGTATTCTATCAGGTTGAGAATTTTCTATTTACTAGAGATATTTAGGTTTAGCTGCAAATTTAAGGAACCTTTTAATTTAGCGTACCTGAGGTTGTTGATAATTTTAAGTATTTATTGTTTTTCCGGTGTACATACAAATGGAATAGTTGTGAACCCGATATCTGTAATTTTTTTTCGAATTTTTGTAAAATAAGATTTTTTATACAAGAATAAAATTTCATTTTGATGAAGGATATTTTACACTGAAACATTTTTAGAAACGATTTAGTCAGTGTCGATATTTTTTAGGAGCGACAAAATTTTGACAATGCAGATATTGGTTTAGGTGTTGACAAACAGCTATGTGAACGTTTTTTTTTTTTGGATAAAACAATAATTAAAAATATCGATCTAGTACTCAAATAATCACTAACTTGAGTACTTACCATGAATTCAAATATATGTGTCAGTTTGTTCATTGTTCCATTGATACGCTATTTATATATTAAATTATGATCTATCATATCTTTTCAATCTATGTAATATTATAATTATCAGGATATACGAGAAATAGATTTACTTTTAAATGCTACAGCAGTTCTAGAATAATTCCAATCTTAAAGATATTAAATTTACAATATTTTTACAATTGAATTTTTAATTAGTAGGATAATAAGTTTTTAATTTATGCTATTAATCATATTGTAGATAAATAAAGGTTTTTTAATGTTTATATATTAAGTATCAATGGTTGCAAAATCTGTTATTTATTGTAATTGTAGGTGCTTATAAAGTTCCCTCTAAGTTGAGTTCGTACGTACGGACTCATCTGTGTGCGTGCGCGTGCGCATTCATGAATTTGATATAGTCGTGCCTCAGACATAGTATATTCATACATTTGTTAGTAGCGTCGCCAACACCGGCGCATGTATGTCACTAGTAGATTTTTATACGGACCCCCGGTGCGTTAATAGAGATACGTACACTACAGACAAATTTATACGGATGTAAAGTTTTAATATAATTGTCATATTTTATGTGATCGTTTACATCTGCAAATGAGATTTTATTTTGACCATTTATTAACGTATTACAATAGAGACCAATAGATTACTTACCTATATTTGATATATTAGTAACAATTATATGATGATACATTCAAAGAGCGAAGACGAAATAAAATGTAATAATACTATTATGTCTATATACTCACGATCTCACGAGATGATTCAGTGGTGATGATGTCTGCAGTGGTTTAAATTATCGGTTTCTTAAATTATTTCATTAATTAAATTATCAAAGAAGTAACTTTTCTGTAATCCGAATCTCATTTGCAGCAGTAAATTATTTTTTTTAAACATGTGTATTAGTTTATAAATTATGTTAATTGTAATAAATATGAGTATTATGTGATTACTGTAATGTGCCAATGTTCATGTATATATACTTAGTTTCGTCACAAAGATGTTTATGTGCGAACCTAAATGATGCATCTCATTGCCGTGTTTAACAGGATTAAGAATAAATTGGAATTGCATACGAGATACATATATGACGTAGACTTTTTATAAATGATCAAAAAACTACCGAAATGTTTGTTATCAATATAATTTTGCAACACTGTGTTGGAAACGTATAAATAAATGTCGCCGTCACAATTTAAAAAAAATCATTTGTTTTTGTATTTGTTATAAATTTTTTTTTATATATCTTCACGTGCATTTAATATTAGGAATCGCAAATATTATATTTATACTTTAATTTAATACGAACAAACTATTGTCTGTATCGACCGGTTTATATATGAGTAATTGTATAAATTCTTAAAATGTATAAAAAGTTTTTTTCGTGTGGAAAGATATTCCAATAAATGGGATTCCAAAACGATTCGTATTCGATTTATTAAATTTTTTAATGTTTTGGATTATTAAAATTTATTATTAATTTTGACACTAGCTATTGTTTCATTTGAATAAATATCGCGAACCAAAAACATTGATTTAATCAATATCATTACTGGCGGCAGTCTTTGATGGTCAAGTATGTTAGTCTAGGACGTAGGCTCGTTCTAGAATAATATACTTCTCTGAATGTTCTTGCTATTAGACAAAAACAAAGCTACGTCTAGTGAAAACTAAATGGAAAGTCGGGGACAGCGGAACTCTTTACTTCTATAAGGAAAGACTTAAGAAACTACCATGTACACCCGATGTCAGATCTTATAACAGTGCTACAAAGAACTTCTTTTGCACTATTTTGAGCTGGTCGTCTCGGTACATATGACATATCCTATTAATTTCAGTTAAAAAACATCTCTTAGCGAATATAGGAGAATAAATATTTACAAAATAAAATCTAATCTATCAACTTGTATTTGACTACATTCCATAAATTTTATACGATTAATCTACTAGAACTTCTTTATAATCCAATACTCTCCGGAAGTTCAAAGAACATAAAACTACTAACATGAAAATAGCAGGATTACTTAGACCTAAGATATTCCATTGGTGGTAGGTTGTTGGAATTCCTCTATCCCTATTTCATTATTTCTATTGTTAAACATTAATCGACGTTATTATATGCCGCTTTGAAGGTCATTGAAGTTAGTGAGATTACTATGAAATTCTTCGTAAAATGGTGAACGCAACCTGGCATACATAGGTTTTATTAACATAACTAGCGTCGCGCTATATTGTTACGAGCCATCGTATTTTTAACCTTAATGACAACTTCCCTGCTCGTCTCGTTCCGTGCAACAAAAATTTGAAAATATACATACGTTAACTAAGTATAAGCTTAAAGTTACAAGTACATATTTAGAGAGATTTGACATTGAAAATTACCACGAAGTCGTGTCAACCGAACAAGACAATGCGTTTTCAAAAGATGATAAAGTTTGTCATCCGTTAAAGGTCAAACTACATGTGACAATATAATTTGGCGTAACAAATGTTTCACATTCGTATTCAACGCGAGCATAGACTACGCTATGGTGGTGTAATTTTTGTGTAAATTATCCCTTCAAATACGTAACCTTCAAACTCCACTTGCAAACTCTTTCAAATCGCTTGTCTAATAACTCAAGAGCTTCCTTCTTTAATTCGAGTTATAAATTACGAACTTTTGTTTATGACAAAGTTTTTTCAGCTGAATATGTTTAGTTACCATCCTCATATTATATATCTACCACCATAACAACCGCGCAGCGTTTCACCTGTCAACATAGCCAAAGGCTTTATCATCCACAACCTTATTGTCACTTAACATCATGTGAAACTGAGGCCAAGTTTTACCCTCTTGTAAATAAAATTACTTTCATAACCTTGTTATTTCTCACATTTTTATCCTTAATGTCAATTACACTGAACGTTTGGTCAAAATTATATCAACACATTGTAGAAAATTTTATAATGAAATATTTACGTACAAAAACATTTTGTTTGTTGTGTATATATCCAATTAAATTCGTAGCAGACGTTGAATAGACGAAATGAAATAAAATTTAAGTATATTTTTATAATAATCATTTATTTGTTTATTATTAGACAATAATCTCTACAATAAAATTAAAAAGAAAACATAAGTAGATAAGTACTACTAAATTGAGATACATTTACTATCCAATTTAAAAGAAAATAATTTTTCGCGCCGTTTATATAGAATACAGATAATACAATTCCAAAAAACTCATGGATTGAAAAAAATTCAAAACATTTTACAAAAACAAACTTTTAAAGTTTAATGTGTAAAAATTTAGTGATAGTGGGTCTCCTTTGCCAGAAACTGTCTAGATAGGTGTGTTGCCTTGTACTTACTGAGGTAACGAAAACTATGTCTCAAGGTGACGAGCACAGTTTGTTGCAATGTATATTATTTTATCTTTTATTCTGGGTCTTACATTATGAATCTATTAGATTTCAGTTTCTTCTCTATCTCCAGAATAAACAGCCTTAACAATCTCTTTAGAAGGCTCCGAGTCCGATTATTGAAAACAATAAGAGGCCTGTTTATTATTTATCTATAAATAACTAATATTTTATTATCAACAGTTACGACTAAAAATTATACCGTATGCAACACAGCCGATGTTTGTGGTTAAATAAAATATTACATATGGTTTAGAAGAACTTATACCATCTGTAATCTGATGAATACATAATTATAAAGTAAAGATAATATAAACATCTTAATTTTCGTAACTAATCCATTATTATCCCGACTTCAACGTGTTCATCGGTAATATAATCTTTTAAAATAATTATGATCTAGTTAAGTATAACTTTTAATGCACTTAAAATTTAAATAGAATTATTTCATTATAACTTCTCTTAAATAATGTCTAACCTGTAAACAGTCTGTGATTTTTCTGTAAATAAATAATAAATTGCATTGTTTTGCGCAAAGCTATTTTAAATGCAATATTCTACTTGTATAGGTGTCCCGTGGCAGATTTAGGATTTAAAATTGGAGTATTTTTTAACGGTTGCGCGGGAGACCGGGGAGCGGTTACAGTTTGGCGCGGCATTTGTGCGGATTGGTCAGTCACGATGTCGCAGTGGACTGGTGCTCTTTATCTCAATGGAATAATTGAACCGTTTTTCTTTGAAAATTCTCGTGGAGCAACCGTAACTGTTGATGGTGATGTCTATCGCCGCATTTTTATACCGAAACTAAGAGAATATCCATCGAACAACTCTCACACATGTTTTCAACAAGATGGCGCCACGCCTCACACAGCAAGAGCCACCATGAGCCTCCTTCGCGAGATACACTCAGAATACTCTCGAAAGATTCTGCGAGTGTGTACGTCGCGATAGAAAACATTTGGACGGAGTGATCTTCAAAAAATAAAATCCGCATGTCCCGTCTTTCTTTTTAAGACAAATATATGTATATTCTAAAATAATAACATCCTTTAATTTAATTAAGAAATTCTAAATCTGCCACGGCCTATATAAGCGCACCGTTTAAGATCGAAATAATTTCTGTTTTAAAATCTATAGTCTGACGTCATATCACAAAGTTATAAGCTTAAGAACACTTCCAGATGCAGATGGCCTGGTTGCCACCAAAGTACATATAGCAGATGGTGGTGCACTCGTAAGTGATCTCGAAGCCGTAACTCTCACCGATTACTACGTGGAAAGCGGGGCCGAATTTCTTGTCCATGGACTCCTTGACCATTCTCGCGGCCAACTCATTGTTTTGAGCGAACTTCTCGCATGCAGTCACCGACAGTTCCATCGCCTCTATACGCATTTCTTCCGACATATCCGAATGCTGGAACAAAGTTAAAAATTATTTTTTTATTTACAATTTGTCTGAAATAAGTAAACATTAAAAAAAATCCTCAACATTAAGTAGTAAAGTTTTTTAATATCATATTTAATAAGTTAAAATTTCATCGTACCGTCGCGGATGTCTCTGTAACTATTATTTATCAAACAAGACTATCGTGTAAAAAGGCTCTAAGGCTAATGAGTTTATTGGACTTCAATTAGCTAATAGACTTCCACTGCTGGACATACGCCTCCTCCAAAAATCTCCACACCGATCGATCCTGCGCTGCTCGCATTCAGCGACTTGCCGGGATCATTACCATTATTATTATTGACCATTATTATGATTATTGGATTTATTAACATTAAATTAGCCAATTACTGTTATCGCATCATATAACTCAATGTATGTAATACAACAGCGTAACTCCCAATGCAAAGAGCCACAGACGCGGTTGAATTTTGATTGTTTCATAGTGTACTTAAAATGCATTCGAAAAGAAAGTTTATGGTGATTAGTTCCACTGTTTACTTAGGAGGCTTCCGATATTGACGGAGGGCGCGGGCCAACGCTCACTGACGCGTGCTGATGGACAGCCGACGTATTGGCCGGCGTTCCTAATAACAGGGGACACCTGTAAAAACAGCGGCGTGGATGACGAGGTACTAGACATACAGAAGTGTTCATTTTAACCAAAATTGTGAATGATTTTGGTTTTTTATTTAATGAAAGTAGTGCACATTCCATATGAACCGTCATTGAATGTTTTCGCTTATATTGTTTGCGACAAAGGTCGAATATCGGATTGGAGTTTTTTCAGATGCGCAAATCCCTGTTGTTGTTAATTCAGGATATATTTTTATCATTTTAGGGTAGTAATTACAATATTAAAGGAGTTCATAAATACATTTACAGAATTTGGCATCAATATCAAAACGACCGTTTTGTTTGTCTGAATTGGTGATGATGGAACTTTAGAAGCAGATAGCTGTAGTTATAAATGTATTTTGTATATTCTACTTTGTTTTTATAATGTACATAGCATAAAACAACCAAAATATGAATTACTGGTGGTAGGTCGCACTGTAGCTTCTATTTCTGCCGCCGAACAGTACCGTACATACATAAATGTATTCCGGTTTGTCGGGTGTTATAGCAAGTAAAATTACTGAGTAATGAGACTAAATATCTCATATCTCAAGGCGACGAGCGCAATGTGGTACAGTGTATATCCTAACTAGTGCCACGTTGTTATGGGCGGGCGTATCACTTACCGTCAGATGAACGACCCGCTCACTTCGCTTCGTAGAAAAAAATATGACCCGAAAAAGTTTAACTATTCAGTTATGAATGATTCGTAAGAACGTATTCATATGTATACGTCATCGACAAGATACAGTGTATTCTTAAAACATTTCTTATTTTCTGTTATTTATGACAATACGTTATGAGGAGCGACGCCATTCAATCACTGCTCATTTGTTTGCTGTCTTGTCAGTAATTGATTGGTTACAGGTAATGACATTATTGTCCACTACTTAACCTGTTGGTCAGTGTACACTGATCAAAAATTTGAATGAAATTTTGAAAAAAAAAAATTGAATGTTGTAATGATGCATTATAACAATTTTTAATTTCTATGAACATGATGAAACTCGCTTTAAACAAAAATCCATTATTATAACAGACAAAATACTATTTTTTTAGAGATTGAACCGACTGTTTGAAATTACAGTTACCAGCTTGTTATTGAAAAAAAATTAAACATGTAAAAAAAATTTAAACCGATCCAGTCTTATTTAGGTAGTTCTTTGTTGCCGGGGACCGTCTAGATAAGTACCACCGCATCGCCTATTGGAGCCGATAAGCAGTATTGTACAAACATTGCCGTGTTCCGGTTTGAAAGACGCTGTAGCTAGTGTAATCACTGGGATAACGCGACTCAATATCTTATGTCTCAGGCGAGAAGCACAATGCGTTGCATGCGTATCGCTTACCATTAGGTGAACGTCCCGCTCGTCTCGTTGCTTCATTGAAAAAAAAAGAGAGAGACATGTTGTAGATATATAGAAAGGCGCTAAACTAATAGCGTCTCTCTTATGAATTTGGTGGTAAATTAAAGTAAACCAATTTTAAATTAATATCAAAGGATGATAAACATTTCTCCTTTTTATTAAGGAAATTCTAACGCAAGCAGAGGTAATTTAAGACGTCACGGTGGCCGGTGTCCATTGATGCGCAAGAGTGGAGATTCGCTTGGGACCTTCAGACCTTGACTTAGCCTAAACTATTTCACTTTAGAACTTTATAGGCAATGCAGATAGTCGTAACTGCAAATCCTTGTAAAGATGCCAACACGGTCAGGTTGAAGCGAAGCGTGTTAATTTTTATGTACCACGAATACTTTAATGTTTATGTCTGATTGATACTTAGTATTATAATACGAATAATATCTTCATCAGCCCGTGTCAAAAATACAATTTAAAAATATGTTAGCAATTAAAAAAAATACCAAGTTATAAGCAGTATTTAACTTTATACAAAATAAATAAGAACCTTTATCACATTAATTCAAATTATCATATTATTAATTAAATATAATATTAAATTAAAAAATAAAAAATCTAATTTACTCTTATAAGTGGATATGTGTGAATAACTTTCTCTTCTGTTGCAGTTGTAGCTGCAGCAGCACCCTCCTCAGCCATTGTCCATCCACAAATTCACAGTAATATAACAGATATCTCAATAAAATATTCAAACCAATGCTAATATTATCAAAACAACAACGACCGGCGTTCAGAGCGACGTCTCCCCACTGTTTACTGGTCGTCTTGGAAACCGCCAGTGGTGAGGCGACAGTTGAAATCGATTTTTATAGTTGTGTGAGGAGTTTAATGTGTTATACGAGTTGAACTACAGACTATAACTTTTGTAATGTCGTGTTGTTGTGGATTAAATTTAATGTTAATTTGATATTCCGTCCCACCGTCTTACTATTTATTTATGTGATCATTTATTTTTGCAGGTTATCTATTTCACTTTTACTCACAGCTTCAAGTATATTACAATTTACCACTTCCGTTTTTATTTTAATCCCTTATATATATCCTTGTTCTGTTTTTGTTAAGACATTATTTATCTGTCTATATAAATATTTTCCTTAATTTTTTAAACCGTAAGTTCTGGTTGCGAAGGTCGACTTAGATCGACAAAGTCGTAGAAATCAATAACACTGGCAGAATTAATTCCATCTAAAAGATTAAGATTGTTCATAAAACTTTTAAATATATACCGTTCACTACATATCTTTTTATAAAGAAGTACTTTATTAAGTAAAACGTGTTATTAAGAAACTACTAATAAAATACGACCGTATAACAATTTAGGTTTTTTGGTAGAATTAAAAAAATATTTAGAGGAAACACATAATGTCAAATCGTTTGTCAAAATCAGCTGAGTTTGTATTTGTTAAACGTTCTTTGTATATATATACGTTTTTGTATTTTAAAAACGTTTTCTATGTAGCAATTTATTTTTTTAACAATATTAAGAATAAAAATGGCCTCCCGTTTTAGTGGTGCTTTACAGTTAACAGATCTCGATGATTTCATAACACCGTCGCAGGTTAAGACAATAACTGAGTTTTTATAGTTTATAAAAATTCAGAATAATGTAAAATAGATACAGCTATTATTTAAAATCTAAAATTAATAATAAATTAACTAATTACATTTTACTTAATTTCCGGAGAATGGTACAAAGAATGTGTACAAATTTTTGTTTCTTATGGCGTAATAAGTTCTAAATTGTATAAAAATTTTAATTCGTGATACATGTTATGTGAAACAAGGAGTAATTATGAATCTATTTGTCTTTAATAGGAATGCATAAAGCCAGTAAAGGTAGAAAAAAGCAAAGCTAAAACTGGAGCGAAAATAAAAATAGGTGATGATGGCTACTTTGATATCTCCAGTGGTCAAGAGCAAAGATTGCAAAAAGTGGAGATCACGTTGGCGGATTGTCTTGCATGTAGTGGGTGTATAACTTCTGCAGAGAGTGTGCTAGTCACGCGACAGAGTCAGGAAGAATTATTAAGGTAAGATAAAATAAACAATTTAATATATTTAAACGAATATGGTTATTAACATGTTCTGAAATAAAATATTTGAACAAAACATTTATTCTCAAACAGGGTGCTCTCTGAGCGTAAGTACACAGATTCAAGGGGTGCTACACATGATGTTGGTCTCATTGTAGTGTCCATGTCTCCACAACCAGTGCTCTCTCTTGCTGTTCGATACAAACTGAGCCCTGAGGATGCTAGTAAGAAACTTGCAGGTATAATATTGCACTATCAATATTGTAGTTTGAATACTTTTAATTTTCAATTATTATTTTCATGCTGTACGAATACAGAAAAATATAATAACTTCTAAAGTAGATAAAGTACAATATTTGATATTTTTTTTGGAAATTTATACAAATTCTTGTAGGTTATTTCAAGAGCATAGGTGTGGACATAGTTCTAGACATGACAGTTGCAGAGGACTTGTGTCTACTGGAGGTTCAACAAGAATTTCTACAGCGCTACCATGAGCAGCAAGCTGATCCAGCTTCAAAACAATTACCTATGCTTTCAAGCTCCTGTCCAGGTGAATATGTTTATTTAAGGCAATATAACTTGCCACATGGTGTATTACAGAAAATTGAAAAGTACATGCCTTTCTTGAGGATTAAAACTAGTATTTAAATCTTGATAATAAGTTCAAACTTGGAATTTGCAACTTCTAGAATGCTATTAATAATCATGTAGTCTTGGAAACAATAAAAAGGTGTGCATTTTTTATACTTTATTAGGTTGGGTGTGTTATGCGGAGAAAACTCATGGAAACTTCATTCTTCCTTACATCTCGACCACGAAGTCCCCTCAACAGATAATGGGGTTGCTGGTGAAACGCGTGGTGTCTGAACACAGACAGCTGTCCGCCACTGCGGTGTACCACGTCACTCTGATGCCATGCTACGACAAGAAGCTGGAGGCGTCCAGGGAAGACTTCTACGACGACTTACTGAGTTGTCACGATGTCGACTGTGTTGTCACTGCTAGTGGGTGATTATTTACATAATTAAAATTTTTATATTATTAATAAGTTACAAACACAAATCATCGCTCGCCTTGAAACAGAAGTACTTTATTCACTTCTAGGACCTTATACAAGGTGTTTTGCTCTACCTTTCCATTACCACACCACCCTACTGTACTTTAATAGTCATACATAGTTTTTGTCTGAGCATCTTTTAGCGTTTTTGGTGCGATCCTCAAAACATATAAGAACAGTCTAGATATAAATATCATGCCTTACATATAGTACTTTTTCTCCAGTCGAGCTGGAGCAAATGCTGGATAGCAGTGGCAAATCGTTGTGCGATGCTGACAGTGCTGAGCTGGACGTAGTGTTGGATGACGAGGCAGGCATCGTCCGCGGGCACGCGGGTTCCGGCTCCGGGGGTTACGCGCACCGTGTATTCCTGTGCGCGGCGCAAGAACTTTTTGGAGAGACTGACCCGCCTTTAATTTATAAGGAGTTAAGGTGAATTGTCTGCTTGTTTGGGTAGTTGGTGAAAGCCAAAAGGGTTCTTTGCACTTCATAAAACAGTTCTAGGTTCAGGTACAGACTGTGGATTCACAATTTTTCTTCTTCGTCGGTATCACTCTTAACAGAGTAATCAGTTTTGAGAGTCACATTCTATTCATCATCATCACCTTATAGACGTCCACTGCTGGACATAGGACTATTAAAATCTATGAGACTATGCATGGTGTATAAATTCCTTTGAATTTCCCCACGTTAGAGACGACCCCGAGTCTCACAAGTGAATATTAAGTGTGTTGTTAATATAATATAATAAATAAATAAAATACTAGTAAGTATGGTTGTAAGTGTTCTCGCACTACAACTCACGGGTCTCATAACATTACCTCCTCGTGGTGCACCCTACTTATCAACAAGCCCCTCCAACGGGTTCTCGCCTTGTCGTGGCGGAGGGGCTTAGTAACCGTGGCGCCCAACACGGTGAAGCCAAATGGAACCCATCCGGCCGGCCCGCGGCGAAGGGCTGGCTGAAGCGGCCGCTCCCGGTTCGAGCACCGGTTGGGATAACTGGAGCTCACCGGAGCGGCCGGGGGCCGCAGGGGCGGCTGTGTGCTGCCCCAGCGGCCGGCTGCAGGGACGGTTTCATACCGCCTCTCGCAGCCGAGGTGGGGTCGCGGAGAGAGTACCCTCTGCGGCCAACCGGTGTCGCACCGGCGATGCGGCGGCGGTGGGGCCGCGGGGGAAGAGGAGTTTCGGTATTGCGATGCGCCGTTCTCCCTATCCTCCGCGGCCGTTAACAGGTAGCGGCGGGCCTAACATCTCTCCGCCGCGGGGAGCCGGGAGAGGTTTTCTCCCGTGGCTCCCGTGGCCTCTGGGCGACAGGTTCGGGGGAACCGGTCGCCCGCACACGCATGAGGCCTAGGAGGGGGCGCGCTGCATGTTCCGGCGCGCCCTGGGAGGGTTCATCCCTCCCCCCGAGGTGGGGCCGCGCAAGCGGCCAGCGCCGGCAGGGTCGCGGTTGTGTGCGTACCCGCGTTCCCGTGACCCTGCCATCATGGCGATGAGAAGGAACATCGTGGGGATTTTAGTCGGTGCAAGTCCGACATAACTCGTCCTTGCCCCCGCGAGGACGTGTATGCGTAGGCATTTCCCCCACGTAAAACCAAAAAAAAAAAAAAAAATACTTATCAACAAGCGAGGCTCTGGCTCCCACCAACTCGCATTGGGCCAGCATGGTGAGAAATGGCGCAAATCCCATCATATGAACTACTACCCCTCCAACGGGTTCTCGCCTTGTCGTGGCGGAGGGGCTTAGTAACCGTGGCGCCCAACACGGTGAAGCCAAGTGGAACCCATCCGGCCGGCTCGCGGCGAAGGGCTGGCCGAAGCGGCCGCTTCCGGTTCGAGCACCGGTTGGGATAACTGGAGCTCACCGGAGCGGCCGGGGGCCGCAGGGGCGGCTGTGTGCTGCCCCAGCGGCCGGCTGCAGGGGCCGTTTCATACCGCCCCTCGCAGCCGAGGTGGGGCCGCGGAGGGAGTTCCCTCTGCGGCCAACCGGTGTCGCACCGGCGATGCGGCGGCGGTGGGGCCGCGGGGGAAGAGGAGTTTCGGTATCGCGATGCGCCGTTCTCCCTATCCTCCGCGGCCGTTAACAGGTAGCGGCGGGCCTAACATCTCTCCGCTGCGGGGAGCCGGGGGAGGTTTTCTCCCGTGGCTCCCATGGCCTCTGGGCGACAGGTTCGGGGGAACCGGTCGCCCGCACACGCATGAGGTCGAGGAGGGGGCGCGCTGCATGTTCTGGCGCGCCCTGGGAGGGTTCATCCCTTCCCCCGAGGTGGGGCCGCGCAAGCGTCCAGCGCCGGCAGGGTCGCGGTTGTGTGCGTACCCACGTTCCCGTGACCCTGCCATCATGGCGATGAGGAGGAACATCGTGGGGGTTTTAGTCGGTGCAAGTCCGACATAACTCGTCCTTGCCCCCGCGAGGACGAGTATGTGTAGGCATTTCCCCCACGTTAAACAAAGAAAAAAAAAAAAAATATGAACTACTACAGATAAAGGCCTCTAGTGCCCAGCAGTAGACGTCTATCAGCTGATGACTGACTAATCACTATTTTATTAGATCGGAAGTATTAGGAAATATCCTCGCGGAGGCAGGATAGGTTATGTCGGACTTGCACCGATTAAAACCTCCATTATGTTCCAACTCATCGCCTGATGGCAGAGTCACGGGAACGCTTTCACACCATCTGCGACCCCGTCGACACGGGCCGCTTTCACAGTCCCATCTCGGAAGGGAGGGATAAACCCTTCCCTTTTCCCCCTCCGCAGGGGCACGCCGGTACATACAGCGCGCCCCCTCCTCGGGAGGCCGAAGAGGGGGCGCGCTGTCGTCCGGCAACGGATTCCTCTGAACCCGTCGCTCAGAGGCCATGGGAGCCAAGAGAAAACTCTTCCTGGCATCCTGCGGCGAATGCGATGTTGGGCTCGCCGCCACCCGTTGTTAGTCGCAGAAGGTACTCCCTCCGCGATTCCACCTCGGCTGCAGAGAGCAGTATAAAGCCGCCTCTACAGCCCTCAGCCGCTCCGGTGAGCTCCAGTTATCCAACCGGTGTTCTAATCTGGAGCGGCTGCCTCGGGCCAGCCTTCACCGCGGGCCGGGCGGTTAGATTCCACTTCGCTTCACCGTGTGTCTGTGCCACGGTTAGTAAGCCCCTCCACCACGACAAGGCGGGAACCCGTTGGTGGGAGGGTTTTAGTTAGCCAAGCGAACGCCACAACAAGAAGCTTATCTCAATTTTTTCATTCAAAGTTTTTTTAATTCAACTCTATATGTAATTAATTCATAACTCATTCGTTGATGAGAAGCTTTCTCGAGGTCGACCGCGATGCGGAACGGCACCCTTCCTCACCATCGCCTCTCCGCGCCACCCGACAAACCCGGCGATATACGCAATGTAGCAGTCTTGAGCATACGTAACGCTTATGTCACTTCCAGGAGGTTTTTTATTTCAATTGATTATATGAAGCAACCAGAAGATAGGGCTGATCCACCTGATGGTAATACGCTCGCTGATGTTAGGATGATACACACTACACCACATTGTGCTCCTCGCTCAGGGACACTTGGCAGTATATTGTGGTAATGTAAAACGTATTGGTAATGCCTCCATTAATGTTGACTATGAGGATATTATGGCAGTGCTGTGCATGTTTGAAGGTCTACATTCTTTCGGGTTACAATGAAGAAATCGGTTCAGATACGTGCATATTATCAGGTTTTAGGCAATACCTCTCAAGGTCGGGAGTGTAACAAAACTAATATATAGAAAAGAGTATAAAACTTAAAAATACTTGTTTTATCTAAAGGAATCCTGACTTCAAAGAGCTGATACTGGAAAGGGACGGTCAGGTTTTGCTGCGATTTGCCATCGCCAACGGCTTCCGGAACATTCAGAATTTAGTGACGAAGCTGAAGCGCGGCAAGTCACCATATCACTACGTGGAAGTCATGGCGTGTCCGTCTGGTGAGATTATTAAACGGAAACGTATTTTAAGCGATTTTTTTGTACTTTATGATGAAGTTCTTCGCTTCGGCGTAGATGGCCACGGTTACTGATCTCCTTCGCAACGACCAGGCGGGAGAATTTCTATGCACTTTTTCCAATATGACTTTGTATACTTTTTGTTTTTGTATATTTTCTTTTTATAAACACTCCATCATCATCATCGTTATCAGCCAATAAACGCCCACTGCTGGACATAGGCCTCCCCAAAGATCTCCACATCGATCGATACTGCGGTGCCCACATCCAGATGCTTCCAGCAACCTTCACCAGGTCGTCGGACCATCGGGTGAGAGGCCTGTCAACAAAACGTCTTCCGCTACGCGGTCGCCATTCGAGAACCTTAGTGCCCCAAATACGCCAAAGAAATGTAATTTCTCATAAATGATCATAGTATCAACTGAGAGTTATCCAGCAATGGAAACATACTCCCACGTGGTACTATAGTAACTATAGGAGCCCCCAAGGTTATAGGACCGATGATCTGGTGAAGATCGCGCGAAACCGCTGAATGCGGCAAATGCAAGATTATTCGGCATGAAGATCGTTAGGGCAGGTCTATGTTCAGTAGTGGGCTGCTGTGGTTTATCGGCTGATGTTACCGTTATATATTTATTCAGGTTGTCTGAATGGTGGCGCCCAAGTGCGACCGGTGGCGGGTGAAAGCGGTCGTGAGCTGGTCGCACGCTTGGAACAATTGTACGCGAAGCTGCCTCGCGCGGAGCCCGACCGGAGCGAGGCAGTGCGCAAGCTGCACGCGAGCTGGCTCCACGGCCGGCACTCGGACAAGGCGCGTGCGCTGCTGCACACTAGCTACCACGCGGTCGAGAAGTCCGACATCGCACTCAACATCAAGTGGTGAACATTGTCGCGACAGCTACGTACTTTTCAACAGTTATCGTCATTTCGAATCAGTATCATTATTTTAAATATAACACGCCTCGTCAATCACCAGCTCTGTGTGAGAGTTAGTCGCCACTATCAGAACTACTGCTGTAATCTTACATTCATTACGAACATTGTAAATATTACTTCTTCCTCCTGCCCTTCTCTCACCTATCTGGTGACGGCACAGTATGTACTTCTCTCCCACATCCCTCTATCAGCCGTCATATCTGAATTCACACTCTTCTTACACATGTCATCTTTCACAGAATACATCCACACTTTCTTCGGTCTTCCTCTACCCTTGTAACCATCCACATTCATTCTCATTACTTTACTTGCTATATGTCCTTCATCCCTCCGCACAACATGCCCGCACCACGCTAACCTCTTGCTCCTCGATTTCTCTGTCACTGGAGCAACTTTAAGATTTCCTATAATATATATATTTATATTACAAACGTTCTTAATATTAAGTAAAATATGATTTAAATAAGGTTGACTACTTATAATATATATTTAAGTTATTACTGTTTCTTAACGATTATGAAAAAAATACAAATAATACAGAATATGGTTAAGTGATATAATACGATCAAGTTATGAACATCTTAAAATGGCTTTTTTATACGATATATATAGGGGGTGTAGGAGATCACGCACGTGAGCTCAAGAGACCCAAGTCAATCTCGCCTGCTCGTGGTACATCCTGCTAATCAACAAACGAGACTCTGGGTCCTACCAACCCGCATTATTGGGCCAGCGTGGTGGAAAATGGCCCAAAGCCCCTCATAAGAACTCCTACAAACGAGTGAACGTCGCGGAAAGCCGCTGTATGCGGGCAAAGCAGGACTGATAGATGTGGGGATCTTTGTGGGAGGCCTCTGTCCAGCAGTAGACGTCTATAGGGAGATGATGATGACACGTTAGAAACAGTTCATTTTATGTTTCCCTTGCTGGGATTCGCAGGCTCCGTAACAAGGAGAAAGTCGAGGACATAACACCACGCAGGCCAAGTGCGGGTTGTCGGTGAGTTCTTAACATAGAAATTAAAAAAATCAACTCCTCGATGTTTATGTAAAAGAAAATAGATTGTGACGACACTTACATTGATAAGTATCAATATTTATGTCTCATGACGGATATACACGTCGTCATTAACGACTTGCATATCCGTCATGAAATAATTCACATTTTGAAGGATATATAATATACATCACAGAGAATGAAATGGTTAGTATCAATATTAATTAATGTACATAATTATGATTAAGTTAAGATAAATTCTACTTAATTTAAGGTGTGGTTTACTAATGTGTTTGTTTTTTAAATTAAACTATTTTTTTTTCGAATGGCTTATTATTTAAAAAAAACATCTATATACCATAAAAGAAGCAATTAGATTTACGATATAGCATGAAAAACAAATTAAATGACTCATTTTCACTTAACACAGAGTAATTAATAATAAAAAATAAAAAGTGAATTTATCAGCCCTCTCTAAAATATCTATAGAAATAAATAGCCAAATAAGGTGATGGCACAATATTAGTCGAACTGACGCTTAGTGGTAAGGTCTCCGAGTCTCGGCTACGTACTGCTAAATGAAGGATTACCTCGTACAAGGTGAACCTAGGATCTTCTAGATAGCCTTGTAGTCTCGGGCTAGTAATAATAGTGTGGCGTGTCCATCACTACAAGAGTAACGTCGCGCCGCCGCTCTGGACAGACGCACTTTGTTATTACATCATCGTCCTCTCACCTGGCACTCGAAGACTAAGCAATCGTATATCTCTTGTATTTGTAACAAATGCTGAGTTATTAATTTGTTTATTTATACAATGCGTTGCAGTAAACAAGATCGCGGTGTGCACGAGTGTAAAAGACTGCTCGTCTTGCTTATACTCCTACAACAGCCGAGTTAACTGCACATTCTAATATTTAATTTTCTTTAACTATTGTAAAGTAAATTTAAGATATACATAAATACTGTTTGAACCGTGCGATTTATTTACAAGAAATAAATTTCACAATTCCCATATTGGTGACCCGACTTCAGCTACAAAAAAGCTCATAATACAAGGCGTACTACTAAGGTAAGCCCTGACCCCGGAGCCACTCCGAATGCACAGATGCAAACCACTGAGGGGTTTTAGAGAGTAAATAATATTAATCTCACATAACCCGGACTTTCTCCCAGAAGCAGAATTTCTTTTAAAACTTTCCCCCCGAAATTTAAAAAAAGGACCTGCTAGATGTGCGTAGCGTGAGGTCGATTAGAAACCTACATCCAAAAGGCATCTACCAAATGATGATTGATATGGGAAAACAAATTATCTATTAACAAAATAATGTAATTTGTAAATAAATTATTTGCCTTGTCCTACATGTGACCTTTTCGTACGTCACAATTGCAAAAAACTTATTCATATTTCACCAATTTATACTCTCTCTCTCTCTCTCCGTGGGATTTATTATTCCCATCTGATGGTGGGGTCTGCCTTTCTGGTCTTTCTCTTCCACTTCGCTCTGTCGGACGCGTCCTCTTCGGTACGGTGTCGGACGCAGAACTCTAGATCTTTTTTGACCACATCTGTCCATCTTGTCTTTGACCGCCCCCTGGGTCTGGACCCCGTGATGTTCAGATTGGCCATAACATTTCCAACATAGTCAGGAGGTCTTCTTTTTATGTGCCTATACAAACGAAGTCTGCTCTCTTGCAGCTTGTCGGCGATGTTGCGTACACCGAGACTGCCGCGGACGTACTCGTTGCGGATTTTGTCGAGTCTCGTCACTCCGCACATCCACCGGAGCATTTTCATTTCGGCGACTTGGATTTCGTTGGTTTGGCGCTGAGTTATGGCCCAAGTCTCGCTGCCGTATGTTAGGACCGGCCTGATTATGGTCTTGTATACTAAGCCCTTGATTTTTACTGGCATTCGTCTGTCACAGGTTACGCCAGTCACTTCCCGCCATTTAAGCCAGGCCGCTGCTATACGATGCTGAATATTTGTGTCCAGATTTCCAGAAGAGTGTACTATGGATCCCAAATATTTGTATTCGTCACATTTTGTGACTCGTTGTCCATCAATGATAAGAGGTACCTCTTCTGAAACTGAATCGTTGCAAACCATGTACTGGGTCTTCGCAATATTCAGTAGCAAGCCACCTTTCTGTAACTGACGCTTCCATTTTTCCAGAGCCTGTTTGAGTTCATCAAGGGTGGTCGAGCATATTACTACGTCGTCGGCATATATAAATGTCCAAGGTGCCAGGGACTGCGCATTTTCAGTGAGGGCATCCATCAACAAACAGAACAGATATGGGCTCAGTACTGATCCTTGATATACCCCCTCTGTAACTGTTATCGCTTTGGTCTGCCCTACTGTTGTCCTGATAACCGATCTTACGTCCTTGTACATGTCGGCTATAATATCGATATACCTTTCTGGAGTATTTTTCTTACGAAAACTCCACCAGATTGTTGCACGAGGTACACGATCGAATGCCTTTTCCATGTCTAAGAACGCAAGGTAAAGCGGTTTGTTCTTAGCTCTAAACTCTTGGACGATCATGCTCACTGCGAACATCGGATCCACAGTTGAGAAGCCTTGTATGAAACCAATTTATACATGTATATATTTATATATAGAAGTTGTCCAGAGATTCATTGATTCATTACGAAATCTTCGAAACAGTTAGATGTAAAGACAAAATTTTGTAGATTACTTCTGTTATTTAGACATCAGGTAAAAATTTATTTTACAACATTCATTCCCCAAAGACAGTTGCAGGGGTGTTACGGCGAGCAAAGCGGACGGAAAATAACTAGTTATACTACATGTTGAAGTTCAAAGGGTTTGTAAATGACTGTTGATGCAGAATAAACTTTGTTGGGTCCGCATTGGTTTGAGCGGGCGCATGAATATTGAACGCTTTCTTCGTAACATTAGAACTCGCGCGGTGTGACATTGTAATGACTTGTGCACCGTCACACGTTTTCAGGCAATTTAAAGCAATTCTATGTAGATTTATATACAAAACACTTTGTTCCGTTTATACCCCACGGGTTGGTACGGGTACGGGGCGGTGACGATACGTGCCCGTTGGACACGATACAATACATCGTTTCATTAAAAATGTGTGTTTTAATATTCTATTTAATTACACGTGAATTTAAGTGACAGTGAGATCGTAAATGGCTAAACGGGTACGCCTAAAATACCTTGGCTCTCAATTTTTTTATCTAATGAAGCAACCAGACGAACGGAACGTTCACCTGAAGGTAAGTAATACGGCCCTCCCGTAACAACGTGGCGCTAGTTTGGTTGGTACACACTGCACCACATTGCGCTCGTCGCCTTGAGACAACATCTTAAGACTCGTTACCTCAATAATTTCACTAGCTATAACTCTCTTCAATCCGGAACACAATAATGTTTGCACCTAGACGGTCTCCGGCAACAGAGACCTACCACCAATAAAATAATAGTTTACATGTATTGATATCCAAAAAACAAGAAACCTGTTATCGTCAGAATTACAATGTGAAGAAGCTATCACAGTACTACGGATCTCCATGCAGGTTAAACTATATATAGTTGTTACGAGTATATACTGATATCTGAGTGACTTTTTTTTTACTTAATTATAATTTTTACTATTTTAAATATAGCTCACATAGGTCTTGGTACAAATTAACATTTAGTGTTCGTGTTGGCACTGCACAGCTCACTTAGGTCCTACCTCCAGAGTACAGTGGAAGAATTATTTCAAATATAAATATTTCTGTTACAAAACAGATGTGCGGCCAATTTTTTATCCTTTTATTTAATAATGTCTAAAAAATACGTTAACAAACGTTTAGAATATTGTTTCTATATTTTTTGAAAATACCATTAGTTTGTTCGGCACTCTGCTGAATCGGGTTGATCCGGGGTTTTTGTTTCATTGTCAATAGGAAATATTAATCTAATGTATGAATTAGTTAATAATATAATTGACAATTATATTTAAGATAATAAAGCTATTGCTTTATGACGTAATTATAATTGTCAATATAACTTATTTTAAATAAAATACGTATTTTTTCCAACATGTTATGGAATATTTTAATATATATATATTTATTTATATTTAGATTCGACGTTGATTATAAAACAATTTGAATCCAAATGAATAAGCCGGTGACGGTGATCGGCGGGGGCCAGTGTGGAGCGAGCCGATGCGTTGTGGCGGTGTTTCCGCTCCGAGCAACTGTTTACACAACACTGTGCCAGTATCGCCGCGGCGCCGCTGCCGCCTCCGTCATCGTGATGGGCGACTTCCGTGTGTGGGGCTCCGTCACCCTGTGCCTGCTGCTTCTTAGCGCACTGCTAAAAGATGTCCTTGCCACAGGACTCGGCAGGTGTCCCGTTTATCCGCAGTTGCCTAATTTTAATATTAGAAGGGTGAGCTCAAATTTATTATTTGTTTTTTTGGAGTCATTCGCAAAGACGTCGAGAAAAGGGTTTCTTCAGAGTTGGAAACACCTATATTTTTCCTCACCGGTGTGAGCATTCAACTTCAAGTTAGCTGCGTGCCGAACCCCACCACGCTACGTACTTCTTTCTTAGTGCAGAAATAAATGCTTGATACAGACTTTGACAAGTCACTTTCAAAGACTATCAACATTAATATAATTACAATTGTTAAAAGCAACAACTACATGATATGTTGGTAATATTTATCATAATATCCCAATAATCTTGATAAGTTTTTAAATTGCAAACATAGCCATAAAATGAAATAGTAATGTAATATTGTTCATCGGAAAGTGCAACATTGCAAAACCCCCTACTAAGTGGACAGAGGACATAAGAAAATCGCTGGGAGCCATTGGATTCAAACAGCGCTAAAACGCGGTTTGAAGAGACCTATGTCCAGCAGTGGACGACCGTCAGGTTAAATTATGATGATGATGACCGTTGTCCAAGGTTCCATATTTCCTTTTATAGGGAGAATTTATAAGCACACTATATCTTGCGCTAAAGTAATGCATTCCACATTAGTCTTTGAAGCTGCCATCGCCGTCGCATCTAACTTTTATAAAACAGCAAGTAATGCAAGTTATCTTACATTTTCATACCACAAAATGACGAAAAACTAAGTACAGCCCAAAATAAAAAAAAACTAGTTAAGTTGTTTACACAACACAACTTCCTGGTGCATTATTAACTTCAGAAGCCACCGTTCTCTTGTAATCGAAGTAGTAATATTTGCAAACTGCATTTATCAGCGGGAAATGTTTTGATTTCCACCTAAATATAAGATAAGTGGAAAATGCCATCTTTTTTTAATATAAATAGTTTGTTTCGGTAATGATGCAAACGTTACAAGCAAATAATAAAAACTTAATTTATATTCACCTTCACCTTGTTAGCAACAGAGCAGGGTTAAATTAGCATGTAATTAACACACGTAATACGTTTTGTCAACAATAAATAACTATTAGGATTTTTGAAGTAATCTTTGCTACACTTACTACTAACATAATCTATTGTAATAATATAAATATTATGCTGCGATTCACGTACACGTGAAAATATTATAAATACCATATTTTGGCTACATGAATAACATGTAACATAAAATGTTGCTCCTGCATCGTAATTTGTTTACTTTTAATTTAAAGCCATCGTGCATTGTTCAAATTAATTCATTAACAATCGCTGTCCATTGAAATACTTTCTTTTGTTCAACAAAAAATGTCAAATGGTCGGGTTAAAAGTGCAGTCGCACAATGTAAATGATTTAGTAACACTGCAATGACAAGCAACCAGTCCACTATCCTGTGAGAAGCATTGAATCTCATCAGAGAATAGTAAAGCAATTAAAGAATATTATTCGTCCGCCTTTTATCTTCATTATATTAAATACTGTATCAATCGATAGCTCTTCGCCAATACGTAATGTAATAAATTCAAATCATTATCAATTCGTTTGCGTCTATAATGATGGTCTTTAACGACCACACCTCCGGCGACATTAATAAACCATTATTACACGTAAACATTTTTACGGAATATACCTTTTATTGTATAAGGGGAAAGACAAGGCTCCATATACCTATTTGAGAAATAAGATAGTAACGTGGGATTTTCTCGAAGGATACTCTCACGTTTCTCGATGTGGTGAGGGATCCGTCGATATTATGAAGGTTTGGAAAGGCGTTGTGTAGATCCGAGTAGGTAAGAATTGCCTCAACGGTGAAAGAGTATCAAAGGCAGGATTTAAGTCAAAAAAAGGAAGGTCATGAGAAGGAAAGAGCCTGAATCAAATGATAATGTACTTAAGTCCTTCAAGTTTATAATATGCTCAGACTGGACAATCATTTGTCAGATATGTCGGGTAGAGCTGGTAGTTGAGTTTTTCAGTGGAGATTTCGATATTAGATGGTCCGAATTTCACGTCTATAAACTGCTGATAGAAACTTCATACTTTGATACAATTAGACAAATGTATTGCTTTAGTATCTAAGGCGAAAACTGAATCTAAGACATTGTACATAAACATACACTCATATCCAATTCTATAAATCTACGTTAATTTACTCATATCTCGACGCCACCAGATGCTGGGCACGTGGTACGAAATTGAGCGATCATTTTACTTGATGGAAATGTCGGCCAGCTGCACGCAACTCGACGTGGGACTGAACGAGCGGGGCTACATACTTATCACCATTAACACCACAAACAGATGGTACGTCAAGACGTTTTTTTTTTAATTAAAGCCAATTTCAAGTTATCACTCTATACATCCATATATTTTAGTGAAATTTAACAAAAATAAGAAAGATGAAGCGAAATATAGTAAAAAACAAACAAAAAATACTTATAGATAAAACAAATGCCCCTGGTCAACCCTATCCGGCAGACGACCAAAAAAGTAATGGCATTACTTCCGCTGGATGGCAAGGCTTATCATTATTTTATAATATTAAATAATTTGGAGTTGTTTTCAAGTAACTTTTTACTTAATTTCTCCAGTAATTTACAGAAGTAATGCTTAATATTAACAAACTCCTATATAGTCTAGTGTGAATAGTCTCAAGTCTGTGAAATGCATATCGATATCTCTGTCTAATTCATAACTCTCAACGATTGATTCACATTTTCTGGATAATGTTTATTTTTTATCCAACGTTTTGTAAATGAGTATAAGCGAAAACATGAATTTTAGAAAAATAAGAAACGAAATTAATAAAAAAAAACATTTGTGATATCCGAAAACGCAACAACGGTTTACGATAGTAAGTTTAATGGGAAGTCGTTATTATTTGTAAAAAAAATCCTTTATCGGAAGCTCACGAAAATTATTCACCAGTAGTATCCTCATGAAAAAAAAAACATCGTGGGTAAACTAGAATGTTTTAAGAAGTGCTTTCGAGGATATGTGACATCTACCAAACCTAATTGACCAGCGTGGTAGAGATAAATAGACTTCTCTTTCTTTCTCCTACACACAAAAAAAGGCTGTCTCAGTATGTATCGATAAACTATGATTGGGTGAATAATAATAATAAATACCGCTAGTACTGAAAATTCGTCATTATTTTTCATTGATTTTCATTTAATTTTGTCACTTGCGGTCTCTCAATGAGAAAACGGTTATACCCAACAGGACGGGAAGTAGGTCCACCACACACGGGCTGGGTGTGTTGAGCCACGCGGGCGCGTCCACATTCCGCTACCGGCTGAATAACCGCGTACCGTATGTGATAGGGCGACTGCTGCCGGGTGCCGGGCAGTACAACGTGCTCGACACCGACTACGACCAGTTCGCACTCCTCTGGTCCTGCACCAGCCTCAGTGTGGCGCACTCCGGTAGGTAGAACTCTAGATGTTTCATATATAGACGGGAATAATCCGTCCGAAAAAAGTTTAAGATCCACAGTTGTTTGTACGACTTAACGGCGTGTGTCTGTGACATTACTCCTGGTGAACATTTCTGTTCCGTTTACCAGATTGTTTCTTTTTTAAGATAACATTAAGAATGCAAGAAGCATTCTTTTCGCTTATACGTTAGAAGCTATCGAAAACTGTAAAAACATCAACTGTTCTCCGGTTTTATTATACAAGCATTTTTTTAACATGACTTGTGTTAAAATTTTATTTTATTATTCGAGATGACGAGATGAAACGAGGCTTTTTATCACTTTAATTACTTAGGTTTCTATTTAAATGTTAGGCTTGCAGTTACACCACTGCGGCGGATTTTGTCGGATCACATACACGTGAAAAGGAAAATGTACCCCTAATTCTTGCTTATTTTTCCAATAAATGTGTACGCAGACCGCATGTGGGTGCTGGGGCGGCAGCGTGAGCTCGATGCCCGCGTGCGTGCGCACGTCTACGGCAAGCTGCAAGCGCTCGGCCTCGACCCTGATCGGTTGATGCTGTCCAAGAACACCCGCTGCATCGATTACAATAACACAACTATTGACTAGAGACTGAATCTTTGACTTTTATTCCCTTTCACTCCATCGCTATTTCAGCAAAATAATCGCAATTTATGGTATACGGCTGTTTGAGCTTTTACGACTTTTTTTTCTATCGCAAATTTAATAACCAATTATTTACTAAAGCCTCTAAAATTTTCACTTAATAATCCTCATAATAAATCTTTTTTTATAATTAATGATTAGTGTGCTTTAATACGACTTCAATTTTCTCTTGGCTCTTCAAGACCATCACTGGCAATAGCTCTATAGAGCACGAGTTTCAGTAACTTTTGACGATCACTTAAATATAAAGCAATAACATCAGAGGATAATACAGCCTATTTTTAAAAATAGAATTTAGGCAATCGTAACATAAATCAGTCTGTTTTTTTAAAAAAAATTAGTTATTCTTTTACAAAATTCCGCTAACGTTTCATGATATCATTTCCCTATGATGCTCTTAAAATAATATCAATCGGTTTCATGCAGTGTGATAATAAACGTTGAATATTATAAGGACACAAAATATCAAATATTTTTAAATTACGGATGGGTGTCTACAATGTAGAAAAAGTATAACCTTTAAATAACAAAAACAACATTTTCATTCACACTGTATTTTTTCTTGAAAAAATAGTATTGTCTTTTTACAAAAAACAACAAGGATACAAGATATTAAACGGATATAAGAATACATTACACGTTAAAACCTTCGTCTAGGCCAGGCTTTTTTCTAGCTGCCTCTACTCTTGGGCTGGTTCAGGAAAAAGTAAATTTATAGTGGAACACGTCCCGAAAAAACAATATGAAGTTTGCAATGGCTTCTTTTTTGTATCCAAGGAGAAATCTTCATAACTTTACCCCTTAATCACCCCTGGCCTAGTTCACATATTTCGCTCCAACCTTTTGATCTTCGTACGTAAGCTCTAATGCTTGCCAATGTGAATTAAGTTGTGGGAGGTTGACAAAAATTATAAAATGGCGACACCAACTACAGTGCTGCCAAACGAAAGTACAGTTCACATATAATAAAGTACATATATATATACAGTATAAGTACATAACTATATATATATAGAGTGTGCCTACAGACAAGTATATATTCACATACATATAATTCCTGACAACTTATATATCTTTATTAAATCCATAATAATTTTGAATATCTAAGAGTAGAAACAAGATACAAGTTATAATAGTTTGTATAGCAAGAGGAAACTGCTAAAATTTGCACTATAAATTGAATTACCACAAAAATTTAAAAATTCATATAGTGTACACATACTAAGGTTTCACTTACACGCGAAAACACCAAATTCTCCTGAAGCCTTCAAATACCTACACGGATACAGACATCGCACAATATTCAATTCTAATGTACCAATAAGGCAAGGTTCTCACTATAGACAAAATATCTAACCGATTATTATAAGAACATTATTATTTTTTGTATTGTGTTGTCGTACGTGAAAAATGTGGCCACATGATAAAATTTGTTAATTATAAAACATATCGTAAAATAACAAAGGTACATCATAACGAAAAATAATCTAGAACATGGTTTGAGATATGATATAACTTATAGATTTGTTACAACTTAACCTCTATTATCTATGAATGGTATTCACCAGTAAAAGGTTTACTTCCGTTGTAAAATTAATATTATCTTGTGTGCTAACATAGCTGATGTTTGGTGAGTGCATTTGGCATTATCTGTAACTATATAAAAATAAGCACTGACAAGAATGTTCATTTATTACCTTAATTAATAGTATGGTCAACGGTCAGATTGGCAAAACAGTTTCTAAACGGTATAATAATACTTCAACACAATTTATTAAATATAACTACATAGTACAAACTAAAAAACAAAATATATTCAACATAATATTGTACGCACCATTATTAAACTAAAAATAATAATATTAATATAATATAATATAGTTTAGTTCAATACATACCAGTTCAATACTATTGGAGATGTACGAAATTTATATGTCCTAACTATACCTACAAAGAACTAGGACAGGTAACAATGTCACTTTAAATACAAGATCCAATAAAATTCTAACAGTCTTCACTCTTATATTTATGGCGAACCAGTAAGAAAAAATATAATTTACTACATACTAGTTTAGGCCCAAGAGCACACAAAAATTTCACTACACACATGAACAATCCAAAACATATTAGTAATTTGTTAATATACAAAATAAAATTGTAGATGACCTAGCAAAAGATTACTTTTCCATGCAAATATTTAACCCCCATTATTTTTAACTGTCACAAATATGTTTATTGCTGCTTTTATTACTGTTGAAGTTATAATGGAAAAAAATAAAAACACTTTTTAATCAAAACAAAAAATGTAATACCTTAAAAAAATAAAGCGAAAGCAATTCACTCCACCAGTTTTTTAAAAATAAAACAATGTTATATAAGAAAAACAATTACATAAAATATAAACTACAATAATGTATTTAGAAAAATAAAAATATCTGATCTCTGAGACTTTTAGTTTGTAAAAAAAAAACTGTTGAAACATACATTGAGCCTGCTGCTTGTCTTGAGGATATTATAGAAGAATAATTTTAAAAGTATGTTATAAATACCGAATGATCATTCTCTTCTAACATTCTTAATAATTAACTTTATTAATTTATCTAACTATGAACACTTCAGATACCTGATCTGAAAGAAAAACCATAGTAAGTTCAAATACAACACAAATTTGTTGCCATAATTATAAATGTCACTTAACATTGTTTTCTCTAGTAACACTCACATCCATAACTTTAACACATTCGGCGTCACGATTCCTACAATCATTGGAGGATATGCTGTCAGGTGTAATATCACAATGGTTGTGGTTGACTGGCACTGTGTGACACTGATCTTGCAATCGGTGATTATAGAGTGCATATTGATGCATCCAAAGTTGTTTCTCCTCAACTTCTTTACTAACAACCACAAATAGTTCTTTCTCTTTGCACTCCAACTGTTCCTTTAAATATGCTATTAAATCAGCACTCTGTAATATCAATTTGAATATCATAAAAACCTTAAACACAAGGACAGTAAGAAATTTGTTTTTACATGTGTTTTGGGATAGTTATTCAACATATACATCAATGTTAAGAAAACTATAATATATAGCTATAACATATCACTTTGATAACACTAAAAATAATTTGTAAAAGTTATATATATTCAATATATAGATACGCCTACAAAATTTAAGAATACTTTTCATACATTTTAATAACATTATTCAAAAAGTACACATACCCTTCCAATCAATTGTGGAGTATCAAGTTTTGAATCTAAATTGTAAAAGTTTCCCTGTATTTGTCTTATGGTGATCCAGTGGCGACGGCGAAGAGGCAGCATTACAAACCCCAACTTGTAATCTGATGGCACATTGAGGATAAACCCACAAATATTTGACAAGTCCAAGCAACCAGGGTCTCTGTAATTTATCAGTCAGAGAATATTGCTATAAACACAAAAGATCCAAGAAGGTTGTTAAGTTAATACTGAAATTAATTCAAAAAAATTCAATACGTGGTTTTTTGTATTGTCTACAAATACTTACTTTCTCTTATCAAACCACACAGCTTCACAACCTTTCTTTTGTAGTGCAGCCATTATAACATTAATGTCATAGTTCCCCAGGCCCAGCATAGATCTGTGTGGATTTATCCATACATTTGGTGATAATCTGCTACATATTGTGTCCAATTCTGATTTTGAAAATGTATTACGCATCTGTAAATTTTAATTTATTAAATTTTCATATATTTCAAATGAAAAAAAAAACATTAAACCAATTTGTATTTATTTAAAATTATTCTCTTGAGATAAAATAAAATAAGATCTATTTTTTTATTAAAAGTTTATGAGATGAACTAGCAGAATATATTTTATAAAACATCCACACACTTGGTCTGTAAAATGGGTTTAATGACTAAAATACTATAAAACTTTACTAATATGTATGCTTAAATATACACATATGGTTGTATTAGTTTCAAGTAATACAAATAGATTCCCAAATAGTTTTTTTTAACATTGATCATTTCATGTGTAATGAATAGTCACGTGAACTCTCGAAGTTAAGAGGAAATTTAAAAAACCACATATTTTTCCTCGCATTGATTTACATACACTCAAAGCAATAATAAACAAACAATTTTGATAACCAGTTTCAAACGTGTCTTTGTTGATAACAGGTTTATAATTAAATTTGAAATGTGTTTATTATAAACTTACCTGAAATAAATTATTAAGTGCGTGCAAAGCGCACAATTCTTTAACCTGTTTTTCGTGATAAATCGGTGTTTTAGAATTCATTTCGCTTATTTTATACACAACATATTATAAAGTACAATGTACACAAATATTATAGGTAATTTAAAGTAGTGTTTCTGTGAATGAAATGTGTATTATAATCATTTATTAAAAAGAATTAAAATAATTTCTGTTTTATGAAGCAAGCACTTGACAATTTCACAAATATGTCATTAAATTCATGTGACAGCTACCATAGGCCACTGCTCATCTTTAACAAGCTTTATTTAGAAATTCCGTCACTTACCGATTCCTGTGAAGATTTTCTGTTATTATATTATCCAATATTTCATTGTCTTAAAATACTATATTTATAAGGTTACTGACATATTGAGCTCAGTTCACTGCGAAATCTAAAGTAATTCTTGGAAATTATACCTATAGAATTAAATAAAATTTTAATAGTTAACACCAAAGTGAAATCGTTTTAATTCGTACATTTAGCTGTTAGCCTTTGCACTAAAAACCTAACTTAAAAAGTTTGTTTTAAAGCGAAATTTCATTCAAAATTAAATTAAAATAATATTTTATATGTTACAACACAGAAGATGTTTTTAAATTACTCCTCTACACTGTTTTACCAATTTTTATAAGGATAATTAACAACGTATGAAATATTAATTTACTAATATGCAGTAATAAATAATTATGCCCTAACAGAAATCGTTTGAATGCTATCCGATAATAAAGATTCAATTTACATAGACATTATGACGGAAAATAACAACGCATCGTAATCATCACATACTCAATGCTATGCTCAATGATATAAAGTCGGTAATCAGAATAGTTCTATGTATTTTTAAAACTAACAAACATTTAATGGACTCTATAAGAATAACTGCTATTTCATATTAATTTTACTAGGATTTCTCTATTATGCATAATAAGAACAATAGGAAAATTTTTGATTTATTTGTTTTGTCTATCTATATTAACTTAGCATTGAACGCACAATTTTAATTATATCTATGTTAATACAACCATGTCGCGCGGGGTTATTTAATTATTTTAAGCATCTTTCCGTTTCTTTTGATCTACCTATAAACTCCAACCAAATAAACAAAACAACAAACAATATAAAGTAAACAATGTCGTGTTCGCGAAATACTGACAGTGAAAATGGAGTAAAGGCTTCATCTGGATATATCAACAATTTAAATTTAAAACTTTTTCAAGAATCACTAGAAACGTAATTAGAACTGGCAATAAATATTTTTAAAGTTTATTAAATTATTAAATAACATTCAAAAAAATAAACCAGAACATAATATTTGTATATATTTTCAGAGGTTCTAATTTATCATCCTTAATTGTTCTAAAAAGTGTTTTGAAGACGGATGAATGTTTAACAAACGAAACCATGAACAAAATTTTAAAATCTGCGCAGAATCTTTTGCCGGATCCTGTATCACAAAATAATAAAACTTGGAACTGTTCATTACAGTGAGAAATATTTTTTTATACTTCAATAGATAATTTTTTCTGCGAATGCTAAAGAAATGAGGAATCAATCATTGTCTTCATAACACTAAAATAGATCTTGCATTAAACACAAGCATCAAAATTTCCTGACTTTTTTGTATGTACAGTTTGGTAGCCTTGCAGTATTTGCACTTCTATCATTTTATCTAAGTTATTGCTTAAAAATATTCCCTTAAATTTTGATTAAACCAGATTTAAGGCTGTAATATTTCATTTCAAAATGTTCTGTAAGCCATTAAGGCTACTTTTCCCTCATATCAATCACTACTGCTAAAAATCATAAACGATTTTAATCTCACATTGAGATAATTAGTTACTCCAATCTTTTATCATAAATGAAAAAGTGAGAAATATTTTTTGAAATTTTCTGTCATTTCAACTTAAAGTTTTTATAGTAAGTTTACAGATCCTGTTGCAGTTTTAGAGAAATCATTACCACCGTGCAATAAATGTTCATCGGCTGAAAGATATATAGGTTTTAATCAATTTACCAATAATAAATGCAAGTGTGATACCTGTACACTATTTGAAAATGGTAATAAAATGCCAAAGTTAAGTATAGATAGGAAACCTGTTGATAAATTTGCATACACAAGAAATTTATCTCAAGAGGGAAGATCTAGCAGTGATCAAAATACTTCAAAATTTAAGCCAAAACATGCAGTCAAAAAATCTTCAAGCAATTTAACAACTTATGTTAATTGTTTGAATACTGATGCTTCAAAAAATGATATAAATACAAACCTGAAATGGGAATATGTAACAAATTCAGACAACGAAAAACTACATTCAGTGAGTAGTGTAGATAAAGAAGAGGAAGAGAATAAGGCACACAAGAGTAATATTGCCAAGATAACCTTTAAAACTGCTAAAGAAACTCTACTAGCTAGTAATCCAGCTGCTAAAAGAACTCTGGGTGCAAGTAGGAAAGCTCAGGGACGATTTGTCTCACCAATGATTGGTGCTCAGTAAGTGAATTTTAATATTTGTACCTTAAATTCCATAACAGCCAATTTAGGTTCCCACTATTGGGGCACAGGCCTATCCTCGATAAGATGACGATGGGGCAAAGTCACCATGTGGGCCCAATGCAATTTGGTGACTTCACACACACCTTAAAATAAATTCTAATTCATGTGCAAGTTTCCTCATGATAAATTTCTTCACTGTTTGTATTTCGTAATAAAATCAGTACATGCCCTGATTCGAACCCACGACCTTCGGGATAAATGGCGCAAACTCTAACCATTAGGCCAGTGAGCTAACTTAAATTGATCAGGCACAATAGACACCTCTTTTAGAATATACTGGATTTGAATAACTTAATAGCTATTATGTAAAAGGTAAATTTGATATTCATCCATTATTTACCTTTTTTATTATATTAACTTCTCTATTACCATTTAAATAACAGGCTCAACAAAAACTGACTATGTCTTGATCTACATTACCTTTTAACTCTGGGTTTTGTTATGATTTAAAGATAGACAATAATTTACTAGCTGTCCCTTGCTTCCTTTGTCAATCATGAAACCTTTGCATGTTCCTTTAGGGAAAAAAAATTGTAAAATCCTTTCTCAGCTGTTCTTATATATATACCGATTCCATGTAATATAAATTTACTTGTTATATATATATATAATCATGGTGTTTAACCATTTATATAAAGATTACTTAAAAATATTTCAGAGGAGATAAGCAAGAGAAAAGTGAACCTATTATTTCAGATGAACGCCTGAAGCATATTGATCCAAAGATGGTTGAACTTATTGAAAGTGAAATCATTGACAGAGGAACTCCTGTTGGTAAATATTTTGTTTATATTACATACACATTGAAATATAAAGATATTGTTACCCAATCTAAACTGGCTCCTGTCCACTATCTCACCTGATATGTGGAGATGTAGTCTTTGTTGTTAAAGTACCCTCACACTTTTATTGTTTACATTATGAATGAAAAACTTAAACACTTACACCCGTTGCATATTTTGTTATAGGCTGGGATGACATAGCAGGTTTACAACTGGCCAAATCAGTGATCCAAGAAGCAGTGGTATGGCCGCTGATGCGTCCTGATATATTCACAGGTCTCCGGCGACCACCAAAGGGCATTTTGCTTTTCGGACCTCCAGGCACTGGAAAAACTTTAATTGGTATAAAAATTGCATTGTTAATAGAAAAGTAGATATTTATACGAGAAACCCTGTTTTCTCAATTAGACTTGATGTTAGACAAAAATGGGGCAGTGGATGATGAAGTACATTTCCACAAAATGTTTTAATTTCCTTGTTTCTAAGATGTTACTTATTGATTTTTTATATATAATTTTTGTACATCATGTATAATAGTTCATCGAAACAACTTCCACAGTGCAGTTACTGCCTATCTACCTTGTGACACAGAGGTCCAATTCTGAGTCCACATATTAAGAAATCTGTTTGATTATTTTTCTAACTTTTTTTTTATTCAATTAAGTGACTAGACGAGAAAGATGTTCACCGGATCGTAAGTGATACATGTATCCATAACAACGTGGCGCTAGTTAGAATGATATACACTGCACCACATTGCGCTCGTCTCCTGAGACAAAAGGTGTTGAGTGTAGTTACTCCAGTGATTACACTAGCTACAGCGCTCTTCAAACAGGAACACAGTAATATTTGTACACTACAGTTTGACGGCAAAAATAAGTGCTGCGGTGGTACCCACAAAAACGGTCTTCGCAACAGAGACATACCACCAGTTAACTATCTCCACCGTCACAGTGTAACTGCCGTCATAACAGCATTGCTTTATTTTCGGTTGTTAACATATGAGAGCGTGACCCAGGATACTTTGTCGTTTGAAATTAAAGTCCAGCTTTAGCTTATTGCAGATAAAAAAGACAATATGTTGGTGCAGGTAAATGTGTGGCGGCGCAGTGTCGTGCGACGTTCTTCAGCATCTCCGCCTCCTCACTCACGTCTAAGTGGCTCGGCGATGGTGAGAAGATGGTGCGAGCTCTCTTTGCAGTTGCAATCTGCCATCAGCCCGCAGTAACTTTTTTTCTATACTCCCTACATAATGAACTGTGCTAATAGTTTTCAAGTAAATCACCAATACTGGTGGAGAATTGTAATCCATAGCCAACTTCGTTATCATCTAAAGCAGAAAGTGTTGTGATAATCTCTTTAATGAAGGTCCATCTATGCTACTTCTGAACTGAGGATCATAACAACATTTTTTTTAATTCTCGTAAATATTTTGTAATGCCAAAAACATTTCATCATTATCAGCATCAGCCGATAGACGTCCACTGTTAGACAGGCTTCCTCCAAAGATCTCCACATACAGTCAGCATGGCCTCTGGTACCGCCACTAGGGGCTTTCGTATGTTGGTGTTCATAATAGGGGGTGTTTGGGCCATTTCCCACCACGCTGGCCCGTGTGGGATAGTGGTAGCCAGAGCCTCGTCCATTGATTAGCAGGTTGCACCACAGACAGGTGAGGTAGGCTTGGACCCTTGAGTTGTTGTGTGGGACACCTTATACCCCCAAGAAACATTGATTTCAATTAAATTTATTTTATTAAACTTTAGTTTCCTAATTTCGTTTTAATTATAATCAGTATGCACAACAATTTAGAATTGAAAAGGTGATAAACCTTTCCTCGGATGTAATTTAGTGTAGGAAAAATTATTTTCTTACTTTAATAACTTTGATTACATTTAGGTGATATTTATAGACGAGATAGACTCACTCCTAACGCAGAGGAACGACAGTGAGCACGAGGCCACTAGGAGAATCAAAACAGAGTTTCTGGTGCAGTTTGATGGAGCAGCTACTGGTAATCCCATATATATCATTATCCAATTCATATGTTGTATTGATTACTGTGATAACGAGACTTAACATATTGGTCTCAAGGTGGCGACCACAATGGGATACAGTGTATATCGTCTTAACTAGCGCGCTGTGGTTAAAATCAGACAAATCACTTGCCACACTGTGAACGTGTTTCTTATCGCTCTGTTACACTAAAAAAAAGAATCTATAAAAGTAGATATATTTTGTTAGCATTACTTCCTTCTGTAAGTTTCCTGTAAGATACTTTTTACTTTCTGTTGTAACTTGAAGTCTCTTTATACAATATACTTTTTTTTATATTATCGCGTCTTTTCATCCCAGTAGGAGTAGGAAGAAGCAAATAAACACCCCTCTTTCATCAGATGTGGTCAGGTTAGGTCCCATGTAACAGGGGGCGGGCCTGTTGCCACTTTATTGGGGCCACCACACAACACACAAAGATAATTTCAGTGTGCGGGTTTCCTCACGATGTTTCCCTTCACCGTTTGTATTTTACTGTTGTAACTAAAGCTCACAAATGTACATAACTTAAATATTAAGTCATCGGTACATGACGAGATTTTAACTCGCGACCTTCGTAGTGAAAGCCACGCACTCTAATCAGTAGGCTAGCGAGCTACTATACATATAATATACAAAGTATACCACGTTTTTAAATAGAGCAGTTCCAAAAACCAGTAGTTACCGTAGTATTTTATCTTGTATGTATTGGGCATGTGCAGGTGAAGACGAGCGTTTGTTGATCGTGGGCGCTACCAACCGGCCGCAGGAGTTAGATGAGGCTGCGCGACGTCGCCTGGTGAAGCGCCTCTACATACCCCTTCCTGAATTACAAGTGGGTTAATCTCACAAGTGACCAAATTGATAGGTGTTATAAATTAAATGTATCTGAATATCCATATGTCGTGTCATTGCTAGCACACAGCGACAATTATTAAGACCAAGTTTTTTTTTTCTACCTTGTGAACTATATATTAATTGATTATATATTTATAGGCACGTGAACAGATCATAAACAACTTGCTGAAGAACGAGAACAATGACCTGAAGCGTGAGGAGATAGAGGAGATAGCGAAACTTACTGATGGCTACTCAGGGGCCGATATGAAGTCTCTGTGCTCTGAGGCTGCCATGGGGCCCATACGTTCCTTGCCTCTATCGCAGATCGTCAGCATAGACCGCGATAAGGTAAGCAGAATATTATGTTTTTTTTATGGACATGGAAATGTTATCGAGAATACTTTAATAAAAAATAAATATAGTAGTTGTACTCTACTGTATATATATATGGATAATTGCTGTTGTTTTATACAGTCTAGATTTCACTAACTCGGTCCTTTTGACCCCTGCCATATATATCAATATACAGAATGAGTTTATTAAATATATCATTTACTGAACCAAAATATTTCAAGTTAAACTCTACCGTCAGTACCCTTTGATGATGACAAATATAATTTAATAACACTTTAGATTTAACTTTAAATTCATCTGCAGGTACGTCCAGTCAACGTACAAGACTTTAAAAATGCTTTACAAAGAATCCGGCCCAGTGTATCGCAAGACGACCTCGGTCAGTACATCAAATGGAACAATACCTACGGACAAGGTTTTTGATGTTTACCAATAAATGACTGCAATAAAGTTTGTTTTATTTATCTGTTTGGTATGTCGACAGCAAAACAGATACAATCAAAACCCTGTATTTATATTTCCTTATATATCTTACATAGTCAGGTAAATATCTTGCATATATGCTTGTCAATTGTTAAACGATATTGTTTCGTTAGACTAGGATAATGGTAATAATTATTTAAAATTAAATTTACGGTTTCCATAATATTAAGTGCATTTGAAGGTGTACTCGCGTAAATATAAGTAATCATTATGAGAATATATTTTTTAATACTAACTCAGTGTTATGATACGTGTACAAAAAAAATAAGTACAATATTATGTTACTCTATATAATCAGTTTTCTGTCATTTTAGGTCTGATAATTTTTGACAGTCGAAATAATAGTAAACATTGAGTTGCGCGGGAATGTTTTTGCTTAATCTTTTATTGAAATAAAATGTTTAAATGTAAGGCTAATGTGAACGATTTTTATAATTTACATTACTGATTTAATTATACAATCATGGAATTAGAAAATCGAATAGTGGCATTAATTGATATGGACTGCTTTTATTGCCAAGTGGAAGAAAAATTGGACCCCGAATTAAAAGGGAAACCCTTAGCTGTAGTTCAATATAACCCATGGAAAGGTGGCGGGTGAATATTTTCATTTATTTATGACATTAGGCCGAAACGGGCGGAAGATTGTGATAACTGATATTTGCACAGGATCTGCCAGTGTTCAAAATTCCTTAAACCAAATGGACTGCGTTTGTTGACATGTAACAAGCAAGTACTGCTTAATGGTATAATTTACTATTGTATATATTGTAACGACACATGACAATGTTTAGAAATTAAGTACAAGTATTAATAGAATGCATTCAACTTATCTGCTTTTGAACATATAAAGGAATAAAATGTCATAATGTTCTAATATCTTCAATGGAATTTAATAAATAATCGTTGTAGTATACTCGAAAATTAAAAAATATAATAAATTTAATAAACTATCACTGGCAGTAGAGTACATATTGCTAAAAGCAGTCTTGTTCAGATAACCTTTGGAAGAACAAATATGTGACTTCTTTTAAATAAGTGTTACATGTATTTTTAAAAATTTTCCTTTATTTTAACATTATCAAAACTCATCTGAATCTTATAACTTACCTATTAAGATTGTAGATATTTATGTAAAATTAACCTGTATTCCAGAGTTTACTGTAAGAATTATTTGTGTTTCATTCTTAAAAGCCTGTACTAATAATAGTTTCTTGCATTTAATTTACCAGAGTTTTAGCAGTTAATTATATAGCAAGAGCTAAAGGCGTTGGTCGCTACATAAGAGGAGATGAAGCCAGACAGCAGTGTCCGGAGATCGAGTTACGTGCAGTGCCAAGTGTCAGGGGCAAGGCTGATATGACTAGGTAGGTTTTAGGGAGTCTTATTCATTATCAGGTCACTGAACTATGTCAAAATTAAGTAATATGTTTTCAATACAAAGTATTTATTCACAACTTACTCCAAATTTCTCTGCAGGTATCGAGAGGCTGGTAAGGAAGTGGCAAAAGTTCTACAAAGATATACAACATTATTTGAGAGGGCATCTATAGATGAAGCATATTTAGACATTACAGCACCTGTAAGTGATCATAAGTGACTTCATATTCACAATATCATATAAATCGAATAAATCCTCCTACATTTCTTTATACTCCCAAATGAACCTTTATTCGAAGAGAATAAAATTTTATTGTATATTTTCAGTAATTATTATAGTATCTACTAGGGAAATCACAAAAGTTCTATAGAGAAGAGAAGTCTTTAAGGGTCTTCAAACATAGCCCCTTGGTAAAAAAATTAAGATGATCAAACAAGGGTTTTACCTTGGTAGCTCCTTAAACTTCATTTAACAATTGTTCCAGGTGCAACAAAGGTTAAAAACATTTAATGTGAATACAATAACAAAAGACATACTACCTAATACATTTGCGCTAGGATATGAGAACATCGAAGACTTTATACATGATGTGAAAAACTGTTGCAGTGACAGTTTGGACTTTGAATATGAGCATACAAAACAGCTGCTTGTCGGAGCCATCATTGTCAGTGAGATCAGAGCAGCTGTGTTTAATGAGACTGGTATTTAAGCTACACACTATCTATACTGTTATGTACTGAAAGATAAAATATCATTTATTGATTTATTTATGTTTTTGAGGCCTCTGGTTTCGGTATTTGAATTTCAACCTGTATCTAACGAAACAGCACCTAATCTTGGTCTGATTATTACATTAATGTAATATTTTAAAATATCTTCTTTGTCGTAACCTCATGACTGGGACGTGACTATGGTGCGTTGTTCTGGCCACCATTTTTTACCAGGGCGTCAACCGGGTGGTCCGACAAACTCATCCGATTATCTGACATAGCACCATAGTTTTCTTTTAAAATATACGAATATTAAAAATATTAAGGGAGATGGTTACTGCTACCTGGAAGATTGTAGTGGCTTACAGATGGTACTCAGTTACTAGTAAATCATTTCAAAAAATCTGTAGCTAGCGAAATTACTAGGATAATGAGAGTTAATATCTTTTGTCGTAAAGCGACACTCTCATTGTGGTGTAGTGTATATCTATCTAACTAACAGCACATTGATATTATTTACCACCTGGAGAACATCCATAGTCATGTCCTTTTGTAGATTAAAAATAAAATACATATACTTGTGGGTGGGAAATGGATTAAGCCCAACCACAACCTTACCGATTATCTATCACAAATGGCTACTAAAAAGGAACAGATCCAGCAGAAGCTATAAAATAGCATTAAATTTGTTATGTTTTAACACTAGCAGTGGGGACAGCTTATAAGGTCACATTACATAGTGTGACATCTAAATGAAGAATTTTATCTGACATTCAGGGTATGAGTGTTCGGGAGGCATTGCACACAATAAAATAATGGCGAAGCTCGTCTGCGGTATGAACAAACCGAACAAACAGACTATCCTGCCCAAGCATTGTGTTGATGCACTATTTGAGTAAGTTTCACAATGATCATCATTATGAGGTACCAATTTATGTGATTTAGTATACACTTTCAAAAAGTATTCGATTAAATGGTTACCATACATTTAATTGGATTTTCACAGCAGTTAATTTCATACCTTGTAACTCCAAGATCTCCAGTTCAATTCTGGAACCACATGGCTATTATATTATATGATTGGATAGTTGTAACGTTTATGCAAACCCGTCTGGCAAGTGTTCAAAATGACTCCATCTTGTACCATTTTCAGCCATGTCACTAAATCTATGGTGAAATTGAGATCCTGAAGCCCATGGTCAATACAGAAAACCTAATGCAATATGTTGTTATAATTGCAGATCATTGCCTATTAAAAAAGTGAAGCATATGGGCAGGAAGTTTGGCGACAGCGTATGTAAGACATTGAACGTGAGCAAAATGGTAGAACTACAAAAGTTTACGAAGCAGGAGCTGCAGTCCAAGTTCGATGAGAAAAATGGGTATATACACAATTTCATAACCATGGTGTTCAACAGTAATAGCATGCAACTGTGATGAGAGAGGTTTACTTTATAAAGTTGGCACAGTCACCAGAGATTGCCAATGTGATGGTGATTGATGAGGGTTTCAAGCAAGATAATGTTAATAACGTTTTCCATTCATTATACATTTGTAGGTCACACACTAACATGGCTGTTGGTCACATTATCTCATTATATTCTCTTTACAGGTCATGGCTTTACAACATCGCCCGTGGGATAGACTTGGAACCGGTGCAAGTTAGGCTGTACCCGAAGAGTGTCGGCTGCTGCAAGCAATTCCGAGGGAAACTTGCTCTCATAGACTTAGAGAGTGTGAGGATGTGGCTTAGGAACCTCAGCGACGAAGTAGAAGAGAGATTGGAACACGACTCGTTGGAGTGCAACCGGACCCCGAGGCAGATGGTAGTAAGCTTCTCTCAGCAAATCAACGAGCGCGACGTCAGCAGCTCCCGTTCGTACAACTTTGCCCCGGACGACGAATTGACTGGCGAGCTGTTTACGAAGAAGGCGCTGGAACTGCTCCTGGATAGTACAGAAGGAGTTAAGCCTGATGGTTAGTTTTTGATATGATTCTATTTTCTTTGGACTGGAAAATTTTATTATAATTTGGCTTTTAATTTACTACAAATTAAAAGTTTTTAATATGTCGGTACATTAGTTTTAAAATTATAATATCAAAGATGTGTAGAATGGATCCTACCTAGCTTGATCTTCCGTTAAAAGAAAATATCGTGAAGTATGTAAAGTTCTCTAACTTCACTTGTCCATCATAACGCACAAATCACCAAACTTTAAGCCAGCTTGACTTGTTTAGTTTAATAATATGTTGTATGCACATGTATAAGTAGCTCTCGATAAAAACATTCACAATGACCAAACTCCTCAATAATTTTCAGAAAGAGAACCTATGAAACGATTAAGAGCACCTATAAAGCTGTTGGGGCTCAGCGTTGGCAAATTTGAGGAGCATTCGGAAAATAAGAAAACGAAGAAGATCAAAGATTATTTTACCTTTGCATCTACTTCTAAAGAAGTATTAAGTGACAATAAAGTTAAACCTGAGAATAGTCTCAAAGCTAATAATATAGCCAAGAGTGGCGGCAAAGAGCTTGTGCTTCAAAAATCCTTTCAGAATAATAATAAACTTAATCTAAATACTGAGAGAAGAAATGAAACTGAAGCAGATAATCACAAAGATGGGAATATTTCAGAATCTTTAGATAAGCAGGAATCATTCTTCGCAAAATTTCTTGAAATAGAAAATAACAATAGTACAGATAAAAAGGTAACCAGTTGCAACCTAGATCAGACCCATCTGTCTGTGCCGGATTGCAGTGAAGCGAACTGTGGTGAGGCCAGCAACGACACAGACTACTCCGGATCCACCATAGATATGGAAATTAACAAAAGTATCTCTCTGTTCGAAGATGACCCGTCTGAAGTAGATCGTGTCAGCAGTATGAGACAACTGCTTAATAAGTCTAAGCTGATTGAAGATTTTGAAACTACTAATGCTCCTGAACCTCGTATCCTATGTAAAGAGAAAATTCAACATAAACCACAAACTGAAGCTTTGGAATTCTTCAAATGTCCTGAATGCAAGCAAACTGTCGATGTCAACACGTTGGACGTTCACGCTGATTACCATCTCGCTCTGAAATTAAGAGAAGAAGAAAGAGAACTGAGGCGGAAAGAGGTTTCAGATAAAAATAAAGAACGGGAGAGTAATCATTGTCAAGAGAAAAAGGTGAAATCAAAAGAAGAATTGGTAAGTAAGGAGGAGGTGCCATCAATTAAGAACTACTTCGTGAAAATCGATGAGAACATCCCAACTGAGAAGTGTTCAGAATGTGGCAGAAGAATTCCTTTGCAGAGATTCGCTGAACATTTAGATTTCCATGAAGCTCAAAGAATCAGTAGGGAGATTAATAAAAAAACAGTCTCTACCAACATATCTGATAACTGTGTAAAAAGGAAACGGAAATCGGGTTCTCCAGTGAAAAAACCAAAAGTACCATGTAAATCACTGGACCTTTTCTTTAGGTAACATCAAAAAATGATAAAACCAAGTTCTGTAAATAAATGTTATTTAAATCGTGATGTTTTATTACTAATATTTTCAGTTCATCATTCGTCATCATCATTATAAGCCTTTATTTATCCACTGCTGGATATAGGCATTCACCAATGTTTACCACCAAATGCGATTGATTCTCAGCTTCTCGCATCCACCCATTTTCGATCGGTCTAATGATGCCGGCGGTCTGTCTGGATGGAGGGAGTTCTACACTTCTGCGACCTGTATGCGGCCTCCACTCCAAGACTCCCCCATCGGCCTTCATTGACATGGCTGGCCCACTGCCACTTCAGCTTGCGGATTTTGAGAGCTACGTCAACAACTTTAGTTCTCCGTTTAATTTCTTCGTTCCGCATTTTGTCCCTTAGACCAACGCCAATCATAGCTCTCTCCATCGCTCGCTGTGCGGTATTGAATCGACGGTCAGATGCCATGTAAGTAAGGGTGAAGAGGACACACTGGTTAGACTGTAGTCTTGAGACATTGAGATATTTGCGAGGTGTGGATGTGGCAGAGTTTCCATAACGCTGCCCAGCCGAGCCGAATGTATGGCCCAAGCAATGTTATATACAATTACCCTGATGGATTTGCATCACGAGTGCTACCTTAGCATTAGCAGGTATAATGAAAATTAACTTAATTCTCTATACACTAAGAATTTCCCGAAACCATCCAGCTATTCACATTAAATACAACTCCATGTAAAATGTGATCCATTATTATTAATTTCTTCAAAGGCACCTGTTCCACAAAAATAATTCGCTGATAATGGTGCAACGATGAAACAGATTAGGTAATCAATGGTCTAAGCCATATTAATAAAAGTACTTTAGAAAATTTACACTTTATTGGTGATCAACACACAATTATACAGAGTAGATCTCGGCTTGCACCTTCCTCCACGAGTCGAGGGGTCCGTGCTCGGGGCGGTACTTGACGTTGCAGCCGTCGTTAGCTAGCCGGCCATCTTCGCGCAGCTTCTCGAACTCTTCACGTTCATACTTGGTGAAGCCCCATTTTTTGGAGACGTAAATCTGAGAAATAGATTTAAAATTATAAAATTGCTAATATTATACGACGGCAACTACATAATAAGGTTTATTCAAAGTGAGCAAACAAACTTGTGAACATCTTGAGAATTTTTATTTCTTTTGCACAAAAAAAATTAAATACATCTAAACAAGATGTGAAAAAATCTGTCAAATGCAATAAGTATGCTATCAATAAGAATACTTAATTGTATTGATAGCATACTAGATAGAGAACTTTGTCCAGCTTAAAAAACACAATTGACAAAATAAGATTTTTTTTTTTTTGAAAAATTGTTACATTAGAAAACAGGAAATTAGTCACATTTTCAACGACCTTGGCGCTACTTACTCATTAGTACTGTAACTCTACATGTTGATAAAAATAAGAGGCTTACCTTCTGACGACCAGGGAACTTGAACTTGGCACGACGCAAAGCTTCAATGACCTGCGCCTTCCAGCGGTCACTGGAGCGCACAGACATGATTGGCTGCCCAATGCGAACCCGAGCAACAGTGCCTTGTGGCTTGCCGAATGCACCACGCATCCCTGTCTGGAGCCTACAAAAAATAAAAATTTTAGTGCTATTAGTAATTTATAATTACTGTGTATTGATGAATAGCAATTATTTACTTGGTTCATTGAAAAGCTAATAAAGAAAATTCTGAAAACTGAGACATCACTAAAAAAATCACAGTAAAAAAAAGTAAATCAAGAGATTATTTTGTCATGAAAGTTTAGCAATCAACAAATGAATAGCTTTTAGGGTAATTTCTCCTAATAATATAAAATAGTAGGCATTATACTAAATAAGTAGAAAAAATTAGTTATTAAAACTCATTTACATGATGTCTTAAATATAGGCTTGAAATTACAAATACAGTTAGTTTAATGGAGTTGTATGAAATTACTGAACAATCCTTATGTAAATAAATGCATTACCCTCATAAATTATTGTAGTAAAGAATATATTGTGTTAAGATAAATGTCTTATACAGAATCCCCTGTAGTATTAAAGTTTTCTATAGTTTTATTTCCAAGGATAAATAAAGATGGTAAGCTATTAGTAAAATATTAAACTTTGTATATAAAAGATCCACTAAGTTGTATACCAAAAAAGTATTAGTAAAAATTTCACAACATTTTGTAATTTCGCAAACCATAATCTCTTACGGCAGATTAGTACTCACCTATCAGCCCCAGCGCACGATAACATTTTGTTGATGCGTATAACGTGGAATGGATGCAGCCTGATACGGATGTGGAATTGGTCCTTGCCGCAGTTCTTCACGAGATACTTATTGCAGCAAATACGGCCCGCTTCGAGCGCCTCTGAGCTGAGCTGTTCATATTCATCAGATACCAAGTGTACGCACAGCGGAAAATCATCTACGGCAGCCTTCTTTTTGCCCAAATCAAAGATACGAATCTTGGGATCTGGTACTCCACGACAGAAGCGTGATTTTGGATATGGTTTATTTTTGCAGTACCGATAGCTAAAAATGATCAAATGTACGTGAAAACAACAATTAAAATGATAAATATAACATTCAAAAAAATTATATATAACAATTACCATCTCGCTGGTCGGCGCCCCATTGTGATCTGAAATACACCGAAAACTATAATCAGTAAAAGATTTAGTACACCAGTTGATATCAATAGAAAGAAATATGTAACACTTTTTCAGATTGTAGTAGATTTTTAAGAAATATAAACTTATACCTCCACAAAGTGACACCGTTTCCTTGCAAAAGAAAGATGACAAGAATGACAGATAGAAATAGCATTCACAGAAAAAAAAATACGGTTTTTTTACATTTTTTCCGGTAATATTTTTCTGGAAATAAATCGTTTTCATTATTAAGTTATTTAAAGTATATTTGAAAATCAAGAACAATAAAAAGTTTAACGACTTAAATATATATATTACATATAAAAAAAATTGGAAACTGTCTCCTCAATTAGAATAGTATATACAAAGTCAAGAATACCGAAAGAAATATATATCTTATGTCTATTAAAAGTCCCAGTTACTTCTGAGTAACTGAAAACTGTAATTTGAAAAATTATTTTCAAATTACAATGGTTAACTTCTCTGCAAACTATTTATATTTGAACTACTAATAATCCCCCAAGTGGAAAGAGTTGGCTAAGATGTTAAGCATTGTAACTTAGAAATAAAAAGTTCAAAGTTATACATGGTATATTCCGGGATTCTTAGTTACATATACTAATTCAAGGTGAAAGTTTTTAAATTCTTTTTCTAAATTCACAACTTTACAAAATGAATCGAGATAACTGAATCAACATAGTTCGAAACAAAATGTGCCGTCACAGCGACAATGTTTAATTTAAAAATTAGCGATTGGAAATTAACTGATTCAATAAATTTTAATTAAAATTTTGTTTTCTATTTTTATAAAACTATTACCGCCTCATTTCTTATTAAAAAAAAGGAACAATAATCTTAAAATGTTATGAAATTACTTTTTCATTTTTTAACTCAAATGATAAATTGTTAATAAAGAGCCGTATATTACTACATATCTTAGTTTACAAAATTAGGTTTATTAAAATGATATTTATATAAGATTCTTTTTTAATCCGACTCGTAAGACAGTAAAATACTTTTCTTAAATTTTAACCTGCATTGTGTTTACGCGTATTTCAATGATGATACAGCCCTTTTATATTTTATTGTTTTACAGCTTGTCTCAAGTTTTTAGTGTTGCTTTAGTTCTTTCATTTTAAACAGGTAAGAAGCAAATGAAATAAAATAGCAATTCTTAAGATATTCACACATTACACACTTTCTTTACAGTTTAGCAAAAAATTTTAAACTAACACTCAAACATTTAACCAAATAATCCTGTAATAGAAATTTTAAAATTTAAATTACACGAAATTTTTCTAAATATCCAGTCCATCTAAGCTGCAGTGATATTTTATTTATACACGTGAAATTGTTACAAAAAATTATTACAGAAACCTTAACTTATTATTAAAATAATATCGATTAAAAGTTCATATTTTCTGTGTTGTTGCTGCTCATTTATAATGAATGTCATTGTCAATTACTTGTCATTGATTATCAATGGAATAGAAACTTAACGTTGTTTTATTTGCTCATTTGAGACATTTTAATTAACAAAATAAACAACTAAATATGGGTGCTCTAGCGAGCAGACAAAACGCTGGAGTTGAAGAAGCCGACATAGTGTCTAACCATGCCTATAAATATCCACCACGATCTGGTTAGTTTGACCTCTATTTACTTTTCTTTCATTAAATACATTTATTGTTCACGATCTGCATCTTCCTGAAAAACTTAACAACAGGAATTTATCAGGAGTAACAAAACAAACTACATCAATTCTTTGCTCTGTAAATATGATGATCATTATTAATGAAAATTTGTATTTAAACTCCATTGTTCACAGTAAAAAGTGATAATAAACTCATGTCTTTGCCCTGTTTTATATGAACCTTTTTGATATGAATTCCAGTTTCCAAGCAATTTTTCCTATAAATACATTAAGTTTTTCTATATGTACTTCAAAAAGTGCATAGTTTATATTTTATATATTGATTATTGTGTTGTTTTATCAGGCAACTACTTTGGTAGTCATTTCATAATGGGTGGAGAAAGATTTGACACTCCGCAGCCTGAAGCTTACTTATTTGGAGAGAATGCAGACCTGAACTTCCTAGGAAGCAGACCAACTCCTGTAAGTAAATCTTTAGAATTTTATCTATTGGCTTATTTATGGTAATATAATACACTGAGTTAAATAATGACAATCCACAGAGATTGCACATTTTAGTTATTCAGTTAATTAATTAAAGATACAACGAAAATAATTCTTTGATACATGATAATTGTCGGATACTGGTTATAGGAAGTATAAGTTAGATGTGTTTATATTTTTGTTATTGGTTAATGGTGATATATTACTTAGAACAATATTTTTACATTTTACTTACATTTTTCTTCAGTTTCCATATCCACCACCTCAATCAAATGAACCAACAAAAACCTTGAAAAGTTTGGTTAATATTAGAAAGGAATCTTTGAGATTTGTAAGGTGTCCAGAGCCCATGGGAAAATTGGCTGATAATCACAAGATTGGGGATGGGATGATAAAGACTATTGACTGTAATGTGAAAGGAACTTATTATAATATAGAGTTCACATTTGACTGTGACGCAAGATGTGCTATTACAATTTTCTACTTCTGTACTGAAGAAGTAACCCCTGGTGGAGTGGTGTAAGTATTCAAATAATATTTTCCCCAACTGCTCAATAATCTAAAGACAAGCATTTTTTAATGATTAGACTTCTCTTAAGTCCTTGTAACTTGAATATTTTAGTAAAACATCAATTTCTATTGTCATTCTTATTTTGCTGTACATGTGCTTATTATTTCATTATTATGAAGAAAATTTAATATTTAGTCTTCACAGTTTTAAAAATAATTGCTTTAATGTCTTGGTTGATGCAATTTAATTAATAACTATTAATTACAGCTATTATCCCAGAGATCCAATGTTGACTTCACAAACATACCATTACAAGAAGGGAGCCAATCAGCAATTCTGTCAGATATCACATGTATTTGACCCCTCAAAATTTCCAGAGGAAGACTTAATATACAATGCAGACCGTGAGATAATACCCATTGCCATCTACTGTGTTGTTGATGAAGGGCAAGAAGGTAAAAAGCATACTATTTATACTTACCAGATAATTTTATTGCTGTAATATTGAAAAGGTTACTTTTTTAGAAATACGTCAATCACACACAACAATAGCGGTGGTGGAGAAACATTCTGATGGTACCTATGTGTTAAAGGCCCTGAAACAGAAATTGTTTGTAGACGGCCTGTGTTACTTGCTGCAAGAAATATATGGCATAGAGAACAAAAATTTGGACACTAAGGTATGTTCTAAGTTCTTCATTAATCTTCTGCCTTTAAAGTAAAAGAAAAATTTTGTAAATATAAAGAAAACAAAATTCTCTCTATTGGATGAAAGCGATTTTAATGTGTAGAATATAATTTCATTAGGCTAATAATGTTCTTTAACTTAAGTATTGATTTGTATATATTTTTATTTATGTTAGCCAAGTTCTGATGAGGAAACAGAAGATGGAGGTTCGGAATGTGTGATCTGCATGTGCGATGTTCGCGACACTCTCATCCTACCATGCAGACATCTGTGCCTGTGCAATTCATGTGCTGACTCATTGCGATACCAGGCTAACAACTGCCCAATCTGCCGCGCGCCTTTCCGCGCCCTGTTGCAGATCAGGGCGCTGCAGCGCTTGTCTACTCCTGGATTGATGCCACCAGCCACCAATCCCCCTGACGTTGGTATTTTTAATCCAATTAATTTACATAAGCCAGACCATCACTTGATAACCAATAAAAGTATATACAAATGAGGACCTTCCAGGATATGTATAAAGCAACTATCAATGACAATATAAGTGCTATCACCGTACCTAACTAATATTGTTTCGGACAACAGACATAACATTTGATACAGTGCAATCATACAATATATAATCAATCCCTATTTAATTATCTTTAATTCATAATGGGGTTGTATTTATGCAGCAGTAAGATAAAAATTTATTATTAGGGAAGTATGGAGAATATCCCGGCGGGTTATGAGCCTGTTTCGCTGCTGGAAGCTTTGAACGGGCCGACGGCTCGAGCTCGTCCCCCGCCCGCGCTAACCCCTGCACCAACAATCGCCAGCCCGGATACAGACACAGCCTCGCAAGTAAACACACAGATTTACATATTTTAAAAAAATTATGATGCATTAAATAATATTCAAATTAAATTAAAAAATATCTTACCACCACATCAAATAGCTGATAATCTTCGTTAGTAGAAAAAATAAAATTATAACTATTTCTTCTATGCAGCGGAACTCCAACTCATGGTAACTGATATGCCAGTGCATAACAATAAGACACTAGTAAGGACAATGTACACTGCACCTCATTGTAGTCAAAGTCTTGAGAATTTACATGTGAACTCTTCTTAGCCCTAGTAATTTCACTACCAACATCACCTTTCAAACCAGAAACACAATAATGTTTGTACCTATCTAGGCGGTGTCTGGCAATAGAGATTTGGAATATAATTTTGAACATTATGATTGTTCAAGTATAGTTTATAATTTGTTAAGTCATGCAGGCGGCGGAGATCTTGAACCGGTGTAACGTGGAGCGCAGCTCGTCCACAAGCTTGGGCAGTGGGGGCAGCCGCAAGGCACGCTGTGGCTCCAAGGAGGCGCGCCTGCCACAGCAGCCACTCACGCCGGAGGTACGCACGCACACAGACACAACGCACATATATGTGGCATGCTCACTATTACTAATAAATCGCAGTTCCTGCCATCTGCGTTAGACAACTTCGGTTCAGTTCATCTTCTCTGTACTGCCTACATAACATTCAACACACAGTCTGAAAGGAAGTGTATAATGTTTTCATTCAGAAAACTATATATATATATTACGTTGTTGATGTATACCAGTAGATTCTGTTGTCTATTTATGTAGACATTGGGGAAGGCATATATCCAGCAGGTGGATAAACAAAGGCTGATAATGATGATGATGGTGACGAATGTATTTTTTACTATGCGGTCGCCACTTTCCAGTTTCGCATGTCGGTGCTACTGGCGCGTGAAGAAGGCATCAAGCGGGCTGAGGAAAAGGTGGTCGCAAGCAGCCCCCTTCTCTACAACCACAACGGGATCAACTCCACAGACAAGCTCTCCAAGGTTTTATAGCGAGCTATTTTTTTCAGAAGGTTAATTATTACTACTGAGCTGTAATAAAGTATTGATTTCGGTTGCAGAGCTCATTGAATTCGCACGCTGCGTCCGAGTGCGGATCGCGCGCCGGCTCTGTCGCCTCGGTGTGCCCCTCTGATGATGAGGCGCCGCCGCCGGCCGGCGCGGAACCCGACAGCGACGCCGAGCGACGTTCTCCATTACTAGCGCCGAACCCCACACACGCTACTAACGGGGTTCGTAACAACAAGTATTGGGGTGCAAAGTGTACCTATCTGACTGAATGGCGGAAAGGACATGCATACATCCGAATGGGTTGGCTCTCCTTTCCACCTATGAGTCGCGGTGGTGGATATTCATCTACACGTAGTAATTTTAGATGTCGATAATAAATTATCATTAAGATAAAAGTAACTGTTTCTTAAGGTGTTGAAGAATAGCGGAGCAGCGCTGCGGCTGGCTGCACCGGCGCTTGCGCATATCGACGACACCGACACTGACGAGCCGGACCCTTCACACAATTGTCAGTAGCTCTTATTTTTTATCCCCTCCGGCTGAGGGATGAGCGACCCGACGCATGTTTCGCACGATATGGTCTGGCGGCGGAATATTTCCAGAAATTATGGTCATAATGACAAGATTAGATGATGGAGACCATAACCGTTGCAAGACTAATAGGATTGATTTTTGATTAATGAGTAAAACATATTACAGCTCTTAGATTACATCTGACAAACTTCCACGGTCGATACTTTCCATGAGTAGCCTTGATGAAGTAATTCTGCCGCCATTGCCGTTATCGCGTCGCATGTAGCATAATTAAACTCCGCTTCAACAGGTTACTAGTTATACGATCTACATTCAGGACCAGATAAAAATAATCCCAACATCTGATTAATAGAACTGTCGTTCATGGTTGTGCATTCATTCTTCGAAACCGCTTCTTCAAAATTTATTGGCGTATTCGATTTTATTTGAACATTTCAACAATATATAATACGTTGATTTTTAATCTGTGATATAAACTGTAACATGACTGATTAGATTATAAGCTGGAGGGTACTGTAAGAAAAAAAATTTGCATAAAATTTTTTGTCTAATTTGAATAGTTCTTGAGCCTAATCTTACCTGATCTCTCAATTTTGTTTACTATACGTTCACACATTTAGCGAATTGCATTTTTTATCGTAACTTTTTTATATAAGTTGAGGTTAAACTACAAAAAAAAGCCACGAACGGGAGTAAATTATTCCAGCACAAAATGTTTTTAATTCATATTTATCTAATGTTAACATTACAAATGTTGTTCTCATAACCACAAAATATTTATTTAACTGTTAATATCCAATTTATGTTTAATTACGCCGTAGAATTTTGTCGTTGGGTTAAGTTCATGTAATTGTGAATGACATGGCTTGAAAGCTATCGATCGGGTTCTATCATCGCTTGCGAGCCCCCGACGGGGAGCCGCGCGGGGCTGCGGGCTCCCGGGGCGCACTGGTTACATTTAGTGTACGCTGACTCGCAGCATTGGGCCGCACGCCGAGCGGGACTTCCCCGGCCGGCGACGACTCGGACTATTTCACGCCGGAGGAGCCCGCGACCACCATACTCACCGGCCCGCGCCCCTCCAGGCCTGTAAGTGAGCCACGACTCTCACATCGTTACGCCTCGCCTCGCATCGCCTCGTACCGCCTCGTGCCACCTCGTACTGCTTACCTCTCACGCCACCCTTATTTTGCGTTCCGTGCGTTGTGGTTTAATATTCGTTGCATCCATTTTGTGTGTCGTTGTGCTAGTTCCGTTATTTTTTTTTATTTCTCAACAGCCGGGATATCGCACCTTCTGTTTAATAAAAATATTCATTTAACACCCAGGACTGTCGCTTAAAAGTGTACTTATACAGTCGTTGCGTACACTCCACCCCGGTCTGATGCGTGGGGGTAGTCTGTGTGCATATCCCGGGTGCGGTGTTGACGTTGTGCGTGTTCGTATGGCCCCCTGTACGTCCCCGTGTGCGGTTGCTCGCAGGAGGGCGGCGGTGCGGCGGAGGGCGCGTCGCAACGCTGGGCGCTGCCGCACCACGTCACCTCACTACCGGGTACTGTACCACATAGTATATTTTCAACTAAGGCTTGAATTTTCAAGCGAATCTTTTTACTGAATAATACATTTAGAATTATCATCATCAGCCGATAGACGTCCACTGCTGGACATTTAAAATAATTACATTGAGATCATCGCAGTGCCTATTTGTATCTCCGAAGCGCGGTCAGTGCGGTTCATGATAAGCGATGATTAACACTTTGTTGCTATAGCATAGCTCATCATCAGGTCAACTGCTAGTAAAATAAAGTTTCATACTAAATTATGTTTTAAATTATTTTTAATTAAAAACAAAATCGTCGTGTTTAGGAACTCCGCTGAGCCAGTGGAGCGCACGCTCTTCGGGCGAGTCCTACAGCTCGACGTCCTCTTCCCGGCAGCTGCTGGCCGCTCCGGTGTCAACAGATGCGACCTGCTAGCAGTTAGCCCCTTTGCGGCTCGGTCGCAAACCACCATCGCAACAATACCCTGGCCACCTGAAGCCTCTGTCCCATCCTCCTTGCCTTAGCTGCCACACACCTGACTCGCCGTTGCCTCCCTTCTAAACCTGTCTCGTCTCTGCACCTCTAGTTTTATGATTAACTTTTCCATCAGCTCGTAGATGAAAGTATCACCAAATTCTCTTTAACTCTCGCTGCTTTTTAGTTATTAATGGTGAAGGAGTATGTTCTGAATAATCTAGATAATAATTAAGTAGGCTTAGAGCTAGGTGTTAAAGATTTTAATAATTAAAATTAAGTCGTAATTAAAAAGTATTTAAAACTTCGAAAAATAAATATAAATAGTTTTCTTTTGCAGCTATATAAGCATTTATTAATGTATAATAAAAAAAAATTAAACCGATATTACGAATATTAATAAATGGTATATAGCCTTTAGAGCTGTTCTATATGTTAGCAAACCTTTTTTTATCGCGGGGGAAATCTTAAAAGATACCTTGCTTCCGGGGGAAGATAAGGTTATGTAGGGCTTCTAGCCACTAAAACCCCCACGGTGGTCTCTGTCAGTGCATCAGGAGGGGCTCTTGGATCTCCTATTGAACGCACCGATGTCCCCTTGCACTACGGCTAAAACATCCCATGGAATGTTATCAACACCTACAAATGGCCAACCATTCATGTCTGTTGTTTGAAATCATGATGATATATTATTGTTGTTATAATAAACTTTAAACATTCCTTTTAAATGTGGAAAGTCTCTTAATTTAATTTTTTTTTATATAACGTTCATGAGTTTTCAAAGATTTCCTTAGTTATTTTCTAAGAATATAAAGGTGTTGCCACTTTTAAAAATATTTCTACCTAAATGATAATTTATTAGTGTTTAAGATAGCTTATATAGGCTTTAAAAGGCTTCTATTTAGGATAACAATTATATAGTAGCTGCTAAAAAACTATCTTTAGGTTATATGGGTATATTTATTGATAAAAAGATCTGTAGTGTAAGGACTAAAAAAAAATATTAAATGTAAAATGGTTAAATTTATATGGAAAGATGAATTTTATTCGGTTTAATACATATAATTGTTATAATTACTATGCATAATATATATTTAAATTTAAGCTTCAGTATTAAATGTATTGAAAATTTGTGATGAATAGGGGAAAAAGAGGATTACCGTGGAAAGTTAAGATGTGATATTTCTTTTTTTGTGTGTATTTTATTCCTTTTCTTTTATATTATATATTGTGTTTTAAGAGACAGTGAATTATTTTTCTATTTACCAAGGTAGATTTCAATGAATACATGCACTCAAATATTTTGTAACTTATTCAGAAAAAGTTTTTACTGAAATGAAACTTAAAATCAATTCTTCATTCCAATCAATAAATCAAAGTCTAGTGGACTGCTAAGAATCTCAAATTTTATGTTCTATTCAAATATGTCTATTTTAAAGTTTTGTGTGTTAATACTAACATTATCTTGTGTCAGAGAGCAAGACTCACTTTGGGTCTCTGCGCCGGAGGAGTAAATGTTAATATCGGCACGTAGATGTTAAGACTGTGTAAATAATTTTATGGACAATATAATTGTGTATTACATAAATACATTTAATTTAAAAAAATTATAAATCTGAATACTCAAAATCCCATAAAGCACAGATTCCATGTTCGGAGTACAGTGAGCTCACATTTTTGGTTATTTCCTATTAATTTACCGGAAATGAATTCCAGCACTCCTCATGTTACTACCAACCCGCATTGGGCCAGCATTGTGGGAAACGGCTTGAGTCCCTCTCACATGAACTCCTACAAATGACGGCCCTTGATGCCCGGTGATGCGAGCAGCGAGGGACTGATCGATGTGGGGATCTTTGGGGAGCCTATGTTCAGCAGTGGACATTTATCAGCTGATGATGTTTAATATATTTCAATGTGGTGGAAATTTCATTTCGCCTTTGCCACCAGGGGTAAGATATGTCATCATCCATTATTTGTGGATATTTATCATATTTTATCTAATATGTACATAATACTGCATTAAGAGCGAATGAGAGAAGTCATTAAACTTAATTGAATGTTGTAAAGTGACTAGGAGGAAACAAATCTAACAAAAGTATATAATCTATTCTTATAATCCTTTTTTTTATTCTATGAAGCGGTAAGACTAGTGGGATGTTCACTTGATGGTAAGTGATATGCTTGCACATAACGTGGCACTAGCTACGATGACAGTGATTGCACGACATTATGCTTGTCACCTGAGAGATATCTTATTACCCCTAGTAATTACACTAGCTGCAGCATCCTTCAAACCGGATCACAGTAGTATTTACACGCTACCGTCTGTCGACAGAAATCGGCGCTGCAGCGGTATCTACCTAGATTATCTTAAGCAACAAAGATCTACCCACCAATAATCAAATCGTTACATATATTAATATGCAGGCCAAGTATGGCGGGCATTGTTGAGCAAGCCTCTAATATATACCTGGTCTTATTGAACAGGCCGAGCCACTGGTTATATGAACAAATTGACACCTTTGCTACAAACTTGAATTTAGTGGAATTGCTTTTTTATTTAATGAAGCGACGCGACAAATGAACGGATAACCTGATGGTAACAACCTCTCATAACAACGTAGCGCTAGCTAGAACGGTATACATAACACCACATTGCGCTCGTTGCGTTGAGACATACGATTTTATGCCTTGTTACCCAAGTAATAAGACAAGCTGCAGCACTTTTCACTAATGATGGCTCATCCCATCCCATATACACCAGTGGTAAACCCTATTACAAACAAGTTAAACACTAAGAAATATATGAAGAGACCATGTATTGAATTTATCTTTTCCATCTATATTTTGCTGTTATTATTATATATTTATTCTATTATGCAATAAAAATACAATTAGATTTAACAATAAGAAATAAAAACTATGATTTATTAACTATATCAATTTTTATTTACAGTAATGTAGATTTTTATATACAAGCTAAAAACAAAAAAATGTCTTTATAAAACACACACAAGTTAAATTAAAAAGTATATTCACATTTAGAAAAATAGTTTTGAATTTTGTTACATATCTTACTTTTGTTTTTTCTTATATTGGCAATAAAATTAAGTAAATTGGCATATTGTATGATTCTAATGAAAGAATTTATTTAGGTAACAATATCTCCATTACTCCATGTTCAAGTCATTAGTGTGACAAGAGTTAGCCACTCTTTTCATAGCCTGTCTTCTTGCTGCATAAGCAGACATCCTTATTAAACGAGCTTGCCTCTCATCTGCAGTTTCATTAGCAAGTCTTTTAGCTGCATATGCTGACATGCGAGCCAAACGTTTAGCACGCTGCTCATTGGTTTCTTGTGCTAATCTTTTTGAAGCATAATCGGACATGCGTTTCAGTCTAGCAGCACGTTTTGCAGGACTCTCATTGGCGAGCCTTTGAGCAGAATATGCCGACATTCTGGCAAGTCGTGATGCTCTTTCATTTTGTGTTTCATGCTTGGACCCCAAACCTTTTCTACGTCTTTTCTTTAACTTTTTCAGTATTGGTTCATCACCTTCGTCTTCATAATTTGAACACAAATGTTCCGCATGATGGGGCATGGTTTCCACTTCTTCCTGCTTTATTTCAATGTTCAATGTTAGTTGCTCTGGCTCTTTAGTTAAACAGTTTTTAGAAGTTATTTCATCTTGTGTAATAGATTTCATTGTGGAAGTCCATTCGTCGTTAGATTTCGATATTACCAATTTCTTCCAGGAACTGTTATTAAATGTATTAATATCACCCATATTGATTGTTTACTGATAAAAATATCCAAAGTATCATATTATAAGATTGAATAGATGAATGTGAAAGTTTTCAAAAATTAAAGCGTCGCAAGCCGAAACATATACGCAGGTATATAAACAAGCTATTATAAAATGAAAACAACTCGACGTAGTTCTTTTAAAATATATCTATAATATATCAATATATATAGTATCTTTAATCCACCCTACATTGATTTGTACGTTATTTTATTTGATTGTTAAAACATTGAACAAAAAGATAGAGTAAAACTAGAACTAAATATTACGCAAACCATAAATCTTTGACTTTTTTTTATCACGGTGCAAAAATTTTAATGACTACAGCCTAAGAAGCATAAATAAAACTTATTTAATTTAGGTAAATTATCATTGTAATTTTCGGTTGTTCTTGATTTTATAGGCTTGTTATAAGGATAAAGTAACAATTTTATAAGCTTACAAAAACGATATAGGATCCCTTGTTTAAATCGTTATCACTTGACGGTTATATAATTAAATATTATTTAAAATAATTATTTCCTTAAATTTTTAACATTTCTGGAGAAAAAGTTCCTATTAGGTTACATATTTTTATACCTAAAAAACTTGAATCTATGGAAAGCTAAAAGTTTAAAAATTGTGAGAGTTAACGCTAGAGCTGAGTTGTCAAAAAGTTGGCATATAATCCATCTGTTTTATTTTTCTATCACTTATTTTCATTTATCCGCTGGTGGATTTAGTATTAATTAACTTGAAATATTTGAAATTGTAAACGAGATTTAAAAGCGCTAGTTCGATGTAGAGTATTTTTATTTATTATACTTAAAAAAAATAACAAAAAACCAAAACATTAAATCATATTCTTATCAATATCCAATATTTGGGGTTTTTTGTCTAAATTTTCTGATTTTTTTTCAGGTGTTTTTTTACATATGTGCATCTTAACTAAAATATTTGATTTGATAATGGTGTAAATTTTAATAACTGTGTTGAGATTTATTAACAAATATATGGAAAATATAATGGATTCACCAAATGATAGTAGTCCTCTATCTGAGGCCTTTGTAGAAAACGAGACAGACTATTCTAGCATCCGAGGAAAGGTATTTATTTTGAATCAATAATTATTTTTCCCTCTTAATTTTTCCGCCAAATTTTTAACGACGTCAAATTGTTATTAAGAATTGATAAAATTTATGAACTGTTTTTATTAATATATTCTTTAAATTTTATTAGCATACCATATTTAACTATTTTATAACAATTTCAGTATTGCACAATACACCTTGCAAACAATTGCATCATGACTATTATACATTATAACAACTGTAATAATTGCATCAGTCAAATATGTTGTGAAATTTAGGGAAATATTTTTTTGATACAAGTTTGAAACTTTTGTTGATTGAGTAAAATAAAAACTTTATATTGGATTCGTTGAATATGAATTTATACATCTTAGAACACACTTTAAGTTAATTTTGATACTAAGACAAATATAAGTAAGAATTAAGTGTCTATTAGGTTAATTAGTAATTTAAGTTGACTTAAATAATATTTTATTAAGGTTGAAGCTCAAAGTTGATAATTATCTTTAGAACATGCTAAAGAAGAATGTGAGGTTTAATGTGAACACTTAAAGTATATTTCAGCAGGAACAAGTTTTTTTAAATCTCCACATTAGATTTATTCATTAATCATTTTCTGTTTATTATCTTATCATGTTCACATGGTCAGACAGCTTGGTGTCCTTTGTAGGTTCTTTGTACATAGGTTTTACTCAAAAATGATTTTTTTTTTAAACAAAAAAAAGATACATTGCATTGAGAACTTATTCTCTGCGTTGTATGATATGAAAATTTATATATTACTAAAAGAGTATTTCATGAACAATGCCACATGTAAAATTTATTTGTGAAATACTATTCTTATATACTTTGTTACTTTTAGATGATATTGGTAAGTCCAACAGCCGATGAATATGATTTGCTTAGAAAACAACTCATGGAAAGGATGGAGGCTGGAAATGGAGAAATCATTTATGATATTGGACAAGGAGAAGGTAATGACTTAGAGAAAAATGTGTAGTGTATATTTTTGAACATTCGTCTGTGAGTAGATCCAAATATACTACTGTGTCCGATTGTTATTCATCAAATATAATTACTTTTTTTTATTATCAATAATAGGTTTAAATAACTATGAGAGCAAGAGAGAACATATTTATTTATTTATTTATTAGATTACCAATGCAAGTTATAGTTTCTATAGTCTACAACATACAGGCGTGTGATAAATATCTAATTGTTCTTACAATTATCAGTACCACATCATGCATACCAAAAATGGAGTTAATTATACAATTGCATTAAGATCTATAAAAAAAAATTACACAGATAACAAAGATAAGAAAAATAAACATCATAAATAACAATAATACAATTAAAGTAATATTAATTTAAAATTAAAATTATGATCAAGTTAAAATATGAAATGTTATAAACAGTTTAAATCGACATATCAACAAAGGATATATATATATATATATATATATATATGGAGTTTATATCATATATTTTCTAATCCTATATATTTAGAAAAAATAACAATAAAACTAATAATCACATTAAAATAGTATACATAAAGATTAAAATTAAATTATAAATGAATTAACGTCATAAGATTATATTAAATTATATAAGCATGTCTACAAAAATATAATGTTAAGTTTGTATCAAGTTTTAAAATCAAAATTATGGTGACTGTTATGTAAAAATATGAAGGTGGTAGTTAGCCTGGCTTGATTGAGAATACCCTGCCAAGGTGGTAAAGTAACTTCCACATATGGCTTAATTGAATTAGGCACTTTCACCACACTTTTCATTGTAAAATAAGTGATGGAAGAAAGGAATCAGAGAGAAAGCGTTCAGGAGAAATAACTATCTCAAAATTGTGACGACCATGTTCATTAAAATCTTATGTTCAATGAATAGACTGAATTTTTTATAACAGAAACTTGAAGTCTACAAATATCTGAAATAATTTAATGTTGTGTCAATAAGCAAGTCATAAATAATATGTTGATTCCTCAAAGTTAACGACTAAGTTGATTATTAAATTAATAGTATATTGACAGATGGGAAAGGTTTATCTGAGGATGAGTATAGCGCGTCAGTGGCTACGCTACAATCGCTGGTGGACGGTGAGCGAGTGTCTTGCGTGGAGCTGAGGCGCTGGGACTGCGGCGCCGGTGTAGTCGGGCAGTATCTACTACGGACCGAGCTTGACCACACAGACTTCATGGAGATACGGTGAGTTTCACCTACAGTTTATATAATTTTTTATGTAGGCTATTTTCAGGATAACAAATAATGTTAAAGACCTACTTAATTTATGAATAGGTATTAATTCAGTTATGGATTAGAGCAGCATAGTATATTGTAGCTGTTAAAGAGTACTGTCCAACATAATTTGAACAGTTGACAGCTACGTCATATAAGGTTAAGATAAGACAAGCCACACACCCCCAACAGGTTCCCGCCTTGTCGTGGCGGAGGTGCCATGTAGTCGTTGCTTGGTCTTCCATGGTGAAGCGGAGAGGAAGCCACCCGACCGGCCCGAGCTGGAAAGCCGGCCCTTTGCAGCAGAAGTGGAGTCTCGGAGGGAGAAGTGTCGGTATTGTGATTCGCCGCTTTCTCTACCCTCCGCGGTCGTATAACGGGTGGCGGCGGGCCCAAGATTGGATCCGCCGCAGGGAGTCGGGAGAGTTTTCTCTCTTGGCTCCTATGGCCTCTGGTTGACCGATTTGGGGGAATCCGTTGCCCATGTGACTGACTGCAAGAGGCCGAGAAGGGGGTGCGCTGTGTGTTCCGATGTGCTCTTACAGATGTGAAAAGAGGGGTTCGTCCCTCTCTCTCGAGGTGGGGCGGCGTTGTGCAGCCGGCGCTGGCGAGGTCGTGGATGTGTGCGAGAGCGTTCGCGTGACCCTGCCGTAAAGCCATGAGGCAGAACATCATTTGGATTTTAGTCGGTGCAAGTCTGACATAACCTGACCTTGTCTCCACGAGGATGGCATTTTCCTCACGTTAAAAATAATAACCGGGCAATATTGTTCGTACCCTCTTATTAAATGAAATGGCTAGGATATATTTATGAGTGTATATCCAGTGGTTTCCCGCGGGACCGACCCATGTGGACATCTCTGAGTGAGGCCTATGTCCAGTAGTGGACGTCTATCGGCTGATGGTGATGTGTGTGTATTATTTACCTTAGAACTATACATATTACATTTAACGTTTTGCATACCATCACAAATCTTGTAGTGTTGCGGTGGTGGGCAATGTGGATGCGGGCAAGTCTACACTTCTGGGGGTCCTGACGCACGGCGAACTCGACAACGGGAGGGGTCACGCGCGCCAGCGTCTCTTTCGACACAAGCACGAGTTAGAGAGTGGGCGTACCAGTTCCGTCGGGAACGACATCCTTGGCTTCGACAGCATGGGTAACTGGCCCGTAACTTTAACACTGGAGTGAACACTTCCCAAAATTGTGTGCTTTTTTAATATATAATTGTGCGATTTACTCTTACATTCACATGGTGTTAAATGAATCACGTTGTAGAAAAATAAAGTGTTCTCACCAAGAATACTCCGGCTCTCATACTTATGAATAAAAAAACACTTGATTTTCACCAAGAAAAAAAAAAGTTTAAAAAAATACTTTTTGAATTCATTTTAATAATTCCTTTTTATTCATCATCCTCATGTAGGATTTTACTTCTACGTAAATGTTGTTACAATTTTGATTTAATCACATTGTGCAGGCAACGTAGTAAACAAACCAGATCACGGAACCCTGGATTGGGTAAAGATATGCGAGAAGTCGTCCAAGGTGATTACTTTTATCGACCTGGCCGGCCACGAGCGGTACCTCAAGACAACTGTTTTCGGCATGACCGGCCACGCGCCAGACTTCGGCATGCTTATGGTAAGAATAATCTTCATCTGCGTCTACATTTTCTGGTGACAGGCCTTAAGCAGGAAACGGTCTAAGTAAGGTTTTCTATAGAAGGAATTTCTTTACTTTCCGGCCACATTTCATTAATTATATTGTGAATTGTGATTTGGTTAGATCGGTGCGAATGCTGGCATAGTGGGTATGACCAAGGAGCATTTGGGGCTGGCGCTGGCGTTGTCCGTACCGGTGTTCGTGGTGGTCACCAAGATCGACATGTGCCCGCCTAACGTACTGCAGGTAACTACTATAAACATTATTTTCCATTATTTATATAAATCAAGATTATTTCCAACTGCATCCATCATTATTTCTGTGTGAGTAATTAAAAAACATAATTAAATAAAAAAAGATAATTTCAGGACAACTTGAAACTACTCATCAGGATTTTGAAGTCGTCCGGATGTAGGAAGGTGCCCGTGATGGTAAAGACAAGGGATGACGTTATTGTCAGTGCTACCAACTTTGTATCACAGAGGTAATGAATATCTTAAATATATAGAAATAGATAGATATAGACAGGTTAAATATCTGTTCGGAAGAATCCTCACAATCTCTCTAAATATAAAAAATAATAAAAATATCTAAATATAAAAATATTATCCTGTTGATTGAAAGAATTAAAAGTTTAAAAAACTATCAATTCTTTAAATGCTTTCTTGAACATGCAATTTTTTTATTTATAAAATTTATGGCTAACCTTTGATCACTCTTCTCTCATTCATTTACTTTGTACTCTTTATTACTCCCCTTTAAGCCTCAAGTGCTCTCCGAGTGGTGTTACTTCAAACAATCGCATCTTTTCGTTATAAATTTATTTCTTGTTTGCTATGTGGACAGGTTGTGCCCGATATTCCAAGTATCGAATGTGACCGGCGAAAATCTGGATCTGCTGACTATGTTCCTCAACTTGTTGAAGACGCGGATGCCGTCGCAGGACGACAAGCCTGCGGAGTTTCAGATCGACGACACCTACTCCGTACCGGTGTGTTTGACTTTACCCATTCGCACAATAGAGGCGCGGTTTCCACCGCAGGGGGCGTGGCTACTCCCACAGGAGGCGTGGTTTCTCTTAAAAGATGCCTCGATAGAAGGGCTAAGGAAGGAAGGCGATATATTTTTAAGAAGAACTATTGCGATAAGTTATTTATGGATTGTATGTAACGGTGTCCTAACTTGGTAGGGAGTGGGCACAGTGGTGTCTGGCACGACGCTAGCCGGCACGATCCGGCTGAATGACACCCTGCTGCTGGGGCCGGACGCGCTGGGCCGGTTCGCGCCGGTGGCGGTGCGCGGCATCCACCGCAAGCGCATGCCGGTGCCCGAGGTGCGCGGGGGGCAGACCGCTAGCTTCGCTCTTAAAAAGGTAAAGCCGGTCGTGGCATACTTCACCTTCACAACCTTGTTCTTGATCCTAGACCATGTTGGTGATTTTCAGTAACGTTACAGATAAAACGATCCCAGATCCGCAAGGGTATGGTGATGGTGTCGCCGGCAATTAACCCGCAAGCGTGCTGGCAGTTTGAGGGCGAGATCTTAGTGCTACATCACCCCACTACCATTTCGTCGCGGTACCAAGCCATGGGTAATTATCGCGATCTTCTCTTTTATTGATGTAGCTTGCATCACATGATCCTTAAAACAGCTACAGATCGTTATTCGACTTTCCGATAAAAGATGTCTTTTTTCTCCTTCATAGTAGGTAGGTATACCCTTGGTCTTCTACTAAGGATAAGTCTCTGATACCGAATATCGTGTGGAAAGGTACCATCACAGCATGTATCCTCTGCCTGGTCTCAAACAGTAGTGTTAAATGTGGCTATGTTCCAGAAGTCATTATAGATAATTAAATTTCAAATCAGGTTAATAAACTTTATATCCTAAGTCACCAGGAGATGACTGTTCTGTGGTGCAGTTTGAAATTCCTGGCTAGGGCTTCATTGTTCAATTAGTTACATTGTTATACACAAGCTGTAATAAAATAATGAGAAAAAAAACTCAACACACTGTCAAGCCATTGAAGACTTCTTAATCGTCAGTTCACTGTGGGAGCATCCGGCAGACCGCGTCCATACTGTCAATGTCCCGTGATTGCCTCCGCACCGGTGATAAGGCGCTGGTGCGGTTCCGCTTCATCAAGCACCCGGAGTACCTCAAGCATGGCCAGCGCATGGTGAGTACCCGTCTTACACAACAGTACTTACAGTTTGCTCCGGTGGGAACTGAGCTGTTTATCTTAGATAGCTACATATGATATACAGAGGAAAGACCTGTCCGAGTGTCAATGGTAACCAGTATATTCTCGACGAGCTCGTGTCATTATCATCAGTGTCAAATCAGCTGCTGGCATGTTGTTAATGTAAGATATAAGACTAGGTTTTAATGATAATAAATAATCATTACATACTCTGACGCTGTTATTGAACAGGTGTTCCGCGAGGGCCGCACTAAGGCGGTGGGCAACGTACTGCGGCCGGAGCCGGTGTCCGCAAGCCGGCCCGCCCCGCCGCGTCACAAGCACGAGCACCAACACCAGCATCACAGCCAGCCGCACAACCAGCAGAGACGGCAGAACGAGCACGAAGTAAGTATTGTGGAGATTTTACAAAATAAACTGTAGAATGATATTTACTGCACCACTTTGTGCTCGTCTTCTTAAGACGCTTTCAAACCGGAACACTGTAATAGTTGTACAATACCGTTTGGAGGAAACAGGGGCTGCGTTGGCAGCTACCTGAATAATCTCAGATAACACAAGCTTCATCTGGTGAAATTTTAATAAACTCTCATTCACATGACATGCAGCAGCAAGACAACGAGACAGACGTGACGGCCGCGGACTCCCCGTTCGAGGTGCAAGCGGACAAACGAAGCGCAGGCGGAGGCAGGCGCCCGCGTAAGCGGCACGACAAACAGGGCCAGCCCTCGCACTCTGCCGTGCCCGCCAACTGAACTAACATCTTCATTGAGATCATACACACATCCATCCATCATACTGAGAAATTTAAATACACTGTCTCTTTTTGAGTGAATAGTGTAAATATTTCACAGATTAAAATACTATCTTTCAGCAACAAATTAGTCTGTCTTCGTTATATTCTATATCAAATCACAGAACAGCAGAAATAGTCTTCGCATTCTGCCTGGATAGAATCAATCCTCTATTTTTATCTAGAAGAAAGAGATATAAAAAATTCTCTACATCATACAATTATAAATGAGTGAAGAGAATGTGTGTTTGAACAGGAGGACTTCCATGTTGTTCACTCAAAATGTCCAATATGTAAATGCAGTTCAGGTAATGATGGAAGCGAGTGCAAAACCTTAGTGAGTCTATATATTTCTATAAGTACATGCACTACTTATTTTTGTAGTTTAAATATTTCATCTTTTACAATCTGCATGCACGATATTTTATCTACAGTGTAATATTTTCAATCTAATGTAAACGGTATAAGTACACTTAAATGTTTGGAGTCGGTGACTTAGTACAATATGTTCGTAATATAAATGTAGCTCAACTTAGAATTTCGTGAAGTCTGTAGTCCTATAATATAGAGTATCTAAACACTGTGACTGCCTTTATGCTGCGGAGAGGCTAACTGCTTGTCCTGTAAGACAGAGGTTGCTGGTTTATCTTTGAGATTACATGTTTGGCAGGTGGTCTTCAAAACTAGCTTGAGTAACTACTACTATTGTAGTATATCTGCCGTCATAAGTGTTGTCATCCACGGTCAACACCATGTGACATTCAGGCCAAGTAAATCTTCTATAGATAAAAGAATAACAAGTACAATGTTTATATACCATGGTCATATTATTTCTGACATATCAGTTTGTTGTGAAACAGGGAATTCTTTCCCTTGCGAAATTTTCTTTCCCTTAAAATTATTAACTGATAAATGTCTTATGAGAGATAACTTGAGGGAAGGTCTATATCCAGCAGTGGATGTCTATCGGCTGATGATGATAGTGAAATTGTAGGCAATAAGGTTTTCGGAGTTGTTTTATTATTGTGTTGTTTGTAGAAATATATTTTGTTTTTTTTTAATGAAAAAATATTTTTGGATTTATTGTGATAGAAAATTATTATTGGTTATAGTTGTCCGCAATCTATTTTATGGTATGCTGTACTTTCAATACTTGTACAAAAAATACCCCTGGAGGGTATTCATATTTTTTCTACCGGTTACAGTTTTGATGATAAGGATTGAATGTGCAATTGCAATGCATTCTAGGTACAAGTGTAAGTTGACATATGATCTATTATGCCTTTGAGGGTTGGCTCTTGATTCAGTATTTGTTTTTTGTACCGTTGTAATGTGAGTGTTTAGTTTGTGTAAGAAGATATTTTCAAGGACTTATTTCAAGATTTAATAAATAAAATTAGATCGATCAATTCAAGAATTATTATTTTCCATTATTTGAAATAACAAATCTACAGTACAGAGTATTCTACTTTAGCCATTTCTATATCAGTATAAATTTTGTATGAATACACAGGTTGACTATATCTCAAATGAGATATTATGGAACTGTCATAAGTTAAGAATTTTCATGGCCTAACATTAACTAGTGATGAAAAACCAGTAATGTGCTCTATTTACACCACCATCACATTCTTAATTATAGCATTGGACATTAGCACAACAGCAATTATAGGTGAGCATACCTCAAACTGTAACTATAAAAACATAAAAGTGAAAACCAAGTTTCGGATCAATTCCTCTCAGAAGAATGCTCAATGAAGATTAAAAATAGTTTATTGATTAATTCACAATAACTTTTGACCAACCAAATGTGTTGAAAGATTAAATTATAATTGATCATTTTCAAAATATAGAATTAATCTACTACATTACATTAAAACAAACTAGGTATCAATACATTTTATCAAATTACTGATGTACAATGGCATTTAACAAACTAAAATGTCATTATCTATTATTTTTTTATTTGCTTTTTTGCATCTTCAATTCCTTGTCTCAAGTTTTGACTAAATCTTCTAATAAATGACATTACTGAGATGACTTTTTGTGGATCTACACTGGAAACCTTTTCCTTTCCTCTATAGAACACTGATATAGCCAGTTGCGCTGCCCTTCTTACAGGATATGAGTCTGCGATCTTTTGTACCAGGCGCTCATTATTGGCCAAATATCTGAGCAGTGTACGAAGTGGCATTGCTAATTCACTTAAATGATGTTTCAAAAGAACACATGTTCCGATACTTCTGCAAAAGTTCTCGCTTGAGCCTCAACTGTGTTCTAAGTATTTCAAACTGCTTTAACTGATCTTGTTTGTTATAGTCGATACCAGGCAAGCGTTTGATCTAAGAAAAAGTTTTTCATAAGTAACTCATTTTTTTAACATTGATAGTTTAAGTTTTATTAACCTTTACCTGTGATCGTGCAATATCGAATTTCTTTTGTAGTTCTAATACTTTCTGACTGCAGTCTTGCGATTCGCGTGCTTTTGCAGAATTGTCGTGGAAATCACGTTCAACACTATAAGCATAAATGAAATGGTAAGCATATAATTTCCACAGAGTTAAGATAGTAATATCTAATTATAACTCTAGACAAAAATACCTTCGTATAATTTCGTAAACAATCGGTAAAAAATCTACGTCTACATCTTGAACTGTTAAAGGACTGAAATTGTTTGGATCAGAATGATCTGCATTGCTCTCCATTTGAAAGAACACGAATGATTTAAATTAGGTAAAAATTGTGAGGGACTTGCTTAAATATATTTAGACTTGCACTTACAAATCTTTTTGAAAACGCCTATCGTGTTAAAACAATTATAATTTTGCGTTAATGTCAGATTCAGATAGTAGCTTATTAGGCTAAAGTAGGAGAGAAGCGTATTTATAATAACATATAAATCCACAAGTATTCAAAGTAATAGATAATAGTTGTTCTTGTGATGTCATTATATCTGTTATAAAATATCATTTATAATTCACTGTACTTAAGTTATTAAACCACTATCAACATTCAACATTTTCATAATTTAATAACAGACGGTCGCTAACATAGCTTGAAATAACAGAACAGCCAATAAAAAATGAAACAGCTATTCTTGTTTTTGTCTTTTGTATAATATTGTTATAAGCTGTAAGACACACCTAGTATTTATTTGAAATAAACCCAAAATTACAGTAACTCGTTTCATAAAAAAATTTCTTTGAAAAGCGAATTTTTAACTAGATCGTGTTATCTGTTATTTAGGTAATGAATCTATGTCGCTCACACCTATTTGATAGACTGTTGTTTAAACGAGTGGCACCTAGTATTATAACCCGAAAAATAGAAATTGTAATCTTACAAGAAGATAAGTATCCTCGAAAGGTCACTCCTTAATTAGTTCGTTTTAACTGTTATGTCGTTGTTTAATTTATCTCGTTCACACGCATTGTATATACTGTTGCTATAACGAGATGCACCTAATATTATAACCCGAAAAATACAAATTGTGAAAAAATAACACTTGTTATTTAATAACAGATATTAGTACATGTTATTATTATGTAACAGTAACAACAGATATTATGTTTATCCTGTTATAATCTACGTCTAAGTAAAGCAGCTTTTTTTCAACTATATGACAATGGTTATGAACTTTCTGCGAGTATACATTGTTATAAATGTTATGCCCCGGAATAAATATTTGAATGTACTCCAAAACGTAATGTCTTTTCTAATATTTTTTAACTTACCATATTCTCGTGCTTAAAAATCTCTAATTCGAAGATAAATTTTAATCGATAGATAACAAATAATTTCTACATCGGTAAGGCTCCATATGAAAGTTTCATAAATAATATACCTACATTTGCTTATAGGAAAAAGCGTAGACCGTTAATGTAAATACAGAGGCTGAAATATCAAGTCTTGTTAAAAGTATTAAAAAAATATAGTATATATTGAAAAAATCAATGTGACAATTGACATATCTGTACTATAATTTGACAATACTAAGTGACAAATATGCATGCATTGCTTGGTTTCTATTAAATTAAATTATTTACCGTATTAATTATTTAAAATGGACGAAGTTGCAAAATTGGAACATTTGTCTTTAGTGTCCAAAGTTTGTACAGAATTAGACAATCATTTGGGCTTAAATGACAAAGATCTGGGTGATTATTATTGCTTTGTTTATTATACAACTAGCTTTAGTCGTAGTTTAATCTTCATGAAATTCTGACTGTACATGGCCTGTAGGTAATAAATGTACACAAGTATTCTACTTTTATATGTAATAAAATTTTGATCCCTAATTTGAAAAATTATGGATTTCTCATAAAAACTTTTCTTATTGTACACTCTTCAAATTTTATTTTTATTAAACAAAGAAGTCAATGTTTTTCACAAAATCCCACTATCTATATGCTAATATGATATAAAATAAGTAACACCCACTTTTACAATTCTGGGGATATTGAAAATATATTTTTGGACTATGAATCCTTGAACTAGGTATGAAAAATGTAGGACATGTTCATTTAATACAACATATTTTTACATTTGAGTAAAGTTAGTTACAGTAATGCCATAGCTCTTTTATAATTAATTTAAACAATTACGGAGTAAAGGTTTTTATTAAATATTTTAATCAAACTTAAACTTTAACTTATTTAACTTAATTTATTTAACTTATAATTGAAACATTGTTTTTCTCTACAGGCCTGAAGTGAATATAAATATATTTGTTTTTTGTCAAAACTTTTATAAAAATAATTACTTAATTTAAAAGTATGTGTAGAATATTATTATGCATTTTTTCAAACCTGAATATTATTTTATATTTCAGCTGAATTCATTATTGACTTAGCAGACAAAAATCCAACATTTGACACATTTAAAAAGGCTCTTATCGAGAATGGTGCAGAGTTTTCTGACTCGTTTATGACAAACTTGCTTCGTATAATACAGCATATGAAACCTGTTGGTATTTCCACTGACAAAAATGAAAAAAGTACTATAAGTTCCGATCCATTAGCATCAAAGTTTCCAGGTTTAGCTATTCCTAATGATAAACCTCCAGTGTTTTCATCTGAGGAGAGTAGTGATGAAGATGAAAAAAAGAATACGAGAATAACTACAAAAGATTTATTTAAAGAAGAAGCAAAAGTAAAAGACTCTGGAAGTAATGTTGTAAATGAAGCTATGGCAGAATTGGAAGCACTAGCACCGTCTAATTTCCACCTAAAGAAAGAAGAAAAGAAGGATTCCATTAAAAGTAAGAGAGACAGATCTTACGATAAACATAGAAAACGTAGCAGGAGTAGAGACAGAAAGAGATCTCCTGAAAGTAGAAGTAGAAGTAGGGACCGCGATAGAGACAAAAGGAGGCACTCTAGAAGTCGCCATTGTTATAGGTCGCGGTCTAGAAACAGAAGGAGGAGGTCAAAATCTAGAGGAAGGAGATCAAGATCCAGAGACAGAAGATCTAGATCTAGAGTTAAGAGATCTAAATCTAGAAATAGAAGGTCAAGATCTAGGTCACATTCAAGAGGCAGGTATAGGGAAGAGAATCATAGATTCAAAGACTTTGAAAAGAAGCCTAGAAAAAGAAGCCAAGAAGTGGAAATGAGTGATGACCCAGTGCCAGGAAAGGTAAATAAATTATAATAATTAATAATTTAGTACAAAATTTTTTATGTCTAATAATTATTTATTTTAGTAATAAAGTAAATAATCTTTAGTCTAAATGGCTTTATGGCCAGTTAAATTGCTGAGGTAATGAGATTTAACATTTTGTGGTGACAGTGATTAGCACAATTTGATGCACTGTATATCATCCTAACTTGCACTACATTGTTATTGGCAGGAGGGCTTATAACTTACCATCACGTGAACATCGTATTCGTCTATTTTTTTTAAGTATGTTATATTTCTTTTTAGATTTACAACGGCAGGGTAGCAAACATAGTTCCGTTTGGTTGTTTTGTGCAAATGGAAGGTTTGAGAAAGCGGTGGGAGGGCTTAGTACATATCTCTCAACTGCGTTCAGAAGGAAGGGTCACCAATGTATCTGACGTTGTTTCCAGGGGTGATAAAGTAAAGGTATGTTGCTTGCCACTATATACTTATTTTTAAAATAAAAAACTTAATCATCATCATCATTATCTTCAACCAATAGACGTCCACTGCTGGACATAGGCCTCCCCCAAATATCTACACCTTGGAATTCATTGAGGGGTATTGGGCCAAAACCCACCAAGCTGACCCAGTGCGGGTTGATGGGTGGTCAAAGCCTCATCTGTTATTCAACAGGATGCACCACATGCAGGTGAGGTTAACTTGGGCTCTGTAAAATGTTGGGCGGAACCCCTTATACTCTTTTAATATTTAACTTTTCATTTTGAAAATAATGTATTAAACATTATTTTTATAAAATTTATAAAATCTCTAAATTTCTAATATTTAATTTATGTTATAATCTTTTTGCTTTCAGGTGAAAGTTCTATCCATAACTGGTCAAAAAGTTTCTCTCGCTATAAAAGATGTTTGTCAGGAAACCGGCAAGGATCTCAACCCAACATCACATGCACATTTAGAGGTAATACTATTCAATCTGATGTTACATACACTATAGTCATGTCTTACTATGATAAGGCTAACATTGAAATGTCTGTGTGGAGATGGAGCCTTGAATAGTGTTATTAGTAGCATCATTAGTACCAAATATGGATCTTAGGTACAACAATATCAGCCCTGTAGTGTCGAGCTAATAAAAATAGGACTAAGGTTTTCCCTGCTTGTCATACAAGGCCACTAAAACAATCCCCAGGTTCATATGCCTTGACAGTGGGGGCCCTCTGAGCTCTATAAGTGAGCCTTAAGAGGACGGCAAATGCATGGTGGTCTAGTATTTGCCGTAGTCTAGTGTGGGTGTTAAATAGGACTTTGTCCTTACATGATACATGTTAGCCAGAGTGCAGGCGAGCAGTGGTGCATCCTGTAGGACATCCTAGAGCTCCTTTTAATCCACTGAGATAGATGGGAGTTTTAGTGGGTACACGCTTCATATAACCTTGTTTTCACCCCAGAAGCAAAGTATCTTTTAAGATTTCCCTCACAATAAAAAAAGGTACAATGATATGTAATATATTCAAATAATGTTATGTGGTGCAATATGAAGACTATGATAGTACACACTCGTACTCATAGTTATTATTAAATGAAGTTTATAAATTATGCTTCACTAATTTGTATCAGACAACTTAATCATTGTAATTTTATTATCATCACTAGTTTTTTTAAAGCTTTGTCTTACTATTGTATTGTATATAAATTTTTTTCTTTATTAATTTGCGTCATCAAGTTAGTAGTTTAAATATTAACTTGTAACTTTTATTTATTGGTAGGCCGAAAGAGAGGGGCGTAATCCCGACAGACCGGCGCCCGCTGCCACAGTCCTGGCGGGATTGCAAGGAAATCTCGATCCCGATGAAGACTCCAGTCGTAAACGTGTCACTAGGATCTCCAGTCCAGAGCGATGGGAGATCAAACAGGTAAGTCTTAATAAATTTATGTCTATTCAGTTGGTTACCAATAGATGTGATAATATGTTTATATTAGTTATAATAAACAAGATGTTAAATATTATCTTGTTTTATTTTACAGATGATATCTTCAGGTGTTATTGATAAAAGTGAATTGCCCGACTTTGACGAAGAAACTGGTCTGCTGCCAAAAGACGAAGATGGAGAAGCTGATATAGAGATAGAGCTGGTTGAAGAAGAACCACCATTCCTGCAGGGTCACGGCCGCGCGCTCCATGATCTGTCGCCTGTGAGAATTGTGAAGAATCCCGATGGCTCGCTCGCTCAAGCGGCGATGATGCAATCGGCTCTAGCAAAAGAGAGACGGGAGCAAAAGATGTTACAAAGGGAACAAGAGATGGAAAGCTTGCCAACAGGGCTGAATAAAAACTGGATCGATCCTCTTCCAGAATCCGATGGGCGCACCCTTGCAGCAAATATGAGAGGATCGGGTGTGGCTCCCCAGGATCTTCCCGAGTGGAAAAAGCACGTAATCGGCGGGAAAAAGTCTTCCTTCGGTAAAAAGACTAATTTATCACTGCTGGAGCAACGGCAGTCCTTACCTATATATAAGCTGAAAGATGAATTGATAAAGGTAAGAAACTGTTTCATTATTATACACCTGATCATCATCACCTCTGATAATTTTATATTTATCCACTTTTTGTAGGCGGTGGCAGACAATCAGATATTGATCGTGATCGGCGAGACCGGGTCCGGTAAGACGACACAGATGACGCAGTACGTGGCGGCGTGCGGGCTGGCTGCGCGCGGCAAGGTGGCGTGCACGCAGCCGCGGCGCGTGGCAGCCATGTCGGTCGCAAAACGCGTCGCCGAGGAGTTTGGCTGTCGGCTTGGCCAGGAGGTCGGCTACACTATACGTTTCGAGGATTGCACCAGCCCAGAGACAATTATCAAGTGAGTACTGTGTTTGTTTTGTACCTATACCTTTGTACCTCCTCCCTTTATATCCCTCTAATGGTTAGGTTCACTAGTTTTCGCGTGATTGGCGAACAAAACTCATTTTCATTATAAAATATAGATTGGATAGATTTATTTTACTACAACAAAAAAAAATCGAGAATCTGTTTAATTTTTTTTCAGATACATGACAGATGGTATGTTACTCCGTGAATGTTTAATGGATTTAGATCTGAAGAGCTACTCAGTCATCATGTTAGATGAAGCGCACGAAAGAACGATCCACACGGATGTACTCTTTGGTCTTTTGAAGCAGGCGGTACAGAAAAGACCAGAGCTGAAACTAATTGTCACATCAGCTACATTGGATGCCGTCAAATTTTCCCAATATTTCTTCGAAGCGCCCATATTCACAATACCAGGAAGAACGTTTCCAGTTGAAGTTCTATATACAAAGGAACCTGAAACTGATTACCTAGATGCATCTCTTATAACAGTTATGCAGATACATTTAAGAGAACCTCCAGGAGACATACTGCTGTTCTTGACAGGACAGGAGGAGATCGATACCGCTTGTGAGATTCTGTACGAGCGTATGAAGTCACTAGGGCCTGATGTGCCCGAGCTCATAATCCTGCCCGTTTACTCTGCGCTGCCTTCAGAGATGCAAACAAGAATTTTCGAACCTGCACCACCAGGCTCCAGAAAGGTCGTAATAGCCACTAATATAGCGGAAACCTCTCTCACTATAGATGGTATATATTATGTTGTGGATCCAGGCTTTGTGAAGCAAAAGGTTTACAATTCGAAGACTGGAATGGATTCTTTAGTCGTTACACCAATTTCACAGGTACAGCATTTTTTTTTTAATTTAACTTTAGCAAAGTCCAATTATTTTAATATTTTTCTTAGATTTTATGGCGAAATAATGAGATGTGCATCATCATCATCATCGGCCGATAAACGTTTACTGCTAGACATAAACCTCCCCCCAAAGATCTCCACATCAATCGGTGCGGTATTACTCGCACCCAGTAGATTCTAAGCAGGTGTTCGGTCCACTAATAAGACTTCCACTGATACTTTAATATTATCTTACTCATGGTAGGTTTCTTATATTGATGATTATTTGATAAAGGCTCCCTTTATAAATACCATCAGGAAGCGGGCTATGCTCAACAGTTTTCCGCTGGACACCATCATGATGATGTTTCACAGGCGGCGGCTAAGCAGCGAGCTGGACGTGCTGGACGCACTGGGCCCGGCAAGTGCTACCGGCTGTACACGGAGCGAGCCTATCGCGATGAGATGCTGCCCACACCAGTGCCGGAGATACAGCGCACCAACCTCGCCACCACCGTACGTATTACACACACACATATATATATATATAGCTGATTACTTTAATATTTTGATTTCTGCAAATTATTTATTATCAACTTATAATTGAATTAAGATATTCATAAAACAATTTTAGGTTAATAAGTTATAACATCGGTCTCGAAGGACCATTTTATTTTGCAATTATATCAGAGAAGCTGTTGATTAAAGTTTTTCTGTATTAGGTGTTACAACTAAAAACCATGGGAATCAACGATCTGCTACATTTCGACTTCATGGACGCACCACCCGTGGAGTCGCTGATCATGGCGCTGGAGCAGCTGCACTCGTTGTCGGCTCTCGACTCGGAGGGATTGCTGACGCGACTAGGACGGAGAGTAAGTTGTTTTAAAGCAATGAATTAGAGTTCAAGGGAAAAGCCCGACATAATAAAATAATAATATTACTTATTTATATTAGATTAAATGTTTATAAAATGTATTAATTCTTTCAGATGGCTGAATTCCCATTAGAGCCCAACTTATCAAAAATACTGATCATGTCGGTGGCACTTCAGTGCTCAGACGAAATACTCACAATTGTCTCCATGCTGAGCGTCCAAAACGTGTTCTATCGACCCAAGGATAAGCAGGCGCTCGCAGACCAGAAAAAGGCTAAATTCAATCAGCCGGAGGGCGATCATTTGACCCTGCTCGCAGTTTACAACAGTTGGCGAAACAATAAATTCTCTAATGCCTGGTGCTACGAGAACTTCGTACAGATACGGACCCTGAAAAGGGCACAGGATGTTCGGAAACAACTGCTGGGAATTATGGATAGGTAAGTTTTGATAACTTACCTAGTGTTACCTGTCTTGACTATTAATACAATTAACACCGACTGTTCTTCGCTTCTCTCTTTCTCTATCTCTCTATTTTATTCAATTTATTACAGCTTATAATATAATTGTAAATGGCTATGTATATATAACAATACACATAGAGTATCCAATATAACATGTAATTTTTCTCTTCTCTTTTCTTGCCTCCATTTTATATTCCTATGATAATGGACATATTTCTAGAGAAGTGTGTTATTAAGTTCATTATATTTGTATTCTAAAATCTAAAAGCAATGCTATAATAATTCTTTAAAAATTGCATAATTTCAAAAAAAAATATGGAGTAAAAAATTTTCACTTAAATTTGACTTTGTTATAGGCACAAATTGGATGTAGTATCAGCCGGAAAAAACACAGTGCGAATACAGAAGACCATCTGCTCCGGTTTTTTCCGGAATGCGGCCAAGAAGGATCCACAGGAGGGCTACAGGACCCTCGTAGACAGTCAAGTGGTTTACATACATCCCTCCAGTGCACTGTTCAACAGGCAACCTGAATGGTTAGTCAATTGAAATTCTATAAAATAATTTTTCAATAACTCTATTGAACACGTAATTTGTCTGGTTTTAGATAAATTTCATGTCAAAATTTGAAACATATATAAATAAAAATATAATTACTTAAATCATTAATTGAAGTATTTGTAGTTATTTTAGTATTATTTTTTTGTTAACATTTACAAAAAAAATATATAAAACGAATTTTACTCTTTTTATTCTACTAAACGACTTGAACATGACATTCACCTGATGGTAAGTAAAACGTGCTAATTTTACCGATAAAAATAAGCGATAATATAAATATATATAATAAAAAATATATATAAATAATAATAGGGTGGAATGTACCTAGAAAATCTCCAACACTAAAGACCAGCCACTAGTAAAATAGCATGATTTATATACAGTAATTTTTTTACCTTTTGTTCTCTTTTAAACTTTAACAATTTCTTTTTTCATTAAATAGGGTTATCTATCATGAGTTGGTGCAAACAACAAAGGAGTATATGCGTGAAGTAACCACTATTGATCCGAAATGGCTAGTTGAGTTCGCTCCCGCTTTCTTCAAATTCTCTGATCCGACTAAATTGTCCAAATTTAAGAAGAACCAGAGACTAGAACCCCTTTATAATAAATATGAAGAGCCCAATGCCTGGAGGATATCAAGAGTTAGAAGAAGAAGAAATTAAACTTCTTTTTAAGGAAATTTTTTGTATTGTTTTAATTTTATGCATAAATAGACTCATTATTGTAAAACAATGTTGTTGAATTTTATTTTTATCCTGTATTTTTGGTGATTAAATTATGTGCACCTATATTTAACTATATGTACTTATGGTAAACACAAGCTCTTCAGGTTCGAACTACGCGTCTAAACTATCAGTTTCGTATGACATGTAGATAACTTATTAGGTTTATTCAATAGATTTGACATGTTCATTATTATTATCACAAAAAATTTACTCTAGTTATTAGAGAATATTTTATTTATACTTTATAAAAAGCGTAGTATTGCAGCATTTCATCATCATCAGCCGATATACCTTTACTGCTGGACATAGGCGTCACCCGACAGTGATGCCCATATTGATCGATCCTGCGTTACCCTCATCGATGGCGCTAGGGGTCGTCGTGTGTAGGGATTCCAATGAGGAGATTTGAGCCATTTCTCACCACGCTGTTCCAATGCGGATTGGTAGAGTAAGGAGGATGTTGCAGCATTTACTAGTTTATATTATATATAATTAAAAATAAATATTATTACTATGTATAAATAAATTTTTAACATTTATTATATCCTAATTTTTTCTACTCTATCAATTTTTAGACGTAATTGTGTTTAGCAGTCACTGTGACTTTGACGGTGAATGAACTGTCAAAGTTTCACAGTCAGTTTGGAAATACTGAACTCTATTTTTGGAAAGAATGTCTAAAACAATTTAGACTGAATGAATTCTAAACATAAGTTTATAGTTAAAACAGTTTAGTTTAAAACTTTAATATGGATTTCTTATCGGAAGTTATAGGAGAGACCGTAATCCTTGGAATCGATTCTCTAATTTTAGGTTTCTGTGTAAAACAGCTGAGCAAATGTAAACACATCTTGAATGCCTTGCAGGTTATCTTTCAATGTTTATTCCTTTATAATAGAGTAATTTACTCTTATATATGTACAAAACTTAAATGATTTGCTTTTCCTAACAAATCATTTCTAGTTAGAATTGATTACACATTGCGCCTTAAATATATGATATGCAATTATTTATTTTTAAATTAAATTAATATTACCGTTACATAATTGAACAAATTATTACCTATTATGACAAATGAAAAACATGAACCAGATTCTTAATACACTTATACTGCAAAAGAACCATAAATACACCATTGTTTATCACCTTAATTAGTTTTTTAGTACTTAATATGCATATTAATTAATTTAGGTAATAAACATTGATTTTAATCATATATAAATACTTTTCCTTTGTATAAGTCTCAAAGAATTTGTTTTTGCAGACTGCACCTATTCTTGATATTGACTCAACATTAAATAAAGAGATCAACAAATATCCAAATAACACAATACCATATGTTGTTATAAGAGGTCTTGTGAAGCCTCTTGGCAATCCTATTGTCAGCAATTATAATAATACAGTAACTGGGGTAATACAAAGGTATATATAATCTTTTCTGCAATTATGTCATTTAATTTTTCTAGTAAATCTGTTACATAACCAATACTATTCACTTATCTCTTAATATTTCAATTCTTACTTTAGTTGCCAAATTGTTTTGATAATAAGTACATCTATTTTATATTGTGTTGTAAGAAAATATTGTGATAAGTTGTATGTCAAGAAATCTTAATTGGTTTTCAATTTTGTAACAACGAAGGTAACAAAACATGCAGTTAACTTGATAATTTGATATCATATTTCTAATAGAAAGCAACAATAAAGAGAAAGAAATGTAATGGAAATATATGTCACCACAAATTTTTAGATTAACCATAAAGGAGCATGTTATTGCGAGGACTTCTGCTGGCTTTTGGTCTGACCAGACACGGACCATTCATGAAGTTTGCAATTCCACACCATTTGTGCTCAGTAATGGAAGGTACAGCATTGAAGTGGTGGATGCACTTGCTGCTGAGTTATTGGGTATGCTGAATTAATAAAAAAGCAGACAATTGTAAATTTCTGTTGCATAGTGACTTACAGAGGTGCATCATTAATACACATACATAATTAATTTATAAGGTAGTTAGATTAGTATGTCATGAACTGTCTTAGCAACTATCAGCATCAAGAAGACATGAACCTCTTCTATTTCGTTCTATATTCTAATAGTTATATTAATATGTGTAGATATAAGAGACAAAACCACACTAGATACTACTTAAAAAAAAATAACGCAATTATTGTCATTATCAGATCTCGACGTAATATCAGATAAATTTGAACCAATGTCACCTGGTGTCATTGATCATGTGTGGGGCTTCTTCTCGGGCGTGCGACAAAGAGGCCTTCAGACCATGGAGGAGATGTTGCGTGACGGTTCTTACATCACAGCGATAGGTGAACTCAGCAGAACTCAAACTGGTGCACTTAAAATCCAGCCACCCAAAGACGGGTTACCTCTGTACCTTACAACTGCTACAAAGTCTAGTTTACTGAAAAGACTCGCAAGCTCTAGGGATTTCCTAAGGTAAGTTTTTTTATTAAAATTTTTTATTATAACAGCAAGGAACTAACTTAACACAAGTGACAGTATTTTTTATGAGATGAAGCAACCAGGGGAGCAGCCTATTCCCCTGGTGATAAATGATACGGAGGACCATAACAATGTAGCGTTAGTTAGGATGATAAAGACGCCACCAAATTGTGTTCATCGTTTTGAGACACAAAATATTGGCGTAATTTTATTGCTACACTAACTGGAGCGCACTTTAAACCGGAACACAGTCATGTTTAACAAACTGCCGTTTGTCGGCAGAAATAGGCATTGCAATGGTGTCCACTTAGACGGTTTCCCTTTTTTTTTTTTTTCTTTTTTGTAAAATACTAGGCAAACGAGCAAGACGGGTCACCTGATGGTAAGTGACTCACCGCCGCCCACGTCACTAGCGACGCCAGTGCGTTGCCTATCCTTCAGGTAAGAATATGCTCTTTTCTTGAATAACACAATGTCGCAGTTGTCGGGGAAGACCGCTGATGGCAACGAGTTCCAGATATTTACTGTGCGTGGCAGAAAACGGTTTTTAAAACGCATTGTAGTGGAACGCCAACCATCCAGATGGTGCGGATGGTAGTGCCGGCGAGACGGTCGGTTGCGAAATACAGCGGCTTCTATTAAATTGAACAACTCCTCGGAACACTCCCCATTGTAGACTCTGTAAAGTATGCATAGGGAAGATAGATCCCTACGCAGTGCCAAAGGATCTAGCCGATCGGCAAGTTCAGGATCGTCGACAATCCGAGATGCCCTACGTTGGATTCGGTCAAATGGAGATAGCTGATAAGATTCCCTTAACACGAAGTTATCAATAGTAAAAATCTTGGTTTTTATTTTTTATTCTATTTTAAATACCTCATAGTTTAAGTCCGCTAAATGTAGGTTTTATTATGAGAATACATTACACAGTTACAAATTTATTTATATGTATCTATATTTAACATTTTTTAAAAGTTCACTTTAAATGAAGTGATCGAATCGCAACGTTTAATTTCTGTAGCGATTTATTAAAGTGACCGACGCCAATCGATCCTTTAATTGATCCGGGCATCAGTTTCGCGCCATGTTCGTGACAACAATGTGAGTTGCGCATATTTTTTTTGCCATTCCGATATTTTCTCGTTGCCACTGAATAGACCATAAGTGGAGAAGGTCACTTAAATATTGATTTACGTCAATAGAATATGTTTATTTTTAACACGGCGGTTAAGCCAAGGGTCGGTGACGTATGACCCACGGTACACGGTTACCCAGTAACCTAGCTAATTTAAAGTGAACCACTTTAGGTCTGAACATTAAACATAGTGATTAATTTGATATAAATTATAACAAAAATATCTATGAACACACTTTTTCTTTTTTTTTTTTTGTATGGACTAGCGCTTGACAGTCCCACCTGATGGTAAGCGGCCACCAAGTCTCTCGTGGTAAAGCGCACTAGTCTAGTACAACATTTTTTACAATTGTTGAATTTGATATACCATCCCCAAAGAAACATTGATGGTTGGTGGTAGGTACCACCGTAACGCCCATTTCTGCCGCCAAGCAGTAGTGCAAACATTACTGTGTTACGGTTTGAAGGGCGCTGTAGCTAGTGTAACTACTCGGATAGCGAGACTCAACAATCTTATGTCTCACGCGACGAAGGTGATATATATATTATCTTAACTACCGCCACGTTATGGGCTGGCGTATCATTTACCATCAGATTGACGTCTATCTCGTCTCGTCGGTTGAGTAAAAACAAATGTCTACGAACAACGTTTTTGGATTATTTAGATATTTTCATTTTATATTCAAACGTTTTGTTAGTTGTAAAGCTTGATCCTACGTTCAACTTCTGTCATTAAAAAAATTATTTATTCAATATTTACTACTTTTATATCACGCAATATAATTGGAGATAAATAATTTTTTCTTTAATAAACTAATAAATATATGTATTTATTTATAAACAAAGATGTCAACCAATTGTCTAATGGCTCACCGCACGGATTTTCATATTACTTATTGTGGTCACAGGGCCAGCTGTCGATGTATAATCTGTAATATATGATTTGGTTTAGATGGAGCGCTGTGACCCTTAGCTGCCTTGTCGGCATTTTTTTTTACCCATACTTAACAGAGGGGTGTAACAAATTTAACATCCATCTTTGCCTCTGTGATTAGGAATGTCTTTATTGAATCGATTTTAAACAAGTGCTGTTCTTTTATTATTGTATGTTTCAGTATTTTGGTTTAGATGATGCAAAATGAATATCCTTGCAGAGTTCTCCTGGTTGTGTTTGGAGCGGTGGCGGTGTTGGCCTCTGGTAGAATAGCGTACAAATATCTGCGTCGGCGCAAGCGGAGACAGATGGAGGACTTGGTGAAACAGCAGCTGGCGGCCGGGCGCAAAGAGCGTCGCGCACACGCAAGGGAAAAGAACCTTACCGAGGTGCAGCTATGCGTCGTCTGCTCGGAGAACCCGAAGGAGGTCAGCTTCTCCTAAGTCTTTTTAACTTCGTATGGAAGATACAAGTGTAATAGAGAAATCCCGAAACAAAGTAATGACGTTGACATCATGAGGTGAATACTAGTATTGACTTGACGGGTTTGAAAAGGTACCTACAATCACCAAAACTCCTCAACTTACATCGCTAGAATCCAACCAGAAACCTCAGTCACAAGACTCTTCAGTTTAACAGTTGCACCTTGTATTCTTGTAAAATTTTATCACACCCTTCCCGAAGAAACTCATTTATATTCTGACATTATTAATGCTTCATGGTAATTGGACTCTTAATTCCACAGATAATATTACTCCCCTGCGGCCACGTGTGTCTCTGCGAAGATTGCTCCGACAACATCAAAGACAACTGTCCAGTTTGCCGCGAGCAAATTGAGTCACGCGCTCCCGCTTTTATTACCTAGATTCATCTCAATCTTGAAGACTTAAATAAATCTAAACTTAAATATAACATTGTAAAGTTCTGTTGAAATAGATCCAATATTATTGTTCACAGTGGAATAGGGGTTATATTATTGTTGACACTCGACGGCTGCCATAGATCATGAAAAGTTATTGAAAAATAATGTTCACATGTATGTTGTTATAATAAATTATTTAATATCATGCTCTACTCATATTGGTGCAGGAATCAAATAATAAATTAATATTTTACTAGAAATACTTTTTTTATTTACATATTGAAAAAAAAATATATTGTAAATTCTTTAAGAAATTCTATATTATTTTTTGTTAGAAAAAAAAATATGATTTATTAAAATTACAAGTAGATACAACATTTCAATGCAATAATATATTATATTATAGAATATATTAAAATCCTATTTGCAGTGATCCCATTTTACCACAAGATGCAGAACAGGTATCATCTTCTTGTTCCGTTCCGGGAAGTTTCTCATCATCAGAATTGTCTATACTATCACGGTCCATGGAATACTCACAAGTACTCTCATCAATCCGGTTCACAGTTCCATTTTGAATGATAGTATACTTTTTTAGTAGTGTATCGAGTTTAGAATTATCAACACTTTTCAACCGAGTCCTATCGCAATTGCCTGAGCATTCACTATCACACACTTTTGTTGATTCATCATGAATATTATTGCTTTTTATTACACCATTTCTTTTATTATGACATGAGCCAGTGTTACTGGTTTTTACATTAGCTTTAACTTCATTGTCATTGTCTAATTCTGTTAATGCTTCATTAAGCAAGTTCTTTGTTTGCTTCGCGTTATATTCCTCAAGCATTTTTTTCGCTTTTGAACTTTTGCCAATTCCAAGCTTTGGTAGGCCTTTATTTAAGCCTTCCAGCAGGACACAAGCCTTACAAACTTCTTGTGATGATACAAATTTACATCTGGTGCATATCCTCTGTGATGGTAGAGTTACTTCTTCTTTAATAGCCATTGTCTCACCTGAAAATTTGTTAGTCATGTAAAACAATTTATTTCCTTTTTCTATTTTTAAGGACTGTATAATTTTTGAATTTAGATGGTTGATTAAGTTATGAAACAGTTTTTGTACAGGAAGATTGCTTGCTTTGCAACATGAAGACTTGTAATTAAATTTTCAGAGACTGATGCCAGCTGGTTAAGTTTTCAGTTATACTAGTCTCCTCTTTAATTTTTACTGGTGGTAGGTCTCTGTTGGTGGAGACTGTCTAGGTAGGTACCACCGCAATGCACCTATTGCAGCCGACAAACAGTAGTGTGCGGACATTACTGTTCCGGTTTAACGGTGCTGTGACTAGTGTAACTATAGGGGTAATGAGATTCCACTTATGTTGAAATTACCTGAGTAGATTATATCCATTATGCAAGAAGGCCTTATTTTTTCCATGTCTTTGAGTAGTGCCCGTGCATGTCCCCTGTATGCATTTGGTGCAAACACACACTCTGTTGAGAAATAAACTAACTTTTTGTAATGTGCATACATTACTATCTCCTTCTCATATGTGTACTTTAGTGGTTTCACTCTTGGTATCGTTCCCTCACTTCCCTGGAATCATGAACTAATTTAAAACAATGATGTAATTAAAAATCACTAGATTATACAACCCTGGCTTTCACTGTTAAGTGAGTTTGGAGTACATTGTATAACAGTTTAATCCAATTATGTTATACTAACTGTTGTTATTGCTGTACACCTTTTTAAACGGGCAATGTCACCTCTCAAAACATTCATAAGAACTGTTTCCGCAATATCATCAGCGTTGTGTCCTGTGGCTATACACTTCACTTTCAACAATGCAGCTCCTCTATCCAATGCTTGACGCCTGAACACACCACAAAAAGTGCAATTGTTTTTTCTGCCAATTTGTGCTACAATTTCATCCATAGTCCACCCATAAAGATCCTTATAGGAGAGGATTTTTAACGGCATTTCGTAATCGTCACGATTTTGCTTTACAGTCTCCAGGCTATCATCCCTATAACCTGTGATACCTTCGTCTATTGATAATAACAAAAGGTTTAAACCGTAATTATAGCGTTCGTTAAGGGTTTTCAGAACGTGGGCGAGAACAGTAGAATCTTTTCCCCCTGATGCTGCGACAGCTACTGAGTCACCGCGGTTAAATAATTCAGCCTTTGTTATCGTAAAATGAATCTCAGTTTCAAATGCCCAGAAGAAACATTCTTTACATAATGTGTCACCTGTCTTAGGACGCTGAAATGTATAAAATTGGAATATAATAAATTTCATATAATTGAATCAGCAATAGTTAATAGTCCATATTTGACCAAATTTATACCTTGAGCATTGCATTCTTCCCACAACCTGTTCTACATAGTACAGGCATTCTTATAAGTAAACAATGCGTAGTAATAAAACAAATTATAGAAATATATTTTTTCTTAACCTAAAATTTTAGAAAGAAAATATTGTGAGGTTAATTGATAACAATATCTGTAATAGTCTTTATTAATATGTATTACAGTGAATATTTGATCAACCAATATTGACAGCCCGTCTTTTTTAATGTACACGCTGTGATGATAACGGCAACTAAAACAAGAGCTTTAGAATGTATAACGAAATTTTTATTATAAATAACACTGAATGGAGATATTTATTCATATCTAATAATTTTACACAACACTATGTTTTTAAGAAAAGACGATGTTTCTATTTTTGTTGGTAATATATTCTAAACGATAACTCGTATTTTAAATATGTAATAATTAATATGAACCTCTTTAATTTCACTTATTTGTTCATTGAACAAAACTGAGGATATGTTAACGAAAATTTAAAGAAGATGTAATTTATTGTTAAAAACAATAATTCCATTGCACGCAGTTCTTGAATGAGCAAGCAAAAGTTCATTGACTGATTGACATTTCCTACTAGTCAACTAATTCCTATCAACCCAATTTCAGAACGAAACTTACTTTGCTTTTACATGGACATATTTTGCTTTTTTATGTTTTGTATTGTACAAAATAAAATGCTCTGTATAAAAGTAATTAAAGAAATGTGCCACTCTGCGTCTTTGATAATGGGTTAAATCAAATTCTCTGTAGGTGGTAACGTTGTGTTGATGTGTCCACTACAAGTGTTTGTTTCTCGAAAGCAGTATTGGTTTCTTCAAGTTTTTAAGTGAATGTAAAGCAGTAAAATGCACGAACTGCTAAAACACGTGTTAAACGAGCGCGATCTGACTCGAGCTGGTGATTTATTTGCCATACCGGACTCGGACATAGTAGACGATTTAAATGAAGTAGTAAGCACTTTATTATTTTGAATGTTATCTTGATTTTCTTTGACACAATACAGTTAGATGTTCCGCTTTTGCCCGTCTATTGTTGTTTTGGTTATTTATATCTTATCTTTTTAAATGAAAATATAAGTTACTTTTATTCATAAAATTAAATAGGTAATTAACATATATAAAATAATAGGTAGCACAAGCACAAACTAAAATTAGTGTATTACAAAATCATAGTAAATATGTATAATTATTTAATAAAATTTTAAAACAATATTAAATGCTATTTGAAGAAGTTGTTAAAAATTCACATTTATGCTATTATTTTTGTTATGCTAAAGGATACTTTTGTTTCATCTAACAACCTTTAACTATTATTAGTGATATATATGTTCTCTATTTATCTAAGTCTAATAGCTAAGAGAGAGAATAAATAGATATTATTATGAAACACCTTTTTTTTAATAAATTAATAGGTGTGTATTAATGGATTTTTTCATCATATTTGGAATATTTTTCTGTAATGAAATTAGTTTCTATAAAATATATACTTATGGATTTTAAACATTGCTAATTATTTGTTAAGTAGATTGGAATTTATATGGGTGCTTCAAGAATGTCTTTGTTATCTTGGGATAAGAATTAAATTTTGAAACAATATTTTTCCGCTATAAAATTTTCACATAACTCCTTATCAGAAATTATTTATTAGTATCATTGGTTCATCAACACTATGTGATTTAAATCCATCTACAGTGTCATTCCAATAAAAGGTTTATGTATCAATTATTTTTAGTTGAAGCAAATAACTGAGATATCATCAAGGGCAGACTATTGCCGCAATGATCGTGACCAGGCACTAATAGAGATTTGTGTCACTCGGGCAACATCTTGTATCAAAGAGACTGGAACATTGCCTAAATACTGTGGAGCATTAGTATCTCTTCTAGAGTCATGTTTGCACCATAATCTAATGCCTGTTGGGCACTTAAGAGATGATGACCCACCTCATGCCAAAATTGCTTCTGATATTATAGCATGTATTGTTTTGGTAAGTATATAAATAATTTTTTTAACAGATTTTCGTTTAATTAATAAATATTGTTTTACCCTTATCTTCTACATATAATTTTTCTAGGTATCATTTCCACTACAGTCAGATAAGGAGACAAGTGGAAACAAGGAAGTGATGGAGTTGTTTCTACCAGTAGCTGTGCAATTTCTGCATAAGGGAAATAGAGAAATATCGCGTCATATGGCACGTTATTTATCTCTCGCTGCTGTTCACCATGCTCCATTGCTCAAGCCTCATGTGCAGACTATTATGGACTCCATCATGTCTGGTAGGTGGAAACATATCAATTGGTTAGACAAAATGAAATCTTAATGATTTCTTTACAAAATTTATAAATAAAAAAGTATATTATTAATTCACAATTGAAAGCAACTGTCTTATACTGTTTAGATCAGTGATTCTCAACCTTTTTTTTGTTGCGCCACATATTTAACAAATTCAAAATTTGGCGGCACACAAATAAAAAGATAAAAATTATTTACTTACTACAACACACTGCATAAATAGTTTATGACAAAAATTTTAAATATACGAAATAAACTAATATATACTACAATAATAACTAAACGTTTATTAAGGGATTTATTACAAGCTAATAATAAAAATATTTTTAATGCGAAATTTGAGCTTGATGTTTCTTGATAATTTCATTTATATTTGGTTGTAAAAATGACAATGCTACTCTCATATCGTCTTCTACATTTAAAAATCTTGATCTTTTTTTAGTTTTAATGTTGGCTAATGCTGAAAATCCGAATTCACACAAATAAGATGTGGAAAATTGAAATAATATGTTTAAAGCTTTTTGGCTATCATTAGATAATCGCATCTGATGTTAATCCAAAATGAATTAATTGATTCTTCTGAATGTTTTAAAATTAAATCTCGATTATTGGAAAGCAAAATGAGTTCTTCCTCTTCATTCAAAGTTAAGTCAAGTACAGAAGTATCCATTATGAGAAATGGATTACGAACCCAATCAAATTTCTTAATATCTAATTTTGGGAAATAATGAATAATTCTCTCCTCTAATGTTGTCAAATAATCAACAACAATTAATTTAATAGTTTTATAACTGTTTTTAGGGACTGACTCAAACTTTTCTAAATTGAGCTGCTTACCTGAGCTTTATTTTTCCATAAAGTTATTTGTTTTTTGAATTCCACCAGCTTATCGGTTGAGTTTAAGATATTTTCATTAGGCCCTTGCACACTTGAACTAATGTTGTTAAAAATAACAAAAATGTCTGATAAGTAATCCAGTTTAGTACATCATATTTTAATAATATTAACATTATTATATATTTGCAAAATTTGGCGGCACACAAAAGTGCCGCGGCCCAGTGGTTGAGAATCACTGCTCTAAATAGTTAAAATAGGAAAGAGACATATTAAATAGTTCACAAAATTGGTTTAATTAATAGTAAAAAATATTTTACCTCCTAAGGTAGTGGTAAAGGTGTCCCACATAACAACTCATGGGATCCAAGCCAACATCACCTACTCGCGGTACACCCTGCTAATTAACAAATGAGGCTCTGACTCCCTCGAACCTACGTTGGGCTAGCGTGGTGAGAAATGGCCCAAATCTTCCCATACAAAGTCATACAAACAACAGTCCCTGGTTCACTGTAACTATAAGATGGGGTAGTGCAGGCCTGATCAAAGTGAAGATTTTTGTGAGAGGCCTATGTCCAGCAGTGGAAGTCTATTGGTTTAAGTCACTTTTCGAACATAAAAATGAATCTCAGAGGTCCAAAATAATAATATTTTTTATTAAATAATTTGAAAACCTTGTTTTTTATGGCATATTTTACACAATACTTTATATTTTAGGTAATTACCCACTGTGCCGTATCTTAACCAATTTGTATGAAGTATGCCCGGAACCCCTGGAGGGCCATGTCACTGCCCTAGTGTCACTCTTGCCCCATGCAGAACAGGTCAGTTGTTTATTATTTTGGAATGAATAGTTGAACATTTTTAGCATACAATTACTTAAAATAATCAATTTTGTTTATCAGAGCTTACAATTGATTGAAGCTCAATGAAATTATCTTTATCATTGGTATTATTAAAAATTGTTTTCTTACTCATTTGAGGGCAGATAGAAAAAAACTCGCTGTTTGCGTTGTTCGAGCAAATAGCAGTCCGCAGACCGGAGGCCCTTAAAACCTGCGTGCCGCAACTGCTTTCGTACCTGTGCCCAAACACCGCTAGCCCGACGGACCCTGGATGCATGTGCATGGATCTTTTGCAGGTAAGGTGCACCGGTCGCTGCACGAAAGCATGCATTTTGCATTACAAGCTTCGTATCAGGTAAGAAGTGCAGTTGCAATCAAAGTGCTCAATGTAACGGTTGTTACACCATTCGTTAGTCACTCCCATATCATCATTCATATATTATGTGTGCGCCAAGCACAGCACATCATCATCAGCTGACAGACGTCCAATACTGGACATAGGCCTATCCTAAAAATGTCCACATTGATTGGTCCCGCGTTGGTCGCATCCTGTGGGTTCCCGCAATTCTCACCAGATCGTCAGTCCACCTTGTCTGCCAGCCTCCCAGCTCTAAGTCTACCAACTCGTGCATACATTTAATACTTCTTTTAATGAGCTTAAATCTTATGTACTAATGGTTTTTTAGAGTTATATAAAGAGTGTGTTGTAGAAAAAGAGTATAATAACACATATATGAAAGTTTATGTAATAAAATTATGTTGCAGTTGATGGTCACCCTCAGCCGAAGCCGCGCGGGTCTGGTGGTGGAGCACAGCGCGGCGGTGCGACGGGCGGCGCGTCCACCGCACGCCACCGCCCGCGTCTCCGCCCTCGTGGCAACCGTGTTGGCGCAGCTCGGGCACACCAGCAGGGCGAGTACATTTCAGTGTTTTCATAGAATAGAATTAAGGAAGGAAATGATGTACAGATTGTAGAAGTAATAATAAATTAGGGACATAATATATAATAAATAATCAAGTGTGTGCCGCAGCTTATTTAAGGAAAGGATGAAAGAAGGAATTAGGATAGAGTATAGACAAGAGAAAAGGAATGGAAGATTAAAATGGTATAGAAAAAGAGAATGGAAGGTGAGAATGAGAAAGGAAAATAAGAAAAATAAAGAAATGAAGCCCAGGCCCACAAATGCTCCGGGGAACAAGTTTGAAAAAAAAATGTTTTAATAATTTCCAAATTTTAAACGAATCTGAATTTATTGGATTATGTACTCATTATAATACAATAAATACAATAGATCATTGACTTGAAACTATAAATGTGAATACGTATGGTATCGTGCAGGAGCGAGCACAGGAAGCGCTGAATTTTGTGGTGGAGCGGTTGTGCGGGTGCGCGGACCGCGGTGAGCAGGCGGCGCTGCTGCGCTCCGCCACCGCTCTTTGCACCGCCTACCCGGCGCTCTTCACCGACCGTCTGCTGGCGGCCCTGCGCGCGAACAGCACGTACGGAGCTCGCATATACACGAACACATGCACACGCATACTTACACACGAACACACACTGGCAAGTCCTAGAAACTCTGTTCAGCTTTTAATCTTAGAACATTCTTGTTTCCAGTAGCCGATCGAAATCAACCATATCGCACAGTGAAGTCAACAGAACATCAGGGGGCGTTACCATCGTTAAACTGGGCGGGGCTGCGAGCGCAAACACCGGAGGTGCGGTCACGAACGCCACGCCCAGTTCCGTCGTTCCGAACGTTGCGCCATCTACTGCATCGACCGCCGCGCCCCCTGGCAGCACTAATCCTCCGGTAACAACTGGTTATACGAGACGAGCGAAGCTGGGCGATTCCCGGAGCACAGGACGATTGCATCCTGGACCCAACTCCCATAGGAGTATGACCAGGCTAAACGTTGCTGGTGAGTTATATAAAATTGACCCTCCAACTTTTTCGTCTCATCACTTCGCGCTTAGTAACAATAACTCCTTACATGGTGAAGCGAGCTCATAACACTGGATATTATTAGTCCAAAGACAGCAGTGTTCAGGCGCGGAGTTTGAAAAAATCCTACCACCATCCAAACATCATGATTGGTCCAGGAACCGAACCATACACCTCTATGTTGTGGAGACGCTTTTTTTTTTGTTACGAAGCTACGAGACGAGCGGAACGTTCACCTGATGGTAAGTGATACGTCCGTCCATAACAATGTGGTGCTAGTTAGGTTGTTACACACTGCACTACATTGTGCTCCCACCTTGAGACAATATTTCAGTCTTGCTACCCCAGTAATTACACTAGCTACAGCGCCCTTCATACCGGAACACAGTAATGTTTGTCGGCTGCAATGGTCTCTGCGGTTGTACTTACCTAGACTAGTCTCCTGCAACAGAGACCTACCACTAATATATCAGATGTACCACCCTTGTAAGTCTGTATGTAGAATCTAGTTCCGGAAGTAATTTAGTAGCGTAGTTTATCATTGTAGTTATCGTTAAACCTATCCATGTGCTGGTGTTCAGCTCAGATAGTTGAAAGTAACTGGAACACATTCTTATAGGAGGTTCCGTGGGAGGGCTGCACAAGAGTATGACGAGGCTGTCCTCCTCTCAGCAGATAAACCAACAAAGTGCCATTCAACAGGGAGCTGGTGAGATTTTTTGGTTGTTCTATAAATGTATATCTTAATCGATAATATGTTATTTCAAATCCGGCCCCAAGGACCATTTTAAAGATAACTTTAATATGAAATATTTTTATGAAATGATACTCCATTTTGTAAATGTCTATATAAGGGTTCCCGCACAACTGACCGGATCCAAGCCAACCTCACCTACTCGTGGTGCAGCCTGCTAATTAACAAACGAGGCTCTGGCTCCCACCAACTCGCATTAGGCCAGCGTGGTGGGAATGGCCTTAATCCCCCTATATGAACCCCTATAGACAACGAGCCCGAACCGATCGATGTGAAGATTTTCTTTGGGGGGGGGGATGTATGTCCAGCAGTGTACGTCGATCGGTTGATGATGATGGAATGCAAGAAATATTTGGACCTTTTTGATTATTTCGTTACATTTTACGTTTAATAGTATTTTAAAAAGCTTTCATTCCGTTTCCGCTATTAGAAATTGGAATATTACTGTTTATGTGATTTATCATGATGCAGTAAGGATTTACGAATAAAGTTGACATAATGTTTTAGTAGGCGCAGCGAAGGGTGGCAGCGGCGGCGCAATGGGTGCGGCCGGCGTAGCGCCGTGTGGCGTTACAGTGGTTGGCGCATCACCACCGCGAGCGCTGCGACATAACTCCAGGCACCACCACCATAATATACTCATCGGCCCATCGACGGTATTAATTATTCTTTACTGTACTTTGGTACTAAATGGTACGTCATTACTTGAACTGGTTAAATTGTGCCATACTCAGCTCATCTGGTGAATAAAACTACTAGAGGATGTTTCTTACTACTCTATAGTTATACCTGGAACAGTACCAGTTGCACACTACTGCTAGTCGGAAATAGGTTTTGATGTGTCCTACGACGGCTTCGTGATGTAGTTTCGCAGCGTTGGTTTTAAAACATTAATTTGGAACATCTCCAAAATGGTCCATTACAGAGCACCACGCCCACTATGATCTCGGGACCGCCGCTGCAAACGCAGTCCATATCCGTCAACCCGCTAACAACAGGCAAATCCACTGACGCGCTCACACCTATTACATCATCAGTCTCCATCCAACATTCGAACTCCGTCTTGGGTCAAATATCCGTTATATCACCCGCCACCAATGCGTTGCCCAACAATGGCTCGGCGCAGACGTCTGGCCCGATGGTGGGCAACCCCGTGTCGATATCGGGACCGGTGACGGTGACGTCGCGACGTGCGAACAACACCAGCGTCACAATGATCAACTCCAGCTTGAACGCCAACACCAACTCTAACCACCGCATTAGTGTGTTCGAGCCGTACCCTATGAGGGACACGGTGCAGCACTTTTGCGAGAAGCACCTCGACAAGATCAAGGCGTACATGGACAACGTGTCGCTCAGGTTGCCGCCGCCAGCAAAATGTACCATTGAGGGTAAGCCTCGCTTAGTATATTGATTTCGCTTTGTTAATACGTGATATAATAAATCATGAAAGGAATAGTGTATGTATAGCCTTAGGCCATACTTTTTTTTTAAGTAATTCTTGAATTTTTTTATTATTAGTGTAGGCCATCTGTTATGGAATACATATTTAGTATAATTTGTTTCTTTAACTACTTTGCTTCTCCATTCATCGTCATCGGCCGATAGACGTCCACTGCTGGACGTAGGCCTCCTCCAAATATCTCCACATCGATCGGTCCCGCGTTGCTCGCATCCAGTGGGTTCCCGCGACTCTCACCAGATCGTCGGTTCACACTGTGGGCGGCTTCCCAACACTGTATCCCACTGTTCTCCAATGTAATAATAGAGGTAGCGAGGTGTTGCTATTGAAATATGTTATTCCATGGTGTCACCAGAGCGTCGCTCCAAAAAGCACGCGCGGCTGCAGTTCGCGTGCGGGCGCCGCGGGCCGCACTGCCTGTACGCACGCGCCGCCTTCTCGATGCGCACGCGCGCGCCCCGCGTTTGGATCCACTTGATGTTCCTCGCGTTGCAAGCCCGCCACGCGGCCGCTCTCTCTTCGCGCGACCCCACCGTCGCGAGCCTCAAGCACTGCTGGGACATACTCAAGTGCGAGAACAAGACGTTTCTCACCCTCGTCACCGGCGCTTTTCCCGCCGCGAAGGAGCAGGAGATGTTGGTCAGCGAGTTGCGCGCAGCTGGATTTTTCGACGTGTTCGAGTTGAGCACGAGGCGAGACGCTGCACCCACGCACGCCACGTGGGGCTGCTTCTTGTGCACGCGGCCAGAGCGCGCTGTTGGCTTCCTGGCGGCCGAGACCCCGGTCATCGAAGGTCAGCTGAAGGAGAAGAAGGGCCGCTGGAGGTTGTTCCGGCGCTGGCGCACGCGCTACTTCACGCTCTCCGGCGCGCATCTCTCCTGCAAGGGTGCTGTGAGTACACTGTTATTTATTCATTTATTTACCTCGTAGGTTCTGTTCTTGAAGTGCAATTACTTTAATAATAAGTAATACTGCGTACATGTGAAAATGTTATTTGCTGAATAATTATACAAGCGAATATTTGCGTTTGGGGTTCAAACTGCCATTACGTTAATTATAATTATATATTTTTTTTATATCACTTCTCGTCACAAAGTTCCAATTTCGTAAAGCAAAATCAAATCACCATTCTAGAGCGGTGGCGAAAGCATTGACATAAACCAAATACGTTCCGTGAAAGTGTCGAGAGGCGCTCGCAACATACCGAAAGCGTTCGAGATATTCACCGGCGACCAGACCCTGATCCTAAAGCCGAAGGACGGCAAGAACGCTGAGGAGTGGGCGCAGTGCCTCAGCATCGCCGTCGCGCACTCACAAGCGAGGGACGCGCCCGCCAAAGCAAACAGCCTGCCTGCGAGAGGACTCACGCTCAAGAGTTTCTGAATCCCTGAACTAACGTTCGACATATTATTTACAACTATCAACATTGTACAAACAGACAAGCAAACAAACATGGCCTTTATTTGTATAGTTTTAAATGTAGCATAGCATATACGAACTCAATAAACAAAAAAAAATGTTTATTGTTCTCCAACAAACTGTACTTAATTAACAATATTACTTAATATATGAAGAACACACTTAAAGTTTCCACTGCAGGGAGGCGGAGCCTTCTCTTGCAATGAGAGTTAAGACCTACTGAGGGTTGGTAATTCCCACATGTCTGTAACAGCTCGTTCTTAGAACATGTCGGTTCTTCGTGATATTTTTCCTCAACTAATAATTTCTATAGTCTACTTTGAAAAACATTTTTTTTTAAATTCATAATGCTCAGCTAGCTAGGTCTATAAAATATTTGCTCATATTTTACAGTTCAACAGTTCTATACTATATCAACTCTTCTATTTTTACTCTTTTCTACAATAAATTATTAAAGCCATATATATATTTAATATGTTTATATATGTTCATATTTCAACCAGACATGACATGTTCGGATACAATTACATTTATATAGGAAGTTTTCTCTACTGTTAAGTTTTTATTTCTTTAAAAAGATTGTCAATGGATAGACCTTCGCTTAGTTTGTGAATGAAACACTCATTTAATATCAATTATATCAACATAATAAATTTGTCTGCGGACAGATGTGCCAAAGACAAATTCTTTTTTTTTAAATTAAAGAAAAATATTAAAAAAAATTATAATATGCCTTGTTTTTTTTACTTATACTGTTAAACGAATAAAACTATAATATTTTATTAGATAAAAAAATCACAAAACAATGGACCATAGACATCGTTTTTTTCGTTCATCAGTGTAAGTAAAAAAATCAAGTTATGTTAATATTTTTTTTTTTACTAAAAATATATAAACCGTTGCTGTTGAAATACTGAATATAGTTTCTATTAAATTGAAGTAGTATGGAGCAAACGGTTTCCTGCCCCGTTCATAGTTAAATATTAATTTTACTATTTTAATGCAAAAAAAAAAATCATAATTTTTGAACTTTTTATTTTATCTAAAACGTTTTCATTAGATTAATGAATTATTTATAAAAATACCTAAATCTTCTTATAATTCTAATATAGTTACTTATGTAATCCATGAAATCTTATAACATTCTAATGTAAGTTTAAATATCTAATGTCAGTCTAAATAAATAATAATTATTAGTTCTGACTAATAATTATTTATTTTAAATATGTACCTCTATTTTAAACATCTTTTAAAGTTACGAAAAAAGAAAATTAAGTGAGCTGCTGTCACGGCAAATAATCTATTATACGTCATAATTGTGATTTTAATTTTCTTTAAAGTGAATATTGACATAAAATGCTCATTATATATTTCCGTGATAAAATGTCATTTACATTCCGTTTAAGCTAAGTCAAGTCCCTGTGGTTGTTTTAAGTCAATTTTACAAATGTTATTCGAATTTATAACTGTGTAGAAACGTAAAATGGCGGATATAGTTAGATGGCATTGTTTTGTGCATAGACAATAGAGATGTCCGCCGTTTGTTACATTTGTAAACTGTTTCGTCCCATCGCGGTACAAATATATTATGTACGTGTAAATATATAAGGACATTAAATACATGTATATAGACATATTGTATAATAAAAATAAGTGCCCTTTCATTATAAATAAATTACCTCTATTAGACAGAGTACGTCCCACTTGCCCTCTCCGCCATTTAATTTCCTGATATTTAGTTTAGGTGTATAATTAATTATATACACAGTGAATTATTATAATTATTAATAATTTCTTAAAGTTATTTAAAACAAAATTTAATTATAGAATAGACAAGATATTCTTTTATGAAATGATTATCACATATATAAATTAAACAGAGCCCTCCTTCAGTCATTTAGTTTTACTTGAAATTGTTTTAATTTTTTTTAACTACAAACACTTGTAAAGGTATATATATATATATTAAGGAAGCTCTTTTGATATGTGATTTGTTTACGTTATAGTGATGGCATCGAAGGGTCATTTGGACTAAAAGTACAATGAATAAAATTTTATAAAGATGTCGTTAGTGTAGATTGTATTGTAGACAGTTGGATATGGATTTATGAGTAGTATTTAAAGTTACGAAGGAACCACAGTACTTAATGGCACAGGAAAGTGAAGAAAATTATCGAATAATCGGTATATCTTATTCTTAGGTCATATATTTTATCATATACTTAAAATGACATTATTTTATAGACTAATGAAACATGTGTAACCAGTATGAGTATTTAAGCTATTTTTTAACCAATCGATACATTAGTATACAAATGATAGCAGCGTCGGGATTCTTTGCAAAAGTCCAAAGTAAAGCTTAGCTGCGTGAGCGTGCGTTGCGGTTTATGAAAATTATTATACAATTGGCTAACTTTTATTTCGTAATGATAAATTTTATTTCATATTATACACACATATCATCCATCATCATCACCAGCCGATAGACGTCCACTACTGGACAAGCCTCCCCCATAGATCTCCACATCGATCGTTCCCGCGTTGCTCGAATCCAGTGGGTTCCCGCGACTCTCACCAGATCATCGGTCCACCTTGAGGGAGGCCTCCCAGCACTACGTGTGTGCTTGTAGGTATAAAGTGCACAAGCATCAAGTTGTAGTTAAAGAGCTGTTCTCTTTGCGAGCTCTCGTTTCCCTTTACTTAGTGGAGCCACACAAACACCTGATAAAAAAAAATTACATTAGATTTGAAGGTCATTACTGTGACCTAAGTATACTTTACTTAACATTCCTGTATCAGTGTTGTTGTGAATGTTAGAATTATTGGTCTCAGAATTTATAAAGCAAATGTTGGTTGTGTAATATAAATGACAATAGTTGTAAGCGGAATACAATTTACTTCTACATGTTGTATTCAATTATTTGCCATTTGTTGTTAATGTATGTATGTTATTAATAGTGATTTATTATGGTTTCCTTTATTAATCGGAATTACACAAGTGAATATAAGGTTGTTTGTTTTTAATAAAATGAATTTTGTATACATCGATCAGATTCCGTTTAGGATTAAGCATTATAGAAGATTTCCGATTAGATGAATGTTTTTATTGGCCATTTATAATTGATTTAATATTTGAAATTTGTCCTAAGAATAATACTAACCTGGGGGTGTACGAATTATATTATATATGGCACAGAGCTTTTAAAATTGAATTAACCATATAAATATATAAAAAATGTTTGTATTTAATGTATTTCTAACAACTCGTCGGCAAGATTATAATATTTTGTCATCGATAAATAATAGTGACAAATAAGGTTGTATACGTTTAACTAATAAAACTTAGACATATTGTAATTGTCATTATATCGCGCATAATACACAACCTGTTTTGTAAATGAACATTTATTCGCTGATATTTTGATATATTCACATAGTGCCAAGTTATTTATATAATAATTAGTAATAATAATAAAAAAGCTTTACTATAAGAATTCGCCGTTTACAAGCTTCCGCTATTTGATGAGCTGTAAATTTACTTCTTCGACCCACTTTCTATTATAAAAGAAATGTTTATAAAATCTTATTTTTGATTCTAAATAAAGCAGTGTACTAACACTAAACAGTTCAGTTTATAAATTATAGTATATTCTGTATCCGACGACGTAGTGAATTAATCATCACCCAATGAAGTGGTTCCGCAGTCGGAGAAGAAAGTATTTTAGGTTTAATGCAATGGTTTTATTTAGCTGATCACTTATAAATTGGTGCTACATTTTATTACATATTGTACCTTATTAACTCATAGTGCTTCCAGATGTAAAGTTGTAAAAAAAAATGAATATTGTATTTAAGAACGATTTATATAATCTGTTATTGCTGCCGTTAAATATAGTTCGCAAGTTCTCAAATGGCGCGCGTACTTAACGTGAAATATTTATTAGCAAATAAAATTGTTTAAACATATGTTTTATTATTTTAACATTCTGTATGTCCTTTGTATATTATATAGGTTTATACGAGGTAATAAATATCTGATAGGTGGCAGGTCTCTTGCCGTCAGCCCAGTAGTTTTTGTTTCATAGAAAACTTTAAAAGTACTCCGGGCCATTTATAGAAATTTGTATTTCTCCTCTTAGCATGTGTGAGTACTGCAGTGATCTCCATGTTAAAGCAATTGGATATGACAAAATAATGTTACTCATGTTCAGTAAAACTATATTTGTATGTTAATTTTCTTATGATACCTTGAGAAGGTCTTCCAGGTTTCCTTAAGTAATCTTAAAAAAAAAATTGTTAGTCGCAAGATCTTTCTTATCTGCTTTCACCAATGGACCGAACAAATATCATTAATTGTTAATTAACAATTACTTATTAATCAATGAAATCAAACAAGGAAATTGTGGAAGATATTTATTAATTTTGCAACCACCAGTTAATTTATTATTTAACTATGACAGATTTTAGAATAAAATACAAAAATGATATTATTGCAATAAGTTAGTAAAGTTCATATTTTTCAACTGCTTAACAAATCCGGCATTTGGTTGCACGGCTGGTCGTCTGGATTTAACTAAAGCGTAGGCACCTTCGTAGGTCATTCCCGTTGACATCAGGTACGCCAGAGCGACCATAGAGGAGCGAGAGATGCCCGCGTTACAATGTACCAAAACGTTTTCATTGTTAGTCACCACCGCTGAATGGATGAACGGCAAACACTCTTCCACTACAGGTCCAATATCAGTTTCAGGTAAATCTAGACAATGAACAAACTTATACTTAGCTCTAACACTCATTTCTATACCTAGGCTAAGCACATTAGTTATATTGTATTCCTCGAGAACTTTATCTACAGCACAATCCTGCGATCCTATAAACAAATGATCAACTATCATCACCGGTACATCATCAGGTTTAGTGTCGATCACAAATCCGTAATTGCTGGGTGCTAGCACAGCATTTTCATTTTTACCCTCAATGTATCTTTTCCCATCTACACATGTCACTACAGTTTCCGTTACTTTCAGTTTGTTTTTCTTAATTAAGATATTCTCTAAGAAACTCATTTTGTATAACCGCTCCCTTAAATGTTCTCTTCCAAAGATTATTTGTTTCAATGGTCTGGGTTTTCTAGAGCTTCTTCATGGTAGATTAAGTCTTCCGGATTATATTCAACATTGCAGAGGTATAATCCATATGGTGGACAGTTTTGAATGAAATTATGCCAGGAATGTTTTGATGGAACCTGCAACATTACCTTCACTTCCTCTGGAGGCAACTTTCCTACTGCTACAGATATCAGTGTGCCAATCATTCGCCGAATCTGTAAATGGTCAAAAGACAATAAATCATTTAATACAATTGGGTTCATTTCCATTTGGGGTAAGTTATGGTTGCAGAGTATTTGCAAGCCTGCCAAGCTGGCCAGCTACCACTGCCTTTATCAATCTTATAAGCAAGCGCTCACTGTGCCACTGTGGCTGCTAGGGCTTAATGCCTTCAACCTTGTAGTCTCAAACTAAGGTAAGTTCTGTCTGTCGTAGAAGTAGACTAAAAGTGTCTGGGAGTTTCGCAGACCTCGAGCGTGGGGGCCCTTATTGCTCAACATGCGAACCTGCATAGTACAGCGTATGGCTCAGCGATGGAGCTTAGGAAGGTCGGCTGCTCCTCAGAAATGTGTAACAGAAAGTGTAGAGGAGCACAGGTGGGTTCTATAAGAGATCTCCGAGCCTTTCCGAATGCACTGATGCAGATCACCGAGGGGGTTTTAGTGAGTAAGCATCTCATACAACTCTGACTCCCCCCACAGAAGCTGGGTATTTTTGAAGATTTCCCCTTGTAATATTAAAAAATATACAATAACAAAATGTTTCACATAATTAATACAAAGTATTACCTGGTTATGAACAAACGATCTTCCGATAATCTGTATGTCCCAATAATCAAATTTGCTGTTCTGCAAAGTCGTGTAGCTCGTGACCATAAGCCTACCAGGCTTCACGTCGATGGAGTAAATCTCGCGGCGATTGTGTTTTATCGCTTTTAGTTTGTCGAACTTTTTGAAAGTAGTAAAGTCATGGTATCCAATCAGGTAAGACGCAGCAATTTTGAACTTCTCAATATCGAAATTGGGAAGCCTGGAAATTTTTCCAGCAGTAAAACTTTTAATGACATTAAATATTTGTGTGCTAATAAGACGGAGGACTGAATCATATTTAATAATTATAACTGCAGAAAAAATTTATAGTAATGGATATATATTGGGATTATGAAGAGCACCTGGCTATAGGGCTCTAGGCTTTTTTAAGGTTAGTTTTTATTTAATTAAATTAGATGATAAGAAGAACAGGACATTGGTGATGGACCTGATGTTAAGCGATATTCCTGCCCATAATAATATGGTGTTAGTTAGATCATACAAACTTCATCACATTGCACTCGTCGTCTTAGACATAAGATATTAAGTCTTATTACCCCAATAATTACAGTACCTACAACACCCTACAAACCGAAACACAGTAATGATTGCACAGTACTGTTTGGCGGTAGAAATACACGCTGCAATGGTAGCTAGCTACAGTCTCCGGCAACAGAGACCTACCACCAGTGTTGTTTGCATGGTGTTTAACTGTGATACTCTTGTAACTAAATTTTGTTATTGACCCTGTAATAACATTGATATGCTCCCATAACCAAATCTATTAGAGTCAGAATAATTTGAGTGAGCATGTTGTACCATCCTCAGGATTATTGTAACAAAAACACATTTACTTTTCCCTATAAAGAAATATCTAGGTTTACGAGTTTACATGTAAAATGCCCAATAATTGTTTGAGATTCTTTCACAATTACAACTTATTGTATCATTAAAATCTATTTCTTGCTGTTATACAGGCATTAGTTCCATACCCAAAAATTAAATTATTTATTAAAAATCACATAAAAATTACCGTATAAAATGACATCTCTTCCATTCTTCTATAGGTATATAAGATGCGATGTTGCTGTTCTCTGGAAGTGAAACGTCTGGTTTAATCACTGCAAGCCTGGAAAATGAAAGCAAAGTTTGAATTATAGTGTGTGATAGCCGTTTTTATACAATTTTGAAATTATCAGGATTAAAAAGTTGTTGTAAACATTACATATTGCATTGAAAGAAAAATATTGACTAATTTTAATCAAGTAGTTCTTGATTTTGATTAAATCTCTCCAACTGGCCATGTAAGTGTATAATAACTACTGATGGTAGGTTTCTATTGTTGGAAAATGTATGGTTAGATAACATCACCATAGTTATTTCAGTCACTAAATGGTGGTGTGCAAACATTACTTCATTGGGTCCAAAAGACACAAGCGGTAATGAAATTAAAGCGATAGTACAACAGTGTAAACATCTTAACTAGTACCAAGTTAGAATTTATATTTTACCTGTATAAATATGTTCTTGACTTCGCATTAAATCTTGCACTGAAGTTATCTGACACTCTCAAACAATTCTTAACAAATATACTTGTATCATTTTGATGAAAAAATTTGTTTAATTCGTAAATAATAAACTCTGGATCATATCCCTTAGGTCCTTTTCTATCTAAGTCAACATGTGCACTGGCGTTAAGTGCATGCACTCCTCCGTCTGTACTATAATAATCTGTTGTTTTAGTAATGTTCATGTGTGGAAAGTAGTAATAAGGTATTTAGGATACTGTATATCAAATTCTAATTGAATTATAATAAATTCTCAATATCATTTTTTTTATTAATTAGAACATTGGCCTCTAAATACCACTATGTTCTTTGTAATTTTCCATAACAAAATAATGAATGTAACATTACTTACCGGCTTGATAAAGTGAGGTTAGGATAATTGAGAGACTTTAATCTTAAAAGCCCAATTTCCATCAAGCCCTGTATACTCTCAGGATCAGGGTAGTTTTTATGGTCCTTCAACCATAACTTTTCTGAGGATCTATAAGTAAAAAAAAGCTTCAATAATTTTGCCGTAAATAATTTCTAATCTTGTTGTTATTGTGAAATGCACCTAAATTTTGTTCCTATGTATGAAAAGAACGTAAGGTATCTAGATTTCATTTTACTTTATGTCTGTTAGAGAAATGTTTATTGCACTACAGGAAATAATGTCAATAATAAATTTGCTAGGTTATGATTGTAAATATTGTAATATGATATAGCTATACATATGGTGACAAGTAGCACATAACGCAGTAATTTTTATATTATAACGTAAAAAAAATATATTATAATAGATGATTCGTACTTGAAGGAGTTTCGATTATTTACATTATATGATTATATAATAAAATCTTTAATTTTAATTTTTTTTTGACAACTACTTGTCTGTAAAGTCGTTATAACATTGAGTTATATTAAAAAAAACCTTAATACAATGTTTTGTTGTAGACGTTGACGTTGTGCTGTCACTGCAAAATGGCTCAACGGACGTGGCATATGTTTTTAATTTTTACATTAATATTTACGGTTTTATCACATGATGGTGATGCACAGTCTACATCCCCAGGACCATGGTACGAAAACTTACCAGCGGTGACGATGGACTATAAGGTTCATATTGATGCCGGTAAAGAAGATTGTTATTTTCAATATGTACAACCGGGTGCCACTTTCTACGCCAGCTATCAGGTAATTAGCACCCCTTTCTGTATTGCACCACGTCATAGATATAGATAATTTTATTTATCTTTGTCAATTCTTTATTTCATTTGCTTTAAATTTAAGAGCATTCATTTTTTAAAATTTGTTGCGTTATAGGTGTTGAAAGGAGGTGATGGAATGTGCGGTTTCGCCGTGCGCCACCCAAATGGGCAGATTGTTCACCCGTACGAATGGCGGCAAAGCGCCGAGTATGCGGACCAAACAAGCTCCGGTGGTTACTATGCAGTATGCATCGACAACCAGTTCTCCAGGTTTGCTGGCAAGCTGGTTAACTTGTATTTATCTGTGATTAGATACGACATGTGGGAAAAGTACGCTAAGGAAGTGGAAGAGCTTGATATGAATATAAAGAATTTCACAGTGAGTTCTGTTTTCATTGATATTTATACCTTTTACTTTTGAATGTTTTATACGCATATTCTATAATCATGTAATGATCTTAAAGATAAAAAATATATTATAAATTCTTCATCAGTACTTGAGGATCTATGGTATTTATTTTGATAAAACTATAAACATAACTGAAAATTCTGCAGCAATATTTTTTTTTGTAAACATGTCATTGAGTTTTTTTAATAGTGGGTTTTAATCTACTAAAATCTAATAAATTCTGGCATAACATCTAATTCTTTTCATTATTATATATGATAAAATTTTACTATCTTTTAATAAGTATGATTTCATGTTGTATAACTATCCTGGCTAACACCACATTGCTATGGGCAGGTAGTTACCATAAGGTATATGTCCTGACCTTGTTGCTTCAAATTTATTATTTAAACTTTTTGCATTGCAGCATTCAATTCAATTTGTGGAGCGCAATATCAATGATATTCTGCAATACCAGTATCACTCCAGAGCGAGGGAATCACGGGACTACAACTTACTACAGGATAATAATGCTTATGTGCTTAGGTAAGCCACAACTTTCGATATTGATCTGACATCTTTGAATATACCAGCAGTTTTTGTTTTTTTTGAAGTTCATATTCTATTTTCTATATTTCATATTTTTGTTAATGGATTGAAAATGTCTTTAGCGTTATCTATTGTATGTGGTTTCATGGAATTATTAATTTAATGCATTTATTTGAATGACAGATGGTCCTTCATCCAGATACTTGCGATTGGCGCGACGGGGTGTCTGCAGGTATACTTTGTAAGGAAACTCTTTGAGGTTAAGGATAACTCATCCAAAACAAGAATCTGAATTTTTTTCTTGTGATCATTTCTAAAGAATTTATTATTGTTACATCTCTGCTCGGACTGATTCTGTTAACTTTGTCACTTTTTTGATCTCTAGTTTTTTCCTTTATATTGTAAGCATTTATAATAAGGAATGAAATAATAAATTCCAATAATAATACTCTCAAAATATTCCCACTTTATTAATTTTTTTTTACTTTTTTAACAAACATGACCTAGCTGCTCGGTGTACATACTAATTTAATATCTAATGTTACATGAAACTCAGAGTTATTTTTATTTAAAACTGTATAGTGACATATTTTTATATACCTATTGATTATACATCTGTTTGTCTATGAAATGTAAATCTCTATATTTTGCTAAGGTATTCTACTTAAACATAATGTGCCGACATCATGTGTTGATTATTATATGTACAAATGTGGAAGTTGTTTGTGATTAGTTGGCCTTTATAATGAATAATTAGTGAAGAAATAAATGTTGAGTACTTAAGGCTTGTTTTATTTCAGTAATGTTTTCGTTGAGTGCACAAAGTTGCATAGTGGCATACTTTTACATCTGAATCAAATTGGATCCAGAATCTGCTTGCAAAAAAAGGTATATATTAGCAGTAAATACATAGATCAATAAGAAAAAATCTGGGAGAATAGGATGGGAAGCAGTGCATTGGAAAGTAATACAAGTGCACTTCATATTTAAAAAAAGGAGCATAGATATAGATGAATATAAAATTAGAAGATGAACGAAACGTTTTCATCGATATTAATCTTACTTTGCCTCGATTTTACACTCAAGTAATGTGGTTGAAGATGAGCCAGTGTTTACTCAAACATAGCACTAGGGAACAGCAATGCTGTTATAACTAATAGTGTGGTAGCTGGTCAGATGGGTAAAATGCCGTACCAAATAAACTTCATAACATGAGATCCGGAATAGAACCAGTCACCTCCATGTTACTAGTAAAACGGTTTGTTTCGCCACAGCGCTGATATAGGAAAATAATAAAGGTCAGAAAAATTAAAAGAAGATTTTATTTTGTAATAACTCCATAATATGAATAGGTCTCAGCGTGTTACATTAAACATAAAACTACAGTTATATACAATTAAAATAATTTACTTAAGTTTATAGCAATATACGTAACAGTAATATAAAGATATAGAAAAAAACGTCATGTCATCTAAATGAACGTTTAAATCATACCGTCGCATAAATGTTCTATGACTACACATTAAAATAATTATTGCTCTTTTATAATTAACATATTATTACAATAATGAAGGTAACTGAAACAATTTGTAATTCAACAGAAGAATAAAGATTTGTACATTAATTTATTTAAGAAGCTTTGTTCAGAAATTATATGTTTATTTTATACAAAACCATGGAATGTCCAAAAATAATAATAAAACGGTTATGAAATTAGAACATAATAATTTTTTATTTGTTGCCCGTCCGCTATTTGACTAGTTAATTTTTTTAGCGGGCAAGCGCAGCCGACGTGCTTGACGAGTATCCGAACGCGGGGCGGGCCTAGCCTAGCGCTAGAGTAAATAATTTAAAACATAATTATACTGTACAATAGTTCGATGCGAATCTCAAATGTAACTGTACATTAATCCATACACTACAAGCGTTACGACACTTACAATAACCGAGTTATACAATGCGATGCGTGAAATGAAACGCCGTTGACGCGAAGCATTCATCTGTCAATTAAAATTAAAAAGATAGTTATCTATGTCAATATAGCGATCCTAATTATTGCTTTAATATTTAACATAAAGCGGTGAGCCATGTCATCGTCTGGTATATGATACGATCTGTCACTAACGTTACATTAACCTACCGAGCGCCCGCTCCGGCGTCACTAAAGTAAATATTCTTAATTGATTTCAATACTAATTATATTCTGTCGTAGAACAATTGCTAGTTTCGGAAATAAAAAGGTTACAGGTATTACATATTATTGCTGGTGCATAATACAAGAAAAAATCTCATGTTATAATGGTATTAAATATTGTGGACATCAGATAGCATCTCTTGTTAGACTAAAAAGTCTTAGCCGCAGCATCTTCTAAATTGAGAGGACTCACATCAACATATACACATAGATTGTTTGATTTTAGGAATAAATGATTGACGGGCTCAAACAATGTGTATATATCGATTGTTGTTAATGATAAATAAGCACCGTTTGTTCGCTGTTCGCGGGCGCGCATTACCTAGGTCTAATGTAAAACTATTACTATACTACACAACGGCAGTACGGACGGACAGCTTCATTATATTTAACTGATTATGTATACTCACGTAACAGTCGGATGTGATGTATCAACTATAAGTAATACCTATATATACTTAAATCAGCAACTATCACATGGCATGTGATACTACAATGGAACTACATTGTTCTGTCACTTGGTCCCAAAGTGTTTATTGGTCTATATGCTCAGACTCTATATCAGAGTAACTCTTGTTTATCACATTTAACAAAGTAGTTAATGATGCGTTTGGATAAATAATTTATTGTAAATAATGTTGTGACATGTTGTTTATACTGGTTGTTTATATTCATGGTTGCTACATATTTAAATTGTATATTATCAAAAGTGGTACAGTCTGGTGAATTTAAGAGGTGAGTAGTGTATATTGATGTTTGGTGCGCTTAGTTGGCTACGGTGCGCGCCGCCTATGCCCGAGGTAGGTGCCGGAGAGCGCGAGCAGTCGGTATCGCTGGCGCAGGTTGCGTGCGCGCACGTGCGGCGACGCGATCTCCGCGGTGTATGCGCCGGGGAACCAGCCCGCCTCGCCGTCGCGCGTGCGCTCCCCGTAGTACCAGCCTGCGCGCGCGCACCGCAATAACGTTAGATAAAGTATTTCATCAATTAACTTTAGTAACACTGATAATATTAGTAATACAGCAAAGTCGAGGTACGGTCTATTTTCGATAGCGTTCGAAAACTGTTAGATCTAATGTTCACATTTTTTGTCGAACTTTAGGAATATGGTAGTACTGAACCTAATCAGGGTCCACCGAAACCCTTAAAATTTTGAAAGGGGTCTATGAGAAAAACAAGTTTGAGAACCTCTGCTTTAGATAATAAATGGATAACAAACGCATCATCATTATTATCAACCGATAGACATCTATTTCTCGCGATTATGACACGTCGATCCAATTTATGGAAGGCTTTTCTACATCATGCCCATCAGTATTCAGCGAGAGTTAACTGCCCAATAGACCGTCAACCCTTGCCATAGTCGCTCAAGTCCATTTGCCATTCTTTGATCTAAGTTGGTACTTTTTGTACTTCCTTGGATATCCTTGTTTCTGATTTGATCGTGTAGAAAAATGTGTGTGTACACACAAGTGCAGTTTACCTTCGCTCGTTTTACGGGTGACGTTCACGACGTCACCCTCCGCCAGCGCGAGCTCGTCAGGCTGCGCGGGCGCGTACGCGTACAGCGCGGCCACCTGCGGGCAGTCCCAGCCCGCGTACACCGCCTCGCCCGCGCCGCCCTGCAGCGGTGCGAGCGCCTCACCCCATCGGGATGCATCCGTCTCGCTTGGGCACGACATCACCTATGTCACCAACAGTTAACAATTGTATTCCTAGCGAATCCCTTGGAACGTTTTTTTTTTAATTCCACGAAGCAACGAGACGACCAGATCTATGCCTTGCCCATAATAATGTACTGCACTCCTCGCTTTAAAACATGAGAGGTTAAGTCTAGTCACCTGTTATCTCACTAGCTACAACGCCCTTCAAACCGGAACACTAATACTAGTAGGCGGTGCAGTGATACAAACTAGATGGTATCTGGCAACAGCGACCAACTACTCTTACGTGCAAGCCGGTGGCTGTTGCTTTCGTTTATCGCGCAAGTGTCACCGCCTACTGTACAGTCGCGCACAAATGGCTTACCATCTCTACAGTTCGCGCGTCCCTGTTCTCCAGCAACGTGAGCAGCAGCGCATGCTTGGCGGCGGGGGGCGCCGCGTCACCTGCGCACACCTCCAGCAGCGAGCGCGCGCACCAATCCACCGCCGCGAACGAGTCCTCGCTGTGGACACAAACGACACGTGCTCCTGTATACAACTGTCTCCAACTTTCATTCTAAAGAAGAAAGAATTGTGGATTCAAAAGTAACATGCTGCGAAAATGAAAGAGAGTTTCGCTGAAAGGGAGCATAACACTTTTTTGTTACACGACTATTCTCCTTACTCATTACTTTATTGAAAAAAAAAGGTGAAGATGAACTTGGAGACTTCTTCAGTGTTCGAATAAATATAATCAAAGAAAAAAAATAAATGTAATAAAAGACCAGGTAATCAGCTGTGAGGCATCAACCACCACAGCCCATTCCTGCGTAGTACGGGATAACATAAAATTAAAGAAATCAGTTTAGTATTCTATCACTGACCTCTTCTTCTTCGTGATGACGAGCAAGTCGTTAAAGAGGAAGAGATGTAGTGGCACTTTGTGGAATTTCTTGCCAAAAGTAAGCTTCAGTTCGTCAGCCTTCCATATCAGTTGCGTCATCTCGCCGGAGCGGACCAGCCACCGTACCGGTCTGTGAAAATGGAAACCGTCGGCGTTGGAATATTTAGATTGAAGTAAAATTTTCTGCGCCGCTTTTTTGAAGCCTGCACTCGAATTATATATCATCATCATCATTAGATGCCCTCCTCAAACTGAAGCTTGGAGATCAGATTGAGAAAACCAATTCGGTCCTCAGCCATTCTTATTAACTGAATATGTAAATTATATATTAAGAAATTAGAACGCTCTTACTCTTGGCGCTTAGTCTTCACTTCCAAGGAAACTAAGGTCATTTATATACCATGTTCACTACGTCAGGGTTACCGGATGTCATGTGTCGTTCTTAGGATATGCCGGCGTCCTATCGATGCTTTCCATCCTCGAGAATGCAAGGTCATCATCATTAGGTTTCAAACTGAACTTTGCCGATCAGTTTGAGAAAACCAATAAGATCTTCAGCTGTTCTTTTTAATTGATGGTATGTAAACCCGGTCGACTCCATTATATCGTCAAACCAGTAGAAGGTCAGTAAGGATCTATTCAGCGCTTTATCGTAATGTTGGCGTGGTAGGAGGGGGTGGTGGTGGGTGAGTGGGCGGTGCTTACTTGCGGTCGCGCCGCGAGCACGCCGGGCCGAGTAGTGGCGCGTTGCGCGCATGCGCGGGGAACTCTATCGCGCGCGCCAGCCGGAACATCTCCTCCACGCGCTCCGTGCTGCGCGCGCCCTCGTTGCACTGCGACACGTACTGGAACCCGTATTATCATTTTATATGGACTGACCTCATGATGTTTGTTGACAATCTTCTCAGGATGCTTTAAATAATATTCGTTTGTATACGTACATATGTGGGTCGAGGTAGACCTAAGAAAAGATGGATGGATTGCGTGAAGGATGACATGAGTAAGAAAGGGGTAACCGATGAGATGACGGCTGATAGGCGAGACTGGAAGAGAAGAACATGTTGTGCCGACCCTACATAAAGTGGGATCAGGGCAGGAGAAAGAGACGTGTGCCTGTGGTATTGTACACTGGTGGTAGATCTCCGTTGACGGAGACCGTCTAGGTTGTTACCACAGCAGCGCTTATTGCGGCCGACAAACAGTAGTGCGCAAACATTACTGTGTTCCAGTTTGAAAGGCTCTGTAGCTAGTGTAATTACTGGGGTAACGATACTCCACATCTTATCTCAATAAGATGAGCGCAGCGCAATGCAGTGCAGTGTATACCATTATAACTAGCGCCACATTGTTATGAGCAGGAACATCACTCACCATCAGGTGATAGTTTCGTTCGTTTCGTCGTTTTCATGATCATCATCTCAGAAATGGTTTCGGGCTTTTTTATACATATTTTGGTACGTAAAGGCTAGTTTTCATTAGAGGCATGAGTAACATTATTATAATACTTCAACTTCATCTTAAAAAAAAATAATTGAACATGGCCACGTAATGAGTGAAACTAGTAACACACTTTTTTGAGTGATCAATAAAGTATGGGTAATTACGTCATTTAGAGTAGCGAGCGCGTGCATGCAGCCGTCGTACTCGCGGTCGGCGGGCTGCAGGTTGCGCAGCACGGCGTCCAGCAGCAGCGGCAGCCGGGTCACGCGCTGCATCGGCAACATCAGGAACGAGTGCAGCGAGAGGCTCTGACACGCAGGGTGACCTTCCAGCCTGCGTGCGCATCACAGATTATCAGAACTGATTCAAATCAAGCGAGGTGAAATGAAAATCATATGTTGTTGTGTTCTTACTTCTAAACAGCAATGTGCAAATGTCACTGTGTTCCGGTTTGAAGGACGCTTCAAACTATGTATAGTATGATTATATACACTGGCAACACCATGGATACAGGTTTAACAAAGTTTGGCAAGAAGGGTCGCTATACCTTTTAAGGGCGGCAGCGAAGGCGGGTCGATCTCTGAGCCGCTGCAGCGCCCTCACCATGAGGGCCTGGTTCTCGCAATACTTGACGTAAGCGTGGAAACGCGCCTCCGCGTGCCTTCGCACCACATCGCAAATGTCTTGCAGGAGAATGTTCTCCTGCCAGCATTTCTCCAGGTCGGTCATCAGCAGCTGCGAGCATTTGCGTACTGCAACGCAAAGAACATGTTTAGTTCTTTTAAGATTATATGAACTATAAAACGATAACTTGCTATGAGAAATTTTCATCGGTTTGAAGGTGTCATCATCATCATCAGTCGATAAACGTCCACTGGTGGACATAGGCCTCTCTCAATAATCTCCACATACAGTCAGAATGGCCTCCGGTACCGCTGGGCATTAGGGGTTGTCATGTCGGGGTTCATATAGGAGGATTTGGGCCATTTCCGACCACGTTTGTTTTTTAGCAAGGTGCACCACGAGCAGATGAGATTGACTTGGGTTCTGTGAGTTGATGTGGGGGACCCCTTACACCCCAATGCCAATGAGTTAACATTATTAACCTTACATGATGTTAAGTGACAATTAAGTTGAAGATGGTAAAAGTTGCACATCCAGAATATTTTATCTCTTACATGTATGATTCCAAGAATTTTACAATGAATACAGATTGACATCAACCCTTGTTCATCATCATCAGCCGATAGACGTCGACAGCTAGACATAGACCTCCCCAGCCCTGGTTGCTAATTTTTAATTTTATATTAATATTGTTTAACCCGAGACTGTATGTATTATCGTACCTGGCAGTATGGTGGCGAAGAGAGTGTCCCAGTCCTGCGGGGGCAGCACGTGAGGGTCGCGGAATGCGGGGTGCGAGATGAAGTGCGCGTCGAGAACGTTCAGCGAATTGAGGTAGGAGGCCTCCGAGGTCAGCACCTCGAACTTGGCCTCTTGCAACCTTTTCTGCGCAGGCGCTAGTGAACCTGTACATTTCATAGTACGGCAAAATGAATAAAATTTTGAATTATTTAAGAGAAATTATATATAATATTATATTCTAGACTTTTGTTTTTATTTATGTAACTTTCAGCTATATCCAGCTATCTCCATCTTCCATGTCTCGTATCTTTTTGGAATTGTCGTCTCAAGATAATCTTAATGATTACTGTGATTGTTGTTAGACTTGAGGCAGAGTTGTATAGGTGTGATTAATCCTTAAAGGTTTACAGTTATGGATAAGTACTCACTGAGGACTGCCGAGTTGAGGACCTCGGGCACCTCGCACCAGAGGGTGCGCGCGGGTCCGCGGGGCGCCACCAGCGCCATGGCGGAAGGCCGGGCAGAGGCCGCGCCCGCCTCGTACCCGTCCGAGTCAGAGTCTCCGCTCTCGCGACACGCAGACTGTAAGATATTTTTTTTTACATAGGCTAACAATTGGGCTCAATTTCTCAAGATTTCAATTGACCTATGCCTAACACTCTGGTCCTCAAACATTGACACTCGGAACAGCAACGCTGCTATTGCGGTGGATATACAAAATAGTTTGCTATCTAGGCCAAATTGAAAATGCTTCTTCTAGATTAGACCAGAGGTCAGGGATACTTTTCACTTCATTCATCATTCATCAATATCAGTCGACATACGTCCATGGACATAACCTTCCCCCAAAGATCTCCACTTGGTACTTCATTGAGGGGAATTGTGCCGTAACGCACCACGCTGGCCAAGTACGGGTTGGTAGGTGGTCAGACCCTCGTCTGTTATTTATGCAGCTGAGGTTAATTAGAGCTCCGTAAGATGTCGGGCGGAACCCCTTACACATCACTTTTAACTTATTAGCCGAATATAATCATCATTGTATTCAGTAAATAATCACACAGTGACGAAGGTCACGCGTTCAAGGTTATTTAGAGCAAAAAACGACTCGTAAGGCAATGATGTTCAACTAGGTGATCAATTATACGCCTACTCAGATAAAGAGCTAGTTATGTTTTTTTTTTATATGGGCGGATTGTCAGCTCGCCGCCCCCCATATTGCAGGAGGACCACACCCTACTTTGGTCAGCAAGCCCTTCAGGCTTAGCCGGTTAGCTTAGCTGTACTACCGATCTTTCCCGCATCCTTCACCCCCGGAGGACGCTCCCCAAGACCCACTTTAGGTCGCTTCGCCAGAGGACTATTATCAAATATTCATGTATATATACATAAATATGATCAATTTTGTAAAACGACAAAGGAAACGTAATTAATATGGAGAATATTTTAACCTTAATGTAAATGAAATGATGCTGCAAATAATTTGAATACATAATAATCACTCCATGTTGTCTATGTTAACTATAGTCCAGAAACTTGGCAAAATCATTACCAAGGATAAACGGAGGTCGGTTCAATTTCAAAGGTTAATTGTAATATTAATTAACGCGAACGTTTGTGTAACATGTTGTTAATGTATGAAAGCGCCGCGTGAATGTGTTAATTGTCGGCTAAGCCGCAAAGTTACGTGCGCGTGCGCAGGTGAATAACTACTTTGTGTTTTTATAGCGTTTTTCCGCTTTTATAGTACACGTACATTTGTCACTAGATTAACCGGTAACGCTGACTTCATCTGATGTTAGAACATTAATGGTTTCCTCAAATAGCAACTCGGGTACGTAGGTACATACGTACTATTGCATCATTTTCTTTATTGTAACACCTCATAACTTGGGTGTACAAAAGGAACGTTTAATGACTGAAGGCGTTTTCTACCAGCCAACCATTGGTGTGGTGAGATATGCTGGATGTCCTCACTAACCTAACCTAACTGGGAAATGAATTAAATAGTCCCCGGGACGCGTTGTCATACACTCGCCGATCGGAGACCCCGTGATCTCTGTAAAAGTGTTATTAATGGATTTGACTATCTCTCATTAGATAGGGTATCGTTTCGATTATTTATTCACGATAAAAAAAATAAACTAATATAACATACCTTTGCTTTTTAAATTATGTAGTACATACATGTTGGATTATCAAAAATATGACAGTCGTGGTAAGGTATCTTTTACTGATAACCGTCTGAATAGAGTACTTATAGAGTTACCGTTGATTTGAAGGAGTCTGAAGTTTGTGAAATTACTGGAGTAATAGAAGGTAACTTCATGTCTTAAAGCGACGTGACAATTTGGTTATGTGTTTAAAATCCTAAATAGCTCTGTGTCACTATTGGCAAAGATATCACATCACAATCAGGTGAATGTCTTACGCTAATCATGGCTTTGAGAAATAAATTAAAGTGTCAATAATGTAACCGGGGGTGTAAACGGTCTCGCACAACAACTCACGGGACCAAAGCCAACCTCACCTGCTCGCCGTGCACCCTGCTAATCAACAAACGAGGCTCTAGCTCCCACCAACTCGCCTGTGGTGTGAAATGGCCCTAATCTCCCCTTATGAACCTCCTATAAACGAGGGAAGCCGCTGGTTGCTGGCAACGCAGGACCGATCGATGCGGAGATCTTTGGGGAAGGCCTACGTTTATGATGATGAATCTAACCGGATATGATTTGTTTTAATTGATAATTTGACATTAAATGCATTGACGAAATTATCAATTTAAAATGACGCATAGTTGACAGTTGTAGTTTTTAAAGTGAATTCCCGCCATTTGTGACGCGGTGCCGCTGATAGCGGTTTATTCGCCGCGTCAATGTTTATGCGAATTACGATAACGTCTCCATGAAAGGAGAGCAACAAGACAAGCATGAAAATTAAAAAAAAAAATGGTCACAGAACGTGCAGTTTGCAATGACCCCAATAGCACAGCAGCATGGTGATTGGCAGTACATTTTTATACAAAAAAAATATATGAGAGGTAGCAATATCTTTTAGTATTTCTTAAAGTGGCAAAAGAAATAGTTGTTTGTTTACTTAGTACATAAGTGACGCTACTGCTACATGGCTGTGAGACGTGGAAGGTCAACAAGGTCATCTCACACCAGTTCCAGGTCTTCGTCAACCGCTGTCTTCGCTGAATTCTCGGCATTCACTGGCCCGAGTGAATTTCCGATGAAAATCGATTGGAGTTCTGCGAATCTCCAATTGATTTACCAATCAGGCGTCGCAAATGGACGTAGACTGTCCATACTCTATGAAGAGATCTCAACCATATTCCCAAGCAGAGGCTTGATTGGTATCTTGGCAAGGAAAACGCAAATGTGGTCACCCCAGACAGCCGTGGCGCCGCACAGTGGCAGAGGAGGTGAAGAAGATCGGGAAGATGTGGGAGGAGATTAAGGAAAGCCCAAGACCGAAGGCGATGGAGAATCACTGTTGACGCTCTTTGCCACATCTTGGGGACATAGCATGATAATGAAATGAATAAGTGACTCACATGGTCACGAGTATGAGGTTACAGGTTGGGATGTTTATACAACACAACATTGTATGACGGTGATGAGGTAAACACGTTACCACAGTAATTTAATCGGTATGGTGATCTTGAAATCGTAACAAAATATTCCTTGCACCCTTTCTCTTGGCAGCTGTAAATGGAGGATGCAAAGGATTTGTGGCGATATAACAACATGCTGACTACTTCCGACCTGGAGGTAGTTAAGGTTTTGGATTAACTAGTTCATGAATTATTTGAATGGCCATAGCTGAAGATAGGTCTTCTCAGTGAGGACTTTATTCACCTCGATGCCGTTAGGCAAGCAGAGTATATTGGGGACGGTCACAGGAAACGCTACTGTTGTTTACTTGGGGGTTGTTTACATGCCGAGATGACAGAAGTAGTGTAGATATCTTAACCATCAGCCCTTTAGTCTCGGGCTACAAAGTGTAGAGGGGCACCGGCGCGTTCTATAAGAGATCCCGGAGCCTCTCCGAATGCACTGATGCATACCACTGAGGGCGCTTTAGTGAGTAAGAATCTCACATAACCCTGACTTCCCGCCAGAAGCAGAATATCTTTCAAAGATTTCCCTCCCAAAAACAAAAAAAAAAACGATACTTTAATCATGTCAAAAATATTTAATTTTGTTAAACATTGCATATGTTTATACAATCATTTGGTATGAGGATAGATAAAAGTATACTTTTGTACAATTGCGGATATCCTGTGAGCTTCCTGTTATCGTTGCAACACTGTTTTTACCATTAGCAGATTAATTTTATGTTTATACTCGTATTAGGTCCTTACATATGAAATTAGCGTTTCGTCGTACTGACCACTTTGATCTGAAATATCTCCTCTTTGGTTAAGAATTCCAAATTCAAATTTATAAATTCATTTAGCTGGTACATTTGGGTTTTGAAAACAGTCATTCATTTGTTTTTTCCTCATTATTTTTTTCTTTGGCGTCGCTTATTGCCGCACAATGGAAAACATAAAATATCGGTATATTTACGAGTACGAGTTCTACCGTGGCACCAGTACCGGTGCTGCAGGAACAGCTCGAAGGATTAATGCTGTGTACGGCGCTGGTGTCGAAAAAGAAAGCACGGTATGTTTTTGGTTTCAACGTTTTCGTTCTGGAAATTTCAACCTTCAGAACCAACCTCATGGACGGCCGGAGACCAAAGTGGAAAATGAAAACTTAAAGGCTCTTGTGGAATCGGATCCATCACAAAGCACTTCAGAGATAGCTGCAGGCTTCGGGGTAAGTGACAAAACTGTATTAATCCACTTGAAGCAAATCGGACGTGAAAAAACTTGAACGATGGGTACCTCATGGATTGAGTGAATGGAACTTGCGAACACGCGTCGACTGCTGCTGCTGTTACTTTGCTCAGCCAACACATTAATGAAGGGATTTTTAAATCGAATCATTACTTGTGATGAAAAGTGGATACTGTACGATAATCGGAAGCGCTCGTCGCAATGGCTGAACCCTGGAAACCCAGCCAAATCCTGCCCTAAACGAAAATTGAGTCGGAAAAAGTTACTTGTGAGTGTTTTTTGGACTAGCGCCAGAGTCGTTCACTGCTGCTTTCTAAAGTCTGGCCAAACGATTGCGGCAGATATCTATTGTCAGCAACTGCAGAGCATGAAGGAAGACCTAGCTGCTGAACAACCGAGATTGTTCAATCGCTCTAGGCCACTACTGCTTCACGACAACACAACACCACTACCACACACTGCACAACAAACAATGACTAAGTTAGATGAGCTACAATTGGAATGTCTGCAACATCCACCGTACTCCCCGGACCTTGCCCCAACAGATTACCATTTATACCGGAATTTGGACAATTTCTTACAAAGAGAAAAATTGAACTCTGATGCGGCAGTATAAACCGCTTTCAAATAGTTTATCGATTCTCACCTCCATGGTATCTTTAGTAAAGGGATCAATGAACTGCCAATGAGATGCTAAAGTGCATAGATAACAACGGTGCATACTTTGATTAATTATATATATATTACAAAAAAAAAATTACTATATATTCCTCCCGTACAAAACGCCAATTTCATACGTAAGGACCTAGTATTTCGTATAATTATATCCTAGTTGGACTTCCTGTTAGTTTCGCATCAATATAACATTGTTGTTGGTAAGGGGTGTGCACAACAACTCACGTGACCCAAGCCAACCTCACCTGCTCGTGGTGCACCGTGGTAATCAACAAAGGAGGTTCTGTCTTCCACCTACCCCCATTGGGGCAGCGTGGTGGGAAATGGCTCCTATACGAAGCCCTACATACGATAGCTATTAGTGCCCTCGGTACCCGAAATCATGCTGACCATATTTGAAAATTTTAGGGGAAGTCCTATGTCCAGCAGTGGACGTCTTTAGGCTGATGATGATAATGTTGCTAGTATCTGCTGTTGGTATATCTAATGATATACAAAGCACTACGGCGTACTCGTCATCTTGAGAGAAGGTGTTAAGTCTAGTTGCTTCAGTAATTTCATTGGGTACAGCGCCCTTCAAACCGGAACATAGTAATGTTTGTAAAGTACGCTGGTCAGGTATAGGTCGCCCGTAACAGAGACCTATCACTAGTAAAAGTCGTTATGTGGACTGCGCCGGGGCCGGTGACATACCTCTACTTTGGCGGCGTTGTAGAACTGGTAGAGTGGCTCGTGGGTGAACAATGATCGGGGTAGTGGTGAAGCGGGGTGGGAGCCTGACGACGCTCCCGACGATGACGACACGTTGCCCGCCTGGTACAGCCCGGCCTCCGCGTACCTGTCACGCAGAATCATATGTTTAGTCAGATTTTCACTTCATCGTAATTCTATGCTGATGGTATGTGGGTTTGTGTTCTTCGGTAACGGGTCTCATGTGGAGTCATGTGATGTTATCACAGTGCTTACTCCAGTCTCCAGAAATTACTGGATATAAGTTATCACATCTTAAGACAATGTGATGTTAAGTAAATATATAAAATCTTTACATAGAAGAAAAAAAAACCATAACCAACAGAATTGTTATCTTCATAATGTTGAAAGATACAGAAGAAAAAGTCACGGTTGAGGAATATCAGGGAATGGACTGGCATATCTGGGTCGGCCGAATTGTTCCGCCGAACCGGAGACAGAAAGGGCTGTACCACTCTGATCGCCAACCTTCACTAATTGGAGAGGCACTTTAAGAAGAATACGGTTATTTTTTTTGCATAAAACAGTTTTGTATACAATATAATAATGAATAAATATACATAAGATGATAGACAGGGATTGACGAATATAAACAAAACTTAGAAAAAGTATAGAGTTGACACTAGTTATTACAATAAGTAAAAAACAAATATAAAATAACAAAAAAAAAACGTTATGAAGACAAATCTATTTATATTTTTTTGCATTACCACAACAGCAAAAAAGAACCGGCTTTTCTTTTTATTCGGCGAAGCGACCAGAAAAGCAGGACATTCACCTGGTGGTGAGTGATACGCCCGCTCATAAAAACGTCGCACTAGTTAGGATGGTATGCACTGCACCACATTGCGCTCGTCGCCCTGGGACACAAGATATTGAGTCTCGTTACCTCAGCAATTTCACTAGCTGCAACGCCATTCAAACCGGAACATGGTAATGTTTGCTAGGTACTGTTTAGCAGCAGCCCTCCCACCAGTAAAGCGCAGACATTACTGTATTCCGGTTTGAAGGACATTGTAGCTAGTGAAATTACTGGGATAACGAGACAACATCATAGGTCTCAAGGCGTTAGGAGCAATGCCATGCTATGTGGATCATCATCCTTGCTAACGCCAGATCGTTCAGGCGGGTTTATCAAGTGAATGTATCACTGGTCTCGTCGGCAGTCAGAACACAGCAATGCTGTCACAGCGATAGATTTACGTCATGAAAGGGATACCCGATTATACCTTCATTATCATCAATCGAAAGGCGTCCACTGCTGGGCACAGGCCTCCCTCAAAGATCTCCACCCTTGTAGGGGTTCATGTAGGAGATTTGGGCCATTTCCTACCACGCTGCCCTAATGCGATTTGGTGGAAGCCAAAGCCTAGCTCGGGTACTCTGAGTTGTTGTGCGGGACCTCTTAAACCCCTCCTTACCATCATCCAAACTCTACCTGCCGTCGGAAGCAGTCCAATGTTACGAATACTAGTGAGGGTTAACCGTGAAAATATAACTAAAACCGACTATTTTAGAATTCGCTTTGTATTGCGTACGCGCACGGAAGTTGTTTTCAGCGTTTCGCTGGCAACTAAATGAGCAGCCTCCATCACCGACGACAAGGTCACCCTTGTTAACGTGTTAATGTATCAATCTGTTAGATCGCGAGCACCACGGGGTGTCCGGATCGATGGTGCTCGTACGTAAAGGTCCTACGGACTAAACAAGTACGTCATACTAGCGTTCGCTATTTGGAATTTTTGTCAAAGATAAAACAATCCGGTTAATATTATCAATTTTACGTATTAAAATGGTTAATGTTATATTATAGTTTTTAAAAAATTTGGAAAATAAAAAAAAAGTATAGAGCAGTTGTTTTGTTCTCGAAGAGAGAGTGAGACAGAGCTAGAAGATTATATAACATAAAATAATATATATAGAGCATGTAAATAATGTATAGAGTACTTATTAGATTTTTTGTTTTACTATATACTGCTGTAATTAAACTACTATAATATAATAAATTAATTTTTTTTAACTGTTAAAGTATATTTGAACGTTATTTTGGTAAATGGTTTTGCATATAAAGCAAATTGGCTTGAAGCGAGAAGAGATCAAGAAATCTAAAATTTCCTTATAAGGTGCTAAATAGAGACCGCCAAAATTGTAGTTAAATTAGCTACAGTGCTCTTCACGCAAGAAAGTGTATACACCTACAAAGTGATTCTTGGTTGAAGGATATATTACTTGTTTAGATTGTTTGTTGAAAATACTGATTTGTTAAGTTTTGTTTGCTAAGTTTTGTTTAATTTAAGCTAAATAATAACTATTTAATTATACAGGGTTAAAAAAATGTAAGGTATATTTCGGCCACCCAACCGACTAATGTGTCTATAGTTTATATATCAAAGCTAATACGAATATACTTCAATCATATTTACACATAAGAAAAGTGTCCAAAACAATATATTTAAATAATATCTATAAGTTAAGATTAATCTAGAAATAGATATAAATTGAAAAGCACCAACCTCAAAGGACCATCCAAAACATGAACTTCCCAGTTTCAATCACAAAGATTATTAACACACGATTAAAAAAAAAAAATTTCGTTGGAAATATTTAAATGGGGAACCAATCGCGGTCGGAGCGCACGTTCACACCACAAAAAGCTGGCCGTCCGAATGCGAAACCAACGACACACGCGCGAACAAACACAAGCGCGCGCGCACGGCCTCGCCGCCGGGGAAAGCGACGAGCGGAAGCGATTTGCGCGGAACAGCGGATGGGATACCGCGCTTGTAACACAAGGACACGCGCTTCATTAACATCTATTTATATCTATTGGAACGGAATTGAATTATGACATAATTACCACTTCACTTTAAAATAAATTAATAATAATCTACAGATGGTTATTTTTTATTTAACGTAGCAAAGTTAAGAGCAGGGTTTCAGGAGTTTCAGTGGATGGTAGTTCTGTCCATGACAATGTGGCTTTTGATTGATAAATACAGTACAGTATTGTATATGGTCGCCTTGAGGTCTAAGATGTTATGTCTCGTTACGGCAATAATTTCATTAGCTACAACGTCATTTCAACTGGAACTGCTTTGGTATGTCTCTCACAATAGAAACCTACCACCAGATAATGATTTAATGATGTCGATTCAGATACGATTATTGTTTAATGAATCATTACGAACGTTACTCTTTGATGCGAAACAGTTTAATTTGTGAGACAAGTAACTTCTTAATTGCTCTTTACAAAATAATGCTGTAATGTTTACATGCTGCGTGGTTGAAGGATCAGTCGTTGTACCTACAATACCTATTTTGTCATTATTGATATAATTGATTCCTAGAATTCAGAAGCTCTGTTCGTCGTTTATGTGCATTGAAATATATTTAATTATGAACATCAGGGATTTCAAATAATTGTAATTAAAGTCAAATTAAAATTTTCCATTCCGCATAGATATGATGTTATTCATTCACAATAATCCATTCATTCAGAATCTATCCATTCAGAATAATCATTTACTTATTGTCAAAATTTACCAGCTTTTCGCAAACGAAATAATTCGGACCTAAGAAAAATGGACGCAAGATACTTAGTAGGCTATATATATATAAATACATGGCTTTTTACTCCTACCATCTCACATTCGATCAGCGTGGTAGGAAATGGCCTAAATGCTTCCTCGATGAACCCCTATAAACGACGGCCCCGAGTGCCCGACTGATTCGAGCAGTGCATTACTGACCGATGGGAGTCTTTGAAGGAGGCTTATGCCCAGCAGTGGACGTCTATCGGCTGATGATCATATATACATGATATACATAGTTTTTTTAAAAAAACCTAAAATATCTACAATATGAGTAACATTCTGCTTGAGACTGAACTATTTCATTTCCATGCTTCATTACAATTGAAATACTCTTTAAATATTATGCTTTGTTAATTAAAACAGTTTTAATTTGCTTTTTATATTTGTTAAGTAACAGTTTGTGTGATCATATTATAGATGCGCACACAGAGCCCCATAAAGGTTACACATTAATTTCGTGCTGATTACAGTGAGCTGTCGCAAGCTTATTTTTACTTCTAGTATCTCTACTGTATGTAATCGCTCGGCGCTTTTGGATCGGGCCAGAGTTTACCGTCGTATGGGAAACTGGCTGGTGAGTCAGCCCCGCGGTTGGATAATGGGCGACGTCATGCGCCCGCGCAGCTCCTGACTAACGCGGGAAGATGGCGCTCGGTTTGCGACCAGACCTCGAGTGGACCCCCGCCCGGTCTCTGGCTACAGCCCGTATGTATTGTAGTATTTGGTACACGCGAATTACGATCGCCAGAGACCGGTTACGCCGGCGGCACGTTTGCCGGTATTATTAATTTTAAACTGGTACGAGTGGCCCGCTGCGGACCTTCTGCTGTTCCAAGTTTTTTGTAGATCAAGAAGCGGGACGAGAGAGGAGGAGGGGCAGAGGCGAGGTCAATTGCAATACGACCATGAAATCGATTCATTGCGAACGAATACTACATTTATTATCTACACATAGGCAAAGATAATATCCATACATACATTCTATAACTAATATATATTTATTATACGTTTCAAACAAACACACAAATTGTAGTGTTATAATGCTCTATGAAATATAAATTCATAACTTCGTAAACAGTTGGCCGATATATACTAAATACAGTATATATCGTTTTTTTTTATTTCATTAAGCGACGAGATGAGCGCAATGTTCTTCTGGTAGTAAGTGATACGCCTGCCCCTAGTAACAGTGGCAATAGTTAAAATGGTATACTCTGCACTCCATTGCGCTCTACGCCTTAAGACATAAAATATTGAGTCTCGTTACCCCTGACACTAGCTACAACGCCCTTCAAACCGGAACACAGAAATGTTTGCACAGTGCTAATAGATGCTGCGGTGGTACCTACCGAGACAGCAACATAGACCTACCATACTTCTCCACATTCTCTCTTTCTGTTTTCTTTCTTATTACAACGACATGGACTTTGGACTGACAGATTTAATAGCCTATTTGACTATTTGTTTTATGTGGTGTTGACTATATGGTACATCACTCCCACATAGAGCTTATCGGTTAGTTAAACTTCCTAAAATATTTATTAATTCTAACAAGCATTTAATTATTCCTATACATTCCATGCACAACAATATAACAAGAGCCGTAAGGGTTCCCCGCACGTCTCTCGGGACCCAAGCCAACCTCACCTGCTGGTGGTGCACGCAACTAATAAACAATGGAGCCTCTGACTCCCATTAATCCGCATTGGACCATCGTGGTGGGAAATGGCCCAAATCCCCTAGATGAACCCCTAAAAGGGACGGCATGCTGGCTGTGATGGACGTTGGCAAGAGCAGCATAGGACGGATCGATTTGGAGATCTTTGAGGTAGGCCTATACCCAGCAGTGGACGTCTATCGGCTGATGATGATGATATATATTTGAAACCAAATTACAGATATAAGGTTAGAGAACAGATCTTGGTCGTCGACTATGGACGAGGTAGTTGAAGCATGAATTCATATATTATTTAAATACTGACTGCCTGGTATTTGCAACAGTAATTGAAATTGGGGAAGGTCTACATCCAGTAGTGGATAAACAAACGCCGATAATGATGATGATAACGATCAATGGATATTTATACATGGTGGAAATGTTGGTGGGACGTCACAATCGGTGGTCGTTCTGTGAACTTGATTAAGGTTAAGCCTTAACCCGCATCGTGAAAGTGAAGCCGGCTGGCTTGATGCTGACCTCGTCAGACGTGTGTTGAGCCACACGATATTTCGCATGATCAATATCTGTTTTTTTTGTAGGGGGGTATAAGGGGCCCCGCGAAACAACTCACGGGACCCAAGCCAACCTCACCTGCTTGTGGTGACTTAATACTGCTAATCAACAAACGAAGCTCTGGTCCCCATCAACCCGCATCGGGGCGGCGTGATGGGAAATGGCCAAAACCCCCCATGTGAACAACAAACGTTGCGATCTTTAGGGGAAGTCTATGTCCAGCAATGGACGCCTATCAGCTGATGATAATGAAAGTATAATCGGTTACCACTTTCATATAGTAAATCTATCGCAACTATGTATTATATTTTTGCTGACAACAAAATTTTTAATTTCGCACGTCTCTTTCAGGACTTCGGATTAAAAAAAAACTAATTAGTATTAAAAATTAATAATAATGGAGTGAGAATTCAAGATAATTATTGAAATTAAATATTATCTACATATTCACAAAGTAATGCCTAAGGGCAAGGCAAATTTAATTCCATATTTATATTATATTCCACGTGGAGATCTTTGGAGGAGGCCTAGGTCCATCTGTGGCCATCTATCGGCTGGTGATGATGATGATATTCCATATAAGTTGTATACTAACTTATTAACGTCTAATTCCAACAAATATATTGACCAATTGATATTATGTTAAAATGTTTAAATGAAAATATATCCAGCTCTCCGTATGTTGTAAATGATGGTACATTCAATACTGATGACGATTGGCTTGCACCTTTGGGTACAAGTCGGAAAAATGCCTGGGTTCGAAACTGTTTATTGTCCATATAATAAAAGCTTGATTAACATCGAGGCTTTATTATGTTATATTACCCACTTCATTTAAACACATAAAAACTTGTTACTTTAAAGTTATCAAAGAGGTTATTGCAATAACAATAAAAACGGCAAGTTTGTCTTGATATGTAACACGTTTCTGCACTCACCATGATCCTGGGCTGATGGCCGTCTGCATGACGGAGTCGGACCCGCACTCTGCGTACCACGAGGTCCGCGCCCTGGGACCCTTGTCCTTCCGCGACAGCGTGGGCAGGAGCCGCTTCAGTTCTGTGCCATAAGCGGAACATTTGCAATTTAAATCTTAAAACAACCTTTATTCCTCTGTTTGCTGATAGATATATTTTTTTACTGATTTATAAAGTTACGATTTATTTATCAAATTTCACTTGTAAATGATAAGAGTAATTTAATTTTTTTTAAAAACAAATTATGAAGTTAATAAACATGGCAACACTTGAATATATCTTATACACTGAATGGCAGTTCCAACATTAAAAATTAATAAGGCAGCTTGTTATATATTTATTTACATTAACAAATAATAAATAAAGGGTACGGTAAAACATTAATATCAACTACATTAAAAACCATCGTTGTATGTTTTAGAGATTTATGTCGGAGCCGTGGGCCATTAAGTACAACGAAGTATATTGAACCTCGTGAGCTGAACAACGCATACGTCATATTGATTTAAATTTCCAATACGCTTCCAGTTTTACAGCTTCATCGACTCAGAGGCCGCGAATCCGGAATCCATGAGCTAACCAGTTATGTAAAAATATTTCAAAAAGATCAAATTTTGGGATACTTCATGCCGTTCAGTATATAAGACGGTTGATACCTGATGGTGCAGTGTATGCTTCATATGTATTATTTATGTATGAGCGCTAACATGAAACGCATGCAAACACACACTATTACTATGAGCTGTTTGAATACTTCACTAACGAGTCATGCATGCGACATTTAGTTTATACAGTACTTGCGTTTGCAATGACGGCGGACAATATTGTAAAACAATTATTGAAAATTCTTAAAGAAATAGACTTTACTCCAATGGACACAAAGTTACAGCCAAATTATATAAACTTATTTTTTTCATTCATAATTATCAGTGTGTAATTATTATAGTGATCTGAAATAAAAACATTTTCTCATATCAGTTTTAAAATTTTCTCATAGTTTTTTTTGCCCATCCATTTTACGATTGCGTCATTTGATTGCAAGTTTACTTAAACACTGTACAATTTTTAACATAAGCATGTATAATAATTATTTATTTATGCTTAATTCCAAGTTTATACAAACGCACTTAAATTGTTTACGTTTTGTAACCAGTCAACATTTAGTGATAAAAAGAAATTGTACTTTTAATTATTAGAATAAATTTAAAAAAAGTAAACACTAATAAATATAATAAAAAGCATTACTATTATGAATTTAAAAATGAAAGTAATATATTTATATTATTAATATGATCTGTAGTTTGAATATCACAGTCTATAAGTTAAAAAAAAAAGCAAGTGACATAACAATATATAATCTGTACGCTGCCGCAAGTTTGGCGCCTTGTGACATAGAGCATGCATGACACTCCGCCGCCATTGCGCGCGGGTGCGTAACACAAGCACAGTAAGAACAGACTCACGTCCAGTAATAAACATGCGGGCGAGTTGATAGCGCAGGCAATTTGTAACGATCACAGGCAGTTCCGAGATTGCACTAAAGAGCGGACGAGGTGACCGTCGCGTGACGCCACCCAAGGATGTACTAACAATGGGACGGTGTAATTGCGGCGTACGAACCGCCGCCGACGTAATTACAAGACCGCTTTTTATAACATCGAATCTCGAGTCGTATGAAATCGGAAAGATAGAGAGAAAAAAATAAAGTCCTTTTTATATTAAAAAAATCACCCCAAATTTTTTTTATTAATCAGAGCGATCAGACCATCACAATTATCAACTAATAGTGAGCTATACGCTTGCCCATAACAATGTAGCGCTAGTTAGAACGATATACACTGCATCATATTGTGATTATGTTTTCAAATCGGAATAAAGCAATGTTTGACGGCAGAACAGACGCTGCGGTGGTACGTACATAGACTGTCACCAGCAACAAGATGCTGCAATTCACGAGCGACAGATATCTAGTGCAGTACTAGAGAATGGCTTCAAATCATGGTCAAGCCTAAATCAATCAAATAAAAAATATTACAAAATATTTGTTCGTTTAATTGATAAATATTTGCCGTAGAGCGTTTTTTAGTTTTAAATTTCTTCTTTGTCCGTTATAGTATTGACTATTAAGAAGAATCAGAATTAATATTTTCTCAAGATCCAAGCCTAGATACAGCTACAACCTTAACGTAAAGCAAACTGCAGATGTAAACGTACAGTTATCTCGTTGTTGGATATCATGTGCAATTATTGCAACATTTACTTAATACACACAAACACGTGTCACAGGATATTTAAAACAATTTATCAACTGATTTAAATATAAATGTTTTGTAATTTAACAACCCCTCTCGAAAAACTAGACATATAGTATACGACTATGAAGCCATGGATGATAAAGCCTACCTATAATTCTCCGGCTCTTAGTGTATGTACTCACAGACGGAACACGGAGATGTTATGGCGGCAGATAAACAATATTAGAGAGGAGAGGGTAGGGGTTGTGTAGAAAGTAGCAGGTTCGGAAAATATTCTCCCACCGACCAATATTAACACACAATATAAACTTTGTAGTTGCAACATTTTGGTTTAGTTGATATTTTGGTATATAATATTTTGGTTTATATAATAAATACATATATATTTAAAAAAAAATTAGTAAACATAAATAACAGTAAAACGATATACACCGTAAATAATGGTCTACTGAAGCATAATTTATCATATATCTAAGATAACTATCCGACCATGAAATCATTTTTAAATCGTGGAAAATTAAAAACGAAGTGTTGACACCACAGCCATTAGTGGTTACAAATAATAAAGAAAGGACTAGTGAAAATACGAAGAAAATGTGGATAAATTGAAAGGAAAGAAAAGAAAGATTAAAAGTAACAAAGACAGTGCAAACATGTATCATTCACGAAGCGTAGCGGCCGCAACCAGTGGCCTCCTCTGCCCACAAACAACTAATATAAGTCAAAATTATTTTTAATCTGTCAGTTATAAAACCGGTTAAACCAGTTATATAACAAATGTAGAAAAAAATTCAAAGATCTCTACTGTATCATTTGTTATAAGAAAAAAAAATATGTACGTCAAAACTTAAAACAGATAATAAATAATAGTGTATGTATATAATATTATTACAGATATAAAAATATATGAGAATAAATACTAGAAAAGAATAAGTGTAAGAAGAAGAATGCGTGTAAGGGTTCCCAGATTCTACGATTAACTTACGGGTTCCAAGCCAACCTCACTTGCACGTGGAGCACCCTGCTAATCAACAAACGAGGCTCTGGCTCCCATCAACCTGCATGGGGCTAGCATGGTAGAAAATGGCTCAAACGCCCCTATATGCACCCCTACATAGAACAGCCCCTAGTGCCCAGCGGTACCGGAGGCCATGCTGAAAGTACGTGGAGATCTTTGGGGGATGTCTATGTCCAGCAGTGGATGTCTATCAGATGATGATGAATAAGTTTAAGAAAAGATGACTAATTTTAAGAGAAACGCGCTATACCTTTCATTGTTATATCAAAACGTGTGCCAAGTGTAGCCAGTAAAACGAATATTAATATTCGAGCTCATGTCAGCTGTGGACATCAATGAGCTAACTTGAAAAATAAACTAAGATTTGGTAATTTTAAAGTTTGGTTTACTGTTTAAATTTATTTAACTGTTTGGTGCTGCAATTATAACCGAATATGTATTTTTAAAATGACTGATGATATTAACTTTAAGGTTAGAATAAAAATTTATATAATGGAAGAATCATTAATTATTAACAAATAATGTGGTAAAACTATTTTTGATAAACAGTGATTAAATACACGTGGAAAAATATATGTGTATATAACTACGTTAATTTAAAATGAAAGGACGTTGAAATAAGGCATGCATAAACGGTAGATTACTAGTAATCAAGTGAAAGTAGAGTAACATGAAGTGTAAATATAGATCATTATGATTATATTAGTTGTTGCTGGGCCGCGGAGTTCTGACCTTCGTTTAGCGCTGCCTTCGTTAATATCCTCGGTTTCTTTGTCGACATTAAACAAAAGACATTCGCTTCACATCGTACCGCCCCTACGCGACACGGACAGACGTCAACTGAAACCTTACTTCAATGATTACTAAGCTAGCCGCGGACACCCGCCGGTGATCAGATCATCACACGCTCTCAAACCTACGACAAAAACTGATTATGGCAACATTATCTTTTGTCACACAAATTATCTTTTGTCTATTATTTATAAAGCGCTGTGAATTATGAGTCTGGATATTAATATTTTTTACATTTTAACTGAATATTTTATAACTAATAGTAAAGGTAGGTACGAGTATATTGCCTTTTACCCTAAAAATTAAAACTTATCGCATTTGTACACAATTTCTCAATTATTGCTAGAAGTAAATTTTAATTTAAATTACTTTGTATAGAAATTATAAAATGAATACTAAATTTTTTATGATAAAACCTTCATGATTCCAAAAACGTTGTTACTGGCCGGTAACAACAGTTTCATATGTTTCTTTATTAAAATTTTGTGACAAGTCCAGTTGACGCCTGCGCGTTACCTTCGTGGACAGCGCTAAGGTCAGTGTGCGCGTGTTGCAGGTGGAGCGCGGGCGGTGCGGGCGGTGCGGGCGGCGCGTGTGGCGCGTGCATGCCGACGGGCGGTGGCGGGGGCGGCTGCGCGGGCCGCTCCACCGCGGGCGCGGGGTGGGGCGCGAGGCAGGGCGCCGAGTCGGCCCACGCGCGCGTACCGTCGCGTCTGCGGGATGATGCTGCAAGCGAGTCCGCACCGGGAGCACCACTGTCACTGCTGTTGGGATACAAATAGTTAAGATTAGTGCACTGTATTCTGGCTATAAATACCGAGTATCAGAGAATTGTGGGCGAGATTGCTACATCATCCACAGCCTCATTATCACTTAACAATATGTGAAATTACAAACAAGTATATGCTCATCTCATTGTTGATAGAAAAAGTGCTGTGTGACAAGGCTGGAGTTACATCTCCCGTTGTTGAGAGATTCACGTTTTTATAATCATCATTAGCGAGTACCGCTTTGTTACAGTTGTGTCTATTGACTTACCACCACGTGACCGACCTGCTCGAAAAAGTTAAAATCTAATAAGGTAAATGACTATCTCACCAGTTGCTGAATCCAGAATCGCCGTCCATTGAGTCTGTTAAATAGAAGGTCGAGTTGGTGATCTTGAGGGCGCTGGGCACATCGGAATTAATGTCCACCGCCATGGACGATGCTCTTCTGAACCTCGACTTAAAGGAGAAGTAGGTCTTCCGCGAAAGACTTCCCGAGTCCTTTTTATTCTCATTGGTCGGCGTTGTTGGTTTCTCCGGTGGTAATTTGTCTGGCAGTGGGGGCGCTACGTCGCCATTGCTGTGCCTTTTGTCGCCGATGGCCGTCCGCAACTCGTCCTTGAAGTTTGCAGACCTCGGTACGGGCAGGTCGCCCTTATTGAGCACCTTTCTGGAATCGTTGAAGGTGACGTTCGTGTAGAGGTGCGGCGTGTCGAGCTTCTCGCAGTTCGCGTATATCGGCGCCTTCGTTTTGCCCTTCGGCGTGTCGTATGTGCCGTTGGATTGTGATGACTTCGTGAAAGGTTTCCCGTCCATTGCCACTGGAAGATAAAAAAAGGATAAGTTAAAATTGTACAAATGATTTAGAACGATGCTTTAATAACATATGTATATATAGAATTAAGTTTGAAGAAAGCATTTTATATTAATAATAAATAGTCATAGCTCGAAGGACCGACAGCCGATGGAGTAGTAAGGTCTTCGATATAGGGTTGGGAAACCTCCGACAAGGTGGACCAACGATCTGGTGAGAATCGCGGACCGATCGATGTGTAGATCTTTGGGAGAGGCCTATGTTCATCAATGGACACCTATCGGCTGATGATGATGATTAATAATATATATATATATATACATATAAGAGTAATACATTTGAAATACAAAGGCTACTCTCTTCCCCTTACACAACATCCGATATGGTCTAGTGGCTAGGATACCTGGCTCTCACCCAGGAGGCTCGGGTTCGATTCCCGGTATCGGAATGATCTCTTTTTGTGATTTTTATATTACTCTGAACTTTATATTTGCGTTTTAAATAAATACAACTCACCTGTGTATCTTTTAGTGAGGTTACGTTTGATTTGTCTCATTTTCTTCTGAGCTGCGCTGGCAATTTTTGTGAGGGTGTAGGGCCCGCCGCCGTTGGGCGGGGAGGGCAGCCGCGTCGACGGCACTGGAGGGGCGGCTTGTGCGCTCGGAGACTGTAATGAAAGCATAAAACAATCTCAATCTAAATACAAGGGAACAATATAAGAAAACGAGTTAAATAGACGCAGCCGTGTCGTTACTAAATTTACAATATACATTATTTACTATATTACCGTTGTAATACAAAATATTATTTAAAACAAAAAAAAACTAGTTTTTTTTTCTTATTTAGTGAACAGATTTTATGTAATAAAAGTTAAAAACATTGTCGTTGAAATATTAACACCTCTTAAGACGATGAAACCTTGAAAAAAGACATCGAAATTGTTTCATTTCGAGGTCACCGACTACATTAAGATTTACTACAACCATATTTATGCTTGAACGGTTATTGGAATAGTCTATGACCGCTTCATTTTATATAGCTACTAAATTGTTTTTTTTTTTTTGTCATCGTTGTTTAGGTTTTACTAATAGTAGGTCTTTGTTGTTGGTGACAGTGTTAGTACCACCGCAGCTCCTTTTTTCCCCGCCAAACACTGCTGTGCATCATTATTGTGTTCAAGTTTGAAGGGCGCTGTAGCTAATGAAATTACTGAGGTAAAGATCCTATACATCGTACGTTTAAAGCGACGACACAATGTGATGCAGTGTACATCGTCTTAACTACCGCCACGTTTTTAGGGACAAGCGTATAACTTCGCTCCTCTCGTTGAATATAAGACTAGTGGTCCGAAAAGTTTCAAGTCAATAATCTAGTGTGAAGTGGAGTATTGTACTGACCTGATCGTGACCTTCGGAGTCGCTGTCACTGTCAAATGAATCGAAGTCATCTTCTAGCGGCAGCGGGCGCGGCTGCGGCGTGGCGTGCGCCGCGTGCGCCACCTGCGCCGCGAGGGCCTCGTGCGTGGAGAGTGTGGCGTGCGAGATGTGCGGCGAATGGAGGGCGTGGGGGACGCTCGCCGGGGGCGTGGGAGCGGGCTCGAGTGACTCGTAGAAGTGACCCGAGTCGCTGCTGTCACCATCTGGAAATAACCAAAGCATATTTTTTATCATTCATATTCAGTGTTGAGTTTGACGCTATTCTGCTTACATTGTATTAGCAAAACGTTTTTTTTATTGAAAAGATCGACGAGACGGAGAGAACGTTCACCTGATGGTAAGTGATGTGCCTGTCCATAACAACGTGGTGCTAGTTATTGTATACACTTCACCACATTGTGTTCAACGCTTTAAGACAGGATGTAAATCTCACTACCCCTGTAATTATACTATCAGCGCCCTTCACCGCCTTGCTTTATTCTGATATTATACGAGAGCTGAAGTATGATTCATGAACTTCGACTTGTGAAATTGTGATTAGGTTTTATCTTATTATATTAAGGTAAACCTGTCGGAGAAGGCGACTAAAAGCCTTTTTCTGATTCGTAGGCTTTAAAGGTGGGAGGAGGCCCTTACTGCCCACTAAGTGCAGCTGGGGTTGTTTGTAGAATTCAAGTACAAGGTGCTCTCCTGTGGCCCAGACACGCGTTTAGGCGCTTTTCAGAAAGGCACTAGTGTGTTCCGTAGAACATCCCGAGGCCTTTGCCAAAGCTCTACAGGTCCCACTTAATCCTGTCTTCCCCCCTGGAAGCAGAGAAACTTTTGAAGGTTTCCTTGTCGAAAAAAAGTGTTACCTAATCGTATAAAAAAAAAGAAAGTATATTTGTTTTGATTGAAATTAATACGATATATAAATTTTATGATTGATATTATTAGTTCATCATCATCATCAGCCGATAGATGTCCTGCTGGATCGAGCCCCCCTCCCCCCCCAAAGATCTTTACATCGATTATTGATCATGAATGATTTTTTTATGAGTTTAACTAAAATATGAATAGAAAAGTTTATATGCATCAGATAAAATGTCAAGGGTGTCGCTGGAGTCGTTACATAAGAGGCGGACACTTGCGCAAGTGTACAAGCAACACTGCTGCAGACGTGTGCTGATCGAGGCGTTATGAACATCCGGGAGTGCCGTAACTGTTTGCTTATAAGGATTATAAACCTTGGCTTCACTCGTCCCAGTTTAGGACATGTGCATACAGCTCACTTTTTACTGGTGGTAAGAATGTGCAGCTTCCATTTCTGCCGTCTAAAAGTAGTGAGAAAACATTACTGTATATTCAAGGGGCTGTAGCTAGTGAAATTACTGGGGTAACGAGACATAACATGTCTCAAGGCGACGTAACACACAAGATGACCGTCTCGTATGTTAATCAAATGCAGCTTGTGTGTCAGTTTGTCGCCGATAGCTTATTGGATGCGAGCAACGCGGGACCGATCTATGTGGACATCTTTAGAGAAGGCCCATCTCCAGCGATGAACGTCTATCGGTTTTTGATGATGATATCTATGTAAGATATGTCGTTGGAAATCATTCACAATTTAGGATCCTCATCATCTTCAGGTAGTTTGTTTAAACTATAAATTAAGTTAATTTTTTATACTATATATTAATACCGATGGGAGTGTCTCTGTGTCTAAAAAAAATATACGAATAGATGTTCGACCAAACAATTACAGAGAAACGAGAAAATTTAAGCTCAAAATCCAGTCTCCTGAGGCATATCGAAGACTTGCGATGTTTATGATATTGATGTTGATACATCAGTGATGAAGTTAGAGACAATAGACAAAGAATTTTCTCTATTCCAATACCGCCGTATTGCGTGGAACAATGATGTATCTATTACTTCATACAAATGACATTCTAGAAAAATGCTTGTATTAATAATTTCCAATGAAAACAAGCAAACATTCTATAAATAAGGTTGATGTTTCGCCCAAGCCAGCATTTATATGACTTGGTAATCACATATATATAATTTGATAGGAAAAAATATTACACGCGATGCATATATCTTTATCTTGTTCCTATATTTTATATAGTTAAAAAAAGCTGGTGATTACTGTCATCAATATGATGAATCTAAAACCTACAATCAAATTGCACTTTCTGAACACTAAAAAATTAATTTCATTCGTATACATAACTTACATGTTTCAATGCATTCACGAACTCATAGTACCGCGTTGATAATATATGTTATGATCACAGAAAAACATATAACACGCAAATTAAAATTTTAAATAGGAAGTAATATAAGAACACAAAGCGGAAATTATTTAACAATCCACGAGGTGAGTGTAAATGTGTAGCCAGTAGTCATATGACCGATTTAACGAAAATTTAATTTTAATAAACCCAATGACTACAATATTGTTTAATCTAAAACTATCCATCCTAATGATATAACTACAAAATACAAGTGAACTTAAAGTTTAAAGATTCTAGACAAGTCTAAAAAGAGCTTTAAAATATATAAATATGATATATTTAAAACTGAACGAAATAACTGGAGTTTGTAAAGACTAAAATGAGAGTTTATATAATTTCTCCATAGTTATTCAACGATTGTAAAAAAAAGAAGAATTAAAAGTCCTTCGCTGATGGACAATGACGAGATAAATAAAATAAGGTTTATTAAGTATGTTGTTAAATATTATAAATCATAATGAAAAAGACGAAACAAATATGGAGAAAATCAAAGGCAGAAATTAAATAATTGATTCGATGTAAATAACACTCTTACAGGAAATCGTTCGGAACGGCAGACTGGCGTAGGAAACGGTGGCGTACACCCTGGACTCGCTGCTGAAACTATTCAACAAACACCACTCCGTTATAGAATCCTGTCCCTGTGCAGTGTAAGTAATTTTCATATTGAACACCACAATAATCACTTTAACCAAAAAAAAAAAAATCAATTTCACTCGACACGATGCGCACGCGCACTCCTTCGCAACTACTGTAGCTGAATGAGATAGTTCTACCAAACCGGGAGAATTATTGACAAACATCAGGTCACCGGAGTGGAGCACAAAGGATAGCAAACTAAACAACCACATTCATTCACGATCAATAGGTAAAGAAATTCTAAAACAACAGAGACATGATGTAAACCCGTTCGATGTAACCAACAGCCTTTGTCTCTTTGATATCATACGAACATTTATCATTTTGAAAAGCTTCTTAGTGTTTTCGTGGAAAATCATTACTATAGATTATTGCACGTGCACTATCCTCCGGTGATTTCATACAAAACCTCTAATTATAGTACCGTAACTATTATATCCGTTTTCTCAGATATAAATCGAAAAACAAACAAATATTAAACTTTACTTGTAATAAATCAAATATAAATAGGACCTACGATGAGTAACTTTAATGGGATATTTTTATCATTATATCATTACCGATAAATGCGACGAGATCCTGGACCTCGATTTCGCCATCTCGCAGCACAGTCCGTATGCAAAGCCAGCAGCTCTGCTCCAACGCTTTGATCAATCTGATATTGTCATTCAACTCCTCGTTTAATCCGCATCGGATCGTCTTCTTTGTCTGCTCATCGTTGAGGCTGTAGTGTGCTGACTTCGCGCTGGTCTCTATGTAGACCTTCGTCGGCGACGTAACGGAAACTAAGGGAATTGCGTCAATTCAAGGTTTGTTTACATTACATAATTATTGACATTAACCTCATTTACTTTCAATATTGCCCTATCTATACTAATTGTGTACTTTCATTTTTCATGAGATATTAATAATCCTTTTTTTCTATTTGTTCCCTAATGTGTCAAATAATGGTTATTATTTCATCTTAAATAATGTCTATCTTACTATTAAATTTCACAACAACTAGCTTAAATATTTTAATGGCACTGTTTGGTTTTGTTTAGAGTTGTTTACTATATCAATATACTATACTATACATACTATACACACATTAATATTCCTTGAAAGATTCGTTGTAATTTTAACATGATTTTTACTTAAACTTTGCAATAATTGCAATTAATAAACTATTAACGTATTTTTCTCTTTTGAATTGTTAGAAATAGAAATTGGAGTAAATAACAATTCCATTTGTTGTTTTAAGAGTAATTAATAAAACGAAAAACTTGAAAGTCAATTCAATCAGGACGTCATAGAATTGATCCTGGAATTTCTAGCTTAAAACTCAGTAACACTCTCTAACAGTATCAATGAGTCAGGTTAAATTATCACCACAATTACCATGTCAACACAAGCTCACTTAGCGAGTGTTGTATTGGCAGACAATCCGCAAGCGGCGCTAAAAAGGTAAAACTGGTCGGACGAGTTTAATGTCAATAACGTTACAATGATATTGAGTCATTATCTACTTGCGACATCATCGTCTTCAAAATCAGCGAATCATGCACCTTGATCGCCGCAATTCCTCCGAAAAGTCCGCGGCCTAGGGGGCAACGGCGGAGCCGCTGCGTTTTTCGGGGACCTTTCCGCTACCATTTTTCATCATTTTTCACTGCACTACTTCACTTTCACTTTCACAAAGGCTTTTACATAGAAAGTCACACGCGGAAGTCGTATGCAGCTACCGCCTGCGATGGAAGTCGTCAGCTGTTTAACCATTTGCGAACGAGCAACTACAGACTTGCGCGTTTATAGAGATCTTCCTGGTCGATTTAATTTCTTTCTTAAATCGATGGAAAACCTGGATCGAAACCGGCTAATTGTATATAGTGATAAAGCAGAGAGATTAAAGGTATAGGTTGTTCGAATAACCACGAAATTTGTGGTTCTAGCGAATTACAAGAGCCGTTCGCAATGTCCGAACGGCTCGCTTGTGTTCCGGCGACTATTCGACATGTAACTTGTGAGCGAGTCCGCGGCAGCTGACGGCTCAGGGTCGCCCGGTGCCGGCCGCCTCGCACCGAGACCGCAGGTTTTTTTTTTCCTCAGTTCTATACGCAACCATTACCAATAATGTAAAAGCATGAAACAAATCTATTTACTGACATTGAATTGGTTTGTTGCTCTTGAAGAAAAATGTTAAGATCGTTATGTTACACTTTATTGATATACAAATCAAAGATCGAGATGATGCAATTATTTTTATTATTTGTTAGTAATGTATACAAATCTAGCCCATGGTTTGGAAATATTTCTTCTTCAAAGGCAAACAAAAGGTTATACTGTTGGTGTGGTAAAATGGTTGCAGCTCGCGAAAAAGTTATATTTGAATACGGGCAGTTGCAACACAATGAACTGGTAATCTGTTCCGCTGAAGTACTGGTATCTCGATCATACACGAGGCATTTGATGCAAACATATAGCAATAGGGTACAGAAGAAAGAACAGTGGCTACACAGAGATTGTTTAAATAAAAAGTCCTTCTTAATTACTGTTTATATGTTTGTGAATGAGATTTAGACAGAAATCTGTTGTTCACCAGTTTATGTTGAATCTTTTTTTATTGTTGTCTCCGTTGGTGTTTTTGTTGTTGCGTCTAATGGGCATATCAAACCTAACGTCAATTCTATAATTTATGACGTGCACATAATAAAACACAAAAAAAAATTCAATTATGTACTGTAATGTAATCATTCAAATGTGCTAAGACATCAGGGTCTGCTAGTGCATTTTGGATGAGATTAATATTCATGTCGATGATTAAACTCAAGTCATAGAAATAAGAGATTCTGATATAATAGTTTTCTATCGAGGAACAAAAATTTAGAATTTTCTATAATTCTGGATTTTCCAAAGTTTTATACTTGTTATTCTATATGATTGTCGATAGGCAAAGTATCATTCAGAGCGTTAGCTGAAATCGTATGAAGACATACATTTGTAAGTTTAAATAATATAAAGACAATTGATATAAAAGATCAACATGCCTGTAAGCATTCGAGATGTGATGATTTTGTTGCCATTGTAATTCAGATTGCGCAGAACGCACGCGCAGCCGTCCACCGCTGGTTTCAACCAGAAACGGACGCCGAATGAGGTAATAACAACAATTAACGTAGCACTTATAGATACTAAACCGGAATGCCGTCTGTGACTCATTCAGAATATAGATTAGGAATAAATTTTAGGTCTAACTTCTCATTATCTTAGTCTATTATTGTTTTCAGTTTCAGTATGATATATAAAAGAACAACATACCTGAACATAATACTAATGTATGTTGTAATTTTAAAATCAAATTTCTTCCACTGTGCAAGAGTAGAGAGGGTATATTATTATTTTTAATGATTATTATAGTAGTTTCTATAATATAATATATCAAAATCTTTATTTATATAGTTTGTTGGAAGATAGAATTATAAGAACACCTTGAACTTGAACATATAAAATTTATTACCCTATCGATGGGAAAATCAAAAATAATGATATCGTTGTTTCTATTTACACTGATAGTGTTACTGAAGATTGTTGAGGTATCATAATTAAGCAATTTGCTATTATTACAGAAGCTTTGACTGATGCAGAGCAAGATAGAGAAGTTATAGATATAGTAAATGTTGGATTAAAAAGAATTAGTATAACTATCGATATTTGTTGTATTTTCTATCGTCATATCTCTTTGGTTTCGAAGTTGCAAGACAGTCTTGAATCGCTGCGTATTAAGAAAGCGAACAATGCTTTCTACTCGCAAAGCAAAAACTTCTACTACTTTGTTTTATCTTCTCCATTTGATTTCAACATCTAAAGATGTAAATTTTTAGAGTTATGTTATTTGAATATTGCATAATGTGAACGATTGTCTATTCAATAAGATGTTTAATGTTTCCATATAATTCATCATCGTGATCAACATCTGATTCATATCCAATGCTGGATATAGACAGATCCGAAAATATCTACACCGATCGGGTCTTTCGCTGCCAGCAGTTTTACGCGATCTAACCAGATCACCAGTCCACTCATTACAGATCTTCTCAATACTATGCCTACACCAGTAGCAAATGCCACTCTAGGTTCTTACTGCTCCATCTTCCGTCAGTCCTTTGAGCATGTCTCCGCCTTTTGTCACTAATGGTTAACTGATGATAATAGTTTTCCATTAAAACTTTCTTCATCGTTGGAAAGTTGTTTATTTTCAAACAGGAAACTGTGTAGAACCATTTTATATTTACTTCCTTTAGTGCGATACAAGAAGTATTATACTTGTACTGCTATAAAAACTTTTGATGAAAGTCAATAAGTTTATAATTTATTAGGAAGCAATGGCAACATTCTGAAGTAGGGTAATAAAATTTTGCGCTAAACGAAAATTATTAATTTGGGAAATAAGGTTAAAATTGTTTTCCCATAGCAGGTTATTATCCAATTCGAAACCATTTTTTTTTTGTTCTGTCAAGTTTATGAATAACTCCAAAGTCAGTTACAAAATTTGAAGCAGAAAATTTCCGTTTTATTAGTATGAAAATAGGAAAAATTGATTTTATCTCATGATTTCCGTTTCCGTTCGTGTTATTTACACTTTCTATTTATCGATGGTTATTTTATTATTAAGAAAGTTTACTAAACCGTATAAGGAGCAACTTATTTTTATTAATCTCGCAGCCGTATCACATGTTCGTGTCTGCGATAATGTTCCAGTCGCTTTACTGTCCGTGTGATTTACATAAATTATTGGTGATTGCACTTGAATGCACAATTTTCACCAGAAGCGAATGAATAACGATCAAGCTAACGAACCACACGCATCGTGAATTCCGGTCAGAAGCGGCTGTTCCGCCTTCGACCCCCGTTGATCCCACCACAAAGAGGGAGTTTTTAATTTTATGCTGATATTTAATATGTTTTAATGTATGATTACGTATAACATACGGCGGTGGTAATTAGGTAATAGTGGAAGGTCTCCGTTGCCGAAGACCGTCTAGGTAGATACTGTTTCTACCGTCAAAGAGCAGTGGTGCTAATATTATTGTGTTCCGGTTTTAAAGGCGTTGTAGCTACTGACGTAACAAGAATCAACATCTTATGTCTCCAAGCGCTGTTTAAGCTGCAGTGTATATCATCGTTTTTTTGGTTTCGAGGGAGAAATCTTCAAAAGATACTCTGCTTCTGGGAGAAGTCAGGGTTATGTGAGATTCTTACTCACTAAAGCCCTTTCGGTGGTCGGCATCAGTGCATTCGGAAAGGTTCCGGGATCTCTTACAGAACGCACCGGTGCCATCTACACTGTGTTACACGTCTCGGAGGATGAGCCAATCCCTCCTAGGCACCATCGCTGAGCCATATGCTGTTCCACACAGGTTCGTTTGTTGAGCGATAAGGCCCTCACATTTATAATCCGCGAAAATCCTCGACCCTTTTAGTCGGCTTCCATGACATGCAGGGCTTACCTTAGTCCTACTCCTACTAACCACGACTATAGGACTAGTCTATATCATCCTAATTAGCGCTGTTTTTATTGACTGGATATCACTAACTAAAAGATAAGTAAAAGTAAGTGATACGCCTACTTATAACACACATAGTGCTTGTACCTATGACACAAGATTTCATTATAATCTATGGTAGTTCAATTTTAATAAACATTTAACTGATGATACGAAAAGAGCATCACAGGTTTAACAAGTGTTTCATTAATTGGCTGTTCTCGACCCCAAGTACACACGATGTCAAATAATAATGAGGCAAAAGACGGTGAAGACAGATAACCAGATTACTCTGACATCCGGAAGACAGTAGATCTGTTACATCGGCAGATTTGCAGTATTACCGTGGTAGTGCACTAAACGGCATGGTTATAATATAAACATACTTGTGTAATTCAAATATTCATCATCTTCAACCGATAGACGTCCACTGCTGGACATAGGTCTCCACCAAAGATCTACACGTTTGTGGGGTTCATATGGGAGGATTTGGGCCATTTCCTACCACGCGGCCCTAATGCGGGTTGGTGGGAGCTAGAGCCTCGTTTGTTGATTAGCAGGGTCCCGTGAGTAGTTGTGTAATTATATTATGTTATTAATTTTGTATAAGATGCTAATGATTAAGTTTGGGAATTTAAATATTGTAATAATTAAGCATTAATGGCGGCACTGTTAATATGTCACTGTCAACGTCGTGACGTAACATCACCAGGGCAAAAGTCTTTAACATTTAAGGCCCGTCATGGTTATCTTTTTATAAGTAAAATTTTATGTATTAAATAATTTTATTTACATAACCTCTGTTATTATGTGATACTTTTGAATAACTACTCGTGCCGTCCGATTAAAAATTATTTTTGTTGATTAATTGTGGTATATGACCACTTGACTTTAAATGGCAGGTTGTGCATGACCAAAATTTCAAGCGGCTGCGAAATTTGGAAATCTGTCGCAACATATAAATTCCTGACGATTATTCACGAATGCTGTGTTCTGATTCATCTGATCATTGTAAGTGCTAAAATTCTAAGTGAAAGATATACACATATATATATATATATATATGTATACATTGTTCTAAACTATTTTGCATTATTAGATACTATAACTGATAACTGTTACGTTATAGTCTTCTAGATACATATGTATGTGTTTGTCGCGATGGTAGATGCTATTTGTGTGTTTCTTGATCAGGACCCGAATGAAGGTAATTATAAGTTTATAACGTTTAACGATATTTTTTTTTATAAATAAATTTTGTTTATAATTCAAGGAGAAAGTTGTTTTAAGACAATCTAGGGGATTTTTAAGTTACCACGGTTGTGCGCAGTTTTTTTTATATAGCAAGGGTGAGCAAACGAGCGGACAGTTCACCTGGTGGAAAGTGATCACTGACGCCCATGGACAGACGCAACACCGGAAGGGTTGGGGCTGCATTGCAGGCCTTTGTTCCTGTAGTTTCGGCTAAAAGCGTTAAGAGGTACACCGAGGGGTTTTATCTGGTAAGAATCCGGCATAACCCCTCTGTTGCCTCCACAGCAGAAGAATTTCCAATGCAGGATTTCCCGACAAAAAAAGAAGCGGATTTTTAGATTATATCAAAATAGATTTTTCTATGGAGATTATAAGAGGATACTAATATATCAATCGTTAGAGTTGTCAATTTTTAGTTATGCGAAAACAAATGTTTTTTTAAACGATGGGAATCTAAGTAATTGTTGCTAAATGGAGTAATGTCATAACAAATAGTCATACCACTCGCCATTACTTAGTAAAGTGGCATTTCAACAATAAGATCACTTGCTTCGTGATGCCATTGTTAACAAAATGTGATACAAAGAATTTTATGTGAAGGAATTATTGATTTCAATCAAACTATTAATATATAGTATAATCTATATAAATATAAAAAAAATATATATAGCGGTGGGTATAGTCTCAGTTCGTATCAAGACGTACATGTATTTGCGCCAAAAAGATCTGGAAACCATTGAACCAATTCTGAAGAGTGATTCTGATGATTAGTATTATAAAATAATATTGAGATTTTCAAGTATAAAGAAATAAATCGAGATATCGTAGACAAACTTAAATTCATAGATGCTGAGAAGTGTTATAACAATTTCTTTTGATAACAAAAATAATAGAAATATTACAACAATATGATTTCCGAGTGTTATTCTTCGAAGCTACCAGCAGGAGATTTGATTGTTGGTAAATGATACTTATATTGTAATATGGCCCTAGTTGAGATGGTACACATTGCACCAACTTGTACTCGTCGCTTTGAGACACAAGTTGTTACAAGTCCAATAACTAGTCATTTTGTAGGCCACAACGTTATCCAAACACAGTGACGTTTGGGGGACAGACGAGCTTTACGATAGTATTAACGTACCCTTTAAAAAAAAATGTGTAGAAGATAATTTTTTTTTTGGATACATCATTTTATAATTCAAAGGTAACTTAACATGTTTTTACGTTTTTTTAACAATAGGTGTACGTGATATCGATGTACACGAAATTGAATATTAGATACATTTAGTGTATTAAATACATTTGCCTTAATGGATGCAAAAGACGCCGGATACAGAGATCTACTACCGGTTTAGTAGTGGAGCGACAGTGCGCACTAAAATGCGTACACCGTGAGCAAACATTATTGCTTTAATGGAGCGGACCGGAGATAAAACGCAATTAGTTGATAAAGAAACGAAACGACAAGCCTCTTTATGACTTAGTGTTACACGTTACGTATTACAACTAACTGCTGTCGGTATACCGTAAAATACACTACATAGTAGTTAAAACAGAACCCTTGCGACACAATGTTGTTTAGATAACAAAAAAAAAAAAAAAAACACCGCAACTAACGATTTCCATCGACAGAGTATCATCGAAACGACAATTTAGATGATTGTTCACAGTTTCATTGTTGTCGGTGAACGGCGGGTTACTTTCACCGTCGCGTAGCGGCGCGGCACACGACCGGCGAGCTGCGCCGGCGCAGGGCAAACTCGCGGCCGTCCCGCCTCCCCCACCACCAGCCCCACCGGTTCGCCGCTGCGGCCAAGACGTAAGCAAACCAGAAACACCATATTTGTCTCACCCCTTCTATATCGCTTTACATTTATCCGATATTAATGTCATGGACAAGTCATAATGTTTTTTTTTTTCGTCTCTGCTTTCGGTTACAGAAACTATACGAGAACATAACTTCTGTTGGATAATTATTTATATATTTTTTTTGCTTTGAATTATTTCTAAAGATAAATTTGATAAATTAGATCAATAGGACGGCATTCATTAGAGTACTTCAGGAAACTGACTGACAGAGTGATTACGTATGTTGATCAATATAAATGATAATTCTATTAAGTATATAATATTTTATTAAGACTAATACTACATTAAAGTATAATAAACAAATACTATTATTGATTTGAAGTCAGCAACCATTGGGAGCAATCGCCCGTATGTTGCAAGATTACAGTTTTCTATATTTATTATAACAAATAACTTGGTTTAACGTTTCATTAAAAATCAACATGTAATTGTTTAAGTCAGTGCTTCTCAACCTTTTTTCGTTCACGTACCCTTGAATAAAACTTTTTTTATTTACGAGTTCTTTACCCTGATACTTAGTCCGAAAATGTATCTTCTCTCTCATAAGCTCTATCTACTGTCAATCTTAACATTGTGAAACACTTTCTATCTCTCTCTTTATTTTTACGTCTACCTTCGTAAGTTATAAGGTACCTCTACCTTCGTAAGTTGTAACGTACCTCTACGTTAGTAAGTTATTAGGTACATTTTGTAGACGTAATATTATAATAACTGTTTCACCTTCCTCAGTATTTCCGCCATTACTAACATAATTTTCAGGTGTCCTCAATGGACAGCCGCAAGCCGAAGTACCCCCAGGGGTAACGAAGGTTGGGAGCCGCTGGTGTAGATGTTTATTGATTAAACAGTTACCGCTTTTATAAATGTAGTATCCGATGAATGTAGACCAGTGACGTAAGCGCGCTTAACTGGAGCAGCTGAATAATCGATCCCACGCTCGACTTCGGCACCTTGCTGCAAGGCTTTTAAGAATTCTAGTTTCTTAGTCGATTGAAAGGGATTTCTTTATAGGTTGACCTTTTTAGCAATTTTCGTATAACCTAGGTTTTAAGTAGTGTCTAATACCAATATGATCATGATCGTTGATAATGGAAGTTTTATTAAACAATTGTATGCGCTGTATCGACGATCTGGTGAGAGTCGCGGGACCGACCGACGTGGGGATCTTTGGGGGAGGTTTATGTCCAGCAGTGGACGTCTATTGCCTGATGATGATATGCTGTTTGTCTCATTCAGGCATGGGTTGGATTCTCAATAACTTGGAGTTTCCGGAATAGAAAAACCTGACATCTTACACATGAATAGCGTGGTGACGGAATGATTTTGTATCTCCCTCACTCTTAGTGAGCAGTTTTGATTCCCAGCAGTGGGAACACTAGGAAGAATATTTTTTTTATGTTTTATACTGTAAAGGAAGACACCAATGGTATCCTTTTATTTATATTCGGATTGCAAGAGAGGGGATATTTTAATATGTACTGTATGTTGTTAAGTTACTAGTGAAAGTTAGTTGTAATAACAAATTAACTATGAACTGGGGTTTGAACTCTTGCGGAGTGTAGCAGTGTGCTGATAGCGTGCATCGGCGCCATATTCTAGTCAGGTTTCCTTCTGCTCGACATCAGCGACATCGCTGATTATATTATTACTGGAAGAAGTTACGTCAGACACTGCTTTAACGTCTTACGTAGTAAGTATATCTTAATATATCATCAATTATATTCTTACATTCATTTTCGCCGTCCATTGAATATATATCACCATCCGCCTATAGACGTCCACTGCTGGACATAGGCCTCCTCCAAAGATTCCCACACGATCGTGTAAGGAGGGATTCATATGACGGGTTTGGGCGATTTCCCACCACGCTGGTCCAATGCGGGTTGGTGGGAACCAGAGCCTCATTTGTTGATTAGCAGGGTTCACCACGAGCAGATGAGGTTAGCTTGGAATCCGTGAATTGTGCGGGATCCTTTACACTCCTTTGAACATTATATTAAATATACGATTGACAAAAAAAAATCCGTATGTTATTGTTCTAAGCAACAAGGATATAGAAGAACAAGAATGTTGGTGACGAGCTCGTCCATTGTGTCATTAAGATATTTACACAGCACCATATTTAGTTTGTCGTCGTACGTACATTAATGCTTGATACTAACTATGTATCGATCTAATGAAGGTTGCGGAAATTCATGGATGTTAGCGATGCAGGACTGGTTGACTTGAAGATCTTTGAGATTGGTCCAGCAGTGGTGATCAATTGACTGATGATGTCGATGAACAGTAGACAATATTATACTGGTATGAAATAATATAGAGGTGTAATAACAGTCCATGGGATCCAAGCCAACCATATCTGCTCGTGGTACACCCTGTTAATCAATGAACGAGGCTCTGTTTCCCACCATCCAGCATTGGCAGAGCGTGGTGGAAAATGGTCGAAGTCGCTCTATAGGGGCTCTTGCAGGTGACGACACTTAGTGCCCGGCGGTGCCGGAGGCCATGCTGACTGTGCCGAACTTTGGCAAGGCGTCGGAACCAGGGCAGGGATCTTTGAGAGAGGGTTGTGTCCAGCAGTGGACCTCTATCGGTTGATTGTGATGATGATGAAATAATATGGGAATATCATCTTTTAGTTGTTACATTATAGTATTAAGGAATGAATTGTTGCGAGGCGAGACAGGCGCCATTTTGGTATGCGCTAGCGCGTGGGTCGCGACGGTGATCGTAGAGGCAGCCTCCGTTACGTCTTATTATGCATACCTTCTCGTCTAACTTCCTCAATATAAATTGCTTAACATGACGTCCTGTGAAAAATTTGATTCACATATATATATAACTATATCTGATGATAAATGGTCTGCTTTTTAACAATGTAGTAGTGATGATATAAACAGCACCACATTGCACTTGTCGATATGAAACTTTACATGTTAAGTCCCGTTACCCGATTAATTTCCTTAGATACAGCAGCCTTCAAACCGGAATATAATGTTTGCACGCTATCATTAGCGGTAGTAATATACGGTGAGTCAGTGCCTATCTATAATAGATGCCGTCCAGCAATGCTCAGACATGTCTTTTATTGGAGACAGTGTTTCATGAGTTTTCACCACAAACATTCGTTGGTGAAGAAAGGTAATATTCAGGATTCATATGAAAACCATGATGATAATGATGATGATGATGATATATTACAACTTAGCTGAATAAAATTTATTACTGATGGAAAGAATCTGTTGCTGGAGACCTCCTAAAAAGGTAACACCGCAGAGCATATTTCTGATGACAAAAAGCAGTGTGCAAACATTACTGTGTTCCGGTTTAAAAGGCGCTGTAGCTAGTGTAATTACTGGGGTAACGAGGCATAACATCTTACGAGTATGTCTCAAATCGACGTGCGCAATGTAGTGCTATGAATACAATCTTAACTAGCGCTATGTTATTATGAACGGGTATATCACTTACCATCAGGTGAACGTCTCGCTCGCGTCGTCGCTTTGTTGAATAATAAAAAAAAAACTGTTTTGTGTGTCAGTTGGACGTTGTACCGAAATAAATGTATATCGTATGGCGTAATTGTTACGATTGTTAAGTCAAATCTGCGCGCGTACGCCGTTACGTATGGAAGCCGCCATTTTGTTTAATCTCCGCTGCGAATACGACACGATGCACTTTCTTCATTTTATGCTGTATTATGTAAACAAAAAACATATAGTATATTATTTGATAAACTATATATTTAAAACATATACAATCGATAGGTACAGCAGCGTTCTGCCCTGTAGTCTCTGGCTAGTAAGAATAGGACTAAGATAAGCCCTGCCTGTAAAAGGCGACTAAAACGGTGTAGAAGTTTCGCGAGCATTGAGGGTGGGCCCTTATCGTTACACAAGCGAACCTGCGTGGAACAGCGTATGGCTCAGCGATGGTGCCTAGGAGAGTTAGGCTCCTCCTCAGAGACGTGTAACACATATGCATGCATATGCATATTGTGACCTCCCGTCCCTTACATAGGAGACAAAGAGTAGAGCATGAAATAGAAATAGGAAAATAGTTGGAAATGGAAGTCATTGCCTCTCTGATGATTGAAGACGATAGTCGCCAAATACTAATCAAGTTTTACAAATCGCTATAGCTGACGCTATAAAAAGAAATAGATAACATAAAAAAGAAAATACTGTGATAATAAATTAGGCTATAGATAAGATAAAAATAATAATAAAACAAATGTAAAATGTAAAGGTAAAGCAAATAAAAAACTAGAGATAAGAAACTGTCAACAAGAAATATAAAAGTAGAAGAAGAAAGCATAAAATTGACTAAAAGGAAAGCTTTAAGTTTTTCAGGTTACCTTTCAGGAACAAAAGTCGACTGCCTTCACTTGCGAGAGGTATGAAAGAAGGAAATGGGATGCTGTATGATAGAAGAAAAGAAGTCTGATAGATAAGCGAAACGTGATAGAAAACAAAGAATGAAAGATGAGGATGAGTTTAATAATGTAAATAATTTAAATATAAGAGGGCGACTGATTAGTAAATAAAGGCCCTGGCCCACCACTCGCAGGGGTTGAATTATTTAAAAAATATGACGTGAAACACAAAGTGTAAAGGGGCACCGGCGCGTTCTATAAGAGATCTCGGAATGGAGACGCCACATGCAGACCTCCGAGGCGACTTCAGTAATCGTATCGGATCTTAAAAACATCTGCGAACAGTAGGTTACAATATTGTATGTTGAATAGTTTACCGCAGTGTAGCAGTGGTGGTTCAGCTCAGCCGACCGTCGCGGTCCGCTGGCTGAGCCGGAGACGGCGAGAGGGCTGCATCGCGTTGAACCGTGTCGGGTTCGTATCGAAATTCGCGGAATGTCTAATGTTCACGTTCCATTTAACGCAATCTGTAGACCGTCGGCTCGTTGCGAAACGATCGGTCATGACGGTTGCACAGAGCGGCGCGCGCCGCGGTTGTCGCGACCCCCGAACGATGACCCGTCATCACACATTGCGATGTACTGTTTCGCGTGTCACGTTACAGTGGTCGCTCAGGTGTATTTGCAATGCTCGTGTGCCTATAACTTTTTAAGGTCAAGGATGACCAAACACGTATTATTACGTGTGACGTGGGGACGCGACTGTAGTTATCGTTGTACCATAATAAAATATAATATTATCAGTTTTTTATTCCGATGATGCGACAAAACGAGCAGAAATTTTTCTTATAGATTTTAAGTCTACTCATAACAGAGTGGTGTCAGGATATTATACACAGCATCGCTTTGTGTTAGTCGCTTTGAGACGAGGTGGCAATGCTCGTTACTCCAGTAGTTTCAATATCTACGTCTTTCAATGCACACAGAAATGTTTGCACAACTTGGTGGCATTGATAGGCGCTGCGGTGATTCCTACCTTCTTCTTCAACACTATATGTCCGTGTAATAACAATCTGCTTAATGTCTTACTAAAGTCACCCACAGGGCAATGGAGAGGGCTATGCTCGGAGTTTCTGTGCGCGATCGGATCAGAAATGTGGAGATCCGTAGAGGAACTAAGGTCACAGACATAGCCTATAAGATTGCTAGACTTAGTGGTAGTGGGCAGGGCTCATTGCTCGAAGGACTGACGGCCGTGGAGCAGTAAGGTTATCGAGTTGACGTAGTACTTTGTATTGAAGGCTCCCTACAAGGTAGATTGACGATCTGGTGAGAATCGCGAGAAGCCGCTTGATGCGGGTAACGAGATCGAAGCCTATATCCAGCAGTGGACATTTATCAGCTGACGATGATTACTGTTTATCTCTCCAATAATTCAATTAGTGCCTTTACTAGGAACTGGAAGAACACTTCCGCGCGATTCAGTGAACTACTACAGCAATGATAATATTAGAAGTAATGCACTTCCGCTTCTTGTCTTGCTTCAGATAAAAGATTACCCCGTTTAAAATTATAATAATAGACCAATTTTACTCCATTGTTATAATACAAGTAAGCATTATATATATGTAAAAAAAACTTAGAGTACATCCGGTTATTATTTTATGTAACATCATTTAGTTGTTTTAGAGGCTTTGTATTTTTATATAATAATACACTACTCAGTTAACTTCTTTGAGTTTCATCATTAATTATATAGAGTAGAAAAACTTTAATTAACATAAATATATTTTAATATTATTTATTGGGGTGTAATGGGTCTCAGTAGCAAGATGAACCTCACTTACCCGTGGTGCACCCTGCTAATCAACAAACGCGGCTCTGGATCCCGTCAACCTGCATTGGGTCAGCGTGGTGGGAATTGGCCCAAATCCTCTCATATGAACCTCTACAGACGACAGCCTTTGGTATCCGGCGGTGCCGAAACTCGTGCTGCAAATTTGGTCTACTCTGTACGTTACGCTTATAGGAGGAACTAATCGTATGAAATGAGAAACTTCTTGTCCTCAATCAGAGATTGTGTAATACTTAAGGTGGCTTGGTGGAACACGGACAGACCTGGTGACTCTAAGGCACGTGAGAATGATTGTTCAAACGAACCCTTCATTGTCATGAGAATGGTTATTTCAGATCCTTGAATGTTTATACAATGCTGCATTAGTAATATATTTATATACAAAAAAGTTGTATACATACTTCTCATTTAAGGCTTTATATTATCTGAGATGTCATCATCATCATCATCATCATACGTACATTTCTAAGGTTTTCTTTTCAAAAAAAAGGTTTTTTTTTTTTACATTTTTAACTGTGTTAATCTGTTAACCGGGGAATTCTTTTTTTAACTGCGCATGAGCTCTTTCACTAGGACGTGTCAGTACGTCACGCTCGGAGAACGTACGAATCTATACGTCCCACCCCTTTCAGGGCGGAACATATATTTCAAGAACGTATTTATATGTCCTATCCGTACTGTACTATTGTTTCCGTTTGACGTATTTATACGTCCCGCTCGGTAAACCGGGTAAGAAATTATTTAATATGCAAAATTTTTTTTTTGCTATACTCACAGTTCAGCTTTCATCTGAAAATTAAGCTGTGATGGATCAGTTTGTTAACGTCTTGAAAAGACGCGGCTTCCATATCCACTGATCTTCAGCTTGAGGTTGAATCGGCGTGTTCCAAGAACAACAGCTTTCGTGAACTTCCGCTATTCAACACTTAGCAGCGTGGTGGACGAACGGACTTGACCCTCGCCTTGTCAGAGCAGACCCCAAGTCCCAGTAACGGGTATATTAAGAGGATTGTTTATTTATTTGGACTTTATTAAAGGGGTTTTTTTTTACATAAATCGAATTTAATTTATATATATAATCATCATATAAACAATGGTTGTGGCTTAGCTATATGAAGGTAGTAAGAGGTGGTATAGATCTTCGAAAATGCAATACTACAATACAATCTGAACCCTAAATGAAACCTTAGACTACAAGAGTGAGTGACTACAACAGTCTAACTTTGTTCTTGTAATCTATTTTACGGTTAGGATGCCGCTAGCGTTTCACGTTGGACCTAATTGCAGTGTTTATGCTATCTATGTGGGTCAGCGTTCGTGATGATTATCAGCTAGAGTTGGAAGGCCGCCATTTTCAATCAATACTCATGTAACTTAAAACACACATGCAATGCTTGAAGTCACAATAGTGTTTGTTATAGCAACTATAGTACGAAAAAGAGGCTGTGGCATATCTTTGGAATGAAGAGGATAAAGTTTTCATATAATTATTAATCTGTCATACTAATTATCCTCTCCTTCATAGCTTCAGTCGCATCTGTAATCTAGATCATTAAGGCTCCACTTAAATTATTCTATCAATGCTATAGGAGTAAAAGTAGATAAACAATATATTAATCAAGCCCAGTGGATCTGCATAAAGAAGGGATGCAGAGCTTTATATTAATATACTACGAAAAACGTGAGTTTACAATATTAAAGTTATAATGAATATAATATTCGTTTCGCTTCTTTCTCCATATACTTCCTTCCGCGGCCGTATAATGGTTGGAGGTGGAGCCCAAGACCAGATCCACTGCAGGGAGTGGAGGCAGTTTACTCGGCTCCCATGGGTTCTGGGTGACGATAAGAGGCGGAGAGAAGAGCGCGTTGCATGTTCCGACGCGCATTTATAAAGGTGTAAAGGTAGGGTCATTCTCCATGGAACTGCGTGGTGCAGCCGGTGCTGGCGAGGTCGCGGAGGTGCGCGAAAACGTTCCCGTGGCCCCGACGTTAAGTGACGAAGATGGAGCGTAGTAAGGGTTTTAGTCAGTGCAAGTCCGACATAACCTGTCTTTGCTCTTTCGCGACGGCAGATATGTGAAGGCATGTCCCCCCCACGCAAAAAAAAGAAATATGGTTGCCCAAAAAGCAAGTCAGGGTTAACTAGATATTTACAGTAATTATGTACTAATAAAAATAGTAACGTAGTCTCGGAAGGCCTTCCACAAGGTGGACTGACGATCTGGTGAGAGTCGCGGGAACTCACTGGATGGTAGCAACGCGGCACCGATCGATGCGAAGATATTTGTGGGATGCCTATGGCCAGCAGTAGAAGGCTATAATATATAAAAGCGGAAAAAGTAAGAAATAACATAAGCATCATATTAGAAGGGGGATGTATACATGTAGACAGGAACAGGAAGACAGACAAAAGGAAGTATTAAAGTTGAAGGCATTCAAAAAATATGTGATCCAAAGATCCTCAATCCAGGCCTTATTCAAAAGTATATGTTGTAATTGCTTCAGTGTTATGGTTATGTCACATCCAGACAATTCTTTATTTTTGATTAATTTGATAATCTGCTAGGTAAACGTAAGCGGATGTAGGCGCAGGATTTCGTCCACGTCCGCCGCCCACGCGGTCGCACCGGCCCGTGAACTCTGCCGCGGCATTGTTTTGAAAGCGCAACGAACTCTTGCGCAAAATTGATTGTTTATTGTTGTCCCATTAAGGACCGCGAGGATCGTAACACATGCGCAGGAGTCCACACAGTTTTAAGGCAAACTTGTAGTCGTAAAACAGATGATCTGTTTGCACTTTTGCAGCCGTATCGCTTAGTGAGGATGTGACAAATAAGACTCTTCGATCGTCCTTATTAGTTTCTCGGAGCAAGGATTTAATGGTCAAGTTTAATAAAGTGTTGATGTAAGTACCTAATATATCTAAGTACACATCTGAAGATACTGAACAGAATGATTAAGATAGGAATAAGCAACACGCGAAAACTGGTAAGCAGTCCTTAACATGTTAATTGTTCGGATGATGATGTATTGGCGTATATCTAAAGAGTAAACAACAGAAACATGGCAGGTGGGGTCAGATGGATTCACTTTGTTAGATGATGATGATGATGGATTATCTTGATAGAAGAGTAAACAGTGAATGTACTTCATAATAAATTATATGTTATTTTTATAGCAACTCGGGAATCGAATCTGTGTTGTATGTCAAACGATCCGTTATATGTAACCTGTCGGAATCGACTGCGCAATATAACAATAATGATATTAACGACAGGCGCTCTGTTTCATCATCATCACCTTTAGGTGCCCTGTTCAAACTGAAGTTTGACGATCAGATTGAGAAAACCAATTCGATCCTCAGCTGTGCTTTTAACTGATGGTATTTAAACCCGGTCCACTCCTTTATGTCGTCAAACCATTTATTGCACTGTCTACCAGATGCACATTTTCCAGCAATTTTGCCCTCCAGGATTATAAACCTTGGGAACTCATAAAGGAATCCTCCTTGAGGATGTCCGAAAAATGCAACTTTACATATAATTAAACATTAGTATTTTTTTTTTGGAGTTCATCGAGGAGACTATTTTTGGAGTTTTTTAGCATTTTAAAAAAATTTACCTATTTATTTAATTTCGTATAACAATTTATTATGGTCCTTAGTGTGTCTTTATACTACAACTTGACCTCAATGTCAGATGGTTTGAATGTTGGAGAATGTTCGCCTAGAATATTCTACCTCTTATACGTTAACAGCCGGAAGTATAGCAGCCTAAAAATGTAGATTGAAATTTAGATAACACAATTTGACGCCATCTTGCTACCAAGTATGTAATTATTAATTCCGTCTTATTATTGATGCATACGGTATTACACAGATGGCGTTAAATTAAATAGACAAGATGTCTTGTGGAAAGTCTATCTTGGCGGAGACCATCTAGGTAGATACGACCACAGATACTATTTCTACCTCCAAGCTGTATTGAGTAAATATTATTTTTCAAGGGCGCCGTATTTAGCGTAATTACTGGAGTAATGAGACATAACCTATTGTGGTTCAAGGCTTTCAATTCTCTGTGGTTTTTACCATCCAAACCAAAAAAAATGTATAATTTATCTTCAGGGAAACACCTAGCCTTTCTCGTCGAATAAAAAATGCATTAAAAATAAATGACTAAAACTTACCTTTTTCTTCGTTTTTCTGTTTTGGAGTTTTTTGCCATTGATGTCGTACTTTCTGCGACCAGCTGATGGGACTCTTCCTGCCGCGACTTCGTTCGCGCACACTATAAGAAGCAATTGTTACATTATAACATTATTTATTCAATTAAATTGGAATAGTTAACGAAATATACAATTTGCTATACATGTTTGATTACGAATGCATGTAGCGCAGACTTCACGAACTGAGCCAGGATAGAGCAACACTGGTGCAGTATCACAGCTAGATAGTGTTGTTTACTCCTCGGATAGCATGAAACCTTGGCCGGCGCTTACGGGTCGTGCAGAATAAATTTTATTAATAACAAAATAAAAACATACAGGAGAACAATAAATAAAAGAAGTAAAACTTGAAAGTACTTACATAACAATTTTCTGTTCATCAGTCTTCTCCTCGTCGGAGACGTCGACCCAGTCGTCGCTGCGATCGCTCCTGTCACTGACGCTAGTCGTGCTACTTGGCACCTGGAAGGCGATCTCCTGACCGTTGTAGCTCATCACTGATCGTTGCCCGTAAATGCTGTTCGTCTTCTGCTCGCTGGAGAGCGTCGACTGGCTGATGTTGGACACGTTGTCGAAGGACAAACGTTTTTGCACGGCACTGGTGAGCTGCTTCTTCAAGTTATTCCTTAACTTGACCATGCTCGGACTGTTGGGTATACTTTCGTAACAATGGGACAGCGATGTGCCGTCCGCTTGCTTTATAGTGTCGTAAATGTTCTCGCCGTCATTGTATCCGGTGTAATCGGATGATACGAATGAATGCCTGCTACTGTAGTCCGGGCTGCCTTCGTTTGATTTGGTATTGGCGGGAATTTTTTCGTATATTCTCTCTGAACCGATCTTTTCGTAGCTCACAGTGGAAGTGCCGCTGACCGACTTCGAAATCGCGTAATTTTTATCATTGCCTTCCGTCCCGTAAGGCTGATAGTTTTCTGCTATTTGAATGCCGGTGGTGCTAGACGTGACGCAATACGGCTTAATGGGAGACTTACAGTACTCGTAGCCATCGTCACTGTCACCGTCGCCGCGAGTTCTCTCTTCCAATTGATTGAAATAGAGCTCGTAATTATGTAAGCTACTCTCGTCGCCTTCCGGATGAGATCGGGCTTCTAGAAGTGATTGATAAATATTTTCCTCCTTACGAGGTGGATATTGTGAATTTTCTTTAGGTATTTCCGGTAGAGGGCAATTTATTTTAGAATTTTTGTCGATATTTTTGACTGGAATAATCACTACGTTCTCTATATCTCGCGGTTCTAATACCTCGTAGTCATCTTCGATTATTTCCTCTTTTTTTGGTTTGGATGTGAAACCGACCAGAACTTCCTTATTATAAGCTTCGACAAGGTTAGTTTCAAAATCAGAATTGGAGTCACATTTGAGGTTAATGATCGAAGTGCAGTTTTGAGATTCATTATTTTGGACTCCGTGAGATTCTTTCGATAGATTACCTTGTTCAAATGAAGAAGCGCTTTCATTGATTGTTACACTAACAAAACCGTAAGGACCCTCAGAAAAGGTCTTATCGCAGTCAGAATAAACCTGATTGCTCTTTCGCCGCCATAGAAAAGACTCATTCGGAGTAATACTAGAACCGACGTCTGTATCGCCGTCTTTAGGTATGTTATTAGTTACTAATGCTTCTTCAGGTTTCGAGGGTGTGTTTTCATCCAAATCTTCTTGGATAATTTCAACGGGATGTAAAGTTAACTTTTCTGAATGTATGTAATTGGTTTTATATTTCTTTTTATCATAAATTGGTTCCTTCTTTTTAATATTTTCTTTATTGACATCTTGTTTCATGACAGCGTCTCCCGAAACTGGTTTAATTGTCTTAATTTTTGGGACTCCATCTTTGAGCACAAGATTTTTTGTTAAAACTAGTGATGATTTCTTTTCAGGTACTTTTGGTTTTTCTTTCCGTAATGTGGTAATTGTCGTGATGTTACTTTGCGGTTGATTAATTTGTTTTTTAATTATCTGGCTACAATTAGATTGTGCACTAATTTCACATTCGAATTTTTTTATAACGTTTTTAACAACGTTGAGTTCTTGAACTGTTCTTTCTTTATCTATTACTTGCTCTTTTGTTTTTAATTTAGTGGGAGTGCCGTCAATCGAGTCTGAACCGCTTTGTTGTTCACTTGAATCGTGATATATTAATCTTTTCTTCGGCGATTTCGGAATTTTGTTACCATCAGATTTAGATCTTAACACTCTAACTTTTCTAATGCTTTCTGTCAGAACTAGCTTATCGATGGAATCAACGCTGGAGCACCGCTTTTTTCCGTACCGTTTCTTAGAACCTCTTCTATGACGAACAACAATTTTTATATTAGGACTTGAACTCAAAGTAGAGGACGGAGTGGAGCTGTTACTTATTGAGAATCGCGATGCAGTTTGCAAATCCTCTATCGTTTTTACGAGTTTAGATTGATTAACAGGTCCCTTATTTGGTTCTTTCATTAAATCGTTAAACTTTTTGGTTAATTCAGATACTTTATTGCTAGTTATTGTCATTGTTGTTTTAGTTGCAAACGGTGGGCGTCTGTAAGTCGCGGAAACATTTTTTATTTTGAAACTTACTTTTCTTTGTTGCTGTTCAATTTTTTTCTTAACATTACTTGATATGTCCAATGGAGTTGATTCCATTGGCTCTCGAGACTCTTTACTACTTTTTATATCTCGCGTCAAATCTTCACTATCTTTCCCTCCCCCTGTGCTTCTAGTGTCTTCACTTTCCGTTGTGATAGCAATTTGGGCGTAATGTAACGTGGGTTCATTGTGAAAATTACTTTGTGCTAAATTGACGGTTGAATTAAGAAAAGCTTGTTTTGCATCGCTTATTGATGTACTCCTACCTTTTTTCGGTGACAATGAGGATTGCATTGGTATTGTGTACACGCACTTGTCGTCTTGTTTGTCCTTCACAGCCATGTTGGTATCGGGTAGAATGAAATTTTTTATGAGAGCTTTTATAGCACCGTGTTCCTTTCCGTCGCTGTTGAAGTTATTTATAGACGATATTAAATTTTTCGCGGATATAGATTCCCCTTCCATCAGATTGTTGAAAAGCATGTGTGATGGATAATTCTGACTGATATTCTACGCCATCTAGAACAAATAATAACATAATTTAATATTTATAGCAAAAATAACCAATTCTTTAATTGATGTTATTTAAAGACCATTAATAGCTACAACCTGTAATTAAATAAAGAATGATTAAGTTAGAGAGATGATCATTAACCAGTATCAGATAGTGATTATTTTTTATGACAAAAGAAAGTGCATTAAATTCAATAAACATAATGAGTTTTCACATCATTTTACAACGGGTGCTCCATTGTTAACTTAACGAGCTCCCACGAGATCGCCTAAGTGATTTGATCTGGAAATATGTAAGCTATACGGATGATTAGCTAACGCAAGTCCGAATACAAAGGGAATTTCCCACAATTCTTCACCGTACAACGACAGGGAGTGGGGATTGGCAAATTGTCAATCATGTTTTATTTTTTTAATAGCATCAAAAGAAGAAACGAACCCATTGTTTTGATATAGTGTATGTTAAAAATCAATTGATCAATTAATTCGTTAACTTCAGCACCTTACAAATCGGAAAAAAGTAATGTTCGAGTAATATAGTTTGGTGGCAGAAATAGTGGTTGCGATGATAGCTGTCAAGATGGTTTCCAACAATAAAGTAGCATTTTCATTATTTTGATAGTTACATAGTTCTATTCGACTGTGACATTGTTACTTTACGAATGGTGTCAAGTAGTTCTGGACATAATGGTTAAAGTTACTTATTGTTTAGACTGTACAATGATAATCTATTGTAATAATAATTTCCTACAATTATACCAATATTTGAGATCATTATAATTCGTGTCAACGAAATCGGATGCTTGCTGAGACTCGCGAGGCTATGAAAGTTATGAAATAGCCCAATTTCAATGTAGAAGATGGTTGGGTGTTGCCACAGGCTTGGGATCTTATTATTAATAAAAATAAATCAAACACAAACCATACCACTAGTACATATTAAGTGATAGTAGTACTCATAGTACCCACTACTACTCATTCTTTCTAGATAGATTTGTGGGCAATATTTAGAAATTTGCAGACACTCCGTGATGATTATGACGTTTGGATATCTTGGAGAATGGGTAACTACGGGATAATAAATAATTAAAGAAATCGCTAAAATAGTCATTACAGGCCTGTTTATTTCCCAATACAAAAAACCCGAAGTATTGTGTTTGCGAGACTGCTTGTCGGTTTGTTACGTCGCAGCTAATTTGAATGACAATGGATTTGTGTTAGGCTGCGAAGTGAATAACTTTTTGACGAACAATGGATGCTGATGCGGTGACATTATATGGATATTTAAACTTAGGAAGTGTTTCGTACTTTCTCGGAAGAACATCCACATGATGTATCAGGAAATGGTAAACACGATCATGTGACTGTAAGATGAACACAAGTATGATGTATACTGAAACTAAATCATTCGAGCTGAAACGGATAACAGACTAGAGGAATGAGTAATGAAATATAAAGAAAACGGGCAAACGTTGACGCCATGTGTTATCACGGTACAACACACGTAAATTGGTGATGTGTGCGTAAATATAACGGAAGTTGAGTTATCCCTACATTGCGTGAACTGTTCTCCACATGGCGTCTGATGCTCGAAATATTTATAATAATGACATTCTTTATACTTTGCGTCTGGGTTCAGCTCGTGTTAGTTTATTTGTACGTCGTCACGAATACAATCAGTTATGTTTCAAATTACATGGCGACATAAGGAAAGGACGACAAGAGCTCTCACCCTCAAACCAGGAAATACAAGTTATTTTATTCCTTTTACGAAGCGTTGAGAGAGAGCAAGACTTTCATGTGATATTTAATGATATGCCATATGTGGATGTTAAGATCACACACAAATCAGCATATTGGTCATCATCTAGTTTCTTTGGGACACAACACTATTGCTATAATTGCACTAGTTATAGTGCCTATCGAACTGGATCACAGTGTTGCCACAACTCTGTTAGGCGGTACAAATAGATGCTGTAGCATCTACTTTGACTGCGTTCTTGGAATGCGTCACGAAAAACAATAATAAATTCGAGAGAGAGAGAGATAGAGATAGATAGAACGCATTCTCGCTCTTTCTACAGCGCCTTTCAAGCTGAAACAATACTGTTTGTATACTATAAGATTGTTTACACTGAACAACTACTGGTGATCGACTTGAGACTGAACTCTTCGGTGGTATCTACCTACCGTCTTTATGCAATGAACAGCATATATTATTCTCTATTTTCACTTTTAAGTTAAGAAAACGTTAGAAATGATCATTTAAAGTATTCACTTAGCATAGCAGGAGTGAGTTGCATTTTAATAAACTATTTGAAGTTATCGAAACGCTGGTGTCTTGGAAAGTCTTCTATCACTTATTAACTGCCTTTATAGCGCAGCTGTCTAAATGCTTGCTTGGTAACACGAAAGTCCCTCCTTCGATTCCAGGACAATCAATTTGGAGTGTGAATGGTGGCGGGATTTTGATAATCTGTATAGATAAATACTGAAACGATTTTCTATCAGGGAAAAATATATTTAAAATAATGACTGATTACAATTCGTGTTGGAAATAAATAGAATTTATTTGAATATGGTTAGAGAAAAATAAAAAAAATGACATTAAAAGTAAGAGCTGTAAGAAAGGATTGGTCCTTATACTGTAATTACATTGAACTATCAAACCTGAATAGTATCCTACAGTTCACAGGTGGTAGGTCTCTGTTGTCCCACTTAATACACCGAGGGAGACCACCGAAGGGGTTTCAGTGGGTAGAAGCCCCACATAACCTTGTCTTCTCCCCAGAAACAGGGTATATTTTAAAAAGATTTCCACCGCCATAAAAAAAGGTCTCTGTTGTTGAAGACGGTCTAAGTAGGTACCATCGCAGCACCTATAGCAGCTGACAAAGAGTAGAATGCAAATATTACTATGATCCGATTTGGAGGTCGTTGTAGCTAGTGAAATTACCGTGGTAACAAAACATGTTATCTTTCAAGGCGACGAGCGCAATGTGGAGCTGTGTATAAAAATCTAACTAGCGCCAGGTTGTTATGAAAAGTCGTATCATTTACCATCGGCTGATGGTCTCGTTGTTTTCTTGAATGAAAAAAAAAACAGGAGCAGTATCCTAATTAAATAGCAATAGACATTATACTCTTCTTCTCACTTCTATCTTGACTTCAATTATTTCCAAAGCGTTCCATCCATTCATATTTCTTTGTAATTTTTTTTCTAAATGTATGCTATATTAAACACGTGGGTTCCGTTTAACGTGCGGTATGTCTGTTACAATGACTTCATTCATATGGCAACACAGAAACCTAAATTTTCGCGACAAAAGCCCGTGAATTTCTCTCAACCTTGAGCAGGCGCACGGTCAGCTCGTATAACTGTAGCCGATAACGGCACCGGCGGCCGATGATTAGGTTAATGCACTGAACTTAGCTCGTAAACAACAAACTTTGGTGTTAAATATATAAAAACACAACAATGTAGAATTTACATGAAACTCTTCAGCTTCTATTTTATATACTGGTGGTAGGTTTCTGTTGCCGGAGATCGTCTAGAAAGGTACCACTTCAGTTCCTATGTATACCTTCGTACCTAGCGCCACGTTGTTATGAGTAGGCGTTTTACTCATCATCAAGTCTACGACCAGCTCGTCTTGTCGCTTCGTTGAATAAAAAAAAATATATTTATTATGTTTTGTCAATACGGCAGGAGTTACACACAAGAATAGCTCGATATATTTTTTTTAAGAGGTTATAATTCCATTCGACAACACGATTATGTCCAGCAGTCAGCAGTCCACTGTGTCGGCTAACAGTTGTCCATCAGCTGAAGATGAATACGATCATTGTACAATTTGTCGAAATAGTTTTATTTATTTACCTAAAACACCTTTTATTGTAAATTTTTATTGACTAACCTATAAGATAAGAAAATACTTGTATCAGGTAGTCACCGCCCACGGAGACACTGACGGTAAGTTGAAGATAAAATTTTAAGATGTGGTACAAAAATAATTACTTGAGCACCTTTTTGTTTTGCTGCATTTGTATATGCTGTGTGTTTTATACTGTGTGTTAGGAGACCGCTTCCGAAAACGAAGGCAGACGATAGTACTGATAACACCTTTGATGATGAGACGGAAAAGAAAATCGATACTGATTAAAAAAAAATCATATTTTTAAAACGTTTTATTAGCATTATTTACCCACCATCGTGTTAGTACAGCTAAATGAAACGATACGAAAAAAAACCAGCAATGAAACACAAAATCAAAAACGGCTGATGCTCGTATCAACGAACGCGCAGGCGCGGCGGGAACTCGAGATGTATTTGGTTTCAATTTGAACCTTATTCCATAGTACCCACGGAGTATTTAGATTGCTTAATGATATAGAGTAAATAATGCTAATAAAACGTTTTAAAAATGTGATTTTTTTTTATCAGGGTCAAGTTTCTTTCCGTCCCATCATCAAAGGTGTTATTAGTACTATCGTCCACTTTCGTTTTCGGAAGCGGTCTACCAACACACAGTATGTGTAAATGTAGTGTGTTAGTGTGTTACTGTCTAAGATTTTAGAATTATATTCTTGTATAATTAATTATATTAATGTAAATACAACAGATTTAATGATAACAGATTTGACAGATTTTATAGCGTTTTTTTTATTACCCCGACGTTACGAATTTTTTCACCGTTTTTTTTTAAAAACAATGAAGCGATATGGCGAGCGGGACGTTCATCTGATGTTATAACAAAATTGCACTGGTTAATATGGTATACACAGCACCACATTGTGCTCGTCGCCTCGAAACATAAAATGTTGAGTTATAACCCCAGTAATTACATAAGCTACAGCATCCCTGAAACCGAAATACAATAATGTTTGCTTACTACTGTTTGACCTAGACTATTGATACTTTCCTAGACGGTCTCCGGCAACAGAGACCTACCTACCACCAGTAAACCTTCACCTGATATCCTCTTGAACGTATCTGCTGTAATGTACTTGTAAAATTGAAGTAACAAACATTTGTAATAAACGCGATAAGATCATTGTAGTAATTATCTCCGGACTTAATGAAGCAATGCGCCGTAAACTCAGAACGAGGTTATAAATGACTGTTTCTAAAATTCTTAATTTTTTCATAACAACAACTTATTATATCATCGAAATATAATAATGACTCATTAACCAACTTAACTATCATTATAACGAGTGTGTTAGAGCAATGCGGTTAAAGCATTAAATGTGTTACATAACGGTTAAGACTTAACTGTGTTAACTGTCCAAAATGTTGGACGCTCACACAACTGGTTGGAACAAAGGGTTGACAGAATTATGTAAGGAAATGAACAAGTGTCCGAGTAAAGTAATGAAAGTGAACAACGGATGAACAAGAGCTAAAATCATTTTTCTTTGAAAATTTAGAGACACCTATGTCCAACAGTGGACATCCATCGGTTGAAATGTTGATGATGATGAAACTTAGAGAATAACTAGAATAAAGCCTAAAGAATAAAAGTTTCTAAACAAAGTTCAGCTTCTCGTTCTTGATAATAAAAACAAAGGAGTGCAATAACTTATCGGCGTTTTGTTTCCGTCCGAATGAGACCTGGCCGTCTTCAAGAAGAGTTAATTGTTATGAAATAGATGTGCTTTACTACCACTGATCACTATCACCATTTAACACAAAGTAGAATTATGATCAAGCACTTACCTATGTATTAAAAATGTCGCAATGTCCTGAGGAGTCACCGGTGCGTTGTTGTCGCACTATATATATATGTATGTATATTTCTTATATATAATGTCGAAGAAAGCCTACATTTCTTATTTTATTTATCAAAGCGAGCAATTTATCTGTAGATAATGAGACAAAAGTCAAAGCTTTATTTCTCTAGGTAAAATACATTCCGTAATGGCCGTAGCAATTAAGCGTAAGGACGTTTACACAGAACTCTATGATATTCATCATCATCATCAGCCGATAGACATTTGCCATTGAACATACGCTTACTCAAACATTTCCTTAGCGATGATTTTCATCAGATCGTACCCACCCACGCCCACCTGATGCAGGGCCCCTCGCATCGGCTATTAGACAGGATGTAGATCCGAATATACGAAATCATTTACAATAATGTCAAAATAGTGATGATTATATTACAATAAATTATTAACGCATGTTCCACTTAACACTAATGTAACTGCGTTTCATCGAACCGTGGCAATAACTTTTTTTTTCACTATACAGAAAATCAAAGCACTACAGTCCATACGGCCAGACCTGTATATTTTTAACAATGAAGTAACGTTTTAATTCGTTTTATTTTTTAATGTAGTTATTATTAAAAATATATTATATCAACACTAATTTAATAAATACGAAAAAGAATTATCAGAATACAAAACATTTTATTTATATATAATATAGCATTTATTAATTTTATTTTCTTATGTATTCATTCGATTAGAAACTAATACGATTAGCAATATAAAGGTAAACAATAAGGTGTCACTTCACTTTCTACACAGATAACATAACGTTATGTCGTCTGCATTTATAAATTTATATTATTAATCAAACTGTTTTGGAGTAAAATTTCTCTAAAATCATTTGTATGCGAACGTTTTATATTACGGTTTGATGGATGATAAATTTGTGTGTTTTAACGAGTGTCCATAGAAACTGGTAATAAGCAGTCATCGAAGTGAAATTTTATAAACGATCACGACGTAATATATTATTACGCAACTCGTACTTAAGGTGTGTCCATTAAAATATTTATTGGGTTTAGTAATTTCGATTTGATAGATGATGATTGTTGATTAGAACCTTAATGTACTTTCTATATCGTCTGATTTATATATAATTTAAAAGCTGCAAAGCCCGCAGCTGGCAAACGTGGTCGATAAATAGTCTTCGCTCTCTTCTTATCAAATAAGATCCTGAGTCTTAGCATGGAACCATTACATGTGGTGTTTATTAGCAGCTTTGTAAGGGCCGAAGACTGATGGTCGATATGTATTTGCTAGAGATCATCTAGGTAAGTACCGCCGCAGCTTTTATTTCTGTCAAACGGTAGTGTGCAAACCTTATTGTATTCCGGTTTGAAGGGCGCTGTACCTAGTGAAATTAATGTGGTAACTAAACTTCAAATCTTGTGTCTCAAGGCGATAAGGTCATTGTGGTGATGTGTATATCATTTTAACCTTTCACGTTACGGGCAGATATATCGGTTACAATCAGGTGAACGTCTCGTTGCTTTTTCAGTTAAGGATCTAAGCGAATGGATATGGATGTACCTTCTCGTGCAAGTAAAATAAATTATTAATAATCAGTTAACTGTTGTGATTACTTGATGATAAGGCAACACATAATGGTCTCCCGCTCTAATAACTTCGTGGATTAGCATAAATATTCACTATTATTTCGTTACGCGGCCTTGTAAGATGGAGTGCGATTAAAAAACAAATACGTTTGTTCCCAACGCGTACAACCGCCGAGTGCGCACACAAACATCTTTATTAAGCGTGTGTTAGCGCTATCGGTTAGCGCAGTGGTCGGCAACCTTTCCAATAAGAAGAGTCGAAAATTACAATTTACAAAATTTCAGTGTTTAAAGAGCCACAATTTTTTTTCTTGCCAACAATAAATATTACTTGTAATAAATAGTTTCTTTTTATATATAAAAAAACATAAGAAAAACATCTGTTTATTCATATATAAGTGGATAAGGGATTCCGCACAACAAATCACGGAACCCAAACCAAACTCACCTGCTCGTAGTGCATCCTGCTAATTAACAAGCGAGGCTCTGGCTTCTACCAACTCGCATTAGGATAGGGTGATAAGAAATGGACCAAATCCTTTATGAATCCCTATAAACGACGGCCTCTGGTGCCTGGCGGTTTCGGAAGCAATGCCGACTTTAAGATTGCGGAAAACCACTGGATGCGGGCAGAGGAGGACCGAAGTAGGGATCTTTTGGTGAAGGTCTATGTTCAACAGTGGACGTCCATAGACTGATGATGATGATACCATTATAAGTAGTATTTTTTCACATATATATATATATTTGTGAATTATGGAGAGTGAGAACGTATGTCACTGGGGAGGGCTGTGATAAGTTTAAGTGGCTGATAGAAATGATGCCTGAGCCTCTTTAATCCATTCTGGACAAGTATAAAAGTGTTTTTATAGAGCCGTTGCTTCACATCCGAAGAGCCGGATGTGGTTCGCGAGCCGCAGATTGTCGACCCCTGGGTTAGCGCAACAGCGTACGGATCGCTGATTACGGTAATCGTTGAAAATTATAAAATACTGTACAGTACATTCTATGTTTCTAGAATTGATATATTTTATATGCTAACTTCTAGATAAAGAGAGTGGACCGGGTTCAAATACCATCAGTTAAAAAGAATAGCTGAGGATCGAATTGGTTCTCTCAATCTGATCATCAAACTTCAGTTTGAAGAGGGCACCTAATGATGATGATGCTAATGAAGACTTGGAATGTCTACATAAGTATATATTCAGGTGGGAAAACTTGGCATCTGTTCGTAGCTGAAGAACCCTGAATTAATATTATACCAGAAGTTGTTGTTTAATCATGAACTGTGCCTGAAAAAGCGATCCCTATTATTTTTTTTTTTTTTGACGACGGTGAACTTCATTTGATGGTAAGTAACCAACATGGCGCTGGTTAGGATATACACAGCACCACGTTGTACTCGCCGCATTGACACGGGCGTTGTTACCCTGGCAATTTCAGAGTTACAGCGCCCTTCAAACAGGAACACAATAATGTTGGCACACTACTGTTCGGCAGCTGCAATAGGAGTTGCAGTGGTAACTAAACAGTCTCCGGAAACAGAGACCTATCACCAGTAAATAAGTAAACCGACGACCTGAAGGTTAGAGACGTTTATTAATGTACTGATTCCCAGGTCTGGCCTATCTATGTTCAGCAGTGGACATCTAACTTCTGATGATAATGTCGGGAACAGATATATATCGTAGACCTGAAGTTGGATTGAGTTTTTTTTCACATTAATCTGTAATGCACATAAACTGGCAACACTAATTAAAATTAGAAGCAAACGTTGAAACCGTTATAGTCCAGTTATGCTCAAACTGTGGCCCAGGAGTAGCATGCAGTGTGTCACATCTGGTATTAGTTCCTTTGAAACCATTCTGAACTTCGCGCTCATAAAAATGTTAAAATAATATATACGGGATGAATGATGAAAAAAGGTTGAGTACCACTGTTGCAGTCCACGAGCGTGCTTTATTGCATTAACGGCGTGTATGTCACTACATATTGTTTTACGGTTAAGGCGCTCGCTGCTGGCACATTTGGCACGAAGGACTGTGGGAAGTGCCAGTGGTCCATTGTTGGTTTAACCTTATGGGCGGTATGGAGCTGCATGAGCACTTAACGTGAGGTACATCATCAAGGACTGGTCGTAGGTCTCTTTTGCCGGATACTTTCTAAGTAGGTACCGCCGCAGCTCCTAATTAAACCAACAAACGCTATTCTGCGACACGTTACTGCGCTCCGGTTTGAAGGGCACTGTAGCTAGTGTATGCTCGTTGCGATGAGGACGTGTAGTGTTCAACATTGTAACTACCGCCATACTTATTATAGGGGTACTTACCTTCAAGGGAAGGTGTTGTTCGTTTCATCGCTTCTTTGATTAATAAAAAAAAACGTGTGACAAAATTTGATGAAAATTATTATGCTTGAACTAGCTGACACCCCCCACCCCCACCACTACCAACAACTTTATTGTGCGTAACACTCTCGCAACTCGCTTTCGAGAAGGTATTTCGTAAAATCCGTTCTTAGCTTGACCTATACTCTGTAAAAGGAATCATCATCAGTCGATAGACGTCCACTGTTGGACGTAGGCCTTCCTCAAACATCTCCATATACAAGAGTTTATTAAGAGGAATTGAGCCTTAGCCCACCGCGCTGGTCCAATGTGGGTTGGTAGGTAGTCAGAGCCTTGTTTGTTCAGCAGGGTGCACCGCGTGTAAGTGAGGTTGACATCGGCTCCGTAAGATGTTGGTCGGAACACGTTTAAGCCTCTGGTAAAAGGAATATCCCTACCAAATTTCAAGTGTCTAATCCTCATGAAATAAGGCATGGCTGGACGACATCAAGGAGTGGACCTAGATCTAGAGCGCCGCGCAGCTGATCCACCTAGTGCGCGACAGGAATGGATACGCAAAACAGGTGTCTAATCTTCAGTAATTGGAGGGGCACAAGAAGAAGAATCCTCATGGTCACAAGGATATATATCCTGTGGTACTGAAACTAAGCTGTTCTTGTATGTTGAGCTGTATATCATGTTATATTAAAACAATTGATGTCCGAGTGGCGAGCGCAGTGTACAAGTGAACAGTTCATGTGTAACGGTTCCGATCGTGTGATAACAGTCCGGGCCTGGGCAGATGTGGCAGCGGAAGTGGCGCGTTTGATATGCAACGTATCCGCCTGCGCACAACAATGGCGCCGCACTCGCCTTCATGAATGCCGCACGCTTATATTTCTGCAATATCAATCTTCGACGCTGAACAGCAGGTTCATCTGATGGTAAGTAATAATATTCAATATAACTGCACCAGATGTTACGTTATCTCGGTAATTTCAATAACTACAGCGCCCTTCAAACCGGAATAACCTAGTTAACCGAGCTGATTCGAAAATGCTTAACTCCATCAGTTGTGTCCCCAGAACCGCGCCATGGGGACAGATATTTGACCTCTAAATGACCGAAGGTATAGACAGTCATTGCGTCACACGATATATTGTCTTCCTTTGTTTATGGTGCCATCGAACCCAGGGTCAGCTAAAAGTATTATCATAAACTATAACTACAATCAATGGAGTAAACACTTAATGACATTAATTATCTGTTTAATTGCAATCAATATGGCGGCGGTTGGATGCATTGTAAACAATTTTTTTGTTTATTCGATTCAGTGACTAGAGTAAGTGATGTACCAGTTAACAATATATGGGGGTGTTAGTTAGGATGGTATATACTACACATAACAGCATCGTTACAAAAAAAAATACACAATATCATTGTGCTTGTTGTAATATGAAGTACTTTAATTAGTTCAATTAGGATGTTGTACATCATCATCAGCCGATACGCCGTCCACAGCCTCCCAAAATTTCCCAATTCTTCCGCCCTGGCTCAATGCGGGTTGGTGGGAGTCAGAGCCTCCTTTTGTTGATTAGCAGGGTGCATCTCGAGCAGGTGAGGTTGGCATGAGTCCCGTAAGTTGTTATGAAGGAACCCGAGCACAATGTGGTGATGTGCACAGCACCACATTATGTTCGAAGATGTGAGACGTCATTTCAAATTGTTACCATTATAGCTATTGGTGGCAGGTCACCGTTGCCGGAGACCGTCCAGGTAGGTACCACCGCAGCGCCTATTGCAGCAGACGAACAGTAGTGTGCATACATTATTATGGTAACGAGAGTTAATATCTTGTTTTAAGCGACAAGCGTAATGTAATGCTGTGTATATCATCTTAACTGACGCCACGTTGCTATGGGCAGGCGTATCACTTACCATCAGGTGACTGTCCCGCTCGTCTCGTCGCTTTGTTGAATAAAAATGTATAGTAAAGTATACTTTGGTTCGTGCGGATATTAATATATATCGATAATCAATTTTTTTTTTGGTTCTTCGATCACGTGAAAACTAGTGAACGTATCGATATGGGACATGAGCATCGAACGCGAATGATTTGTGGATGGTTATAATTTTTGTTTTCTAATAAATATTTCAGCAAGGAACATCTAGATTATATATATAAAGAAGATATTCAGAGATTCATTGAATCATAACTTCGAAACTATTGGATGTAAACACTTAAAATTTGGTGTAGACATTGCCTTTGCCATATAGAGATCAACTAAGAACAGATTTTACAAAATTCCATCCCCTAAAGTAAGTAGCAGGGGTATTACGGCCAGCAAAGCAGTGACAGCTGGTGTTTCTATAGGAAGAGTCATGCAGTATATATTACATATAGGTCGGTCGGACGGTCTGGGCGTCAGCCCTGTAGTCTCGGGCTAGTAAGAATAGGACTAAGGTAAGCCCTGCCTATCGTAGAAATAGACTAAAAGGGTCTAAGAGTTTCACGGGCCGTGAGGGTGGAGGCCCTTATCGCTCAACAAGCGAACCTGCGTGGGACAGCGTATGGCTCAGCAATGGTGCCTAGGAGGGTTAGGCTCCTCCTCAGAGACGTGTACCACAAAGTGTGCAGAGGCACCGGTGCGTTCTATAACAGATCCCGGAGCCTCTCCGAATGCACTGATGCAGACCATACCGAGGTGGTTTTTAGTAAGTAAGATACATACAGATACATAACCCTACTTTCCCGTCGAACAAAATAAAGGACGGTACGTGCATTCGTAAAAATGCGTTTCCTCAGCGGCTGCGCAACGTTAAGTTATTAAGGTCATAGAGTAATGCGCGAACAAGTTAATTACTCGCTAACTTAACTATCTAACAGTATGAAGTAATAAATTCCATTTACTGATGCATACGGCTTCATTAGTGAAACGGTTCATAGATATTATTATTTTAATTGCCAATGGGGAGTTCCATCATCATCATTAACAGATATGAGTCCACAAGATCTACACATCATCGGTTATATGGGGAATTTAGGCCATTTCGCATCACCCTGGCCTAACGCGGGTAGGTAGAAGCCCGATCTTCGTTTGTCGATTATCAGAGTGCACCATGAGCAGGTAAGGTTGGCTTTGGTTCCGTGAGTTGTTATGCGAGGCCCTAAACCCCCCAAAGGGGTTTAAAAATGCAAAGTTAATTGAGTATCTACAGCTACATAGGAACTGATGGAGACAGACCATTAGCTTCCAATGCAAACTGAATCATCATCACCAGCCGTTAAACGCCCACTGCTGGACCTTTTTTTGTCTAGAGAGAAATCTTTAATAGATGAGGAAAAATCAAGAATAACTGGGATAAGGACCCATTAAAAAACTCCTTCGTGGTCATCCTTGGTGCTTTGCAAGAGGCCAAGGGAGCACAACATATCGGTGCCTCTAAGCCCGTGCCAGGAATTGACGTAACCCTCTCCAGCACCCTCTCTTTGCCAGGACATGGTCTAGACCACCTTGCTATTCTTGTCCTCCTCGGGTAGTTGCAAGTAAGCAATGAAGGTCTACGAACCCGGAAAGTCCTTTTAGTTGGCTTTTCCGACAGGCAGTGCTTATCTATGTTCTATTTCTTATAGCCTGAAACTACGAAGTAGAATCACCCCCAACTGCCCTAGATCTCTCTTATGGATGCAAACCTAGCGCTAACTAGGATCCTCAGTTATTAGGTGCGATAGTGCGGTAGCGATAGACAATTTACACACCAACAAAACCAGGATGGAGTCCATCGCTGGTTATAGGCCTCCCTCAAAGATCTAAACACCGATTAGTCCTACGCCACCCGCATCCAACGGCTTATCACGACCTTCACCAGATCGTCGGTCCACGTTGTGGGGGATTTCCCAGCATTTCGTCTGCCGGCCACCACTCGAGAACCTTATTGCCCCATCGGCCGTTGGTCCTTCGAGCAATGTGCTCTGTTCACTGCCACTTAAATCTAGTAAGTCTAGGACTTAAGTCTTCCTGACGAGGACGATAGCTGGACGTGGTCTCCGGTCATTGAAATACTCACGAGGTTGGTAAGGTCTGCATGAAACAGACTCCGGGACGGGATATCTCAACAAAGCGTTAGCGAGGCCGTGGTTGTGTTCCGAACGGAAATCCCGTGACCTCTCCAAACGCCGAAGGTGACTACGCAGAGGGTTTTAGTAGGTGAAAATTTCCACATAACTCTGACTTCTCTCAGAAGACAAAAAAAGGACTTGAGTCTTAGTTATTATATTTAAAATAATATTCTTCTTCTTCCTCCTGCCCTTCTCCCAGCTATGTGGTATCGGCACAGTATGTACTTCTCTTCCACATCTTTCTATCAGCCGTCATATCTGAATTCACACTCTTCTTACACATGTCATCTTTCACACAATCCATCCAAACTTTCTCCGGTCTTCCTCTACCCTTGTAACCATCCACGTTCATTCTGAATACTTCCCTTGTTATATGTCCTTCATCCCTCCGCACACCACGCCCGTACCGCGCTAAACACTTACTCCTCAATGTCTCAATTTTATATTAAAATGATATTATATATTAAAATGACTGTTCGTACATGGACCCCCGCTGTGACCGAGAATAATCAGTACGAATATAACGCGCGATCTGGAGCACGTGCGCGTGATCAAACCTCGTGCACAGATTAAAAACGTGGCGCGGGCGAAAGTGATCACAGATAAAAAATATTCAATTATACGAGACGTGCGACACATTCATCTGGTGGTGAGTGATACGAAAGCCCATGACAATTACATTGTGCTTGTCGCCTTAAGATATTCTCCTTACCGCAGTAAATCAATTACCCACAACACCCTTCAAACCGGAACCTGCATTGACCCAGCGTGGCGGGCAATATCCTAAATCCCCCCATATGAACCCCTATATACGATAGCTCTTAGTGCTTAGCGGTACCGGAGGCCATGCTGTATATGGAGATCTTTGAGTGAGACCTAGGTATTTGGGTGAGACCTAGAAATAATTGGTACTACTACAGGAATGCAATCTGAGTAACAATGATTTGATCTTGTGTGTAAGAGCTAACAGAATGTAGTGAACATTTTTTTTTCCTAAAGACGTTGCGCTGCGGAACTTTTTACTGCAGAACGGAGAACGTTCACAAAAACTGTAATCACAAACGATTCGTACCACAATATGTATTTTTCATCGATTCCGTAATCGATAATCGGTTGGTTAATCGATATGCTGGCAGTCGTTTAGACGATTGTAATATTAAGGGTGCAGTTTGCGCGGCAAATACAATAATTCTTTTGTCTTGTCTTTTTGAGCCAACGGGGCTGTCATAACCCTATGGGATAAAAACTCCCCACCCCTACAAAATAAAAGAATAAAAATAAATACAATTAATGTCATATCTTTGTAAATAAAACCGATTCAGATATTTCTATGATTGTTGATATAAAGTCGACAAACGTATAGCTCGTTGGGCGAGGCCTCACCATTACATGGGTCAGCAGTTCGATTCTTAGGTAATACAAATATTTTTGGTAGTCATTTATAATCTACTGGTGGTAAGTCTCTGTTGCCGGAAGTCGTCTAAGTAGGTACAATCTCAACGACTATTGCAGACGAAAAACAGTGTAAACATTACTGTAATCCGGTGTGAAGGGCGCTGTTGCTAGTGTAATTACTGGGGTAACGAGACTTGAACATCTTATATTTCAAGGGAACTAACTCGGTGTGGTGTTGTGTATACCATTCTAACTGGCGGCACGTTGTATTGCCAAGCGTATTACTTACCATCAGGTGGACATCCCGCTTGTCTCATCGCTTAATGAAGTTAAAAATTACTTTGGGAGTGTAAGGAGTCCGGCGCAACAACTCACGGGATCCAAGCCAAACTCACCTGCTCGTGGTGCACCCAGTTAATCAACAAACGAAACTCTGGCTCCCACCACCCGCTTGGTGTGTTAATGGCCCAAATGCTCATATCGACCCCTACAACCATGGAGATCTTTAAGAGAGGCCTATATGCAGCAATGGACGTCCCTCGGCTGATGATGATGCTATATATATATATATATATTTTTAATCGACGTACATTTGCTATCGTCTTATCCTTATCTTAATCTCCGGCTTCAGCTTGAAGTTTAAGCTGAGATTAGATAAGAAATTACGCGCTGCAAGACACGCATGCTTATTTACATAAGTATCATCAGCCACCCATTACTGGACTTAAGTCTCCACCAAAGAGCTGAGGCCTGTGTCCAACAGTGGATGTCTACTGGCTGATGACGAAGAGCTTACTTTGCTCCTATTCTTAATAGCCTGAGACTACAGAACATTTGGAAGGGTCGCAGGATCTTCATCCGTTACAACCGCGGCTACACACTTAGTTCTACTTAGGTCACCTAATCAGCTGGTAGTTCAGCACTAACTTATGGAGCTGTGTATGTTTCTATAAATAGCTGTTTACAATAAAACCACTATTTACATTTACAAAGATAAACGAGTTTACAAATACAATTATTAGTCTTAGATATATTATTATTTGACATAAGCTGTTGAATGTTTTTACTAGTACTTTCACTAGCTACAGCGTCCTTCAAACCGGAACACAGTAACGTTTGCACTCTGCTGTTTGTCGGCTGCAATATGCAAGAGGTCTATTAATAATATATGTTATTGCTTAAAATATTTTTTCTAGTTACCGGAGACTGTCTAGTTTGGTTCTTCCGCATCCTATTTTTACTGTCGAACAGTATATTGTGCATACTGACCATCAGTTTGAAGCGTGATGTAGCTAATAAAATTACTCGGTTAATTAATTTTATATGAATTAATAAATTAATTATTAATAAAAAACAGCCCTCTGCATCAAAATGTGGACAAAGGTAACCGTGAGATTGTTAATCACTAGCAATTGCATCTTTTATATTCCTTTAGGGGTGTAAGGGGTTCCGTCCAACATCTTTTTTTTTATTACTCGTTCCCTCGGGCATTTGTGGGCCTGGGCTTCAAATCTTTCTTTCTGTTATAATTCTTTGCTTTGTTACCTTCTTTCTCTTCTTTCTGTTCTTACCTTAGTTTCTCATTCATTCTCCACTCTATTTCCGCTCAACATCTTACGGAGCCCAAGTCAACCTCACCTGCACGCGTTGCACCCTGCTGAATAACGGACGAGGCTCTGACCACCCACCAACTCGCACTTGGCCATCGTGTTGGGTTACGGCCCAATTACCCTTAATGAACTCCAACGATGTGGAGATCTTTCGAGAGGTCTATGTCGAGCAGTGGACGTCTGTCGACTGATGATGATGATATTCCTTTCACTTGCTGCATTATTGCATCGATATTGAAGCAACGAGTTTTCTGCTAGTATAACAAGTAAATGATTAATTCAGTCAAATCATTGTTCACATGAATTGTTAACACTTGTTTTGTAGTGTAAACATACTATAATAATGGAGTATAAAGGAAAACACTGCACTGTAATTATTCAATGATAGATATATTAACGAATTGTATTATTAATACGATTAATGTGAATTATTCAGTATGAGAAATTCATAGTTATTAAACTATATCCTTTGAAAGTAAGTTAAATTTAACTTTTTAAACTTAAACCGTTTTTGGAAGTTTCTACTTTATTGGTAATCTAGTTAAGCATTTAGTTAGACTAGATCAACATTTTATACCTTAACAGTGGTATGTTTTATTGATGATAAGTACCACCGCAGTCAGCCCTGTAGCCTCGGGCTATAATGAATAGGACTAAGGTATTCCGCGCCTGTCGATATAGGGTCCGCTGGTTCGTGGACTGTAAGGGTGGGGCCCTCAGAGCTCAGAGCCTTAGGAAGACAGCAAATGCATGGTGGTTTTCTATTTGCAGTAGCACAGCGTGGGTGCTAAGGAGGCCTTTCTCCTTCCGTGGGATGTTTTAACTAGAGGAAGAGAGCAGCGGCGCTTTCTAATGTAATGACTGAGACCACCGAGAGGGTTTTAGTGGTGACAAGCTTCACATAAACTTGTTTTCCCCCCGATAAAGAAAAGGTACCACCGTAGTAGTTATTTTCACGCCCAAACAGTAGTGTGGCAGATGTTACTGTATTCCGCCTTGAACCGAATTGTACCTAGCTAATTACGGTGGTAACGAGAGTTAATATCTTATGTCTCAAGACGTCGAGGAAAATGTTTTTTTTTTCTTTGCCAGGCGACGAGACCAGCGGGACGTTCACTTGATGGCAAGTAATTTGCTTTGTTATAACAACGTGGCGCTAGTTAGGATGGTATACTCAGTTCACCTTTTGAGACATAAGATGTAAATACAAGTTACCCCAGTATTTACACCAGCTACAACGCCCTTCAAACCACTACAACTTCACACTAGTGTTAAGTACACTACTACTTACATAGTACCTACATAGATGGTCTCCGGTAATAGAAACCTATCTTTTTTGTAAACTGGCCGTGGATCCGGGTCCACGCGCCTAATGTCAGACAAGCTGTTTAAAGTCGAATGGCTCGCAGCGTTAACATCATCAGGAATCTAGAATCTAGAGACCTATCATCAGTATATACCTTCCTAACTAGCGCCACGTTGTTGTTGTTGTTGGAAATCTCGTCGCTTCGTAGAATAAAAAAAAAAGTAAATAAACGTTTTTTGTAATAGAGAGTACATCACAAAGTATATCTTTTATACTTCTATTAACATTGCGTCTATTATTTATGTATAATAACATCTATTTATCTATCTAGTAACATATATTATTATAATAGTAATAAACTTACTACATATTCATTTGATTAAATATATATAGTTATATACATAATGTAATTTTACCTTACAACGATGCGGCAATGTTGTTAAATCCAATAAAGTACACATCACAACACAAGTAACACAGATAAATCAAATGTACGTCAAACAAACAATCACGTTATTATTAGCCGTTACTGTATCGGCGGCGGAACTGGCGACAGCGGTGCGACGCAGTACTAGAGCGCACGTCCTCACGCGGCGGCGGCGGCGCGGCGACTGACCGTCCCGTGACCCAGTGGTAACTGGGTGAGGCGGCACCACCGAGCCTACCTGCTTGAATTCTTTACCAAACCGCCTTCATCCGATTAGCGAGGGTCGTTAGCGTGGTAACAATGAGCAGCGACGAATGCGACCGGTTCCCCCTTGAAACTCCTCGAAGGTTATCGGTGGTATTGTAAAAAAGGTCCAAAGAAAATATTTCCGAAATAATAGCTAATTAAGAATTCAGGTAACTCGACCCATCTTCAACATTTGTTCTATTTTATTCATTTACACGACTAAAATTAGGTTTCACTAGGCGGACTTAACACCTATATGTAATCTCTACCTGTCAACCCTTTATTTGGTCGTGTAGTTCATCCCTTCTGGGAGGTTGTATTGGGAGAGAAGACCTGTAATCTTGGGCTATTAAGAGAAGAACTAAGGTATTCCCTGCCTGTCGTACAAGGCGACTAAAAGGGTTCATGGGCTTTGAGGGAGCGGCCCTCGGAGCTCAATAAGCGAGCCTTAGGAGGACGGCAAACCCATGGTGATCATGTGTTTGCCGTAGCATTACGTTGAGGCTAAGTGGGCCCTTCCGTGGGATGTTTTAGCCAGAGTGCAGGGGGGCACCATTGCATTCCGTACAAGATTCCGGAGCCCCTCCTAATGCACTGAGGGAGATCACCGAGGTGGTTTTGTTGGGTAAAAGCTCCACATAATCCTGTCTTTCCCCCAGCAACAAGGTATCTTTTAAGAAGATTTCTGCCGCGATAAAAAAGGGGGTGGGAGGTAATAAAAGAGTTATACCGGACTTTTACCAGGTAAAACCCACGGTGTCCCATTCAACGCTTTTGGTGCAAACCACGGGAACGCTTTCACCAGACAATGATGGCGGGTGGCTTTGATGAGGCAGTGTCTCACACCGAGCATCTTCTGTCACAAGGCGACGATCACAATGTGGTGCAGTGTACATCATTCTGATGCCACGTTGTTATAAGCAGGCGTCTCCTACCATCAGATGGAACATGCCGCTCGTCTCGGCGCTTCGTTGTAAAGATAACGACGATCTGGTGGGAATCGCAGGAACCAACTGGATGCGAACGACTCGGGACCGATATATGTGGAGATCTTTGGGGGAGGCGTATGTCCAGCAGTGGAGGTCTATCCGCTGATAGTGATGACGATGACGATGATGACAGTGACGATGACGATGATGATGATGATACTGAAAATATCGATCAAGGTTGTGTACAGAACAAACATACCATTTTGAATTATAAATTATTTACGATTCGATATCGGATTGTCTACTATCAGCTAGTGAGCATTCGGAGCCACAATGACTGGCGGCTCGACCACCACAATGCAATGTTTTGCCAACAAAATGTATCGCGAGCCTCGGCACAACAATAGCGCTGGTGAATAATGTACAATAACATAGGAAACCGTGTCATCATCATCATCATCCCCATTCACAAACATAAACCTGCTACTATCATCTATCTACTATTTTGTATTAATAGTAAATTTAATTACTGATCACAACACGACGAGATGATTCATCATCATCATAAGCTGATAGACGTCCACTGCTAGATATAGGCCTCCTCCAAAGATGCCCAATTCGGGCAGGGATTCATATGGGAGAATTACGCCACTTCACACCACTATCGTCCACTGCAAGTTGGTGGGAGCCAAAGCCTCGTTTGTTGATTAGCAGACTGCACCACGAGCAGATGAGGTCGGCTTGGATCCCGTGAGTTGATCCATTGAAAGTGATAAGACCTGCACGATAATGAGATAAGAGAACAGACCATCACAAATTTGTTTTCGACGAAGTGACTAGACTAGCGAGATCACATCAGTACAATACCTGATGATAAGTGTTACGTCAGTCTATAAACTTATTTCAAGTTAGGATGGTATACACTACAGCAAATTGTACTCGTCGCTCTGAGACATGTTAAGTGTCATTACCTAAATAATTTCCATAACTACAGCGTCCTTTAATCCGGAACACAGTAATGTTTGCATAGTAGTGTTTGTCGGGTGCAATAGGTGTGCCTACCACCAATAAAATTAAAAACGGCGTTCTTCTTCTGTAACAAAAGAAGAAACCGGGTGTGATGACGAGCTCGCATCAGCTCGTGACGTGTACTCTTCGATGTATCCATAATGCGACAAGAACTTCGGAAACTTCATCACGATTTCGCGTGATCGGTAACGATATAACTGTTTAGTATCGAACTTTCCAACTGACGATCGTATTTTTTTTTTGATATATGATTACTTGTAAGTAGAGATTTGTTCTCAATAATTAAAAAAAAAAATCAGTTACTTAATAAATGAAAATAGAAAGTGAATTTACAACTGCTGTGTCCGACGATACTTGCCGGACACCATCTGGGTAAGTACCGTGGCTCTTGTCTCTGCCTATAAAATAGTTAGCAAACATTACTAGTTTCCGGCTTGAAGGGCGCTATAGCAATAGAAATTACTGGAGTAATGACACATGATATCTTATGTCTAAACAGGAGCACAATATGGTGCAGTGTATAAAATCCTAACTAGCGCGACGTTGTTATGGGTTAGGTGTTACCATCAGGTGAATGTCTCCCTCGTTTTTTTTTATTTCTATGCGACTTCTATGTATATCAAGGAAAGTGGATTTTTTTCGGTATATATATATAAACTAAGGACTCCGAGAAATGTGGTCGTTTTTTTGACGATGGGCAGAACTTTAACCACAATTTGTGATGATTTATATGATAAATGAAGTCCAAGACACATCGCTCGAAGGACTGACAGCCGATGGGGCACTAAGGTCCTCAAATGGCGACCGCGTACCGGTAGACGTATTGTCAGGCCCCCCAGCTGTTGGTCCGACGATCTGGGTGAAGGTTACGGGAAGCAGTGGGAGCTGGCAACGCTGGGCCGATCGATGTGGAGATCTTTATGGGCGGCCTATGTCCAGCAGTGGAAGTCTGTCGGCTGATGGCGATGATGGGGAGGCCAAGAAGTCGCTTTCGATCAGAACATGGTGATAGAGAACGGAGAATTTACAATATGACCGTTACCGTAGCTTATCAAAAAGATTCCAGCAGCTATTGCAGCAAGCTATTTCTGCCGCCAAACAGTAGTGTGATAACATTACTGTGTTCCGATTTGAAGGACTCTGTAGCTACTGAAATTACGTAACGGGACTTAAGATCTTACGTTTCACGGCGACGAACGGAATGTGGTGCTGTACATAACAGACTAACTAGACAGGCGTATCACTTACCATCAGTTGAACGTCCCGCTGAGCTCGTCGCTTCGTAGTATAGCGGTTTCTCCAAGGAGTTACGAGTAAAGGACGAGCAAGATAAGTAAATCACTTGAAATTGTTTCAGTAATTGCGTATAATGAGTGTGGTAACCCGCTGCATACTAAGTAGCCGATACGCGAACGCTTTCTTTAGAAACGTTAGTGTAGTGGTGCGAAGTGATTTGTTAACTAAAATAAAACGGCTAATGTTGTCACACTCGAAAGTACTGATTGACTTTTTAAACTTTCATCACATTTAAAATACATACTGCGGTGTGGTAAACAGTGTGGTGAAATACGCTTAAACTTTAAGGTTACGAGTATAACGGATGTAAACATATTTAATCCTTATTAATCCTCGAAACGTATCAGTCTGCCAACATAAAGCTGTGTTGCCCTATTTCAAATAACATAGTAGGTCATATGGAAATTTGTGAAACAATGAATGTATGAACATGGGTGTAATGGGTCCCGCGCAACAACTCACGGAACCCAAAACAATCTTAATTGCTCGTGGTGAACCCTGCTAATCAAGAATCGCGGCCTTGGCTCACACCAACCCACATTGGGCTAGCGTGGTGGAATATAGCCCAAGTCCCCTCATATGAACCCCCACAGACGTCGACATCTGCTGCCTGGCGATGCTGTGGCTGGAATGCAGCGCTGGATAGATCGATGTGGGAATTTTTTGCGGAGGCCTATGTCCAACAGGGGACGTCTATCGGCTGATGATGAGCTATAAGGTGTGATGAGATAAGGTTGAGTGTCGTTATCGTTCAAACCGGAACACAGTGATGTGTGCACATTACTGTTTGTCGGGTGCAATAGGTGCTGCGGCGGTACTTACACAGTTTTCGGCAACAGCGACTTCTTCGCCGATATCACTGTTGATAGAGTGATCGTGGTCATTACTTCAGGTGTTGGTCGTTAGCTTAACAACACGTCGCCATTCCTCTCTGATTGCCGCCTTCTTAGTGCATCCATATAGTGGTAACGATGACGAGCCATTAACTGTCGCCTTTATCTTAACAGAGATCTACCACCAGTAAATACAAGAACGGACGAAATAATAGAGTCAAAAACTAATTGCTTAATTTTTTTTTATCGTTTCCCTGGGCTTATGCAGGCCTGGGCTTCAGTTCTTTCTTTTTGTTATAATTGTTCTTTCCCTTCTCTGTTTCTCATTCATTCTCCATTCTATTTCCTTCTTCCATACATCGCGCTTAAATGAGACACAGCCATTCTTTATTTATTATTTCTAGATTCACCACTACCTTGGTTGCCTTCAGACGTAAAATGTTAAATCTGCAGTCACTAGTTCAGACCTAATACCAGTAGTAAAACTAGAGAAACCAGACGTGTATATATATTAAAATGTCATTTAACAAACGGACAGAGTGAAATAGTGGTCAACGTTAGGCACGGTAAATTCGCATTCCGTTGTAGAAATTACAGGATGGGTTGGCAGCTCCGGAGTTTTTGCCCCGCCACCGTGAGTTGAAGATTCGCGTTACAGATAACTTGCATGCAACCACAGAAATCTTCACACTGTTTATTACTACCTGTTCACTACTTCCGCTCCGATTCAGTTTATATTTCATTTTCACTATTAATTACTCGTTTACATGACATTTTTTTTCGTAACCGTGTCAGTAAGGCAGTCGTCAGCCGATAAACGTCCACTGCTGGACACGGACCTCCCCCAAACCGTGTAGTTTCTAATATTTTTAGAAAAATTATTTAAAATATGTAATCATAAATGCGTATAATTTTACAAATAAAAATTACAAATACTGGTTATAGAGCCCATAACAAAATGGTTTATTACAACTAAAATGGCGGGTAGGATTTAAGTATAATTTATTTTCTAGTAGAAAAGGCAAAAGATTGAAGTCCATAGAGCCTAACGCTTAGATATTAAAGAAGAAATATACAAGAATTCTTTTGGATAAAGAATGAGAGCAAAATTTTATTTCTAGTTGTAGTGTATAGTTATGTTATTTTACTACTGCATGAATATGCCAGCCTTAGTGGTAAGTGAGCACAATGTGGTGATGGTTTATTACTATCGGTCGCACCACCATAGATAACTATGCAAACCGACAACGGTCTTTACGTGTCTTTGGGTAATTTTAGCAACAGATGGACTGTGTTTGCCATTACTTTTTTCTATTAAAAAGTTATCGTGAGTTAATGTTATAAATAAAAGATGAATAAGAACGGAACAAAACAAGTTATGTTTGTATCATTAGAAAAAGGAAACCAGTTCAAATGCCAATGTCAATAGCAGTGAAAGGAGTCACAGCCAAAGATATATTCAAACGCGAAAAAGTCGTCCAGATACAAGTTTAACCAGAATCCGTCAGTCCCTAAACGTATGACATTACTGTTAAGGAAGCCTGCTGAGTAAAACTTCAGCCGTAAGGTTTCCTTCCTCAATCGATTGCGCGTCAAATGATAATGTAAACGCGTGCTAATAGGGTTGTAAAGAGAAAGGGACTGTGGGATATAAAAAAAAACTTGATAATAGTGTATAAATATTGACATAAAAATTATTTAAAAAACGCGACATTTAACAAGCCTGTTTAACGATAGTCAAATCAAAATGAACAAAATTTATTATTTGGCGAAGGGACGAGATGAATAAGACATTCATAATCACTTTCATCAATAACCATTAGATGCTCACAGCTGGACATAAACCGGAACACAGTAATGTTTACATACTACTGTTCGACGGCTGAGATATGCGCTGCGGTGGTGGTACCCACTTTTTTTTTGGTTTCAGGGAGACAATCTTTGAAAGATACCCTGCTTCTAGGGGAAGTCAGGGTTATGTGAGATTTTTATTCACTTAAAATCCCTCGGTGTTCTGTATCAGTGCATTCGAAGAGACTCCGGGATCTCTTATAGAGCGCAGCGGTGGTACCCAACTCTAGACGATATCCGGCAAGAAAGACCGCTTTTATTTACTCCTTTGGTATACCCTAAAAATACACATCTACATAAAGAAAATTATCACAATTTTTTTGTACTTGTAGTATTTGGTGTGTTAACATTATCGAAAAATATTAAAGTATATTGCCTTTTATATGGGTATCATGGACCGATCGATGTGGATATCATTGGGGGTGGCCTACGTCCAGCAGTAGACGCGTATCGGCTGATGATGTATACCATTAAATTGATGATGTAGAAACGAAACTATACCTTCACTATGATAAAATGATACAATGTAAGCTAACGCAACAATCCATCCAATAATGCATAACGCAACGGATAGTAAATGTAATATTTCAAAATGTAATTTCGTCGCGTATAGACAAAGAGGGCGGCTCGTTAGCGGTGTTATGTTGGCAGCGTTGCGACGCCGCCGCGCTACCAACATACGCATGCGCGGCGCAAACGTGTGTAAAAACATGGCGGGAAATTGGTTTGATATTGCATATAACTCAATGTGTGTCACACATTGTCTTATAGGATCACGAAAATGACATTCACTTCTATTCAGAGTGGGAGTAAAACAAATCTGATATGCAATAGCAATGGTTATGAAATCGATAGATTTAATAAATCATTAGAATTACCAAACGCTGCTGTTAGAAGTGGTGACTCAAGTAGACTAATGGTGTAATATTAATGGTGGGAGATATTTGTTGTCGGAGAATGTCCAGGTAACATTGCACCGTATTTTGGTTCTTGATTGTCACAAGCGAAATTATTGAAGTAACGGGAGATAACATGTCTTACAACGCAATGTAGTCCAGTGTATATTATCTTAACTATTGCGATATTTCTATTTTTACATATTTAAGCTACGAGACGAGCGGGACCTTCATCTGATGGTAGGTAATACGTCTGCTGTTAACAACGTGGCGCTAGTTAGTTTGACATACACTGCACCTTATTGCGCTCGTCGCTTATAGACAAGATGTAGAATCTCGTTACCCCAATGTAATTACACTAGTTATAACGCCTGTCAAACCAGAAGATAGTAATGTTTGCACAGTACTATTTGTCGGCTGCAATAGGCGCTGCGGTGGTGCCCACCTGGAAGCACCCAGCAACAGTGATCTACCAATAGTGATATACTATAGGCACGCGCGTCACTTAATATCAAGTGAATGTTTTGCTCGTGTCATTCCTTCTCACAAATAAATGTATACAATACTGCATGTGACAACTATGGAGTTAAAAACTTCAAATGTTTTTGTTCAAGAAGACGTAAGTATCCATTTTTGTTATATAATTAGTCAATGACGTGTTGGTTTTACAATAAAAGAAACAAACGTCAAGCGTGATTTAATAACACAAAGATTTTTTGTAAAAAATCGAAAGTTCCATAACACGAAGCGAGTTTGGTTTACATTCATTCTGCTGTCACCCATAACATTAACTTCAGCGCCGACCCCTGCCTCGCACTTCCGGTTTTGCACCTAACCAAACCGATTCGCCGATCCCTTCCAACGAGTCTAGACATCAGATCCGGTCTTTCATTTAGCCGTAAAAGGCGTGCGGGTTAGGTTACTCCGGGATAGGGAAAGTGCTTCCAGGGTCAACGGACTCGAAGCCGCGCCCGTGGCGTTTTCACAGGCGTCCAGTTTGTAAGCGCGAGGGAACGGCAGGGCTAAGTATAGGTTAAAAAAAAACAAGTAATGAATGATAAACCTTTAGAGATTTTAATATTGAATATAAAGAAGCGATTTTTTTAATCAGAGATATCATGATGGTGAAGAAAAACCATCTTAAGGAACCGAGATCTTTTACATTGTCATATCTCTATTGTCACAGAACGTTAGGTACCACGATTACTCACATTCTTCCCGCCAAACAATAGTGTGCGAACATTACTGTGTTCCAGTTCGAAGGGCGCTGTAGCTAGTGAAATTACTGCGGTAACAAGAGAACATTTTACGTCTAAGGCGACGAGCACAATGTTTTGCTGTGTACATCATCTTAACCGCCGCCACATTGTAACGGACAGGCGTCGCTATCATCAGGTGAACAGCTGAGGATCGAATCGGTTTTCTCAATCTGATTGTCAAACTACAGTTTAAAGAGGGCAGTTAATGATGATCACGGCACTGCTGAGAACGAGCCTCTTCAATTGCACACGATCTTCGGCCACTCTCAACCAGTTATAATTACAAAAATAATGAGAATACCTCGTTGTGGATGTTTACCGAAATGTCACCCACTTCAGAAATCAAACGGTCCTGTTGTTTTCCACCGGACCCGTTTAAATTGGATTCGCTCTCGATTAAATGCTTCAGGGTGTCCACGATGTTATTTAATTTTTTTTTTATTATTTATCGTAATATCATCATATGTCATACAGGCCTTCCCCAATGTCTTCCATCAAAATGCGATCCCTAGCTTCTCGCATCCACATACTTCCGATCGTGATGATGTCTTCGGTCCATCTGGTGGTCGATCGGTTCTCGTTACAACGAGTCTTTTTTATTCCATGCAGCGACGTGACGAGCTGGACTTCTGATCGTAAGAAATACGACAGTCAACAACAATATGTTGTTAGGTTGATATACACAGCATTGCATTGTCTTCGTCGCCTGGTCGTTGCCTTGCCGAGTCCTTTAACCTCAGTATTCCCGGAACCAGGACCACAGTTATGTTTGACCACTTCTCTTAGGCAGCATAAATGAAAGCAGTGAAATTACTGGTGTATATGCAATTCTGTGTCAAAACGAGGTGTAAATTGTGGGGTTGTGGAAATATCCTAATGAGGATTACGAGTATATTGTTACAGGAAGCTGTATCAATCGGTGATCGTCCAACTCGACTTGGGCTTTATTTCCTAATAATTGATATTATGTAAAGAATATATCGACTGATTGACGTGGAGATCCAGGCCTACGTCCAGTAGTGGATATCCATCGGTTGAGATGATGATGATGCTAACCTAAGGTATACTGGAAGATGATGACGGAGGCATTAATTGGACCTTTACACGATGTATCCAAACTCATGGTCGTAGTGAAGAAAACAATTTTTAATGTGAACAATTTGATATCCGTCCGTTCACGGCTTTGATGGTTTTTTTTGGTGAATTTTAATTAAAAAAAGGAGGTACTTGAGATCAATGGTTCCGAATAACAGCGTTAACTCCGTTCATTTTAACTGTTGGGTTGACCTAACCCGATTACGACGCCGGAGAAAGCTGTTATACCATCGCCGTAAACAAAACTGAAGTACATAATACTAGGTATATTTACTTCTTACATGGATACGACTTGGCTTTATAATAAACATAATATATAAAAAAAACCACGTCTGTCACATCTTGTAGCTTTATCAAATAAAAAATGACAGATATGCTTGATTATATTAAAGCATCATTAAGACGGAACAAATGATAAGGAGAAGGAGAAAGATATTAAAGCTACAGCATTACATTCTATAGATACGCGCGTTAATCTTATTACACACCTCTCTTTATATTCATTTAATTTTGAGGGTTCATCTTCACCATCAGTTGATAGACGTCCACTGCTGGACGTAAGCCTCCCCCAAAGATCCCCACAGCGGGTAAGAACTTATATAGGATGATTTGGACCATTTCCCACCACACTGGCCTAATGCGGGTTGATGAGAGCCAGAGCCTCGTATGTTCATTAGCAGGGTGCATAACGAGTAGGTGAGGTTGCCTTAGATCCTGTGAGTTCCTCCCGAACAGGTTCCCGCTTTGTCGTGGCGGTGGTGCTCAGTAGCCACGGCTTGGTCACCCACAGTGAAGCTAAGAGGAACCTACCCGGCTGGCCCGAGATGGCCCTTTCAGGTAAGCTCCGTGAGTACACCTAAAATGTGTGTCGGTAGACTGCAAGGGCTGGTTTATACTGCCCTTTGCAGGCGAAGTGGAGTCGCGGAGGGAGAGGAGTATCCGATATTCCGTTCCGCCGCCCCCTCTATCCTCCGCCGCCGTGTAACGGTTGGCGATGGAACCCAAGATCCAAGCCGGGAGAGTTTTCTCTGTTGGCTCCCATGGCCTCTGGGTGGCGGATTCGGGGGAATCCTCTGCATAGGTGACTGTGAGAGCCCGAGAGAAAGGCGCGTTGTGTGGTCCGGCGTGCCTTTACAGAGGTGAAAAGGGGGCTTCTCCTCTTCCGAGGTGAGACTGCTTGGTACAGCCGGCGCTGGCGGGGTCACTGAGGTGTGCAAAAGCGCATGACCCATGATCCTGCCATAAGGCGACGAGACGGAACATCGTGGGGGTTTAAGTCGGTGCAAGTCCGACAGAACCTGTCTTTGCACCCGCGAGGGCAGGCATGCGAAAGCATTTCTCCCAGGTAAAAAAGGGTCCCGTGAGTTATTGTGCGAGACACCTTTTTATTTTGAGGGTTAAAAGATGCTAAAGTGTTAGGCTATAGTGACATCAGAGATGAAAAAGGATGAATCAAATAATAGAGATAGTGAGCGTATTTGTTCCGTGTAAAATCCAGATGAAAGTTGAAATATACCCGCTCATGAGATCCCCGCGGACATTTACGTAAGCTGCGAAAGTGTTGCGTGCACACACACAAACATCCAAAAACTATTTGTTTTCGCGCCATAAAACTGTCCGTGCTCCGTCGCCATTTTACATTTGTTTGTCTTTTTGTTTCTAGTGCCCTGTGAGAAGCTTCGGTCTTATACATAGTGCTTGTAGCAGGATTGGGGTGTTACACAATAAAGCATACAATGATTTTACTAAGTCTTTTGCTGCTGATGAGATGTTCATCTGCTGGTAAGTGACGCTACACGTAAAGAATGTAGTGGTACTTAGGATAGTACACACAGCATCACATTGTACCACTCGCCTTAGAGATAAGATATTCAAGTCTTATTACTCAAATAATTTCACTAGTTCCAGCGATCTTCAAACTGGAACTTAGTTATGTTTGCACACTACTGTTTGAAGGGAGAAATAGGAGCTGCGGTGATAACTACCTAGAGGGTAATGGCAACAAAGACCTACCAATAAAAGGTCATAGACCATAAGGTGACGATATAAAGTTGTGCTTTATAAATATCTTAATATTACATCTATCTATGATCATCTTGAGATGCATCTGAAGTAGAAGAATATAAATATACTATCTATCATAATTTTAATAAGTAGGAGTACATTTATCATCAGGTGAACGTCATGATGGTTTTGTCCTTTTAGGCGAGGCAAGTGCAGTATCTAATGAACTATATGTAAATATGTTATGACTATATTTAAATTCTTATTGATACTTAGAGACGTTTAAGTTAGATTGAAAGAAAATTTAGTGTAATTACTGGGGTAACGAGACTTGACATCTTGTGTCAAAGTGACGAGCGCAATGTGATGCTGAGTATAACCGGCGCCACGTTTTTATGGTTAGGCGTATCACTTACCATTATGTGAACTTCCCGCTTGTTTCTTTGCTTGTTTAAATAAAAAAATATATAAATATTTCATAAATGTTGTTCGATACAAAGCTAAAAATACTTGTACGAGAAATATTAACAAAATTGAAATGTTTATTTACAGGTTTCCCTTAATTAACATTAAAAATATATTTGCTAATTTTATAAGTGTGCATGAACAGATAGTAAAGAATCAAGAACAACAGACAAATAATTAGAAATAAGAAGTTGAGAAATAATTAAATAATAAAACTAATTAAAATATCAACTTAAACAAAAATAGATCAAACCAAAAACATATAACATTTCAGTATTTTTTAAAAAAAGTTTTAGAAATTACTATATCTTATTTTTAATTTTTTAATTAAAAAATAATCGATTTTCGATAATTAGACATCGAGCGATTCTCCTAATTGAAACCGAACGTTCGCGAATTGTTACTGAAATCTTTACAACGGTTTCGGAACCGTTGCAATAACGTTTGCGCTTCACATAGCGATGTAACCGCTAATAGCAACTAATCGATTATTTTTTTGTATTCGAATTTTGAAAATAGAATGTAGAAGATTATTTTTACCGTTAAAAAGTACGATAATCTCGTTTTCATCATCGTATTTTTAGTGATTATGGCTTTTAATGTACGTTCACCCCTTTTTTCTAATCTATTAAGCGACGAGATCAGCGAGACGTTCATCTGATGGTAAGTAATACACCCATCCTTAACAACGCGGCGTTAGTTAAGATGATATACACAGCACCACATTGTGCTCGTCGCCTCGAGACATAACATTTAAGTCTCGTTACCCCAGTAATTTCACTACCTACAGCGCTTGTCAATCCGCAACACAGTACTGTTTGGCGGCAGAAATAGGCGCTGCTGTGGTACCTACCTCTCCACCATCAGACCTACCACCAGCAACCTCTACCAATACCACTAGTATTAGCTCAATGGTTTTGAACAAAAATACTGCAATCATCATGTATAATGAAAAACATTGTATCAGACTTTCATTTCATAAAATCTTACATAATTGGAAGACCAGTAAACATTTTCACGGAATGGAAACTGAGCGCCATAATAACGGAAGCATCATTAAATTTCCCCAATAAAGTCGCGTAACTGACAAACCGGGTATTCATTTAACCCATCGCGTAACTCGTGACATTAAGATACCAATGCCCGGCTGGTCGGCTTCCATGACGTATAATTATGTGGCCGCAGTGACGTAAGTAGCCGACTAAGGAGAACTCTTTATGTGCACAATAAATTACTAGATGGAAACATTAATAGTAATTACAATACTGGTAGGTATTGAAGAGGTAAAAGACTACGTCTAGTAACGAGGAGCTGGATAGACGCACTCAGCTCGGATGGTCAGCGTTTGGGTTATGCCGGCAAATCACCTCCCAAATTCCTTAATATTTGAAGACAAAAGCTTTCAACCAGTACGTCCTCCCTTCTCTCATGTATGGTGCAGAGATCGCACTTGACCATCGGGTTGATGTACCGCTTCAAAGTCGCATGGAGAGAGTTAAACGTAGTAATTCTCTAAGTTGTTGACGTAGCTTTCAAAATCTGCAAGCTGATGTGACAGTGGGCCGGCCAAGTCTGGCATGTTAATGACGACCGAGGGACGAAAGCCTTGAAACGGAAGTTGAGTACAGGATGCAAAGGTGTAGGCCGCTCTCCGACATCATAAGAGCGGTATCTGTGGATGCGAAAAGTTGAGGACCGTACCTGGTGAAAGACATTAGGCAACACCTACATATAATAATGGATAGAAAAAGGCTGATGATTATAGGTTTCTGTTACCGGATACTGTCTAGTTAGGTACCACCGCAGTTCTTATGGCAACCGATAAACAGTACTGTGCAAAATTACTGTATTCTGGTTTGAAGAGCACTGTAACTAATGAAATTACTGGGGTAATGAGATTAATCCTGTGTCAAGGTGACGAGCGCAATGTGGTGCAGTGTAGACCATCCTAACTAGCGCCACGATCTTATGGTTAGGCGTATCACTTACCATCAGGTGAACTTGTCTCTAGTTTAATCGGGAAAAAATAAAAATGAATTTATGATATATAAATAATTTTTTACATGTAAGTGGTAATTATTTTATTCTGTCATATGTATTTCATTTTTATTCAGAAGAGAGAGAGAGAGAGATAAATTATTAGAAAGGGACGGAAGAGTGGCGGGGTACGCGGTATACTTATCGCGTATGCATATGTGGAAAAGATTATAATACTGATTCACATAATTATTTTTGTAACGACCCGCCCCTCCCCCCCACATTTGTGTATTAATGTAGACATTTATTTATATATATATGTGATTTATTTATGATGCGTATTTAGTTTATTTATTTCAAATATTACTCAAAATTTTAAAACTCATACCAAGTAACCCATTTTTTAATTTTTTCCCTAAGTTGACCAGTAGAGAATCATCATCATCAGTGGACAGACGTTCGCTGCTGGATATAGGTCTCCCCCAAAACTCACCACATCGATCGGTTCTGCGCTGCTAGCAATTTTCATCAGATCGACGGACCATATAATGGTGGGCCTGTTAACGTTGCGTCTTCAGTTGCGTGGTCGCCATTCAAGGACTTTGCTGCTCCATCGGCCGTTACTCCTTCAAACGATAATTGCAACTTCAGATTACCAATCTTTTGGACTATGTCAGTGACCTTACTAAAGAATGCCCAAAGGCATTTCTGTATTCAAATAAATAAATAAAATCGTTGAGGAGCTATTTGATTGATTTAAATGATATAAAAAAAGTACAGACGTTTTGAAAACTAAAAAATCTTATATCCGGACCATCTGCCTCTAGGGCCTCTAGGATTTATTTCAACAGTATTTTACTAATTAAAAAAATCACTTCTAATTACCAAGCATAAGCTGGACTTAAATTATGACCTTGCTTAAGCATCTTGCATAGAAGGTGGATGGGAAGTTGGCGCAGCGATCTCATCAGCCATTTAAAGCTGTTAACTTGGTATAAATGGGCACTAGAAAGCTTTACGTTCGCTGCATGTAACAGAACATTTATTTTTACGTAATATTTATTAATAACAGATATTGAATTAACACTTTTTTTATATATTTAATGAAAACATTTTTGATTTTTTTTTTTATATTTATAAAAATATTATTCTTGGTAGATACGACACAATATGTTATTTAAAAACTAATTAAAATATTCAAATATTAAAATGTAACTTTTTTAATTCCATTAAGCGACGTAACGAACGTTAAGCTGATGGTAAGTGATATACCTGACCTGGTAGTGACATTGGTATACATTGCACCACGTTGCTATCCGTCGCCTTGTGACACAAGATGTTGAGTCTCGTTACCCCAGTAATTACACCAGCTACAGCGCCCTTCAAGCCGGAACACAGTAACGTTTGCACACTACTGTGTGTCGGCTGCATTAGACGCTGCGGTGGTACCTACCTAGACGGTCTCCGAGACACTACCACCAGTAATTTACCTACTATTTATAACAGCCAAATAAGAGGAATATCTACTGCTCCTGTTTCTAATGACAAAAGTAGTGTGCAAATATTATTGTATTCAGGCTTAAAGTGCGTTGTAGCTATCACTAGTGCGTTGTAGGTATTACTGGGGTAATGTGACTCCGCATCTTGTTTGTAAAAAAAAAACTAACAGTTTAGCTATTGAAAGAAATATTAAACATGTTATATTATATATGAAAAAAGGTGGTCACTATGTTTTCTATGTCATCATCAGTCGATAAAACGTTCACTGATGGACATAGGCATCTCCCAAACATCTCATCGATCGATCCTGCGCTGCCCTGGTCCCTTGCCAACGTCAGTCACAGCATAGCTTCCGGCATCGCCGAGCACTAGGAGCTGTCGTTTGTAGAGGTTCATATGGAGTGGGATTTGGACTTTCTATTTAAATTTGAAAAACTGTTTAAAAACATTAAACTATTAAAACGCCGTAAAATTCAATAGTCGACTATTATTGGAGTAATTGAAATCATATTTTTGATCATCAACGGGTCACTGGCAACGAACCTATTTGAATAGATAAACAATTAATATTTCGGTCAAATAAGATTGTATTGAATATAAATGGTAACATTATGAATAGTAAACATGTCGGTCAGTGATAGTTCAGCAGGTTTATGGTTGATTTGGCGAACGTGAACAAAAAGCAGTCGGACCAGGTGGCAGCTGATTACTCTTGCGTGTTTAGGATTCGAGAACTTAGACAGGAATCAAAGTTATCTAATAATTTAATAACCGCTTGTGAAATTTAATAATACATAATAATAGCGATAGGCGCGAGAGAAAGCCGATACAAGTGTTCAAAAGCCTGATCGGGTGATAAGCGGCGATAGTACAATAACTCATGTTGTCTATGGTCACATATTTTAAGTCTATAGAACATTAAAATGGTAGCCTTGATGCGTATCACTATGATAATTAAATATTTATAAATTTGAATTGACTAGTCATAAATATATTGTCAGTGTAAATGCTGTCATAAATATGGTGGTAGGTCTCTGTTGTCGGACACCGTTTAGGTAGGTACCAACTCAGCGCCTATTGGCTATTTAACATATTGTCTCAGGTGCAGTATATCCTCCTAATTAACGCCATATTGTTATGGACGGACGTATCACCTACCATCAGGTCCTGCACGTCTTGTCGCTGAATTGAATAAAAAACAACAGTTTTTTTTTACTTTTATTTGTTTCCATTTTTATCATTGTATGCCTATGGTTTTATATTCATCGCCTCTAAAAACTATTGAACTTCCATAGACAAGAAAAAATATTACGTTTTCCAGTCTCGTTCGGCGATATATTTTTTAAAATTTTTATATCTAATTGTATATTTCTGTAATTATTTACATTTTAATTACTTATATTTTTGCAAATAAATTAATATGTAGATAATATATTAAGAAAGTAAACATTTGGCTGTACGGATCTATGACACTTTCCTTTTCCTTTCTCGTTAAGAAAAGTATGATAAACATAATATTAAATACTTTCATATATAATTTCTATGGACTGACGATTAGTTAACCGTGTAGGTCCTTATGACAATGATCTCTTTATGATATATTTTCTATTGTTAAAAAAAAAATTAAACACCATTTTTAAATAGCAAGTGTTCGTGTTCGATTTTCAAATTTCGCTTTGTATCGTATAATACTATGACATAAATAGATGCACTAGTGATGGGTTTCTGTTGCTGGAGACCTATTACTGCCGCCAAACAGAACTGTGGTAACATTACTTTGTTACGGTTTGAAGGGCGCTGTAACTAGTCTAATTACTGGGGTAACGAGATTCAATGTTTTGTTTTAAGGCGACGTGGTGTAATGTATATCTTTCTAACTCGCACCACGTTATTATGATCAATCGTACCTCTGATCATCAGCTGCACCTCTTGGTTGTCTAATAGCTTTATCGAATATAAAAAAATGCACTATAGACCTTACCTGATAATGACTGGCACAATCTGCAACAGATAAAAAAAGGAAACGATTAGTTTCCACGTGACGTGCGGAGAAGCTTACGGAAATGGAGCGTCACAGATAAGCATAAAAAGGGCTGTAGAGTGATGGTTATAGGAAACGGATGTCGTGTATTTCCGTGCCGGTATTTTGTTCACATTAGCAAGGAAGCGTGCGAAACAATAAGTAATGTTAATTGTCGCCATCACTCACTGTTCCTGAATGCATTGTTTCTTACAAGTATTACGTATGAAGTTTTTGATGTGGTGTCATTTTCCGAAGATAGTTAACATAGTTCAGGAACCAGGGGCTTCTAGCATCTGTTTCTTCTTAAAGTACCTTTACAACTAGTGAAGGCGATCGATTGGCGATCAGGGTGGTACAGTCCTGTCTCTGGTTCGGCGGAACATTTCGGACAGCCCAGATATCACAGTCAATTTCCTGATATTCTTTCGAGTATTGAAGACATATAAAATAATGCAATAAATAATAATTATCTTCTTTTTTAGAAAAAAACTTCATCAAACGGAAAAAGAAACTTCTGAATGTACTTCTTTCGTGTGGTTAACAAAAAAAATTGCACGAAAAACAATTGGAAATAAACCGTTTACTGTTGTTAGGTCTCTGTTGCCGGAAACCATGTGGGTGAGCACCACCGCAGCTCCTATTGCAGCCGACAATCATTACTGTGCATACATTACTGTGTTCCGGTTTGAAGGGCGCTGGTAGTAGGTAGCTGGTGTAATTACTGTGTTGAAGGTGAACATTTTATTTTACATGATGATGTGTTGCTACTACTAGTGATAGTGGCTACTGGTGGTAGGTCTCTGCTGTTGGAGAGGTACGCCGCGCCTATTTCTTTTGCCAAACTTTATCGTGTTCCGGATTAAAGTTCGCTGTAGATTACCTAATTACTGGGATAATCAGACTTAAAATATTACGTATCTAGCCGACAAGTACAATGTGGTGTAGTGTATCACATACTAATTAGCGTCATATTGTTAATTAGCGGAGCGTATCGCTTACCATCAGTTGAATGTCCTGCTCATTTCGTCGCTTAATTAAACAAGATAAAGCTTTTTTTTTTTACTTTCATTTGTTTCCATGTGTTCCGGTTTGTAAGATTTTAGGGAATGAAAGTCTGATACAATGTTTTTTTGTTATATATGGTGATTGCAGTATTTTTGTTCAAAACCATTGAGCTAATACTAGTGGTAGTGGTAGCTACTGGTGGTAGGTCTGTTGGTGGAGACCACAGCGCCTATTTCTGCCGCCAAACAGTACAGTGTTCTGGATTGAAAAGCGCTGTAGCTAGTGAATTACTAGGGGTAAACGAAACTTCAAGTCATATTCCTCAAGACGGTGCTGTGTATCACTTATCATCAGTTGCACGTCCCGTTCGTGTAGTCTTTTCATACCATAAAAAAAACTACAATTCAGTTTTTAGTTATATGCATGGTCAGATTATGGTCATAATAATTTCAATGCAAGTACTAGTACAGAAGCGCTGGTCATGTGGCTGGCTCGCACGTGCCATGAGCTGGTGTATTTTTAGTAATGATAAGCAGCTTCGTTACTGCTAATGGGAGCTTGTTTAACGCGACACTAAGGAAAAATGTGTTCACTCGTTATTGTGTATACATTGGATTGTTGAGTAATTACTTTGTGTACACAACAACTTACGGGATCCAGGCCAACCTCACATGCTCGTGGTGCATCTTGCTAATCCACAAACGAGGCTCTGTCTCCCACCAACTCGCAATGGGCCGCGTGCTGGAAAATAGCCCAATACGACTCCCTACCCGATCGATGTGTGAGATGGTCATCTTTGGTGAGGCCTTAGTCCAGCAATGGACGCCTATCGGCTGATGATGATATCTTTTTATTTATTCTTTTAGAGAAAATATATTATTTTCAAAAAATACACAAACCACTACCCGAAAACTAGTATGGTTTATCTGGATAATGCAGTCATCGTGGCCTAGCTGCAGCGCAAATCACATCCGGGCTGGTTTGCAAAGAGCCATCTTCTTAACTTCGCTCGGTGTGATTCCGATGATACAACTATATTTTGGATATCTAGTTGGATATTGCTCCTTAACTTAAATATTTAACTGTTAGGTCTCTCTGATGCCGAAGACTGTCAACCACAGCAGCGTCTAGTAGCTGTGATGTGTATATTATACTAACTAGCGCCATGTTGTTATAGGCAAGCGTATCACTCACTATCACGTCAAAATATCGCTCCTCTCGTCGGTTTGCCAAATAAAAAAAAAATCATTGTTCAGCATCACACAAGGTGTAACATTTACATATTATTGTAATATTTTTTTTTCTATTAAGCGACCTTCACCGAGTGAGATCTTCACCTGACGGTGATACTACCTCCCATAGCAACGTTACCTTGATACATAAAATGTTATATCTCGTTAACCCCAGGGTAATTTCACTAACTACGATTTATTTTTATATAGAAGCAACAAAATACTGCGCATATAAAAAAAAACTTCGATATGATGAATATTTTATTAAAGTCCATAAACATGAACACAAGAATTGCCTATTACAAAATACTTAAATTCACGTGAAGTAATCACTGTTATTAACAAAGGATTGTGTTGATTTTTTTTAAAATTTTTCTTTTAATTATGCACGTGATTGCGATCAGCATTGAAGGGCTGACGTAACACTTGCTTTATCATAACCTCAAAATCTTCGAGGCGGGTTGCGGCGTGAGTTTCATCATTATCGCGAAATCGCAAATAATATTCGCCTATAATATTCTTATTACACGGTTATTTATAACAAAAATCGTAATATATAAACGTTATGTTATTACACGGCGAATTTATAAAAAAATTCGTAATACATAAACAATTACAAACGTAATCATTGATAACTGAATTCACCGACATAGTCCAAACGTTATGAAATAATACACTGTGTCGTATCTAGCAAAAATATTGTTGTAAATAAAAAAAAAATATTTATTTAATATATAAAAAAAATGTTAATTCAATATTATTAATAAATATTACATAAAAATCAATATTCAGCGTACATCGAACGTAAAGATTTCTAGTGGCCATTTATACTAAGTTAACGGCTTTAAATGGCTGATGAGATCGTTGCGCAAACTTAACATCCGGTTTCTATGCAAGATATACTTAAGTACGGTCTTAATTTAAGTCCAGCTTCTGCTTGGTAATTATTAATGATTTTTTTAATTAGTAAAATACTGTCGAAAAAAGTCTTAGAGATAAATAATACGGATATCAGATTTTTTTGTTTTGAAGGCGACTTTATTTTTTTTAAATCGTTTAAATCAATCCAGTAGCCCTCTAACGATTTTATTTATTTATATAGAAACTGATATGCGTTTGAGCATTCTCTACTGAGGTCACTGACATAGTCCAAAAGATAGGTAATCTGAAGTGGAAATGGGCAGGACACATCGAAGGACTGACAGCCGATGGGATACCAAGGTCTTTGAACGGCAACCGCGTAAGACGCAGTGTTGTCAGGCCTCTCACTAGGTGGACCTACGATCTGGTGAAAGTTGCGGGAAGCCGCTAAATTCGAGCAACGCAGGATCGATCAATGTGGGGGAGGTCTATGTCCAACAGTGGGCGTCCATCAGCTGATGATAATTGCATTTTATGTCGTTACTTTTGTTAATTATAAGTTGGCAACATTTAAAATATGGCAACACGGAAGTGATGCTCGGACGGCATGGGTCGGCCTGTCGCGAGGCATCGGTAGATTAGCTACAGGAAAACGAGGATCGTTGGTATTATCCATTGGTTTCAAGAGTATTGAAATATATATATCACTTTGTATTTATTAAAAGTTGTTATATTATTGTTAAAAAGGGGGACAGTTTAACAGGTGTTCATCTTCTTCATCAGTATCACTCTTGACAGAGTGGTCGTGGTCATCACTTTAGGTGCTGGTTGCAAGCTTAACCACACGTGGCCATTACTCTCTGATGGCCGCCGTCCTAGTGCATCCATATAGTGGTAACGATGATGAACCAGTTACTGCCGTCTTTATATGGTCTGCCCATCTCATAGGCGTCGGACCACAAGTGGCTAAATAGCTACCTCCCTTCGGCGGCATACGTGACCAAAAAAGGTGAGGATACGAGACTGTAGCAAAGACGATAAACGCTGCTTTATTTCGAGTTCTCGAAGTATACACTCGTTGGTACGAAATTCAGTTCACGATATTCCGAGCATACTCCTCCAGCACCACATCTATAGAGCGTCTATCCTCTACTTCTGACCAGGTCCATGTAACTACGGCGTACAAGAACATGCAGATGTTGCAACCAGAGAAATTACTAAAATACGGTGACGGCTCTTAACATCTCCATGTCAGCTCATTTTGATGCTGTTTAAATATTCTAACTCATGTCTCGTTGCTATTGTTGGGGTTTAGGCTGTCCTTGGTCTCGTCATGTGGAAAAAGTGTATCAACAACGGTACTAGGAGTAAGGTTATAAAAAGCATTGTGAACTATAATATTTATAAATAAAAAGTGATAATTAATAATATCAACTAAAACTGAAACAGGACCGTTCCTTGACAGCTCTCTAGTCTAGGGCTAGTAAGAACAGGACTAAGTTAAGACCTATCTCTCGTAGAAAGCGCCTAAAAAGGTCTAAAAGTTTCACGGGCCTTGCGGGTGGGAGCGGTTATCGCTCAACAAGCGAACTTGTGTGGTACAGCGTATGGCTAAACGATGGTGCCTAGGAGTTAGGCTTCTTCTCAGACACGTGTAAAACAAAGTGTAGAGGGGCACCGGTGCGTTCTATAAGAGATCTCGGAGCCTCTCCAAATGCACCGAGGCAGACCACCAAGAGGGTTTCAGTAAGTAAGAATAACATAACCCTGACTTCTCATAAACAGGGTATCTTTCGAAGATTTCCTCTCCGAAAAAAAAAATGGATCATACTTTGAGACGGTGTCGTATAGAATTGTGATTCATTCACTACTTCAACGCACGTTCCCGATGAATGATTTGTTATGATAATGGCGAAGATATATATAATTATTGATACACAAATCCAAATCTTATGCTTATGGTAATAGAACTGAATATACATTGTTGCCTTTAGTTGATCCTTTCGCGCTCTCTAAGGTAAACTCGTGGCGTGATTCATTCATAGCCCGAGTCCAATTTCTGGGTCAAAGTGTGCGATGGACATCCGTAGTTTACACTTATATAAACATGAGACAGCTTCAAGTTATTGTTGGTTCATATTGGTAACTTTTATAAACATGAAACGATACTGTACTGAGAAATCGGTAATACCACAACCTATTTCTATCATCATGATCAGCCGATAGATGTCCACTGCAGGAGTTAAGCATCCTTCATAGATCTCCACATACAGTCAGCATGGCCTCCGGTACCGCTGGGCATTAGGGGATATCGTAAGTAGGGGTTCATATGGGAGGATTTGGGCCATTTCCCACCACGCTGTCCCCATTATGGTTTGATGGGAGCCAGAGCCTCGTAGCAGGGTGCAACACGAGCAGGTGAGTTGTTCTGCGGGAACACTTACATTGTTAAGTTTAGTCTATATTTAGGTATTAAGATGAAGAACACTGTGATTGAAATATCACAAAGTTTAAGTAATAAAAGTTAAACCTTTAAGTATAACATATCATCATCAGCCGATAGACGTCCATTGTTGGACATAGGCCTCACCCAAAGATCTCCACATCGGTCGGTCCGGCGTTGTTCGTATCCAGTGGGTGGGTAACATATGATCAGATAAGAATTATAAAAAAAAGATACTGTAATTAATTAAATAGCAATCAAATTCGAAACTCAAAGATCATATCAAATAAAATCCCAAACCTTCATATCATCATGATCAACAGCTCGCGGTAATCCACAGCTGGACATAGGCTTCTCCTAAGGAACGCCACATAGCCCGACTTTTACATAACATTGCAAGATATTCGTTTTTAAATAAAAAACAAAACCCTCATATAAAACTTTCTTTTTAGTTATAATTGTTAAATATAGCAATTGATATTGGTTCGGACCTGGTGACCCTGGTGCATCGGAAGCGTTCACTTTCTTTGGCACTACGAAACGATCTTTATGATTGATAATATGCGCGGGCGCATAGATAACGGCGCAATGCGTGAGCTATCGGCTGCCCGAGATTATTTATGGAAGCTGTCGAGAAAGCCTTCCAAGAGATAAAAAAGACATGATTTCTAAGTAAAAGAAGAGAAAAGAGTGAATTAATGTGTAAAGAGTGAATTTTGGTAAAAAAAAATATATGGATTAATATAAAGTTGATTCATATATCAAATTTAGCAATTATTAACTGGTGGCAGGTCTCCGTTGCTGGAGACCATCTAGGTCAGTACCACCGCAGCGTTTGTCACAGCCGATAAATAGCACTGTGATAAAAATTTATATGTTCCGATTTGAAGGGTGCTGTAGCTAGTGTAATTACTGGAGCGACGAAATTAGACATCATATGTGTCAAAGCGGCGAACACAATGTGGTGGAGTGTACATCTTAACTGATGCCATGTTATTACGGACACGTATAACACTTACCATCAGGTGAACGTACCGTTTATCTCGTCGCTTTATTGAATAAAAAAAAATTAACTAGTGTATAAAATAAATAAACTACTTCTACCACCGGGACACATGATCTTCTCCCAAAAGACAGAATGGATGTATAGACAAAAATAATAAGAATTTTAAAATTTATGGTGTAATGTTACTATCAAACCCACCAACCCGCATTGGGGTAGCGTGGTGGGAAATGGCCCAATCCCCCCTATAAATCCCTACAAACGAGGGCCAATAGTGCCCGTCGGTACCGAAGGCCATGCTGACTGTCAGCTCGCGGGAAGCCTTTGGATGCGGGCAACCAAGGATCGATCGATGTGAATTAAAAAATATTTGAGAGAGGCATAAGTCCAGCAATGGACGTTTATCGGCTGAAGATGATGATGACGAACTTAATTAATACTTAAAACTTGAAAAGACGATACGAAAAACATACAAACATGCAAGTACTCGTATATAATACTTGAAATATATCCGTGGCGTAGCGGTTAAGGGTTTGCTTAGTAATACAGAAATAAATATATGATCCCCTTTTCCAATAAAAGAGAGAGGTATAGTCGAGGATATTTACTGGTACACAGTCTAAAACTCTACCGACAACATACAACTATTACTCGAACACTAAAACTAGTATTTACGTAACGAACTAGGAACTACGCCGCGTACTTTCAAAGGGCAATAGGCTAAACTTTACAGATGGGAATGTTTCCAATTGGAACACAAATGTAGTGTTGCTATAACTGAAATTAAATTTTAACTATATATTCCACCATGAATTTTTTTTATTATTATAAATATTTTTTAAATACACAAGAATATTAATAAGTAATTTTTAATGTAAATGAAAAAAAAAACATTACATTTGATTTTAAATAGTAGGTGGTTTGGATAAAGGTGTGAAAACCCCAAAGAGTTTTATTACAGCAAAAGAAAAAAAAATCTTTATAGTTTTAATTAATTACTGGGGTAATGAGACTCAACATCTTGTCTAAAGCGAGGAGCGCAATGTGGTGCAGTGCAGTGCATCTTGACTAGCGCCATGTTGTTATAAGCAGGTCTATCACTTACCATTAGGTGAACATTCCGCTCGTCACGACACTTAATTGAAAAAAAAAATGCCTATTAGATGCTGGATTCTCAGGACATTACAGGAAAAATTAATAAGCAATCTAACTAAACCCCTCATTAGTATTATTATGTGTATCACTTAACACCAGGTGTTCGTCCGAATACGTAAAATTAAGGAAAAGATTGAGAAATACTAGTAAACATGGCCGCAGGAAAGTGAATCGAAGGACGACGCCTCACAGCGCGCACCCGTTGAATTTTAATGACGCACACGAATGGGCCCAATAAAAATAACGCTGCATTAAAGCGCGGGAAAACCAACACAGATATGGATTCAAAATGGCGGAAAAATATGTCAACCATCTTGTCAATCAGTTTACTTTTCTTTGCTGTTTTTGTAAGGAAGCGTTTAGATGAGATATTGTTATTTAATAAAACTGCATTTTTAATGTAAGCATACCAAATTTGTTTCCGTTTGTATTTTTAACAATGCTCATTACTATTTAGTTTGATGTTTTTGTAAGCAGTGAAAATAAAAAAAATATATATTTAATAAATTAATACTAAATACTAATATTGTATTTATTAATACTATATATCGATTAACTATTTACTAATACTAATATTTCGATGCTTGACATAACATAATGTAAAATAATATAATTTGTTTATAACTAATTTTTACTTAAATAACACTAAAGTCAGAATTCCATTTTTGATTATTCATAAAATAATTAATACCTTATTATAATTTTTAACACAATTCTCATAAATAACAGAATATCGACTAATAAAAATCGCGGTTAAGATGTAAAATAATACTAGTAACAATGTACTGGGATTAGTATCCACGACCACCATCAGTCACTAACTCAAGAGACTGATGGTTAAACTACTTATAAAAAGGAAATAAGAATAATTTTTTAAACGAAAAACTATGGAGTCGTTTCACAATTAAACGATTTCTGTTTGCTTTGTGTCATGTGAAGTTTTAAAATATCAGTACAACAATATCGAAATATTAACAAATATTAATATGCCACGATACTGGATGTTTATAACAACATAGCACTATGAAGGATGATATACACAATACCCATTGGCGCTAGTCACTTTCAAAAGATCAAATCATGTATTTTTTTTGGCATATATAAAGTGAAATGGAGAAGAATGATAAAGAAATTTGACTCCGCCATTACATGGGATAAATAGCTAAGAGAGAGAGATAAACATGGATATAGATAGAGATGTAGAAATAGAAAAACAAACATTTATTGTTGATATCACACACTGGAGCAACTATATGGCGAAAGTTGAAGGAAGTCGGTGGATGAGGGCAACAAAGAATCGAAGGGTGTGATGTGATGATAAATTATTACTCTCTTTACTACAGTTGGTCTGTATAATGAAGTTTATATATGCTGTACTATACCGGGCTATGTCGTTCATAGCTCGTAACATCAGCATCAAAGGTGGTCCGTTCTCCAGGAGTAGGTGTTTGTATGCGTAAGAATTCGCTCTGCAGCATTTAGGTCAAGTATGCATTGCGTACGTGAGTTGCTGCGTAAGCGAAATAATTTCCTGATTCGGAAACTATGTAAACATTTTTAGTCACTTTGAGGCGACTTCAATTTGATTTTTTTAATCAAAACAGACTAATCACTCATTACTATTAAGATGATAAGTAACAATGGGTTAAACATGATATCACAGGTGGTAGTAGGTCTCAGTTGATGGAGACTCTTGGTAGGTACCACCGCAGCGCATATTTCAGCCGACAAATACTAGTGTGCAAATATTACTGTGTTACGGTTTGAAAGGTCGTTGTAGCTAGTGAAATGACTAAGGTAACGAGATATAACATCTTATGTTTTAAAGCGTGTCATCGTACCTAAAGGCGACGAGCATAATGTAGTGCTGTAAAATTAAAAGAAAATATATGATGAAAAGAGATCTGATCCTCAATATGTTGATAGTAATGTTTATGATACAGGAAAGGCAATTCTCTGAAGAGATTCTGAAGGTATATTGATTGTTTAGGATATCTCAAAGTTCTCTATATTTATTTAACATAGAACAAAGAATAGGGCTGCATCGTCATCAGCCGATAGAAGTTCGCTGCTGGATATAGGCCACCCCCAAATATCTCCACAGCGACCGATCTCGCATAGGACTATATAGAAACAATACATTCGAAGAGGCCATTGTCAACAGTGGACGACCGTCAGTTGAGATAATGAGATCAGTGAAGAGGGATTCTTAAGCTGGTTGAGTTTGTTAATTTTTCTTTGTAGTCAACTGATAATGTAGCTAAAGATGAAAACAACTACTAAGCCATTAAAGAAATACTAATTTCTTGCAGTTTTCATTTAGTTAACATTTTATTGTCTTCCGAATTTTATAATGGCATCTATGGTCATGTCGTGTCATGTCAACGTACAATTTACCACCACGTCCACACGAGACAGTTAAAATTGTTGAACGTTATATATATTTAACGAGCTCGTTACTTAACTGCTATATATTTTGAAATGTTTCGCGTTAGAATAGAAATATCACTGACTTGTAGGAATTTCTAAAAATGAGCAGGGCCTTTACCTGATGGTAAGTGAACTTGCCTCTAGTTAGGATGATATACACTACACTACATTGCGATCGTCGCTTGTGACGTATGACGTTAAATCTCATTACACCAGTTACTACACTAGGTACAGCTTCAAACTAGAACACAGCAATGTTCGCACACTGCTACTTGTCAATTACCAGTTCATGGTCAGCTCATAGACGTCCACAGTTGGACATAGGCTTCCTACAAAGATTCCCATATGGTCGGGTTTCGGTTCATATGAGAGATTTGGTCCATTTCCCACCACGCTGGCCTAATGCGTGTTGTTGGCAGCCAGAGCTTCGATTGCTGATTAGCAAGGTGCACTACGAGCAGGTGAGGTTGGCTTGGATCCCGTGAATTATTGTGGGGGAACCCTTACACCTACCATCAGTTATAATTACTTACTGTGAATATTAAAAAAATTGACGTGTTATTTAAAAATGGTATTTTACGTAAATATACACAGATTTTTTAGTGTCATTTATAATAAATCACTATTGAGTCACTTATCAAGTAATCACAATTCTCCTTTTGTCGATGGTAAAAAGTATACTTGCAGTAGAATATAGAATAAATGTACTTAATAATGTAAATATTACTAATGAATTTTGTAGGGTTATCAAGAAATTCCTCTATTTCTCTCCATTTCACTCACAACGTTCAATTCCAACGCCACAGATATTTGGTGGATACAAACACTGCAGATGGATGGTGACAGCATTTTATTAGCTTAGTCAAAAAAGTCATACTGTATTTATCCCGCCATAACAACATTGTTGTGCTCCGGCTGCTAACATATAAGATCCAGAATATTTTAAGGAAGCATGCTTTACTATCCTCGGTTTTATTGTTATTTAATATCAAGTAATATTAAAGGGTGTAAGGGTTCCCTCACAATAACTCACGGGAACCAAGCTAACTTCCCATGCCCAAAAAAAACAGAAATAGAAATAAGATAACAAATGTAATACTGTTAAAAAGGGAATAGAATAAGTAAATAAATGTGATAGTAAATTAAGCAAAGCATGTGTAAACATAAGTAGAATTAAGAGAACAGTAAAATTAAATAAAGAAACGACAGTTGTCCTTATTTATGAGAGATGCGTGTAAGAAGAAAATGGGATGAAGAATAGTGGTGAATTGAAATATGAGAATGATCTCCCATATGAATCCCTACCCGATGGTGTCGGAATCTTTGGGAAAGGCCTATGTCCAGCGTGGATGTATATCGGTTGATGCTTAATATTAAAGACCAGGATTAGGCCTATCGGTCAAGAAAAAAAATTGAGTACAATAAAGAATGTCGATTTAACGTGGATGGTTATAAGGGTAGAGGAAGACCGAAGAAAGTGCGGATATATTGTGTGAAAGGTGACATTTGTAAGAAGAGTGTGAATTCAAATATGACGGCTGATAGAGGAATGTGGAAGAGAAGTACATCTTGTGCCGACTCTACATAGCTGGGAAAAGGGCAGGAGGAAGAAGGAATGTCGATTGTTGATCGAGAATCCGAATATCTTGTAAACGATTGTGTTGTATCATGAAACGAATTCGATACTGAACTGTGATACTAGGCAGGTTCGCGATACATATAAAGGAAAAGATGATACAGCATTAAAATACATTTTTCTTAATAGTATGGGAAAGTAACAATTTAGTTATATCTAGTTGGTGGTAGGTTTTACTGAAACATTCCTAGCTGGCTACCGCCCTCATATTGTTAATCTGTCGCTATAACAGCATCGCTATGTTTCGGCTGTTAACGTGTAAAAGAAAGAAAGAGAGAGAGAGACAGTAAACTATTTGAAAACACTTCACCATCGACGACCACTGTCACTTAACATCATGTGATAATTAGGTCAAATGTTAGGTTTTTGTAGTTAAGAAAAAATAAGAAAGAACATTACTGATGATAGATGTTTGTTACCAGAGACCGTCTAGGTAGCTACCACAGCATCTCCTATTTCGGTCGCTAAACATTAATGTATAAACATTACTATGTTCCGGTTTGAAGAGCTCTTTAGTTAGTAAAATTACTATGGTAACGAGAGGTATATCTTACGTCTCAAGGCGACGAGCAGAATGTGATGCTAGTATGTAGAAGATTTTCAGAGATTTATTGATTAAGCACCAAGTTCTTCGAGACTATAGGACGTAAACACTCAAAATTTGGTAGAGATATTGCTTCGGCGATTTAGAGGACAGGTAAGAATGAATTTTACGAAATCCATTGCTCAAAGGGAGTTGCGAGAGTGTTACAGCTAGCAAAGCTGGCAGGGAACAGCTACTGTATTACAGACACCTATTTCGTATTTAGACGGGACCAATGAAGGCGGGCCAGCGTAGTGGGATATGGCCCAAATCCTCCCATTTGATTCCCAACGCGATACTGTGGGAATCTTTGGAAGAGGCCTATGTCCAGCAGTGGACGTTTATCGGCTGACGATAATTGAAGACGGCATGTTATTTTACTTCTTTGATACATAAAAAATATAATTTTGTAGGTAGTAAGAAGTTTTCAAAGTACTGTATTCTACTACACTCTTTTCTTTCCACACAGTTATGTTTGATTATTTATGATATTAGAAAGAAACATTTACATAAGAGTACATTTAAAAAATTATATCAAAATTTCACAAGGACATTGTAATGTTGCGAACGGATTATGTTAAGAAACAATATAACATTATCGTGACACAATTTTGTGATAACGAAGTAAATATGATAGTATGTAGACAATAAAGTAAGAACATAAAATTTGCTATATTTATGTGAATTATATTATTATTAGTTTACTTTTAGGTGCAAACTTTTTGATTTATCTATGAAGGTAAATAATAGATAGGTGATATAGGAGACTAGTTAAAATACCTCCATAGATGTTTTGAAGATATTAACAACATGATTAACTGTAGCTAATGTAATTACTGCTCCGAAATCTGAATTCTTCGCTAGACCTATTTTAACTTACCTTGGAAATCTGTCAATCTGTCTATTACCCAACGATATCTTTAAAATAAATGTATTATCTATAACACTTATAGTACATCTTGAAGGACTAAATGGATCACTAACTAAAACGTCTCATCAAAAAATTTGATAGTCAAAATACGTTTTTGACACTAATCTCATTTATATCAACTGGAGACCAATCTCCCATCGGTCAGTTCAGTTAATATTAAAAGTATCCATTTAGATACTTTACAGCATGTGACACATACAACCGACCATTGTTTTAAAACAATAGACAAGTATTTGACTTCTATCGATATTTCCATTTGCCTCTTGCAATACATTATTATTTGTTTTCCTAAAATTACAAAGACTCGCAGACCACTTGGATAAATATTAAATGAAATCGTTTCAATTTCACAAACACCTTGTCAAGTATATCAAGTATATATATATATGCAGTTTAATAATGAAATTTTATAATTTTTTACCTATACTGCTTTAGGGTTATAACTAGGATATAATATTACAACTGTTAGGTTATGACATTTTTACGAAATCTCGACAACACCTTTAAATTAACCTTCGTTACTTTCCCATTAAATAGACATTAGAGCAGATTTGATATACTGTACTTTAAATAAAATAATCATCAATAGAATAATGACTTTAAAAAGATTTCTACCAGGACTACTTTTAGTATTTTTGTTTATATGTATACAATGATTAATTGACAAAAACAAGGGCACGATAAGAATTTAGTTCCCGGTAAATTGTTAGCTTGATTTGATATTTCAATAACCAATCAAGTCAATGTAGTGTAAAGTTCCTTTTTTATATAAAATATAGTTAATACATTTAAAGTTGACTTTAGTACAACCGTTGAATATGGAAATTTTTGGACGTTTTAAAGTTTGTGTTGATAACGAAATATCAATAAGTTCACAAATGGTTATTTTCTGTTTATTTCCTTGGATGTTTATTCCTATGTGTTTAAAGTTTAAAATAAAAAGCATTGATTATACAAATGTGAAGCTGTTCAATGTTTGGACGCGTACACCGGACTTCGTTGTATGTGTATACATAATAATGCTTATCGAATTATTTCCATTACCGCCATTAGTCCACTCACGGCCATTACATGTCATCACAGTCATAATTCATCCATAGTAAAGCGAACTATGCCTTTAAGAAAAAAAAATATATATTTGCCCAAGTTGACGCAACGTTTCAGGTTATTCGTAGATGATCGAATCGGTCCTATGTCGTGACACGTTATCAACTACACAAACCGAACTTACCGCGAGAAGAAAATAGACAGAAAACATCCGAGTTAAAGTATTCTCATCTACTTCTCTATCGTGGCGATAGAGAGGAGATGATAGATCACCACAACCACTACACCACTGCACTGTATCGATACTTTTTATCCGAAAATCGCGAGCGGAAACGAACGAGCGCTTGCGCGCGCGGTCAGCGACAGACTGGAGAGGGACAGGCTTCGATTGGAGGCTTTGAAATTCTTACTGTTTGATCGTACTAAGCATGAACGGCGAGAGCATGAGCTCGCAACGCAGATGAATAAAAAAAAAGATATTTATAACATGAATAAGACGGGATTAAGACAAAAACACTGTAAACATCAACAAATAATTTTATAACCTTTAAATTCTGCGTAAAATTAACAACGGAAACTAAGAAGGAAATACTCTTGAATACTGTATCTAAAATTGATTGAGACTCGGCAAATTAACCAAATTTAGCATTAATTCGGTTGGGAATTAATGTGTGACGTTATACCGAGCCCACATCGTCAGGCTGTGCCAATAACTGGCAACACAAACAGTGGCTAGCGAAGCAACATTCCACGCCGAGGACAACCTCATTACCCGCAAAGTTACTACGTCGGTGTTGCTCTCATCTCAATATGTACACCTTGAATGAGGATTTATTAATTTTTATTTTTAATACTTTTTCTATATAATTTTAGTCACTTTGAAAATATTATGAATTTAATAAACAAAAGTGTTTTTTCCTCCTCTCCAAATTCACTGTGATTCATTTTCAAAGTTCACTTTATTCGTAACACGGAAATACCTGGTTCAATTCTGGTCTCGATGTATTGGTAGTATTTGGGAGACAGCAGGGTTATTTCGTGCCTTCTTGGTTCGTTTTGCAGTTTTAATATCATTAATGTTCTGGCTGTGATCAACTGACAGTCAGAGTATTTTGCACGAGCTCGATCTCATTATCATTTAACATCATATAAAGATGAGCGGAGAAATTAATAAACATTCTTAAAGTTTTCGTCAGCATTTTATATCCTTGATATAGTAACTGAGTTCGTTACATTAAGTACTAATTAAGATTGCCACTTTCTTTGATCTAGGTGTATTAAGTAAATAAAAACCTTTAGTAAACTGTTGAATAACCATTAAAAAAAAATCATAAACTTATGAATATTTTTTTAATGTATGTTTTTAAATTGTTTTGCCCAATTGAATAATCGCAATAACAGCTGATAGAATAGTAAGGTATTCAGGTGGCGACGGCGCACCGGGAAACTTAGTGCTGGAATTCCTTCTCCGAATTGAATTTAGTGAAGGTCACGGGAAGGCACTGAATGCGGCTGTACAGGATCGAAAAGTGTCGAGGTCTCTGCGAAAGGCTTATGTTTAGCAGTGGATTTTTATCTGCTGATGATGATTGTATAAAACATGTTAAGAACCTACGAGGTTATCAAGTTATGGATTGTAAATAGCTAATTTATGACTATAAGATGCTCTAATGGACTGTAACGTAGGTAATCAAACTTCAAGAGGCGTTGAAGCACTATTACGGCACCTGCATCAGAACAATTCAAACGCACAAGGAGAAAGTCAAAAGTCGCGACAAAAACAAACAACCATTCAAATAGCTCCGGACGAGTCACTAAAGTGAATACTGATGTGGTAAGACCACTTTAATGCTTTTACGAGGACGTGCTGGTTTTACCGAAGAGATTGTACTGGGCTTCGGCATTCCTCGATCGAAGCGATTATACAGTCGCCCTAGGCTGGTTAACTTGAGCCCTTACTCAATCAGTGAAACTAAGGTCTTCGTTGTTTGCATGTTTCGATAACGATCACAAATGGAAAATAGTAATTTCGTGAAAGCTGTGGTGAAAATAATGGAAGACATTATAAATAAATTGTTCCCACTGTTTGGACTAGACGTCTTCTGTCTCAAGACTAGAGTCGAAATCATTTATCTATCACGCTGGCCTTGATGTCACATGTTTAATATTCAAGGTCTTAGGGCATCGAATCTGTGTCCCATGAGTACGTGTACAAACTGGGCTATAACAGCTTACTAAATACTTTCATGTTTTAAGAAAGGTTACCAGAGAAGATAATAAGAAAATTTCAATCTTAAAATGGTCTGAAGGGAACAGAAAATAGTTAACTAAAGTGTTATAGATTATTTATTATTTCTCTTACCTCTCATCGAGAAGATAAATAGAACGTCTATCATAACAATTGGGTGGTATAAGGGTAACTTTGCGTCCTTTAAAAAGGAAGTCTGGAATAGTACTCTTGACTAAACTATAATTAAAATGGAAATCGGATCTAGGAGAGACTTCTAAATAATTATTTAATACTAGATTATTTAGTATAACAAACTAGATTTCTAATTAGTTCCATATATTTTAAAAACCATTACTTAATGTAACTTGGAGCATTGTAATGAGCCTCGTGTTATTCGTTTTATTGAATTGATATTACGCCACTTGAGTCTTCGTTCGCCGAGGTCCCACAAGTTATTCAAATAATACTGAGTTATTCAAATATTACATACGTTGTTTGAATATCATAAGAGACGGAGTCGGAGAGAGTGAACCTATCAAATTTTGACGTCGAACACTCTCACATAACGGCAGATAAGTGAAGAATTGGCGATATGACAGCATCATTTGTATGCCATATCAAACGATCAGACATTTTGCCAAAAGAGATAGTGGCCGGAGTGAAAGGTAGGGCTCCGGTTCATTGTGACAGGGAAATAGATGATATTATATACATGTCGAACCTTTCATGGTACGATGAACTTACACGCGTCACCGGCCTGCAGAAATTTCATCAGACGAAGGTTTAACATAACTTATAAATGAATGGTAATTTTAGAACTTATACAATCTTCATATCGATAGTTGTTACTTGAGATTTTATTTTTTACAATATTTCATTTCTTCGTATAATATGTCGGTTTTTTGCATATGTACAATTTAAACGACAACCATCAATAATACGTACTATTATGTTACTATTTAGTTGAAATGAGTATATTTCGTTTTATAGCAAATCCGATTTTTTGTGAAGTATTATTTGCAGAATCCACGAGTTAAGATGGTGCAATAAAAATAAAAATTTTACCTTAACAAATTAGAAATATCAAAAAGCTTATACAAAGGTAGAAGTAGCTAACAATAAAATCATTTACGCAATGAAAAGAAAAATATTGATGAACATGACGCGGAGGGAGAAAGTAAAATTGAGCCTAATACAAACAATGATATACGACTTAAGAAATTGAATACATATCACAATGAAGCGAGCTGACTTGTTACCAAGATGGAAAGCCGAAAAGAAATGTTCCCAGGCGGTCGACAAACGAAATGTTATCCAATTTCGGCCAACAGGTGAAACAAAGGGTCACTCTAAGACGTAATTTCCGCGTAACAACTCTGGGAACTTGCAACAGAAACATTCGAGTTATTCTACATGCAAAGTAAGTTATCTTAATTCACATAATTAAACAACAATAACATTATAATAATATAACGCATTAGGCGAGGTATTACATTTACATTTAAAGATTATTTAATGAAGAACCCGTTTGAAGTCAAACTTCACGAGATGTTAAGTTTGACTTGAGCACAGAAGTTGCACGGATGTTTGGCCCAAATACCCTATTTCCCTTAAGTTAGCAAATCCTACAGGCTGGGTACGACTTTAATGTTAATAGACCAGGGACAATCAAGGACTTTTTGAGTAGACGGTGTGGATCCTATTCAAGAGACTATTCGATAATTTTTAACATTTTAACCTACAAAACCTTGCAGTTTGAAATTATTTAATATGTCACAAAAATTAATTTCAAAGTACACATAGTATTTTTTTTATATTATTGATACTTTATTTTACAAAATTTTTATCTGTGAGTTAATCACTGAATACAGATTAAATAAAAATGAAAGGCTGACAAGGCGCAATACTATTATATGCCTGTCAAAGTTAACTAATTTTCTCCCCACTCCGTAATCATATTCAAAGAAAACAAGGAAGTTATAACGTGCCGTATATATTAAGAAGTATAAACAAATCCGAATGGGTGGGCGGTCTAGTTCTCATCATAAAAACAATTATGATTTCAATAGTAATTACGCAAGTCTCTTCGATTATATCACAATTGTAACGTAATCTTAAACAATCATTGCAAATTTTTTGTAAAAAAAAAAATATTTTTGTTTTCGTTTTAAGTCTTAACAACTTAACTGTACTAGCGTTACAAAGCTTGCTCCATGTTGTCCTACGTTCCAGGTAATGGTTCACGGACAACAGGCGGTTTTGGACACCGAGGGTTCGAACAGCGTTTATTTCTAATGAGAAAGTGCAGAATAATAACATTAGAGATTTTTTTATTATCCAAAACGACGAGCCGAGCGGAACCACAATCTGGAGGTATATAATATGGCAGCCAATAACAATGTGACGCTAGTGAGGATGATATAATGCACCAGATTGGGCTCATCGCCTTGAGACATATGATGTAAAGACTCATTATGCCAATAATAATTATACTAGCTACAGCACCCTTCAAACTGGAACATAGTATTGTTTCCACACTACTATTTTCTAAAAGCTCAGCACTTAAAAAGCCAATATAGAAAATCGTTGAGGTTTTTATGTAAGACTGACAATCTGATCTTGTTTCTTCTTCAAAGAAAAGGAATCTTTTTAATGTAGTAGTGCTATAGCTTTTTTTTTATAATCAAGCGAAGCACTTTAATATGATGATTCACCAACAAACTATTCGCCTATGCATTATTTTATGTGCAGTAGGTGTGAGCATAGTATAGAACAAAAACACCAAGGTCCAGCAATAACCTGTGCGTGAGAAATAAAACATTGATACAACATTCTTTTATATATTGGAAAGCATAGGAAAGTGAAGGTTGATTGAAAGCGATCGAGTCGGTCCGGGGTAAAGTGCACTGCTTGTAAGACCAGAACGGATAAGTCATCTAGACAGCCTGATCCTCAAACTGTAATAGTATATTCCATAAACCCTCTTAACGTGACTTAATATTTTTATTACCTATTGCTTTCTCTAAAGAGTTACAAAAGTTAAACGTAAATAGATTAACAGCTTTAGCTTAGCTTAGGTGTTTATCATCATTATTATCATCACCAGCGGTATCACAATTTTCTGCTGAATATTCATGTAGACTATTCCCAATTTCAAGATTTTTTAATGACATAATTTTAGTGCCATTGTTGTTAAAAATTCCTATAATCATCTGACTACATTATTTGGTCTAAATTCATCGTCTTTACTGTCATTTGCCGATAGATGTCCACAGCTGGACGTAGGCCTCCCCCAAAGAATTCCATATAGACTATGGCCTCCGGTACATATGTAGGGTTCACATGGGGAGATTTGGGCCATTTCCCATTACGCTGGTCCAATGCGGGTTGGCGGAAGCCAGAGCTTTATTTGTTGATTAGCACCAGGATCAGGTGAGGTTGGCTTAAGGGTTGAGTTGTTATGATTTTTGATTAAATATATCTTCATACTTACTGAATTCAATATCTTTTTGTTTCAGGTTATAAAATAGAACTATTTTTAAAAAAATATATAATGATCGTTACAACTGGTATCGTACCAGTACGTACCCCCAGTATGAGTATAATCGAGATACTGTTGCCAGTTCCCGGTACGGAATGATTCACTCTCGCTGATCTGGTCTCTTGTGACTCGAATGAGCGTGCAAACGGCTTCTTTTTTTTCAATTTATTACATGTTTTTAACTGGTGGATAAGATACGGGCAAATGAGAATGTGCTCATTCCTGAACAAATCCGGCAGCGGAGATTTCCGTTACGTTGATAGCGTTAAGATATTTTAAATTTATAATAGTTTTCGCAACGGTATAGTTATGTACATATAATAATTATTACAATTAGTTACAAAAACTTGTTAATAAAATGATCTAGACATACTTGATGATTAGTAAATTATATTTCACATATTTATCATTTCGGTTAAACGCTTCGTTGCTAAAACTGAAGACATTTCTAAAAACTCATGTAGTAAAAAACTTCTTATATAAATATGTAAGAAAGCTGTTAAGGATTGTCTTTTGGCAAACTTAAACCGGTGGACAGAAAGTATAAAAAAATTCTCTACTACCCTCTTTTTTGCTACAACTATTATAAATCTTAGGTTATTAATTCAACTTTTCCAGTTTTTACTGTAACTTTTAACGAATATCTAATTACTAAGATTGTACACGAAAGTACTGTAAAATGTCCTCAGCGAAAAATCTAAGTAATAATAATAGTAAATAATTATTAATGGATTGTAAACCGCACACGTTGAAGACACTGGTTCTTCTTTTTATCATTATCAGTCGACAGACGTACACTTTTGGATAGGACTTCCCCAATGATCTCCACAGTCACAAGACAACATCACCTGCACGCGGTGCACCTTGCCGAATAACAGACAAGGCTCTGACCACCCACCAACCCGCACTGAGCCACCGTGGTTAGTTACGGCCCAATTCCCCTTAATAATGTTCTTGTTATACAATAATTTAATATAACACTAATTTAGGATAAAATTTTGGTTACCAGGACACCTAATAACAAAAGGTATTTTTGACTAAAGCTTTTAAAAATAACATAGGACATAAAAGTGGTCTAAAAAGAAAATCTTCTTAATTACATAAAGAAACTTAATCGGCTATCAGGTTTTAAATGCTTCACTGCTGCCGAGATTTAATACTACAAATATATTTTTCAGGTAACCAACACGAGCTAGATAACGGAGCATGAATGCGAAACTAAACACTAATAGGATTCGGTAAGTGACTTCATAACGTACACCAGCTCTGAATGCAGATAAGATAAAGAAATACAAGTTTTTATTAAAAAAAAGGCGATTTATATTGTACGTTGCTCATATGTTCGTTACAAGAATGTTTTTCGATTTAACTCTTCGATATTTTTAACAAAACTGTTTTCTAGAAACCTTACCAACACGAGATGATAAAGCAGTGATACAGTTGCAAGTTAATACAATTGATAAACAGCGTTTTAGTTTATTTATAATGAGTAATACTTTATTACAAATTTACACGGTGTTAAGTGGCTATGAAGACGAAGATGATAATGATTGGTCACCCAGAATATTTTGGCTCTCATAAATCGACAAACGAAACGACGAGATTGTTATGGAGATACATTTACAATAAGAGGACGGTAGGTAATAAAATGGGTTGGAAACTGAAATCAACCATACTTCATAATATGTATCGAAATCGAATCAGATATCTTCGTAATGATAAAGATGTGATAGGTCACAAGACAACCCTACTCATTTCCTAATCCTAATTTCACTTTCTGCAACGCCCTTCAAACTAGAACACGGTAATGCATGGCTAGACAGTTTCCTACCAACAGAGAATTACAAACAGATATACATAAATGTAATAATATTGATAACAATACCTTGCCTTCAGGCTTGTTTGGTAGAATACCCTCTCCCACTTAATCAGTGTAAACACATAATTCGGTGTCAACGCACGGAAACATGTTTTAAGAGCATAAACCTTTGGCGCCTAAATGCATAAATCTCACATCAACACCATCAGCATGCGCCTCCCGCAACTTGACATCAGGTGGTGAATATTAAATGACGGGTTATTCCCAAAACACCTTGCCTAGATTTACTATTCGTGACCTCATTATCATAATAATAAAGAGGGTTGATGTCAGGCAGGCGGCTGGTCGTAAAAAGTTTAGCCAAAACTATTTACAATAAAGTGGGACCAGGGCAGGAGAAAGAAGAAGAAGAAGACCTCATTATCATACTGGTTAATTCAATTACTGCTTCTGACTATTTAGTCAATTACAGCAATATATGTATTATGATGTATTTGATGAGGTCAGTAGGATTATGGAGATCCTTAAAGAAGGTGTATGATCGCCCGATGATAACCGCGGCCTGGTGGTTACATTCCGAACGGAAATCTGGTGACCTCTCCAAACTATACTCCTCGGACAACCGAAGGTTTTATGTTGGTAAAAATCTCCACATACCCTCTTCTTTCTTCAGATCTCCATAGATACCAAAAAAAATCTTATGCTCAAGAGTGGACGTGTTCATACTAATGACGTGTTTGTTTTGTATCTTAATTATGCTCTCATTTATTATTTAATTTCGTTGTTACTGACACTATTGATGCTGAAATATCTTCATGATAGAAATGCTTGAAAATGTAACAATCACGATTATACTAAAGAAAAATTGAAATTCTCGGTCAAAAAAGTGTAAATCGTGATGATATTGTGGTACCTTTCTTCCATAGATCAAATAGAAACAATACTGTCGTGGTATACTGTATGTTGTATGATTACCTGACCCAGAATGCGTTACACAAAAACTGTGAAGATGAAGCAACGCGATCGTAACTGTGAACTGTGAATTGACCAAAACAAACTGTGAACAACACGTGCCAGTGGTCACCAACGCGAAGCTGTAAAGCGACATACAAAACGGTGTTGCGCGTTGACACCGATAGAAAATGATGGTACGCGTTGAATCCTTAATCGGGATTTTTTGTAATGTCCTTGCATGGGGATCGAAAGCTAACGCACGGGTTCCGTAACAGCGATGCCCTGCGAATTATTTATCGGTTATGGCTTTATATGTAAACATAATCCATGTCATCAGCGATTGCGATAGCCTCGTGGTGCCGTCGTGGGTGTAAATGCATGAAGCAACGTTGACACGATACATCGATTATCACTTCCTCTTTACGTTGAACGAATTGAAAAGATTCATATGCTGCCAAAGTTGAAGTAATAACAGATAAAATTATTGTAATTATCGATACATTGGTATATGTAAATGATAAATAAAAAACTTTGTAAAAACTCGATTCATCATCCCTGCTTCGTCGATCGGAGTCAACAAACCTTCGGGTGTTCGTCCTTATAGTGTTTTGAGCGGACGTTGCTTCTAGAATTTATATGTCCTTATATGTATGTACAGTTTATTAAGTTGAGCCTAAGAACTGATACTAATTAAGTTGGAAATGTGTTTACGAAACGAGGACTTAGAAAGGAAATTGATCTTATCAATCAAAGTAGTACTAAATCCAATTACACTTACTTAGCAAATCTAAACAGGTAATTGATTAGTAAGTGTTTTTAGTGAGGTACTTGTATTTTGTCAATTGGGAGGGATGCTTCACATCCCTCCCCGAGACGGGCCCGTTCGATCCGGGCACCGAACGGAGGTTGCGGAAGAACTGTTTAAAGCGTTATCCCGCGACCCTCGTGCGTTCCTTGCGGATGTGATGGAATATCGTGTGAAGCCTTTTAGTCGGTTGGAGTCCGACACTACCCCACTACCGGCCCAGTATTGGTACGGGGTGTGCGTTCCGTTAGCATTTTGTTACACACGTCAATAAAAAAAAAAGTGTAGGTAGTGTACTGTAGTAGGTTCCTGGTCCAGAGGACTGGGGTAGTTTGAGCATTCTATTAGGTCTATTCTTCTATTAGCGTTTTCTCGTACTGACTACTTTGTTCTGTAATATCTACTCTTTGGTTAAGAATTCCAAAATCAATTTTATAAATTCGTTTAGCTGCTACATTTGAGTTTTGAAAACAGTCATTCATTAGTTTCTTCCTCAAAATTTTTTTGCTTTGGCTTTTTGATTCTCGCACCCATGATTATTTTAGTAAAGGGATCAATGAACTACCTATGAGAAGGCAAAAAGTGCATAGATAACAACGCGGTGCATACTTTGATTAATTAAATATATTTTACAAAAAAAATACTTTATATTCCTCCCGTACAAAACGCCAATTTCATATGTAAGGACCTATATTTATATTTACGTGGGTAATAAGAGAAGATCATTATCTTCCGTGTCAACCTCACCTTCATTGGTTTGTGGCGGAAAACAGTTGACTTTTCTTCTAGATAAGTTGACAAAGTTCCCGTGACGGAGTAATTGGTAGTATAACTCGCCTACTTTAAAATAGATGTGCCTAAAGCATCATTGATGTCATCATCATAACCTCTAAAAGATACCGTTGCGGGATGCTCCGGGATCTTCCTTTCAACGCAAGGATCCATGTTATAATACTATCGTAGAAATACTATCGGCCTATAGAAATAATAAAATAATTTACTTTGAATCCATAAAGTAAAACACGGCAATAGAAACATTTATTTTAGATACCGAATTTTTTCTGTGGTGGTAATTTTAAGATTTAGGCTTGCATTCTGCAAGGTCATCTGCCAATCCGCAGACAGATACCCGGACCTTGTTGTAGGATGTTTTACGCACTTCAATCCCCATAACTGGGGCTATGGTGGCGGGTTTGGGGGTAGTTCGTTGCCAAGTATGAAAGGCTTCAGGTCGGTGCGCGTATTTCGCCTATTACTGATAAATGAGGCGGAGAGTTCCAGTTCCACCCCGAGACGCGGCCTTATTGAGGCCTCTGGCTGTCGGAACCACGGTTATGTGCGAAAGCGTTTTCGTGGTTTCGGCCAAAACAGTTGAAGAGTTGTACCGTGGAGTTATAACTGGTAAGAGCAGACTAACCCTTCTGTTGAATGAGTTAAAACGGATATAATAGTTTCCCTATCCTTCGTCTCCTGTTTGTGGTATGGTTCATAGCATACCAACTATTCTACTGCCGTATTTTTTTCTATAGGAAAGGTAAGCAAACGAGCGAACAGTTCACCTGGTGAAAAATGATCACTGACGCCCATGGACAGTCGCAACAACAGAGGGGTCACGGCTCTGTTGCCGACCTTTAAGAAAATGATGAATAAGGAAGTACCCGCTAGTCTCCATGGTGTATATTGCACTCTATGTATACGCAGAAATCTATAATAGAGCGGTTTTTTTTTACTTCGATCTTTTAAAAAATTGTCGATCAATAGTTCTCTCTCTCTCTCTTACATTTTCCAAAGTGTAGTCATCTCATTCTCTTACAAATTAACCAGATAAGGTTTCACTACTATCGCACATGTCTTCTTATGTCCCATCCGCCATTTCGTTGGTTAGATTCATAGCAAATAAACGCTATTTATTTAAATAACTCAAAGTATTTATCTTACTACAAATATGGTAAACAAACAATTTGCGCGTAGAACAGATGCGTGGGTGTTTATGGACGTATTAGTCGACTTTACGGTTCTTTATTTTTTTTTTATCTTGCAAGTAATTGGTCGGATAGATCACTGTAACGATAGTGATGAGACATTAATCGAAACGTAAGCGATTCGCTCGTCCATAGCAACAAAGCGTTGGTGAGGGTGAATATACTGCACCACGTTGTGCACGTCGCTGCAACGTCCTTCAAACCGAAACGCAGTAATACTTACAAAGTACTGCTTATCGGCTTTTTTATCACAACGGAAATCTTCCTAAGCGATACTCTACTTTCGCACAGAAGACAATGTTATATGGGATTTCTACTCATTCATTTTCTCTAAAACCTCTCCTTCAATGCCTTAGAAAGGGCTCAGGGATCTCCCACGGAATGCACTGGTACTCCCCAGCATTCTGGTTTAAAACTTCCTATGGAAAAGCAAAGTCCGTAGCACCCATGCTGTGCTACGGCAAACATGAGACCATCTCGTATTTGTCGCCCTTCTAAAGTTCGCTTATCCAGCTTCGAGTGCCCCAACCTCAACGCTCACGATTTCGAGAACCCTTTTGAGTCCCCTTCTACATCAGATAGGGTATACATTAGTCCTATTCTTACTAACCCAAGATTACAGGGTTGAAGTGGTACCAACTTAGATGGTCTCCGACAACAGAGACCTGTCACCAGAAAAGATAATACAAGAAAGGTATTAGTCCAAATATTTGTCGTAATTTATCGTTTACAAATCCATCATTGGATAATTTTCGATTAGTTTCAATTCTGTATTCACGGTCGCGTTGCTTTTGGTATCTTTAGTGACGGCTGTTCCGCACTAATCGGCTCAACCACGCTCTCGGAACTGTTCCTACGATGACATTCTAATTATGACATCGGCAGTTTTAGCCTGAAGCAAGCTCCACGCTCATTACATGTTCGAGTAAAATTTTACTTCGCTTCTCTCGCAACAGAATCTCTGAATTAAAGTGCAGTTATAAATTTTAACAATGATGATCTCGATTGTCAGAGACGGTACAACAGTTACCAACACAGTTACTAGTTAACCAGCGGATCATAATTAAGACAACATTTTACTGTTCAGTAGTGTAGATATCACATTGTTATAGGCAGGTGAATCTATAAGGCAACGTCCTGGACTTCTCATACGTCATAATAACTACTGTAGCTGGTAGACCTTTCTTACCGGCCGTCTCAACCGTCAAAGGTCTTATTCCTGCAGCCGAACAGTAGTGTGCAAATGTTATCGTATTCTGGTTTAAAGGACGTTTTAGCTAATGAAATTAATGAAGTAACGAAACTTAATATCTTCTTTCAAGGCGATGAGCGCATTGTATAACATCTTAACTAGCGCCAAGTCGTTATGAGCTGCCGTATGTATCACTTAGTATCAGGTAAACGTCTCGTCCTGTTGCTACGTTAAATACGTTCAACTAATCATTGAATTTAAAAATATATATAAATATGCTAGTATAATTCTAACTTTTACTTTAAATATCTTGTCCTGCAAACTCCATCTGAACTGTTCGCATGTAAAATTTCTTTCAATGCAATATGATTTAAGTATTTGCTTTCTAAGTAAACATCACACTTTAATTATTTAAATCTGTATCTAATTTCGTGTTTGACTATTAAGAGGCACTAGTTATAGACAATTTGTTAAAGTTGATCTCTCTGAGTGAAGAATTAGAAAATGTTTCATTTTGTGAAATTAGTTAAATTGTGTATCAACAAACACGGTAATAAATTAATATTTTAATAAGAGCGGTTAGGTTAGGTTAGGTTTGTTTTAGTATATCCCCTAATTAGGTTCTCGCTTTATCGTTGCGGTGGGGTTCAGTCGCCGTGCCTTGGTCACCAACAGTAGAGTTAAGAAAACCTACCCGATTGGCTTGGCTATAGTGTCGACCTGAAGTGGCCATTCCAGGTGAGCTCTATGAGATCACGTCGGATGTGTATTGGTGGGCCCAGAGGCTGGCATGCACTGCCTTTTGCAGCCGTAGTGCAGTCGTGAAGAGAGAGGAATCGGTATTGCGATTCGCCGCTCTGCCTATCTTCCGCGGCCGTATAACGGTTGGCAGCGGAGCCCAAAACTACATACGCCGCAGGTTAATTGATGGTAGATCTCTGTTGCTGGAGACCATCAATGTAAGTACCACCGCAGCTTCTATTTTTAATGCCAAACAGTAGTATACTAGCATCGCTATTCTAGTTTGAATAACGTTGTAGGTAGTGAAATTACTGAGTTAACGAGATATAACATCTTATCTCTCAAGGCGACGAGCACTATGTATACCATTATGTTAATGTCTCGCACATCTCGTAGCTTCGCAAAACTAAGGATCAAGGTGTTGTAGTCCTTTGAAGTCGTTATCGAATACCCGCTTACATCAATAGTGATCCGTTCTGGTCACTGTGGCGTTAAGATCGATGAACTTCGAGCAAAACTCATCGGGCGGAAATATCGCAATGATCTCAGGGAAGAGGAAGTTGAATATTTTAGATCCACTATTGCGCTTCATATTGTAATCGATATAATGAATATCATATCGAATGAATTTTGTAATATTCTGCATTAAATTAACAAAATTTTCAACTAATTTTAACAAAGAAATAATTAAAATATCAAAAAGGGTCTTGCAAACAAAACCATATTTATTAGGACGGACGAAACGTACAAGCAATAGTAAATAATACTCCTGCTCACAACAACGTGGCGTTAGGATGATATACACTGCACCGCATTGTGCATATCGCCTAATGGGATGTTAAGTCTCCTTCCCCACAGGAATTTCAATAGGTACAGCATCCTTCAAATCGAAACAGTACTTCTTCATGGCAGAAAGCGTCTGCGATGGTCCCTACCTGGTATATTTAAGAGCATTTTAATGATTAATTTCTATGAAATGTTAATATTGTATTAAATACACATAACTGTGTGAACTTTGAAACGCCATTTACAAGTTAATCTCGCGTAAAGCAGGTCACTGTTAGAGGTTCCACCGCTTATCAGAATCGCCATCCGCAACGTTTCCTCTGCGGATGTGGACACGAGCTTGCTTACATAGTTATAGATAACTGCATTATTTCGTTTATATAATAATCCAAGATATATTTTTTTTTATCGTATACATAAGTCCAAATGTCAAAAGTACTTGTTGCCCGGATAAACTAGTCCACGCCGGTTGGGTAAAACATGAAATTTTAATAAAGAACTAAATCTAATTTTTTTTCACGAAAGACTTGTGTGAAACTTTTATTTTTCAACAAATTTTCAAATTATTTGAGATCTAGTCTCAGACGCTTTTTCTTGAGACAAATTTAAGCGGTTTGCATACACGTGTTAAAGGCTCAATTTATTTGCTTTATGTGATTCAAGAAAAATTAATAGCGTTTTCTATAACTTTGAGACTTTTTCTTTTACATTCGTTTAAAAATAAAATTGGTGCGTAAAGGTCTCTGCAATATAATTTTTTTTGAGTACCCTTATACAAGTTCTGCTATTTCAAAGTAACATAAAACGACACGGAAGAGTATACTTGGAATATGGCCTTCCGTTTACTCCACATGTTTTATACCCAAATTATGGGAGATCCCAACTCCTTTACTTTATAAAGTATGATGTATTGATTTCGGTGGGTACTACTACGTACGAGTACATAAGAATATACTTTCAATAACAAAACAGTACGTAAACTGATAACTTTTAATTAGACAAATCAATAACCTCGGAGCAATCATAGCAACCAAAGTTGACGGTTAACTGATGAACAAATCATTGTCAGCTAAACTCGTAACGTCATTACAATGTAATCGCTAAGCTAATAACTTGAAAAACAAGCACGGCCGAGGTCAGACGGACGTTGCTCAACGCTGTCAATATCCGAGGACGCTTTCTCATTAAAGAAAAAAAAACCGATTGATGCAGGTTTGTAGCCTAGTAATCGTAACAAGAAAAATACTAAAAGCAAAGTAGAATAGTTAACATAGAAGCCTTGTAACAGAATTATATTTTATACTAGCTGTTCTCCGCCTGCTTTGCTAGCTGTTACCCCGGAACACCTTTGGGGAAGGAATTTTATATAATCCACTCTTAGCTGACCTCTAAACGGCAGAAGCAATATCTGTACCAAAGTTAGTGTTTACGTGTATTAGTTTCGGAGATCTCGTGATGTGTTAACGAATCAGGTCATTTCTTATATAGAAGATAAAAATAATATAGTATATGGAAGGTAATTAGGATATAACTATTTTAATTAAAATAGTTTTAATAAAATATGGATCAACAGAAAATCCTAATTATAAAACATGATGAACCGTAAAGTACAGGATTGGACAAAATGTTATGCAAATGAGATCTGTTACTTATTCTCCATTGGAAGTTATAATGAAAATTAAAAACCTTGTCGGAATTTGTAATTGAAATCAGTACTAATCAAGTAATCGTGAAGATATTCTGCACATAGTTCAATAATAATCGTAAAATATTTCTGTGTATGGATAGAACTGGTCAGTGATTCAGGGCGGTCGTTGGTTAATGCAACATAGCGGCAGGTACAAAATAAAATGAGAGGTAAACTCGCAAAACTACTTCTACGGTGAGCGACGTCACGGCGTTCTCTGGTGAGTCACGGCGAAAGCATCGCTGTACCGACCCTAAAGCGTATACCAACTTGTAATTTTTTAAATCAGTTTTTAAAAGTTTAACACCATAACATCTATGCGGCATCGCCGCTTACACAACTAGTTGATTACGCTGTTGTTAGGTGGGGGAGGAGAGGATTTTGAACGCTTAACACATTCGTCCTCAGCGCTTGGTGGTGGACCGTAAAAAAGGATTAAATTTAACTGGGTTTATTTTGTTTACTTTTGAATACTAAACAAAAAATTTATACAACTTATTAGCATCTTCCCCCATTGCGAACGGATAAACACATTATTAAACTTAAATAACCTAAATGAAATTTCCGTTTTATAATAACAACCAATAATGCTACTTATCAAAGCAATAGTTTTTATTAATCTAGTGCAATAAATTACTTTATTATAATTTTATATATTTGATAACATTACAAAAAGTTTCAACGATAAATTACATATTTATTTATCCATACGGAACAAAACAAAAAAAAAAACAATACGGCAACTATAATGTCAAAAGCGTTATTTTTAATTGCTTATGACATAGGTATTAGTAAATATACCATTTTATATATAAAATTAAAATAATACAAACTTACCAAAAATAAACAATACTACTTAAAACACCAAAAATACTTTTTGTAAAAGTTATTGTTTTTAGGTAAAAAAATAATTGTTTCTAGTCAACTATATTAATTCACACAAAAACAGGCAAAATATACATAACAAAACATACCATAATCAATATGTCAAATATGGAAATGTTTCATTGTGTATATGAATAAAACAAAGGTTAAAACTCCGTACAGCCCAAAATTATAATGAAAGTTTATTAATACAATAAAACCAAATTAGTAATTTATTGAAAAATATATTTGCTAATTTTTTTATGTAATAAAGTTTATTTTAAAGATTGCATAAATATGTAAATTTAAAAAATTAAATTATTTTTTCTGAAACTCGTACTTTTATTTTTAAAAAGTAAAATGTTTTTAATATTTGTTACACCAATACTATAAGTGATATCTGCATACGTAGAATTTCCAGAATAATCAGTTTTATTCCTTTTTTTGACCATTGATGATATTGCTATAGGTTACTATGTAAAATTCAAGTTACCATGGAAACGCTGTCAAAACACTGATATTATGCAGAGGAGGCCACAACAGCGAACTGCGCTATTATAAAACATAATTATTGTATTCTCGTGAATATGGGTATATCGGACCGTTGGTTAGATGTAGAAGTTGGAACAGATGATATACACCTTAATTCTTTGCCATCAAATTTATCATTGATTGATCTTCAAAACGACAATGAATATAAGTTAATTGTTGGGGACTTGGGACGAGGCGAGGAAGGTCCAAAATTTAAGGTAATATGGTTAGTTACAGTAAAGTTAAAGATTGTTGTTGCCCTTGAACTGGTGAATAAGCAATTTAATGCATGTAGGGGCTAATGTTGACTGATATAACAGTTTAAAATATGCCCATACCAGTTTTGTTATAACGAATCACTTAAATGTAATACATGAATTATGTTTAATTATGAAATTTTAAAAGTATTCTGAACTCACAGGTTTTTAAAGGGACCATGCAAATATCAGATACAATGCTCCCCGATCTGCCACTTGGTGTGGTTGGTTTGTATACCAGTGAGACAATGCCTCGTGCATGCCCTGTAATAGCAGTTGCAATGAGTTCATGCATATACATCTATCGCAATATGAAACTCTTTTATAAATATTACTTGCCTTCAGTGGAGCTGAGTTCCAGTGAACTAGAAATATGGAAACAGGTAGTTAATTATTTGTACAATTTTGTTATATTAGATACCTTTACTTAAGATTTATTTCAAAGCTATGGCCCCAGTGCAACATTGCATGAAGATGGCGGTTGTAACATTATTAAATATGTAATATACACATAAATATAAGAAAACCTCACTGAAACAATGTTTCTAAACTTTCCAGTTAATTGATCCTTCAAATCATAATGAAGAGTCTTTGAAGCCATTGATAGGAAATCTGCAGTTGATTCAACAGAATATTTTAAGTAACCAGTCTCAAAAATTTTTAAACCTTAATTTTGAACACAAAATAGAATATTTAGAACATATGACAGAGTTGCCAGGACGTAAAACTGTAGAGATTGCATGTATAACTGTTTTAAAAATGAACTCTGTAGACAAATATGGTGTTGGTAGTTTGGTTGTTGGAAATGAAGAAGGTGAAGTTATTATTTTGGAGCCAGGAACTTTTGCACCTGTGTGTACAGTGAGTAAAATTAACACTATTAAAAGTCTAGCAATTAAGTTTATACACTTGATTAGTAGATATGTTATCAGGCCATGTATTTTTTATGAAACTATTGTTTCATTTAGCTGTACTAACATGATGAAGCGTAAATAATGCTAATAAAACATTATAAAAATGAGATCATTTATTAATCAGAATTCATTTTTTTCTGTGCCATCATCAAAGGTGCCATTAGTACTATCGTCTGTCTTCGTTTTCCGAAGCGGTTTCCTAACACACAGTATATATATTTACAAATTCAATTTATTGTATTTTATTTCTAAACTGTTAGTAATTAAATTTAAGAACCATTTTTACATGTACAGGCTAGGTTGTGTGCCATAAAGAGAACACCTTATCAAATGGTCGCGACAGGACTATATAATGTTGACTACAGGATAACGGTGGCAACCAGGTGTGGAGTGTATTACTCATGCACATGTTTGCTTTATTATACAATGAAGTTTTATTTATTTCCTTTAATTGTTTTCGCTATGGTTTTATTTATATACAGAGTGAAAGGTAACAGGTGTAAAAGCTCTGTAGGTGCTAAAGTATAGCTCGTATCCTATCTATCTATGTATGGAATACCCCATTCAGAAGCAATGGTTGTGGAGTTATTAATTTCTTAAATATTTTTCCAAAAATTCCCGATTTTCTACGAAAAAGTTCGATGAATTTATTTCTTACTTATTTTTACAAAAATTTTAATGTAATATTTATTGTTTAATCGTTGTTTTATTAAATTAAATTAATAATCACTACTTAGAGGATAAAACTTTTTAATTAGGTAATTTGAAAGTGGTGACAGTAAAAAATAATGCGTCATACTTACATTTTTATTTAATCTTAAAATAAAATTTTATTTATAAAAAATACGTATAAAGTACATAAATAAGTATCTGACTTCAATACTTATCCGACAAGGTATAAGAAAGTACATAGTTTCTGCAATTAAAAAAAAAAACTATTTTGCTCAAACTGACGGCTACAGTTCCTGATACCAGCACGAAGCCTTTTTCTTAAGTCAGATCGAGTGACCTGCCCTGAGAGCTGTTCTCTTATTTTGTCAGCAGCGACGATGATGGGAGCTTTAAATCTTCTAACTAGTTAATTGGTGTTGTATACACTAAAGATTTCCTGTGACCCCATAAGTAATAATTTGGAACACCAGTTCTTTTCTAGTTTTCAATGGTAAATCCTCCAGATAAGAGATTCTTCGCTGATGAGCTCCTTCTCTAATCACGTGGGGATTTTCACCTCGCAGAGCCCAGTAATGATTATTATGAAAATTTGTTATGCCGTCTCTGCCAAACTTCGATTCAACAGTCCACAATATTTTGGTGAGAAAATTTTTATTTTCTAAGTCTGCATGCAGCATAAAACGGCAGAAGTCTAATCTCCTTGCAGGGACTTCTCCTCCAAGGCCTGGGCCGGTGTATAATGGCAGGGGTAGAGCCTTGCCGTATGCACAATAAACCACACAGTCCATTGTGTTAAACCACGACTTTTGAAGAACTTAATTTAAAAGTTTTAGCCTTTAAGTGATGATTATTCTACACATTAAAATATTTGTAGAAATAATTAAGAAATAAAATCATTGAATATTTTCCTAGAAAATCCGGAATTTTTTACAAAATATTTAAAAAATGGATAACTCCACAACCATTGTTTTTGGATGGGGTGTTCCATACATAGATAAATAGGATACTAGCTATATTTTAACCCCTCCAGATCTTTTACACCTATTACTTTTCACCCTGTATATTCAAAGAACAAATAAAATAAAATTTCTGTACTCTTAAGTTAAAATATGATTTAAATTTTTATAGAAAAACATATATGAAATATATTTCTTCATATAACAAAGGTAACATCAAAGTTGCGCATCCGCTCAACACCAACATAAATAGATTTTAGATAAAGAAATATTTTATTTTGTTTTTGAGTCCTAAAGTAACCATGTTTCTAAATTGTTTTATTGAATAGCTTATTTTTTTTGCTAAGAAATTAAGTATGCTATGTAGAGGATTTTTTTTTGCAAAATTTCAACACTAATTATTTTCTATATTAATAACTGATTACATATATATATGTTACAGAGAGAAATCAGTATGCTTACTGAAAAGGGATTGTAAGGAAGGCCATTTGTTATTCAACACCGATGACCACATAATAGCTATTGAAGTTTCGACCATAGACAATAGCATTTTTGTGATATGTTGCGACAACACATTGTCGTGTTACAGCAAAAAGGTTTGTAAATTATTGTAAAAACTCATAACAATTTAGTAACTTTATCTATTATGGTGTTTATACAATACCAAATTTCTATATCCTTGAAATTTAAGACATTGTGAAGACAGAAATGAGCTTTTGCATCTACTAACGGACTTTATAAAAAGTAGTACTATTGTACAAAAAATGGTTATAAAGTTGATGATACTCCATAAGCATTGAGGTTATTCCTGTCAAGAGTTCTTAAAAAATAAAGATTGTTCATAATGAATAATATCTTACCTCCAGGGTAGAAAGCAATGGTCGTTGCCGCTGGAGCACCGGCCGGTGGCTCTGACACTAGTTCCCATAATGCAATTAGGAGTGACGCTGACGGCGGTGGCCCTCTCCTCCGGACATTTGCATCTCTACGATGGTAAATCACGTAGGGATTCTATGTTTATACGTGGTAGGTTAATTTTGAATGAATTAACTGTTTTTTTTTTTTTATGTTGCTTTGCTTTCCATTGTTCGCCTAAATCTAAGCTAGAATTATGATATTACTCATTATATTCTATGTAAATACACAATGATGGTCATGAGACTTTTGTAATTATAATCACAAAAACAATATATGTGATTATAACAAGTCATGAGTTTATAATAATGAAAACCGGAATAATGTTAGTGGTGGTAATCAAATTTAATTACTTACGTATCCGACTGTAAGGACCACGTACGGAAATTTATTTCGCAATCAAGATAAATGTTTCATCGATATTTCTAAACCGTTACAGAAGTGGTGTCTGTGATGAAGTTTGGTCAGCTCGGCCAAGAGGAAAATGTTTTCATCATAATAACTGCAAGTAAGTTTACGATTGGTAGCATACTCATGACTTTCACTAGGAAAAATTTTACTATAGTTTATGAATTTTTACTGAGATGATAGTACTAGTTAATTTATACATGAATATAAATTTTGATATTATTTCCTATAACCCGCATCAGCCGATAGACGTCCACTGCTGGACATAGGCCTCCCCAAAAGTTCTCCACATCGATTGATTATTTCCTATATCAAAGAATAATTGTCGGATGATTCTCCTCCCGCTATAGTTAGAAAGAGATTATTTTTAATAGTTGTTTGTTAAATAAAGGACTTGAAATCGGCTCCACTTCACTTACAAGACGTTAAGTAAGGTTAAGGAGAAGAAGAGAGAGAGTTTCCACTAATTCAGGAATGATATTACGGTGTTTATTTGATGAAATGGATATGATAGTTTTGCAGGGTCGTTCGAGTAACCTATTTAAACTCTACTCCATATCCGCTCTTAAGGGTTACGTAGATATGGTGATGAGGCGCTGCACACATACAATTTGAATTCAATTTACTTATATTACCCAGATGGTAACTTGATGTTGAAGATACTTAAGCGTACCGCGGATTTTAACACCGATGCGGCCAGTGTGGACGTAGCCGCCGGAGCGCCGGCGTCGCAGAGACCCTGGTTACTACCTAAGAGGTCCAAACTCTTTCTTGAACAATCCGCCAGGGAACGCGAGAACCCTGTGGGTACGTAGACATTATCATTACAATTGGATAACGTACCGGATTTCTATATAATTACAACCACAAAATAAATAAAGTAAATACAAATAGAACATACATCTTTACGAATTAAATGGTTATATAAAGATAAATATTAAAAAAGGGGAGTAGAGGTTCCCGCACAAAACTCACAGGACCCAAGCCGACCTCACCAGCTTGTGGCACACCTTGCTAATAAACAAACGAGGCTCTGGTTTCCACCGACCCGCATTGAGCCAGCGGATTGGAAAATGACCCGAAACTCTCCATATAAAGCTCTTGGTGTCCGGCGGTACACGAAGTCATGCTGACTGTAAAGGTCGCGGGCAGTGCAGGAACAATCGCTGTGGAGAACTTTGGGGGAGGCTTTTGTTTAGCCGTGGACGTCTATCGGCTGATAATGAACATAAAAAATTGGATAAAGATTAGTTCACAGGGGAGGATTAAACCGATAGTCAGATACAAGCGTAAAGAAAATAAATAACTCTTGACGGTCCCTCTGCTGGGACTCAAGGCCTTCTCTTATAAAAAGAGTCCACATAGTTTATAGACATTGGTAATCAAGTTGTTGTTCTTAGAACATGTATGGTCCTTTATTACGTGTCTCTTCCCCAAAATCCCGGAATCGGTGAAAATTAAATCCGCGCCTCTCCAAGTCCTATGGAGTGAATACACAGCATCACGTTGTGTTCAACTCGATGTCACGTTTCCTCAGTACTTTCGTTGGCAACAAACAAATCTTCAAACTTAAATATAAAAATGTTACACACTACCGTGGTACGTGTCCTGATGATTTCCGGCAAGACCAACTTACCATTAGTGGGATTAACTGTTCACTGGTAAAACCACGTGTTGCAGCAATGCATGAGATCTTCCAACATGAGTTGAACAGGCTGCGATTGCTGGCCGCCAGCACGTTACTGGAGGCGCATGTCAAGGCTGATAACTCTACAGCCGTTGGGCGCATTGGAGCCTATACGGCTTTCTGCTGAGGTAAAATTCAAAATCTGTTGTTTTTCCTCATGGTATTTTATTTACTGAAATTATGTTCTGAAAGCTTTCACAAATTATCTGCTGCAGGAGTCTTTGTCTTCTGTGATCTTCCTGTGCTCGTAGACTTCACAAAATATTCTCTAATAGATTTTTCCATTGAATATTTCGCTGTAATCAATCGCGCTGTAAAATCCTTAGTTAAAATATTCTTACTGTTTACTTTAACGTAGTAAGTTTGTATTTTGAATAATTATTTACATAGATTATTGTTATTGCTTCGCCACGATCCCACCTGATGTTAAATACTGATAGTAACATCCTAACTGAACCATTTCTTGAAGACTACCACGACAACACTGATAGCGGACGGATTTGCTCTATCAATTTGTACAGGCGCTATGTTTGACTACGTATACTGTCCATGGTTTTATTATTTTACTGTTATATACTTGTCCGAGGATCTGGTGAAGGTTTCAGGAAACAGCTGGATGCGGCGCAGGATCGATCGATGTGATCTGGCCTATGTCTAGCAGTGGACCTCCGTCGGCTGATAATGATGATATACTTGTAACACCTTGGCCTTTGTTCAGTAAGTTTATTTAGTTACAAACGTCAAAAAACAAGAACCTGTAGCGCACTGGCTAAACACTTGCCTAGTGAGGAGGCTCCTGGTTCGAGTCCGGGGCTACTTGAATAAAAAGATTACTGTTCCACGTGTCGCTAGTAACATTAGTGATGTAGAGAAATTGGCGTTGCAATTTAAAAATAATCTTAACCGACCAGGTGGAAGGTCTCGGCCCGGTGTTTCGCGTGACCCTCGTCGTAGAGAACACGTCGAGCGAAAGGGCTGTGATGGGACTGTCCTTACTTTTCCACATGCACACAACCAATTATAAGGTCCCAAAACCTTATATAAAGGTGAGTCTTCTTCTATCTCCCTTTCTATTTAAATCTTCCAGTTGACACTGGAAGGGATACTACTGGTTAGAATGACTCCAACCAGTACTATCTCTTGAAGAAGGCTGGTCATGTCGTATCGGATTTCCAGCTACTGAAACTTCCGATGTCTCCTTTATGGGTAGGTCTTGAAATGCTTTCATACTCACCAGCCTGGACCTACCAACCACACCAGCTTACTAGCATATCTCTATTGCTAGTTCAATAAGCCCTCATAAAGCAGCCCATAAAGCTGGCCTTCTACCATGAGCCGGCCATGTATAGAATAGGTTCTACCTTCATCAACATCATTTACTGCTAAATTTAGATTAGGTTTCTTATCGAATGGAAAGATTTAAAACCTGAAGTTCCTTACATGTATCCTAAACTCCACTTTCATTGATTATATTATCATTTTTATTTACTCCAGGTGCCTCTACTTGCACCTAACAGTCACCTGAAGCTACCAACGAGAGTCGAGGAAATATTCGACGCAAACGTTAATCCGGAAATATTCCTCCGAAATGTAACCGGGAAGGGGGACGAGAGGTCCCTCGTGAAGATACTGCTCCTGAAGGAAAGGATGAAATCCCCGGTGCTGGCCGCGACGGTGCAAATGCCTCCCACCGACCCTCTGATGATCCCTTACGATAACGTGCCGACAGCGACGGGTTTTGAATAATGTTTAAATATTTATTATTAAATAAAGTTTATGAGACAAAGATAATTATAATTTTTTCTTCTGCAGTAACATGGAGGTCCTATACGAGAATATTTGAGTCATCTAATTAAACATTTCGCATAGTTACTTAGTGGTGATAGGTCTCTGATGCAGGAGGCTGAGTGTTATGGTCGTCCTGGAACATGGTTTTAGGCGTAGTGCCGGGAAGCACCAGTCCGTTCCGATGGAGAAACCGGAGCCCCTCGCAACGCACTGAGGATGGTCATCAGGGGGTTTTAGTCGGTAAAAATACCCCATAACTTTGTCTTTCTCCCAGGAGCAAGAAATATTTTTAGAATATCCCTCTCCTTCCTCCGGGAACAAAAAATGTCTCTTTTGCCGGAGATCGTCCAGGTAGATACTACCGCAGTGCTTATTGTAGCCGAAATACAGTACTGTGCAAATATTACTATCTTCCGGTTTGAAGGGCGCTGTGAGGTAACGAGACCTAACATTATGTCGCAATGCGACGTGCGTAATGTGGGCCAAGGTATAATTATCCTCACTAGCGCCACGTTGTTATGGGCGGGCTTATCACTTACGATCAGGTGTACGTCCAGCTCATATCGTTGCTTAGTAGAATAAAAAAATTACATGAATTTATAAATTACTGTTGATCTTGTTTTACGATCACTATGCGGATCGGCGATAGGATTAGTGTATCACTATGCCAGTGTTTACACCTATTAAGCCGTTTTAAGTGCCAACGGCTGAACCTAAAACAAGTGATAATAAAGTAAACTTTATTCAGCGCTGGATAAATAAATATCATCACCATATCGGACGGATAGCGGTATCAATGTCACACCGATAATACTTATTACACATAATTTGTCATTGCTTTGACCTCTGGCGCGGGAAGTTCGTTCTGTCAATATGCGGGGCAAGGTTAAGGATATTATTTTTTATATCTTTGATTAACTTCATTGGTTTCAGGTTAAGCCGCTTTAACTGATTGAAAAAACAGCATAAGTCATAAATCTATATCTATCTATTTATTTATATTTATATACAATGAAAATAGATTCTATTTGTTCGCCAATCACGTGAAAACTGGTGATCGTATACATTTCTTTATTAAATTATATAGATTCAACGTTTTTATTTCTAATTACCCTTTATAAACACTTTCATTTAGTATTATCTCTGCAGTTGCCATAGTAACGGTTGCTATAGAAAGTCAGACAAATTTCAAGTCTCATTTTATGTTACTTACAGCAAAGCGGCCGAGAATAGTACATATATATATATATATGTATAGTGGTGGGCGTGTAATTAGAAACACTTCTTATGAATAAAGAAAGTATAACTTCAACGTACAAATGTCCGTAAATATATACACATTCAATAATTAATAACTATGCTATTGCATATATGAATATATTATTATATAGTCGTTCAAATAAAAACATTATTAAACGCACAACATATAAAACATATCTTACTTTTAATTACAAAATGAGTCTTACACGTGCAGGAGTTTATTTTTAAAAAAGTATCCATAGCTCATTCTCTTTTTGCTATTGGAGAATAACATTTCTTTCTTGGCTTTTTCTATTATTTTGGCGCCAATTCAAAATTTAATCTGAATTTTATTTTGCTCAAAATGGACAAAAGTAAAAGTTGCGACGCGTCAACTACGACGAGTAGGCAAATAATTGTTAATTTACGTACAGATCATAAGTGCAGTGGGCGTACAGAAATATAGCTGAGCATTTAAATTGTTCTGTTTAGAAAGTTTTTAATGCAATTGATCATTATAAAACACATGGAACTATTGGAAATGTTCTTAGAAAGGCTCGGCAAACAAAAATCTCTTCCAGAGAATTCAATTTCATAAATTTATCTCGAGGGAATCATTTGTTGAATTCCATGCTTCATTGCCACGTGTTCATGTCGTTGCAGTGCTGCGCTGTACTGTTATTGAAAAGAAGGGATACTCCACTAAATATTAATTATAACTATTGGTAGGATAACTATATGGATAGTAGTTATTTCGTATATAACAATACTAATTACTAATACTTAAAAGAATATGGTTTTTATACGTTTCTTGTTGTTGTTTGTAATTAGTTGAACATTATTGTTCATACCTTAATACTGATTTAAATGTTTGTCCGTAATGTAATATTGAAATTGCACTTGTGTTATTTATATTGTTTTTCTAATAAATGATAAATCGTTTTACATATTGTTTGTTGTCTTATTTATTGTTTAATTCCATAATAAAAACGATTGCGGTGAAGTATTTCTAATTATACGACCACCACTATATATGTATAAAACATTTTCGTTTATGTAGAGCCTCGTCACGATATCTGTAGAGCCATAAAGCCTGGAGCCCTTAAGTTTGGGAGCAGCATTCCCTTTGTCGAGAATAAGGCAGCTAAGAACGGATTTCACAAAATCCCAAAAGGGGATGCGACGATGTTACAGACAACAAAGCAGACAGGGAACAGCTAGTAAGTTATTACATGACAAATATATATGTATATTATCCTTTTTTAATTTGATAATTCACATCATCATCTAATAATAAACATCTTAAAATTTATAAAAAAAAAATTCTCCGTTCTCAGACTAATCCAAGATGTTTTATGCAACCATTGTTTACATTTATTTTCATATAACTGAACATTAGGTTAGCTTTTCAAAACTTTACAATGTGTATGAATTAAAAAAAATTACATATAAAGATACTTCTAGTATGCACACTACTGTTACACAGCATTAGCATTAGAAATTTCATTCCTCGAATGCCACCTGGAATTTCATTCATCATTACTTTCTTACACTTATGCTTCTTCTAGTTTAGTGAACTTTGCCATCCAATACTACATTGCCGATAATTATCAAGTCAAGCATTGGGGTGTATTTTACTGGTGGTAATTCTGTTTCTGGAGACCGTTTAGGTAGGTACCACCGCTGCTCCTATTCCTTCTAATAAACATTGGTGTGTTCCAGTTTGAAGGGCGCTGAAGCAAATGAAATTACTGAGGGCAACGAGACTTAACATCTCAGCTTTCAAGGCGACGAGTGCAATGTGATGCTGTGTACATCATCCTAACTAGCACCACGTTGTTATATCAGTCAAACGTCTCGCTTATCTCGTCGCTTCGTAGAATAAAAACAAATATTGTCATAAACGGAATGAAAGAAAATTTAGTTGTTCTTTACGAGGTACCCTTACACGTAACTCTGCAAAGATTAATTTCGACAATCGATAATTGATCGGGTTTCGTATTCGCTGGTGGCTTGATAACGGTCAACGTAACGTATGTGGTACATAGAATTGATAATTTTTATATTGATACGCTTATCTGTTTATACTTTTAAAAAAAACTGAAGCAATAATGCTGTCGTATATATATTAATAATATTCTACCTATTTACGTTTACTTTCGTATAGTAGTTGCACAATAGGAATATCAAGTGTTGTTTCGTTGAGCTTCCACAAAGTTGTAGCTTGCTGTGGTGGTTGTTGTCTTCAAATAGGACGCGTACTTGGCAAATAGCTGAATATTTAATGCCTTACACAGACCTCTTTTATATAAAAATTATTTATCTTAAGCGAAAAATTCAGTGTAAGTGGATTTGCACAACTCACGGAACACAAGCCAACCTCTACTGCTAATCAACAAATGACGCTTTGACTCTCACCAACTCGTACAGGCTTTTTTAAGTATTTTAGTTTTGAAGTTTGCATTCTTAGTTTGGAACTAAAGTGGGTCAGGTGGATCCACGAGAAATTCGAAGTGGGTCAACGTTGCCGTGACAAAATAATGGAGTTTCAAAATTCGTAAGCAGGAATTTACGAGAATTTATTTGCTTTCAATAGTGAAGAATTAAAATGTTGGCTTTACTTCACTTGGCAATGTAGGCAGATAAAATTCTAAGAAGTTCAGAGACTGTGACTTGTAAAAACTTGCGTATTCCATATTCAGTACAACGTTACTCAGGTACTCAGCTGCATCGCAATTTTCCATAGCTGATTTAATTTTTACTTTTTATAACCAGTTTTGTGAATACATACATATATATCACGCCTCGTTCCCAATGGGTTAGGCAGATTGACCACCTCTCTCCACTTGCTGCGATCCTGGCACGCCTCTCTGGCCTCCTCCACTTTCATGAGCGTCTTCATGCATGCTCGTCGATTGCGAGTACTCTTGACTCGGCTTTTCTTTAGGACATCTTTGATTTAATCGGAATATGTCCGCCTAGGTCGACCTGCACCGATTTTTCATATCGTTCTTACCTTGTATACCTCCTTCGTTAATTATATCCTTATATCCATTCTTTCAACATGGCCGAACCATCTAAGCATCCCTTTCTCTATCTTTGTCACGCTTGTCGTCTTCAACCACGCCGCACAGCTCCCTTATCACACTGTTCCTCACTTTGTCTATCAGCTTCACTCCAGTTATACTTCTCAGATTTCTTATCTCCACAGCATTAATCCTTCTTTCATGTTTCTTCTGCCATACCCAACATTCACTACCATACATCAGTGTGGGGATCAACACGCCTCTATGCACAGCCAGTCGTGCTCTTTGTGATACGTTCCGGCTATTCATAAAGTTATGAAGTGCCCCATTCACTTGATTCCCTTACAAAACTTTTCTTTCTATATCACCATCACACTTGCCATCTCTCGTAAACTGTGAACCTAGATACACAAATTCTTCACTTTATCCACTTTTTATCTCTCAATCATAATGTCACAGTTTGTCATACATTCTTCTCTTTCAAAAACCATTACTTTCTTCTTGCTTACATTCACTTTCATTCCTTTGCTTGTTGAAGCACCATGCATCCTATCCATTGATGATAATAAAACATGATCATCGACGTATAGGAGGCATTTGACGATCATCTCATTCATTCTTAGTACATACTCACCATCTTTCAAGTCTTTCAATCAATTGTCTATAAATAGGTTAAACTGCCATGGCGAAGCCAATCATTCCTGTCTAACACCCTTGTGGATGCTAAGCCCCATTTATCCTGACACAAGCATCGGAACCCTCATAAAGTGATTTCAGTGCTCGTATCAGCATGCCGTGTATCCCATAAACAGACAATCTTCTTCTTTGTTGTAACCTCATGACTGAGGGACGTGACTATGGTGCGATGTCCTGGCCACCATTTCTTTCCAGGGAGTGAACCTGGTGGTCCGATAGAGTCATTCGATTATCTGACATAACACCATAATTTTCTTGGGAAAAATGGTTGCGATAGTGTCCCCATCCTTTCTGCACCAGTATTTCAGAGGGAATTTAATCCCTTCGGTCACTGTAACCGTCTGGCAGAGCCAGAGTCGGGTTATCATATCCGCCGCCCGATACTCGACGTTGAGACTCGTTTAGCACCACCCAGGGAGCACGTACAGGGTTTTGAAGGTAATTCCTGCGGACGCGAGTGTCTCCACTCCCCAGACAATATGAACCACAATTTATTCCTCATCACTCTGTTATAGGCCTTTTGGGAATATGGTAGAAATATATCTACAGTAGATTGAACAGAACTAGTTAAATTTTGAAAGTGGTCCTATGAGAAAAAAAAAATCTGGCAACCTCTAGTTTGGATGATTACGCTGTAAAAACACCGATCTTTGTTTCTTGGTATTCATCATTCAAAAATGTACCTCATGATTATTAAAATTCGGATCTATTTGGTTCGATGGAAGAACCAACCGATAGGATCTATAACGTGGGTTCGATCCTTTCTGCTAAACTACTTCCAATTAAAACTGTGGCATACATATTAAGTTTATATTTGTATCTAATCATTATTTTAAGTAGCAGTATTGATATGGTGCATGTGGAAGGTGTGAATCGATGATAACTTCGAGTGGAAGACAAACAATTGGAAGCTCGACCTAATTTTCTTCACATGGTATCTGCTGCGGAGATAATGGTTCACATTATAGGTTTCTATGAGTATCAAGAAGTTGATACGAAAACAGTCCACGTGATGGTGACGAGCCCTTGGATAACTGAATAATGTGTTTGTTACTATTTAAGGTATTTTTCCCAAGGTGCTATTGGACTTTGACCCTAAAATCCCGTTCCGTGAAATAAATTACAAGAGACTTGAGCCCTCTAATGGATGTCAATCGATTGGGATGTTGATGATGATTGTTAACATTGTATTAATTTTAATATTGTTATTAATAAAAACTTTTCTTTATAAGTAAACTCAGCGATAACTACTTAAACGTTGATAATCATTGCACATGACGTTTTACGATCTACCATAAAATAATCTCGTAATTTACAGGTTCATAAAATATCAATACTCCAAAGACGATACTGAATTTTTTGGATTTTTTTTTTAAATATAATGGAATAATACTCAACCTTGTTACATGGTGTTAGGTAAACAGTGAATTATATTCGTGTATAATCATCATTTCAACCGATGCACGTTCACAGCTGGACTTTGACCTCGTGCAAAATACTGTCTCTCGTATGTTAAGAAGTACGACAATATGGGGGTGAAAGCTAGTCTAGATGGTTTGAAAAAAATCCTACCACCAACCAAACTCCTTTTTATGTTTAATGAAGCGAAGATACGAGCGGAACGTTCTCCTGATGGTAAGTGATACGCCCGCTCAAAGTAATGTGGCGCTAGTTAGGGTTTTTATCCTGCGCATCAATGTACGCGTCGCCTTGAAACAAGATGAAAGGTCTCGTTATACTAGTAATTATACTAGCGCCCTTCAAACTGGAACATATGTTACTCTTGTTTGTCGGCTTCAATAGGCGATGTGGTGGAGCCTTCCTAGACGGTCTCCGCCGGTAACTACTGGTGGTAGGTCTCTGTACCTGGTACCACCGCAGCGCCTATTGCAGCCGATAAACAGTAGTGAGCAAATATTACTGTATTCCGGATTGAAAGGCGATGTAGCTAATATAATTACTGGGGTAATGAGACTCAACATCTTATGTCTCAGGCGATGAGCGCAATGTGAAGTGTTTACATCCTTACTAGCGCCTCGTTTTTATGGGTGGGTGTTATCACTTACTTTCAGGTGAACATTCCCCTCCTCTCGTTGCTTAATTGAATAAAAAAAATTGATAATCATTTTAATTCATCATTTCTACGGAATTTTTATTTCTTCGTTTAATCTTTCAAATTCAGTCTTGGTCTTGTAATTATACAAGACCACAAGCAGTCTTGGTCTTGTAATTATACAAGACCAAGACTGTGTGGTCCGAGTGTGAAAGGTCTTGCTATTTCGCAAGACCAAGACTAATTTTACTCATCACTACACAGATCATCATCGTAATTCCTTTCCCATGCTCGGAGTTGCACCGAGTCCACGTCTTTATAATGGGGGATGATTGATTCGTTTTGTTAAAGCTATGACAGGAAACGATCCTAATAATACCCCACAACCAATTTTTTAAACTTTCTCTTCATCTTATATCCACATGGTGGTTTTCACCAGAGATGTTTTCTTCGTCTATTCGTTATTTTTTTTTTATTTATTTGGGTCTTTTATACAAAATATAGAAGCTCAGTACTGTGGTAACTTACCCTCAAATAATTCTAAACTATTGTATTTGATGGATGCGAGCAATGCAGGACTGGTCGATGTGAAAATCTTTGGTGAAGGCCTATGTCCAGCTGCGGACTATCGGTTGGTGATGATGATGATGATTGTATTTACTTATAAACGAACTTACCACAATTTTAGATAGATAGTTCGTCCGTTCGCTACAGGAAAACTAATTAAGGGGTTATAAATACCCTTCAATAAACCAAATGTATTGAAGATAGCTACTATCAATGATTTTATAATTTGAAAATGATAAAAATATATATAAAAGGCGTTAACTTTGTTACAACGCTGATGATAACTTATCGAGGTGGTGACCATATCGTAATCCACCAGCGGCGATAAGCCCGCCGCCGTGAAAATTTAACGAGGGAGCGACGGCGACGACGTTCAGTTCCTTTGACGATTCCACCTCCGCCCCAACCAGCCCCGGTAAGTCCTCCTTTATAAAATCATCTAAATATATAAACGCGTGTCAAAGAATTTAATTTAATATATATATATATATATATATGTTAAATTCAAAAAAGAAAATAAATATATATATATATATATATTTATTTTCTTCTACTTGCCGTAGCAGGGCATGCAGGGAGATTTTGGGTGGGATATGCAAACTAAAGTTTTAAACCTTTAACCATCCTCACCTGCTCGTGGAGCACACTGTTAATCAACAAACGAGGCTCTGGCTCCTGCCAATCTGCATTGAGCCAGCGTGGTGAGAAATAATCCGTCTCTCCATGTGAATCCCTATCCGATGTGGGATTGTTTGGCGGAGGCATATGTATGATTATGCAAATCAGATCCTAAATGTTTGTGCTCATCTTTTTAACTGCACCAATCTAGCAATAGTCAAAACAGAGTTCTGTACCTTTCGAATGAGTTGTGAAAATATTATTTAGATAGACTTGGGCAGCCAGGATATTCAGTGCTTACATGCGTTTGTAAAGCACTAAAACTGCACTGGTAGTATTAGTGTTTAGCGAGTCTGAACTCGCGCCGATAAAACCCACCCTTCCCTTCCCTTCCTTGGCCTTCTTATAGCAGAGCTCTATTTCAGCTCCAATTCATAGTAGGCTCTTTCCTTTGCTCCTAAGGTATATCCTTACCTGGGCAAAGGAATACTTAGCCACTTAGCTTAGCAACAACTTTTTTAATAGCAATACTTTTAACAACAGTACTACATTGCCTAAGGACATGGGATGCTGAGCTTTGTTATCGCAGCAACTACTGTAATTCCTACCCCCCAATTGGGGCGTTAAATGTTCAGTAGTTGACATCACATTGACATGATGATAAAGCTTGTCTGTCTGTCGTAATTTTTTATGTTAAAGTATTAACTTTTAAGCTTTAATGTTATTGACAACTGTGACTTCAATCGATAAGTAGTTGGTACAATATTTACCATATTATATTATTAGTACTAATGGTAAATTGTTACCTAATTTCAGTATGTTTTCAGTACATATAATATATATATAAATAACAATAATATGGTTCATATTAATAAGTATCTAGTGATTTTATATCATGTGTGATGTAATTAGTTAATGTCATATAATAATGTCATATACATTATTCCAGGTGTACTTGTAATATAGAGGATAGCAATTATAAAATTTATATCTAGATAAGGTATCTACTGCTCGTATTATTAGACCTTGAATTCATTATCTACCCGAATGTCCTTTTTGTTAATGTTAAACTGTAGATTAATGCTGCAATACTTCGACTTAACACTGATGCGTTCACGGAATTGGATAACATAACTTTGTGATAAAAGCGATCCTATAAAAATAGGTTACTATGACGGTCTTGGCTTCCGGTACAATTCTTTTCTAAATTTCGCGATCCCATTCTTTCCTTTTTCATAAACTATCCTAAGCATCTGATTTATTCTCCGCTATCTTTTTTTCGGCTTGATAATGTATTGCCAATTAAATTAAAAAGTTTTCATAACTAGTTCCATGATGCTGCAATTGTCCAAAAATTTAACAGAACTGATCTTTACTTATATATAATCAAAAATAACAAGGTAGTTTTAAATTTGGAGTGTTCAAGCTTTCATAATGTTGGATATATAAACATTTAACCACCACCAGAAACTGAACACGGATATCTAGTCGTATCCTGTTAAAACAAATGATCTGATAACTTAAGTATAATTTAACTGTTAGTTATCCGGCAGTTATCGGACGTTAACTGCCGGATGCTACATTAAGCAAATCAGGAGTATCCGTTGATAAATTGTCATAGCATACTGGTGTATTGGATCGTACAACATCTCGTATAAAAATCCTATCTCGACGATATTTATGATTGTAATTCCATTATTACATAAGAAAAAGCAATTGAAGCGTTATATGGGATCTTTGCTCATTGAATTTCCGTGGTGGTCGCCATCATAATGAGGAGTTTAGGGACTCTTCTATTGGTAAATTCAAAGATCATTTCAGTCCGTTTCCGAGAAATTCAGTATCTTATTTCTGTCATAAATTGTTCGAGATGAGAGAAGTAATCTCCTTATTTTTTAGGGTAACAAAAAAATGTGATGGTAAACAAACTTTCGGTCAGAAATTAAATCACCAGTGTTGGTGAACCAACCTCCAGTAATGGATGGCACTTTAAGAAGTAGAAGCACTGTGTATAAATGACTACCAGCTGGTCGTGCAGCTGGAGTCAGTTTATATAAAAGAAGAAACATTTACAGAAATTGTTTAATAAAACTCCGTATGTTTTGTTTCAGATTCCATTTAAATAAGCCACGATGTCTCTCGACGAGGTGAGTAAAGCCTAAAGCCTGTTTTCTCGTATAATCTGATGGTTTACATATATATGTTAAAATCTCCGCTTTGCGGTACGTTAACCTAAAATAACTTAAAACGATTTCATTTAAAACGGTTCACTTTAAAACTTGAATGTTTAAGTTTGCGAGTTTCTTCTACATTAAATATTACTAAATGTCGCTAATGTGTAATTATTCGTTTATAACAGTCATATGGAAATTGTAAATTATCACTTTATATATAATTATATGTTTTCCTATAAAGTTATGTGTTATGTATAACAACAAAGTTATTTCTTTATAATTACATGAATATATTCCGTTATACATGTCATTTAAATGTTTTGAGAATGATAATTATCATCTTTGAGAATACACTTGAGTTTGACTTTTTATTCTTTTCATTAACAGCAATTTAAGAAAGTCGCCGACAACGTCAGGAACTGGAAGACGAAGCCCAGCGACGGTGAAAACCTTGCCCTGTACTCGCTTTACAAGCAGGCCGTATTCGGTGATGCGAACATCGGTCAGTGATCTATTTTAGAAATTTTAAAAAACCTTTCACGCGAATATGTCATATATATTTATATAATAAAATTGGGTTTCTTTTGTTTGGTCGATCACGTAAAAACTGGTGAACGTATCAACATGGGAATATGATCATTTGACGCGGAATAATTTGTAGATGGTAATAGAATTTTCAAATTAACTTTTATAAACATTTTCATTTGGTATTATTAATGCGGTTGCTATAGTGACGGTTGGTAAAGAAACTCATTTGCGGTTGCAGTTGCTCCCAAGGAATATTTCAGATAAATTTCAAGTCTAATTCTATAATTAAGCCATCAAAGCGGCCGGGGAACAACCACTATATATATATAATGCAGTTTTTACTTTAATGCATCTATAAACTTTCACCGGAGCTATTTTGGATGAAAATAAATGGTTCCAATAAATTCCATTTCAAATAAATATTTGTGTGTGATTTTATTCGCAGCTGAACCAAGTGGTATCGTAGAGAAGGCGAAATGGAACGCGTGGAAGGGCCGCATGGGCATCGGCCAGGACGCCGCCAAGAAGCAGTACATTGAAATGGCGGAGAAGTTACATTCCAAATACGCATAAATTGTTTTATATATAAGTTAATTTATCGTATAATAAATTAGATATAAAATCACTTAAAAAAAATTGTATCGTCACATTTGTATGATTGTTTTTTTTTTTAAAAATAAATTTCTCAACATGTTGATTTGTTTTATTATTATTTGTTTAATCGGCATCAATAAGTGTCTGTCGTGTATTATTCGAGCACGCAATCTCACGTATTTCACTCACGTGTGGAGACGGAAATGAGTGTCCATCGAACGGTTAGATGTACAGAGACAAGTAGAACGCACCAGAACAAGAGAGAGATCACTAGATTATGACCAGCAAGGACAGAATGGCAGTGATTAAGGCAGAGCGGTGGTGTACCTAGTGAAATGTCTTCCTTTATAATCAGACCCTGTCTATTAAGTCAGTAACGATTGAGAAGATAATAGAAGTTCGTCCGAGTTCTTTTCTGCTTTGTTACCATGTGGAAACATGTTTAAATGGTAGAAATTTCTAGAATTTGTCGGTAAGGTTAACAAGCTGTATTGTAACTACCACTAGTTTATACCTAACCGAGTCTAAATATATCTCATCATTATCAGCCGACAGACGTCCACTTCTGGGCATAGGCCCCCCTCAAAAATCCTCAAATCGATCGATCCCGCGCTGCCCGCATCCCGCTGTTTCCCACAGCCTTCACCAGATCGTCGAGCCACCTGTTGGAGGCCTGTTAACACTACCTCTTCCGGTACGCGGTCGCCATTCGAGGACCTTGGTGCCCCATCGCCTGTCAGTCCTTCGAGCGATGTATTCTGCTCATTACCACTTGAGGCTAGCAATTATTTTGTTTGTTTGAAGGGAAATCTTCGCCACCCGGGGATTTTTCGCACCCCTGATGCCGGTACCTCGCTGACTTCCGTCTTGATCGGCACGGATACCGGTTCCGCTGGGCACTTGTGGCCGTCGTTTATTGGAGTTTTTTGAGGGGAATTGAGCCTTAAACCTACCAAATTGGCTCAGTGCGGGTTCGTAGGTGGTCAGAGCCTCGTCTGTTATTCAACCGGATGCACCGCATGCGCGTGAGGTTGACTTGGGCTCCGTAAGATGTTGGGCGGAACCCCTTCGATATATCTATAATTAAATAATTATTTGTTATTGGTTATATAATTATAAAGATCACTATGCACATATATATAACTATTGGGCTCGTATGTAATAAAATTATAAATTTCAATAGAAAAGGAAGTAGGACATAGTGAGGTAAATTTTGGCGGTGATTGTACGAAGGCTCCTCTGTTAGCTCTGTAAATGTGCAAAAACATTAGACATCATCAAACATAACCATTTTGCTAACTGGGTAGACATTTATAATAATTCGCTAAAGAGTATTGCAAACAAGTTCGTAAATTACATTTGTTCTTGTTACAGTGCTACAAATATAATGTAAACGCTTCATATTCGTTCGCTGAAAAATTATTTTATGCATCTTTGAAGAATATTGTATATGTAGAGCGGTAGGGCACAGCGGATATTTCCGCTCATAAATGAGCAGCCTATCTGGAGAGGTACCTCCGTCTTGCAAAATACCACAGCCAAATAACACTGATAGTGTTGTGTTCCTGTTGGTGAGCATAGGCATCCAGTGCTCAATGGGGAGTCGGCATGGGTGCAGTGAGTGGACCAGCAGTTCCAATGAGCGGTTTGACATGAAGCCAATGGACACATTTAATCATCACACCGTTTGCCATCGGCAGGGAATTCATCCTCATACCCTTAAGCCGCAGTGGTCACGTAAGGTCCGGTTCCAGAGATGTTTCCTTCTGAGAACACTCAAAATGAGGAATGAGTTACCTGTCGAGGTTTTCCCTAGGAGCTACAATATGAAGTTCTTCAAAAAGGGTGTGAAAAGGTTTCTGCAGGGTCGGCAACAAGTCCAGTGATACCTCTGGTGTCATAGGCTGCGGTTACCGCTCAACATCAGGCGAGCCGCATGCTTGTTTGCCACCAAGTGGTATAAAAAAAAAGTTTATTAATTCAGGTAAAATAATGCTTGAATTTTCTTATCTATCAATAATAATAATAATAATAATATTCTTTGTTGTACACCAATTACACAAATAAGGATTAATTGACCAAAAATAAAAATGCGTGGTTTTATTCCTTCAACTTTACCAGACATTCCTCTAGAAAAGAAGACATGATTGCAAGTAATGAAAAGATAGTGCTGCACTAAATAATTAGAACCTAAAGCATTTGATAAAAGAAGTAAGTAAAAGCACAAATAGAAGTTATGTAGAATTTAAACTTTATGATAGTAAAAATTAGTTATGACGAATCTATGGGTTGCAGAAAGAGGTTTGGAAAAACGAAGAGGTGTGCACGGCGACGCGAGGAGAAAGATTTATTGAAGAGCGAATTGGCAGACACTTGAGTTTGTCAACCTTGTTATTTAAAAATCACCAGTTTCTGTAATTATTATTCCATGAATATATTTGCTATGAATTCATTAAGTCCATGTTCAGTTTAAGTGTACGTTCTTATATAATTTGTGTGACATCTGTTTTACTAATGCCTGTAATAAAAATAGTGCAATGTAAATTCGTATGAAGCCATTCGAAAGTTAGTAGAAGCGAAGTTATTTTCATATTTTAATGTTACGGTTGAAGCGCTGTCTGTTATTAATAACTATGAATTTTATATGTAAAGTGTTTTAACAGAATTCATAAACAATTTATGTAAATATTTCGTAATTTTCTAAAGTACACGTCATTCGTAATTTGTGTTATTCGAAGCCGTAGTCCACTCGTTTCATATCGGAAGAAAATTGTTCAGTCATTCGCCGGAGCCGGTGCAAGGAGGTCGCAACGTTCATTTTAACAAGTCCGTGACGTGTTTACCTTATTACCTTCAATAATATTTAATCATGTCATTGAAATAACCTTTAATTATTATTATTTTCCATCGAAAAATACTTTACAATTTTGTAATCTTTTTCAAGTAAGAAATAATGTACATAGAAGTAAAAAGTTTTCTTTCTGTTTAAGGTTAATAGCTGCAACATATAACACGTCATGTCACTGCAAGAGGTAATATTTTTTTTTATTTACACATGCCATAGATAATTAATGTATGACTAATATTTTCTTAATTTTTTTGTTTTTGGTTGTACATGAAAGACAGTGACTTTCTTTTTTTATTTTTAATGTCAAAACACTCGAGTGATATTATTAAATTATTAAAAGATAAATATTTTCGTAAGTGAAAGTAAACGTATGTACGTTAGTTAGTTTAATGTTATTAGTTTCACTAACCACTTGCTAGAAAGAAGAGAAAGTCTGTGGGTAAGTTTTTAATAAAGTAAAAGCAGTTTTGTTTTTACTTTATTATGGTACCAATATACAGTGATCTATAGTCAATAACGATATCGAGACTTATTATGTAAACTAAGCTTCAAACATACATCAAGGATTGTTAATTTTTATGTAAAAGTAGTTTGGATTTGTGTTCATGTTTTTTTTTTTAAATAGTTCCAGCTGTAGTGTATTGAATATTTAAACCTAAACAATAATGTTTTTTTGATTTCAGCAATTTGACCAGGCTGCTGCCAATGTAAGGAACCTAAAATCACTGCCCAGTGATGGAGATTTACTGGAATTGTATGCACTGTTCAAGCAGGGCACAGTTGGAGATGCCGATCCAGCAAGTAAGTACAATAATTTATTAATTGTTATTTATGAGAACATAATTAAAACAGGCAATATTATTTACCCTGTATGCTAAATAGTAGGTAATTTTAATTTTAATTCATGTTTTATATTTTGCATCTATGCAATAAGACTTGCAGAATTAACTAGAGTAGTTCAAATCAGAAAAATTATGGTATTTACCTATTCAGTCTCTAGCAACCAGAAGCTCACCAACAGCAAATGTATATTTCTTGTTGTTGCTATATTTCGATGATTTATGGTTTTTTTGCTGTTATCATTTGACTTCAATAATTTTCCTGTTTATTAGAACCTCTAGGATAGGAATCAAAGTACATAAGGAAAATTTAATTTGAGCATTAACAGCTATATAATATATATGTTCAAGAAAAATAAACAGTATATAATGTTTAAGGCTAAGAACTTAACTTGGTGGTTTAAGTGTGACATGTAATTGCATAGTTTGTTTGTATTAACATAAGAATTTTTTGGTACTCTTTTAAATATTGCTCCTTAGATTAAGTTTTGGTAGTACCAATAGTTTTATATTATTAAGGTCACGGTTAGGTAATGTTTTATGTTTTTAATTTATCTATCGGTTCATATATTTCATTGGTACCTGAAACTAATGATAATATAAGTAGGACATCTCCAACAGTTATTGCTTGCAACACTGTTATCACTTCGTCTAAGATTTCATAAGATTGTTTATCAATAGTTTGAACTATCAATTGATTGAAACTAACATAATACATCACATTTTAATAGATGCATCAAATCAAATGTTTTAATTTTTTTTAATGTGAGAATGGAATTACTTTACAGGACTTGCAAGAGTCCAACCTAATAATAATGAGCAAAATGTATCAATATGATAAGTTATTTCTTGAACTGCAAACTGCCTGTCTGTAGACAAGCTTGTAGAATTCCATTGTCTTCGTTTATACGTTTTTATTGTTTGCAATTATAAAGCCACATCATTAATTTTCAGCTTCTCTACTTATTACCATAATTTTACATAAATTATTTACAGACATCAGTCGCAACAAATCCAGTTTTGCTGTAAAAGAACTACTCACGCTAATTAACTTTTATAAAGTAGTAAAAAATATACTTAAGACTTGTGATGAATATTAAAAAGCATTACAAAAAAAAAACATATTTTATACTATAGACAAATCTAGAATATGACATCATCATCATAACTAGTAGGTATAACTTAGATGACCAAGTTATAACGATATCGTTAACATCAGAGATCGTCTCCACCTACCACCGTAGCTCCTATTTCTACCGCTAAACTAGTTTGCAGTTATTATTGTGCTCCAGTTTGAAGTGTTGTTGCTAATGAAATTACTGGGGTAACAGATTCAATATCTTGTCTTAAAGCGATGACCGTAATGTGGTACTGCATCATCCTAACTAGCGCCCTATTGTCACTGGTCACCGTATCATTTACCATCAGGTCTTCCTCGTCTTGTTGCTTTGTTGAATAAAAAAACCGTCTTGAAAAGACGCAGTTCGGTCTCCAGTGGGCTTAAGCTACCGGTGAAGGAAAATATCTTGAAGACACCAACATTTAAGAGAAAGTCTCTACTCTCACTAGTGGGAGTTTAATAAATGTATTCAAAATGATCTAATACATTTAGCCGGAAACCGAAAAAGAAAGTAGATTACAAGAAAGTTATTATATATTAAATACTTCAATATCCTCCATTAATGTTTAAATTAAACATTATAATTTGTACAGGAGATAATATTATTTGGAATGTAAATAGTCGCCATATTGAATGCATATGAAGTTTTGTCTATACCCTAAACCTGTTTTAGGCCATAGACTAAATTTATAGATTAAATTATCATATTATTTCGTAACTGTTATTTAAATGGAATATTTATCAATCAATTACAAATATTCGAAGGCGAGTGAATTATTGGTGCTGATTGTGGTATCACAGTTTCGTAACGTGTCCAATGTCGCTGGTTTCCGTTGGTTGATATATTCAATTACACTTTGTACCGTATATTGCCCTTTAAGAAATGTTCGTAAACTTGTATTGTTCTGTACATAGTTGAATAATTTAGAATAATAAGTATACACCGCTCAAGGTTTTATAAGGGACACAGTGGATTGGGAAACCTGTGGCTGATGCTTTTTCCTCATAGTCGGGCGTTTTTGGCATTAGTTGTGGTTAATGATATGTATGATATATATGATAATGGATCTTCGTAGTCATTATTTTATTCTAACTACCGGCTTCTTTTATTTGATTTTTTTTTTATTTAACGAAGTGACGAGACGAGCGGGACGTTGACCTGATGGTAAATGATACTCCTGCCTATAACAATGTGGCATTAACTAGGATGGTATACACTGCATCATATTGCACTGATCGCTTTTAGCATATGAGGTTCAAAGATGATCACGATGTCTGCGTGATGCCAGGGTTTCTTAAGGCGATCTTTAGTTTTGTTACCCCAGTAATTTCACCTGCTACTACACCGTTCAATTCAGAACACAGGTGTGTTTGCACGCTACTTTTTGGTGGAAATAGGGAGTTGCGGTAGTACTTACCTAAACGATTTTCGGCTAAAAAGTCCTACCGCCTGTGCTTCATCAGACAGTCTCCTGTTGTCCCTGTAAGAGTTTGGACCTTTGTGTAGTTATCATTCTCGTATTGTTAATAAGTTATCGTTAACATGTGGAAGTCAGTCTTTTAAGCGAGCCATTCTTTGACCTCATGTTCACTTAACGTCTGCAGTTAAGGTTAAGTGTGAAGCTTGTTGCTGATTAAAATAAAACCACGTGGTTTCTCAAACCATGGCTGAACTTCTGCAAAATCGACTCGTTATAGAAGATTTATTGTTAGTATTCTGATCGCAGAGGTCATATAAGGTGTCCCAGTCCGCATTTTTATATTCAGCTGCTAGAGGCTTCATCTTGATGACGTCATGAGATTAACTATAAAGATTTATATAAGTTAAATGTTCCACAAGTAGAGGACATTCAATAAGGTAAAGGGCAGAATTCCTCCTGTGTAAGGTAATTTTGGGGGGGGGGGGTAATACTTAAACTTGAAGTAACGAGAAATGGTGTCGTATTACTTTATATCAGAAGCGTTTGTACGATGTAAGAACTGTTTCTTTTATCTACATCGAGATAAGACACGAACTTGAATTCACATAATCTTAAGTGGCAATAAGGCTGTTGATGTGGACTGCTCGATTATAGCGATGCTGTTCTGGTGGTATATTGTCATCGATCAAACTCCTGAATACAATGGACCTGGACAATTAGTAACTTAGTCACGGAGGAAATTATATCGTTTTTAAATAATACCAGTATACCTTTGCCTTAGCGCAGAAAAAATCCTGAAAAAATCTCATTGATATCATGTAATTTATATACATCCATGGAATCTCCACTGGCATCACTGCTGTTGATATTAACTTGGAGTTGGCATCGGCCTTACTCACTGGCACCTCCTGCTTAACAGTAACAGTGGCAAATATATATATATGACACTAGCTATAGAATTGGACCGCGAATGACTTTCTATAGAACCAGTTACTATAGCAACCGCATAAATAACACGAAATGAAAATGTTTATAAATGTTAATTAGAAATAAAATGATGAAGGATATGTGAAATTTGATAAATAAATAGTCTATAACCATCTACATATCATTCCGTGTCCTATGTTCCCGTGTCGATACGTTCACTAGTTTTCACGTGATGGACGAACAAAGGAAACCCATTTTCATTATATATAATGTGGTGTAAGGGCTAACCTAACCTCAACTGCTCGTGGTGCACCCTGCTAATCAACAAACGAGGCTCCGGTTCCTGCACTGAGCCAGTGCAGTGGAAAATAACCCAAGTTCCCCCCTCATATGAACCACTGCATTGGAAATTTTTGGTAGAGGTCTATATCCAGCAGTGGACGTCTATCGGCTGATGTGATAAATGTATTGATTTATACATTTTTGTAAATTTTTCACCGGTTTCCAGTTTACGAAACGACTGTTTTACAATGAGATTGGAATGATGTGATTATGGATCGGGATTAGAGTATAAATACTAGATATTTTAAAAATAAAAAAAAAACCTAAGGGGATGTATAAATGGTTTTATGTTTTGGATGTAAATGTCAGCCTAGTACTATTACTAGGTATTACTAGGTAACATAAGGCTATACAGATATTATTAAATAAATTTTTTTTGCCCGCAGACAGACCCGGTATGTTCGACCTGAAGGGCAAAGCGAAATTCGACGCGTGGAGCAAAAAGAGCGGCCTCTCGAAGGAGGACGCGCAGAAGGCCTACATCGCCAAAGTGGAGAGCCTGGTGGCCTCCATCGGGCTACAGTAATGGCCGACCTTGGAGTGTAATGTGGCCAGTGGCCCGCGACGCGCGTTAGGGAAGTGTTGCCCGCACCAGCGGACCGACTAAAAACATAATTTTTTTTTTTGAAAAAAATTATTTATTAAAATTTACATTACATTTACCGAACCAAATTAAGTCTTCCGTATTTAAAAAAAAAATTATATTTCTTTTTCAAATATACAAAGCGTGTATTTTTTTTAATCTGTACAAAGGTTGTAATTGACTTTAGTATTGTCAGATTAAATAATATTTTCACAGATAAAATATTATTGTCATAGATTAAACAATGTTGTCACAGATTAAAAAATGTTGTCACAGATTAAATACACAGGTGCCGTCCGCATCGTTTGTCTTATTTATTGGTATAGGCTTAGGTTAAAGGTGTTAGTGAACATCACAATAAGGTTAAGTGTGTCTCCATTTTGGATACTGATACACTGCGGTGCTGTTTGTTTTTCCGTTTTGATGCTTGTGTATTTTGTTAATTTTTTTATACTGCCTGCAATAAACTCGTTTAGATCACTGCTCGTTCAAAGTTTTATTTCCTGTTTTTATGAATAATTTCGAATTATTGTTTCAAATTAATGTTTCTCTATATATTCAATGTTGGCAATCCCTTAGCTATGCCAGTCCGTCTTCAAAGTCTATGCAAAAGAGATAAATGTTCGGCCACTACATTTTGGCAGTAGCTTTTTTTTTTTAATAAAAAAAATCGACGATACCATGGGGACGTTCACCTGATGATAAGTGAGCCTGCCAATCACAACGTGGCGCTATTTATAATGATATACACTGCACTTGTTGCCATAGACATGAGATGTTAAGTCTCGTTACCTCAATAATTTCACTTAGCTACAGCGCCTTTCAAACCGGAACACAGCAATGTTTCCAATCTAACTTAACTGTTCTTGGGGTGACTTGTTTTCGATTGTTCGGTACATATCTAGACGGTTTCTGGTAACAGAGACCTACCTCCATTGCAAATATACACTATAATGGAAGATCAGGATAAACCTATCATCAGGTAGTGGAGACAGTTACTGATGCTTGGGACGGAATGATATTGGGAAAACCATTATCTATTTATTATGATATCCCCTCATTATTAATAATAGTAAAGTAATACATATTAATATTGACTCAGTTTAAGTAACCGATAACGCCACAGGCGATGATCGGACCGGAGCTGCCAGTCAGGGCGCTTTCCTCGGTGCCAGCTCTGCCATAGTCATCCTCGCCTTTTGTTATTGCCAGTGACCTGCCAACGATAGAGCGCGGACCCGCCAACGAAATGAGGTGGTCGATTATCTTCACGTTGACCGTTTTACCCTCTTCGGCCTTTATGTTGCCGAGGTCGCCAACGTGACGGATGGGGTCACGAGGTCCACCGTGACGACCCTGGAATCAAATAGAAATATACACGATGATTTATAGCAGAATGGCATTCACTGACCGTCAACACTGTAACATTGGTGAAATCAAAGTAAATATGGAAATAGGATTAGATTCAGACCCAAATGAAGATTGTGATATTTTTTTTTTATTTCACCACTTGATAATAAGTGATACACCTGCCCATAACAAGTTTAGACGACGAGCGCAATGAGTGTATAACACTTGAGACATAAGATGTCGAGTCTCGATACCCCAGTAATTACACAAGCTTCAGCGCCCTTCAAACCGGAAAACCGCAACGATTGCACACTACAGTTATTTTAAGTTTACACGTGTATCTATTTGTTTTATTTATGCCTAACCACTTGATATTACTAGTAATAAGTCTCTGTTACCGGACAACGTCTAGGTAGGTACCACTATAGCTCCAATGCAGCCGTCAAACAGCAGTGCACAAACATTACAGTTTTCCGGTTTGAAGGGCGCTGAAGCTAGTGCAATTACTAGGGTAAGGAGACTCAATATCTAATGTAGCAAGGACGAGCACAATAAAGTGCAGTGTATAATATCCTAAGTACCGCTACAATTTAATGGACGGTGTATCACTTAACATCAGGTGAACGATATACTTCGTAAAGTAATTAAAAAAACTCTTACGTAATACGCGATGAAGTGGGGTCCGATCTCCTCGCAGTCGTCGTCTACCGCTCCGTTCTGGTGAACGTGGATACCGTGCAGGCCGGGAGACAAGCCCGTGATGTTGCCCTGTATCGTCACAGGGCCGTTTGGTAGAAGCTGACTGAAGTACAGCTCTCCGCTGACATCAGGCTCATCGTCGTCTATTAGGTATACCACTGCTTGCAATCCTGGCGACGACCTTGGACCCTGATATAGGATTACAAACAATTTAATCAATAACAAATAGTAATAGTTGCAGGGCGCGACACATTTTATTATCTACACAGGACTTCACTTAATTTTAAGTGTTAAGTAATAATGAGATGTACATGGAGGAAGTGCTCGCCCAGGATACTATATCATACGTGTACAGTCTAGTCACAGCAGCCAGGGGGTTTAGATAACATACCAAAAAATCAAACCCCACACGTGACCCCGATATAGAATCGGAGAGCTTGTTACAACTACCCACTGCGCCACGAGGGTCGTCATAAATGCAAACAGTCCTTTTATAATTATACCCTCATTAATTACATGGTCACCGCACGTCGCGTTTAATAATTAATAATTAGTCGTCTTCCGCTGGCGTGGCTGGCTTCACGGCCGCAGGATTCCATTATGATGCCAAGGAGTGTGCGTGTTTGGCACTGGTCATTACATCAGTTACGCGATGTTATCGAAGCCGTGTAACGAGGCCTCTGTTACCTCGCGAGTGCTTGATCCGTTTCCTGTGCCCTTGAGATTTTATTTAAAAAAAAGTTTATTTTCATTCCTATTAATATGGAAACGATTATGCTAAAGTTGGTAAGACCAGCAGTAACTACTGGTGGAAGGTCTCTGTTGCTCTACCGCTAAACAGTACTGTGCAAAAATTACTGTATTCCGGTTTGAAGGGCGCTGTAGACAGTTAAATTACCGGGATAACGATACTTACCATCTTATGTCTCAAGGCGATGAACGCGATGTGGTGCAGTGTACTCTAACTTTTTTTTGGTTTTTGGCGGAAAAACCTTCGAAATTATACTCTGCCTTTTTGGGGGGAAGTCAGAGTTATGTGGACATTTTTACTCATTAAAACCCCGTCGTTGGTTAACTACGGCGTTTGGAGAGGTCGCAGGATCTCCGTTAGGAACACAACCGCGGAGTGTATCCTAACGTAACATAACAGGAAACTCCCGCCTTGTCGTGGCAGAGGAGCTCAGTAGCCGAGGTGGAGTCGCAGAGGGAGAGGAGTGTCGGTATTGCGATGCGCCTTTGTCCTTATTCTCCGCGGCCGTATAACGGCTGGCCAAGTAAACGGCAGGCCCAAGATCGGAACCGGCGCATGGGAGTTGGGAGAGTTTTCTCTCTTGACTCCCATGATCTCTGGGTGACAGATTCGAGGGAATCCGTTGCCCGCGTGACTAAGCAAAGGCCGAGGATGAGGAGCGCTGTGTTCCGGCGTGCCCCTACTGAAGTGGAAAGAGGGGTTCTTCCCTCGCTGCCGAGGTGGGGCTGCGTGGTGCGGCCGGTGCTGGCCGAGATGCGGATAAGTGCGAGAGCGTTTCCGTGCTCCTGCCATAAAGCGACGAGGCGGAACATCGTGGGATTTTCGTCGGTGCAAGTCCGGCATAACCTGGCCTTGCCCACGCGAGAACGGATATGTGCACTGCATTTACCCCACGTAAAACAGAAAAAAACCTAACAGGGAAGAGATGGCCGTAACTAGGGAGCAGATAACACTTTTTAATAATACCCTCACTAATTTGAAACAGAGTATTGAAAAATGTGAGGGTTGCATTGATCATATTTATGGCCGATTGGGCAGCACAAAATCACAGGGTTCTCTGTTCAAACAGATAACAAAATACTCGCAGAATCCCTGCAGCAGTCTGCATGTTGAGCAGCCACGATTTGTACGACCAACACTCCTTTTACCCCCCACACTGCCGTACGAGATGAGTTGAAGCAGTTCGTACCTATCGCGCTGAGCACGTGGCCGTCTGTATATAAAACATGCAAACACTGGACCAGGGTTGTCCTTGGCTGGTCTGCGTCTAATTCTATCAGTAATTGATTTAATTAGTGTGTAGTTAAATCGTTAAATTATAAGGTTATCTACGCACGACCTCAAGGTGGACGCAGCGATCGCTTCACGTAAAATCATTTAAAATCAAATTAGGAATAATATTGTCTATCATAAATCCTGTTTCACTGCTTTTTTTTTCATTATAGTTAAATTGTTTTTTTTTTATTATATTTTTAATCTTCTTTATCGTCCGTATCACTTTTAACACAGTGATATAAATCACTTCAGGCGTTGGTAACTTCAGCACACGCCGCTACTTATCGCTGATGGCCGCCTTCGTTCATCCATGTAGTGACGGTGAGCCATTAACTGCTTTTATCTGGTCAGTCCACCTCATAGCCGGTGTTCCTCGTGGCTCCGTACCCTTAACCTTTCTATTGAGATATTTATCTTTAACTGTAGATAAATGCTGGAAAGTGAATACGAAAAATGAGACTGGTTCAAATATCCTCACCGCCATTCTTCCCTCGGTGTGGTATAAGAAGCGTCTAATAGAGTAATTTGCTGGTCGCGATGACCTACCCTGCACCACATTGTGCCCGACGTCCTGACACATCAGATGTTGAGCCTCGATACCCCAATAATTGCACTAGCTACAGCGCCCTTCAAACCGGTAGACAGTAATGTTTGCACACTGCTGCTTGGCGGCAGAGATAGTCGCTGCGTTGGTACTTACCTAGATCTCCGGCAACAGACCTACCAGTAACAAACAGGAATCTCACCACCACATTACTGAACCGATCCTGTGGTTCACCACCACATTACAAATCGACTCTTCCTATTACTTTGTTTTATTACAGATAAGGGGACAGTTCTTAATACTCAACGAAGGTCGTTCAGATAAGTGATGGAATGATTTCGTAACAAGTGTAGCTTATCATGAGACCGGTGATTGCATGGAACAGCAGATAGACCATGATCCGGGATCCACAAGGATATCAGTTTTGAGTTGTTGTGAAGAATTGCTTCGATAAAAGATATCTAATATATTATGTGATAATTATTTCACGTAGCTTTCCAAACCGTTTAGAGTGAAGGTTTTTCCGTCAGGGACAATTATCCATCACGCTGGCCAAGCGTGGGTTAACATGTCGGTGTCCCCACTATGTTCTTCTTCACCGGATGTGGCTGTGGTGATCAAACCCCCTTTAGTAATCGTACAATACCTAGTTTCGTAATTTACTAAATTTAGCTACCCCCGCTTCAGTTATAATTTATTTTCATGATATTTTTGGATATGGAGGGTGTAAGGGATCCGGCATCCGGTGGTGCACCCTGTTAATCAACAAACGAGGCTCTAGCTCCCACCAGCCCGCAATGTGCTAGCGTGGTGAGAAAACGCCCATGAGACGACTTCTACTGCCTGGCGGTTTTGCGGGCAGCACAGGATCAATCCATGTGGAGATCTTTGGGTGGGGGTGGGGGGCTTATGTCCAGTAGTGGACGTGCAGTAGCGGCTGAGGATGATGATGATATTGTTTCAGCCAATTACAACTGGTGGCAAATCTCTGTTGCCGGAGACCGTCTAGGTTAGTAAACCGATTAGGTCTAGTAGTGTGTAAACTTTACCTCGATCCGATTTGAAGGGCGTTGTAGCTAGTGTAATTACTAGAGTATCGAGACTTAACGGTGTCGAGGCGTCGAGCGCAATGTGCAGTGTATACCATCCCAACTATCGCCATATTATGAGTAAACGTTTCACTTACCATCAGGTGAACGTCTTTCCTGGTCTCGTCGCTTCATGGAATGAAAAAAAAACAATGTAGTTATTAATTCCACCACCTTTTGATAGTTGGTTAATAAAACTAGATTTTCCTTTGATTAGTCCAAATTAGTGCCGCAGTGTAATTCTTCATCATCTAACGACCGTGAAGAGTCAGTCGGTAATTACACAAGTTCGCTAAGTCAACACGATTTGGGCGAGCCCGCTCGTCACGACACCAGCTCGTCTCCTGACATCATGCCTCGTTAACTATTAGCGGTCGTGAGATGGTTAGATTACTTCCTGCTCACCTGTTTTGTACTTCGTTCAAATATAAAACAATGGTAAAGCTTGTACTGTTTTTTTTTTTAATAAATTATGCGACGATACTTCACCTGATGATGATGATGATGGACGCTCATCTGCCTATAACAACGTGGTGCTAGTTACGATGGTATACGCTGTATCATATTGCGTACGCCTAAGATGTTGAGTCTGGTTACCCCAGCAATAACACTACCTACAGCGCCCTTCAAACCAGAATACAGTAATGTTTGCACAGTACAGTTTGTCGGCTATAATAACCCACTTACATGGTCTTAGACAACAGAGAACTTTTTTTTTGTTTCGGGGGAAAATACGGTACTTCGGCTTAACAATTTTATAGGGGGTGGAGAGTAGAGCTCCACCCCGAGAATCAACCCCCGTCTTATCAAGGCCTTCCGCCGTCGGAACCACGGTATGCGATGAGTAAGAAACCGTGGGTTCTTAGCCGGTAATAGTCCGGAAATTAATTACTAGCTTTGTTTTTTTTATTTACTAATTATTGTAGGTTAATCTTTTGTATATAAATAGTGTTATTGAAGACCAAAATTTATGGAAAAGAAGACGATAAAGTAAGACCCTTTTTTGCCAACAAGAGCTGAAAGACTGCAGCCTAGACTGAAGAGCCATTGCATATTCATTTCTGTATCTCCAAACAAATAATTATGAGATTTCCTGTTTTAAAATAATTGTATGATTGTTCGAGAGATAACTTTTTTACTTAAACTTTATGTTATAAAATTATTTTCATTTTTCCTTGTAATGTATCCCTCTTATGTAAGAATTCGACTGCAAGTGAAATTTTGTAGTCTGATTAATATGTAACATGATGAGGTGGATACACTACGGAGAGGAAAAACAAAGAAAGAGAGGTAGAGAAAAACATTTATAAACAATTATTTTATAGAATGGAAAGAGATAAGTTGAAACAATTAAAGTAACATTTTAATAAAGAAATTGGTCGATTTAGTATAAATGTTTGTAAACGGGTTCCGTATACAGTTATGGAGTTTTAGACACGTTACGAACCATAGCATGAAGGGAAGCGAAGGAAATGGAAACTATACAGAAAGGCGTTACATCTCATTCTCCCACAGCCTTAATACTATAAATACATTGATAGAAATCTTTTTAATTGATAGTAGTCTAAAAAATCACATCACACGAAAAGAAGATTAGAAATCATATTCAAGCAACTTGAACAGCGCCAAGATTATTTTATGATGATGATTCACTTATCTGCGATGAGCTAACAGTTGACCTCAATTTTATATAACGTTACAATGAGGCTGAAAATAGTGAAGTGTGTTCACCTAGAATACTACGGATCTTATATATATGTCTATTTGGTTATAGTAATGTTTTTATGACGCTATATTTACAACATAAGGGTTGGTACTTCGTGTTTTAAAAGCGTTTAGTCGTTGCCTCGCAGAACCAGTTACTCCATGATATTCTTAGAATAGTGATGACTGTCAAATAATTACAAACCTATAAAACACTAATCCAGTTTTGTTAAAATATCAAATAACTATATACATATAGGAGTTATCCAGAGATTATTTGTTTCATCACGAGATCTTCGAAACTACTAGATGTAAACATTTAAAAATTGGTAGAGATATTGCTTCTGACATTTAAAAATCAGGTAAGAATGGATTATACAAAATTCTTTCCCCAATTAGAGTTGCGAGGGTGGTATAGCCAGCAAAATGGGCAAGGAGCAAATAATATATTTCATCATCGTCATCAGCCGATAGACGCCCACTGGTGGATATAGTTTCCCCCAAACATCTACATGGATCGATCCCGTGCTGCCCTTATCAAGAGGCACCAGTAGTTATAGATAAAACTCCTGTTATAAATTAATAAGCAATAATCACGGCGCATCATTGCAATAACGTTGCTCATTACAAATGTACAGGCGTTTTTTATTTAACTTTTTCGTCAGCTTATATATATATAACTATAACTTAACTATGATCCCACTTGACAATAAAAGGAGACGGTTGTTTAGTTTTTGACAGTAGTATTAATTTTTTTAATTTTTATATTATAATAATGTGTAACTGAATTTAAATATATACATGTACACATTTTGGGAAGCTCTCATATTATATAGACTTATGTATCATGTTGATTGCAGCATTACTTACATAGGCTGCGTCAATTTCTTTCTCCAATCTTTCGCCGTCAAAGGGATATCCTCCTAGGCCAAGCTCCTGTGAATAGATTTGTTTTGTCCTTAACAATTCGAGATGTCTACGGATACTACTTTAAAAGCCTGTCGCGTTAATTTAGTCTTCTCCAATATTTTTATATATAAGCTGTTCCCAGGCCGCTTTGCTGGGCGTAACACCCCCGCAACTTCTTTTTGGGGTAGGAATTTTGTAAAATATATTCTCAGCTGACCAAAATGGCAGAAGCAATATCTCTACCAAATTTTAAGCGTTTACTTCTATTAGTTACGAAAATCTCATGATGAATCAATGAATGTCTAGATATCTGCTACATATACATAGATTTACCACGGCCGATACTTTTTGTCGCATCAAAAATGTTAAAAGAAAGTTTATTAAGCAAAGTTGCATAAGAATATAATACTCGTTCGTATATAATAGTTTTATAATAAAATTCTTTCCTACTATTTAACAACTATTATACAGTACACCACATTGTTTTTCTTGTCGATAAAGCGCCGGGACCAGAATGAAGTTATTTGGTGTTTAGTAATACTCCAGTCCATAATAACGTGGTATTAGTTAAGACGATATACATAGCAGCGATCGATCGATGTGGAGATCTTTGAAGGAAGGCCTATGGACAACAGTGGACGTCTGTCTGCTGATGATGATGATGACACAGCGCCATATTGCGCTCGCCGTGAGATACAAGATGTCTCGTTACCCCAGTAATTTCACTAGCCATAACGCCCTTCAAACTTAAACACGGTAATGTTTGCACACTACTTTATGCCGGCAAAAATAGAAAAAGGGTAGTTTCTACTACCGTACTTCTCAAATAGAACCTACCTTTTTCATCGCGGAGGAAATCTTAAAAGATATCTTGGTTCTGGTGGGAAGAGAAGGTTATGAGGCTTCTATCCACTAAAACCCCTTCGATGGTCTCCCACAGTGTATTAGGAGGGTGCTCCGGGATCTCGTACGGAACGCACCGGTGCCCTCCTGCACTCTGGCTCTAGGTGTCATATATCATGAATCCTTTACTTTTCCTTTTTTTAATTCTATTTTAATTAAACCTATGGATTTCTTTCATTTCATACATTTAAAAAATTTACTCTTAAAATATATTACAATAATAAAACAACAGTTCAATGATCATAGAGACGATACCAAAGCACTTTATCAATTGGTCCAGGATAAAAAATACTGTACCAGTACGATTTTTTTTGTATATTTCAATTAATACATATGCATGGATAATAACCTCAGCTCTAAGTGCAATGTACAAAAAGTGGGTTGTCAATATGAATCACAGTCCACTTAATGAGCTTGAGTAAGAAACTAGGTGATAAGACATTTCTTCATCTATATAAATCTCTCTGAAGCCTTGTTACAGATGCAGCTGCATTTTTTTAAGCTATACGTTTTAAAATGAGATTTTTCGTAATAGCATTAAACTTTAACAGTAACCTTGATATATCTTAGAAATAGTTTATAGAAGACAATAAAAATAGAAAGTTATTGTAATATATCTAAAGTATTGTAAAGAATTGAGCATGACGCTTCAATCAGTCAAATTAGCGGTTCAGGGTTTCATTTGCGATGCAGCAGCTACAAGGATGACGTCTTGCACGACAGGTACCGCCGTGACGAAAGACCACCAAACACACTCAATGCCGAAGAGGGGTGAGAATTAGTAGCTATCAACCTCATCGCTATTTAACTGTGTGTGTGTAGATCCGGACTTCCGATATAATTTCTAGTTGACACGATTTAAATCTTTGTTTTACAAAAGTACTAACTGTTCCCCGTCCGCTTTCGCCGCAACTTCCTCGCACCCTTTTTTGGGGGTAAAATTTTGTAAAATTGTTAACTGTCCTATACTCAGTAAAACGAATATTTCTATCGAATGTCAAGTCCCCAATCCTTACGGATCCAGATATGTTGAGATGATCGTGAGGATCTACATAGGTGGAAATCTCTTTCACATCCATATTCATTCCAATAATAGATGTGTAAAGAATGAAACTTTTCTCTATTGAAGAATTTTTGATTCCACTTTTTATGCAAAAAAAAAATGTATTGAAATGTAAATACTAATTATTCATTATCGCTGGTTCCTCATTAACAATTATGATGAGGAGCATAAATCTGATGTACTTATACTTAACTTGCAAAACGATATCATAGTAGCAACTCGAGCATTATTATTTATCTACGAAGGAGTATGTACTTTTTATGCTGATGTAACTGTTGTCAAATCAAGTAAAGTTGTTAAATTATATATACTTCCCGATTCATGATTGTGAAATTTAAGTTTTTTGGAGCCTGCTTCAAAATAACCTCTAACTCTAAATATGGAAATAATTATTTATGTCATTTCATATTGACAACTCTTTCTTTGTCGTATTTAGCAAGTTCTGATCTTGTGAGCTTGGCTATATGTTTACTAACAGTAACTTAACTTTAACAAGTTAAAAATTCGCTTGTTGTGACATTCTAGTTTTATAAAAAAATATAGTAATGTAGGACAGACGCTGACTCTGACGGAGATATCAATTCGCCGCCGCTGTAAGTAACTTACGTGCTACATTTCTCAGTAGAGTCATCGCATTGTTCGTTTTTGTCAATTACAAAGAGGGGCAGGTGCTAGAACATCCGGCACACTGAATGTAGTATATCGGTTCAGAGACCTATTAGACGTTTGCAATACGAAAAAAAAAACAACTAATGGAGTACCAAGTCTCGGACCACGCCCGAGTTCAAATACCCACTTGTCGAACAAAAAGTTATTCAGAAGCGAACTAAGCTAAATAAATATTGAAATTGATTTTTGAACACTAGGAAATAAGCCTAAAGACTATCTTCATAAATCTGATCTAAATTAGAGATCAGGCGACGTGGAAGAAGATGTAATATCTGTTCTTCATAACTTCGTCTGTATAATTATTTGATCTTAACTTGTAATTTAGACAGGGCTCAGTTTAATAACAGAGTTGCATCATCATCATCATTATCAGCCGACAGACGTCCACTGCTGGACATGAACGATTAAAATAAACTGATGTAGTGATTAAGATATAGTCCCTTTTTAAGAAAGAAATATGCAAGTGTATGTAAATATTTTGAACATTTAAATAATTGAAGACGGTGGACTATGTACCATCAGTGAGGATTTACTTTGTTTTTATAATCATTTGTATTGTTCGTACAAAAACATACGTAAGATGTTTCTCATAAATATAAACGAGTGGTAGTAAAACTGGTAAAAAATAATCTTTTAAAAGTATCTTTTGTTACATGGTGACGAGAGATGGCAATGTAAAGCCCATCCCGTCAAAATTGGACGGTTATGGTGATTATCCGGAACAGACGACAGAAAGAGAGATTCTTTTTAATGTTACATTGTTATCAGTCATTTGGGCATAATTATATTGATCAATAAAAAAAACTATTACATTAACGTTATGAATGGATACGCAGATTTATTTTACTTATGTAGATAATAATGGTTTTCATTTAAATAAATCTAGCGCTGGTTAATTTTTACTTGTCTGACTTTCCTTTTAGTGCGCACTTTATGTAGGTTAAGCAATCCTTTGTACTTTATTAGTTATTCTTTAGTAATTATAACTCAAAGTGCGTTTAGAGTTAAAAGCACAGAACGTGGGAGTTTAAAAAAAAGGACAAATTACTTACATATAAATAGGGTTCCATAAAAACTTCATACACGTTGCTTTGGTAGTCTTCAATTGCTGGCAATGATTTTATAATAAGATTCCTTCCGTAGCCGGGTATGCCGTGAATCGTTTTTCCTTTTAAAACTGCCACCAGCCATAATAATTGGCACAAATATATGTGAAGGCGAAGATTCATGTTTATCGTAAATATTAAAAAAAGGCGGTAAGATTTTAGGCAGAGCGCCTAATAGCTTTGGATCGGAATTAAAAAAAATAATTTTGACAGCGCGTGTCGTCCACGCAAATGGCGGGCTGTCAATGATTTTGATACACGGCGAAGAGCTTGTAGTGATGTTTTTATCCGCGTTGTGAACACGTAAAACGATCGTATGTCGGCTCGCCATCACTCGATCTTCGTGAGGAACCAAGGCTCTGTAATTGAGAAACGTGAATTAATGACGAGTTAGACACGCCATTGTTTAATACGGAGGAAGCGAACATTTAATGGAATTATGACATGATAATAAAATTTGCCTTTAATATTTTGATTATTATTATTTGTAATAGCATTTTTAGGTTATGTATGTTGAGGAAATTTTTCCAAATTATGTTGATATTGATTGTTTGAACTTGGCGATGAAATTTATGTAGATATAATTGTTTTATATACATGCCTTTCTTATGTTCGTCGGGAGTCCAAGCCGGCAATAGTAAAGACGAAAATTTTCAACCAATGTGTTTTACCCGTGCCGACGATCTAGCTTTTTCATAAGGACAATCGCTCAAGAAACGATTAAAAAAAAACACGTTATGTGTTTATCTAGTCGATAAAATTCAGATACTTTTAGATTTTCGATTATGAAAACTGAAGGTTTAATGCACTGGTCACATCTGTCCTCCTCTGGGATTGGAGCAGGAGTATTTAAATGTCTTAAATTTTGAAGAATAAGAGAGATTGTCCGTTTAGTGTAAAGGACTTTTTCTGCATCATTGTTCAGTAAGTACATTAACTAACATCGATAATTTCTATAGCATTAATTAATTAAAATTCATAAATTCTAGCATACAATTACCAACAAAAATTTGTTGTGTATACAAAGTTTTCTTATTTTTTTCAGAAATAAATCAATTGGTCGATAATAAAAAATGCATCTAGTTGAATGTTATATATTAAAAATATATTTGTGTCGCAAATTGACAAGTCCCGTCACTCGCGAAGGCTTCCATTTGACAATATCAACAAAAAATATCCAAACACCAATGAAGTAACGAATAGGAATGAACCGGGACTTCGTCTACAATTATCACGATGACGCGCCAAACACCTGGACGAGGATTGGCAACACTCTGAACAAATGGTTGTGGGGCGCCTTGTGCTGCGGGGTGCCAGGAGTCCCGTGCTACTTCTGCACCTGCTGTAAGGAACTTGAGCACATGACGGAGGGGGAGAGACCTAGAATGAATCGTAAGCGCTTAATAGTACAATACTCCGTTTAAAAATCGTGTGGTAAACGATCACCATTGGTGTTCTTTAGGATTTATCTCATACGATGTGGGCACGTGGCCTGGTGCTTTACCAGGAATTAAACTAGCACAGGGGTGGGGAAACCGTGGCTCGGAAGTTATGTGTGGCTCTTTGACTACATTTTTGTGGATCCTTCAGAAAATTTTTGGAGTAGAAAAAACATAGAAATATATAAGACAATTACTGTCGGTGCATTGATGTTTCGATTGATTCCGTACTGAATTGTACATCATCCTCATTATCAGCCTTTGTTTATCGACTGCTGGATATAGGCCTTCCCCAATATCTTCCATCAAATTCGATCTTCAGCTTCTCGCAATCAACTACTTTCGAACGCCCTGCAGACATCGTCGGTCCATTCATTCTACTTCTACATTAATTTCATTTTATTTGTCTCTCGACAAACAACAAGTGACATATTTTTCCAATTTTGTAATTTTTTTTTCATATAATTTTCATAAACATGTCCTTGCTTTTGAAAAAAAAGTTTCAAAATATTCTTTGTACACGTATTTATATTTTTCTCTTTATCTGAAAAGGTTGCCAATCTCTAAACAAGCGCAGAGTAATTCAGATAAGATGTAACTGCTATAATGTATTACACGAAAAAAAAAATCCATTTTTCTCGTGGTTGTGTAAGAAAATCATGAGATGAGCAGTACACTTACTTGATTGTGATTCGATGTATAGGATATTTTTTTTTGTTTAACGTGAAGGAAATACCTGCGCATATCCGTCCTCGCGGGGGCACGGACGGGTCATGTCGAACTTGCACCGATTAAAACCTCCACGATATTCCAACTCATCGCCTGATAGCAGGGTCACGGGAACGCTTTCGCACCATCCGCGACCCCGCCGGTGTTGGCCGCTTTCACAGCCCTATTTCGGGGGGGAGGGATAAATCCTCCATTTCGACCTCCGCAGGGGCACGCCGGAATATGCAGTACGCCCCCTCCTCGGCCTTCTGCTGTCGCGCGGGCAACTGATTCTCCCGAACCCGTTGCCCAGAGGCCATGGGAGCCAAGAAAGAAAACTCTTTCGGCTCCTTGCGGCGGATCCGATGTTGGGCCCGCCGCCACCCGTTATTAGTCGCAAAGGGTACTCCCTCTGCGACGCCACCTCGGCTGCAGAGGGCAGTATTAAACTGCCCCTGCAGCTTGGCCGTAAAGGGCAGCATAAAGCCGCAACTGCAGCCCCCGGCCGCTCCGGTGAGCTCCAGTTATCTAATCGGTGCTCTAACCTGGAGCGGCCGTTTCGGGCCAGCCCTTCACCGCGGGCCGGCCACGTGGGTTCCACTTCGCTTCAGCGTGGACGACTCCGTCACGGTTACTGAGCCCCTCCGCCACGACAAGGTGGGAACCCGTTGAGGAGTTGTATAGGATATTGTGTTTGTCGTGTTCGGATTTAAGGTAATATCTGTTCTGGCTTATCCCAAACCGGATCAAGCCAGAACATTGTTAGCGAATATTTAAGGTGGGTGTGAGAATATAGCATATAAGAACCATCGGGGTGGCATCGTCACTGTGTGACAAAACTCCATTAATAACAATAAAGATAAAAGAATAAAAAAAGGGATAATATCTATTATTACCGGAACTCAGCTGCAATTAGGTGCACCAGAGACCTACCATTAGTCAGTCGGCCTTCATTAGTATTTAGTGCCTGATTTAAGTACTTAAAAAATTGCCATCTTACTACGCATGCGTCGTTCATTATTCATTTGGACCGGAATATTCTGCAGCAATGATAAATAAATCTTGACAGAATCAACGGGAACTGCCGAGAGGCTGTCCCGCCAGCACCGGCCCAACGCGCCGAGGAGCCGGAAGTCCACGCCCGAGACTCTGTCGGCGGTGCGTTGCGCCCTCTCACAGCTGCAGGGGGAGCCCGCGCCCCCCCTGCCGGAGCCCCGCTCGGATGGTCACATCAAAGAACCGGGATGAGGTTACTGACATGTACCAATGATACTTTGTAAGATTAATGTTTACATAAAGTGGACCTTGTTAATCATAATTAGATAGTAAATATAATTTTGTTTAGTCAAATGTCTTTGTATTTATTATTTCGTTAGTTCACCTGATGATGAGTGACTGCTCATAGCAATATGCTGTTAAGAATGATTGCGATTTACATATTATAATAAACAGCATCACATTATGCTCTTCGTCGTAAAACAAGATAAGTCTCGTTACCTTACGAATTCACTAGCTATAACGCCCTTCAAACCGTAACACAGTAATGTTCATATCAACTGAGATGGTCTCCTGTAATTGAGACTTACCATTAGTAATATATTATGGGTCTTTGATAAGTCTATTTTATTAACCAGTTTCTATCAAATGCAGAAGAGCTTGTAAAAGGTGAGGGATGGACAGGAGTGGAAAAATGAGGACGAGGCCTATGTCCGAAGATTGCTGAACGTAGTCTTCCACAAAATATGATTGTAATTAAGTACAGTTTAAAAATGTCTGGATCGTTCTACAGTAAGAGCTTGTTGTAATACAACAGTCTACCACCAGATATCCAAAAAATTGTTGTATCCTCGGGTTCATGCCAAACGAGGCTAAATAGATGGTTCATTGTAAACCAGCCCGGATGTGATTTACGCTGCAGCTGGGCTACAGCTACTGTATTATCCTGATAAACGGTACTTTTCAAATATGTCTGTTAGATTTGAGTGTAATTTCGCCAACGTCCACACCACGTTGAGTACACCGGTTCTCGTCCGAACACCGAAGTTAAGCAACGTCGGGCGCGGGCAGTACTTGGATGGGTGACCGCCTGGGAACACCGCGTGACGTTGGCTTTTTTTAATTTTCACAATATTTTGAAATCCTTGACTCTGGTGGTAGGTCGTCGTTGCCGGACACCGTCCAGGTAGGTATCACCGCAGCGCCTATTGCAGCCGACAAACAGCAGTGTGCAAATATTACTGTGTTTCGGATTAAATGTAGTTGTAACTGGGGTAACGAGACTTGGCATATCTCAAGGCGACGAGCACAGTGTGGTTCTGTATATAACACCTCAACTAACGCCATATTCTTATGAGCAGGTGTATCACTTACCATTAGGTGAAGGACCCTCTCGTCCTGTTACTTCGTAGTATAAAAAAAATCTAAAATAAGTAACCCCTTTGTTAAGACATCTCTTGTTTTCGTTAGACACTAAAACTTGTTCATTGTATTCAGTTGTTATAGTTTCGTAAATAATTAATAGATGGCGCTTACTCTTTATAGGTTTGACAAGAGATTCATGAAATCATATTAATTACTTTATTTAAAGACAATATATAGAACAGAAATTATAATTCAAAAACATATTCTGGATTGGTAAAAAAAGGTTTTGTAAAATATGTAATAAATGTTAGTGCCGTGGTTAATTCTAGGTAGCAATTGAAGTTATATACATAGTTCAGCCTCGCCGCGGGCAATGTCACGAGCTATATTCGTTAAGGATAACTACTGAAGCTGAATCAAGTAAACTTACTTACTGCTTATCTCTGTGTAACGAATACAAGCTCACGTTGAGTTTGCCTTCGTCTTCCCGCCGCGCTGCGCCGTGCCGTTGTTGTTTTTTTAGTGTGAGAAATAAGTGAAGTGGTTGAGGAGATAGAGCCTACTTATTGGTAAGTTTTTATATTTATTATACAATAATCAGGCACTAAATTAATTTTATTATTATTTATTACTTAATTAATAAACATATCGTTTATTCTTATACGTATAAGTAAATTTCCTTTAGTGTTTGTAATATTTTAGGTTATTAGTAAATGTTTGGTTATTGTTCGAAACTATCATTATACTTGATAATAAAAGATGATACTACCAATTATATTATAGTATAACAAAACCGCTAACAGATTCATTACTTTGAATCGTATGGTGGTGAGATAAATAATTCAATAAATACTACGTCCTTCAAATTGATATATTGTGATGCGCTTGCGCTTCTGTCTAGTGATGTAATAGATATAGCTGTAAAACTTATCGATGCGAATGAAACTTGTGTTGTAATTATTCTCTAAAATTTATTCTACTGATAAACATTAACATTCGTTTTAAGTTATTCATTATGTTATCGACAGACGTTTTTCATTAAATTATATAAATTGCACGACTAATGTGCGATTTATAACATACATTTATTGTTTTTTGTTCTTCCTTTCAGGACAAAAAACTGCCCGTTGTATATTTATAAACCGTGTCTTTGATTTCTCACTTCACTTTGTATGTACATAAAGGAAATTTACATTGTTATATTTGTTCATATCACATCACAATTAAAAATTAACAACAATAGAAAAGTAGAAGGATAAGGTATTTAAACATTTATGTATATAAATCATTATCAAAGTTTAATAGTAAATGTATTTTTATACTAGAAATAACTTTGTATCCTTTATGAAATACAACAATGTAACTATTAAATATAGATTGGCGTCCTAATAAAGCGAGTATTGAGTCCCTATGAAATATTTGGAAACGCGAGGGATATGAATTTGTTATTGTATATATGTACATTTTTTTAATTTACTTCTAAACGAAGATTGTTGATTGAAAACCCTTTTAAATGTTGGTTCTCGCACTACTATTAACAGAGGGGTTTTACTTCGATCATTCTGTTTTTGCTGAGAACAGTATCTGCGAGTGGCTTTCGGAGGCTATTTAACCTCAAAAGAAATTGAAAACAACCATCACCATGTAACGAGGGCAAAAGAGTTTAAAGATTAATTTTGCATATTCCCTCTTCTATTCTTTGTTTTTAATCAGTTTCAATGATTAAATGATGAATAGTGCAAAGGTAATGTTGTGGTCTATAAATCAGAGACATTGGTTAGACACAGTTGCTACACACAGCCTTAGACGCATTAATACTGAACTTTAAAAATAAATTAGAGCAAGGTTTTTTACTGTCACCACACCTCTTAAACCTTTGGAAATGATATAGACACTGTACTCTCATGGAGAATGAAATATTTGTACACATGAAACAAATGTATTTGTCACATTGGTTCGAATAAAATCAGTGTTTCAAATGGCCAAATATCAAAATATAACATAATAAATATTATAAAGAAACATCTATAGTTATTATTAGTACTTTATAATCTCGGATCGGGATGTAAAGTAGAAATAAATCTGGTCATATATTATTTATGGCTACAAATTGTAATACATTAAACCAAGCGTACTATTTCTTTGTAAGTACTTAAAGTGTTTGTTTTTACACAAGCTAATATCCTGCAGACCTTGTTCTGTGGACATTTATTTTATCTTTACGTATTAAGATAGGGATGATTATTATTTGGAAATTATTGTATTGTCGTGGAAATGGGTTGAACGACATAAAAGGTTTTAACGCATTGCAATCTGGTGGCGAGTTACATCAGAGAAATACATACTAGTTTTTATAGCGTTTGTCCTAATAGTTTCAGATATTACTTTATTTTCATTCGTTTGTTTTTTAAACTTATCTCAGTTCAGGTGTTGGTTTAATTGAATAGTCTGGATGAAACAGATATATCTTATTTGATACTATTATCAGATACTTCAATTGAATTTGATTATAAAACAAAATCTTTGTTACATCGAATACGACTACGTTGAGTACACCGGTTGTCATCCGGTCACCGAAGTTAAGCAACGTCGGGCGCGGTCAGTACTTGGATGGGTGACCGCTTAAGAACACCGCGTGACGTTGGCTTTTTTTGCTAGAATTGGAATAAATAAAATTATTATTATATTATCTATCGGAGTAACAAATCTGATACACTTGCTTATATTTTTGTAACAATTCTTTAAGGTAAAGAATCTAAATTTTGTTTATGATGTTTACTTTAGCGATATTAAAATATTGTAATTATCGTTTTCTATATGTTTGAAAGATGGAGATATTATTTTTTGCATTTAAAACTGTTGAATAGACATTGCACAATTTTTAAAAAGATTTGAGAAGTTGAGGAAATTTTCCATTCCTCCGGCGAGTCCCGGGTGAAACTTGTCGATGTGGCCTCTCGTTTGAACTATTTACAAAGTAACCATGACGAGATAACTTGCCCGCCCTAATATATTATCATGGGTAAAGTCGTTTATTATTGCTGCAATGGAACAGGTTAAAGCGACCATTAAACTAAGATCCTCCTCATCGCCCTCTTAACAAGAAATATATGGTAACAGCGGGGAGATGAACCGAGCAACTATAGTTCATTCACAGCTGGTTATGACATTTGAATAGTCCAAAGGTGTTATGACCGTCAGTAGCATTCGCGAACGGACTACGCCACGGTGAGTCGCGTGCTTTGTTTTTTTTTTTATTTAATACAGAGACAAAAATGTATTTGTATTCAGCCAATGTAATTTGTTTAATAAAAAAAGTTTGAAATCATATTCCACAATATTAATTTCTATAATATTTTTTTTTATTAGAATGTTGCGTATTTAATTTGTTTTTATAAAATAAATAATCTATTTTATTTAAGAAGTAAAATGTGAGCAAAACGTCTGCCAATAATATTTTTTTACAAATTATATAATTCATGGGTGGAATTTACCATTAATTTTTGTATATAATATATGTTTTTTTAATTAATATTTTTTTTGAAGATTTATATAAGTAAATTGAATTTTATATTATTCTAGACTGACATACATATCGTAATAGAACACTCTTCTACCTTTTTTTTGTAGATTTTTATCTAATAAGACTACTGTTATTAAAAATGCTTTAATTGTTTTTAAACAATTAAAATGTTTATACTGCCAAATATGTGTGTGTGTTTTTTTTTAATTGAAATGCTCATTATTTTAAATTAGTTATTTTTATGATAAATATAGAAGAGGCATTCGTTTTGAAACTGTTTCAGTTTTAATAAGGGACGTCGATATGTTTTCTCCAAATATTATTTGACCTTTTCAAACCATAAACAATCCGTATAGTTTTCTTTTCTTTATTATTTTGTTGTCACATGTGAATTGCGTATTGTATGGTAGGTACTTGTATGAATACTTATGCATTTTATCTCAATAACATTTTGATAAGAAAAATCTCTTAAAACATTTATGATATCACATTATCTTATACTTTTGGATACTTGTATATAATTATATAACACAAACATATTTATTTTAATAATACAACAATGTATTTTATATTGAAGGAGGTCTATGTTTGATGATGATTTTCCATATTATTCTTTTTAATACGATGTGTTCGTATTTAATAATATTTACTTGTACTATAATATTAATATAGTGTAACGCTATTTGTGATTGTTTTGATAATACTTTAGGGTCAAAAAAATTATCTATTAAGTAATTGATAAATATATATACATACATCTTATCGTATATCTCTAGTTTCTTTTTTTTTCACTTTAACGATTGTTTATGATAAAATGATATTAAACAAGAATCGGATAAGAAAATCGAGACACGTATGTCTCGAAGGTCATTAAGCATCAGCGCTTGGTTATTATTGAATGATGAAAAAGTTGTCTGCGTAGTTAATAAAAGATTTAACAAAAAACTCAAGTAAATATTGAAATCATTAAGTTAACTGCATATTAATTTAATAATAATTAAACCCTTGGACGATTACTTTTGTTTCTTGAGCACACTATCATGAAGGAGCTATGTTTAATTAAGTTGCTTTAAAACGTTTATACTTGAGCAGGAATTAATATTTGTATAAATGATATTATATAATATTTATGTAACGGTTTATTTCCAAATTTACTTATTGTGGGTTTGCTGATTTAATATTAATTAAGCACTAAACTTAATATTAAGATGCGTATTCATCGTTTGGGATGTGCGGGACGTTCACATGATGGTAATACCCACCTATAACAACGTGGCGTTAGTCAGGATGACATATACTACACCACATTGCGCTCGTCACCTTGAGACGTAAGATGTTGAGTCTCGCTACCCCAGTAATTTTACCAGCATCAGCGGTATTTAAATTGTAACACAGTAAAGTTTGCACACTACTGTATGTCGGCTGCAACAGACGCTGCGGCGGTATCTGGACTGTAGGATACTATTCATATTTGATTGTTCAATGTAATTACATTATCAGGAGCAGTATCCTTTTCGTGAGCCATTCAGATTTCTCTTACTTTTAATATCGTCTGTTTTCTTTAACCGTATTCATATAAATTTATTACGTAACTTAAAGTACAAATAAGTGATCCTCTTATGGGAAGGTACATTACTCATTTAGATGCAGGTGTTCATTGTTAGGAATGCAAATATTGGTTGCATGTTTCCTATGTATTTTATTACATGATTAAGTTCGTTGTTCATTTTAATATCACTCAATTAAGTTTTGTAGGCACTGGTGCATTCTTTAAGATATCCGAGCGTCACTGAACGCATTGATGCAGACCACCGAGAGGGTTAAGCGAGTAAGATTTTCACATAACCCAGACTTCCCCCCAGAAGCAAAGTATCTTTAAATTTCCCTTCCGAATCCAAAAAAAAGGTACGTTACTGGGACTTGGTTTGAACGGCGGTGTAGCTACAGAAATGACTGCGGTAACTACACCTGTCGCCTTCGTAAATAGTCGTTTTTTTTTAGCTAGATATTATAAGCAAACGTTCTGTTCCTTTCGTTGTAATAAAACAAGACAGAGCTAACCGTCTACGACCTTGGATCAGATGTCATCCATGTGACACATTAAGAGATTACATCGCTTGTTCACATTTGATTAATATATGTTATTTTTTTCCTTAACGGGTCCAAATCTGTTGACCACTCAGCAGTGACTAAACTAACATCGCAGCTGATTAAGGAAAACAATTAAAGTTTATCGAGGAAACCTTATCGTTCAGACAAAGAACTGTTTATCATATTCCTTGGAATCAGAGATGTAGGTTTTCATCCAAATATGATGACGGAAACAAGAGCAAAATGAATAGACATTTTTAAGATATTTTTTTTATATTGATAAGGTCAGCCACTTGATCACGATCTCACTTGATATTAAGTGGTGATGCTATCAGTAGTGGTCGCGCGCACTAACTTTGTAATGGCCTATTAACTCTCCTCTTGAAACTTGTCGTATTTGGATGGGAACACCGATGCCGGTAAATTGTTCCACTCCTTTGCGGTTCCTATGAAGAACGAGGAGTTGACTCTGTTTGTTTGCAAACTTGGGATGTCTACAACATGAGTATGGTGAATTGCCGTGCGTCTGGTCGTTGGGTGGTGAAAAGGGGATGCAGGAATTAGGGGGAATTATATTAATAAATTCTTCCTAATTCCGCGATGATATCCTGATATCCTAATGACATTAGTCAAAGATTACTTTGATACTATCAGGTACGATTTTTTTTTTGGTTTCGGGGAAAATCTAAAGATACCCTGCTTTTGAGGAGATGTTAGGGTTATGTGAGATTCTTATTCGCGAAAACCCTTCGGTGGACTGCATCGGTGCATTTAAAGAGGCCCCGGGATCTCTTACAGAACGCACCAGTCCCCTCTGCACTTTATGTGAACATGTCTCTGGGGAGGGGTCAAACCCTCCAAAGCAACATCGGTGAGTCATACGCTGCCCTACGCAAGTTCTGCTGTTGAGCGATAGAGACCCCCACTCTCAAAGCCCGCGAAGCTCCTAGACCCTTTTAGTCTGCTTCTACGACAGGCAGGGCTTACCTTAGTCCTATTCTTAGTAGTTCGAGACTACAGGGCTGATCAAGTGGGATCTATATAATGAACTAAAAATAAATGTTTTAAAAGCTGACGTGATTGTCACATTTGTTTATTGTTAATTTTATAAACAATTGTGTAATGTTATTGCCGATAAGCGCCGTTGGTAATCAAAACAAAACCATTAATTTCACAGAGCTTTTACAATTTGATCAATTTCAAAACATTGCGATTGTTTTCATGTCAAATTGTTTTCGCGATAGCGGCTGATAACTTTGCCGTTTCTAGTCGGATAAGGGATGCTTTTAAAGTCGACTAGAACTGCCGTTAAATGTCAGCTGCAAAGTAATCCAAATTGTGCGTTAACGTGATGCTGATGTGTGCTCTCCGATCGTGTGTGGTAAATGACACTGGAGTGTCTTCCAAAGAATTGCTCAGATTTATTTCCAAGGTCACACGTAAGGATCACTCATAATGTGGTGTACGACACAACGTCAAACTTTTCCCATTGCAAGTGACAGTATTCATCTGATTTAAAAATGATGCGGTGATCATCAGCAGTCGATACACACCCAATGCTAGACTTAAAGATCTCCGCAGCCATCAGGCTCTGTCTGCCGCATCCAGTGCTTTCCTGGTTAGGATGTCATACACTATACCGCGTGATCTTTGGAGGAGGGCTATGTACAGCAATGGGTATCTATCAGCTGATGATGACAACGTAGGGTTCGTGTGGTTGTAAAAGTTCCGTTCTAAATAATTTCAAGTCTATGGTCACCTACGCATTGAGGATAAAGCTTGTATAAATGAGGGGGGATTTTCTGAGCCATCTTATTGACTTAAGTCATTCTGTAGCTGGTGTCCGTACTGTATATATATACTGTGTGCACTCGGAATAAGTTGTTTTTTTTTTCATCTGTTAACCAAAAAAGAGGGTATGTTATGAGTATAGAATGAGAATATTCGTCTCGTATAGCTATCTTCCTGATATATTGTGTAGAGATAAATTGTTATATTGTAAAAGGTGATTTTTGTATGCCTCGAGTAGAGTAAAGGATGAGCTCAATACCGCGGTGACATGAAGATCCTTGGGAGGAAGTTATTAATAAATGTTGTTCTCAATATTCAGGAGGGTACATCTCCGTGCTATTAATATTTCTTGTTTCAGAACAAAACAGAATAAAATGATGTTGATATTATTACTCGCTGCTGCGGCGATGGTGACGGCTCACCACGAGCATGTGAGTATATTACATAGATGTGTTTATAAAGTGTAGATGGACCGACGACATCATCAAGGCGGTAGGAAGTGGATGGAGGCGAGCTGAGGGTCGCATTAGGTGGAAGACGCTGGGGAAGGCCTATATCCAGCAGTGGGTAAACAAAGGCTGATGATGACGATGATATTTATAAAATATAGACGTGTAAAGATAGCTACAAAACTGAAGAATCTCATCAAGAAAAGAAAATTATAGAATTTTCTGGATGTTATTTATGGAACACAGGATCCCTATTCTTGGTCTTTTTCTAATAAAATTATGTTGTGCTCTATATCTGCCAGCTATCCAGCTCTACGTTGATATCCAGGATATTAAGCGGAACAAACAGATATACAAATATATGTAAAAGTGAAGTGGAAAAGAAAAAATCTGTTATTTTCATATGAGACATAAGTTATTCGTTTCTCTGTATAGTTATTGTCTATACTAATAAGATAATGAACGCATCTTGTTCCAGCCGGACCAGTACCGCGCCCAGGTTAAACTGGCAGAGCCCAACGGTAACCAGGTCCACGGTAACATAACTTTCACACAGCTGGCCGATGGCAAAGTGCAAGTTCAGGGAGTGATCGTCGGCTTGCCTCCGGGTCACTACGGGTTCCACGTTCACGAGAAGGGAGACATCTCCGGCGGATGCGCATCAACCGGATCTCACTACAATCCGCACCATGTAATCGATTTTAGTCGACTATATTGTTGTTTTTATTTGTTTTATTCTATTCTAAAGTGGTCTACAGTAATTGCCCATGTCTGTAATGCTAATTGTTGTTTTTTCTGATTAAGTCTATAAAAAAAACTGAAGGCTGTCTCACTAAAAAAAAAAACTGGTGTATGGTCTGTCTCGAAGGAGAATGATAAATAACGTTAACAAAAAAATCGTAACTTGTTTGCTATGAGTTTAATACTTAGGTTAAGTCGACTTTAATTACTCAGCTTTGTATATATTTCGATTTCGTATAATTTGATTGGATCAATTTGCAGAAAGACCATGGCCATCCCAACGATGAGAACCGTCACGTTGGCGACTTAGGCAACGTGGTATTCGACGAGAACCAAGTCAGCGTCCTCGACTACGTGGACAGCGTCATCAGTCTCACCGGGGAGTACTCCATCATCGGCCGCGCTGTTGTCTTGCACGAGAAGGCGGACGACTTCGGCAGATCCGACCACCCCGACTCCAAGAAGACCGGAAACGCGGGGGGTCGCGTCGCCTGCGGGGTCATCGGAATACTGTAGGCAGATGTGATTTAAGGGCATATGCACATTGGTGAAAAGGCTGCGTCCAGCTTATGAGGGTTATGCAGGTTTAGTTCAGCTATTTTCTAGAGAAATCAAATAATCAAAATTTTACATTTACTTACCAACTTAAGCCTTAACCGTGTGCATATGCCATCAAGTTTTAAGGTTAAGTTAAAACAAAATAAATACAATATTACGTTAAGTAATATTGAAGCGGAAACAAAATACAATGTATCTGCTTACTCAACGTATTTAGCAGCTCTCTTCCGACTAAACCGGATGTATAATACTCTTCAGATATTTCATTATTGTAACTTTATCATTTCATACTTAAGAAAATTGTGTGTAGTGTAGATTTTTTATTTTGTTGTATATTCGAACTGCTCTAAAGACATAAGCTATTTAAGACTATATATACTTTGCTCTGTGTCTCTAGTAAATAAAAGATCTATATAAAACTTTTTCGATGTTAATTATTATTATAGATCTTGACGATTTGAATGTTTTTTTGTTTAAAATTAACTAATCTCAAATATTGACACCGGAAATTCTTGTTCGTTACCTATACCTCTTCCTTTTGGAGGAATTATACATGGGATACCCTTCCGTTGTACAGGGAAAGGAAGGTGTTATAACTTTGGTGAACTTAACACAAATTGAAAAATTAAGTTATAAATATATTAATATACATGATGAATATTTGAATAATTATGAAGTGTGGAAATGAAACCCTTTGACTTTCTTAGGCTCATTCTTCTCAGGTCTGAAGCATATCTGTGAGTAGCTCGTATGCTCTAACGTTTAATAAGTGAATATTAACTTATTGAATAAAAAAAACTTTACTTGAAACCTCAATGTGTCCATCTAAACCTTAGCCAAACGGGAACGCTGTACACAACCGTGATAGTGCTTCCGAATGCTCCGAATTCGATGAAGTCGTCAATAAGAGAGAGCGATAAAAAAAATCATATATATTCTATAGATATTATTGTCTCATGATCCCGTATTCAGTACTCAAAATATAAATCTTCTGATAATATATGTTGTATATATATATATATATATATACACAGTCACGATGGCCATCACAAGCGGCCGGCTCTCGCTAACGTCATGCGCTTGCGGTCCAAGGTGAATCACTTTCCATTGAGTAAGGTCCGAATGAGCCAAGGCACAGCTCAACTAATTTAACATCTTAAAGGTACAAATATTAATATGCCTATCCCGTTCCATCTATCTATCTCTTTCTTTCTTAATTTTACACCGGAGACAGCTCTAATCGTTTATTTCTTCCAATTCGCTCTGTCATCATCGACATCAATGTCATGACACCACAGCTTTCTATGTTGTCTTTGGCCTATCTCTAGGTCTTCGTGAAAGAGGAAATTGTTGTGACAAATTGAAAAGGTAATCAAGATCAATATCCAGTCTAATTATTTAAAAGGATCAGACGAGTGATTAGGATATTCTTGCCATCCGAATATAAACAATAGATCCTATACAGATTTATTTACGGGAGGACAAATTGCATTGCAAATAAAAAGAAAACTCTAATCCTTATACTTTTAATATATTTACTGCGATCATATTTACTGCTGATATACTCTTATTAAGTTTAGTGTATTTACTATTTCAACGATAAAAATATTTTTCTGATAACAATGTCCATTTCTAAACTTGTATGCTCATCATCTGGAAGGTAATTTTACGAAGCATCTATCCACCCTGTGGGTTTAAATGTGGTGCAAAAAGGCACCGAAGTGGACAATGTATTTGTCGAAGGTTCATTTCACCATAAAAGGAGTGGTGTATATAAAACCCGGTCCATACTAAAGATAATAAATATGATAATTTTTCAAAACTCTTAACAACATCAGATAATAGACACTGACACTATCTGCATATCAATACAATGCCATCAATGGTTCCACATTGAAGAAGCTGTTCCTTTGCTGAAGGAATTTTGTAAAATCCATTCTCAGCTGACTTCCAAATGGCAGGACCAATATCTGTATCGAAATTTCGAGTGTTTACGTCTAACAGTTTCGGAGATGTGATAAGTCAATGAATCTCTGGGCGCAGAGTAAATATATTAATTATTAAATAAACCTAACTGAAATCTTAGTTAACGTTAAGGGTAACTTTAGTTTTAACTAAAATATTATATAATTAAAAAAAAAAAATTCTATTGCCTTAAAAGTTAGATATATTTATGATTTAGTTTTTTTTTATTATTCGAAGGGACAAGACAAGCGGGACATTCATCTGATGTTCAGTAATACGCCTGTCCATAACGCGGTGCTAGTTGAGATGATATTCATTCAGATTGCGCTCATCACCTTGAGATAAAAGATGTTAAGTGTTTTCACCCCAGTAATTTTACTAGTTCTCTTCAAACCGGAACACAGTAATGTTTGCATAGTACTGTTTCGTGGCTGCAACAGTAAAAAGATCATTTACCTTAAAACATCCTTTATACTGTTTATTTCTAATAAATATTAAATTTCCTTTATCTTTTTTAGTATTACGTTCATTTACTTTACTTTTTTTCTTTCCCCAGGGATCCTGTGGAAGGGTGGTATAGAGGCAGTGCTGGTGTTACGAAGAGTTCCGGTATTCTAACATTTATTATATTAATTGGATGTATTGTTAAATGTATGTTATAACTTTGTAATATCCTTCAAAATTAAGATTTTCTTTGTGCAAATGGAAACTTCTAGATCGGTGTTGATCTATTGTTGCTTCATTGCATGGACCAGTGTTTGTATCGTGTTAACAACATTATTGTTGATAGTCTGTTTCTGATTTTTTTTTTTATTTCAGTAGTATTGCACTAGCGACGACCTGATAAGTTATACATGATAAAGTAATACTATCTCTTTACTTTTTTTTTATTATTAATGAGTTGGACAGACAAAGGAAACTGTACTTAGAAATATCTGTTTTTTTTTTAATTTAATTATACCTATCATAAACTCTTTAATAATTGTTTATTTAAATAAATTAGTAAATTTTATGATATTTTTGTTTTTTTTTTGATTGGTATCAAATCCGTTTAGACGTTTACAATGGACATTATCATCAAACAGTTGCTTTATGAACTAAATATGATTTACGGATCTTTTATTTCATGGATGCCTCATTACTGAAGGTCATGTTTATCTTGAAATATCTTTACTGATGAGTTCATCATCTTTTTATCCACTGCTCAGTCTTCGGCAGTTGGAATGTTAAGCCAATACGGCTTTGTATAGTCGAACCAGAAGGTAGATAGGCACGAAGATCTTTAACACTATCATTCCTCTTGTAATCAGTTTATCTGGATTGTGTTTGGATAATATGGTCAAAGTAAGTTTAAGAATTATTAAAATAATATAATTTAAAATTATTGTGGTACTGCTCCGGTTTGAAGGTCGCTGTAGCTAATGTAATTATTCGTGTAACGAGATTTAATAACTTATGTCTCAAGCGTCGAGAGCAATGTAGTGCTGTATGACATCTTATCTGGCGCCACGTTGTTATGAGCAGGCGCATCACTTACCATTGGGTGAATGCCCAATCGTTGCTTAAGTGAATAAAAAACGACAATGTTCTGTTTGTTACGATATAAGAAAAGGAAGAAATACATGCACTCGACATTGATTCTGTCGATCTCCGTGCGACTGCCAACCCACACTTGACTTCTGAGAGAAAGCGTAAGGTCTAACCTGTGGGATTATAGAGCATATGCCGTATTAAGAAAAAAACTAACATTGGTATTATTATCAAAGGGATATACTCTTTGTTATAGAAATTGCAGGAAAGTTAAATTAATGATGCATCATATCGATTGATAACTACTGTACTGGTTTATAATTGATTTATTCTTGAGCATCTGTTCATTCTCATAAAATACAATCAGTATAGCAAACAGCGCATTTCAGTATGATTAGCTGTTGAATTATTTTAAACGTTATATCATATACGAGAAGGTTGAAAATGCCTTGACTTAATTTATGAGAAATTGCTATTTTCTTGCAAAGGTTATACGAAGCCTATGTAAGTTGACCAGTGATGATCAAAAGGACGCGGATAATCGAAGTGTGCGTATCCGATATTCAAGATTCACCAGGATGATGTGCAATTGGACCCTTGTCGGAAGAGCCTGCGCCAAATGGTTGCTTCTCACTCTGAACGGATTGTGTATTGTATGTACTTTTTATACAAACGGTGACACTACCATCATAGTATGTCCAATAACCGCTATATCACCAGATGAAGGTGCTAAAGATATTTACACAACGTCCATCTTGTCGATTGATTCACGTGATAAGTGTCATGATCCCATTTTCGCTACAGCGCCTTTCAATTTTGGCTGTAAAGAATCTAGATGATGACTTACTGGTTCAGCAAACAGTTCGAAACCCAAAGAATACGTCTGCATCAGGACAGGCGGTTCTCTTATGAAAGAACCACCATAAAGCTTTAATCTTATTATAACTGATAAGACCATTTAAATTTGTTACCATCTTTCATGTGTACTGTTTGTACGAAGGTCATCGCGCTCTGTACATCAGGCTTCGCTATAGTTGATATGAGGATGCTGCGGCTGTACGGCGACGAGCACGCGACGGGAACTTTCGCTGGTGACGTCATCATCATTTTCATCTGTTCCCTGCTGACGGCGGTCGCGCTCTTCGGCTGCGTAGGCGCCGTCAAAGAGAACATCAAGATTCTTTACCTGGTACGATTAATTTATAGTTTGTTTGGATTAGAACCAGATCTTAATGGACAGCCTTGATTTCTTTTATGACACAAACTAACGTTAAGGTTCTATCGCTACAATGGGATGTTGTTATGCCTAATAAATAGGAAGAAGTTAGGTTAATCACTATTGCAGAAACAATTTCCAAAGAAAAAAAAGGTTCTAACTTTAGTTAGATTTAAACCACTTTTACAAATTATTTGTATTATATTATTCGCCAAATGGATAGTTGGAAACCTGTACATTGAGACTAGCATTGTGGAGAAGTTCCTACTGCACCACATCTTGATTTATAAGATATTCTTATAAACATCCCAATCTATCAATATTCTTTGGTAGCTGAAATGAACATATACGACCAGATCAATCTTACCGAAGAGCATCCAGATAGAAAGAGTAAAGTGAATATAGACGTTTGTATTTATCGATAACATAATCGTGTTTTCACTTGACTTCAGTACACAGGGTTCCTCGTGGCCTTTATGCTGCTCGAGCTACTGGTGGCGGTGTACGTTGCTGTGCAGCGCTACAGCATGGAGTTCAGAGTAACGGAGTGGATCCGTAATGACTTCTTTCGCAACTTAACCGTTGAGGATTTGGAGCAGCATCAGAAGTTGTGGGACGACTTACAAACTACCGTCAGTAACACATTTATTATTAATTTAAGCTTCAAGACGAGCACACGTTTATTAGTGAGGCACCCATATATAAATATTTTTTTCCACCTCAACATTACGCTTATCGCTTTAAGAGGAAAGTCTTTTTGTCCCAGTAATTCTATTGCACTACAGCTTCAGGTATTTGGAAAAGATATATACTGGGTTAACAGCTAATAAAGAATTTATCAAAAAGTGGTTTCGCAGTACGAGTGCTGCGGTCTCAACGGCCCGGAAGATTACCAGGCTGTGAAGCAGCCTATCAGCGTCTCCTGCTGCCCCCGAGCCTTCCGAGCGAGGACTACTTACGCACAGCGCCAGCTGTACCAGACTTGCTTAGAGTAAAGTTGCTGTATCAGATATATTTCGTGTCGTTCCTTTCCAGTATTTGATTGTGTATTTGTCTCTCTCTGTGACATTGTTGCTCCTAAACGGCTAAACCGATTTTGATCTCATTTTTATTTACAACTTGATCGTAAACGTTGCAATATTTTTTAATATCATGTATTTTTTTCTTAAGAATGGGAAACATTTTGAAGAACATTACAACAAAATTTTCCAGATCACAAAATTACTTCAGCGATGGCTGTGAAGACGAGGTTCTCTACAGCCTCAGAGCAGATGCAGATTCGCTTTTGGGAGTTGCGATTGTCTCTTACTGGTTAGAGGTAATACAAAATTAATAAATTTGTAATAGTGAACTCTTCTTATAATTCTCCAAATTTTCTGTGTCATAAAAATATTTTGTTTTAGTATAAAGTAAGAAGATATTGATTAAATAAAATTGATCAAATTACTTTGTTCAAGGTTAGTTTTATTAAAATATTTCGTACATTAATATACATAGATCATTGACTATGATACATGTTAAATAATTCTTCATTTTATTGAAGTTTTTGAGTTCTTTAACAAGATGAAACTTTGACCAATGCCAAAGCTTGTGCCAAAAATGTTTTAAATATATATCACACACTCATTGTAGCATATACATTTCATATCCATGAATATGCAATAGGTACTACGCCTTGCAGAAGAAATGTTACTAAAATGCAGAAAAAGTTGTGTGTCTATAATTTTGCTCTTAAATAATCACAGGCGCTGTAGTGGCCTATGTAGACGGTATCGAAGCGAAATCTACGACTAAATCTATCACCAATATTTCCTTTTCCAGGGTGCGGGCATGCTGCTGGCAATGTGGTTGGCAAACAGCTTGAAGTATGACGGGGGCCTTAGTAAGGTTATAGCACGGTATTGATCTTGAAAAAGACAGATTTTAATATGAAATCAAAATCATCTCGTTAAGATATCTACACACTTGAAACAATCTTACAAAATATTAACTACACTTGATCTTTTAACTACACATACATACATATATATCACGCTTCGTTCCCAGTGGGGTAGGCAGAGACCACCTGTCTCTCTCTTTTAACTACACGGATACTTTATTGCATATACGTAAAAAATCTAGTGAAATTAAAAAGAATATTAAAACCGTTTTATTGCGAATACTTTACATTATTTAGTTATTGGAATTTTGTTATCATTACCAAATGCGATTATATATAAGGAAAAAGGAGGTTTAAAATTTCAATAAAAAATTTTTCATTTTTATTTTTTTTTGGTGTAAATCTGAAAGTTCAAATACAAGCGCTTGAATTGGATCAAGCTTGAAGTACAAAAACAGTGGGTTGATTCTGCCGCTCGTAGAGTTCCGATGGTGGTAGAGGTAGAGTTTTTTGGAACCTGCTTAGCTAGATACCATCTTGATATTTTAAAGTGGCTATAACAACATCGCTGTGTTTCGGTGGTCAACATGATGAGGGTCAGAGTATTCTGAATTACCATGCTTCAACATGCAGCGCTCTCGTTGTCACTGAACACTATGTGAATTTATGGTAAAAAAAAGAAGGAATATGATGGTTACACACATACGCTTCATGCAATTTATGTAGTACGTTCATGTTGAAATACTATTATTCTGTAACACGGACATGTAATAAATTATAATTTACTGTTGTTTAACCCCTTTTTTGTTTTATAATAAAGTTAAGTTATTCATAGAAATGAAGGTTAAGGTGTAAGGTTTTAATTATTCTTCCAAACATAAATTGCTTATTAGAAATAAAACACTTTAAATACGCAAAGAGACAAACAACGGAACTACTCAATCATTAGGAAACAAAAGTAAAGAGACTGCAGTTAATTTGATTGAAGTAATATATTTGTAACATATTTCATTATTTTTTAAACTATTAGACGTGAAGCATCAAAATTTGGTAGAGATGTTGCTTTTATCATTCAGAGGTTACTTAAAAATGGTTTTAATAACGTGAAGCGGTCCAGGAATGGCAGGTTGCTGCAAGACGGGAATATTTTCGACAAATTTAAAGTCTAAATTTCAAATTTAAGTCTATATTACGGAAAACGATAGTATTATATATAATAATATTCTAGTCCCGAACAGAAGCTTCTTACAAGATTACTCTAGATCTGTCTAAAGATAATTAATTTAAATAAAATGTCTAATTAATCGGTTTCCTCTTTTCTACTTTCTGTCGAAAGTGCTATCAGATTCTGATGGTGTAAAAAGGATGCATCGATTCTGTATAGTTGCACTCTTACTGATATAATTTTAGTTAAATAAGAAGATAAATAAAAAGGATACTTAATTCAATATGTGTAATTTCTTCTAACATAAAATTACATTAAAGTTAAGTTCACAACAGTTACGTCTACCAGTAGCCGATGACACCGCAGGCGACGTGGTGACCAGCGTTCCCGGTGCGCTTGGAGTCGGGGTGGTCGGTCTTGCCGTAATCATCAGCCATCGAGTGCAGGACGATGGCCCTGCCGACGATCGAGTAGGGACCTGATAGTTTCACTACGTTGTCCCAGAAGTCGACTTTGCTGACGTGGTCCTCGTTGAAGACAATGTTGCCTAGATCGCCTGCGTGACGGTTCTCGTCATCAGGGTGGCCGTGATCCTTCTGCATAGATGATAAAAATAATTTTTCTCACGTGAAATAGTGTAATATTATATAAATAGTATTTTTAACAGAACCTAGTTTAGATCTAGGTATTGTTTTGAAATATTTAGATCACATTTTTGCTAATAAAAAGCTCTCACATTTTCTGGATTGAAGTGTTCACCGTTGGAACTGCATCCGCCGGTGATGTCGCCCTTCTCGTAGATGTGGAAGCCGTACTCTCCCGGAGGCATGCCGACGACCACACCTTGGATGTGGACCTTGCCGTTAGGATCTTGCACGAAGCTGACGTTCCCTCGCACCTTGCCGCCGTTGGGCTCTTCCAGCTTCACGATCGCACGGAGCTGATTCGACTTTTCTGACTGCATCCAAAAACATTTCTTTTAAATAATTGACCAGGGGACAGGAGTAGATCTAGATAGATGATTATCTAGGTTGTGTAACATTGATCCGCAGTTAAAAAATGGCCTTACTGGTTCATGGCTGTGACTGTGGCTGTGGCTGTGGTCATGGCCGCCGTGAGCTGCCACCACCACCACGATCGACGCTACCAACAGGAAACACTTCATTTTCTGGAATAACAAAAACATTATATACACCGAAAATGTATTTGTAAACAATGGACTGATGGTAAAGTTGACAAACAGCAGTTTGCAAATATTACTGTGTTCCGGTTTGAAGGGCGTTGGAGCTAGTGAAGTTACTAGAGTATTGAATCTTAACATCGTGTGTCTTAAAGTGATGAGCCTAACGCTGTGCAGTGTATATCATCCTAACTATTTTTTTATATATATATATATATATTTATATATTTTTTTTATTTATATATTTATATATATCATCCTAACTACCGCTATATTGTTTTAGGCCGTTGTATCACTTATCTTCAGGTGAACATCCTTCATTCAATAAAATAATTATTAAAAAAAAAACAATATATATTATTAAATAAGTAATTGCGTAAGTTTTCATATCTCATAGGTGAGATGATTGTGAAGGCTTGTTTCAACAGTGGAGATCTGAGAGTTGGTGATGATGATGATGATGATAATGAAATAAATATGTTATATAATACAATTTTGTACTAATGCTTAAAATTTTAAATGTAATATTATTGATATAATACAATATTATGTACGTTTAATGAAAGCGACTTACCTTTTCAACTTCAGCCGATGCACTGATGCCGCTGTGGTCCTCCACACTGTATATATACAGGTTTCCAGCTAACAAAGAGATGATGTATAGTATGCAGGTACATTTAGAGGTATTTCCCGCTCTATACCTAATATCGGAGTGTCTAGGAAAAATGTTACCGTGCTATAATATTTCGTGACCGGTTTGCGATATTAGAAGTTTCTTGCACTGTTCTCTTATAATTATATAATATACGAAACGATGAGCTGGTCGGTCATCTGATGACAAGTGATACACCTGACAATGTTTCCATAGGATGATGTACACAACACACTGTATTGATCGCCTTTTGATTTAAGATGTTAATGAGCATCTTTATATCAAACCGTAGTATAGTTCAGTGGGAATACTATTGGGTACTATATTATTTATCTCCTCTCTTTGATCTTAGCTTAGCTATAGAAATCTTCAATATTTGACCACCATGCCATCACCAGTAATGTCAGATTGAGAGATAGAGATGTGCTATCGAGAGTCCGTCATATATCCAAATAGTATGCTCTCTTGGAGTAAATAATATTCTACTATTTTAAAGACATCTGCTCCTAAAATTTATCTTCATACTATGTATGTTGTGAGCTGATCTCTATATTTTAAAGTAACTATATGTACTATTAAAACCGAGCAATGCCGACATGGTAGCTGATGAAAAGGCGCAAAGCTTCCTGCTACAGAAGTCACAGTTACATGATATGACACTAGCTGTTCCTCGTCCGCTTTGATGGCAGTAACATCCCTGCAACTTCCTTCGGGGATGAATTTTGTAAAATCCCTTCTTAGCTAACCTACACTTGGCAAAAGGTATATTCCTCCCAAATTTCAAGTCAACCCTTGTGATTCTAGAGACATGGTGATTATATGGCTGAAAATCTATTATATTTTATATATATATATATAGAAGATAGCTATGACAATATATATTTAAAAAATATACTCCTTGTACATATATGAAACTTTTGATTGTCTAACTACAGTGGCACTAACAATGGATCAGTATAATGACGATGATTGAATAAACAGTTTATTATCTGTATTAACTAAACTTTTAACGCATTATTAACCGTTTAAAACTGTATTATAGCAATGGAGATAACGGTTATTAAACAATTGGACTTTCCGTGTGCAGACGCGGTAAGTCCCTGATTGTTTATTAATCTAGGCAGGTATCTTCGAATTGCCTATTAATGCAGTCAAAAAGTACTGTGTAAGAGTTAAAATGAGTTTAAACGCAGCTATGGTTACTAATGTTGTTTCTTATCATAAGGAGTTCCTTGGACAAACGGTCATGATGGAATTCCAAGTCCTTCTATGGTCGCTTCTGGTGAACAACAAGAGTAAGGAAAGGTCTAGAAGATCGTTTCTTGTATTCGTTAAAATTGTTCTTTAGTACCATCCTAGGATCAAATGAGAGCTAGCGTAACATCATAAAGACAGGTTAACAGTAAGGAGTCATGATCCTCAGCACTAAGAAAACGACTGAGTAAGAGTGGGAGAGAGTAGTTATACGTAGTAGTAGAGGAGAGATGTAAGACATCACGTGTCTCTTTCAAGATTACTGTTTTCAATCATGTTTGTTATTCATCCAACGTATCGACTATTACAAACTTTGTTTAGTACACTAAATAACAAACCGTCAAAACGTGGAGGACGAGTTTTTTGTCCTCTACTCCTAAAGTGACATTCAAGAGAACGTAAATAAGTTGTAGTTGAAAAATTGCTTTTTTTTAGTCCTCCACTGTGCTAATATATATTTATAATACAGGTAGATGTTTATTTAGGACCTATGTCGGACATTGGTCTAGAAGTATATTTTTTAAGTGATAAAAAATCTCGTATTACTTTCTACCAGTAAAGTCTGTTTGTTCAAAATACTTCGATTTAGGCTGGAGGTGAGAGTGGAAACGTAACTGTAATGGAGGCAGCTATATAGGCGGGTGTTGAAAAAAGGGTCTAGGGAAAATACTTTTCTTCTGGGAGAAGGCAGGAATATGTGGGATTTGTAACCTATTAAGATTCATTGGTGGTCATCCTCAGAGCATTGCAGAGAGGGCTCAAGGATCACTAATGTTTCTCTCCACTGCTATGCAAGTTTCAAGGAGGGCTGTAAATCTCCCAAGCGCACTTGCAGGCAGTAACAATACCCTCTGGCTCATATTATCTACATGAGCCATCTTCAAGAAACGCAGAATACGAAAATGCTTTTAGTCGTTTTCTGCTCTAGGTAAGGCTTATCATATTCCTATTCCTAACAGCCTGAGACTACAGGGCAGAAAGTTTAATAAAACCAAACCTCATCTCATGTGGTTCCATCAGACTATGGATAAGCCATTACTTGGGTAACGGAGGCAGTTTAAAATTACATTTACTTGAAATTTACAGTCGCAAGTAATGATATTTTTTTTATTAAAAGAATTGTTTCAGTTACCATCTCGAACCTTCTCTTTGAAGACTAAATTATACGTTAAATAAGGATAAATTTCAATACAGAATCGGCACTGTTACGTAAACTATTATTTTTAACTTTAAGGTAAATTTTATGTTAAAACCCGTACCTACCTGCAAGGCGTAATATATCGCCGAGTTTCAATATTTTCCTCAATGTATATTTTTTTAATCAATTAGTTTTACCGGTACATTCCCTTAGTATACCTTTTCAGTGAAATGTGCGATATTAATATCTTTTTTTTATTCAGTTACTATTTACTCTTGAGAACATAAAAATCAATAAATATTAGTAAATTTCTCTTTCTTTCTTATAATTACAGAAAATTTCATTTGAAAAGTCCATACTATACCTCTGAAGCTGTTAAAAGTATAGATATTTACTTTCTTCTATATATAAATATATACGACCTGTTCCCCACCTGCATTGCTGACCGTACCATCTGCGCAACTTCTTTTGGGGAAGGGATTTAGTCGGTAACTCAATAGGAATATGCCTTCCAAATTTTAAGTCTCTCGTCTGTATGGTTCTAGAGATATCGTGATGAGTCTCTACATAGATATAAATCTTCTTTCGAGGGTCGGCGACTATTAAGGCGATCTGAACATTTTGCTACTCTGAAAAGCGGACCAGTGCTCCGTCCAAACCTCTGGCTTAAATTCAGTTGAAGTTGACTAACAAATATCATTCTATACTTATATATCTACTATATCATTATCATCAGCTGTTATTAATTCTTGAAAAGAAACGAGTCTTTTTAAAGGACCTGCCTTCGTCACTTCTCTAATCTCTCCAACATCTAAATTGTACTTAATATGACCTCAATAACTGACATCCAAACTAACTGACTGGTTTTCTGGTGCTTCAAGCAATATTTAAACTACTACCACGACAACCACCACTTTACCTTATATGCTTTACATTCGTTTTAAAGAATAAACAAATTTCAATTGTCCTTATACCACAAAATGTATCATTTACTTAATTATTTAATTCTAAACTTTTAACCGGAAAGGTGGTTGCTGCTTTTAACTTCAATGGATCGATCCTCATTAATAAATTGCAGGGTAACGTTAACAGTGCACTATTATACAAAATGTTATTGCAGGTGTATTAAACTAATTTAGTCCTTATTACAATACAATAAGGTTCATTTAACATGTTCATACATGATAGTCTGAAAACGCTTTTACAACTAGTAGAAAGGTAAAAGGATAACCATTGAAAATTAGATTTTAACTTAATAAGTTAAGGACGGTTTTGAAGTTAACAGACGCCCCGTTTGAAGGTAATCGGAGAAAAGACCCTGATGCATGTGCGGAACGACATCTGAATTCCCACGTCCTATATTTCCAATGGCCAGGGTAAAAATTACATCGGACGATACAAAGTTGAGAATATTTAAGTTAATGTTATGGTACACACATAGAAATGTATAAAGCGGATATGCTGATTGCTAAATATAAAATTTTATCACATCCTTCATCACTTGAATGAGATTGATGCAACAGTGATTCCTTTCGAAGAATATTAATGTAATTCGATTTCTATAAATGCTACTACTTGCAAAATGAAACAAGACCTTAAATAAAGCACAGAAAATCTAGAATATTATATACTTATCACGATATCTCTGGTACCTATAAAGGTAACCTGAAATTTGATAAGAATATTCCTTTAGCCTATAATAGATCAGTTACCATATGTTACCCTCAAAGGGTGTTGCGGGGCTGTTAAGACCAGCAAAGTGGGGGAAGAACAGCTAGTAGCTTATGTATAAATAGACTTTGAATGTACCCTCATATAAAATATCTTGATGCATAATTCTGATTATATTTCCTGTGGATATAATAAGGATAAATAACAGCTTCGACTAGTTTGTCTATTATTAGGTGGGACTCAGGAACATCATCATTATCCTTACGAGTGATGGCTATTTACAACGTCCATGTCCAAGTTGATACATGCTATAGGTTTACTGAACTTGTTCTTGGATCATGTCGGTCTCCTCGTGAAGTTTTCCTTTATCGGAAGTTTAAGGACAGTAGCGATCGAATTTGGGCCTCTACGAGATGCTCTTTTAATCTCAGCTGTTGCAGTTCTTACTGCTTCTTAGACACCGCCTTGTATCTAAACACACTCTAAGTAGACTCTAGAACCTGAATAACTTATATTACGGTGAATTTCATCCTTTAAGATAGTTATAACAGTCAGATGGAAGAGATCAGGAAAAATTCGCTTCCCAGCTTCGGATGCCGGTTGTTATGTTAATTTCCGCCTGTTAAACATATTTACCGACCTGTGGTTTGTCATCAGATTAGAAGCTTAGTAATTATGACAAGCACAGAATGATCAACACAGACTCACAAGCAGATACTATTTCAACTCCATTAAGTTCAACATACAATTATCCGAGCGAGACTAATAAGATTTTTTCTGCATGAAAAAAACACACAAAAATAAAATGGCTTAAAAAAGGATACCAATCGCCAATAAAACAGGTTTTTTTTTATTCAATTAAGCGACGAGATAGACGTGACGTTCACCTGATTCCTAGTGATATGACTGCCTATAACAACCTGACGCTAGATACGAAGATATATTGTACCATATTACGCTCGTCGCCTGAGGTATAAGATATTGAGTGTTGTTACTCCGGTAATAACACTAGCTACAGCGCCTTTAAAACCGGATCACAGTAATCTAAGTACGGTACGGTGGTACCTACCTAGACCAGTAAACTTTTACTGTATACGCTTTTCCTAAATCCTAATCTTGATATTTTGAACAGTTTCTCGTAGTCTCTTACCCGCTTCTGTCATCACGGAGTTCACATCCGGTATTGACCGGCGTTCGGTCGTTTGATGATCGATACGCGCACCACTCAACGCGGAGGTTCCCCTGGCGCCGGACATACGGATAAAGGAACGGCAAAGATATGAAATCTAGAAGCATCCGCTGCTTGAAGCTATTTTTAACTACATTCAACATCATATGCATCGTACGTATACTGAGGATGTAGTTTTTGTTGTTAGCATCGGCCAGTAAACGTCCAATGCTGGACACAGCACCCCTCCCCTCCCATAGATTTCCACGTTTGTAGGGGTTCATATTTGGGGGGGGGGGGTTTGGGCCATTACCCGAAACGATGGCCCAATGCGAGTTGATGGGAGCCAGAGCCTCGTTTATTGTTTGGTGGGTGCACCACGAGCAGGTGAGGTTTACTTAGGTCGTTGTGCGGGACCCCTTTCACCCCTCACTTCCTCTCATGTGTTGCTGCATTCAGAGACAATGTGGCGTTAGGTGGTAGTGGTACTAGTGGTAAGTTTCTTTTACCAGAGACTGTCTTGGTAGGGACCACCGCAGTGCTTATTGCAGCTATCAAATAGCACTTTGCAAAAAATCCTGTTTTCCAGTTTGAAGGATGCTGTAGCTGGTGTAATTACTACTTACTTAGGTAGGTAATGAGACTCGACATCTTATCTCTAAGGAGTCGAGTGCAATGTTGTGTTGTGTATAACATCCTATCTAGTACCAAGTTGTTATGAACTTACTAATAGGTGAACACCTCGCTTGTATATCCGTTTCGTCGTTTAAAGAAAAAAGATTGGTGTTAGGTCCCGCATAACTCACGAGATCTAAGCCAAACTCACCTGCTTGTGATGCACCTGCTAATCAAGAATCGAGGGTCTGGCTCCCACTAACCCGCATTCGACCAGCGTGGTGGAAAATGGTCCAAATCCCAACATATGTACTAGGATCCGTTCCATGTAGAGGTCTTTGCGAGGAGGCCTATGTCCAGTAGTGGACGTCTGTCGGCTGATAGTGATAGTGATGTGATGTCAGTAATTTGACTAGCTACAACGCCCTTCAAACCGTAACACAGCTGTTTTTGTACTATATTTTTAGTTGCATGACCTGCGGTGGACTTTTCTCATCAATGATGTTCAATGTGATGGTGTAACATGTAATGTTAATCAGCACTTTTCTTCAGTGAACAGTCTTCTCTTTTGACCTTTCTAATTAAAAATAGAAGAAGAAGAAGAAGTAGAAGATAGGCATAGGTTATTATTTTATTTATTTTAAAAGACCTCGCAAATACCATTTTGTCTACATAAACTTCTCTTCTACTGCTTCAGTACCAATTCTCAAATCACTCTTACGTGTTGATGATCCTCGTGACTGTTCTAGCTGTCCGGTCTAGTCCTTATGGCGATCTGCGTGATGAACATGCGCGATCAGAAGGCCCGGGCTGAACAGCAAGCGGTCGTGTCCCGTGCGGTGCTCTCCTTCCTGCTCACTCTGGGTTTGGGGCTGGTGGTCTCCGCGCTCCTCGGCTGCATCGGCGCGCTGAAGGAGAATGTTAAAATACTTTACGTGGTTAGTGCTGGAGCTATTACTTAGATAGTTTAGAAACGAGGTTTAAGGTTGAAGATATACAAATAATTATATAATATATATATATATATATATATATATAAAATAATTAATTACTGATTAAATACTATGATCATGGCTCCTTTTGCAGCATTCCTGCTTCTTTGTTTTCCTGGTTGTGGTGGAGTTTGTTGTGGGAATGGGTGGGGCGCTTCTCACTTCCGGAAGGGCCAGCGGCAGCGAGCTCCGCGTTTACTTCTATAAGAATACTACCATCGAGGATCAGACCAGTCACGAGTTCTGGAATCGTTTGCAGTCTGAGGTACTGCTTTTCTTATTATCTTCTTTAATAACTGAAGAAGAGTCCATCCTGCTCAAGTCGCGAGATATCAGATAGGTCTTCTGGAAGAAGTATATAGATACCACAATATGGAGATATTCTGTATACTTTTCAGAACCAATGCTGTGGTGTTGATGGTCCTCACGATTATGCAGTCCTCCACCGGGACGTTCCATCCTCATGTTGCCCACGAGCTCATTCCCTTCGCGAGGGAGGCGCCAGGAGGCACCTTCACGCGTCTTGTCTCACAGAGAAGACCTACTTCGTGACCGGATGCGAGGATGTTTTAAAACGGAAGAAGATATTTAAACGTACTATATTCATTGTTTCGGGCACCATATTTATTATTATCCAGGTAAGAGATCATTGAGGAGTGGAGACTCTTTTGAAATATCTACTATCAAAGGAGAACGGTACGTTCACCTGGAGGTTTCTTTTAATTTGATTCTTCGAATTAGACGAAACAACCTGATGGTATTACATCCGCCTCTGAACACGTGACGCTAGTTAAGATGACATACATTGCACCACATTTTGCTGGACCTTAAGCCTGGCCACAGCGCTCTTTCATCTCGGAACTCAGAAAAATATGCACAGTACTGTTTGGTGGCAGAAGTAGGAACTGCGGTGGTAACTATCTAGATGGTCTCCAGCAACAGAGACCTTAACCTACATTAAGTCTCCGTCAAGAGAGATGATTGGAATCATGAGTAAATATTAAAAGGTATTTCTTCCAGAGCACGTGCATAATTCTAACGGTGATGATGATGAAGGCTGTCCGGGCGGAGCGGCGCAGGCTGCAGCAGAACTTGCAAGCTCACTTCGAGTCTTAGATAACCAAGAATAACTTATCGTAAGCACCATTTACGGTACAACTTGATATTTGATTTTATTCGAGGGTTGCTTTTCAAACTTATTCGGTTACAGTTACAAATACATTCAACAAGCAGGTCCATCTGCGTGAAGGTCTCCTCTTCTTAATCTTCTTAGGTGTCCAGTGGTGCTCACTTAACATCACGTGAGTCGCTTGTTTGCTTATGCTCTTCTATATTTATAAACAAGTAACACGTAGAAATCACGATCTCTAGAGTTATCTGTCAAGGTAGTTTCCTGTTGGTGTATTGGACAATTGGTCGCTATACAGGGTCCGAGTCTTATGTAAATTGTCTTATATAATATTTATAAGATATATTCAATTTATGTATGAACAAGTTCTGGATATCTTCTAGATTATAAACAGTTATAGATTTATAGTAAAAAAAAGTTTATTTCTTAATTTTAGTGATATTACACAAAACTTACTTATTTTTAATATACAAGTTATATATGGCAAATATTGAATTATGTTATATGTGGAGATCTTTGGTGGAGTGATGTCCAGCAGTGGACGGCTGATGATTATGATGATGATGATATGTAATATTAACACAAATAACAAGCGAATAAAATAGTAGTATTAGAAGATTTCGTTACTTTTAGATGAACATTAACAATATAAAATTACTTGTTTCGAGTCATATATGTACTCATATATGAAATAATATTTCTAGAGGTAGCTATAACCTCTCACCTTCTAAATTGTTATAGTTCCATATTAGATTTTAAATTTAATTAAAGCTTTTAAGGTTATAAAATGGTTCACATTTAACCAATACTTGAATCAAATTATTAATTTTAGGTTATCTTTAAAACCAACTGTAAAGTTGTTAAAACAATATTAGCTGTAATCTGTGATAAAATGTAGTGTTTAGAACTACATTGTTCACGTATTTTTCTGTAAGTTTGAGATAATTAAATTAATTTATCTTAAAGCAATTAATAATTAAAAAATAGACTAAAACATTTAACAGCACATTCAGTAGTTACCGCACAATGTAGCTGCTTTAACATGAACTTAAACAGTATTTAATTATTATAAGCAAACTTAAGAAAGACAGTCTATATGGAAATTACTTAAAATCTTTTTAATTAAATATTTCATACATTTAATCATTTATTTAAGTATATATATGTTTTAATTAAGATATAGGTGAAGCGTTTGATAGTGTGCGTTGATATATACAGCTATAGAATACACTGCGTTACATTATATCAGCTTATCGATGTAATGCTGTACAACGCTAAAATATCAAAATAAAGTATTTTCTATACATATGCGATAATAGGCTTAATATTAATAATTAAAAAAAAAACCTGAGACACGTTAAAAGAAGAGAATCACGAGTACACAGTTATCAAAGTCGCTGCTTAACAAATCGCAGCAGGTACTCACAGAACCCTCTAAGAGAAAAAAAGGGCTAAATATCCCAGATCCCAGTCAAGTATTCCATGAGCTGTACAAATAGGCCAAATGACCAGCAGCATTGAACATATTTACAGCTCCTTGCGCTCCGTACAGGCAAATCATCACTGCATACCCTGGCTCCATAAACTTCTCACAATTTCCTCAGAAAGGTATACATATAGGTAATAACTATGCTTTGTCTATTGCTAGATTGGTGCTAAATTGACTAAATCGCTAAATAGGTATCTTAAGTTTTAAGTATAATGACTAAGCACAGAGATTTGGGGTTTGGTTTGCGTACTGTACACGAAATCTCCGCGCACCTTCCTGCATATTTAAAGCCTGAATAGGATTGTGCTAGACTAGTGCTATCACAGAAGTTTGCATAGTATATTTAAAAAAAGAGCGTAATAAAGAAGAACGAAGGGGCCGCAGTAGGATACCAACGACCTTCGGAACAGCTGGTACAATTTTCTTTGAGATATTCCCTTTCTCTTTCATTCATTTAATGTTAACAGTTTGTAAGAGTTGAATAGAAAATCTAAATCAAATATCTCCAAATATAAAGGTCACTGAACCCTTATGCCGCTATTATCTAGAATACTAGTTTCTTTATTTTTAAGCAATTCGTCTTTAGGTTTATCACCTTTATTTACCCTATCGGACAGGTTTAAAAACCAGTTTTGTTAAATCCATAAGAGTCCGTGATTTGTTCTGATATGTGAATGGAAAATTTAATCGGACATCTTACCTCTACGTCTTGTGTTTTTATGGATTCGTATTCTGCGCAAGCGCATCCTACATCGGTTTTATTATTTTAATACATTACACTTGTAAATTTAAATAGTTTTTTTTTTAAATATTAAGAAATTATTCTATTTATCTATTAATATTATGTACCTCGAGCTGGTGCAAGTTTGACGTTTATTAATAATCTCGTTTCATTTATTTATTAATACATATAGTTAGCTAATATAGATTATTATAAGTTCAAGTAATGTTTGTGTAAGTTATCGTAGATCAATATTGAGAAAGGTGTGAAAAAACTACGATCTAGATTAAGACTTAGAGAGCCTTAATGAATTTGATTAAAAAACCAAATGTCCATAGAATACTAACACAGTAAACTATGCACCGTTTGAATTGTTTACTGCATTAATATTTTATCAGTAATTTACTAGGTACAAACGTCTGTAGAATAAAGCACTATAGCGTTAGCGCACTGTCGTTTGATGGAAAGAATAGACACTGTGGTGGTAGACCGAAAGAGTTACTGGAAACGGGGACTTTTTTTGTTCTTGGGGAAAATCTTCTTTTTTGGATTTTTACCCACTCAAGGGTCATCTTCGGTGTATTGCGGGAAGCTCCAGGATCTCTCATGAAATGCACCGGTGCTTCCTGGCACTACGCCTGAAGCACGTCCAAGTGAAGAGCATAGCCGTCCTCGATACCCTTGCTTTAGTACAAGAACTAGACTATCTCGTACTTACGGCTTAGTGGTTCAAAGGCCATGAACCCGAAAACTGTTTTAGTCTCCTTCTATGATAGGCTGGGTTCTTAATGGCCTTTCTTAGTCCTATTCTCAGAAAGTTAGTTTATTTTACCAACTAAAAAGGCTCTCACTTTTCCCCATGTGGTATCCAAACGCTTCTAGTAGATCCTATAAGTGGATCCTTCGTAGAATAAGCAATAGAAATAAAACGCAACAACTGAACACGGATAATTTAATTTAAGAAAATCATCTATTAACATTTTATTTAACACTAATAAAATTTAGATTTGTTTAATAAGTTGCTTTCATTACAATATTAGTTTTTTTTTTCCATTTAAGTCATTTGTGACCTTAACATTTCGATAACGGAGCCATATTAAGGACGATAGTTTTTCGTATATCTTTAAGCCTATACTTGCAGACGGAACTAAATATTTTATATCCTTTAATTATGACAAATTTATTTTTTGGTACATTAAATAACACTTCGAGATAAATGATCTAAACAGTAGAGCTCCGCGAAAGCCTCCACTAGCTTTTCCTATATAAACTTATAATGAAAGTATTATTAACAATATATCAAAGAGGTCAAAGGAAATAACTCTATATGGAAAATTCACTGTAGTTATTATTTATTTATTTATGACTTCTACTAAATAATATCTAATTTCTTAAACAATATCTAATTACTAAATTCAATATGGATAAAGAGAAATGTTCGGTTAGTTACTGAAACTGACTAGTGGAAGTTTTTAACTTTAACTAAGTAAATAATTAAACTAACATATAACTTATTTACATGATATAAAATAACATACAGACGATTCCACAAACTATGTCAAAACATAAAATCTTTAATATCATACAAATTTATCATGATCACGAATATTAATATAACTTATGTATATTGTCAATAAATACATTATTTTGAGGTGAGGTATTCAATACTAAAGATTTTTTTTCCTACGAAACTCCTGGATTCTATTCCGGTGAAAGGATATGGGTAAAAGAAGACAGGAGAATGAAGGTGTCCCTTACATTTAATCTTATGATATGACTTTAAGGTCGGTGAGGTTATGATGTATCTTATAAACAACGAAGAATAGGGAAAATTGCATAATATCTACTGTCAAATTATTGCAGCATTAGGGTAGTAAGTTAACCAAGTCCGAAGAAACATGAGTAACCAAACTCCACGACAAATCATCTCAGAATCGAACTAGGGACTGTCAAACGTTTAACCACTGCTTCACAGATCAGTTAAAATCCTAGTACATATAAATAATTTAATAACGAATACTGTTTGATATTATCGCCATTTTTGATATAAGTGGTAAACGGCAGACTTCCGCCGAAGGGGTAAATATATAGGATATACATGTGACTTAGTTTATAATAAAGTTTATACTTAGTTTATTCTAGTATAAAGTGCAACTAGCGAGATAAACTCTTCAAATGAAAACATTATTCTAAAATTTCACATAGATAACATTTATCACATACGAAATAAGGCTTACATATTTAAAGTAGTATTAAATGGACTGGATTTAAACTATCGATACATTGAAATATATTAAGATCCTTAATATAGGATATAATAATGAAAAAAGGATTTTTTGTTTAATTCAATTAAAGGACTAGACCGAGCGGTGGTTCACCTGATGGTAAGTGATACGCTCGCCCATAACAACGTGACGCTAGTTATGATGGCCTGAGACATAAGACGTTGAGTCTCGTTACCCCAGTAATTAAACTAGCTATAGCTCCATTCAAACTGGAACACAGTCACCTACCCAGATGGTCTCCAGCATTAGAGGCTTACCACCAATAACTTAAGTTAACAGTAAAGCTATATCTCATGAATAAATCGCGACCTATGAAAACTACAGTACATTAAAAGTACGTAATAAAATAAAACTAAACTAGAAAAATGTTATAGAACAAAATGGCCGTCGTCGATAAATATAAAATATATCTAGCTATGTAATAGTTTTATAAAGAACTTTTAATTAGCTTATTCAAATTAAATAACCTTTTATGTGATATATAAACCAACCTCACCTGTTCGTAGTGAACCCTACTAATCAACAAACGAGGTTCTGGCCCGCACCAACCCGCATTGGGCCAGCGTGGCAAGAAATGGCCCAGATCCCCCCAAATTAACCCTTAAAAACAACCCTAGTGCCCGGCGGTACTGGAGGCCATGCTGACTATAGAACTTTGGAGGAAACTCATGTTACGCAGTGGACGTTTATAGATTGGTGATGATGATGTGGTATATGAAGGATCTTAATATAAAGTGTAGGCACGAATTGGTGGGCACACTTACAATAGAGTGATTAAAATAAATCAAACTAAACATAACGTGAAGCTCGTATTACACATTTCAATTTTAACTCTGTCATCACTGCGTGGGCGTTGACCTCAACTCCATTCGACATTAAGTGACAGTGATGACCCTGTGATGGTGTTATGGCGGCCGATTGAGAATATATGTGGTAGATGGAGGTAGATTTGAAAAATCTATAGAATCGAGATATGGACCTCCGTACTACAAGGCCAACGCCTAGATGTACCAACGGAGAGGCTTTGGTTATTACCATCCTTATAGTTTCGGTATTACCATTACAATAAACCTCAGTTAAAATATAAGCTTATATAAATACTAATTTTAGCGTATACTATAGTGATATGAGTTAATTATTAATTAATATAATAATAATAATAATAATAAAGATCTGTATAAACAAATCTATCTTAAAATGTATTCAACAAAAAAGCACCCTCCCGAATTCAGTTTTATGTGTACTTAATTAATATCAAGAGAACTTAAACATAATTAAGTTAATACAATTATGTTTAATTATAAATAAAGCCTCTGAACTATACATACGTTTTAAAGTATTCTTAAATTTCAAATTAGATATTTAGACTGTTTACACAACATCCAAAACCATTCCCAATATCGGAACATATATTCAGTTACATAAATTATTCGCACATGTATATATATATGTATATGTCTAATTATGCTCTTACTACTAATGTGCTCGTTAAAATTCGGATGCTGCACGATGAGCTGCTTATGCTGTCTCCCGGCTCTTCCCTTCGTTCTTAATGGAATGTGCCAACCACAGCGCCAATACGATCCCAGCGATCTGAAGTACAGTTTTAAAGACGAGTTTCATTTAAGCAACAATTGCACAAAAGATTTACACTGCAACAATCTTTCAGAAGGAGGGTAGAAGCAGAAACAAGTAACTGCACTTATCTTCTTGTGAACCTAGTAAAGATTTAGTCAGCACTAGCTCACCTCTAAGAAGCAGAACAGTATAACGCAGACTATGACAGAGAGTCCGGCGCTGTGAATGGTGCTCAAGACCTTATCTTCGCACCCGTCTTTATAGTACTTCTGCATGGAGAGGCAGTCGGAGCGTTTGATCTCGTCGGCCTGATCCGAGCTGTCTGGTGGGCAGCAGCTGAACGAGGGCTTCAGGCGCGGCTCTGAAGCGCCGTAGTTCTCCGGTCCAGTCACACCGCAGCATTCCAACTGAAAATATCCATGAGATAAATACTAAATGTTGATCCCAAAAAAACTAAAGGAAATCTAGTTGGGATGATTCGCAAATTTGTAAATTTGATGATTTTGTCTAAAAAATAACAGAAAAAAACTAAATTACAATTAAACTCACGTTACTCTGTACGCGGTCCCAGAATTCCCTGTACACAGAGTCCTCCTCTCTAGTGGACTTGTTCTTAATGAAAGAGGCTCGGAGTTGGGTCTTCATGGTGCCTTCGATTTGAGGACGAAGCGCCGCCGCCGCTATACCCACTGACAGCTCCATGAGAATTATGATTATCAAGCATCCTGCGAACTGGATGATTACATTACGTTTGGTTATTAAGACATCAAACCATTTAAATGATGAATTACCTAAATTGCTCTTTTATCGTTTAAAGTCTAGCACTACGGATAGTCTTTTTTAGAATTATCATCATCATCATCATCATCATCATCAGTTTTATCACATATAGGTGTATTGCGCGAAGTGTTTCAGGCGTCGAGTTCAACGGCTTCGCGTTTTTATAGCGCCGTTCCCAATAAAGAATCCGGGTCACGGCTGATGTATGGACAACAGTCACAGAATTGGGTGGGACTGGGGAAAAATATACAGCATTATTTATTTTTAGAATATGTGGAAAAGATAATTGTTATAAGCAAAGAGCAGGAAGAGAGCCAAATGAAAAATAGATAAAACTTTGTATTATAATAGACAGACGTATATCACTCTCCCATCGTAAATACTGGAAATAACGTGAACAGCTTGATGATGATACCTTCCAATAATCTATATCATGTAACACCAACAGTCCTGGTTTGATTCCGGAGCTACATATAACAGTTCTGATATATTGGTTTATTTCGAACTCGGCCCATGTTGGAAATATCCACATCCTCATTATCGGTTCAAACCATGTGGAATTCAGGCCAAGTTTAGTAGAAATGATACAATAGAATTAACTGCTGCGTGTGAATCTAGTCACCAGCGTCCAGCTAAATATATTTAGAAATCCATAACGGAAATAGATTATGTCCGCTGGAATACGTATCAAAGACCTAACCATTTTTTTCTCATTTGTACTGAGCTAGCTAGATTCCTGATGATGATAACGCTGCGAGCCATTCGACTTTAAACAGCTTATCTGACATTGGGCGCGTGGACCCGGATCCACGGCCTATTTATACTGAGCTGTTACTACTGTATAGCTAGGGAGTGTAAGGGTCCCGCCCAATAACTCACGGGACCCAAACCTACCTCTTGGTTCACCCTGTTAATCAACAATTGAGGCTCTAACTCCCGCCAACCCGCATTGGGCCAGCGCGGTGGGAAATGGCCCAAATCCACCCATATGGACTTCTACAAATGACGGTCCCTACTGCCCGGTGATGCCGAATGCCATGCTGGCTGCAGCGCAGGACTGATTGATGTGGAGATTTTTGAAAGAGGCATATTAGCTGATGACTAGGGTGTTTAATATTTTGATTGTGCATATAGAAATAGACCTAGAAGACTACATAGGCGGTCTAAATAAGAACTATCATTACTCTACTATATATCATTATGTAGCCGAGCCACATATCTTCCAAGATAAAAAATACACCTATAATCCTGTTTTAGGGCCTAAAAGGATTACATTTGCGATAACAATTGTCCTGTACAAGTGTAAACCTCGACATCTCTGTCAGAAACTGCTTAAGATCTTAAAACAGCATCCTGTCGTTGAATTGAGACGTGGTGGTTAAGTCGTATTACCTTAATTATATTTCTAAACGGAATAAAGTGAAGTAACGCTACTCTACAGAAGTATCTTCACAGATTTCTTCTTTAAGTTTCTCTCTATTACCAGGATTTACGATTCAGCTAAGTCTGCATGGGTTTTGATACTTACGATGTAAAGAAGCTTAGGGCTCTCCTTCCAGGCACCGAAGCATCCGAACGCAGCCACCACGATGATAAGCACTCCGATCGCAATGAGTACAGCGTCGGTCTCGTGGCCGGTCGTCTCCATGCCCGCGAAACCCTTCAGCATGCCCAGGTCCACGCATGCTGTCGCTATGATCACGATGCCCAGAATCTGTTGAAGAATATTTTCTTCCTTATCATTGATGTTCAATACTACGAGTGTACATGGATTTAAACTCATTTTACATCGTGTCCTTGTTACAGTATTATGGGGATATTTTGGGCCACCTCCATCATGCTGAGTCTCATCATTATCAGCCGAATGACGTTCACTACTGGACATAGCCTTCCCCCAAAGATTTCAACATCGATAGGGTAGCAACATAGATTTATATGGGGGGTTTTAGGGCATTTCGCGTCCACGCTGGCCCAATGCGGGCTAGGGGGAGATGATTATGGTGGAGAGATGCGTCTTTTTACTCATAGTTAATTTTAATCATTGTCATCATCACCGTTTCTTTTTAATACCGTAGACTGTTGGACATAAATCTATCCAATGGACTGATGCCAGGTCAGGTAGCGCTTGCAGCGTCAGTCTTGTTTGTTTTTTAATATAATGAATATATTAGAGAATAATAATATGAGCGCTAGTATTCAAAGTAAAGAGTAAGTAAACGTACCAAAATTAAAACATTTCGTGACCTCTATTCCCTATACTAAAAAACCGACCTTGAGTTAGTGAACGAAACGTTAATAAATCTTCTATTTCGAAGACGCACGCGTATTAATTTACACGAAAGCATATGATAGATCTTAAGCTGTATGTAATAAAGCTTAATATTCAACAAGTTAGCAGTGGACATACTTTAAAAATGAAATCGAGGATATTTGATATGTGCACGCTTCACGAGACAAACATTTGGTTAGTGTTTTCATATGTTCTCATGCTTGTTGTTTTTAACCCGTTTAATACTATATAGTTATTTATTATTGCTATCAACATTTTAAATATTTGCGTTACTCTGTGTCGCAGTAGCTGTTTGTTTACAAAACACACAGGTTCCTAGTTGGATTCCGAAGCAACATCTGTTTTAGTTGCTGTTAAGGTTTATTCAAACGCTCGAATATTTATCGTCCCGATATTATAAATCTATCTCCAAAACAGCATCCATGTGTTCCAACTGTTATCATGACAATCCACAGCATCATTGTCATTTAACATTCATCATTATCATCAACATCAGCCGATAGACGTCCACAGCTGGATAGTAGGCCTCCCCCAAAGATCTCCACATCGATCGGTCCTGCGTTGCTCATATTCAGTGGCTTCTCGCGATTCTCACTAGATCGTCGGTCCACCTTGTGGGAGGCCTCCCAAAACTACGTCTACCGGTACGCAGGACGTCAGTCACGGACCTTACTGTCCCATAAGCCGTCGGTCTTTCGAGCAATGTGCCCTGCCCACTTCCACTTAAGTATCTTTTGGGCTACGTCGGTGACCTTAGTTCTTCAGCGGATCTGCACATTTCTGATTCGATCAAGTTCGCAAAGTATACTCCGAACAATAGCCGTCTCCATTGCCCTTTGGGTGACTTTGAGCCTTTTTAAAATGCCGATAGTAAGGGGCCACGCCTCGGATCCGTCAACACTGGCAACGCGCACGAGTTGAAGACTTTCGCAACTGGATAGGTTTCGATGCGATGGTCTTCGAGGCGGCCTGACATAGTGGCGTTTTCGTACAGTAACCTCAAAACTTCGACATAACGGTGGTCTATTTGGCACCGCTGGAGCGACTGTAGCACAGCCCAAGTTTCGACAGAATCGAAGGCTTTTTCATAGTCCACGAACGCTAAGCATAGTGGCAAGTTATATTCTTCGCTCTTCTGTATAACTTGCCGCAGCGTATGTATGTGGTCTATGGTACTAAAGCCTTTTCGGAATCTTGCTTGTTCGGGGTGCTGGAAATCGTCTAGCTTGCGTTCGAGACGATTCGTCATGATTCTCGAAAACAGCTTTTAAATGTGGCTCATGAGCGTGATGGCTTATAGTTCTTCAACTGGACATTTTGGCATTTTCCCCTCGAGTATGATGGAGTTCAAAAGTCTCAGAAGGGCCATCAGTGCTAATCATCCTTTAGAAGCTCAGCCGTAACTGCATCATCATCCAGCATCTTGTTCTTCATCTGCTTGAGCACCATACTAAACTCTTTCAAGCTGACCTTCGGGATGTCTTCGGTATAGTGTCGGGTTAACTCGGCTCTTGGGTCGTTTGTCTGATCTTTGACAGGTGCTCGTCTAGACATTTAACATCATGTAAAATTAAGATCAAGTATTAGCTCTTCATGTATTATCTAAGTCTTTCCAAGGCTATCTCAGCTTAGTATTGGAGAGGTCGTGGTTGTGTTCCAAAGGAGACCCCGTGAACTCTCCAAACGCCGAAGTTGACCACCGAGGGGGTTTTACTGGGTAAGATATTCCACATAACTCTAGCCTCCCTCCAGAAGACAGAATATCTTTTCGAAGATTTCTACCCAGAAAACAAAAAAAAAGTATTGCAAACTTGATTTAATTTCATATACAATTTTAAGAGAAATGTACGGTAGGGATGCAATCATTAATTTTTTATTTTACAAGGGTTAATTAATGTTTAGTGGAGAGAGTAGTAGTGTGCTAAATAAAAAAATCTCCATGATTATTTGTAAAGGTTACACTACGCAACTGCTCCAAGTGTCTAAGTAAATTGTCTCTGAACTGATGATCTAATGTAGCCTCATGCCGTTAATTAACACAACAGCTGGCCCACACGAGTATACTAAATGACTATTAAATAGTTATTTTTAGCTGTACACTACAACGTAGTTAAATCTAAACGATTCTTTTGTCTGTCTGTAAATTGAGACGTATCTCTGGCGCAGCATCTTATGTAACATGGAGATTTCCGGTTTGATTCTTATCCAGTTTGAAAGGCGAATTAGATTTTGATAATGTATATATCTTATACAGTTTTCTTGTAAATAAATAGAATTAACATAATTCAGGTATCTATTCTCATCATCATCAGCCGTCCAATGCTGGACACAAGCCTTCTCCAAAGACCTCCAGATACAGTCAGCATTTCCTACGATACCGCTCGGTACTAGGGGCTGTAGTATGTACGGGTTCATATGGGGGGATTTGAGCCATTTCCCAAGACGCTGGCCAAAGCAGGTGGGCGGGAGCGAGAGCCTCATTTGTTGATTAGCAGGGTGCACTACAAGCAGGTGAGGTTGGCTTGAGACCGTGAGTTGTTGTGCGAGGGACCCCTTACACCAATATGTATTCTATCATTGTCTTATTTATTCATAGTCACATTAATGGTAGGTCTCTAGTCGGAGACCGTCAAGGTAGGTACCACCGCACCACCTGTTGCAGTCGACAGACTGTACTGTTTGAAGGGCGCTGTTGCTAGTGTAAGTACTGGGGGTAACAAGACTCAACGTCTTATGTCTCAGGCCATCCTTACTACCGCCACGTTGTTATGAGCGGGCGTATCACTTACCATCAGATGGTCCGCGGTCGTCTGATTGCTTTGTTTTTCACGAAGACAACGAAGTTAAATTTGGAGAAGCGTGCTCACCCAGAATACTCCGACTCATGTAGCGTTGGTAGATTTACAATATTAGAGAAAGAGTGAGAATGATTATAAAAAAAATCTGCCATCATCCAAACTTAACCGTTTGATGCTCAAGAATCTGTATTAGCTACTTCCGTACTCAAGACATGGAGACAATCAACACAATCTTACAAACATCCGTGCTGATGTTAAGGCAATGTGTAATCTGATATTCAGACTACATGTAGTGAACTACATTCGTTCGACAAAGTAAAAAGCTACAACGTGTTTCATTGAAACACAGTAATGAATGAAGATGTGAGCTCCCAATATTCATATATTGATCTGTGAAGTTGAAATGAACCAGTGTGCATGGTAGCCATGACTCAGTAATCGATCAATAGCCTTCATGCTGATGTCATGATGACGTCACTCGACAGCATCCGAGGTAAAGTGTCAGGCCATTGTTACCGGTCAGAGTCATGCAGTAATTGGATTAAGTCATTGTAGTGATTTTCTATGCACCTGTTGAATCACGTCGATGTGATTACAAGTTTATTATACTGGTGGTAGGTCTCTGCTGCTCATTACTACCGCAGCGGAACAGCAGTGTGCATACATTACTGTGTTCCTGTTTAAAGGTTGTTGTAACCTAACGTTTTTATGTCTCGAGGCGACGAGCACAATGTAGTGCTGTGTGTATCATCCTAACTGGCGCTTCGTTGATATGGCCAGGTTTATTACCATAAGGACTCGTTTGTCTTGTTGGCTCGGAAAATATTGTTTTTCCCAAAGATAGAAACTGAAATATGTTGGTCTGATGGTGAATAGTATTCGATAGAACAGTTCAGTAGTTAGGACTCCAATCTTATTCTCTTCATGAGGAAGAGTATAATTAGTTTCACACCTGTCTTTAAACGTCGTAATAGCTTTTAAATAGCTGAACCGATTTAAAAGTGTTTTTTTTTATCATCGTCATCATCAGCCGATAGACGTCCATAGCTGGATATAGGACTCGCCCAAAGATCTCCACATCGATTTTTTTTTAATATAAAGAGCTTTACAGCAATTGCAATATAATTCAATATGAGTAATATGTGAATGACATATTTGGCAGGAGTCAGGGTCTGACAAGACAGCGGGACGACTATCCATTTAAGTACAACACATATCGTTGATACGAGGTTTATGGCCAAATGAAAACCGTAACCATACCTCACATACTGCACTTGACCTCCTTCTCAGTGACCGCTGATCTTTATAAATCTGGACTAAGACGAAGGGTGGTTTATAATTTAAATGGTGGTTGTCTCACCACGGCGGCCAAATGTGGGTTGGTGAGAGCCTCATTTGTTGATTAGTAGGGTGCACCAAGAGCAGGTAAAGTTGACTTGGGTCCCGTGAGTATTTGTACGGGTCTCTTACACCCCTATACTTATTGTTGGTATAATAAATTGAATTTGATTCTTTAGATCCTGAACTCCGGGTACCCTTGTCTAGTTTCCGATAAACAGTATGAGTCAATCAAATTACCAGTTTCATTAAACATCATCTGAAGATTGTCAGATTATGGGAGACGGATAGCAGAAGAAAATAGGATGAAGTATGACAGAGAATGATAATATGAAAGAGAGAAATGAAATGAAAGGAAGGGAAGAGTGAAAGAGGAGAATGAGGAAATGGCAAATGCAAAAAAATAGGCTCCAGCCCAACAATCTGGGGGATGGATTTAAAAAAAAAGGTAGTAAGAAAATAGATGAATTACTATTGAAACGATGGGATCTCTCATCAAATAAGATATAGTTACCACGATCAGGGACAGGTCTATAATCCTCCCAATTACAGGAACGTAAGTATAACTCGACAAATATCAGAATACAGTCGCCTTACATGAATCACGCTACTATTAGTGTACACTTTTAATATACATAATATTAGCATTGCTTCATAATAAACACTATTTCTTTTTTCCTTACGCTATTGTTATAGCCTTTACACAATACGAAATCGTGCTAAGTATAATATAGCTATAAATATTCATATACATGAGTCATATTGACATCGATTTTGTTATCCAAAGACGCTGAAAGGAGTGTTATAGATTTAACACGTATACAAGCGTATTTCTGTACATATTTTTTTAATAGAATTTATATGTATATACGTAAAAACTAATAGTTATTTGTTTAGATCTCTGGTCTATTTAACTTGAATACGAGCTGCTTAACTGTTACTGTTGTTTGAGTTGTAAAGCTATATGGTCTTGCTAAAGTTTAGGTGTAACAGAAAAAAAAACCACTATAAATAACGATTGTTATTTAATGGTTGTTTTAAATAATGGGGTCGCCTTCGGTGGTACAATATCGACCGCCCCATTGGCACCGTTTGGCTCGGTTTGCGTCATATCGCACCCTCACTATAAAACTCTTTGTGGTAAATGATCAACAAACCCCTCAAATAGGCATAGTATTCAATAAATATAATTATAATCCTTATACGATTAGAAAAATATTATAATTCTGGCTCTATTTCACCACCAAGTATCAGAAGCTTAAGCTGAGATTTTCATAGGAAGTTTATAAATTGTAGGAATTTTTTATAAGGAGATTTTTATGAACAACTTATTAAACATCATAAAACAAAAAAAAATTCGTTAATGATCGTTTGTAGGGGTACGGATATGGGTTGCGGAAATCAAGAACTGATACATATAATAATAATAATCCCCCTCTTAGTATAACGAAGATCCATAGAGATCCAGTAAATGGATATAATTGTATACTTCGTAATGACCTGTTGGTCGAAGAATACATACATAAAAATGTGCTATCCTTATAAGGATTTGCGCTATGATAAACGATAGCGTGATCTATTGTTCATAGTGGCGCCATCTGTTGGGTTGTTTGAAAACTACTTGTTCCACATTTAAATAAAATCATTGGATATTAAAACATTATAAACCTACCAGTAACAAACAACAAAGTTATTATTTATCTTGTGTAAGGAAGCGTTTCGCTGCGGACATCCGGTGGTGGAGTTTATTTATGTTATGATAAAATTAGTAGGTAGGCTAGGTACTTTATAATAATCGCAAAAGTTCGGTATGATCAGTAAATATTCGCTTCAAGTCCGAGTCCAGAGATATTTTGTTTACGAAGAATTTCACAGTAATTGTGTCAACTATTTTACTACATATAAAACAAGCTTTTCACTACCCGCTTTAATGACCGTAACACCCCTGCAATTGCTACTTCAGCTTTAGGGTAGCAATTTTGCTAAATCCGTTCTTAGCTAATCTATACTCGACAAAAAGAATATTCCTATCAAATTTCAAGTCCCCGGGCCTTATGCTTCCGGAGATATTGCAATGAGTCACACAGGAGGAAATCTCTTATAATATATATATATACATGTATATATATATGTGTATACAGTCATATGTGAGAATCGCGGGAACTCACTGGATGTGATAGAACGCGGGACCGATCGATGTGGAGATCTTTGGGGGAGGTCTAGGTCCAGCAGTGGACGTCTATCGGCTGATGATGATGATGATATATATATATATATAGAGAATAGTTGAACACGGCAGATATTCTTTCTGTTTATATGTTTTACATATATACAATATATATTGTAATTCATAACATAACATTCATCGCCTTCAACATGTTCTCACTTTTAGGAATGAAGTCCTTCTTTCAATGGAAAGTTATTAATAACCCGTAGAGAAATATATGAACTCTTCGTAAACAATGTAAACAATTGTAATATTTTGAGTATTGTTTAATACAATTCATTAATTGTTGCTAGCATTAGCAAGCGATTTACTAATTGCGACTACAATTTGTGCCAATTCAACAACTGGCTACTATTCTTGGCAACGAAGGACAAAATGATTGTTGAGTACGTTTTGTTAACAAGATGGCGGACGGAATTTCGTCTATTTATAACGGGATTAATTACAAGGCAAACAATTCAATAAAACGAAGTATTACATCAAAATATTTAACCCAACGAAGTTATGAGATGATTAGGACGTTGTCCTGATGATATCCGAGCTGCAACAAAGATGAAGAAGGCTGTGAAGATATGATCATAATACCACCACTACATTACGCTCGTCCCTTTAAGAAATTAACTCGTAATAAACTTCTCTGTTTCTCCTGTATCTTTTTTTTATTCAATTAAGCGACGAAACGTGGGAGATGTTCACCTGATGGTGAGTGATACGGCTGTCTATAACAACGCGGCGCTGGTCAGGCTGATATACATACACAAGCTTATATACCCCTGTAAGTACACAGTAATGTTAACACGCTACTGTTTGATGACAGAAATAGGTAGTAGTAGGTAAGAAATAGGCGCTGCGGTGATACCTATCTAGTTCGTCTTTGGTAACAGAGACCAACCACCAGTAAATTTGACCTGCCATAGGTTACCACCTCTGCTAACAGATATCTACCACGAGCAGAGGTTACTATAGTGATAAGAACACAACTTCCGGTTGTTATTAACAGATAACGTAAGCACAGCTCTTTATTTACGAAAGCGGTGATAGAGATCTTAATGATCACCAACAAACGATTAACAAAAAAACCATTATAACAAGCGACGTTGATCGATTGATGAGGGCGATCCTATGTAACTATAGTAATATTTTACTGTGTTGTAGTCATTAAGGATATTGTATACAGTCTTAGTCTCTAAGATCTAAGTCTAAAGTCTCTAAGTCTAAGTCTTTAAGACTTAGTTTCTACAATAGATTAAAGTTTGACCTCAACATCATGCGGCGTTAGGTGATGTGATGAGGCCGTTGATGATGAAGTATGCACGTCTAGAATATTATTATGGCGGCTGATTTAAAATATGATGGTGTTAGCTACCACCAAGCAAATTCCACAAGATACGGCCGAGGAACCGAACCAGGGATCTCTGAATTAACAACTGGTAACTCACTGCGCCACAGAGACTCTTTCTACAGAACAATATAAAAATTTAATACAGGACAAGAAACGTCTTGGTAATCTTCAAACGGAGGAACAATCATTTTAACATACCTTGTGGTGCAGCAGCTGGTCGTAGTAGTAGTGGTATTTTTTGGAGTCATTCTCCAAAAATATCACTTGTGTATGTTTTCTTTTATTTTTTTTGCCTTAACCCTAATAAACACTTGAATACATTAGGCCACTGATTTGCAGATCGCGTGACGTACTCACTGTGACGTCATCCACCAGGATGCAGATTACGCTTAAAACTACCGGCAGCCACACTCTATTTAGTGATAAAGCTTTGAATTAATCATACAACGTATATGTAATTTTGGTGTAATCATTTTTTTTTTATTCAACGGGGCAACGAGACGAGCGAAACGTTCACGTGATGGTAAGTGCCGCGCCTGTCCATAAAAACGCGACGCTAGTCAAGCTGATCTGGCTGCCTGATATCTACAACACATTCTGCTCGTCGTGAGACATGAGATGTTAGGTCTCGTTACCTCAGTACTCTTACTAACTACAGCTCCCTCCAAACCGGAACATACTAAAGTTTGACGGCGGAAATAGGTACTACCGCAGATCTTGTTTCTGCTGTCAAACAGTGCAAACATAACTGCGTTCCGATTTGAAGGGTGCTGTAGCTAGAGAAATTATTGGGGTGGGAGCACAATGTTATGCAGTGTATATCACCCTAACTAGCGTGACTTTGTTATGAGCAGATACCTTCCGACAGGTAGGCGACCTCTTCGGCAAACAGCTTGGGTAAGTAAATGAATTAATACTAGTAGAAGAGACATGCGTTCGGCTCCTACAAAGTGTAATGTGGTAAAAAATTAAACATCGCGAAGAATATCTTGCAATTTGGTTTATATGGAAGGGATGCATAGGTTAATTATTTTTCTCTTCCTGTCTATGGTATACCATCATGGAGAAAGAATTTAAAACTTGTGTATAAAATTTGGCGGTCATCCTACGGAAGAAGAGCAGGATGGAATGCTGATATAAATAATAATTATATACTATATAATTTTACAAAGGTGATATCAACTACAAAAAACATCTAAAGGTTTTATATATTTTTTAAATAAATATAAAAAATAGATAACCTTTTTTGAAATTTTTTAAAATTATTTATTTATCATGGCTTTCCTTCACGATAGAAAATTTAACTATTAACGATTCGTTTAATCTGCATACTGGTAGATGTTAGATATATATATATATATATATATATATATCATCAGCCGATAGACGTCCACTGTTGGACATAGGCCTGCTCCCAAAGATCTCCACATCGATTGGTCCCGCGTTGATCGCATCCAGTGGATTCATGCGATTCTCACCAGATCGTCGGACCACCTTGTGGGAGGCCTCCCAGCACTACGTCTACCGATACGCGGCCGCCACAACAAAAGTATATATAGATATATATATATAGATACATAGATAAATTATCATTACAGTTTATAAATGTGGGAATGGATACAAATATTTTTTTTTAATTTTAATAAGAACTATATACAAATATAAAGCAAACAAGGTTTAAGGTAGCTGTTCTTGAACGCACCAGAAATTAGTAACACCAGATAAGACAAGGGTTTTCCTTAATGTTGAGTAATAAAGCCGAAACCGGAATCAATGTTAAAAAACACAATAATTTGACATATAAACAGTACTATGTAACATATATAGTTCAGTTGTTAGTTATTATATGTTAGTTATTCGGCCAAGTGTTCCGTTAGATTGATGTGACAATTGTCATGGAGAACGTTTATAACAACTGGACCATTACTGGTAAGTTAATTATTGTTAATAAACGTATTTTTTAAACAAATAATCCTTTCCGTTTTTGTTTATTGGATGTTTTTTTTTATATTTGGAATATAAAAAGTATATTTTATTGTACACGACGCTCTTAATGTTTGAGTTAGTTTACTTTTGCCTTCAAATTTACTTGAATAAGTATTATAAAGCAATCTTAAGAAATAATAGTAGATTGTAAGAGAAGATATCTCTTTCCCTCTATCGCATCAATGAAAAATGTTTTTTTTAAATCTATGTAGATATATATACAAGATTTCCACCTATGCTAGAGATTAATCACTTTATCTCTGGAACTATAACGCCCGTAGACTTGAAAAATTTTAGAAATATTCCTTTTCCTGATTATAGATCAGCTGAGAATAGAATTTTACAAAATTCCTTCCTCAAAAGGGGATTCCGTTAGTGCTACAGCCAGCAATACACGTAGGGGGTGGGGGTGGTACAGCTAGTAAATTATAAGACATAATACAATTATATCTCCTTATTTCTTCATCATCTTCATATTCTTGAAAATTAAAACATGTAAAAGATAATATGAACATAGATTATAAATATTTATAATAAAAGCTTGAAATATAATAAAATAAACTAAGTTTTTATATTGGTTTTATCTTCGTAAACATTTAAAAATTAATGAGAAGTGACGTACTGATTATATAGACCAAAATAGTTTTTTTTGTCTTCGTTAATCAATGCAAAATTTAAAAAATCCTATAACACTACATCTTCTCCCATCAACTTGTAAGAGAATTATTCTTTGTTGTCGTTATACTTTAACTTTTATCTGTTACCTTACTATATACGATATTAAATATTTATAAAACAACAGTAAGGAAAGAATATTATTATACTTACGTAATTTTTTTTTGTTCCATGTTTATGCATTACTACGACCATAACCTTTTCCATAAGGTCCTCTTTTAACTAATAGGGGTTATTAAGAAATACAATACAAACTTGAATTTATTTTGTTCTTAATTGCTCTCTGTTTCTTTGTATAATAGGAACAAATTTTTGAGGAGTTCAAGTTAACCATTAACTCATTAACCTCTAATTTGTGAACAAACAGTATCCTGTCATAAATTCCGTGTAGTGAACTGTTTAACGGATAAAAACAATTACCAGAACAAAGTGACGTACTACACCTGAATTATTGAGATGAACTGAACCAGTTAATTTACAAAAAAAAATTGAATGCATTACATCTCATTTTACCGAAAAACATAAATTCTAAGATATATTTTAACTCTAATATACTTTTAATTATATTTTAATCTAAAGTATTTATATAAAAACCTCGTAAATAATTAACAGCATTGACTCAATCAAATGTTCATAAAAATTAAACAAATATATATATATATATGTATAAATCATCCACATTATTATATATTATTTTATTTAATAAATATAGAACATTATTAAAATTTTAAATTACTAACATTCCATAAAACAATTTATTATCTGTATTTGTTTAAAATATTAACTTACCAAAAACAATCCGTTGAAGACGACGAGTAGATATTTGATGCAATTCATTCCGCAGCCTTCCATTTTGATGAATCGGAAAACACGCCGACTTCACAGATTAAATAAAAACGTGTGCACAGATGGTGTGTGAATAACGAGGATTAGTTTTTTTTTTAATTCGTCCGTCCGGCAAAGGAGCGAGCAGCCGTGCTGCGCTGGGTTCAGTTCGCAGTGGAGTGACGGCGGTGGGCGCGGCGCCGAGTCTTTAGTACTCCATAATAAGGTGGCGTGGAGCCGTAAGGGTTGAAGTCACGCTTACCAGGAGTTCTCAAACTTTTTTTTGATGTCACATATTAAAATAAATAATTATAACTTCTTTAAAATTAAAGTATTATCTTTGTACTGTTTTTATGCTGAACATGTCTTGATATCTGTGAGCGTAAAGAAAAAAAATACAGAATTGTTATTAATATAAGATTTTTTTTTTGGGTTTTATCCTTTAGGGACATATCATCCATATTGGCACAAAAATAGAATAACACAAAAATATTTATAGAAAAAATAAAAGAAGAAAGAAAATTTTTGGGTCTCTTTTTATATAGACGACGAGACGAACAGGACGTTCACCAGATGCTCGGTGAGAGGATCGCCAATGACTGACGCCAGATAGCGCGATGTACACAGCAACTAACTCTGATCGTCATCTTAAAACAAAACTTTAAGTCTCATTATAATAGTAATTAAACCACAGCGCCCTCCAAACCCAAACACATAAATGTTCTTCAAAGCTGTTTGACGGTAAAAATAAAAGCTGCGGTGATACCTACCTAGACGATATCCGGCAACAGAGATCTACTAAGCAGGAATTAGGATGGAGCATAGACGAAAGAAAGGAATGGAAGTTAAGAATGGTATAAAAGAAGAAAATGGAAGGCGAGAATGCGAACAAACTATTAATTGTAAAACATTTAAAGGAATGAAGCCCAAGACCACAAATTCCAGAGAGAATAGTGATAAAAAAAAACCATAAATCTACCACTTACTAATTTAATTTATAAGACTAAATTCTAATACAATATGGCTATGCTCGGGGTTTCCATGCGTGATCGAATCAGAAATAAGAAGATACGCAGAAGAAATAAGGTCACCGACGTAGTCCAAAAGATTGCTAATCTGAAGTAGCAATGGGCAGATCATATAGCTCTGAGGGCTGACGGCTGTTGGGGCAGCAAGGTACTCAAATGTCAGGCTTTCCACTAGATGGACCGACGATTCGAAGAAGGTTGCGGGGAGCCGAATGCAAAACCGATCAGTATGGAGATCTTTGATCTACCCGACTGATAGAGAGAGCGAGATTATAATACAACAATTACTTGTAATTTTGAAAAAAGACAAAGACAAATCTTGTCAATTATAAGAAAACAAAAAATTCTATAATTTGAGAAAGTTTGACAACCTCTGGAGCTACAAGCTACGAAATGATTATGTGTATGTATTTGTATTGTTTTATATCTTGTAATATGTATATATTATTATATGTAATGTTTACTGTATGCACTAGGTTTGTGTTTCTAATTCTGCTTTCCTTCTTCGGGCTACTGGAAGAGATTTCAACATGAAATAAGTAGTGCCCTTGTACTCTGTATCCTTATTGTCTAGTCTTTTCTATTAGCTGTGTGTACAAAGATATTAAAATAAGAATAAATAAATAAAATTGTTTGAAACTTTTCTAAACACAGAGAATTAACACTTGATCTTTCGAATTTGTGAAGACGTGATTGGCATTTTATTAGATAGTTATTAAACTGTTGCTGATATTGCTTTCTGCATCATATATGATTTATTTACTTAAAGTTATCTCTTTACTACACTCCTGTATCGAAATGTAAGATAATTTCGTTTTCATCAGTACATCTAGTAGACAGTTTGAATTGGACAAGCTTTTTAATTAACACGATTTACATACATATACCTCACTAATCTAAAATAAATATGAAGGAAGGTTACTAGTCAACCAAAAAGATATTCCTCGTACCACAGTTTCGACAGATTACCTGTAAACCAATGGTTCTTTAATAGATAAAGATATTATTTGAAAAATCTAAGTACTTTAGTATTCCTTTTAGAAGAATATCTTTTAGAAACTATTACTCAAACTATCTAAGCATCTTGTTATAATAGATCGTGTACGTCCCTTCTTAGCTATATGTATTCCTAAGACGCATCTTAAACCACAATGTTTATAAGAAAATCATCAACTCCATTGTCCACTACTGTACAAAAACATCCCCAAAATATTACCGGTGTATCCGGTTTACTGCTACCCCCACCTAACAATTTCCTATTGTCTTCTCGAATTATTCAGTCTGTCTTGCAAGCGGCCGCTTCACGCCATTATGTTTGTAAAATTATCTGATCTGCTGAAAAAGTCACCAATTACCTTGTTTTTATCACACTGATTCCATCGGGAAGTTAGCTATAAAAAGAAGTCGTTGCCATAGCAGCCGATTACATCCACTAAAAGGTGCCCTGACCTCGAAGGTCAACACCTCTCTCAGGGTCTAACTTCTTTTCCAATGATAGGGTCGTTGACTCTATATTGGAGTAGGGAATGGTTCTGCTTTCCATTCTTATTATTCAGTTCCTCTGTCATACGGCTGATAAACATGAAATCCAAGTGAGGTTCAAATGCACCAATTTTTTGCTCCTCAGCTACTATTTTTCCACCTTTCGAAATATTCTCTCGGCATGACTTGAGATATTCGAAGAAAGAAAATGGAGGGTACAACTATGTATTTATTAAGCATTTTTTTTACATCTCTTTCTCTGTTGTCCTCATCCCCTTATCTCTTTGACAAATTCAAATATAAAACTATTTTAATCTACTTAACCTCACTGTAATCAGTTCTCCTATACTCATCTCAATCTGTCCGTTTTCATTAAGCTTAAATTACTGCTTTAAATATTAAACATAAAGAATGAACAGCGTTAGAGGAACCCTAAAAATCCAATAGCTAGGGTTAATTTTCATATATGGTAAACTTGGCAAGGCTCATAACTCGCCGAGTGGACGACCTGCTCAGCTACTTATCGTGTACATATCTCAAGTTCTGCTGCGTCATTGAACCTGATATTAACATTTCGTTCCAAGATCATTGCCAGTGGTAGTGGCCTGGATTTTATGAACGTTTGCCTGAAGTAGACCTATCAAAAATGACACCAATAAACTTCTCGCCAATGTCTACTGTCAGACAGTAATATCCAAATATTCTAGCTAGTTTGATTACTGTCATAACTAGACATCACACATTACGTTTGTATAAGCATCTTAACTAATCTCATTGTCATGAGCTGGCGTATCGCTTACCATCAGATGAACGTCTTCTTCTTGATGAGGTACTAGACCAGATAAATAAACAACAAAGTAATGAAGGAAGCCCACAGACTATTTTGAGGGAATACTGTCTTTTGATAATCTGATGGGAATTTTAGTAAATTGCCGATTATCCAAAGAATATCTGATGGAATGTAGTGGTGAATGGTCTCGAAGACCTGAGCCTTTGGCACCCTGTGCTGCTTTTCTTGATGCTATTAAGTAATTTATGATATGTTACCCACGATTCTAGAACGATAATAATTATGCGATCCAGTGTCAGAGAATTTTTTTGGAGTTATCTTCAACATCATGTGGTGCATTCCTCAAACTCAAGTTGAAAAATCCAATCTGTTGTTCAGTTCTTGGAGATACAGGAAGGTGTTCTCCAAGTGCTGCCGTCCTGCTTACCGTCACGAGGGCCGTTCGCCAAATTAGTGGCATTATTCCATGTTGAGTACATATTCTGATGGAGGCTTTAGAAGGTCATGTAATGTTTTAAGACATTAATATTAAACTCTTGAAAGAGTAAGACTAGAGGGTAGAAATCAAATTATTGATTTTTTTTTATTAATAACAAAGCTATGAGAGTGTGAGGTTCACCTGATAGTGAGTGATACTCCTGCCCATAACAACATGGCTCTAGTTAGAATGATATACACTGCAGGACACTAAGCTCGTCGCCTTGAAACGTAAGATGTTGAGACTCTTTACCACAGTAATTTGACTAGTTACAGCACCCTTCAAACCGGAACACGTTGTTTATCAGGAGGAATAAGCGCTGCGGTGGCACCTGACTAAACTGTATCCGGCAACAGAGACTAGGAAGTTCAGTGTGAAGGAAGCTCTAGTTTTCTAAAGTAATCCGAAAACCAGTAGCTGTCTATCAGTCAGATTTATTTGTGTAAATGTATATACCACTTGTATGTAGTTGTAGCGATGTAGTGTATACAAAACGTGAATGCTACTCCAATAACTCCATTTCCAGCTACAACACAAAAGGCTCACAAGTGTTTATTGAAGTTTGTAATGTATGTTCGTTGTGTGAGAACGTTTGCGAATTTCAATCAACGAGACCTTGGGGTGTCGGCGCGCCGCGGGGGTGGCGACCACCGCTCATTGTGCGTGGTGTTGTGACCACCGTCGCCACGGCAACGGGCACAAGCGCCAACTCGCCAAGTTTTATAGCGGTGACCTACGTCCGGACAGTCAAGATGTAAAATTAACAATTTTCGTTTCACATTCATATTAGAACTTTATGTTCGTCGTTAAACGTCATATAAGGGTTCCGCACAGTAACTCACAGGACCCAAGCCAACCTCTCCAGCTCGGGGTGCACCCTGCTAATCAACAAACGAGGCTCTGGCTGCCGCCAACCCGCATTAGGCTTGCGTGGTGAGGTAATGAATCACTCTTATGAACCCCTACAAACGAAGGTAGCGGGTAGCAGCTGGATGCGGGCAGCGCAGGACCGATCGATGTCGAGATATTTGGGGAAAACCCATGCCCAGCAGTGGACGTGTATCGGCTGATGATGATACAATATAGATCAAAAATTCACTATATTATTTTTTTAATGCAATGATTTATATGTGAACAATTAAGGGTATTAACCCTTTTTATTTCACATGGGTAAAGAATTACGGTTTTCACTTACCTTCACTTAACTCACTGAATCATCACACGAAACATCATTATCATTGACTTAGATAATAAAATAATATATTTTTTCCTTATCTTTATGGGAATCTTTCTTCAGCCGTGGGACACCTGTCCGTACTACGACCATCCGACGTTGATGGTGTACAATAAACTTGTTCACGCGTCTGTACTTTAACTACCACTTTCTAGCCCAAGTAGCGTTATAAACGATACTAGGCTCTTAAATTTTGATTTTATCTGAACTTTCCACCTATATAACTTAGTAAAACAGTAAAGCATTACCTAAGTTTGATAAAAAGAAATCTATGTAACTGTAAATGCCTAATAACACAGAGGTCCCTGGTTCGATTACGGGACCTTGGCTGACGGTCAAGTTAATACCTACCTGTACAGAAATAAAATATGGTTGTGATAACTCTTACACAAGTAAAGGAAATAACTTGAAGAGATTTAGATCTTTTTATTTATACTTGTGGTAGGTTCCTATTGCAGAAACCTAAGTTACCGACATTTTATATGTCATGGCAAGGAATAAAATCTAGTGATCTGTATACATCTTAAATGAGCGAGAAGCTGAGCATCGCATTTGGTGGAAGACATTAGGGAAGCCGTATAACTAACAGTGGATAAACAAAGTCTGATAATATTAATGATGATGATACATCCTAAATAGTGAGAGATTTCATTCTTTGATGAACGTCCTGCTAATCTTATAGCTTTGTTGAATAATAAGTTATTAATATTAATATCAATTCATCATTTCAATCTTTAGAAGATATCTTGCTTCTGGATGAAGACATAGTTAAGAGAGATACCTTCTCAGACCTTCATTAGTTAGAAGAGTAGGGCCCCCTCTAGTAAAGTTCGCGAACCGAAGATCATTTTAGTCATCTACGAGAGGTACTAGTGATCTTTTGGTTTGTAGTCTGGGGTATTAGAATCAGACTAAGGTAGGCCCTGCCCGTTCTAGAAAGCGACTAAAACGGTTTCCGGGTTCGTCGATTTTGATGGTGTGGATCCTCATTGTCTACTAAGAGAGCCCAGGGTGAAGGACAACTACTCCCTGGGACATGTTTTTAGATGTAGGTGTCGGAAGGCACCGGTGCGTTCCGTAAAAGATTGAGGATGGCCAGCGAAGGGGTTTAAGTGGGTAAAAATCCCACATAATCTTGAACAAAAAAAAAGTATGGGTTACAGTGCTGTTACTAGCTCGTAACTACAGATCAGCGGATACAGCCTTACAACGAGACGCGACTGATGAAAACATTTAGCACTGTAATATTTACGCTATCCGCGTACGTCACCCGCTAACTGCTCTATTGATGTGATGACAGTTTATTGTTCTCCCGTCGTTTCATAAGCCTCGCTCGTTCCGAGATAAAAATATTATCTTTTTATTTATATATATAATTCCATTTCATAATACTTATCCTCGCGTTTCGCCACCTGCTCGACGTCCACGGCGCGAGTGGTGCGGTGAATTGTTCTGTTATGCCCTTAATTAAATCTCATTTGGATGTTTCTATAGAAAGGCATTTCGTAAATTCGGTGTTGAACTATATTTCGTGTAAGTTTAAATTTTATTTACTATTTAATTATATATATAATAGAACAGAAATTTAGAATTATTTGTGTGTTTTTAATGAGTACATTTAAGTTTCAATCAATCAACTTCTTTGATAAAAAATATTATAAGTTATACATAACAACGTCCGTGATGCAGTTGTTCACCACTTACATAATAGCATGAAGTTTATTGATAGAAGGTCTCTGCTGCCGGAGACCGTCTAGGTAGGTACCAGCGCAGCGCCTGTTGCAGTGTGCAAATATTACCGTTTTCCGATTCAAAGGGCGTTGAAGCTAGAGAGATAAAGAGTCTTATCTCTCAAAGGGATGAGCGCAACGTGGTGGCAACCATAATCACTCTAGCTAGCGCCACGTTCTTATGGGCAGATGTGTCACTTACTGTCAGGTACATCTCCCTCTCATTTCTTCGCTTCGTCGAATAAAAAAAAAACGATTAGAAACAACAATAAAATCATAATAAAAATGTGTATCATGCCATCATAGTTGCCATGCTAATTAATGATCCAGTTAGAAATATGCTTTTGTTATGAAGAGTTCTATAGTCAGTCTCTAAGATATCAGACTGCTGTGCAATTGAGTCTAATGGAAGATAAAGACAAAATTTTGTTTTCATACTGTACTAGTATATTCTTACTAGCACATTCATCATCTTGGCCCCATATTACCACCATAAACCTGATAAAGAAATTCCCGGTCGCTGCGACGCGACGTAGTTTATTTTGTTTACCAACTTTGTTATTAACATGTCCGCAGATAACAGGTTTTAAAGTTTACGAGTGAAAAGGATTACAGTAATTCAACTTTATCGTTAAAATTGTGTTTACTATTAGAAATGAGCATTAGTTTTAAACGTAGAAAAGGAGAGATATATACGTTTAGCCTGTGGTACTTCCACAGATGTCGAAACGAATATTTAAAGAAACGAAAGATATCATGGAAAGGAAAAATTGTTTTATCGATTTATTGAGCAAATACTCCATCTCAATTTCACATGATGTTGAGTGATACAGAGGCCGCGCCGGCTACAGCACAGTAATGTTGTAACAGAAACATATTTAAAATATGAGGGTACAAGATAATCAGGCGGATTCAAAAACCCTACTTTACCATCGTCTAAAATCCATTATATGGGGCCAAGGATCAAAAGATCTGTGTTTCAAACGTGATGAAGGCAATTTCCCGTTAAGTTCCTTCCTCAACAATAGAGATCAAGGTTTATTATTTATTTGTCTCTGTTGTATCCAGGATTGTGACTGCTTAAGAAATAATGTACTGTAAAAAGAAGTTGTCAAAGAACTTAACAGATGGCGCTACCACAAATAATAGAACCCGCTATCATCTACCATAACAAATACATACAAAATTCGTACATCTCTCTTTTTTACAAGCTCTGATCCCGATGAAGCTGCAAAGGTTATCAATAAAAATGCGGCGCAAACTTTTCATCATAAAAAAAAGTGTAAATGGACTTGGGTCACTAAGTCGTTACGGGGAGTATACAATTATATTCATTAACTGGATTTTCGAGAATCGAATCGAGATACGGTATCCTAGTTGTATTCTAGTAGTAAAGCCTATCACGAAATATACAACTGTATCCATCAACTGGATCTCTCTGTTACTTCGTAATAATGTTGTACTTAGTAACTTACTTGGTCCGTACTTTAAATCGCTCTGCTCGTTGTCAATATAGTGCTGATATTGCTTCGTGCGTTGCCATTTACTAGACACCCCCCACCCCACTTGAAGACCCCTACAATACTTTATAAGTAACACATAGCATACCCCCACAATCGCGTACTATCGCAACGGAGCGTTTTTTACGACACATTTGAAAATGTAACAGCGCGACTTTCGCATTTCGCTGAAAATTTAAAGTGGTTTGCTCAGAGCAAGCTATATTTTATAATCGTTATATCTTATAGACGCCAATTACTAAAGGTTTGAACTACAGGTGACAGTAAAACTGCTGCCCTTAACCTTGGATTTGGTTACTGTTATTCTTCCTTTACCTAACTCCAAAGGAAAATCTATGCATTTACAGTTGAATTATCATTTCGACATATATATGAGTAAAGTACTTTATTATTTCTATTTAGAAAGCTAATTAATTCACATTATAATATTTACTTGCTTATGGCTCTTTATTTCTCTCAAGCTTCTACAGTCAAGACTTGGTACATTAAAAATGTATCCTAAGAAAATAAACTTGATTTAAAAAAAAATTATAGCTTTCATTTAGCACAGCTACAACAATATCGTTACTATAAAATACTAAATAAATAGGTTAACCATGATTCATAATAAAGTGTGAATGTTCCTAATTGGCATTAATAGTGTCCTAGTTGTGGTCTGATGATTTCAGAAGGTTTAACCGACTTGTGTATGTAATATCTCCATATTTGTCTTCTTAGCAGTCTTCCTACATAATAGTTTCATCCTTCTGTTGCGACTGCAAATGTTTGAGTAGCGGAGTGTTGTCGAGCACAGCCTTTTTTCACTTGCTTTCAGGTGAAATTGAGCTTGTACTTATCTGTTGGTGTTCCTAGATTAATGTTTGAAAATGATGGCGTCCGTAGCGTGGTCGGCACGTTGAATTACTTTATAGGGCATTATGCTTACGAAGCGATGCGTCCGTCCGTCGATCCGTTTAACCATTGTAAAGTCGGTTTATATACGCAGGCCCATCGGATGTGGACTCCACACTCGTCCCACCCAGCGCCGGCTACTGGGAAGACATGGGAAAGTCAGGCAAGGCTCAAGGTAACTCAATCTATTTTCTTTTTATTTCTAATCGATGACTGTCTTCATTTCTAACCTAAAAGAGGAGTATTGCTAATTTGACACGCGTACGTACCTCAAACTAAGTGGAGTGTTAAACCCCATGCAGAACCCTTTTATAACATAAAGGTTACCCAATGGAATATGTTCTAAGGTATTAAATATCAACATCAAGTGTTCATGAAATCATCACCATTAAGTTTCTTTACAAGAAAATTATAATTTTAATATATCGATCATGCTGTTTATCTGACTTATATTAATTTGATCATCTCTGATATCAGTATACTTTTGTGTAAAAGAGATTATAAATAATAGTATTTTTTTTCAATAGCTTTAGTTAAATTTGTACTACTTCATAGTTGTTACTAATCTTCAGAATGTCTTCGGATCTTTTAGGTAAATTGATCTTATACCTTCAACAGTGCCTTTGTTCTTGAGTTATTAATCTCCCTTATATAAAATGTGTAAAGAGGTAGGTGAAGGTTTGAAGTTATAGCAAACATAGTGAGCCGGAAATATACTTTTTAGACCACGTTTAAAAAAACAATCTGGCAGCATTACTATAATATAGTAATATTAAAAGAGCTATAATTCAACCAACATAAACTATAGTGTTTACGTAAAAAATATTTTATAATTAATAGCCATTTATATTAGGATAATTAATTTTATCACCGGAAGGAAGACGTGGAACTTACTATTGAACTTAACATGATTATGTATGTCTGTGTCCACAGCGAAAGAGCCAGAGATAGTTGCTAGCAATGCTCCTCCCCAGCAGCACAACCCTCAGGGTGAGGGTCTGGGCAAACATTACGTATACCAACTGGGGAGTTTAGAAGCGGAGCTCGTGTTGCGGTCTTTGCGCAAGGATTCTGTACACTATCGTTGGATTTTTCTCTGTGGTAAGTGAAAATATGAAAATCAGGTTCTCAATAAAATAAAATTAGCATACTACGTAGTAGCGGAAACAGGCTTTGAAACCTAAACTGACTAGCCAGAAAAACAAACCGTGTACCATCTAATCTTAAACCATTTCCTAGATATTGATGGATGTAGTTATAACCTCTGACAATACCTACATACTTGGTACTTATCGATCGCTAATTATAATGAAATCTAAAATAACCAATATTCCAGTTGGAGTCTGTAGCTGTGATAGCAGTAGCGGTGACCACTGCCCTCGCGACTAAGATCTACAGCGATGAGCTATCCGGGAGGCTGGTGGCGATGATAATGCTGTCTGTCACCGCCGCAATCAACATATCACTCACCATCTACGCGGTGATCAACGCGATTAGGAAGAAAAAGGGCCCTGTTCAAACGGTTAGTGCTAATTAATTAAATTTTCGATATTTGACAACCATCAGTTTTTATGTGGAAAAAAGGATACGTTAACCCTGAATCAGGGGGGGGAACTACCCAATGAACTAGATTACTATATGAAATTGTGAAGTTTACTGCAATAGGAAAACAATAGAACTTAATATAACCTTTAGGTTATTCAAGTTGTAATAGATAGTGTAGTAAAGAGGTTCTATACTTTATCGATTTATAATAGTATATAATCGGTCTCTATTTTTAAAATGTACACTGACTGAACTAGATCTGTTACAAAATGGAATAATAAAACAACTGACATTAGTATGTATTTTCATATAAATGTATTGTTTCCTTTTATTGCGATGACGATTTACCGTATAACGCAAATTTCATCTTCATTTCTACTAGTGATTTCTATAAATAAATTAGTTCAACATCATTCCTCACGGACCGACAGTCTATTTCCTTTGTTGTTTATTTTAAGATATTAGTGACATTAAATTAAGTAATTCATTTTCTCTCTCTCTCTCTCTCTCTCTCTTTGTGTATCTCTTACATATAACAGTAATTCCTTTTCAATGTATCTAATTTTTGTGATATTTATTTTAAATTTGAAAAAAATTCGTCAAATTTATCACTATAAGTATAATATAACCGCCCTATATCAATAACTAATGTTTGATATATTTTAAAATATAACGTTTAGAATTTAAAAATTTATATTAATCTGATAACATTTACGCACGAATAGTATTAATCCATTGCACGCCATTTTATGATCGTTTGATAACAAAATGGCGGCTATTAAATTTTTATGCGCGACGACTTATGAACTGTTTTGATTCATTAGTTATATATATTTAACATATCTATATAAATATCATTATTCTTAAAATGACCTTCACCTTTTTTTTGAGAAAAGGAGTTTTGTGTCCCAATTATGGGATCAATTATTTGGCTATTCATTTATTATTTGTAATAACACTAAAACATAATTAAACAATGATTTCGTATAGTAATTAATATACTTTACAAATGTCTCATTCCATAGTAACAAAGCTCAAAGTAGGAGTTAGGATATATTCAGTATATTATAATATAACATTTACATACAACACACGTACAATAAAAAAGTGTCACTACAACGGTTTAATCGATTCATTAAAAGTTGAAACAAAAATTAGTTAATTTATTAGTAACTTAACCGCTTGATTACCTATTGCTTTTCCAAGAAAATCAAGGTTGTTAACATCTACCTGACCTTGGATACTTGAACCTATTCAGCTGTTTTAAGGTGTCCAAAAATACTATTTTTCTAGGACAATGTTTCGACTAAAAACTAAATTATCTACACGAAACAAAGATATACTTAAAGATACCTTAATATAAAGGCGACTTTTTTATTCGATGAAACGAATAAGACATGTGATAGTAAATGGTACCCTCACAATCTGGCGCTAGTTATGATGGAAAATGCTACTACACATTGTGTTTTACTTCTTCAGAAATATGAAGTCAGGTCTTGTTACCCAGGGTAATTTCACTAGCTACAGCGTCCTTCCAATGAGGACAAAATTATGTTTGCATATTTCTCAGAGTGTCTCCAGTTGCGGAGACCTTCCATCAACAAACAAAACTTTCAGTGGTGGTAGGACTTTGTTGCCGAGGACAGTCAGTGTAGGTACCACCGCAGCGTCTATCTCTGCCGCCAAACAGCAGTGTGCAAACATTACTGGGTTCCAGTTTAGAAAGGACTGTAGCTAGTGAAATTACTGGGGCAACGAGAAAACAACTTATGCTATGTTTTAAAGCGATGAACGCAATGTTATGCTGTGTATACCACTCTACTAGCACCGCGTTGGTATGAGCAGGCGTATCACTTACCATCAAGTGACCGTCCGGTCGCTTTGTAGAATTAAAAAATCCGCAAAATTTTTATTATAAAATTAAGACTGTCCTGTGATAATCAAGAAAACATGGCCGCCCTAAGTTCCAGAGAAATACGGTGGAATAAGCACCAAGTTAGGTGGCATATCACGCAACCAAGTTACAAAGGTTTTAACTTGACCATAGACCTCGTACTGAGGTAGTCTCTGATATAACAAACGTCAATCGTTTGATGTGGCGTGATGACGTGTCAGTTTCTGGCGGCCATCTTGAAAAACGTATCCCGTTTACTTTACCACAGATTCAAAACAAGGATAATTTACAGAATATATATTTACTTGTGATAAAAAATGTTTTAATATTAATTATAATATTATATATATCATAATTATTTTATTCATGATTTTTTTTGTCTCCTTTCAGAATGATGTATCTGGTAAATATTATATAATCATCATCATTAGGTGCCCTCATCAAATAGAATTTTAAAAACATTCGATCCTTAGCTATTATTTTTAATTGATGTTATTTACATCCAGTCCACTCTTTTATGTCAAACCATTTCTTCTGCTGTCTATCAGGTGCTCGTTTTCCACGAATTTTGCCCCCCAAAATCAACCTTGGGAACTCATAAAAGGATACTCTTTGAAGGTGTCCGAAAAATGTAATCATTCTTTGCATGAGTCTACATAAATATAGACAGAGAAAAGTCAAAGTTTTAAAAATATAGTAGAGTATCTTGTTTGAAGTCGAAATATTAAAAAAAAATATATATGCTACCTTCAACATATTAAGAATTGTAGTTCCTTATATATTCTTACTTACATATCCTTACATATACTTCTACAAAAACTCACATAGGAGTCCTTATTAAGTCCTCTTTTTTTTATATAACAAAATGACGAGGTGATCTAGATGATCACCTGATGATAAGTGATCCGCCTGTCCGTAACAACGTAGCGCATAGTTAGAATGTTATACTCTGTACCACATTGCGCTCGTCGTCTTGAGACATAAGATGTTGTCTCGTTACCATCCTCATTTCACTATCTTCGGCGTCCTTCAAACTGGAACACAATAATCTGTTGCACAGTACTGTCTTGGCTGTAGAAATCGGCGCTCCGGTGGCACCTACCTAAACGGTCTCCGGCAAAGGAGATCTACCACCAGTCTTTTTATTTGTTTTTCTATCACCTAATACGAAGAGGGCTTTATATCTCAATCTCAGAAGTAAGAGTTTGATTTTTTTCTACAGGCATCGGTGGTGTTAGCTATGATAGTGATCATCCAGGCAATCATCCTAAGTGTGTCGGTAAGAGTGACCACTGATGACGAAGTGAAACTTGGTCGTTCCCTATCCGAGTCGTTCAGGCTGGCCAGGGACGACAACCCGAGGCATGTGAAGATATGGGCCAGGACGCAGCATGAAGTAAGTAATAGGAAATTATATCAAAAAGTAAAACTGGAGCTGATGATAATCATCAAAGAAACTTTTTCAAAGAAATTCTTAGTTTTAACAATTTGTTTCTTATAGTTACAATGCTGCGGAGTTTACTCGGCGGAGGACTACCGAGCGCCCAACTTCCCTTCATACTTCGCCCCCAACGTCCCAATTTCCTGCTGCCCAGCTTACGACTCCGACAGGTCGGAACTGGTGCAAGAAAAGGAGAGGGAGACCTGCAAAGCGAAGAAGGACTTCTACGACATCGGCTGCAGGAATTTGATTATCGACGTGTTCAAAGAGACGTCGCAATCAGTGATGGTGGTGACTGTTCTTGTCATTTTACTAGAGGTGAGAATTTGTTTTTAATTATTTTTGTTTTTAAAACCTACCGCTAAAGAATTAGATCGCTAGATCACAAAGATCACCCTGGGAACGATCTTTCATTCAATAAGACCTTTACGTTAACTTGTGTACCTTATAATAAATTATTGACAGGGTTTGATATAATAACAAAATTTGAAAAATTATGTAGAAACTATGAATTTTAATAACGTCTTTTATATCAAGAAATTTATTTTGTTACAGATAATATGCATACTCATCGGTGTGATATTAGTGGTATTAGACCGTAAACAGAAGAGAGCTTTGAGAAGCACCGTGGAAGCTGTACCGGAAATTATAACAACGGATAAAAAAACAAAAGCGAAATCATGAAATAAATTACATTTTTCCTATTTGAAATAGTCAACCATTACATTTTATAACAACGAATTTAGTGCAAAAATCATATACAAGATGGCGTTGTAATCTTTAAGAACAAATTTTGTGATAAAAATTTAAAAGAAATATGAAATAATTTTACAATAAAATAACTTTTGTTACAGCGCAATTTTAAACATTCGGTTAATGTAAGTATTTCATCAAAAAATTGAATAGATATAGGGCAAAATGAAACTTCAAGCGTTCGAGACACTAATATGGATGTCTTTATTAATACTACTGCTGGATGTATTTATATTTTAGTTTATTGCATTATTAAGGCATTTTGTACAAATCGCTGCATAATTATTCTAAAGTAAACTCAAACGACACAAACTTGGTTTTATTTATAATTACGCCATCTAGTCTTATTCCTAAAAATAAAATTTATACATTATGTATATGATTGGTATTGAATTAATGCTCACTAGATGGCAGTAAAACAATAACAAATTAAAATTTAAAGTTAATTTAGAATCGTAATTACGAACATTCAGTTGATTTTTAAGTTACAAGTCTTTTATTTGTGTCATGTATAGGGGCGATCCATGGTGCTGCCATCTACCGTAAAATTAATGTAACAATATTTTATGTTATTCTGTATTTATCTCGATTTGTAACCTAAAATATAAAAGACTTGTAATTGACAGTTCTGTTATGTTGACACTTTGTTATTTCCGTTAAAAATCAAAACGATTAAGGTTTAATTTAATTTTCTAAGACATTTACGACATTTATTTTAAATAAATCTTAATTTTTTTTGTTTTAGTAATTACAAAGTGTCAAAAAGATTTATATTAATATCGGTATATTAAAATCGGTAATACAACTAAAGTATAAAAATGCTTGACTGTCACGGAGAAGGAATCACTGTTATTCAGCTTCTTGGTCTGTACAGTTCTTATCCTGTAATAAACAAATTATCTTCGTATTTCAAGTTGGTTTTTAATATGGATTTTGAAGATAATCCCGGTCAACCGCTGACATGTTTATACAAAGCATACAATATACTTCTTTTAATTGAATTACATAAATATCTAGGGATATTACAATGTTTATTTAATTATATTACTAGCCCAAATGTGATTAAAATTATAAATTGTTAGTCATTAACATTTTATGATTTTCAGCCATTTGTTTAATAAGAAATCGTATCGCATCGGTGGTTCAGTGGTAGAATGCTCGCCTGCCACGCGGGCGGCCCGGGTTCGATTCCCGGCCGATGCAAGTTATCCTTTTTTACAAAATTGTTACTTAAACAAATCGATATATTTTTAAACAAACACTCGCCTTAAGAGGTATCTTTGAATACCCCTTTATTACAGAAGGTGTTAGGATTAATACGCAATTCCTTAATTACAAAACATTGAATCTAATTGAAGAATCAATTAATTAAAAAAAAAAGAATAGAAAGTATTGTTTTGTATATAAAAAAAAAACTTGTACCAATAGCCATGAGGCGAAGACATTCACTTAGCAGTACATGATTTACCCAACCCGTGACGCTGAATGAAATTACAAAGGTTGTCTTCAAATAACGGACTCAAATTTTATATAAAAATATTACAAAGAAAATATTAGAATACATATATATATATATATATATGTATGTATATATATATATATGTATATATATATATTAAATGTCTATCGTTACAAAAGACAGAAAGAATAATAAGATTGTAAGTAGTTCTTTTGTAACAGATTACACAATAAACACGATACGTAATCTTTGTGAGTAAAAACTAAGTATTATAGCTTGTAATAAGCGATTTTATAATTAAAATCTAATTAACTCATTACCAGTAATAACGTTTCTATGAACAGTTGCCGTTATACAATGATGTAGACGAATTTCCCGTTGAGATGAATAAAAAAGTTATATATGTCACACATATTTACATTTCATGCTTTATCGATATTATAATATCGGGTGAGTCGATTGATTTAAATGGTGGTAGTACTCTGTCGCCGGAAGTGGAATAGGCGCAAACATGTATTCAGGTTTAAAAGGCTACTAAAATTACTATGGAAAGGAGACTTAACATCATCTGTCTCAAGGCTATGAGCATGATGTGGTGCGGTGTATATCATCCTAACTAGCGCAAGGTTAGTTGAAACGTTCTGCTGATCTAGTCATCGTCATCATATCGTCGAATAACTTTTTTTGTTATAATTCACTTTTAATTACAGTTTTTAACATTTCACTCTTAAATATTGAAATCCGAGATGTTGAATAACTAAATTAAGTTTGTTGTCTCCGTGGCTCAATGACTAACACTTGGTAACACCGAGGTCGTTCAGTTGGATCCAATGCCTCACCAGTGGCAATAAGGGTTTTTTAATAACCGTCTAGTCAGCTTCGTCCATTTGGAATTGAGATCAAACTCTAACTACAGGAAGTAGGAAAAGTTCATTGTTAAGGAATATCAAGGAATGGACTGGCATATCTGGGGCGTCCAAATTGTTCCGCCGAACCAGAGACAGAAAGGACTGTACCACGCTGATCGCCAACTTTCACTAGTTGGAGAAGCACTTTAAGAAGAAGTTAACTATATATAAATAATAAAAAAAAATCCAACAAAAATTCAAAGAGTTTAATAAGAAAGAAAAATTTGTAAATGTTTCCGTTCGTAATTCTTTTAACTGTTAATTGATCTTTGCATCCTCTGAAAAGAAAGTATAAATGTCTGAGATCTTAATATTTCAACGGATTTATAACCTCTCTGTTTTCCAGTTCCGCCTCTCTACTGCCTGCAACCTTTCAACTCGAGCGACTGCCTCCACGCACCCATTTCCGTCTTCTCCTACTACAAGCCCGGCTCTAGATGCGAGTTAGAAATCTGGAGGGGATGTCCGACAATGAACATGTTCGAAGACGAGTATCTATGCTCCCATTACTGTATCGGCAAGTTCTTGCACATTTCCAGCGAGAACTTTAAAACTAATCAGAGTGAGTATCATTTCGTAAATTTTTAATGTTACAGGTTTTTTTTATCCAATTTGATGCTGGGGAATTTACCCTTCACCTTCAGTCTACTTTGTACATCTCTTTCTTTCGTCAAGATGCTTTCAATATAGTATCACCACATAATTTTCAGGAATAGCATCAACAAATTTATTAGTAATCATGGTAGAGATGAGTTTCATGTGTAAAAAGAATCCTCTATCCATCATCTTCATATTTATCAGATTTTGGAAGTACTTTTGCTTTAGTTCCATGTGCAATAATTTATGTCTGTCATTTTTAATCTATAATTTTTTTATCAGGTACATGCCATGAAATATTCAACAGATCCAAATGCACGAAAGAAGTCAATAAAGTTTATACATATAACCAAAAAAGTAAAACATGTGAACCAGCAGTTTGGCGAGGATGTAACACCGGCAACATGTTTCAAGACAAAAGCACCTGCACATCCACATGCAAATCAGACGATAACGTTGATAGCTTTGAGAAGAAACTTAACAAATTAGTGCTTGATGAAGCTCTGAAAATAGATTCGATACTTGACTCTATTATAGGTACGGAAAGAGAGGAATTAAAGTATTTACCGTCATCTCTGGAGGATATTACTGAAAAGATTACAACGAAAGTACCTGAACAAATACCTGTCACTGAATCATCACTGACCGATGCTTACGTCGATGGTACAATCGTTCATGAAAATGTAACTCCAACACCAGTTACAGCAACGTCAACATCAGTTACAACAACGTCAACATCAGTTACAACAACGTCAACAATAGTTACAACAATACTATCTAAACCATCAACTATAACAGTAGGAACTATACCAAAACCTGATATTGCGACAGAGAAAACTACACTTGGTATAGTGACAACGTCAAGTATCCGGCCGTCGGGCACAGTCGAAGAAGTCGTGCTACCCTATGTTGATGTTGAATGAAAATAAGTTGGATACACTTCTCTGTAATCCAGGGTCGGCAGCTCCAACCCAATGTATACATATATCTTGATGGTTTTGGACATTAACACATCCAATACCTGCGTTCGCCGGTGGTCGACAATTGACGCAAATGATGGTGATGATGATGAAAATATTCGAAAATCGGATAAACAGCAATTAAAGGCGCAGATGACAGCAAAAGCTCCGCTCTAAAAGATAACTTCATATCGTTTATTACGATAATTTGATTTATAACCGCATTCACTGGCGGGAGATAAGGAATTGTTATAAATCCACTCGCTCTCGCTCTATTATGCTGTCAATTATCAAGATCGAACCGAAACCGTTGAGATAAAGTCCCCACATCCAACTTCAATTGCCAATCGGATATAATGATGTCTCCTTAATACATTTCACTGAAATACTGTTAAATTTTCTTGTATTGGTCAAGATTGTTTAGCAATCACAATAATAGCCGAGGACTACGGCACCTTGTATTATCTGCTTCCTGCCTGCTGAGCGCTTGCTTTAAATACTTCTCTGGTTCGATTTCGAGGCTCCATTTTATGGAGTCTGGTCAGTACTAAAGTTTTTCCGAACCCGTTTAGGTACCACCCTGGTATTCTAAATTTGCTGCTATTAATCTATTCCAGTTATGAAGATATTAAATTCGATGTATTCTAGATATATCAAAGACAAGCGTAAACCCATTAAAGATGAACAAGCCACCGACATATATTCTGTAATGTATGCACCCAGCTGTGGGAAGGTACAGACTTTATACTCACATCGCTATTCTTTTCGATTTTGGTAAGGCAGTAGCTGAATATATGAATCCAAAGGCCCATCATCATCATCATATCAGACTATTGTCGCAACTTTGTTAATGAAATTTCAATTAACACAAAGTATTATTGAGACAATTAAATCTTGATTAAATGTAAGACAAAAGTTCAATTTCATTCACTAACTTCAACATGTACCGGATGGTGAGAAGTGGGAAATGCGGGCGACTTCCTTTGTCCTTGACGTTTTGGCACAAGGACACTCTTCAATTTTGTTATCGAGTTTATTGAATCATTAACACATAACGAAGAGACAAGGTTTTCGTGACTTTCACCCGGTTATAAGTGATATAGTCCTTCATAATAAGACGTTTATTAGGATATGATAAGTGACATAGAAAGTTCGTTATCGCAGCAATTTGCCTTCACCCACATAAATGTTTGGGATCATGCTGATAATACAATTTTAACGTGTCAATCTCTCAACAGTGAGATCTATCATCAGCAGTAAACATCGTTCTTACCGTGTTGTAAATGGTGACATATTACATTTTATAATAAATGCTTGGTTTTAAAAAAAAAATCACAGTAACATCTGCTGATGACCCACTTAGTACCAGTTGCATACTCAAGGACATTTTAGCGGAACCCGTTTCGCGGAAGTTTCCTTTAAATAACGGTGTTAAACTGTTAAGTGATTTTTTTGTTCGCCAACACTCTGAGAACGAACGTTCGTCGAAGTAACGTGATAGACTAATCATAAAGGATGATTTAATGACTGAAGTGTTAGTAAGAAATTGAAAAAGAGAAGTAAGAAGACACTTTGAATAAGGATCAAAAAACATTACACGAATAAATTTCTATTTATCCTATTGCATCCAATAGTAAGAGACTGACGATTTTAGAATGTTATAGAGGAGCCTTGCCATCATGAGGTAAGTTCCATGCAGTACACAGTTTTTTTTGTTAATACCTAAATATAAGCTAGTCAGATATGCTCATAAGGACTGCTGCGGATAAGGATGGTAACAATATGTTATATTTAATTACTTTAGTAATTTTATTAGACACAGAGCCCTGCAAACCGGTTGGAGAGGTCCGTGTTAATAGTGGACAACAATAGGCTTTAATGCGTTTATAGACTAGTAAAAGCCCGGTAGTCAGTAAAATTGACTGCTGTTCTGGATATTATGAACCTTCAATTGATCCTCAAACCTCAAGTGAATATTTTGTTTATAAACACAATTATAATTATTACTAATTGTTGACGAAATCATTGAAAATGCATATGAACAGCTGTTTTACATTAAGATCTAATAGTTATCAATGTTTAATTGTTATGAAAAATGAATTTAACAATGATAATTGCATACACAATGCAATTATCAGTCAGTGGATATATGGACTATTTGACTTCGGCGCCAACTTCACTCCGTTGGCTGGCACTGATACGCAACAAAGCAATAAGCCATCAGCGACAAACTGACATACACTTAAGCTGCTTATGAATAAGATGTTGATGATGAATGGCACCTAGAATAATGCCCCATTGGAAATCATGTTTATCTTGGAAGAGAGTGAGTAGAAATAGAAGTAGAAGCTAAGAAATATCAAAAATTCATTAAATCGTATGAATTTGACACAGGTAATATTGTTTCGTTGTGTGTATAGCGATTGCGGCTCGGTCGAGTTCAATGTAAACAGAACGGAACTATGGCGCCATATTGAGGCCTCAGCAAATTATGCAGGTCAAACTAATTGGTACGAATTTTATTTTCAACTTATGCAAATTTGGTAAATTTATTCTTTTATATATTGTACGTATTATATACGAGCTCATAAATATTTATTGCAAGAGGCGCTTCGGGAAATAGCTGATGAACGTCAATTTGTTAAAGGTCGCTTGAAGTGTTTAGTTACAGTTGGCACCAAACGAATAGTATGTAATTCTTTGATGATGATTGCGACTATCAGTGGGCTTTTTAGACTGATGATAACTCTTCAAACAGATCAACAGATTTTATAAATTCTACCTATCAGGTCGGCTGATGATGACAATAAAATAATTAATGAACCCTTAGTCTGATAATTCAAGAACTCGTTCGCTCCAACGTTTATCGGAATGGCTGTTCAATAAAAGTTAAACGAATATTAAAAGATAAAACGTTTTAACGACAAAACTTTACAATTGGTTGTAATTAAACACCGCTACATTAATTACCGTGTTTCTTTTGTAATTGGTTTTCATGCTGTTTTATCAAAAGTAGTAAGTTTTTTTTTGTATTAGCTTGATTGTTTGTCTATTTATAACTCACCGCAAGGACGAGTTTTCAATTCGAGGCGACTATTACTTTACACCTTTTTAAATGTATGACTACATCGTAACTCTTTACTGAATGGTATGGATATTTTTATAATTACTTGTTTGTGAATTTTCGTTAGTAAAACGTTGCCAAAATTTATAAGAAAAATAGCCCGGAGAAGAGCACATTTCTTGTAGATATATCTATTTTCGGTTGATAATTCATTAACTGTAGTGTTAGTACCCGTTTTGTAATGAAAACTAAAATTATGATTAAATAAAATTTAAATATCTATTGAATCACTATTGATGTGTATTATCTAAGATCGATAATTTCTAATATTATAAACCTTCAAAGCAACATATTTACTGTAACATCGTTTATCAGCAGGATGTGTGCTATAACTTGTGTTAAAAGTTTTTATTATTTCCAGAGCTTTAGTCTCCGTGGTCCCTGGATTGGTTCCATAGCCAAATGCATTAAATTCTAATTAATTTTAAAGATTTTTGACTCAGTCAGGGTAGCTACTAATTTGAAATTTAAATTTGGTTGCTATAGCGTCATTGTTATATCCCGGCTGTCTATGTGTGATCTAGAATGTACTAGACAAGTACACTTCGCCAATCTCAGCCCGATTGTTACTTTGAAATTGAAATCAAGTGCGCTAATCTATTGTAGATAAAAAAAGCATTAAAAACAAAAATGGCGTATATGACAGACGGCGCTACAGGACGATTCGATTAAGAACATTAAATCGGCCATTGCTATGCTAAAAGTTAAACGCGATATGTATCGGTAGCATAATTAATTATTAATGGCGCTATAAAAGAATTACATCGGGCTGGAGTTGTTATTACTGTTAATGGCGCGCCTCGAGGCGGGAAAGCGGAACCGCCGCTGTTGCGTCACGCGTCGCCCTCTTTTCAAAATGGCCGACAATACCTGGCGTTATTAAGACGTGTATAATATTTTAAATTTATTTACTCATGGTTAATATAAATAAATAAAATTGATATTCATAGCTCAGGTCTTCAAAGAAAGGTATCAATAATAGCATTTTTTTTTTCAAAATTACGACAAAAGAGGATTTTACTGGTGGTTGGTCTCTGTTGCCGGAGACCGTTTAAGTCAATACCACAACAGCGTCTGTTGCAGCCGACAAACAGCAATGAGCAATTACTGTGTTCCAGTTTGAAGGGTGTAACTAGTGTAATTACTGCGGTAACGAAACTCAATATCTTACGTCTCAGTCGACGAGAGCAATGTGGTACAATACATGCCATCCTTACTAGCGCCATGATGTTATGGGCAGACGTATCATTGATCATCAAGTGAACGTACCGCTTGACTCGTCGCTTAATAAATTAAAAAAAACACATCTAGATATTTCAGCCTTGAACGTTTTATTGTATTAATTATAGAATATTATAATTAATGTTACATTTATTATTTTTCAAAGCTGTATAAGTTGTAAGCAACAAAATTTACATAAAAGGATGTGCATCGGCCGGGAATCGAACCCGGGCCGCCCGCGTGGCAGGCGAGCATTCTACCACTGAACCACCGATGCTACTTGATACTAGTTTCTAATATATTGATCATGATCAGCTAACAGATTTCCATAGCTAAATTTAAGTTTCACTTACAATTCACATTGATCAATCCTGTGCACCAAGGTCCTCGAATGGCGACGGCATACCGGAAGATGCAATGTTGACAAGCCCTTCACTAGGTGGTCCGACGAACTAGTGAAGGTCGCGACAAGCAGCTGTATGATTTAACGCTTTTTTTTAAATCGATAAGGTTAGTGCTTAACCATAATCCCACAGGATGTTAAATGAAGATGTAGTCTATGGTGGTAAAACACACTAACCTAGTAACAGTCTATTCACTATTTTCTTACACATTTGACTGACAGACCCAAATTATTAATTACATAAGAAATAAAGTTATGTAACTAACTTAAAGGGTCTTATGACTCAAAATAATTGAGATGACGACTATAGATCCGGATCAATAACTAAAATAAAAATATAAGTCGGAATCGTTTCAAGCGATTGGAAGCTACAAGGTATAAATTTTACTTATAACACACTCATCGCATTATTTATAAAAGGAGGGGGTGATGTAATAAAAGAGAGGGAAGAGAGGAAAGAAAAATACCAGTTACAATGTCTCCAAAGCCTTTTATTTGAACAGATGATGTTAAATTTTAAATGGTTACGCTCGTAGGTAAAAAAAAGTATATAGACAATATTTCCATTGTATTCTAATAAGTTCAGGTATTAGTTCAGGTGTGAAGAGGAATTCTGAAGATATTTATCCAGGGCATTGACTCTTGAAAACTTCGATAGAGGTACAACACAAAAAATACACAATTTTGGTTAGTTTATTATTGACGGTTCACTTTTTTTGTTTCATTATAATGTAATATATAATAATAGTAATTATAGAAAGATTTAATAAAGGTAAGAATTTATATTAACATAAATTAATAACATAAGTACTCCTGGCTCAGGTCTTCACAGAAAGGTATCAATATGACCAATTTTTTAAAAAAATTACTACGAAGAGGATTTTACTGGTGGTAGGTCTTCACTGCCGGAGACCACCTTAATAGGTACTACAGCAACGCCTATTGCAGCCGACAAACAATACTGTGCAAACATTACTGAGTTCCGATTTGAAGGGCGCTGTAGCTAGTATAATTACCGAGGGTAACGAAATATAACTTCTTATGTGTCAAGGCGACGAGTGCAATGTGATTCAGTGTATACTATCTTAACTAGCACCGCGTTGTTATGGGCAAACGTATCAGGTGAACGTCTAAGCCATCTCTTCGCTTCGTCGAATAAAAAAATTCCTTGGAGCCTCATATCACAAGAGTAGAGTCAAGATCATTTATCCACCACTCTGGCCCAGATTAGTAGAAGTTACGTGTTCATGAAAGAGGTATTAAACTTTGTATGTGAATTTTTTGCTATTTCAATGCAAATTAACGAGATTTTCTAATAAAAATAACATATCATCATCAGCCGACGGACGACTACTGCTGGACATAAGCCTCCTCTTAAGATCTCCACATCGATCGATCCTGCGTGGACGTGGTTCCGGCGCCTCGCCAACGTCTGTCGCAGTCATCATGACTTCCAGTACTGCCGGATACTAGTGGCCGTCGTTTGTAGGGCTTCATATGGGAGGATTTGGTCCATGTTGGCGTGGTGAGCCACGCTGGCCCATTTCGAGTTAGTGGGACCCAGAGCCTAATTTTTTTAATTAGCGAGATGCAACATTAGCAGGTGAGGTTGGCATGAGTCGTGTTGTTGTGCGAGTGGTTGTTAAACAATGTTATTAATTAATATTTCATTTGCACTTACATAGTGAAGAATATCGTACAATATTATATATCCTTTTTGGTTAATTATCTTTAACACAAATTTATTGTACAAGAATTTTGTCCGTTAAGGTAATAGAAAAATATTTCCCTAGTGTCAACAGATGGCGCTGTAATTAATAAACAAACTCCCGCCACAAAACAGCTGATTGAGCGTACCTGTCGTCTCTTTCCGACCAGAACATTGACTAATCGACCGACGAGTACACTATTCGAATAAAAATTGCATCGATTAACTCGCAGTCGCGTCTCACGCTGACTTTTGAGTGTACGCGTAGAATCGATTTGTTCTCATAGATAAATCGATTACTCGAATATTAAGTTTCACCTGAAAGATTTATCTCCGCGTAAAGCTTACAGCATCTTATGTAACAAAGTTCGGGATGTGATGCGTATTATACGTAGCTATAGTATCGTATCGATTTTGGCGGTACTCGAAATGTAGGACGCTCTGTATGTCTAGGTCAGTAGTGTTTCAGGCGAGATCTAAGACGGAGTCTGTTGTTTAGTTGTTTATCAATGAATGTATTTCGTGAATGAAGACTTGTTAGCAGTGTGAGTGATAAAGTTGTGACCTTGTCGTTTGTTTATTTGTTATTATCTCGATTATTAACTAACCTTATTTATTGTTTATGACGATTAAGTGAGCAAAAAAAAATGTTCGGAATTTTCATGAAACGTTGGAAACCAAAAAGGTAAGTTTAGACGTTACTTTCAAAGATTAAATATAAATAATTAATGATAATAAAAATATTATAGAATGCAAAGATTATATTCTTAATACTATGTATTCCATAGTAAATATTTAATATACTATGGAATGTATGGTATAATTTCAATTATGATACTACACTAAAATCATCAGGTGTTAGACGTGATACTTAAATGATAAAACTAATGACAAGGGGGTAAAAAGATATTTATGAAATAAAGTTTAAACGACGAGGTGTGCAGGATATTCAACTTGTGATGAGGGTTAGGTTGTCTTAAAACAATGAGGTTCTACGTTCTAGTTAGAATGTTTACGCGGCATCACATTTGTAAAGCACCATTTGAACTGATAATGTTGTCTCTGTTGCTACAGACCGTTTAGGTAGGTACCACCGCAGCGCCTGTTGCAGCCGACAAAGAGTAGTGTGCAAACATTACTGTGTTCCGGTTTGAAGAGCGCTGTAGCTGGTATAATTACTGAGGTAACGAGACAACATCTTATGTCTCAGGCAACGAACGCAATGTTGTGTAGTGCATACCATCCCAACTAGCGCTACGTTGTTATGGGCGACCGTATCACTTACCATCAGGTGAACATCCCGCTCTTGTCATTGCTTAATTACATAAAAAAAATGTATGCATACGTCGTAACGGAAGTAGAAGTTGCGGTAGTGGTAACGAATGCTTAATTACTCATACTTAGCAGCAATTGGTTGATCAGCTCGTATCTCCCGTCATATAATGTGAGATACCTTGTAACACGATGCTTGAATGTAACGGGGTCATATAATAGAGTTGTAGTTAACTAAATGGGTTGTAACATCAGCCGTGTGGGTTGACTACATGTGGATTGCATTATGCGATGCATTGAATATGAGGTCATTCGTGGATGCAGGTTCAAATTGCATTATGTTTTTTATTACCTGCAAGTCAGAAATAGGAGTGCTTTAAATTTAACATTCATGTTGCCTTTGAAAGGAGTACTTGCTGTTACTACTACGTATTGTAGCTTCCAAAACAAGAAAGTGTCAACGCCTCATGACTGCTAATCAACTGCTTAGAGCTCGCGAAGATCATGCTCAACGGTATACTTCCAGCGATATCTGAACCGTTATATTGCCGATCAGCTGGTTATTAACCTGAAGTCTCATTTATATGCATTTATTTTAATATTTAATTCATACGGGAGTTAAATAAAACTTCAGTACCATCATCTTTGCTATTAGTTTCCTTCTTGGTAGTTCTTATCCATTTTTCTTTATATTATTTAGTTTGTAGAGCAATGCGAAAACTTGGCCGTCCTGACAACATCGCTAAGTTACAACTTCTTTTGTATTTCCATAACTATAATATGGCCTTGTACTCAATTCCGTTACACGTTATGTTAAGTGACAATTAGGTCAGACATGTGTAAACGCTCACTAAGAATATTCACGCTTTTATACGTATAACTTCCGGAATACTGCAATGGCACCAAAAAGTCGGAAGACGAGGAGCTGTTATAGCGACTGTGAAAACTCGCTTTTAATAAACTGCTCTTTCACAAATATTATCTTAATAACTGGTTCATAACCGGTGATAGAATGATAATGAGATCGTAAAGTGATTATAGAGATGTAATTGTGTAAAATTTATACTAGACTGATTATGTGTGCTGTAAAGAAAGATGTCTATCTGCGATACGCTGCTCTCGCAACACGCTAACTGTGGACGCATTCATACGCGCCGCCGCGGCAATCGGACCGTAATATCTCTTATCTATATTTATGTGCGTTCGTGTGGCCACAGTGCAGCTAAAACAGCGGGAACTGTTTATATATTACAACAGCATCATATGATTAACTGCCACCGCGGGGCAGTGGACGACCTAGTAACACAGAGGTCTTAGTAAAATTTTAGGTTTACTGTAACCCGTCTGGTTAGTTTCGAATGTCAATATATGAACCAGAATATTCATCCTCCTTCTAGGTTTGAAATTAAAACCTTATTTTTATCTAACGCTATTTGGAAGGATAAATCCATATCACTTACAATTCCATACACAAAAGGTTGACTGGTAGAGAATGCTAAAGGATGTTATGGTCCTTCCCTTGTTTACTTGTGAATCAATAAATATAGGAAAAATAAAGATTCCTAGTTAAAAAAAAATTGTGTTCGTGTGGCAGGAGTGAAGCTGATTATAGGATAAGATGAATACACGGTGGTGGTAAATAAAGAGGGAAGAACGATTGGATGATTTTTTATTGATCGAAGTATGAAAGAACGAAAGAGAGAGACGGAAGTTGTCCGAATCAATACTAAATTGTTTTTTTTTTCAATATTATTTTAACACCTTAAATATATGTTAACGTTATTATCATGAATACTTGTTTCTAAATTTCTCCCTCTCACTCTCTCTTTCTTCGTAAAGTAGTAAGATCGCTGCGGCCTATAGTACAAAGAGAAAATGAAAGATAGTAAAGCTGTATAGAAACATAATTTATCTCACTCTCTTACAGCCAATATCTCTTTATCGTTACACCTTTTCGTTTCATAAAGTCTCATTCACACCATCTTAAAGATACAGTTCAATCCTTTTAACTGGTGGTTGGTCTCTCTTGTCAGAGACCGTCTGGGTGAGTACCACTGCGCCGCCTATTCCTGCCGCCAAAGGTCAGTGAGTGTTACTAAGTGTTCCGTTTTGAAGGGCGCTGTAGCTAGTGTAATTACGGTAAAGAGACTCAACGTCTAATGTCTCAAGACGAGAAGAAAGTGGTGCAGTGTATAGCGTCCCAATTATCTCATCATAGTAAATGTCTGCTCGTTGCTTTGATTAAGAAAAAAGAAACGCGTTATTAATGTGGAGAGTTATGGTTCCAGTCGGGTAGTTCATGCTCTGTGGTGCATCAGTGCACGGTGGCGGGTCTTGGTGGTGGGTGTACTTTTTGCTTGCTTACTCCCGACTCGGCTAATGCGCGAGGTGTCGGGTTCGAGAAAGAAAATTAATGCAAGTCATACAAATGTAAAAACAAATTAGGTATCGTATTGCGCGCGGTCAGCGCGCTGTACGAGCCTACCACCTTATACAAATACATATATGTTATATGTATTTAACATTTATATATATATAGTAAAAATGGGTTCCCTTGTTCGCCGATCACGTAAAAACTAGTGAACGTATCGACACGGGAAGATGAGCATTCGACGCAGAAAGATCTGCAGATGGTTGGAGGCTTTTTGTATTTCATAGCTCCTTCATATTATTTCTAATTAACTTTTATAAATATTTTCATTGCGTATTATTTATGCGGTTGCTATAGTAACGGTTGGTATAGAAAGTCATTTGCGGTTGCTCTAAAGAAATATTTTAGACAAATTTCAAGTCTATTTCTATATTACAGCCAGCAAAGCGGACGGGGAGAAACTAGTATATATATATATATATATATATATATACATATATATTTATATATGATTAATTTGGCTTTATATTAATTAATTTCTAAAGCTTTATTCTTTATAATACTATTCAAATAATTAATTTATGAAATGCTTTATAGTCTACTAATGCGATAGAGCTATTGAAAATAGAACTAGATCTCTATAAGAAATCCTGCCTCGAAGATATTCACACTACTTATACCAAATATTAATAAAAAATTATATACCTTCATCAGCCGATAGACGTTCACTGCTGGACATAGGCTTCTTGCCAATATCTCCACATCGATCGGTGCTGCGCTGCCCACATCCAACGGCTTCGAGCGACTTCTGGTACCAGGCTCCAGAGGCTGTCGTTTTTAGGGGTTCATTTTTAGGGGATTTGAGCCATTCCCCAGCAAGCTGGCCCAATGTTCGTTTATGGGAGCTCAAGTCCCATGAGTTGTTGGAAGTGACTCCTTAGACGCCAGAGAAAAAAAATTGAGGAGTAAGTAATAGAAAAAAGAGAGTAAAAGAATAGGGTATGATAATTATACAGAGATATACAGTAAAATACTATGATAGTATTTTTTACGCTATACGAGACGAGGGCACCATAGAGATGGTCATTTGATGGTAAGTAATAGTCTGTCCATCACGTAGCGCTAGTTAGGACTGAGTCTTATTACCCTGGTAATGTTTGCACATAACTGTTTGGCGGTAGAAATAGCTGTGGTGATATCTAGACGGTCTCCGGCAACAGAAACCTGTCACCGGGATGAAGTAATAAAAGTGGCTAAAAATACTCTCCTTTTGTGTCAGCGGTTAATAGAGTATATTAGTGTTATGTCTTAAGCGAAATCCAGTTTGTTCGTACACACGCAAGTACCGGGAATCAAACCTGAATCCCTCAGCAAGACGCTTGTATTACACGTGTGACAATTCGCGAAGCATGAGCCCGAGAGGGAGAGGGACAGCGATATCTCTATCTCTTTCCAACCTCGTCACGCTTTCTGTTCCCTGGTGTGTAGACGTTATGTTATTCTGTTAGAAATGTTGATTTTCTATCACGCTCATTTATACAACTTAGTTACAAAATCAACGCCTACGTATACCACCGAACAATAGTGAGCAGACATTACTGTATTCCAGTTAATCTAAAGCAAGTAAAGTTACTGAGGTAACGATATATATATATTATTTCTCATAGCGACAAGCGCGGTGGCTTTCTAGCTCGCGCTATATTTTTATAGAGTGAAGTTTAACTTCACTTTTAACTACATACTAGTTACGAGTAAGACTAGCAGATGAACTTTATGGATGAAGTTTTTTTTTTAATATATTTTTTATTGAAATGATAATTGAATAGATAGTAAACACAATTTCTATCCTCTATTCCATTCATTCAATCTTGCTTAAATGGAGTATCGTTTCTCCTCCACATCTCATTTATAGATGGTCATTTATACGAATGGTGACCATCCTCCAAACATATCTATTACCACATTCGAAAGGATGCTTAACCTTGATTCATCTATGGTTTACTCTTGATTAAATAAACCCGTATTTGTTTATTCCCCTTGATTATGTCATACGACTTCCTGCCGGCCACCTATCGCAGGAGTGGAAGAATGCGACAGACATCTGATCCGTGCCTGACGCGGCTTCCGTTTCCATATCGTATTACCGTAACACGAGGTTGAGCATTACTGCGGTTTAATTGTATAGTCGCTTGGCGCCATACTGTTACTATCATTATATAACTTTCCTCAGTTAAACTTAGGAAACTAAGTTACAAGTGAATAAGAAAGAAATAAAAAATCTCATCATACGATCATGTATCTCTACTTAGGATGTTTAGACGTCGTCTCATTGCAATTAGTGCGTCAACTCGTCTATTACTGCGGTAATTTCACTAGTTATATCGCTCTTCAAACCGGAACAAATTTACACACTGTTTCTTTCCGGTAAATAAGAAATATGACTAGTAACTGTAAATAAATGTTAGTTTACACGGTAGACATGAAACTGTATATTCTGGTTTATATGTAAGAGAAGGAGATTAACACACTATGGAGGTGGTAAACAGAGAAAGAGATAAAGAACAAGTGTGAGGAGAACTCACGGGACCAAGTCTACCTCATCTGCTCGTGGTGCACCTTGCTAATCAATAAACGAGACTCTGACTTCCGTCAACCCGCACTGGGCCAAAGTGATGAGAGATGGCCCAAATGCGCCCATATAAAACCCTACACGATTGAGGTGGGAATCTTTGGGGTAGGCCAACTGCTGGAGTTGATGTCTATCAGCCAATGATGATAATTGTCTCATTTTCGTTACACCGTTTCGTTTCATTGAATCCATTTGACCGTCCTAAAAGAAGTCACACATCTTCATCATCATCATTATCAATCTGTTTATCCACTGCTGGATATAGGCCTTCCTCGAATGTCTTCCATCAAATGCGATCCTCAGCTTCTCGCAACCACCCATTTCCCACCGCTCTGATGATGTCGTTGGCCAATCATGGAGACAGGGCGTCCTATACTTCTGAGAGTTGTACGCTGGCTCCACTCCACGACTTTTCTCCCCCATCGGCCGTCACTGACACGACAGCCATGGACGGCCCACTGTCACTTCAGCTTGCAGATTTTGAGAACTACATCTACAACTTTAGCTCTCCGTCGAATTCCTTCGTTCCGGATTTTGTCCCTTGGAGAATGCTACATTGAATCGCCAGACCTGCCCGATCGTCAGATCCCATGTCTCCGCGCAGTAAGTAAGAGTGGGGAGAACGCACTGGTTAAATTTACGCATTGGTCTCACAAAAGAAAGATATTTTACCAGTTCACGTGACACGTTTACTATTATATACTATATCCCTCTTTAAACAAACGATAACGCCTCAGTATCTCCGTCAGCAAAATGTGAGAGGCTCTAACCCATTTCCTATAGGTCGACCTAACTACTTGAGTAGACTACGAGTGCCTCTTTAACAGAAGATTAAACGCGAGGTGAAATTGCGGATTTCTCTATGAGAAAAAACTTTTACATCTTCATCTGTTCAGTTTTCTATATATTATATATAGACAACAATGAAAGTGTATATAATTCATACAGTCTTAAGACAGATTATATCTATATATGTATATGTATATACCTGTTATCTTTCGTTTTTGTTTTCGGGGGGAAATCTTCGAAAAATATCCTACTTCTGGGAGCTCAGAGTTATGTGAGATTCTTACTCACTAAAACCCCGTCGGTGGTCAGCATCAGTGCATTCAGAGAGGCTCCGGGATCATCATCACACTTTGTGGTACACGTCTCTGAGGAGAGGCCTAACCCTCCTAGGCATCATTGCTAAGCCATACGCTGTCCTACGCAGGTTCGCTTGTTGAGCGTTAAGGGCCCCCACCCTTCAGGACCGCGAAACTCCTAGACTGTTGTAGTCTGCTTCTACGACAGACAGGGCTTACCTTAGTCCTATTATTATTAGCCCGAGACTAAAAGGATAAAGAAGTTTTATACTGTGATCATCATCATCATCATCATTAGGTACCCTCTTCAAACTAATGTTTCGCGATCAGGTTGAGGAAACCAATTCGATCCCCAGATATTCTTTTTAACTGATGGTATTTAAACCCGGTCCATTCCTTTATATCGTCAAACCATTTCGTTATTTCATAACGTTATTACTAGTGAAATTACCGTGGTAACGAGAGTTAACATCTGGTCTAAAATCGACGCGCACAATGTGTAGTGTATATCATCCTAACAGGCTCCACGTTGGTATGAGCAGACGATATGATATGGCATGGTGTGGCAGCTTACACCCAGAAATAGACATCTATTATTTATTGAATATATGTTCTATATAAAATTGTATGACGTAAGGTATATTAAATATTATTATATATGCAAAACCAGGAATCGAACCCGTCCCCCGAGCATGCACTATACTTTGTATGCACTATACTTTGTAATGTCGGGGATTAAAGATTACACTACACATGTAATGTTTGCTTTAGTTCAGTGAGTGATCACGGGCCGAGCTGGTGGGCGCCCCGGACAATCTATTTTTCTCGAGTGGTGCCCTCTGGCGTGACCACCTGCGGTGATTTTAATTAACAATTGGCCCTCTACTCGCTCTGCTCGCGGGGATTCACGATAGGTGGTCACCGTCCACCCCCATCTATCGCCTCCGCCTCCTTTTGCTCGTTTTATCGAATTGTCTTTCGGTACATCGTTTCAACCGAATAATTAGAATAATAAAACTGTACAAGTAGAGATGCAAACGCGATCTTGTTAAACTTCGATGTATCGATTTTATACATCGACTTTTTTTAAAAAATATTTGTGTTGATATTGGTTGATATTTGGTTACAGGATATACAAGTTTCATCGATAAAAAAAAATAAGTTATAATTCGGAACAAAACATCAATTGTAGATACATAAGAATATTATTAGGTCCTTACATATGAAATTAGCGTTTCGTCGTACTGACCACTTTGATCTCAAATATCTCCTCTTTGGTTAAGAATTCCAAATTCAAATTTATAAATTCATTTAGCTGTTACATTTGAGTTTTAAAAACAGTCATTCATTGGTTTTTTTCCTCATTATTTTTTCTTTGTTGTCACTTATTACCGCACAATGGACAACATGAAATGAGTACGAGTTTTACCGTGCTGCAGAAACAGTGAAATCGATATTTTCCTATCGATGTTTTCTATTAGCGAGGTTACATCCCTAAATCCGTATGAATAATAATAATTATCTTGCACAGTTTTTAGAGACGTTCGTCACGGATTAGTGACGTACGGCGTGAAACTTGGATGGGTGACCGTTAACATCGAGCGAGTGTTTCCATACAATTATATGTTGTCGAAGGCTATGTGGTGTATTTTGGCTTGTGCCCAACTGTGGACTACTGTTGGCTAATGATGATGAAGTATCTCGTCGCTGTGGAATGTAACAATAACGCTCAAAATTAATGATTGTTTCTCGCACTTATAATACTGTTCCTTTTTTAAGGGCGCTGTAGTTATCGCTAAGTTAACTTGTCATATAACTTACGGCTGATTACTAAGCACAGCGTAGCCTATCAAGTGAAAATTCACGTCCCATTGCTTGATAGTATCTAAAGTCTATAGAGAAAAGTTTTTCCAGAGATATATATACAGTCGTTTGGAAACCTGTTCCCACTTGTGGGATTCGAAGGCTTCTGTCACAAGGCGAGAGTCAAGGTAATGGCTAAGTGCGAGTTGATAAAAGTAGATTGTTTTATTGTTGTTTGCTAATCTGTAATTGGAGTGAAAGGAATTTTCACTTTATTTGAATTAATTTTATCTTGTGTTATGCGTATCTCTATTGATTAGTGAATTGATTAATAAACGAACGAACGAATGAATTAGATGGAACGAATGACCGAGTCAACGAATGTTCTAGTGAAAGTATGTATTAATGAATAGTGAACGGTGATCGAGTGAAAGTATAAATTAGTGAATAGTGGACGGTGAACGAGTGAACTAATTACGAAATGATCGAGTAAACGAATGATCGAATAAGTGAATAACCGAGTGAATGAATGAACAAATGTACGAGTGTTGGAATGAACATATGAACAAACGAATAAATTTACGAATAAACGAGTAATGAATGAACAAATGTATTGGTGTTCGAATGAACGAATGAACAAAGTATTGAATGTACGGATAAACGAGTGAACGAAAGAACAAATGTATGATGAGTGTTCGAATGAGCGATTCAATGAATATATAAATAAAACAACCGCTGTTCATAATAGTCCTTTTGAATACTTCGTTTTGTGTAAGCAATGATCACCCTTGCCCTCAGGGTGCAAGGGTGCCGCGGATTCTCTTACAAATAGTAGGGGGTGAGTAACGCGTTTGAAATTTATTGTATAATTCAATTCCCGACCCTCAAAGAGTTATTAGAGAGGACATTGAGTACCTGATAGCTCAGTGGTTGGTAGACCAATTTATTTCGTATGACACTCAAGCAATTATGAATTATGTTCTGGTAATGATTTCCGTGTAGTTGGCGCTGATAGTTATTTTGACAACTACTACGGCATCATCAGGGCCTGAGCCCTCTGCATCTCAGAAGATGGATTTGAAACAAAAGAATACAAATAAACAAAACACATCACATATAGAACACTCACTTGCATGGACACTGAATATATACATATATATGTTTCCCAACCCGCATTGGGCCAGCGTGGTGAGAAATGGCCCAAATCTCCAAAGATGTAAGAATCGTTTCGAGAAGTCTATGTCCAGCAGTGGACGTCTATCGGCTAATGATGATGATGATGGAACATCCTAATTAGAACGTCATTCTTTTTGGTCACCTCCTCGAAAGATCTCCACATCGATTGGTGCCGCGTTGCTTGCATCCAGTGGGTTCCCGAGATTTTCTCCAGATCGTCGGTCCACCTTGTGGGAGGTCGCCTACCGCTACGCGGACGCCACTCGAGGACTTTACTACCCCATCGGCCGTCAGTCCTTCGTGCAATGTACCTTAGGCTGTTATTGGAATGTTTACACAACACCAAGTACCGTTGATCTCATTTAAAAATATCTCCCGTACTTGTAAGATGCGCTGCAATTGTAATCTAATGCCTGCCTAGGTCATTGCCGCTGCGTATTCGTTACGCGTAATTAAAACATACCGCTATTATTAACTCATTGTTTTTTTTATAGTACACTAACAACAGTAATAATAGCGTTAACAACAAAACCTAATTCTAAGTTTAGTTTATGACGTCCTGAGAACAGGAAGTAAGATCAAATTTGTGAGATTTTTTCTTGGTTTCGGGGGAAAATCTTCGAAAGATACTTCTGGGGGGGAAGTCAGGGTTATGTAAGATTCTTACTCACTAAAACCCCCTCAGTAGTCTTCAGTGCATTCGGAGAGGCTCCGAGTATCTCTTATAGAACGCACCGGTGCCCTTCTACACTTTATGTTAACAAGTTTCTGAGGAGGAACCTAACCCTCCTTCCTAGGCACCATCACTGAGCCATACGGTGCTCCTCTGTTGTGTTCGCTTGTTGAGCGATAAGGGCCCCCACTCACAAGGCCCGCGAAACTCCTAGACCCTTTTAGTCGCCTTCTACGACAAGCAGTGCTTACCTTAGTCCTTTCTTACTAGCCCAAGACTGCAGGCCTGTAAACTTGTGACCTAAGTTATCCTGTCATTACATACAGTAAATACGATAGCGTTATTTTATAATTGTAACATCATCATCAGCTGACAGACGTCCACTGCTGCATTTAGACCTCCCTCAAAGACCCTCCATATCGATCAAGTCCCGCGCTGCCCGTTGACAGCGGCTTCCCGTGACCTACAGTCAGCATAGCCTTCGGTACCGCTTGGCATTAGGGGCCGTCGATCATAGGGGTTCATATGGGGGGATTGTATATTAATAGTATTAAATTATTTATAAGTTAAAACCTCGGGTGTTACTCAGGGTGTACGGACCTCATGATCTTAACGGAGTCATACTTTAATTAAGAAGGATATATATTTTTCCTGTGGTATGTCTACTATTAAGTAAGACAGTATAGAAAAGTAATACAGATAGGTTGCTAAGGTTGTGTGAGGAAGATGACGAGGATGAGGTTTTTTTTTCGAAGAAAAATAAGGGATGGGGATAAGGATAAGGGTGTGAGACAAAAGAAGAGATGAGAAGTATAAAGCAATCTAATAAATTTTCTATACGCAAAATATATTTATTACACATTTCTTCTTAAAACCAACTTATATGAGTAAGAGGATTCGTGATAAAACGTGGAAGGTGAGCATTGAGAGGAAGAGGAACCCTTATCAGCCCCATTTTTAAAGAGGTTGGTAGCTATTGAAATTAATGGGGGGTATAGAGATTTACTCGAGATCCGTGTTTCAAGCGAGCGCAATGTGGTGCTGTGTATATCATTCCAACCAGCGCCATTTTATGGGTAGGTGTATTGTATACCATCAGGTGAAAGTTCTGCTGATACCATAAATGTTCCAAGTTGTAACTTGCCGTGTTCAAGTATTAAAGGAACTGTGTCCTTCGACCATATTATTATTTGATACTTAAAGTTGGGGAATACTAGCACATTCCTAACTCTTATGAGAGATCATTGATGTAGAGTTCGTTGAGAGAGTCCTATGCCCAGCAGTGGACATGCCGTGGACCGCTATATGCAGAGATTAATAATTTTACCGAAACGTGTAAAAATCCATCTAAAATGTTGCTAAATAACTGTTAACTGTTGAATATTAACTTATTATTCATCAATTCACACAAACAGTTACTTTGAACGTAATAAATTATTCATAATATGCGAATTTCTTTATAAATTAAATTTGAATAAACATCCGTTAATTTATTTAAGGTTTTTTATTCGTAATATATATATATATATATATATATATATATATTTTAATTAATTGAAGAGATATTTAATTTTTTTTTTTGGGTATTTTTAGGTTATGTTTTATGTAGGACTGTGAATGTATCCTTCCGGCGTAATTATGTTGACTATTAATTAGCACTGTAGTCTCCGGGTACTAAGAGTAAGACTAAGGTATTCCCTTCTTGTCGTACAAGGCGACTAAAAGGGTCCTCAGGTTCGTGAGTCATGAAGATGGGTCCATCAGGGCTCAATAAGTCAGCCTACGCATGGTGGTCTTGTATTTGCCGTAGCACAACGCGGGTGCTATGGAGGGTTTTGCTCTTCCGTGGGATGTTTTAGCTAGAGTGACAGGGAGGCACCGGGGCGAGATCCCGGAGCCCCTCCTAATGCACTGACGGAGACCACCAAGGGGGTTTTAATGGGTAGAGGACCCACATAATCTAGTCTTCAACCCAGAAGCATTCCCCTGCGATAAAAAAAGAGGTAGGTGCCCCGGCAACGCTTATTGCAGCCGACAAAAAGTACTGTGTTCCGGTTTGAAGGGCGCTGTAGCTAGAGAAATTACTGGGGTAATGAAACTTAACATCTTAGGTTTCAGGCGACGAGCGCAAAGTGGTGCAGTGTCGTCCTAACTAGCGCCACGTTGTTATGAGCAGGTGTATCGCTTACTTAAATAAAAAAAATCGCTGTGAACTACATCTTCTATAATAAACGAATTTACACACATTTATGGATTCGCATCCGCAATGCTTAGATCTAGATTACCTAAGTGATCATTTAGATTTCCTCATTACTTTATTAAGTTAAAGCAATGCCGACGCAGTGTTGTTCTGAATATAGTTGAGAGTACACTCATAGGTAAGTAAGCTACCGCATTGTTTTTATACGTCTAAGTTTTTACTTAAATTGATTTTTTTATCATCATCATTAGCTCACAGACATCCACTGTTAGACATAGACCTCCTTCAAAGATCACCACATCGTTGGAGTTCATTGAGGGTAATTGGGCCTTAGCCCATCACGCTGGTCCAGTGCGGGTTGGTGGGTGGTCAGAGCCTCGTCTGTTATTCAGCAGGGTACACCGCGTGTAGGTGAGGTTGACTTGGGCTCCTTAAGACGTTGGGAGGGGAACCCCTTATACCTTTTTTTGATATAGGGTGGAAATCTTTAGACAAAAACCTTCTTTTGGGAAGAGGTTATGAGGGACAATTTTTTTTATTTAACGAAAAGATGGAGATGTTCACTTTGAAGTGGCGCTATTTGGGATGGTAGACACAGTACCACATACGTTAATTAAATTAACCAGTCACAACGCCCTTTAAACCGGAACATAAAAATATTTTCACGCTTCTATCTGTCGCCTGCAATGGGAGCTGCAGTGGTACTTTCCCAGACGGTCTTTAACAATAGATTTCTTCTTAGTCAGCATCACTCTGGATAGAGGGATCGTGGTCATCACTTTAGATGTGGGACGCAAGCTTAACAACACGTCGCCCAGGAGGACACTTATATAGTGACAATGATAATTAGCCATTATCTGGTGAGTTCATCTCATAGGCGTTCTTCCTCCCCTGAACCATAGAAAACTACCACTAGTAAAAAGTTTCCTTTCAGTCATATGATTACTTTATTATTTTTGATTATAATGTTTTCATTACTGTTACCGTGTGACGTCACATGATTTATTACCGTGACAGGTAACTAATGAATTAATGCGTCGTCGTAGTTAATAATGAATATAATTTAATTAGCATTTACGGAAAACTTGGTTACGTTCGTCATATCCGCTAATAGCTTTATATCCTCACGCTATTGTCGACCTTACTAACACTGTTTTTTTTTAATTCCACACTTTTGGATTGTATGTAAATACGCAAATTTACGTGTACAAGTCATGATGTTAACGTCGCTAATGTGTTTAAGGTTTCCGTCGTTTTTTCAATTATTAGGATAAAGAGTTGTTTTTAAATATTTGCGTTTGTGGGTTTATGCTGATGGTACATCTCTACTGTCTAGTCTGTAGTCTCTGGCTATTAAGACTACAGTTAAATCTAGCCGTGCCTGTCGTTGAAGGCGGCTAACAGGGTTTTCGTGTTCGTCAGCTCTGAAGGTCGGGTCTCTCATTGACTACTAAGCGAGGCTGATGTAAACGACAAGTACGAGGTGATCTCGTTTGTTGTAGCAAAAGGTGCTGAAGGGTTCAAAGTAGCACATCGAGCGATGGAGAGAGTTATGCTTGGCATTTCTCCAAGGGACAAAATCCGGAACGAAGAAATTCTACGAAGAACTAAAGTTGTCGACGTAGCTCTCGAAAATCTGCAAACTGAAGTGGCAGTGGGCCGGCCATGTCTGTCATGTCAGTGTCGGCGGATGGGGGAGAAGTCTTGGAGTAGAGGCCGCGCAAAAGTGTAGGACGCTCTCCTTCTAGATGGACCGACGACAACATCAGGGCGGTCGGAAGTGAGTGGATGCGACAAGCTGAGGATAACATTTGGTGGAAGACATTGAGGAAGGCTTATATTCAGCAGTGGATAAACAAAGGCTGATAATGAATGAATGATTGGGAGGGTTGAGGCACTCCTGTGGACGTGCTTAGCCGTACTACAGGAAGGCAGTGGTACTCGGTAGGCGATCCCGGAGCCTCGTCCAAATCACTTGAATGACGACAGAGGGGATTTTATTAGATTGAAATTCCACATAGTCCTGGCCGGCTACTTGATACTTGTTTGGAATCGGGTCGGTTTCCTACGCAGTGGAAGATGGGCAGTTTAATCCTGATAAATTAGGAATGGCGACCCGCGGACCCACACTGTTGCTCGATGCGATTCAGAAACTGTTTGAAAGAGCGATTGCTGGTCGCCTCATCGGACATGTAAAATTAGTAGGTCCTGACTTGTCGAAGTCTCACTTCTGGTTTCGAGTGGGTCGTTCCACTATCGATGCCATAAAACGCGTCAAGGCCCAATCGGATGAAGCATTGTCGCTGGGTTAAATGCTTATAGCGGTCTCTCTAGACATGGCCAATGCTTTTAACAGCCTCCCTTGGGCGTGCATGAAAGATGCACTGATTGTACGTATCGTACTGAGGATATCAAGGTAGATTACTACGTAGGGAAAATATGTGCGGGGTTCCGCAGGGTTCGGTGTTAGTACCTGTCCTGTGGAATATTGGATACGATTGGGTCCTGCGAGGCGAGGTCGCTTCGGGCGTGTACATTATATGCCATGCAAATGACGCACTTGTCATAGCCCGGGGTGACAACTATTTGTCAGCTGCTCGATTAATTACTGTGTCGATAATACAAGTCCTAGGCAGTTAGGACTTAAAGTAGCTCTGGATAAGTCCAAGGCTATATGTTTCCACAGACCCTGGAAGGCGCCGCCACGAGGATCCCACATCGTTGTCGGCGATACCAACATCATAGTTGGGTCTAATATGAAGTGCCTTGGGCTCATCCTTGACAGCCGTTGGAACTTTCCTGAGCATTTCTCGCGTCTAGCTGCCGGATTAATGGGAGTAGTTGCAGCCTTCAAGCGTAAATTATCTAATCTCGGTGGACCCGAGTCGAGTAGTCGTTGCTTCTATTTAGGGGTAGTGCGCTCTATGGCGTTATACGGAGCACCTTTATGGGCGTAATCCCTGACGGAACACACCAATGCGTATCTCAGAGACCTCAAAGAGCCATGGCCGTCGGGATTATACAAGAATACCGCACCATCTGACATAAGTCTGGGTGCTTAATAACAGGATCTGTCTCATGGGATTTAAAAGCAGAGCTCTTTGCGGCCATGTATGAATGGCGCTTGGAATTATAAATTGGGGTTGAGCAGCTCCCACTGAAGGTTTCACGCTCGATAGATACTGCTCGAACGATGCAATGAGAGTTTGTCCCATCCCAGGGTAGGAACCAGGACTATTGACGCTGTCCGCACACTGTTGACTGATGTATGAAGAGGCGGCATGGTGCACTAACGTTTCGTCTGGTGCAGGTGCTAACTGGGCATGGTTGTTTCGTAAAGTAGCTGCACCGTATAAGAAGAAAACCAACGACCACATGCCACCATTGCGGTGAGAGGGAGGACTCGGCGAAGCATACTTTAGAGGTATGTCCGAGTTGGACAGTGTTGCGTCGACCCCTAGTCGCTATTGTGGATAACGACCTTTCTCTTCCTGCCTTCGGTAAGGCAATGGTGGGAAGGGAATGGTCATGAAACGCTTGTGTTGCCTTTTGCGAAATAGTAACGTCGCAGAAGGAGGCTACCGAGAGGGTGAGAAAAAGTGTCTCTCACCTCGCCATCCGTAGCCAGAGACCCGGGCGTCGGAGAAGGGATCCTGCCGTCCTCCAACCTCCCTAAGAAAGGCTTAAGTAGCGGATACGGGGAAATACACTACCTAGTAACCTAAACCTCGAGAAAGTGCATTTATTTTCCGCCTAAGACCATTGTCTTCGGTTTCCATAAGAAACCCCATGTTATGTTGGGGTCATTAGTGACCGACGTCACCGGAACTGCGGCAGTGTGCCAAACCGTTCCTGCAGTTTCGACCAAAGGCGCAGCGTGGAAACCGTGAGGTTTTACCCTTAAGAGCCTGGGACAACTTTTCCGTCGCCCCCTCAACGGGAAAGTATTCAAGCAGGATTTCCTCACGAAAAAAAAGGTAGATCCCACCGCAGCTCCTATTTCTGCCGGCAGACAGTAGTATGCAAATATTCCTGTGTACCGTTTTAAACGGAGTTGTGGCTAAGTAAATTACTGCGGTAATAAGTCATAGCATTTTGTCTCAAGGCAATGAGCATAATGTGACGCTATGATCATCATCCTAATTAATACCATGTTGTGATCTTTCATCTAGTGAATGATAATTGTAAAGACGTCAATTTACGTTTCAAGGTTCCCGTTAACAGTAACCGTTGGCAATTAGCAGTGTAATGAGTTATTTTTAGCAGCTCGCGTTCGGAGTCTCGGGTTTGTTTTTCAACGGGCATTGACTCCGGCCAGGTTTGCATGAATCACTGCTCATGAAGTCGACATGGTATCGAGTCTACAGAAGGTTATCATTCGAAGGTAAGTCGAAGGCAGAACACCACTGCTGGGTATAGGCCTACTACAATATTTTCCACCGGATACAGTCCCCAGCTTTTCCAATCTATCCACTTCCGACCGCCGTGATCTTGCCATCGGTTTATCGGGAGAGAAGGCGTCCTCCACCCCTGCATTTTGTACACGGCGTCCCCTCCACGACTTTCCTCTTCCATCAGCTGTCGAATATCTTCTTTTCAGATGTTATTCCTCAGAGAAATACGAAACATAGCTCTTTCTATCTCTCGATGTGAATTTGAATCGATGGACCAACCCGATGGTCAAGTGTCATGTCTCTGCGCCGTACGTGAGGGTGGGGAGGAATATTGTTACAAAAATGATCGCGACCGAAAGTACGGGAACATTTCAGAATACATTCTAGAGCAACCTGTTTAGTCATTGCTAATAATAATAATTTATATTGCATTAGTCAAGATGGAATTGTCTAGAAATTTCTAGAATAGTATTCTATAGAGATATCTAGAGTAGTATTCTATACGAATATCTACAGTAATATTCTGTAGATATTTCTAGAGTAGTATTCTTTAGATTTCTAGAGTAGTATTCTCTAGATTTCTAGAGGAGTATTCTTTGGATTTCTAAAGTAGTACTCTTTAGATTTCTAGATTTCTAAACTAGTATTCTTTCGAGATTTTCGAACTAGTATTTTCTAGAGATTTCCGCGAACAGATGCCTCATTCTCGTTTTGTACTTTGAGGTAATACTACGATTAATACATACGAGCGATGTACGACGCGGCTAGTGATGTTGAATTTGTAAGGAGTTTTAGTGCACTATTATTGTCAAGAAATAATTAACACTCTCATCTCGGACTATCATTTGATTTCTCTTATATTGAAATTTTCTTTCCTGGGTTGCTACATACAGTGTCGTCTGCCTACCCTACTCCGTAATTCAATCTCGTTTAATTCGCTCAGCTGATCAGTTGCGCCCCAAAAGATATCGTCATGTACGGTGGGTTGACCCCTCGATGTAATAGGGCTTCCCTGATTCGAAGCCAGCGATGGGAGACCAACCGTACCATTTAACAGTATATGGTTATTTGATGACTGTTCGGACCTCTATTTATTTTTATGGTGGTAGCTTGTCATTAATTTTTTTTTGTTCGTAACTTTTTAATATCAAAGAAATATTTTTTAGGTAAAAGGAAGCAATTTGATAGAATTACTGTAATTATGTTGATCGAGGGTCGTTAGACTCATGAGTGGACGTCTATCGAGGGTGATGGACGATCATGTCAAGTTATAGATACGATGATAAAAATATGGCCTTAGGATAATATACACTACATAGTATTGTTCTAGTCGATTTCATACATAAGATGTAGAGAATTTTCGCTCCAGCTGTTCATCATTAGCCACTTAATTTCTAGTTCAGTGTCAAACAAATATTTTTTTTTTTTTATTATTATTTTATCTATGTTATACCATATCTCTCATCATTATCATTATCAGCCGATAGATGCCCATTGATGGACGTAGGTCTCGCCCAAAGATTCGCAAATCAATCAATGCAATGCGGGGTGGTGGAAGCCAGTGCCTCGTTTGTTGATTAGCAGGGTGCGCCAGGAGCAGGCGAAGTTGGCTAGGGTTCCGTGAGTTGTTCTGCGGGACCCCTTACACCCCCATTTGTCGATTACTATAGTAAATCATATATCAAGAGATAAGTAAAAATAAATGTTATCAATGTCGGATTAGAAAAAGTAATAGTTACAAAAATTTGTTTTTAAATAAATAAAATGGGAAGGCTTTTTTTAGTGTTATATAGAAACTTAAAAAATCAATAAAAAGCACTTCCGATACCGGGAATCGAACCCGAGCCTCCTGGGTGAGAGCCAGGTATCCTAGCCACTAGACCATATCGGATACTACGTAATACTGAAATTTAGAGATAGTTATTCGACTTTAAAGTAATATTTTCATTTTAAATTATAATAAAGTAAAATATAGAAAAAATAAATTAGTTATCATTAAGTAGTTAATCTTGATATTCTTGCTGAAGATCATCTAAGCAAGTACCACCGCAACTCCTATTTCCACCGCTAAAACAATAGTGTGCAAACATTACTGTGTTCCGGTTTAAACAGTGAAATTACCGAGGTAACGAGCCTTAATATTCTACGTCACAAGGCAACGAACACAATGTGCTTCAGTGTATACCATCTTAACTAGTGTCACATTATGCGCAGGCGTGTCACTTATTATCACGTGAACTTACCGTTCGTTGAATGAAAAAATAATTAAGTGAATATCTAATACCAACATTGACTCTACCTGAACCAAACTTCAAGCAAAATAACTTTCTAAGAAGTAGCATCAGTTAAAATTAGTTTCGGTTCAAACTGTACGGTCCCGCGGTCGCATATCGTGTCACCGGTTTATTTCAGTGAATGGGTGACCGGCTCACATTTACTATGTAGGTCTTGTATTTATAAACACCGTGCGCAACCATTTACCCAGAATTGAACCCAGTTCACGGGTGTAATAGTTAAGTGCCACGCTATCGACCTTAACGCGGTTATAGATATTTTATTTTTAACCACAAGTCGAAACCCCTGTTAGGGTTGAAGACAAGATTTCAAGTTTTGTTACTCCATTTCATTGGCTACAACGCCTTTTAAACCGGAATACAGAAGCTTTTGCACGTTACTGTTTGGTGGCAGAGAAACTGCAGTGGTGCTTTTTATTCAATGAAGCTATGAGACGAGCGACAAATTCATCTGATGGTAAACGATACGTCTAAACATAACGTGGCGCTACTTATGATAATGTACACTACACCGCATTGTGTTTCCCTTGAGACATAAGGTACAACGCCATTGAAACTGGAACACGGTAATGTTTGCACTTCTGTTTGTCAGCACAGATAAGAGCTGCGGTGGTACCTAAACGATCTCTGGTAAATGAGGCTCACCATTAGGAATTTCACTACTTTCTTTAGTTAAAAGCTTAGTAATGTTTGCATACTGTTACTTGCTAACAAATATGTTACTAGCATACTTAATCATTGTGGTTTCTAATTACTTATTATTTTACAGATATTATAAAATTATGATTTTCACCGCTATTTTTTAAAGGCTAAAATATTGACTTTCATTTTACATGGTGTTGAATAGTTGAGCTGTTGATGGTAAAGAGCACTCGCCGCTGTAAACATGTAAAAAAAAAACTAACAAAATCTATTTACCTGTATATGAAAACGCATAGGATTAATGTACATCGGATACACTAAAATTTTAAAACACTAAAATCATCAAATGGCCATTTTAAGTTTCTGCCGTAAAAACGTTATTTAGTGCCGTCACAATACTGAGATGTAATAGTTTCTGATTGATAATAACAGGTGGCGCTGTTATCAATTAACATAAATTATTACATAAATGAAAAAAAACTTTTAAGTACTTACAGCAGACGTAAGAGATGTCTAGTTCTGGACGCCCTTGGGTTGTAATGATGATCTCATCTCAACATACGACATATTTATATATCATCATCATCATCATTGGTATCTTGTACTGTGTTCCACAAAGCACGGTCTTTCGCTGTTTGAATCCATTTCCGTTCTCTGATGACGTTCAGCGCTTGGTAGTCATGTCAATACTTACAGCTCATCTGACCCAGGTGCACGGCCCGTTTGAATCTACAGGATCCCAGCGATACTTTTTATGTCCTCTGTCTGCTTAGTGGGACCCTGCCATTCGAGGAGTTTACTGCACCATGGTTTGTCAATTCATCGAGTGATGTATCCTGCCCATTGGCATGTCGGTGACGTTAGCTGTTTTACTTAGTAATATTTAATAAATATATATATATATAGACGAGATCGCATGCAATAACTAGCGAGACAAAATAAACATGTAACTATGTCGGCGGAAAATGGTTTCCTTTTGTTATCGCTTTATTATGCGTCTGACGAAGTTTTAAGTTATATCTTATATACAATAATCTTATTTTACTATTAACTAATTTAATTTTTACTCCACAGTAATAAAATTAACGGTTAACTTTAAGTAGAGTAATAAAAATACGATTATTCCGATACCGGAATCGGAGCCGAGCCTCCTGGGTGAGAGCTAGGTATCCTAGCCACTTGACCATAACGGATATTATTCATCGTCTCTATTTGCACATGTCATACTAAAAGATAATTTTTATTTAAATTAATTTGTGTTAAAAATAAACTTAAATGATAATAATTTATAAAAAAAATGTAAATTAATATTTTTTGTCATAATTATGATTAGAAATTGTAAAAAGAAATTTTGCATCGGCCGGGAATCGAACCCGGGCCGCCCGCGTGGCAGGCGAGCATTCTACCACTGAACCACCGATGCTTATGCGTATAGTTTAAAATTTATTGGTAATATATGGCTTTCATATTATTGAAATAATTGTTAATTAATTAAAACGTAAACTAAAGATATATTTAATATTTTTTGTTATATACTCCATTTTAATTATTTCCATAATTATTCTTTCCCGATACTAGCAGGTCTTTCTCCTGTTGGTAAGTGATGACACAGCATCACATTGTACTCGTAGTCACGAGACATAAGATGTAGAGTATCGTTACCCCAGTAATTACACTAACTTCAGCGCCCTTCAAACCGGAACAGTAATGTTCTCACACTACAACAAGTCGAGTGCAATCGGCGCAGCGGAGACACCTACCTAGAGGGTCGGGTCGAGACGGATCGGTAACATTACCTTCATCATCATCAGCCCATAAATGTCCACTGGTGAACATGGGCCTCCCCAGATATCTTTAATCATCGATCGGTCCTGTGCTGCGCGCATCCACAAGACCGACCTCCCGCGACCTTCACAAGACAGCAATAGCTTCCGGTAGCGCCAGGCACTAAGGGCCGGTGATTTGTGAGGGTACATATTTGGTTTTGGGCCATTTTCCACCACCCTGGCCAAATACTGCTTGGTGAGAGCCAGAGCCTCGTTTGTTGATTAGCAGAGTGCACCACGAGCAAGTGAAGTTGGCTTGGGCCTCTTGAGACGTTGTGCGGGACTCATTACACCACTACAATATTACTTACTCATAATTAAAAAAAAAAACAATCTTTTCATAATATCACCAGTTGTAGTTTCTGGTGGGCAATTTGACCACCGCCACGTAAGCCACTTGGGAGCAAGCGCGCAGACGACGGGACCTATCCCAGTGACAGCTTTTACTGGAGTGCTCTTACGTTATGAATGCATACTGAACATGCGAGATGCGTAAAGGTGGCGACACACTAAGATGGTTTATATTCAAGAAGTAATTTATCAATACTTTATCCATCCACCAGGGCTTTTATAATGCCCCGCTGTAGTTTAGTCGGAGCTTGTATATTCAAATCGTTGTCCGGCTTGAATCGGTTTAAATGTTTGCTACTACTAAGGTCGTATTAATTGGTTGCTGTTACAGTGATGCTGTGTTCCGACCGGCAATGTTAAGTTGTCGTCACAGTGTGTGCACGGGTTTATTGTCGCTTATTTGCCGTCGCCATTAACGAGGTCTCGGCGAGGAGCGAGCGTCGAACCCGCGGCCGCTCGCGCCGTGCACCGGTCGTATTGTGCATCACCCGCTGTTGCATGTTCCCCGAGCCACGGTTCCGGTGCATCCGGATGCAAATTCAACCACGGATTCTCACAGTTTTTTATCAGACCATTTGAAATGTTACGACGGTGAGGAATATTTCAATGAACATATTTACACTGTGAATGATTTTTTTTTCTATTCTGCAAAGCGATTAGATGAGCAAGACGTTCACCTGATAGTAAGTGATACGCCTCCCCATAATAACATACCCCTATTTGGGATGCTATACTCCGGACCATACATCGTCGCCTTGAGATATCAAATGTTAAGTCTAATCTCTCTAATAATTTCTGTAGCTACATCGTCCTTGAAACCGGATATGGTAAAATCTACATAGTACTGTTTCATGGTAGGAACAGGAGGTGCAGGTGGCACTCACCTAGAAGGTCTCTGGCTATAGAGACCTACCACAATTACATATTCGACAAAGACCTCTCCTGCTGTCGGAGACCATGTATTTCAACGCAGCTTCTACTTCTTCCATCAAACAGTATTGTACAAATATTACTTTGTTCCGGTTTGCAGTGATCTCGAGACTTTACAATTTATGTCTGAAAGCGACGAGCACATTGTGGTGTACATCATCCTTATCACCTCCACGTTGTGATAAATTCTGTACATCAATAGATTAATGTTCTGTCTACTAAAAAATGTAAACCACACCGAGTTTCCTGTCGATCCTTCTCCATAACCATCATCCATCATTTCGGCCTATTAAACTGCAATAGTGATCATAAGCCTGTCTAAAAGAGGCCACGGAGATGTTCACCTGATAATAAGTGACACGCCTGTCCATAACAACGTGGCGCTAATTAGGATGTTATCCACTGCACCATATTGCGCTCATCGCTTTGAGACAAAATGTTGAGTCTCATTACCCAAATAATTTTACTACCTACAACTCCCTTCAAACCGGAACACAGTAACGTTTGCCTGCAATGGGAGCTGCGGAGGTGTCTATCTCGACGGCAACAAAGACCCACCACCGACCAAGGTAAAATAAAATAATATAAAAGAAATATTTTTCCGGGTCACAGAATGTCCAATCAGCGCTGGCGAGTCGTATTCCGGTCACGTCGGTCCACGATTCGATTCCCAGGACCCGATAGTGAGTTCTATCGGCATAATCAAGTTCATCACGGGTATTATCACTTTCTACCGCCGTGTCCTAGTTTCTATCCGGGGAAAGTGTTTCGTATTTTCTTTTCATTTTCGCTCTTTTTTAAAACGAAGTCAATATTCACAGCATCCTGTTTTACTTAATTCGAAATATTGGTGGTGTAACATTCGCGGGATCCAAGCCATCATCACCTGCTCCTGGTTGCACCCTGCTAATCAACAAACGACGCTCTGGCTCCATTAGGTCAGCGTGGTGGGAAATGGCCTAAATCCTCCTAATTGAATCTCTACCAGATGGTATGGGAATCTTTGGGAGAAGCCTATGTCCAGCAGTGGACGTCTATCGGCTGATGATGATGGTGATAGTAACATTCAGCCGTTTTATTTAATATTGAGTCTCGTAAAAAAGGGAAGCAAGGTAGGTAAATGTACGAAGTGGCTCTTCAGACATAACTAGGTCGAGCGGTAACCTCCTCGGGGTATACAGCCGGGTATAAAGGTGAGGTGAGCACGCTATGACCGGCTAATTTACCGCCACTCCCGACTCGTCGATGGGAAATACAATTTTATATTTAGAGCACGACGCCATCATTCATATAATAAACCATTTTTAATTTCTGGTCAAAAAGGCAATTATACAAATACCTGAAACTCTGCGAACTTCGTCGGATCAACCGCCATTTTATAAGAAAAATAAAGATCACAGGAAACATTAGATCACTGTAACTTCTACCATCAGATAGGCTTCTTAATTAACCATCACAAATGTATAAACATATATTATATAATAAAGAGAATATCAATGATTCCTCCTTACATTAATAAATGATGCATAAATATATTTAATTGGATGATAATGCATTATTCGGTGCAACAAAGTAATTCGCGATCCTCTGAGCGTGCCCCTTACACCCACGTAATGGCAACAGCGCCAAAGGCGGTACGGTGTTGCCATTAGGCAAATGTCAGACGCTGCGAGCGGCGGCAATTCCACGAATTACTGGGATCCAAAGCCAACCCAAGAGGGATTCCTGCTTATACTGTTTGGACTTGGTTATGCGTTCGACGAAGAAGAATATTCACTAGTATCCAATCGTCGTTATTGTCTGTGCTGTCTTCGTTATCGTCGTCTTCATTGTTGTCGAAATCGTCATCGCCATCGCCATCGCCATCGCCATCGCCGTCGCCATTTGCTTTGCTAGTTATGATGATATTTACCACACCGCATTGTGCGCTTAAAATACAAAATATTAGGCCATAAATTCATATAGTGCCTATTTAACTGAAAGAGAGTAATGTATGGTAAATGCAAACATTACTCATATACATATATATATATATATATATATGTATATAAATATGTATATGTATATGAGTAATGTTTCGATAGTACTGCTCGAAGGAAGAAATATAATGATGCCACTAGTAGTGAAAGGGAAAGTATAATGTAAATTATTACATATATAACTAACTTATTTTCCTATTTTAGAATTTTCTATACTTTAGTCGTTCAATTTTGGATCAAGTTAAACGATAGTAACGGACCATCGCGAATATAAGAAAATTACTGAGGTCAGATTACCAATTATACGTAATGGTGGGTTCTGTATTATCCACGCATGCATCATAATGTCATAATCAGCGATGTTGGGTTCAGTATACGCTGGTATTGCACTTTGCCTACTAATGCTGCAAGCTGATGTACTCAACCTGCTTACCCTGTTACTTAAACTTATTATTACCGAATATTATATTTGTGGATGGTACGGTTTTCTCTCACCAGTTAGCTACCTGCCAATCAACCACCATTATAGGACCGTTACAACAATGTAACGATAATTAGGATGATATACACTGCACCACATTGTGCTCTCAAAGTTAGTCTCCTTAGCCTAGTATCTTCTCTAGCTATGCCCTTAAAATTCAGTAATGTTTGTACACTACTGTCTATCTTCCTAGACGGTCACAACAAAGACCTTACCATAATTTGCTGTGACGTCTAGACCATTGTTCGAGTCTTTAGTCTGCTTTTTACACATCCTTATAAATAAAATATATACAGTATGTATTTTGGCGCAAATATTTTGTGTCGTAAAAAAAATAATAATTGAATAACAAAAAACTAGATTCACCGTACAGATGTGACGTCACCTGTTCGAGAGACAATCGACATCTGTTGCAACGCTGCCCCCACTACCGACACTACTTCACTAGATTATATGAAGCGTGTGCGGAGCCGGTTATCGCATTCGGCTTTAGCCTGCCGTACCGATCGGACGCGGCACTGTAAGTAGCCTTTATTCGCCTCAAAGTCCAACTCGAGCTGCGCCTCACCGTCGAGCACGCAAGCCAAGAAGGCTGCGCCTCTTGCGCATCCCTCCAACATCACGGCTCCGCTCGAGAAACGTGGCCCGAAACGGCCTCCCCCGATTGTGCTTCAGGACAAAACAAAGTGGAACGCAGTTTCCAAGTGCTTCGCCGACCACAAAATTAAGTGCCCAAAAGCGCAATACACCGCGCAGGACATCCGCATCAACCTAGCCACGGTTGAGGACTTCCGGCCGCTACCAAGCACCTGTGAAAAGCCAGCCTCGACTGCTACACTTTCGCTCTCCCCGAGGAGAAGCAAGTCCGCGTGGTCATTCGCGAAATTCCCATCGAACTCGACATCTCCGAGGTAATCGATGACCTCCAAAAACAAAACTACCCCGTGTTGGAAGCCCGTCGCATGACAAGCATGCGCACCAAAAGCACACTCCCGGTCATCTTCACGAGTATCGAACTCTCGCCGGAGGGCAAAAAGATATTCGGCATAGACTGACTATGAAACTTCACCAGCGTCAAGCCGTCCTATTCGACGTCGCAAAGGCGTTCGATAAAGTCTTGCACGAAGGCTTGGTATACAAGCTATACGCTCACAACGTGCCAGACCGACTCGTCACCATCACCATCACTTCACCCACCGAACGCCCACGACTCTTCACAAGAAGGCGATCTACCGCGGCCACAAACTTGGCCAGGTCTCCCTCTTCGGCCAGTCCATCCCATGGAGGGACTCGGTCAAATACCTCGGCGTTACACTTGACGCCAAGCTCAAATTCGTCGCCTACATTCGCACAGCGCGAAACAAAGCGGCGCAAGTACTGGGCAAGCTCTCTCTTAAATACAAGCTTCACCTCTACAAGGTATGCGTAAGACCTATACTGTCTTACGCCAGCGTAGTCTTCGCCCATTCGTCCGAAACACGCCTCAAACCTCTGCTGGTTCTCCAAAACAGATTCACCCGCATCACCACCGGTGCCGAATGGAACCAGCACAACGTGGACCCCCACAGCGACCTCAAATTCCCAACCATAACGAAGCACTTCAGAGAGTGCTCCAAAACCTACTTCGCCAAAGCGTCATTTCACCCCAACTCTCTGATGGCCAAAGCAGCCAACTACGAGCCGCCTCCGAATCCCAAGACCAATAAGCGCAGACCACGGCATGCGCTAATTCCGTCGTCTCTAGGGGTCTCGCACACCACACACGACCCAGCAGTCACCGACAACACCCACGTCACCACACACACTTCGGACACTACCAACACGCTCCGAATTTCGACATCACGCCTCACTCGCTTTAGAATGCGACACCACAGCTACATGCACACCGTGTACACGAAGTACACTCGCAACCAGAGTCCTCACCGCCCAGAGATTCCGATACAGGCGAAGGTAGTCGGGGAACGGGTCCGCGCTCGTCCTCGATGACCGAATAGATTCGCCAGAAAACCAAAACGCCCGACACATAACGCGAAAATTTGTGGTCGGATATCTACACTCCACGTGGTATACTTTTTAGAAACGAGCCGTGGATCCGAGTCCATGAGCCCAGTATCCGACAAGCTGTAAGAGTCGCTTTGGCTAACAGCGCCTACATCATCACGAATCTAGAAATCCCATTTCGTTCGTGGCTCGCGAGACAGACGAACCTGTAGTACTGTTCGAGATTAATTTTTTTTGTTTATGTGATTTATTAATTTCACGGTACCTTTATATACTGGTTACCTATATACGCGCCAAACTAAATACTCCGTGGGTACTATGGAATAAGGTTCAAATTGAAACCAAATACATCCCGAGTTCCCGCCGCGCCTGCGCGTTCGTTGATACGAGCATCAGCTGTTTTTGATTTTGTGTTTCATTGCTGGTTTTTTTTTAAGTAAAGTAATGAATTTTTTATGAAACTGTCGTTTCATTTAGCTGTACTAACACGATGGAGGGTAAATAATGCTAATAAAACGTTTTAAAAATATTTTATTTTTACGTGAATCGATTTTTTTCGATTTTCTTTGTTTTCGGAAGCGGTCTCCTAGCACCCAGTATTATTTACTGAATCGAAAACGTTAATCGTTTGAATAAACAACTATGAATCAAGAAGGTAGAATTAATCATGAAGATATCTCTCCTCTTACATGTTACATACATTCATTGTTTAAACGGACAACAGCCCAGGAAGAGATATACTATACCACCATCTCATGGTGACTTCATACAGCTAAATATATTAACGTACAATGTAATTAGCGAATAAGTTTAATTGCTATTGTTTTAACCGTGTAAAACACTGCACCACCACCAGGTGACAACAAGGTGATAAACAAACAGAAAACAACAAACGGAACCATCCCATTTTTATGTAATTATATATATATATATATTTGAGAGAGTGCTATGGCCAACAGTGGACGTCTATCTGATGATGATGATGATGATATATGAGATCGATATTTTAGCTTCCGGTGAAGGAAATCTGTTTCAAAAGCATCCATCATAGACTGCTATCTACCAACACGAACCTAGCCAAAGTTCAGGAACAGTAGCCAAAGATTCTTGTCCGTACCTCGTGTAAGGGTAGACCCCAAGATCCAGCTATGCGAGACCTTATGAGCTTTGTTCATTTACATATATAATTGTTCTATTTACAACTGTACAGCGCAGGATCGATTGATGTGAAGATTTTTGGGAGAGGCCTATATCTAGCAGTGGACTATCATCTGATGGTGATGATGCAAATGTATAAAGCCATAAATTATATTTATTTATTCATTTAAGATCTATTGGAACTTATAAACTAATGAAAAAATGTATTTAATATCTATTGGCTTTCTATGGCATTGATCGGAGAAAGAGATAGCGATAGAAGGTACGAGAAGAAATATATCTATTATTTATTGACTAACAATTAGTAAGCACTGTTTACTGGTCTGGTCTCTGTTGCTGGACACTGTCTAGATAGATTAGAAGAGAGTTCTAGCTTATGTAATTACTGGAGTAACGAGACTCTACATCTAACTTCTACCATCAGGTTAACGTCCCGCTCGTCTCGTCTCGTCGCTTCCTACAATAGAATAATAAATCGATAATAATATAATATATGGAAAAAAACATAATTTAACATATTATTATAAATAAATATTTATTAGTAGTTTAAATTTATAAGTGAAGAAAGTCTGTTTGTCAGCCCTGCGATAGGATTATTTATGGAACCGGTCAACCCAGCTCGGTGCCAGCGTGTTCCCACATTTAACCTTTTTATAACCTATACACTTTATCTTTTCAAAATTAAATTATACTTTGGTGGATTTATAGTGTTTTATCGTTTTTTTTTTATATATTTACAAGTAATCGTATAAATATTACACATGGCGGAGAATCTTATAACACTGCTAACGAGCATAAGGAGCGACATGATGCAAAACAACTAGTGAGATTAGGTACTGGGATTCTGTATGTAATCTTACTAGAACACAGTTAAAGTTATCCACCGCTCCAGCAAAGTAAGTAATCACACGTTCACAATAACTGTTGTTCTCGGATTATGTCGGTTTCTTCACCGGAAGCAGTCCCAGTGGGGATCGAACCAGAGCCTCTTGTATGCATTACAAACTAAGCTATCACGATACCGTGTTAAGTTAGGTCTCCTCCATTTTTTTATATCCGTTGTATATAACATATATATTAGTACAATGAATATAGCTGATTGTTATACTCTATGAGCTATGGTGATTTCCGGTACTTAAGATACGGACTTGACGGACTATAATGGTTGTATATCTTTTAGAGAATTATTTAAATATTTGTTTTCAACAAAAAATTTACGTCCCACTGTTGGGACACAGGCCCACCGTCAAGGGTGAAAAATACTTTGTGTATAATCTTATATACGCAACTTTATTTAAGAATTAAATAATAGAGTGAATCGATATGATATCTAAAACATACTACACTTCGTTCTAGGTGAAGCTTAAAAAATATAAGGGTGTGTGTCTGTTAGGGTTGTAATGGTTGTTTGTGTAGTTACGTAAGCCGAGTGGATCCACTAAAGGGTACCTCTTGGCGTGTACCGGGAAGTGGGTCACCAGTTCGCGCGGCTCTCCCGCGGGATACGTTTCAGCCACACCGCACCGAATTGGTCCAGCTGGCTTATCTTTGCATGCCTTATCGATTTTTGCTGTGAAGGGCGAGGGCTCGTGGCGGTCACTCAATTTTTTTTTTTTACGAAATGCCCAGCAATACCTGGTGATGAGTAAACCGCTCTTAACATTGTGGCGCTTTAAAATGATATACTGCTTTTAACACGTCAGATGTATCTCGTTACTTGTGTTATTTCACTAGCTACAACAACCTTCAAACCGGAGCACTGTAACCTTAGTATTGTATATAGACGGACAGTCACCGATACCAAAGATGACTATTAACGTTGTTAATAAACGATCTTTTTACTTTTAAAATTTATTGAACTTTGAAAAAATACCTTTCTCTTTGTAAATGTTGTAAATTGTATAAAACCAAGCCGTGGGTCGCTAACAGTCTGCGTGGGGTCAGCGTCTGACACGTGGGTCATATCGCACCCATATAATAAAAAAAAAACCTCAACAACCTTCAAAATTCTTAATTTACCTGTATTATATATACTTTCCCCCGATTTTATATATTTTCTCTTCCGTCGGTACATATGAAAAGATATATACTGTAAACGATTTTTAAGAAGGTATTGATTCAAAAAAATATTTAATGATTTCATCATCAACGGACGGTAGACGTCCACAGCTGGACAAAAGCTTCCTCTAAATGTCTCCACGTGTGTATGGGTTTTTATGTGGGATTTGAGCCATTTTCCATTACCCTGGCCCAATGACGGTTGATGGGAGCCAGTCTCGTATATTTATTAGAAGGGGGCCATTTATATGTAATATTGTAGCGTGGAAGCGCGTGTGTACCTGAAGGTTTTTTTTTTTAAATACTAATATGGCAGTGAACGTGTTAAGGCTAGGATTAGTGTCGAAATGAATTAGATGGTCGATGTTGCGTAGTGAAGTTATTACGTGTGTCGCAAATAATCGGCGACGGGCCCATTCAGCCGCGCGGCCGGTGCACGTCGTTTGTCATCTAAAATTTATTAATACGGTGTAACAGGGGGCCAGGGCTCCAGCTGCACGCTGCAGGCGGGAGCCGTGAGCCGCTCAGTCGCCTTGCAGCGTTCGCGCGGGCCGCACGTCTCCGGCGTCCCCCCGTCGCGTTGTGTGTATTCAAATATTATTACTTCGGTATGCGTTATTAACGAAATAGCCCGCCTCACGAGACGTCCGCAATTCGCGAATTAGCAAACGTTCGAATTTCGAATGTCGTTTCGCGTCGCGTTTGTTTGTAAACAGTGATGGGGTTGATTTTAAATTTGGAACACTTTCCGACTTACGCTCCGGCCATAGACAAGTTTTGAGTTTTTAAATGTGATTTTGACGGATACAGTGGTACAGTGGTGGGAAAGCGAAAATTGTTATATATATATGTATATATATATATATGTTTAATCTCCGTGTAAGTGATGTGATTTAGTGGATACGTTCAAAATGTTTGGAGTTTTTATACGAAGATGGAAACCGAAAAGGTTAGCCTATAATAATAATTTTGGGTTAAGGATGTACAGCATTACCTGATATAATCTGTGTTTTTAATAGCATAGTTATCTTTTATAAGAATTTAAAAGGTATAACGAATAATATCTGAAAAGAAATTTTCTCAAAACGTCTAAAATATTATGAATAATACTTATATAATGATTTTCTTGTCAACTCATATTTATTGAAATAGAAAACAAACCTGTTCTAGAAATTCTGTATACAATTTAAGATTGTACATATTAAAAAGGTTGTATATAGTTATTTGTATTTAAAATGTTATTAATGTAAACATATAGGAAAATGTGTTATAATGTTATACACATTTACATAGTAATTGTGAATTAAATGAGCAATTTACGTTTGTTGGGAATTTATGAACAATTACCCACATATAAATAATTAGTACAGGTTTATTAACCTTATAGGAGCTTAGTTAACTGCGAATTCTTATTTAACTGGCAGGTCCGTGTAGGTAGGTACCACTGCAGCGCCTATAAGTACTGTGCAAATATTACTCTGTTCCGGTTTGAAGGGTGCGGTAGCTAGTATAATTACTGGAATAACGAGATTCAATATCTTACGTCTCGGGAGACGTGCGCAATGTGGTGCAGCGTATGTCATCCTAACTAGAGCCACGTTGTTATGGGCAGGCGTATCACTTATCATCAGGTGAAGGTACCGTTCGATTTGTAGCTTAATTAAAAAAGAATTAGAAATTTAAAGACTACTCTTTTTTTTTTGTTCTGCAATAATTTACAAGAATACAAGGAAGTACATGGGAGGAATACAATGGGTCCAATACACCTCTTTGAACAACAACACATCAGCTCACAAGACCCAAGCCAACCTCACCTGCTCTTGGGGCACCCTTCTGATCAACAAACGAGGCTATGAAGCCGTGATAGCTAAGTTATTAAAGCGATCGTATGCTCTATACGTCTTGGGAAGTTGCGGGTTCGATCCTAACCCAGATTTAGATTCAGGTGAAGAATCTATATCCTCTCAATGTTGACATCACATAACCACAAAAGCAGTAAGCATCATAAATATAACATATGTTATTTTAAATATTCATCCAGCGTCTACTACTGCCGGTAAACGGTAGTGTGCAAACATTACTGTATTCCGGTCCGAGCTCCGGTGTAAAGGATTTCCCGATAAGTTAAATCAACGCACATCATGTAAACTGGAGAAACCTGAACGTTTCAAGAAATTATGAGAGGTTGTTATTACAGAATAATAAAGTATTCGGACATTTTACTTCTGTACGTTTTTTTTTTTTTTTATACCGATTTTTTAAGGATCAATTTTTTTTTATATAAACATGCGATAATACGAGCGGGAAATCCCCCTGATGTTAAGTGATACGCCCGCCCATAACAAAATGGCGCTAAGATGCGAGCTCTGCATCACATTGCGCTTGTCGCCTGAGACATAGTGTGTTGAGTCTCGTTACCCCAGTAATTAGTATTTCATATATTCCCTTATGATCACACTGACACAAGCATTTAATTTTTATTTATTTGTTTACTTTTTTATACTTAGTACTTAGTGGACTTGAAGCCTAGATGGCATTCTCTACCATTCAAACCTGGGAGATGTGGAAATGTTTAAGGCGAGTTTAATAAGTAATAATATATATTACTTAAAAATACATACTATAAATAATACATATTAATTATAGTTTGTATATATGTATTATTAATGCCATAGAACAAATATATATATATGTATATATAAACTAAACAGAAAGTTCTTTAAACGCGAACTTTATCACAAAGTAATTAAAGTGAAAAATAAACTTTGCTTGAGGTACCAAATAACTCTTTGGCACTAAAGTTTATTAAAACATTATGGTTACCTCAGTATCATTTTTTTTTTCACGAGAAAAATCTTCAAAAGACGCTCTATTTTTAAGAGGAAGGGTTACGTGATTTGATTTGATTTCAACCCACGTTGCGAGTTCTCAGTATCGAGGTTAGATAACTGATAGTACCTGAAGATAATAATCTACAGATCGATGAGAACCGGAGTAACAACCTGATATTGCACTCTTCGTCTTCAGGTACGTCAAGATCTCGTTACCTTAGTAATTTCACTGGTGGAAGGTTCCGTTGCCGGAGACCGTATAGATAGGTATTACCGCAGCGCTCATTTCTGCCGCCGAACAGTAGTCTGTAAACATTACTGTGTTCCAGTCTGAAAGGCGCTATAGCTATATAATTACTGGGGTATCGAGACTCAACATCTTATGTTTGAAAGCGACAAGCAGAATTTGGTGTAGTGTAAAACATCCTAACTAGCGCCATATTTTTATGGCCAAGTGTATCATTTACCATAAGGTGAGCATCCGGCTCCTGTCGTTGTTTAGCAGAAAAAAAAATCTCTTGCTACCGAGCCTTTATGATAAAGGACAGTAATATATACATATTACTGTTTCGAGGCAAACATGAATTGTGTGCTGATTCCAATTTGGCGATTTCTAACATCAGACGCATAGTCTTCTTGTTTAAGGTACTCGTAGAAAAGGACACCGTGTAAAACCTCCCCTTGTAAACTCCATCATCATTATAGTTCATTAAACAAGTATTTCTAATTAGCTCATATATTTGCCCCCTTACTCCAGCATAGCTTTGAAATTTCACCGCTCCTTTTAATGGAATTTGCAGTTTTTACTTCGCCACCGTCGTTACCGTCGTTACCGTCGGCGACTGAGCTTGGGTGCATTGTTAGCTGTCGTTTTATTTTTAACTGCCACTCTGGCGCAGCGGCTAAGCGCTGCCCTTTCACCACGGAGATCCTTGTTTCAATTCCCATGTAATTTATCATCCTGTCCAGTTAGTTATTACCCTCATATTGTAAATCTGCCGATAACATACGAATACTATAGTATTTTAGGCGTACGAGTTCCACCATCTACAGACTACTGTTGTATATCCTTTGCACTCCACTAACTATCCCGTGGATCCTTGAAAGAAGTTTTTGACACAATGCTTCAGTTTAATTGGTAATTTCTTTTAAGCGACGTGCATTGGGTAGTGAGCGTAACAGCAGACTGCTGGATGGCGCGTCGCTCGGATAACAATCACAAACAACGTGTGTCGGGCAGCGAGCGTAAGAGAGGACTGCTGGATGGCGCGTCGCTCGGATAACAATCACAAGCAACGTGTGTCGGGCAGCAAGCGTAAGAGCAGACTGCTGGATGGCGCGTCGCTCGGACGACAATCCCAGGAACGTGTGTCGGGCAGTGAGCGTAAGAGAGGACTGCTGAATGGCGCGTCGCTCGGATAACATTCACAAGCAACGTGTGTCGGGCAGTGAGCGTAACAGCAGACTGCAGGATGGCGCCTCGCTCGGATAATAGTTAGATTATCCTGATACATTCAATATATATGGTGTGGTTATGCCACAGTGTCACTTAGTATAAATTATAATTGACGTCATATGTTACCGCATACAGATAAAAATAAACTTATTCTTAGATATGGTTGGATTCTTAGTTATATCGGTGGTAGTAGATAGTACCAAGACTCTCTGACGACAGAGGCATTGACGGAGATGGTGTAGGTATCACCGCAGTTCCGATTACCATGGCCAAACTTTGATGAGCAAACATTACTATGTTCCGGTTTTAAAGGCATTGTAGCTAGTGTAATTACTAAAGTAACGAGTAACAATAGCTTATGTCTCGGACGACGAGGGCAATATGGTGCAGTGTATATCAACCTAACTAGCGCTATGTCGTTATGGGCAAGCGTATCACTTACTATCAGGTGAATGTCCCGTTTGTCTCGTCGCTTCGTTGTTTAAAAAAAATCTTTTTCTTAGACACTTATTACTCTAAAGAATGTTCTCTACGTTCCTTTCTAACAATGATCTATAGTGTATGTAAAATATCAATGAATCCAAAATAACTTTAAAGTCTTTATTTAACCGTACATTATAATTCATCCATCATCATCACCATCAGCCGATAGACGTTCACCGCTGATCATGGTCTTCCCCCAAAGATTCCCACATCGATCGGTCCTGCGCTGCATGCATCCAGCGTCTTCCCGCGAACTTCGCTTTAATGGGTTAATATGGGTGAATTCGGGCCATTCCCCACCACGCTGGCCCAATGCGGGTTAGTGGAAACAACTCGCGAAGGCGCCACATACAACATATACATATATGTACATATATTAATTATAAAAGACCCAACGAGACATACACGTCGAGTGTTGCTAGATTCAAACCCCACTTTCCCGTTATGAAGATGAGAGCGCGTGTAATTTACGCACAAATAAAGATAAAGATAAGATAAAAGATAATTTATTGGATTATTTTACATGTCCTCCATACTCGAAGCAGTTGGTTCCTGAACTAGGAGTTTAACCTGTACCTCAGGAAACGGCGCCGTCCCCCGGTTTCATTGTTACGTAAATGCAATCTTTTAAAAATATAGAAATGACAATATTAACAAAAATTCAATAAAAAAAGGAAATATATATATATATATGAGTTATGTGTGTTTGTCTGTATGTATGTTGTGTATGTTTCAGTGGTTTTTCTTGTCGTGTATGTGTGTGTATATAAGCGGGTGTGGGTTCTTTTTTGTTTAACGTGGAGGAAATGCCTGCGCATCCCGTCCTCGCGGGGGCAAGGACGGGTTATGTCGGATTCCATCGACTAAAACTTCCACGATGTTCCAACACATTGCTTGATGGCAGGGTTACGGTAACGCTTTCGAACCATCTACGACCCCGTCGGCGCTGGTCGCTTTCGCAGCTCCACCTCGGGAGGAAGGGATAAACACTCCTTTTCCACCTCCGCAGGGGCACGCCGGAACATGCAGCGCACCTCCTCTTCGGCCTTCTGTTGTTGCGCGGGCAACGGATTCCCCTGAATCCGTCACACAGAAGCCATGGGAACAAAGAAAGAAAACTCTCCCGGCCCGCTGCAGCGGATTCGATGATGCGCTCGCCGCCACCCGTTGTTAGTCGCAGAGGGTACTCCCTTCGCGACTCCATCTCAGCTGCAGAGGGCAGTATAAAACCGCCCCTTCAGCCCCCGGCCACTCCGGTGAGCTCCAGTTATCCAAACGGTCCTCTAACCTGGAGCGGCCGCATCGCGCCAGCCCTTTACCGCGGGCCGGCCGGATAGGTTCCTCTACTTCGTTTCACCGTGAGCGACCCGGCCACGGTTACTGAGCCCTTTCGCCACGACAAGGCGGGAACCCGTTGGGGGAACGCGGGTGTGGGTGTGTTAGGTCAGGTTGGAATGGAGTGGATCGATCAAAACGAACAAACCTGTCGCGATACGCAGGTGAAAGACAGAAATATCTTCTTTAGCGATGAAAAAATTTTCACGATTGAAGAACACTACAATAAGCAAAATGATAAAGTGTACGCTCACAGTTCTAAGGAAGCTGCGCAAGTGGTCGCAAAGGTACAACGTGGTCATCATCACCGTCCTGCGTCAGTGACGGTTTGGTGGGGCCTGTCTTATTAAGCAGTCACAAAACTACGTTTTTGTGAAAACTTCAGCCAAAGTGTATCAAGATACAGAGTTGGATCATATTGTGAAACTCCTCGGCAATACACGTTTTAAAAATATACCCTGGACTTTACAGCAGGACTGCACGACTAGGGTCACAAGGCACGAACTACCCAAGCTTGGTTTGAAATGAATGTTCCGGACTTTATAAGAGCTGAAGACTGGCCCTCATCTAGCCCAGAGTCTCTTAAAAAATCTATGGAGCGAGCAGTGGCGGTGGTGGAATTTTCCCTTGGAATCAGCGCCTAAATCCATAGATTCGTGATACGTGGCCAAACAGATTAAAGGCCTGTAGAAAAGCCAAAGGTGGCCATTTAGAAGAGAATATATTGTTTGCTGAGACCAACAAATATGCAGTATACATTTTAATAATACTGCATTACTTCTTAAAAAAGGCATTTTCATTTGTAACAGAAGTTATGGCCGGACTAGGTGCAAGAGGTAGCTTTAAGTCTTCTATCTGTTTATAGTCCAAGAACATAAAGCTGTTCTTAATTATTGCCCTACATTTATCAGAAGGAAGTTGGTAAAAACATAAAATCTTACTTAGTTTGCTGTATAAACAAACAGTATATTAAATAAGTACACAACTTACACTGAACTTAATGTATGCAGTAGCTAGTACGGAGTTAATCAACACCGCCCTATATTACTTCTCGTTATTACTCCTTCCTTACTCTATACCCGATAGAAATTTTACTGCCGTATTACTTGCGAACAGTATAAATAAAAAAATGTTGTTACGTCTATGTAATAACTTCTTTACTAACTACTAGTACAATAAAATTTTAATTAAAGATTTAGCTCCATACTGGTGTCTGCTCGTATTTTTACCGCCGTTCAGTAGTAAGTTCAGGATTGAAGGGTGTTGTAATTAGTGAAATTACTGAGGTGTTGAGGTGTAACTTATGTCTCAAGGCGACGACATGGTGCAGTGTATATCATCCTAACGAGCGCCACGTTATTATAAGCAAGTGTATCACTTACTATCAGGTAGTTCTTGCTCGTTTCGTTAGTTCTTTGAATTTAAAAAAAAAAAAATTGATATAACTACAAAGTATGCGTTCGTTGTAGTGTTTGTGCGGATCCGTAGTGTAGCGACAGTGTGTCGCTAACGTCGCTCTATTTTCACGGGATGAAACCTTGGCGCGTTGAGGATCACGCCTAAAGTGGAATGGCTGGCTGGATGCGGAGCGCGATATTTTGGATGGCCGCCAATTCCTCTCTACGGCTCGGAGTTTTACATCGCGCGAGTTAACGCCCTACATTTTAGTTGACTATTTTGTAAACTAACAGTGTACTTATGATATTAATAACCGAATTACAAGTAATGGTTGTATATAAAAATTTAAATATATGTATTCCGTATAAACAATACACTAGCTGCTGATTTTTTTATCTTTTATCTTTGTACTGCCCTCTACAGCCGCGGTGGAGTCACGGAGGGAGAGCAGTGTCGGTATTGCGTTCCGCCCCTCTCCCTATCCTTCGTGGCCGTATAACGGGTAGCGGCGGAACCCAAGATCGGACCCGCCAAATGGAGTCGGGAGAGTTTTCTCTCTTGGCTCTTATAGTCCCTGGGTGACGGATTCGTTGGGAATCCGTCGCTCATGTGACTGCAAGAGTCTGAGGAGCGGCGGTGCTGTGTGTTCCGGCATGCCCCTACAGGGGTGGAAAGAGAGGTTCTTCCATCCCTCCCGAGGTGGGGTTGCATTGTGCAGCCGGCGCTGGCGGGGTCGCGGATGTGTGCGAGAGCGTTCCCACGATCCTGCCATAAGGCGACGAATGGGAACATTGAGGGGGTCTTAGTCTATGCAAGTCCGACATAACCTGTCTTTGCACCCGCGAGGGCAGGTATGCACAGGCATTTCCCCCACAACAGAAAAAAAACAGTTAGGATGATATACACTGCACCACATTGTGCGCGCCGCCTGAGACATGATGTTTAGTATCGTTACTCCAGTATTTTTATTAGCTGAAGCGCTCTTTATACAAGAACGATACCTTGACGGTGACCAGCATAAGAAACCTACCACCAATATTTTTCATTTTAATCCATACTTAAAGATAAGTCATCATCCTTAAATGGACGTCCATTGTTGGACATAAGCATCCCCAAATGATTCCCACACGATCTGGTAGGTACTCCTGTGGTGGGTTTTGAGTCATTTCCCACCATCTTACCCTAATGCGGGTTGGTGGGAGTCAGACCCTCGTTTTTTGATTAGCAGCGTGCACCACGATCAGGTGAGGTTGACTTGGATCCCGTGACCTCTTACGCTGGACAGCTTACACCCCAAGTTAGATAAGAATTACTAATAAAGAGACCCATCATCAGTTTTCTTTGGTAAAGTGGAATGTACTGTATCCAAGCGCTGCACCGCCATTGTCTTCATCCGATTCACGGAAGCGGGGATAACCTACTATTTACCGGTAATCACCGGTGCCGTACCACTTTGGGCCGGGTAACAGAGAGTCGATCATAATACCAGTGCAGACGGTAAAGCGGCCAGGCCACCACTCACTGAGTCACAGCGTCTGCCGAGACGAACCATTACGGCCCATTAACGTAACTGCTCCGTAATTTCTGGTACCGTACTTCCTTTGAATACTGCCTACGGTATTCAGATTACACTAATTCCTTCATACCACGTGAGGCGTAGTGTAAATATACCGCAAGTTTATACCACTACGACTGCCTTAAATTCCGACCGAACCCTTTCATCGGCCTTTGTTTATCTACTGCTGGATATGTGCCTTCCCCAATGCGATCCTCAGCTTCAGCCGTCTGGAAGGAGGGTACATTTCTGCGTCCTATATGCGGCCTTTACTCCAAGACTTTCCTCCTCCATCGACCATCACTGACACGGCAGACATGGCCAGCTCACTGCCACTTCAGCTTGCAGATTTTGCGAGCTACATCGACAACTTTAGTGCTCTATGGAATTCCTTTGTTCCAGATTTTGTCCCTCAGAGAGATGCCAAGCATAGCTCTTATCAATGGCTCGCTGTGCTACTTTGAATCGGTGGACCAGCTCGATGGTCAGGTGCCATGTCTCTGCGCAGTAAGTAAGGAGGCGGACCAAACCTGTTAAAATCAGCAATAGTTTAATAGATTCGGATATATGTTTCAACTGCTATATTAATATTCCCACTTCTGGGACTAGGGATTTTTTCTCATAAGAAGACAGTCAAGGATCTAATCCAACATCCTGCATAAGTCAAATTAGCGAGAAGGATGGTGGTATAGCTTTTTTCAACTCCTCTCACTAGGTACTACCTTCGTATTGTAATTGTACTGTCATTACAACATTGCTGTGTCCTAGTCATTAACACATAAGAGCTAGTTTTTTTTTTATTATACGAAGCGACGAGACCTGCGAGCCGTTCACCTGATGGTAAGTGATACGCCTGCCCATAACGTGGCTCTGGGTTGGTATACACTGCTTCATATTGTGCACGTCGTCTTGAGGTATAAGCAGACAACACTTTCTTATCCTAAATTTAGGTCTATTGCTAGACCATTATAAAAAAAAAAATCTAAAGAAATGGTCAATTTAAATAGATACTAATTAACCATATATCATGAAGCTTTGGATTAGTTGAAGCTGTGAAAGACATCAAAAGCTGATCATCATCATCGGATTACACAGATTATATATATCACATATATACTAGCCGTTCGCTAGACTTGAAATTTGTCTGAAATATTCCTAAAGAGCAAACCGCAAATGATATCTATACCAATCGTTACTATGGCAACCGCATACATAATACTAAATGAAAATGTTTATAAAAGTTAATTAGAAAGAAAATGATGAATGATCTATGAAATTAAAAAACTAAATAGCCTATAACCATCTATAGATCATTCCGCGTCGGATAGTCATGTTACAATGTCGACGACGTTCACTAGTTTTCAAGTGATTGACGATGACGTGATATATATACGTATATATGTATATATATACATATTTCTTTATATATGTACTACAATGGCTGTTTATTATTATCAACAATAATACTTTTAATTCTTTCATGAACGTGAATGAAACTATTCTAATCGAAAATTCTTTTATGAGAGAAAGAGCGGATCATCACATATTTATCTGATGACTCCAATAATAGAGGTTCATCACACCCTCCAGTCCACAGGTATCAGTACATCGTGCTCATTGTTCTTTTGATAATATCTCATTGTTGTAGAATTCTGGTAACAGTTGTGTACAATGGGAACAAAGCAATTCCGTTATGGTGACATATTTACAATATCAACGTGATGAAACTGCTATAAGGAGAACTTTTTTTTTTATTCAGACGATACCAGCGGAACGATCACCCGATGTTAAGTGATACGCCTGTCCATGACAACATGGCTTTATCTAGGATGTTATACCTAGCAACACATCGCGTCGTATTGACGTATACGATATTGAGTCTCCCCCAGTAATTTCACTAGCTACAGCGCACTTTAAACCGGAACACAGTATTGTTTCCACAGTACTGTTTGGAGACAGAAATAAGCGTTGCGGTGGTAGCTATCTAGAGTTTCCGGCAAGAGAGACTTACCACCAGTAGTCTATATGTGGCCTCAGAATCGAAACAAAGTATTCAGTATTACGAAGATTTTAGCCACTATGCCATAGCAATGAAAAACCTACATAGACAGAATTATTAATCAAAATAACGTGTTAAATTCACAAACACTTCACTTTTTAATGGTTAGAAGGATCAAGTTTAAGAACTTACTTGTGATAGATATAAAAATAACTTAGGTGCGTTGCATTAGGGAGTCACAGCTCCAAAAATATAAAAGCCTATACACTGCAATCTCTTTCATAAAGTCTTATGCGAATTTCAAGGTATTACAACGCGTATATTCATCGTAAAACGTGAAGTTTGAACCCGTATACCTTACCTAAGTAACAATAAAGTTTATACTTAAACAACTTTTGGCCATGCAATATGGCAGTTCGCCAAACTCCTGCACTCGCGTACGTCCAGTTTAAATAGATCTATACGTTACATCTGTTGTTCTTACGTATCCGCGGGATAAGGAAGGTCAATGCCTATTGGTCGCTCATGTTTGTATAATATTATGTGTATGAGCCGATGCGATGTTTACATCATAGCGGTTTGTTTATGACATATTTTATTGGTGATTATTAGAAACAGTCAGTGGGAATATAGTTGAAATTAGCATTTAATGATTCATGTTTTATTTTAGCCCTTTGTACGTTAATCATTTCCTTATATCATCTATTATTACAAAGGACTAATTAATCTCAATTTCATAGTTGGAATACACCGGCGTTCAAATGTATGGCGACAGATACACAGCGGTATTATGGCGGTAGATTAATAATAAAACTAATTAGCATTAAACCGGCGAAGTAGAGCCCTGGAATAATGTTATATCAACATCGAGACGCGTTACCTAACGAACCGGCGTGAGGCAATTTTAGACATAATCTAGCCTAGTTATTAGCGCATTTGCATGCGGCCGGTTTGTCGGACATCGATTCTGTAGACCGATACGGCCGGCACGCCGCTGTCGATGTCCAGATATTGCGACACCAGATTATTGAATCGTAACTCCGACAAGTCCGCAAGCTATCGACACTAATAAATAACAACCGGACGGTTTAAGGTATGTGCGAAACACTGCTCGCAAGTTTGGATACGGGAGACGAGCTTTAACACAAATTTGAGCTTCATTTAATCCAGTAATTTTGAGGGTGGATACTGGATTTTTCTTCTAAATTAAATAGTTTACTGCTTCACCATGATTTCACCTGGTGTTAAGTGGTGTTCTGCGGTGATAAATCTCACTAAGCTATTAATATCAGGAGCGTGCGTTGCATACAGGCATAAAGCTCTGTATATCCAGGCTCCGTAAACCTATCTAGATAATAATCTCTAAAGTTACTCAAAAGATACACAACTATGCTTTCACCATTAATAAATTGACCAAATTATCATATTTTTAAGTAGAGATAAGCAGCCCTGGGAGACTCGACTACTTGGTTGACGATGATCAATAAATATCTAAAGAATAATAAATTAACAGAAGTTAGACACCAAAATAGAGATAGGTTTAGAATGACTAAAAGGGCCGACCCTAAGTAAAGATGGGACAAGGTCTAGCGAGAAGAAGAAGATAAGCAAAGAGATTTCGGGTGTGGTTTGTATACTCTGCACGTCTCAGAGTAATAACCTATTTACTCTTAATGACACATCGTGTTTGGACTGGGACACTGACGCCGGCATGTTGTTCCACTCCTTTACATTTCTTGGTCTTCCGGTGACACTTGTGCAATATCCTTTTTTGACCAGGTGAACTTATTCTAAAGTAACATATTTTTAAAATCGACATATGATGCGTTATCCTAAGAGAGAGCCAGTATTGCGTAAAGCGAAGCCTTCGAGAGGCAGCACCGCGTGCCATATGCTCCCGTATGGAGATGTCACCTTGAGACCTCTTTATGGTGCACCGCCCATGGCCAACCATAATCACCCTTATACTTAACGCTTAAGGTTCAAATCACCTTAATAACAAACGCAAGGTAATTTTTTTCCATAGCCTTAAGTATTTCGTCGCTCACTTAACAAGGTAAATATTTATCATGTAAAATGTATTCAATTGGATGTACTAAAGTTGTAAGGTTACTTGTAACGGTTTCAAGTTTAAGTTTAAAAAGAGATTTTTAATTTATTACATAGTAATCTACTTACTGCTCAGCCGTAGAAAGTTATGACTTTATTAAGGTTTCTATCAATTGCTACAGAAAGTTGTATAGTTAAATTATTATCTCCAGATAAATCTCAATGCTGATTCGTAAACAGCTGACAAGGATCTTCATTCAAACATGTAACTGATTCAGTAGAAAAAAAGAGAGTGACAGAGAGAGAAAGAGAATGGAACGATTGTCTTTTTCCTAAAAAAATACCTTGTTTGGAGTTATAAAAAGTACACTGATTTTAAAATAGTCAACCATTTCAATGGAAAATTCATCATCATCAGTCGACAGATGTCCTCTGCTAGACATGTGCCTCCCCCAAAAGATCTCCAAATGGAATGGAAAGTTGTCTTCTTACAATTTCTATTTACCGCTGGAGTTCTATTTTCTAGAAGAATATAACTATACAATGAATGTCACAAAGTTCAATCACTTTATCATTATTATTTTGTCAATGAACAGGAGCTGGTCTTGTTGACATGACTTCCGGCGCAGGTCGTTCTTGATAACTCCGCACAGCTGCCGGAAAATGGTTAACATCAGTGAACGGCGTCGTGCCAGTAACGCGGTCCTCGACCTTGGCAATGCAGTACCGAACTTGAACCTCGGCGTGATGCCAAATCGTATTATGTACGTGCCAAATCGAACACCTGATAGCTTCATTCGTAACATTAAAGCGCTCACTTGCTCTTAGTCATGTCTAGATTGGTCCAGATTCTGCGAATTTCTTATCAGGCTCCAAATTACAAATCCCAAAATCTGTCCTACATAAGAAATTGCTGGTAGGTCTGCTGTTATTTTTATAAATGCTTTCCTCTGCGTGTGTTGAGTCAGAGCCCCTTCTTTTCTTTCTCTTTTGTTTCAGTTTATTTTCCTTCTTTTTCCATTTCCTACGTTAACTTTCGTCTTTAATTCATCATATTTTCTTTCACTCTTTACTGTTACCTTTTTTTAATTTCTTCTCCTGTACACTAGCTCCCTGTAGCAAATTTGCAATATCACAATTTTTCGTAGTATCTAATTTTATATCTGTTTCCTTCCTTTCTATATTTCTAACCTTTTCATTCCGAACATTATAATAGTGGTAGGTCTCTCTTGTCACTGCAACTCCTACTCCTGCCGCCGAAGAGATGTGTGCAAACAATGCTGTGTTCCGGTTTGAACAAGACTGACCGATAACAAGATTTAACATCTTAGGTCTCAAGACGGCGAGGTCTATCCGGTCCAGTATTTATCATTCTAACTAGGCTTACATTGTACAGCAAGCGTGTCATCTATCAAATGAATTCGTTCGTCTCGTCGCTTCGTCGACTACCCCTATAAGTGGTAGATACCAAAAAGATACTCCGCAGTGAGCTCCCAGAATTGAACTTGAAACCTCCTTGTTACAAGGCAGACTTATCCATTGCACCGCTGCATTATTTCTGCACATTATAACTGTCGAACGCTGTTGCCAGATTTACACACCGTCAGGGAATGCAGAAGAACTTGGCGTTTGGCCGCCTCCGATAGGAGGTTTCTGTGTCAACGTGTTGTTGTTTTTTTTATTGCTTGCTTGTTTGTTTTTACAACATTGTCCCTATAATTTATATAATGAATCATTAAAAAAACAACTTTTGTCATTTTATGATTCATATATTCGCTTCAGTCACAACATTGGGTTATAAAGTACTTTTTGCTCGTTTTTTATTATCTTCCTGTATATTTATTTATTTGTCTCAATTTTATTTATAACTAGTGTTGAGAGTTAGTCCTTTAAAGAAGAGTAGCTTAACTTTAAAGCTCTATGCACTTCTTGTCATTGACAGACGTTCTTTTTAAAATCTGGGAGATCTTTAATTTCGTTTATAGTTTAAAGATTATCTTTCATCCTTTGTTAGCTTTGGATCTTTCGGGAAATTTAAGTGATTTCGTTGAACCGTTGATCCAACTACACATATTCTAATCATCAGGGTTAATCTAATTAAACGCAAAAGAAAATTTAACAAGATATGGAATTGGCTTCTGAGGCTGGAGATTCTTAAAAATGCGTTGATATGTTGTGTTAAATAATTGATCGTATAACACTAAATCTAGAGCGAGTTGTTGAAATAAGTCCATCCGTAGTGAACACGGGGATACTAGTGATGACATCAGACGGACTCCATCCGAAAATACACGGGAATTTTCATCTGATTTACAATCTATAAACGCTAGCGTTCGGACGTGGGACGGCGGCGCGTGTTCGCGTATTGCGCCACTCCCTTGCACCGATGCATTGGACGTTACTCCGCCTTTATTAATAGACTCGTCTTTAGACGAATATGCTCTTATGCAGAGTCGTGATCGGCATTTCTTTAACAAGCTCCAATTTTCTGGAGAAATATATAGGCTTGATTTAACATTAGATGGATACTTAAAGCTGCAACAGCTAGGACTCTATGACCTCATCGTCTAGGTCAACAAAAATTCATCTATGCGGGTTAAGTTCGATGACACAAGATCGCGAAAGCTGTTGTTCTTGGGACATGTCGGTTTCGTCGCGACGTTTACCTTTACCGGAAGTTGAAGCTGTCGATCCCGCATCTCTTTATATAGTATATCGGATGCTACTGCTTTAAAAACTAAGCTATTAGAAAACTATATATTTCAATTGGTGGTAGGTCTCTGTTGCCGGAGACCGTCTAGGTACAAACGCAGTGCTTATTTCTGTCGCCCAACAGTGGTGTGGATGCATTACTGTGTTCCGGATTGAAGAGTGCTGCAACTGGTGATATTACTGGGGTAACGAGACTCCACATCTTATGTCTCAAGGCGACTAGCATAACGTTATATGTACAGGTGTATCACTTACCATCAGGTGAACGTCCCGCTCGCGTCATCGGTTAATGGATAAACGATTACAAAAATATTGTTGACTGCGATTGATGCTTGAAGGTGTCTGATCTGAATATATGCTGTCTAAATCTGAAGTTCTTTTTTATCCTCCCTCCAAGGGTAGTTACTTATAGTCTACGTTTATTATTCTATATATATTTTTACTATACTCAAGTTTGGAGAGCACGGAACTTACTGCTTTACCGACGGAGGCGATCTTATGTTCCTTTAAGGGTAATGTAGTTGGTAAAGTTTAAGTGAGTGTTCGTGTTTTAATGAAAAGCGTGTAAAGAAAAATTATTTAGGGGTGTAATGAGTTACGAACTGGTCCATATATATACATATATATATATATATATATATATATTATTATTAATAAGCAAGCAACGCGGTATTCGGGTTAATTGCGGTGTACGGGTTTAACGATTCCATTGTTTTTCATAACAGCCTCGTAAAACACGTTTTATAATTATTAAATGTCAAGCGAAGGTCGCTGTAGTAACTAATCAGGCTACACAACATCACCGGCTTCTGCGTGTTCATAACCGACGGTGTGAAAGAGGGTCGGAATTCAATGCGCGTTTTTATTTTCGATCATTTCCCTGTACGTGAACAATGAGTGTATACCTTTGTCCAGATCTTTTTTTGTGGTATACGTTAAGGCTAAGCTTAAGCTAAGCTGAGGGAAATCGTGCCTATTTCTGCCACCAAATAGCAGTGTTTAAACATAACTGGGTTCCGGTTTGAAGGGCGATGTGTGTAGTGAAATTACTGGGGAAAAATTTATTTTAATGGTCTCAGAGACAGTTTAAATGGGTATCACAGCAGCGCCTACATCTGTCGTGGAATTATGGTCTCATTGACCCCCATATGAACCCTAACAAATTTGTAAATCTTTGGGGGAGGCCCATGTCCAGCAGTGGACCTCTATCGGCTGATGATGATGATGATTATGTATCTACTACTATACGTCTAATACTTGCCGTTTTCTCTTTTTATTGAACGAAGCGAGGAGACGAGAGATTCTTTACTGGTGGTAGGTTTCTTGCCAGAGGCCGTCTAGTAGGTACCACCGCAGCGCCTGTTACAGCCGACATTGTGCAAAAATTACTGTGTTCCGGTTTGATGGGCGTTGTAGCTAGTGTAATTACTGGGTTAAGGAAACAACACCTAATGTCTCACAGCGATGAGTGCATTGTAGTGCAGTGTGTAACATCCTAACTAACGCTATATTGTTATATGCGGCTGTATGACTTACCATCAGGTGAACAGCCCGTTCGTCTCGTCTCTTCATAGTTTTAAAAAAAATCATTATATTCATCTCCTATAATCCTAACTATAACTACATAGTTATGGTGTGATGATGGTAAATAGCAAATAGATGAATTATGGTTGACGACCCCATTTTGCCGGAAGACACAAGTTTATGAATTTTTGAAGATTTGTACTCCTTCATTGACTACAGTACACTCCTTCAGTCGACAAGACTTCTACGATTATTTATATCAAAAGCGATGATGATAACTTCAGCTTCAGACGAGACTGCTTGCACCTTTGAAGAAGTTTAAAATAAATCCAGTTCCATGCACCAGAAACAATGAGGAGTATATGACATGTAACAAGAGTAGTAACTCTTTCAAGCTATAAAGGGAGTTAAGGTATAAGATGAATTATAGATATAAAATCTAATTAAGTTTAAGTCATAACAACCTAAGGCTGCTTTGTACTGAAACACTCAAGGCGGATATCCGTCCGTACCGCCCCGCCCCGCCGCGTACCCACCCCCACATGTAATTTATTACCGTTTGGACATGAAAGTTTCGTGTAAATTTTTGTTACGTTGCCAATTAATGTATTCTTGGATACTTTACGTCATTACAATATAATATTTGTATACTTTAAGAAAGTATACACCTATATATATATATATATATATATATATATATATATATATATATATATATATATATATATATATATATATATATACTTTCTTTAAGTTCCCAGAAATTATATGATTTGATTCCGTCCTCGCCTTTCTACCACCGGATGTACAGTCACTCCGCAGGCATTCATCCCTTCATTGTTCAGATCCAACGCATTAGGACGAAGCCTTCGCTTCGACCTTCTCAATGCGGACAGCAAAGGATTGGAACAGTCTGCCGGTGTAACAGTATGACGTGGGGATCTTTAAGAGAAGAGTAAATAGGCTACATCTAGACTAGTGCGCTTACCGTCAGGTGGGATCGTAGTCAAGCGCTAGTCTATACAATAAATAAAAATCTTTTCCTGGCATTATTATGAGAGGTCATATACTTACTACTGATCTTGTATCTCTGATTCGGAGATATTTGTAACCCATCTAATGCATTGGTAGCTTATCTAGAATCTCTAGTCTTCAGCATCTTCGCAGGTCTAGCTATTCCTCTCGGATTCGAAGGTCGCGTTTTTAGTAGTTTAAAATTGATTATGATTTGCAAGAGAGGTTACAAAGGTTATGAAAAAAAAAAATCCGTCGAGGAATTTAAAGGAAAGTTGATACCTTCGCCTAGAAAGAGGCACTGGTACGTTCACAAAGTCCGAAATCAATGAGAATGTAGTAGTGAATCGCACATCTTTAAAGTATTTCAGAGATAAAAAGTAAATAAAAATCATAATGTTTTCACAAGCTTTAAGATGACGACGTTTTGACATTGAACGCGCCCACGTGTGGACGTCGCGTGGGTAGCTGTGAATGTTATAAAAACTTTATCAAATAACTTGGAAAACAACAAATCGATCGCGTTACGACATCACGCCACTCGGAACAAGTAAACATTGATAGCGTTGACTACGTTCACCACACGATCTGTATTCATTTATTTAAAAAAAAAAAACAGCTCTCTTAATATTGCTATAGTTGGGAATCTGAGCCATCTCTCTCAAGGATATGATAATCGCCACCATGGACAAGTAATGGATAGCACATGTCCTCGAAAATTTTCCTTGGAACTTGACGATTGCCTTACACTGGGAATCGAACCTGGTTGATTGCAAATTATAGTAAGATTGAAAAGTAACTCATAAAGTAAATACAGCATCAGAACCATAATTTTTTTTTTTAATTAAATATACAGTTAGAAGACGAGTAAGACGTTCACCTGATGATAAGCAATCCATCTGCCTATAATAATGAAGCATTGATTAGGATGATAAAGATGAATAGGATGATTGTTTTTTTAGGACTTATGTTGAATCTGGTTAATCTAGTACTTTCGCTAACTGCAGTCGTGTTTAGTCCTCGCCTCGCAGAGGATATGGTCACCACAAATGATTTATGACGATTTGCTGATACTTCGCAGTTGCAAGCGCCGTAATGATTAAACATTGCTCTAATGCATTGCATAAATCAATTCGAGTGGGAACCCGTACGGAGCCTCAAGTCTGTCACGAGCTGGTTGCTGTTCACCAATTAAATGTACTGCCTGCTTAGAAGAAGCGACGAGAATAGCTGGCAGTTGGTGTGTTGGTTACAGGTATACCTCATAATATTGGAGCGTAAGCGTCGATGCTTCAGTTTGTAAGTAACTATGACTTGGAAGGGAGAGTGAAACTCAGAGATGGTGAGAAAGTCGACATGATCAAAGAAGAGCAGATTTCGAAAGCATGGGATATAACGATAAATATCTCCATTATCTCCTTATGAGAATCCCAACTGTGGGAACATTATGAAGGTTCTTTAAACTTGTACAAGGCATTGAATTTAGAGACATGTTGGTAAACCTCGTGATTTCAAACTGTCAGGTTATACTGGAATACAGTAACAGTTACATTCAGGTCAGATGATGGTGCATTGGTACTCGCCTGAAGAACTTACTCCAAAACAATAGTACTCGTCTATTGAGAAAGAGGTCTTTGCAACTGTAGATTTATTTTATGATTTCCGTCTCAGGTCAAAGTCATAATCAATCAGTGAATTGATGTGGCCTATGCCTTTCAAGGTTATCAGCAGCAGGTCGGCAGTCTATCTGACAGCCGATATCTACTCTAACGAATACGTGGTTTTTTCAAATTTCCAAACCTTAATTTTACGTTTCTCATCTATAATTTCAATTGCTGAACGCCGCTGTTGGATCCAGCCCTCTTGGACTTCGTCAGTCTGATGGATTTCATTTTGAAGTCTGAGGATGCTTGGCGTCTATTCTTAGTTTGTTATTGAATATTTATCGATTGCATACGACGGTCATATATTACAATTACGTCAACAGCTTTCAGTCACAACACTGTGCTGAACTTTAAACCTTAACGCCATAGCAATAGAGACTAAACTTCTCTGGCGAGTGTTCAATTATTATTAGGACACGTAGGTGTGAGTGAAAGTGTATATGGCTGTAGGAGAGGAGCGTGTCGGTGTTAGCTGACGCTGCACACTACAACACTCGCGAAATGTTATTGTACGCTCGCAGCACGAGTGTCCACGAGTGATGATCAAGTGGTGTCAATGTAAACAATGCTACAATGTCGTCGAGTCCAATTTGCTTACACAGTTCCCATTTACAACCTATCAATTCATGAGCTTCGTCAAGTTGGAACTGTCATTAGGGTCCTGCTATGATATATTATCTGGATGCTACTTTGGATGTTAGGAGGTAAAAATCAGCAGGAGTTTTATGACAGAATTTGGACAGTCTTGCCATCTATGTGGGTTCGGCACAGTATCTACTTCTCTCCCATATCCCTCTATCTAGCGTCATATCTGAGTTCACACTCATCACACACATGTCATCTTTCATATAATCCATCCACACTCTCTATCGATCTTCCTCTACCCTTGTAACCACTCACGTTAATTCTCTTTACTTTTCTTTTTATATGCCCTTAATCCCTCTTGCATTACATGCCCGTACCACGATAACCTCATGATCCTCAATTTCTCTATTTACTATAGCAACTCAGTAAATAACTAACTCTCTTTCCTTGGACAGATTTTTTGATCTTATATTCCGTGGATTCGTTCCTTCTTGAATTACAGCTTTCAAGGACATACCACGTGTTCCATCAGGCTAGTGCGATGGGTTATGACCTTGGATATCTCCTTGTGAGAGGAGGTTTAGACTTCCACAAGTGGGAACATAATAGAGCTCTGTTATAAAATTTATATTACTTAAAAAAAAAAAAATCAAATTTTAGTAAGCTTGTGTTCATATACACTTTATTTTTTGATAGTTCCTATCTCGTGTTCTTCTGGTGGTTGGTCTATGATGCTGGAGACCGTCTAGGTAGATAATATCACAGCTGCTATTTCTAGCACTAAACAGTAGTTTGCAATCATTACTGTGTTCCAGTTTAAAGGTTTAGGTAGTAAAATTGCTGGGGTAATGCGACTTAACATCTTGTCTCAAGGTGAGGAGAACAATGTGGTGCTGTGTAGGATGATATTCCTAACCAGGGTCACGTTTTTATATACAGGGTGAACGTCCTGCTAGTTTCGCCGCTTCTTCGGATAAAAAAACCAAGCCATTGTTGTATTGGTGCATTGTGTTTGACGAAAAAAGGAAGAGAATGGCTATTGCTCGTGGGAAAATGAAAACTAACCAACGGGGCAGAGACGTGGAGCTGGTGCCGATATTCGCACGGTTTTGTCAGGATTTGCTATCGCAGTCCTTGTGCATGGAAAGGTTTAGAGGGTGTGAAGAACGCGACTGAATTTCAAAATTTTATTTTCCCTTTCTGAGGGTCAAAAAGATCTATTTGCTGCCAAGGTAAGTGGTGAATCAAAATCACCAACAATTAATCACATCTTTACTGACATACCTATTTCCTCTTGATGCCATTGCATTGATTTAAAGACATATATATTATATTAGATCAGTAAGAAATAATAGATAAATAGATAAAGTGGAGAAATGGAGTATCAAGAGACATATGTGGATGACAAGGATGATGTCGAAGACAGAACGGAGTGCAGGTAGGAGATAAAGAAAGCTGACAACACTATCATAAAGGATAATGATTATGAAGAGAGAGAGAGAGAGATTAAATTAGTAAAAAGTATATGATTTTTGAGTTCATATATATTTTAAAATATACGAGGTTGTTATCTATATATACAGTTGTTGTTATATATATACGAGGTTGTTATCTATATATACAGTTGTTGTTATATATATACGAGGTTGTTATCTATATATACAGTTGTTGTTATATATATACGAGGTTGTTATCTATATATACAGTTGTTGTTATATATATACGAGGTTGTTATCTATATATACAGTTGTTGTTATATATATACGAGGTTGTTATCTATATATACAGTTGTTGTTATATATATACGAGGTTGTTATCTATATATACAGTTGTTGTTATATATATACGAGGTTGTTATCTATATATACAGTTGTTGTTATATATATACGAGGTTGTTATCTATATATACAGTTGTTGTTATATATATACGAGGTTGTTATCTATATATACAGTTGTTGTTATATATATACGAGGTTGTTATCTATATATACAGTTGTTGTTATATATATACGAGGTTGTTATCTATATATACAGTTGTTGTTATATATATACGAGGTTGTTATCTATATATACAGTTGTTGTTATATATATACGAGGTTGTTATCTATATATACAGTTGTTGTTATATATATACGAGGTTGTTATCTATATATACAGTTGTTGTTATATATATACGAGGTTGTTATCTATATATACAGTTGTTGTTATATATATACGAGGTTGTTATCTATATATACAGTTGTTGTTATATATATACGAGGTTGTTATCTATATATACAGTTGTTGTTATATATATACGAGGTTGTTATCTATATATACAGTTGTTGTTATATATATACGAGGTTGTTATCTATATATACAGTTGTTGTTATATATATACGAGGTTGTTATCTATATATACAGTTGTTGTTATATATATACGAGGTTGTTATCTATATATACAGTTGTTGTTATATATATACGAGGTTGTTATCTATATATACAGTTGTTGTTATATATATACGAGGTTGTTATCTATATATACAGTTGTTGTTATATATATACGAGGTTGTTATCTATATATACAGTTGTTGTTATATATATACGAGGTTGTTATCTATATATACAGTTGTTGTTATATATATATACGAGGTTGTTGTGATCTAATTACTTGTATATATGATCTTAGATGAAAAAATCATTAGATTAAAGTACGTTATACTAGTTGCAGTAGTGTGGTGGACTTGATATTAAAAGATATATTTAGAAATGATATAATTGTTTAAATAAACACAAATAATAATATATAGTATAGTTATTCTACCAATCGCAGAAATCCAACCCTGATATGATACGGAGCAAGAGGAAATTAAAAAGCGCTGCGGTATTGTCTTCATGTTCTTATTCACAGCGGATACTTGGGTTCAATTGTCCCAAGAATTTTTAAATAAAAAAAAAAAAACAATTAAGTTATGCAACATTGCGAACATTACTGTGTTCCGGTTTGAAGGGCGCTGTAGCTAGTGAAATAAGGGTAACTAGACTTGGGCTTTTATATACGAGTATAATATGGTGTTATGTTACACAACGCTACCCAGCGTTTTTTTTTTCGAAGCAACGAGGGACGGTCGTGATGATAAGGATACGGCTGTCCAAAACAACGTGGCGTTAGTTAGGACACGGCACCAGATTGAGCTCGTCGCCTTCAGACAAGGTGTTGAGTCTCAATATATCAGTAATTTCTCAAGATACCTTTCAAGCCAGTTAGGAGTAATAAAGTAAAGTCGTGGTTGAGGAATATCAGGGAATGGACTGGCATATCTGGGGTGTCCGAACTGTTCTGCCGAACCAGAGACAGAAATGGCTGTACAACGCTGATCGTCACACTTCACTAGTTGGAGAGGTACTTTAAGAAGAAGAAGGAGTAATGTTTGCACATAATAGTTTAGCGTCAGGAATAGGAGCTGCAGTTGTACCTAGACGGACTCCGGTGGTTATGGATGTCAGGTTGTTCACCATGTTACCGTCATGTGATCTTCCTGGTCGTCTCGTCGCACCACACCCTATGAATAAGAGATATATATGTTTTGAAATTAGTTTTAGTCGGTAACCCTGTCATATACAGTTTATTGCTGCCGAAAAAAAGGGGGTCGAAACGAATTTGCGGTTCGCTGAAAATGGAAATGTCCGTCCTGAACACGGTCCTCGTTGAAAATTTAATTGGAACGTAGACCGCAAACTGCGTCGCCCGGTGTACGGGATCCCATCGTTTCATTCCAGCGTTTGATGTTTCAGTACTACGGTCGGAGGTCGATTCTTTCAAAACCTTTTTCTTTGGACAACACCAACTCTTTAGTAGATATTTACTGGTGGTAAGTCTCTGTTGCGGGAGACAGTCAATGTACGGATAGTTAGAAGGGCGTGTAGCTAGTGTAATTACTGGGGTAACGAGACTCAACATCTTATGTAATAAGGCGACGAGCGCAATATGAGTGCCGTGTGTAACATCCTAACTAACGCCATGTTGTTATCGGTGTATCACTTAAAATCTGGTGAACGTCCCGTGTAGTATATAAAAGAAAATGTTAATGTCCTTTAGAAATGTCTACCTCTAGACTTAATTTTCATATGATATTACGGATTTTGGATGAAGAAGCACGTCTAACAGAGACCCAGCATCAGTACCTCGCGAGTCCAACCGTAAGCTATTAAGCCCGTAGAGATATGTTAACTGATAATATTTACTGACGCTCGTACAGTAGAGTCCATGTCACCCAGTTTTGAGTAAAGCAAACATTTGCATTACATATCTCTTTCAGCGGAAGTGGGTCGCCGGTGGATGGGATGTAAATTTTCAGTGACAGAATTGTGTTTCGAGTTCGTGCTCTATGTAAATATGTATGTATATATTATATATAGTATGGAGACGGCTTCATTTAAATTGCGCCGGAAAAGCAATCTCTTTTGATTGAAGCAACGAGTCGAGTTTTAAATTATTCAAGCTAATGGATACCGGAAATGAAATATGATTTTTTTTAACGTAGCTAAGTCTCTGTTGAGTACTGGTGTTTTTTTTTTTGCTTAACTTGAGGGAAATGTTTGTATATACTCGTCCTCGCGGGGCAAGGACAGGCTATGTCGGACTTGTACCGACTAAAACCCCCATTATGTTCCTCCTCGTCACTTTAAGGCGGAGTCACGGGAACGCCCTCGCACACATTCGCGGCCCCGCTAGCGCTGGCGTTATAACGCAGCCCTACCTCGGAAGAGAAGAAAGAACCCTCTCTTTCCACCTTTGTGGGGGCACGCCGGAATACACAGCGCGCTCCCTCCTCGGCCTCTTGCAATCGCGCGGGCGACGGATTCCCCCGAACCCGTCGCCCAGTAGCCATGAGAGCCAAGAAAGAAAACTCTCCCGGCTCGCTGCGGCGGATCCGATGTTGGATGTTGTTAGTCGCAGAGCGTATTGCCTCCGCGACTCCACCTCGGCTGCAGAGGGAAATATAAAACCACCCCTGCACCCTGGCCGCAAAGGGCAGCATAAAACCGCCCCTGTAGCCTGGACGCAAAGGGCAGCATAAAGCCCCCGCCGCTCCGATGAGCTCCAGTTATTTAACCGGTGCTCTAACCTGGAGAGCCCGCCTCGGGCCAGCCTTTCACCGCGAGTCGGCTGGGTGTGTTCCACTTCGCCAGCTTCACACGGTATTCTATCACTTCCGCAAAGAAATGCATTAGGGTCGCGGGATAACACGAAACAGTTCTTCCGCAACCCCCGTTCGGCGCCCGGTTTAAAAGGGCCCGCCTCGGGGAGAGATGTGAAGCACCCCTCCCGATAGAAAATTACTAACTACTCAACGACGCGTCGGAATACGAGACACGCCGCCAGAACTCTCTCCAAGAAGGGCGCCGACCGGCCCTTCTCGGTCTCGGCACCAGGTTCCTCTGCCTAAGGAGGCGGGTACTGGTGGTTTTTTTTTTTTAGCTATTGAAGCTTCTTCATCTTGTGAAAATGAGTGGAGGTGACGATACTTGAATAGAGGTCATCATCATTTCTGGACATTGGTCTCTTGTAATATGTTCTACAAACTACATTCTTGCTGTCTGAGTGCAGTGGTTCTCAGCGATACAAATTTATATAGCTTCATTCCAGGGCTAATATAGAATCCATGATTATCATTAAAACCTTCGATTCCATTGATGGATGTAAGTCTTCTCAATCAAATCCCAGCGCGATCGATATGACTCGCATCAAAGTTTGGCTGGTTCATGAATAAGATAGTCATTCTCTTCCTTCCTCTTCCTTTCTTTTCCTTTAAAAAGATAGTAATTTCTTGATCAGTAAATTTGATTATGAATTGATGATCTAAGGTATACTTTGCGCAACCAGAAACAAACAGTATGCAGTACAGTTCACCGCCATGTTTACTATCACAAAGCGACCGGTACTGCCGCCCACGCGCGCTCTCAATGGCGCTGCTCTGTCGCAAGATTTGGACCTGCGCTTCTTGATACTGTGAAATGGTCCTTGGCACAGATTACTTGTGGTGTTGTAATGTTAATAACACTTGGATTATTTTTTTTATTAGCTCATCTGATTCGTTAGAAATGGTGTCAAAGATAGGATCTAGTATAAATTTATAAGTCTAGGTACACAGGGATATGATAGAGTTTTAAAATAGAAGATCTCAAGTGTCCTTGCTGCAACTTCTTTGACTACAGCTGTCTTCAGGTGTGTGCAGTACTGTCATAGTCGACTGCTGTGCTCACTATCAGCCGACAGACGTCCACAAGTGGAATAGACCTCCCCCAAAGATCTCCATATCGATCGGTCCTGCGCTGCCCGCATCGAGCTGCTTATCGCAACCTTTACCAGGTCGTCGGACTACCTTTTGGAAGGCCTGCCAACACTACGTGTTCCGGTACGCCGTTGCCATTCGTGGACCTTAGTGCAACATCGGCAGTCAGTCCTTCGAGCGATGTATCCAGCACATTGCCACTTGATGCCAGCAATCTGTTGTGGTGATGAGAGCGAAATGAGGTTTCACCGTCATAAAGTAGCAAAACTGTTGTCGGCATTTTACTGACGGCATTGCGACCACTGCCGTACTCTTAGCATTGGAAGTACAGCTATTCCATGCATCAGGACCAAGTGTTCGCATTATCCTTGATGCGAACAGCAAATATTTGGAGTTGCCTGCCGGCATCATTATTTCCTTCTAGGTGACGTAGGAATCTTACAAGCCAATAAGATTCTTCTGAGCTGCTGCGTCTATTATCAGAGATAACATCGCCGCTTATCATCAGATCAGAGCGTAGTCAAACGATAATCTATATAACTAAAAAAAAAATTGTGTTCTTGTTAATTTGTAAGAGAGTGAGATGAATACATTATTGAGTGTATACAATCTCCAATAAAGCAGGAAAGGATGAAAGAGAGAGAAAGAGAATTTGAAATGTTTTAAGTAACATAATAATAAATATAGAAATTGTTCGGTTGTATAAAAAAATATATGTATATGTGAATTTTGACTACATATAATATATGACAGTAAAGTAGTAAGCACGCTACTAACCACAGTAGAAATAGAGATACCCTTCGTCTCTCTTTGTGCTGTGGTTAAGGAACTATCTCATTCTCTCACATCCCAAACTCTATATATACAATTATGGTAGTTCCTTTATTTCATAATTTAATTCATCAGAGTTTGTATAGAAGTCCATCTATATAGGGTATACGATGAGAGATGAGCTACTCAATTCTTCTTCTTCTTAAAGTACCTCTCCAACTAGTGAAGGTTGGCGATCAGCGTGGTACAGTCCTTTCTGTCTCCGGTCCGGCGGAACAATTCGGACGACTCAGATGTGCCAGTCCATTCCCTGATATTCTTCATCTATGAGTTTTTCCTTCTTCCCACCTTTCGTTTTCCAGATATTGAACGGAACCGCTCACGCCGCGTACAAATATCAAGATGTATAAAGCGCAGTACAATCCCCGCGCCAACGAGTCTAGCAGAGTAATAGCTTTAAGCGAGTACATGAGATATAAATGGCGTACGTCTGCGTAATGCGCCCTTCTTATATACCCCTTGTATAACTGTTAAGTAATTTATAATATTTCATCATCAGCCATTAGATGTCCACTGCTGGACATAGACATCCTCCAAAATATCATCTCCACACCGATCGGTGCCGCGTTGTTCGCATCCAGTGGGTTCCCGTGATTTTCACCAGATCGTCGGTCCAGCTTCTGGGAGGCCTCCTAACATTACGTCTCCTGGTACGATAATATTTAATACTCGATATTGATGTATCTGTGATGTAAGGGCGCTGGTGGTGCACCCTGCTAATCAACAAACGAGGCTCTGGCTCCAATTACCCGCATTATGCCGCGTGGTCGGTAATGGCCCAAATACTCTCATATGAACCCCAACAAACTTGTAAATATTCGAGGGAGGCCCATGTCCAGCAGTGGACCTCTATCGGCTGATGATGATGATGAAGATTATGTATCTACTACTATACGTCTAATACTTGCTATTTACTTTTTTTATTCAACGAAGCGAGGAGACGAGAGAACCTTTACTGATGGTAGGTTTCTTGCCAGCGACCGTCTAGGTAGGTACCACGGTCAGCGGCTGTTACAGTCGATAAACTTTGCATACATGACTGTATCCCGGTTTGAAGGGCGTTGTAGCTAGTGTAATTTCTAGAGTAAGGAGACTTAACATCTTATGTATCACGACGAGTGCATTGTAGTGCAGTGTGTAACATCTTAACTATCGCTATATTGTTATGGGCGCGTATCACTTACCACTTACCATCAGGTGAATATCTTCCTGGTCTCGTCCCTTGATTGTATAAAAAAAAAATGTTTAATGTTCACTTTAACTCTTTACAGGTAAGGAGCGCCGTCAGCTCAAACTGAACTTCATGACCTGATCAATTCTTACCGGAAAAGGTGAATATTTAGTTCGATCTGAATTTTTTACTGTTATCCAATATAAAAAAAAAAACTAACGATCAATTTATTAGTCAGTGTTTGAGGATAACATTCAACTTCACTCGGTCTTTGAGTGATGTGAAGAAAGCACGAGACCGCTGATACTAAACGCCTACTCCTGCTCAAAACGCAGTGCTAGTTAGGATGTTATACACAACATCAGTAGCTCGCCGGCTTAATGGTTAGAGCGTGCGGCCTTCATTCCGAAGGTCGCGGGTACAGCGCCCTTCAAACCGGAACATGTTTGCACACTGCTATTTGTCTGCAGACGGTCTCTGGACGAGATTAACCACCGTCTGTTTTCTTTCGATATATATCTAAGTAATTTTACTACTAGTATGGTACCTAAGTTACAGCGTCCTTCAAACTGGAACACAGAAATGTTCGGCGGCAGAAGTAGGAGCTGTGTTGGTGCTTACTTAATTTCCGGAAACTGAGATCTGCCACCAATGCTAGTCACGCTGGCAGATGTATAAGCAGCTTCTTAATTTATATAGTATGGTGGTGGCATCTTAAAATTCCACCAGCATCTGTACTGTATTCACCATTTATAAGTAGGTTCCCATCGTTGTCAGATTTGCTGGCTTACTGATGGTAGGTCTTTGCTAGTACTTCGCCATTACCAGTGAAAACAGTAGTATGAAAACATTACTGTGTTCCGGACTGAAGGACGCTGTAGCTGGAATAGTTTTGTCTCAAGGTGAAGAGCACAAAGCGGTATCAGGTGAACGTCAAAATAAAGATTTGTATAGTACAGTATATGAAGTTAGCTGAGGAAGCACCAGAACCAGCATAAGTACCATATAAAGTACTGGTACTAATACCAGGTACCATTCATCAAGTACCTAGTATACTTTTTACTAGATATTAGTAAAATGGAAACGCTGACGTCATTCCATTTCTATCTATATATGTAAAGTTCCCTTACAGTATTTACGGGTCTTTTGATCCAGATCTAGGCATTGGCTGTGATAAGGCTGACCTGATAAGGATAAGCGATGGATACACCGGCGCCAGTAGCACTCAACATCGAGTGCTTCGCTAACACCTTGATCTAATTAATAACAGAAATTAATTTTATCAGTGTATGGTAAAATTAGTGTTGAAGTCTAGCACTATGTTTTAGGTTAGAGTTGGGATGAGGATCCTAGATTACCTAAGTGGTAGGTCTCCGATGGTGGAGACAGTCTAGATGTCATCGCAGCTGATTCTGTCGCCGGACAGTAGTAAATAAACACTGCTACTCCGGTTTGAAGGGCGCTGTAGCTATAGCACATGTTGTCTCATGGAGACGTATCACTTGGTATCAAGTGAACGTCCTGCTAATCTAGTCGTTTCGTTGAATATAAAATGCAGAGTGTTTCATGCCTTTCTATTGCCCACTGCTGAACTTAGTAATCCCAAACAAGTTATAATAAAAGTAAATTCGAACGTGGGACATTGTGTGCCTGTTTCTTTTGTGGTGAATACCTGCGCCTCCCACACGCCACCGTCTGAACCCGTTGTTACACCAACTCGCCGCTCGCGGCTGTTTGGTAATTCGGCTCGCGGTCCACTAGCTGGACAAGTGGGCAGGTGGGCCGGTGGGAATGTTACCTAGCCGCCAATTCACATGTAAATGTTTCGCGCACTGACGGAATACGAACTGCTAACACATCTTGCTCCATTTGATGATAAAATCAATAAAAAATAAGTAAATAATATATTTTCAACTTAGATTACTTAAGTTATATATAGTTTAATGAAAGAATTCGTGGACTCACGAAGCTGCGGGACCAGCAAGGAGTTCACCTGATAGTAAAGGATAAGGCGGTCCATAACAACGTGGTGCTATTTAAGATGATATACGCAGCTCCACATGCTCGTCGCCTTGATACATACTTGTTCCGCTAGTAATTTAGCTACAACGTCCTTCAAACCGGAACATAATAATGCACACTGCTGTTTGCTGGCAACTGAGACTTACCACCATCAATTTTCTTTCTTATAGTAAGTATCTACTCTAAGTAACAGTTTACTGTCTTTGTCATTAGTTAAGTTGACCTTTACCTTCTTACTGCCAAACAGTAGTGTGCAAACATTATTGGGTTTTAGTCTGAATGGCGCTTTAGCTAGTGTAATTACTAGGGTAACGAGATTGATCATGTTCTCTCAAGGCGATGACCGCAATATGATGCAGTGTATATCATCCTAACTAGCGCCACGCTGTTATAGCCGGCGCATCACTTACTATCAAGTGAACAAACTCGTCAATTAATTAAATAAAAAATTAAACTATAATCATCATCATGATGTCCACTGCTGGACTTTGCCATCGCCCAAAGATCTCCACATCGATCGGACTCCATACTAAAATATTCAAAACGATTCACAAACAAAATGGCTCCTACAGTGTGATCATAAAATCATTTGATACGTCTTTGTACTGTAAAAGTTTAAGTTACGTACGCTTAAGTTGCGTCTGTAAGCATGTTCAAGTTACGTTTATTTGAATCGTTATCGAATGGAGTGAACGTCTCGCCGATATCGATACGTTTGACCGATATATCGAGCGTTGACATTGAACGCATCGAGATGGTCAGCGCGGTCGGAAAGTTGGGCCGTGATTAAATACCATCGATAACAATTTACGTATCGCATATGTAAATACTAGCTGTACCTGATATACTACCTGAGTATTTTATACTACATTATACGCCGAATATAAATCAAGCAGAACCTCTTTGTTTTTCTTACTGAACTTCTGCTTCGGATCAAGTTGAGATTTGACTCAAAATTAGAGATAAATTAACAGGAGTAATAACTTTTTTCTTCTTGGTTTCGAGGAGGTTGGGAAATCTTCGCTGCTTCTGTGGGGGATTCAGGTTTATATGAGATTCTTACTCGCTAAAATCCCCTCGGTGGTCTGCATCAGTGCATTCGGAGAGGCTCCGGGATCTGTTATAGAACGCACCGGTGCCTCTCTACACTTGTGTTACACGTCTCTGAGGAGCCTAACCCTCCTAGGCACCATCGCTGAACCATACGCTGTCCTACGCAGGTTCGCTTGTTGAGCGATAAGGGTCCCCACCCTCAAAACCCGCGAAACTGTTAGACCCTTTTAGTCTGCTTCTACGACAGACAGGGTTATTTTGGTCTTATTCTTCCTACACCGAGACTACAGTGCGGAAAAGTAGTAAGAACTGCGAGATGGTAAACTAATTCGGTTCTATTTTCTGATGATGGTTAACCCTGCTAAACTTATCACGGCGATCTGGTGATGGACGCAAGTGACGAATTAATGCAATCCTTTTTTATTCAATTAAGCGACGAGATGAGGGCAATATTCACCTGATGATATGTGGTAGATAGATGAGATATCGAGCATTCTTAGCCTGATAATTATACTAGCTATAGCGCCTTTCAAACCGGAACAAAGTAATGTTTATACACTGCTGTTACGCCGTAGAAATATGCGAAGCAGTGGTATCTACCTAGACGGTCTCCGGCAACAAAGACCTACCACCAGTGAAGTGAGCTTAATGCAATGCTGCCCAATGGATGCCAATGTTCAGCAGCGAGAGTCTATCCGTTGATGATGATGATGAGTCGTTTAACTGATTAAGACAACTTATCTGAAACTTTGTACATGGAGCTCGATTCCTCAGCTTCAGTGTTCTATTAAACAGCTACTCGCTCCTATATCCGCATCCGTACCGTTCCCACTAGCACGATGACGTCACGGTATACATTAGCGCGCTATATATATTAGTATACATATATATAAATATATATATGTTCAAAAAACTATTTTTAATATAATATATTTGTGTAATTTATTGTATATTAAATATACTTTCCTCGTTGTAGAACCAGAAAAATTTTGGTCTAGATCTTTAGCGATATATTTATAGAGCCGTCGAGATATATATATATATATATATATATATACGTATATATATATATATATATTTAGAGACTCATTACGAGATGTCCATAACTATTGAACGTAAACATTCAAAATTCCGTTAGAGATATTGTTTCTGTCATTCAAAGGTCATCTAAGAGTAGACTTAACAAAATTCCTAGCCTAAAGTGAGTTGCGAGGGTGTTACGGCCAGCAAAGCGGGAGGGGAGCAGCTAGTAAGCCACAAATATACCGGCCACTGCATAGGGAGATGCTTCATCGACATATTATCATAACCAATTGGATAGTTGTTCGGTGATTAAAGTTCCTGTATCGCGATGTTTATGTCGCAGGATACACCAGGTCGGTGTGCGGCGGTGTAATAACAATAAACACGCTGCGGGCTCCTGTAACCGTGTTAAGAGTCAATGAATGAGCACCGCTCCTCCAACTTAACTCGTACATCTACCTTCAAGTGGAATATATGAGGGATATAAATACACAAGTTTATTTTCACCGAATTATCATTATTTTGGAATCTCTTTAAGATGTCATTTCATCATCAGCTGATAGACGTCCTGCTAGGGGGTTTATGGGGTCCTGCACAATAACTCACGGGACCCAAGCCAACCTCACCTGCTCGTGATGCACCCTGTTGATCAACAAGCGAGGCTTTGACTCGCAATGGACCAGCGTCGTTTGGAAATAGCCCCTAGTGCCCAGTGGTACCAGAGGTCATGATGACGGTACGTTTAGATCTTTTGGGGAGGCTTATGTCCAGCAGTTGACGTCTATCAGCTGATGACGATAGACGTCCACCGCAGGACATAAACCTAACTCAAAAGATATCCATAATTCGGGTAGGAGATATCCAGAGGTGCATTGAGACATCTCGAGATCTCCGAAACTATTGGCTGTAAACACTCAAGATTTGGTAGAGATATTGCTTCAGTCATTTAGAGGTCAAGAATGGACCTTGCAAAATTCCTTCCCGAAAGGGAGTTGTGGGGGTGTTACGATCAGCAAAGCAGGCGGGGAACAGCTAGTATACATCTAAACAGTCAAACATTATTACATTCCGCTTTGTTGATGATTATTGATATGTTAAATCGTGATAATAGAAACAAATGTTTTCCCAATGGTGTTTTTAAACTTATGGTATAAGACCATATCATCACATCATCATGTCGGCATGGTTAAGCTACTACTGAATACAGTTCTAATTACGAGAAAATGTAATATGTAACACCTACAAAACTCATATCACCCTCGTATAGATAAACATAGTGAAATGTATAGAGGAAAAAATGTCAACGCCGTTGCCAGCTGTCACGTGATAATAGGTGACGTAACCACTGTCACTTAAGTTACATTATTCGATGTCCCATATGGGTAGCGTAATAAGTTTCCTGCGTGAGAGCGGTGAAACTTGTAATGGCGCGGTTTCACTTAACTAGTGATATTTTTGTTCTCCACTTACAAATCGTTCATATTATTTTATATACAACGAAAATATGAAACGAAGGTCCTTGGTTCAGTCCCGAGGCTGCACGCTTTGATGAGAGGGTTTTGGAGTTCGCCAGTTTAGCTGTCATCAGTTTTCCAGCGTTCAATGTATGAATATATCTTCCAAGGACAAGTCGAGTGAAAGAGTGTCAGGTGTCACGCATAACAGTTCACGGGACCCAAGCCAACCACACCTGCCCGTGGTGAACCCTGTTAGTCAACAAACGAAGCTCTGGCTACCACCAATCCACGTTGAGTCAGCGTGGTGGGAATTGACCCAAGTCCCTCCATATGAAACCCTACTAATGACAGTGCCCGGTGCCCGGTGACGCGGGCGGTGCAGGACCGATCGATGTAGGTATTTTTGGGGGAGGCCTGAGTCCAGCAGTATACGTCTAGGGGCTGATGATGACGATGGAGTGAAAGAAGACCTTATCATAAGACGGGACAAATACTTAGAAGAAGAATATATGAGCTGAAGTATTCTTTGCAAGCTGTTGTCACCATCCATAGTCTCATTAGTCGCTTTGAATCGTGTGCAATTAAAGCCAAGAGTATACCTGATGGTAAGAGGTGAACGTGTGCTAATAAGAAGGTGAAGGGTATAGCATTCATCAGCTTGAGATTTAACATGTTAAGTAGAAAAAATATTCAAAAGTATCTGTTTATATTTTACTTGATATTCAAGTGATAAAACGAAACTAATTGTAGTCATTTTAAGTATCGTAAATCCCTCGATCACCAACTCGTCACCAAACAGACCGTTCTTTGTATCTTCAGAGCCGGCACTGTGCACACTCCGTAAGCCTGCCGTTATCAGGACCCCATTACCATTTGAATGCGCGCAGGTCATTGCCTGCTCCGTATGCGGGTTGGTGAGATAAAAAAAAACCTTAATAAATATTCAATGATGCGCTGTTACGTGAAATTACAAGTAATACTGATACGCGTTACCGGTTGCGGCTTCAATGACTGATGGCTGGTGAAGCAGTCCTCCACTGGACTGGTAGTCTGACAGCGGAGAAGCTATCAATGGAGAAGACAAGGGTATGATAATTTCTCTAGTTCAAGTGCTTTGTAAGCAGCCCCAAGATATCTGACAGAATGTACTGGTACTCAATAGGGTGATGAGGCTGGGAAGAGAGTTGCATGCTGTATGTAGAATGATGAAGACGTTAAGGTATTTTCTTAATTCGATAAAGCGACCAGTAGCTTCAACAGCAGCACTTGGTGACTGCCCATAATAAGGCGGCGCTGATTAGTATAATGTACACTGCACCGTATTGGGCTCTTAGCATTTAGATATTCAGTCTGGTTCCCAAGTAATTTTTTTTATTAGTTAAAGCGAAGCGAGGGGTGTAAGAGGTCTCCCCTAACGTCTTACGGAGCTCAAGTCAACCTAACCTGCACGTGGTGCACCCTGCTGAATAACAGACGAGGCTCTGACCGCCCACCAACTCGCACTGGGCCAACGTCGTCGGCTAAGGCCCAATTTCTCTCAATGAATTCTTCGATATGGAGATCTTTAAGAGATGCCTATATCCAGAAGTGGACGTCTATCAGCTAATGATGACTAGCTACAGCGCTCTTCATATTGTAATACAGTAATGTTTGCAGAATACTGTTTGGCGGTTGATATAGACACAACGTTGGTCTATCCAGACCAGTGATTGCTAATGTGGGGGCCATAGGTCCTTGTTGGATGCTGTACAAATTCAGGAGGGCGGGGAAGATCACTTGCGCATTTGGAGCGCCATGAACTGTAAGGGGGTGATGATAGTATAAAAGAAAGAAGAGAAGATTCAGAGAAACTTATTTATGTATTCCGCCGAAAGGGGGCTGGAGATGAAAAAGGTTTGAGAACCCCTGGTCTAGACGGTCTCCCGCAACAGACCTTCCACTAATAAATTAATAATATTATTGTTTGACTCATAGTTGCCTTGTTATAAGGTCATCGATTCAGAGGTCAATTGGGAGGAGTATGATGCTTGTGGGATTTTGTTTCAACTAGATTGGCAAGCTACTGTTCTGATAGTATCAATCTGGCGCCATACTGCTGTGTCAGGAATTGGATATACGAAAGCTGGAGCGTTTTGAACGCGCGCTGAAACTTCTCCGACTTTGTCACTCACCAGTTATGTAATACATGTACCATGGATGGCCAAAAGGACTAATGAATCCATCCTAAAAGAACTCAAAATAAGCACTAGATTCTCCTCAGTGTGCCAACAAAGAGCTCTCACCTTTTTGGGCACATCATGCGTTCTCCAATGGGCTGGTCTCGAGCGGCAAGTTATTTTGGAGAGACCAGAAAGCAGACATGCTGAAGGGACAGCCCTTACTACATGGATGGAAGTGGTCAAAAAAGGCGGTGTGTGGCAGTATATACCATGCCGTCCACTCTTGCATATGACCGCACTCAATGGAGACCGTTTGTTCTTGATCACGATCCTCAGCAGTGAAGGAGCGACGAAGAAGAAGTTACGTAAAATTGAGTTCAAGCACTAACCAGCTGTCGATAGTGAAACAAGTGTAAGTACTAATGATAAGTGGTGAGACGATGGAAACGGATATGCCGTTGATGATGAAGGTGCAAATTTCACATCAGCTTTCGGCCGCTGCGTCGAGATGTCGGCCATAAACAATTCATTTTAGCGAACAGAATCTCCTCATCTTTATGGAGGTCAATTAAAAGGTCGCCGCGGTGCGCGCCGTGCATTAAGTGAATTATTGCTTAGATACGGAGTACGGACCCGCGTGACGTCTTAAGACGTCGTAAATAACCGGCGGCACCGGACGAAGGTTTCGTATATTTTTAACTACGTTTCGATTAATTTTCTTACTTCAGCTGTTAGTGGGAATCATGATGGTAACGTTAAAACATCTCGGATATTGATAAAATTTTCTTGTTAGTCATCATCATCAGCCTTCAGACGTCCACTGCTAGACATAGCCCTCCCCCAAAGATCGGATGGAACTCACCAGATCGTCGGTTCACCTTGTAGGAGCCCTCCCAACAGTACGTCTACCGGTACGCGGATGCCAATCGAGGACCTTACAGCTTCATCGGCCGTCGGTCCCTTCAGCAACTTATTTGTATATCATTGGGTTAAAATTTCTGATATCATCTACATAGATGCATTATAGATATCTCTTCAAGAGAGTAAATAAGCTTCTTCTAGACTAATGCAGACTAGATTACGTCTCCGCTTTCAATCAGGTGGGAACGTTGATCAAGCACTAGGTTATACTAAAAAAAATATGCTCTCGTTATATTAGAAATTGAACTAAGGTAACTCTTTGTGATACTAGGCAACTAAAAAGATTTACAGATTCATGAGCTTTGAAGGTGGATATCATTATCCACCACTAGGCGAGTCTGCGATAGACTGTTGATAGTTCGTCTCCTATTTATCAAAGCACGGCGAGGGTTGTGAACATGGAAATGATCCCAACATGACACCCACAACTATCATGTGTGCAATTTAGTATCTGTATACCTTGTAAAACTTTGCTTTGTTTTTTTTTTTGGGTTATATGTACTAAATACTATACTTTATAGAAGGTTACCGCCCACTTCGTGAAGTGACACAACAAACAACTACAGACTATCAAAAATCGATTTGAAATAACATAAATCGATAATATAAACATCATATTTGGGTAAAATTATATAATGTTTTGGAAATATTAATTTATCAGGTTAACGTCTTGTTCATCTCCACGACTGGTTAAATAAGAAAAAAATCGTTTTGTTAATATATAATTTTTATTAAAAAAATGTAAATGGTTTATTTTTGCAATCAATATTATCTTTGAGAGTTCCACTTTGATGCTGAGCACAACTAAGAAATGATTCACCTAAATATAGTATCATAAAAAAAATTAAATAATAATTTCAGCATACAGCATAATTATAAAAATATCGATTACAAGTTCTATAAGAATGATTATCGATAATCGAATACTTTCATTCACTATTATACGCTACCCCATCCTTAACGTGATCTGTCAAAATTATCGTGTTATATTTTACAAAGTATACCTATACGTACCTACCTATATAGGTACCTACCCATATAGGTACCTACCTATATAGGCACCTAACTAATATAACTATCACGTGGGTCCTCGATGAAGCGATAGACTATATTGTAAATGAAAACGTTAATTGATTATAGATAAATATTTCCGTTTCATTAAAATGAATCGTGCCATTGTTGCAACAAACAAAAGATAATAATATATATAAAATAACATAACATAATATAACAGTTTCGCGCTTCCACTTCCTGTTCTTTCAATGTATCAAACAATATGGCGACAACAATCGATACGCCATGCACTAAATCGGTAGGTTTGTTAACAAAAGAATCGATACATGCGACTGGGGGGCACCGTTATTAGTCTAACAAGTGGCTTGGAGTCCGTGGGGTGGTCTTTTGTCATCGGGGGATGGATTAAAGAGGGATGCTCTATTGTCAAGGATGTTCCGTTGTAGTCGACACGTGTGCCAATTATTACGTCGATCTTCCAATGTGCAGGAGTGTTTATATTTGGGGAGCAATAGTGGCGGTGATGGGTCTGTTTCAAGGACCAGCACGTGTAGCTTCATGCCCCACTTTCAAAAATGCTTTAGATAGTAAATATACTAAGCTAGTACTTATTATTATCTAATGTATTGAGATGACGAGCGTTAAGCTTCACTGTGCGAACAGCCTATTGTAAGAAAACTTAGGGTCAGATTTTGTAATGTCCCAATTTTTTTCTTGATGCTATCATTTTAATAGTTGCTCCATGATAGGTTTCCCCCACGTAACTTAAATTGGAGGATTTTTAAGCAGTACGAATTGAAGTGCCGGTTTGTTCAAATAATGGCTCCGTCTAGTGAGAAAGACCTCCTGCGCTTTGTTGGAGAAGGAAAAAGTCACGGTTGACGAATATCAGGGAATGGACTGGCATATATATATAGAAAGGATGGAGGGAAGGAGGGTATATAGAAAGGACTTTACCACTTTGATCGCCAACCTTCACTAGTTGGAGAGGCACTTAAAGAAGAAGAATAAAACATAACTCCAGCAATAGAGACTACGGCAGATGTGAATCATTTTCAACTGATGCTGCTGTTTATACCAGAGAGATGAAAGATATCTTCATCATTGCTTCGGAATTTTAAATAATTCGTCTCCTACCCCAAATAATTTTGTTGTCGCTTCTAAAAATAACAACACAATATGACCGTGTTATATAAAAGACTAAATCTGATCATACATCACATATTTTTTTTAACTGTTTCAAAATTTTAATAAAATACCCTAGCTCTGTGGAGAACTGTGGTACTGAACCTCGGTGGCCACATTCGTTAAGAACCTAGGGTATCTAAAGAATGCATATTTTGCACTACGTCTTAGCATGGTCCTTCCTATGCTACAACAAACACGAGATCACATCGAATTTGGCTTCAACTTCGGGCTTGGTTGTCGGTGGACAGTAATGCTCTCAATAAGACCAGGCACCCGAAGGTCCTTCTCGTTGTTCCCTACTATCTAGAGACAGATCAGGAACCCAACGGTCCAGAATTAGGTTTTGATATGGAAGTATATTAACATACATCAGCATAATTATATAGTGGTGATAATGAAATGTCCACCGATGCGTTCAGAAGGGAATCAATCAAGCCGGACGGTGTGTCCGATCGATAATGTGTTTTATAATTCACTGGACGTCGCTGGCTTGCTGCTGCATTGCCGTTTTTGCACCTACCTCCAGTCTAGGGTAATCATAGCCTTTGATAATGGATATCGTGCAAGAAGACAAATACGGGTCAGTGGAAGTTCTATTTCTAGAGATGAATATACGTCTGATGATGCATGTGAGAAATCTTTACAAATTATCTTTATATATGAAAAAATTAAACTTGAGACCGCTGAAACTGATTCCTGTTTCACGATAACAAAGATGGATAGAGTAGTATGATTGATAACAATCAAGGGACCGGACGTTTACCTGATGAGTGAAACTCATGAATGAAAAATTGCTATATTGGGTATTTGAAAAAATTAGACGATTAGTTACTGGTACTTTCTCATCTATATTCAGCATCATTATCAGCCGAAAGACTTCCACTGCTGGACATAAGCCTCTCCCAAAGATCTCCACATCTATCGTTCCTGCGCTGCCCGCACCCAGCTGCTTCTCGCAACATTCACCAGATCGTCGGACCACCTGCTGGAGGGACGCCTGCCAACACTACGTCTATATCTCTAATCAAAATATTTTTTTAATTGTTTTTTTTTTTATTACTTCTCAATCTTCTTTGGTGACTGGGTCAATTAAAAAATATAAATATCTTCTGTAACATTGGAACTGTACCATCTATTATGATAATCTAGAGTTTCTCCTACAAGAGAACTATGAATCTGTAAAAATAGTAAAGCACGCTTTGTGAAAGCTAGAATATTTAGATCGTACGGGCTTTGTAGCGATCGGCTTTATTATTACATAATATCACGCAAAATCGAGTGTACGTATAAAAATATTTAATGAACCTAAATTATATATGTATAGTCTGAATGTAAATATATACTGTATGGATCGACGAACGGATGGCGGGTATCGCGGAGTGTCTCGGCTGAGAGGACCAATGACACTCGCTGATAAAATCCAAGCTACCGGGCACTCCAGCATTAATATTGTTTTGTTGACCGCAACGGTAGTTTATTAGCAGTAAAGTGGTTTCTGTGATACAACCAACGCATCTACTCGTTAGATCCATTAAATATTCAATATAATAAATGATATCTCTTCCGACTCATTTGGAAAATTACATTCACAACTTGACTTCTGGGGGAGAGTAAAGTATACTCCGTGAAATTTAGCTTAGATACCAAAGATCTTCTATTTATGTCAACAATGAAGTAAAAACGTACTACTCGTATACTTGAATTGTAACTGCAAATCCGAAATAGGTTTATCGTAAATTTTTGGTACTGATATCTGATTAACCGTCTATATACCATCAGTACAGGCTCTGCCTTCGCCATTAAGTAATAAAATGCAATCACCATTGAATTCCGGTTTAAAATTCAATGTAGCTAGTGATATTACTGGGATGTTCCTAAAGTTCATACTGTGTCCTCACACAACAGGTTAGTAGGGATCTTTATCCTTACTAACCTTTTGTTGATATGAACCGCATCCATTTACCATCAGGTTGATATCGTCTCGTCGGCTTTTTGGACAAAAATTGATTTTAAAGTCAATTACTGTTTTCTGCCGTCATTATAATTATCAGCCGACGGACGTCCACTGCTGGATTTAGGCTTGTTCTTCTGCTATAATATGGTACAAGTTATATCTATGTAAAAAAAAAAGTTATGAATGCAAAGTTTTATTCAATTACCATGATAAAGCACGTTTAATAAATTCACTCAGTCAAAACAGCGTGTATACCTGTAATCTCACTGGTGGAAGCCATTTAATTACAAACGGACGCATTTCTATAATAAACTCGATGAGTTATGAGTCGGTTCACGATCCTATCAGGGTGCGAAGGAACAGGATCCCCTGGCTATGCATTTTTAATCAGCCTCTTGTAATGCCCGCGTCGCGACTAATGCTTCCTTATGAATCACCTGAAAGCGACCGCAGGACTTTATACCGCTTTTATATACCCGGGTTATTATTAGGGTTGTATTCCCCTCGGGTTCAATTGTTGTTACTACAACAGTAACTCCTTTAAGGAAATGCTTAGTTTCCGTTGGAAGCATTTCTAACCTACCTTCTTTTTCGACTAGATGAGCAGGACGTGTACCTGATGGTAAGTTATTAGTTTCCCCATAACTATGTGGTTCTAGTTACCTTTAGACGCCAATAGCTTCTGCCTTTAATCTTTCAACTGGAAAGCATTATAGGTTAGTCAATTCTTTTTGGAGATAGTATTAACTACAGCGATAGTACTTAGTTACACAAAAAAAAACTGAATATTCCTAAACTTGTTAAGACAGGAAACGTATAAGTTTTAAATGACAATCTTATCTGTACTTCAACTTGAAAGGTTTATTACAAGTGAACTACGAACAAAGAAACGAAAGTCGACTTGGAATCTCTTCATTTACTAATCAATCTTGTTGAAGACGTTGCTTACGTCACTGATTGATTCATTAAAATGATTAATGAATGAATCATTATAATAATAGATAAATGAGTATTCATTATCTACAATGGGCTAAGTAACGGGTTCGTTAATTATTTGATGTTCTTTACTTTGGCAGAGATTGGACATTGATAATGGTATTACTTAATGCAATTTGGGCTCTTGGGATCTTCAGGAAAAATATTATAAGGGTCAGGGAAAATTTGAATAGAATGGAGGTGTGAACTATTAAAATAATTTGAAAGGCGCTAGAAAACATCGTGATTCTTCAGAGGGAAAGATCAAAGTCAATTTGTGAAGGAATCACATTTCATTCAATTTCTATAAAGCAAGCCCAATTCTTAGGCTCGTTTACAAAATGATGGAGGGCTTTCTAATAGGTAAATGCTAATGAAAAATTATTAATCTATGATGCAGACAATGATAACAAGCCGATTAACGAGATAGTTAAAATGATCAATGATTTTTTATCTATCAACAAAATCAATGTTTTATCGTCTCGTCTAAATTCAGAGAGTGGCCGGATTGTTTTACATCAACTTGATTATAAAGATGATGTTGATAATGATGATGCTAGTGATAGGTTGTTTAATATAGGCTTTAGCAGATATAAAGTTTAGGCTAATTTAGTATTGATATAATTGAATTTAAATAGAGAAAATGTTGATATGAATACCCTTATAGCAAATCGTCCTTTTCTTGAAGTAATTATAAAATAAATGATAACGATTGCTTCTTCGTATCAATAGTTTAAATGCTGATGCCGTGCTGACTGCAGGACAGGACCGATCGATGTGGAAATTTTTTGGAGGAGGCCTATGCTCAGCAGTGGAAGTCTATCGACTAATTTGGATGATCGGTAGTGTTATATTTAGATGAAGGCATTAGTTGAATAAAGATTTTTCCTTCCGTTTCAAATTATAATCTTACGGAAAAATTTACCAAAGTTACTTAAGAACCTGATCACTTAAACAAAAGCGTTAAGATGCTCAAACGTAACATCAATAAACCAGTTTACGACGAAGATATATTTCGATAAAAAACTAATATACGGCCTCGGAGAACACATCCAAACGGTGAAATAGGCACGGCCGGGCCCGGACATGTTGCGTACGAAAACGTAACAACTTTACGACGTTTAAAGTCTAATTTTACATCTGTCATGCGGGTTTATGGTCTATCAAGTGCGCACATGTAGCGGGCCACTCGTAAAAACTCTTACGAGTATCTATACGAACTTGAACGGAGGTATTCTTGGCTAAAGAAAACACGTTTGAGGTGTTACGTTCTCGGCCCGACTATTTTCGGACTTAACAGACAAATTTCAGACGTGAAGAGGAACGACGTGAAGGAGAACGTTCTCGTTGTCCAAGTTTATCGGAATATCGAATCCAAATAGGGTAGTTTAGATAATGAATTATCGTTGATATGTCTGATAAATTAACCTTAAAGTTGGAAAGAATCAAATGTATCAGAAACAGAAGGTACTACCTCTCTCTTATTAGAATTTATTAGTTATAATCCCCTCATAGGACAAATTGGATTTATCACAGATGTATTCCACTTCTTTCTACTTCTCTCTAGCTTATAACCTCAGCCAACCAATGAAGTACTCATGAAAAATATACAATTGCTACAAAATTCACGAGTTTTTGCGTCTTCGTTTATTTGTCTCCCGATAACTTTTATTTTTATTCAATGAGCCGGTAGTGTCGCGAAGTGAAAGGGCAGAACAAGAAGAAATCAAAAATACTCTGTGTGTCCTGTTTATAAACTTGATTTTGTTTATGGGCCTTTTACGTTCGACCATACCTTGCTCTTTACTGAATACAGTGTTAATTACATTTGAATCAATTAAATGGTACAATGCCAGGGCAATAAAAACTTTATCTGTTACAACATTGGTCTAAAACTAAACCGAGTAACGCTGGCGAAATTCTTGAATAGAACGAGTATTGGACTTCTTCATTAATTGCTGTTAATTGAAGTCACGTTAGAAAGTTCTGAAGAGCTGACTTTAGACTTTATAACGTGCTTCCATTTATTATTGAGGCCATCCAAATATACTAAACGTACGCGAGGAATATTTAGCTTTTTAAATTCTAAAGATATCGTGTAGGGGTTTTAGCGTTTGCTTATGTTCAGATGAAATGTATGTCATCTTTTTTTTAGTTCAACTACAGCAAAAACGCGAATGTGTGTTCCGGTTCTCGAAAGGCAGTGTCCCCGGAAAACGAGCATCCGGAAGACAAAGAAGAAAGTGGTTCGATGACAAGAGAGTGATGGATTCGTTTTTATTACTATGTACTAAAAAAGGTACAGAATCGAAAAAGTTTTCACCAACTGATCGTTCAGTTTCAATTTGAAGATGGTACTCGATGATGATGATATTTAACAGTCAATCTTGGACAGTGGACAGTGGACCTCAGTCGGCTGATAACGATGACGATGATATTAACAAAAGAGAAACCCTTGTCATATTTATCAATAGAAAGAATATTATTGCCAGCTTTAAGATTTAGTCAAGGATAAAAACAAAAATATCTTCACATATTATCTGAGCAGCAGCATTAGGACTTGCAGTAAGTGGAGACCAGTTCAATACAATGCCGCAATATCCTTTATTTATGTTTTGTAATTCATTTCCTTTTAGAAACTGTTTCCGTGGGAACGTTGAATGCAGTTTTCCATCTTCCTTATTACAAAACGGACTTCATTGGAGTCTGTTAATGGATTAAAATTGCACAAAAAATACTAGCTATTATTTTTATATATACTCGTATTATACATGAGTAGATATCTTGTATATGTAACAGTTTTGATTATTCCCAAATAGGGTTATTTAAGTTTAACCTTATATATACTTATTGGAAATGGTGGATCAGTTTATAAGTTTAAAGCTGGGAGTTCGATTTCCATTGAGCTTCAGCTTCAGGAAATCATTTTGAGGAAACCGACATGTTTAATAATCATCAGCTTTAATGGATATTCTCCAACTTGCAGACGGCACGGTGGATAAATAGACTTAATTCTCATTCAGTTCCGTCCCCCGAGTCCCAGCAATGGGAATGTTAAGTAGGCTGTTTATAATTGTTTAGAAATGATGAGAAGATTTTAGATTAATGATCGCACAAACATATCTTAAACAGAATCAAAGCTTTTCCTGAACATATCCACAGTTTTTATGTTCATAAGAATATATTATATACAATATATTGTTTATATATTAACTTTCAAGAAAATATTGATGTGAATATGATTATTTCATGTCATTATGGACGAGACTGGTTCCTCTAAAGCCGGCGTAAAAAGACAAATGACTTATAAACTTGAATCTCTATCACAGTTTCTTTCCACCTTCCGTTTTTGCAAGGCGTACTGGTAAAACCTGTGGGCTCCATGAGACAGGACGCATTCTTGTCTATATAACGTCAAAAGAAACTGAGCGCGTTAGATACGTCATGAGAAAGTCTTCTGGGAATGCAGCAGCCGCTCTAAGCGACAAGAGGAAGCGTTTATATACTCCCAGTTCTGATAACCTGATACACGATTGTCAAGGTAATCTAGTGATGCGGGGTTAGGCCATGTTTGGGAAATTTTTTTTTTCACTGTTCGAACTTTCGGTATATGTAATTTTTTTTATTTCACCACGAGTCAACTTTTTCATAGTAAGTGATCCTTCTACCCACAACAACGTGGCGTTAGCTAGTATGATACAAGGCATTCGCATTAAGAGAGGATAATTTCACTAGCTCCATCGCCCTTCAAACCGGAATATAGTAATGATTATTCACTACACTCTAGCGTCAGAAATAGATGCTGTGGGACATACGTAAATGGTCATCCGCAACTGAGACCTACCATCAGTACATCACTCCGATGGAGAAGTATGATTTAAAAAGGTATGGGTCATAATTTTGATCGTGTCTTGGAATACAGAAGTCGTTGGTGCGTTTCTGTGGTCACATATTGTGGAGATCAGATGAAGGTAGCGTTTCTTGGGCTTCCTCCCGTGTGTGTTGTGTTCCGATGGTCACTGTATGAGAGCGACAGTAATCTAGACGCAGATGCTTTATCATCCATGGCGTTGTCTTTGTGAATGTTGGCACTTATAAGATCTTAGCGATGAGCACCGCTCTTCTCTTCCATCAGGTCCAGCTTCAACACAGCGATTCCATGTCTGTAATAAGACTCGTGAGATAATGTGACGACTGTACATACATATACACGTTTGTTTGTCGACGCTCCTGATGCTGTAGTGGATAAACAGCGAAGCTATTTATTAATAATTTATCAAATCTTACTTTAACAGTTTTTATACTTCAATAGTACTAAAGAAGACTATTGTTTGATAATTCTAGTGTTTTATTTGACGTGGCAGGACGTTCATTTTATATGTTGACTTAAACCTTACTTCATAGGTAATACATATATTGTATTCATCTTAATGTGGAGTGCGTGGTCTGGATCTGAGGTGGAGCGCGCAGCAATATCGGCACTATATTGATAATGGCAGAGGTATTTAAAGTACAGAGCAAGAACCTGAGAACAACAGTATTACGAAGACGTAGAGAGAGTCCAGTTGATGGATATAATTGTATACTCTGCAATGACTTAGTGAGCTAAGTCCTGGCATCACAGAGATACAGAGAGATCCAGTAAATGGATACAATTGTATACTCCGTAATGATTAGTTAGCCTAAGGCAATGTACGATAAAGATTTGCGCTATGATAAACGATAGCGTGATCTATTGTTCATGGTGGCGCCATCTGTTGGGTTGCTTGAAAACTTATAATATATATATATATATATATACAGTAAGCTTCACACTATGTGATATATTAAATTTCAATAAAAGTAATAAATTAGCTGACTGAATAATTGGTTAGGTTTCGAGGTTAGTCATTTTACAAAGGTAAAGCAAACTATCCGATCGACACAGTTATTAAATTTTATGAGTGTTAGTTACAACAGTTGTATAAAAGCCTACGTAGACCAAGCAGACTAATTGGCAGGCTTCAAAAAACTGGTCGCTTTATCTGGCTGAGAGCACATATTGTTTAGCACATACTTTAGTGTTATGAAACGCCACACAAAAGCAATCTCGCTGCTGACATACTTCGTGTAAATATGCTTAAACAGTTGACTCGTTTGTTTAGACCGCGCTGACCCACATGCAACACCACAGCCGATTTATAAAGACCCCTGACACAATTAAGTAACTCGGATCCGACGTGTCAAGTTAAAACGAAATACGCGTCCAGCGTTTAAAGATCTCTAGTCTGTATAGTTAATGTTCGTACGTACAGTTCAACGTTGTATGGTCGGTCTGCGAATTTGAATAAAACACAAAGCAACCGAAATGCGAGGCGTGAAATATTTACACAACACCGTAGTGCGTGCTATGTTGTTGTTGTTGTGTATGATAATAATGTTTGGTTTTGGAGTTATAAAGGTAAATGAGCAAAGCATAGGTCTTGCGTAAGGATTACAAACTACAGTGGTTTTGTAAAATACAGTTTTCGTATAAATGAACACTGTGAAGTTTAATATCTTCCAGTACACAAATACGAGTTGCGCATGATTATGATTATGTTGACGTAATCATTGTTTGTTGTTGAAATAACAATATTTGTTGTCACGTGTATACACTGTATGATCGTCATAATAAAAGATCAGAAGTTATCTATTAAATATATGTATATCATTCCACAGACCTTTGTTATCGGTTCCTCACAACAATTCACGGGATCCAAGCCAACCTCACCCGTTCGTAGTGCATACTAATCAGTACATGAAACTCTGGCCCCCACCAACCCGCATTGAGCCAGCGTGGTGGGAAATGCCGCTAATCCCTCTCACACCAATTCAGATCGTTTGGGAATCTTTGGGAGTAGCCTATGTCCAGCAGTGGACGTCGAATATATATTCTATATGTTTAATATATTTATGGTATATATATACACGATATCTTTGGAACCATAAGGCGTGGTGACGAGGAATCTGGTAGCAATATTCCTTTTTTCGAATATAGATACAAAATTCCTTCTCCAACGGAAGTTGCAGGGGCACAGCGGGTAAGGAAGAGCTGGTTGTACATCAAGGCCGAAAAGACAATCTCTTCATCCTCACTTCATGTACTTACGTAGGAGTCGTGAGAAAATCCGCGTTACTTATGTATAACTTACGCAGAACTTTGAAGAGCTCGAACGGACAATAACTCACGACGTCGTTACGTTTCCGCGTGCGGCGCGACTTGTCTTAATCATGCGCGCGTTTTAAAAAAAAAAACGCGCAAAAAATCAAGAAACACGAGCGCAACAACATGGCGCCACCGGTGGCAACGCAAAAAAAAAAACGTAAATAAAACGACGCGATAATTAATCTCGGTTATCTCGCAAACCGGATCGCCGCGGACGGCTGTAACTCTCGCGGAGATGGGAAGCTGCGGCCGAGTACCATATAAGAGAGAGTTTAAATATATGCAAATGGTCATATGAACGTTTTTGTTTCACTGATGGTCACTACGCTGCCGTCTGGATGTTACCGTCCTTCCTTTATTAAGGGTGGTACGATTAGTAAAAATTACTGCGGTAATTAGACATGTAATGTATAGGCGTAGAGCGTAAGAGGGTGCAGTGGGAGGTTAATAAACTAATTAAACTGGTGGTAGGTCTCTGTTGCTGGTGACCATCTAAGCACCACCGCACCTCTTATTATTACTTAATAGTAATATGTAAATATTAATGTGTTCCGGTTTGAAGGACGTTATATTTAGTGAAGTGTTGCAAAGAGGTATTATATTTTGTCTCTAAGCGACGAGCATGTTGCAGTGTATATCATCCAACTAGTGACACGTTATGGGCGGGCGTATCACTTGTTATCAGGTGAACGACTCACTCGTCTTGTAGATATCGTGATGTTGAAGTCCAAGGTCTCGTCAAGTATATAAGCATCAGGGAATAGATCATTGATATAACAGTCTTCATTAATATGTAAATAATACCAAGTTCACGTAGTTTTAAGTGACAACGTACCTGTGGATGATAAAGAGCCGTCAATTACAATACTACTAAACTTTTTTTTTTTTAATTAAAGAAACGACGAGACAAGCAGTAGTTACACTCGATAGTAGGTGATACTCCTGTTTATAACAACGCGGCGCTAGTTAGGATGACACTGCACCACATCCTGCTCCTCGCTTAAAGACATAAGATATAATCTCTTTGCAACATCTCACTAGATATAACGTCCTTCAAACCGGAAAACGTTAATATTTATATACTACTGTTTAGCAGTAGTAAGAGCTGCAGTGGCGCCTACATAGTCACCGGCAGACTCATACGATGTTGTCTCGTGACCCCGGTAATTGTACTAGCTATATCGCCCTTCGAACCGGATCACGGGTAAGCTTGTACAGTACTGTTGGTCGGCAGAAGTAAAAGCGGTGGTTACCTAGAATAGAGATCTACTACTATCTTTCCTTCAAGCGATGCTGATAGCTCGTATGCTATCGGCTGATGATGATGATGGCGTATCCTCACGATCCTACCTGGTGTTATTGGAGATGTGGTCTGACTCATTAAACAGCCTATTCACTCTTTCCTTGAAGATGCCCATGTCGTATTTGAACACGGAGGATGGCAAGCTGTTCCAATCATTTGCTGTTCTTATGAAGAACGAGGAGCTGAAGCCGTTGGTTTGCAAACTGGGGATGTCTATATAGGCATAGTGACTTGCTGTGCTTCTGGTGATGATGATGCTGATAGCATAAAAAATATTTCTCTAGGTCTTCCTATATTCAGCTCTGTAGTCTTGAGGCTAGTAAGAATAGGACTAAGGTAAGCCCTGCCTGTCGTAGAAGCAGGCTAAAAGGGTTTAGGAGATTCGCGGGCGTTAAGGGTGGGGACCCTTATCAGCTCACGAGTACAGCAGTAGGACTGCGTATGAGTCAGCGATGGTGCCTAGGAGGGTTAGGCTCCTCCTCAGGGAAGTTCAACATAAAGTGTAGAGCGGCACTGGTGCGTTCTATAACAGATCTCGGAGCCTGGTTTTAGTAAGTAAAAATCTCACAAAACCCTGACTTCTCCCCAGAAGCCGGGTATCTTTCCGGCTTCTGGGGAGGTTTCCTCCTCGTTACCCAAAAAAAAAGTCTATATTACTAGATTGTAGAAGCTTTATTATCCTTTAATATATAGTGTATCTGTGAACGGGGTCAATGTACTCTGTGTTATGAATGATTTCTCGATTATTTTTTATAGACGCCGATCGTGAACTTTTAAAGGGTCAATTTAAAGTGGTTTTCAGCGTTAGCGTTTGGGTTTATTCAAATAACCCACAAATGGTGGTGTAATGGTAATGGGTAACGATCTCTTACAATTATATCTCCGACGTAATTATGATTCGAACCGGGTCCCGTTTAAAACAAAGTACCGTTTATATTCTGACCCACTTGCGTTTAATGACTAATTAGAATTTATAGTACGGATGCTGTGATGGTTCAGGTCGTAAGTTCGATCGCTCGTGCTGTAGAGGAGGTACGGGTTTGATCCTCAAAGAGGTTATATTAAACATCGTTTATGACTTGACTGTCTAACCATGTACTAGTAGGACAAACAGTAGTGTGCAAACATTACCGTGTTCGTGTTAGTGTAATTACCGAGGTAACGAGACTTAACATCTTGCCTGAAGACGACGAGCGTAATGTGGTGTTATGTCATCATCATGATAGACGTCCACAGCTGGACATATGCCTCCCTTAAAGATGAAACGAGGCTCTGGCTTCCACCAACTCGCTTTGGGTCAGCGTGGTGGGAAATAGCCCATATACCTCCCATATGAACCCCTGCAAATGACGGCTCCTTGTGCCCGGTACCGTAGGCCATGATTGTTGAACGTCGCTGGAAGCCTGATCAATGCGGAGATCTTTAGGATGGTGTTGTTACGAGCAGTCGTCTAATTTACCATCAGGTGAACCAGGTGAACGTCCCGCTCGTGCCGTCGCTTCTTTGAACAAAAAAAATACACATCATCATCATACCATATTATAACCTATGAAAGTGATGCACTCCATCATCTTAATTGAGATGCGCATCTCTACCTGTTACGCTACCTGCCGGTGTCGTTAACATTCTTTTAGAGATCCTTTCGGTCCCTACGAACGAACGAATATATGTTCGGTTTACTTCGCTATGACAATGGATCCGACTCGAAGGCCTCATGAATACTGGGGTCGGAACCTGGAAGGTCAGGTCTGCTGCTATAAAAGCTTTGCGGTTTCGCTAGCCGTACAGAAGACCTGACGCATTCTTGGTAATCATATATCAATACTAATAGTTACCAACTGAGGAGTACCTTTATTATTATTATTTTATTTTCATGGTCAACACTTGCTTACGTTTCCACCTGATGTTGTGGTGATCTGATCTGTGGTGGTAAGCCGAACTAACCAAGTAACAGCTTATTCAGTCTTTTCTCGAAGAGACCCGCGTCGTATTTGGAACACGGACACCGGCAAGTTGTTTCTTTACTTTACTGTTATTAATTATTCTGCTAAAAATTTGCTATACTAATTATTTCTATATATTGTATTCATTCGTGTATATATCGGTGAGGACATATAAATACCTCTTATTATTCCCACTGTTGGGAGTAGGAGCTTTCTTCTGCTAAGAGAAATTCAAGGCCTTTTATCAGCCGAGTTAAGGTTTGATGGTGTCATAGGTCGTCAAAAACTGATATTCTTAGAATTACTTACTTTCGCTGAAGGCTACAGTTGAGAATCGAACCCTGGACTTACACCACACTACGTATACGACAGGCATTGGAAAAAAAATATCCAAAAAAAAAAAAAGGTTACAATCGTTGGTTCGGTATACGGAACTGCTTATTAGAGCGGCGCTCACAGACGCCCGGCCGGTGCGGTCCATTTAAGGCAGCTTGCGTTACAAGGGTCCACTCTGTGATCGTGTAGGTCAGGAACTGCGATCTGTTGCGAGATAAATCACCGCATTTAGCGAGATGATCGACGCCGCCGCTGGACCATGTTTGAGCCGTTTCAGACTTATTGAATTACACGGCCGTTTGTACCACTGCGGCCCGCCGTACCTCGTGCGGTCATGGACATCCTTCAGTTTTGACATTAAAAATTAACTAATTTTATATTTACTAATCTATACATCATCATCATTAACCGATAGACGTCCACTGCTGGACATAGGTCTTCCCCAAAGATCTCCCTCCACATGGATCGGTCCCGCGTCTTTCGCATCGCAATCTATACTTAAATATATATAACAACAAAGGGTTATATGACCTTATTTATTTGGTTCATCATCATCAGCCGATCCACTTCTACTGCTGGACATAGGACCTCCGGAAAGATTCCCTTATCGATTGGTTAGGGATTCATACGTGAATTTGGGCCAGTTCCCACCACGCTGGCCTGCTGCGATTTAGTAAGAGCCAGAGCCTCGTTCGTTGATTAGCAGGGTGCACCACGAACAGGTGTAGTTGACTTGGATACACCCCTTATTATATTTACTTATTTAGAAAACTTGACTTATAGAAGACCTCAACAATATGGAAAATAACATTATTCTAATGTAAGAAGTGAGATAAAGATATATTTCTTATACACCAAGGCGACGAGCACAAAGTGATGCTGTGTAAATGTCCTAATAGACGCCTCATCATTGGCATATCGCTTGGTTGATTCCGAGAAACATGCAAGCCTTTTTACTTCAAGCTGATGACGAGCTGCTCCCATGTCTCTGGTTTCAGTTATACAAATAAAAGGAGAGGAAATGATTCGTCTTTCTGTCTGGTTTGAAACTTCTTGATACCCTCCTGCAGGCCATTGTTGGCTGGAAGGTTCGCTTCATAATTAGCAGCTCTCATTACTAACCATTGCATTAATTAGTGTATACACGAACAGACCCACTTTGCCCTTTTGACCTCCATTTCTTGTTATTCGTACTCGTCATATGTAAAAATAGATGCTGTAAAGTCATTATCATGATCCATATAAGCAGGTCGTTGTCTATTGTACAGGTCTACTCCACAGGTCTCCACGCCGGCTTCCCTCGACCTTCACTAGATAGTCCAAGCATCAGATAATAACATTTAATTGGAAATATAAATTTCACATGAAATGTAGAGCCATTGCAGTGCCTTTAAAATAGATTCGATTAAGCTGTCCACTGAGGTATGGGTTAGGGTTGTCAAGTGCCGGCGCGAGACCGTGATAGCTTGATACCGGAACCGTGATAGCTTAGTAAAGCAGTCGGATGGTTAAAAAGGTGTGAGTTCGGTCCCCACTATGCTTGCATCTATCAAAGTTTTTTTCTACTCGCATTCCTACTTGTCAGATCCTCATTTTACTTGTTCTTGTTCTCTTTATTAACGTTTGATAATCTTGTCTATGTTTCATTTCTTCTTTTATCCATCTCAATGATTAGACTGAACTGGTCTTGGAATCGCATAACTAAGTATAGCTTTTGTGTAAATACTTCTTCCTCTGAACCGTCAGGACACAGAGTAATGTTATAGCGGCAGAATAATCAATTGGATGTGGGGTCTCGCCTTGTTACCATCAAGGTTTGACAACTGTCAAAATTCACTTGATCTCGGAAGCCACTTATCAAGATCCACTGATCGTTATTGTTCGTTTCGAAACGAAAAACGATTTTAAGCTTCTCTAATATCGATTTTACAGTAATTTATCCGATTCGAGTTTTGCATCGGATGTATCTGGTATCCGATATCCGAGCGTGTAGCATCACTGTTAGGGGAGCGCTGCGCGTGGTCTGGTGCAATAAATCCCGAGCAATCATTACAGCGGACATTGGGGCCGCGCTATGTTGTACGCGCCCACACCGGGGCCGGGGCTCGGCACAGCGCTAAATCATATCAAAAACGTCTCGAGCTTAATCACGAGCTTTGTGGGAATGGACGGACCCTGGGAACTGCTCGCAGACCTTCGAATATTGTAGTGAAGCTTGTACAGAAATTCTATTGTCCTCATATGTTGACAGTCGGAAAACAAAAATGCTGTTACGGAGGCAGTCGTCACATGGATTCCTGAAGCCCTGGATTCGAATTGGTACCTCCATGTTATAAGGTAATTAGCAACTACGATACAGATGTAGTTAAAATATGTTAGTATAATTAAAAGATTTTTTTGCTTTAGTGATTAATCATTTTTAACACTGGTTAACAGTAACTTTCGGTTATGGAGATGATGGACCCTGACAGGGTACGAGTTATTATAAACGAAGGTACCTTAAAAAAGTTGTCCAACCAGTTTAAACCCCAATTTTGAATAACAATCGCAATTTTAAGTTTACAAACTGAGTAAGCATCCGCAGATGTAACGAAGCTGTGTAATGAGAAGAATTCCATCCATCAGGAGGAAGCAATAAGTCTGATAATTTTGGTTAAAACAAAATAATAAAAATGGGTTCATCATCATCAGTCGATAGACGTCCACTGCTGGACATTGGCCTCCCCCAAAGATCTCAGCATCAATCGGTACTTTGCTGCAGTCAGCATGGTCTCCGGCAGCGTCGGGCGCTAGAGGCTGTCGTTTGTAGGGGTTCATATGGAGGGGATTTGGACCATTTCCCACCACGCTGACCCAATGCGGGTCTGTGGGTACTAGAACCACGTTTGTTGATTAGCCACGAACAAGTGAATTTGGCTTGGCTCCCGTGAGTTGTTGTTCGGAATCTCTTACATCCCACAATTAAAATGGAGGGTACAACCAGAATTTGTAGTGTATGAAATTATAGATAATTTACACGTGGAAAACTCTGGTGGTAATTATTTGATAGATGTTAGATCTGTCGATATACTTCAACGATATACTAACCGGATTCCCCTCACCATTTCATTCGTGGGACTCGGTAAATGCTTAGCAATCTGGTGCACAGTGATTGTTGCCTCGTTTCCAACAATTGCACTAAACTTTAATTGTGTACAGTGGGTAGCACTTTGTATTTCCTGTCTGATATTACGTATGATTTTACTTAGTTCTTTAATAGATATATCTTTATGGGACTAAAGTGGAGACAAGTTTGGATTATGTGAAATTAAATCTCTTGGGTTGACATCTTTAGAATTTCGAAAAGACGCGGATGCTCCTCTCAGTAAATTGAAGCATCTACTTGATATATCTTATTAGTATATATATATGTTTAGTTTTCAAATTCGATAATATATATTGTTGTATGTATGTATTAAGATTTCGAAACAAATTTAATGAAGAAATACCTTTTTGTGCCAATTTTTGTGGTATCCATTAGACTGTTGTTCTTATACAGTATATATATTTCACTATATATATACATGAAAACTTATGTTAATGTTATATTGTAACCACTGTTGATGATTCTAAATAAATAAAATAAAAAATATCATCCTATATTAGTGAAAAACAGAAAAGTCTATTTTACCTCCAAATGGATTTGGTATAGGGAGTTAAGTCCGAAAGCTAATATCAAATCTTATTACTAGACTTTAAGGCCATTGACTTTTATGCCATCCCTAAGCAGGTGAATACCTGAGTAAATAGCGGAGAACCTTTCATTAGACCTGCAACGCTGGAGCGTGGCGAACGGTGATTTATCGTGAGCCGTGACCAATTGTCAGACGCTTGGCAACTACGGAGCCACTCAACGTTAGCTCTGGTGATCTTGCTTCCATTATAATAATTGTGCCCGTATTGAATCAGCCGTTGCGAACGTTCACAACATTTGGACTTCATCGGATCTTTCATGCTTAAATAATCTAGTTCAATATCTCAATCTCAATCAAAAAAAGAAACTGTGGAAATGATACAATACTAATTTTGCTTCCCATCAAAAGTTTAGCTATAAAGAATTTTTATGTAGCCAACTTGAGCTTGGTGACATTGCAATCCAAGGTCCCAAAGGATCCATCGTACCAAAGGCGTCATCACTGCATCTATCAAAATTTTTTAAGGACAAAGCACGTGTCCCAATATTAGTACGATTGTTGAACACAATCTTGAAGGAGAGCAGCGCTGATGATGTATCAATAAAACTACAATAAAAGATGCAACAGAAAGTTTGATTTCAATCATTAGTTTAGCTATAATGAATTTCTATGTAGCTAATTCTGCGACAGAATATAAACCCTTTAATGAGGAGCATACCATTGATTGATTGCATTTGATTTGGAGATCTTTAGGGGAGGTTATGTCCATCAGTCGACTATCGGCTGATGACGATGACGATGACAATACCATTGAGACGATCTCCTACAAATGTTATATCTCATCATCCGCACAGATCTGCACTTGATATATTCCAAGCTATATTTAAGGCAAAAAGCAGGCACCTTAAAGGCGATCAGCTCTGGTGATGTACCGTTACTACTCACAAATATGAATAGTAGATTGGCTCATTCAACGGTCACGGCAAAAGGACCATGAGACCATGCAAGCGATCCCCGTAATAAATTGCGACATGCAACCCGTCAGGTTAACAAATGCCGGCAATCATCTGCTGAACGTCGTTAACTTGTGCTCGTGTATCATTCTTAGCGTGTTTATCGATTTTCTATCGTGAAGATACATCATCATCATCATCAGCCGATAGACATTCACTGATGGACTTAGGCCTACCCCAAAGATCTCCGCATCGATTGGTCCCGTGGTGCTCGCATCCATTGGGTTCCCGCGATTCTCACCAGATCGTCGGTCGGTCCGGCGCCCCACTTGGAAAGGGTTCCTGGGGCGTATCTGGCGACGCGTCTCGTATTCCGACGCGTCCCCGCTTAGTGATAGGGATTTTGTCAATTGAGAGGGATGCTTCACATCCCTCCCCGAGGCGGGCCTGTTTGATCCGGGCACCGAACGGGGGTTGCGGAAGAACTGTTTAAAGCGTTATCCCGCGACCCTCGTGCGTTCCTTGCGGATGTGATGGAATACCGTGTGAAGCTTTTTAGTCGGTTGGAGTCCGACACTACCCCACTACCGGCCCAGTATTGGTACGGGGTGTGCGTTTCGTTAGCATTTTGTTACACACGTTAATAAAAAAAAAAAAACACCAAATCGTCGGTCCACCTTGTGGGATGCTGCCCAACTCTACATCTATGTATGTAAACATTACTAATGATTTATGTATATCAATTTTCTAAGTGAACACTTTATTCGTATTGCTTACATAAGCAGATATTTTTGTGTTAAATTGAAACCATTATCAACTCTGTATCCCATGAAATATCCAAGGAAGTCTTTTCCGATAATTCATGACCAAAAAAATTATCATCTTTTGCTTCTTCATCATCAAGGGTCATCTTTTTTCAAAAGTCGGCGAGCATTAGGACAATCAGCATTTTCGATTCTGCTGCTCTGAGGGTAGATACTCTTTCCAAAGTAGTAGCTTGGATATTCTTCTTCATCCGCCTACATTATCACTTTACGATGGTTTGTTTTTACTAATGCTTTAAAACTTTTAGTATTTTTAACGAAGTTTACAATTTTATAAGATTTAGAGATCGCAGGATATATGTATGTATGCGATTCCATTAAAAGGAAGTGGAGAAAGATGAGAGAATATTAGATGTGGTGATAGTTGGAGAGAGACAGCTATCCTTATCTAAACCAGTTTTGATATTGTCTTCATGCGTTTTAATATATTCATTACGTTTAAAACTAAATATATTTAATTGAATACTTATGAAGAATATAACTGTTGCGAAAAAAGCTTATTATGAATTAAAAAAAGCTCTTTTGATATTTAAAAAGGGGTTATAAAGCGTATAGAGTTAACAATGCGGCAAATTCAAATGAGCGCTACAAAGTGGTTCGCCTCCCCGCCATAAATAAACCGGAGCTTTTTAATGTAGTGGCTTTTTAATTCAGCGCTTTTTTCATCAGAACTTTTTTAAAAAAAATTAATTGATGTCCACAAGGTTAAGAAGTAGGTTTTTAAATTCGACGTACAATCTTTTTATCCCGTTTTTATGTAAATTTTTATTCGAAGAAACGATGAGACGAGCAGGACGTTCACCTGATGGTAAGTTATACGCTTACCTGTAACATGGCGATAGTTAGAATGATGTACATTGCAACAAATGTGCCTCGCTCTTCAAATAGAAACACAGTAAAGTTTGCACACTATTGTTTGGCGGTAAGTTGGAGCTGTTGTTACTAGCTAAACGGGCAGGCAGTAAGAGGGTTCTCGCACAACAACTCACGGGATCCAAGCCAACCTCACCACCTTGTGGTGCACCCTGCTAATAAACGAGACTAGCTCCCTCCAACCTGTATTGGGTCAGTGTGATGGGAAATGGCCCAAATCTCCCCATATGAATCCCTACATACGACACCTCCTAGTGTCTAACGGTACCGAAGGCTATACTGACTGTATGTGGAGATATTTGGGGGTGACGTATATCTAGCAATGGACGTCTATCGGCTGATGATGATGATGATGATGAAACGGTTTCAGGCAACAGAGACTTACGATCAGTAAGTAGTGAGAGAATCTAATACCAGTCCTTGCTATAATTTAAGTACAGTAGGTGATGATCAACCACATATTTCATTATTATAAATAAAGGGGGAGGGGGGCGCGAGGGTGCTTACGGCGTTGAGACATGGCACCTGACCATCGGGCTGGTCCACCGATTCAAAGTAGCACAGCGAGCAATGGATAGAGCTATACTTGGCATTTCTCTAAATGACAAAATACGGAAGGAAGGAATTCCTTGGAGCACTAAAGTTGTCGACGTAGCTCTCAAAATCTGCGAGCTGAAGTGGCAGTGGGCTGGCCATGTCTGTCGTGTCAGTGACGGCCGATGGGGGAAAGACTTGGAGTGGAAGCTGCGTACAGGGCGCAGAAGTGTAGGACGTGCGACGACATCATTAAAGCGGTCGGAAATGGGTGGATGCGAGGTGAGGATTGCATCGTGAAAGACATAGGGGAAGGTCTATATCCAGCATTGGAATGATGATCAGTGATAAAATAATAAAGGAAAAGACATTATAAATTAGACTGTTTTGCTAACTTTGCTAACTTTAACTTTGGAGAGAATATTGAGACAAATAAAGTCGTTGAAAGGAATTTTTTCTGATAAAAATTCTCAAGTTCCAAGAGTTTCCGACTCTCGATGTTTGTCGAACAAACTGTGCCGAGGTCGAAAAACTTTTAACGAAGCCCTCCTGAACGGATAACGGAAAACGTTTCGCCCTCTTATTTATCGATACAATAAATAAATTATACTGTCAGTTAAAATTGACGGTGTTAAGTTAAATAAGTTTAAGAGGTTAGTTTATATGAAAATATTTCTTAGTTAATAATTTGAACTGTGTTCTCATGTTACTCTTAAAGGACCCCTGCGATGGGGCACAAGGGTTTGCAATAAAACTAAAAACGCTCTCCGACGCCGCAAAAGGAGCATGACTCCGGGAACCTGAACCTGGGACCACCGTACAGCGTATTAGGTTACCAGAAATCGATGACTCGGATATTTCAATTCGGAGATTTTTTTTTCTTTTATTCGTTTAAGCGAATGGATAAGCTGGTCCACCTGATGGTGAGAGGCTTATTCATAATAACTTGGCGCTGGTTAGAATGACACACATCACCACATTATACTCATTGCTTTGAGACAAGAGGTTGTGTGTTACTTCATTAGCTACAACGTCTTTCAAACCGGTATATATGCATCTCGATGAACGTCCACTGCTGGACATAGATCTAATTACTGTTTGGCGGCAGAAATAGAGGCTGCGGTGGTAAATAGACTGTGGGCTACAGGTACCTCTATCATCAGTAAATGTGGTGCTCAGTAAGAATTGAGTGAAAGGGTTGCAGTATGAGATTTATTTTTTTTAATTTTTTTTATTATGAATTAATGGTTTTTCGCGTTTAGTCTTCTCGAAGACTTTTACATCTTGATCGCATTCAGAGCTTCTCCCATTACCATTCAGCCTCCGTGTGCAATGTTATATATGTATCAGTTTCGTTTCTCTATTGATGTTGCTCGACTGCTAGTCCTTTATAAACTTACCTCATCTGATGCTGGCTCCGCCGTCCAGGGTTCCACGGTCTACTATTATTCTGTTGCGAGATTACCTACATCCGTTGCCTCAGACTGATTGAGAAGGTAGAAGCGCACCCCTTTATTCTGTAATGATGTACGGTGTATTGTTTTATTTACGAAGGTTGATATAGATAAAGAAATCATTTCTCTCAGCCACATAACCTAATGGCGTTGGTGGTGATTTGTAATTCGGAAAGGATGGAAACAATTAGACGACAATCGCTATAACTATAGTATATTATAGTTGATTAATGGTTTAGATCCTATAAAGAATTATCACTAGAACATATCACCAGCCGTTGGTGTATTTATATAAAAGTTACTCTCAGATGGCCACAGATAAAAATAACTAAACAATAGAGGAACAACGACACCGGCCTGGACAATGTGGCGGTAACATGAACAGCGGTGACCCACCGAGTGGTGACTCGTGACACCACGTATAACCCAGATTTCTATGTAGAGACTCGTGATGACATCTAAGTATTAAGTTCTAGAAACTTGAAATTCAGTGACAATATTCCTATAACTGAGTAAAGGCCAGCTGAGAACGGATTTTACAAAATTCCCACCCCAAAGTGAATTGCGGGGGTGTTACTGTCAGCAAAGCGGCTGGGGAATAACTCATATATATATATATATTTGTAAGCCGGAAGTAATACGTCAGACGTTAACAAAGAAATGCAATTCTATATACAGTTTTATTATCCCCTACTTCTAATTTAATAATAGTTTGTTTTCTGATTCCTTTTTCTGATGCAGAGCTTCCGCCTGCACTCATGATGATATACACTGCGTCACAACGCCCGTCATACTGAAATGCAGTAATGTTTGTACTGCTACATTACTGTTAGACAGACAGGCGCTGCGGTGGTATATACCTAGACTGTAGTATTAGAGACCTACCATCAGAAAAGTCTGTGACAGTAAGAACTTAAACCTCTGCTAAGTTTTTTTCTCATTTTTAAAAAAGTGAAAATACAAAAGATTAACGAGACCTTGACAGTCATCATCAGCTATGACTCCGAGGACGAAAGCAGAATATATAATACTAAAACTGTCACAACGCAGGCGCCGTCTGTAGGTCTTCAAAGGATTCTTAAATCTGCTATCATTAAAACTGTAATTTCACATAAATTATATATTAATATTAATAAGTATTAATATAATTAAAAAAAAACGGAAAAATATCTTAAATTTTATAATATTAGATATAAAAAAAATATTTATATTCTGTCCCGAAATTGAATAGAACAGAGTTGGCAACCCTGGCGTCGACCCTTCATGATGCATGCCGGTCACTCAGGTACCATATCGTTTTATGAGCGGCGGACAATAGGGCTGTACGATAACTTTTTTTTTTCTGGTGATATCTGTTGAATTATTGTCGGTTGACTCATAAGTCGACTATTATAGAACCGTGGATTAATTGTGAACGCGGTGATTTAGTACAAAATTATTACGTTAGCCTCATGATCATTATTTCTTCATCTCATCATCTACATATGGATTGATATCACTACTGCTGGACGTTCTCTTGTATTCTTCAAAAGAAGGTTTTCCTACGAGTCCAGTAGATGTCAGCTCGGAGTTCAGTGGACCCTTGCGGTGAGTTCAATGGATCCTCAGAGCTGAGTTTAGTTAATCCCAGTGTAAAGAGGCTATCAGCGCTTAGTGTAGTAGAACTTGCCCTTAGTTAAGTGGATCCCAGTACTTAGTGAAGGGGCTGTCAGCGCTTAGTTTAGTGGAAGTTAGCCCCTAGTCAAGAGGATCCGAGTTCTTAGTAAGGGGGCTGTCAGCGCTTAGGTTAGTAGATTCTAGTGCAGAGTCCGGTCGTTTTCGACGCTTAATAAAGAGGACCCCAGCGCTGAGTTCAGTGGATCCTAGCACTGAGTTTAGCAGATCGCAGCACTTAGTTTAGTAGATCCTGGCGCTGAGTTCAGTGGATCCCAGCGCATTGAAAAAATCACTTAGAGCAGTTGTTCTATGTCATCTCCCTATATTGATATTCCAATGTGATATTATGTTATCATGTCAGTCCTCGTCCAGCCGTGGACGTCCATCAGCTGACGATGGTATATACCTCAGCATACGCCTGGCTGATTGTGTGGGAATGCCGTCTGGGCATTAAGTCCACCCTTTGTAAACTTTTTTGTTAGTAGATACAATGAAAAGTGAATAAATAAATAATAAAAACGTTGGGGTGGTTCCCAAGGGTGCTTGAACATTGCTGCACCTGTTCCTGTCTTATTTAGACCCGTATATTTAATCGCTTATTTTTTTTTTCTTTCCAGGTAATCCTGCTGAATGATGAACTACCATGTCTTCTGGCGTTCTAGAAGTTTCTTCGATTGAAGTAGTCAAGCTTGGATGAAGCGACGATATCAACGAGACCTTCACCTGATGTTATATCCTTGTTTGTAACAATATAACGCTAGTTAGGATGATATACATTGCACCAGTTAATTTGCATTAACCCCTTTCAAACCGGAACAGGGTAATGTTTGCACACTACTATTTTTTGGCACACATAGGGGCTGCGGTGGTATCTTGATGGTCTCCAGCAATACAGACCTACCATTATTGGATGGTTGAATAGATTTGGTAATAAAAAAAAGACCCTACAACCATGGCCAGCTGGGGAAGTATAATGACGATGATGATGATGATGACGGAAAGTCTAAAATTATATTTAATTGAGCACGATAAATAAATCACCACCGTAACAGGAAGCTGAAATGATCTCGTAAAGCGAAACCGGCGCAGCGTTCAGATCGCACCGATAGTATTGTGCGCGGGCGGCTTTGTGAACACCCCCTTTTTAGTGTTGCCGTCAAATTGAATTACAATGTCCGGTTTGAGCGATCTACACCGTTTCAGTTAGTTAAGCAATTGCTTACGTTACACTATGCGAGTTTGTTGATGCATATTCATTTGTTGGTAGGTCTCTGTTCCCGCAGACCGTCTGAACACCAACGAGCTGCTATTTCTGCAAACAGACAAGCGTGTGCGAACATTACTGTGTTCCGGTGTGAAGGGCGCTGCGGCTAGTGAAATTACTGTAATAACGAGACTTTATATCGTATATCTAAAGACGAGCGTAATGGAGCAGTCTATACCGTTCTAACTAGCGCCACGTTGACAGCAGGCGTATCATTTACCATCACGTGTAAGAAACGAGGAGAAGGTTCATCTGGTATTACTTAAAATATTTACACAACACCATATTTCTTCTTTGTATTGAGACATAATCTGATCTTCCAGTAACTTCATTAGCAATATCTAGAATGAAAGATAGACCTATCAATTATCAGAAAATGGTTATTGATTAGGTGTATCCATCATGAGCTCTTCCTGGTACTCGAAAAATGCCCCACTGCTGGATTAAAAGATGGGGATGGGCTGACTTCTGCCCACTATTACCCTTGGTCATCGGTCGCACAGAATACTGTTGACCTGACGACTCCCTTATGGAATAAGCAGCATATAGATACATTATATATTACTTATAAAGTATCAAGTCAAAACCGAATATACTATCAAGTATTTAACATATGATATATCGTAATAACTTGATATATTTCTTTTATACAATTAAGCGCCGAGACAATTGTTCACCTGATGATAAGTGGCACGCCCACCATAGCAATGTGGCGCGAGTTAGGATGGTTACACTGCACTACATTGCCCTCGTCGCCTGACACATAAGATGTCGAGTCTCGTTACCCCAGGTATTGCACTATCTACCGGCCACTAGCCCTTCAAACCGGAACACAGTAGACTTACTACCAGTAAATACTTCTGTTATTATCGACAAAGCCTTACTCATCATCAACAACAGAATGCTGGACACAGACGTTCCTCAAAGACGTCCACCACAATCCTCAAATATCTACATACATTACACTGTTTTTTATTTTCATACATTTCAATAATTTTTTTATTTATTTATTTTTATGGCGCATCCTCAACAAAGAGATCCTCATCATAAAAGGTAGCTGATGTTAAACCAACCGCGTAAGCACAGCTCGCAGCCTCCAACACAACTGTCAACTTGACACATGTGACTGTCACCAGCTGTCAGTCGGCGTGCGCCGCGGACGACAGCGCGGTACGAACCGTTAGCTAACCTCAGGGTTCCGCAAAGATTAAAGAAAGCCGCGATAGCTCCGTCCGTAAGGCAGGCGCATGCGCTAGACTTCGTGCGGGTTCGATTCCCGTGGAACTTGACCATCTGAAAAGCGAATACATCGCGAGGAGACCGATAAGTACCAAGGAGTATTCGTGGTCGTGTGACATCCATCAATCTCTTGAAAAGCGTAGAGGATATATGACTTTTACTTTGTCGGTATAAAAGAAGGCTTCAGTTCCCAGCGCTGGGATTAATTAAGAGATCTGTTTAATTATGCTCTTAATGTTCTCAATACTGGAACCAAAGCTATATACATATATATATATGGCCTAAGTCCAACAGTGGACGTCTATCGGCCGATGATGATGATATACATATGCTTGTCACCTTGAGAGATAAGATTTTAAGTCTCGTTACCGCAGTAATTAAATTAGCCACAGCGCCCTTCAAATCGGAACACATTAATACTTTCACACTATTGTTTGATGATACTTACCTAGACCGTCTCTCGGATCTAGCAACGGTATAATTCGGGATCTTTACGGCTTTATCTTAGTTACTTGTTATTTACAAACGCTAAATTATGTTAGTTTTAAGTATAAAAATCGTTAGTCACAGTAATAAATACGTTTCATTCAAGTTATGTTTAAGTTAAACGAAATGCGATCGCTAAAAGCTTCGGCGCCGAAGCTCATTTGAATGGCCGCGTCGTTGCGCTCTCAGACGGTCGCATCTTACTGTGTTCCAATCATGAGACCAATTGGAGAACGTACACTAAACATTTGATGAGCTTACGAACATGGTTGATGAGTGGTCGGAACACAGCATCAATCGCTTTTTCCAAGATTCAATAAAGTACTTTTAAATGTGGAAGAATCATTAGAGTGTGCATAAACCGAAACTTGTTATCATTACACTTCAGTCGTAACGAGGAGACATCTTTGGAAAAGTTTATTATGGTCTTCATCAATAGTGCAAACTGTGAGGAGATATTGCATGGAGAGCCGTAGTCTCTGTGAAAGTGTTATGGTACAGAAGGAGGCTGCTGAGCGGAATGGAGAGAAGATAGATCCCGCTATGAGACGAAGCCGCCGTGGCGCTGGCGAACGGCGTCGCGGCCAACCAGAGAATAGTGTTCCCTTACTATAAAGGGATCTTTGGGGTCGTGGAGTGGGAATGTGGAGTTTAGTTGCCTTCTAAACGAGGAGGACGATGGCTGGATGTGATCTCCCGTCATTGAAGTACTCGCGAGGCCTCGGCTATCCCAGCATGGCTGCGGTTGTGTTCTAAGCGGAGATCCCGTGACATCTCTAAACGCCGAAGTTGACCTCTCAGGGGGTTTCAGTGGGTAAATATCTTCACATAACTGGCTTTTCCCCAGATAGTATCTTTTCGAAGATTCTCCCTCTGAAACCAAAAAAAAAATCTCGTGAGTTGTTCTGCAGGACACTTTACACCCCTTTGATACTGTTCAGTGGAATCACTACCTGTTGAACATCCGAGTAATTTTTCTTCGATTTATATATATTATCTACGATTTCTCCTGTTTGCAGCCTCTGCACTCCGTAGCGAGTAAAGCTTGTTATTTATTGCAATTTACATATATAAATTTGTCTATCTGTCCGACAGCTCGGTGTCGGTAGAAAATGACAATATGTCGGTAATTGTGTATTCAGAGCGTGTGCTTAGTGCTTTACGAAAAATGTTAAACAGCCGTCGCGCAATGATCTTTATATTGAATAAGCATACGAACTGGTACCGCTTGGAGTGCACTGCCGATGGGTACTAGTGCATTGTGGGGGGGCAAAAATGTTTCGCCTTGCATTCATAATTACTCTCACACAACAGGCAACCGATACGGTTGAACCGGATAACAGTACACGATGATATATGACAATACGATGTTATACAAACATGTTAAGATTTCATTATCGACCGCCGTATGTAGCTAATTATTTAATAATTAGTGCTTCACTCATCATCTTTTTGGTGTAAAGGTTCCCGCACAGCAACTCATGGAATCCAAGCTAATTGCACCTGCTCGTGGTGCAACCTGCTAATCAATAAGGCTTTAGTTCCCACCAACCTGCATTTGGCCAGCGTAGTGGGCAAACTCTCAGATATTCCATATCAATCCCTATCCGATCGTGTGGGAACTCTTGGGGGAGGTCTATGTCCAGTTGTGCACGTCCATGGGCTGATGATGATGCTTATCATCTTTTACGCTTAAGCAGACATTTTAATGAATTGGTTGTAGAGAAGAGAAATATAAAAAAGGATGATGATAAGATAGCTGATGCATAATGACTTTATAAAAATCATTATAGAAAATAAGAGAGAGAGAGAGTGGACGAAGATAGTAGATGTGTTGTAAAATGAAATGACTATGTGTAGGTTTACACGGAAACTACAAATTGGACAAGAGTAGACCATCTTGATCTATATAAATACACTAGCTGTTTTCCCCCCACTTAATGGCTGTATTATAGAATTAGATTTCATCTGAAATTTGTCAGAAATATTCTTGAGCGATGGCAAAGCGCCACCATTCTCTAACCCGGCCCATTGTTAACACCACCGCAACCCCTTTAAAGGGTAACATTCTTACAAAATTTCAAGTCTTCAAGCGTTATGGTTCCAGAGATGTCGTGATGAGTCTCTACATAGTTGGAAATCTCTTGTGTACAGATTACTATCAGATTCATAATTTAAGAGATTAGACTCCACCAAAGGGATACAGCTCATCTATTCCTTATCAGCTCCAGGTTTGATAAAGAATGAATAAGTAGTCTAAAGTGTTTTGTAAGTACAGTTAAGTTTATATCTATTGATCCTGTAATAGATCATCATAATATTCAAGGAATGGAGGTGGTCTGTATTGCCAGGCCCCATGTAGTACCACCGCAACTCCTATTGCATCCGCTAAATATTACTGTGTTCTGGTTTGAAGGGCGTCGTAGCTAGTGAAATTATATAGCTAATATATCACCATCATCTTCATCATCATTTAGACGGATGGACGTCCACTGTTATACATAGATTTCTTGTCCCAATACATAAATGTATTAAAGCAAAAGCAGAGAAAATTGGATCCATTCCATGATTTTCTCTACACACTTTCTCTGAGTACTGGAACTAGGAGTCTCCACAAATATTTCCTCTTGGCCACTCTCTACTGACCAAGTGTGGGTTGGCATGTCACATGTTCACTAATGTTCTTGTCTTAGGAAATGTCAGTTTCCTCATGTTTTCCTTCAGCGAAATCTTAACCATAGTGGGAATTAAAGCCTATTAACCTTTAATCAGCTGTCACAGATAAACAGGAAGAAAATACCTTTTTTTAAGTTATTAGGGGGTAATCTGCTCGTAGAGGAAAAACGGAAATTATGACGTGTTTCTACGAACTTATACCTATCTATACAGTCTTTAGGAAGAGAGAGCTACAATCAACTCATTTCTTAAAAACCCTGACCGGATTCGTTCAAGATCACTCCGTAGTGCGTGACCGATGTGAACATTAATTACATATCGTTCACTCCTATGAACACAGTCGTTGTTACTTCCTGTGTAATTATATTTTCCATTTGAATCACATCGACACGTCTCTGCGTTGTGGAGGTTATTTTAATTTGATTTCAAACACCATGAAATTAGTTATTGGGCAATCGCACTACAATTCATTATAGCAATGATATTTGAGAAATCGATATTAGTCTGTAGTGTATATCCTTTTATATTAGTATATCCTTTTCAATTCCTCTACCGTAACGAAAATAACTCCACCCATTTTCCTACTGAATTTCCTTATTCGTTTTGGCTCTATCCTTCTAGCCGCTATAGCTAACGTGTTAAAAATTTAAGAAGTTACATTCTTGAAGCCGTTTTTTTTCATAATATCAAGGAACAACTAGGTGACCATCGACAATTTTCAGAGTGGTGGTATTGGGTATAAATTTAGTAGGTTCCAACGTTACTGTCCGATAGTCGGAGAGCTGTGTGAAGCAGTTCCTATCGAACTTTACTTTTTCCTTTAAAATTTATTCGTAAATTTTTCCTGAACATATACTTCTTAGTAATGCAAAGGAAAAAACAATGATTACCTGATTTCTGACCCCTCGGGCCTTAATACTATTTCGTCCTTTTTCCAACACCAGACAACGTATCGACACAAGCAAAAACTATAAAAGGATCTATCCATCTGTCATAATACGTAAACTGCCAAACGATTATCGATTAAAGAACGGTGGGAACCATTCACCCATTGTTTGCGGCCGTGGGTCCGGACCCGAAATACCGGTCCGAAAAAAAAAACGGTTTATGAATCGAATCGGCGACGGAGCCTCCGCCAGCGTGTCTCACGAAAAAGTCATTTCACTTTGCACACAATATGAATTCATTTAATCACAGATTAATATTTCAGCAGAAGATAAATACTGTGTTAAATATAAAATATTTCCGTAGTGTCCCCAGGTACCACTTCCGTAGTGTCCCCAGGTACCACTTCCGTAGTTTATCATGCCTACATAAACGTTAAGGGTTGATGATCATCTACAGAGAAGATTCTTGTATCAATTCTCTAGGCTAATCTAAGAAGGTACAATTTCCAGAAAACTGATACAGGAAGAAATGATTAAAGGAACATCAAGGAGCAGCCGAAGCTTAAACAGAAAACCTGAGGTCCATAATTGTTATTATCAGGTAAACTACCGAATTTCAAAATAAAAATGGCACTCGTTGATGACGATCAAGATATTGCCGACGAAATATCTGTCGATGAATTCAACGTGAACGGACCTTTGGTCGAGAGTTCAGCGAAAGTAAAGTGAGAAATTGTCTTCTTGGTCTTCCTGAGAGATCATACAATTTCATTTGTTAATATTGATAACGATACGGACTCCATCCAGTCTGATGATAGAAGTATCTCACGGGAACCCAATCATACTTACGCTGTTTCGTAACACTGCACTGCCAGCGTTGAATACTTGGAAAATTTCAATGGAACAATGAAACTTCGCAACACCTGCAGGGAAGCCAAGATTATTTCCCAATCACCGAGGAGCTATGGTACTGGCACATCCATCATGCTTTACTGCCTTAGTTTCTTCTCGTCATTTGAAGGTAATGATAATTTTGAGTAATTTCATATTATCCATGTGAACTGTCGTCACGTTGATTTCGTTATCATTGCCACGAGTCTTTAGATCCTTACCATTAGGCGGAAGGTACCTTCAAAATTCACCCGTGACCTTTGCTGATATCACCTGATTGACGGTTTCCATTGTGGGTGGTCTAACAAATCAACTTTGTTTTAATTTTTTTTTATTAAATGACACAATGCGTCATAACATCTCCCACCTCTTCACCCCGAGACATATCAGTAAGATCGTAATTCTCATTACCTTAGTAATTTAACTAGCTACGGCACCATTCAAACCGGAACATAGTAATGTTTACACACAACTGTCTGTCAGCAGAAACAGCAGATGCGGTGGCACCTACCTAAACGGTATGTAAAGATTTGTGGGGATGGGGCGGGACTGATGATTTGGATATACATTAAATCGTTTTCTCGGCTATATTTTGCATGTATATTGCTGATATTACTCTGTCGCGAAATACTCTGTACAGTCGAGACACTCCAGGAAATGCCGGGAGGGTAAAAAAAAAACGCGATGAGCAGGAAGTGGGGGCAGGTGCGTCGCGTCGGTCCGCCCGTAACCCGAGACAATCCGTCTACGGGATCACATCAAAGGGCACGCTTTGTCGGGTGAGCGCGCTCCTTATTGCCGGATGAATTCCGGTTAAACTGTCGATCGTTTACTTAAAGCCCTCTTCACACGACACTTCGTCAACACCAGTACGTGGTACGTTCACTGATGCCAGAGAATATCTGGATGACCTTTGGCAACGCCTACTTTTGCCGAGAAACAGTAGTAAGCAAACATTACTGTGATCCGGTTTGGAGTACATCGTAGCTAGTGAAATTACTTGGTTATAGAGACTTATCTTCTTTTGCTCATGCTCTGGAAAATTCAGATCATTTAATCATCGGAAAATAAATAGATATTTTTTTTATTCGAAATAGTATCCAGATGAGCAAGACGTTCATCTGATGGTAAATGATACGCCTGCCTACAAAAACTTGGTGGTAATTAGGATGATATACACTATACCACATTGTAATCGTCGCCTTGATATAACAAGTTATCTCGTTATTGCAATAATTTCACTAGCTACGACGCCCTTCAAACCGGAACACGGTAATGTATGTCTGCAATAGGAGCTGCGGTGGTAGCTACATAGATGGAGCCTGACAATACAGACCACCTCCATTCCTTGAATATTATGATGATCTATTACAGGATCAATAGATATAAACTTAACTGTACTTACAAAACACTTTAGACTACTTATTCATTCTTTATCAAACCTGGAGCTGATAAGGAATAGATGAGCTGTATCCCTTTGGTGGAGTTTAATCTCTTAAATTATGAATCTGATAGTAATCTGTACATAAGAGATTTCCGCCTGTGTAGAGGGTCATCACGATATCTCTATAACCGTAAGGCCAGGAGACTTGAAATTTGGTAGGAATATATCTATGCTGAGTGTAGATCAGCTAGGAGCGGATTTTACCAAATATCACCCCCAAAATCGATTACGAGGGTGTTGCGGCCATGAGAGCCCGAGATACAGCTGGTGTCTATTTATACAGGAGATATCCGGAGATTCATTGACTGATGACGATATTGATATAAACAATCAAAATTTGGTGGAGATATTGCTTCTGCCATTTAGAGGTCAGCTAAGAGTGGTTTTCACAAAGATCTTTCTCCAAAGGGAGTTGCAGGGGTGTTACCTGATCATACCCGAACAGTATAATAAAGGTTTTATATAAGGGAAATAAAAACAGAAACAATTGCATTACGAACCCATTTTCGTATAAATGTAATGATGATAATTTAGTCGACTACAAAAAGTACTATTTGAACGACGTCAGCAGGTGAGTGGCACACGTCAGGCACCGCAATTACACCGACCTGGCCACATTCGAAGAATTTATAAATCGTTAAGTAAAATTTCTTTTATTAGTACATTTCAAATTGCCTCCTTTGTAATTTTTTTTTATAGATGATAAACATTGAACAGGTGGAGTGGAATTTCCTGAACTCTTCGCCAGCTGCTCCTTTGTCAGTTCCAAGTAGAGAGATATTAAATTTAATTGTACCTGTTTATGTTTTATCGCTTGCAGTCTATCTGAAACGATCAATGGCCTTTCTGGATGGAGAGGCTTGAGGTCTCCAATAGTTCCAGTTTATGTGCTCGGTACTACTGGTGGTAGATCCCTGTTGCCGGAGACCATCTAGGTGGGTACCACCGCAGCTCACATATAGTCATCATCAGCCGATTGACGACCATTGCTGGACATGGGCTTCTTTCAAAGATCTCCACGTTTGTAGGGGTTCATATGGGGGGATTTGAGACATTTCCCGCCATGCAAGCCCAATGCGGGTTGGTGGGAGCCAGAGCCAGAGATTGACAGGGTTCCATTACGAGTAGGTGAGCTTGGTTTGGGTTCCGTGAGTTGTTGTGCGGGACCCTTGACCTAAACAGTATGCAAATATTACTGTGTTCCAGTATGAAGAGTGTTGTAGCCAGTGAAATTACTGGGGTAATGAGATTTAACATCCCATAATATATCATAGACAAATCTCAAGGCGACGAGCACAATGTGGTTTAGTGTATATCATCCTAACTAATTGCTTGTTAATATTTCCAATACTAATTGCACTTTTATTTGTTAAAGTATAAAATATTCTTTAGAAATTATAAAAAATAACAAAATTATTATTGCAAATAGAAAAATAATCATTATAAATAGAAAAAATGTCATTATAAATAAAAAAATTATCATTGCGAATAACAAAATTATCATAATAAATAGAAAATTTATCATTTAAAATAGAATAAATATTATTATAAATAGAAAAATAATCGTTATAAATAGAATAAATATCATTATAAATAGAAACATAATAACTATAAATAAAATTATTATTATTAAATATACTGCGGAGTCGTGTGTAAAGTCATGGTGGCTCAATGGCTATGAACACGGACATCGCAGTCAGATGACGAGGGTTCTAATCCCGGCCGGGGCATGCACCTCTTAGGCAGTTCTTCACTGTGTAATGTGCATATAGTTTCAACTACCATGCATTTGACGGTGAAGGAAAACATCGTGAGGAAACCAGCACACTGACATTATCTTTGTGTGTGTGTGTGGTGGCCCCAGTGAAGCGGCAACAGGCTCGCCCCCTGTTACATGGGACCTGATCTGACCACATCTGGCGAAAAGTGAGTGTTTATTTGCCTCTGCCTACTCCTACTGGGAAAAAAGGCGTGAGAGAAAAAAATATATACAGCAGAGATAATAACAAAAAGTGATTGATTATTCTGATACCGGGAATCGAACCCGAGCCTCCTGGGTGAGAGTCAGGTATCCTAGCCACTAGACCATATGGCATGTTGAGACTATATTTCCCTGGTCGATTGCCTATTAGTGCGGAAGTTCCTGATTCGATTCAGGGGCCGTATGCTGTATGGTTTGATGAAGGGTAGTCTTTCGAATCCGCCTGCTGCTGAATGCAACTTATACAGAATCGATGTTTTCCAGCTGTAAGGGTATGAGAACCAGAGTACTGTCACTTACCACCAAGTGATAAAGACAGAACTTTACTACGATCAGCTTCGATAAAAAACGGTCTATTACGTTGGAACATGTGGAAGGCATAATTTCCCTATTAGGGGTGCGTCCAGTGCACCTTGTGCTTGGGTAATAAAAAAAAAAAAACTAACAAATTTATCTATTTAAGTCAGTCGCATACCGGCACTTGCGTCGACAGGTGCTGGTCCGAAGGTAACACCCGCGTGACGTCACTAGACTCATCTACTACCACCACCACCTGCCCAACATTATGCGGGTGGTATAAATAACCGGCATGATGCTGCGTGCAGTTGCATGCATGCAGGAATTAGAATTTTAGAAGGAGGTGGAAATGTGAGGGTGTATTTCTTTAAATGTATCCTAAGTAGGGAATGTTTAGAAGATTCAGCCTGTTTCTAAGGTACGATAAGGATGCAGTGGTGCAACAACACTACAACCAGGCAGGTCCCTGGGAGAGGTTATAATCCTCCTCAGCACTTTATATACAAACACGGGAGGACCCCTTATCAGTCGTCACTCCAGGCATGCTTAGTGGGCTAAATGGCTTCCAATTTTAAAGCCCACAAACCTGGACACTGATTTAGTATACATCCACGGTAGGCAGATCCTTTAGTCTTTTTCTTGATAGAGCTACAATTTTTTTTTATTCAACGAAGGAACAGGACCAGCGGGACGTTCACCTGGTGGTACGCTTGACCATAACGTGGCACCAATTAAGATGGTATACACAGCACCACATTGCGCTCGTCGCCTTGAGACATAAGATGTTAGGTCTCGTTACCTCAGTAACTTCACTAGCTATAGCGTCCTACAAACCGGAAAATAGTAATGTTTTCATACATCATCTTCGGTGGTGGAACCAATCTAGACGGTTTTCGACACTTCAAACCAGTAGCGGAACTACATTTCTTTATTCTCAACCTGAGTAACAAGAGGCGGACTTAATACTTAACTGGTGAGACGAGAATGGGGTATCATGTATAATGACGACAGAGAGAAGAGTGATGGATGTTCCGCCCATCTTACGGAACCCAAGTAAATCTCACCTGCAAGCGGTGCACCCTGCCGAATAACAGTCGAGACTTACCGCCCACCAACCCACATTGGGCCTGTGTGGTGGGATAAGGCCTAATTCTCCCCAATGAAATTTATGGAAATCTTTGGGAGAGGCCTATAGGCGTATATACCCAGCAGTGGACGTCTATCGGCTGATGACGATGAGACGAGAATTGGCAGGTACCTTGAATGAGATTAAGCTATATGACTTAATATATTAATTCATATAAATTATACTATACGAAATAATGTTTCGAATTTTATTAAAAATAATATACGGAACCCTAAATTTAAATAATTCTCAGTGGAAGCAGTAACAATCAAATCGGAGCGCGTCGTTTCGATATTGCAATAACAATTTGTACTCACACAAAGTGTTGTGCATCTCGAATGTTAACAGGTACACATAACCGGGATAGTAGGTTCGAACCGGTTCTGTACATTTTAAAAAAAAAAAATCAATTCGTTTTTAATACTCTGTATCGGTTTACTGCGCGATTTGTCCGATTATATTACTTTTTATTACTTCGGTGAACTAATTCCCTTATAAATTTATTACTGTGTGCATTTGTCGATGGTTAACTGAGGCAAACCGATTGCGGGAGAAAGCTGCGGATCCCGGCGGTGGTACCATAAAGTTGTCCAAAAAAAAAAAATTACTTTAATAGGAGTAAAATGAATGGCTCTTTTATATGCGTAGTCATAATTGTGAAGTATTTGGATGGGTCATCGCATTTTTTTCGTTAACGGAGGAAAGCGAAAACTTAAAAGTTACTTGGCTTGTGGAGAGAAAACAAGGTTATGGGGGATTTGTAGCCAGAAAAACCCTCTAAACTTAAGCGACAATGCGGGAGACACGTCGCTTGAAGGGTTGACAGACGATGAATCAAGGTGCTCAAATGGCGATCGAGGACTAGAAGATGTAGTATAGGCATATCTCTCACTAGATAGTCCGACGATTTGGTAGAGATCGATCGATGTGCAGATCTTTGGGGACGGCCTATGTCCAGCAGTGAACGTCTGTCGGTTGATCATGATGATGAAAGCCGTTTCGATGGTCATCCTCAGTGGTTTGCGAGAGACCCCGAGATCTCCCTCGGATCGCAACGGTGCCTCCCTGCACTACGCCTAAAAACGTCCCAAGGGATGCCGTAACAAACCTCAGCAGCCTGGTTATGCTATGACTCTCCATGGCTCTGATCTCATCATAGCTCGATTATTGGACAATGAAGGCCTCCTTCAAAGACTACGAACCCGAAAACTGTTTTAGTCGCTTGCTACGACAGGCTGGGAAAAGTTTAGCGTTATCCTTACCAGCTCGACACTGGAGAGCTGCGGCGACATAGACCTACCCCAAGGGAATCTCCACGGCGATTCCTCGGCGCGATGCTGCAGATAGCTCGTGTACTTTCGAGCTATAAATCAAAAATGTTCAGCATTCTTTCACCGGCGCATACTTTTTATTGCTTCAGATATAAAATGAAATCGAGTTCACATCTCACGAGCTCGATTCACGATCCAATAAAAATATTGCACGGAACTGAAACGCTGGATCAGCGATAAAATCGCAGTCATGTTTCTTCCATTTTTTTTTTTTCCTACCTTTCCGCCTGCCAATTTATACTTAAGGGTCCAAGTTATAATATTATATTTTAATATAACATTAAAACTTTATCAGGTATACGTTACGAGGTGTCGGGTGAGGGGAGTTATGAATTGGTGGTTATCTCGAAAGTAACTTTATACCTGTAATAAATATGTCGGTGGTGTGATAGTTTTTTTTTTTATGGAGAACCCCTACGTAATTAATGTGTGGTGAAGGATTCCTCATACTCATTAGTAAGGACAGTGACCGTTGGAATTACAACAACAACAGTAAGGTAACAGGAATAGAAAGTTTTTATTGCGTATACGTGTAATTTAAAATTGGAAGTACTAGGTCCTTACAAATGAAATTCGCGTTTTGTATGGGAGGAATATAATTTTTTTTTTTTTAAATATTTAATTAATCAAAGTATGCACCGTTGTTATCTATGCACTTTTGTCATCTCATAGGTAGTTCATTGATCCCTTTACTAAAGAAACCATGGGAGGGAGAATCAATAAACTCTTTGAAGGCGGTTTGGACTGACGCATCGGAGTTGAATTTTGTTCCTTGCAAGAAGTTGTCCAAATTCCGGAAAATAGTAATCTGTTGGGGCAAGGTCTGGGGAGTACGGTGGATGTTGCAGACATTCCAATTGTAGCTCATCTAACTTAGTGGTTGTTTGTTGTGCAGTGTGTGGTGGTGGTGTTGCGTTGTCGTGAAGCAGCAGTGGCCTGGAGCGATTGACCAATCTCGGTTGTTTAGCAGCTAGTTCTTCCTCCATGGTCTGCAGTTACTGACAGTAGATATCTGCCGTAATCGTTTGGTCAGATTTTACAAAGCTGCAGTGAACGACACCGGCGCTGGTCCACCAAACACTCACAAGTAACTTTTTCTGAGTAAATTTTCGTTAAGGGCAGGATTTGGCTGGGTCGCCAGGGTTCAGCCATTGCGACGAGCGCTTCCGATTATCGTACAGTATCCACTTTTCATCACAAGTAATGACTCGATTTATAATCCCTTCATCATTGTGTCGGTTGAGCAAAGTAACAGCAGCAGCAGTCGACGCGTGTTCCCAAGTTCGATTCACTCAATGCATGAGGTACCCGTCGTTCAAGTTTTTTTTACTTTCCCGATTTGCTTCAAGTGGGTTAATACAGTTTTGTCACTTACCCCGAAGCTGCAGCTATCTCTGAAGTGCTTTGTGATGGATCCGCTTCCACAATAGCCTTTAATTCTTCAGTTTCCACTTTGGTCTCCGGCCGTCCACGGCGTTGGTTCTGAAAGTTGAAATTTCCAGAACGAAAACGTTGAAACCAAAAACGACCCGTACTTTCTTTTGCGACACCAGCGTCGTACTCATCATCAATCCTTCGAGCTGTTCCTGCAGCACTGGTGCTGGTGCCACGGTAGAACTCGTACTCGTAAATATACCGATATTACATGTTTTCCATTGTGCGGTAATGAGCGACACCAAAGAAAAAAAACAAATGAATGACTGTTTACAAATTTCAAATGTACCCGCTATATGAATTTATAAATTTGAATTTGGAATTCTTAACCAAAGAGCAGATATTTCAGATCCAAAGTGGTCAGTACGACGAAGACGCTAATTTCATATGTAAGGACATAATATACTTAATAGAAAGATTATAGGGAAACAGTGGCTGAAAGGGTTGAAGAAAGTATTGATAGAAGAAATAGAACAGGGTGCAATTATAGTGTCATCATCATCATCATCAGCCGATTGACTACTGTTGGACATTGGTATCCCCCAAAGATACCCACATCGATCGATCCTGCGCTGCCCGCATCCTAAGGCTTCCCGCTACCTTCAATCGTGTATAGAGGTTCATAACCCCTTATCCCCCGGGATATGCGCCATTTTCCACCACGCTGGTGCAATGCGGGTTGGTGGCAGCCAGACCCTCGTTTGTTGTTTAGTAGGTTGCGTCACGAGCAGGTGAGGCTGGCTTGGATCCCGTGAGTTGTCGTAACCCTTACACCCCCCAACCTTTACCAATAGCTCTATCTAAATACTAAGTCCCGTCTAGAAATCTAGCTCTCTGTGATTGGTTTTCGGAAACTCCATGTTTCTCATTAAAGCTTCATAACTTTATCAGCTTCAGCGTCATTCACACACACTATTACATCATCATCATCAGCCTTTGTTTACCAACTGCTGAATATAAACCTTGCGCAATGTCTTCCACCAGATGCGATCCTCAGCATCTCGCATCCACCCATACTGTTACATACTACCACGTAATGCTACTGTGATACAAGCTGTATCCGGTACGATGGACTTCCTACAACAGGTAATGCATCACTGAACTAGTTAACTTCGATGTTAGTTAAGGTGTTCTGGTGTTACAGCGACGTCACCAGGCGGTTCCGAAGTGCCGAGGAATGTTCACTGACCTCGCCGCACCAATGAACACTGTTCCTGTCCGCCATATAAAAACACTTGAGGTCCATAAAATGGGAATTTTTGAATGAGGCACTCGTAAAGAGTTACCCCGTAAAGTATTTATGGTCGACCATTTGAAAGAGCTCTTCATCTTTTTATCTTTATTGGTGAATGGAATAAAATATGCGACGGGTCCTGATGGCCATTTTATCGGCACGCTGGTGTTAAGGTCAGCTTCAGCCCTGTAGTCTCGGGCTAGTGAGAATAGGACTAAGGTAAGCCCTGCCTGTTGTAGAAGCAAACTAAAAGGGTCTAGGAGCTTCGCAGGCTTTGACGGTGGGGGGCCTTTGTCGCTCAAGCGAACCTGCGTGGAACAGCGTATGGCTCAGCGATGGTGTCTTGGTGAGTTAGGCTCCTCCTCAGAGACCTGTAACACAAGGTGTAGAGGGGCATCGGTGCGTTCTGTAAGAGATCCCGGAGCCTCTCCGAATGCACTGATGCCGACCACCGAGAGGGTTTTAGTGAGCAAGAATCTCACACATAACCCTGACTTCCCCCCTCGATCAGGGTATCTTTCGAAGATATTCCCAAATCCAAAAAAAGGGTAGGTACCACGGCAGCGCTTATTTCTGCCGCCAAACAGTAGTGTACAAGCATTGCGTTCCGGTTTGAAGGGCGCTGTAGCTAAGGTAAAGAAACTTACCATAAGACTCAGGCAAGCGCAATGTGGTGCTGCGCATACCATCTTAACTAGCGCTACCTTGTTATGGGCGGTCATATCACCATCAGGTGGACGTGCTCCTCGTCTTGTCTTTTTTGATTATCATCATTTCAACTGATGGATGTCCACCGCTGGACATAGATTTCATTTAATGTGTTCCACACAGCACGGTCGTAATTTAGATGCTATAAACTAAAAGATGATCTCCTTACTTTAAAATGATAATGTCCTTAAGAGATATTTAAGTTTAATGGTTACCCTAGTTGTGACGCAACTTGGCTAAAGCTCGAGCTTCGAGCTTAAAGCTCTCGCTTCTAACGGCGACAAATACTTTAGCAGGAACACATAATCTGGCTTAGCCATTTGAATAAGTACATTTGCATCATGATTATCCGCCAGGACTTGGAAGCAGTAATATTATGATATTAGTCAACTAGTCTGGTGACGACCAGTTCCATCCTGTACATTCACATCTCGTAGCAATCATCATCATCTGGTAGACGTCTAGTGTTGGACCAAAGATCTCCACATACAACCAGCATGGGCTCTGGTACCGCTGGGCACTAGGGGCTGTCGTATGTAGGGGTTCACATGGGGAGACTTGGACCATTTCCCACCACGCTGGCCCAATGCGGGTTGGCGGGAGTCAGAGCCTAGTTTGTTGATTAGCAGTGTGCACCACGAGCAGGTGATGCTGGCTTGGATCCCGCGAGTGTTGTGCGGGACCCTGTACACCATCATAGCAACATATAGGCATGGACGTCTTATACAACTCTTCGGCTCGTCGAGTAAAAACAAAGGAAATTCCACATCGGGCAACGAACCCGCTCCACTAACACGGCACTAACCACTGAGCCGATTATACACTCAACTAAAACAAGTTAACTTGATTAACTGGTCGCAACTCCTCCAAGTTAATAACTTATCAGATAATCCTCACTTGCTCCAAATGTAGCGCGGCGTCGCAGCTATTTGTATGTTAAGTTTACTGCGAGGATCGACCAGTTTAAATTGGATCAGTAGGTCCTTCACTGGGCTAAGTGGCTGAACCGTTTTAAATGTTTTCCTTTACTTAAGTGGCTTAATTCCAGCTTAGAATAAGCCTTTAGACACCATCGCCATTAAGCAGGAACTTCCGATGAAATACGTCGTGAGGAAACTAGTACAAGATTTCATTAAGCGACGGTACGGTCGCCTGATGGTAAATGATACACTTTGTCTTGTGATGTAAAATGTTGCGTCTCGTTACCCCAGTAACTACACTAGCTACAGCGCCCTTGAAACCGGAACACAGTAATGATTGCACACTACTATTTGGCGGTAGAAATAGGTGCTGCGGTGGTACTCACCCCGATGATCTCCGGCAACAGAGACCTACCACCAGTATCTCTCTGCTAACGCGGTTGATAAATATCCTTGACTCTCTTTTTTAGTCGTCCCTAGTCCCAACAGTGGGACCATTAAGCTGTTTATTTCAAATATACCTCAGTGGACGAAAATACTTATTTTTTATAGAAATGATTCAAAAATGGTTGATAAACAACGTATGTTTTACGTCCACTGCTGGACAGGCCTTCTCCAAAGATTCCCACACGATCGAGTAGGGATTCATATGAGGGAATTTGACTCATTTTATCCCACGCTGGCCCAATGCAGATTGGTGGGAGTCAGAGCCTCGTTTGTTGGTTTGCAAGGTGCACCATGACCAGGTGACGTCGACTTGGATCGGTTGGGAACCCTTACAGCACCACTTCTTATAAATTTAATATTAATATTAATATTATATTATAATTAATATAATAAAGAGAATAATAAACTTGAGTGTTCAACTATTCCAGTGCGTAAGAGAGTACCACAGAGTAGCGTCAAATAGAACTATCCACTTTACCTACTGCATGTAATCGCAGGCATTAAGTAGAAAAGATTATTGCATGTAATTTTCCTTCACCTCATCTACGTCGAGTCGCAATCTATTACCTTTCTGCGAGTCCATTGAGGTCATAAACCTAGTTGTCTCTACCCACAATAGGCTAATATTTGACCTTAAGTTATCGTCACATTATATGGAACAAGAGAAACGTTCACCTGATGGTATTTAGTACAGTGATCTACTAAACTACATTGCGCTCTTCGTCGTGACATATGGTGTTAGGTATCGACACCTCAGTAATTTCACTAGGTACAACGCCCTTCAAACCGGAACACTAATGTTTGCACACTGCTGTTTGGCAGAAATAGACGCTACGGTTGTACGTGCCTAGATGGTCTCCGGTAAAAAAGATCTACCATCGTCATCATGAGTAATAGACGTCCACCGCCGGACATAGGTCTCATCCAGATTCCCATCCGATCGGGTAAGGATTCATATGGGTATTTGGGCCATTACCCACCACGCTGGCCCATTGTATGTTGACGGGAGACAGAGCCTCGTTTGTTGATTAGCAGGATGCACCACGAGCAGATAAGGTTGGCTTGGGTCCTGTAAGTTGAGACTACCGTCCAAACTTAAACGGATATGGAAACTGCTTAGTTACTGAACTAAGTAGGAGTCGTCACTCTACTACAATGACGTCACTAAACCATAACTGTCACTTACTCCGTGATGAGGTACGACAGAGTCGGACCGCGGTGTACACTCGCGCACAGAAACGGTATTAGTAACGCGACACCACGGTGTCGGATCCCGGAACTGACCGCAACACCTGTCCGTTACGTTCACGGTCCAAATGGTCTTAGGCCGTACGGCGACGAGAACAGAACACTGTGGGAAAATAACCACGCAACATTAACCTTCGCGTATGTAAACTGGTACGCTTGATTGACCACTTCGAGGGTTTGGGTACGAATGGAAATAACCTTAAGCCTAGGGTCCAAGGATGTGGACGAGGAAATGCTAGTAAAAGCTCGGTCGCTTTGTTTGGCTTTCTTAAGAGACCCGAATTACATAACTAAATAGATGACGATGCCATCAGCGCACCAGCACATCTCCATATTCCACATTGTGATCTCCACATCAATTGCTGCACACCAGGTTTTTTATTCAGCGCAGCAACGAGATGAGCATATTTGCCTGATGATAAGTGATACGCCTGCACATAGCAATGTGGCGCTAGTTGCGAGACATAAGACGTTGAGTCTCATTACAACAGTAGTTACGCTAGCTACAGCGCCCTTCAAACCGGAACACAGTAACGTGTCCACGCTAGTTTATCCGTAGAAATAGTCGCTGCGGTGTTTGTTACCTTTCGAGGCGGTCTCAGGCAACAGCGACCACCACCAGTATACAATTACCGGACTTACTGAACTGATGATAGTTCAGATTCCGGACAGTCAGCCAGTCTCCTGTATCCTCGGTTTCTTAGTAGGATGGACGTGAAGGTCTTTAGGAGTCAATGTCCAACAGTGGGCATCTATCTCATATTGACCATACTGATTGTAAGAGTACTAGCGGCATCGTATAACCAGTTTATCTGATTGCAGGGAAATTAACATGGAAACCTTTACGTATCCTCAAATCCAGAACTTCCTGCCTGTCGTCGGTTAAATATCGAACCAGCTAATGGTATACAATGGAAATTAAAGAAGTTCCCCCCCATTAAAAAGTCAACGGCTTTATTGTTCGAATGGTATCGGAGACCGTTATAACGTCTTCAGTCCACCGGGAAGCTATAACTACATTTATACATATTTAATAACTACAGTAGTGTTACCATCAGCTCAGCAGGACTGGATCTTTAATATTTCTGATAACTTGTCCGATATTTTTTTTTAAAGAAGTTATTCTTATCATTTTAATGGTTAGATTTATCATACATCATCAGTCGAAAGACGTCTTCTGCTGGACAGGTCTCCTCAAAGATCTCTGCTGTAAGTGTTTATATGGGGGAATTTGGACTATTTCCCACCACGCTTTCCCGATGAGAATTGGCGGGAGCCGGTCTTGTTAGATGATGAGCAGGGTGCACCAGGTACAGGTGGGGTTAGCTTGGGTCTCGTAAGTTGTTGCGCGGGACACCCTTACACCTCCCGACTTTATTCAAAGTCGCAAAATAATTAGAATTAATAGATTACATTTGGTCTGATATAGAATATTCAAATTAGAGTTCATTGACCCCGTTTTAGGAATATCACTAGTAAACTAGATCGGCTGGTCGATTCACGATCTCTTATCGAGATGCTGCTGCGCCAGATGGAGACGATACAGACAAGTTTATAACGCGGTGTACATAATTAATTTGATGCGCAAACTTTACATAATCAAGTTAATTAATAACATTAATACAAGTTAGTTTCAATCGCTCAAGTTCAATTTAAGTAAAATAAAAAACTTAACTGTTGCAAGTTATGACGAAAGCAAGAAAAAGACCAGTGCGAGGACAATGTTAGTAATGCTCTCGGTCGGTCGGTCTTGCGTATTCAGTCTTGGACTCTTGATCTTTGTTTTGCACAATAGGTCCTGCCTTTGGTCTTTGTCGTGCTTATTCAGTCTAGGTCTTGGTCTTGCTTAAATAATTCTGGTCCTGGTCTTGCGTATTCATTCTAGCACATTTGACATTGATCTTGCATAACAGGTCTTGTTTTTGATCTTGCTTAAATACTTCTTGGTCTTGCATAATGGATCCTGCTTCTCGTCTTGATCATGTTCATTAGGTCCTAGTTAAAAGGCTACACGACACCGAGAATCAAGTGAAACCGCGTGCAGCGGCTTGTGCACAAAACACAAACACAAAAGAGCTTTCGAAGCCGTGACTAAGCAATTGTTCCGCGAATGGGGGACGCAAATAGAGAGCGGATATCAATTGCTGGTATTCAGCGGCGAGGAGTGCGATTGGAAGTTGGATTGAGTTGATGACTTGAACTTATCCTAGATTACTTGCTAGGTACAGGGTTGTCCCAACGGTCCGACGTCTGACACGTTATCAGCAAAAATGGGACAATATGGACAGCACATTGTGCTTGCCGCATTGATTCATGAGATGCGTCTCATTATCCTATTAATTTCACTAGCTGCAACGCCTTTCAAACCGGACCACAGTAATGTTTGCAAACTGGAATAGGACCTAAGGTTTTACACGTAGGCGGTTTCGGCGAGAGCCCTACCACCAAGAATGTTAGTGTCTGGTTCTAGCACATCTCAATAGCTACTACTGTCATACTAGCTGTTCTCTGCCTGCTTTGCTCGTCTTAACACCCCCGCAACTTTTTTTTGGGGGAGGATTTTTGTAAAATCTATTCTAAGTTGACCTCTAAATGGCAGCAGCAATATCTGTACAAAGTTTTCATTGTTTACATCTAAGTTTCGAAGACGTGATTAGTTTCTATGTAGATGGAAATCTCTAATACATATATATATATATATATATATATATATATATATAATGAAAATAGATTTTGTTCGCCAATCACTTAAAAACCAGTGAACGCGAAATGATTTATAGTTGGTTAAAGGATAGTTATTTATTGAATTTCTTAGACACTATCACTTTTTTTCTATTTAACTTTTACAAACATTTTCCTTTGGTATTATTTAAGCGGTTGCTATAGTAACGGTTGGTATAGAAAATCATTTGCAGTTGCTCTCAAGGAATATTTTAGATAAAATTCGAGTCTAATTTTATATCACGGCTAACAAAGTGAGCAGGGAACAGCTAGTATATACTTGCTGTTCCTATATATATATATATACAGAAACAGCAAGTATATATATATATATATATATACGTAGTATTAGGATGCCTCCCACAAGGTGATCCGACGATCTGGTGAGAATCGTGGGAATCCACTGGATGCGAGCAAGGCGGGACCGATCAATGTGGAGATGTTTGGGGGAGGCCTATGTCCAGCCGTGGACGTCTTCGGCTGATATATATATATATATACATGTATATATAAATATAATATTAATCACTGTTTAATTGATGTGTAATAGATGATATATTGTATTACTGTTGCACAATCAGATGCGGCTTTGAAGATGTACTAACGTAGTAATCAAATAAAGTATGGCCATCAATCAAATAATTAAAATGATATTTGTATACGAATAGATGTAGAAAAGTGCATTCGGATGCGCTGCGATTGCGCTTAAGATCAGTGAACTGCATTGCGCTGCGCGGGCGCAATTAGCTGTACGGCGGTGCTGTCACCACACGTCCTGTTGCTTAATAGATTAAAAAAAAATTAATACAATAGAATTAACTTTGAATAAATAAAAAAAAACACTCATAAATTCCTGTAGTTGTTCACATGAGCACAACTCGTAGGGTCGAAGCCAGCCTCACCTGAACGTGGTGCACCCTGAGAATGAACAAAAGATGGTGTAGCTCCCACCAACCCGCATTGGGCCAGCGTGGTGGGTAATGGCTCAAATCTTCCCTTACCCTATAAACGACAGCCTCTAGTGCCCAGCGGTACCGTAGACCATGATGACTGTCTGGTGAAAGTCGCGGGAAGCAGCTCAATACGGGCAGCGCAAGACCAATCGACGTGGAGATTTTTAGGGGAGGCGTATGTCCAGCTGTGGACGTCTGTGGATCAATAGAGTTATATATTTCTTTTTATTTTACGAAGCGAGGAGACGAGCGAGACGTTCACGTGATGTTAAGTCGTACGCTTGATCATAACATAGCGATAGTTAGGATGATATACACAGCACCGTATTGTGCTCGTCGCCTTGAGACATAAAATGTTAAGACTGGTTAGGTCACCAAGCTAACAACTCCCTTCAATCCGGAACACAGTAATGTCTGCACACTACTGTTTGGCGGCAGAAATAGGAGCTGCGGTGGTACCAAAACCTTTGTAAATAATGGACTATATAATTATATATTGCGGATCACCTGGTAGGGGACCTGCTCACCACCAGAGGGTCTGACGATCTGGTGAAAGTTGCGGGAAGCAGCTGGATGCAGGCAGGGCAGCATCGATCGATGTGGGCAGGGCAGGATCGATGGATGTGGAGATCTTTAGGAGACATAGGCATGTCCAGTAGTAGACGTCTGTCGCCTGATAATGATGATGAATGATGATCATATTTACGGTTAAGATTACATCCCTCCATCATCATCAAAGTTAAAACTAGTAAGCATATAATTGAAGAGATAAAATTTTCGCTAGATAATCTGTCACATTCCCTCTCCACTTCCGGGACAGTCTCCAGTGCGAGCGGAAGTATTGTGACGCTACGCTACCGTTGCGTCGCTCTCTCCGTAGACACTTGCGGTTACCATGACGCCGTACTTATAATGGGACTTCATGGTTTTGATACTTTATTGCGGTATTATTATATTATAACATTAAGGGAAACATTACCACAAGTATAAATCACATACGTTTGTTTATGATTCGAGGATAAAGGACTTTAAGTTTAGATCATGATGCTGGTGGCGATCCTTGATACCCATGACAGACTCACCTCGGATAGGTAAGTACGATACAAAAATTCGATCATAGTTTAGATTTTTAAGTTATTTATACTGCAACTCTGTGTTACTCGTATTAATATTTTGCAGTAGATGATCAAAAATAAACAGTTAGACCTCTTTCTCGTCTAACCAGTAAATTTGATTTATTTTCTATATTAAAGTTTCTGAATGTAGTCAATTGTTTGCTTCGTGTCGGAAGGTGTTCTCGAAAATGGAGAGAAACCGGAGTGCGAGCCGATATTAAATACCTCTGTTTAAAAAAGTTAACGACGCAAGAGATTCATTGCGATCTGGAGGCAAGATTAGGAGAATCTGCTCCGCCGTATTCCACTGTCGCAAGGTGGGCTTCTCAAATTCGAGTGGGGAGAACGAGCACGGAAGACGAACATCGTTGCGGCCGTCACCACGACCATCGACGTCACTCACCCAAGAAAGTGTTGCGAAAGTCGAGATAATTGTATAGAGCGATCGAAGAGTTACCATCAGATACTTAATTCAAGAAACGGGCATTTCATATGGAAGTATTCAATCCATATTGAAACAATCTTTGAATATGAGAAGAGTCTCCGCAAGATGGCGGCCGAGAATGTTAACCGACAATCAGAAACAAAACAACGACGACTTGACATTTCGAAGATATTGTCGGACAAGTTTCAAGAAGATTCTGAAAACATTTTCTCTCGTTTCGTAACAATGGATGAAACATGGGTCCGTCATTTTGATCCCGAGACAGAACAGCAAACTTCGCAATGGAAACGGCCATCACCACCGACCCCGAAGGAGTTCCGTGCCATGGCGTCGGCTGGCAAGGCTGATGGCCTCAATATTTTGGGACTCAGAAGAGATATTATTGATTGCTTACCTGGAGCATGGAACCACTTTTGCAGGCCAGTATTATGTAGCTTTAACTCCCAAGTTGAGGAATGCCATCAAAGAGAAAAGGAGAGGGAAACAAAGCACCCGCAGGTACGATGACGATAACGAGGTGATGGATGCCGTGGAGAGCTTTTTGCAGGACCAAGACAAAACTTGTTTTTTGAGAGGGATTGAAGCCTTGGAAAAGCGCTGGACTTGGTGTGTAGGGAGACTCGGAGAGAGTGTTTCCGGCAGAGACCTGTCACCAGAGATACTACAGCCTGGATAAGAAAGGATTCATGTGACTATATAAATGTATAGGAGAGTGCGTGTGCGTGTGCGTGTGTGTAAAGTATGAAGATGTGTGCATCGTAGTACGTCGGTTCGCAGCTGAATTATTTTTACCGGCGCCTAATCGCGGGTTCATTTCCGCCGCGCCCACGGCAATAGTTGTTGCGCGCCTTCAAACCAGACATTCAGTTTTAATAAACAAACATTTAATGCTAGAAAATAACAGCTAGATGCTGTCTGATGCTTAGCAGCAGTGTTCAAGTATTATTGGTTTTTACTGGTGTTAGTTCTCTGTTGACTGTCTAGGTAGGTACCACCGCAGCGCATAATTCTGCCGCTAAACATTACTGTATTCCGGTTTGAAGGGCGCTGTAGCTAGTGTACTGGGGTAACGAGACTCAACATCTTATGTCTCAAAGCGAGGAACGGAATATGGTGAAGTGTATACCATTTTAACTAACGCCACGTTTTTACGAGCAGGTGTATCACTTACCATCAGATGAATGTTCCGCTGGTCCCGTCGCTTAGTGATATAAAAGAAAGTACACTGATGTTATATAAATAACTTAAGTACAGATTTTTCATACGTTTGTCACATGCAATTCTGATGCTGTTCCAGCTTTGTAAGGTTCGATCCCCACAGAACTTGAAGATCCAGTTAAAGAAAACATCGTAAGGAAACCGTAATGTTCAGTAGAGAGTAAATGCTCTTCACTCGCTCCTTGTGAATCTCTCAAGTCCCAGCAGTGGTAAGATTAAGAGAGGTAGAGAGAATATTACCCCAATTCACCATCATCATTAGATGCCCTCTTCAAACATAAGTTTGTCGATCAGATTGAGAAAACCAATTCGATCCTGAGCTGTTCTTTTTAACTGCCGGTATTGTAACCAGGTCTGCCGCAGTAGTGCTCGGTCCTCAATTTAAACTTCAGGCCCTCTCGCTATGGTTAGGACTTGAAATAGAATAACCTAGATCGCATGAATCATGGCCGACGCGGTATATTTAGCTCGCGGCTGCACGCAGTCATGTTTGGTTGCGGTGCCGCGTGTGTTTACTGACTCGCAGTCTGACTGTCCATCAATGTCGCCATTACACATTCTTACTACAGCGATGACTCGCGCTGAACGGTTACTATGCAGTCGCTAGGCGATTGGTGGGGGTTCGGGGCTTTGAATGTGGGTGCTCTCATTGCCCACTGAATAACGAGTACGGCATGGTCTCACTCCCCTGGTCATGCTTAGGCGTAGAGGCGCCGGTGTGTTCCGAAGGAGACACCTGGGCGTCTTGCAAAGCGCTAAGGACGATCACAATTCCCATATATCCCTGTCTCCCCTCCCCGATCATCAGGAACAGGGTATCTTTAAAAGATTTCACTCTTGACATCACCGCAGCTCCTATTTCTGATAATTAGCAATAGTGTGCAAATATTAATGGATGTCGTCGTAGTTAGTATAATTACTGGAGTAACGAGACTGGCGGTAGGTGTTTGTTGGCGGAGACCGTCCAGGTAGGTACCACCGCAACGCCTATTGCAGTAGACAGACAGTAGTGTGCAAGCATTACTGTGTTCCGGTTTGAAGGGCGCTGTAGGTAGTGTAATTACTGGAGTAACGAGACTCAACATCTTATGTCTCAGAGCGGCAAGTGCTATGTGTTGTAGTGTATATCATCCTAACTTTGCGTTGTTATGGGCAACCGTATCACTTTCCATCGGATGAAACCCTTTGCTATATTCCTGGACGATTGAGGTGGAGTTTGGATTATTTTAATCAGCTGGGTTAGCAAACTGGTACTCCAATATATGTACTCAATACTATAGTTAAACCTATCTGACTTTTGGATTATATACTTAACTGTTACTTGACGTTGACTAGACACTTGATGTTAAGTATAGAGTCAAGTACCGGTGGTATTTATACCGACTGACCCATCACGAGTGTGCCGGAAAGTAGAGAAAATAAAAACTCCTTCCACAAGCGGCACAATCAGAGATCGCCGAGTCACGAACTCTCGCAATCCGATACAATGGATTCCGTTCGTCATCCGGTTAAGGTCATTCCTATGGCCCTAACTGTACATTCGTGTGGTATTGACCACGGCGGTTGCGCAATCAATACCGCGGATGTGTTGCACGGGGTCCGATCGAAGATGTCTGCTTACGAAACTTGACGGTGGGAACAGTTAAGTCATCATTTAAATTTAGGAGGGGTTCTGGGATTTCCTAAAACATCCTCCGGAAGAGCAAAGCCCTCCATAACACCCGTACTGTGCTACGGCAAATACAAGACCACCATGCAGAGGCTTGCTTATAGAGCTCTGAAGGCCCCCACCCTTAAGGCTCACAAACCCGAGGATCCTTTTAGTCGCCTTGCACGACAGGCAGAGAATACTTTAGTCCTATTCTTAGTAGTCCGAAAACTACAGGGCTGACATCTATGTTACCTATCTATACCTAAGATAGTTTCGCAAGTCGTTCGGTTTCACTAGCTACCCCCCAACAACTCGCGGGACCCAAATCAACCTCGCCTGCTCGTTGATGCACCCTGCTAATCAACGAAAGAGGCTCCGGCCCCCACCAACCCGCATTGGGCCAGCGTGGTAGGAAATCACCCAAATCCCCCTATATCAATTCCTACCCGTTGTGGGGATATTTGGGGGACAGGTCTACGTCCAGCAGTGGAGGTCTATCGGCTGAAAAAAAAAAACCTATATTTTAAACATCAACTGCCCCCCCCAATCTCTGTAATGAAGAAATTTTAATACTCATTACGAGTTTATTTTCTAGCTCGTTGATAGACAGCCTGGATGTCTATCACAGCATCCGTCTCTTCATAGGAGTAGTGTACATTTGTTCTTCACCATCATCGTCTGATAAACGTCCACTGTTAGACCTTAGGCCACCTCCAAAGATCTCCACATCGATCGGTCTCGCGTTGCTCGCATCCAGCGAGTTCCCGTGATCTTCACCAGATGGCCGGTCCACTTTGTGTGGCCAACGCTTCGTCTTCCCCCCTCATCTTCGCCCCATCATCAACAGTTTTTCTCATCTGCTATAAATTTGACTAAATTCTTATATACACAAATCAATTTAATTTTCTCTAATCTATTTACTAATGACTTCCGTTTCTCCATTTACTTATTCTATATTATTATCCATACTTAAAACACTATTCATCATCATCATCAACCGATAACTATCGTGCTTACTTAAGTATAACTTGTACTCATCCTTCTTTCTACTGTGCGTTATCTATTTAAGTAATATTTGATAAACTTATATCTATCATCTGTTGTATACCATCGGCGTATTACTTACTATCAGGGGTTCACTTTATTTAAATATGTAGTAATTAGTTACTAGTAATAATCAAATCTGCACTTGGGTTAAACTGTCCCTTGTCCTTCGCACTGGTCGTCAGCACTGGTCGCCAGTACTGGTCGCCAGTACTCGTTGGGAGTGTCAATCTAGGATTTTAAGCGAGCTTCTTACAACTGGAACCGGTCCGGACGGGTCCGTGGCCATTATCAGCGTCGTCATTATGTCATTATCCTTATGGTCCTCACAGCGGCGGCCGGCGCGCAGGAATAAACCGTAATGGTAATCACCGAACTATTATTAGACGGTAATGGAGTTTTGTTAAAGTAAGTAATAATTTCATTACTTAAATCGTTTAAGACGCATTTTAAACGTTTAGATATGCGGGTAGTAACAGAAAGTACTAGGTTTTTTTTTTTTTTATGAACCACACTGTGACTGCTGATCCATCAAGGTATGCTCATCTTAACACTGTTATGTTTCATCGTCATCAGCCGACACTTCCTCTACTAGACATAGACAAAGATCTCCACATCGATGACTCTGACTCTTGCGTTGTCCACGTCCAGCGTGGTCGTTTTTAGTAGGGGTTCAGGTGCAGGAATTTGGGCCATTTCTCATCACTCTGGCCCTATGCAGGTCGGTGGGAGCCAGAGCCTTGTTTGTTGATAGCAGGGTACACCACGAACAGGTGAGGTTGGCTTGGATCCCGTGAGTTGTACGAGATCAGAGCATGCTACTCAGTAACATGCTATTTTATTGGTTAACTTGTTAAAATAGATAAGAGTAAAAAAACTTAACTTGATATTTACTTAACTGCAGTCAAATGTGATAAACATAAAGAGACGATCTTTAAATGATGTAGACTCCAGGGTTATGTCGCAACAGTACAAATCCAAGAATGGTTGTAGGTTCTATTTATCAGACCCTGTCTAAGTTGGTACCATCACAGCTACTGCAATCGCCAAATAGTAGTGTTCAAACATTACCGTGTTCCGGTTTGAAGGGGTTCCGCATTATAAACAGAAAATACTGAAGCAATGAGATTTAACGTATGCCTCCAGGCTACGGGTACAATGTTGCAGTGTATATCATCCTAACTAGCGCCTCTATAGCCCGGCTTTAATCATCAGGTGAACGTCATATATAATATTACACACATTGTCATTTATAAGATTACGACCATAACAAAAGGTTAACACCCAATTGACCTGAGGCTGCGGTCAGATATCTACATCTCCAGATAAGATATCTCGAGATAAAAATTCCATTTCCTAATACAGAGATAACAACGTCGACGGTCCAATGCTGATAGATAGCTGGTAACACTGTTAAGATATTGCGAGCCGCTGTTGAGATATTATAGTTGAATGGGAGGTGATGAAAAGGTCGGGTGGGGGCGCGGTGTCGCAACGCGAAAGGTCCCGGGTTCAAGCCCCGCGTGTTCCGCAACTGAACAGTATTTACGGTGCCTTCGAGGAGGCACTAAACATTCGTGAGCTGTACATCCATGCTTGTGGGGGCCGAGGTTGCGCAAATGAAGAGATCGTTCTCTAATTCAAGAAGTGATCAGCTCGTTCGCCTATACCTCTCTCCCTCTCTCGCTCTCTGGCTCACGCTCATACATACCGTCTGCTTCTTACGTTTCGTTCCAAGCATCCGTCGCTCACCCGTCCTACACATATATAATGAGAATGAGTTATGTTCGTCAATCACCTGAAAACAGGTGAACGTATCGACATGGGTACATGACCATCAGACGCGGTATGATCTATAGATGGTTTCAGACTATTTATTTTTTGAATTTAATAGATCCTTCATCGTTCTATTTCTAACTTTTGTAAACATTCTCGTTTCGTATTATATATGCGGTTGCCATAGTAACGGTTGCTATAGAAAATCATCTAATTCTAAGTCTATTTTTAGCGGAATTGCTAGTAAATATATATGTACAAAGGTTGTAAGGAGTCCCGAATTAAACTGATGGGACCCAAGCTAACCACACCTGATCGTGGTGCACCATCTGACTGCTCTGCAGGCTCTGGCTGTCACCAACTCGTATTGGGCCAGCGTAATGGGAAATGTGCTAAATACCGCCACATAAACGACGGCTCCTTGTGCCTGGCAGTACCGGAGGTCGTGGTGACTGTAAGATCGCGAGAAGCTTCTGGATGCGAGCAGCGCAGGACCGTTCGATGTGGAGACCTTTAAGAGAGGCCTTTGTCCAGCAGTGGACGTCTATTGACTGATGATTGATATATAAATATATTTACACCGTAATGTGAATTTAGCTTATTTTCTTCTATTAACTTATTTACAATTTATAATTACTTGATAATAAAGTGACGCTAAGTTATATATTGCAACATTGCACTCATCGGCTTGAGGCATGCATTAAACCTTACTCCAATAATTTCACTGGTGGTGAGTTGCCGGAGACCGTCCAGGTGGACACCACCGCAGCGCCCATTGCAGCCGACGAACACTACGGTGCAAATGTTACTATGTTCCGGTTTGAATGGAGTTTTAGCTAGTGAAATGACTTAATAGTATCTTATGTCGCAGGCGACGGGCTCTATGCTGTACAGTATATGTGACTAGCGCTACTGTTGGTATTGGTAGATAGTATTAAAAAAAAATATATTAAAATATCCCCATGTATGTTATTTTATATGAACGTATTTTTTTTTTTAAATAATATTTATAACAACGCAGAGAAGTTCCACTTTATAACATACGATCAATAAATAATCTCCGAATGACGCACGGGATGCGTTTCTTTTAAACTGGAATATTTATACCTCGGCTCATTATCCGGTACGTACCGACGGTGAGTAATGCCACAAATACTAGGCTAATCTATATAGCCTAGACTTAGACTAAACAGAAGCGGACCGAACGGTAGGAAACGTTTCGACACGCTCGCGGGCTGATTTCGGGGCCACTTTGATGTCTCCGCCGACTGCTCTGTCTGTCACGCTCCCGGCGCCGTGCGACTACCGCAACTGTGGACTTTGCGTTATTGACTGCTTCATATATTCATCTATTTAATATTATCAAATGCAGAGCATAAAATTTTCAGAATTGAATTTAAGCTCCGATCATGACTGATCAAGAAGAATATGCATCAAAAAAACGCGTAAAACTGACGACTTATTTCAACAATTATGAGTGTATACTAAACCGTACAAAAATTTAGCATTGGTATAGATACAGATACTGTTATAGATGCCGATACAAATACTGAAATAGATACAGATACTGTTATAGATACCGATACGAATACTGAAATAGATACAGATACTGTTATAGATACGGATACAAATACTGAAACAGATACAGATACTGTTATAGATACCGATACAAATACTGAAATAGATATAGATACCGTTAAAGATATCGATACAAACACTAAAATAGATAGAGATACTGTTATAGATACCGATAAAAATACTGAAATAGATACAGATACTGTTATAGATTCCGATACAAATACTGAAATAGATATAGATATAAATACAGATACTGTTATAGATACCGATACAGATATTGAAATAGATACAGATATAGATAGCGCAGAACTCATCGGTGTAGAGATCTTTGTGAGAGACCTGGATCCAGCAGTGGAAGTCTAACAGCTGATAATGATAGATTTTATTCTGTTGTACAACAATAAATCTTCGATGGAGTCATTTTAAGAGAAACATTTAAATAAAACAACAACAACAAACAAATGAGTTAACAAATCCAGCAGTGGACGTCTGTCAGCTGATGATGCTGATGATGATGATGATGACTTAAGATGTGTTAGCAGTAAATTTAGTGCATGTTGTGGTAAAGTAAATAATTGGATCGGTCGGCGTAAAGATCCTTGTGAGAAGGACTAGGCTCATTGGACGTCTTCCGGTTGATGATGATGATGGTGACGATGCTGTAATTAAGGACCATGTCTTAGATTCTGTAGATGTTGTTTTACATTATACTGTATGTATTGATGGTATAGATGAGATGATCTAGGTCAGGTACTACTGAAACTGCTGTTTGTACCGCCTAACTCTAGTCATCGTCATCAACAACCGATAAACATCCCACAGCTGGACATAGGCCTCACCTAAAGATTCCCACAGGATCGGGTGGGGATTCATATGGGGGATTTGGGCTATTAGCCACCACGCTGGCCCAATGAGTGTCGCCAGTCTCCAGAGACAGCGCCACGTTTGTTGTGCAACACGAGCTGGTGAGGTTAGTTTGGATCCTGTGCGGGAGCCTTTACATCATGAGCACCAAACTCATAGTGTGCAAACATTTTTCTGTATTCTGGTTTGAAGGGCGCTTACATGTTGTGAGATTACTGTAAGGTAATGAGCTTTGACATTTTATGCTTAAAGGCGATGAGTCGGGCGTTTCATTTACCACCAGCGAACTTCTCGCTCATCTCGTTTCGTCTCTCTCTCTCTCTCTCTTCCTACCAGTATATTCTATATGGTGTAGTCAGTTTTCCTTTGTTCCACCACATCAGTTTTATGTTCGTTTCCTCTGACACTGCATCTTTCCACTTCATCTTGGGTGTGCTGTATCATCACGAGGCTCACCGTCGAAATCCGTCGTGGTCGAAGCTGGCGCGTCAGAAGCGGATAAAACTGATGCTGTGACGAAAGCACCGTCACATTTATACAATGCCACATTATCAATGTACATCCGTTGGCAATATAGATCGTATGCCGTACAACATAGGGTCTATTTCAGGATCCTTATGAGAGGAACCATGTGAAGCTACAGTTGCAGCTTCCATGTAGCTTCCTTCCCGTTCAGTGACGCATTTAGAAACGTGATGGAGAAAAAAAAAGGACCGAAAACAAACAAGCGTAGATGAGCTCTCACTTATTTGTACCGATTAAAATAGATAAAACTGTAGCGCCTATTTCTGCCGCCGAACAGTACCGTCTTCGGGTTTGAAGGGCCCTCTAGCTAGTAAAATTACGGAGGTTATTACTTCATCGTATCATATGTCTTAAGGCGACGAGCACAATGTGGGGCTGTGTGTATCATTCTAAGCAGCGTGACGTTGCTATAGGCGGGCGTATCACTCACTATCACGTGATGGTCGCGCTCGGTCTCGTCACTTAATAGAACAAAAAAAGGTAGTTGTCAAGATTGTTGACTAAGACCGATTTTAACTTATCACTAAGGTCATGGGAAGGACAGTAGATATTTTTTTATTTTAGTCAATGAAGCGACGAGTCGATCAGGTTCACTTGATTTTAAGTGACACGCATGTGCATAACAACGTAGCGGTAGTTACAGTGTTAAAACGACACCACATTGCGCTCTTCACCGTCAGATATATATTAAGACTTGACTCGTTACTATAGTAATTACACTACAGCACCCTTCAAACCGGAACACGGTAATGTTTGCACACTGCTGTATATAAATATCGCTTCATGAACTTGTTTTTTAAGTCTCCGTTATTTATTAATTAATTAACAATAATTATTAGTAATCGCAGGTAGCTTACCGGAAACAGGTTGGCGGTAGTTTGCAAACATTGACTAGTACCGGTTTGAAGGGAACTGTGACCAGCGGAATTCCTGTGGTAAGGAGACGTGTTAAAGCAACGAGCACAATGTGGTGCAGTGTATATCATCCTGGACTTCCGCCGTCAACGGGAAGCTGACTTAAGGGCGACGTAGCCGACGCATTGCTTAACGTAACATATGTTTATAGAAGCGAGATTACGTCAGCAACAAACATTTGTGTGACGCTGTTAAGTTTTTTGTTATACCACTAAGTAATGAGACGGGCCCGACAATCACTTAATGTTAAGTGATACGCTCACTCATGACAACGTGGCGCTGGTTAGGATGATATATACAGCACCACATCGCATCCGTCGTCTTGAGACATAAGATGTTAAGTCTTAACCAAGTAATACTATAGCGCCCTTCAAACCGGAACACCGTTATGTTTTCACAGTGGTATTTCAGCATCTTCATTATCAGCCGATTGACTGTCCACTGGATGTAGGTCTCATCAAATGACCGGCAAGGTAATCGTTCCCGCCGGGCACCTAAGACCGTCTTTCCTTAGAGTTCATTGAGTGGAATTGGGCCTAAGCCCCCCCTCCCCACTATGACTCAATGCTTGGTGGGTAGTCAAAGCCTCGTTTGCTATTCAGCAGGGTGCACCGTGTTCAAGGGAAATTGACTTGGGCTTCGTAATATGTTTACCGCAATCCCTCACACCCCCAGTGGTATTTAGCGGCAGGAATAGGAGCTGCGGTGGTACCCGATTAGGACGGTCTCCGGCAAGATACCATCTAGCCGATTCCATTCATCATTCAAGTTACGAAGAAAGGTAGCCGCTGCGTACTAACACAGCATCTCAGTAGAGATAAAATAACTTAACGAGTGCCGACAAGGTGTTTTGTTCTTGTTCGTGTCGGCGCGATTAAGTCGTTCTATTTGCGGCGTGTGTTCGTGTACGTTTGTTTCGTTAAATGATTATAATGCAAACGGCGCGATACTGCCCAGGCTTGCTTGGAAACCAGCGCGGCGATGAGCAAGGGAAACACAAGACCAGGACTTCAACAACCTTTTATATTGGTTTCGATCTCGTATGTTCGGTCTCGATCTTGTTTAAATACAGTCTTGGTCTTGGTCTCGCGTATTCAGTAATACAATGCAATAAATATTTTGTTTCTAGACCATTCTAGATCATTCCAATAGAATTTTAATTTTATCGTTAAGATTTGCACGTTTCGGTCTTGTTGATTCGGTTCTGGTCTTGCTCGTGTGATGTTGGTCTTGATTTTGGTTTTGCGGAAAAGTAATCATTGACGGTAGGTCTTTGTTTTCGAAGACCGTACGTAGGTACCATGGCAGCGTCTATTTCTGTCGCCAAACAGTACTGTGGAAACATTAATGTGTTCCCGTTTGAAGGGCGCTGTAGCTATTAAAATTACGGAGGTTATGGATTTCATCGCATCATATGTCTTTAGGCGACGAGCGCAATGTGGGGCTGTGTATATCATTCTAACCAGTGTTACGTTATGGGCGGACGTATCACTCACTATCAAGTGAAAGTGCCGCCCGTCACTTAATAGAATAAAAAAAGGTAGTAGTCAAGACTGTTAGACTAAGACCGATTTAACTGGTCACTAAGGTCATGGGAAGGACAGTAGATAATTTTAGCCAATGAAGCGACGAGTCGATCAGGTTCACTTGATTTTAAGTGACACGCATGTGCATAACGTGGCGCTGGTTACAATGTTATAAACAACACCATATTGCGCTGCTCGCCTTGAGACATATATTGATATACGTGTGACTCGTTTATCTAGTGTAATTACACCACTACAGCACCCTTCAAACCGGAACACGGTAACGTTTGCAAAAAACTGGCAATCGAGTATTGCTCTCGTCGCCGCATTATGGAAGTGCTCAAATTTAACCGGAGCTAAGCTAACGAGTTAACTAAAACCGCGTAAAGAGGTTCAGAGGCCGCCCAAGGAAGGTGCGCCGCCGGTCCGTCGCGGCCGCGCGGGCGATCGTCCGCGGCGCACGTTACAAGAAGCGTCGCCTGGCAACGAGAGCGTGAAGTCACGTACTGTTTGTAGACCTGCGAACAGCGTTGCGCCGTAGGCGATCATGGAACAGTAGTGGCATCACACTAGAGAACACACTTCCAACCGTAGCACGGCGCGCGCCGTATATATACCAACCGGCCCGCAAAACTTCAATAGCGCGATGTAGGACCGCGCGAGAACATATCACTTTTTGTATATAAAACTTTTGAAAAATGTCACAAATTAATTGTAACATTTTTGAACATAAATATTTACATCATCCAAAAGTCACAAACAATTTTTATTACATTTAATTAAGATGTTATTAATTTATTTAAAAATCAGGTACGATTTATTAACATCAGCGCCATCTGGTGGAAGTTACGATAAATTAGTACGGCTTGCTGAGTAATTTACAGAGAACGATATTCATCATAAAGTACAGAAGGGGTGTAGTAAAATTAAAGCTAAGCGACTTTATTGAGAAGACCAATTAGATCCTCATCTATTATTTTTAACTGACGATATTTAAATATTTTACCTACTCTTAAAATGTACATTAGTATATATAATACGATATTTTCTACAAGATTTCACTTTACGAAATTTTTTAATCTTTAATGTAATTTTATTGGAATGACATATATACATGTACATACATTTTTGTTTCAGGGTGTCTAACAATGAAAGAAATGAAAGCCCTGGGACTGATGACGGCAGTGTGTCACCAGAACCACCTGACAGACCTCCTGGGAAAGCGCGTCAGATTCACCCTGAAGATAAAGCGCAATTTCTTGCATACGAGTCCACGTACCGCAAGAAGGCTAAACCGAAATCTCTTCCGCTAGAAGACAACCAGATGTACAGTCATCTAGCAAATACAAACGTGGCCATGTCGCCGATGTATCCACTCACCCCCAACATTTGCGTGGAGGGTGGCAAGATTGAGTTCATAAAATCGCCGCCGGGCAGCGCCAGAAACAGCGTGGCGTTGGCGTCGCCGCCGCAGACACCGGTCGTTGTGCGGCGCAATTCGCGGGAGAAGCGCGAAGTGCGGAGCAGCGATGACTACGTCGAGAAGTTTGACGGAGATAAGGTAGATGGCGTTGTTTTTAATATTTTGTTTGTTTTATAAATCCTTGCAATAATTTAATATTTATATAAATACACAAAAAAAAATCGATTCATGTTGGATTAATATGAGTTATTTTTAATTTGAAAAAGAAACGATACGACTGGAACATTCACTGGATGGTAAATGATATACTTATAATAATTTTAAGCTAATCAGAGACAATACGAAGTCTAATAACGTTACTCCAGTAACTACAAGAGCTACAAAGTCCTGCAAAGCAGAAAATGATAATGTTTGCACACTACGTAACAACAGGCGCTATGGAGGTACCTTACTAAACAATGATTGAACAACCATCAGTAAAATTTCCTCATTAACATTAATTAGTTAGTTTTTGCTATCTCATATATATCATCATAATATAACAGATACAGTAATACGGTTAAAATAGTTTTTACGAAAATTCTTAGTTATTGTTTTATCAATTTTAAGATTTTGTTTACTTTCAAGTTTATATACTGTATTACGAGATAAAATGTTTGTAAAAGATATAAAATGGCAACTCTTCGTTCGCGTTACAATATCGTCAAAGACAAACAGTTCGAAGTGTCCAAACCCATGTCAAAAACTTGTTTTCAACTTATTTGTAACTTGACGTGTTTAGTGACGGCGTATGTAGAAACAAAGATTTTGACAATGCAAACTAATACCATATTCTGTTCTCATATTCTATTTGCGGCGTTGAGATGAGGATTTCAGTTTAAATTATTTGTAGGGTATTCAATACTTTTTAATGATCATCATCATGTGCAAGGTTATTATGGATCCTGCTAATGTTTAGAGATAGCGGGAGTCGTATGAACATTGCTGTTAATTACTTAAATCGTTTAACTTAATAGTAGAGATTGAATAACGAGTCTCTCCGCTGAGTATAGCTGATGACTTGAATAATAACCATACTCGAAATATATATATATGACGAGGAAATAAGTAGTAAGTCTTAACTTTATGAGATGAATATTTACAGTACATATCAAAAAATCTACTTTAAAAAACTTTGTCCTCTACCCGTCTGTTAGTTCCGAGCAATCTGTGAAACAGTTGGACCGATTTTGACGGAACTTGCGCTGGCTTATTGCCAACATTGGCGTAACTTAGGCTATATCAAAACGAAACCACTGACGGTAAAGAGTGCTCATCGAGAATAACTTGTCTTTCCGGAAGTAGTGCAGCAAGGGCTGTACAGTTACAATATGGATGTAGTTAATTAGGCGGCTTCGAAAGATATCTGCCGTTGATCAATTTTTGAACCATGTCCCCAGAATCGAACTGGGGAGTTTAGGGGACAGGCGAGTAGATGGAGGCAGTTAAATGCTACACAAGAATGTTATGAAGCAATCTAACGGGATTAGTTATCCAAAGTCTATATGACGTACATTTAAAAACATCTTATAGAATTTTCTTCATCCCTCCGATGGATCTTCCGGATATCGGAGGGGGAATAATTGGGCTGATGCACCTTAATGCGTGTTTAGTCGCGCCTAAATTGTTTTTGAAAGCTTCCACGATGGCTGTCGCTTGGTAGATTGTGTTTGGGGATGTGGGCTTAGTGCGAGGGATTTGCTTTAGATGAAGTTACGAGACGACGTGTATTTTACTTCCCGTACCAAAATCTAATATATCTAATATTTATAAATATGCCTTGATCTATGAATATGTTGTTTCCACTTACTGCTTTATTTGGGGGAAGGTATCCGTTCCGAGGAGAGAGTCTAATATCGTAATATCTTATTGATAATTTCTACTGTCAATCAGTAGTGTGTAGCGATAGTAAAATAATATATATATATATATATATATATTTCAACAGCCGATTTACGTCCTCACTGTTGGGGCACAGGCCTACCCCCAATATGAAGGCGATGGGCCATAGGCACCACGCGGGCCCAATGCGGATTTGTGACTTTACACACACTTCACAATAAATTCTAATTCATGTGCAGGTTTCCTCACGATGTTCTCCTTCACCGTTTGTATTTCGCTGTTGTTACTAAAGTTCACAAATGTACATAACTTAAATATTAAAGTTATCGGTACTTGCCGAGATTCGAACCCGCGACCTTCGGAATGAAGGCCACATTATGTATTTTCTGTGTAACTCGAGTTTGTGACTTTATTATATCTTGATGCGGTTGAAGGTTTTAATATGGTAATATGAAGCTTTAATATAGATAGATTATACTAAAATGCAGTAAGAATAATATAATAAAGGTATCTATTTATCTTAAGTTTATAAAACAATCACCATCATCATCTCAACCGATCGACGTCCATTGCTATAGTATAAAGATATAATTTCAATAGCTGATTACCATAAAACAGATAAATGGTTGACTGATACCGCAGCTTTTATAGCCTTCAACAGTAGAGCTGGACATAGGTCTCCTCCGAAGAAGTAAACATCGAGCGGTTCTTCGCAGCCAGCATCCAGCGGTTTTCGGCTGGAAGCGTGCAAACCTTCGTTTGTAAGAGTTTTTATAGGAGGAATGTGGCTATTTCCCATACGCTGGCCCAATGTGGGTTGGTGGGAGTCAAGGCCTCGTTTGTTGATTACCACGACCAGGGGAGGTTGGCTTGAATACCGTGAGGTGGTGTGCAGGATCCCTTACATCTATGGGATGGGATCTGTGTACATCGTCCTAACTAGCGTCACGCTTTAACCAGCAGGTATTACTTATAATTGGGTAAACGTCCCGATGATCTCGTTGGTTAATAAAAAGTTTTTTTTTTTAAATTAAATACAGGGGTTTAAATTATGTCATTTTTTAATGTCGGGGTTCAAAGGGAAAATTATTCAAAGTTAACCAAAGGTGAGGACCGAGCTGTAATAGCGCAGTCGCGGAGATGCCATTCCGGGGTCCCGTAACTAATAGAAATTCATAAGACGAAGCGCACCAGCTCTGATTTCCTTTTGGATGCAGTTCAATTAATTCACTTTACGTGCCACCAGCATCTACTTTGCTTCTCCTCATCGTTCTAGACGAGACGCCGCTTTTACTGTGAAACATTTGCATGCATTTGTATGAGAGGTTCCGCGGGAGTTATCAAAACTAATGCCGTTCGAATTTACATATGCAAATACATAAAAACTAAGTGTTTTTCCCTAAGCGCATCTCTTGTACGTAGAGATGAAATAATCGACAAGAATATCCCCTCATCTTGGTGGAAGTCAGAGTTATTTAAAGAACTTTACTCAACTAAACTATATCAGTGTTCGTCTCCTGCTTTTATAGAGGTCGCGTGATCTCCGTTTAGAATACCATCCACTATAATACCATCCCGAGGACTTGTTACAGTCTTCTCTTCAGTTCTTCTTCATACAGACTCATACTCGAAGCTCCTATCACAAAGGTATGAGATCTCATCCAACTTTCGTCAACCTTTAAATAAGCAAATCTAAGGTAAGCAAAAAGTAATGATGATTTCTGTGAATATTGAAGAGTATCTTCTCTTTCAAATCTTCTGCTTTTGTTGTGATGCCTCTTTTCTTAATAGGAATAATCTGACTGGAAAGAGTCAGGAATCCAATCCATACGTCTACAGTCTACATTTAATCTAGGCCTCCTCCAAAAATCCCCACATCGATCGGTCCTGCGCTGCTCGCATCGCCGGGCACTAGGGGTTGTCGTTTGTAAGGGTTCATATGAGATTTGAGTCAGTTTCCACCACGCTGGCCCAATGTGGGTTAATGGTACCCAGACCCTTGTTTATTGATTAGCAGGATACACCACGAGCAGATGAGGTTGCCGTGAGTTGTTTATCGTAACCCCTTACACCGCTTTCATCTAACAGATGATTTTTCTAAGATATTTTTGGTTAATTCACAGAATATATAAGAAAACATCTATTGAAGTTTGCAGAGCATGAAGTCTATATGCATCTGATCGATGATACGATCTCCAATATCATTATCATTTCATTATATTACATGTTGTAATATGCTACGGTAATCACAGCTATTATATTAACATCGCGGCGTCATTATCTGTACCAATGAGTTTCCTTTTGCTCGGAAATAGGTTATCTTATCTGTGCAGTTAATTAGTTGTCACCTGTAAAATCTTTGACGACTTGACAAGGCTTAGTCAAGAGGTTACACCAGGTATATAGCAGACGCTGCCCTTCACTGATAGTTCAGTTAAATTTCTGGTTTATTACAACAGTTGCGTTATTAAAATCGAGTATTGTTTTTAAACCAATGTGACTCTATACTATAATTCGTAACCAGTGCATTGTAATTTTGTAAATAGATAAATCTGCGATGAATCCAGCTTCATTACTTGTGACAACATTAGAAGAAAACTGCTACTACGTGTTCGCTGTCATACTGGTGTTGTTTGTGTTCTTCTGTGTGTTGGAATTCAGAGAAAACGCCAAGTATAAACGGAAGAATCTAGAAGTAGCCGTTAAAGGCGTTGTGATAACGGACGATGAAACGAATGAGAGTGTTAATGGTATAACTGAAGCTAGGTTAAGTTCTACGCATCAAGTCAATCCTAATGTCAACGATAAGAAGAAAATGATGGTTCGCTTTGTGCCGGAAGAAAAGAAGATGTACTACCCAGATAAATTGCGATGCCATTGTTCGGTTGATAACGTAATAAATTAAATGATGGAAATGGATCTTTTCTATTTAAAAATGTATCCAAAACCTTAAGGACTTAGACCTATAAAGTCAAATATATATAGGGTTTATTTTAAATTCCTATTCTAACCCAAAATTGTATTTACTCTAAACGACGTAAGAGATTTTGATCTCTTGTAAGAAAATGTAAATGTACGGATTTAGTATAATAACAAATCTAACAGTATCACCGGACCAGGAAATTACACGTCATCATTAAGCAATCCTGCTTTCCTTCAGTTTTCTTCCCGTTCCCCATTCAGCGGGGGTATTAGCTTAAGTGGCACATACATTACCCTGTACCCCTTGCATTTGATGGCAATGGATTGCGCTGCAAATGTAGCGTGTAGCGAGGTGCTCATATTATTGCCGGGAATGTTTGCTTGTTATTTTGCCTGTTATGCCACCGTAATGGATGTAAACTTCGTTTTAATGAACCACAGCCTTTGTGCCCCTCCCTGCGATTTCTAAACGCAAACGCGAAAGCTCCACATGCGAGGAGTTTAATTATGAAAATACTGAAATCAAAAATCCATTCTCATGCAAGTTAAATAATAAAAATCCATCGTCGTCATCAGACATAGGGCCTTTGCAAAGATCTTCACATAGATCAGTCTTGCGCTGTCTGGTTCAAATCTCTCCCACGTGAACCTTACAATGATTCTGGTAAATGGCTCAAATCCCACCCCATGAACCCCTACAATATAATTCCAACAAATTTTTAATAAAATCACTACGCAATGTTAAAGACGAATAGAAACAATTAGGAGGAGCAATAAAATGTAAAATTTTAGTTTTGTGGAGAAGCGCCAAGGAAATATAAAATATGAGGACGATGGAAGACAGCAACGTTGGCATCTCTAGACCGTGAAACTAAATGGTATTATTACCGTGGTAATTTTACGTCGACCGAACGGTGAGTTTACTTCAGCGGTTAGCTTGTCTTAAATTTAAAAGTTTGCTGTTAAATCTGTTGCAATACCGCATACTTACCAAGTAGATGATTGTGAGGCGCCAGGACCTAAACTGTGGCGCTAGTCATCAAATCTAGACACCAATGTAACATCTACTATAGCCTTAAGAAAAGGTGCTGCTGCTGACTGCTTAATATTAGCTGTAAATGGATTCACCGGGTACTCCATTAATACAGTCTCATCTGAAGGATATTTAATTTTTTAAAAGAACCTTTTTTCTGATGATGGTTGCTCCGCTAGTTTTGCCGCAGCATCATCGGACTCAGGGCAAAGGCGAAAAATTTTTCAAAGGAGAAACCGTAGAACGGTCCTTTCGGGAGGAATTAGGATTAACGTGAAATTTCTACCCACAACACCTTTGTTAGCTTTTTTATTAAAATATTGTACTGCTGGTGTATTAACATGAACATAAGGGAATGAAAGAGTTAAATTAACATCCCCTTTTTTTGACAGAGGTTAGAAATTATAGGAACTGTGTAAGTAGGAATTTTAAGGAAACATGAAAGCGATCACTTGTGTAGAAATCTGTTAATGTTTAGTACGTTTTAACTTCCGGAAACAGGCAATTTGTTGTTAGTAAGAGTAATTTAGCGATGGTCGAATTTTGAATGTTATGGCAACACTGGCTCTGATCGATTCCCGCGCTTTTTGCGTGCACATGCAATCAATCACGCAGATAACTGTCGTTTAATAGATACGCTGGAGGCTTGCCCTTTTCCGTTCGTGGTGGTACAGGGGGTTAGAGAGGAGAGGACCATTTACACGCTGCCGGGTTTCCGAATGTTGTGTGATGTACAAAGGAAAATTTATAAACAATTTCATAATATTACAGAGCAGTGGTTACTAAATAAAAATAATGGCGACCGATTTTTCAGAAGACGATCTTGTAATCTTATACATGTGGTTTAGATTTTTGAACACATACTTGTGAATTAAGATACTGATTAAAATTATAATAACATACATCAAATATATATTTCTCAGTTGGAGCCTAGAGTATGGAAACTAATGTGGCAATGATGTAGTCACATCAGGCGTAGAAGTAACTACCGGAAGACAAGACGTGTCTCAAACAGAAGATCACGTTTTGCTAATTTGTGGCACTTCTTCTGACAAGCTATTAGATGCGTATAACCAAAGATCTGGTCAAATGTAGTTATTTGGGAGGGACATGTATCCAGTTGACTACCGCAGATTGATATTGATGATGATGCTGTTTCTCAGAATTATGCATAATAAATGTAGCAATCTACAGTGTTAGATATTATTTGATATGATCCAATGTAAGTTCTAATGAATTCAGAGCCACGATTTACTTTGAACATACTGAAAATTATTTCATGAGAGTAGTTGATTAAAATTTTTTACAGCTACTTGAAATAATTTCTGTCTAATGGCAGAGGTAATAGACATTATGGACCGACGACCTGGTGAGAATCGCGGGGTCGATCGATTTGGAGATCTTTGGGGGAGGCAGAAAGAGGTTCAGCAGTGGACGTGTATCGGCTGATGATGATGATAGACATTATGATTGATGCTACGATAAATATAGAGAAACCTAATTTATAGAGAATATCTGAATTACATATATCCGAATATACAATCGTTCGTTTGAAGCACGCGAATACTTAATTCACACATCGATTTACTTCTCGATGCCACTCATGAATAATTGCTTCGGGGGTCTATGTTTTGACAAATTGGAATTTCACGGGCGCGTTGTGATCAAGCTTGTAAATAATAATGGTTATACAAAGGATCGAAATGTAACACGGTGTTGTAAAGTTGATTATGAAGAGTAACTGATGCTGTACAGCAGCAGCTTGTGATGCAACTAATTAAAAAATAATCCCACATAATGTGGTATATATAATGCTTCACCCTTTATCTTCATTTACATTTGTAAATAATAATGGTTATACAAAGGATCGAAATGTAACACGGTGTTGTAAAGTTGATTATGAAGAGTAACTGATGCTGTACAGCAGCAGCTTGTGATGCAACTAATTAAAAAAAAATCCCACATAATGTGGTATATAATGCTTCACCCTTTATCTTCATTTACATTTGTAAATAATAATGGTTATACAAAGGATCGAAATGTAACACGGTGTTGTAAAGTTGATTATGAAGAGTAACTGATGCTGTACAGCAGCAGCTTGTGATGCAACTAATTAAAAAAAATACCACATAATGTGGTATATAATGCTTCACCCTTTATCTTCATTTACATTTGTAAATAATAATGGTTATACAAAGGATCGAAATGTAACACGGTGTTGTAAAGTTGATTATGAAGAGTAACTGATGCTGTACAGCAGCAGCTTGTGATGCAACTAATTAAAAAAAATCCCACATAATGTGGTATATAATGCTTCACCCTTTATCTTCATTTACATTTGTAAATAATAATGGTTATACAAAGGATCGAAATGTAACACGGTGTTGTAAAGTTGATTATGAAGAATAACTGATGCTGTACAGCAGCAGCTTGTGATGCAACTAATTAAAAAATAATCCCACATAATGTGGTATATAATGCTCCATCCTCTTTATCATCATTTACATTTGTAAACTATCGTTTTTAGCAGAAAGACTGATCTCATTCTGCTTGTTTTAATAGTAAATTTTATTGGTGATGATGACGTTTGCTTATCTACATTTCTGGTTCTACCTTCCAATACCCTGGACGTTTTCCTTCAGAATATCGCAATTCATGTCGTTGATGACACAATTTAATAATTACTAGTAAGGTATATTACTTATGTTGTTTTTTTTTCTAATAATTTTATTGTGTTTGGTTTGCGATAAAGAGTATTTTATTTTGTTCTTTGTCTTAATTCATAGTCAAAATTAAGATGCTATTAGTTTTCATCATTGCTTCAGTAAGACGCGCTTTTCGGACTTCTATAGTATAGTTATCGGTGGGTAGTAAGACATTACTAACCTATCGTTTAGTATATCTACGTTTTTTAATTCAAACTTATCTTTACTCTTATTTCCTATAAAAAGCCCCTCTTTCTATTCTACCGTTGTTTACAATATCAACTTTGGTTTTTGAGAGTTACCGACGTTTTTTTTAATAGTTTTATATGTGTTATAAATATTAAGTTTTCATGGTTGCTTTTATTAGGATCTGCATCAGCATGATCCATGCGGGCCACCTGCGATGCCGCCGCATCTGTCGCCGCTGCAATTAATTCTGCCGCGGCTCCATCCTGGCCGCTCTCCAACCAGTTAGCTTAATGGCTTTTTTGGTTGTTTCCTTGTAAATTAATTTTGTTTCACTTACTTGCGGTGTTTAACGTTGTCTAATTGGTAATTAATATTCACTCTTGCTCTCTATATTTCATTGTTTGTACGTACAACATTCCACATGGAGCAGTGCGTTGGTACCTATTGCATCTTCAGTTTGGTTAAGATGACAGGCTACGTTTCCGTTAAAATTCTCAAAACACTACCATTTATCATAATATTTTTTATTACAAACATTACAATCTCAATGATGGAAACTGGAGATATAGTATCACATGGCAAATAGCACTAATCCGCTTGGTAAATTACCACCACCAGATAGAGACGAGTATGCTCTTTGTTGTAAAAAAAATCCAATATAATCTGTTTGCGTTATGTGTACCGTCAACAAGCAGATACTTTAGGAGGCAAGTTACCCTCTGTGTCTGCAAGGTTGGCACATTATACTCACCCAAAAGTCACCCCCAATGCCGAACCCAATTTGAGTAATGGAAAAACAAATTTCGCAAATGGATGACGCTCTTTGATGCCCCCGGTGCGCCTTGCATGCGATAATCCGTCTGTTTGTCTGTCCGTGGGCCGTTTGTTGCGCGATGCATGCGCGATGCATGCGCGTTGTAATTAGTGCTCCCGGTTTGGTCCTTTCGGTGGGAAATTAAATTGCAATCCCGCAAATAGGAGTCAGCCGAAATAGATTGCTTAGGCTAGTTAACTGGACTTCAAAGTGCAAAGGTTTCATTAAATATTAGTTAACTTAATAATATCTCTTTCCAATACGCAAGTGGGAATGATGCTGTAACGTTCTCTCGCCCGCATGTTGATTTTTACTAATACTAGGTCCCTGTTGAGACCGTCTAGTTAGGTACCACTGTAGCTCTTATTTTTGCTGACAAACAGTAGTATCCGGACATTATTGTGTTCCGGTCTGAAAAGCGATGTTGCTTGTAAAATAAAGCAGACGTTGAGACTAACATCTTGAGTCTTAAGGTGATAAGTATAATGTGGTGGTGTGTATATCATCTTAACTAGCGCCACATAGTTATAGTTTGACATTTAACGTCTTCAGACGTAAGGGTATAAGGGGTCCCGCACAACAACTCAGGACCCGACCCAACCTCACCTGCTCGTGGTGCACTGCTAATCAATAAACGAGGCTATAACTCCGACCAATTCGCATTGGGCCAGCGTGGTGGAAAGTGGCTCAAATCCCTCTTTTATGAAACCCTACCAACGACGGCCCCTGGTGGCCGGTGATGCGGACGGCACAGGACCGATCGATGTGGAGATTTTTGTGGAAAGCCTATGTCCAGCAGTGAACGTATATCCGCTGATGGTGGTGGACGTAAGACGCTTTCCCATTACTGCATTAATTTTAATGGCCACGTCAGCGTCCTACATAACACAGTGTTTGCACACTACCACTTGTGAAACTGACATTTGAATTATGCAAGTAGTTTCCGGCACTGTACTCACGACTAGGGTACATACTCGTATATAAAGTTGCGACATTTATCATGATCAATGTTGTTACGTATTGAGCGGATCACTAACCCACATAAACGAGTGCGACCTGATAGCAATTGTATGATACGCAGCATGGAGCAACTAAGAGGCATCATGTATATTTAAATTAATACAGAGCAAACTGCGACAGAGACACTTTATTGGTATATTTATAAAACTATAAGGAACAATTATATGGGACGGAAAGGGTTTCCCTGCGTGATCAAATAGAAATGAAGAGAACTTAGGTCACCAACATAGTCCAGAAGATTGCTAGTCCCATGTGGCAATGGGCAGGACACATCGCTCGAAGAACTTCCAGCCGATAGGGGGGGCTAAGGTCCTCTAATAGCGACCGTGTACCGGAAGATGCAGTGCGGGTAGGCCCCACCACTAGATGTTTCGACGATGGATCAGGATCAGCAGCGCATGATCGATCGATGTGGAGATCTTTGGGAGAGGCCGGCATCCAACTATGGACGTCTGTCGGATGATGTTGAAGAAGAAATTGATGTCTCTGGCTCTTTTCTAACCGATTACCAACAATGGGAAATTGAATAGGGTTGTCTATCATCTCGGCAATCTTTAAAATTACAAGTGTCGATAAATCTAACTTAAATCCCTATTAATATCATTCAAGTCGTATACAAAGATTTAAGAGGAAAGTGTACAGGTTTCTTTAGATTAGTGCGCTTCTTTATCAAAAGCCCACATCCCTGCTCTACCATCAGCTGGGATGATATACAAACACTATTTTGTAACAAGTATGTTATATTGATAACAAATTATAGGAATTCAAGGAAGAATCAGTGACTCTTAAGAATTTAAAATGTGACAAATTACCTAATAATTGTCTTCATATCTAAGCTTTTTTTTTTCTTATTTTAATACTGTTTGTCATCTTTCAATTCCATCTTAGGATACTACTTGCCCTCTATCTCCGAAACTCTGACTTACGTTAATACTCGTATATGTAATGTACGTTAATGCCAAACAAACGAAAATATTGTGAGCACTGCTGCAGATGTTCAATATATTATAACAGTGTCTGTTTGTGGTGTGCTCTGTGAGCTGTAATTGGCTGTAATTCTCGAGACGTCCTCAGCAGCAGTCCATATTGCGGTATGAGGCTGGCGGGCGCACCAAAACGGTTAACGGCGCTGCTTCCTCATACGTCCACACAATAGCCGGCCAAATCGAAGCCGGCAGTATTCCCCGAGCTAACTTACTCACTTATAAATGTTTGCTTATTTGTGTGTTTGTGTGTGCTTTCGCGTTTCTACTTAGATAAACTACTTGATTAGACGTTTAGTAAAAATCTAGATTTCTCTCGTGATAATTTATTAGATTTGTAAAAACATCTAATTTGATGAGGAAATGTTTCAGATTCGGGCGTTATGTCAAGTTCAATATCCGGTTTTTATATATTTAATGTTACGGAACCTAATTCAGATTATAATCTGTACTTAAAAGTGTTAAATTCCTCCAACAGACATTTATTTTCACTATTGATATATATTATAAATATATATATAAACAAATAAATATAGCAATCTTCTCCAACATTACGCTGTGATCGTTGTGCAGTGTTTTAAGTGAAATGTTCAATAAGTTTTCAACCCTTTCAAGCAAGAGTGATCATCATGCTTATTACTTCAAGGTAAGGTCCTCATAGGATGTACAAATATTGACTGTATCTACCATAATTCTCCAACCAAGTTCTGTTCTAATATCAATTGATTTCCAACGTCTCCGGGTCTAGTTCTTAGCTTCCAGTTGTGTTTGAATTCTGTACCTCATGAGTATAATTTCCAGGTGTTGGCTTCTGCTTTTTTATGGTGTTAAATGTAGACTTCTTGCCTGAATGCAGATTGCTGCAATCTGGTAACGAAGAAACTAAGAGCTTTATCATAACGTCAACGGCCACTAATTAGGTTATCTTCATTATTAAGAAATATCTTAAATTAGTCTCAGAACTCATTTGATTTATGATCATTTATGTTACATCATACCCAATGATTAACTGTATATATCCTAACTACAGCATCAATTGCAAACTTGTCAGATACTACTATGTATAACTCTTGTCCGTCTCGTCAAAATATAGTATAAAAAATTATTGTATTAGTAAATGATTTTTTTGATCCTCATGACTGCTAGAGTTCATTCGCGAGTTGATCTTTGGCCCCAGCGTCTGTAGTGTAACGTTTTCTTAAATTAAAGCTAATAGGAAGACAAGTGTGTGAATTGGATTCAATGAGAATAAATGCTCGAATAGGAAGCATATGGAGAATGAAAGTATACCACCAGTTTCTGCCCAGATAGGTCTCGCTGGCGAGGTTATTGTCTCCAGTGACAAATCAGATTTTAATTTGTATAATCTGTGGCTATTAATTTAGTTTTTTTAACAGTCCTATAGCTACTATCATTTTGATACATAAATATCCAATGATAAGATCAGAACAGTGAAAAATTCTTCTTATTTATTGTATTATAATAAATATAAAGATTATTGGTGCTTCTGTAACACAGTGACTAGCTATCCTCTTGGATTGTAACACATCAGTCCCTGGTTCGATGGTACATGTATGTGAACTTTGGTTGATCGTAGAGAAGGGAGGTGTGTGTCTAATAATGATTGTGATGAATAGATATTATTGGAGAGCAAGGAATAAGAAACTGTAAACATAGAAAATTATGAAGGGAAAAGATTTGTAACAGATTAAGAAAATATTAGCAACACTTAAGATGAATGTAAAATTGTAATAAAGATCAGATAGTTAAGTCATTGAGATGAGATATGAAAAGAGAGAATAGAAGTGGAAGAAGGATAGGAAAAGAGATTTGAAATGGTAAACACAAAAATGTCAAATATAGGTCTTGTCTCAACTTGTAGGAGAAAGAGTATTAGAAAACAATATGATGATCTTATTGGTTACGAGAGCGGCTGATCATCGGCTTTGGACATGAGCTGGAGTATAAAGTTATGGTGGTAGTTTTTTTAATTGATCCGTTAAGTTAATTGCTAACCATTACTTTTGTAGATGGTTAAATAAAAACTAATACAACGAGTTTACTAGTGGCTGGTTCCATTAATCTAAGTTCGCTGCAGCTTCTTCAGAGCGCTATCACATTCAGCGTTGTAGGAGTTTATATCCGCGGATAGTTGGAGAGGCGGTCGATTTATCTTCGGCGAGTACTTGGGCGAGTACTGGCGCAGGTGTGCCCGGGGCGGTTACAAATGATCCCGTCTCCATCACCTGCTACTGGAACAGGCGTTTGCTCTTTAAACGTGAAACGCTCCAGGTTTTTGTGTATATTTTTTAACGGTGTGAGATTGATTAGATTTACGCCGGAAAGAATTATTTACAGTATGTATACATGTAAATATATGACGTGACCCGGGTATATGTATTGATGATTAGTAGGTTCCAGTTGCTTGTTATCGTTTCATCATCATCAGCCGATACACGTTCACTGCTGGACGTAGGCCTCTCCCAAAAATCTCCTCGTCGATCAGTCCTGCACTGCCGCATCCAGTGATTTCTTAAGATAAGTTTGATGTTTTTTGACGAAACGATGAGAGGACCTAGACGTGATAGACTACTCTAAAACTAGGCATTATTTAGAATTTTATATACTGCACCGTATGATGTAGCTTTGGGATATCCAGGTACTCATGTAGATATTCTCCTACCGCCTGTAGTGGATTTCTTGAAGGAGGCTGTTATAGATGAAGTTAAACATGGGCTTTTTACTGGTGGTTGCTCTCTGTTGCCGGGTACCGTCTAGCTACCACCCTGTCTATTGTTTACGGTTTAAGAGTATCAGGACTAGTGAAATCCGAGTGGTAACGAGACTAACACTTTTAAGTTGGCTAAATTAATATTTTTTTATTGTTCGGTCTGTGTGTAACTCCCTCCATCTCCCCCTACGTAAAACTGTTCAACAAGCGGCGGCGGCAGCGTTTACACTTTATGGCGAAGTTAATTGAAAATTAAGACTAATTTCCACACTTTTAATTGAACAGAGCGTGTAGTATTTTTTTTTTTACTTTTATTTTACACCGCTCGCCCGCTAACCGGAGTTCCTGCTTCGTTAACATTCAAGACGTTTAGTTAATTAGACTTCCTTTTGGTTAGGTTAGGTTAGGTTAGGTTTGGCAATTACAATAATTGCAAAGCTATTATATCTTTGATCTAATTGTATAATATAATTGCTCTTTGGGTACTAAAAGGAAATTACAGAAAATTCTTTAAAGAAGAATTATTCATCTTCTAGCTTTAGGTAAATTAATAAGGATTATAGATAGTGGAAACCTTTGAGGAGTCGCAGCGGGGTTGTTATCTAACGCTACACGAAATATATAGGAAGTTGGAGTCAAACTGTAAGCTTTTTTTTAGAATTATCATGCAGACCTATAAACCTGGTGAAATAAAGAGTATAGTGCAGGAACTTTTAGCAATTATTTGGACTTTGGTTAGGATGAAAATGACAAAATTTTCTAAAGAACCGAAAAGGAAATGTTCTGAAGCGGGCAAAGTTATTTCGTCTCGTACTCTCTTTTGTTTTGTGTTTTCCAATTTATTCCGCACCGGTCCCTTTGTCCCGGGGTTTCCATTAGTCCAGTGGGCGTGTCAACAGCTGATTGATGAATTCTTCTAGAAAAACCCCTTCTACGGCAATCGAGGGCCGGCTCAAACGGTTCAGTCAACGAACACATCTTCAAGCGAACATATAACAAGGATTCGGTATAGTTTCGATTATAAAAAAATACTATTGTATATACCACATGGCGGAAGTCAATGGCGTATTGTGCTCGTCGATGAGACCTAGGATATAGTCTTAACACCCTAGGTATTTAATTAGCTACAACGCCTTTCAAACACAGTAAAGTTTGCACACTACGTTTTGGTGGCAGAAATAGGAGCTGCAATGGTACCTAGACGGTATCCGGTAACAGAGACCTACCACCAGAAATTTACACATTTATATACTGTCAATTTTCCGGTGTAGTTTAATATGGCTTCGGTCGAGAGGCTGGACGGGCGTCATTCTAATCTCGCGTTAATTATCGTCCTGATCTCGGGGGCCCGTGATGAAGTGCCCCTGCACGTTAGATTAGCCATTGTCCGCTAATGATGGATGAAAGAGGGTGACTTGAAATTTTGTGAGGTGCAGTCCACGAGCGGTGGCGATAGCGATTTTTCCTAGAACGTTTTTTCCGTTTAATAACGAATAAGGCGCTAGTTAAGATATTTATACAATACTGAATTACTTTTTTCATATGAGATGTATGTAGACTTGTTGCTGCATCAGTATTACTGCTTCTTCATCGTACAATGAGTGATATATAATAAGCTTCTGCGTGATCTATAGCATCAGCTATTTATAGGAATAGTTTCAATGTTCATGTCCTAAGATAGTTCATCGGTTCCATAGCAAAAATACATAATGACCATTCTAGATCTTGTAATGTTATATATCATCACAACTACAGGTCTTTAAAATAACCTAGATATAAATGACTAGTTCATTTTGAGGAAAGAACCATTTCAATATTTTTAGCAGTTTTACACGATTGAATGGTGATGAAGTTCTTGGTGTAAAGAAATGGTATAAACCAGGACAGCACTATGTGTTAAAATTGAAATATATTCTGTGAAACCTTCACATTGTCATCATCAGGTAGACTATCTGCTTTCATAAAAAAACTGGGTCTAACGATGATGAAGCCGTCAGTGAGCCTTTATAGTTGATTTTGTAAAGCAATTACACATCATCATCATCAGCCGATAGACGTCCACCGCTGAACATAGGTCTCCTTCAAAGATCCTTGCCTTGATCGGGTAGTGATTTATATGGGAGTATTTCGGCCATTTCCCACCACGCTGCCTCGATGCGGGTTGGTAGGAGCCAGAGCCTCGTTTGTTGATTAGCAGGGTGTACCATGATCAGATGAGGTTGGCTTGGATCCCGTGAGTTGTTGTGCGGCTACCGATACACTCCTTATTATATGAGATAAGACATCAACTAATTCATACTTGATCCGCGTTGGTGAATTTCTTTGACTCTTTCCCAGTGGGAGATGTTGTAGAGTCCCAGCAGTGGGAATTTTAAAGTGTTTATGTTGCGTCGATGTATGGGTAGTTCCGTTGATAAATAATTAATCAGTCTGAATCGTCGTTAAGTTTGCACCAAGCGCGAACCCCGCTAAGGTTTCACGGGGCTCAGTTTAATTCGTTCGGGTTAATCTCGCGTCATTGTCTACGGGCGGTCTCGGCCCGGGAGTCGAGTGCGGTCTCCGCGCCCGTACCTATTGTCAACAATCCATTGGGGATCGAGCAGTATTGAAGTGACACGGGTCAGCAATTAATTAATCACAATTTTTTTTTATCTCTGATAAATATATCAGTGTTCGCTGAATCTTATTTCCGCTTTCGTGTTTAACAAGCATAGAAACTTTTAAGAAGATATACACTGCATCATGCTCGTCCAAACTGGAACACAGTAATATTTGCACAATATAAGCAATCTAGGCCATCCTAAATAGATGCTGCCGAATTTCATTTCCAAAATTCCTAAGTGATAACTACTGTGATAGCTGCTTCGGAAATGGCGCTTATTAATTCCAGTTTGACAGATGAGATTAGTATTTTGGGATCTCAAAGTGTGACATCAGCTTCCCCTTGAATGTACCATTAAACAATAGTATAATGCCATTGTTCGTAGACAAATGGATGGAAATGCGATGGGAAGTCGTACAGTGGAAGGACTGCACAATGGGACACTACGTTTGTGGGTACTAAATAAAAGCATCGCGACCATCGGCGCGTACACATGTAGGGTACTTTTAAAAAACCCTAACGCTTTTAAAAAACGAACCTATTGCCAACCCAACAAAGCCACGAACTGTTAACATGATTATATGAGATGCTTAGTTAACGCTGTACATCATCATCATCAGCCGACAGCTGATAGATGTCCACTGTTGGACATGGACCTTTCCAGAAGTTCTACAGTCTTAATCAGCATGGCCTCCGCTACCGCCGGGCTATAAAGACTGTTGCCTGTAGGGGTTCATTTGGGATGATTACGGCTATATCCCACCACGCTGGCCCAGTACGGGTTGGTAGGCCAGGGTCTCGTTTGTTGATTAATAGGGTCCACTATGAGCAGATGAAGTTGGCTTGGGCTTGGTGATTTGTTGTGTGGGACCTCTAACATCCCAGTACATCATCAACTATCAATAATCTTATAGGAAGATAGCAATGTTTTCCAAGCAATGCCTAGTGGAATATAGACGTAGACGAGGGTTGTACTGAAAGTGATGTTCTACCATCACCATCAACGATTTAAACGGATTATAATAGTATAGATAACCTGCAGTGATGACAAATAAGAACTGTTCTGGCGCAAGGGAGTCAAGACCATTTATCCACCACGCTGGCCAGGTATTCATTATTAGTGGTAGGTCTTCACTGCCTGAGATCGTCTAGATAACTATCACCGCAGCGTCTAAACCTGCCGCCAAACAGTAGTGTGCAAACGTTACGGTGTTCAGGTTTGAAGGGCGCTCTAGCTAATGTAATTACTGAGGTAACGAGACTTAACCTCTTAGGTCTAAAAGCGACGAATACAATATGGTGCTGTGTATACCATTATAACTACTGCCATGTTGTTAAGGACAGGCGTATCATTTACCATGAGGTGAACGTTCCATTCGCTCGTCGTTAAGTGAAAGCTCAAGATCAGATCTTTAACCCTCGTTTCATCTTAAACGCTTTACTAACTGAGCCATCATGGCTCTGTATTTACCGATAAGTTGATATGCAAACTTGTTTGGGAATCGAACCTTTGTCCTTTCCAAAATATGTTCTATTAAAAGCTGCGCCATAAATAATATTTCCGTTTCCGTATTGTGTACGAGTCACAGAATGAAGCGATTCTACCAAGTTGACATCGCGACACGGCCGGGGGACGAATTTATCGTGTGCGTGAAAAATGATACACAAGCAACGTCGGCACCCCCTCCCCAACTTGGGATTTGCACACGAACCTCCTCCTCCTATGAAGTGCCATTTGAATGAAAGAAAATTACAGTTTCATTAGCTTTTCATGTACCATTCTATTTACAAGCCCCATTGAGATGAATTTTAAACGAATGTTGAGTTTTAATATATATTTACTATTTGAATAAAAGTCAAAAGAAAAATATGTTTATAGAATAACCTGTACGGTTTTTTTTTTATTCTGTTAAGTGACGACAGCTGGACGTTCACCTGATGGTAAGTGATACACCCATAACAACGTGGCGCTAGTTAGGATGAATATACACAGCACTACATTGCAATCGTCGCCATAGAAACAATATCTTGAGTCTCATTTCCTCAGTAATTACATTAGCTACAGCGCCCTTCAAAACCGGAACACAGTAATTGGCATCAGAAGATGTTGTGGTGGTATGTATATAAACGGTCCACGGTAACAGAGATCTACCACCAGCAACCAGTACGCAGAGAGAATCCGAACGCAACGATGATACTGTTTTTATTAATATTTATCCCAAAGACCAATGATCCAAAGTTTCTTGACGAGACTAGCGGGATGGACCACTGATAGTTAATGATACACCTGCTCCCTAAGATTGAGATAACACGATGTGTGATGTAATGTAACTACCCACAGCGGTGAAATTGAAACACCGAGCTTTGCTTAGTGTTGCTGTGGTACATAACCATCAGCCCGGGCAGTCCTTTCAGCCTGATGAACCTGAACAGTTTGCGTGATAAATTCCAATACGATAGTAAATCCAATATCCGATTAGTTCTTTCAGTGATATTGCTTACTGTATCATTATCATTAAATATGATAAAGGGGAAGTGAGGATACATTCTGTATCAATTTCCTATAACGGCGCCCATTAATTTCGCGATATTTCCAGAACATTTCACCCCCTTCTCACGCCTGGGGACGCTGTTATTTAACGTGTCGCGTACCGGGGTGGCGAGCCATAGCTACAACATCCTATAGCTTGAAGCTACACATTGATCTGATATTGGCTTATAAATTCTGCTATTCAAAGGTCTATTGGAGCCAAGCCAACTTCACCTGCTCGTGGTGCAACCTGTTAATCAACTAACGAGGCTCTCCACCACCCCGCATTGGGTCAGCGTGGTAGGAAACGGCCCAAATTCTCCCATATGAATCCCTATCAGTTCGATGAGGCAATCTTTGGGAGAGGCCTACGTTCAGCATTGGACGTCTGTTGGCTGATGATGATGATGAATTGTTAATAACTGCAACATCTGCTCATCTCTATAACAACATTAATGCACGTAGAAGACACTTCTACCCTTTGAACGAAGAAAGAGTAAGAGGACTAATAAAAAGAAGTTGAAAATATGAATGACGGCTATGAAATTATAGTGAGATTGAAGCTTTGTTGGAGTAGGGGGAACTTTACATCAGGGAGGACTCGGCGCAGCATACCTTAGAAGTATGTCTGAGTTGGACAGTGCTGCGTCGAGACCTCGTCGCTATTTCGGGAAACCTTTCTCGTCCCGCCTTCCTAAAGGCAATGGTGGAAAGCGAAAGGTCATGGAATGCTGGTGTTGCTTTTTGCGAAAAAGTAATGTCGAAGAAGGCCCTCATCATGTGCTCCAACAAACGGTTAAGTGGCAGATACAGGCCAATCTGCAACTAATAAAATAAACCTGTAGCATTTTCCGCGCAGGAGCACTGTGTCTTGGGCTTTCCATGACAAACTCCAGGTTAAGTCGAGGACCTTAGTAGACCGACGTTCCCGGAACTGCGGTAGCTAAAGCGGTCCCACGGTTGTAGCCAGTAAGAGTCAGAGTCAAACATAAACTTTTTAGTTGCTTTCACAACGGGAAGGTATCCATCCAGGATGTCTCCACGATAAAAAAAAGACCAAAGTTGTATACATACGCACACCCGCACGCACATGCACATGCACGCAGCGCACACACACGCACGCACACTAACGCACACCCGCAGCCACACAGGCATGCACGCACGCTCACACACACGCGCACTCACGCCAGCACGCACACACGTACACAGGCACGCTCACAAACATGCACGCATACAGACAGGCACGCACGCTAACACACCACACACACGCGTGCACACACGCACGCGCGCACTATCGCAAGTACGCGCGCACGCAGGCACGAACGTACGCTCACACGCACGCGCACACACACCATTATCGCACGCACGCATGTACGCTCACACACATATATACGTGCACATACACACGCACACGCACACACACACGCACACGCACGCACGCGCACGCGCTCATGCACATGTACAGACACAATCACTCACTCACTGAAACAAAAGCATTTGTTCCAAGAGTTTCTATTTACTGTATGACTCCTTAAATAAAGAAACTTTTTACAATGAATGCACCTGCCACAACGTGTGTAGTGTAACTAACTCTAAATTCTTAGGGAGGGGAGGGGATTACGAGTGGTTGCAGTGCAAACAGGATAGTATGGATTTGTAACAGTTTCTTTTATACTATGTTAATAATTATATCTTTTATTATCTGTGGAGTTAAAGTGGATAAATTATTTCCTTATTATATATACTTTTATACAGGTATGGTACTTGCCCATAAGTGACTATAGTATTTAAAGGTTATTTATATGATCATCACATCAGGTAAGGTATAAGGTACTACATGTATATATATATATGTAGTATTTCCATACTAGGCAATAAATGTATTCGTTAATATTTTTTATATCGAATAATATAAAAATTCTTTTGAAATCAATAAAAAATAAAAAAATAAGATAAATAAGTATACTTTGTAAGGTAATGATTGAATACAGCGTCTGTCTAGACACCAAATCCCAACCCTGCGGACCGTGAACTAAAAATTACCCCGCAGCATTACAACCCGACGGGGGTGGGTAGCGGGGTGCACATCCGTCTAATGACACCGGATAAACTGCGTCACATCCGGTTAACTTTGTACTCGATCGCTGCACTCCCGGCTGTGTAAACTTCAGGCAAGTTTAATGGGAGAGGTGTTTACTCCTGCCTCCCCACCTGGACGGTTCCCTTGTAACAATTGTACCGCTTTAACTAATTCCAACCGTCTGTTAACTGACAAATTTAACTAACAGTTAAAGAAATATGTTCTTTGGTTTCACGTTCTTTATAATCCTAAAACCTCTTTATAGCCTCAAGATCAGAAAAGGTGTTTATTCTCTTCTTCTCCATAAGTTGTATCCATGTCTGCTGGTCATCTACCATCATCTAGTTTATTGTGGTCTACTTGCATCGACTGTGCTCTGATCGGTTTGTCAATTGTATGTTCTCAAGGTCCTCATTCAATTATTACAGGAACTCCTGGAAAAACGTATAAAGCAGCTCGAGGCGCAGCTGGAGGAGGAGAAACGGCGCACCCAGCGCGAACGGATGGCCGTCACCAAGCTGCAGAATAAGCTTATAAAGGTATGTCTAGTTTAGAAGCTATATAATTTTTTTTGTTATAGGTTTCATGATAAAACCATACCTAAATGTACCAGGCAATAGTATATCTAGATACCTGTCTACTTAACTAAAATTTAGATAACTTAATAAATATTTTATTTCACCCTATAAATATCCACTGCTGGACATAGCCCTTCCCCATCGAGGGTTAACCTTGCTCCTTACTTCTGATACGCTGGGTTATTCAGCGCTATATGTTGCTAGGTCACAGGAAAAGCTGCTACTCTTATCCTCTAATCGTTCCTTTTAATTCATTGAATTGTTCATTCATTCATTGTCTGTTAAATATTTGAATACTAACGGATTATTTACTTACTTTACTTGATCATTACTTGTTTCTGTGTTAAAGTCTGGATTCCCCTTGTTTGAATGATGTCTTCATTTCCACAAGTGGTGAGGTGAGATCGCGAATTGATTGAGTATCGTCTGCCTCTTGGAATCTGTAGGGCGGATCATCCATCCCTTTTGTTAAATATTACCTCTCCGATTGAAACAATTACGTTCGGAGTTGCTCCTTAAGTAGATAGCGCGTTGCTATGGTTACCTCATCAATCATAAAATGGTTCCATTGATTCTGTTTGAGGAAACCAATTGAGATTATTTACAGCAGAGTAAGCTTGAATTTGTGACGGAGTGGAAGATTGCAATCAATTTTTATTAACATCCTCGTAACTCTCAAAAATGGCAGGATTTGAAATCATTTTCCAACGAATCTTTACAATTTCCCACACAACAACATTTAACTGAAGTTTTGTGCTGGTGATGATTCGAAATGTGATGCTGGAGGTAAATGCTTTTGATCCCATAAACTGTGTGTCGGACCAACCCATAAATAATCCAAGCAGAATATAAAAACAAAGATTTTTGCCAACTGCTTCAAACGAATCTTAGAGTATTTTGGATAAATTTCCCGGAAAGACGGAGATAATCTTGAAAAACTGGTGACCAGGTGGAAATGATGAAGTCACGGGGCTGCAGATGGATCCGTTGGTCTGATCAGATCAGCAATACTTTGGATTCTTCTATCTACGACACTTGTTAGGAATGCAGATAGGGCGAGATTGCGAAACCGTAAAGACAACAGTGATGGTGGTTACAACCCTTAGATATAATTAAAAGCTTGAAGTAATCTTTGATGATCACGATGTTGATTTAGGAGATTACAGATCGATCTCTGATCCTAGGTCTAAAGCATGAACATTATTGAATGATGTGAAATTTAATATAGCAAATATAAGAAGTCGACTATTTGCTTTTAATTAAGTTCGCATCAAAAAATATAATTGTGAGATTTTGTGTAAACGTCCGTTTTGACTGCGACCCTCCTCACCATCTGCCGGGTACAGTTAGTCTGGGGGGAATCGGCGAGTTTTGATTACTTGCATCAAGTTAATTGGACTTCCTTTTTATCTCACTGCATTGTTCACACGAGTTCCGTACAAAATGGGTTTTCCTACCTCTAGTACTATACCTTTGGGAGATCATATTTACCGGCGATTAGTACTCACTGAAACTAAGGTATGTTGTTTATTTGTTTATTCGAAGATCAATCGTGATGAGAGGGACATTCATCATTACCATCATCAGTCGATAGAAGTTCACTGCTGGACCTCCACCAAACATGTCCACATTCCTGCAATTCTGACCAGATCGTCGGTAGAGAGAGACATTCACCTGGTGGTAAATGACAAGCCGCCCCATAATATTATACATAAGATGATATTTACAGCACCACATTGTGCTCTTGAAACATAAGATGTTAAGGCTCCTTATCCCAGTAACTTCATCAGCTGTACGCTCTTCAAACCGGAACAAATGTTCGCAAGCTGTTATGATAAATAGGATTTGCTGTAGTACCTAGACGATCTGACAACAGAGACCTAACGTCAGTATTTGTTTAGAGGTCAAATATTCATCATCAAATATGTCAATGTAACTTTGAAGGATGCTGTATCTAGTAAAATGATGGTAACAAGATTTAACATGTATTAAGATGTCTATGGGTGTAAGGGGTCCAACAACTCACGGGACTCAAGCCGATCTCACCTGCTCGTAGTGGTTCTAATCAACAAACGAGGCTCTGGCTCCCGCATTGCATCAGCGTGGTGGGCAATTACCCACATCCCCCATATGACCCCGGCGCAAGTCCGATCGTATGAGAATCTTTGGGGAGGCCTATGTCCAGCAGTGGACGTTTATCGGCTGATGATGATGTCGACGTGTATGTAGTCGCTGTATAAACATCTTATCTGGCGCCAAATTATAGAGAAGCCTATCAGATATCTTGATGTTAATATCCTTGTCGTTTCATGATCTTTTCAATAGATGAAGGTCGGAGTTCACCAGCGTTTTGTTGATAAAGTGCGGTTGTGTACAGCTTTATTCAAATACAGCCGAGGCCTCCAGTTCGGGATTGCAACTGGAGACCTCGGCGGCGCTAAGTAGCCCTACCGCCCCGGGCCTGTCTCGGCAAACAAGAGCTTTGCCCCCCGCCTGCCCGCTCTATTTGAGTTTCAGCTCGGCCAGTATCCATGTGTACCGGCTGTTTGCTCATCCGGTTTGCATTGCTGTAATTCAGCGTATTGTTGATTGTTCTGTAAGCAAGGATCTACACCAGATTGTTTAGAATTTATATATTACATCTTAAGTGATCATTATTGAAAAATTTGTATATGGTAGTACTTTATAGCCAACGGACCGATCGATGTACACATCTTTGGTGGGGGGGCTGTGTCCAAGAGTGGATGTCTATCGGCTGTTGATGATAGTCAACGGAGGGTTTAAAGCTTTCTCATCATCTCATCTCATTATAAAGCGACGAGTACAATGTGTTGTGTATATCATCCTAACTAGCGCTGAGTTGTAATAGACAGATATGTCTTTTACCACCGGGTGAACATCTTTCTCCTCTCATCTCTACGTATAATAAGAAAAATAATAAGTACCTTCGCATTCTAATGGCGGACTGCTTCCGTAGTAACACAGTGGTAACGTTTTTTTTGGTTCCGGGTTGTGGTGGAAGGGAATCCTCTAAAGATACGCTGCTTCTGGGGAGAAGTCAGAGTTATGCGAGATTCTAACTTACTGAAACCCCCTCTATATGATATTTTCAAATGACTTGTTTGAGAAAGACTATAAACAAGTAAAGAAACTTTACGGTAATAGAAAATATAATATAAACTTTTGTGAAGGTATACACATATAACAAACCGGAAGTAAATTTCAGACGAAGAAAGGTATTGGGAAGTTGGCAGCAGTGTGTGTCCGTAGAGTCTCTTAATATACATTATACTGGAGCAGTTCGCGACGTCACGTATAAATGACTATGTTAATCTAGATGCGGGGTTTGATCTCCGCGAGCTTAACTCGGAAGTACGTGGCGCCTCGCACGATACTCCTGAACTTTCAGCCGTATATCCTGCGAGGGAGAGGGGAGCTGCGTCTTAATGCGATGTTCAGCGCCACTCGCATAGTTCCGAGAGATTTACGTTCTAGAGAGATGATAATTAACGTATCAGAGAAGTGTGCAGGATTATATATTAACCAGCGAAAAAAAAGAGGAGTGTTAACCTGTCACGATGCAAAATTGAACCGGATGTACTTTTGTATAATTTGTAAGAAGGATGTAATCTTAAAAGATATTACTAAGGTATACTTACTTTACTAGACACGTAGTGTTGGGAGTCCACAAGGTGGAGCGTTGATCTGGTGAGGATCGCGGGAACCCATTGCGACGCGGTACCGATCGATATTGAGGTCTTTGAGGGTAGTCTATATCCAGCAGTGGACGTCTATCGGCTGATGATGATGATACTTTTAAATATCGTTAAGTGGAGTTTACTGGTGGTATGTCTCTTTTCTGTCACCAAACACTAATGTGTGTGTGTATGCATTGTGTTCCTAATTGAAGGGCGTTGTACCTAGTGAAACTATTTAGGTAAAAAGACAACATCCTATGTCTCAAAACGACTAGAGGAATGTGATGCAGTGCATAGCATCCTATACTAGCGCCAAGTTGTTATGGATCGGATATAGTGATATACGATCCATATGGTAAGTGTACCATCAAATGAATATCCTGTTCGAATGATCGCTTCGTTGAACAAAAAAAAGCGGAATAAGTTACCAAGGTAATATTTCTGTCATGATGGTAATATTATATTCTTTGAAACATTAAAAAACAGTATTGAGGATTCAGAGAAGGGATGATGAATAAAAAATACACTAAAGTGACATGCGGTTAAGATAAAAGAAGACGTTTTAAAGTAACTTAAGCAATCAAAGTGACTAACTTAACCATAGTAAATATTTAACGAATCCTTTACTCCAATGTATTCCATTAGTCAGGTTTGTTATGATGCAATTAAATTTAATAGAAGCTTACATCAGCAAATACTATTACTGAGCTGACGGGCGCGTTTCATTACTCCCTTTGATACGAAATCTAACAGCATCCGCAACAAATCACCGGGGAAACTAATGAATCAATCCTTTTACTGATTAACCAGAGAGGTATGCGCGACAGTCCAAAGCAGACGCGCTCACGAATTTGCGTGACCGATCCAATTAGCTGCACCTTCCGAGCTGGTATTTCAGTATATCTTAGTTCACTCGCTGATATATAAAACAGCTTTAAAGCTGCAGCATTTAAAAGCCATTTTAAAGCTTCGGCTCCGGTGGTAATATTCATTTAGTTCAGTTCTGCAGGAGAGCATTTCTTCGTAAAGGTCTCATGCGTGTTTAGTCATAATGTAGGTCAGGTCGGTTTCGGTCTGTCTGTAGATTAGTGTTGGCTATTCCTGGACATCGCGGAGGATGGCATACCTCACCTAAATGTCTATAGCTGCAGACATGTTTCATAGTTGCCTCGTCTTAGTAACGAGTATTCATTGCAACAGCTGACTAGTGCTGCAAAATCATTTATTAACCTTATGCTCGTGTTTGAATACTACAAATAACCTTTTCGACGGGTTTGTTTATTGATATACGAGTAACAAGTGGATTATTCATCATCTTTATATCTTTATTCACTGCTGGATATAGAACTTCTTCAATGTCTTTCACCAAATGCGATCCTCAGTTTCACGCGTTTATCCATTCCGGACCGCTGTGATGATGTCGTCTGTCTATCTGGAGAGAGGGCGTCCTACACTTCTGCGATCTGTACGCGGCCTCCACCCCACGATTTTTCTCCCCCATTGACTGATTAATCATGAAGACCAGTATTATCTAGTTTTTATAACAGATTAGTTATATTAAACTGGTTTAAAAAAAATCATTCAATCAACAAAACTATACGAAATCTGGCTTCGAAATAGAACCTAGGTTTACAATTAACTAGGTAGGTTAGCTATTCACCCAATAAATAACAGGTGGTTATTAATATCTAGAAACTTGTAATAAGGTTAAAAGATTCCATGGATCGGGCGTCTAATAAACGTAACGCATTCTGACTAATCAAACTTGGGGGATTCAATTACACCACTCGCCATAAGATGACCCACACGCCACCATTAGCAGTGACAAGATCTTTATGCCCCTTCTTAGACTACGCACTTGATTACGGGAACGTTGCGTTTCCTTTCGATTCGGCTGCGACCCTAAAAAGCAAGAATATTTATCCAATGACGACGGTATCCATATTTCAGTCGATTATTTAAATAACTCCTAAGGTCCTCCCTCGAGAGGCTGGTTGGCGAACCGAACATCATAGGGAAAGCCAAAGTCCACAGACTTCGTTGGATGGGCCACTTGCTAAGGATGGGAGACGATGTGGAAGGATGCCGTAGAACACGACCTACACGAGTTTCATGCAGTGGACTGGCAAGAAGCAGTGCAGGACAGACAACGCTGGCGTTCTCTTGTTTTGAAGGCTAAGACTCACTTTGGATCTCTGCGCCGGAGGAGTAAGTAGGTCCTCCGAGGATAGAGACATTTCAAGCAAACCGAGGATAAAGAATTCCGTATATACATATTTAAGCATGGTTATCTTTAGTTCAATTTCTTTAAGAAAAAGTTTTCCACGCCAAATACTTTCTTTTATACATAAGTATAGATTTATAATAAATCACGACCAACAAGGTGAAATAGAAATTTAAAGTTGTACAAGAACTCGATCAAAATTTCAATGCGGTTCTTCAAAGCAAGTGCGTCCGTCTGTCCACCACAATCTACATTTGCATTTCCGGTAATCATTTCTAACGTTCACATCAGGACATTAAATAAGAGCAGGGGATCCTCGCATCCTCGTATATGAATACTTAACCTCAACGATATCATCGGTCAATTCAAACTTTGCTCGTTTAAGTTATTTAACTACAATTTTGTTCACTTGAAAGCGAACCCCTAACAAGTAGGAGATAGTAATAATAACAGAGTAGTAATTTTTTAGTTGATGTATTCAGAGTTTAAAAAAAAAATTGTACTCTTTGCTTGATGGTATAAATATAATAGATAAATAGTTCACGCTATATACTACTTTCATGTAATGTAAATAAAAGTAAATACGGAAATAGCTTTAGTTGGGTCAGTCGTATTCAGGATCAAGTAGATTTGTTATTAACATTAATCTTTTATTACTCATCCTTCAGATTTTATTTCTTCTATAAAAAGTACTTCCTTTCTCCAAGGATACTTTTATTTTCATACAAATTATTATCAAAATTTGATCTGCAGTTTAAGGGTAGGAGTGGAATATATCGACAGAGTAATATTTACCAAAAATAGGATCAGTTCAATGTTTCCAATGGATATCGTTGAAGAAGTTTCCTATCAAGCCACAATCGTTTCCAGCATCAATGTCCAGTTCATTTAACGAGATAGCAATGTTATAACTGTGGAGCTGGTGTCATGCTGTACGTCCCTCAGCCGCAGAACAATAAAGCGCGAGCTATTTCGGTCCCGGATCAAAGTTGTTGTCTTTTCTCTAAACTTCGGAGCGATAAATTTGGGCGCTGCTCCGGCGTTGCTTGCACCTGTTGTGTTGTAGTGCTTCTCGGAACCGGATTCTTGTGTAAACCCGCCTCTTTACAGCACTATGCGAGTCCAAGACTTCCGTTTACGCGTATCCAGGACTTCCTTCTTTGCTGAAATTATATATCGTTCACCGATCGGAAGACAGATGCAACTAATCTCTCATTCGTTTAGATTCTATTACAGATGTTATAATTTTCGGTTTCCGCTTTTTACGTTTATAATTATTTTACACTTACCTTTATACTTTATATCTAAAAAAAAAAAATACTGATTGTTCTTAATTCAAAAGGCAAAAATCTATTTGGAACTGTATTGTGCGGGTCAGCAGCGTCAAAAGTTTCTACACGACTGAAACAATTTCGTTCCAAAATACTTTGTTTGAAATGCAACCCGGATGGGAGTTTTGTTTCACCCTCTATATTTTGTTTTGTTGTTGATAATAAATTTAACTTAATGTTAATATAAAAATTGAATGTCAATATTTTTAAGATTATTTAATTTTTTTGATCTAAAGAGGTTTCCATGCTGTCAATAGAAATTCTGGCTCTACTTTGTTACCGTATCACCTAGTCTTGTTCATCTCAAAGCTTCTTATAAAAAAATATACAGATATACAAACATATATTACCCTTTAATCGATTTTTTTTTCCTTATAAAAGTTGCAGCTATGTACAGAGTTGTCATGGTCCGTGATTCCGGAACTAGGAATATTTCCTGTATTTCGAGAAATTCTTACTATGAATCCGATTTGAGGATATTAAACGTCCTAGAAAATAAATGCAACTGTACGTTGTGTGCAAATATTAGTAATATGACGAGTAATCATATCACTTACCATGAACTAGTAAATTCAGATCATCAGTAAACAGAAGTAATTATAATTGTGGTGATGGCTGCAGTGAGTGCAGTATGTCGCCGTCTTCTGAATAACACGAACTGTCTCACAATAGAATTAAATAGGAAATACCTTTGCTCATTACGTTGCAACGAAATGCACTCATTTCCAACCCGTAGGGAGGCGAAGGAGGAGGATGGTAGGGGAAAGTAGACAGTGTCTTCACGGAGTTCGCAATTCGCTTTGACTGTTTCCCTCGTTGTTCGAAACTTCGATAGACAAATACTTTTGTTTGGAAGGTATTTGTTTTAAATTTCTCGACTGAAATTTTGACCTACCTTTATGAAGGGAAGTAATATTTCACAATAATACCTGATATTTATAAAAATAGAACAGATATTTTTTTTATTATTTTGATTAGTACCAAATAATTTCAGCTACCCATTTATATAGTAGTTCTACCTCTTTCCCATTACGTATTGTTTATTCTGGTTAAAGTATTGTACAGAGCTATGAGGAGATCTGCAGGAGAAGTAAGGTCACGGATATAGTACAAAAGATTGCCAGCCTTAAGTAGAAATAAGTAGAATACATCATTCGAAGGACTGACAGCCTATGGGGCACCAAGGTCCTGGAATGGCGATCGCGTACCTGAAGTCATAGTGTTGGCGAGCCTTCTCACCAGATGATACGACGATCTGGTGAAGGTTGCGGGAGGCAACTGAATCCGGACAGTGCAGGATCGACGATGTGGAGATCTTTTGGGGGAGGCTTGTGTCCAGCAGTGGACGTCTGTCAGCTGATGATGATGAAGTATTGTACGATGTTTTTAGTTCTTTTAGGGCATAATTTTCTTTCCTTTTGTTTTTCTTTTTAATTCTTCTTTTTCTTATATTCTTCATATAATTTCGATATAAAAAGTTCACATACATCATACTCATGCATGTTTGTTTTTTTTTACGAACAGTAGTTAAATTGACATTCAGAAGTTAACTAATGATTAAGTTAACAGTTAAATGAACTTTACTCTAAAATTTAGTTCTTGATATAATTAATTTCAGTATAATTTTTTTATGGTTTTATACCTTAAGGTCAATAGTGATTAGTTTAAAAAAGCTTCTGATTCTTCTTCTGAATTTTCGTGGTGCTGGCTGTACATTTCATTATAACAAAAGAAACCTCCCTTCATCATATACACTTTCAGCGATATAAGATCTATTTACCCTTCCACGACAATAAGAATATTATACATTTTAACACAATCAGCAAAGATGCTGCCTTTATAAATCCATCAACATCATCTTGAGGTACAATTAACAAAGTTTCCACTTTAATTTCTGCTTAATTATAACTTGAAGAAATCAAATTACAAAAATAATAAAATAGCTTTTCGTTACGGCTCCCGTTATGTAGCTTAACTTTTCTATTTAAATAACTTTATAGCGGACTTCGAGCTTACAGTTAACATATTTATTAAGGGGTTCATTGAACCCTTATTGCTGTCGGTGTAAAGTCGACAATCGTTTAAAATCAAAGCAAAAGGTATATTCAGTTGGAAAAGGGTTCCGGCAAAATATTAGAAGCGATCCGTCGTTAGAAATCAAAACATTAGTAACTTCAGTTAGTATAATGGGGTCCTGGAGGGATGCTGTTGAAGAGAGGAATGCGGTATCTGATATTAAAAATTATGATATTACACTAGAAAACAATTTAATTAATAAAAACACAATTGTTTTATTCTGTTTGTTTTAATAAACTTGTTGGTTTTTGTTTGGGAAGTCCATCTGATGGTTAATAATACACCCATCGGTAACAACGTGACGCTAGTTAGGACGATATACTGAATATAATTACCACAGTAATTTCATTAGCTACAGCGCGAATCGCATAAAATAGGTCATCACGTCAGCCGATAGACGTCCACAGCTGGACATAGGTCAGCTGGTGGTCACTAGGGAATACTCTTCATTATTTCCGGTCTCATTATCATTCAAAACTTTCAGATGAAATCTGGACTAGCGAGACTCATTGCAGATAAAATGTTATATCAATAGACTAACCTTTTCTTCTATTTCTTCTAAAGTCATCATCATCAACTTTTATTAATCCACAGCGGGATGTTTTTACCCAATGTCTTCCAACAAATGCGGTCTACAGTTTCTTGCAACCACCCGCTTCCGAAGTCATCGGTCCAGGAGTGAGAGCGCTGTACTCCTCTGCTTCCTACACGACCTCTATTCCAGATCTTTCTTTTCCAGCCGACTGTCATTAATACCACAGACATAGCCTGCTTACTGCCTCCACATCTTGGATATATAGACAGCTGTATCGACAACTTTTCATCTCTGTCGAATTTCTTTGTTCCTGATCCTTAGAAAGTATACAGGATAATATTATTTATATATAACGATACTGTTAAGTAAATATACTTTGTTTATGTTAAGTAATCGCTGATCATGTACTGTATTCTATTGAACATGGAACGGATGTTTGTTAAAGGTTATTACGAGGTTAAATAAGCGTGGGGGTACGGAAGGGTGAGAGGATCCACGGGACCGAACTTAATGCTTTCATTTCGCTTAACATTCAATGCCTCCCTTCCAAATGTAATAGCTGATATTAATAATGTAGACTTAACTGTCTCCCAGGTAACCTACTACTACCGCGTTCTAACAATGAGGTCTTGGTTTGTTCCCGGGGGTCATGTGACAATTTTTTTTTAAACTCTCCTGATTAACTGCTAACATATGAGGTATATATTACATATATATGGAGTATGGTGATGTATAGGGTAAGTCTATGTCCGACGGGCTGCGTCTGTCTGCTGCTGCTGCTGATGCTAATGATGATATATAACATAGCTCCAACACATGTGCATATATGAACTGGTTCATAACTCGTAATATCCATCTACATTTGTCAAGCCTATTGTAGTTTTTTTTTAAAAAAAAAACAGATAAAACTTATACTTATTGATAGTGTATGTCTAACTCACGGCAAAATTAAAGGTTGTCTGTTTCCTCTCCGATTTGCTGGCTGTAACACTCCCCCATCCCCTTTACAGAAAGAGTTCTGTTAAAACATATTCATAGCGGACTTTTAAATGGCTGAAGTAATATCTCTACAAAATATTGAGTGTTTACGTCCAATAGTTTCGGAGATCTCATCATGAGTCGACGCATCTCTCGATATCTTCAACATATATAAATATAAATAAGATAAACTTTGTGGTGTAGTTATAACAGCATCATCAAAATATTGTTACCTTTTTCTAAAATTGTTCTCTTAGTCGCCTTTAACGACACACTGATGGTAATACCGGTGGATATATCCAGTTCCGTCTCCCAAATTGGATTGACCAGCACGTTCAATTATTATCGGACAATGCGTCGTATATTAATTGTATAAAAGCCCTCGGTTTTGCTCAATTAATGCTCATTACCGCGTAACTAATTCCCCACCAGCCTCAATTACCGCGGCCGAACCAATCGGAATTGTTTACACAACATCTTCAATCAACTACTGTTTGTTAATATATATATATATATATATACATATATATGTTATAAATATATGATTTAAACAGCAAAAGGCCTTGCTTTGTGGAACACATTACAAGAGATCTATGTCCAGCTGTGGACGTCGAACGGTTGAAACGACAATGATGATGATGATGATGATTATCATATAGCAAGAAACCGCGGCCAAGTGAGAGGCTAATCTTTCTATTCTGTTGTAGATGTCGAAGCAGGATATTTGTTTTGGACATCAGGTGTAGTTTAATGCCGGGCTGTGTATGTTTATTATTCAAATTCATCACAAAAGCTCGTCCCGGGGCGACGGGAGCAGTGGGATGGATCCGAGGACCGAGGGCCGGTCGCTGACCGCTCAAACGTTTAGGGGTGACTTCGCGGTCCCGCTAAAATGTCGCTTGTTTCTATGTACATTATTTACATAACTTACTGTTATCCGTAACTAAAATTTTTATATTGTTTTATATATTTCGCTAACGACACCAGCTGTAAGGTAGTTTATATCTCCAGCTGCAGCATCTTTCAAACAGGAACATATTTGGCGGCAGAAACAGGTGCTGCGGTGTTGCCTACTTAGACTGTCTTAAAGCAAGAAGTCGTTAATAGTTTGATGATCATCTCAAAGGTAATGAAAATACTACGGTAATGACAATTTTTTTTTATACAACTAACCGATCAGACGGACAGAATGTTCACTTAATTATAAGTAATACGTCTGGTCTATAACAACGTGGCGCTAGCTAGTTAGGTAGCTACACTGCACCACGGTGCACTCGTCGCGATATAAGATGTTATATCGCGTTACCCCAGTAATTACACTAGCTATAGAACCCATCCAACTTGAACACTGTTTGCACAGTACTATTTGGCGGCAGAGATAGTCGCTTTACCTAAACAACGCGGAAGAAATCTTCTTAGAAGATAGCTTCTGAGGGGAAGACAAAGTTATGTGGGGTTTCTACCCACTAAAACTTAGGTCTCCGTCAATACATTAGAAAAAGCTCCTGGATCACCTAAGTAACGCAGCAGTGCCAGGGCAACAGACCTACCACCATTGAATCTGACATACATCAAGCGAATCTGCAGATGAATGTGGTCCATTCCTCGCTTCCTCGACTGCTGATGCTGTTAATTATTATGTTAAATTTCCGGTTAACGTTGCTAACGTGCAACATTTTAACCGGCGGTTGGTTAACCGTAATCCCTATATTAATTTATTTCGGGCGACTATGGTAGTGGTCAGCGTGGTACAGGTGCGAATAATACCGTTACAAATGATGCCGCCGCAGCCAGCATGACAAGTGGGGGCCCGTGGAACGGACCCCCGGCCGTCTGGAGAGTGTTAGCAGTGGCTGATTGAATTATACGATTATGGAAGATTTCGTTTATAGAAAACAATGTAACAACAAAAATTTACAAGTCTATTATTTAAACAAAAATCTGTAAGAAATTAAAAACAGGAAATATCTGAATAGTAACCAAAGAACTGAACTCTTCATGACAAATGTTATATATCACGCAAGTAATGGACAAATTCAACTTCAAATAGACAGGTCTGTTAGTTACCAAACCAGTAGTTCTTCTTCTTCTAACCCTTTACCTCAAATATAGTTTGTTTTCCTTATATTAACCGTCTAGACCGAATTAGTTTCTAGAGGATTCCTCCTTAAGATCCATCTCTCTAAGATCAATTAAAATTATCGTCGCCTAAGTGGCAGCCATTTTCACATTAACGACTGCTCAGATATTATGATGATGACATTTTCCGATCGTCGCTGAATTTGATTCCTTGCACACCTTCGAGTTTATGAAAAATTTTAGTCTGTTTAAAAACTCTTCAGTTTCATTCCTAATGAAAGTACTGTTACAACACATTAGTGCAGTTTCAGCACAGCTTAAGCAAACGGCACGGTTCCTCTTGCATTGTAATATTTCATCGCCAAATTACACCGCCATTATAATCCGAAAGAACATTTGTGCTGCTAAATGTGCGCTACGGAACCTTCCGCTCGACCTGGTGATTACGGCACAAGCTCTAGCGGTTTCCTATAACAAGTTATTATTAATGAATTCAGTTAACCTTCACCGCCACTCCACACTCGTGTTATACCAAACTTGATAGGGACAAAAATTAAAACGTTTGTTTTATTGACATTTGTCAATACATTAGGTTCAGGAGAAAGTCTAGATACCAAAGGATGCCCATGTTTGATAGTGTATATCAACAGGCTGAACTGATGAAGAAACTTTGAAATGAATACTTTCGTAATAATTCAGCTACGAGTAAAATTAGTAAAGTAATAAGTATCAAAACAACGACCGCAATATCCTGTGTTGATATCCTAGCTAGCTACACATTATGGGAGCTGGAATTGCTCACAATCCGACCAAGATCAGATTTCAAGAAATTGGAACTGCTGTCTTTTCCATCGGAACAGTATGATAAAGTCATTGGTGTAATGGTATCGATATAATCCTTTAATTAAATAACCAATGACTTTGTTCCTTGTTGATATTTGGACGTTAAAATAGTTTTGACTCGAGAGGAAGTAACGTTAAGTAAACTTAACAAAGTTAAACTGACCAGACGTCCTTCGCCTTATCCGCCTAAACGCAGCCTCCAGTCAGATCGCTTTCGGTCTGTAAATTGCAGAAATATTTTACGCAAAATTAAATCTGAGTGTAGCTGGTACGGGTCGTTGGAATTAGGATCCGGTCATTAAAATTCCTGAATCTCCGTTTTGTGGCGGTTGTGTGAATTGAAGAGCTTTTCATATGAATATTATATAATATTTCGTTTAATTAAGATTCCGGTCCAATTGCGAGGATAATATAGAAGTATTAAATTTTGTATTTTTAATAATTTTTAGTGACATGGTGCAGTATGAAAAAAAATTTGACTAAGATCGGTCGATTGTCTCAAATTCAAAGATAATTGTTAATGGTGTTTGTCATGTCTTAGATGATAATATTAGTGATAATGAACACAGTAACGATGATCATGATCTCCTTGTTATAAGACATGGGACGAAACTACTTAAGTATTTAGTACCCGCTGAAGAACATCTGCATAAAAACTACTGCAGTGCTTATTAGCTGCAGAATTAAGCGACTTGACGAAAATCGATGATCTCAATTTAGTCTTGTGTATATATTATGACCAGCGCTTCATTGTGTATATCATCATCACCGGTAAATGAAATTCCTGTACTACAGAGTTTTTGATGTATAATAAGAATATTAATCGGATCTTTGTTTAAAACTTCCGTAGTTCCATTGACTTTACACATTCGATATGCGAGAATATTAAAACCATGTCAAATTTTAACACTACATCCAACTTATTTAACTTCCAAAGCCAACTTGTAACTTTGGACTTCGAATATAAAACAATTCATCAAAGCGAACTGTTTATAATGCTCCAAATAACGTATTGTTTATACGAAATTGGATCTTATGTATATAGCAATAGAGTTCTTGATGTGTTTGTGTACTTGTATCGATCTCGCGAGCATAGCGAACCTAATAAAATTTGGTTTGCTTGGCCGAGAGTGCTTTCGGTGTAGAATTTAGTTGGATGAGCTGATTAAAGCAAAGCAGCTAACTTTATTCTCCGTCAGTAATCTGTATCGATTGCTTTTTGATTCGTATGCTCTTCTTCCGAATTTACAGCGCTCAATGGATTAGTTTGTAGTGTTTAATCTGAATTAAAAATTGCTTTTTGCAATTAGTTACTTACAGTTTTTAAACCTTTTTAACTTCCATTGATATTAAGGAGTATACAGGAATCACCCACTACTAGATGAGCGTCTTGTATGTGTTGTCTTAAATATATAAAATCTATTTAATTTTAAATTGTAACCTATCTTATTCTTTCTCTATTTTGATTCCCGTGGACGTTGATTTCATATTTCACCCTTCCGGGCTTGTTTATGTTTGTCATTCAGCTGTGGTCACAGCAAAAAATCGGACCTTGCTCTTCTCTTTTTCCACTTTTACATCGCTTATAAAGGGAACGCTTTTTGCATCGTCTATGTCGTTTTGTTTTATTGTGTCTGTGTCTTTGGACATTATTCTACATTATAATTTATCGTTGGGCGTGTTGTTGTTGTTTGAAAATCTTTTCACACTTGCCGGATAAATTTTTAACTGGTGACAATCATCGATATACAAACTCGATATGTATTTATTTGATAATCTTATGAAAATGAAATAAACAATATCATAAAACATTTTTGTACTACACGAACACTTACTATTTTGAATAAATTCAATTCAACCAGATGACATTCGTAAACCTAATCCACTTGACCGCCAGCTCCCAAGGCATGGATACAACTCGTGCATTATACTGCGTTGAGTAGTTTCTAACTTGTCTCAAACAGTTTAATTCTGTACATTCGATGCTACTTGTACATGCATATATATCTCTTAAGTCTCAGCAGTTTGTTGCAGAGATCGTTGTTGTGAGTTTGCGTCGATTAGGCTTGATCAAACTTCGTCCTGTTCGGAGGCTTACTTGTTTCTATATAAACATTTTAATCTGCTTAATAAATAATATATGCTGTACAATCTTCATTATTGAATTTCATTAAATTATTTTAATGTTACTTTATACTACATGTAACACTAACCTCATTTGGATAAAAAAAGATGGAAGGAAGATGGAAGGATGAATGGAAATGATTAGAAATCTTTACAAGTCAGATGGGTAAATATACTAATTAAAAATGTGCTCCAATGAACTTGTATCTGTGTTTACATTAAATATAGGGAGATTTTTATTTTATAGTTACTCTTAGTACTCTTTTGCTTGACTTCTTTTCCACTTCGCAATCATAAACTCATGTTGATATTCCACGTCTTATATTGCTGATGAGAATAGTTTAAGTAGTACGTAAAAGTTCCAACAAAACCGTTATTACGTCATCTTTGCTACTTTCGTAATACATGTGTATAGCTTTCAACATTTTCCGTAACCCTAACAACGACAGCATCCCTTGTTGTAGGGAAGCGAAATTGTTTCCCATGATCTACAACCCCATTTCGTCTGATTCACGTTTATTGATATAATTTTATGAAGAAAAGCGTAATTTGTTTGATGCATCATATGCGGAGTGTGGTAATGGAGTCATTTCAGTATACAATAGCAGGATTAATGCTTTTATCCGAGTGCACTTTCAATATCTAAACAGCTATGTATATGGACAACATAAATCAAACTGTACTCCTTTTAAGTTATATTTTAGATTAAGCAAACATTTAAAGACTATATCTTAACTTTAATTAAGACAAAACGGAAATCTAAAAATTTCCCAATATAAAAATGAAGAATGTTGTATTGGAAAGAGTTATGAGTAATTAGATTAAGACAAGTAAAGAAACAACTTTTCGATCGCAGTTTTATATTTAAAAAAAAAAACAGCATAAGTCCGGTTAAGGGTCAAAATCGCTTAAGAGAATACTGATGATATGGATCAACACACGGACATGACTCAGTTAATTTGTTACAGGTAAGATTATAGAAAGTTAAAAAAATCTACGAAGGAAATATAAAAGTTATCATAAATCATCAATAGACAGTCCACTGTTGGACATGGCATATTCAGCTGACGATTGGGCTAAGTAGCGTGCCTTGGGTGACGACTACGCCTCGCAGTATAATATACACATCTTATACGTTCATTTATCATGTATTTTGCCTAGAAATATCTTTAACCTATAAATATATGAATTTAAACATATTAAGACAATAATTGTATTACAAATGTCATTTATCTAATACTAAAACCACTTATCTAGATATCGAATGCTTGTTTACATTCAACGCGCACTAAATGCATCGCGCACTGCGCCGGAAACTTGTTAAACAGTCCTTTGATAGCTGCAGCAGAATTAATTTGTGACTTTGATTCGATAATTAGAGGCGCCAGGCTTCACCACCAGCCGCGTCCGGACCGACGGCCACCACTAATTAAACCGCGAACCAGCAACTAACGTTTTCAGTGCAGCATCTGATAGTGACAGGTTATTCGGTTATGCTGCTGCATCGAGGCTTGCGGATTCGATTCCGATCGAATCGAAAATATCTATGACAGGCATTGGTTTTAAAGTCTAAAGAGTGATTACTTACTTATCAAGTCAGTGATAAGAATCCGAAAATTGTTATTTACATCTCAGCTCTAGACAAAAAATGATAAAATAGAAACAGATGATCCGATTTTGGTATAAGCTTGTTAGAATTTCAGATCAAATAAATTTACAAAGAAATCGAAGATGCTGGAAAGTGTTCGTCTAATGTGTTACAGTCATCATATGTTAGAGCCGGAAGGCAGTAACGGTGTTCAGTTGATAGATTGACAGCATCAGTAATATCAGGTTCCAAATCTCATTGTTTATATAACTCAGATATAGAACCTAAGGCTTAAAAAGAAAAGGGTTAACCAGTGCATCCTGGAGACAGGTATAATAACCAGAAACAACAAGGTGATAAGTAATATCGATATCATTTTGATAATCGGGTATGTCTTTGATTTCCTTTCGTTTCAGCTGGTTGCCATTATATTTGAAATAAAAAAACTACCCTGAAAATTTGATGTATTTCATACGCAATCATAAATTCGAGCGGGGCCCACTAATGAATTATTCAGCTGAAAACAAATTAAGGCTAACCCGCTTGTTAACGAGTTTACCGCGTCATTGTTTATTAACGATACGGGGAGCGATTACTGGGGAAGGTGTAGAGCATCCGGGAGCGCCGGCGCTGGTGCGGCGCTGGTGGGGGCTGCCCGGGGCGGGACATCCATTCGTAATGCGATGTAGACTGCCGAATTGAGTTTTCGTGTTTTCCCACAGGTTAGTTCTTTACGTCAGACTAACTACAGATCTAATCTTATCCTATGGAGTTCATTCAAGGTTGGTCGTTTGATAATAAGCGATGTTATAGTTAACTTTTCACTGATCTTTGTTTCTCTGGTCATGGTTTATCTGAACTCACGAGAACCAAGCCAGCCTCACCTGCTCGTGGTGCATCTTGATAATCAATAAACGAGGCTCTAGCTCCCACCAATCCGCATTGGGCCAGCGTGGTGGGAAATACTGACAAATGACTGAGGGTCGCGATAAGCCATGGATGCGAGCGGCGCTGGACCGATCGATGCGGTGATTTTTAGGGGAGGCCTATGTCCAGCAGTGGACGTCTATCGGCTGACGATGATGAGTACCAGGAATAACATAGTACTTTATTTTAATTTAACATATACACATCATATCGATGTGATACACTCATGAAAAGGTAGATATCTTTGATCTTCCTTTAATTTATGATTTTTTGGTGACTTTACGATAGATCTCTGGTCATCACAGTCAGGTATTTAACGAAATGTCTAAATTTAGTGTATATTGAGTAATTTATTATTTTATTTGATTCTAAATTACTTGTCAATCAAATAAACATTTCTTAATGATACGACGAGGTGACTCGATGAGCAATGCATTCACCTGATAGTAAAAGATACTCCGGCCCATAACAACGTGGCTATAGTTAGAATGGTACACACAGTACCATACCTGGTAACTTCACTGACTACAACGCCCTTTCAACCGGAATACAGTAATATTTGAGCACTACTGCTAGGAGGTTGAAATAGGAGCTGCGTTACTTCCTAGCTGTAGTAGGTTAAGTAAAGCTCATTCAGCGGAAGTATGAAAAATAAATGTTTTTAATGAACAGCGTTTGCTCTGTCGTTGTGTTAGTCTGTGCTTTATTAAGTAAAATTGTGCATATTCATAATTAATGGCGTAGATATTGTACGTACGCAAACAATTTCATCACACGTCAGTGTCCACTGCTCACGCGCCCCTACCCTATGAGTAAACAGTTTAACGAATTTCCCCGGTTTGAAAGGCGCTGTAGCTATTACAATTATTTAGCAGATGAAAGAGCACAATGTTGATTTTTTTAATGATGAAGCAAATGCACCAGGCCCGCCGTCTAGGTACTAACGTAGCTCTTATTCCCACCGCCTAACTGTAGTGTTCAAATATTAAAGTGTTGTGCTTTGAAGACAATTGTAGCTGGTAAAATTACTGGGGTAACGGGGCTTAATATCACATTTTTCAAGACGATGAGCGCAATATGATGCTGTGTATATCATCCTAACCAGCGTCACCTTGTTATGGGCAGGCGTATCACTTACCATCAGGTGAACATCCTGCTCGTCTCATCGCTCACAACATTGAAAGAAATATACATATCAACCTATTGCGCTTATAATATATACATCATCATCAGCAGAACGTCGTCCACTGCTGGACATAGGCCTACCCTGAAGATTTGTCAGCATAGCCTTCAGTATCGCCGGATACTAGAGATCGTCCTTTATAAGAGTTAATATGGGGGTATGTGGTCCATTTTTCACCACGTTTGTTGATTAGCAGGGTGCACCACGAGCAGGCGAGGTTAGCTTGGGTCCCGTGAGTTATTGTATGGGACCCAACCTATACATATAGTATATTATTTCACTAGCTACGGCGCCTTTCACAACCGTATCATATATTCATGCATTGTTTTGCGGTTAAAATGGACGCTGCTATACCTAGACGGATTCCGGCTAGAGAGAACCATGAAGGCTATCAAATTATCACCGTAGTGCTTCTGCCACTCACCATCATGATCTTCAACACATTTACGTGTTTACTGAGCGCAATGGACGTCAGAAAGATTGCACCACGTTAGATGAATGACGTTCGAAATGAAAAGACGTAGGTATGCATTGATTACCTGATTTATCGCTTGAGATATACGGAATACTATCAGCTCTCATATGTCAAAGCAAACATATATTTTAAACATATATTTTTATATGTATTATTTGTTGTTTTAAAAATATTCCATTCAAAACTAAAAGTATCTTTTCTATAAAATATAGTGGTGATAGGTCTCTGTAGCCGGGGACCGTGTAAGTAAAAGCTCAGCTCCTATTTCCGCCGGAAATATAGTAGTCTGCAAAAGATAACTGTGTTCCGTTTTGAAGGGCGTTGTAGCTAGTGAAATTACTAGGGTAATGAGAACTAACAGCTCATGTGTAAGGCGACGGGCAATGTGTACACAGCACGACATAGTGCCCGTCAGCATATGTCATCCTAACTACCACCGCAGTCTCTATGCTTTGGCGACATAAATTTTTTACTATATAAACACTTGCGTATAAAAAAAAGAAATATATTCTCATTCTCCATTTCATCTTAATCAGCTAATAGACGTCCACTGCTGGGCATAAGCCTCTCCCCCAAAGATCTCCACAACGATCGGTCCCGCGTTGCTCGCATCCAGTGGTTTCCCGCGATTCTCACCAGATCGTAGGTCCACCTTGTGAGAGGCCTCAGCCCCACTCGAGGACCTTACTGCCTCAACGGCCATCGGTCCTTCGAGCAATGTGCCCTGCCCACTGCCACTTAAGTCTATCAATCTTTTGGGTTATATCGATGACCTTAACTCTGCAGATCTCCACTTTTCTGATTGGATCGCGCAGAGGAACTCCGAGCATAGTTCTCTCCATTGCCATTTGGGTGTCTCCCAATCCTCTCAGTCTCCATTTAGCATGATAGTAATCATTATCATAAACTCCTATAATCCCACTGCTGGAGATAAGCGTTGAAATGGCATTACCTTGGATCACTTTCATCCGGTACTAACCACTCAAGATTCAACTAGTCTGAGAGCTAACTACACTTGTTCCACAATTCACCAACTCGCTATCATCAGCTATTATTGGTTGGGGTGGGTGGGTGGTTGGTTGTAATTGATATGTTATATATATTATATATAGTTAATACTTTCTTTTTAAGACTCATCTACGTGCGTCGGGTCTTTGCCTTTCTTTTCTCATACTTTAACATTTTCTTTGTTATATTTTTATCTCATTCATTCTTCCTGTTTACTTTCATTCTATTTCCTTTACATTTTCTTTTCTTTTCCTCTTTCACGCATCCGCTCTCTGAATTTTTTTAATTACAATATTATTTGTTTTTTACATTATTTAACATTTTTGTTCCTTTTCTTTTATTTTAAATTCTAATCTCTCTCTATTCTGTCTTTTTTTTTTCATTTCTATCTTTTATTTTATTATAGTTATTTATTTATTTATTTTTCTCTATTAGATTTCCAACCACTTTATGCCCATGCTGAATGATGAATGAATTTCATGAAGATGCTGCGACTGTCGTCTTCACTCATCAGAGGCGATGCCGAGACTTGTATTTATCTCCTTTCCAGGTTCCATCGTACAGTCTAGTCTATACTGTCCATATGAGCGGTTATGTGCACAACGGTCTGGTGCACCGCTAGATCACGAAGACACGAGGGAGTCTTCTTCAGTTTAAATCTTTGAAGGTACTCTGAGAATCCCTCGTGCCCTTTGAACATTTTTACCAAGACCGTGTTCAACATTCTCCGGCGGAGTGAAAGTCCAATTTTACGCCCAGGAAAAAGATCTTTGTCGTTGAAGCCGTTATGTTACTTGAAGTAGTAGCTTGTGTTCGAATTTCACTGAACTTAGCTTCCGGTGACGGAAAGGAAGTGAAGAAACCGTGTCTTTCCCATCGGTTGCTAGGCCAATGTAATAGATTTCGGCCCTCTGTTGTTGAGAGAGATACTCGAGTCCCAATAGTGCGAACACAATGTGAAGATGATAAACCTATACTTGCTGACGAAACGTAAACTAAATGGTTATGTCGTAAAACTATGTAATCGAGCTAAAGGCACCGTCACACGAGCGAATGATACATTGCACTAACTAAGTTACACAATCTCTTCAAAGGCAGGCAGTCCGGCGCCGGCGGGCAGCCTTATTCTGGTATCCAGTAACCACAGTCGTAACGATATCGAAATAATAATTTATATGTTATATATATATTGCTGGACATATATCTCTTGTAATATGGTTCATAAAGCAAGGTCTTGCGCTGTTTGAATCCAGTGACTCCCAATCATAAACATTAATTTTTAATGATGATGGGTCTATTTCTTCGCGAAAAAGTAGTGTGAAAGATGTACTGTGCTCCGATTTAAAGGGCGGTGTAGCTGGGTAAATTACTGAGGTACCTACTTAGACCTAACACCAACCTAGACTGTCACTAACAGACCTGCTATCAGTATAAATTGGCATATCAAGGCGGGCGAGTATTTTGAACGAACATTGTCATCACACATAACCTCATTACTTTATGATACTATTAAAAATTGCTAAAGCTTGGTCTAAGATTATCACAGATAAAAAACATATACGTAATATAAATTTGGAATTTCTTTATCACCATGATTAATATTAAAAAAAAATAATGCAATCACTAAATAATATCGCACCATTTTATCCAGAATAAGCCGGTCCCGATATGTTTCTCAGAGATTACGTTACACAACCGACATTCTTTCGCGTATTTTGTTGGCGCATCCCTCGAGCTGATTGTATAGCTGGTGTTAGCCAAATGTTCAAGTGATCACTTACACTGTAGTCCTTTTTATGTCGGTATAACCGCAAGTTCACATAAATTGCTGTGAATAAAAACATCACGAGGTAACCGACGATTGAGAAGTTAACTGTGCACCGCCAAGCCGCACATGTTAATATGGCGCTTATGATATAGGAATCTGAGGTCCAGCGGTGGGAATATTAATCATCTGCGGAACGTAATCTAAAAAACACTTAACCTTTCCTAAATATAAAACAATTTTATTTTGTTTTTCTTTTTGTACCGCGACTCCGTGGATTTCTTAGTAATATTTCAAAGAAAAATAATTTGATACTACAATATCAATTATAACTGATCTATGTTACCAGAGACGAGCTAAGTATCTAACCAGTTTTTTCACTACTTCATCTCAGTTACTTTTATTTCATTATATATATATATATTTAAGTATACTATACTTAAATCTCTAACGATGTTTGTTAACTGCGAAATATTACAAGTAACGACCGTTACCGCTCGGGGATGTTTTTACCAGGAAATAAACAGTGTGTGACGTCATCGACCGCTACATAAGATACAGCCTCCAACAGCTCAGTATTGATATAAATTGCACGAATTACGAGCGGCGCCACTGATTTTATGAAACCAACTCGTTTGTCTATGGATCCTTTCATCGGAGGAAGTTCTAACATGAATATCTTATTTACAATCTGTATTTGATATTAGCATATGCAAATATTGTTTGTGCCTCATTAATACATAAATTGGAAAGACCTGGTGTCTCTAACGGTAGGACTCTTAAAGAAGTTGATAAATAATCAGTGTCATGGAAAGGCAAGGATATACTCAGTGTTTATTTAAGTAATCCTATTGGACATGAGACCTATAGAAGATTGTTGCTTAGGAATAGAGGTCGCCGCATATTTTCAAAATTCGCTACGAAAGTGGTAGGAGATACAATAAATAGAAACAAGAATAAATACATAATAATAATAATAATAAAAATAAGACTGTAACAAGTAATACATAGATAATTAGAAAGTAAATAATGTAACAAATAGAAAAGCAATGTAACAGAAGCAGATATGAAATAAAAAGAGCATTGTAATAGCATAAGCAGCGATGGAGTCTGAGAAGGAAAGTACGAAAGAAGAAAATAAGAATATGTAATAAAAGGAAAAAAATTAAAAATGTAAAGGATAAAAGAAAAGATAAGGAACATAACTCCGGCCGCAAACAACCGAAGGTATATTTTAATTAAAAAGATATTTAAAAAAAATCATAGCCTAGGATTAATAGAAGTAACAATGGGTCCATAGCTCGAAGAATTTACGGCCAATGGGTCAGACCTTGAGCAGAGACTATGTATGAGCAAGATAGAACGACCGTTTGCCCGGTGACCTGGTGAATCCTTCCAAGCAATTGTCCATTCGTGCAAATGATGATGATGATAATGAATACATAAATTCTCATTCTTCTTCTTCTCTGTGTTATCAGACATATGAAAAAATATTAACATCAGGACAGGATAAATCTGTAGAAAGAATCCAAGACTAAATTTAAGAACAGGATATAACAAAAATGATGTACCTCTCATGGACAAACATTCTATAAATAAAGAAACGTACGGATGCAGGTATGTCTAGAAATGTTTAAAATTTAAGCTGAAAACTAGATTAAGGTCTGAATATTCTGATAGACACGGTGGAGCACAGCGAGAGGCGCCAGGGAACCGGGTCAAAGTATGCATAATTAATCACCACCCGGCCTGGCAAAATTATGAAACAGGAAGTGTAATGATGATGATATATATATAACTGGTCAGCTTTTAATACCCTCATAACAGGAAGATTGATAGGGTATATCCGCGACTACATGTTTGTAACTTCCGGAACATAATCTTAATTTTTTAGTAAACCTTATACCGACCCATAAACTACCAATAAGTATGTTAACAAAATCTCATGAACATTCTTCTTCATCATCAACCACTATTCGTATACTGGTGAACAATAGGTCCCCATCAAAGATGATAATGTCAGAGCGAAGTTAAGATGGTGAAGCGAGCTCACCAAGAACAGCATTGTTGTTAGGGTGCAGATTTTATAGTGGTTATTCTTAAGACCATCGGAGAGTAATGGCGACGTGTTGTTAAGCTTGCGACCAACACCTGAAGTGATGACCACGACCACTCTGACGAAGAAGGAAAATTAGTAAGACAGAAAAATAAATTACCAAACTAAAATTTATAACTACGGAATCGAACCTTGCCCCACGAGGTCAGAAAAAGTCTTCGTCATCTCTGCTTAAACACACAAACAGAAAATGCAACTGTCATATTAATGAGAGATACGTGTAATAATAATTTTCCCATTCACTACAAAATGGCGGCCTGCATTCAGATACAACGTAGGCTTTCAAGTAGGGCCTCCTATTCAAACAGCTTTTAGGCATTGACAAAAGGCGGAGTTAATTCCCATTCACGCTCCGGATGCCCTGCCGCCGGATGCGAAGGTTTGGGCCGGTGCATGCACGGGTACATTAGCATACGCACAAACGTGTATGGGACTCCTTACATTTTGTATGACCTTACATGCGGAATATGTAACGAGTGTTTCGAATTTAATAACGGTGGAGAGACCTTATCTCATTGTTGGGCAAATTGGGAGACAACGACGTACAGGTTGAACTCCTAGCTTAGGAACGAGTTTGACTTAATTGAGATAAGTAAAATAGTAAGCTATTTTAACCATCTTATCGATTTAGGATTCATAATTTTGGCAAATGAGCAAACAGTGATGAGATTAGTCAGAATCTTTCAAACCGATTGTAACAACGACCTTTTCATAGTTGTTTTATGAGTCTGGCGTTGTAAAAAACTAGAAACGTCAGGGGAATTAATAATTAATTAAACATTATAAAGTCCTTAAAATTCACTATTTTAAGTAAACATAAGAAATCATTAAGAAACATATCTGATAATTACTTATTGATTATTCTTATATTCTTTATTACCCACCAAAGTATAAAGCCAAATACACCAAGCTGTCGCAAAGTTATAGTTGTATAAAAAGCTAAATTTATAATTCACACATCACCAACTGATGATGAAGAAAACAGAAAGACAATAAACCATGTTTTTTTAGTGATATATCAGCTGGAAACAAGTTGTATTGATTTTGATGCTTGCGAAGATGAAGGGGTTACGGCGCCGCAATGGCGGCAGTGTCGTGTTCATTTATTATAGACTGTTACTCCGATTTAACTCCTCGCCGATTTCAGACAAATTGAGATGATTAATGTGTCAAATATAAAATTCTAATAAACTGGTGAACATGTAAACATCACTAGTTTGCGAATGAAGGGATTTAACTCCTCGTTCTTAACGTAAACAGCAGACGAGTGGAACAACTTACTGGCGTTCATGTTCCCGTCTATATACGAAGCTTGCGTATTCAACGGGGGAGTGAATAGGCTGTTACTAGACCAGAAATCAGACTGTATCACCACTCCCACACCAGGTGGGATCTTAAATAGATGAAAAAGAAATATTCATATTTTTATATAACTTTACATTTTGTCTTATTATCTGGATTATGTGAAGTAACTGACAATTTAATCAATCGACCATCGTCATTGGACAAACTCCCCCAAAGACAGTTATACCAATTATCTCATACCAGAGTTCATCACCACGCTTGTGACCTTGAATTACTTAACTACTAGGATATTTAAACTTAAGTGTACATAATTTTGAATAAAATTTTCATTGATAGCAAATTCTTTTAACCCTTGATTTATAGCTATAGGGGTAAAGATGATTTATAAGTAACATTGCCTCTAAAAACACATGAAATACAACATATATTTGCTCAGATAAAAAAGCCATGAACCATGGCGGACGTAGCACATCCGGTGGCGATGAAAAATGGCGTCGGCTGCATTTCCGGCTCGCACGTGGCCGTTCCCTGATAATGGGTTTACCTTGCGTTTTATAGCTTTTTGCATTTTCATTGTTTTGCATTTTAATGCAGTTTCAATGTATGCTTAATAGCCTATAATGTTTTAATCTGTGGATTTTTGCTTGTATTATTTATTTTAATAATCAACCACCCCCTTACAAAATATATTATAGGGGTATAAACTAACGGCCAACATGATTTTAAATAGCTTCCCTCTAGGCGTTGTTGTCTAAGTATCTAATCTATCTATTTCTATCGTATCTCTCTCTAGGGTCATTTCCTCATGTGTGAGCGTCGTGGTCAGTGTCAGGGTTGCTATCTGGAGCGGACGATCTACTTCCACCGGTTCCTGTCCAGCGCATCTCTTACGACTGTGTAAATTTAAAGGACGACGTGTCTTTAACCTGATTGGTCCATCGGATGATGATTGCTTGCAATGTTCCCAACAATTACTATAAGAGTACAGTATCTAGTATTGCTTAGCTTGGGATGCTCAGTGCTAAGACGTGGTCGCTGTTATGGAGGATGATCTCTCACTTCTTGCTTTATCAAAGTTAATGATCTGTTGTGGGAGGTCGTGAGACGCTGGGGTAGTATTCTGCGAAGAAATAATGTCGCTGAAAGAGGCTTCGAGGCTGCTTAAATGGAGCGAGATAAAAAAAATATCTCTTAGTCCGCAGGCAGGGCAATGGTCGTCGTATGAAGATCTCTTATCATCAGATGAATGTCTCGCTGTTCTCATCGTCTCGCCCAGTGTTATAGACTCATGGTCGTTTTGTGATAAATGAAAATATAGAACCATTCAAATTTGAGGGTATGTTGGTATATTCTAAACGAACTCTCCATGCAGCCGTCCGTCAGGAGTACAGTTTAAACGAATTCGTGTCCGCAGCCGACCGGGTTTATACTTTTTTGATGAGGGGCCCGACTGCGGTTGGCAGGTTGGCAACGATTAATCTCCCGACCGTTCCTCGTATTGGCATTGGCGTAAACCTTCGTAACCATTAAATCATTGTTTTGATTTTGTTTCTGTTCACGTCGTTGTTGTTGCTAAGGGTATGTATATAACATTGCAGCTCCCAGTTGGGTTACAGGGGAGTACTGTTGTAGTGCTTGTTTTTATCTCATAATAGTGATATCGCCATTGACCATGTTCAGATTTGAAAAGCGCCGTTGGTGTCAATTGGCTGGTGTTATGAAACATGATCGTAGATATCAACGCGGCAAATATTTTATGGTTAAACGAGGAATGGGATACCGAGCTAGAGATAAAGTCCCGTACTGAAATTGCTCGCAGTGCTCTCAACACAATGAAAAACGTCCTTTACAGTAATAGCATCAGCTTCGCTTCACGCACGCGTTTACTCCATTGCTACAAATGGACCCATTATTTTGTTTGGACATGAGTCTTGCGAGTATTAAAGAAGATCTTAAAAAACGTATTGAAGCTTTTGAGATGTTGTCCATTAGCCGGACTCGGAGAGTGACCAATGTCAGTGTTCTTCAACGAATTGGCCAAAAGCGTAACCTCATGCTTACGGTTAAGACACATAAAATCTTCTATCTCAGTCATGTATATCCTCATCAGCGATATGATCTTCAGTTGATTATAATAGATAAAGTTTCTTGAAAACGAAAGGTGAGGAGAAGGAATATGTCATGGTTGAGGAATATAGGACGTCCGAATCGTTTCGCTGCATCACAAACAGAAAGGTCTGTACCAAGCTGATCGCCAACCTTCACTAGTCGGAGAGGCGCTTTAAGAACAAATAATACTTTATAAACTAGCAAGTGATCCTTACCATTATTAAGTAACGTTAAAGATAATAACAGTTAAGACAGTAACGCAGTTACAAACCCCATAAAGCTTCGTTAAGGCGGATTCAAATCGCAATCGCCTCTCCCGAACTGGACGTTAACAAATGGACGGAAGCTCGCTGAAACTTATCGCATGAATAATGGCGGCTCTCTAACGTACATAATTATACTTTTACCGGCAGCGAGAGGAATGTCCTAGATAAATCTCGCGAAAGCGAAACCGCCGGCGCCGTTGAGTCTCTGCTGAGAGAAAACAAAGCTCCCCAACAAATCAATGCCCCAATTAAGGCGAGGACACTGCTTTTTTAGCGGTGCAGTGTTACAGCTCTCTCCTCTGACCCAGTTTCGTGGACAGCAATAACTTCTCTGGACGGAGTTTGTTTTCAATAATGTCTTCCTTAAACCAATACATCCGCTGAACGGTTTTACATCCGAAACGCTAATAGTTCTTTACTGATTTATTTCCTCTTAATAAAAACATCTAAGTTAAAAAGTTACTGTCTGAATTTTATAACGAGTTATAGTTTAATGGTTATCTAGCGTAAAATATCCTGATAACGTTTCCGTTGGCATTTCATCAGTTTTATACAGGATATTAATTAAAACGTCACTTGCAATAGAGGAAGGCGTGCAGTTGGATAAACACCAGCGCGTGTGTGGTCATGTAAAGAGTTTCCCATTCGCTGCAGGAAAACCGGCTTCAGCGGAAGGTTGTAAGGCGACGCTAAAGCTACATAATATATAATTTCTGTAATAAAAAAAAAAACTTTGTCATCACTATCACAATAGATAATAGTGTCTTAAAAAGTAGAGCAGCGATTTTAACCTACGACTTGGCAGTGGTCTCTACCTTTTTTTATCGCTGGCGAGATCTTGAAAGATTCCTTGCTTCTGGGGGTAGACAAGGTTATGTGGGGCTTCTACCCAGTAAAACTGCATCGGTGGTCTCCCTCAGTGCATTAGGAGGGGCTGTGGGATCTCCTACGGAACGCACTGATACCTCCTGCATCCTGGCTAAAACATCCCATGGAAGAGCAAAGCCCTCCTTAGCACCCACGCTGTGCTACGGCAAATACAATACCACCATGCATAGGTTGGCTTGTTGAGCTCTGAGGGCCCTCACCCTCGAAGACTACAAACCCGAGGACCTTTTTATTCGCTTTATACGACAGACAGGGAATACCTTAATCCTCTTCTTAATAGCCCGAGACTACAGTGTTGAGTGGTCTCTATCCACGCTCTTCAACAGCATTTCTTCTTCCTCTTCTGAACTTCTTTCATATTCCACGTAAAGTATATTTTCTTACTCTCACTCTTATTGTATACATAAAATGGCGCTCTTTTTAATATTTGTATCAATATTACGTATAACATCGAATACGATCGATTTTATTGCGAAGAAATTACTTGTGTATGTTAAGGGAAAGTTCCACCTTTATCATAAAGCATATAAAGATTATATATTCTTCTTTTTTCTTTTCTCCTGCCCTGGTCCCACTTTATGTAGGGTCGGCACAACATGTTCTTCATTACCGAACATGTTGTAAATAGTTTTGGCTAAACTTTTTACGACCGGCGGCCTGCCTGACATCAACCCTCTTTTTGGGATTCTTTGGGTACGTTTTTTTTTTTTTTTTTTTTTTCTTAAAGATTATATATTATGTATGACTTTACATAGACTATTATAATTTTACTCTATATTAGAATAGGTTGACTTGCTTATCACTATATTTAAGCAGCAGTGTGTGGTGAACCTTAGACGTGGTGGTTCCGTGCACCCAAACTCCGCCAGCGTCATTGGTTTGCACGAAAATTGATATGACACATGATAACCCTGACACATTTAAACCTTGTTGATACATTTTAATTGGTTTTTAATGGTTTTTAAATATTTAACCACTTCTCAGGTATTGTATATAAATGTTTCCAGAGTTTAAGACCTAGCTGATCTTAAAGCTTTGACTCTATGGTAAGAGTCTGACATAAACTTATCCAATCTTCACAAAATAAAATCCCATTGATCTATGTGAATTGATCTGTTATCATTGCCATAATACGCCCACTGCTGGACAGGTGTATCTTCCAAAGAACTCTACATCGATAGGTTCTTCGTTGGTACCATGTTCGTTTATTATAGTCATTACATAAAATACTGTAATGTCTGGTTTTAAATTTGATGGCCTAATGGCTTCGTGAAAGTTCGTGTTTAGCACGACCCGGGTTCAAACCATCCTGTACTTGTTTTTACCATCATCATCAGTCGCTAGACATCCACAGCTGGACATAAGCCTCCCTCAAACATCTCCACATCGATTTATCCCGTGCTGGTCGCAAAACCGCCAGGCACTAGGAATCGTCGTCTATAGAAGTTCATATTGAGAGGATTTGAGCCTTTTCTCACCACACTGGCATTGGGCTGGTTGGTGGAAGCCAAAGCCTCGTCTGTTGATTAGCCGGGTGCACCACGAGCAGGTGAGATTGGCTTGGGTCCCTTGAGTTGTTATGTGGGACCCCTTACAACCCTCATTGTTTGGCCCTTAACTAATTCAGATAAGCAACAACTCCTCCTGAGCTAAGATCTTTTCATTGCACATTGCGCTTATAAGCCACAGATATGACACAGTCACTTCATATACTAGAACAGAATCCGACAAGAGATCTATCACCTACAATTTTTTTTTATCTACCATCACATCTTACACTACGGTGAACTAAGTGGTGATATATAAACAGTCTCACTCCAGTTCCCGGCGGAAGTATTGAGTGACGCGTCGCAAGATAGAAGCCTTCCAGTCGCGCTTTGTTCTCCTCGGTACGTCTGAAGGTTACCCCACCCCTCTTGCACGTCCCTCCACCCGCCTCCCCTCCTTTTGTTTACCCTGTTGTGTAGTGTAACCGCATCATTGCGTTGTTGTCTATTACTGCTGTAATTGTGAAGTTTGCAAACGGTAAACAAGTCGCTCGACGTTTTCGTATAAAATGTATGAATCGCATTTAGTAGCATTTTTAAATCGCTCTACCCGCTGAGTATCGTAAAAGGCGACTATTTTGGAACTGCTCCAGAACAAGGAGATATGAAGGAGATATTAAATTATATTGTATACTCTGCTACATACACTCTTTAAGTCGTACGGCTGTTACTTCCGAATTGGAAGAGGCCAACTTCCAGCAGTGAACATCAGTAGGTTGAAATGATGATCACGCTTTCTTCGTCTCATTCGTTATGTTGCTAATTTATGACACATCTAGTGCCCAACCTTATTTCCTCCTTGATGTTGATTAAGTTGTTTTAACTTAACAATTACACCTTTACCTTTGTAAAATTATCTTCATATATAATGTTATAAGCAACCTGCCTCCAATTCTCAATGCACCAAGGTTTCTCTATCGCTGTCTATAAAGTATTTCCTTCCAGTCCTTCCCAATCCTGAACATCAATCCTTTTGTAATTTATTGCTAAGCTTCATAATAAGTAATTCAATACTTTAATGTTACCATGGACCTGAATTGAGATCCTCAAAATATTTTCCAATATTTCCTTCCGAAAAGGAAACATTCGAAGAGATAGCCTTGAGTATGACAGCCGGAGTTATGTAAAAATGTTACCCATTAAATCCTCCTTGGTGATCGTCCTTTACGTCCTCTGAACATCCTGCGTGAACTGTACAATAAACATAAATAAATTAGCGCATTAATATTTTCGCTACATGGCTACAATTCAAATAGCTCATAGTGGAGCTTTGGTCGTTTGCGAGTCTAGACGCTGATTTTTGGCAGACTAAAGGCTACATTTATAACGTACAGTCGTGAGAATAATAGGTTTTGTATCTTAACAGCATCTGAAAAAGTAATAAGCAGTATCTTTTTAACTCGAGGAAAGAGATAATATCGATGTGAACAGATTATGAACGAGATATGGAGAAATAGGAAATCGGTCATACTTTTAGTATACCTTATTGTCCTTTTGCAGTATATAAAAAGGAATGTAAGGATTCCCGTACAACAGCTCACGAGCCAAAGCCAATCTCACCTGCTCGTGGTGAACTCCCACCCGCATTGAGCCAGCGTGGTGGTAAATAACCCAAATCCTCCTATATGAATCCAAACTAATGACGGCTCCGGGTGCTCGCTCGGCAGGTCGTAGGAAGCTGTTGGATGCTGGCAGCGCAGACCTATGTCCAGCAGTGGATGTGTATCAGCTGATGAATATAATGATGGAAAGTAATATACTAACCTTTAGTAAATCCTGCTCCACTGTGATGTGTTTGTGTTGATGCAATAAATGCTTTATTTATTTTTTTATCCTTTTAGAAATCTGAATTAGGAGTGTCCTTTAAGTCTGGTTCCGTGACTCAGACTTCTTTCTATTCTCTCACACATGACGATCCGCTGACATCTGAATCCATCTACCATCTTATCAGATATAATCTTAACATCCTTTGGATGTTTTGTACTTTAAGTGAGTTTCTAGTTTGTAGTCCATTCGATGAATGTTGCCTGTCCATCTTATCTAAGATATCAAACTATATATATATCTTAGATAATCAATCAAACATCTTATAAATGATGTACCCTGAAACGGACAGATTCAGGTTTTATTAAATTCTGGAAACAGAAATAATTAAACGTCAATATATATATTTATATATTCATTTATTAAGTATGAGTATAAATCATTATATTTCGTACCAAGGAGTCTATACTTCGAGAATTTGGCCACGTATGCCGACGGGGAGAGGTAGTTATCGAGCGAGTTGTGGTCAGGGAAAGGTTGATGGTTCCAGGCCATAAGGAAGAACGCCTATGAGATGGACTGACCAGATAAAGGAGGCAGTAAATGGCTCATAATTACCACTATATGAGTGCACTAGGAAGGCAGCTATCGGAGATGAATAGCGAAGTGTTGTTACGCCTGCGACTAACACTTATAGTGATGATCACGACCACTCTGTCAAGAGTGATACTGACGAAGAAGAAGATAAATCATTATGGTGAAAGGTGATCTAATGAGTTTTTGAAATAGAAAACCTGAACGAATCCTTTGGAAGTAAAGGTTAAGTAATTACAATATATCATATTATGAATTTTCCTTGAACCCTTGGATATCTTAGGTTAAAGAAGTTTATATATATTATTATAACAAAAGGTTAAGTTTAAACTTAGCCGTTGTTAACGATTGTACTTACAAGCGTAAGTTATGGGATACCTCACTTAACCAATACACTTTCGACGTTGGTAAGAAATCAAATAACAAATCAAAATTGACTGTGCGATGGAGGCAATGTACTCCAAAGCGAACCCTGACTCCGGCAACGTAGCAAGCACATATTTATTGAGGATCTTGAGAAATTTAAGAGGATATTTTTCATGAATAACAAGTGTTCACTGCATGAATAGCAACGTTTAGATGCAACTATTTTCCTTCGAGGATAAACTAGAAAAAGTGACTTACCAATTACTGATACCAACACCTGATAATGAGTAATTTTTTTTTATGTACAGCAGAAATGCTGTCGTAGCTCCAGATTTATGTTACAACTGTTCCCCGCCCGCTTTGTTGGCCGTAACACCTCAGCGAAGAAGATTGGGAAGATGTGGAATGAGATTAAGACTGAAGCGAAAGACCAAACGTGATGAAGAATCACCGTGGATGCTGTAAGCTCCATCTTGAGGCCACAGGATATTAATAATAATAAGAAAAACTTTATTGATGGGATCAAAAAGAGTTTACGATAGTTACGGTAGTATTGATCTTTAGCATTTACAGCTGTAAGTCAGGCTGATGATGATGATGATGCTGTTGATAAATAAACGCCAACAATATGAGATAAAGATGATTTTAATTAATCAGTTAAAACCATTAATAAAACTATAAAGTTACACGAAGTCTTCACAGAGATAACAAAGATATATTTAACTTTGTTTCAACAATTCGCGTTCCCTATTGTTTGCCGTATACAGGATGCTCTAGTTTCCTTTTCTTTGCCGTTTCCTCTGCAATGTGCAATGTCCTTTATGAATTCTTTACTTTTTAATAAAGGACCTTTATAATATAGTGTAGATTACCAATGGACAAAGGATCCTTTTTGAAGAGAAAGAAAAAAAAACAACTTCTTTGTTTAATATCTAAGTAAAATGTAAAGTTTACTTTTTCGTACTTATCATTTTATTAGTGTTTACTGTGAAGTTGAAGGACTTTCAGGTGGATCGAGGATCTGGTGGAAGTTGGGTGAATCCACTACACCTTTGGTTGAGCTATCAGATTCCCTATCAACATTTAGGGTCAATTGTGGTAAATAAAAACTTCAAGAGTCAAGATAGACTGTGGTTTTAAACAAAGTCCGACTTCGCCTTAATTCAATCTAGTTTAATACTTAATCCGCGGTTTTAAGTGAAGCCGGACTTCTTTATCCTGTTGCTATGCAGAGGCTCGTAAAGTGGACTTTATCAGGACGAGTTTTTGTAACTTATACTTGACTACTACTGCAGCTTTACTTTCATTTGAACTGTGAAAGTAGATAGACTTAAAAGTAGGATTACGGTTGGAATATTGTTTGCTGGTGGTAGATCTCTATAGGAGACAGTCAAGATAGGTACAATAAAGTGCTCCGGTTTGAAGGGTCTTGACATCATCATCATTATCAGCCTTTGTTTATCCACTGCTGGATATAGGTCTTTCTTGATGTCTATCACCAAATGCGATCTTCACTTTCTCGCATCCACCCACTTCCGACCGCTCTGATGATGTCGTCAGTCAATCTGGAGGGAGGGCGTCCTACACTTCTACTACCTGTACGCGGCCTCGACTCCAAAACTTTTCTTCTCCATAGGCCGTATAGATATGGCCAGCCCATTGCCACTTCAGCTTGGAGATCTTGAGAACTACATCGACAATTTTAGTTGTCCGTCGAAATTCTTCTTTCCGGATTTTCTCCCCTAGAGAAGAAGAGAAGAAGAGTCATATGGATAGTTAAAATATTGAGGTGCATTTTTAAATTCTCAAGCACTGTTTTTTTTAAGCACTATGTTAGTTTAAGTTACATACCATCAGACGGTCGTCATGTTGATACACCAACGGTGCAAAGCATTATGGTTTCCAGGTCCCAGGTCAAATGAAACCTGAAGGTTAAGATTTAACGGCAATGGTAAATCGAAACGGGCCATTCGATCAGGGTAACGTTAACTCGGAAATCTGTCGCATGTGATAAGGGGGTGGGTTTTACAGCGCACTTTTATATTTTACGATCGCTTAACCGTAAGGAGTTTAAGGGACTTGGGAAACCACCCCGCGGTGAAATATTGCCAAGGTATAAATCGGGCAATACACACCCTTCATATATAATATTTCATCAAAACATAAATGCGTGTTTACCCTCCACTATTGCATCCTTAAATCCAGTCTAGTCTAGTCTAGTCGTATTATTGGAAGGCCTCGATGTGGAGATCTTTGGGGGAGGCCTATGTTCAGTGGAAGTCTATCGGCTGATGGTGATGATGATTGTATATTTGTTTTGTTTTGAATGATTATTATTTATACCAAATGAAGTTTTTCTCTTAACTTCAAACGACTTCCTGTCAAAGTGTAAAAATTTAATCCAAATTAATTTTTTATGATGTAAGTTACTCAGGGGTGTAAAGGTTCCCACAAAAACAACTCACGGGATCCTTGCCAACCTCACCTGCTCGCGGTACACCCTGGTAATCAATAAACGGGTCTCTGGTTCCCATCAACCCGCATTGGAGCAACGTGGTGGGAAATAGCCCAAATCCCGCTTGATAAATCCTTTTCGTGAGGCTCATATCCAGCAGTGGACGTCTATCGGCTGATGATGATGAATGTTAGTTACTAGTGGCAGGTTTCTATTGCTGGAAGCCGTCTAGGTAGGTACCACCACATCGCCTATTTCTGTCGCAAAACAGTACTGTGTTCCGGTTTGAAGGGCGCTGTAGCTAGTGTAGTTCCCGGAGTTACGAGACTCAACTTCTTATGTTTAAAAGCGGCGAACACAGTGTAGTGCAGTATATATCATCCTAACTAGTGCCACGTTGTTATGCACAGGCGTATCACTTATCATCACGTGAAGTCCCGCTTTTCACGTCACTTAATTGAACAGAAAGAAAAAGAAAGCAGTTTATATGGTTTTTACGTAGGACCTGTATTCTGCTTTTCAAAAAAAGAAGTACCATTTGTCTCCTACCTTTAGCCAGGGAGAAGGTCTCGTTCGCAATTTCTAATGATGCGAGAGGATGAGGAGGACTTTCACTCGATAAAAAGTGTTATATATAAACACTTAAAATTCTAATTATCGGCTATGTTAAGGAAATTAAATGAATAGAGAGGATAGCTTCGATTATAAGATTTTTAGTAGCCTTTCGCGGTCTTTAACTTAGTTGCCATTCTTTTTTCGGTTTGGGGGGCGGGGGTATCTTCGAAAGGGTATTTTGCTTCTGAGAGGAATTCTGGATTATCATCATCATCATCATTATCAACCGGCAGACGTCTACTGCTGGACATAGGCCTCTCCCAAAGATCTCCCCATCCATCGATTCTGCCCATATCTCCAGCTGCTTCCTACAACCTTTACCAGATTGTCGGACAACCTGGTGGTGGACCCGCCAATACTACGTCTTCCGGTACACGGTCGCTATGCGAGGACCTTTGCGACCCACCGGCTGTCAGTCCTTCAAACGATGTGTTCTGCCCATTGCCACTTGAGGCTAGTCAGCGTTATGTGAGATTACTCACTAAAACCCCCTCGGTGGTCTGCATCAGTGGACTCGGAGAGGCTCGGGGATCTCTTATAGAACGCTACAGAGCCCGTCTACACTTTGTATTAACACGACACTGATGAGGAGCCTAACCCTCCTAAGCACCATCGCTGAGCCATGCGCTGTCCTACGCAGGTTCGCTCGTAGAGCGATAAGGGTCCCCACCCTCAAGGTCCGCGAAACTCCTACACCCTTTTAGTCGCCTTCTACGACAGGCAGGACTTAACTTAGTTCTATTTTTACTAGCCCAAGACTACAGGGCTGAAACTTGATTGTCCTAGACTACAGACTTGATCAGGTCATCGACCTCTTCATATCTTTATAACATACAATCAATAATCGTACATTTAAATGTATGAAGCGTATTTCATATATTTAAATGCGCTATTGGTTGTTCGATATAAATCGCTCGTATTATCGATGGCAACCAATTTACCGATGTAACAAGCCGATAGCACCCTTCCTACACCTCCGCCCCCCGCTTTAACCCTTCACCGGCTGGGGGGGTGTTTCCGGTCGAGTGTTTCCGACCACCCATCCGCGGCAGCAACAAGCAGGTTATTATTGGACGAATTAAGCGATGTGATATCGATGGATTGTTCAACGAATTGTTATTAACATTTAATGCACTGGATATGTTAGTCTATGTAGATCAGGTCTAGGTCTAGATTTCTACAGCGTTAATACACACCTCTGGCGTTACTAAAATCAAGCAAGATATATTATAAAGGTATATTATAGTATGCAAATGTTACTTTGGGAGAGGCTCATGCTTAGCAATGGGCGTCTATCAGCTGATGATGATGAATCATTACTAGGTTTCAGATGTATCATTTTAGGTGTTGTTATGTCTGAAATTTGATGCTGTGTAAATATTCTTTCCAGCTCTTCGTCACCACGAGCCATATATTCAACCATGGTATAAACATATCTTACCGTATACAATAAAGAGGTGTACTGTTAAATATTGTTACTATAACACTAACCTAGACGCTCTTTACAATTTTTTTTTGTTTATCTAATTATTCTGTATTTGTTTCAGGTAAAATGAGGATCAAGTTATTTCATAGCTTAGAGTAAGTAAGAGGCTTGTTGTTTATATAAGTGTTTAAAAAGGTTAAAGCAAGGTATGAAAAGTTTTTACGTATATATTTTTTTTTCGGTTTTGGAGGAGGGGGTAATCTTCGAAAGATATCCTGCTTCTAGGGGGAAGTCAAGATTAGGTGATATTCTTACTCACTAAAATCCCATCTATACTCTGCATCAGTGCATTCGGAGATGCTCCAGGATCTGTTACAGAACGCACCATTGCCCCTCTACACTTTGTGTTATACGTCTCTGAGGAGGAACCTAACCCTCCTAGGCACCATCGCTGAGCCATACGCTGCCCCACACAGGTTCGCTTGTTAAGCGATAAGGGCTCCCACCCGCAAGATCCTCGAAACTCTTAGACCATTTTAGTTGCCTTCTTCAACAGGCAGGATTTACCTTAGTCCTATTCGTCCCAACCCGAGACTACAGAGATGCGTAAATAATATATCTAGTAATAATCTAAACTACTCATATTATTTCTATTCACGAGTAGTTAATATATTTCTCCAATAGATCCTGTTTAATGTGAGGTAATCCTTCAGCAGAAACATTAAGGATCGTCACTCCATTGTCCCCTGAAGTTTCGGAATCCGCAAGCCAGCAGATTCAACATGAGGCTTAACTTTGAATTCGGGACTAATTCCGTTATATATCAAGAAACTATGTCTCCGCTTACTTGGTCTCGGCGACCCTTATTGTGAACGGAGAGGGTTGCGTTTAGCTAAATATATGTAATTAATCTGAACGACAATAGGCGGAAATGACGTTGATGATGTTATAATTACTCATTGTTAGTGATGTGAGCTTTATATGGGAAATATAAAGACAACTGAACCGGATACTCACGGGACCCAAGTCAATCTCGCCTGCTCGTGGTGCAACCTGATAATCAGCAAACAAGGCTCTGGCTCCCAACAACCTGCATTGGGCTAGCGTGGTAGGAAATGGCCCATGTTTCATATGAACCCCTAGAAATGACGGCCCCTGGTTTCCATCGATGCGGGCAGTGCAGGATCGATCGATGTTGGGACCTTTGAGGGAAGCCTATGTCCAAAAGTGGACGTCTATCGGCTAAAGATGGTGAAAGATAGGATTATAATAAACTTGAATAAAGATACACTGCATTCAAAGATTAATGATAATATATCATCATGTACTTGGACCAACAACAAAAGAAAGTATGTATTATCTGTGGATATATATACATATATATATATATGTATATGTTTCCTTCACCGGTGGTAGGTCTTCATTGCCGGAGATCGTCTAGTTAGGTACCATCGCAGCGCCGATTTATTCAGTCAAATAGTAATGCACACTACTATTTTCCGGATCGAAGGGCGCTATAGCTAGTTTAATTACTGGTGTAACGACATTCATCATCTTATGTCGGAATATACGAGCGCAATGTGATGCAGTATATATCATCCTAACTAGCGCTACATTGTTACGAGTAGGCGTATCACTTACCATCCGCTAAACGTCCCACTTGTCGCGTCGATTATTTAGATAAAAAAAATTATCAAAAAAAAAATAATAATTTTAGGGTCATTTTTTATGGTACAAATTCTTCCTCAAGTAAAGTTAATAACAAACCTTTTAGGGACTAAAATTTAAAATTGTCAATATTCTTCAAAACTATTGACCGAGGTAGGTTCAGTTGCCATCATTATCAGGGATCCTAGTTTCAGACTGCTAAGGTCACACAAACACGCTGAACTGCAATCTGTCTTGATTTGTTTAAAAATATAACTGCTAGGCTCACACCTTAGTCTTAATGAGTAAGTCTAGGTCCCAAAGGTACTTATTAGATTTCAGGTTGTTTAATTTTGTCGCTCACAAATGTAAATAATTCGGCGGACCTCGGCCATGAATCGTTAATGGTGATGGATCGCAATATCTTCTCCCCCTCCCATTCATTAGTGAATCATTGCCTATTAATCCTCGAGGAAACGTGTGATCTCATAATATCCGGCGTACTGTTTTAAAGTCGGACATGATTGATGGCTCCGGTGTCCCGGTAGATTTAGCACAGGTCTAAATTGTACCCCTCCCAAATTATCATTGTCGTGGCAAAACTGTTTCGTATGTTGATGGGAAGAACTGTCGTCGATCTGACCGCTCTACCATCAAAGCCACCACTATCCACATCACCTTGTTTTAATAGGAGAAATCGTAATATGATCTACGTTAACGAGGCATCATCATCATCATCATCAGCCAATAGACGTACATTGCTGGACATAGGTAAGCAAAGGTCTCCACGTTTTCAGGGGTTTATATTGGGGATTTGGGCCATTTCCATGCTTGCCCAATACGGGTTGGTGGGAGCTAAAGTCTCGTTGGTTGATTAGCAGGGTTTATCACGAGCAGGTGAGGTTGACTTGGGTCCATTGAGTTTTTGTGCGAGACCTCTTACACCCCCAACGAGATATCCTGTCTAAAAATTAAAATTTATACCGGAGAAGTAAGTTTCTTTTCATCGAGAAGTCTTTAAGATTTTGTCCAATGATAAATTAATTTCCCTATTCCAGTTCTAGTCTTAGTACCATAGCCAAGGATATCAAAATCACCCCGTCGGTTGTCTATAAGGAAAATCCTCAATCAGGCAGGGTATCTTTTTGATAATTCCTCATTGACACCCAACATAGAAGATTGCTAGATTGGTTCGTTATATTTGATTTGACATGTCAAGTAGATAAAGAATATGCTTTGGGGGAATTTTGCTTATATCATATGTGTATTACAACCATCTAGAGATAAACATTGATCTAGAGGCGGTCTTTGACCTAAGGAATATAGTGGAGGTTGTGATAAAGACTTTGATAAAATTGAGTTTAAAAAAAAAACGACACTACTTTGACCACAAGCACACACCCCACTGTACTAGTGACCAGCAAATTCAGTAAATAGACAGATCAATATTTGACTGGAATCTACAGCTCTTATTCCAAGGTAAGTAAAGTAGAAAAATTGCGCTCAAACACTGCTAAGGGTTAATGTGGACGCTGTATGCGCGTCCACGGCAGCAACCGTCAACCCTTATCGCCCCAACCCCGACCAAAGCCCGAATTTTATCAGACAAAGACACGTACACATGTTAAAAGATAAAATCGAGATTTATTTCAACATATTTACTGGTTGAATTAAAAATGGCTTTCGTCTATGACGTACTGTCGGGTTCTGTATATTATTACTATTCTTCTTGAGCAAAAGTAAATCGCGTCTGTGCTATTCTAACCGCCGGTTATTTTACACAATGTTCCTGGTTCAATTCCATGCCACGTGATGGTTAGGTTTCCCACATATCCAACATCACCCTCATATTGTAATTATACTTCCATTCTTCTATTACAGTCTGTCAAAATTTACACACCATGATATATTCGTTTTTTTTTTATGTAATTAAACGATGGGAAGAGTAAGATCATCACTTGATAGTAAGTTATACGGCTGCCCATAACAATGTGGTGTTGGTTAAGGTGATATATACAGCACCACGTTGCGCTCGTCGCCTCAGATATAAGATGTTCAGTCTCGTTATCCCAGTAATTACACTAGCTACAGCATCTTTCAAATCGGGACACAGTTATACCTAGACAACACATAATACCACCACAAGTTCAAGAGTATTACCACCGATAAGTTCAAAAGTTAGCCCATTATGACTAAAAAAAAATTACCAGCAATTGTATACTATTCGTAGATTATAGACAATTTATTGGCAGGTGGTTATGAGTAATAAAGAAAAGTTTACTATGTCACTGTTGGCATACACTGAAGGAAAGGTCATTTGAAGGTGAAGAGTCAAAGGTGACCGACCATTCGTTTGTTATTTCAGCAGTTTAGTAGTTGCCGATGTAGACGCTAAAAGTCGTTAGAGTTATATTATGAGGTCGTTGATGATGTGTTTAGGATTTAGATAAATTATACTGTGTGTGTAGATAGGTCAACTATCTTGCTAGACCATCCGCTAGTAAACTGAAAAGGATCTCTCATGATTATGGCTGTGAAGAATAATGTCGCTAACGACATCAATAGTAACGATGATGTATAGTGCGATAAGAAATCTACGTGTAGTAATAATTGAAAATAAGGAAAAGGAAAACAGAAGATTAAAATGTCAATGGCGTTAGATCACTTGATTAACATGTCAGAAAAATGATGTAATATCCAATCGTAGATGAAGATCTCCGATTGATTTGACCACGTGGTCGACTTGAGATAAATAACCCAACCGTGCGCTTGACAATTTAAACAAATTCGAGCAACCGAGGCATTCAGTTGTTATCGGTCAGTAGTGGCGAGTGGTTCAGTTGGCAATATGACTGTGGCCACCGTATTGGACAGTTATGATGAACGGCCTACGTTACGCAGAAGGATTAAGCATAGCATTAGAGAGACGTGCAGTACGAAAACTTTGAAGAAACGTTTACCCATTATTGGCTGGCTCCCCACTTACAGCACGACGCTTTTGATTCAGGACATTGTAGCCGGAATTACGGTCGGCCTCACCGCTATACCCCAAGGCATCGCTTACGCCGTCGTCGCTGGTCTCTCGCCTGAATATGGTTTATACGCAGGATTAACAGGTGGATTTGTTTACTTATTTTTTGGAAGTTGCAAAGATGTAACCGTCGGACCTACAGCGATTATGGCAACGATGACTGCAAAGTACGTGTCTAATTACTCCGCAGATTTTGCTGTGCTAGCGGCATTTTTATGTGGACTAGTGGAATTAGCAATGGGATTGTTGAACCTAGGGTTCCTAGTAGAATTTATATCTATGCCAGTCATCAGTGGATTTACGATGGCAGCGGCCATGCAAATCGCAGCATCTCAATTGAAATCATTGTTCGGTCTTAAGGGTAAATCGGGAAATTTTTTTGCGGAGTCAATTTACAATTTCTTTGTAAATATAAAATCAGCTACATTATGGGATCCGCTCTTAGGATTCATAACAATACTCATTATATTGCTACTGAAGAAGCAGGGTGAAGGGTGTAGCCGTAATGATAAATTATGGAAACAGGTTCGATGGTTTGCTTCATTGGGGAGAAATGCCATTGTTGTGATTGTTGGTATTGTTGTGGCCTATATTCTAAAAGTGGCAGTTGACAATGAACCGTTGAAGTTGATTGGAGATATTGGAAGCGGATTACCTAAAGTTCAGCCGCCACCGTTCAGCACTGTTGTTGGAAATGAAACTTATAGCTTTAGTGATATGGCTAAAGTTTTGGGTCCGGAATCGATAGTTTTACCGCTCGTTGCTATACTGGAATCTGTTGCAATAGCAAAAGCATTTGCGGGATCTGTTCAAGTTGATGCAACACAAGAGATGATCGCGCTCGGCTTCTGTAACATTGTTGGATCATTTGTAAAGAGTATGCCTGTTACAGGATCTTTTACACGTACGGCTTTGAATTACGCATCCGGTGTCCAAACACCTGTTGGCGGCATTTTTACGGGATCTTTAATAATTCTGGCTTTAAGTCTATTAACTTCGACATTTTATTATATACCCAAAGCTTCATTGGCTGGTCTTATCATAACCGCTATGTTTTCTATGATCGACTACACAATATTTCCTAGACTATGGGCGTCCAGCAAAAGAGAATTATTAGTTATTATCATTACCATGTTGGTGTGTTTAACCATCGGCCTGGAACATGGAATCGTCGTAGGTATTATTCTTGAAGCAAGTATGTTACTTTACATAACTGCAAGACCATTCTTTAACATTGAAACTGTGACCGGAGAAAAGGGGGATTTAGTTATATTGACATTATCCGATAAAGTTTCATATTGCGCAGCGGAACATGTGAGACGTGTTCTATTAAAGGCCTCTCAATCAGCTGCCATAGATTCTACGATCATCATCGATGGTACGAACTTGAGGCACATGGATTCTACAGTTGCTTCCAGCCTAGTGTCAGTTGTGAAAGATCTAGAAAGAAATTCCTTTCAAGTGTTATTCTTAAATTTCAAGCCTGATATGAAAAGGATGTCTCTAGATATAAATCCAAAACTTGCTAATAAATTCGTAGTAGCTTCTAAAGTCGCTGATGTAGTTGATTTAACTATTAAAAGTGTTTAATTATTGATGTTTTGTTGCACCGTGATGATGATACGGTGACAGCTGTCCGATAAGCTGTATATCTTATAACTTGTTTAACCTTACATCAGCATACAATACAAGGTGTTGGACATTGACAAATTGTCGTAACGAGATTGCTATTTTATCTCGTGATGGCTAGTGTTAATATTCTCTAGTTTAAGTCGTTGTATATATCTTTATGTTTTCAATGATATCATTTGTATACAAACACGTGATTGTTGATCTGGTTTTGTTTTCCTATACAATAATAATAAACCTTATTTTTAGTTACCTTCTTTTTTTTGTAACTGAAAGTGATCGCCTTCTATGCAATCGATTCTATGCTCCCATGTTTGTTGTCACTAGTTGATAAATCTCTGATGAAGGTCATTTAAATTTTTGTGGGTTTGAAGTATTTTAAGTGACGATAAATCTTACAATGGAGAATTTCTTTCAGAAACCTCAAGGGTCTAATTGAATACGTTGATTTCACGTCCAATAGTCGATCAGGACGTTTAAGAGCACAACAAATTCCCTTGCTTATCTTAAACGCGTTATCCCCTCAATATTTCTGTTGCTCCGTTGAACGCGTCAAAGAGGGGTGTCATTGGGTTTTCTGAAATTTATTAGCGTGATTCAGCATTTCTCGAGGTGACAGATTTATGTTCTTATCGAATCAGCTAAATGCGCAGTATGGATGGTCGTTTGGGTGACGTTCACGTTTCTTTTCACTAACCGATAAAATCCCGATAAAAACAATATGTTCTAGATTAGGTTCTCAAATCTTTTGTTATCAGGAAATGAATAACATCATCCACTGTTATAGATGCTTTGAACTGAAAAATACTAGATATTCTATTAAATGATAATGTTGAAGCAAGATATACTATATTTTTAATACTTTATAGTGAATATTAATTAACAACTGCTTTTGTTGTTCAGTCTGCGTCTATTGAGGAATTTGGATGGTAATCGGTTTTCGAATTCGCCTGCCTAACTGCTGTTGTATCTGTGGTGATAATTAAACATGTTCATAGTGTATAAAAATATTTAAGTAAAATAGAAAATCTAGCTTATAGTAGCTCGCTGGCCTAATGGTTAGAGCGTGCGGCCTTCAATCCGAAGGTCGCGGGTTCGAATCTCGGCATGTACCAATGACTTTAATATTTAAGTTATGTACATTTGTGAATTTTAGTAACAACAGCGAAACACAAATGGAGAAAAAAAAAAAAAAAGTCCCCAAAGATTCCCAAAAAAAAGAGGGTTGATGTCAGGCAGGCGGCCGGTCGTAAAAAGTTTAGCCAAAACTATTTACAACATGTTCGGTAATGAAGAACACGTTGTGCCGACCCTACATAAAGTGGGACCAGGGCAGGAGAAAGAAGAAGAAGAAGAAAATCTAGCTTATTTTATAAAGGAAATAACTGATTTGAAACGGCGATGATAAGACATACATAGTATATTTACTTACTGGTAGCAGGTCTGTTATCGGACACCGTATATACAGGTTCTTAATTTTGCTGTCAAACAGTAGTGTGCAAACATTACTGTGTTCCGGTTTGAAAAGCTTCGTAGCTAATGAAATTATTAGAGTTATGAGATTATAAGTACAATTTGTATGTTATCCTCAGTAACGCCACATTGCTATCTACAGACCTCTTATCATCAGGAGAACATTCTAATTCGTCTCGAAGCTTTATTAAATAAATAATGTTTTTTTTAATGTTATATAAGTTTTTTAAAAATATCATTTCATTACCAATAACAACGCAGGGTTGGTTCCGTTGCACTCTAGCTTTTCTACACAATATGATAAAGCGTCTGCATTAGTTCCGGACTGCCAGCAGCATCCATGTTAATCTTGGCTGCCGTCTGCACGCAATCTTTACTCTTCGCAGATTCGTCCGCCGAAATATCGTTGGATTTTATGAGATGTTTGTTCGCATCTAATATCTTGAAATCTCAAACCAAACAACCAAAACAACGTTATCATAAACTAGTTGTTTTAGATGTTTTTTCATAGTTAAACTTAGCACTATTTGATTGGGTTTAAACAATCTGTACAACTGTTGATATTACATTACTTTTACTTACTATAACTTCTTTTCAATCAAATGCAATTTTTTTTTGTACATTTATGAGATATTATTTACAGCTGCTTTCCCTGACATGGGAGTTGATAAATCTTTCCACCTGTTTACTTATTTCAAGTAATGATTTACTCCACTTATGTTCAATAGTTAACTTTCACTATGTTGGATAATTTTATTAGTCTTATTTAGTTGCTATTTTAAGATGCATAATATATGTATAATTGAAATTTACAAAATCGTTAAATTCAGTTCTGCATCAGTTTCAGAAATAAACAAATTAACTATTTCCAAATTTAGAATTCTTTATGTATATTTAAACAATACAATTTAGATCTATTCAGTAAATAATTTCCAAAGTTAGGTAATGTACGTGGACCGTTATTTTGCTGTTGATGTACTGCTGCAGATATGACAGTAACAGGAAATCCGCTGTAAGAATTTATTCATTTTTTAACTTTATCTGACACACATGGAGGGATGGCAATGACACGTCAAATCATGTGAAAATAATGGTTGAATGAACGCACCGTAGGCCCTCAGGACCAGACTAACTTGACTTCCCCTGCCCCTTCCGAACGTTGCGATTTCCGCCACTAAACGTTCTATCTCTCGATTTTTCAGTAGTTCATTATTTGCTGGACGAAGCGGATGAAGTGGAGGCACCACCCCCATTCCTTTTTGTGTTAAATTTCGAGCTCCTGAATGGAGAATAGTTTCCAGATGATTACCTCGAGCGTTATATACTGATTTGTTGCGAGGAAATATGTCATCTGTGAAAATTCGGCAATGTTTTGTCGCTTAATATCTGGCGGAGTGTATTTTGTTGTACTAGACATTTACCGAAACATGTTTCTCTAACCTGTCAACATTACACAACTTGAAATTATGTAATAAACATAAATAACCAATAAAGAGTTAATTATGGTTGTGATCTCAAGTAAAGACCGTACAAGTACTAGCACAACTATTATTTCTTCAAACAGTACAATCTTACCAGTGACTTACAAACATTGTTTGATGGAATTTGTAGCAAGATTAGACCCAACAGGATGTTATAAAACCATCTTAATCAGCATCTTATCGTTACAATACTATAAAGTAAACATTAGACTTAGCCCTTCTCTTACGTTACATACTACAGTAATACAAACGGAACTGAGCAATCGATAACCTCGCCTGGCGGAAATTCGCGTAACATAACTTTAAGCTATCCACTAATTCATTATTAAATGCACAACCTCTATCTGCAATCATTAATCAATGTTTAACTTTAAACGGCTGTAAAATCGCTGTTATTTCAACAACAAATACCAGATATATATCATACACAGATCGACCGATATCCATACTTTGGAAATTGAACTTTGTTACAATCGTATCTAAGTGTATAATCGCATGTCTCGATGTTAACATTAACGCGAAAATTTCAAAATTACTTGAGCAAGTAACAAATGCTGATAGGAGTACCTAAAGCTCATCGCTCTAAGGTTAGTTTCCGCTCGGCATTAGTTGTCGGGGACAATGTCGAACTAGGGTCACCTGTCCCTCGTCAAGTGAGTTCTGTAACGGGCAGATGTAATGAAATACCACGCAAATGAGTCGTGCACGGGTTGCCAATAGCAACCTTTCTCGTCATCCATTCGTTTGATTGTTCGGCCGCTGTCGGCAGATCTAGAAATCTGAAACTTTGCCAATTTACAAAACGCCGCACTCGGGCCGGAATGGCGGCTTTGTTAAAACAAAGCTGTACCTAAACGTGGAGGATTGTTTTAAGTTTTATTACACCAACCCTCATATGATCTACAGTTGTGATTGTTTTTTATGAGATAAGGTCTCTACACTCATCACAGATTAACCTCACAGCCAGACAAATTGAGAATGTGGCCGTTCAGGGATTTAATTATACAGAAACGATGAAAGTTATAGTAATTCCGTTTCCGGTGAAGATAGCTATGATCAAATATCGTAGTGGGTTAAGTTAAGCATAACATTTCCTCAAATGAAGCTGATGGTGATAAAGTGTGCTCGTCCAGGAAACTCGTAACTGTTTAGTAACAGTTGGATAATAGTAATTAAGTAAAGTGGACATATTTATATATCGTCACTAGTTGGACAAGTTGCAAAAATCCCAGGAGTTAGATGGCTGGCAGATCCGGTTTTTAGAGCAGATGATAATATATCTAAAAAAAGAACTATCCCAGGAGTCATTTTCAAAATAAAGAAGATAAATTTGAAATATTTATTTTCGATATAGCTTTAAAATTACAGTATCGTATTGTTGGTATTTTTTAACCTAGAAAGAATACCTGGTCCTCATGCGCACCTCGCATGCTCCACTGTGAAATGTGCAATATGTGGTCGATAGCGTGTGGGTAAATTTGAAATATTTTTTTCATTAAATCTGTGGAATTTAATTTTTAACATCGATCGGATATCATAGCCGCGATTAAGTCTAGACCCGGGCTGAGACTGGAATGTTAAACAAGGGTTCAGTACGTCGGGTTGCGGACGTCTCTATTATACGAGGCAGACGGGCAACGGCCGGGCTTTCACTGTGCGCCACTTTGGGCCGATTTTTAATATAAAATGATACTAATAAACAATTTCGTGTACTGCTTTAGGGATACACGAGATTCAATATTGACAGATTGGATAAAAACATTTCATCTCATATGCATATACTTCCTGTTCCCCGCCAACTTTGCTAACCATCTGAATAACAATAATACTAAATGAAAATGTTTACAAAAGTTATTTAAAAATGAAATGATGAAGGATTTATGCAATTCAATAAACAAGTAGCCTCATCATCATCATCAGTCGATAGACGCCCACTGCTGGACATAGGCCTCCCCCAAAGATCTCCACATGGATCGGTCCCGCATTGCTCGCATTCAACGGGTTCCCGTGATTCTTACCAGATTGTTGGTCCATCTCCCCCCAAATAAACACCATCAGATACCCCACAACCATCTCCAAATGATTCCTCGTCGAATGGTCATGTTTCCAAGTCGATACGTTCACTAGTTTTCACGTGATTGTCGTACAAACAAAACCTATTTTCATTATATATATATATAGATATATATTTCGAGCATAACAATGCAACATTATTAAGTAATCTTTTTACAACTTAATGTTTGAATTTATCTTTGTGATACATTGACCAGCGTCTTTACTGATACATGACATCTCAACGCTTATTAACAGATTAAGATGATGAAAGATTTAAATGTTCGATCAAAAGCTGATCTATAAACGAGTGTTAAGTTAAAGCAGTTGTTGTTGTTTGTTTTTCTTTTTTTTTCTTTCCGTTTTAAATGCTTTATTGTGTACAGACCTTACACGAGCTACATTCGGGTGGCATATAAATAACATTCGACTGTTTATCGCGGCCCAAACAAACCCTCGGTAAAGCATAAAAAAGCTCATAAAATTTCCATTACTATCCGTCCCGGCGCAACGAGCGGTTGCCTCCTTGTCAAAGGTTAAAAATGGACGCATAATTTATAAAAAAAAAAACAAGGACGCGGAAACGAAGGAGGTTATTAATAGCGGTTGTTGACGAAGTCCATTTTTCCTCACACCTATTGCGATATGGTGGTAAGATATACGTTCATCGTAAGTAAACATACATTGCTTTAAAGGTAGTTGCAGCTTTGACTGCAGCTAGACCAACGGTTAAACCTCTGACTTGCATAACATGGAAGGTTCGATTCCAATCCAAGTTACTATCAAATTACATAGTTTCTGATGGTAGATAACTGGTGCTGGAGACCATCTGGGTAGGTACCACCGCAGCGCCTATACCTGCTTACAAACTGCAGTCTGCAAACATTACTGAGTTCCGGTTTAAAGAGCGCCGTAGATAGTCTAATTCCTGAGGTAACGAAACCTAAGGTCCATAAGGTATAGTAGGTGTATCAATTACCATCAGGTGAACGTCCTACTCGTCTACTTTGAAGAATAGAAAAAAAAACTTAATATATTTTTAATATACAACCTTCCTGTGCTTTGGCTGTTGTATAGAACGGTCAAGGTACTCTGCACGAATATACTTCTCCATCTTCAGCGTTAATGGTTCATGAAGGTCAGAAATGAACTAACGTTAGGTTTCCCTCACTGTAGATACATACAAGTAGCTCACCCCTGGATCCGTTTTAAGTTATTTAAGTAGAAACTGTAAATTTTCTACAGCGTCTCCCAAAATAAAGTACATAAAGCAAATAACGGCCGAGTGATAAAAAAAAAACAGCATCCGGTTTAATTTCGAGACATTAGTGGCGAAATTGTGTGTGGGCAATGAAAAAGCAATTCCGCGGCGATTGACTGGGCGGTGCTGCTTAGACTTGGATGTGGAGCTTGGCTTTAACGGTCCCCGAGCGGCATTAAGCAGACGCCGTAAAACATCACTTATTGTTTCATGAATATTAAAATAAAAAAAAACAACTTATTTACGTTACATGTGCTTGATGTTGAAGCTATTGGTGGTAGTGTGGGTGGGCTGGCTTTTGGTCCTCAACGCCTGTTTCGCTCAACTATGGTCAGCTAATTTTGGGAGTGTCATTGTACTGAAGGTTATATATCTAGTTATAGGTGCAGCTAGTTGCTGCTGCAGTTGCTGATAGTCCAACGGATTAGTGAGCTGAAATGGTAATGGGTCTCGTAGGAAGAACGGTCGATGGGGTAGAGAGTTGCTGGATAGGTTGTCAGCGTCGGATTACCGTATGCCAAGTGGATCGACGACCAGGTAAAGATCACGTGGAATCGTTGTTGATGCAGGCATTAGACCTATCGCATTGAAAATAGATTGGAGAGGTCATCGTTTAGTGGACAACGATGACACGATGACGATGGTCATATCTATGTAGATTCTTCAATCAAGCGACGAGACGAGCAGGACGGTCACCTGATGGTGAGTTATATAGCACTTTGTGCTCGTCGCCTTGAGACAAAAAATGTTAAGCATCGTTACTCCACTACTTTCACTAGTTACATCGCCCTTCAAACCAGAATGCAGCAACGTTTACCCACTAGTGTCACCGGGAAAAACAGGTACTGTAGTGGTATTTACCCACCACCAGTATAAAACAAATTTTGAACACAACTTAAAGTGTTAATTATGTTATCCAATACATATATCTATCGTCTTTAAAATAGTCTATACCCTCACTTAGTTTCCTGTGATTTTGAGGGTGTGGATGTGGAATGGCACACTTCTCCACCGCTAACTCCATTACCAGATTTGGGAAAGCTTTGTGCGGTCCGCAGTTTCGGTACAATCGCATTATTCCATTATACAGACGTGCGATGGGGGTTCCCCGCCCGTGTTACTATATGTCTCCAATCCGCATTGGGGCCGCGTGGTGACTGTGGCCCATCGCCCTCATATTGAGGGTATGTCTGCGTCCCAACAGTAGAGGGTTCCCGCACAACAAGTCACGAAACCCATTCCAACCTGACCTGCTCGTGGTGCACTCTGCTGATCAATAAACGAGGCTCTGGCTCCCACCAACCCGCATTGGGCCAGCGTGATGGAAAACTTCCCAATGCTCCCATATAAATCACTATAAGATCGATATGGGAATCATTAGGACAGGCCTATGTCCAGCAGTGGACGTCCACCGGCTGATGATGATAGGTTTTGCATGTATAGCAATACAGGAAGTTATATATTAAGTTAATGATTAATTAGAAGCAGCGAGGAGACAAAGAAGACGTTATACGTAAGTGACACGCCTGACCTTAACAATGTGGCGCTAATTAGGATGCACAGCACCACGTTGCGCTCATCACCTTAAGATGTTATCATCATCATCGTTATGAGCCCATAGACATTCACTGCTTGACATTAACCTCCACTAAAGATCTTCGCATCGATCGATCCAGCGCTGCCCGCATCCAGGTGCTTCCCGCAACTTTCACCGAATCGTCGGACTAGCTGGTGGATATCCTTACAATGTGGAGTCTTCAAATCGGAAGACGACGTTTGCACCCTGTTGTTTGGCGGCAGAAGCAGGAGCTGCGGTGGTAGGTTATACCAGTAATATATACTGTATTCCGGTTTGAATGGGGTTTTATTTTAGAAGTCAGTGTGGTTAGATCTTCAGCACTGATCTATGACTGAGGCAGGGGTCTTGGGGAGAAACGGATGTTGGAAGAGTTTACGGGTTCCGTGTTATCTCATGTAAAGTTAATTATTTTCATTAGCAACTATTCCCCCCGTTGTTATTTGTGAAACTAATTGGAATTTAGTACATTTCTCGGGAGCGCGTCGCGTTGAGGCGGATATTTGAAACCCTTGTAAGTACACCAGCTCTTACCATGATGAGCTGGTTCTGAGAAGATATTATTCTGTAGAAATATATTTTACATAATTAGTTCCTTGCTCTTTGAACCCCTCTCTATAGTCGTCATTTCGGAACATCATTCGCAACATCATCATCATTCCAGCATATCATCATCAGTATAACTGTCTATAGTTTAATATAAATCACCACAAGTGATTTCCGGTGCGATGGAAATGTTCAGAAATCACACTGATTTCAAAATTTTACTTCATATTTTATCATCATCATCAGCCGATAGTCCACTATTGGCCATTCTCGTAAGCCTCCGTCAAAGATATTAACTATCCGCTACAGATAAAACGTTCCTCCTCACCTACCACAGCATCTTCTCACCTCGAAGGTTGACTGGTGGAGAATGCTGATAGGCATTAAGTCCATCTATCTTCATCAACTGATAGACGTCGCTAGCGCAGTGAGAGGTTGGTGGAAGCCAGAGCCACGTTTGTTGATTAGCGGGGTGCACCACGAGCAGGTGAGGTTGGCTCGGATCCCTTCAGTTGTTATGCGAGACCCCTTGTTACCCCTACATTGCCGACTTTATTCACTGTCAACATAATCATATCAACCGGATATCCACCGATGAATATATTATTATAGCTAATATAAAAAAATATCTCGAACGCTTCTCGATTTTCGTGTGTGTATCGCGTTCGAGAACCTTCGGTAGCGGGCGCACGTCACACCGTGGACGCGGCGCCGTCCTGAGTGACAGTGTAAATTGAACCCACTTTGCGTCACGCGACGTTTACGCTCAAAACGAGATTCTAATCCGAGAGGATGCTGTAAGATGATATCCAGGTATGAGGCCGTGCGCTAATGAGTTTCCTGAGCTGACGCCTGCGTTGTCTTAACTTTTAACCTTAAGTTTCAGTTTAGGTCATAAAAACGACAATAAGGCTACTGATGGCGAAGCGAGCAGAAACAGCGATGCTGCTATGATCATCATCATTAGGTGCTCTCTTCAAACATAAGTTTTGCGATCAGATTGAGAGAACCAATTCGATCCTCAGCTGTTCTTTTTAACTGATGGTATTTAAACCCGGTCCACTCCTTTATATCGTCAAAATTTTCTTGCACTGTCTACCTAGACGCTTTTCAAAAATTTTGCCCTTCACGGTCAACCTTGGAACTCGTAAAGGGATCCTCTTATGATGATGCTGTTATGACGACAGATTTATAATATGGATGGTGGAACATCGCGTGTCACCAGGATCGAAGCTGACACCATCGCGTTACTCTCAGCTAAACATTATTTTCCTAGTTAAGTGTCGGATGCATTATCAAAAATATTTTAACTATCACATCTTTATACAGTTATAGTTAAATTTAAGTTAGTTTAACAGTTTGAGGGTTTAACTTTAAAAAAAAAATCTGATCTGGAGGTGGTTAATTAATAAAATGTTAAACTTTTCTTTTCCTTGAAAAAGATATCTTATACTTTACATAGTTATTGATTAAAGTCATCGACTAAGTCCAGAAGATTGCTAAGCTCAAGTTGTAATGGTCTGGTCACTTCGCTCGAAGGATTGACAGCCGATGGGGCCAAGGTCCTCGAATGGTGACCGCGTACTGAAAGACGCAGCATTGGTAGAACCCCTCACTAGGTGATACGACGATTTGGTGAAGGTTGCGGGAACCAGCTGGATGCAAGCAGCATAGGATCAATCGATATGGAGATCTTTGGTGGAGGCCTATGGCTCGCTTCGATCTTCTCAATGCGAACAGCGAAGGATTGGAACAGTCTGCCGGCGTCAGTGTTCCCGTCCAGGTATGATGTGGGGATGCTAGTGCGCTAAAGCGTGGTAAACCACCAAAAACTACATCGCCGCTTACCATCAGGTGGGATTGTAGTCAAGCGCTAGATCATACAACAAAAAAAAAGCAGTGGACGTCTGTCAGCTGATGATGATGATGATGACATAGTTAACTTTAAAATGTAACAGAGAAGCTATAGTAGCAACCAGCACAATGTAGTGTTGTGTAAACATCCTTACTAGCTCCTTTACTGTTATAAGGACAACATCCTGCAGGTTCATCATCAGCAGGTTACTTCTTTACTTCCTCTATATATATATATATATATTATTTCACATACAATATATGAACACATATAGAGCTACGTTTCATTAGATCCAATTTCGGCGAATGGCACATCGACCGTCAATTTGGCCAGTCCATCTCCTGGCTCCCGGGGATCCCGGTGCACGTAAGTCAGTATCCTTCGGTTGATGGATCGCCGGGTTTACTGCCGTCGGTAATGAGCCCGGTAATCGCGGCCCGTTTTATCTCGCGAGCGCTTGACTGATGCTGCTGGGGTCGGATGATGTACTCTTAGATCGTAAGATTCATCATTTAGATTTGTTTAGAAGACTTGATATGATTTCTTCAGTTTTAGAGAGAGAGAGAGAGAGAAATATATATGTTAGAGAAGAAATGGGTGAAGAATTTTTAACTATTTCATCATCACTAATTACTTTTATTTCTCGTGAAGAAATCCCGTTCGAGATTCCACTACGAGGTCATCACCTTGCGACTATTATTGGTGAACCCTTTGGTGTTCCTTTCACCACCTTTATTATGTAGTAAGGAATCTCAAATTCAACAGTTGCTAATATTACAGTTCAAAAATTTCAAAATTTTGGTGTTCTTTAAAGGTAACCCATTCCCTGAGTGTTAAGATATGATCTTGGTCAGGAGACAGGATTAAGGATAGATACAGCTAGTATATAGGAGCTAATAGAAAATAAACTATTTAGTTTCTAAAATATTACTTAATAATAATTATTAGTAAACGACAGGTAAACAGGGGTGTAAGGGGTATAAATATATAGGAGAGTAAGAGGCCTCTGGCAACAACTCCCGGAACCCAAGCCAATCTTACTTGCTCGTGGTGCCCTGCTAATCAACAAACGAGGCTCTGGCTCCCACCAACCCGTATTGGGCCAGCGTAGTGGGAAATGGCTCAAAACGCTCCAAACGAACCCCTACAAAAGACAGCCCCTAGAGCTCGGCGGTACCGGAGGCCATGCTGACTATGACGGACCTTGGCAAAGCACTGGAACCAGGGAAGCGCAGGACCGATCGATGTAGACATCTTTAGGGAAGTTCTGTGTCCTGTGTGCTGTGAATGTCTGTCGGCTGATGATAGATAGATAGATAATAAGATAGCATAGAGTAAAAACAAATAGAAACAAATTAAATAGTATTTACACTGTGAGGAGTACATAAATGGCATAAATAAACCCTTGGACAATATGGTCATAGGTTCTCCCTGGAAGAAAAGGAAGAAGGAGGAAAGATAAAAGACATATTTCTTCATGTCTTCAGTAATTGAAACCAGTGGAACCTGAACTAGGAAAGTTAACCTGTGTCTTAAGAATTAGCGCCTATTCCGAAAGGGTTGAATCGATTTCATAGATTACCAAATCTAGATGCTAGACTGATGTTAGGTCTGGAGGGTACCACCGGAGAGTCCATGTCCACCACCAATCAGCAGTGTGTAAATATTACTGTGTTCCAGTTTGGACGGCACTGTAGCTTTGAATTACTGTGGTATCGAAGCTATCTTGTCTTAAAGAAACGAGCTGATGAAGTGTTTATCACCCTAATTAGGTATGAATAAAAATTGGTACAGTCTCTTCAATCTTTGAGCTGAAGCCACGACTGCGGGGAGGTTTTACTGGTGGTAGACCTCTGTTATCGGAGACCATCTGGGTAGGTACCACCGCAGCACCCATTTCTATCGCAAAACAGTACTGTGCAAATATTACTGTGTTCCAGTTTGAAATGCGCCGTAGCCTAATTACTGTGGTAACGAGACAGCATCTTGTGTGCGCGACGAGGCTGTTATGGGCCAGGGTATCACTAACCTCTGGTGAACGTCCTACTCGTCGCGTCGCTTAATGGAGACAGTTCACCATACTGTTACTTTGAGGAAGATGACAGTTAATCCTCGTTACCACAGTAATGTTACAAGGTTTTAAAGCTCGCTTTGTTATTGGTTGTGTACTCTTCCTCACTCATCACAATGCTTCACTAGTAATCAACGCCGCCTTTTCAATCATACCCTGAGTCAAGACATTGTTCTTGCTCCTCTGTCTTGCGGCGAACAATAAAGCGGTACATGATGCACCTTCGCTATAGAAGCCAGGTATGTGACGGCATCTGAAGCAGTGGAGCGTCAGTTTCGCGAAGATTACGCATCCCGTGAACGAGGTAGTTTTAATCCAGACTCCTGAAATTTAGAGAAAAATGAGCTTTAAAAACTATCTCGCGTCCACTGCTGGATATAGGACTCCCTCATGGATGTCCACATCGATTGGCCCCGCGCTGGTTCCGTGAAAATCCCGCTTATAATAAATCCAGCTATTGTAAAGATTACTCAGTACAAACCTCTTGAGTCCAGCGGCAAGATCATATTTTGTGGGATACAAGACATTTATGCCCAGCGGTGGACATCCATCGGTCCAGAACGCCGTGATGATGAATTAAGTAATAAACTTTTGATACAAACACTAAAGTAACAATAAAGTAACTTTAAAATTAAAATTTGATTCAATAATACATAGTCGGAGTAACCGTCTAGACCGGGTGAGACCTGGGAGAGAGGGGGTGCTAAGGCCGCACACCCTTCGTGTAAAGAATTTTAATTTTACCCCTCTGATACTTATGCTACTTTATATTAATTTAATTAACTAAAACATAAACTACAGTTAATATCAAAACTGTTTTTAACCGTCGATCTCAAATTTAACCATTACATCAAACTAACGCTTTCCTTTTAAGGTGTTGTTATATTTTTATTTTACCACGCGAAGATATTAGAAGACCTGATGGTGAAAGGCACGCGTCTGAACCTAACAACGTGATACTAGTTAGCTGATTACCATGGTAATTTCACTAGCCTCAGCACTTTTAACAGTGCCACTGATTATTGATGTATTTGTATAACCGTATATAGAGGAGCTAGTCAAGGCGCTTGTAATCTTACCATCATCAAAGCTCCATCACTTAGATCCTCATTCTTGAGAGGAACAGCAAAGGATTGGTTCTACTTGCCAGCACCATTGTTGCTGATCAGATACGAAGTGGACGTCTTCAGGAGAAGAGTGAATAAGATGTTATTAGTGCCTGATAATGCTTTATCTCCGAAGGCTATACTGGACTGTTACCAGGGCAAACATTGCAAATATGACTGAGTTCCGGTTCGAAGGGCGTTGTAGTTATAAAATTACTGAGATAATGAGACAATATCAGATCTCTCAAGGCGAAGAGTAAAATATTATGCAGTGTTTAACATCTTAACTAGCAATAAAAAAATAGCTATACTTGTAGTGTAACAACTACGAGTGGATTACTTCTACTCAATCATTAAAGACGCTGACACCCATTAACTTCTCACCCTCCCATCCATCCCTACCCTTCAAGAAGATAACGTATACCTAACGCGTCTATTACTAAATACATCTTTATAGCCCATTTGCACCGGAGCAGGAAGGACCGTGGAAAAAAAAAAGATACTGAAACAGTTCACCACATTTTGACTACACGTGTTCCAGCTTCACGTCCAATATAAACATACAGTCGGCGGCACAAGTTGTGTATACCATTGTCTATTTAATAGCGTCGATGTTAACTGTTGTTTTTGTACAGTCGTACTTAACCCAAGTTAAAAGTAGAAAGAAAACAGCTTAGCTTAGATTAGCTTGACAGCTTATGAAGACTCGCCATTTTTTTTATTTAACGATGATGTTCATCTGATGGTACGTACTCTGGCTCATAACAACGTGACGCTAGTTAAGATGATATACACAGCGTCGCATTACGCTCGTCGCCTTCGATGTGAGAAAGACCTAACTGCAACTCAGTAAAGTTTGAAAACTACTGCTTGGCAGTAATAGGAACTAACAACTTGTCTAGGTATGTACCTAGACTATCTCCAGCAAGAGACCTTCTATTCTTAACAGTAGGAAATTTACAATACATTAAATGTTTGGCCAATAGTCAAATGTTTGTGACCAATAAAATTGATCATAGCATACCTTTGTCCAGATAATTGCGTTTAGTCTTCCTTGTAGTTTTTTTTTTTAATAATGTAGTTATAAACATAATCACCAATAACGACTCTGGCTGTCGAAGGTCTGATAACAATCCTAAACTAGTCCCGATTTGTAACAAACGTCACATCTCCCAAAAGCCGGACACCTAACCGCTGCGCTTACAGCTCCACCACATTTGCCGTCGGTGGACCTCCGCTGTATCTCTTGCACCGCGGTGGTCCCACGCAGTGGCTATTTCCGTCCGCCCCTTGCCCACAGCTGCCGTCCCAATTACACGCCGCTCATTCATAACTTGGGTAATCATCTCACGATGATTATCCAAGATCCTTTCATCAGGGTAATTCCTTATTAAACCGTAAACAGTTTTATAAAATTATCATCTCATTCTCACTCATTAACGTACTACTACAACATCGAACCTGCTACTAGTAGTTCCATGTGTAGTAACCGCTGCACTATGTGGGCAGACTGTTTATATGTAACAGCGGATTATATACTGCTATGTAGTAGTATTCTATTTATTTTATTATTTTATATAGTTTATTTATCTATGAAATAAATAATAATACTTAAATTTTAAAAATGTAACGAAATAAATAAATACTGTTAAACGTCACAAATTCAAAATGGCGGCGGTATTAGAAACATGTGATATATGCATGATGAAGAGATTGAATTAAAACGTCACTATTATTACTAGTTTTCTATAATTCTATATAGAAAAAAATCGATTATTTATTTCTAGAATCACCAGACGATACATATAGATTACCGTTTAACATAAATACAACTTAATTTCTTAAGTTAAATCGGACGGCGGAGCTGTTCGTTACCGCTGTGCCGCGGGGAGGCTGGCAGCGGTCCCGCTCGCACGTTAATTCTATTGCGCCATTAAATAAAAACACTCGCGTTGAAGGCGATCATAAACCTTACGTTGATAGATAGATAGCGAGACGGAGACAATAAGACATTAAGGAGTACGATAGTAAGGTAGTAAGATCGTATGGTAGTAAGGCAGTAAGAACGTATCGTAAGGTAATATGGCAATAAGATAGCACGATGGTTATGAACAAAGACAGTACGGTAGTAACGCGGTAAGATCGTAAGGTAGTAAGACCGTGTGGTAGTGAGGCAGTAAGATAGTAGGAGAGTAAGGTAATAAGATCATAAAGTAGTAAGACGGCAAGGTAGTAAGGCAGTAAAACAGTAATATCTCAAGGTAGTATGGCAGTAACATAGTAACGATAGTAAAGTAGTAAGAACGGAAGGTAGTAAAACAGTAAGATAGTAAGATTTAATACACGTACAAACAGTAAGATATTTTCTATAATTGCCAGCTTAAAATAACATAACTTAGTTTAATGGCGCCATATAATTTTTATGCGATAGTAAAGATGATATACACTGCAGCATTATGCTCGTAACATACAGATATAATGTAGTCTCATTACCTCGGTAATTTCTTACGGTACGTTCACATGGTGACGCTAGTTAGGATGATATACACTGCACCGCATTGTGCACGTCGTCTTATTTTTTTACTCGATGAAGTAATGAAACGAGCAGGATCTTCACACAATGGTAAGTGATACGCCTGCCTATAACAACGTGGCGCAAGTTAGGATTGTGTACACAGCTCCATACTGTACTCGGCGCCTTGGGACAATGCATTGAAACTCATTACCATGGTAATTTCACTAGTTACAGCGTTACCTTGAAATACTACTAGCAGAAATGGGCGGATTGGTGGTACCTGATGGTCACCGGCAAGAGAGCTATAGCCTAGTTGTTGAACGTAATACCTGGTCTGTAGAGAATAGTACCTAGTACCTAGTACTTGTAAATAATCCTAGCTATATGAAGGTATTTAACATGAGGCTTTGGAATTGAACTTGGGACCTCCGCGTTAATAAGCATTCAGCCACTGTACCATTGGTACTTAAATGGCGCTGTTATCACAAATATTTTCGAATCGATGCGAACAAGTAGAGACTGTGCTGGTCTGGTCGCTGCTGCCGGAGACCGTCCAGATGGTTACTATCACAGAGCCTATTACAGCCCGCAATCTATATTGTGCAAAAATTACGGTGCTCCGGTTTAAAGGGCGCTACAGCTAGTGATCTTACTGAAGTCACGAAGAGTTAACATGGTATGTCTTAAAGCTAGGAGTGCACTGTATTGTAGTGTATACCATCGAACTATCGTCATGTTATCGGCAGGCGTATCACTTACCATCAGGTGTACGTCCCACCCGTTTCTTCGCTTAGTTAGAAAAAAAAAAGAACAGATATGAGAGTATCTGGAATTATACAGATTCGTATCAAACGATAGTTTTTTTTTTTATTCCTGTATGCAATAATTATTAATGTTTTCCGCGATAGTTGAAAAACGTTATCCGTTATATTATTTAGCGCAACGTTGTATTATGTTATCGCGGATACCGTAATAAGTCACCCCCGCTAAGGGGTACAACAAAGAGGCCGAAATACAGAGCCCTCCGCGCGTCCAAAATAAGGGTGAGCGCGGAGCCGGCCGGCAGCCGGCAGTCAGAGGTCGACCGCCGCGCCGACCGGAGCCCTGCGCCGCCCCGACGCCCGACGCCCGAGCACGGCCCGCGAACACTCGATATCCGCTAAACATACAAGTGACCTTTGGACCCTTAGTGTAAGTGACTGACATTTACGTGTTAAATAAAAACAACCCGTGTTTTCAACCCCCGAGGACTGATAAGGAGTAAAAATTATTTTGTATCAGTTTTTCAAGGTGATTTATTTTTTTAATATTTTTTTCGCATTTTTTCTAATTTATTTCGCTTTTATATATAATTTATAATATTAAATATATATTTCCGGTTTTAAATAATATATTTAACATATAAAGCTTTCGCCACATTCCAACGACTATAAGATGAACCATTAAAGCTGTAATGTGACCAGTTAAATCTTACCTTAATAAGACTTATAGAAAATATATATATATTGTATATTTACATATATGATAAATTAACTGTTTTGTTTATATATTAACTAAGATAAACAATAAACAGTTAATTTAAACTAATTGAATAGGTTTATTGTAGTCAAAAGTTTCGATTTCATTTAACTGAGAAGTTATGTTTAAACTTTTACAACAAATCAGAGTAAACAATTTAACCATAAATCAATTATCTCTATACTTTATGAATCACAGATAAAAAAAACTATTTAACTGACGTCTGATTAAGTAACGTGAAAAAAAAATTAAATCGCAGCAGTAATATGAAATTTGTAATCTATTCTAAGTGATCTACGTAACGGGAACTATCTGTTGGGGCGACCAACCCTTCGTTTGGCGTATTTAAAACGGACCCCACCGATATCGATCATGTGCATTTTAACCAGATGCTATAAGACTTTAATTTTTTTTTTTTTAAATCTGAACCGAGTTTATAATAACAGTTAACTTTCGTAACGAATGGATTATAACTTTGAAAACTCTGTATAGGAAACTAAGTAATATAAATTAATAGGTACTATTGCTTTGTACTTGAATAGTTTAAGTCGCTGTTAGTCGACTATTGCAGATTCATCGAACACAGGGTCTAGACTTTAATACTATAACCTGTCTTTAGAGTACAATATTTTTTTTTTTAGTTCAGAGAATATTTACTATATCAGGTTGTACATGTAGAAGTTTTACAGGCTATAAATATAATTCATGACTTTACTTATATATATAAATGAAGTATATAGTTTCATAACATATATATAATATACATTATACTTAGATATAATATATTCTGTATATCTTGCCTTTGTGATAGTTTTAAGGGTCAATAGTTGAATTACTAACGACGCTTTCAACACGGCAATACATCGCAATAGGAGCGTATTAGGGGTCCGCTGGAAACGCGAAACCGCTATTAGCCGCCCGCGAAACCACTGCATGCGTACGCAATGACTCATTGGTTTGCACTAGCCCTCGCCACCCCGCCGCCCCGCCACCCTCTACCCACCCCCCGGTTCATAGATTACACGATAGAGATGCTAATTACAACTGTAATTCATGTTTGTACATTGTTTATGCGAGATAAGGTCAGCCGGACGCGGAGTCGAACCCGCAGCGCGGCCCGTACGCCGGGATTATGGTAATTCCCAGTTGGTTCGATTCGGAGACCGTTTGAGACGACAGCCCAAGGTTCAAATACCAGAGTCTTAGTTGCTAACTATAACACAGGGGTTCCTAGTTCGATTCCAAAGCCACCTGTGAAGTTTGAATGCTGCTGTTTCTTTTAATATCATCATCATCAGCCGATAGACGTCCACTGCTAGACATAGTCCTTCCCCCAAAGATCTCCGCATACAATGGCGGTCCCGCACAACTACTCACAGGATCACAACCAACCTCATCTGCTCGTGGTGCACCCTGCTAATCAACAATCGAGGCTCTGGCTCCCACCATCCCATTAGACTAGTGTGGTGGGATATGACCCAAATCCCGTCACGGTACCGGAGGCCATGCTGACTGTAGGTGGAGATCTTTGAAGGAGCCCTATCTCCAGCAGTGGACGTCTATCGGCTGGTGATCATGATGAAATAAGTTACCATATATTTGATGTATTTAAAGTATTTTAGGTACTTAAGTAATGTTTTAAGTAAATTCATTTAATGACGTCATTTAACAATCAAATACTCTCCTTTTGATTCACTTTCCAGTTCTCCCACACACCAGGCTCCGGTTACGTTGAAGGCAGATTTGCGTTTTAAGATTTTTTTTATACATATCCTTAATATCAATTTAAAGGATCTGATATATTTTTTCTAAAAAAAAAAATTTATTCTTAGTTAGATCTCATAGAGATCTATACAGAGATATCTTTTGAGATGAAAATCGTTGGTATCTTTTAATCGTTTCTCATTTTAATCAATTACCGAAATAATTAATATCTTTATAATGGATATTAATTATAGAGCTCTGTCATTTACAAATGTTATTAATAATTTGTGTTATAGTCGCCTTTTTAAGTTATAGTGTACTAAATATAATTTCATAATGCCGGTTCAAAATACATATATCTCTTTCGAAGTATATCCTCCTAGTAATACGTAATTATTTAATAATAAATATTGTTATGAAAAAGTACAGTATACTTGAAGTACTTAATATAACTTGAATAACATAATAATAGTAGATAACTTAATAAGTAAACAGTTGAATCTAATGAAACTTTTCTCAATATCTTAAAAGAAGTTATATATGGTCTATCAATTAATTTTATTTTATTAAGTTATTAACTTAAACAGATAAGCGGAGCGAGTTTATTGAGGGTAGAGTACAAGCGGAGGCGTTTCTTATCCGATTGATGCAAGATCGTCTGCTTTACCTGTTTTAGGAGAGTTACTCAAAACGCTTTCAATAATTCAGAGATCTTTCAAATTTAAGTGACGAATTACTGGTTTTTTTTTTTTTAATAAATAAAAATTAATTCCTGATAGTAAAGATGCTGATAGTTAAGTTTAAGTATTAAATATTCAAAGTTGCTTCTTTCTTATTAATTTTGCCACAAGCTTCTTCTACGCTTACGTTTGTTTTATTTTTATATTAATATATATATATATATATATATATATATTTAATATTCGCTATCTCTTTCCAGAATAACGTGCATAGACAAAGTGGCTGTAAACATAAAAAAAAAACTGTGTTCATTATTTGATAATACTGTAAATACTGTGATAGTGTAACGGTCCGCATATAAGTTTGTGCCAAACGTTTGATCAAACATTCGCCTTGTCTCAGTGTACCGCAAACGATGTGTGACATAAAGATGATCGTATAGAAGTTGGATTGGCGTGGACTGTCATTAATGGCTCCGGATGGGCACCAACCTATCTAAATTGAACAAGACCAGGGTCTCCGGTGCTAATCATGTTAGTATTGAAACAAATTTTCAAAACCGCATGCATGTTTTCAAGTGACTCGGAGCTAGTTAACGGACGATCTTCAATGTCTTCAAGGTCTTCAAGAGATGATGAGTTTTCGTCAACTATCTTTATATATATATTCATCAGCAAGAGAAGTAATCTTCAAATGTAATTCTACTTTCAGGGTTAGCGTGGAATGGATACTTTATTGGTAGGAGTGTTGCCAGAGAACATGTGAGGTACCACCGCAGTTCCTAATTCTGGCGTCAATCATTACTGTGTTCCGGTTTGATGGGTGTTCTAGACAGACTATTCATCTGATATCTCGAATGCGACGAGAACAATGTGGTGCTGTGTATACCATTCTTACTGACTCCACGTCTTTACGGGTAGGTGTTGCCGTTATGTGAACATCTTGCTCATCCCTTCGCTTTGTCGAATAATTGAAAAGGATATAGCTACGATATGTGATTATGGTACTCAGTGCGTCTGAGAGGATCTCTAGGATGTCTGGAGATGATCTTATAACCGTTTCAGAGTTACAGTACATTGATATGGTCTCCGATCTCTGTCAAATCTATCAATATACATCTCTGTGCGACATAAGCCTTTGTTATCCTTTAACTGAATAGTAATGAACTAATCAATAGTTTATATATATATATATATAGAAAAGGAAATACTTGTTTTATAAAAAAAAAATAACTCCAATTACCTCAGGAATAAAGGTAATAACGATTTCAAAATCCATCTGAAGAGATAAATCCCGAGTTTATTGCGTGAATTTCCGTCGCGATGCCTACAGCATTAAAGGGGGAGTTATTTGCGCCGCAAACAGCTTGTAAATCAAAGTTATTTGTCGCTGAAAATATTTTTTTTTTCCACCTCCACACCAGGTGATGTATGGGAAGGTTGCCGCGGCGCTTTCCGTGTTATCTTAAAGTGGGGGGAATGTGTGAGACCGCCTCCTTCGCAAGCGGATACCTTACGTTTCCCTGACCGGAGTGAACCGTTTGATTTTATTCGAAGAAGCGACGAGACAGGGTTGTTGTTCACGCGATAGTAAGTGAGACGGTTGCTCATAACAACGAGGCATGAGATAAAGGTGCTCAAGAGGATGTGTGCTAGAAGATTTGCTCTTAGAAAACGTCCTTTGTTTAACCCGGTCTGTCATATTTTTATTTGTATACAACGTATTAACAAACGGCAGCGTTTTATTTTGTAATCAAATAATATGGTCATCTTCTTCCTCTCCATGCTTCTCCAACTAGTGAAGGTTGGCGATCAGCGTGGTACAGCCTTCTGTCTCTGGTTCGGCGGATCAGTTCGGACGCCCTAGATATGCCAGTCCATTCCCTGTTATTCCTCAACCGTGACTTTTCCCTTCTTCCCACCAGACTAGTAACAGTATCCCTTATCTTAACTCTACTATACTGATCTTGAAAAAGTGAGGAAAAATAAATTTAAGTTATCCACCACAGTTTTTGCCCTTAACTTTATTAAGATACATTGTAAGCATAACGGGGATTACTATTACCGCGTTTAGGGGAGGGTAGCATATATCCAGCTGCGGACATCGATAAAAAGATTTGAATCACGTAAACACTTTACACGAGTAATTTTTTTTAATTAACTACCCCCATTGGATTTATTCTTCAGTAAATAAGAAATACAAGGTCATATACATATAAGTAGTACAGTAGTTATACAGCGGTAAAAAATCGATCGTGATTACTCATAGCTTCAAACGGACCCTTGATTTATCAGCCCCCCTTTTGTTGACTAGCGAGGAAGCAGGGACTTTACCGTGTACGTTATTATTATTTAATATTATTACATTTTTGTTAATATTTATATAGACTAGTTGTTCCTCGCCCTCTTTGCTGACCATAATACAGAATTAGACGTGAGATTTGTCTGAAATATTCCTTGAGAGCAACCGCAACGGCAAACGACTTTCTATACCAATTGTTACTATAGCAACCGCTTAAATAATACCAGATGAAAATGTTTGTTAAAGTTAATTAGCAATAAAATGATGAAGGATCTGACGAACAAAGAATTTGTATATGTATATATATTGCTATATATATATATATATATTGCCATATATATATATATATTGCTATATATATATATAGCTGTATATATATATATATAAAAATTAGAAAGATCTCTTTCCGTCATAATAGATGTTATTTATAGAATACTCTGAGATTTTCATTTATACTACAATATTGTTTACGTTATTTTATTTATCATCATGATCATCATCAGCCGATAGACATCCACTGCTGGACATAGGCCTCCCTCATAGATCTCCACATCGAAGAGTTCATTGAGAGGAAATTGTGTCTTAACCGCCACGCTGGCCCAATGCCGGTTGGTGGGTGGTCAGAGCCTCGTCTGTTATTCAGCAGGGTGCACTGCTAGCTGGTGAGCTTGGCTACTTGGCTAGGCTAATCAACAAGCGAGGCTCTGGCTTCCACTAACCCGCATTAGGCCAGTGTGGTGGCATATTTCCTAAATCCCTGCATATGAATCCCTACCCGATCGATGATGATTAACAGGAGTCTAAGAACTTCTACTGCTTGGCGGTGACTGCAACCAGTATAATAAGAGCTTTTAAAGCCGTAGCTACATTACGTTGCGATTTAGTTAATAGGCCGTTGAAGCCTTTCAAATGCTGAGGAGTTATGACGGCACTCACAAGCGGGAATGTCAAAACGTAACTGCCGTCCGCGTCACCATTAAGGGAGCCATAACTCAGTTACACCACGTCCCTGGTCTCCCGGTGCGCAACAGCTAATCGGGTTGCGGTGTAATGGCAAAAATGGGGACAGATGGTCGGTCGGGGTCTGTTGTTATTGTTGTCGCGTTGTCGCGCATCTGGTGGGCAAGTGGTGTAATAACATTAACGCGGCACCAGCCAGCATCAGGTGGAAGCATGCGCGTGGTTATAAAGGGATGTTCGGATTGTTTTCTAAATCACACTGGAGAGAGAGAGAGAGGGATAAGATAGCTGTGATAAGATGAAGTAGAATTAAAGAGAATTGATTCTTCATCATCATTGCAACCGATGGACGTCCACTGCTGGTCCAAAAAAAAGTCGCACCGCTTGTTTTTTTTTAATTTTTTCTTTATATCATTAAACGACGAGATGAGCGGGACGTTCACCTGATGGTGAGTGATACGCCCGCCCTTTGCGCGTATATGGCGCTAGCTAGGAAGTCATGCACTGCACTACATTACGCTCATCGCCTGAGACAACATGTTGAGTTTCAACACCCCAATAATTACACTAGCTCCAACGCCTTTTAAACCGGAACACAGTAATGTTTGCATAGTACTCTTTGGCTGCAGAAATAAGCGCTGCAGTGGTACCAACCAAGACGGTCGACAACCGAGATCTATCCCAGTAAATAAAGTATACATATCAGCCGTTCATAGATCTCTTTTGGACGGTTCGTGTATATGCCCAGCAGTGGGCGTCTAACGGCTGATGATGTAATCACTGTTATCGCAATAACTGTCTTCTGGGGCTAAGAGGGATGCAATCCCCACGATGTATTCGCCCTTAGCTATACGCAAGCGCTGTATGCACAATCGTTAATCATTGCATTTCGTGCACTTTACTAAATTAGTACGTCATCATGGATGTCGGATCGTTGATCATATCATCGCTTCATCAATCATGATCAATCATAGTGACGTGACGGCGTTTCACGCTTGCCTTTTTACGGACGCAGCTTTAATAATTTATGAACGTACACCCTTACATGAATACATTGCAAATGGTTTAAGCGATTGCTTTGATGATTGCAGTTCTCTAATCATCATCTAGAGAGCTGATCATCTAGGATTAGAAGGTTACTAAGAGTTCAATGAACTTTAAAATGGATGCCTTTTTATGTTTGTACTTCTAAGGATATACCAATTCCCCTACCTAATATTTGTAGGTATCTATCGTCTAAGAATGTATAGATGAGTACCACTGTAGCGCCTAGTTCTCCCGCAAAACAGTTGTGCAAACATTATATTCTGGTTTGAAAGGCGTTAGCAGGTGAAGGTTGCGGGAAGCAGCATAATCGCCGATGTGGAGATATTTGTTGGAGGCCTATGTCCAGAAGTGGTCGTCTCTCGACTGATAATATTGACGCTGATGATGATGATGACTTAACATCTGCATGTCATCGGCGAAATTATGATGCTGTGTTATAGCATCTTAGGTAGCGCAGCGTTGTTATGGGAACCGTCTCGAATAAATAGAGGGCTGGAACTTACAGCGTGAGCAGACGAAAGCTTTGAGCTCTTGATTGTTAAATTTAACAAGGACAGCTCCTCCGATTATGGGGTTATGGAAGTCTCCGATCTAAATACCATCCACATAATCAATCTACCCCCATAATGGAATTGCTGTGACGGTCATTTATATATCAAGATATTCTATTCAAGCACATCCATCTTCGAGCTTGTAGTCACTTAAATTAGCGTGACGTTAAGTGTTACCCAAAAAAAAAAAAATTATTGACTTATTTTTTCAATAAATAGGTCTTTGAAAGATTCGCTGCGTTTATATCGTATGGAGATATAGCGGCGCCGCCAATCCCGCCGGCCGAGCAGCCGCGACTACTTCCGGTGCGAGGAGGCAAGATTCAATATCCGTTTCAATAGTAGATTTACCGTTTATCGATCACCAGTAACCCTTACTTGTGTACGAGTCCATTTATATCAATATCGGTAATCATTACATCCGATTGAAATTTTGACGTTTTACCTTCCGGTTTATTAACTTCCTTTCTTTCTTATCCTATCTCCTTTGCAGTAAGGTATAAATTATGGTATGCCAGTCTGCGCATCATCAGCACCAAATAGATGACCACTGCTTGACATAGATTTCTCTTGAAGAACTCAACACTGGTAGGTTTCTCTCGTCGATGACACAGCTGCGGTGATACCTACCTGGACCATTAAAGATACCTTTGGATTCCATCGGTACTTCTCCGGTTTCTTTCGACCTTCGCTTTAACCAAACCATGTATCGCATGCGTCATCTAATTGGTAACAACAAACGCGCCGACGCTACATCAAAAGGCTCCGTCTCCAATAAAATATCAGGAGTCATCAGGATAATTGCATTATCCTATTGAGAGTCAACAGCCAATTACCTGGTCTTCCTGCTGATGTGTTGAAAGATTAGAAATATCGATAAGTATTGAATATGCCGGTGGTAGGACTATCTCTGCCGTCAAATAAGTGATGTGCAAACATCACTGTGATCCGGTTTGAAGGGCGTCGTAGCTATTGTAATTCATGGGGTAACGATACTTAGTATCTTATGTCTTAAGGCGACGAGCGTAATGTAGTGAGTGCTGTGTATATATTCTAAGTAGCGCCAGGTTGTTATAGGCATGTGTACCATTCACCACCAGCTGAACGTTCAACCTCTCTTCGCCTGGTGGAATAAAAAAAAAAACAAATTGTAAGTTCCCATTATTTTACGAACTACTACTAGGAGCGCCTATTACGCAAGCTAATTTTATTTTTCTCTATTTTATCCAATAATTATCATAAGTTAGTTCTCCATCTCCCTCTCTCTCTCTATATATATATATATATATATATATATATATATATATATATATATATATATATATATATACCTAATGTTAGACTCTTTACACTATTGATGCTGTGAAACTACTTATATATTTAATTTCAAATAGGTTCATATATTAATACTTTAGTGTTCAACTACAATAGAAACCTATATAGAATAGTTGCTTCTATCACAATCTCTCTCTATCTTCTAAAGATTGCTTCTAGGGAGAAGCTAAGGTTATCTAGGATTTATCCCCAGTATAACCCTCCCTTTAGTCAATCCTCAGTGCGTTGCGACGGTCTACAGTATCTCCTACTGAACAAAATTAAGTTTTTATTCTATGTGCAAAAAAATTAATTATATTGTTTTTTTTTTTAATGAAGCGATCAGACTAGCGGGACGATCACCTGATTATGAGTGATACAACCAGCCATAACAACGTGACGGTATTTGGGATGTTATATACAGCACTACATTGTTCTCAACGCTTTGACACTTAAGATGTTGAGTCCCGGTATCCTAGTAGTTATACTAGCTGCAGCGCCCTTCAAACCGGACCGCGTTGGTACCTACGTAGACGGTCTCCGATAAGAGACCTACTACTTACATATCAGCTTAATTTACATATCATTTATTATGTATTGACTGTAACAATGAAAGTTGTTGACATTATTATTTACTATACAATTTTTTTTTATATTTCATCAATAAAACCTTCAATAACTTTACTGTAGCAAGTAACTTGACTACAGTGTGGAGTCCACTGACTCAATAAAGAGTACATTCCACGAGGACATAAAATCAATAGCTCGAGGCTCAGCTGTTGCTATACAAACGTACTAACAGGATCGACCGACAAAAGGACGACTTAGATTATTTTAACATAGTGATTTATTAAAAAAAAAAAAATTTGATTTTTGATACCAAAATTACTAAGTCATCAACAAGTAGATTACAATTTTTTATTAAACAAATAAGACAAATCTTAATAACTATATCTATATTTTAAGTGTCCATATATATCTATCTATGTATATATAAGAGATTTCCACCTATGCAGAGATTCATCACCATATCTCTGGAACCATACGGACTTGGACTCTTGACATCTGATAGGAATATTCCTTTTGCGGAGTATAAGCCAGCTGAGGGTAGATTTTACAAAAATCTTCCCCAAAATTGAGTTGCGGGGGTGTTACCGCCAGCAAAGCGGGCGGGGAACAGCAAGTAATTTATTTATAGTATTTATATATCTATAAGTATGCATTACTAGATATTATTTATTTATGGTTGGATAGTTGATAAAGACAATTAATATATAGTATATGGTACGATACTTAAGGTCATTAATATTATTTCTTAAATAATATAATTGGTACTAATGAAATATAGACCTCACTGACAAAACATCCGGATCTGATACATCCTTTATGTAACATCCTGTAACAATATAACTGATAACTTAAGTCAAGTTGGAGCGTTTAAGACGAAAGTTGATATTCTTGATTAAATTGACATAAATACTTTAAAATATTCAATTAATCATTTAAAAATGATCTATACAGATTGTTTCTTAAATGGGAACTTAAAATATTCACACAGTTAAGCAAAAAAAGCGCAGCTGCTTACCGTGGACCTCGGGAAAATGCTGCATGTTTCCCTGCATGTTCGATTCCGAAATGAGGAGATCTGCAAGAGAACTAAGGTCACCGACATAGTCTAAAAAATTGCTAACATCAAGTGGCAATGGGCAGGACACATTAATTAAAGTTATTAATTAAAGTCATCGACTAAGTCCAAAAGATTGCTAAGCTCAAGTTGTAATGGTCTGGTCACTTCGCTTGAAGGACTGACAGCCGATGGGGCCAAGGTCCTCGAATGGCGACCGCGTAACGGAAGACGTAGTGTTGTTTGGACCCGGGTGGTAAGATGGTCTGGTTAAGGTTGCGGGAAGCAGCTGGATGGGGCAGCGCAGGATCGGAGAGGCCTATGTCCAGCTGTGGACGTCTGTCGGCTGATTATGATGATGGTGATGAAGCAAAAAAGGTCTCTCTAATTTACAGTCAAACATATATAGAAGGCGGAACTTATTTCATTATATTCGTCGGTCTGATGTTGGAATACTTAATAATGATAAAAATGTCTAAAATACAAAAGAACCTTGTTTACCCCCTTTAGTACATCTATCTATACTTTTGGGGTGGAATGTAAATGTAACAGTATATACAATCCTAACTGGCACTGGCTCTGAAAATCGCGGTGTTGACCGGACGACCGCCAGTCGTTTTCATGCATCATGTATGAACCGATGAATTGCACTTTAACAAACGGAAACCTGGTGCTTTCACACACTGCAGCCATTGAATCATAGCTTTACAGACCGGAACTTTCCTTTTCGATACACAAAGTAAGAAATAAACTTTTTTTTTATACGAAAAAGCACGGAAGTGAACAAGGTGAGATGGTGAAACAACCGCTCAGAATGTCGGGGTAGTTAATGTTAAACACACTCTACCACACTGAACTTATTAGGTTTAGATACGAGATTTTAAGTTTAATAAGCCGATAACTACACAAGCTGTAACGTCTTTCAAACCGGAACACATTAGTATTTACATATTAATAGCTAACCGTGGGAATTGGAGCTGAGGGAGTACTTAGACCATCTACTGCAACAGAGACCACTAGTAAAAATAATAATCGATCAGAAATAAAAATTGTAGAATATTAAGTTGTAGTAAGTAATGACTTGAATAGAGATATCAGGAAAATAAATTATGTTAAATATTATTAAGGTCTAGATAACGAATACTTCAATAAGAACGATGGAAAAGAAAAGCTAATAATAAATTTCATCCTCCAAGTGTACTTAGTTTATCAAATCTAAACTTAATGGGTAAGTGACCTCGTGTAATCAAGCCAGCGAATTAAAGTTCAGATTGCCAGGATGAATACAGGAGTACACAAATATAACAGTTAATTATCCTGTCGTAGTGTAACGACATCGAAATCGACGCTGGGAAGTATAATTGTGTGCGAACTTTTGTGATTACTTTGCAATTACAGAGCAGGCCTTCCGGTAAACAAACACAAAGCGGAAGTATTCTAATTTAAAATAGCCTTAACCCTTGTGAAGGATCTATACAGGTTCTGAAGACATAACTGAAATTTATCAAGGATTATTGGGGAATATAATTCGACTGAAAAGGAACTGGATAATAGTTTAACTTAGGTTATTTAATTCTATAGATCATCAGCTGATAGTATACTACTGAGTAGAATTCCTCAGGGTTTTCGCTGCTTCTTTCGAATTTACTGGTTGTACCATCTAGGTAAGTACTACCACAAGTCCTATTTCCACAAACTGTAGTGTGCAAATATTATTCTTGAGGGTTGCAACAGCTAATAAACTTGGGGTAACATCTTATATCTCAAAACTACTAGTACAATGAGAAGTATATATTATCCTAAAAAGCGCCACGTTGTTATGGTCAGGAGTATCTCTTAACCATCAGGCCGCTTCGTGGATTGAAAATAAATCGTATCCAGAGCATTTGGATCAGAAACCTAAGGGTTGATGCTCCACCTTCCTAAAGTAATAAATTGAATAAAACTCCCCATTGCGATAAACGAATGAAATGACGGAATTGTCACTCTAACTACAACGGTCACAATAACAATGCAATTACGTAAAAATATGTGAACACAAAAAAAATACACAAGCTTGACGCCACTTCGATGTCCAGTAAAATGTGTTTTTTTTTTATTTAATTCCACAAACCCACCCTCGCTTGTGTGGGGTGCCGCCGTTTCGTGATGTAATTTAAGAGTGACGAGCGGGTATATTCATATACAAAATAGATCCGATCGATGAAGAAAATCATTACTTAAGGATGCAGATTTATAAAAATATGATAATATTTTTATTATTTTATATATTAAAAAAATTATGTTATATATTAACATTAAAAAAAAAATCAAATAAGCTTCTAAATAATCAACGAATAAAATATAGAAGGTGCGATACTAACATTACTTTTGCTAGATGTCGAATGGATGATGAAGAGTTCCTACAACGGAGTCTTTACAAATGTTGCCACTTTCTTCCATGAAATAGACTTGTTAAGAAATTTACTTTTAATATGCATTAAACAGGAACGGGAATTATTCTCTGAAATAAGAAAAAAAAAGCTTTGAACATAGTCAATATTATAGACGTCACTATACTCGTACTATTTTAATATCAATTTAACTTCGATGCTGTTGGTTAAGTTGCATTTCTTTTTTACTTTAGCTTTAAAAAAATCAATTATCATCATCATCATTTTAGCCTATTGATAGAGAGTTGGATGGATCTAACCTATCCCGCACAACAACTAACGGAATCCAAGCCCTCACCTGCTCGTGGTGAATCAACAAACTAGCCTCTGGCTCCCACTAACCCGTATTGGACTAGGGTGGTGGGAAATGGTCGAAAACCTCCTATATAATAGGAGGCGTATGTCCAGTGGACGTCTATTGGCTGATGATGAACCTATCATTGACTCAATCATGTTACCAAATATTCAATACCATCAGTTAAAACTATTAACTAGTTTAAACGAGTTCTGAGTGAGAAGAGCAAAAGTCAACCCTAGTACAAACGAGCTAGTCCAATCGATGTATTTAAACTTTAGTTAATTTAAAGTTTATTTATTATATATGGTGCTAGGGAAATCCAGTAAAAATATACATTTTATCACTCTCTCTCACTCTCTCTCTTGCCACTTTCACCAGAATGTTTGTGCGTTGGGAAAATCGATGCCCCCCAACTGCCGCCGACAAATGTTTACTTATCAATTATCAAAATTATTTGTACGGTAAACATTGAATTGATTCGTTTCCTCACAAACACTTATTTTAAATAGTCCTTTCTCTTTCTGCTTCTCCATTCTCTTTCTTTCCTTCCATGTGTTCTCTGTTCTCCTCGTCCAGTTTGCCAATCCTGCATTCTCATTTGTGAAATTGTTAATGGTCCCTGTTGCCGGAGACCGTCTGGTTTTATACCACCGCAGCGCCTATTTCTGCCGCCAAACAGTAGTCATCAAACATAATCATGTTCCGGTTTGAAGGGCGCTGTAGCTAGTGTAATTACTGGGGTAACGCGACTCAACAACTTATGTCGCAGACGAGAGCAATGTGATGCAGTATATATAATCCTAATTAGCGCCACGTTGTTATGGGCGGGCGTATCACTTACCATCAGGTGAACCTCCCGCTTGTCAATGAAACATTATCAAAAGAGGTTTTATCCTTTGCATTGTTTTTTAAGTAAAGATAAGATAAAGTAGACCTTATCTTCTACGATATGAACAGATCTTTTTTTTAAATAAAGTTAATTTTAGATTCAAGCTTTATCAACACTACAAGCTATTGAGATGTTGTCCATTAGCTGGACTCGGAGAGTGACCAAGATCAGTGTTCTTCAACAAATTGGCCAAAAGTGTAACCTCATGCTTAAAGTTAAGAAACACAAAATCCCCTACCTAAGTCATGTACTGCATCATCAGCGATATGATCTTCTGCAGCTGATTATAATGGGTAAAGTTTCTGGTAAACGAAAGAGGAGAAGGAAAAAGTTGTGGTTGAGGAATATCAGGGAATGGACTGGCATATCTGGACCGTCCGAATTGTTCCGCCGAACCGGAGACAGAAAGGACTGTATCACGCTGATCGCCAACCTCACCAGTTGGAGAGGCACTTTAAGAAGAAGAACACGTCACTGTTATCTGTCACGGTCATGTGACATAGACAATTTTTGTGTACTACATCATCATATCAACCGATGGACGTCCACTGCTGGACATAGGTCTCGTAATATATTCCACAGAGCACGGTTTTGCGCTGCTTGAATCCAATGGCTCTTAGCGATTCTTATCAAGTCCTCTGCCCACCTAGTACGTAGGGGGGGAGCACTAGGTGGTGCTACAGTAAAACAACAGAATACATCTGAAACTGTTTCATTAATAGACAACAGTTTGGAACTCGTCGACGTCAACAAAGTGAATGGAAGGTGCTTCGCCTATAACAACAATGGTAGGGTACAAAGCCGGCATCAGAACAAAACTTCCCCCAAGTCGCCGAACAGCTAGTTGGCTCCCCGTTCTCCACCTCGACTTCCAACGCATTATTCCGCTTCCGTTCCGTTTGAACTTGTTCATTTCGCACTTTTTGTGTCGCCTGGAGAAAATAACGTTATATTTTCGTTTAATAGCTCCTTAGCTCTTTGCAGCTGGAATAAGTATTGTTTATGTAAACAGCGCTCACGCTTGGGGACTAAGTCTAGACCATTATTTTCTAGTCATTTACACAGCAACGAATATAAATGATGATGATGAGCTGATGTGATCGAACATGAAATCTATATCATCGTCATCATCAGCCGATAGACGTCCACTGCTGGACATAGGCCTCCCACGAAAATCGATCGGTCCTGTGCTGTCTGCGACCGTCACTCGTACGTAAAAATTCATGTGGAGGGATTTGGGCCATTTTCCACCACTCTCACCTAATGTGGGTTGGTGAGAGCCAGAGTCTATTGTTTAGCCGGATGAAACACAAGCAGGTGGGGTTGGCTTGATTGCCCCCTTGAATTGTTGTTTGGGAGCCCTTACACCCTAAATACATGTAAGAGTATGTTTTAGACATTTTGTGGATATAGGAGGTATCCGGAGTAAACAGTCAAAATTTGGTCCAGATATTACTGCTGCCTTTTATAGGTCAGCTAAAAATGGATTTCATGAAGTTCCACCCCCAAAGGAAATAACGAGAGGTGTTGAAGCAGGCAAGGGGGTTTTACAGGTAGTAGGTCTCTGTTGACGGAGTCCGTGTAAGTAGATACCACCGCAGCGTCTATTTCTATCGCCAAGCAGTAATGTTTATACATTACTGTGGGTCGGTTTGAAGGACGCTGCAGCTAGTGAAATTATTGGAGTAACGAGACCATATCATATGTCTCAAGCGACGGGCACAATATGGTGCTGTATGTAACATTCTAACTGGCACCACATTGTTATGGACAGGCTAGTCACCATCAGGTGAACATCCCGCTCGTCTTCTCGCTGAGTAGATTGAAGAGTTAAATCGGGGGGTGGGGAACAGCTAGTCAATTCTACAGCAATTGTTCTTCTTCTTAAAATGCCTCTCCGACTAGTGAAGGTTGGCGATCAGCGTGGTACACTTTCTGTCTCTGGTCCGGCGGAGCAATTCGGACAGCCCAGATATGCCAGTCCCTTCCCTGATATTCCTCAACCGTTGCCTTTTTCCTTCTCCCTTATAACATAAGTATCATATGTTTCCGCTGACGTGATGCAGCATTCAGCCTGTCCACATTCAGGAGCTGTCTGTCCGTCAGTCCGCGCATTAAATAGATATATCGGCGACAGTTTTATGGGCACTCGGTGCGGAGGATCACCGCGATGTCGGTGATTTATATTCATTATCATCGACACACGGAGTAAGATGAAAGGGTTGTTCTACGAGGGGTTGCCATTTTTGTCTCCAATAGTTTCAATGGTTTATTTCATCAGCTTTTTAAAAGTATTAACGGATATATCAGATATTTTATCTATAACCAGTAAGATGATCTTGTTTAAAGTTAACTAAATATCTATCTCTGTCTCTCTCTGTCTTTAAGTCGGTTCCTCAATGCTGAGGGCCGTGACTCCTTATCGATAACCTGTTCTTGATGATGTTACGCCTGTTACTTCTATTTGTATATATCATAACAATGTAGCACCACATTGCGCTCATCGTCTTGAGACTTAGGATAAGTCTCGTTACCCCAGTAATTTCATTAGCTACAGCGCCCTTCAAACCGGAACACAGTATGTTTGGCGGCGGAAATAGGCGCTGCGGTGACAGCAATAAATTAAAGGAAATTATGAAAGGTTCATCAAGTTAATAATACTCTGAATTTGTTTTTTAAACGGACAGGGTAGGGGGTAAAGAGGGATGGTCCCTTGCAGTGTGCGCGCCGCTGGATCCCCGCCAGCTCTATACAAATCATCAATTAGTTTGTCTAAACAGAGAGGAGCTGTCTCTGCGATCGGTTGACTCGTTAAAAACAGCCATCGGACCGTACTCCGCCTCCGTAACACCCGGCCTCCCTTGTTTCAGCATCTCTAGAACCGGATTATGTACCATCGGCAGACAAATAACCACCTTACATACATATTAAACATATCTAAGGGAAGTTTATCAGTAACATATACGCTGGTGGTAGCTCTCTGTTGCCGGAGACCATCTAGGTAGGTACCATAACAGCGCCTTTTTCCGCTGCCAAGCAGTAGTATGTTCCGGTTTGAAGGGCGTTGTAGCCGCACTCACCTGCTCGTGGTCCACCCACTCGCATTGAGCCAATGGTGGGAAATGGCCCAAATCCCTTCCATTTGAACCACTACATACGAGAGCACCTACTGCCTAGCGATACCGAAGGCTGTGATCACTGTACGTGAAGACCTTTGGAAGAAGTCTACATCCAGCAATGGACGTCTATCGGCTGATGATGATGAAAAAGTTTAAAGTTAGCAAGATCAGGATTCTTTTTTTTTTATTCACATATAACCCTTTTTTTTGCTGTCCGTACCGTCTCGAAGGATTATAACCCCCTGGACTTCCGTCGGGATCTTAGTGAGTAGTGTTTTACCCGTCCCGCTCGCCACTAAGACTTTGGGTATTCAAGTAAGAAGGGATTTCTTACGCCTAGAAAGCGCCCGGAAGTTGAATAATAAATGTTTTTTTTTTTACTTGACGAAGTGACGTTCACCGTAGTTACGAATGTTAAACACTGCACCAAGTGCTTGTCGCCTTGAGGCATAAGATGTTGGGTCTCGTTACTCTAGTAATTTCACTAGCTACAGCATCCTTTAAACCGGAGCACGGTAATGATTGCATAGTACTGTTGGGCGGTAAAAATATTCACACTGCACCAGGCTGTGCTAGTTTCAAACGTAAGATGTCAATACTCATTGCCGCAGTAATTTCACTAACTACAGCGCCCTTTAAGCCGGATTACGTTAATGTTTGGCTTCAGAATTGGGTGGCGTAACTCATTGATTGAAATATCTAATTACGTTTCGTACACACCGATACATTTCATCAAAGGTTAACTTCAACGATAACAGGACGTCCGGTTCCGTTACTGTTCCTATGGAAGGGTAGAGCCTCTCGCCCTGATGCGGTCCATCCGTCCATCCGTCCGTATGGGATTTAATTTGATTACACCAATAACGTACTTGCCTTTGAACAGGTTTTGATAGTGGCCACATATTCTTAGAATATTTCAGAGAAGTTATAGGGAAAGTGGCTGACAGGAACAAAATGTACAGTTAGCACCAAAATCAAGACTGAGGAAAGGAAAAATGTGAGAATGTTAAGATTGGAAATTATTGAGAAAAGAAAAGAAAAGAAATACATCTGTAAAAGTGTTACAATAGACCAGCTCTTAGAAATGTAATAGAACAATAGAAATGGAAAGTAATAGAATAGGAAACGTGGCGAAGGATGAGAGGTGACGGGTAGTAGAGAGGAAGGAGTGGAGGGAAAAGTATGATAGAAAATGTGATGGAGAAAAGAGGGATGAAAGAAAATGTGAAGGATAGAAGCGAGAACTGGAATACGAATACAACAAAATAACTAAATAAAAAACTTATTTGAAAAATCCCTGCCCAGCAAAGTAGGGGGATGGGGTATTAAAAAAGCTTTTGATTAAATTAACTTGTTCTTCTTCTTAAGGAGCCGGAACTGACGGAAGTTGGCGGTCAGTTCACCTGATGTTAAGTGATACGTCTGCCCATAACAACGTGGATCTAGTTAGGGTGGTTAATGTACACTGCACCACACGCTCGTCGCTTGAGACATATGTTTAGTTTCGTTACCCCAGTAACTTCACTAGCTATAGCATCCTTCAAACCTGAACACAGTAATGTTTGAGGTAGTACCCGCTTAGACGGTCGCTGTCAAAAGAATCCTACCACCAGTCCACATGACCCTAGAACCTGTTCTTTAAACATATTATTTCCTTCATTGTAAGCTTAAGGATTGCTCTTGCCACCCCTCGTGACTTACAGAATCATTACGGCTTCCACCACATTCATCATCACAACCGACGTACATCCTCAGCTGGACATAAGTATTCCATCAACGATCTTGTAGTATTTCAGTCAGGTTATCATCAATAAAATAAAACTTTTGTTAACCTCCCCAGTTAAACTGTTACCCTTAAGTTATACAACAGGATATTTCAAGAAGTTAGTTTAAGGGTAGTAAGTATTACTTCTTACTATAGTAATAAGGGTTTCGTGATTTGCTTTATTATTCTTCATGAAAGCTTTCACTGAGCCAATGCACGTAACCAAATTTGGAAGCACATTATACCATATCATGTTCTGCAGGATTAAGGGTGTCAGAGTGCATTATCAATGGAGGGAGGGTAAATCCTACTCTCCCTGCATGCACTCCTCACTAAACCTGATTTGTAAGTGCAGACGAAGGTTTATTTCATGTGCTGCGATATAAAACTACTCTATATGATATAATTATAAAGAAACCGTGCGAGTATTTATAAAGCGTATTTTATTGATCTATAGATCATTTATATTTATTAGTAATAGATCAATAGTTATTATTTATTATGTTATAGCGACCATAATTACTTCAAGGATCGATGTAGTTTTGAATGAAGACGTTGGTAGAGGGTAGTAGGAAACTAATCCCTGTAGATATCTTTGGAAGAGGCCTGTGTCCAGCAATGGTCGTCTACAGGATCATGATGATGATGATGATGATGATTTATTGACTTCCAATTTTTAAGATTAAAATATATATATATATATGATTTTTAATATTTGTTATGATACAAGTGTCTTATCATCTATGCACGTCGTCTTGTAAAGTTCTATCCGGTACCTTCAATGAAGGTCCAATTGGATTTTTTCACGTAAGCCAGTACAGCCAGGAGCAGCTGCTGCAGCTTTAGCTGTGCAAACAATAAACAAGATATGCAGACACATCCTCATTTCTCACGTAACCTTTGTCGAATTGTCTTATTCCCCAAACGAATTCATTGTCATTCCACTAAAACTCTTCAGGCACCGGAACTGGACATCATAGACCTTGGAACGCCGATCTACGTCTGCACCAAATTTCATGAAAACCGCTTCACCAGTTCAATCGCGAAGTGTTTTACAAACTGCATCCACATCATCACCCTTACCTGTTTCCACTTCACGAATACGACACAAGTACACTTCTCCTATTTCCTCTTCTCAGCCGTCAATTCTATGATATCTGAACTCGTCAATCTCTTCAGATCTTCCGTACTCTTCGGCTTATCCACATGTACCACATGTATCGGTGAGGATCCTTCGAATGTTTCATCAGCGTGTCTTAACAAGATTGAAGTTTGAAGGAATCTTTCGTGAAGTCGCCTACGGCTTCTAAACCTTACAAATTTACACCATGAGGTAACGCCTATGGCGCAAGGCGTCGTATATTAGATTAGAGTAAGCAGATTAGGAGACCGTGGGGTCACCAGTTCGATCTTGGCGCATGACACACATAATTGTTTATTGAATTATTTATAGCAATAATCCACGGCGGGGAGAATCTGTGAAAGCTTTATTGTATCAATGATGTTTCTCGCGCAGGGGTTGTAATGCGTGAGTCACGTTTTTTTAGGGGTCGCCGCGGATTATAGGTGGGTGGAGATTTAATTGGAGATCTGATCGGCAGCTGGCGCGCCTGTAGCAACGTTATTGTGTTATCTGATATTGGCTGTACAGATTGCAAGTACAGCATACAATTCACATATTACTCGTAATGTGCTATGTATGATTATTTTCCTTAAAACATGAGACTGCCACATTCCAACTACTCCTGCAGGATCAGTCTGCCAGACTTATAACAGGCAAGGTCCTCAGCTTGCCATCGTCCAAACCCGTAGTACTGGACGATAGCTGCCCTAACTAGATATCATCTCCATATTGTAAACCTATTAGTCTCTCTCTCGTCTCTATTGCCGGAGACCGTCTTGGTAGGAACCACCGCAGTGCCTTTTTTTGGTTTCTGGTGGAGGAAATCTTCAAAAGATACTGTGTCTTCGAGGTGGAAGTCAAATTTATGTGGAGATTTTTACCCACTAAAAGCACTTCGCTGATCAACTTCGACGTATGGAGAGGTCAAGGGATCTTCGTTCGGAACACAACCTCGGCCACGTTAAAGCTATACTGAGATCCCCCTCTCGGGGTCTGTTTTATGTAGACCCTACCAGCTTCTCTAGCACTTCAATGACCGGAGACCACGTCCAGTCATAGTCCTTCTCAGCCCGCCGCAACGCCTATTTCAACCCCCAAATATTACCGTGTTCCGATTTGAAGGGCGTTGTAGCTAGTCAAATTACTGAGGTAAAGAGACAAAAATATGTCTCAGAGTGATGAGATCGATGTGATGCTGTGTATGCCATCCTAACTAGCGCCACGTTGTTATGAGCAAAGGTATCACTTACCATCAGTGTAATGTCCTGCCAGTCTCGTCGCTTCGCAGAATAAAAAAAAAGCATTGTTGTGCATCAAATGATTAAATTTTGGAGATAGTCATCTCTTGATGATGATGATCAATAGCATATTTATTGCCATAAATAAATCTGTAATAAAAATGAACCAACACACTATTTCATTTGATCGATATATAACAATAGAAGTCAATATGCAGTAATCTATGTCCGGCTATGGATGTCTATCCGCTGATAATGATGATGATGATGATGATGAAGAAGTAATCTTTAAATTCATTGGCATTGAACCTGCTACCAGCGGCTGAGCTCCCCTGAACCTAATTTGCCGGCATAAGAGCCGCCACGTGCCAGGCGCGTGTCGACGTTTCGACCAATCGCCGGTCATTGGTTCCGCGATGACGTCATCACCACGAGGGAGATGATATACGGAGCAGCGGTGGTACGGGGAATAGTAATTAGTTTTTTTGTGTTGTCCTTCATGTAAATTTATATATGTATTTAAGCTATATATATAGAAGGAGGGGCGTAAAGGGTCCCGCACAACAATTCACGGGACCTAAGCCAACCTCACCTGCTCTGGTTAACACCAACCCGCAATGGACCAGAATGGTGAGAAATGGCTAAATGAACCCCTTACATACAACAGCTGCTAGTGCGTCAGCGGTATCGGAGGCTATGCTAATTGTATGTGGAGACCTTTGGGGCTGATGATGATGGTAATATAGGAGGGATGTAAAGGGTTGCGCACAGCAACTCACGGGCCCAAGCAAACCTCACCTGCTCGATCACTGCTAATCAACAAAGAAGGCTCTGGGTAACAACAATTTCCATAGGGCCAGCGTAATGGCCCAAATCCCCGCATATGCAGCTCCTACATATGACAGCTTAAATTTCATTGTTCTTAGAATGAAGTTAAGTTTGCTACAGATATATATATATATATATACCCTTTAAGGTGGATATAACTTAAGGGGAGGGGGATTATTTTCTCATTCGGTCCGGAAGTAAACTATGCGAATAACACGCGACTTAACTTTGAGGGAGCCCTTGAAATTTTATACGAGCAACACCAAGACCGAATAAACAAGGCCAAGACCAAATGACCAAGACCACATGACCAAGACCAGCATTGAACTTATGCCTAATCCTCTAGCATTTCGAAGTTACTCCTGCAGCGTCTCCTGCCAATGAACTGCTTTGAACCACGTCGGAGACTGTTTATGTGAGTACCATCGCAGTGCCTATTTCTGCCGCCAAACATTACTGTGTTCCGGTTTGAATGGCGCTGTAGCTAATGTAATTACTAAGGTAATGAGATTCAACATCTTAAGTCTTAGACTAGTGCAATGTGGTTCAGTGTATATCATCCCAAGTGGCGCCACTTTGTTATGGACGGGCGTATCACTTAGCTTCCGGTGAACGTCCAGCTCGGCCGTCGCTTAATTGAATAAATAAAAAAATTAAAATCAAAGTGATTTATTATCAACTCAATATATATACTAGCTTACTTGGTAACTGAAATGGACTCCTGAAATGATGATTTGGTTAAGTATATAAATATTATATATATAAATAGTTATATATATATATATTAGTACATATATAAATATTTTAATTAATTACAATTTGTTAATTATTGTGTCCAATAGAGTTGGAGGGAGTGAGTGCCGGCCGAACCGGTTTGATTTACCATATTTGTCAAATATTTGTATACACTATTTATTTGTATACACAGCCCCTGTACGGAGCACCCTTTGCACCCTCATTTTAATACCTAACGCCTAAGCAAACACCGATAGTACCTAAGTACAGGGAAGTCGTCAATAAGGGATGTTTGGCGAAGAATTAGTGAGGGTGTCGGCTTCCCTGTGAAAATATCGCGAGTGATTTTATCCTGGATAAAATACACAACGACTCTACGAAATAATATAAACAGGTTTGTGCACTAACTTGTTATAAAAAATCGGTTAAAAAAAAAAACTAGTTTCTCTTTAATTTAACAAAACCATGTAGGAGCTGGTGATGGTAAGTCTCTGTTGCCGGAGACCATCTCGAATGGTAACGCAGCAGCGGTAATTGCAGCCGACAAACAGTACTCGGCAAACATTCCTGTGTTCCGGTTTCAAGGGAGTTGTAGTTAGTGAAATTACTGAGGTAACGAGACTTAACTTATGTCTCAATGCGTCGAACACAATGTGGTGCAATGTATATCATCCTAGCGCCGTGTTGTTACGGGCGGACGTATCACTTACCATCAGGTGAACGTCCCGCTCGTCTCGTCTAAATGAACAACAAAACAAAACGCATCGGTTTGTTTATTAAAATAGGGTTTAATCTGTTTTCTTTATTTTTTCCCAACAAAACGAGGTGATCAATCAACGTCGGCCCCGCTTTGAGCCGCCACCAGCCCGCTGACATCTCCAAGATATTTTTAACATACTAATATATTCTGTTTGTTCACCATCAAACGGTAGATTAAGATGTTGGTAAATAGAAATCGTTTCTATACTTTCGACGCGAAAAGTTAATTAACTTTATTTCCTTAATGAGCTTGTAACTTAACCTTAAGTCACACGGTGTTAAATGACTGAGAGGTCGATGATGGTGAAGAGTATACATTCTTTCTGGCGTTTGTTCTTGTACAGTTAAGTCACTACGTAGTAACTTCATCGTAAATACAAAACTCACTAAAGTTACTACATCGTAAATAGAAAACGCACTGACGATACTACACCGTAAAGTCATTTCACTGTAATGTAACTACATAGTAACTAAAATACACTGTAAAGTCTCTACACCGTAAAGATAATACACTAAAAAGTCACTACACAGTAAAGTCATTTCACTGTAATTTAACTACATAGTAACTAAACTACACTGTAAAGTCACTACACCGTAAAGAAAATACCCGACAAAGCCATTACACCGTAAAGATAATACACTAAAAAGTCACTACACAGTAAAGTCATTTCACTGTAATGTAACTACATAGTAACTAAACTACACTGTAAAGTCACTACACCGTAAAGACCAAAAGCAGATGTTAAAGTGGATGCAATAATTGCTAGGATGTATACACAGCCACAACACGTTCACAGCCTTGTGATTAAAGACCACAACACATGTGTTTAGTAATTTCACTAGGTCCAGTATCCTTGAATAACGCTGCGAAAGGAAGCGCTGAAATCATATATATACACGTGAACAGTCTCCGGTTTGGGAGACCTTTTTAAATTAGTAGGATAATCAACAAAACGGAAACTAGTAAAGTTTTAATAGTCGATCAGACATTAGTTTTTATCCATTAAAATAGAAATCTAGATAAAAAAAACTTTGGCATTCACAACCAACTTCGTATTGAGCGTAAGATCAAATATTTACCCCCCCACTGGACTCCAGGGCGTGTCGCACTCCGCTGTCACTTATGTCAACTTGACAGCTGACAAGTTGACAGGTGCGAGGAAGGCTCGTGACGCGTCAGCTTATCGGTGGAGGGAGGTTCCCTTCGTACGAATTTGTTCCGGAGTGTAAGCAGGAAATTATTACAATCTTAGAGGATACAGGAGCAAAGATGTTCGATGAAGAGAGGACTTCCGTACAAAGAAATAATACTGTATGCTCTTAATCATGGTGTTTTTCAAAAAGTGGTAATTATACTGATGTTTCATTCTACAGAGCGACGAGATGACCAGGATATTTACCTGATGGTAAATTATACACCTGCTCATAACGTGGCTCCAGTTAGGATTATATACACAGCGCCACATTGTTCTCGTCGATAAGATATAAGATGATAAGCCTCGTTACCCAATTTCTCTAGCTATAGCGCCCTTCAAACCGGAACTTCAGTAATGTTTGCACACCAATACTTGGCTGTCTTATATTGAAACTGCGGTGGTACTTAAACAGTCTCCGGCAGAGGCCTATCACTTTCACTGGTGGTAGTTCTCTGTTGCTGGAGATCGTCTAAATATGTACCACCCCAACGCCAAACAGTAGTGTACAAATATTACTACATTGTGATCCGGTTTGAAGGACGCTATAGCTAATGTAATTACCAGGGTAACGAGAGAAAATCTTGTGTCTCATCGACGAGAACAATGTGGCGCTGTATACGTCATCGTAACTAGCGCCGCGTTATTATAGGCAGGGATGACTTATCTGGTGAACTTCTCGCGCTGATTGCTTTGACCTGGTCGATACATCATATGGGTGGTACACCTCATGGTCTCATCATCATCATCTATATTTCCTTATACTGTATATTGACAAGTACCACATGTATAAGGATGAATCAATGTGGAGCTCTGTGATGAAGGCCTGTGTAAAATATTAGGCGTCTATCGACTGATGATGACGATGATGATGATGACACGTGTAATATGATGAAGCAGTCTATGAGTTAAGTGCCTGCAACACGAGGGCGACTATTTATGAAGCTAATAGTGCTGGAAATAGAAGGAGAGGAGTCGACCACCACGTGGTGTGGCTTTGGGGTTATTTTAGAATATCTCTAAGCTGGTATACACTGGGACGTATTCAAATATGGAGATCTATATTAAAGAAATTTATAATTTTTTTTTATTATTCAATTAAGCGACGACACGAGCTGGTCGTTCACCTGATGATAAGTGACACGTCTGCTCATAACAACGTCATTGCACCACATTGCGCTCATCGCCTGAGACACAAGACGTTGACTTATTACTCCAGTAGTTTCACTAGCTACAACGCCTTTCTAACCGGAACACAGCAATGTCTGCTCACTACTGGTAGACAGCAGAAGTAATGTCTAGACGGTCTCCCTCAACAGAGACCTATCACCGGTGGATATAAACAAAAAAGCACAGACAATAAATAGAGAAGAGTGATTTGGTCATAATGCCTATAAAAGAAGCCGATCGCAAGAGAATAGACGCTTTAGAAGTGTGGTGCTGGAGACGGATGCTGAACGTAACCTGGACAGGGCATAGGAATAACGTCTCCATTTTAACACAGCTCCATATCCAATGCGGCTTTCAACCGTCTGTCTGCGTCGGACACTTGAGTTTCTCGGTCACATTGCCAGAAAAATGGGAAATGACGTGGTAAAACTTGTCGTTACTGGCAAGATTGATGGTAAGTGGCGGCGTGGACGGTAACCAGAGCGTTGGACTGAGCAGGTGATGGAGAGCATTGAAACACCTGTACATGACGCTAAACAGAAAGCATCAAACAGAACTGGCGTAATATCATTAAGAATAGGTTATCAATAAGGAGTCACGACCCTCGGAATTGAGGAACCGACTTAAAAAGAGACAAAGTTATATATACGAGATGTCCAGAGGTTCATTGATTCATCATCATCATCATCATCGGAAACTATTAAATGCAACACTCAAAATTTAGTAGAGATATTCTTTCTGCCGTTTTGAGGACAGCTAAGAATGGATGCTACAAAATTCCTCCCCCAAAGGAGTTGCAGTGGTGTAATCACCAGCAAAGCTGGCGGGAGACAGCTGGTATTGTAATATACTTGTAATAATGATAATCTAGATATACTGTTGTAGATGAAGATCTAGGTTTAAAGTTCATGTTATAACTATTTTCAGTGTTTGTATGTCGCACGCAAATTGGTTAAGGCATAAAGATGTAAAGGGTCCCGGACAAAGGCTCACGGGACCAAGCCAACCTTACCTGCTCGTGATGCTCTGCGTGACTCCCACCAACCAGCATTGGGCCAGTGTAGTAGGAAATGGGTCAAATTCCTCCATATGAACCACTACAATCGATGGTATCTAGTGCCCGCCGGTACCGCAGGCCATGCTGACTGTGACGGTGGCCAAGCGCAGGAACCAGGTCAGCGCAGGACTAATCGATGATCGATCTTTGGGGGAGACCCGTGTTCAACAGTGGACTTCTCTCGACTGATTATGATAGTGTTTTCAAGGTTTCCCACTGATGGTACATCTGTCTAGATAGTTACCACCGTAGCGCCTGTTTCTACCGCCAAACATTACTGTATTCCGGTTCGAAGGGCGTTGTAGTGTAATTACTAGTGTAACGAGAATCAACATTGTTATGGGCAAGCGTATCACTTACCATCAGGTGAAGGTCTTGGTAGTCTCGTCACTGCGCTGAAATAAACAATAATTGATAATACCTAGATTTCTTTCGTGTTCAGCCGCGGTCGTAATTATTGTCTGTATTGTTGTTGGACTTAGGCAGTCTAACATAATCTAGATTTATAGTAATGAAAAATTAGACAATTTGATACTATAATAAAATTTGAGCTTTTCGATCTGTGTCCTCAACCTAAGCTAAGCTAATATCTGATTGTCGCTTGTTTGTTTCCTGTCTTAAATTAGTCGTCGTGAAGAGACATTTGTTAAGGGTAGCTCACACTTCACGGGCTCATTTCGTAGTTAAATTTTAACGATACAATATTTCTAAAGCTCTATTATGTTTCTAAGTTAGCGTTAAATTAACATAAATACCATTTATTATTATAACTTAATAAACAACCACAAGGGTTTACATTAAACAAAATAATCTATCATTATCAGCAGACAGGCGTCCACTGCTGGATATAAACCTCCCCCAAAGATCTCCACATAGATCGGTCCTGCACTGCCTGCATCCAGCTGCTTCCAGCAACCTTTGCCAGATCGTCGGACCACCTGTTGGTGGGTCTGCTAACACTACGTCTTCCGGTACGCAGTCGCCATTCGAGGACCTTAGTGCACCATCGTCTGTCAGTCCTTTGAGCGATATGTCCTGCCCATTGCCACTTCAGGCTAGCAACCTTATGGACTATATCGGTGACCTTAGTTCTCCTTCGGATCTCCTCATTTCTGATTCGATCACGCAATAAAAATCCTAGATTTGCTTTTAACCAAAACCTTTCTTCCTCTCGAGGATCCAAATCTTCATCAAATCTTCTTAAATAAAATATTAGCTTTCGAATAGACTAGAGACCAGACGTTACTTAACCTTCTCTTTATAAATAAGAAATGATGATGATCTGATCAGTGGATAATACTCCATCATTAAGTACAAGCCCGTAAACATATATCCACATCGAACCTATATTACTAACCCCGTCCTTGTTGGTATTTGTACGTCAATAGAAGACTATCAGCGTCATAAGTTACTCTTTCAAGTAATATATCTGTAGTCACTTGAAGATCATCATCTTTTCAACTCTACCGTCGTCACTTTTTAACATAGACCTCATCATCATTTCAAACGGATATCCGTTGTTGAAAAATAAAATCATAGGACTCAAGGTAACCTCACCTGCACGTGGTGAACCCTGCTAATGAAGAAACGAGATTCTGGTGGGTTATGGCGCGAATCTCCTCATATAAACCCCTAAAAACGGTAGTCCCTGGTGTCCGGCGATGCAGGCGCCGCAGGACCGATCGATGTGTAGATCTTTGGAGGGGCTTATGTCCAGCAGTGGACGTCTATCGGCTGACGATGGTGATCAATTGCTGGACATACGGCTTCTGTAATAACTTAAGATAGCAATCTTAAAATTGGCGCGTTATATAAAGAGCAATAACGGACAATGATAGCTAATTGTGTCTACTTTTAAGTAAGTCCAAAATTCACTTCACCGCTCCAATGGTCTGCCGGGACAGTATGGACTGGAGCGGGCAAGATACGGCCAAGACTAATTTTCAATTAAAACTTCATCAAAGTTCTAACTTGGAACAGGAAGTTGGGAACGCAGCGCTTGTTACAAGAGGCCGCGTTTTACTTGCGCGCAGTCTTTGTACGGTGGATGAAATTTAATAATGTACCTCTTTTTAAAAATGTATATTTATTTAAGGGTTAAAAATCTAAAATATTACATTTTTATTAACGGAAAGGAAAACATAGTATGTTATCACATCCTGTGCTTCTTAAGTTAATTATGACCTTGAACAAAACGAACTATAGATCTGGCTACAATACTCACTAAACAACAAAGACGGTTAAACCATTATACCTGGCAAGTCATGGAGAATATAGCAAACGTTGGAGAGGTCTCTGTTCATGAGTGTATCTTAAAGCTCTAAGGATACTGATGCTCAAGAATTGTAGTCCGCTGCTGAATCCTCGCTTAAACCGTATTTCGTCATTAAATCTCCGCTAACCTTGCAAAAGTGCAGGCAACGCTCAGCTGCTTCCAAAATGTTTTTTGTTACTTTAACTGTATAAATAACTTGAATGGAATAATTATTTTTACGATATAATAGTACATTATCCGACTAAAAATATATCATGTGATGAATTAAGCAGGAGGTTCATTTGGTGGTAAGTAATACTAATAATAATGACCGACTACTTAGGATGTTTGCATTACATTAAATTGCTCTTTACCTAGATCTTATAAACTGTACTACGTTATGCTCGTCGCCTGAGTCATAAGATGTTCAGTCTCATAACGCCAGTAATATACACTAGCTACAACTCCCTTCAAACCGGAACACAGTAATGTTTGGCTACAGAAATCAGCGTTGCGGCGGTGCCTACCTAGACGATCTCGGACAAAAGAGATCTATCACCACTAAAATTTACCTTTAATTATCTGATATTAATGTCTCCAGATAATTATTTAATTGCGTGGAGACATTAATCGATACCTCATGATCTTCTAGTCTTTATTACTATTAAATTATTATGGGATGTATGGTAATAAAATCGATATAACAGTTTTTGTGAAGGCGTTCGTTATCTGGCGTCCGCCGGCAGATGGCGCCGACATTTTGTGCGACGTATGACGCGTGACGTCACAAGTGCACTCGACCAAATTGGATTTTCACCCGATACGTTACGAAGCGACGGCCGGCGGCGCACAAGCTGTGTCGGCAGCATTATATCCATGTAATTTAAACTGGTATATACCAATTTCTACGTAGATTTTTAAAAAGTATTTGTATTTGACTTTTATAATATATGCGTTTAGTACTAGTTTTACAAATTTTATCGGCGCAATAGTAAAATGCATTGGTGGTAGGTCTCTTTTACCGGTAGCCCTGTAGTCTGGGGCTATAAGGAAAAGGACTAAGGTATTCCTTGCCTGTCGTACAAGGAGACTATAACGGTTTTCGGATTCGTGGACTTTGAGTGTGGGGGCGCCCTTAGAGCTCAATAAGCGAGCCTTAAGAGGACGGCAAATGCATGTTGATTTTATATTTGCCGTAGCACAGTCTAGATGCTAAGAAGAGCTTTGCACTTCCGTGGGATGTTTTAGCCAGAGTGCAGAGGGCACCGGTGCGTTCCGAAGGAGAACCCGAAGATCCTAATGACCTGAGGGACACCGCCGAGGGGTTTTATTGGGTAGAAGCTCCACATAATCTTGTCAACATAGCCGAAAAGATTGCTAGACTTAAGTGGCAGTAGGCAGGGCACATTGCTCGAAGGTTACCGGTAGACGTAGTGTTGGGTGGCCTCGTACAAGGAAGACCGACGATCTGGTGAGAATCACGGGAACCCACTGGATAGGAGCAACGCCTAACCGATCGATGAGAAGATCTTTTGGCGAGCCCTATGTCCACCTGTGGATCTCTATCGGTTGATGATGATGAGATCTTCAGACAGATACACAATAATATTTATACACTACTGTTTAAATACAAAAACTACCCTAAGTTTAGCAGTTACAATATATTTAGTTTCGTCTCTTTATTTGAGTAGGAATTGAATGGAATAAAAGGAAATAGTATTCTGTAGAATACAGATAAGCATATTGATTACATTTGTATGTATAGAAAACTGTATCAGACCGAGGAAATTGAAGCCATTTCTAATATCCGAAAGGATGTTACCTTGGCTGGCTGCTGTTCCAGTGTTTCAAAGGACTCCGACGTTCAAAGATTGAAAATCGTTTGTAACAAACGTGTCACAAACAACGACGGTATTCAGTACACAATGTCGAAGTTTATGATAAGCTGTCCAGTAAACGAACTGCATTGGTTTTTGTACCAAATTCTGGTTCTGTATCATGATGGTAATAAATTAATTATCTACTTGTGGTAGGTTTCTGTTGCCGGAGACTGTCTAGGCAGGTACGAACGGTAGTGTGCGAAAATGACTGTTCCAGGTCGAATGGCGCTGTAGTTAGTGAATTTACTGGGGTAACGAGACAACGTCTGTACAGCGACTAGTGCAACGCGATGCTGTGTTATCCCAACCAGCGCCTCGACATTATAGTTGATAGCAGATAACATGAGATGAGAGCCTCGCTCGTGTCATTTCGCCGAATAAAAAAAAGCTTGTCGCCTATTATTGTGCTGTAAACAATCTGTCTGATATAAATGTGCAGTGTCCGGTTTGACATGGTGTGGTGTATGGTTAGTAATGTGTGCGGACGTGTTGGTTGCAGCGCGAGGGTGCGGCGCGCAGCGATGCGGAGCGGGAGCGGCGCGCGCGCGGCGACTGGGAGGCGCGGGCGCGCGGCGCCGAGGAGGACGCGGCGCGGCTCGCGGGCAAGCTGCACGCGGCGCAGCGGGAGATCGCCAGGTAAGCTGTAGCTAGGACCTCTCTCATGTATCCTGTAATCTCTGGCTAGTAAGAATAGGACTAAGGTAAGCCCTGCCTGTCGTAGAAGCAGACTAAAAGGGTTTAGGAGTTTCGCAGGCCTTGAGGGTGGGAGCCCTTATTGCTCTACAATCGAACTTGTGTGGGACAACCTATGAGGAGAGGCACAGGCGCGTTCTATAAGATATCCCGGAGCCTTTCTGAATGCATTGACGCAGAGCACCGAAGGGGTTTTAGTAAGAATCTCACATAACCCTGACCGACACCAAGTATGAAAAACTTTGTGGCGGCGCGCGCGGTACTTCCGCCTGTTACTGATACATGGAGTGCAGAGTTCCACTTCCATCACCAATACGCGGCCTCATTAACACCTCTCGCTTTCGCAACCACGGTTGTGTACTAAAGCGTTGAGAGGTACACCGTGGGATTTTACCTGGTAAGAGTCCAACATAACTCTTATGTTGTCTCCAATTTTCCACAAATTTACTACGTACACGAAAATACATGATTTTCTTCAGCACCTTAATTAACTCGTAAGACGCAATATAATAATTCTAACGATGTTTATTTATGTTAAGCGTGAAACTTTAAATTAAAACCGGTTCAACCGTTAATCACCGTAATTATATAACCGAACCGTAAAGTACGGCGCCGTAAAGGACAACATAAATCTTCCTTACGACGCCAGTTATTAAAAAGGCTCGTTAAAACATTGCCACAAGTAGTTACTTCGCAATCAGTTGCTACATGTAACTGGTGCCCGGTAAACCTGAAGCGAAGGTGTGAACGGACCAGTTAAATAAACGGTTAATGTTAAACTGATGGACGGAATTATTACCCGGTTAAACTAAACGATCACTATGTTCGCACATATAGCGCTGCGATTACGACGCGTAAAATTAGCCGGTTAATATTTTTTTAATTAAACAAAATTTTAACTGTCTCCTCTAACGTTTGGAGTTAAAATGTTTCATTTATACAAGTATTAAGCATCATCCAAATGCCTCCACTAAAGATCTCTACATCCATTGTGCCCGTGCTCCCCGTATCCAGCGACTTCCGACAACCTTCACGCAGTCTGCATGGTCTGCCGTGGCACTAGGAGCCGTAGTTTGTTCGTATATTCTTTTTCCCCCCACACTGTCTAGAACAGAGCATCGTTTGTTGATTACCAGGGCGCTCCACGAGAAAATGACATTGGCTTGGCTCCTGCGAGTTGTTGTCTCTGATTAACTTCAAATGAATTTAATCTTTAAAATTGAAAGAATAGAGTTCATTTTGTAATAGTTGTTTACGTAGACGAACATTGGATGGTAGACTATGCGGGCTAACGATGACGTCACGTCCACTAGTTTACGAATTCAACTAGCTATCGATTAATCGATGAATGATAATCCGCGGTCTAGTTTCATTACCGAAAAATGCGTCAATGGCCATTCCCAGTTGGCGCGCCGATGTCGTATCGATACAGTATCGATTACCGAATGTTACGTATCGATTTAAAATTAATGTAACCGTTAATCGCTGTTTGCATTCCACTTTAATTATCGGGTTACATTGTTGCCGTCTGCTGTTAAGGGTTCCGTTTAATTTTTAATCTGTTCGAAATCGATTTTAATTTTCTTCTTAAATGCAATTTGTTTCTTTTTGACGTATATTAAATCATAGCTTAACGTTTGTGAATACTTCTTAATCAAAGAAATGTGCTATATTATGTTCCGGTTCGAAGTGCGTTGTAGCTAAAGTAACTACTCGGATAATGTGCCTTAACATCTTGTATTTCAAAGGGACGAGAATTATGTGGTGTATTCTTTATTATTCTCAGTAACAGCATATTGTTATAAGAGGATGCCATAAGGACGTCCAATAAATAAAAAATGTTGCCATTTTTTGGAAAATGTATAAACTATTTTTTTCTTACAAATTTTATAATATTTTCTTATTTTGTATCGATGTATGAGTAAACCGTACGGTGAGATAAAATTTAACTCAATATTATTACGTTGATTATCATCATCATTTTCACCGATGGACGTCCACTGCTGGACATAGGTCTCTTGTAACATGTTCCACAAACTACGGTCTCGCGCTGTTTGAATCCAATGGATCCCAGCGATTCTATTAATGTCGCCACTGTAATGTATTAATCTGTCCACTGAGTGACGGCTCTGTTATCCCAGCGCTTTCTGGAACGACTTCATCATTCCACCATATCAAGACCCCAACGTGCATTGGTTCTGCGAGCTATGTGCCTTGTGTGGTGTATGTAATAAGGTCTATCGATTATTATTTTTGGCCAGAAAGATTTTAGGAAGGATTGAAATCCAAAATATCGCAACAAATCTATAAAAGATCTGTTGGTAAGAATTTGCAATCACTTTGCATCAATGAAATACATTAGAGCCGCAGTCCGGTTATATTATTTACAAACAAATAAACTTATACGATAACCACTCGTGCGACACATTGGGGAATCGAACCCCGACCTGCCACATGCAGGGGTGCTGCATCACCGTGAGAGGAATACGGATTCGACATTTGTATCTCGAAGAGAACAATGTACGGATATTGTTATTGCAATTGCAAGAACAATGTTTAATTAATTCTGACGTACATAAATTAAAAAAAATTACAATGCCAAAAAAAAATAGACTATCTTATCTACTAATACATATATGTAATGACAATGAGTTTTGTTTATCCGCCAATCACGTAAAAATTAGTGACCGTATCGACATGAGAACGACAACGACGCGGAATGATCCATAGATGGTCCAATCCTTCATTATTTTATTTTTAATTAATCTTTATAAACATTTTCATTCTGTATTATTTATACGGTTGCTATGGTAACGGTAGAAATAGGCAGTCATTTACGGTTTTATATTACCGTCAGTAAAATTGGCGTGGAACAAATAGTAGTTTTGTCTAAATAGAAATTGTTTTGGTTGTTGATAGAAAAATTCGTTTAAAATCAACAAAGAATATTTATTTTTGAAAGCATAACGGAAATAGTGAAATGTATAAAATAGATACGTTAACTGAAAGAATAATTAAAAAGAGAGATAGTGTCCGTTATCAGTTTTCATTCGGATCGGCCAGCGAGAACAATGCAAACAGAATTTCATCGCAAAATGGCGGACCTGTGCGGCTTTTGGAGAGCGTCACGTTTGCGGTGGACTTAATAAAAAATCGGCGGGAACGCCGGCGCAAACAAACGCCGCGCCACAGATAAAAAAGGGATTCATTGAAAGGGTGGGCAAAGCGTTACGTACACGTTCGCTGTGCGCACAGAACAGCATTAATTTACGGAAAACGTATTTGTTTTTTAACTACAATCGTAGATGACTACAATTGACCTTCAATATATTAAGGTTCTTACATATGAAATTGGCGTTGTGTACGGGAGGAATATACATATATATTTTTATAACATATTTAATTAATCAAAGTATGCCAGTTTTGCCATCTCATAGGTAGTTCGTTGATCCTTTTACTAAAAAGACCATGGGGAGTGAGAATCAATAAACTGTTTGAAGGCGGTTTGGACTGTTGCATCGGAATTTTTTTCCTTGCAAGAAATTGTCCAAATTCCGGAATAAATGGTAATCTGTTGGGGCAAGGTCCGGGGAGTACGGTGGATGTTGCAGACATTCCAATTGTAGCTCATCTAACTTAGTGGTTCTTTGTTGTGCAGTGTGTGGTGGTGGTGTTGCGTTGTCGTGAAGCAGCAGTGGTCTAGAGCGATTGACCAATCTCGGTTGTTTAGCAGCTAGTTCATCCTTCATGGTTTGCAGTTGCTGACAATAGATATCTGCCGTAATCGTTTTTAGTATCCGATCGATGTGAAAATCTTTGGGGTAAACCTATTGCCCAGCAATGGACGTCTATAAGCTAATGATAAAGCAACGATAATCTTACTACTATAGCGATAAAAGAGGTAATACTCGTTTTAAGTAAAAGTGGGAAGATTAAATAGATTTACTAACATATTTATATTTTGATAATAAGAACTAATGAGAATATTATTAATATATTTTTTTATTCTATTAAGCGACGGGACGAGCGAGACATTCAATTGATGGTAAATGATACGCCCGCCCATAACAACGTGGCGCTAATTAGGATGATATACACAGCACCACATTGCGTTCGTCGCCAAGAGACTAAGAGTATCGTCTCTTTCTCAGCAATTTCACTAGTTCACTACTATTTGGCAGCAGAAATAAGGCGCTGCGATAACACCTCCTTTAACTGGCCGACAGCAGAATCTACCACCAGAAATAATAAAATTTCACATGATTTCAAGTGATAATGAAGCCTTGGATATTTAAACTTTTTTGTTGACCCGCAGAAATGCTGTTATAGCGAATGATTTATGATATGAGGTTAGACTACCACCAAATTTTAGGTATGACGTGGTAATCGAACCAGGGACCCCCGAGTTAACCACCACTGCACCACGGAAGTACTTGAACGAATACTATGTGGATGTTTTTCCTACCGTAATAATCGGTTTACCGCGCCCTAGGAAATATTTCTTAGATTCGAACTCATCCTCTTTTGTGGAGGGCCGGGGAACAGTTGCCGGGTTTCCCATGCCCTCTGATAGACACCGGATATCTTCTGCGGCTAAACGATTTTATTTTTGGATAATGATGTCGTTGTTGGGGGACTTTTCTTTTCAAGGGGAAGGCTTCAATTGTCCAGTACTCATTTCTTTTATACATAATTGATTGTATGGACTATTTATAATCTGTCTCAAGGCGACGAGCACATTGTGATGTACTGGGGTATCACATGCTATCTGGTAAACATTCCGCTCGTCTCGCGGCTTCGTTGAAATAATAGATCACGCTATCGTTTATCATAGCCCAAATCCTTATAAAGATCGTACATCTTTGTGTACATTGGCCCCAGGGATTCCGACTCGGGCGAAGGCAGTCGGGGAACGGGACGGGTACCCGCTCGCCTTTGACGACCGAGTAGACTCGCCAGAAAAAAACCAACACCCAGACACACATTGTAAACTTCCGCCGTCGGATAACTATACTTCACGTAGTACACATTTTTTTTAAATAGGCCGTGGATCCGGGTCCACGAGCCCAGTGTCAGATAAGTCAGCTTGTAAAAGTCGCATGGCTTGCAGCGCTGACATCGTTCTAATCTAGTCTGTGTACATTGACTTGTGTCATTAAGTCATCATGGAGTATACAGTCATATCCATCAACTGGATCTCTCCGGATCTTCGTAATACTGTTGTACTTAGTAACTTCCTTTGTACTTCAAATTGCTCTGCTCTTTCTGCTCTAATATAAAGCCGATATTGCTGCGTGCGTTGTCAGTTACTAAACACCTCGCAACCCACATCAACACTTGTAAAATGTTTAAAATAAAAATAAATATAATGAGGAAAATTAGCAGGTAAACTTTATCGATTTTAAGTAATACAAAATTATATACAATCATATTATTATTAGGTTACGATTGTGGGTATGTTTAAAGTTTTTAAAATCAATTAAAACTCCACTAGGAGCTAAAGCGAATTGAGTTGGTACGTACAACGATCGACGAGCCGTAAATCCTGAAGTTGGAACAGGGCAGAGTTACGGCCCATCGGCCAATAGGGTGGGCGCTTATCGCCCATCCAGTGACACCCGCCCGATTGCGCGGAATCGAATCCAAGTTCCGTTAATTACCGGCGAGCTGGAGGCTGCTATCGCGCGGTGTTAAAATTAAATACCTTCCAGTTATTTGCAACTTTCGTTACACGTAATCTATTCACATCGCTTTTAAGAAGATATTATGAACCCGCAACTCCATTTGGGGAAAGCATTTCAATCTTAAATGACCTCTAAACGACCGAAACAATACCTCAATCAAATTTCAAGTATCTAGTGCTTATGGTACCAAGATTACCTTGAGTCACTACATAGGAGGTAATTTCTTATAAATCATATTATATAGATTATATCCATGAATAACTTGTAACTTGAGCTCTATACTAATTTACTCAAAAATCGTTTCGATTGTTAATAGGAAACCGAATATATCTTACCTTTACTTCCTCTTCTCCTTTCTTTCTTCCTGATTATCTTTCATTTGGTGGTGGTGTACTCCGTCCTTTCGTTTTTATTTTCTCGCCACTGGCACATCTCCATCGACACTTCCTATCTTGTCTACAGATTAAAGTTTAAGTTTCTATTTTTTAACTATTGTTATGTTTTATTTTTTTTGTTGAGTTTTTGTCTAAACTGGGGAGATAATACTGCATTGACAATGTAGTCATACTACTATGTCCAGCAGTGGCCCTCAGCTGATGATGAACAAAAAATTGATTCTTCTTCTTTCTTTTGAGATAATTTAATACCAACAGTCCACACTGTTCTGAAGCTAATGCTCGAATGACCACCCTTAAAATATTATGACGTTAATTCCAAATGTTGCCAGTTTATAATTGGACGGTAGTGTTACCTACATAAAATACAATATGTTTATTGTTCTTTAATAACGCTTACAAAAAATTGTAAATTCAAAGGAATTTCGTCGTCGAAGGGCAAAAGGTCGATGCAGATACGGCTCTGTAAATATGAGTCGTCATTAAAATTAGTTCTTTGACAATCACCGGCCAGTAGCTCGCCGATACGAGTTCGATGTATCGATTCCATATCGAGTTGCGAGCGGGCCGGCGTCGGCTCGGGTCAGTAAACATTCCACGTCGCACCATCAATATTCATAATGCCCCAACGGGAATCGATTCACGGCCGCGATACCGAGTATTTGTTAAATTAAACGATGTACAAATTAGATCGAGTGACGTCACTGTACTGCTTTATTGTCGTCAAACGATGTTAAGCAACTTCTTACAGATTTATGTCAACATCATCAGCCGATAGACGTGGAATGCTGGACATAGACTACAAGGGCTGTCGTTTGTAGAGGTTCATAAGGGAGGATTTGTATATTTACGACAGGCTAAAATTTGAATTTAATTTCATTTGGTGTTGTTTCTCGTGTGAGAATACCTTGCTCTCAAATGTTGACAGCTGGATCGGAAATGCTGCTGTAGCAGCAGATTTTCAAGAAAGTAAATGGTTGACCTGATAAAGGCCGCAGTAAATGGCTCATCATCGTTACCACTGCATGAATGCACTAGCAAGGTGGCCATCAGAGAGGAATGGCGACGTGTTAAGCTTGCGACCAGCACCTGAAGTGATGACCTCGACCACTCTGTCGAGTCAAACCGACGAAGAAGAGGAAGAACTGGTTGTAGGTATTGTGAATGTCGCATTAATCTCGTTGACTTGTTGTATAAAAAAAGCGAAACTGGCTGCTATCCTACCTACCAAAATCCTCTAGCAGTGGCATCAGAACCAGAGACTAATATTCCTAGGCCAGCGCTTAGTCATGAAAACATCTCCAATGTGGACTATGAGACCTAGTACTGTGCTGTTATTTTGCCTTTTCCTTGAACAATTTTTTTTTTAAATACTATTAATACTAGTATTTTTACTGGTATTAACTATGCCGTACACAAATTATCTTTAGACTATTTAGGGCTTTATTTAGAAGGTATAAGTGGTGAACTTACGAGGCTGATAGTACATCAGATCAGATTAGGTTCCAAAAGGTTTCGTCTTCCGTAAGAAAAACATAACCTTGAAATTGATTTTTTTATAATACTGCAATAAAAACTCTCGTCATTTATTAAAGAAAGAAGAATATCTGTCTCATGATATTCCACTTTTTTTGGTGAGGTTTAGATATAGATACATCCCCGCAGTATATTTAACCATGAACTTGCACTAGCGCTCATCCCGACCTAATCCACGGTTGTTTATATACAGCCCTCCCTTTCCCCCTTCCTCGCTCGTAAAACTTATAAATAATAAACGAGGGGGGCAGTAAAAATGATGCGATGCGATCTGTAAGGGATGGGATGTGTACTCTGTTCCATGTCAGCTCGTGAAATGTTCACAGATAAAGATTATGGTGGTAGGTCTCTTTCCGGAGATCGTCTCTACCACTGCAGCGCCTATTTCCGCCGCCAAACAGTAGTGTGCAAACATTACTGGGTTTCGGTTTGAAGAGCGCTGATCGCTGATCTTGAGTTTCATTACTGGGGTAATGAGACAACATCTTAAGTATCGGCTAGCGTGGTGGGGAATGGCCAAAACTCCCCCAGAATCCCTACATGTTACCTAGGGCCTGCCGCTGTCCGAGGCCATGCTGCCTGTCACGGTGGCAAGGCGCTGAAAGAAGGTTAGCGCACGACTGACTGATGTAGAGATCTTTGGGGGTCGTCCAGGAGTGGATTTATATCAACTGATGATGATAGTGCTTTCATGGTTTCAACTGATGGTAGGTCTCCGTTGCCGGAGACCGTCTAGACAATTAGCACTGTAGCGCCTATTTCTACCGCCAAACAGTATTGTGCAAACATTACTGTATTCCGGTTCGAAGTGCGTTGTAGTGTAATTACTAGTGTAACGAGAATCAAAATTGTTATGGACAAGCGTATCACGCACCATCAGGTGAATGTCTTGGTCGTCTCGTGGCTGCGCTGAAATAATCTAAAACTTGATAATACCTAGATTACTGTGTAATTACTGGGGTGACGATATTTATCATCTCGTGTCTCATAGCGACGAGCGCGATGTGGTGGTGGGTATACCATTCTATCGCCACGTTATTGGCTCGTATCATCTCTTCGTCATAAAAAAATATGTTACAAAATTTCAATACCAAAGCTTTATTTCCAACCCCTCTTAGTATGTTTATACTACATATCAGGAACATCGCTTTGAGACATAGTTATCTTTTATCTCAGTAATTTCATTATACATACTCAAACCGGAACACTTACATAGACGATATCCGGCAGCATACTTACCATCAGTTCCATACATAATATACTGTACATTATCAACTGCCACACTTAAAACATTTCAATGGAAGAATAGACCCGTCAGCGGCACTCGACTAGAAATAATAAGATATTCGATATTTTCTTTCACGCCTCCTCTCCCCTCCACCCTTCCCGCTTTTACACCCTTTAAAACGGGGGTGAAGAAATTTAATATCACGAAGTATGGAAGATCATTATAAGTAAGACAAGAAAGTGAGAAAACTCTATGAGATGTTTTCGAAGGCATGCACTTTAAATATACAATTTACTACCGCCATATTTTTTAGTATATATACATTATTATGCAAACATTACTGTTCCGGTGTGAAGGGCGCTGTAGCTAATGAAATTACTGGGGTAATGAGACTGGCGTATCACTTACCATCAGGTGAATATCCTAAAAAAAAACTAGATAACTCGCAAATCTCACCTTGAACTGAACCAGTGGAATGCTTATTTATACCATATCCTCCTTTGAAGGTCATATCCTTATACAAGATGCTTCCGTATAATATATTGTATAATTTTTTTTCTTTTATTCAATTAAGCGATGAGACAAATGGGACATTCACCTGATTATAAGTGATACGCCTGCCCATAACAACGTGGCACTAGTTAGTGAGTTATATACTGCCCCACGTTATACTTGTCGCATATGTTGATTTTCATTACCCTAGTAATTCCAGCGCCCTTCACACCGGAAAACGGTAATGTTTGCATACTGCTGTTTGTTGACTGCAGTAGGAGCTGCTATGGTATACACCTAGATGGTTTCCGCCAACAGAGACCTTTTTTTACTTTGAGGGGCAAATATTCGAAAGGTACCTGTTTCTGGGGGTTACGTGAGATTGATTCTCACTAAAAGTCCCACTGTGGTCCGCATCAGTGCATTCGGAGAGGCTGCGGGATCTCTTACAGAAAGCACCGGTGCCCCTGCATATTTTGTGTTACACGTCTCTGAGGAGGAGCCTAAGCCTCCTAGGCACCATCGCTGAGCCATACGCTGTCCCACGTAGGTTCACTTGTTGGGCGACAAGGGCTCCTACTCTCAAGGCGCACACACCAGAAAACCCTTTCAGTCTGCTTCTACGACAGGCAGCGCTTACATTAGTCCTATTCTTACTGCCCCAAGACTACAGGAATGTCGCCAATAGAGACTATATGCCACCAGCACCACCCATATATATATATATGCCTTTAATCAAACTAATACACAATTAAGATAATTGTCATTTATTAAATGGGACAATAAAAATTTAACAATACCCGCATTTTATGTGCCCGGCATAAAGTTAAGTGTGCGCGATCCGAGCCGAGAGGATACCGACGCCGACCCATCCCTCCCCTATTCTGTTCTGTAATTGTCTGTTTTTTTTTCTCGTAGGCCGACACGGGGGGCCAAATTATTACATCGAAATACAAAACCTCCTTTGACATATAATACGACCTACGACCCTTGTAATAATACATAGAAAAAGTTGTAAAGACTGCAGTATATAAAGTTTCATATATTTATTTATTTTATTTCAATTAAACGAGTAGACGAGCGGGTTGTTCACCTGATGGTAAGTGATACGCCCGCCCATAACAACGTGATAAACTCATTAGTTACATTGCACTAGCCGCTTTGATATATAACCTCCTTGTGTCCCACGCTTCAAAATTGTAACAGTGTTAAATATTTAGGAGTTATATTGGATACCTCACACTGACCTAATAACCAATAGATTAAGGTAAAGTATTTGGATATTTATCTTAAACATGTAGAAGAACATGAAACTATACGAACTATTTACTATGCTCTAGCTCAATCTGTTCTGGCTTATGGCATCTCGTCTTGGGGTGGTACCATAATAACATTGGATAGAGCTCAACGATCATTACTTAAAACCTTGATATTTAAGCTACACAGATACCCAACTTAGACTGTACGCTAACTGTCAGGTGTTTACTGTCAGACAATTATATATTTAACATGTTACTGTCAGAAGCATCTTGTTTCTCTAGTCGTTGAGGATGAGACGAGATGAACTATTATGGTCATAACACCGGTTAATTATTGAAGATCTTTTGTTAAGAGACAGCACAGTCATCTGTTTGTTTATACAGCAAACTAAGTAATATTTTATGTTTTTACCAACTTCCTTCTAATAAATGTAGGGCAATAATTAAGAACTGCTTTATGTTCTTGGACTATAAATAGACGGAGGACACACACACATATATACACACAGACGACATCAAAAATCATTGAATTATATGTATAATGAACGTACAAAACTTTTATAATTTTTTTTTTGTTTAAACTTTGGCAATATTGTAATTTTATATTTTTAAGTGAATGCATTTACGTGAAGATGTAACTGGGAGGGGGCTCCGTTTTATGAGACACAGGTTCAATTCCTAGTTCAGGAACCAGGGGCTGCAAGTATCGATCACATGTAAAATAATGCAATAAATTATCTTTATCTTATCATTAAACTTTAAAAAATTGATGGAAGGCTTTAAAGATTCATATTTTTAATCGTGCTAAGTTTAACTTTAAAAAATCGTGACTTTCCTAACTTATTTTAAATTTTAACCTTAATTAACCGACAACGAAGAGGAGGATATCAATTTATCGTATATTTTTATTACCCCCTTAATTTATTTCAGGGTTGTCTATTTAATATAATCATTAAAAGAAGATGCCTCTATTTGATCTCTTAATTTTAACTAACAAGTTTATTTAATATATTTTGTAACAAGTAGTTTTCAAACAAATCAACAGATGGCGCCACCATGAATAATAGATCACGCTATCGTTTATCGTAGCGAAAATCATTATAAGCATCGTACATCCTTATATATTTTCCATTTTATCTACATATATATATTAAGTTCTAAGTAATTTGGTTTTAGTATTTGTTTAAAGTATTAGTTTTATTCTTCCTCTTGTTCTTCTATCTTCGCCTTTTCCCAGTTATTTGGGGTCGGCCTTCCTCGTCCTGTCTCCAGATAGCACGACTCTTAGAGGCTTGTTCGTTAAGGTTGATTTCCTTCATATCCCTTTGGATCGTCGTTAACCAAATGATAGGTGGTCTACCGCGGGTTCGCGTTGTCATCGGCATGTTTAAGGCCAGTTTGACCATGTGATCTTCAGGTCGCCTCTGAACATAGCCATACCAACGTAGACGTCTCTCTTTTAGTTTTTCCGGAATGGGAGCGACTTTGAAACTTCCTCTGACATATTCGTTTCTAATTTTATCCATTAGGGTGACACCCGCTGACCAGCGTAGCATGCGCATCTCCGTAGTTTGTAGCCGGTTCATGTGTTGTTTGCTGGTGGCCCAACATTCTGAGCCATACAGCAAAGCTGGCCTAACTGCTGTTTTATAAACTTTTCCTTTTACTTTTAACGGTATTCTAGAGTCGCACATTACGCCTGTGAGTTGTCGCCATTTAAGCCATCCTGTGGCGGTTCTGTGATTCACATCCTCGTCTATTTTTCCATCGTGGCTTATTATGGATCCTAAATATTTGAAATAGTCAACTTTTGGTAGAGCTACTTGTTCTATGAAAACTCGAATATCATCTCCATTTGTTATACCGTCAAATATGCAAGACATATGTTCAGTCTTCTTCCTACTAATCTTTAAACCGTTCCCTTCTAGAGCCTCAATCCATGAATCTAAATCTCTTTGAAGGTCGTTTTCATTTTCGGATATAAGGACAACATCGTCTGCATACAATATATTCCAGGGCAGTTCTTTTTGACATCGTTTGGTGATATAGTCAATGGTGATGTTAAACAGCAATGGGCTAAGCGCTGATCCTTGGTGTACTCCGGCCGCAATTGCAAATTTCTCACTCGTTCCTGCAGGGGATACTACTTGAGTTGTTATGTCAGTGTACATATCCTGAATTAAAGCAATATATTTTTCGGGTACAAGCTGAGATCTTAATGCTTCCCATATCAAGTCGCGAGGAATATGGTCAAAAGCTTTCTCGAGATCTATAAAGACCATATGGAGATTAGATCGCTTATTTTTAGCTTTTTCTAGCAGTAAACGAATGGTCTGTATTGCGTCCGAGGTACTCTTTCCAGCTACAAAGCCACATTGGTTAGGGGTTAGAGTAATGATGTCAGTCAGGCGGTTGTTTAAGATTCTTTCTCATATTTTAAACGTGTGGGCCATAAGTTTAATTGCTCTGTAGTTTCCGCAGTCTCTCACGTCACCTTTTCCTTTATAAAATGGAACAAGAAAACTAGTTTTATTCTATTTTCATTATTTTTCTTATTTTAACTCTCGTATACCAGAACCGCTAGCCGTGAGTCCGTTGAAGCTGCAATACTTGATAATAAAACTTGCGGTGTAAGCTTCATAAAAAAAAAATTATACATTGCCTTCGGCGATCAAACAACTGGAACTCTGTAACGCCAACACTTGGGTCAGTAACTTGTTACGGAGTATACAATTGTATCCATCAACTGGATCTTTACTGAATCTTCGTAATACTGTTGCACTTAGTACTTAGCTCTGTACTTTAAATCGCTCCGCTCATTACCAATATAGTGCTGATGTTGCTGCAGCCGTTGTCATTTACTAAATACTCTGGATCCCATCTCAAGACCTCTACAATTTTGAAATATAACACTTATAAATTATATTTAGGAAAATAAATTAATTCTCTTACTTATCATTGCATACCTCAATTAAATTTATACTGTACCAAAATGTGAATATGGTATATCCTTAAGATCTTAATAGCGTTTGTAATTAAAATCTCATCGATGGTTAAATACAAGATAAAGAGTTATTTTTGTCTTACACAGTTACTGTATAAGAAACAGGATCAATATAAACAAATTATGGTACAGTGTAACCACGAGATGCTAAAAAAAAAACAACGTATAAAGAAATCGACTTTTTATCTTAACCAACAAATAGATTACAGACATTATTAATATATTGACCTTTACCATGTTTAAAGAACCCAAACATTATGGGTACTTTATGGTCTTTGATCTGAAACAAGAGAGATATTTATAAACGGTACACACCACCAAATGGTCTACGTTGTGTGCTGGTAAAAATTAGGTTTGCTATACAGATGAACAGCTTCATCTGTCTATTAATTTAATGATGAGTTTTATCTACGGATTTTGTTACTCTGTGCCTGTGTATGTACTTATAAAACAAAGATTATTACCAGTTATATATATATATATATATAAGAGACTAGCTGTTCCCCGGCTGACCCTGGGGAACAGCTAGTTCTTGTATAAATACTAAAGGTTTGATTTTATAAAAAAAACCCTGTAACGTCCAATATAAATACGCCGTAGACTCGACGATGAAAATTAAACAGCAAATACCTCGGTCTTTGTCGCTTCTATTCTACAAAACACATATGCGATCAATAGATAAATGTTTGAGCGAAATTAAGCTTTATTGTTATAGATATAAGGTTCATGTAAAGCTCGGTTGGATTTTCCCAGCTGCAAATAGATTTGTTGTAAGTTTGCGCGGCGGCTCCATTTGTCGTTCGTCATTGTTTGCTCGTATGGGGCTCGCAATTAGCCGGGAGTAACATCTGATGGAGGCTTCATATTTAACCTTCCCCGAGTGGCGCAATCAATTAAAGACGGGGGTGTTGCCAGCGGTGATTTCTACTCATCAGTTAGCATCTATACATGTACGGACAAGTTTACAATCGGTTGATTAATATAGTTCACAGTAAAACAAATTTAGTCGAAAAGTTTTAAACTAAGCTAACATTGTGTGTGTTTAACGGAAATGAACCTTGAATATCTTAACTTCAAGTTAACCGCTGAACCGGCGGCTGCGTTATAAAAACAGTAGACAAATACAAATGCGAGAACACGCTAAGCAACCCCCGCGATGCAACTTGCAGGGGTGGGACACCATTTGCATACAATGTATTGGAACAATTTAAATTTAAACTGATTCCGTTATAAATGTATAAACAGCGGCCGCCATTTTGATTCCTGTTTTTCCTTTTTTTAAAAAAGTTCGCGCCGGCGGGGGAGTTACGGCGCTCAAGTTAGAAAACGCGAAAAGTTTTCCGCCCCTTGTGATGATATAATGGAATCTTACAAGTTTGATGATCATAATATGTATATATATATATATATATATAGATGATATAAGACATGGGAACATGATCATTCGACGCCCAATGATTTGTAGATGGTAGTAGTCTGGGTGTAAGGAGTCCCGAGTAACAACTCACGAGACCCAATCCAACCGCACCGGCTCGTGGGCCACATCAATCAATAAACGAGGCTCTGGTTCCCATCAATCCGCATTGGACCAGCGTGGTGGGAAACGGCTCAAATCCCTCCATATAAACCCCTAAATACGACAACCTCTACTGCCCAGCGGTACCGGAGGCGGGCTGTATGTGGAGATCTTTGGGAGAGGCTTATGCCCAGCGCTGGACGTTTATCGGCTGATGATGATGATGATAGGCTAACTTCTATATGCAGTTGCGGTAGCTGTCAAGGAATATTTCAGAAAAGTCCAATTTTATATTACAACCAGCAAAGCGGACGAGGAACAGCTCATGGTGTTCATATCATTATTATCTGTTATATAACCGTCATCACAACAAACAGATGGATTAGGGTTGAGCTTCCACCATCGATGGCCTCATGATTACTGGACATCACATGAAATTGAAGTTAAGTCCTCATTGACTCCTTCTCTCCTTTTTTAGGAAGATTATTTTAAACAGAAAAATCTCAGCACTGCTTTGCTTTGTTATAACTTTATCCTAAGCTAGATTAAACGTTAAAGTTTTTTACTTAACCAGTCGCTTTAGACTGTTTATGCGGACCACCGAAGGTCACCCAGGGGTTCTGTATAAAAAATCGCTTTAAAGATCAGTGCGGGGTGTAATAAAGAGGGTAGGTCGGGACGGGCGTGCGCTGAATACAAATGAAGCGAAGTCGATACACTACTGCTCACTGAAGATTTAGTAGAGATCAGGTGTTTCGTGCGATGTAGCTTAATAACTTAAGCTTATAAACAAAGCTGTAAATCTTCTAAAGGAAATAAGTCATTAGCTGGTAGGTCTCTTAGGTTAGTCATCAGACAGTGTGTTACTGTGTGCCTGTTCGAAGGGTGCTGTAGCTACTAAAATTACCGAGCTAATGAGAACAATTTACTCGTCAAGGTGTCGAGCACGTGGTGCAGTGTATATCATCCTAACTAGCGCAACTTTGTTAAGGATTTCTTACATTTTACAAGTGTACGGTCCAGTGGGTGGTCAGTTATCTAGTAATAAAAGTCTCTGGTTTGATCTTGAGATTACACGATCTGAAGTTAGGCTGACCTGGAACATTCGAAGCTACTTGGATCTTCTATTCTTACTGTTCCAGCAGTACAAGACATTTAAAACCTGATAGTAAAACTTTCATTGTTATCATCATTTTATGTCCAGGTAGTATCATCCAAGTTGAGAACTATGTTTCTCTTAGTCGCACTATAAGTTATATAAGCTACTAGTCTATATTGTAAAACTGTCACCATCACAGCATCGCTGTGTTTCGACTGTCATCATGTCATGATAATCATCAGCTAGAGAAATATGGGTATAGCATGCATCATAACGTCTCATCGTTACCATATGATATTGAGGTCCACTGTTAAATTGGATAAATCCAGTTTAATGTTATGAACCATAAGTAATTACCTGGTGGTATGCGATCAGTAGATCAGTGTCAGGATAGGGTAAGACAGTTGTAATAGTAAAAATTTCTCGAACATTCCGGAAAGTTCCGGACTTGGCAAACTGTGCGAGGCTCGTGCGTTTTAGTTCCTGGAGGCACTGTACAATGGACGTACGGCGTTGAAAAGTGCCAGGGTGCCTTAAGAGTGCGGGTTTGGCGAGATTGCAGTGCCTCTAAGAGCACTCCTGTCACTCAGCAGGATTCCTTTCTAACGGGGCGTATGTATGAAAACGTCAGCCCAGTGGTCTACACCGCCTTCCTTGAGCATGCTTTCAAATAATAACCACCCTTCGCCACCACAGTCTTTTCTGGAAAGATTTATTTATTCTCGATAGTTTAAACTTTATATATAGATAGATAAATAAAGTGTATATTCTATATATAGAAGATATCCAAAGATTAATTGTCCCATCACGAGATCTTCTAAAGTATTAGAGGTATTGCTTCTGCAGTTTAGAGGTCAACTTAGAATGGATATTTACAAAATTCATTCCCTAAAAAGAGTTGCGGGGGGTGTTACCGCCAGCAAAGAGGGCGGGGGATAACAAGTAGACATATATTTTATCGTTAGCCAGTTAATTCACAATAACTTACTTCAATAGTCTTCAAATTATAATAAAGTATTCGTATCTTCCATACAGGTAGGACTGGGTATGGGTATATTCAACAGTAACGAAAATAGGAAATACTCAGTTTTTTTTATAATAAACTTGATAAATTAGCGTAGCATGTAGATATATATATTAATGACATAAATAATTATTATATTATATCACAAAAGAGTTTAATTTCTAGGCTATACAATTAATGAAAAACTATGGAATATTTTCCTAGCATACTACTTTAAGTACATAGTGACATGATGTACTACGATAGTAATAACACTATTTAATATATTTATATTACTATAATTATATGTAGGTATTCTTAAATAATATACAGAGCTTGTAAAGTAGCGTGTTATAATTTTTTTTTTTAATTACAAATATGTTGAACGTTGAAAAGGAAAATCCAATATATGTATATAAAGTAATCATCAGTGACGTTTTCTTCTCGCCTGCGACGAAGGGACGTAAACCAATAAAGCTGAAGCAATCCTAATCTGGCTCAGGTTGGTCGCATTATCCGAGGGCAGCGGGTTCGATGCCATTAGCTCGGAGAACTTGCCGGCTCGACTGTGGGAGATTATGCCGGATCTTCTCTCGTCTCGTATTAACAATGAACACTTGTGTAGATTTTTTCGAGCGGCTCTTAAATTGACACCGCACAGAGATATAGAAACTTTTCCAATTTAGCGGATAAAAGCTTTCCATTAAGCTTTTTTTTTACTCGGAATAAAGAGAAAAAAACTTTTAAATTTCGTTTATATATTGATAATAAAAAACAACCGAAACGGAACCTTCAAACTATAGAAACCTATATATATAAGAGATCGACAGCTACGTAGAGACTCATCACACTTATGTCTACAACCAGAACCCAACAATGCTGTTATGGCTGATAAGAAGGTTAGCCAGGCAAGTTCTTAAAAACCCTGCAACAATTGAAGGTCTATGTGCTCCCAAAATCAAACCAAGGACCACCAAGTTATAAGTCACTACGGTTGTAGTGTTCCGGTTTAGAGGGAGGTGTAGCTAATGAAATTACTGGAGTAACATTAACATCTATGTGTAGTGTATACCATCCTACCTAGCGCCACATTGTTACAAGCAGACGTATCACTTATCTTCAGGTGAATGTCTCGCTCGTTTCGTTGCTTCGCAATTTAAAAAAGTGAATTATCTTTATACAACCTGTTCGTATATGTCTTACCTATCCGTAGAGATTCATCCCGATATCTCTGGAACCGTAAGACCTGGAGACTTGAAATCTGGTACGAGTGTTCCTTTTCCCGAGTACAGGTCAGTTAAGAACGGATTTTGAGAAAATCCTTCCCGATAGGGAGGTACGGAAGTGTTTCGAGCGGAAACAGGTAATTATAGATACGCTTTATATGTAACAAATTTAGTTTTAAGAAACATCATCATCTCAACCAATAGATGTCCACTGCTGGACACGTGTCACATGTCCCACAAGTATACGTTGTAATTGAATTACAATCGCCACTTGAATTGTTATATTAATAACACAAGTAAGTATAAACAATTGTTGAATACGAGATCAAATGAAAGTGAAATTAAATGTAAACATCTGAATGGGAGGCTGGGACGCTGATCGCGGGCTCGCTTATCTCCGGAGCGAGCGGGTGATAGAGTGAATGATAATGAGAGGATGGAACGAGACGAGGAGTGAAAGGAACGGGAAGCGGGAATAATATTGTGAGGCGCCGCTCGTCTTGCCGTGACTACCTCACATTCCTGGAAGGCATTCTGCCACATCGCACCATTCAAAAATAATCTACATCTGTTTCTTATTAAAATGTTATACAATTTTAAAATCATCATCATGAACCGAAAGCCGTCCACAGCTGGACATAAGCCTCCCCCAAAGATTCCCTCATTGTTCGGATAGAGATTCATATGGAGAGATTTGGGCCATTTCCACCACCCTGGCCAATGCAGAACCTCGTATATTGATTAGCAGGGTGCACCACTTGCAGCTGAGGTTTGCTTGGGTCTGGTGAGATGTTGTGCAGGACCCGTCACACCCATTCTTACCGGAAATAAAGTGTTAGTACAAAAATTTTCAGAGTTCTTATAACTACTACTATCTTAGTCACACATACATTAAAAAATATAATAAATATAAACTTATTACCTAACTTACTGTTGGTAACTTTACTGACAAACAGTACTGTGTAAACATTACTGCGTTCCTGTTTGAAGGGTGCTGTAAGTAGTGTAATTACAAGGGCAAGAGACTCAACATTTTAAATCTCGAGCAACGAACACGAGTGGTGCAGTGTATAACATCCTAACTAGCACCATGTTGTTATAAGATGTATTACTTAACATCAGGTAAGCGTCCCTCTAGTCTCGTCGCTTAATTGTATAAAAAATATTTGGGGTGGTTTTCTTTTAAATGGTTTAAAGGAAAATACTCGAAGACCGGAAAAATAGAACTGCTTCACTGATGAGTAACAACCCTCATTCTTTTGTAACCTTCCAAAAGCCAAATGTGTATTGTGCTAGAATCCTAGTGTTAATACTATTAACATATAAGTCTAGGTCTAGATATTGTAGCAAGATATAAATTAATGAATAACTTAGATGTAATAGTAATTTTCAGTACTTACCGTAACGTTACATAAAAGTTACTGGATCTTTTTTTTTTTTTAAAAAAAAACCTATTTTCCATTCAACGAGTCCGCGTAAACATGTACACAAATAAAACAATCCGAAACCTGACGTATTACAATGCACCCTCCGCTCTACCCTCAAGAAATCAGGGTGCATTCCTCCCCTACTTCCTTCAGAGATATATGATTTTAATAATCGCCAAGATTACGACGGGAGGGCCACGGCGGATTCTTTCAAGTGTCCCTCGGAGAGGTCTGTCAGCCCTGAGAAATTGTCCCCGTAGCTATTTCATTTGTGAGCACCACTTGATATATGCGAGTAGCGTTTCCAAACCGGGCGGCTCTGTATTTCGCGCCACTTTCATTTCCTCTCCTCCAACGGAACCTTTTTGTACCAAAATGGATACATAATACAAAAATATCCCTTTGTACTTATTATTTTACATTTTTTATAGAACCTTCTGGAGCCTTCTATGTAACATTCTCCAAAAATACTACTACTGCAACTTCCACAGAAGTAATTTCCCAAGGTTATACTACTAGTAAGACAACCTTATAAAACTGGTGGTAGTTCTGGTTGCCAGAGACTGACTGGGTAGATCCGCAGCGCTTGTTCCCACCGCCAAACAGTAATTTGCAAACATTACTGTGTTGCAGTGTGAATGGTACTTAGTGTAATTACTGGTGTATCGAAACTCTTCATCTTGTCTCAAGGCGACGAGCACAACCTGGCACAGTGAATAACATCCTAATTAACGTTACGTTTTAATTGGCAATCGTATCACTTAACACCAAGTGATCGTTCCGCACTTATCGGTTCGTAAAATAAAATAAAAAATATTTTTCATTTATTACTTATACTCGCTTTAAATATAACAATGCAGATTATTTAAATTCGCTCGTTTTCCGTTTAAAAATGGCGGAGGGTGAGGGTTAGGGTAGTTAATACTAAATTAAACAGCTACTTTGTTTTGGCAACGTCAACGTTTGACATGTAGACTAATTGCGCGCGTTAATCTCTCATCGCCATCTTCCAAGATGGCGTTCGCAAGATGGCGGCAAAAACCGCGAGAGTGACAGGGCTTTATTAGTAGTGCAACAGTTGCAGTGTTGCCTTAATAAAAGACTCCCGGAAGGTTATTAGACGTCTAGATGCCATGTCTCTGTTTTCTTTTATTATTAACTAGCTGTTCCTTAATATAAAATAATACCGCAAATTACTATAAGACTATAGCAACCGTTACCATAGCAACCGCATAAATAACATGGAATAAAAAGGTTTATGAAACTTTATTAGAAATAATATGACGAAGGATGTATGAAATTCAACGTGTCACTAGTTTTCACGTGATCGGCGAACAAAGGAAACACATTTTCATTACAATATATAGACATTTTTGTATGACATATTGATGTTAATATATACCATCATGTCTTTCCGTAGCCTTAAAAAGGTTCTGTCTTCCAGGACTATGGAGAGGGTAGGACACCAACACAGGTCAAAAGATCAATGAAATATTTTTTTTTTTAATTCAAGAAGAAAAGACCTAGACCTCTCTCAAGGATCTTAACTACAATCGATCCTGCGCTACCCGCATCCAGCGGTTCCCCGAGACTCTCACCAAACCGTCGGTCCACCTTGTCACTCATCCATCATTACTATCCACTGGTGGTGGGACTCTGTTGCCGGAGACGATCTAGGTGCACACATTACTGTGTGCCGGTTTGAAGAGCACTGTAGATAGTGTAATTACTAGGGTAACGAGGCTCGACGTCTCATGTCCTAAAGCGACGAGCACTTCCTGGTGCAATATATATCATCCTTACTACCATCAGGTGAACATCCCGCTGGACCTGATGCTTAGTTGAATAATAAAAAATCTACGTCTGCTTGTTGCTGCCGCCACTCTATGACCTGCCCATTAACACTTAAGTCCAACAATCGGTAAGGTTATGCTGTTGACCTTGGTTCTACAGATCTTATTGCTTATTCTTCAGGCGGAAGTAGACACGGAGCAATGTAGAGGTGGTACTGTACAGGTATCATTGGATACTTCCACCGGAGCGTTATGAAATTAGCGGCACGTTGCGCGCGCAGGCGGACGGATTAATTAGTTTAGCAGTCGCTCCTGACGCATCCCCTACACCCTGCAACCCTGTAACCATAATGTGTTTATTTAATTTGGAACATGAAATTTGTTTTAGTGCATTTTTTTATCTAAGCAGCAAGACCGGCAGGATGTTCATCTAATGCCAATTGAAACTAGTTGAGATGTTATACACAGACCAGATGTCGAGTATCATTATCCTTGTTATTACATTAGCTATTTCTTTTTGTTATCAGCCTTATAACGCCCACTGCTGGGCATAGGTCTTCCACTAGGATCCTAATTGAAGGGATATTGGGCCTTACTCTCACTACGCTAGCCCAGTGTGGGTTGCTGAGCGGTCAGAGCCTCGTCTGTTATTCTTATACTTAGACCCCGTAAGATGTTGGGCGGAATCTCTCACACCCCAGCTACTCCACAATAGCTACAGCGCCCTCCAAACCGGAACACTTTTGAATACTACTGCTTGGTGGCTGAAATCAGCCCTGCAGTGGTAATTACCCAGATGGTTTCCGGCACCAGAGAAATTGTATCAGTGATAGATATAAAAAGACTACAAATTCAATCCATATTAATTGACTTTATATTCTTCAATCCCATAGTAGTGTGTAAAATTGCCATATAACGGTTTGAAGGGCGTTGTAGCTAGTTATACTATTGGAGTAACGAGAATTATCCAGTAACGTCTCAAGACGGCGGGGACAGTTTGTTGCAGTGTATATTATCATAATTAGCGCCACGTGGTTATATGCCGGCGTATCACTCACTAACAAGTGAACGTCTCACACGTCTCGTCGCTTCCTTGGATAGAAAAAAAAAATTAACCAAAACAGTTATAAACAGTTAAAGTCAAACAAAAACTGAGTTCGCCGCAAACTGATTCAGTTAACTCCACCCCGGATGGAAACGGCCGCGGGGTTCGAACGTGTAACGCTTTGGGGTGGGACAATTTGTCACAGAACAACCGCTGGGGTGCAAACGTTATTGCATACTCTAACATTTTACATATTTTTTATATATATAAAAAAAATTGTGATTATAAAAGATTTGTATATAATATGAACAAGGATGCCGACAATATGACATGGGGGGGGCCTTCAGGAAAAGAGTGTATTATTCCGCAGCCGCGACCCCTCTGGTGTGGCGACCGTCTGTGAGCGACAGTGATCACTTGCCACCAGGTGAACTGTTCACTCGTTGACTCACCCTTTCAATAAAAAAAGGGATGTCTAAGTTAAAAGGTGTATGGGTCCGTCGGTCATAGATCCTCAAGGATTTAACCAATTTCTCTAACTTTGTGTGTATTGAAGGGCGCTGGTGAAATTACTGGGGTAACGAGACTCGACGGCTTATGTCATCCTAACTAGCTCCACGTTGTTTCAGGCGAGAGTAGTACTCACGATCAGGTGAACTTCGCAGTCGTATCGTCACTCCAATTGAATAAAAAAAAGTCTTTATATGTTACTTGTAGTTATGACCAGCGTCCTGATTTCCGTTGTGATTATGTTATTAATATAAGCTTAAATGTCTTTTATACACTTAAAATTGGGTGAAGATATGGCTTCTGCTATTTAGAGGTCAGCTAAGAATGGGTTTTACAAAAAGCCTTCCCCAAAGAGGGGTGTAAAGGGCCCCGCTCAGCAACTCACGGGACCCAAGCCAACCTCACCTGCTCGTGGTGCACCCTGCTAAACAACATACGAGGCTCTGGCCCCACTAACCCCCATTGGGCCAGTGTGGTGGGTAATAGCCCCAATCTCCCCAAATTCATTTGGATCAGGTAGGGATGTCCAGCAGTGGACGTCTATTAGCTGATGAGTTGAACCTTAAACTTGAAGTATAAAGATATAAACGTGAACAGTCGATGTTAAAGTTCAAATTTAAACAGTTATAATAAATTAAGCAATTCTCTGTAAACCGGAAGTAGAAGCGGCGGGGTCGCGCTTGCCTCTCTTCAATTGTCATGCAAATTGTTTGAATTAATCGCGCCCGGTTAACCGGCGACTCGGAGCTCTTATCCGTGCATACTCGTTTTTGGACAAACCTACAATATATTTGTGTAATGATGGTCTACATAGAATACCAGATTTTTGATCACAACCCCATATTTACGACTTAAGGGTAATCTAAGTTAACACTTAAGTGTATAAAGGCAAGAGTTTAACCACTGCGCTACTAAGGCAGTTGCTATTTACTTATCGAATAGTGTTACTCTTAGAAGTGTGAAAGAAGAGCGGAGTATGAAAGATAAGATGAAAGCGAGATAAGATGGAGGCGTGATGAGAATCTTAAGCTACTAAAGGCTCTGACCCAACACACGTAGAGAGATACTTAATAAAAAAAAATAGTCTTACTCTTAACGCAATCTGTACTTTTTTTTTAATTTTATTTAAGCGACGATACGAGCAGGATGTGGATCTGATGGTAAGTGACACGTCAGTCCATAACAACGTGGCGCTGGTCATTATGATATATGCTTCACCACATTGCGCGTCGTCGCCTATACATAAGATGTTGAGTGAGCTACAACACCCTTTAAGCCGGAACACAGAGGTGTTTGTATATTACTGTTTGGCGAGAGAAATAGGCGCTGTAGTGGTACCTACCAAGACAGTCTTCGGCAACAGAGACCTACCACCAGTAGATCTTGAGGATCTGAATTTAAAGAAATTATCAACACCAACTCGAGGAGTGTTTTCACGTAATGTTCTCTTATTATTGGAAGCGAAGAGACGAGGGAGTATATGTATATATATTTATATATACCTGTATAAATATATATATATATATATATATATACATATATATATGTGTATAAATGTATAAAGAGATTCATTGACTCATCATGACATCTCCGAAACTATTAGAGGTCAGCTAAGAATGGTTTGTAAAACAATCCTTTCTCAAAGAGGGGTGTAAAGGGTTCCGCACAAGAATTCTGTAACCCAAGCCAACCTTACCTACCCGTGGTACACCCTGCTAATCAACAAACATGACTCTGGCTCCATTGGGCCAGCGTGGTGACAAATGGCCCATATCCCCAAACAAATGACGACCCTAGTGCCGGCGGTAGTGGAAGCTACGTTGACGGTAAGTTGACAAGAAGCCGCTAGACGCGGGCAGCGCAGCACCGATCGATGTGGAGACCTTCGGGAGAGGCCTATGTCCAGCTGTGTACGTCTACCGCCTGATGATTTATTCCCCAAAGGGAGTCGCGGGGGTGTTACGGCCAGCAAAGCGTGCGGGGAACCGCTGGTCGGTACATGTATCAGAGGAATTTGATAAAAGTACGTCCCGAGGCGACGTTTAATTACAAAATCCATCGCCCGCTCACGATATACATACATTACCGCCGTAAGCGATGACTATAAAAAGGTTTAAAAATGTCAACCCCCTCCCAATTAGACGAACTTTTCCCAATCCCCCAGTCTGAAACGTAAAAAAGGGATTTCAATTAACTGTACATTGAATTATGGCGTTCAATCAATTACAAAATGGCGGGCTGTAAAAAAAAACTGTCAAAGATATTTTTAGCGATAGTATACTAATCGTAATTCATTCTAAGCTGTTCTGTAGAAATATTACTGTGTTTTTTTTAAACAGCAAATTGACGTCCTCATTGTTGGGGCACAAGCCTACCCCCTATATGAAAGTGATGGGCCATAGTCATCACGCGGGCCCAATGCGGATTGGTGACTTCACACACACCTTAGAATAAATCCTAACTCATGTGCAGGTTTCCACGCGATGTTCTCCTTCACCGTTTGTATTTCGCTGCTGTTACTCAAGTTCACAAATGTACATAACTTAAATATTAAAGTCATCGGTACATGCCGAGATTCGAACCCGCGACCATAGGAATGAAGGCTGCAATCTCCAACCATTACACCAGCGAGCTGCTACTAGCTATTACTATGTACCGTTTTCCAAATAAATGACATTTCATGAGAAAAGCAATTTTCAGGAACGACCACAAACCTACACCTGGTTACCGTAGTGGATAATTGGCTTTGACTCTCACGTCATGACGGAAGGCCCAGAGTCCCAGTTGTGGGAACATAAGGAGATGTTATTTATATTACCATCATGTTTCCGCATGGTTGCATCATATTCAGCGCTCTTACTTTGATTTTGATTTTCTGTTTATTAGTCCCAGTGGTGGGAATCTATATATGGACTATTTATTTATAAATTTTTCGAAAGTCAAAAAATATAATTTTTTTTTGCATTTGTCAACCAGAACAGATTTAGCGCTAACACGAACATGAGTGTAACTCCACTCAAAGGGTGACCATACCGCGTCAGGTGTTCCCAACAGGCGGGCCGCGCCGTATTGCTGTTTATTGCCGTAATATTTCAGGGCCCCCTGAAAAGACGCGGGCCCCTCCTTGATTTGCATCTGACAATCGCTCGAACGTAATAACCGAAGGCGCCCCACTCTTAGGAAGTGAAGAGAATTATAGGAAATGTACTCGGCAATATCCCATTTTTGAAACGTTCCTCATTTCAGGAATCAATCCCTTTTTCAAGGAGCTACTGGTTTTTTTTTTTTTCTACTTTTTTTGATCAGTTTCTCTTATTACAATTGCCAATCCGGCAAAAGGTTGCTTTATTGAAGTGATATTTCAATATCACAATTGCTTCTACTCGGGACCAATTTCGCTTCTTTCATTTTCTCGAATTCTGTTAATATAAAGGAAATCTAAAACAAAACGTTGCTTCGAAACGAAGCTCTGGTCTGGACATTCCTCATTAGCGATGATGATGATGACTACAATCTTAATAGGCATCTGTTTCGCGGTAACGGAAGCACGAGGAGGCAATACAAAGTATTAAAATACAAGTAATATCATATTGTTCTACAAAAAGTCATGTTTCCCATTTTTGTTTTAAGATGAGATCAGCAGTTTATTTTTTCTTTATGTATTTTTTAATAAATAAAATGTAGTGACTTATAAATTTTATTATTTTACATTTAAGGGTTATTATATTGTGTATTAAACACCGTTTATTATATTAATCTAGCATTCCTAGTTTCCAAGATTTATGTTTCTTTAGGTGACCCCCATTCATTGCTCTCGAGTATATGGAATAAATTAATCTGAGAATACAAGTCATTGTTCCATAAACTAGAAATAAACTATTATTAACTGGAAATTAGTAAAAATATGAAAAAGTAAATGTACGTATAACTGATGTGGTGGTGGTGAGGGAGGGGCTCTGTTGCCGGAGACATTCTAAGTTTGATACCACCGCAGCTTCTATTTCCGCCAAACAATATTATGCAAACATTACTGTGTTCCGGCTCGAAGGTTCTGTAGCTAATGAAATTACTGAGACAACGAGACATTAACGTCGTACCTCTCAAGATGAGGAGTACGATGTGATGCTGTGCATATCATCCTAACTAGAGCAATGTTGTTATGGACGTGTCATATCATCAAGTGAAATCCCACGTCTGAACTTCGTCCAAAAAAAATTACATATTTACAGTGAAGCTATTATATAAGTCATCATCATCAGCCTACAGACGTCCACTGCTGGACATAGGCCTCCCCCAGAGATTATATAAGTATTGAAATGTAAATATATTTCGTATATATGTCTACTTAGTAGTAAGGGAATACTTCTGTTTGTGTAAAGAAAGCTCTACTTTAAACAACATCAGCTCCTTGAGGAAGTTGAACAGAATGTGGTAATGGTTGCACACTACTGCGAAGCAGAAGAGATACTGGTAAAAAAAACCGTGGGAGAACCTAAAGGACACCAAGGGGTCACATGACCTGCGCGCGGATACCGCCCGCAACATCCGATACACCGGCGAGGGTAAGTCTCCGCAAGGCGGTCCTGCGGTCTGACATGACCGACACGCGGACCCAATATTCAACGGTTGGACCTTTACCAGTTCCCAGGTCGTGTACTGTTAATTACAGATAATATATATCATTCCCGACTCTCGATGGGGCAGTAAGGTCCTCGAGTGGCGCCCGTGTAGCGGTAGTCCTAGTGTTGGGAGACCTCCCACAAGTTTGACCGACGATCTGGTAAGAATCACAGGTATCCATTGACCGATCTATATGGAGATCTTTAGAATGGGGTGGGGGCAAGTCCAGAAGTGGACGTCTATCAGCTGCTGATGATGATGATATATTCATTAAACCCTCCACATTTTTTTTTATTCTACGAAGTGATAAGACGGCAGTGAGATGTTCGTCTAATAGTAAATGATACGCCTGTTGATAATGTGGCGCTAGTTAGAATGATATACACTACACCACGTTGTGTGTGAGACATGAGACGTTCGTTCTCTTTATCCCAGTAATTTCAATATGTACAACGCCCATCAAACCGGAACACAGTAATATTTACAGAGAACTGTTTAGCGGCAGAAAAAGAAGCTGCAGTAGTACCTCCCGCTCTGTCTTAGGTAGACTTATAGTTAATGAATTGACTTAACCAAGTCCAATAATTCGGGGTTCCCCACAACCTTCACCAGATCGTCGGACCACCTGAGAGGGGCATTACCAATACTGCGTCTTACGGTAGGCGGTCGGCATTCGAGTACTTTGGTGCCCCATCGGCTCACAAGTCAGTCCTGCAGCTGGGTGCGGACAGCGCAGGATCGACGGATGTGGAGATCATTGGGGGAGGCTTATGGCTGATAGTGATGATGATGACGATTACGTAATTTACCGATTAGCAATAGCGAAAATCGCACACATGATTACTTTTCTATCTGTATTATGTATCAGCGATATTTGAGCCTCAGCAGCAGGTTTGATGTTGGTGTTGTAACAATAAGCGCGTTTTAATAAGTAAAAGATTTCACCCTTATGAATCCTTACATACGACAGCCCCTGGTGCCCAGTGGTACAAGAATCCATGCTGACTGTATGTGTAGATCTTTAAGGGAGGCCCATGTCCAGTGGACGTCTATCGACTGATGATGATGACGTAGAAAGATTTTAGATTGTCGATGAATTCGATGTAGAATAGTTATTACATCAAAGTATACTTTGTTTGAAGTAGTTACACCATGCGGTCTTCATTCCGAAGGTCGCGGGTTCGAATCTCAGCATGTACCGATGACTTTATTAATTAAGTTATTTATAATTGTGAACTTAAGTAACAACAGCGAAATACAAACGGTGAAGGAGAAGCATCGTGAGGAAACCTGCACATGAATTAGAGATTATTCTAAGGTGTGTGTGAAGTCACCTATCTTCATTGGGCCAGCGTGGTGACTGGTCCATCGCCTTCATATTGGGGGTAGGTTTATGCCCCAACAGTGAGGACGTGAATTGGTTGTTGAAAAATACTTTGTTAGATAAATAAATATTCCGATGATGGAAAACAAGGAGAGGAAGCTGTGATACTCCAATAATAACAAACTTTCACTTGGCCGGCGTGGTGAATAAACGGCTTTGATATTCTTCTTATTGGAGAAAGCCTACATCCCCAATGATGGTAACATTTAAAGAACTAATCATTCTTCTTGTTCTTCGTTTGATATTTCCTGTATTTCTACTCCTTATAAATCCATGGAATCCACAGAAATCTCATCGTGAATCAAGTAACGATATTGACGCTAAATAAATTATCTATACTGACTTAAAGTGACGTAAGCTGGTGAAGATTTAACTGGATGTACCCACCAGACACATTCAACCGTCGCCTATCAATAATCAAGTAATGTTTCCTTCCGTTCGCCAGTTCGTTAAGGACCATCAGTGGGAATTGTGAGGGAACAGTTCCCCAACAATGTGGACCACCCTCGGCGGTCGATTGGCCACTTTAGCGTTCGTTCGGCCAACGTCCGACCCTTCGGGAATTTAAGAAACCACTTCCTGACTTGTGGTTACGAATTCCCTTCCTAGTTGATCCTGGGTAACATAAGCAATATATTTTTAAGTAAATTACCAGAGTAACGAGACTTACCATCTGATGTTTATAAGCGGCAAATACAATGTGGTGCCTGGTATATCATCCTAACTAACGCCACATGGTCAAGAGTTAACAACTTCCTTATCTTCTAATTTTAGACTAACAAGTAACATTTTTTTTTTTTTTTTTAACTGATGGCATATTTTTTATTACTAGTAATAACCATTGTTCTGATTTTGTTTCAGGTAACACATTTAGATATTTTGGACCAATCCGGTAAGAGTTGTAACAGTTGTTATTATAATTCTTGATTGAAATCTAAGTTGAGATAAATTAGTTTTCTACATTTAACGGATATAAGTAAATTTTCTACTTATAAAAAGTAATCTTCATTCTTAAGATCTGATACCTGATTATTATCTAAATTTGAGCCCTAAATTAAATTATCGACACCTTTCTTTTAGTCCCTGGTCAGATCAAACTAGATCTTAACTTGAATGAGACGTTTGATTAAATGACCGTCTAAATAGGTCTACTACTAGTCCGCAGCTGCTACTATTGCCGTCAAACAATCCGGTATAAAGGGCGCTGTAGCTAGTGTAATTACTGGGGTAACGAGACTCAACGTCTTATGTATTGACGATGAATGCAATGCTATGGTGTATATATCATGATAACTAACGCCACATTGTTATGAGCGAACGTATCACTTACCACCAGGTGAACGTCTCACTCGTCTTGTCACTTAATCGTTTAAAACAAAATATTCTTAGTGATTAAGTGTATTACTTGCAAATAAGCAATTAAGTGATTCAGTCACAGTTCGCGTAAATCTAGTGTAAACCTGTCTATAACCTGGTGCCATTTCTCAGTAGCCTATAAGGTTCATACCAATCCCCTGATTTGATAAGTTCAGCTTTCGGATAAGATACTTCTAAGTGAAGATTTTTTTTTACAACTTTTTAAGTAAGGGTTCTGTAGGAAAAGAAAGATAGCTATCCGAATTCATCCATGAATTCAAAATATTTTCGAATGCCGACTCAAATAGTTGATTAAAATGAAGTGAAGTCTGGACTCCTTTGGGTACCTTTGCGCTAAGTTGTAACGTCTCCATCCGCTCCGGGTCTTCGCCAACAAATAACGAGGGTACTTAAAAACTTTGAGGAGAAAACATTGTCCCCTGCCGCCCCGTCTAGACAACCAGGCGTTTTGACGCGTTTTTAGGCTTTAAAAATGTACACTGTACTTAGGGTCTTTTGGAGAGGATTAATTTAAAAAATCCTTTTCCGTTTTAAGTACGTTTAAGGTATTTTTTTTTTAATGACAATACAATGATACTCAAGCGTTGGTATCGTTAATGATATTTGAGATATTTTGAAGGATATTATCATAGAACATCACCATTTTGAAAAGTTTATATGTTGCAAGGAAAAAAATAACATTTTGTACTTATTGTATACTAAGCAACTTTTACTTTAGTGGTGGTAAGTAATATACTTATCAAGTTTTGAGTGATTACATCAAATAGTTTCGGAGATCTCGTAATGAGTCAATGGTAGTCAATTTACTGGTGGTCGGCCTCTGTTGCTGGAGATCATCTAGCTGGGTACCTATTGCAGAAAAACAGTACTGTGCAAACATTATTGCGTTCCGGTTTAAAAGGCGCTGTAGCTAATGTAGTTATTAGGGTAACGAGACTCAGCATATGTCTCAGGCGACGAGAACAACGCGGTGCAGTTCGTACCATCTTAACTACAGCCACATTGTTATAGGCAGGCGTATCACTGACCATCAGGTGAACGTCCGGACTCGTCTCATCGCTTAATTACACAAAAAAAAGCTAAATGTGCAGCATTACTCGGATTTGATCCGCGGATACAGGGGATGCTGTAGACACTATATCGTTAAAGTCTATCTCAGTTCTTAATTCTGCTGCCATACAGTAGTATACAATACTATATTCTAACATGAAGTTGGTTAAAGAGCTACCAGATTTATCAGGTACTTTCATCATCATCATATCATGAAGAAAATCAAATGCTATAGTGCCACTGCATAGGTCTGTAATATGCTTCACGAAGCACAGTCTTGCGCAGTTTAAACCCAGTGTTTTTATGTCCTACTCATCGACCTAGTGGTGGGGAGGGATCTGCCGTTGATGCTCTTTCCGGTGCGGGGTCATCACCTTAAGGCGAGCGTAATTTGTTGAAGTAAATACTCTAACAAGCGTTTCATTGTTATGGCTACACATAGCGTTAACAAAAACATCTCCTCTAATAACTTCATCGTACACAAAAAAAAAATCTTAATAAATAACCTGTTTAATAAACAACTGTCGATTGAAAGGTAGAGGAGTGGAGAAGAGAAATCTGCTTTCAGGTTTTTTTTATGCAAGCGATACACCTGCCCATAGCAACGTGGCGCTAGTTAAGATGGTACTCACTGCACTACATTGCACTAGTCGCCTGAGACATGTTGAGTCTAGTCACCCCAGTAATTACACTAGCTACAGCACCCTTCAAACCGGAACACCAATGTTTATACGCTACAGTTTTGCGGTATAAATAGGCGCTGCGGTGGTACATAAAGTACAGCCTAAGTTATCGAAGTTAGCGTTAATAGAGACCGCACAATGTTTACTTTAAGGCTTAAGCCTTAGCGGATTAATCGGCCACTTTCAAATTTCACACACAAACTGAAGCACATTCAGGAAACAGGCTGTTCTACGCCGTTTCAATAATGTTGAATGCAAATAAGTTGGTAACTTTGGCAACTTTGGGCTTGGTATTTACATCGGCTTCGCGTCTCAAGTTATTTTGTTATCGCGCCCTTAATTATATCGTGATGAATTCCAATGATGGTATTTCTAAGTTGCTCCTCTTTGCCCTTTTGTTTCACTTGTATCTATTTATTAAGTATTCTTGTGAATTCGCATGTCATCATCATCATCAGCCTTTGTTTATCCACTGCTGGATATAGGCCTTTCACCAATGTCTTCCACCAGATGCGATCGACGAAAAAGTAAGGGTTAAACCGTTTATTGGTTAGATGTTGTTTAAAAATTACTTCCACTTCTTAAAGTACCTCTCCAACTGGTGAAGGTTGGACATCAGCATGATTCAGTCCTTTCTGTCTCTGGTTCGGCGGAACAATTCGGACGTCCCAGATATGCCAGTTCATCCCCTGATATTCCGATATTTATTTTTTTAATTATTAAAAAATTACTAGTAAATGTTTTACTTTTCGTGATCTAATTGTTATCTAGATCATTTACAAAATTCACCTGTTTTGAAGTAATTTAAAACTTAGTATTTTAAGCAAACATTCAGCAATGGCTCCAAAGGCCCTTACACTTAACAAGGACTTAAATGTTTTGCTGAACAAACACACAAATTTTCACAGAGGGCGGCACGGTACCCGCTACCCAATTGCAGCTTGCAACTTGTTACCATTTGCACCCTTCCCTTTTGTTTGCATAAGTCACTAAAACGCACCCCAACTAATGAAAACCTGAGGGAAAATTCGGGAAAACTCATAATAATAGGGGACGCGACGCCGGCCGTGTTGCTACAGGGTGTTTATAATTCAAAACTTAGTTGCAACTACTTTAAAGATTCTATCGTTTGCATTAATTTTAACACGCCAAGTTTAACTTTACCGGTATATCTGTAGTTGGAGTTGATGTTCTGATGATGATGGAGTTGATACATCGAGCGATGCAACTTGTTTTTTTACCTGGCTGATAAACTAGATATTTTTTTGCTAGAATTTATTGAGCATAATATGAGGAGGATCAGAATTGAATACTAAAGTTTTCCAAAAAAAAGGATAAACTTTTCCAAATATTGTAGCAGCAGCAGTAATATTTAAATTAGATATCGTAAAAAATCCTGGGGTTAAACTCGTAATTTACATAAATCTAAAGATAGCAGTTTCCGCATTCCACACTTTATCCTCACTCCATGTCAAAATAACGCTGGTTAACCCTGTCTCTTGTAATTAACGCACAGGTGGTTAAATATCCATTTATAACAGACATACTGACTTAAGGAACCTAATATAGACTTAAAAATATGCAAAACTATATATTTTTCTTTGTAACCACGCTAACTTTTTTTTTAATATCACAAACAAGAAAAGAACATAAGAGAAGTACACACTGTGCCGACCCCACATAACTGGAAAAAGGATAGGAGGAAGAAGAAGAAGAAACTAACAAACTTCTGATTGATTACCCTTTGCTAGAAATAGCATCATCGAATACTTATGAGATTAGGGAAAAACATAATGATTATAATAGATTAAAGGATACAAATAAATTCCCGTTATATCTCAAAAGATGTCTCAGGTCAAGGTTGATATTTCATCTGCTTAAACATTCTGGATCGAACAGATAATGTGATACAACAAATCATCTCTACCGTTCTATCTGATTCGATGGAACACAAATCCTTACAAACATCGATCGGATTATTAATTTTATCGAAATTATAAAAAAACATCCGAATTTCAATAGAGAAGATAGTTGGATAATTTCATCAGCTCGAGATCCCAATATAAATAAACTTGAAAGCAATACCAAGTATACAAATATTCTAGAAGATTTCAGGTCTAGAATTCATTTTGCGTGAATGAGACTGAGCAATAATTGAAAGCTGCGGGTACTCTGCAATGTCGATGGCATCAAGACGTCTGCTAACCACTCAAAATGTCGAGGGTGTAAGTAATTAAGTAATGCGATAAAATATACATAACTTTGTTTCGACAAATATGTTCGTGCTTAGAAAAGTTTCCAGCGTAACTTCTGCAGCAAGTAGTAACATCCTCTGTGTGAAGTTTCACCGACAAATATATATAAATTTAAAAGGCCGGCGGAGGCTCAAATTGGGCGAAATTCAAACTTATGCAGATGCGAGACAGATGTCTCCCCTCACCCTCGGATTATCGTATGCAGATTAAAATGGGAAAACCCGCCCGTTCTGTGTTCAGTCCGAAGCGTGCTTACGGCACCTGTGTTTTCTCAAAAAAAATCCCCAAATGGGTTTTTTTTACGATCGAAATTCTATATGGAGAGGAAATGGGTGGGGTATTACTGGTGTTACATCTCTGTTGCTGGAGACTGTTGAAATTACCACCACCTCGCCCGTCTGTACCCGGCAACCAGAAATATGCAAATATTACCATGTTCCAGTTCGAAAGACGTTGTAGCTAGTGACTTTCCTGGAGTAACAAGATTGACCCAGCGCAATGTGGTGGTGGTGTATCATCCTGACTAGCGCCAAATTGTGGGGAATATATTATTAACCATAAGTTTAACTCCATTATTCTAGTAATAATAAAGGATCTCGAGAGTAGAAGGAGCTATTAATTGATATTTTGAAGACAATCAATTTAAATGTTCATGTACTTGAAAAATTAAATTTGTGGATAATAAAATAACTTATTTTTTAAGATAAAAACGTATGATAAGTAAGACTGTACTGCCCTGATCGCCAACCTTCACTAGTTGGAGAGGCACTTCAAGAAGAAGTATGACAAGTGAAATTGTGCCAAAGATCTAAATAAAGTAAATAATACTAACGCGAACTTACTCCAAGTAGGTAATTATTCTGCAGGCATAGGTCAAATTTTAAACTTTAGGACTTTCTATTTATAAATCCTGAAAGTAGTACAAATTTAAATTATTCCAAAAAAAAAAAAACCATTGGCACCATTTCGTAGATCGGAGAGAGCTCTATCAAATGAATGAATTTGTCTAAGAATAAAGAAATCGTTGTAAAAGAAAATATAAAATCATCACCAACTTCTTCCCCGACCTCTTTGTGTGCATTTCTCATTACTAATGATATTTACTGTTAATCAGTTGCCATCGAGATTTGATTGAAATCTTAAAAACTTTCATCTTCAACATTTTCTTATATCACTACAAAATCCTTAATTATCCCCGACTCTGACACATCTTCTTGATATATAACACAAATATTAACCTCGACAGCGTAAATTTTAGAGGCGATCCAAACTCCCCCCCCCATCACCGGGTTCACGCCAGGTAACCAACGCCTGCTCATCATTTATTAACGTGTGCGTAAAAGTCTTTTCCCCCTAATTTGGGTAATTATTTGGGAAAAGGGAAATCCGCTATTCAAATATTGAAGGTGGTCCCTTTGATATTAAGGAGCAAACTTCGCGACGTAACGACGACACACCGCCTTGGGACGTGGATTAAACATGCTACAGCTTATGTAGCTTTTGTATTATCCATTTAATTAGGGTCTACTTATTAACTACATTTATGTATTTTATAAATATAATGCACAATTTTCTTATATTCTTGAGATTATTGCCTGTTAGCAAAGTTTTTCTATCCATCTACTCTCCTTAGCTCTCCGAAGTCATCTCTTTCATACAGTCAATCTATCTTCTACCGTTTTCTTTGCTTCTATTGATCTTTCTAGGTGACCACACCATAAGAGTTTTTCCAATCCATTAAATTTTTCTCCTGTCCTTAAGAGTTTAGAATCTAGGATATAGTAAAGCAGCTTATTTAAAGATAAATGATCACAGCTGCCTGTAGACAGCTGCAATATCTGTAGAACCCCAAATGCTTTGTCAATATAAAGGAAATATAATCTGTTAGTGTAGTGTTGTAGCTCTTAAGAAAGTATCTTAAAATTTTGTTCGGTTTTCAAAAACAACCACTATGGCTTAGTTTAATAGGTCGTACACACTATGGGTTTTGAAGACGCTGTTTCAATCACCACTGACCTTGAGCTTCCGGTATAGGGTAATCGCTATGTTTCAAGAAGAAAACGTATTAAGGACACGTAACATTCACCATCCCGCACTTAGACAATGTCATGAATAACTGGCCTTGATTTTTTCCCATTTATGGAAATATTAAGGAGATATAATTAATATTTTTTTCAAGATTATTGAGCGCAGATCTGATCGTGTGCGGAGTAATGCTGCCACATCTGGGCAGGTGCTGCCAAATATCAACCGGCTGCTTTGGAATCGGTAGAGAGGCGAGCCGCAAGGCTAAGTCGGTGATCATGAGCTGACAAGTACTAAACTTGAAAGCCTGACTCACCGGCGTTAGGTAACAAGGCTCTTGGTGTTTTACCGATTGCATTCCGAGGATTGTGCTAAGGAACTACCAGACGTACTGACTTACCGCAGGCATTCAACCGTCGCCGAAATCCCACTCATTAGGAGGAAGTGTCTCACTTTAATCTACTTGATGCGAACAGCGAACGATTGGAACTGTCTGCCGGCGTCAGTGTTTCCGTCCATGTATGACGTGGGGATCTGTAACAGAAGAGTGAACAGACTATTTCTAGACTAGTGCGCTTTATTACTAAAGATTACATCGCTGTACCATCACGAGATAGTAGTCAAATGCTAGTCTATACAATAATAAAAAACGCTATAAAAAGTCATAGTGCTCTTTAAGTGCTAGGTAGAAATGGGATGTTTTGTACCAACACCGCTCTATGTTCCGCCAAACGTTTAAAATCCTTGTACTCAAGCGATATTTGAACTCAAAGAGCTCGAATGTTTATCCTGAATGTAGATGTTTTGAGATAAATGCGACGGGAATTTTATTTGGCTTCACGATGTTGACACTTGTCGCACGGAGATCAAAGAAAGATTAGTTACGCCAACTTCAGTTGTACAATGAATCAACTATTTTTGTTTTTTATAGAAAAAAAAAAACACTGAAATCTTTAATAACTGATCTAGATAGTTTCATCTTGTAAACCAGGAATGTCAAGGCTTTATATAATTATATATTTAAAACATATAAAAATCTATGGAGCAGTTTTCGCAAAACTTGACTAAATTTTATTGTGTTATACAAACATTATATCATCATCATCTTCAGCGTTTATTGATGCGTTGCCGGATATAGGCTTTCTCCAATGTCTTTCAAAGGGAGTAAGAGGTCACCTGCTCGTGGTGGCCCGGCGTGGTGGGAAATGGCCCAAATCCTCCATATGAACACCTACAAATGACCGCTGGTAGTACTCGGGGATGCGAGCAGTGCAGTACCAATCGATATATGGATCTTTGGGAGAGCCATATGTCCAGTTGTGGACGTTTATTGACTGAAGCTAAATCTTTCACCAAATCCTATCCCCAGCTTTTCGCATCTACCCATTATAAGTCTGAGTAATATAAATAGATTTATTCTAACTAAACACTAATGACTCATTAAGATTAACTTCCTCTCCCCACCCCCCCAGTATTGCTTTGTAAAGTGTAAACCGATACTATGTCCTTAATCTTAATTCCTGCTCCAAAATACGATACTGTTCAGGCCGGTGCTATCGCCGGCGCAAGGTTCTCATTGTGCTCTTTGTTCGCGACCGGGTCTATAGCACCCCATTAGCATTTAAGGGTTATCGTCTTTTGTAGACCTTAACGGTTTGTGGTCAGGGCATGAATTTAAGCCCACGCGCCATCGATACTTGAACGTGCAATCGTTAGATCGCCTCAAGTGAGAAACTGGTGGCGGGATTATTCTAGAAGGAAATTATTGAAACATTTATTCCGATATATAGGAAACGGAAGAAAGAAAGTTGCTTTAATTAAAATAACATAACCTTAAAGATAAAAGAAACTTCTTACGTAGTATAACTTAACTCTTTCTGATAAGAAACTTGATAATAATAAAAACACAAAACGATATTCACATTAATATCATAAGCATCAAGGACGATCTCCATTCTCACTTCCTTTTCCTTGTTTTGTTTCCGTTTGCCATAATGGGAGGCAGTTTCGACATTTCGAACAATTAAGCAATCTCTTCCAACTTGAGTTACCAGTCGTAAAGCTTTTTATTACTTAGCGAGGTGTTTCTGGAACAATGGAAGGAACGCTATATACATGGAGACCGCGATGGCCTCTATTGGATTGATGGTGTTTTCTACGGTGCATTGTCCTGTCCAGCTTTTGTTTACGCGACACTTCTCGAAATAGACGAGACGGGATAGTTTCATTAACGGAGAGCTGCGTCGTTTTATACAAATTAATGTGACTTATTCCTACCACGGATGCTGCGTCGAATTCTGTATAAAATATATCGGAAAATCTATACAGTATACACTGGAGATGTCTCCAGTATTTGGACGTTTATTATTTTTTATAATGCTAATAAACGGAAGCATCAAAACTTTATTTTCGAGACAAGGAACACAAATATAAGATGCTTATACAGCGTTATATTGTACTCATCTCATTGATACACAAGTCGTTCGATGAACTGATAGAGACGTTCAACCGATGGTGAATGATGATATACAGCATCACATTGTGCTCGTCACCTCCAGATCGATGCTGTCTGGTTACTCAAATAATTAAACTAGCTACATCGATAAACTGGAAACCAGTAATGTTTGCACACTACTGTCTGCCGGTAGAATAAGAGCTGCTTACTTATCCTTATCCACCGTTTACTTCGGTAGTTAACTACTGATTGGTAGTAGTAAGGTTTACTAGTTATATTTTAGTGTATATTTAAATGATTTTACATCCCCGTTTAGAAACTCTTCTAGAATATCTTCCTGCGATGTGCTATAAAAGCCAACTAACAAAGAGAATAGGTCCAGAGGAAAGACATCACAGCAACCCATACGCCAAATAGGAATCCAATTATCTCAAAGAGATGAAACGGTATACTTACACAAGTGTCTCATTTTATTTATGATATTACATCAATATGAAAAATAACTTTATTGGTGCTTTTTATTTATGGAAAATTAAAAGAATTGTGTCAAATCGTGGATAGGTAGGTCCCCGCGGCGCTGTATCACGGGACCCCCCGCAATAAATCCAGCATCAGGTGTCCCATACAACAACAATGTTCCTTAAGAGGAACATACGCGTAAGTGTCGTTTTTCGGAGACACAGTGATTTCTCCGAACTACTGCTCTGGGCCGGAAGCCATTTTGTGACGTTGAAATAAATTTAAACTTTTTCGCGTGCGCCGTAAAGTCGAATCTCTTTCATCTCCTGAACAATTTATCGTTGTGTTCGTGAAACGTTATTATCTTTATATATCTTTCGACGCTTGTAAAAGGACTAGTCTTTATAATTTTTTTTTGTGTACCCTTTCTTTGTAGGTAGAATTCAAAATTTTTCATTCCGATCGGAAATTATCGATTCAATATTCGATCTTCGATATTCCACTGAACTCTAATCACACTATCATATGCCATAGATTATATACCCTCATTATCATATGATCAGCATTTTTTTTTTGATAAATACTGAATTAAATGGGGGTGTAAGAGGTTCTGCTCCACATTTTACGAAGCCCAAGTTAAACTCACCTGCACACGGTGCATCCTGATAAATAACAGACGAGGCTGTGACCAGCCACCAACCCGCACTGGGCTACGGCCAAATCCCCTTAAATGAACTTCAACGATGTGGAGATCTTTCGAGGAGGCCTGTGTTCAGCAATGGACGTCTGTCGGCTGATGATGATGACTGAATTAATATGCCGTCGTAGTTCTGAAGATAAACGCAATGAGATGCTGTATGAACATTTTAATAATCATCTAATGAGTATTGTTATGGGAAAGCACATCATTTACCGACACATAACCATCTAAAATGCAGCTTCGCCTTTTTGTTTGAATAAAGAAATAGAATATATAATGAACACGGAGTAATCTCAGGAAACTTGTCCGCCATTGATTAGCCCACCCATCCTTGAGGCGTACCGCGGCGTTTCAGCCGAGGAGTCCCAACGCGCCGCGCCACCTCACTGCGTGTTTGCTTCCTCTATTCTTGGCGGCGGCATAAAATCTAACTCGGGCCCGTGTTAATGGGCGCGGTGAAGTCTGGAGGGTTCCAGGATTTATAGACCGCTCCCATTTGACGCCTAATTTGTAAGCGGAAGCGTTTACGACGATGTACTGCGCAAATAATTCTTTACATACAGATATATTTGAAAGTTTGTTACGTATATTTTATACGATGAGAATATTATTCTATTGGTAAATAACGTTTTGATTGTACCGATGAAATACTAGTTTAATTGTTAACACTATTAACATAGCATTTGTCGCCTTATCTCTTAAGATACTAGTGCTCATTAGTAAATTCTTCAGTCTTCTCAAACGAGATCTACCCTGACGGTGTAGAACGTAACGAATTAAAACGTATGAACCTCCCTTTACTGCTCTATACCACATTGTTCACATTAGTAAGTACAGTAACTGACCTTTTACTAAATATATTATTACATCAATGCAATAATTATAAAACTAAAGAAAAAAAAATGGATGATTATAGAGTAAAATGATACTAGTATCCTACCTCCGTCAATACTTAAGCACGATAGGTAACTCAACTCATCTTGATAGGCGAAGTCATAAGTAAGAGAAGTGTTGGTAGTAAGAAGTCATGGCTGCGTCACACCAGAGAGTCGATCAAGATTACGACCGGTGTTGAGAGAAATATGGTGAACTGACCGCGAACTTCCGCTACCTGGCAAGTCACTTTAAGAATAATAATTATCCTGAGAAATGCGAACTTGTTTTAATCTGTTGCTAATAATTAACGATTGTATTAACAAGTTTTATGTTCAAAGTAAGGAATATATTTAATAATTATTTTCTCTTGTGACTTACGCAGCTAATGGAGTACATCACTAGGGCTCCTTTGGCGGCAGTATAAAATGCACCTGTTATACGCAGTGGGCGAGCGTGATTGCTCCGTATAATTGAATTACACACGAAGAGATATACGGTTTCATTAAGAAACGAGCCGGCTCGTTGTTTGGACATGTTCGGTCCTGATGATGGAGACACGTTCGTGAAGTATCTGCATTCGCAATGGCTTAGAACGACTCTTGATGTTGATTGGTATATCTTAAAACTACTGTTACTTAGTTACAGATATGACCATTAAAGCACGTCAAAACGCTGGAGTATGAAAACGTCAGCTCCTTGATAACATGAATAGTCAACTGGGATTCATAGGAACAATGATGACCCACGGTACAATCTTATCACATTACAACTTAGTTCCTTTGCTTTGCAACTTTAAGCGTGCAAAGGTTTACACTAAGTGCTATGTGATAGGCTTTGCTCAGAATGTCACAGAACAACATTGTCCTCATCCCCATCATCAAACAGTGCATTTAACTCTCCCATTTTAATGGTACGTCTCATGATTTTTCTTATCTCTGCCGTATTAACTAAGGCTTCTTGATCAGATTTTGCTATGCTACCTGCTTATGGCCATTGTGAGGAAGTTTTACTATAAACGTTTACCTTTTAATGACAGTCTAATATTCCCCTCTCTTTCTCTATATCAATATTTTCTCCAGAACCTCAGAAGACAAAGTCTGTTCTATATCTTGTTTAACGGTACACAGTCTATTAATTTCACGGAAGTTCGTTTGATGTTATAAAATCTCTATTTCATAGATTATATAAAGTCCAAAAGGTTTATGTTTCAAATGTTTTGATATTATAAAATGTTGCTCCTATTATTCCCTTTAGGGGTTCGTCCAAAATGTAATTTCCACATCTAATGAAAGGTAAGCTTTAATATCAGTGCGTCCGGTTTATTTAAGCCGCCATATTGTGTTATTATTAACTATTACGTTAGGTATTTCGAACATTACCTTCGAATAACGGAACCCTCTGCGGCTTGTTATAAATTCATATTGAATTCGACGCGGCAAGTAGAGATAATATTTCAAGCTAATACATCCTAACGAATCTATCAACAAATCTTCCGACGTTTGCACAAGGAACAATGGCACGGCTTCACTGTAGGCGTTATTATCCAACGCCCACTGTAAACTGGTCCCTCCACATCCTGCAAATCACCTAATTCACAAACAGACCGCTCCTATCTCCTGAGCGACGAGGTGCCCAACGTCAGTGGCACCTGCTGAAACTTGAACAAATATTTGCCCATTGTGTTAGTCGCACAGACTAGGTGACTGTAGCTCATTAAAATTAACCCTTCGGGACCCGAGGGGCCTTAATTGGCATGAGGTTTTTGTTAACAGTTTTAAATTTTTAACGAACCTTTTAGATAATTACAATCTCGCCCTAATATTTCGGAAGACAATATGTTCCGTTTCCGTTAGTGGTTTCGTTTAATTAGTACATTATATCCTAAGTTAAGTAGTTATAAGTTAAAATATATTAGGAATTATTATGTTCGATCGGTTTGGAGATTTTTGAAGGTCTATATCAAACATTGGTGCTGCTGATGATGATGATGAGGATGATTTAAATGCTCAGGCTGAAGTGAAATTTTGGGTAAGTAATATATATTATAGAAATGTTACAATAGTTTCAAATGATACAAATTAGGAAATAATATTTTTGAAGACATTTATGAAATGAATGTTACACACAATATACAATCTGTTATTTGTAACATTCATGTCACATGACATTTTATGATATTTCAATATAAGGGTAAAGATTTTCCTGTATTTTATAATAATCTTTATCGTTTATTTCAAATAGTCATGAGATTAAACATCTTATGGTGACGATAATTTTGGAAATAGATCATTAAGCAGGAACTTTGTATTCACAATTTCTATATTTAATTCTATTCTCAGAATCTTATTTAATTTTTTTTTCATTGTTATAATTATATGCAGTTTATGCTCATCATCATCAACAGCCTGTAACAGTCCACTGATATCAAAGGAGATAGAAAGCAAGTTATCTATTCTCGCGAGTTCATTGATGAAGTAAGAACTAATTGTAATCAAATTGTTTTGTGACAGTGACTATGGCTGATGAGGTACTGAGGAGATACATTACGAAATATTTACATTTTGATATCAGAATCTTTTAAAAACAAAGAGTCTCTCGTTACTGGAACTATGCATGTCAAATAGCTGCATTTCTTTTCCCACAGAGAAAACGCCGCGGGCTCAAAGGGGGAACAGTGGCTAAGTAACAACCCATGGCTTCTGGCATTTTGCGTTCCTCCTCCCATTTGCTAATTGCTTTTTTCATACGTTTACGTTGACGTTGGTACTTCATGTTCTAAGGGAATACTGTAATTAGCTATTGTTGTAAAGAAAAATCATAAAACATCCGTTTCTAATATTTATGATCTCATGTTAAAATTGATAATTGATCAAAAGTAATGACGACTGCACGATCGTGGATTTAACCTAAATTTGAACTTGATGGTTATTTTTTTTTTATACTTGGACTAAACATTGTTTTCACTGTGTTCTAAGCCTCTCTTATATATAAAAAAATTAGACTTTTATGTATGCCATGGAAGATCGCGTGGCCTAACCTATCATTAAGGATGACCGTTAGAGACAGTGTTAGAGTAAGAAAATTCTTAATAGCCACCTCTTCCCATTCAAACTTTCTTCTCGAAAATTCTCCAAAATGCCCAGTGATTTCATGTTTAGTTTTATTTCCAACCTTCGTAAGGATAAACCAGAACATTATATAAAGATGCACTGCATAAAGAAGCGGATGCAAACGTGTTAGTAATACATTCGTTCGAAATTCATAAGTATGAAATATTTCCGTTAACATTTAAGGGTTGCCCGTCGATGCAGACAGCGGTGCAGACGGGCAGACTAACAAGCGAACTCCATAAATTGGCTGCGCGCCACGTCGTTACGCGAATTTCAGACTAATTGCATATGAAGGTGCACGTTGCTTCAGCACAAGGTTGCGTGCGATGCTTTGCTTCAAGGTTCCACATTTCTTTCCAACCAAGTTTGTTTAAAGCACAGCTGACAGTATACATACATTACTTATATATTGTTTTATTGATTTAATTATATTATGTACATAATGAATGGGGGTTAATCTCAATATCTACTCTAAAAGTAATAATTAGGTTCATTATGATCCAACTGTTAGGTTTTATTTTAATACTTCATGCAAATCTGCCATAAATTTTAAATCCCATAATTTTCCTTCACAATTGTGATTTTTGTGGGAATATTGATAATAATAAACACTGCAATGTAATAGTTAATTTTTTTGTTTTATTTTGTATTTGCATTAAGATCTGGTACTTTAGCAAACACCTCCATTACGTGGTTAGGCTGTACAGCTTTGCGGACGCACGTAGCATTCTTGATCCCGCTATCGGTCTGTCCTCCACTCTCCCCCGCACCCGCTTTCCTTCCACTTTCTCCACTCAGTATTCGCATCACGGCGCGGACTGTGATTCCTGCCGGGTAAATAACACTTCCTCGGCCACTTAAAAACAAATTTCAATTGTAAACTCGACGCGTTTGTTACATTTTACGGCACTGATACATTTCCATGGCCCTGTTCCGATTTCAGGATTAATATCTTTTTCAGATATTACATTGATAATATATATATTAAATGTTATAATTGATCCAAAATCAATGATTTGACGTAATAAATAACGGATAAAAAATATATAATGTTTAGTAATAACCGGACAGTGATTGTGTTGGAGTTTATCCATACCAGTTACGCGATCGATTGTATTGTCATAAATATGAACTTCTAGTATTTTTTAATTAAGATGTCTCTTTATTGTATTTTTTTTTAATTCATTAATCTGCTTACGTTACAACTACCCACTGTTCTATAGTTTATTTATCATTGTAACATTGCTGCGTTTCAATAGTCAGGAGTATACTAGGTGAAACAAGCTTTATCATCATCGGTATCATTTTCAAATTTGAGTCACTATTTAAGCTAGGTTAAGTAAATAAAAAACAAAATTTGTACTTTTCTTGGTTTTAGAATTCATAGATTCACAGAGGCAATTTCCTCATGAGATTATTTTGCTTATCCAACATCTGACTTCAAGCGTGAATTTCGCATGTTAGAAATACGTTAATAACGTACAAAGGACGCTGGGGATCGAAACAAGTTAATACAGTTCCTCGCATTAGAATCAGAGCTGCCAACCCGGAAATATGATACCTCCATCCAGGCACTACTTGTCTGCCAAACAAACATGGCATTAACCGGACGCCTGTCTATCTTTAGAACGTAGGCGCGCCTCGAGGCGTTTCACGACCCAGCCCCGACAACATCTCCAAGGATTATCTAGATTACAGACTCTTTGCCACTGGAGGGTTGTAATTCTAGGCCTCCGATAGACAGCCACTTCCTATGTTTACTAGACTTGTAACTTCTAACTTGACTTTCATCGTCAAGGGATTTCGTTCAATCTTTAACCGTCAGTTTGTTTCTATTTATTGGTATTGGAAAGTTAGCGTTGGCAGTCAATTGGATTTATCAAAATTTTAAAATGGTGTTACGTGCTTACATCTAACTTACATTCATTCTCATTCCTTTGCTTGTTGATGTAAGCAAGACGAAAGTAATGGTTTTTGAAAGAGAAGAAGAAGAACGTATGACAAACTGTGACATTGTGATTGGGGGACAAAAAGTGGAACAAGTGAAAGAAGTTGTATATCTGGGTACACAGTTTACGAGAGATGGCAAGTGTGATGGTGATATTGAAAGAAGAGTTTTGAAAGGGAATCAAGTGAATGAGGCACTCCATAACTTTATGAATAGCCGGAACGTATCACAAAGAGCGCGACTGGCTGTGCATAGAGGCGTGATGATCCCCACACTGATGTATGGTAGTGAATGTTGGGTATGGCAGAAGAAACATGAAAGTAGGATTAATGCTGTGGAGATGAGAAACTTGAGAAGTATAACTGGAGTGAAGCTGATGGACAAAGTGGGGAACAGTGTGATAAGGGAGCGGTGCGGCGTGGTTGAAGATGTAGTGACAAAGATAGAGACAGGGATGCTTATATGGTTCGTCCGTGTTGAAGGAATGGATGAAAGAAGATTAACGAAAGAGGTATACAAGATAAGAATGATTGGGAAAATCGGTGCAGGTCGACCTAGGCGGACATATTCCGATCAAATCAAAGTGTCGTAAAGAAAGGCCGGGTCAAAAGTACTCGCAACCGACAAGTATGCATGAAGACACTCATGAAGGTGTAGGAAGCGAGATAGGTGTGCCAGGATCGTAGCAAGGAGAGAGAGGTGGTCTTTGCCCACCACACTGGGAACAAGGCGTGATATATATGTATGTTACGTTATATTATTTAATACCATAAATCGCTATCACTCACTACAGAAACTTGTCCTACCGCCAAAAATTTCCGGGGTAACGAAATTTGTCTCAAGACGAAAAGCACAGTGGTCATATTGTTATAATTTTGCTTGTTTTTTTACTTTTTACTTTGATGACTTTTGACTTTTATAAAAGATTATCGATGGAAAGGATAAGAAAGATAAAGATAAGAATTATAAAATTATTCCATCGATTTTTATAGTTTATGTATTATATGTTATATTATTATTGTATGTTACATATTACAGTCTCTGAACAATAAAAGTAACTTTTTTTCTTTTATATACTGTTTCGTTTAAAAATATTTTTAATGTTAATTCATTACCTGGTAACCTGATAAGAGATAACTTTTAGCATTCAAGGCAGGTAATCTATTCATTCATTCATTTTTATATTGAATTAAAAATATGAAAGGAATCATATATATGTGTCTTCCTCTTCATAAACAGAATGGTATTGTTATAAACAGGAAAGTGTAGATTTTCACCACAGCGAATCAAAACAGAGGCTGGCGGTGCTCCATTTTCTATTCTTCGAACCGAAAATTGAAACAATGCGATCTCGTTATGCCGCTGCTCCGTGGAAGCCTCATCATAGTTATGAAGCAACAATTAGGCCACGAGATATTAGTCTTCTTTCACTTCGACGTCAGTTTAAGTTGAAAACAAAATTACAGTCTGAAAGAAAACTTAGCGATATATTTCTATTTTGGTAACATACATTCGTATATTTTCTTATTACTGTTTTTTTTTTATTTCAGACTGAATACAACTGAGTGTGTATTAAGGGGTGTAAGGGTTTCCGTCCAATATCTTACAGCGCCCAAGTCAACTTTATCTGCTCGCGGTGCACCCTGCTGAATAACAAACGAGACACTGACCACCCACCAATCCGCACTAGGCCAGCCTGGTGGATTATGGCTCAATTCCCCTCGGTGAACTCCAACAAATGATCCGCAGATCTTTGGGGGAGGCCTACATCCAGTAGTGGACATCTGTCGGCTGATAATCAAAGAATACTACTAATATAGCACGCACGAACTACTAATATAGCAAGCAAGCACGAGAAGAAAGTTTCTTCTTCTTCTTCTTCCCGCCCTTTTCCCAGCTATGTGGTGTCGGCACAGTATTTACTTCTCTTCCATATCCTTCTATCAGCACTACACCAAAAGGCAAACCCGAAGGCAACAGAGACCTATCAACGTTAAAAGTCGCCTCTGAACTTGAGCGTCCGATAAAAGAAAACAAAGATTAATCGATACTAAAATTCGATTTGTCTATACCGCACAAATTTATAATCTGTGGCTGACAGTTCGCGGGAGCGTGCGGACGCGAGCTTTACAAATTAAAATGGCGGCCGTCCGTGCGCGCGAAATCACAACGCACGTGACCTGACTCCGCCATACAACGGCGCGATGAGCGTTACCGTCGCCATTACCAGAGGCTGTATATTTTTATTTTAGTGGTCGCCGAACGGTCAGAATTACACACTTTTTTATGAAAAAACTTTTATGTTTAATATTATTTTTAAAAACTTATAATATAATATAAATAACAGAGCAACTATGTTGATAGAATATCAGTCACCTCAATGCTTTTTCGTCATTCGAGCACTCGAGAACACAGATAATAAATAGTAATATAAACGCTATGTATTCCTTAAAATATTCATGTATTATATGTTATATATATCTATAAGAAATCTTTATTATAGTGACTTGTTAAAAAGTATACCATAATGAATTTTTATGTACATATATAACATTAGTTGCTCCGCGCTCGCTTTGCTGGCCGTAATATAAAACTAGACCGCAAATGACTTTCTATAGCGACGGTTGCTATAACAACCGTATAAATAATGCAAAATGAAAATGTTTATTAAAGTTAATTAGAAATAAAATTATGAAGGATCTATGAAATTCAACAAATAAATAGCCTAGAACCATCTACAAGTCATTCCGCGTCGAATGCTTATGTCCTCATATTTATAAGTTCACTCGTTTTCACGTGACTGGCGAACATACAAAATCCATCTTCATTATATACATATTGAGCTCATGATACTTAACGTATTGTTTTCTGGAGTAATTAGTAATACCTTGGTGATGCTGTTAGTATTACCGGTGGTAGGTATATGTCGCCATAAACCAGGTAGGTACCTCCGCAGCTCGTATTTCTGCCTTGCTGTTTGATGGAAGCTTAATATCTTATGGCTCAAGATGACGAAGAAGACGAGCACAGCATGGTGGTATGTGTCATCCTAACAAGAGCTAAGTTATTATAAATAGGCCTTACTGTATATGAACATCCCTCTTCTTCGTCGAATAAAAAAATGTACAAAAGTAATAGTATACATTTTACATAAGAATCTTCGTTACTTTATATCATACAAAAAAAAATATTCTTGACCCATATTATTATACTAATAATGAAGCGAAGACCACGGGAATGCGGAGCTCGTGTAATTACTGGAGGCACCTAATTAAGATCGGCACGATAAGTTTCTAATTCAAAAAGTAATCATTCAAGAACATTCTCACCCCCGAAAGCCATAAACGTCGCTTTATGATGTACTGTCGGGCATAACTGTCTAAAGCGAGCCCGACATTAAATTTTTTTAACTTAACCGTTACATAAAAATTTACTTAAAGTATATAAGTTTTGTTCTAGTATATTATTAGAATGCATCCGATTTACTGTCACTATTAAAATATCTTCCCACCAACTTACTGGAAGAAATACCATACTGGAATAAGTAGTGCCTAAGTATATAATAACGAGGGTCTCGCCCCCACCAACCCACATTCAGCCAGCATGGTGGGATATAGCCCCAATCCCTCGATATAAAACCCGATCGGTTTAGGAATCCATGCTGGAGGCTCATGTTCAGCAGTAGATGTCTTCTGGCTGATGAAGAATAAATAAATAAATCAATAAAGTAATGAATAAATAAATAATAAAAAGATAATATTAAAAATTATGAAAAAAAAAAATTATGAAATTATTTTCTAAAGAAAAATCTATTTTGTTTGAATGGATAGATCTTAATTTCTTACTGTTAAGCTTCCTGCAGTATTTCTTTATCAGCAATGACCTTAACCCCTTGACCTTGATATGTAAGTTGATGTTGATGTTGAGTGAAAATAACAGACCGGAGATGGTGAAACGGGTTCGCCTAAAGCACCAGCACTTATAAGTCTACAACCAGAACCGAACAATGCTGTTATGGCTGATAGGGAGATTGGCCAAGTAAGTTCTTAAAAACCCTGCAACAATCGAAGGTCTATTCTATGTGGTCCCAAAATGCAAACCAGGGACCACCAAGTTATAAGTCACTACGGTTGCAGTGTTCCGGTTTAGAGCGAGGTGTAGCTAATGAAATTACTGGAGTAACATTAACATCTACGTGTAGTGTATACCATCCTATCTAGCGCCACATTGATATGGGCAGACGTAGCACTTATCATCAGGTAAACGTCTCGCTCATCTCGTTGCTTCATAAAATAAAAAGTGGATTATCTTATACACGGTATTATTCGGGTGTGGATTGGTCCTGGGTCCTGGGTCCTAATTGGGTGGTCCTGAAGAGATTTCTGGAACAGTAAGCCGTGGAGACTTGAAATTTGATAGGAACATTCTTTTCGCCGAGTATACGGGAGCTAAGAAGGGATTTTACACAGTTCCTACTCCAGAGAGGGTTGCGGTGGTGTTACGGCCAGTAAAGCTGGCGGGGACCAGCTGGTACGTAATTCTTAATCTCAATTCGTTAAGGTGCCCACAGACAGTGGTCGCGTGACATTATTAACTGTATTGACTCCAGCGCACCCTGTTTTTAAATCTATGCGACAATACATCATCCCTTTGTTGTTTATGACGGGGTATTAGTTTGAAAGGAATTGCATTTTTATTACACGAGCCCATAAAAGAAATAATGGTGTTTCACAAGTAAAACTTGAACTGCATAAGTAACCACGTTTTACTTGTTTTTTTATTTTATTTTATTAAGCGATGAGACGAGCAGGACGATCACCTGATAGTAAGTGATACGCCCGCCCGTAACAATACGGCGCTAGCTAGAAGCGCTCGTCGCCTCGACTCGATATCTTATGTCTCAACATAAGATATTGAGTCTCGTTACACCAGTAATTACAGCGCCTTTCAAACCGCAACAAACTATTGGTTTGTGGCACTGCGGTGGTACCCACCTAAACGGTCTCCGACAACAGAGATCTAGCAGTTTTCTTTATTGAACGACGACGAGATGAGCGAGATGACTGATCGTGATGCGCCTGGTCATCACGAGGCGTTACGATGATATACACAGCAGCAGCGTTACAGCGCCTTACAAACCTGGACACAGTAATGCTTGCACACAACTGTTTAGCAGCAGATATAGAAGCTACGGTGGTACCTAGACGGTTACCGGCGACAGACCTACGTTGTATGTCTTATAATCATGGTACTTACCACCAGGTACCAACAAGGTCACCCTATCAAGTTAACAAATACTCTTGTAATTCTATTTGAAAGATGCTGTAGCTAGTACAGATTTAATTCCTCAAGGAAATGATCGAAATGTGGTGCAGTGTAAACATGACAACTAACGCCTCATTACTATCGGCAGGAGTATTAACACCAGATCAACGTCCTCTTTGTTCCATTGATTTAAAGAAATGATATAGAGGAGATAATATATTCCCACCTCCCTCTCTAAACACGTTGTCTACAAACCGAAGTGTTATACAGGATAAAATCTGTATTATTTCCTAGCTCGCTCCTGTCACAGGATAATGGTGATATACGGCGTGTTTCGCACCGGCGGGTGGCGGTGTCGCGACCCGAACATTAACCCGTCTAGACTATTAGTTGCTTCAGTGTAACCCCGCCTTTGAAAAACACAAAAAAAAATTAAAAATGTTCATCCCTCTTCGCCGGGCTTGTTTTATGAAAATCAATTAATACTTGAAATTTGCATTCTACAAATAAATTGTATGTAATTAATGTAAAAAAATATAAAATACGCTATAGTTACCACCATATCATATATATAGTAATTCTAAGGTCGTGAGAGTATCGTGAAATCCTAGACTCAAACTTGAGACCTGCATCTAACAAAGCAAGCTGTTGTCTCTCTACTTCTTCATATAATAAAATCTATCGCAGACTCTCTTCTTTAATACTATGAAACCACTTAAAGATATATTAAACTATTCGGCGAGTGCTTTAATTTTTAACATTTGTATATTAGTCGACTTTTACTGGATATAAATGTATGGCTCCATAAAATAAATGGACACCAATTATAAAGAAATTCCGCCACTAATGGCTGTTTAATGACTGCAATTATTTCGCACAAGCCTCCACATCAGTTCGGCAGCGAAAACAAAATGTCGTCTTAGAGCCGAACGGCGCCGAGATTTATCTCACAGACTTCGATTTAAAAAGTAAATTTAAAGAGACAAATGGTCTACGCTTTGTTACACTGGCAACACTCAAATCTTACGTATATTGTATATAATTTAATAGACATTTAACAATTATTTTCGGTGTTGTAATTAGCAGTAAAATTAAAAGGTTAAATAGCTATCGCAAAAGTAACCTAGCAGTTACGTGTGCTGCCATCTATCGTAAAATGTTGGAACTAAATATAGTTGGTAATTACTTATCAGCCGGATAACGCTCACTGCTGGGCATAAGTCTCCTTCAAGGATCTTCACTCCGATCGGTCCTGCAATGTCCGTATCCAGCAATTTCTTGTTACATTCATCAGATCGTCAGTCTAGTGAGAGGCCTGCCAGCACTTCACTGCAATTTGTAATTATATATAAATAAGATTATATTAAAATAAAACTTTAAGCAACTCTTTATTAAGAATAATGGTAATAACTATTAATTAATTGATGTAATACTATTTTTGTATGTTTTTTCTGTATTTACTTTGCGTTTATTATAACAAATTTATTAAGATTTATTATGGACAATTCTGTTATGTTGGTAACACTGCACTTTTCGCTTAATATCAATACAGTTAAGAATTAAATTGATTAATTAGATAATTTTTAATAATTTTACATAATTAGATTGTATTTTTATATTGTTATTGTATTTAAATAGTGTCTAAAGGCGTTATATTTGTATAAATAAAAAAATAGTGTTGCAATTTGTACTACAGATAAGCTATAAAAAGCTTCTCTATCAACGATCACAGATGATTATTATTCTGCTTTTTTATCGTTACAATTATTGTTTTGTGATAAAAAAAATATCTCTTTACTCCCAGTTTCCTTTAAATATGGATTTTGGAGATTGTTCCGGCCACCCGAACACATGCGTTTGTACTCTCGTGTTTATCAGAACTTTATATATCTGAAAATATATTGTCATCAGTTGAGGGTGTATCAAAAAATTATTTAAAAAGAAAAGATGTCAATACGCATTATAATAGTATATATAATTTATTTCTATTACTTTCTCTTACTCCTAGATTGAAAGGTTTTAGATAAATCTGTCAAGATTGGCTCTAAATCTGACTGCTTGTGTATATCATTTGGAGATATGCAATGGTTATCTTAAATATATAGAAATACAATGCTGATTGTCCGTTTTTTATCCAGGTAACACTTTTATCATAAACGTTTCTATTATTTGTACTGTAGTAGTAGTGTCTAAAGTAACTTTCATACAGTTTTCGTAATATGTAAGGTCTGAAGCTTTCCTCCCCTTCGTACTTGCAGGTCTTGTTTGCGGAAAAAGAGGACCCTCAGTTTCACTTTTAAGAAACGTCAAAAGTAGCACGCAGAAACTCTCGAGCTTTCAAACGTAGCAACTTTTCCCTTAGCTTTTATCGGACCCAATTAGTGCTATATGGGGTCCTTTGTGCCCCACATAACAAGGGATTAGAAAAGAGCACCCATTATACTCCCTTTTTTTTTTCCTATTCCTTTTGTGGTGTACGTGTATTGTTAAATGTATTTGCTCGTGGCCGTTGGTTATAGTTAAGCCAAATTACAAGCAAACATTTCGAATGGTGCAAGGGTGCGGGGGAATTGTCGTTAATTGCAAGAGAGGTCGTAAGCAGAAGCTTTTATAAAATAACATTATTAAGGATTAAATATATTAAAAACATAAATATCATGTCACGTATCAAAACAATGGGCATAAACTGCATGAAACAAACTGCAAGGATGAGATGGAACTTTAATCTAAACCTTCATATCCATCCATCAAACTTTGTAGATTGATGCTTCCTTGTCTTGAGTTTCCTTGAAACGGTTATAGGACTAAAAGTACTTAAATATAGAGTAATAGATAAAACTATATGTAAAGTGTGGAAAGTTTGCCCGATAACCACACATATATACTCGATCTCCATCATTTTATTTGTCAGTAGTTTCTACATTAGCTTTAAGTGTTTAAATGAAGCTGTATATCCCGAACGATTGCCCACTTCGGTCTGTTTCCATCGAAACGGCAAATTGATATTTCCTACCCTCATCATTAATTGGGTTCAATTATTACACTTTCCGCCACAATTACCTAATACGACTCCATAGAGATGGATACACCTCTAGTGGAGTCCGGGTCAGCTAGTTTTATTACTAACAGTTGGGGATATTGAGTCGTGAATGCTAACAGCTCAGTTTGGTCGAGCACAAATGGAAGAAACTAGAAATTTGTTTCGTGGTCGTGTAATATTTTTAATTCTGTCTCCCTCGTCGTCATTACCACCACTTAAATTTGCTGCTAAAGCTGAATCAATGTTTAAAAATGGTGTACTATGAAAACACTGTAGTGTTAGTTTAGCATCATTGCTTAGCGATATAACAGGCGTTTCTTTAATTCATTTAGCTGACTACCACGGCAAGTTTCAGATTGGAAGTAGCGTTAACTAATGTTACATACGAAAACCATAAAAACAAAACTCATTTGTTCTCTTAACTGCAGATAATGATTAATTGTTGTTAATCATCTAATTTTCGAGGAACGTATGAAATAGGTGTAGAAAACAATTCTCGACACTCTATCAAATTTTCCTAAACGGCTTAAACTTACAAAGGAGCAAATTCGATAAACCATAGCAACTCGATTAAAATTCACATTCGCATCTGCCAATCACAGGGGTACGAGGGCAAAGTCAAAAGTTCAAAAAACGACAAAGCCAACCGACCCGCTACCGGATCTAACAAGCTAAATTCCGTTAAAGCCGGACGTCCAGACAGACCGTCAGGTGCTAAACTGAGTTTCACACTAGTGCAGCTCAGGTGACGGCCACTCCTGCAATTAGCACCCTGCTGTGACCAATTTGAAAGGTAAAAGAGCTTTGCAGCTCCGAGTCCATCACAGGCTCGTTTATTTAGAACTACCGTCAGTTTGTTTCGAGGATGATAAAGTTACCGTATACACATTTTATGCTAAAACGGTCGACAGGTCAATAAGGTGCTTGCTTGGGGATCCTGTAAGAGCAGAGTTGGACTATCGTCATGTAGGTGGATTGGTGATCGAATCGCAGGGAATCTTTGAATGCGACCAGCATTGGAAATTGATAGACAGGCGACTACGATCAACAGTGGATGACATGTATGATAATGATGATGAAGTGCTTTTATCTAACCAAGTATATCTAAATTATATTAGAACATTGAACCAAAAATTACGTTCAGTCAAAACATATGTGCATCATTAATCGATAATCTAACGATACGAAGTGAAATCGGAAACGGATCATCGCACCGCACCACGACCGCCGAAACGTATCCCTGTATCATTTTAAACATTAACGGCGTTCCAGCGCTTCCGGCGAACTGAAACCGTTCGTATTGGCCAATTTAAAATATGTAAACGAATATATAAGCTGTAATCGATGCGCGAAATGAATAACAATCGAGTGAGCTCCGACGATTATGAGGATGCACGGGTCCGAATAATCGCTCGGATCGGGATCGCGCCGGCCCCTGAATATATTAATAATTTAATTCCCGTGCGAGCGCCGACACGTGTTCCCGTCGCCAAATTGATACCCTCAACGCGTCATCATCATTACTGGACATTTTCCTAACAGTCCGAAGCACCTCATCATGATTATGATGAGGAATTCATCGTTAATTGTCAATATTTAGCGCACTGGGTCAAAGCGTGGGAATCTTTGAGAGAAAAGCGCTTTTTAAAATCAAAGACTACATCGCTGTTTACCATCAAGGTTATTGACAAGCACTACTCCTATACATTGGATTACACCCTATAACTCACAAGATCCAAGCCAATGAGGCTCTGGCTCCCACCAACACGCATTAGGTCATCATGGTGAGAAATGGCTCAAATCCCCTCATATGAATCTCTACCTAAACGTGTGGGTGGGTATCTTTGGTGGAGGCCTATGTCCAGCAGTGGACGTGTATCGTCTGATTATGATGAATAATAATGAACTCTATTCAATTAAAAAAAGTAAGGATTATCAAGGTTGACAGTGAAACGAAGTCTCTTTTCTAATGTATGAGATGCTTTGAGTTCTTCTGGTCTTCTGGTCTTAGTAATGACGAGTTCAGCAATGTTACTAGCTTTTCCATTTTCGATAAATGCAGCTTTGTTTATCCATTGATATACAATTTACACTTTTGTATACTTATTGCTACTACAGACGCCGACAGAATGAGCTGACACGTTTCTGTTTCTAAAGTATCGTACGATTTCTTACAGATTTAGTACGGACAGGTATTTTAAAATAACCGATCAATCTGCAGCGATTCTTGACTGAATGATAATATTTATAGTTGATGATAGGTTTTACTAGATAAAGCAAGGGGCTACGAGCTCGTGCAAGTACAATAACGTCGATAGGCAATCGTTTTGATTTTATGCCCCGTCACACACCGCGGCAGTCATAAATTCAGACAATAACGCGCGTTCGTCGCGCGATACCGCTGATTCAAAGCTATTGACATTCGTAAAACTATAACCTTATTATTTGTTAGGGCTGCAGGGTGCACGCACTCGGCGGGGATGACTGCTACCCCAGCTGAAGATATAACGGAAATTTGTACCCAGAAATATTACACAAAGTAACTTCAATGATGTTTAAGTCGCACCAATTGCGCCTTAGTACTTTATCTGCGCTGAAGCTGCGGCTGCTGAAGTTAATAATACAGTCGTGATTATAACTTGTCAAAAGATTGTAGCCATGTCACTTGGAAGATGTTTAAATAATTTTCTGTACTATTAAGAAATTACCATTCGATTCATTTGGAAATTTGTAGCCTGAGGCCGTATAGAATGCTTATATCTCGCTTATATCTCAAGACGACAAGCACAATGTCAGGCTGTGTATATTATTCTAAGTAGCGACACTTTATGAGCTGGCGTATCAGTTACCATTACAATAAAGGCTCGCCCTTCGTATCGCTTTGAAAAAAAAAATTATATGAAGGTCTGGAGAAAGCTATATAATACGATTATCATATGATTATTGATAACCACTTCATTCTAACTTTATTCCATCACAATTGAATGTATTTTCGTTGAAGTACTTGTAAATAAATATTATTTTTGTTTGATTGTAATTTTAATTTTCGTTTTTTTTTGTTACAGGTAATTACATCAATCTAAGTCACCGAGTAACAAGAATGAGGTAAACCCAAACATAAGTTGAAATCTGTTTAAAACCTGTATAACGCACGCGCCTGTTTATGAAAGAATAAAAAATTGATAGATCATCATTATCATGATCATCGGATTTTACACATCCAGTGCTGGATGTAGACCTCCAAAAATCTCCAAACTGATTAGCGCTCCGATTCCCGTATCTAATGATTTCTCGGAATAATATATATGAAGGTTTATATATATTATTCCGGGAGGTTCCAGGAGGTTTATATATATATATATATATAAGCCGTAGATTTTTCTTATAATACAAAACATGGCAAAACAAATAATTCAAAGATTTACTCAAAATATTTAAAAATATCCAAAGCTTCTTCTTAAACCTTTTAAAATACTTACGTATGGCAATTTTCTGTCGTTCTTTGCCGGAGATAAAATGTCGCGTTTGCGACTTCCACAAGACAGACCGACGTCTCTCGCCCGTCAGTCTTCACCCACCATTAGCGATGGGACACATCTCTGGTGTTAACTTGAATTATTGCTCTTCCCCATAAGTTTTTCCGTCGCAGTTTCCCAGTTTTTGCTTTATCCTATAGCTCCCGTTTTAAATCTTGCAACATCTGAATTGGTAACGCGATACTATTAAATAAACATTGCCACTTAGATAATTCATCTACATGCTACATCTGCGATAAAACACTAACAAAAGGACTTAAAATATTATCTTAAAGTGATGGACAGGATTTGATGCAGTACATCCCATGTAGACCTTCATTGTTATAAACAGTGTAACACTCATCGTCAGGTCATCGTTCTGTTCGTTTTGACGCTTGACGCAGGTTCTCTACGTCTTCTTCTTTCTCCTGCCCTGGTCCCACTTTATGTAGGGTCGGCACAACATGTTCTTCTCTTCCAGTCTCGCCTATCAGCCGTCATCTCATCCGTTACCCCTTTCTTACTCATGTCATCCTTCACGCAATCCATCCATCTTTTCTTAGGTCTACCTCGACCCACATATCCCTCCACATTCATATCTAACATTCTTCTTGTTATATGACATTCATCCCTTCGCATAATATGTCCATACCACGCTAATAGGTTCTCGCAGTAATATATATCTATTACAGAACTTAAGTCTACTTAGCATTTGTCCCTTCTTATTACGGAGGCGGAGAAGGGCGGGTATCTTTCAGTAATAACTGAACATAACTACAGGCATGTAGAATGCTTAAAATCTAACTTGATATACTTATAGTTACTGCATATTCGTAATAGTAACAGTATCGAAAGTAGATATACGTTCAAAGCAGAAAAACGGTTTAAATAAAAACTATGTTTTTTGGATAATTTTTTTGCCAGAAAGAATCTGATTTAACTAAATTCAATTTTGGCACTAGTTTCGTTATCGTGTGACATTAACCCCTGGAAAAATATTAACTGTAATGAACAGGGTATTACGATTTTTTTTAAAAGATTAACAATTTGGTACTTTACGACGATCTTAAACATTTCCATCTACTATAACTTTTCAGTATGCGGTAAAACGTTATTCTTTGATCATTTTCCTGGCATTCCGACCTCCTAAAGTTATGTCCCGCGATCCTATAAAACTCAGCGATTTCGCAGTTAAAAGGAAAGCGCGCAGGATGTCGGAGGCGGTCGAAAGGCACTCGCGGCAGGATTAATGCTCCATTAGTGGCCGGCCAAAATAAATATTTGAAATAAAACACCATAACTCTGTTCTTTCTCTCCTGTCTACTTAAAGTTTGTGTCATAAAAGACCGAAGAATACCACCTAGTCATAATAAAGTATTCTATCAAAATATTTAAGATGCTTTTGCAGAAATGCTAATTGCTTTACTTGTTACTCGAAGGTTTCTGATCGGTTCCCGGATAAGATGTCATTGTACCATTTTAACCAGCTAATAGTTGCATTGTAATATAATCACCTGCTTCACTATTTTTCTGTAGTTATCACGAATTGTGTCTACCTACATTCCACAGCAGTTCATCACCTAGTTATATTCTGATCTTGATCTGATAGATTCCTTTGTTAGTTGCGGTGTAGTTTGAATTGTAGTAAGGTTTTATTTTGAACTCGTCTCACTAGCAATGACAGCAGTATTTAATAACTAAAATGTAAAAGGTGTAATCGCTTTAACATAGTCGGTACTATATATAATCTTACGACCGTGGGAAGCTGTGTCAAGTGCCAGGAAATTGAACTGTTCTTCCAATTTTCAGTCTCCCGTGAATTGAGTTTTTATAGTGAAGGCGCTGATAACAAAACAGTGCCGCCGTCGCAATATAGAGCAACAAAAGCACGCCATTGTGGGCTATGGTGAAAATTTAAATCAGTTTAGTCAAGTTTGGCCTCATGACGGCGCGAAGCCCCACGGCCGTCGTGCTGGCACCATCTACATGCAAATTGCGTAATCTCCAGCTCAACGCTGTCTGTATTCGGAAGACAATGAACTGAATATTTTGATACTTCACTTTCATGAAAAGTATATTCATATTAATAAAGAAGAAAATATGCTAAATAACGACAAATGTTGATACAAAAACGGGTCCGATTTGTTTAAAGGTTCATCTCATTAAACGCGGGTATGGCCGGTTTTATCTCGAGCTTACGTCTAGTTATGGACGGTTATGGGCTAATGTTGATAATATTTAAACAAATTAGCTACTTTTTGAGGGATTGAAACATTACAAAATATATTCGTATAAAAATAATGCATTCAAACAAACCAAATTTTTCTTTGAAAGTTTATCTTCAACTTCCTTTCATATGTACTTTTCATATTACTTAAATATCTATATGTTAACGCCAAATACATATTTATATATGTTTATTAAATGTACTCGTCTGTTTACTAATAAGCCTTTTACAATAATTTCATTAAACCAAAATCGATAAAGAATATAGGGCTTGGTCTGTATCCCTTAGGTACTCCACAACGATTATATATTTTTAGTAAATTATTTTTAAAATTGAATGCGAAATTCATAAAGTAATGTCATTCAAAACTTATGTAGGGTATAACGAGAAAATTATGTATGAATTGACCGCAGAGCTTTATGTATAAAAGCTCCATTGTAGCTGTCCAATGCAGAATCAATAAATAATCCCAAAAGACGTACCAGCATCATTCTTTGCCTTGTCGTATCCCCTCGTTTATTTTTAACGTTCTCCGCCTCTTTTGAGGCAGATTTATACCAAATCTTTGCTGTCATGGCCAGAGACGGCAAATAATTATTTTCCTCTTAGACCTCTCGTTATTTCGCTGATATAACTTCCGTTTTACAAGATTTGCTTTTATCTTAATTGAAGAAGAAAATCATTTAAAAAATTATTAGTCCTTCATCAACCGCAAACAACTGCGACATATCTTGAATCTGACTTATTTCTTTTAAAAAAAATTATATTTCTTTTAGCTTTTTTCTATAAATCATAATAAAAATGGTTAGTTCCACTGCTGGAACTCGGGGATTCTCATGAAGAAAGAATTAAGTCTACCAATCTACCACGGTGATAGCTATTCTTCAACAATGTTTTTCTTCACAGGAAAGTCAAGGTCAATGGGTGAATGGCTGAGCCATCACCGCGTCATATACATGCTCCCCATCCCCATCTGTAATAATCATTACACGATATTATTAATTGAAACGTCGGTCTGTTTGTCCCACGCATCGATGGCCGGCGATAAACGTATTACCCCCTACGGGGCCCCTGTTTACCCAACACGTAGGCAAAGCACCGCATAATCGGGATGCCGCTGACAGAGCCACGCGCTGGTTAGTGTTTGCATTGGTTACAGCAGCTGCGACTGGTTTGACAGCTTTCATATTCTCACCTCTAACCCGGATATTACTGTTGCCGTATCAACTCCTCGCTGCTATTATTTTTTTTCTGGCAACTGATCATTTTATTCTTTTCATGCCTCTTATGGTGCCGGTTCACTTCCGTTTGATGCTTAATTACGACTTGTTCCTTCTGCCACTGGTAACTGATGTCCAAAAATTTAACTGCTATATAAACCTAGGGACAACGATGTTGATGACATCAGGAATTTATTATGCTGAAACCTAGAAATATCACCGTTATTTCAATGAGGTGAATAAAATATTAAAAAAGTATGTTGGTAACACATTGAACTGCTGCTGCTCTTTATTTATTTTCCTCTTTCTCTCATCGTTAAAGAGATCAACAGAGGAACTTATGATCTTATAGACTAATTTAATTATTTAATATTGATTGAAGGACCTTCATCTAATGATAATTAATATACTTATCTGCAATGTTAGAATGATATGGGCAAAAATAGAAGCTGCAGTGGTACCTACCTAGACGGTCTCCGGCAACAGAGACTTTACCATCAATAAAATTCTATTGAATGAAAGAATTCTATCATTGATTAGTACAGTTGTTTATTTGTTAGTATTGTTTTCATGAATACAATGAACGTTACATCTAGATCTCCCAGGTGGCTGTTCATGTATTCAATCTTGTGATTGTCGTGTCGTGCGGACTGTGTAAACACTGCGGTTAGATTATCAACGCTTTCAATCAGGCTGTCGTCGGCAAACCTGTCAGCTGCAGCGTCGATATGTTTCAATGGATCTAAACGGGGAGCCGTTATCGCTCATTCTGAAATGTTTACCGCGTGAACATTCGCGAACATCCCCGCTAATATTACTACTGTAATCAGGGGTGTCCGCTTCGTGTAGACAGATAAGCACTTTGTGGGGTTTTTTTCGTTTTACTTGGATGAAATGCTTTCGCATACGTGAACTCGCTAACAGCCTTTGCCTTCGCTGCCTCTTATCTTCACCGTGGGCGACCAAGCCACAGCTACTGAACCCCACGCCGCCACAAGCCGAGAACCTGGAGGACGCGCTGCATACCCTAGCTTCCTAAACTAATACAAATACTAAACTCTTGACCCATTCAAAAAGTATTTAACTTTTCTGAATTGCTATTGTCAAGCTTATTTTTAAGTATAGATAAGCTTTGAGATTTCAAATAAGGTGCGCGTTCCCTATTCATATAAAATCTGTGCACACCACCGTCCGTAATGTAACCCACCCCTTTCCCCCATGTACCCTAAGAGAATGTACATATACTTCTACAATACATGAATTTTATATCGGCACAAAAATTTTACCTTTTTTGATATTTACTTACCGGTGGTAGGTTTCTATTGTCACAGGCCGTCTAGGTATTACCGTAGCTCCTATTTCCGCCAAACAGAACTGTCTAAACATTAATGTCCTCCGGTTTGAAAGGCGTCGCAGCTAGTGAAATTACTGAATCCTATAACACTATTTGGTTACAAGCAAGCGCATAACTCATCGCTTCTCAGAATTAAAAAAAAATAGAATGGCAAGTGTTCAGTTACCAGTAATACAATATATTTTTGTTTACGTAATTTTTAATAAGTATTTAGTAGAAAACATATTTATCTTCAATGAGCTAATATGAACCGGCGGGTTATGAGAAATTCCTTGTGATTACCCCAGCCTACCCTTATAATTTTCATCAGGAGAAAATCTTAAAAATATCCTTATTAAACTTATGAATGTCTCTCTAAATAATTCATATTATGAGTACATAAAGAATATCTTTAAAATAAATAGAGATTAATCAGAAATCTCAACTCCTCTTCGGAAATTTTTCTTAAGCACACAACTACATCGTCGCGGAGTTTGTCAAAGTTTTATTACGGCTCTGTAAAACTCTAACTTCCGTTCTTCAGGCTATATCTTTAAGGTGTTCTCGCTGTTCGTTAGGTTTCAACTACTTTATTACTATTTACCGTCGCAGATTGCTTTTGCTGGGGTGAAATTAAACGGAACACCGGCGAAGCAATCATTTTCATCTCTCAACGGAAATAATCTTATCTAACCTTAGATCACATGCGGTTTGATTTACAGTTGGATAGTAATTTCCGTTTCCTGTCTTATATATTTATTATTCGATTATTAAACATTAGTTTCATCATCGATCTTTCAGTTTAAAATTATATTGTTCATAGTTTTTATTAGATTGCGATGAAGAAAAAGAAAATACCCATTTCTGTCATTCACCACCATGTAGTATAGTTATAACTTCCTACGTGACTCAGAGACTAACAGCTTCTTAATAATAAGAAAGTCCTTAGTCCGATCCTAAGTAGGCAGGTCGTAAATTTTGGAAGGTTCAAATATTTTTTTTTTTCATTCCCTCTTGACTACCACTCTCATAACGAAAATCTGATGCCGACTCAAAATAAAAGAGCTAGACTTTCTTTAAGCGAATCCTTCACCAACCATGATCTCGTTGTCATATGGAATAATAAATAGACGACTTAATGTTCTTATCGCTTATATCTAAGGCCTATTACTATATCCATTCAAGCTGGCCAAATGCAGGTAGTTTGATATCACATGTAAGTTTCTTCACCGGAAATTCAAGCTCGGTGAGAACAGAAGCATGTACCGCTTTACAAACAGAGCTACCTCGACCATTATCACTTAACATTACGTAAAAAAATTAAATAAAAAAAAGTTAACCGTAGCATTTTAACTCATTTATCTCGCCGTTGTATTAATCCCATGGAGAAAAAAAAAATAAGCAAACAAAGTTTTAATCCGGGCGGCGATACCTTCGCCTCTATTATCTCCGCCCTCGCAGGTGTTTGCAAAAATTCTAGTGGTTTTGAACCCTGAGCCGTTCGTGACCCCGCATGATATTGTACATTCACGGGCACCCCGCTTACTCCTCTAATTATAACGTTATTTTTCTCCAACCCCCGTGATGCTGAGTTGTCAGAAATTTAAATAAACATGTCTCTCGTAATTGGAAGCAATCGATTTTTCGGTTAATTGATATTTCAAATGTATTTATATCATCTAATGAAAATATCGAAGTAAAATCCTTGTTTGTGTAACTGTTCCTTAGTAAACTAGTAACAGCACAACTTAGTAACAGATCTAAGTAAGCTCAAGGTGGAGTAATCTTTTATTAATTATTTAAATATATTTAATGTTATCGGATACATACTAATTATTTAAATAGTAAGTAAAATAATCCGATTGGAGAGAAGAGTCTTGGAGTGAAGGTTGCGTATAGGACGCAGAATGGATACACCCTGTCTCCAGGTGAACCGACGACATCATCAGGGCGGTCAGGAGTGGCTGGATGCGAGAACCTGAGGATCGCATTTGGTGGAAGACATTCGGGAAAGCTTATCCAGCAGTGGACAAACAAGGGATAACGATGAAGAAAGTAATAACTTAACGCGTATTGAAACTTCCTTATTTCTTTATTGTTTGTTCGATTTGTGCTTGAATAAGTTTTTTATGTTTAATTAAGCAACAATACGAGCGAAGACTTTCACTTGAGAATAAGTAATACGTATGTACATAACAACGTGGCGCTAGTTAGGATGTTATACACAGCATCATATTGTGCTCGTAACCTCAAGACAGACAAACCGAAACACAGTAATGTTTGCACACTACTGTTTGGCGACAGCAATAGGAGCTATGGTGATACCTAAACGGTCTCCGACAGCAGAGACCTACCACCAATAGTTTTCTTTATTTAACGACAACAAGACGAGCAAGACGACTGACCGTGATACATCTGCTCATGACTTGGCGTTAGGATGATAAACACAGCAGCAGCGTTACAGCGCCTTTCAAACCTGGACACAGTAATGTTTGCATACAACTGTTTGGCAGCAGATATAGAAGCTACGGTGGTACCTAGACGGTTACCACACCACACAGACAGACAGATGATGACAGACCTATGTAGTAGGTCTTACAATCCTGGTACTTACCACCAGGTACAAAAAGGTCACCATATCAATTTAACAAATATTCTTGTAATTCTATTTGGAAGATGCTGTAGCTAGTACAGATTTAAATCCTCAAGGAAATGATCGAAATGTGGTGCAGTGTAAACATGACAACTAACGCCTCATTACTATCGGCAGGAGTATTAACACCAGATCAACGTCCTCTTTGTTCACACAGTAAAGTGAATAAAATATAAGTTGGTCATGTTTAACTTATAATTGTGTATTCGTGCAAACAGTTAGGCCTTCGTTAAACCATTTAACAACCTAATTAATAAGTTATCACCGAAAGCTTTGAATCCAGCTCGACTCGCAATCGAGCAGCGCTTATATTTGCGTCAGCGGGTAATGTTTTATTTCCACGAGAGCTTTCAGTTTCCGTGCTACGCGGCTACGCGAAGGTCCCTGCGGGCTACGGCGACCACGGGTTATTGTGGAGAATTAATGCACAAGACTAAATTGAACATTACTCCATTTTGTGAAATCTGTTGTGTTTAGTGGTGTTTCCGAAGCAGTAGGACTTGGGGACCCTAAAGGTCATTGAAGAACGGCGACACATCCACGATTCCTCGAGGTATTGCAACTTTTTATAATCCATCCTGCATTAGGTGAGCATGGTGAGTAATGGCCTAAATCGCCCCATGTGAACCTCTACAAGGACATGCTGATTGTGGACTGATCGATGTTTAGATCTTAGGAGGAGGTTTCTATCTAGCAGTCGACGTTTATCGGCTGATGATAAACGACAGTGTTTTTCTATCATTGGAACTGTTCGCTTATGTTAATAACGATTAAGTAAACGTTATTTTTTTGTTACTTATGACTATACAGGGTGAAAGGCAATAAGTGAAAAGCTCCATAGCTGCTAAAGTACATCTCGTATCCTATCTATCTATGTATGGAATACCCCATACAAAAACAATGATACTGGAGTTATTAATTTTTTAAATATTTTTCGAAAAATTCCTGTTTTTCCAGGAATAAATTCGATGATTTTATTTCTTAATTATTTCTACACAAATTTTAATGTAATAGTTATTGTTTAATCATTGTTATATTAAATGAAATAAATAATCATCACTTAGAGGCTAAAACTTCTAAATTAGGCTCTTTGAAAGTGGTGACAGTAAAAAATAATGCGCCATACTTACATTTTTATTTAATCTTAAAATAAAATTTTATTTATAATAAATACGTATAAAGCACATAAATATATACCTGACTTCAATACCTATCCGACTAGGTATAATAAAGTACATAAAGATTCTAAAATTTGAAAGAAAAAAACACTTTTTTGTCTAAACTGACGGCCACGGTTCCTGTTACAAGCAGGAAGCCTTTCCCTTAAGTCAGATCGAGTGACTCGCCCTGTGAGCTGTTCTCTTATTTTGTCAGCAGCGACGATGATGCGTGACTTTCAATCTTAACATTTTGGTGAGAAAATTATTATTTTCTACGTCTGCATGCAGCATAAAACGGCAGAAGTCTTTCCCTGATCCTGGACTGGTGTATAATGGCAGGGATAGAGCCTTGCCGTACTAACGTAACTTAACTGTTGTACTAACTCATTACCTAAAAAGTATTTTTTTTTCTAAATTATGGAAACTTCATGTAGGTTTTTACACCTTGTCGGATAGGTATTGAAGTCAGGTATTTATTTATGTGCTTTATACGTATTCTTTATAAATAAAATTTTATTTTAAGATTAAATATAAATGTAAGTATGACGCGCATTATTTTTTACTGTCACCACTTTCAAAGTACCTAATCTAAAAGTTTTAGCCTCTAAATGATGATTATTTATTTCATTTAATAAAACAATGATTAAACAATAATTATTACATTAAAATTTGTATAGAAATAAATAAGAAATATAATCATCGAATGTTTTCCTAGAAAATCGATTTTTTTTGTAAAATATTTAAAAAAATAATAATTCCAGAAGCATTGTTTTTGGATGGGGTATTCCATACATAGATAGATAGATAGAGCTTTTAAACGTGCATACTTGCACTTGGTACTTACATTGACTGTAAAGTAAGCATAAAATTGACCTCTTATTTATATAAAGGAAAAGTCCATAATTCGTCGAAAAATTGGACACTCTATCGATAACGGATATCAGCTGATAAGGAGCCCGTAGCATGACGTGACGGCGCACTGCGCCACTGCGCCGCCGCGTGATAACGTTGTTACTGAGAACAAATAGCAACACTTTAACACAAAGCGCCCGCATTGGACCGCCAACAATACTATTATACATATGTGTTCAAAAATAAATAAATATCTATTAATAGGAACCCTAACATCGTGAATCTTAGACCTGAAATGTTTTGAACATGGGAGCTTTCATTAAACGAACTCAAGAACAACGGAAAGAACTAAAAGATCTATTCTTTTATTAGGTGCTAACGTGTAATATGCTTTTCAAAAGCTCCGATATATTCTGAAGTACCGCTATATCACCAAGATGGTGTTGTAGGATAGGGTTCCACATAAATCTGATTACCTTTGACAAATAAGGTATCATTACAATACTTCCACCATCATCCTCATACATAATCTTAACATTATAGCATAGGCGTCACATATCTATAGTTATATTAAATATATTCATTAACATCCTATAGCCCCAAGATGGGAAAGGGCGTCTACAGTGATTCTCCATCGCGTTCGGTCTTAGGCTTCACCCTTAATCTCCTCTCATGTCTTCTCGACCTTCTTCATCTCCTCTGCTACTGTGCGGCGCCTCGTCTGTCTGGGGCGACCGGGTTTGCGTTTTGCTTGCAGATGCCAATCGAGCACCTGCTTGGGAATATGGTTGAGATCTCTTCGTAGAGTATGGACAATCCACTTCCTCGTTTCCGGCAGCTGAAAAAAAAATTTAAATATTAAATATATTTTATATATTTCTTAATTAATCGCTAAAATTTATAAGAAATAAAGATTAAAATTATAAAGTACATAGTCCAGTGAATAAAACTTGAATCAGGGCGACTTCCGCAGAGGGTTCGCTTATAACCTTCGCAGCACTTTGAACGAAATGCCTTTGGCTGCATCAAATAAATATATTTCCCACCACCCACGGTCAGTCTGCTAACGAAGCTGGAAAATTATTACTGGCGTTGTTTCTAAAAGCTTTTGACGAATGGGAATATAAATTTAGTTATTATAAGGCCTTAGGAACTATTATACAGAACCCTCTGTACGGCTGACAATTATCATAAAGAACCTGATACAAGACAAGCTTTTTGGAGACTTGAAACTTGGAAGGCTGATAAGAAATAATTAGGAAAAAAAGCCTACAATAGAAGTATCAGAATTAGAATTATTGTTCCTTTTTGTTGCTGAAAACTAAATAAAAATTAAATATATAAGAGTAGAGATAGTTAAAATCTTATCATCATCATCATCATGTGCTTTCTTTAAGCTGAAGTCTGGCGGCCAAATTCATATAACTAATCCAGCCTTAAGTTAGGATGATTTCCGTCTACTGCGCTATCGCTGAATGTTTCGGCACTCAAGATGTTATGTCTCGTTAACGCAGTAATTTCATTAACTACAGTGCCCCACACACCGCTGTTTGGCGGCGGAAATAGGAGCTGCAGTGATCTGTAGCTGCCGAGATATATCACCAGTTAACACAATGCCATTTCACACAAACGGCGGCGCAAATGCCATTTAGAAAACAATAGCCGTTGCAAGAAACAAACGTTGACATTTCCGGTACGGAACGGAGGAGCGGATGGACCGGCGGGAGGGACGCCGAACGCGGAATTTACGAGTCGGCTTATCGTCCGCGGCCCTCCGTAATTCGATGATTCCAACTTTATTGCCGGAGCCCTCCGGTGCCGATGAATAAAGAGTCGCCTTTTATCCTTAGTAATGGAATTCAGAACTTTCTCGTCCACAGCCACGCACTCTGCTAACTTTCAACGGTTCACCGTAAAAATCATGAACAGATCGCCTCTGGCTATCGGATATTGACTCCCACTTCAATACCACAGAGCATCATAACTTCACCACGTGCCTGAGTCGACACCCCACTTAATATCTCCAGCAACAGCGCCATACAGACCTGAACGTATTAATGTTAGGACACAACTGCTTGGCGGTAGAAGTAGGAGCTGTGGTGACCTAGACTTACTCTGATAAGAGAGTCCTACCAATGACGAGAGTAAAATATTCTATTTACCGAGTATGAGTTTACAAACACTCTTCCTCAGTGGAAGTAGCGAGGGTGTCAGTCAGCAAAGGGGGCGGAGAACAGCTGGTATCATATATGTGATGACTTCAAATAACTTCTATATGTATTCATCAATATATATATATAGTAATAAACTCACACGTCAATAACGGAATATCAATAACATCCCGCATCGAGAAGGAAACAATCCGGCTCTTCGTTTCGGACAGACGGACGGACGGGCGAAAGTTGGAGAATCGATTGGCGCCTCGCCACCTCGTCTGCCGGCGGCCTGTCGAGCTGGTAAAAGCACCGCCAGCGGGCTACAATTCCAATCGGCTGCCTCTCAATAGCCTTTTGGTATCGGGCCATAAAGCATGCACATGGCAGGGCAGTAACAAACGAGATTATTTCTTCTATGCAATGAAGCAACGTGACAAGCGTGACGTTCACCTGATGGTAAGTGATACGCCCGCTTATAACAACGTGGCGCTAGTTAAGCCTCGTCACCACAATAATTTCATTACCGCACCCTTCAAATGACAACAGAGTAATATTCGTACTGTTCGGCAGTAGAAATAGGCGCTGCGATGGTAACTACCCAGACAGTTTCCGGCAACGGAGACCTACCACCAGTAAATTCTCAGAGATACTTTGCTAATGATGTCTCAGATACCAGGGACCGTCTGGATACCACCACAGCTCCCATTTTTGCCGCCAAAGTGTACCGTACAAACATTAAATTGTTCCGGTTTAAAGGGCTCTGTAGCTCGTGAAATTACTCAGGTAACGAAATAGAACATCTTATATCGCAACGCGACTAGCACGTGATGCTGTGTCATCCTCTAACCACCACGTTGTAATGAGCTAGCGTATTACTTACCATCATTGGAGCGTCTTGCTCTTCTTCCATCAGTCTCCGCGATGCATATAAACACTTCATAACATGGATGTAGCTCGTTCATTTCCGGTGTAAGATTTAATTGAGTTTGTATAGGATTTAAATCGGACCTTAAATCTGCTGACGTAGCAACATTAAAGATGTGGACGTACTGTTGAGAGGTCTCGCACAAGGTGGACTGACCAGCTGGTGAGAATCGCGGGAACCCACTGGATGCGAGCAACGTGGGGATCTTTGGGGGAGGAACCTATGCCCAGCAGTGGACGTCTATTGGCTGATGATGATAGCAGCTTTGCCATGTTCCATCCATCCACATGTTCGAACCAGAGTATTATTGAGACATCTAACATCCACTATCTTATCTGGTTTATTACAACCATTATTTACTTAAGAATAACTTAATAATCACTTCTAAAATTAACAGTAACCAGATAATGAAAAATGCAGTTATAATTATACTTTAGTTAAACTTGGTTTAAAAATAAACTTTTTTGATATATTCTCAAATAGTTAAAGTTTATTTAACTATATAATTTAACCCCAGTTTTGTAAGCTTTCAGTTGTTATATGAGTTAAGTTTCAAAATAAACGTTTACTTTGTCGCTTATTTGTTGGCCCCAACTTTAGTGCTAGACTTGCGCCAGCACTTCTGATAAGGGCTTTCAGAGCTTTATATATTATTTGTATGTGGAAGGTAGCGTTTTCGGTCGCTTTACAAGTTTGTGCTTAAATACGTTTATTTAGAATTTTTAAGCTTTCACTTAAATATACAAAAGTTCGTTTTCAATTTTACAAGCTTTTTTTGTATAAGGCGTTGCCCATAGCAACTCACAAAACACAGCACTCATGAACCCCTATATACGACAGCTCCTAGTGAGCAGCGGTACCAGAGCCAACACTGACTGTATGTGGAGATCTTTGGAGCAGGCCCATGTCCAGCTGTGGGCGTCAATCGGCTGATGACAATAATGATGATGAAGCTTTTCTTTATTATATTTTAATATTAAAAATCAACTTTGGTCCAGCGACTAATCTCGCTATAGTCTTTAGCATATAGGCTACGATCAAATTGCCTAGAACTTACTCGTTATATCCAAAGTTTTTTTTTTATTTTAGTATGACAGATATTAAGGATTATTAAGGATAAAAAATAATGCGATATTCAATATTACAAAGTAAATATTCTAGAACATAATATTCTAAACTCAGTTGAATATTAAATCATAGTACATTTGTAACCCTCGGATACTAAACATTCTGATTTATAGTACTCATTACTTAACGTCCGATGCTGAAGTCGAAACGGAAACTACTTCCTGTCTGGTGACCCTTTGTGATCAGTATACAGCTACATTGTAGCCTTACTTTGTAGTTAAATTGAAAACGTCTGTGTAACCGGAATCAGATCTACAGAGTATACAGCAGCTATGCGACATTCATGCTCATCGAATTTTTCTATATATATATATACATGTTTATATATATATATATATGTTTATATATATATATATATATATAATACTTTTTCACATATAATTGTAAAACAATAAATATATATTTCAATATAAATTTACAGTTAAATAATAATAATACTAGCTCTTAATAATAGCTGTTTTTATAGAGTAAGTAATTTCTTTTCCACTACTTAAGTATATACATCTATGATACTGTAACTTAGTTTGTCTATTAACATTTAAGTACCTAGTTCGAACCCAAGACAACATGTAGCTTTAAAGTAGTTAAGTTTTTTTAGAGTAACTACCAGTCTAGTAAAAGAAATGAAATTCCTTTCAATCTTTAAAATATATATATATATATATATATGGTTATATGTATAGTTGTAACTCTCTGTTAAAACTACAGGTAGTATGTGCTATCTGCTAACCGCTACATGGTAGCGACAGACGTAAATACCCGCACACCGCCGACATTAGTCAAGTTAGTCCAGCGGCACCCCATGCACTAGGCTAGACGCAGACTGACCGCAGCACGGCTGGAGTACTTCGTATCTTGCGTTAACTCACCCACCCCAATGTGGAGGCAGTTCAGTATTAACCACATTGTGTTGCTGAATATAATATATATATATATATATATATATCGCAGCTCCTACTTCTGCCGACAAACACTATTGTGCTCTGGTTTGAAGGACGCTGTAGCTAGTGAAATATTTGGGATAACTAAGTTAATTTCTTACGACGAGCATAATAAGCCAGGAGTATTATTTAGCATCAGGTGGACGTCTTAGTGGTTGTTTGGTCGGATAAAAGTAAAAGTTCGGTCCTAGTGCGAAGGTACAGTTACAGGGTCAACGGGGCCAGGCGTCGTTCGTAAATCTGGCGGAGGTCCGTCGCGAAGGTCGTTGCGGCGTCTGGGCGGAGATAACACTTACTCTCATACATTACGCATGGACACGGAATATTGCCGGTATCTCTCGCTTCTTTCAAACCCTGGACATTACGCTTTATTTACTGCTGAAAAGGTTACCTTAATGCCCCGTAAATTCAGGAACATATAAATAGAAAGAATTATTTTATATATATATATATATATAGGTAAGGTGTAAGGAGTCCTGCATAACAACTTAAAGGATACAAGCCAAGTTGACCTACTTGCAGTGCACCCTGCTAATCAACAAATGAGCCTACATGGGAATCCAAATTGGGTCAGCGCGATGGAAATAGTCCAAATCTCCCCATATGAATCCCTTCCCGAAGTGGGAATTATTGGAGGTGGCCCGTGTCCTGAAGACACATCGTGGGACGTCTATCGGCTGATGACAATATATAAGAGATTTCCACCCATGTAGAGACTCATCACGATATTTCTAGAACCGGAAGGCCTGACTTAGGAATATTCCATTTGATAAGAATAAGTCAAGTAAGAACGGATTTTACAAAATTCCTTCCCTAAAAGGGAGGTTTTGCGAGGGTGTTGCGAGCAGCAAAACGGGCGGAGAACAGCTAGCGAAATATACCTTATCAGAATTATCAATGACTTGTCATCATGAAGTGGAAACCTTCATTAGCTTATTTATATAAATAACTTATTTATATAAATAACTTATTTATATGAATTTACTACTCAGCGGTAATTATTTATTAGAGCAGTAAAGATCGTATAGTAATATATTCTTCTATTTGACGAAGCGATATTAACTACACGTTTAATGGTAACAAATTGGCGGTAATTAGGATGATGTACAACAGGACATTGTTCTCGTCGCCTTAACATGTAATATATTCAGCTGTTACTTCAGTAATTTCAGTAGCTACAGAACCCTTTAAATGGAAACATAGTTATGAATGCACAGAGCTGTTCGGCTGCGGAAATGGGTGCTACGGTGATATCTAGACGATCGTCTGAGACCTATCACCAGTGATGGATTTTCTCCCAATGTTGAAATCTGAAGGTACTGTCCTGCTCATGATGTAAAAGTACTCTCATATCCACATTTATGTCTAGAGCTCAGTAAAAACCTTAAGACACCCCTTAAACCCTTATCGTAGGTCCTCACACGCATCGCGCGCCGTATAAATGTTATCTCGGCGGCGCACACAAACAAACAAGCCATCATAATTTTCATCTGGTACCCGACGCTCCTGAGAGTACCGATAAAAGGTTAGATGGTGCGGAAACCCCGGGGGAGTCTGCGCTAATCTGCACCGGCTCCCTGATCAGCCACCGTACGTTTCTTCATATTACCTTTATATGTTAACGATCGACAGCAGGAAGGAGACCTTGTCCTGAGAAGTATACTAGTTTATAAACCTGAAGATGTGATAGCTTGGTTTATAAAGTGATCATCCCTACTATACGTCTGGAAGAAGAACCTTGAGAAGACGATGAGATCGACATCAGTTGTACATTGAATTATACTGGTGGTGGATCTCTGTTGCTGTGACCATCTGGGTAGGTACCGCCGAACAGCACAAGCAGTAGTTTACAGTCATTACTGTGCTGTAGTTAGTGTTTACTGGGGTAACGAGACTCAATATGTTATGTCTTAAGGCGACGAGCGCAATATAGTACAATATATATCACTTACCATCTGGTGAACATCCCCCACGTCCTTCAGCAATGCCGTTCAGGAAATTTTGTCTTTGATCCTGTATTTTCCGAAGACTTAAAAATTATTCTGTCATCTCTATATTATGATGATTACCAGCGCTATAATGACAGCCGTCACGGTGTATTAACATAATTAAAGCGCACTGGTCAGCTGTTAGTCCATTCAGTAATTTGGTTAAAGTGGATCGCGGCCCCACCACCAGGTCAGCGGGCGAGGCTCACGTGTTAATGTTGATCCAGATTAACATCGTATTACGGTGTGGCATGCGAGTCGCTGGTACGAATACCGCGTTGGTTAAACAAGGAGTTAATTTTTTTTTAATTTACGAAGCGATGTTACAAGCGAAAGGTTTAACTGACAGTTAAACATAGAGCCCTTAAGAAATTTTATATGTTGTCTAGTTAATTTCTATAGCTACAACGCCCTTCAAACCGGAACACTGATTTAATTGCACAGTATTATCTGGCTGCGGTAATAGGCTCTGCGGTGATTTTCTTTTTTTTTTGTTGTCGTGGTGAAATCCTGCATTGGATGTCCTTCTGCTGTCCAGGCAACTGAATTGTTATGCTGGACTCTTACTGGCTAAAACCCACGGTTTCCCACTCATCGCTTTTGAACACTGCCGTGCTTGCTATAGCGAGAAGACTCGATAAGACCACATCTCGGGGTGGAGCTACTGCTCTCCACCCCTTATAAAATTGTTAGGAGGAAGTACTGCATCCACCACCTCGAGACCTTACATATTTGGTCGCAAAGATACCTACATCCGACAAGGGAAACCTTGTCCCTCGGAATCAGTCAAGCCGCGTACTAAACTATCAGATTTTTTTTATTATATCGGGAGAGAAATCTTCGAAAGATACCCTGCGTCTGGGGGGAAGACAGGGTAATGTGAGATTCTTACTCACTAAAATTCTCTCGGTGATCTTCAGTGCATTCGGAGAGGTTCCGGGATCTCTTATAAAACGCACCGGTGCACCCCACCACACTTTGTGTCACACGTCTCTGAGGAGGAGCCTAACCCTCCTAGGCACCAACGCTGCACCATACGTTGCCCCAAGCAGGTTTGCTTGAGCGATAAAGGTCCCCACCCTCGAAGCCCGCGAAACTACTGCACCCTTTTAGTCTGCTTGTACGACAGGCAGGGTTTATCTGAATCCTATTCTTACTACCCCGAGACTACAGGGCTGAAACTATCAGACTACTGTCGGTTTATATATATTACAGTTTAAACATTAGCAAGTATTATAGTTATAAAAAATGTCTGTCTGTGTGTGTGTGTGTCTGTGTATCTGTGTGTGTGTGTTTTATGTGTCGCCCCACACGAGGTGGGGTTGTAACGGCCGCTGCATCTGCATCACGGGGGCCCATTTGTCCGCCGAATCGACCTCTCATATCGTTTTCAGATACTTTACGGCGCGCCCCGCGTCGTCGGCGGGCGATTTTCACTGGATTTACAGTGTCCAATAACTGTCCTCCGCCCATGGCGGGCATGGGCAAGTTTTTTTTATTATATTTTCAATTAATACAGTATTTTACTTCGCACGCATATTTATATGACGGCATGCAAGTTATCAATTCGTTGCATTTTTTCATTTGTTGCCTTTACTTTAAATTTGATCAGGTTTTAATGTTTTTTTTTACTTCATTATCATCATCATCATTATCAGCCTTTGTTTATTCACAGCTGGATGTAGGCCTTCACCAATGTCGTCCACCAAATGCGATTCTCAGCTTCTCGCATCCACCCACTTCCGATCGCCCTTATGATGTTATCGGTCCATCTGAAGAGAGGGCGTCCTCGACTTCTGCGTCCTGTACGCGGCCTCCACTCCAAGACTTTCCTCCCACATCAGCTGTCACTGACACGACAGACATGGCCAGCCCACTGCCACTTCAGCTCGCAGATTTTGAGAGCTACGTCGACAACTTTAGTGCTCCACTGAATTCCTTCCTTCCGGATTTTATCCCTTAGAGAAATGTCAAACATAGCTTTATCCATCGCTCGCTGTGCTACTTTGAATCGGTGGACCAGCCCGATGGTCACGTGCCATGTCCCTGCGCCGTTATTAAGCGGTTTTTTTTTTATTAGAAATTAATTATTATTCCTATAAAAAGGAAGATTTATTTAAAACTTCATGACATATATAAATAAAAAACGTTAAAAGCGCGGAGGGAGGAAATTTCGCTTGTGTTTATAGAAGTCGATTTGATTTATCAATGCAATGATGGAATTATGTTCAAACCATTCTTAGCTGACCTCTAAACTGAAGAAGAAATATCTCTACCGAGTGTTAAGGTCTGATGGTTTTGAAGATCCCGTGACGAGTCAATGAACTTCTGGATATCTCCAATACTTTGTATATAAATATTAGGCCAAAATGTACAATATCTTGTAACACTGGTGGTAGGTCTCAGCTGCCGGAGTTTGTCTAGATAGTTGCCACCGCAGCGCCTATTGCAGTCGAAAAAGAGTAGTGTGGAAAAATTACTGTATTCCGGTTTGAAGGACGCTGTAGCTGGTGTAGTTACTGGAGTAAAAAACTGAACATTTTACGTCTCAGGTGACAAGCACAATGTGGTGTCATATGTATCATCCTATCTAACGCCACGTTGTTATGGGCAGACGTGTCATATACCATCAGGTGAACGTCCTGATCTTCTCGTCGGTTAATTGTAAAAAAAAAATACTTGGGTATATGAAAGTTTTCAACAGGCCTACCTCTGTATGAAATGTAATCTGAACATTATGGACAAAGCAATGCAGCGGTGGGCAAAGTGAGAATAATGGAAAGATCACACCTCGCCGCCTGCCGGAGTTATGGGAACCAGACGAGACGGCGCTCGATAACGTGTTGCTTACCTGGTAGCGTCAGCAGAAGAGTCACATATGAAGACTTGATTTTATTTATTTATATATTTTTTTTTGTATATAATGAACTGACGAGACGAGCGGGACGTTCACCTGATGGTAAGTGATACGCCTGCTTATAAAAACGTGGCGCTAGTTTCGATGGTGTACACTGCACCGCTTGCTCTCGTCGCTTTAAGACATAAGATGTTAAGCCTCGTTACCCCAGTAACTCCACTAGCTATACCTTTCTTCAAACTGGACAACAGTAATGTTTGGCGGCAGAAATAAGAGCTGCTGTGATGCCTTTATCCGTTCCTCTGATCTTCCAATGTCGATTTTCGCAGTGATGGTGAAAGGTTTCTACCTATAATTACCACCACATATCCTATATTTACCGCCAAACAGTAGTGTGCAATAAATATAATGTTCCTAATTGAATGGCGTTGTTAATAGTGAAATTACTGGGGCAACGAGACAACATCTTATATTATCAAGGCGACAGGCACAGTGTGATGCTGTGTATATCATTCTATTTGTTGATTATAATAAAATACCACAGAGTATAACAATTTCTATTAGTAAGGGATTTAGACTGGACAAGTAGCGCGAAGATCGGATGTCTGATTGGTAGATCCTTAAGTAAAGCCCGCAGTAAGGAAGACCAGCGTGGGAAGACCGGCAACTAGATCGACTGATAGGATCGGAAAGCGTGTTTGGTTACAACTATCATTGGACTGGTTGAACTGGCAATCGATTAGGAAGACCAGTGTGTACAGATAACCATGAGCTGAAGTGCTGATGATAAAATATTTGATTGGAACTTAAAGTGGAACAGTCATCAATTCTTGACGAATTTATATCCGGTAATAGTTAATAGTGTGTATAGTAATTTAGTTTTTTTTTAAATCTACTAAATTAGCGCTTGATCACGATCATACCGGATATTAAGTCGTGATGTAGTCTGTGGTGGTAAGATGTACTAACCTGGCACTCTTAACACAGAACTGCGACGGCAAGTTGTTCTACTCCTTTGCTGTTCTTTTAAAGAACGAGGAGCTGTAACTCTCTGTTCGCAAACTGGGGATGTTGACAACATGAGGATGGTGAATCGCCGGGCGGCTGGTCGTCCGGTGGTGAAAAAGAGATAGGGAAATTATATCATGTGTTATTGTTAAGGGGTGTAAGGGGTCACGAATAACAACTCACTTACTCGTGGCGCATCCTGCTAATCAACAAACAAGACCCTGGCGTCCACTAACCAGCATTAGGCCAGAGTTGTGTGAAAAGGCCCAAATCTCCACAAGATCCTCCAGACGATTTCTAATGCCTGGAAGCTTAGCGGCCAGCACAGGATCAATCGAGGTGGAGATCTTAAGGGAAGGCTTGTATCCAGTAGTGGATGTCCAGCGGCTGATGATGACGTTATTGTTAAATATTATAGAATATGTTGTTATTGACAATTTTTTTTTTCATTTAGGTTAGACGACTGGTATTGTTAATTTATTATAATATCATCATCATCTCTTCGACCGATGGATGTCCACTGCTGGACATAGGCATAAGTATACCAAATATACAGATAAAATATCCAAAGTTATCGCATTCACCATATTTGCTGTTCTGTCGGTATACGTCTCGTCCCGCAGACATCGCCATTTCCTGCAGCCGAGGTATTCAATGTGAATCCTGTCGGGATCGCTTCTCAATTTGAAAATCGTATATTACCTGCATCATGACGGCCACGCGAAGTACTGAAACATGCTCCCACTCGAATATTACACTCTTGTCTGTCTAGATTTATTTTAATGTGGATCTTATATTAGTACTTTTACTGGTGGTAGGTCTTTGTTGCCGGAGACCGCCTAGGTACCACTGCGGCTCCAATTTCTGTCGTCAAACAGTACTGTGTTCCGGAATAAAGGGAGTTGTAGCTAGTGAAATTACTGGGGTAACAAGACTTAACCCCTTAGTCGTGTCTCAGGGCGACGAGCGCAGTGTGGTGCTACCATTCTAATTAGCGCCATGTTGTTATGGGCTCGCGTATCACTTACCATCAGATGAACATCTCGCTCTTCTCGTCGCTTCAAAAAGTAAAAAAAAAGTTACGTTGACAAAATCTGTACAAAAACTAGCAGTCTTCTTCTTCGTCGATATCACACTTGAAAAAGTGATCAGGATCATCACTTCAGATGTTGGTGGCAAACTTCACAGCACCACCGGTCTTCTCTGATGGCCGTCTTCCTCTTGCATTCATGCAGTAGATGACGAACCATTCAGTGCTGCGTTTATCTAGTCAGTCCACCTAGCAGCATTAGGAATCTTCTTTTCATAAATATCATTATGGAGTCTTAGTCCTCATCATCGTTTTACACCATGTCCAGTCCATATGTCTTCCAAATTTTGGAGATATTTGTCACCCTTGACGTGCTAGCATATTGGCTCAGGTCAAAGGGAATACTGCTTTCCATTTTTTAAAGTTTATTCCCAAGAAGGAAGTAGTCTAATAAAAAGTAGACTCTTACAATATGATGAGAGCAAAGAGTCAGTGGGAAATTTTTCAACTGGTCTGTATCATTATCATCATCAACTGATAAACGTCCAGTGCTGGACATAGGTCTCCCATGTACCGGTAGACGTAATGTTGGGAGGTCCCTCACAAAGTAGACCGACGATCTGGTGGAAGTCACGAGAAGCCACTAGATTCCGGCAACGCGAGACCGATCGATTTAGAGATTTTGGGGAAGTCCTATGTTTAGCAGCGTCTATCATGATGACGATGATAAAGGTAAACATTTCTATAGAATGTACTTCTTCTTAATAATAATCTCATAATGGGAAAAGGGCAGGAGGAAGAAGTACTTCTCCAACTAGTGAAGGTTGGCGATCAGCGTGGTACATTCCTTTCTGTCTCTGGTTCGACGGAACAATTCGGACGGTGCTAAATATGCCACTCCATTCCCTGATATTCCTCAACCATGTTTTTTTCCTTCTCCCCACCTTTCGTAGAGTGTTAAAGAGAAACAAATTTGTAGGAAGACTAATTATATATACTATAATTAATTCTTAAAATCTTATTTAACATTTTATATACTAGAACGCGACCGAAGTATTCTGATTTAGAACTAGAAAATGTGGCTGCAGACCTTGGATGCATCAACTCAAGGAAATTACCTCGGCGAGGCCTTGCCGCTTTCACCTCGGTTGTTCGTTACTTTGGCCCCGTTAAACTATTCATCTCTTTTGGGTAAATAAGGTCGACATGATATTGAGAGTTATACATTTCTAAGTTATCGTTAAGTTATATAAAGTTAATTATTAAATAAGGTTTCTTATCACATCTTAAAAGAAAAGATGATTATCGTAAATTTAACTCATGAATCATCAACATTTTACGACGGGACTTGATCTGATCTAATTTTTCTTGTAGTTTCCTGGTGTCTTGGCTACATGATTTCTTATCTATTTTCACTTTTAAAGTAATAAGTGTTTTAAGTTTAGGGTCCTCAGAAATTTAACATCAATTCTATTCGAAATTGACAATGCCTTTATATACCACCGGTTATATAAAAGGACCTGCTTTCTCTTTGTTATAAACGGTGTAACCAAGTAACGGCGTCCCGCTCTGCCGTTTATGGGGTAACTTTTTATTGTTCCCGTTTAAGGGGGGACCCCATAAAGTCGGTGTCGTCGTAAATCTGGCCATTCCGAGACGGATGAACGTCGGCCGCGTCTAAACAAGTTATTGACCCAATTCCCCTTGACATTACCTTACGGCGTAAATCGATTCTTGTCACTTTAATATCGATAACTCGTCCTACTTTACATATAACTTGCTTTCTTATTACTTTTACTTTGAGAATAAGCTGACGTGAACTGGAAAGAACGTACGAACTTAGAAGATACGAGATCAATTGTTTTTATAGCCTACAGACAGCTTATTTTATACGATGTCTTCTGTTATTATACAGGGTGTACGGCAAAAGGTGTAAAAGATGTACAAAACTATTCAGAATTAAGAAGACAACGACAATGTACGTCCGCCCACGGATCTAGTTAAATATTAACTGTCGTACTGACTCATTACCTAAAAAGTGTTTTTTTTTCTAAATTTTAGAAATTTTATTTACTTTCTTATACCTTGTCGGATAGATATTGAAGTCAGGTATTTATTTATGAGCTTTACACGTATTCTCTATAAATAAAATATATTTTAAGATTAGTTATAAATATAAGTATGACGCCTTATTTTTTACTGTCACCACTTTCAAAGAACCTAATTTAGAAGTTTTAGCCTCCAAGTGATGATTATTTATTTCATTTAATATAACAATGATTAAACAATAATTATTACATTAAAATTCATTTAGAAATAAAGTCATCGAAAATTTTCCTAGTAAATTTGGAATTTTTTATAAAATATTTAAAAAATTAATAACTCCAGTATCATTGTTTTTGTATGGGATATTCCATGCATAGATAGATAGGATACGAGATATACTTTAGCACCTACAGAGCTTTTACACCTGTTACCTTTCAACCTGTATATTAAATGTACTTGACCAAGTTTTACTTTAAGTTTAACGCATCGACGAATTGTAAGTTAGAGAAATATACACTTCTCATTAATGCTGTATTTAATTACGTACTACATATTTTTTTAATAACACCCTTATTGCTTCCGTAGCACAGGGACTAATACCTTGCTTATAATGAATATTGCTAATACTATCCGACGACATCTTATTGATTAACGGCTTAATTACCCTGACCTTACAGATCTGCCACAGTAACATGGACATAGTGGAGCCAGAGTATTCTGAGTAACCTTATCCACTCACCTATATATATCATTGAGTGAAATTGGCACCGTTACACTTTTGTTATTTAAAAAACTAAACTGATCTCTAGTGTACAAGTAAAAAGACAAGACCGAAGCGTGCTTAATTAAGTCGATCTGTTTAAACTGAACGGCTGCGCTAATTCATTACATCCGAGCGCGAGCCACTTTCTCTTTTTTCAGCAATCTCTGCCGTAACACGTAGCGGATGTACCGGCCGCGCAATATATTCATGGAGCGGCGGCTGCGAGCGGAGCAGGTGTGGGGGTTGAGGGTGGGAGCGTGGTGGTCACGTCGCGTCCGCCGCTCGCCGCTGCCGCCGTGGAAATGAATTAATTCGCGCCGGCCCTGATTTATAACGCGTGTGTGATACGAGCGCGCCGCTTCGGGAATTTTATTGTTTCTTTTTTGTCGATGTGCGTATACGGCGCCTATTGCTTTACCGGCCAGTACTATGTCTGGTTGAAATAATATCAATTTTTTTTCCATTATTAACCTTCTTGGTCAACCGCTTGCGGAGTAAACACAGAGGTTCCGTTCCCGATTCCTAGGAAAGCGCGGTGTTTGTTAGGCAGTATTTCGAGTAAGACATGGTTGGGCAATATTTGACAGCGCCATCAGTGGTAGCGGCTGCACTGACGAAAACAGGTGCATGAGTTGCGCTGATCTCCTTTTATGATACCGTTATGGTTCAGAAGGAGACCGCCGAATGGAATTGAGAGAGGGGGAACATATTGAGGCGGTGGCAACGGGCATCCCAGCGTTTCTGCTCTTTAGTTTCCGGCTATTAAGAATAGGACTAAGGTAAGCCCAGCTTATCGTAGAAGACAGGAAGCTTTTCGGTTTCATGATCTTTGAAGGTGGACACCCTCATTCTCCACTAGGCGAGCTCGGGATGAACTACAATTACGTGGTGGTCTAGTTCTTGTCCTACCAAAGCGAAGATGTCAAGAGAGGAGGAAGAGGAGTGCTACAACCTTCCCTTGGACATACTTTAAGCATAGTGTCAAGAGACACCGGTACTTCCGTAGGATATCCCACGGCCTCAGGTAACGCACTGAAAATGACCACCGAGGAAATCTTAGCAAGTAAAAATTCCATATAACATTATCTGACCCCGATAGGCAAGGTACTTTTAGAAGATTTCCTCTCCCCTTCTCCGATAACAAAAAAGGAGGGCATAGCATCCTAACCAGCACCGAATTGGTGTGGTAAGTTACCATCAGATGAACGTATTTCGAAGACAAATGTGACATAACTTCCACACAAGTGCCATTAGTTACATAAAACATCTAATAAACTAACATGGGATAAATTATGCGACGTGCAGTAAGATTTAGCTTGAAAATTTGCAAACGCGTTGCCGGTTTCCGGTTACCTATTGCGGAAACACTAATGTAGATATGCAAATACTTAGACGAACATAACCCCCTACCCCCCCTTCCCCATACCCCGTAAGAACAGACTGAACTAAGTACTAATTAAGTGTTTACGCGGTGCGCGTTGCTAATTGCTACTCACAGTTAAGTTTTAACTTTGGATAACTATATTTTACTTCGTTCGCTTATGCTCTCCATCTTAATCATCACAAACTGAGTAACTTAAGTATCCAACAAGTAAGTAAAATGTATTAAAAGCAAATATCCTGAAGCAAAATGAACAGTCTTCAAACGAAAGCATGAGAGTGGCAGAAACTTACCCTGATGTGCAGTGAGCCTTCCCATTTAATATGTGGAACTGGTTAAAATAGTATATGCTTTGTAAGGGTTATTTTGGGGTGTAAGAGGGCCCCCACAATAACTCATGGGACCAAAGCCAACCTCACCTGCTCGTGGTGCATTCTAGTAATCAACAAACGAAGCTCTGGCTACCATCAACCCGCATTGGGCCAGCGTGGTGGAAAATGACCCAAATCCACACACATGAACTCCTACAAACGTGGGGATCTTTGGGAGAGACCTATGTTCAGCCGAGGAAGTCTATCGGAGGAGCTTAACCTCCTAGGCACAATCGCTGAGCCATATGTTCTCCCATGCAGATTCACTTGTTGAGCGACAAAGGCTCCCACCCCTCAAGGCCTGCGAAGCTTCTAGACCCTTTTAGTCGCCTTCTACAACAGGTAGGGCTCACCTTAATCCTATTCCTACTAGCCCCAGACTAAAGGGTTGAATTAACACGGAGACCTACCACCACTAACCGTACATACCTATCACGTGATCGTTCCATGTATCAAGTAGCTACGACAAGCTAGAATGATATATATAAGACACCACATTACACTTATCGCCTGACACGTACGGGGTTGAGCCTCCTTACCCCTGTAATTACTCTAGCTACAGCGCCCTTCAAACCGGAACACAGTAATTTTTGCACAGAACTGTTTGTCGGCTGCAATAGACGCTGTGGTGTAACCTACACAGACGGTCTCCGACGACAGAGACCGACCACCAGTAAAATTATAGTGTTGGGATGTTGGGATCCCACAAGGTGGACCGATGATCTGGTGAGAATCGCGCGAACCCACTAGATAGTACGTATATAACAAACCATGAAATAAAAGGTTAATTACAGTAGATAAAACTTATTAGGGTAATATATAAAATCCGTATAATTCACTCGGAAATGCGGAGGAAGTTCGGAGTCCGTTTCAATTACAACTTCGCACATAGTTTTAACCCAGTTAACGCCATGTCCTGTTTCAATGGGTTTCAGCGTGCAGTTTCAAAAGTCACCGCCACTCGTGGAACTTGCAAACGTTACTGTGTTACAAATACCATTAATTAATCATCACATTACTCAGATTCAATTATCCAACCAAAAGCTCAACCGAAATGAGCTTAAATGAATCTACACCATTGCCGAAACGTAAAGCTCAATTCAGCTTATTTATTGACAGTAATCTATTACAGCCGACCAACGTTAAGAAACCTTTATTTCTTTAACATTACTGTTATGTAAAGATCTTCTTAATTTGGCAAATAAGTCAAAATAACCAAAACACAAAAGCCTCAAGAAACAAATAAATCGTACTGACGTGGGGTTCTGATTTAATTGGATTATCTTGAGTATCAAATAAGGCCGACTCGAGTGGTCATGTCTACCAATACAACCAGCTAATGTAGAGCCCGCTCTATGTTTTTGAGACGTTGTTTTTGATACTGTTTTAAGAGGTTAGTCTGGTGGAGGGTGTCTTCGTTAATTGGTCGTGTTGAAGAGCTTTCAAGAAAGGGCGCATCCTGACCGCAGCCTCTTCCAGCATCTTAACGTCTACTACACAGACATGTGTATCCTTGGCATAAGCTCTTTATTTGCGACTACGTACATTATATATGCTAATATATGTAAAGTTTCAGGGTTCAATGTCTGCTCAATTTCTATACGGTAAATTATTAGGGTTAATATTTTAATATAACTACATAGGAAATTTTAAATTAAATTGTAAAATCATTATAATAATGAAGAAAGTTCTTTTCAACTTCCGACTAAAAGAAGAGTCTTATAAATTTAAAAAGCGTCTATTTTTGAGAAACTAGAATCATAATAGAAAGAAAAAAAAAGGAATACAAGTTTAGGGTAAATCCAATTTTTAGGGGTGAATAAAAATAATATAAATATATTCACTATAGTAGATTTACTGCCTTCTGCTTTAGCTTACACTGCGTAACCTAAGTTTTTACTGGTGGTAGGTCTTGTGAAGCTTGCCACCAACACCAGAACTGATGACGACGACCACTCTGTCAAGAATGATACCAACGAAGAGGAGAAGAAGGTCTCTGTTGCCAAAGACCATAGAGTGAGATATACCACCACTTCGCCTGTCTCTGGGGACAACCAGTACTGTGCAAAAATAACGAGCACAACAAGGTGACGAGCGTAATGTGGTACTTTGTATAACATCCTATCTAGCGCTTACCATCAGGTGAAGATCCCGTTCTCGTCGCTTCATCATCATTATCAGTCGATGGACGACCACTGCTGAGCATAAACTACCCCCAAACATCGTCGCTGAGTTAAAAAAAATTAATGCTGTGCTATTGCTTTAAAATAAAATTGTGCTATATAAGCTTTCAGGTATACAGTTCTAACTGTACTTCCATTGTTCTTCATTCTGAAACGTTTTCAACTCCTGGGCTCCTCTTCTCTCTGGCATTCACAGATCCACGTCTCTGGGTTTTATTTCACCGCCAATCGTGCACACTGTCCGCCCCCGGCCGTTCGTTTCGTCGACAGACGTTTGAGTTTTTGTTACATCTTCATTATCTTCACACGAACTGCCTTCACCGTCTCACGGGAAACTACCCTCTATTCCCGGCACAGACGGATCAGAACCGCGTGTACAGTTCAACGAACTAATGTACATCGCTTTTGGAATTACTTTATGCACTTGGTCCATTTCCCTTCGAAAAGAAAAAATGACCTCAACACGCCCCTCCCGTGTCCGGCGCACCGTGAATTAGACGATGTACTTAAACCCATCCCTGATAAACCGGCAGGAGTATTATATATACAGAAGAGCCTTAAGAGGCTCCTTTTAAGACCCCGTCACTTATCTTAGGTGGGATTAGGGTAGCATGCCCACATGCCTCTCCGCCCTTACGTAGTTTTAGATACCAACGAACAGCCTCATGCGGGTGTAATAAACTTTTATTTATTTATCTCACCAATTCTCATTGGAACTGCGATGAGGGAAATGACCCACATCCCCCCTTTCATATATGGAATCTTTTGGGGAGGCATATGTCCAACAGTGAACGCCTATTGGCTGATGATGATGATTTATTTATTGGGAGTATTTTCAGAATACAGGTCTATGTTGTCGGAGACCATCTAGGTAGGTAACCACCGCATCGCCTATTTCTAGCGTCAAACAGTACTGTGCAAACGTCACTGTGTTCCGGTTTGCAGGGTGCTGTAGCTACTGTAATTACTTGGGTAACAAGACTCAACATCTAACGTCTCAGGCGACGAGTGCCACATTGTTATGGGCTGGCGTATCACTTACTATCAGGTGAACATCCTTCTCGTCTCATCGCTTAATTGAATAAAAAAAGACATTGTTGCGGGAAACGGCCCAAATCTCCCATATGAATCCTTACAAATAATGAACTCTGGTGCCTGAAGGTAGACGGACAGCGTAGGACCGGTCATCGTGGACATCTTCAGGGAAGGCATATGCCCAGCAGGTTTATCTGCTGATGATAATCGAATGAAGGTCCATGAACATTTTTCTCTTTCGTAACCTTACCTTCTTGTAATCTTTTATAAATTATAGCATATTTTTATATCTTACTATAATACTATCTAAATTATATGATTTTGTATATATATATAAACCTGTATATGTAATTAGTTTTTTTTTTCAACCGACCAGACGATCGGGACATTCACTTGATAGTAAGTGATACGCCAGTCCATAACAATGTGGCGCTAGTTGTAATGTTATATACAGCACTACATTGCGCTCGTCGCCTGAGACGTAAGATGTTAAGTCTTGTTACCTTAGTAATTACACTAGCTACAGCACCCTCCGAACCAGATTACAGTAATGTTTGCAGTCTGCAATAGACTCTGCAGTGATAACTAGTCAGTCAGACCTCGCACCAGTAAACAAGTATTATTTTTATACGACGAGACCACCAGGACGTTCACTTGGTGGTAAGTGATACGCAAGAACAACGCAGTGCTAGTTAAGACGATATACACTACACCACGTTACGCTCGTCTTCTTGAGACGTAAGATATTGTCTCGTTACTGCAGTAATTACTCATACAAATTCCATTGGAAATACAGCAAGTGTTTAAAGCAAAATCTGCAGCTATAGAAGGATCTAGAATGATCTCGATGTAAAATGTTTAGAATTAAAAAAAAAAATGCAGAGGTTCCAAGTGAATACGGGGCTAAATTTCCATTGGTCGCACATTCCCCGTCCGCAGTCATAAAATTAACCCTATTCAGTCGGAAGCAGAATTAAAATGTACGTACAATCGGTAACTTGAAGCTTTGAAATCCAGTTAAAATTATCTATGCGATTTTCGCCTTTAAGTTAAAAGGAATACAGTCGAAAGTTGTTTGAATCGTCGCTGCTCTGCAATTACCTATGTTGTCCTCTTGTATGTGGAATGGAACAAATCAAATTAAGTTTTTCATCCGCACATCTAGTTCATGTATCTAATCCAGCTCGACGTATTTAGCTGGTGATAGCAGCATATCAGACACCGTCTTCTAGATTACCTTCACCAGGAGCTGAGGGCATTCAGATTTCATCATCTTTAATGTATTTACTGGTGGTATGACTATGTTGATGCAGACCGTCTAGGTGTCAACGCAGTGTCCATTTCTGCCCCCAAACATTAGTGTGCAAACATTATTTTGTTCCGGTTTGAAAGGCGCCGTAGTGGAATTACTATGGTAACGAGACTAAACGTCATTAAGGATTGTATCTTAGCTGAATTAGTGTATCCGAGTTCACCGATATTATTATAATGCATCTATACTACCTTAATACATAGTACCTAATATCAGCGCTGCTTCATTTTGAGCTTCAAGGAATTGCTTAGCCGCCTCCGTGCCCAATTACATCAGCTTTTATGTGATCCTCCAATTGACAGTACTCCAAAATCCTCCAGCGCCGCATCCTCACAATTTGACGCTTAAACGTTTCCCTGTACGTTATTTGAAAGGATTGGAAAGGAGTCTCGATTACAAAGGAAGTGAATTTTCCTTACTAATTTAATTTAATGTCCTTACTGAGAGACTATACATATAAAAAAAGGTTCTTTATATTTATTATTTTATATACAGAAAGTTGGAAAATGTCGTTTATATAATTTAATATGTCTTTACAAGTATTAGTATATTTTAAATGTAGGAGACGGGGGCTTATACTGATCCCTTACTCTTCTTAGATATATCTTATATATACCTACTTAATTATATATATATATATATATATATTATATTACTATCTACTCATGAGCTTATGGTGATGATGATATGCGAGTTGGTAATTATTCAAGCAATCACTTTTTGTAATATATATTTAAAAATGGTTTTAATCAATTCGGCTGATGTGACCTATGAACAAAAGCTTTGAATACTAGATCAAGCGCTAACCCGAAGGCAATAATACCTAACTAAAGCTAAAATATAACATAAGTAAAGTAAAGTTTAAATAAGTAAACTAATTCCCTAAAGATTACTGGTGATAGTTCTATCAGTGAGACCGTCTAGATAGGTACCACCGTAGCGCCTATTTCTGCCTCCAAACAGTAATATGTAAATATTACTGTGTACCGGTTTGAAAGGAAATGTATGTAAAATTACTAGGGTAACGAGACTTAACAACTTATATCTCAGGGCGGTGAGTGCAATGTGATGCTGTGTATAACATTCCAATTTGCGCTACATTATGATGGGCGGGTGGATTACTTACCATCAGGCTAGTCTCGTTTTATTAAATAAAAAAAAAATCATTTGATTAGAAATAATATCCTTTTACTTGTAAGTAGGTGGGTGTAAGGGATACCGCACAACAACTCACAGGATCCCAACCAACCTTACCTGCTCGTGGTGAACTTTACTGATGAACAAACACGGCTCTGGCTCCCACCAATCTTCATTGGGCCAGCGCGGTGGGAGATGGCATAAATTCCCTTTTATGAACCCCTACAAATGTGGTGTTCTTTGGAGGAGACTTATGTCCAGCTATGGATGTCGATCGACTGATGATGATGATGCTTTCCTTAAACAATAAGGATGTCAACGCTGTAGCATTCGTTAACTTCTTGAGATGTTTTAATTCTTTACTAACAGTTCTCTATAGTTATATTTATAGTAATAAGTTTTCACTGTAACAGCAGATGAGGAAGATCTATAAAATCCATCTTATTTATCTGTAAACATGAATTTAATAAGCACATAGACGGGGATGCGAGAGCCCGCCCGCGCCGGGGGCGCCGCGATAAAACCCTATGTGCGGGGGAGGAAACTTGACGAAACGTCGCAAAAAACGTCGCCGTGGGAACAAAGAGAGCCGTAAAGAGTTCCTATCTAAGAAGTTTCACATGCGACGAACACTATGGGAATTAGATATCTGCTCCCTTAGCCTCCGGTGTTTGCGTCTTCGCTTCCGGTTTTTCCCTTCTCCGTTGCTTTCTTAATGCTTGTTAAGAGTGAGGATACCGTCGGTTCCCCGTTAAGGTACACGGTTTTGTTACTCTTTAGAAGGTTCAATATAATAGATACAGATTTTTTCTAGACATATTGATTGTGATTATCTGTCTTAATTTTTTTTTTTAATTCAAAGACGCGACGAGATGAGCCAATTGTTCACCTGATTGTAACGGATATAACAATGTGACGCTAGTTAGGATGATACATTATCATCAGCCGATAAACGATCCATGAAACATAGGCCTCCTCCAAATATTTCCACATAGATCAGTACCTCGCTGACAGCATCCAGCGAATTCTCGCAATCAGTAGTCGTTTATAGAGATTCATATGCAGGAATTTAGGCCATGTCCCACCACGACTGCCTCAGTGCGGGTTGGTGGGAGCCAGAACTTCGTTTGTTGATTAGCAGGTAAGGTTAGCTTGGCTTCCGTGAGTTGTTGTGCGGGAACCCTCACACCCTAGAATGATTTCCACTATATTGTGCTCGTCGTCTTAAGACATATGATATTAACTGTCATTACCCCAGTAATTTCACTAGCTATCATCCCTTTCAAACCGGAACACAGTAATGTTTAGCAGAAGACATAAGATCTGCCACCTTGGCGGTCTCCGATTAGACAACAATTCTTACCTGCGTTACATTGTTACCAATTATATCGACCAGTCGCTAGAATTTAAAAAAAATAAGTAATTAATGATATATGTGTACTAATAAAAGAATCTTTGTTACAGGTAATATTTCAAGACGAAACTCAACAATACTATTAGAGTGCCGTAAGTTATCTCTCACACTCGGTTTCGCTTGGAAATTATGAGGCCATTAAATCCGGTGCCGACGCGGTCTATCGCGATTCCACGCGGGTGGCGTCGCGGGTTCACTTCCGGTGCATTTATTGAGCTATTCTTGTACATGTCTCGCTGTTATTTTTTTTTTATAGTCGCTACTAAATCATCGCAACGGAGGAGATAACGAACATCTAAGTATCTCTTATGATGTTACTCGTACCCTTCAGCTTTGCTTGGATGCAACAAATAAACAGTGTCTATAATTAAAATATACCTGGAGACAACCAGATAATCTGGATAAGCTGGTTGTAGTAGGAAAGATCGAGGGCAAAAGATCACGGGGTTGATTACCTATGATACTCGACCTGAAACAGCCAATTTTAGGCACCAACATTCCGAATGCCCTGAGACGTGCCGAGAACAGAGCAGTGTGGAGACAGCTGGTCGACATGTCATTAAGAGCATGATGTGCTCTTAATGACCTTCAGCCATGAAATACACGAAAGATAAGTTATCAAAATCTTTATTACATAATGTATTAAGTTATAATGTTTTTTTAACCTGTAGCATAACCTAAAAAGTAATAAAGGAAGAGTTTAGTGCCTATACGTATTCCTTCTGCAAGCCAGCGTACAGCTTGATCCTAAAGAGGGTCAAGGACCTTCCTAGAACTTAATCGTAGTGTTACTGGTGGTAAGTCTCTGTTGGCGGAAACCGTCTACATAAGAACATCACCTATTTCCGCCGCTAAAAAGTGTTTTGCAAACATTACCGTGTCCCGATTTACAGGGCGTTGCAGCTAGTGTAATTACTGGGGTAATGAGACATAACATTTTATGTCTCAAGGCGAGGAGCACGATATGGTACAGTGTATGTATCACTTAACATCAAGTGAACGTCCGGCTCGTCTCGTAGCTCGGTAGAATAAAAAAGAAATAGAAATCAGACATAACTTTGACTTTCTTATCAGAAGTAGAATATATTTTGAAAGTTTTAATATTAAAATACGAAAACTTCAAAAGTGACTAGTGTGTTTAGTAGCGAAACGAGAAGAAGCATCTAATCTGCAACGCGATGCTGTGTAAATATCCTTATTCGCGTCTCATTGTGTATCAAAGCGAGGGTCCTGCAGCTCTAGCAGCAAAAAGATTATTATCCCCTCTCGCTAACGGCGTGTAATAGCCGTTGCGACGGCATCTAACAGTTCGTACGCTGCGAGGGCGGTAGTTTTTCCTGCCACTTAAAACACTTCCGGGGCACGTATGCTGCACCATTAACCCTCGCCTGCAGATAATGGCGCACCGCACGCCCGGCTTCCTTCTAAACGGGCCGCCGCGAGCTCGAGCTGCTGTTTACGGAGAGCCAGTGATTTGTCCCATCTAGAACATTCTACTATTACCCTAATGTAAATATTACTTGTATAGATACTGTTTTTTTTTTTTTAATAATACTGATGCTTGGTCTCTTTTGCCGGAAACCGTCTGGGTAGGTCGCCGAAGAGACGTATGCAAGCATTACTGTGTTGCAGTTTGACATTACAAGGGTAAAGGGATATAAGATTTTATCTCAAGGCAATCACAATGTAGTGTTGTGTATATCATCCTAACTAACGCTACATTATTATAAGGCGTATCACTTAATATCAGGTGAACGTCGTCTCATCTCATCGGTTCGTCGAATAAAAAATTATTTTTTTTTTCAGAGCCGTGAAGAGATGAGCCAGTCGTTCATCTGACTGTAACGGTAACCAGCAATAACACTGCACTATGTTGAGCTCGTAGTCATGAGATATAACATGTTAAGTTTCATTACCTTAATTTAACTAGCTACAGCGCCCTTCAAACCGGACTATTGTACGTCGGTTGCAATAGCTTTACCTAACTGGTAGATCACCAGCAACAGAGACTTATTAGTATCGATCATTAAAATATTATTTAATTCACCGCCCCCTTTGCTGGTCGTAACACCCCTACAACATCCCTTTGGAGAAAGAATTTTGTAAAATCTCTTCTTAGCCGACGACATAACTTTTCGCGAAAACTTAAGATGAACGAAACTTAAAAGTTTGTTAACTTAAAAGTTACTAGTATTGCACGACAAGTTATTCTCTCTGCTGATTAAACATTCGAAAGTAAGTAATGAAGTCATCGTCAAGTTTCCAATTCGGACGGGGAAACAATGAAACATTCAAACCATTAAGCAAACATGTGCACCATAAAAACGTACTCCAGGATAAGGATCACACCAGCTCACGGCCGCGCCATTAACTTGATGAAGCAAGTATTTTATGGTCCGATTTATACGAGCACAGCCTTCGCTCTAATTGCAACAAGTTCGTATGCAGTGCGGTAATAAAACGCGAAAAATACACATTAATTAGTAAATAATCAGAAAAAAAAATTAATTAATAATTAATACCACAGCAGCGTCTATTACTGCCGACAGACTGTAGTGTGCAAACATTACTGTGTTCCAGTTTGAAGGACGCTGTAGCTAATGATATTGAGACACGAGAGTCGACATCTTGTGTCAAGGCGATGAGCGCGATGTGGTGCTTTGTATAACATCCTAACTACCACCACGTTGTTATAGGCAGGCGTATCACTTAATATCAAGTGAATGTCCCGCTCGTTTCATCGCTTCGTTGAATAAAGAAAATAATGGCGTAAACACTATATAAAAGTATTTCATGTTTTCCTTTAGAGAGCGTACTAAGATAATAACTTAACTATACAAAAATAAATTAAAAAAAAAAAAACCTTTGTCATTGACAAAATAGTTTATCGTTTATAAAATAATTTTGATACAAATATTAAATAACTGAAACTGCACTAACCGGAATGCGGAGCACGGTGAAATGATAACTAGTTACCTGACTGCATATCACCTGAGTGCACCGGACCACGCGTGCCATTTCCGGTCACACCGCCGCCCGCCCCGCGCCCTCGCTTCCGGAAGACAATGGACGGCACGCCTGCATCCGATCGTCGATTTCCTGTTGCCATTTTGCGATTTCGCCTAAAATCAAAATTTAATTTTCCAATAGTGCTACTACCCTAATCTACCCTACCTTTTTTTAGTTTTGGGAGGAATTCTTTTAAAAAGATAGTCTATTTTCTGAGGGGAAGTCAGAGTTATGTGGAGATATTTACCCACCAAAACCCCCTCGGTGGTCACCTTCAGCATTTGGAGAAGTCACAGGATCTCTGTTCGGAACACGACCGCGGTAACTCCAACTAAATCTACCCTAACCTGCTCAAAGTAGCAACTTTACAATGTCCGATTATTTCAAATATCAAATGTTATTAATAATTATTATATACCATAAATATATATTTTTAATAATCGCTTTACTTATTTATTACTATTATAATTGCTTTTTAATAAAAATAGAAGCTTTAAATAATATCAGCGCCGTAGCAGCAGGACATGCTGCGATAGGTGGGAATCCAGTTCACCACGCCGGGATATCCTTCACTAATTTATTACTTCTAAAACCTGTTGGCGAGTGAAAATTGTATAAAATATTCTTTTTTCTTTTCTTCTATAAATAATATTCTTTAAATTACCTATTTTAATAAAATTATCATAACAAGAATACACACCCGCAGAAGGAATGTATTGTAACAAATATTAACATGGTATATATTACTTAGATGAAACTTATATACTTATAATAATCTTATAAAGGGTAAAGTTTCTGAGAAACTAAAGGTGGGTAGAAGAATAAAATCATGGTTGAGCAATATCAGGGAATGGCATATCTAGACCGTCCGAACTGTTCCGCCGTACCAGAGACAGAAAGGACTGTACCACGCTGATCGCCAACCTTCACTAGTGGGAGAGGCACTTTAAGAAGAAGCTTATAAAGATATTCATAATACAATATTGGATTATTACTGTAAAACTTGTCCATTAAAATTCGATATCTTCCGGATATCCTCTATTTGGATACAGGACTCTAAAACATCAAACTTAGAAGACTTGACCAGTTCTGCTGGATTTACAATAAACGTCACATTTGTAAAAGGACACGTTGAATCAATTTAAACACTTCTATAACAATTTGTTATCGTTTTTGCTTGTTCTCTCAGTGGAATATTAATATCTAGCCTAAACGTTTTCTCCGCTAGCGCCCCCCAATAGACCCCCTAGCCGCGGTGGAAGTTCCGCCGTAGTCGACAAATTTATGTGCATATTGGATAGCCATTATGAAACTTGGCTGTTCGCTGCTGAAGCATCCAATTGATTTTTAGCCTTGTTGTTCTGATCCCTTTGTCATGTTGTAGTCTCACGCGAAAACAATCGGATAAATGCGTTAAAGGAGCGAGAGATTTTAGGAGGTAACAGTTTATTTTACCAAACTTAACCGATTAAGTTTACTGAAGACCTCCAGACCAAGTTAGGAAAGGAAACGGCTCAGTGTTTGCGAACAACAATAGCTAACACTGTAGTATTATTGATTGTCCAAACATCATCGACTAAGTTAACTCTACTCATTCATTTTCCTCGTTAAATAATAACTTGTGGTCCAAGTACATATTCTATACGTCCAAGAATGGTAGATATTTAGGCTTTTATAACTTTGATAGAAGTAGTCCTGGAAAGATCTAATCTATAAGAATACAACAAACATAAAGTACTACAAACGCTAGACGAGGCTGCTGTATAATCCGGGCCATCTTATTACAGTGGAGCGTTAGCCGCAAGTTAAAGCTTATCCGCAGAGTCCGAAACTTATTTCCCATATCCGCCCAAGAGCCCAATCCCGGCCAGCTAAGATTCCGGACATAGCAACGGCCAAGATCTTAGATTGCACAACAATTTAAGTTGGATTCCATCGGACAAGTTTCCAACGGACATTGCCCGGATATTTGAATGCTTGGACGCGGCGTACTGTTTAACTTATGTGTACCTATTTGCTGCATGTTACAGGGATGCATTGGGATAAATAAAATCTATGAAGTTTGATTTTAACACAAAGTTCTCATGTTTATATTAAACATCATCACTAAGAAAGCTACTGATTTACACGTTTATTTTTAGATCAATCTTTATTCGTTTCCGTATTCCTCTAATCCATACCTACTCCTAAAACTGTCTCGTGTCTCCTGAAGTCTATCTATTGCCAATCTAGATTTTGAAACATATTCTCTATCTTCCTTTGTTCTCTAGAACCTTAGTAAGATGATAGTTATAGGGTTCATTTTGTAGATCTAACACACTATATCAATTTTTATAACTGTTTAACTTCTCAATATATCCGCCTAAATCAATATGGTTTACACATACACCCCAATGAGGCCCTACGCAAGGGTACGCGAACCACAGCTTGACAATTAATGTTTTAGATCACCAACATCCGTCATCATCATCGTCGTATACTCTTGGAAATGTTGTGATCATTACTTTAGTACTAATGGCCAGCTTTACAATCCGTCGCATGCTCTCCAGATTTTCCTGCGCATACCATCAACCACCAAGTTTACTTGTCACGAATAATCTATAGACCACCGGAAATCTCAACATTCAACGTATACACAATTCTTCTTCTTCTTTGTCGTAACCTCATGACTGAGGGACGTGACTATGGTGCGTTGCCCTGGCCACCATTTCTTTCCAGACATTTCTGTCTTGCGCCATTTGGATGGATGATTGTAGGGTAGCTCCCGTAGCGTCCTGAGTTGTGCGTGTCCATCTTGTAGGATACCGCCCTCTCGCTGTCTTTCCTTCCACACAACCAGTTATAATCAGTCTTTCCAGACTGTCTGGGTCTCGCCTGACCGTGTGTCCGAAGAATTTGAGGACTCTCTGCCTACAGATTGTTGAGAGACGTGTTGTTATGTTCAACTGTTTGAAGATTGACTCGTACACAATTATCAGTCCTTAAATACTTTTCTTGTTAACATTAGCGAATATTTTAAAAATCTCTTAAATGTAAAAAAGCCAGCCTTTTACAACTTTCTTATGAAATTTTAAATAAAAAAAAACTAGTACCACTAACGAAAACCTATTTTGACCTTTAGGCCTATTAAATTTTAATTTTGTTTCATCCAAATTATATATATTTTTTTAAATTTGTTTGTTATACATTTGAACAATATGCAATACTTAAAAGGTACAATAAAGAGACATTTACACTAGTTAAAACAGGAGTTACACCTCGTAAATTTAAAGCGCAAGTGGTGAGCTGATGCAAAAGCTGAAGACAAATAAACGGCTGCTGCACAAGTTCAAGTATTAAAGTATTTCGCAGACAACATTTCCGCACGTAGCCAGTGGCTGCTTGGCAGTTGGCACGTCCCCCCACTTTGTTAAGTACCAGCGACGGATGAATAAAGGCCCCGATTACAGCAGACGTGTGTTCCACTCGCTTCAACTTTACAGACTCACCTTCTCATATTGGTTTTGCTTTTCATGTTCCCTCTACCACTTTTGGTACACCGGTAGAAAAAAAAGTAATAAATTTGATTGTCTATGAACTATGTAATATATGTACTATATTTAAAATTATGTAATATAGGTACTATATTTAAAATCAGTAAAATTAATTAAAAACCAATCATACCAGTAGAATACTTCACGAGTCAGTGAACTCATTCTGCGTAGATTGGACAACAGATAATAATCAAAAAGTTATAGGCACTCTGTGATGAATATGACATCTGTCACCATAGTCCTTACCTGGTCATCACCATAGCAGCGGCAGAACGCTTGATACTTCAAAGAAACAAAAAAACTAGTATCAACGGCTGTGATGCTTTTACCGAGGGTAATTAACATGTCTAATATACGAAAATTTTTGATACGTTAAATTATCAAAGACAAGCTTCCACCAAACATCTCACGGAGCCCAAGTCATCCTCACCTGCACGCGGTACTCCCTGGTGAATAACAGACGAGGCTTTGACCGCTCACAAACCCGCACTGAGCCAGCGTTGCTAAGGTCTAATTCCCACCAATGACTCGTGTAGGGATCTTTAAGACAGACTTTTTTCCAGCAGTGGACGTCCATCGGCAGATGATGATGATGGATAACCACAGTAAATTCACTACCTACTACCAGATCGCAGACGTACCATAATCTAGCTATACGATTATAACAAAGCTGTGAAGCAACCTTTTAAATAATATCAGTAATGAAAACCATGACCGATATCCTGTTCATTCCACACCGTCCAGAGTCGGATCCCATTAATCTGTTTCAACGTTGAAACGGCCAATTAAACGTTCATTGATTGATTCGCATCGCATTCTCTACATTCATTTTTCCCTTTCGCTTGACGCATCCAAACAAAACAAACGAAATCGTAAATCCTTTTGGATCCTCGGGCGCCGCTGCTCCTCCATTGTTATACTTGGCACGGTCTCCGCCCGCCCCGTTTGTTCGTGTTTAATGCGATTGTTACTGTTTAAAACATTACTTACATACCTTATTTTAAACGCGTGATTATCTGTAATTTTATCTACCCTTAGTTTTCATACAACCCCAAACTGTAATTGTTATAAAATCGATAATTTTTAAACCAAAATTTAAACTTTGTGAGTATAAACCATATTCCATAACCGATATTTTATTGATATATATATAAACAAAGGAAATTGACAAATGTGAAAGAGGATGATGTACAAATAAATTTTAATTTGCTTCAGTTTAAAAAAAAAACAATCCCTTTACAGTAACACGTTAAACCCTAAGTACACTAACTAAATCTCGACTTGAAGCTTATCTTTAAGATGATCATGTCTTTCTATAGGTGAATCTTTAAGAAATATAGGTAGACCTGATATTAGATATGTAGCACTAGAACTGTAGATAAACTCCATAAAAAATGGATTAAAAATGTTAAAGCTTCCAATTTTATTAGTAAGGTCTGATTTACTTGTTAAGGTCTGTAAAAAATTTTAATAAGTCCTATAAAATATAAATAATGTATTGTTTCTTATCTTGCCGAAAAGTTTGCTACACTTAAATGGCAGTGGGCAGAGCACATTGCTCAAAGGACCGACGACCGATGGAGCAGTAAGGTCCTCGAGTGGCGCCCGCATACCGGAGGACGTAGTGTTGGAAGGCCTCCCACAAGGTGTACCGACGATCTGATGAGAATCACGGGAACGCGGGACCGACCGATGTTCATATCTTTGGGAGAGGCCTATGTCCAGTAATGAAAAAACAGCAGTAATAAAACTTGAAAGCGAGCTAAGATAAAAACTTAAACATTTTGGAAAAAACACTTCCTGTTTCCTAAAGTACTTATGCTATTTGTAAGAGAACAGTCAAAGCATTTGCTTTCTCTTCCACGACCAAAGAAGCCTCTTCATAAAATGTATACAGAAGGAAGGATAGTATAAAATGTGTACCTGAAATATATTTACGAATGTTCAAATGCAAATCTGAAAAACCGTACAATATTTTAGACCTTCGATCATTATTTGTGGAGATATCCTGAATGGGATGATCCATATGGAGTGAATACTGTGCTTGGTCAATACAATTTATCAGCCGATAGACTTCCACTGCTGCCCAACCTACTTAGATTCGTCGTATGACCTCTCTCTGTGTTACGAACTTATAAATAAGAATTTCAAAGATAACCTCGGTTCTTTAAGAAATTCCTGATCTTTTTTATTGCTATTTATCTTTAATTATTATGGATAAATATTAAAGTATTCATAAATTGACCTTTAGAGAATCTATTCTAGTGAACACCCTCGGTGTCATCATTATTAAATATAACATTGAGATCAGGTTTTAACCTATTATAAATAAAAAAGGGAGATCAATTTAGACTAAACTATTTGATATTTATGTAACGCCTCCGGAAACGATGAATATTTAGAGCCTCTAAACAGTTTTTACATAACTTGATGGAACTTCCGCATTACTTATTTCCACGCGAAACATTCTATAATCAGACGGTACAGAATAAAAATGTCACTGCTATCTGACCTATTTGTGAGGAAAGCGCAATGACCCTATAAACAGGGTTGTTTTGAATTAATACATCTTTAAAAATCTAGAAATATTAATATCCTTAATTAAAAACAACACCTAATACTAATAATCAAAAAGATGTACATCATGGACTCTCCTCTAAACATTATAAGACAGTTATCAAAATGTTGTATTAACATCGTTTTTCTTAATTAAACTTAATGTTGTAAAAAGTTATAAGGTTTTCAAAGTTTTTGTTATTTTTAAAAGTAACTTAGAATTGCAAGTAACATTTGTCAGCCCTGTTTTATTCCCAGTTCGTTCTAACATAATTTCAAGTCACACCCGAAAACCGGCAACGTATTTAGACCGAATTGATTCCTATTGCGCTCGTAATAAAGATCAGAATCCCTTGCCGATGGAATTTAATTTACGAATTTATCTAGGGAATGATCATGTGAATGTAAACTTTATAGGCTGAGACCTGAAATGATGTGCGGCGTCGATGCGTGTTTTACTATGGAGCGTATTTTTATCTATTCCGTAGACTATAAACATCAAATTAAACAGCACGAAAGGTTTGTTTCCGTTTTCAATTAGACTATTGAAAACTATGAGTTTTATTTGCATTTCTAATAAAGTAAGAGCTTTATTAGTTTTATAATAACAGGAATAGGTTGGCTGCTCTCTTGCTGGAAATTGTTTAGACAGCTATCAAAGCAACTGCTACTAGTCATCGTCCAGTATTACATTAACGTAATAGAATTTCGTTGTAGCTTTTCAAATCAATGAGGAAGTGTGCTTCCGTTTCATCTCTCACGTTATTAAATATCTTTCAAATACGGTGTAGTGTAATCATTTCAACTATCATCAGTTTTATAGATAGATTCGCCCGGTGTATGGCATAAAACGGGTTTGGAATTTATTTGGCCAATTATTAAAAAATATTTTCATACCGTACACCGAGTTAGAAAGGCAAAATTCTTCATGAATTTCAGCAGCGATTGCACGTTCAAATGCAAGGGAATTCTCATAACAAACGTCACAAAGGAATTCCGAAGCGGGACAGACAGAAACGCGGAGCGTAAATAAAAGTCAGACGTGATAGCAGGAACGAAGTAAAAAAAAAAAACTGGCTCCGTAACTGAATGTTGGAGCGTTTACTTCCATTTAATGAGAGGTTTCCAGAATTAGGCGCCGTCAGCGTCCGTCATAAATTGTCACCATTCGGAGACCCTAAGAAAGCGACGAGGGAACAAAGGGTACGGTAAAAAGTCGCCCGTAAGTCGCAACGGGTTTTAGGGGCCATGGATGCTGCTATTGTCGATCTCTTTGATTGCGAAAGGCGCTGAGATTTCGTTAGAATAGCGTACTCTTTTATCTGCACAGCTCCGAAATTGGTTTATTTATCGATCACGATGTGAACGATTGTTTTTTTATATAAGCATATTTGTTAGCGAGACAGTACATTACAGTATTTTTGATTGAATTGATGAGAACAAGTAAAAAACAAACTGTGCTGAAGTTAATCAGCACCATCATCATTTCTTCTTGAATATGTAATGATTACTGTATAAACACCATCTTATAGCCACAATGTGTAAAAAAAACCGGCTCAGCCGTTACAGAATCACTGTCAAAACGGACTAGTGGACTTCTTTTATCTCTTTATCCTATATCACTCATATCTGCTTTGGTAGTGAAAAAAATTCTGTTTTTTTTATTTTCAATGATTCCTTTGTTCCTACTGAAAAAAAAATAATTCTCAATTGTAAAAACCTTTACAGTAGTTATAGATTAATCTCATGTAGACTTACTAATATAGACGTTTTCTTCGAACTGGAAGAAGCAACTCATCACGCTTGCAATATTTATCACTAACCCCATAAGTGGTTAAACAAATAAGAAGTTTCCGTGAAATTCGTGAAACATTTAAACAAAAAATTGTCACCTACTTTCGAGCGTTGTGTATACAGAAACGTAGACTCGTACTAAAGAAAAAAAAAATGCTTATGCAAAGTGTTATTATTTTTTATCCGAGGCACACAAACGAAAGATGCGCGCCGCTGGAGCGGACGAGGAAATTTCTTCCACTCGGGCCAGGGCTGCAGAGTTTAAACAACAGATACATATCTTTTTAGAATAACACTCAATTTTCACTTTATATATTTTAGGGGGTGTGAAGGTTCTCGCACAACAACTCACAGCATTCAAGTCAACCTCACCTGCTCTTTGTGCGCCCTGTCAATCAACAAACGAGGCTCTGAATCCCACCAGCCCGTATTGGACCAACGTGGTGGGAAATGGTTCAAATCCTCCCACATGAATACCCGATCGATGTGGAGTTCTTTGGGGGAAGAATATATCCAGCCGAGAAACCTCTATCGGCTAGTGATGAATATGAATACAAAGTTATGATAAAATTTTACTTAGACTACACGGCATATATATTTATACTTTATTTTCTCAGAATTTTTTTTTAATTTATGGGAAGGAGGTAAAATTCTATTATAGTTATGACTAATATACTAATGTGTCCATGCTGCATTTGTAAATTATTTTGATTTATTTTCACATACAATAAAAAGAAACCAAAAGGAATCTCGGTACACGCTGATATCTTAAACCTAGTATGAAACCATCCATTTTTTTTTATATATAGCATTATTTTTGTGTCGGTACACTATATTTATTAAAAAAAAATTAAATTCTTGCACACTCTAGTACTGTGGCCACAATTCAGGCTGCGCGGAGAGCATTAGGTGGATTGAGAGGAAATGGGTCAGGGCGGGATTTGGCCGCGGCGCTTATTGCCAACTGATTTAAATATAACGCGACGAAATGAAGGGATGCAATAAGTGATCCCCGCTCTCTAAGGGAGAGTACAGTGCTTGAAATTACAGGAAGAAAAGTTTCGAATTTGTGATTGAAGAAAACCGTAAATCACATATATCTTATGAAACAAATATATTCTATGGTATAAATCAATGTTCAAAAAGGTATTCCGACTTTTGGGAGGAGGTGAAGGTTATATGGAATTTCAATCTACTAAAGATCCTCTAGGATTTTCTATAGGATTCAGAGATCATCTCTAACTTGTCTTGTCAATTTGTAGGAAGAGGACAAAAGCAGTACCAACCTTTTAATCTGGCGTCGAATAACAGTCCCATTTAAAATCTACTTGACTGATATCTGATTACTGATAAAGTCTGCAGAAACGTTAGCTTATCAAATTCAATATCAAAAGCTCTTAAATATCTGACGCAGAAGGTAAGAAGATATCATAAAGTTTGTAATTTGTAAGAATTTGTAATAAATGAAGTTAGTAAGAATTTTAATAATAAAGCCGTTGTCGTTGCAATCTCGACCAAGCTGCTAAGAGTGCATGATTGTAAATATTATTGATAGGAAAGACCTATCACCATTTAAAATTTCACTGTCATCATCCCGCACTTCATATTCCTCTCATTTTATTCTGACAGATATGACGAGCCCATTCTCTTCATGTTCAGCATCAAAATACGCGTACGGTACATCCGTTTCACCGATTCCATCTAAACAGAGATGTAACATGGCAGCCGCGTCATGAAACACAATAGACGGAACACAACGGGTTGCCCGTCATTCGCTTAACATAATAAATCACCGGAGAACCGACAGATGAATATTCATTACTTGGAAAATATTGTTTTTCGTTGGAAACCAACGTTTGGACAACGTGCGGAATCTTGATGGCTTCTGTCGAGCTCTCTTGATGATTGATCCAAGGGAATTGTTTGTTTGTTATTGTTTATTCGCTGTTACCACTCATAATAATCAAACGCTTCTACTGTAGCAGTTTTCGATATTTTTTAGGCCACAGTTAAATTATTCCTTCTATAATCTATCACCTTGGCAGAGCCACAAAGGACTTCTTCTAACGTGTCTTCTACACGGGGCAATGTATCTTTATCGTCTATTACATCGATTTCTGGACCAAATTTGTCGATAATAAGAGTTTTACTCCAATCTATAAGAATGAAAGCTTAAACTTTAACACTGAAATTATTTCTAGATTTAAAAATAAACTAACACTTTTTTAATTTAATCTTACTGTTATCAATTTCCTTTGCCTTTATCACAGTATATAAACGCTTAAGATGACCTTCATCTTTGATCCTGTACAAATAAGGTTTACTCTTTTTAATACGAACCCAATACCCCTGGTGAAGAGGACAGATCCACCGATCGCTGCACTGCCTAACCGGTCCAAGGGTTACGAGGCTCGGCGACTGCGTAGTAATAAATCAGTGCGAGAGTGAATCGACTTCCGCTCCTCCGTATTATGTTTATTCATGAAATTGCCCATCCAGCGGAGTTGGAGCTGCGTTTGTTTTCATCCTTAACGTAATATCGTCGCTTCTGACGCGGTTTTCCATTTTCATCCGCGTCTCATCTCACTCTCGTGTTTTAATTAAATTTACAATTTTTGTTTATACCTTATTAGTATTCTTTGATTGTTACACAGTATTTCAGGTTAGTCGTATTAAATTTTCTACTCAATCTAACACATAGATCTATTAAAGACGATTTGCATACATGAGTTAGATTCTTAGAAAAAAAATATGTTATTTCTGGCTGCATCTTCTTGCTGCAGACAAATTATGGAAATAGAAGATGCTATAAGCTACAACCTTCACCTAAAAGCCTTGTTGTGTTCATATTATCATAAAAAGAGTATTCTAGGTCAGCACATTTGATTATCTTCCGTCTCGTTGTCACTTAATATAATTTGAAGTCAGGGTCAAGTATTTACCCATTGTAGTTAAAAAAAGGTTTACTATATATTGTATTATATACAGTAAAGCTATTTTAACTATCTAGTGACGTGTCTCTGCAAGCCCAAAGGAATATTCATGTATTTTTCTTTCTTTCTTATCTAGATCATCGTCCTAAAATACTGCGTAATTCATAAATTTCAGTACTAGAATATTTAGACTTGGCTGAAATGATAATACTGTTTTATAGATTACGATATATTAGAAATATTATATATTTATCCCGATCAGTATGCAGATCTTTGAAAGAACTATTATGTCTAGCATTGGACGTCCATCAGCTGATGATGATGATATTTATCCCACTCATTATCCATTAAACTTCCTAAAAGAGTAATGCTCTGTAAAGATGAATATTCTTATTGAATATTTCTTGATCTATAGTTTCCTTTAAAGCGATATATAAACTATTAAAGGCTGTAATAATCTCAACAAAACATAATCAGCAAGTTATTGCTACTCGAAGTCAATCAAACTATTGCATAGTAAATAATTCACTCAATTACGAGTGTATATGAGGAGACAAGCCATTTGTATGTTGGAGTTTGTCTAATTGAATCGTGGCTTCTTATAAAATATTCATTTGATATGGTAATCCGTTCCCCCTTGCCCGTAATGGTTTATATCTGACAGATTCATAGTTTAGGCAAATTGTGAAGTTTAGTGAATGTGAGTAATAATTGAACGGAATGGGGTGAGGGTTGATGGCGTCATATTCGCTGTATAATACGTGCACATTGAGTATTACGTTTTACATCAACATAGGTTTTTCGATATGTTTAACGACTATCGATAAACTTTTTCTCTACTTATATATGCTATATCTAAGATAATTTCAATATATTGTTAAAAAGCAGTAACTTTTTTTTATTGGCAATTTTCTGTTTAAATATTATAGCTATTGAAAGTGACAACGAAATGAGTTCAAATTTAAACTAATGATCTAGATTAGCAAAAATCAATTATCACGTATAGTCTAAAATACAATTTAAGTTTATTCTTTAATGTAAGTATAGAATATAGAACTTCTGTTTATAATCTTTACAGTTATAAGAAAAAAAAATGATATTTTCTTAAAATACATATTTATTATTAATAATCGAGCAATCGGCTTGTGAATGTAAAAATAAATATGAAGCGCTAAGTAACTTGCCCTCGCCGAATTTAAAACAATCCACCACAAAGGAAATGTATATCCCATCAACCGACCCTGGCCAGGAGACTCGCAGTTGCGCACCTAAATTCGTTATCCGCCAATTTCTTGCCCATAAAAAGTAATCCTGTTACCGAATAAAAAAAAAAACTTATTTCATAAAGGCGGTAGAAAGTGGAGCACGAATTAAAAGAAACGAGCTGAAATTTCGACGGAGGAGAATAAGAATGATTTCACAAACGCTCTTTGTTGTAATATACCGGCTGCGATTGTTACTCGGTTTGTAGATTTAAAAAAATTACTGGGAATTTTCGAAGGTTTCTTTTTGTTTGCTCCTTTTTAAATACTTTCACTTCACGCGATAAAACTTTTTAATGTCTTTTTCTGATAATAACAATCTTATTTATGTCGCAACTGAATAAAGTTTTATCTCTTTATAAAAACAACGTTAATATGTATTGCGTTGAATATTAATCTCTAATAAAATATTCTTCGTACTCTAATAACATATATAATTAATGTAATTTATAAGTATTAATATAATCTATTTAAATATATAATATTAAAGTTTAGTAGTCGAACTGGCACGACCGCTCACCCTGACTGTCAAATTGCAACTGAACTATTAATTTTATACTACCTTAATCTATTTATTGTATATCATACTACCCACATTAATTGTTGAATACTATATACGGACGTATCACTTACCACCATGTCAGCGTCCTGCTTGTCTAGATATTTCGCCAAAAAAATTATATATGTTTTTTTGTTACATATATATATATATAATTTCTAAAAATATATCCTTCAAATGCACTCAAAGCAGACGTCCCGTTGCGTCCTCGAAAACAAATTTAACAATTTTTCAAGACGTCGGCCCCATAGTCGATTACCGTTGCCCGCGATCTTGTTTGAGAAAATTAAAAAAATATCGCTCCCGCCAAAAGAGGCCGAACGTCAACGCAATTTTTCTCTTAATCTGTATTATGAAGAAAGCAGGTTGGGCTGCGACGTAATAAAATTTTCGCCTGCATCGTACAAAGTTAAGGGAGGAAGGTATTTGAAATTAATTTCCGACATGTTTCCCTCCGCCCTGCGAGCTTCCTTTGAACGCCTTTGACATAATAACGATAAAAGAAAAATGAAAGTGTTTCAAATGCTCCGCCGCCAATGTAGGAGTCGGGAGTAATTTAATATTGTTTAGTTGTCCTCCTATTGTAATTCTAACCTTTTATTTTATTTAAGCATTTAACTTATTGTATAACTTAAACAATAATCATAAAGACGTAACTATGTTAAATTTTATGTCTAGATTTCAATAGATTTAGTTATTTTATCAATTATAACTCCATACAAGAATAGTTACTGAATAATGTAATCATGAGTTTGCTCGGTTGCCTAGCCTTACCTTATCAGAGCCGATTTTTATAATTATACTTAACACCCTCGCAATTACATTTGGGGAAGGAATTTTACAAAATCTGGACTTAACTGACCTCTAAATTGTACAAATTATATCTTTACCAAATTTTGAGTGTTTACGTCTCGTAGTATTGGAGATCTCATGGTGAGTCAGAATCTCTATGTCTTTTATGTATATACACTAGCAGTTCCCTGCTCGCTTTGCTAGTTTAAATATAAAATTCTACTTGAAATTTTTTCTGAAATATTCTTTGACAGCAACCACAAATAACCTTCTATAGCAACCGTTACTATAGTAACCGTGTAAATGAAAACGTTTATGAAAGTTAATTAGAAATAAAATGATGAAGGATATATGAAATCAACAAAAATAAATAGCCTATTACCATCTACAAATTATTCCGCGTCGAATGTCCTTATTGTCATTTCAATACGTTCACCAGTTTTCAAGTGATCGGCGAACAAATGACACCTTTTCTCATTATATATAGATAAATGATGCGGCCTTGAATTCACAACACAACTGTTTTTATTGTGGAGTCAACAAATCACTTATCAAATAATCGTTTTCACCATTTCTTCCTCGCTTTTCTCCTTCTAACACTAAACATGTTTAACTTATCCTACGCATATACAAAAAAAGGATGTGCATTATGTCTGCTAAACAAATATTATCCTTGCGAAGTGCAAGCGAAAAGGGTTTCCATCTGCAAAGGGCTACGTCTGCAATTATGCCGCGCTGTTAGTTTAACTACCTCACGCGCGTTAACGACGTCGCATTCAACACTACACTCTTAATAAGTTTTAATTTTATATTAATTTATTCTAAGTTTTCTATAGTAACTTTAATATAAATAAACTAAATAATTATTTTGTTTATACATAAGTTAAATTTAACCTATTAAAGTGATTATTTAACGTGTAAAGTCAAATTATAAATGGGAAAGGGAACGCGGGAAGTTACTATTTATGTAAAGGTTATAAATTTATTAAAAAAAAAAAATTGTCGATAGTATTACAAATATATGTCTGGTCACCTGATGGTAAGTGATACGCCCGTCCATAGCAACAAGGCGCTAGTTAGGATGAGCATTACATCACATTGTGCTTGTCACCTGAGACATAAAATTACATTTAAATAGTGTGCCAACATTACTGTTCTGGATTGGAGGGCGCTGTAGCTCGTGTAATTACTGAGGTAACGAGACTTAACTTTCTATATCTCAAGGCGATGAGCGTAATGTGGTGCAGTGTATAACATCGCAACTATCGCTTCTCGACTAGCACGCGTATCACTTATCATCAGGTGAACATCTTGATTGTGTTATCGGTTCGTGGAATAAAAATCGAAGAGCACGAACGCGTCGTCATTAAGGGGAGTCGAGCTATTCGGTGTGTGCTGGCTGCGGGGTGTTTTCGCTCAGGCATTCGGACGCGCTGCTTGTTGACCCTGGAGGCTGTGCAGGATATTGCCGGCCGCCGGCGACGCCTCCACCCACAAACGGCCCGATGCGGAATTATACATGGAGAGCGGGGTTTTTGTAACAACTATTTCAATACACGAACCCGCGCTCTGCCGCCTGCGGAAGTATGGAAGGGGTTCACACGAGATAAATTCTTCGATGATTTTAAAAATTTAAATACGTGAATATGATCATCATCATTGACACTGGTGGTAAATTTCCTGGCAACCATCTACTTTAGATACTGCTAAAGCTTCTGTTTCTGCCGACTAACAATAATGTGCAAGCATTATTGTGTTCCTCCCACCAACCCGCATCAGGTCAGCGTGGTGAGGAATAACCAAATCCCCCAAAATTAACCCTTACAAACGAGTGAAGGTCGCGGGAAGCTGCATGATGCGCACATCGTAAGACCGATCGATATGCGAATCTTTGAAGAGGCCTATCCAGCAGTGAACGTCTATCGGCTGATGATGATGATGATTACTGTATTCCAGGTTAAAGGGAGTTGTAGGTAATATAGTTACTCGGGTAATGAGATTTAACATCTTACCTCTCAAAGCGACGAGCACAATGTGATGTGCACCATTGCAAATAGCGCCAGTTGGTCATTGGCGGGCATATCACTTACCATCAGGTGAACGCCCCGCTCATCTCGTCGCTTCATGTTATACTATATATATATATATATATTGTTACAGCATCTTTTTCAAACCAGGACGATGGGTCGTGTAAACAGTCTAAACGGCAATAATACCGTCCCGTTACGAGTTACGGTGTACACACAAACAAACATTCGAACCCAATTAAATGGCGAGGGTTGCTGTGTGCATAGGACCAGGGCAGCATGATGGTCGAACGGATGGACGGACGTCTTCTATTTGTTATGTTGTAAGATCTGATTTAACGGCATATTAGATATGTCGGTATTCAATAGGGTGCGTTTATGTATACCGATATGTAGCCGACGGGGGAAAGGTTTATATATTCATATATATATATATAGAACTAGTCGGGCCATAAATACTCTTACATAAAAACATTTCTTTTTTTTCAACTTTTTAATTATTTTGAATTTGGAACACGTATATTATTTTAAAAACTTTTGACTACGCCATTTCACATATTTTTTCGTGTTCGTTACCAAATTACAATATGGAATGGGGTGTTAAAGAAAATAGGGTTGCAGTGATCGCCTTGCACAAAGTGGGTATGGAGCCGTCGCTCATATTCCAGAGACTTCACAAGCTTGCTATCAGCCGTATGTTCGTATGTCGTACTATCAACAGATACAACAACACTTCCTCTGTCGAAGACCAGAAACGATCGGGGCAGCCGCGTGCTGTTAGATCTACAAAGGCTATTAATGCTGTTGAAGTCAGTATTCCTCGAAACCCCATTAGGATCCAAAAACTCTTATCGCGAGAAATAAAGATTCCCGCTAGGACTCTGTCGCGTATTATAAACAACACCTGAAGCTAGGTGCTTGGTGCTTATCGTCGACATACAGGACATGCGTCAACGATCGAAGAACACTACAATAAGCAATATGATAAAGTGTACTGTGTCTTATCAAGGAGTCACAAAACTACATTTTTGTACATATATATATATATTATACAAAGAAGCGACGAGACATGCATGACGTTCACCTGATGATAGATATATATGAAGCTGACAAGGTGGACCGACGATCTGGTGAGCATCGCGGGAACTCACTGGATGCGAGCAACGCGGCACCGATCGATGTGGAGATCTTTGAGGGCGACCTGTGAAGCTGATGTAATAGTAGAAATAGGTTGAATTCTGTGACTTCCGGCTATTTTTTTTTTGTGTCTTCTGTCCACCGCAACAGCGCAAAACCGTGCCCATGTGGAACACATTACAAGATACCTACGTCCAGCAGTGGACGTCTGTCGGTTGAAGTGATGATGATATGAGAACGGTAGTGTTACAAATTACGATATTTCCATATCCAACGTCGCGATGCATGTTTACGACGGGAGAAACTGTCCATTACGAAACGTGGTGGTCCCGAAAAATGCCGTCGACCTCCGAATTTATGACCGCGTGTGTATAAAATAAATATTACGGAACCCGCCTAACGCCGCGAACGTTCGACAAGTGGCGAGAATCACTTCCGGCTAGAGTTCCGGTGCGGACCCTTTGGAGGGTTATATAGAAAATATACGATGTTTTTTAAAGGGGAAAAATACTATGAAACTATGTAATAGGATATAATGGGGGTAATATTTTAACAAATTTTTCTCACCTCTAATTAACTATAAAGTAAAACCCATAGACATATAGAATCTTAAGACCTGTGCCCAGCTGTGGACAGCTGACGAAGTATATACTGATGAGGGTCTCCTGATTTTTTTTAACTATAAACTAATTTCCTTCCCTCATCTAGGGAGACGTGTGTACGTAGATAATATTTCTCAGCGATAAAACAATCGTAACCATGTAACAACTCTTCAGACATGACTGCGCTGGCACTCGGCCACGTTGCCAGTAAATATGCCAGTTAATACTTTTTATCAGAACTGGAAAAGTTGAATGAACTGTGGGGTAACATCGCCTCATCCAACCCAATCACTGATATCCAGTGGATCACTGCCAAACTTGTACACAAATAACCTTCTGGTAGACTTCCAAATGTTCAATTTACATTCTTACTGTACTCCACTTTTATAACAGTAATATTACTATATAAACAATAGTAATCATTTTTTTTTGTTATCATGTTAGTACTTGACCACGATCCCATCTGGTGTTAATGGTGATGTGGTTAAAGTAGTCTAGTAACAGCCCATTAGTAATCTCTAAAAGACTAACTTTGTATTCAAACAGCAACACTGGCGCCGACAAGCTGTTCCACCCCTTTCTTGCTCTTGCCAAGATGTAAGAGTCAGACTTCTTAGTGTTGGTACATTGAGGATGGTGAAAAGATTCCGCTAAGTACACAATTTTATTTAAGAAAATTATTTACTGCCTCCTTTATGCAATGCCTAATTCTTGCTTAATGTAGATTCCTGATCATCAGGACCATATGTGGAAAGATTGATGGTAGAATATTTATACCACCTGGCTAACTACCAACTCTTTTATTGTTAATCTGCCGCTCCAACAGCATAGCTGTGTTTCGACTATCTGACGTGATAGTCTTTAACAGAAGAGTGGATAAGCTTCCAGACTGGTGTTCATCATCAGTAAATCTCCACTTACCAACCGACGGGATAGTAATCAAACACCAGTTTATATAATATAGAAAATATATATGAGATCCTGTTTTCTTAGCGAGTACGCTTTATCATCTATGACTATCAAATGATGCTGTGGTCGGATATTTCCTGCTTCGACGGATGAGGAGGAGAATAACTGTGGCATGTCCTAATATTAACTATCGCCCTAGAAAACTAACTCCAACTTGCATTCGTTCCAATATATTAGCATTTTTACGGCGCTTCCGCATTTTTGCCCGCGCCGCCGTCTATAGATAGCGACGCTCCAAGTTGGCACAGGAAATACTGGATCAGTGCCTCTCTATCGCGACAGCACTCAAGAATACGGGAAACGGAATGTCTCGTGGGTGATTGTCTGCGTCCTTATATTTCTTTAGAATTATTCAAATATTCAAAATTACACTTACTCGTAGCTTGTGTATCGCCTTCAATCAAACATCTACTACATTACTGTCTATACTTACTAGTAACATTTACTGATGCCTGATTGATAATTTGTGATTATACAACTATTAACACATCGATTAATTAATAAATTTTCTTATTTTTAATAATTACCACTAAATTCATTTACTGGTGGTACATTTACCGTCTACCACCGCAGCTACTATTTCTGCCTCTAAACAGTAATGTGTCATCATTACCGTGTTCCGGTTTAAAAGACGCTGCAGCTAATGAAAATATTAAGGTAACGATATGAACATCTGGTGTTAAGATCACAAGGATAAAGTGCAGCAGGGTCCTAAATAGGCAGACGTATCCCTTACCATCAGGTAAACATCAAACAGCTTGAACAGAATTTATTATGAAGTTTAATAAATGGTACACTTGGATATTACTATATAAAGACTAAGTTAAAAAGGTTACTAAATAAATAAATTAACTATATACTAGTAAACAGAAGCCTTGTACTTAGATCTTATAGAAAGTACTTAAGCAAACAAAGTAAAAAATCAAATGTAACTTAATCAGAGACGTTTCAGCAGATTTATGTTATGAATACTTTAAAATTTAAGTAAATTGCGCCGTATTTACGCTTCTCAAATCAAATAAGGGATGAAAGGGGATGAGGCTCATTCGAAAAGATCCCCAGTGGACACACAAGTACGACATATAATTAACCCCCTAATGTTATATCACAGTCATAATTCAAGGGACTAAGGGTACAAATGAGGGTCAATTTTAACCTTACAACATACTTTCGTAAAGTTAGTTGGATAGTAATGAAACATAGCTTTTTCTAAACCTAGGAATTACCGGTAATAAGCTTTAGGAAGCTCTTAGGTCACCATCAGATTGATCTCTCAGGTGATCATCTCTAGGCAGCTGAAACCTAGCATGTCACAATTTAGATCCGCAGCATCTATTTCTGTTGTCAAACAGTAGTGTACAGTGTTCCGGTTTGAAAGACGCTACAGCTAGTGAAACTACTGGAATATGTTATGGGAACATCCCACTTACCTCGTTTTAGACTTAAATATTTAACCGGAAGCTTAAGCTCTATACACTAACTTTATAGTTAGGTTATTAGCTTTAATTTTTCTAGATATTTAAAACATTTTAGATGCTAATAATCATCTCTTACATTTTTAACGTCATATTTACGTCATCCGTACTAATTGCTGAACCGCATGCAGCACATAAGCAAAGGGTGCGGTAATCATGACAGACAGGCAGCCAGAAAGGGTTGAATTAATTACATTATCACCATCACCACTAATTAAACGGTGAACATTAATTTGCCTTATCAAATAGTAAATGGATTATGTAGAAGTTCTTAGAACCCTGTCCAAATAAAATACGAAGGTCATATAATTTTTTTTTTCCGAGAATCTACAAAATATCACAATCATCATTATCAGCAGGTGGACGCCTAGCGCTGGACCTTAAACATCTCCACCTACCTTCACCAGATCGACCTACATACCCTCCACTCTACTTTTACTATTACTACTACCTCACCAATCATTCCTTGATACATCAAGTTCCTTTCAATAATTTCCACTCCATAAATCTGACTGAATATGATCATGACCAGAGTTATTGAAGATTCCTCTTTCTCTTCATCTTAATCATCTTCTTAATTTTTTCACGAATCTTCTTCCATATCCGTTTCCCCAAAACAAATTTTAAAAGTTCCTCTTCCTCGTGTAAATGAATTTTAAGAGGAAGGGTTTTATCCTAATAGTATAATAACATTATGTTGTTATTTATTTCTCTTCATCTTCCTCATAACATCCAGATCCTCATCAGTATCCTCAATTATTTTCCTAAAGAAATCCTCATCCTCAAACCGCCTTAATGACGATGATAAGTTTAGCGGAGGTTCAGATATTTACACCACAAAATTTTGATATCCTGGTCTCTGTGTTTTTAAAAGCTGTATAGGTTATCAAACGGACCTACAGTTTTTCTTCGTGAGAATATAAACTGATGAACACTTTAATTTAAGTGTTTTCCTTTCACCTGCTTCTCATAACTGTGATGTCACAATAACCTGGTTAAATCCTTTAGATTTATCTCATATCAGTTATTTTTCGTTTTCCATTAAACCTTTTCTGATATATATAGCATATAACAATTATATTTTTTTGTAATTAAACTAGCGCTTGATTAATGAATTAATCGGAAACTTTATGTATTACCGGAAGTAGCTTACGGCGGAAACTTTTTGAATACAAATAGTACATAATTCAGTTTAGTTATACAGGAAGTATTAAGACGCCCTAATGCTTCCGCTTAATTCAATAAGGACGACTTGTTTCGGCTCTTAAGGAACCAGACGGAATTAAACTGTCGTCTACAAACGCGTATAATGAGCGAGAGAAACTTTAACTTATACATAACTTATATACCTTAATAAACACTCAATTATGAGTGATACCTTATGCAGCGTCATCAACATTTCCGCCACTGCTACACGTAGTCAAAGTGCGTCAGATAATAATGTATCGACTCAAGCTCTACCTGCGAATGGATCAACTAACAGGTATTTTTTTTTATTCAATAAAGACCTGAGATGAACAGAATCTTTCTGCAAGTAGTAGAGAATACATCTACAATAACGAGACGGTAGTTAAGATATTTACACAACATTAATTATAGGACCGACGGCCGATGGGGTAGTAAGGTTCTCGAGTGGCATCCGCGTACAGGTAGACGTAATGTTGGGAGGCCTCACACAAGGTGGACCGACGATCTGATGAGAATCGCGGGAGCCTGCTGGATGCGAGCAACGCGGGAACGATCGATGTGAGAGAAGGGGGATCCTATCTGGGAGGTCAATGACTATATTTTTTTTATGTACTTAAGCAACGAAACGAGCGGGACGTTCGACGCTGACGGTAAACGATACGCCTGCTTATAACAACGTGGCGCTAGTTAAGATGGTATACACTGCACCACATTGCGCTCGTCGCCTGAAACATATGTCGAGTATCGTTACCTCGGTAATTACACTAGCTACAGCGCCCTTCAAGCAGGAACATAGTAATGTTCGCACACTACTGTTTGGCGGCAAAAATTGCTTAAATCAAAGAATCGAGATGGTAATCTTTGGTGAAGGTCTATATCCAGCAGCTGACGTCTATCGGTTGATACTGACGATGATGATGATGATGATGATGAATATACAAATCGCAGCATTTCAATAGAAGTTATACACCAAACTGTACATGGTCCCGAATGAGCAATGCTCCTGCCATCAGCAGCGAAGCTACTCTGGTGAGCGAAGCGGTAGAACTAGAGTTTCTTACCGGTGTCCAGTTAAACTGTCTTCTAGTTAAATTAACCGTTCAGCGTTAATGATCAACAGCATCCATCAGCTGTAACCAAAAAAAAATTACTAACGAGAGTTTACGATAGCGACAGTTACGGCAGTTTTAACGTCTTCATGACAAAGTAAACCTTTTCAGAGTCGCCGGCAAATAGCCCGTGGCGGGTTTCGTTCCCGCGGGTGTTACAACGCACCCTCATCCCCCTACCCCTAATTTTTTCCACGTCAAACTCCTCATAATATGAATATTTAATAAAGATTCTCCTTCGCCTCTATGCTTTATTAAATTCAAGTGGCTGAAACGGTTCGTTAACGTGCGGCCGGATGTTTTGTAAATAAGGCGATTTTTTTTTTTAACTACAATTTAATTTTATACGGTCTTAAGGGAAGTATATATATTTACAAACACTGCAACGTGTATATACATATATATATATTTGTATATATAAATATTTATACATATATATTACAATTTATAATACTTTTAAGTAATAATAAATTAAAGGAGAAATATACTACTGAGGGAGCATCTCATTCATAGAAGTTTACGATATCATCTTGAGCGACATTGCTGTGTTCCGGTTTGGAGGGCGCTGTAGATAGCATGAAGTAACGAGGCATAACGTATCTCCACAAGAGTAATACGGTACTATGCTTTTTTTTTCGGGTTTCGGGGTGGAAATCTTCGTAAGGTACCCTGCTTCTGGGAGAAAGTCAATGTGAGATTCTTACTCACTGAAACCTTCTTGGTGGTTTGCATCAATGCATTCGTAGAGGCTCCGGGATCTCTTACAGAATGCACCGGTGTCGCTCTACGCTTTGTGATAACACGTCTCTGAGGAAGGACAAAACCTTCCTCGTCACCATCGATGACCCTTATGCTGTCCCACGTAGACCCGCTTGAGCGATAAGGGCTCCCAAGCTTAAGACCCGCGAAACTCCTAGACCCTTTCAGTCGCCTTCTACGACAAGCAGGGCTTACCTTAGTCCTATTCTTACTAGCCCAAGACTACAAGGCTAATAGGCTGGTGCGTTCGTCACCATCACCTCGACATCTCCGAATGCATATCATCCTAACTAACACTTTCTATATATTGATTAAAGGTACTTTGTAACAAATTAATTACAACACTAACTTAATAAACTTAGAACTTAACGCAATTATAATTATCGATTACGTTAACAAAGGGATGTTCAATTTTCCCGATCACCTGAAACATTTAAAATTTTGATTGCCCACCCTTTCCGCTCCAGCTTAGGGTAAGTTTCAGTTATAAACTCGGAAGGCGGCCGATGAAAGGAAAGCGGAAATGAAATTTTCTATTAAGAGTATAATCTAAAGTTCCACTCGGACCGGATCTCAGAGGTTTAAGGCCGCGAAAAGCTATTACCGGATAACTTACGTTTTTACAGATAACCATAAGTTTAAGCTTAACCTGGTAGATAGCAGCTCTGTTATCAGATACCGTCACCAGGAGATAAAGAGTACATTCAGATTATATCATCTGTAATGCGTTTACTGGTGGATGGTCTGTGTTGCCAGAGACCGTCTAAGTACCGAGGCAATGTCTATTTCTGCCCCCAAACAGTAATGTGCAAACATTACCGTATTCCGGTTCGAAAGGCGCTGCAGTGAAATTATTGGTTACCTCAGTAGACAACCATAATATCTTACGTTTCAAGGCGAGAACAATGTGGTGGTGTGAACACCATCTTAATTAGCGCCACGTTACTGGCATATCTGGACCGTCCGCACTGTTCCGCCGAACCGGAGACGGAAAGGACTGTGCCGCGCTGATCGCCAACCTTCACCAGTTGGAGAAGCACTTTAAGAAGAAGAAAGTATACCAATAAACATATACTTCAGCCCTAATAAAAGTCTATCTAGATGCTTATACTATTATACTATATATTTCTTTAATAATAATTTAGCTTCATTTTTTCTCATATTTATATTGAAATCCTTTATATAAAAAAAATATATATATATATATATATTAAAATATAGAAATTAATACTATACTTAAAATGTTAAATATTATATAAATAAATTGAACATCAAGATTACATCTCCGGAGATGTGCTGCAAGGAAACAGCTCGCGTTGACAACTGATCTATTTACACTACAGATATACTTCTTATCAGCCGGATGCTCACTGCTGGGCATAGGCCTCCTTCAAGGAACCATATTGATGGAGGATTAGGCTTTAGCCCCGCCATGCGGGCCAGGTGCGGCTTGGTGAGTCAGAGCCTGGTCTTTTATTCAGCAGGATGCAGATGAAGTTGACTTGGGTTCTGTAAGATATTGAGCGGAACCCTAATAATACTATAATTATATACAAAATACAATTACCTACAACAATAACATAGTACCTCATTCATATACTTATCTAGTCCTAGTGATATGGAGAAGAGAAGATTACTCTCAATTCATATAAACGTAAAATATTTTAATACGCCAATTCAGTTTGACGATTTGCGAGGGTCCCATCGGGCAGCGGGACGCAATGATTAAATATCCCCCACCCCCATTTACCCAAGTCGAAGTAGGTCCTGAGAAGTTATCCGTAACTATACTTATAAGAGATCTGTAATTAAAGTTCAGGCGCCTGCAACCCGCCCCTGTAAATGCAGTAACGTGAGCGCTAGAATTAAATGCGACGGAAACGGAATAAACTAAGTTTATTCGCAGCCAAAGCTTTCTTATTAACGAGTTCCTTACTTTATATATATAATAGAAATTATATAAAAAAAAAAATTTAACAAAACCTACCATCAGTAGGGTGGTAAGTCTCAGAGAGCGTCGACCACCGTAGCTCCTATATCTGCTGCTGAACAATAGCATACATTAATGTATTACCCGTTACTAGATTTGAATGGCGTTGTAACTAATGAAATTACTGTGGTAATGAGAATTAACATCTGGCGTATTAAAGCGACGATGTTAATATGGTGTAGAGTATATCATCCCAACAAGCATCACTTAATGAGCGGAAGTATAACTTATATTCATGACAATCATTTTTTCTAGTTAACGTTTAAGTTCTGTAACTATCTATTATTTCATTTACTATTAAATTTACTGTGCAACGATCATATTACTGTCGACTAGAATTAATATGCAAATCGCAATCATTTATCTAGGGAAGTAAAGTATCAAGATGTACTGCATATAGTCTGAAGAAGCGTAATGGTGCTGTGTAAACATACTAACAATTATTATTATCGCTAAGTGCTTACTAAAATATTGAATATTCTATTTGTGTTTAAATTATGTTTTTTTTTAACTGTACTATAATGTGACTATAACTATATATATATATATATATATATATATATATATATATATATATATATATATATATATATATATATATATATATATATATATACCTACACAACAACTCTGTAATCACATACTAAAACTTTCAAGACGAAATTTATTCAGTTAATGCAGCAGTTGGAGATGCAGTTGGAACTGAACCCGGGACCGAGTGCCGTTACCACTGCACTCAAAGTAACACGTCGCCGAACAAAGAGACGCTGGGGGCAAACAATGCGAGTTACACTTCCGCGGAACTTTCCACAGCTCACACAGCTCGAGTAGCGCGATAATTACGCTGTCACGTGACTGAGACGGAGCTTTTGTTTCAGCATCACTTAAACGTTTAAAAGCTTCGTGTGATTTCATTATTTACTTCACATATATAAACAACATACTAAACAATATATATAATATTATTAGCTCCTTACATATGAAATTGGCGTTTTGTACGGGAGGAATATGAACGTCGATTTTTTTTTGTAAAATATATTTAATTAATCAAAGTATGCACCGCGTTGTTATCTATGCACTTTTGTCATCTCATAGGTAGTTCATTGATCCCTTTACTAAAGAAACCATGGGAGGCGAGAATCAATAAACTGTTTGAAGTCGGTTTGGACTGCACGCATCGGAGTTGAATTTCTTTCGTTGTAAAAAGTTGTCCAAATTCCGGAAATTATAGTAATCTGTTGGGGCAAGGTCCGGGGAGTACGGCGGATGTCGCAGACACTCCAATTGTAGCCCATCTTAGTGGTTGTTTGTTGTGCAGTGTGTGGTGGTGGTGTTGCGTTGTCGTGAAGCAGCAGTGGCCTAGAGCGATTGACCAATCTCGGTTGTTTAGCAGCTAGTTCTTCCTTCATGGTCTGCAGTTGCTGACAGTAGATATCTGCCGTAATCGTTTGGCCAGATTTTACAAAGCTGCAGTGAACGACACCGGCGCTGGTGCACCAAACACTCACAAGTAACTTTTTCTGAGTCAATTTTCGTTTAGGGCAGGATTTGGCTGGGTCTGCAGGGTTCAGCCATTGCGAAGAGCTTCCGATTATCATATAGCATCCACTTTTCATCACAAGTAATGACTCGATTTAAAATCCCTTCATCATTGTGTCGGTTGAGCAAAGTAACACAGCAGCAGCAGTCGACGCGTGTTCCCAAGTTCGATTCACTCAATGCATGAGGTACCCATCGTTCAAGTGTTTTTACTTTTCCGATTTGCTCCAAGTGGATTAATACAGTTTTATCACTTACCCCGAAGCCTGCAGCTGTCTCTGATGTGCTTTGTGATGGATCCGCTTCCACAATAGCCTTTAATTCTTCATTTTCCACTTTGGTCTCCGGCCGTCCACGGAGTTGGTTCTGAAGATGAAATTGAAACCAAAAATGTACCGTGATTTCTTTTGCAACACCAGCTCCGTACACATCATCAATCCTTCGAGCTGTTTCTGCAGCACTGGTGCTGGTGCCACGGTAGAACTCGTACTCGTAAATATACCGATATTTCATGTTTTCCATTGCGCGGTAATAAGCGGCGACAAAGAAAAAAATAATGAGGAAAAAACCAATGAATGACTGTTTTCAAAACTCAAATGTACCCGCTATATGAATTTATAAATTTGAATTTGGAATTCTTAACCAAAGAGGAAATATTCCAGATCAAAGTGGTCAGTACGACGAAACGCTAATTTCATATGTAAGTACCTACTAATAAGTCTTTAATATTTTCATGTAAAAAATAAAATAAAATAAAATCTATATATATGTACTATATAATTTTTGTATATATATATATATATATATATTTATATATTCACCAGATGGTCAGTACTACGCCTGCCCATAACGTGACGTTACTTAGGATGATATACACTGCAACATAAGTAAATTCATTGGCCACAGCGCTCTTCATACCGGAACATGGTAATGTTTGTACACTACTGTTTACCAGTAGAAGTAGGAGCTGTACAATCAATAATACATTATTGCCGTGCAGTGTATATACACTCAACTAAGTATTGGAACTTGAATATGATCATGTAGTTAATTAGATAACTCACGATATCAACAGACTCACTCTCACCCACTGAGTCATTAGGGAAAATAAATTATGAGCTATTTTTCCTTACAATAAATTAAAGGATTAATATTAAGGCGCAATAACTACCCCCGAACATCCATTTAGGCCTCCGCTTCGGCCATTAAATCTTTTTCAACCCTTTACGACGTCACATCCAAATCTTGGTCCCGGTCTACGACAAAATTAAAAATAATACCACCCCTGAGCGCCTTAAAGCACTTCCTCGGCTCCTTTATGTAGTTAATCAGCTGAAATATTTAATTACTGAGGCCAACGCTGCGGCTGTCAGTAGCAACTCAACCCTTTTTTGGGGTCCAAGTCACAAGCGGAAATACTTTATGTTTACACAGCGGAAATATAAATTTTACCCCATACGTTCCACTTTAAAGGTATGACAATAAGTAAATACTAACTTAACACACATTGAGAATCCTATCAGTTAACTGACAGTTAAGTCAGAAAGCAACTTATCACATCAAAGCATTCTAGGTTAAGTTAAGCTATAATCAAATAGATATTAAATCCAAGTTACATTCCCACCATCGATTTTTTTTTGTATTGTGTATAACTTTTTTTAACTTGGATCGGCGTCGTTTGCTAAAGGGGTACCAATATTTCATTTGGCTCCGGAGACATTTCCGCTTCCAGTAGTTTGCTGGTTCACTACTAATACAAATTTTAATATGATCCTTCTGATTAATCTGACTGCATTCGTGACAGAAGGGAGAAGAAGAATCTGGCATCCTTTTTACGTTTCCGCTGGGTTTGATGTTTTACTATCCTCAAATAAACCTGATATCATCTGCCTTTAAATTTGTCTATTCTCTTGGTTTTCATCTTCTTATGATTTCCAAGGCCTTATTATCTTCAGTGTCTTCTATCTTCTTTCTATTTCCTCTTGGTATGTTCTCAGTTTCTGCAGATGTTTGCAACACTGGGAGGCAGAGGTATGGATTGTTATCTTGTTTAAAGCACATTTATCTTTCATACTAGAGATATATTAGTAACTATGTTATTTGTATTTAAATCTGAAGATTGTCATAATTAAGATAATCAAACAAATCCACAGACAGCATCTTTAAACAAACCGCATTGTATCCGTCGTTTTGTGACTGAGGTGCTCTCTACTTTTAATAGAGCATACTTCAAACCATTCTTACTGTTCGATGGTAGAAATAAATGCGATGGTACCTATAGTTACCAACCATAAAAAACTACCATAAGTTTAACATAAGTAAGGTTTATAATAAATTCATCAGTTATTAAAGACGGTTTACAAACCCATTAAAGTCTATTAGTATACGAAATTAGTAAAGCACCCCATAATCATCCTATCAGGTGCCTCCTGATAACTCCCTCCTTCATCAGATCAAACATGTTCCTCCTCTAATTAGTATCATAGAGTTCTAGTTGAAACGAAGTTACCCTTGTTAGGAGAGACTTAAACTTCGTAAAGTCCACCGACTAAATTCATTTAAGTGCTTAGTCGTCCAAGTTCGTTTTTGTTTACTTAAATCCATTTCGCGAAGTGTCTTATTATGAATTGAACTTTAACTTCTGTAACTTAAGTTGAAAGAAAACAGAGAATATTAAGAGGGATGAGCTAGGCACGGGGTGTATACTACACTGTCTGTATGTGATACTGAGGATTTGTTTATGTTTGTTTTATATATGTTATTACCCTTAAAATATTGGACAATGTAGAAAATGTTATAAATAAAAAATAGCCCCTTTAATGTGCCCACTAGTGGGATTCGAGATTTTCTCAGAAGCAAGAGTTAAGACTATCAATCACACCGGCCAAATAAAATGTGTCGCTTTTCTCGCTGTTTTTACCCTTAACCAGATGCTCAAACTTATTGGGAATCGAATCTTCATCTCTTCGAAACATAACGCCTTGCAAGCTGCACCAAGAGGCTTCAGAAGTAATCATAGAAATTACTTCTGAAGCCTCTTGGTGCATATCTTTTATTACTTCTGCTTACTTCTACGATCAACGCCTTCGTTGGACAAAATGGATAAAGCAATCGAATTCTTCGTGAAACTCGTGGCAATTAAATATATAGCAGAGAAGTTTCTGCACCAGGAGATGAGGAGTTAGATTGGAGATACAACAAAATAAAATAATGCTAATAATTATATATCTGAAGTTGTGTTAATGTTTACTTATAATAATATAAGATTATCAACTTTAAAGTCTACTTTTAGCCCAAAAACAGTATAACAGTGCGTCCTCCTCACCCTTACGGCGCAGAGACATGGCACCTGACCATCGGGCTGGTCCACCGATTCAAAGTAGCACACCGAGCGATGGAGGACAAAGAGACAAAATCCAGAACGAAGATATTCCACGGAGAATCAAAGTTGTTGTTGTTGTTCTCAAAATCTGTAAGCTGAAGCCGATTGGGGAGAAAAGTCTTGAGGTGAAAGCCGCGTACAGTTCGCAGAAGTGTAGGACGTCCTCTCTCCAGATGGACCGACGACGTCATCAGGACGGTCGGAAGTCAATGGATGCGAAGGCCTATATCCAGCAGTGGATAAACAAAGACTGACGGTGATGATGAAAGTCACAAACTCGATCTCAAAACATATCTTTATACGTATTACCATTCTATGAAGCATGATGACGATGAATGTTTAACCACAACTCCATCATTAACAAAGTACATAGAATTCATATCTCCATCATTAACGAGCACCTCATTAATAATAATTTCATTAAAAAAAAACCACATTAAGTGGAAACACGTAATCACGAATAGCTGTGAAAGAACTTATAAAAACTTAACGGCATGCAATAAAACATCGCGATTTGACTGTTTGCTTATGTATGGTTACTTTGTGGACTTCCACGTCAGGTACAGCTTTAAGTTGATTTATAAACAGCATTTTAATATAGAGAAATCGATATCCGGTTTCGTAATACCGTCCGTTGTAACGCCGCTCTCCACAAAGTGTTGGTGTCCAAGCTACTGAGCAGAAAGACTCAAAATTCGCATAAGACCGATCTTGATGTACGATGGCGAGACCTGGACACTTAAAGAAGACCGGTTACTGGTTGCCGAGAGGACAATCATGTGTAGGATCTTCAGTCCGATCCGAAGAGAGGACGGTAGCTGGGGAACCGAACATCATAGGAGACAAAGCCCACAGAGTTCGCTGGATGGGTCACTTACTATGGATCGTAGCTTTATAAAAGTGTTCCCCCGAACCCCCATTGGCTGCCGACGTATCAGCCGGATCAGATACCGCTGGAAGGATGCCGTAGAGCACAACCTAGTCGAGCTTTAAGCAGTAGATTGCCAAGAAGCAGTGCGAGACACGACGGTGGTAATATGATGAAAACCTCATTACATTTTTTTTTTAATCTACAAGGTTCGCGCTTGACCACGATCCCAAGCTGATGTTACGTGATAATGTAGTTTGTTAAGGTAGCTCGCTGGCCTAATGGCTAGAGCGTGCGGCCTTCGTTCCGAAGGTCGGCAGAGTTCGAATCTCGGCATGTACCGATGACTTTAATATTTAAGTTATGTAAATTTGTAAACTTTAGTAACAACAGCGAAATACAAATGGTGAAGGGAAACATCACGAGGAAACCTGCATATGAATAAGGATTTATTCTAAGGTGTGCCTGAAGTCACCAATCCGCATTGACCCCGCGTGGTGACTATGGCCCATCGCCCTCATATTGAGGGTAGACCTGTACGCCAACAGTGGAGACGTAAATTAGCTGTTGAATAAAAAAATTTAGTTTTTGATGGTTGAGACGAACTAATCCAGTAACAGCATATACATTGTTCTCTTGAAGACACCCACGAGGTATTTGAGACGGCAACACGGACGCCGGCAAATTGTTCCTCTCTTATGCTGTTCTTGTGAAGAACGAGGAATCGTACTTGTTTGTTGGCAAACTGAGGATGTAGACAATATAAGGATGGTTACTCGCCTTTCGTGGGGTCGTCCGGTGGTGAAAAAGGGATGGGGAGAATTATACTATAAACTCCACAACGAACTAGCTACCACACATACAAGGCTTGCAGCAAACAATAATGCTACAAAGGAAATATTTATATTTAAGAATTAATAAAAATAGAAGATGATCTGTATAGTCTGTGCAATTGAGGACTTATTTCGTAACTAATAAAAGTCGCCTAAAATTTTCTGTAAACAGGAAACAAGGTTGGCGTGTCAGTCAGCTCTAACGGAATCTAATTTGAAGCGAATCCGCTGGGGCCGGGAATGGTATCACAAACGAAGGATTTACGAGTTAATCACCACTTTTGGAAGTTTGACGGATGGGTGGTATTTATTAGTTCCATCACGATATGTGGTAGAGCCACCGACAACTTCTATCTGTAATAGGGCTGCAACCCAATATATATTTGATAAATTGCTATATGTTGGAAGTCATAGTAGTTCGGTTTGGAAGGCGACCGTCGACGCTGTCTTGAAGAGAAGAAGGTTCCATTCCCACTGAGCTGGATGTTGCCACCATCTACTGTTAAGTTAAATTGTGCTGTTTGAATATTCAATACATTTGCTTAATAAAATCTTAATATATATGAAATTTAACCGAACCCTGGTTAGCTGTTAATTTAGAAGTTTTAAAATGTATCTCAGTGTACCCCTGACCAACCAGGTCCCGTGTTTGGGGATTTACATCCACCAATCCATATTACCTAGGATACAGGAGATATTTTTGATGAGATATACTCATAACAACTTGTAACGTTAATTTTCAGAAATTTATCGTTATATACGAGAATTTCAGAAGTCAGCAATTTTTGAGATACAATGACGTGTATAAACAGGTATCCAGGATAAACTTTACTCCTCCCCCATTTTTGCGAGAAGTAAAAAAGCGATAGCTCTATCACGCAGGCCGAAGCCCATAAAGTTGGATAAGCGATTTACTTGCAGTAAAACTGAATATGACAGCCGCACCGATTCACGGACGCCGTTGAACGAGGGAAAATAGTTTTTTCCGTGACGCGCCGAATGAAGTCGGCATAAAAACGAAACGCATAATAACATCAAACGTAACTCACGGGATGGGCCCCGTAATGCTATCACGTAAATATCCGTGTGCGGCCACACTACCAGCGGGAACTGTTAAATTGTTTATATCGCGAACAAGTTTCTCCGCCCGTCGTGTAAAGTTCTAACGGTACTAATATAGAAGCGACGAGAGGAGCAAGACGATCACCTGGTAATAAGTGATACGCTTACCACATTGTACTCGTCGCCTTCAGACTTAAATGTCCCGCTGCTCCAATTATTTCATCATCAGCTACACCCTTCAAAACGGAACACGGTAATTCTTGAAAACCACTGTTTGTCAGGAGTAAAAGAAACGGGAGTACGTAGATGATCTCCGACAATAGAGTCCTACCACCAGGGTAATATGTAAAGGGTTCCGCCCAACATCTTACGAAGCCCAAGTCAATCTTACTTGCACGCGGTACATCCTGTTGAATAACTCTAGCCACCATTACCCCCACTGGGCTGGCGTGGTGGGTGGGAACTGTAACAAGGAGATCTTTGGTGGAAACTTATCTCCAGCAGTGGACGTCTGTCGGTGATGATGATTACATTATTATGATAAATATTATTGAGGAAGCGACGAGTAGATCATTTACCTGATGGTAAATGTTTTGGATGATATACACCACATCATAGAAAAATGTGTATATATAATATAGAAATATATCATCATCATCATTATCAGGCGACCGACTTCCATTGCTGGACATGGACCTCCCCCAAAGAACCTTTGAAAAAAATTATAGATCATGTAATCAACCTGAGCTTGCGTGATGAACCTTGGGAATTCTCTGAAGACGCGTATCTTCCGACCTTGGATACTCCTGGCATTATACAGACGAGGGTCTGCTCCGACGGTAATGTGAACACACTCCGCGAATACTCCAGTTTATGTGCCCATAATGCATAAACGAAGAGCTGTCATGATATCATATTCACTGAATCAGAATCGGAATTATTTTTTCATTGAGGAGAAATCTTCAAAAACACCCTTCTTCAGGAAGGAAGATAAGGTGGGATCTGGATCCACTAAAACACTAGATTCGCCAAAGATTGATAAGCAACGTTCATCCTGAAAGAACTAAGTCCAATTGACTACCGCAGGCTGATGATGACGACGATGGAAACCAGGGTAGTCATTCTCAGTACGATGCAAAGGCCCCTGGAATCTATTAAGGAAAGCTAATGGTTTCGGAATCAGGTCCTACGCCACTTCACCACATACTTGGTAAACTTCAACACGGATCATATTCTTCTTTTAACAAACGGACGAGAAGGATGTTTACGTGATTATAAGTGTTTGTTCCTTATCTGCTTGTTTACGTCGATTATAAGTGCTGGACAACCTGAAAAGATAATATTTTCAGTAATTTATATACTTAACATTTGACCTGCACCGACCGTTCCTTATGCTGTACAGGGTACAAGAGTTAACCTGATCATTTATCAGAACTACTAAGCTTTTATGGAGGCTGATTGATAATAGAATTGAGGGTAGCTATCCAAACGAAAAAAAATTAGCATTTAAACTTTTTTTTTTCAATAAAGCGATGAGTAGAGCTGGATGTTCACCTGATGGTAAGTGATGTTCCCGCCCATTACATCGTGGCGTTAGCTAGGATGTTAAACACTGGACGACGTTGTGCTCCTCGTATAGAGACGTAAGATGTTGAATCCCGTTACTCCAGTGATTGTACAGCGCCCTTCAAACCGGAACACAGTAATGTTTGCCGGGAGGAATAAGCGCTGCCGTAGCACCTACCTAGACGATCACCGACAACAGAGACCTACTACCGGTGTTAACAAATGTTGCCACCGGAATTGAAGCAGGAACTTCCGTGTTATACATACATGCGGTTATTCTCTACGCTATTAAGGATATTAGATTAATCTATGGTCATAAAATAGACCATATAAATGAACATATAAAGTACTCTCCGATGTTATAACGGAGCGCTGCTCTGTATTACAACGCACTCAATCTGTGAAATATTAAATAGAATGAGGCCGGAGTGCCGGGTTTTTGGCCGAGGAGATTGCCATTAAATTTGCCTATACGGCTTAACACGGCTTGTAGCGCGCGAGCTAAGCGCAAAAAGCTTTATCACGAGGTGGGGTGTCGGGTTCGAAGCCGTCTGAAAACGAGCCCACTGCAGCAGACAATGGAGGTGCTATTCCAATGGAGTATCGAACCGTTTAAAATATGGAGCAGCAACTTTATAACGAGGAGGCTTTTATGGCGCCATCAAAACATTTAAACCTGCGGCACCGGCTTCCTCCTATTCCTCTCACGGATTCAAACTCCTCACTTTTTGCTTTTGTCAAATTTAATATCATTGTAATATAGTCTCAATGTCTATGGCCTTAAGGTCCACTGTTGATTTTGACGATTGGATAATATAAGTGTTATATTAAATAATCGTAAAAATATGTAAGTTTAACCATCATCAGGTTTTGGTATTAAATTGATGAATAGCATTAGCAGTGCTATTACCGTTATTTGTGGTGGAAGATCCTTTCCAAGGTATACCTACGGTTTCTTCCAACCTTCATCAGAATGAAGGTTGCAAGAAACCGCAAGATGCGGACAAAGCAGAACCGGTTGGAATGCACAGTGAACATAACACCGTAGCACCTATTCTGGTGGTAGGTTTAGGTCTAGGTCTGGTGGTAGGTCGGCAACAGGCCAGAGACCATCGGGGTAAGCACCACATCAGCTCCTATTTCTACAGCCGTACATTACTATGTTCCGGTTTGAAACGCGCTGTGGATTAACATTATTGATGTGTATATCATCCTAGCTAAAGTTGGATGGTTGTGGACAGGAGTATCACTTACCATCAGGTGAGCGTCTCGCTCCTCTCGTATAATATGAATCCAAAATTAATATTGACAATATATAGAGCTTAATAGAGTCTCATTTTAGTAGTATGTATGGTATTATCAGGGGTAAGTGGTCGTAAATGAAAGCTTTTAATAGGGGGTAGTGAACGAAAAAAGCTTAGAAAGCACTGGCTTATATTAATACGACAAATATACATTAAATCAGTTTGCTGTTCCCCGCCCTCTTTTCTATCCATAACACCCCCGCAACTCCCTTTGGGGAAAGAATTTTGTATACTCGTAATTCATTCTTAGCTGACCTCTAAATGACAGAATTGGTCTTTACCAAATTTTGAGTGTTTAGGTCTAATAGTTTGAGGACTCGGTAACTACTCACCCGGCCGCGCTTCCATGTGATCCGGTAAAACACTTGTGCTCCCTCACGCTGTGGATGACGAAGAAGTTTCCCGTCAAAATAATATATTGCCATCAGAATAAACGTCTCACCTGAAATGGGGGGAGCGATTTACACAATTCCCGACATTCCCACACTGAAAATACGTATAACACCATCGCCGATGTGCGAACAAATGGATATGGTATATTTTATGTTTAATTTTTTTTCTATAACTGAAGTTTTTCATATCGATATTTGGAAAAACATTTTTCCTACATCTGTACTACACTATTTTTTTTTAATTATTTTTTTTATTTTTTACATAATGTAGTAGAATTAGTAAAGAAAGCCTTTGAAAAACGCCACCGATATATGAGATTATTGTTAAAACAGTTTCTTACATGAATCGATGAAACAGACGAGACCTTCACCTAATGATAAAGTATGCCTGTTCATAACAATGTAAAGCTAGTTAGGATGATATACACTGCATCACGTACTCACCACCTTGAGATATAAAATGTTAACGTACTCCAGTTATTTCACTACCTACAACACCCTCCACAATACTGTCAGCTGAAATAGAAGCAATGGTGGTATCTAGAACTTCTCCGGCAAGACAGCCCATGTCACTCTATTTGTTACTCAGGTAATTAACCTTTATAAATTAAATGTTTGAATATTTAAAGAAATATTTAAAACTGAGAAAATGGCGTTTAAAAAAAGTTTATTCTGAAAAGCTGGAAACTGCCATATCTATGTGCACGTAGAGATTCTCACATCTACCCACATAACGTTCGCACGTTATTGGAAGCGGTGATAAATTACCAGACGGTCTGGAGGCTCCCCTCGATGATCAGCAGACGCGGAGACATACTCGGAAACGGAGAAGCAAGGTGATTGGCAGGGACGATTATCGCTATTGATATATCACCGACTGTCTACATCTTTTCCCATAATGTGTATTAATATATTAGCTGCTCCCCGCCAGGGACGCTGACCGGAACATCCCCGTGACTCCCTTTAGAGAAGGCATTTTGTAGAAGCCGTTCTTAACTGACGTATAGTCGGCTAAAGGAATATTCTTATCAAATCTCAAGTATCTCGTCCTTATAGTTTTGAAGATACCATGACGAGTCTCCGCAAAGGTATCAAGATATGTTGGCTGATTTATCTCTGTTGCTGGACCACTTCTATTATAAATGATTTCCGAAGTTTTCTTATCTTTATACGTATGCAACAAATAACAAAAATTCAAGAGTTGTTTATTAATAGGAAAATACTCATGGTGATATTAAAAGTCCTTCAGCTTTTCAAGAATAAAGCTTTTCTTCAAGATGTAAGATGACTCTAGTAATTTTATCATGTTGCTATGTTCCTACCAAGAAAACGATGGTGGTAGGTCTGTTACCAGAAACCTTCTAGGAACGAACGGTATGTTCCAGTTGGAAAGGAGTCATAGCTAGTGTAATTACTAAGGTAACTTAAACATCTTAAGTCTCAAAGAGATTAGTACAATGTAATGCTGTGTGTACTCTCCTAACTGGCTCCACGATGTTATGGGCAAGGCTATCGCTTACCATCAGGTTAACATGGCATCTGGAAGCTTCGTCGAATGGTATAAATACGCTTTTTACATTGATACCTACTACAGTTGTTAAAGCTTAATGTTTACGTAGCATTTGTTCTACGCCGTAGACGCTACCTTGTTTTGAATGTCTACGCCGTAGAACTAAAATGCGTAGTGATTTTTTATTATTGAATTCCACGTCTATATAAAAGTACACCTAAGTAGTTCGATTTAAATCTTTGTAATCACTTAATAATTGAGGTTGAAGAAATACTTATCTAAGAAAGAGAGCCAGACAGATACGAAGGTCGGAAGATGTTCTAAAGAACTGGACTGGAACACTTTCGATAAGAAAATACAAGAAGGAAAGATCAGAACTTAGAAGTGGCTTATGTCAGTGAACAAGTTTCTTCTTCGTCGTTATCAATCTCGACAAAGTGATCGTGATCATCACTTCAGTGGACAAACTAGAGATTAGAAATAAAAAGAATGAATATTTAGATGTACTAATACGAAAGTGAAAACTGTAGAGTGGTAATTTTGTTAAGTCGCTAATGTGTGATAAATTTCAGGAGTTGCAATTTTTTTTTTAATAGTACTTAGTTAACATTATACGAACGACCTACTGATATAGTATCAGTATAGTAAATCGATTTGAACGCTATGAAATATACGTAAAGAAACTTCAAAACATTTAATATTGATACATATTATAAAAACTGTTTATATGAGGAGATCTAGAATTAATCTATTCGTAATATAAGTAATAACTGAATTTTTATTAAATTGGAATAAATAAAAAAACACCTTTCGATCCTGTTTCTGTAAGTATGAAGAAGAATACTGATCTACTTATTACGTATGACTGTAGTCATTCAAAGTAGGTTCGTCAACGAAGACAATATTCATATAGTTATTCGAAAAAAAAAACCCTTATATTTTAATGAAAAAAATTAATGTCTGAAATAATTTCTAAATCGTGCTACAATTTTCGTTTCATTTCCGCTTCCGTGTAAGGCTGGGATTCACAAAAGATTTACGACTTGATTTTTTAAACAGCAATCCCCAACTCGAAGCTACTCGAGACAAGCGCTTGAACATTGTGTTGGAAAGCACGCCGAGCTATTGTAAGGGATGCCTTTTGACCCCGATCCATTGTTGTCGAAGTTAAAAGGCTTCTATAGAAATGAGCGCGAAAAGTCTAAAGTTGGCTTCCGAGGTATGAAAACGTTATCCTGTCGGCGCTATATATCATAGGGGGGGGACAATGACGTCACTGCAGTTTGACACAAAGCTCTTTAATGGATTGCACCGGAGGCTATTGTGCCGTTTAGCTGAGAAAGTACATTAATTTATAATTTTTTTTTAATATGTAGCTATTACAGTGCAAATTTATTACCCTAACCAACCCTCCACTATGTGGACAGAGGACATAAAAAGAATCGATAGGATCCATCGGATTCAAACAGCATGTTGCCGTGCTATGTAGAAAACATTAAAAGAGACCTATGTCCAGCAGTGGACGTCCATCGGTTGTAATGATGATGAAGGTTGCAATTTCTACTACCTTATTCCATATATTGTTGACTGACTTCAACAACTGGCTAAACACTTAGTTATTTCTATCTTCTTCTTCAAATTGTTATTTTCGTAGCTTGTTAGTTTAGAGGTTGTCTTTAAAAAGTGCAGATACAATATGATTATCTGGTACAAAGAGATGCGCATCTTCATATAAATAAGGCTCTGGTAGGTGTGATGATGACGGTAATTACTCATAATCATAAGGCTGCAATTTCAGGAGCTACGACACCCCCAAGATTGCATTAACATAAAATATTTTCGTAGTACTGCTCCATGACAAGTATTACAGTAGTACCCACCTAGGGGTTGTCACCTAGAGTAGAACTTTATATATATTACCTACAAAGTGACCACCCTGAGGTTAAAGCTTTGAAGATATAACGTATTAACAGTCTTAAGGGTCTGTAAATTTCAAAATATTTTTATCCTTTGGGGGTACAGAACCTAAAACATACATATGATGTTAGACAACCTATCACACAAACCAGACGCATTTGACAGGCGGCCGATGATAGATGAGAGCCTGACGGAGGCTCTGGAACAGGGGGCGTGTAATTTGCATAAATAACCCCCTAATGGCCCCACGAAGCGCATTAACCGGAAGACTTAGACTCTAATCCAATCCTGGGACAGAGAATTGAGTGATCCGATTATAATTATTTGTTTAAACCGCTACTCTTTTTTACGCAGGCCTTTTTTACCCAAGCAACCTTGATGAAGAATATTTTTAAAACAAAGAATTATTTAAAATCGAGGGAAAACGTAGGGGTGTTTAAACAACGACGCAAATATTAAACTTTCGTAATACTTAAGGCGAATAACTCTCGTCAGCTTTACTATTACGGAGCTTCGAAGCGTTTGCTTTAATGAAAACAGACGTTACCCGAAAAAGGTTCATCTGCGAGGCACGAGATGAATGCGAGGAAATTTTCTTAAGTAATACACATTGAACTAAACGCCGTGGAGTCGCACGTCGCGCTCATTACGGCTCCGAATCCTCGGAGAACTTTCCGCGTCAGGATGGCGGCCCTTATTTTAATTCCCACCAAATAACTCCGGATACAGCAATAAAACATATTACGCGAACGACACTACGTGTTCTAAAATTTAATAAGAGAGCCGACGCGGGATCCCGCTGGAGGTATGCCGTTCGGATGCTGTAACCCTCGCAGCAGTTAAACGACATTACAGTTTTTATGGTGTACATTGGAAGAGAATTAAATTGAGGCACAATCATAACTTACAACTTTACAAGTTCAAAGACTTCAACTGTGCAGTTCAACTTGACAGTCAACGACGCGGCGAGGCGAGTGCAGCGTTGGTCTGATGGTAAGTCATATGGTGGCCTGCCCATAACAACGTGACGCTACTTACGATGCTATACACTGCACTAACTTGTGCTTGTTGCATTGAGACATAAATTATTGAGTCAGGTTACCCCAGTAATTACATTAGCTACAGCGCCTTTCAAACCGGAACACAATAATGTTTGTACCTACACAATCTCCGGCAATAGAGACATTTTTTTTATCTTCTTAAAAGATACCTTGCTTTTGGGGCGAAGACAAGGTTATGTGGCGCTTCGACCCACTAAAACCCTCTCGAGTGTCTCCGTGAGTGCATTAGGAGGGGCACCGGGATCTTCTACGGAACGCACCGGTGCCTCCCTGCACTCTGGCTAAAACATCCCACGGAAAAGCAAAGCCCTCTTCAGCACCCACGCTGTGCTACGGCAAATACAAGATCGCCATGCATTTGCCGTCTTCCTAAGGCTCGCTTATTGAACTCTGAACCCCCTTACCCTCAAAGCCCACGAACCGGAGGACCCTTTTAGTCATCTTCTAGTTGCGAATACCTTAGTTCTATTCTTAATAGCCCGAGACTACAAGACTGTCGAGCTAGAGCGTCCGTTGCCATCGCTCCAACGTCCTCGTCCATCCGGTAACAGAGACGTACTAGCAGTAAAAAGTGATAATAAATATAAACTAACAAGATTTTTAAACGGTTACATATGACTTGTTATCCGAAAAATTTCTACTTCAACCCTTAACGGAAGCTTTGAAACATACCTCAGCGATTAATTCAGCTCGGCGGGGACGCGCTCACGAGCCAAAGGTCGCAAGTCGCGTAACGATCGAACTTGGCGGCACGAGGAATAACAATGAAGGTAGTAATAATGTTAACTGAAGACGGTTTAACTGCTAAAGTATTTGTAAAGATTACAACTGAACCGTTTACTTCGACGCTAACTGCTTCCGTATTTATTTGCTTCCGCAACTTTGAACGTCCTAATTTCAAACGAGTTCCGCTCTTATTGTTTCCAGCATGACATTATTTTGTTGTTTTTTTATATTGATATATTAATATGGTTATCTTCCATTGATTTCTAGCAGCACGGAAACAGTCGGTAGAGTTCAGGTGGGTTTATTTGATGCCGCCTATCCAGCTAACCATTATTCTATCCAGGCTGTCATTAGATCGAAGTATTCTGAGAGAGCAAGGTTGAGTATCTTCCGTTTCTCTGTTAAATAACACTATATAAAATAAAAGTCAAGAGTTAATCCATAGACAATGACAGGAACCGTTCGAGATCGATATTCCAATCCAGTTAACAACGCTGACCATGATACTCAGACACGAGAGAACAATCTTTGAGATAAAGAAGAAGTATCGATAAACCAACATAAGCCAAACTTAACGAAAACAATATTTGATATGGACACCAGCTTAGAAGATATTATACTGGGATCGAGGTTAATAAATCATCACCATCAGGCATCCTGTTAAACATAGATCTAGCTCAAATCATATCATATCTGAACATAGGTATTCGTATTTGAAAAAAGTCCTCAAAACCATGACGTACATCATCATCATTATAGGCCTCCCCCAAAGATCCCCACTTCAATCGGTTCTGCGCTAGCCGCATCACCGAGCACCAGGGGCCGTCGTTTGTAAGGGTTCATATAGAGGACTTGGGCCATTTCCCATCACGCTGGCCCAATGCAGGTTGGTAGGAGGACCACGACGAACAAAAGTTTAAATATAAAATGCGAGGCTCTATGCTTGCTGACGTTCATAGGTTTTGATGATGGTCTACTATTTCGCTGTACAGCTAAAGATAAGTAGTGTCTTCAGGTTAACCTTATAATATATATGATGGTATTGAAAATATATATCAGCACCACAAAATATGAGAGATCAGATAGATCTTCCACCAGAAAATTATTATTTCTTGCTTCTGTTTCTGGCGGCTGTACCATTAAAAATACTGTTTTTTTTCTTATATACTTCTCGATGTATTATTACTAGAAAAAACGTAATATAATACGCTTAGTTAAAACGGAGGGAAGTTTATCTCTGACCGTCCAGCAGCGAAGAGTTAATACTCTCGACGTTTGGTCATATTTAATCATAAAGTTGGTAACGAGCTGGTGCGGGACCGTTTATCACTTTCAGCGCTTATTCGGCCACATAACTCAATCGGAGCGCTTATGGAAATCATCTGAGAGTAGTGTCGTGTTCAATTTAACGCACACTGGTCGAGATTGCATAGTTTAAGAGTTATCACGCTTCTCTATAAAAAAAAAAATCTTCGTATTAACCTATCGACGAGCTAATCGTCATATTCAGTTATAAAGGCACGCCTCTCCAGAATAATCTGGTTTTTATACCCGCTGACAGATTATGAACTTGACAGCGGGTATAAAGAAATTATGGTATTGTGGCATACTTACATGACGGTGACTGCAAGCGAGACAGACATAGTATGAAGCAACCATCCAAATCCTAACATTGAACCAGGAACCGCAAAGACCAACAGCCGCTGCATCACTAAAGCAGTTGATCTTATTTCATACAACTAGTCTGGAGATAAATACTGTTACATAAAAACTTTTCTCTTTTTTCAACTGTTTAATTATTTTGAATTTCGAACACGCATATTATTTTATAAACTTTCGATTTTAACGATCTCTAAATGGCAAAAGCAATATCTCTACCAAATTTTGAGTGTTTACGTCTAACAGCTTTGGAGATATTGCGATGAGTCAATGTATCTCTGGATATCTCCTATATACGCATATATATACACTCTCTCTTATATATATATATAATTAGAAGGGGTGTAAGGAGGACTACCGCTCGAAAACTCACGAGACGCAATCCAAACTCACCAGCTCGTGGTGCGCCATGCATTGGGCCAGCGTGGTGAGAAACGTCCCAAATCCCCCAATATAACACCTACAGCGCAGATCTTTAGAGGAGGCCCAAATCCAGCAGTGGACATATATCGGTTGATGATGATGATGATATAATTAAAGTGGATTCTACCTCACAAATTATTTCTATATCTACTACATAATTATGTATATTTATATATGTATATTTACACTTTGATTTTGGACTTGGATTCGGACTTTCAATGGAATATTATTTTAATATCCACAACTCATACGATGGGCCCCTTTTTCTTTATATTTATAATGTCTGTCCATATTAAACTGAATACAGAATATAAATATAAAGTAATTTTAATATTAAATGTATATATGAACTAATGTAAAACAATGTACTATATATATAATAGTTATTTTTATATGACGAATCTTAAAAATATATCACTTGGTATTATTTATCAATTCGCATCGCCTTTCATAAATAACAAACACCCATCAATAACGAATGTACTAATCGGCCACAGTATATCCGGGGGATTACGGCTCAACCCGGAATAGCACCTGGGGCCGGGATATTGCCGGCATCTGGCTCCGTAGCAATATCCACCGCCCACTGACCAGCCGAAATCACCGCTATTAGCGTGATAATAGGCGACCGGTAACGTTATTTCAGCTAATTTACTACTCTTGATAGGAATCCATCTATAATGTACGGTTTTATAAGCTCATCCTTCTTAAACTGAATCTTATGATTCTTCTCTTAACTGCCTCCGTGGTGCAGTACCAAACGGCATACGTGAAGTTTCTTGATTAAATTCCAACGTCAAATTTGCGAAGGTTATAAAATTGCTTAGCTCATATATAAACTATACAAACGACTACAAAGTATACTTAATATCATTAAGTTTCATTATATTACTGAATAAACAAACTTAACTTGTCCATTTTTATTACAGCAGTTAAAATTGAACCGGTTCCCGTTTGTGAAATACTTTAAAGTCACATCAATTTCCTCTCGCGAGCGCCAAGTCAGCGCTCTGGAGTACGCTCGAGAGCATACGCCGAATGTGCATCTACACTTGCAGCGGTTACATAGGCGAAAGCGTTTAAAATATATATTATTTTACCTCCAATATAAGTGTTCCCTTCGTACCTTGGCAAAGACCTAGAGATAATATTGTTTAAACTGAATTTAATATAAACGTAGTATTAATATTGAAAAATGCCAATTTGTCTCACTGGAAACTTTTTTTTTTTACTACGAAGCGACGAAACCAGCACGACGTTCACCTTAAGGTTAGTGATACGCCTACTCATAATAAAGTAGCGCTAGTTAAGATGATATATACAGCACAAATATATAACACGTTGAGTCTCGTTACCCCAGTAATTTCACTAACTACAACTCCCTTCAATTCGGAACACAATAATATTTGCACAATACTGTTTGACGGCAAAAATAAGAGATGTGGTAGTACTTACCTAAACAGTCTCCGACAACAGTGATCTACAGCAAGTATAAATCATACTCAGTGGTGATGAAAACCACACCTCCTCCCGTCGTACAACCCGTAATTCGATTGAACTTATAAACAGAGACATCATCTCTTTACATAGATCCAATATAAAATATTACAGCATAAATAAATGAGCTACCCTTAACATGAAATTCTCATGGTGGTATTAGAAATTTTTTGCCTGCCATCACATCAATAAGGCACTTGTAAGAAGTAAACTTGTCTTAAAGACGTAAGATGCTTACTCTGCTTCAGTAATTTAATTATTTCTAGCACTCTTCAAACGGAAACTTATAAAACGATGACATTGCCGGATGCCGTCAAGGTGCAGCTTCTTTTTCTGTCGCTAAACACTAATGTGTTCTGCTTTAAAAGACATTGTAGATAACTAAATTACTCTGGTAACGAAACTTAACCAATACATCAAGATAACGAGTACCAAATGGCGATTTGTATATCATGCTAACTAGTGACACGGTGTTTCATGTGATGCAGTGTAAATCATTATAACTGGTGACAATTTATGGGCAACCGTATCTAATACTATGACGCCTCGCTCGTGTGGTCGTTGCGTATAATTAAATATATATATATATTACTGCGGAGGATTGTCGCTGCAAGTGTCGCCCTACCGACCCGCAGTAAGCAGCCTCGAGTTCGAGTGCTCGAGCGCGGCGTGAATGGCCCGACTAAAAGCGTCCTTTATGTCGGAAAATGGATTTACACTACTTGTTTCCTCGCAGCGTTCGCCACTTGCGGCCGGGGTGTGCTTGTTTACGATATTTCAATTACACTCCTCCACCTCCGAGCGGTTCATAATTGTTTACAAATATTCGCGATAAGGGATGTAAGGGGTTCCACCCAATATCTTATGGAGGCCAAGTCGACTTCACCTGCATGCAGTGCACCCTGCAAAACAACAGACAAAGCTCTGACCAACTCACACTAGGCCTGCATGGTGAGGTTAAAGCCCAATTCCCCCTCAATGAGGATCCTCGAGAGCGGCATAGGCCGTAGGCTGTTATCCAGCTGATAAGATAAGAAGATGCGCGATAGTACTTATATTACGAAGGGACGTGATAGATTATTTCAAATTTTTAATACAGTATTTAACTGAGAGGAAAGAGGGGGTTCTCGATTTGACATGCTGTACAATGACAAGCTTGGGGGAAGCTGCTGGACGTGAGCGGCGCGAGACCTGTCGGCGGGGAGAACTTTAGAGATCTATCCAGCAGGGAGCGTCTAAAGGGTTCGTTTTGATAATAATGACCATGTGTATTAAAAGTTCTCACCTCTAAAATTTTTTCGACTCTTCTTACTTTTTGGATAATAAATGTATAAGTTGACCCCTTAGGATTGTTTTTAAATTTTACTGTCCTATTATTAATTAATTGTCAATAGAATTAAAAGAAACCTTTGGACTTTTGTATTTGTTAATTAAAGAGGTTAAACTTCATTGGTTATAAAGTTAAATGACATACAATGTGTATGCTTATTAAAGGCAAACGGACCCCGCGATCTTATATTAAACTTACCAAATTAGGGTACTAAAACACAAACTTCCTCTTAATAATATAGAGAAGGGTTTGCAGTGTGTACACTGTACCTGTGTAAACCTCATATGATTAACAGTATCTGCGTGTAGCAAGCGTGATCCGTAAACGCACGAAGCTCAGACCTCTCGCTATCGAACGATACTTATTGGGTGCTGCTGTGGGTATACTTGTTAGCATTGTGTAACATATGAATAATACTTTGAGTAAGGGAGTAACCCAAATAGCAAATGATGATAATATGGTAGAGAGATAGACAAGGTAAAGTAGGTGATAATAGTTTAAGGTTTGACTTTAAAAACGTCGCTAGATCAAATAACGAAGAATACGAACTGTGAGATAAATAAAATAGATGAGAGATAAGCATAAACAGAGATAAATTTGTAATAAAAAATTGCAAAATAACCAAGATGGAATAGGAAAGTGGAATGTAAGATAACGTCAAGTAAACTAGAAGATAATGACGCAAAATAATAATGGACTATAAATCAGCATAAACCTATTGTAAAAATAGCTGTAGAAGAGAGAAGTAAAAATATATATCCTGTGATCACTCTCACTCTCTGTACAAAACAGGTTCTCTTCTTCTTTATAAAATAATAAATTTTCTTTATAGTGATAGTAAATATATACTACTTTCTTAAAAATGTCATATTTTGAGTCCCATTATACAGATTATATATTGTTCACCGCGACGTCTACAGTCATTCCCACAGACTATACCGCACACAGATTATATTTGTATGATCTGTTCAAATTTAACTCGTTGCCTAAATTGTAATAATTGTTTACATGTACTCTGTAATTTGGGTAGTATTATATTTTAACCCTGTATATAATTTTTTAAAGTATATATTATCTATGATTTTATTAAGTAACAAAAAATTTTAAAATTAAATATTTCAGGACTTCGATAATTTTTTATTATCTTCTTATATACTTAAACATTTTATAAATTACTCTATAAATATAAATATTTTAAGCACTATGTTTTATAATATAAATATTAAAATCCCGATAAATGAAAGTTTTAGATATTTTGATATTTTCATGTTTTTTGAATTAAGCATTCTACATCCTCCGTCGTCTTTCCTTTTGGATCCTTGTTACTCTAATTCACACTAAATATTTTACATACGTTACTTTTATTTTGTAATTTTTTAAAATACCCTTTTTTATGTAACTGTCGGGTTGCTACCCTTTCCACCAATTATTTCCTGCTTAACCAGCGAGTATTATGCGAACATTAGCATGATTATAAAATCATCTGCCGTTACCCCTGATACGTTTTCAATGGGCGCTTACTTTAAAATTAACGCTTCGAGAAGCTTCGTTTCAGTCGATTTTAGATTCCCGAAATTCTACATTTGATATATCATAAACTTTAGAAACATTTTCTCTTTTTTAGACAACATATTTTTATCATCATCATCACAGCCTGCGGCAGTCCATTACTCCTAAGCCTCTCCCAAGGAATGACACTTAGCCCGATCTTAATAATTTAATGTTTAAATATATTTATAACATTTATATTAAAGACTATATATTGCTAAATTAATAGCGGATCTGATCTCTAAAACTTCATGAATAATTTGATATATGTATATACCATAATCTATAAAATACTTTTTAGGTCCATTCATTGAGTACTATAACTGTCAGTTAAAACATTTCCTTATCCTCTCTCCACCACACAAAGATATAAATATATAGATACTTATTTATATAATACTCTTATTTGAGTATATAACAAAGGAACTATATTGATTTTAATTGATTATATACAGCACTCCTATTATGTCGAAAATTTTAATGTGTTTACAGTACTAGACTTACTACCAGATGACCTTCGACAGCAAAAACAACTTTTACACCATTAAGCTATTAGCTCTGTTGTTTATAGAGAACATCCATTAAAAAATAACCTCAATCAATAAATTTCTAATTTTACTTTGGCAGTTCATCATCATCATCATCTTTGGGAGTTACATACATTTCATTTATATCTTATGAATTTTTTAATGATTTGAACGATTACTCACCGCCATTTTGTTGTGTAAACGTTAATGTGTACATTAGAACAAGTACGGCGTATAGTAGGTAAAGAGGGTCCACGATGAATTCGCCCACTGGCCATAGATCACACCGCTGCCATAACCAGCGGCACAGGTTTTAATAGATTAAATTTATGGTCCCGTTCATCTGGCCGAAGGTCCGCCGCGCGGTAATTTGTCCCGACAGACCAGACGCCGGCCACCGGCGCCATATTTGATGCGTGTTGCCAGCTATCAATTACGCTTTGTTCAATTGCCTGACAACACCGCGGGATAATGCGAACTTTGGAAATTAAATTTATAACGGTCACATTTTTTAGTCTCAGCACAGAAAGACAATACGTGTGTGAAAGAGAGAGAGAGAGAGAAATAGCAAATACTGCGCCAATCTCTCTTTTGTCTATTACCCAATTGAAAGAAGTTTAAAGCATATTTCACTGGTGGTAAGTCTTTATACTAGTGGTAAGTTTCTATCTCCTGGTGGCAAGTCTCTGTTGCTGGAGATTCTCTTGTTAGACTACCACCGCAACGCCTATTTCTACCGCCTACGAGTTGTGTTCCAATCTTGATGTGTTCCGGTTTGAAGGACGCTGTAGCTAAGCAAATTACTGCGGTAATGAGACTCAATATCTTTTGTCTCAAGCCGACGAGTGCAATGTGATGCTGTGTATCACTTACCTTCAGGTCGTAAGTGTAAATATTATTATAAACTTTACTTTCTAGAAATATTTGTTTGGTTTATTTTATTTTTTAGTTACATATTATTATTATTACTATATGTAATCTTCTTAACACTATCGCTGCTATATTTGCTTTGCTATATATAAAAAAAAATTAACTATTCTTTTTTGGCTTTTTTTAATATTATTTAATTGCTACCATAGATAATTACTAAAATAATACGATATTTTTTTTATTAAACGGGTAACATTAAAAAAAATCTTCAAAAACGAAAATATTTCACACGTTCACATCGGAGCAGTTTGCAAACGCATTAAAGATGTTTGTTTTTTTTTTTCTAAACCAAATTCTCCCCTAGTGCAGTCCGATCGACGCGATCGCAAATAAATTCGTCAAAACGTACCACGAAACATCCACGAATCACCCCCCGGCTGCGGTCCGGTCGATACGTTTACGTGACTGGCGGCAGTAAAACAGTGTTGCCACGTTAAAAAAAAAACATACCGTCCGCACAAAAAAAAAATCACTATTAATTTACACTGTAATGAATGCCGCGACCGCCGAACTTCGATCGACCCTGCCGTAATGAAAAAAATTGAACACCTTGATTTTCCACGTGGGAAATTTCGCGAGAAAGGTCTTCCCACCGGGCCCCGAGTTATGGTGGTCCCAGGTTGTGTAATTAAAAATTATTTTTTGCCCATAAATCGCTAGAAAAATTTTAGGAGGCCCATAACGATACTTTTTTTTATTCAAGGAAACGAGGAGACGAGCGGGATGTTAGCCTGATGGTAAGTGATACGCCTGCCCATAACAACATGGTGCTAGTTAGGATGTTATATATTGTACCACTGCTCTGAGGATGTGAGAGGCCCCGCATAACAACTCACGGGACCTAAGCCAACTTCACTTGCTCGTGGTGCAACCTGCTAATTAACCAACGAGGATCTCGCTCCCACCAACCTGCATTGGGCCAGCGTGGTGGAAAAAAGCCCAAATTCCCCACATGAACCCTTACAAATGACGGCCTATAGTGCCGACGATACCAGAGGCCATGCTGACTGTGTGAAGGTAGCGGGAAACCGCTGGATACCTAATCAGTGAGGAGACCTTTGTGGAAGACTTATGTCCAGCCGTGGTTGATTATCGGCTGATGATTGATCAACACTGCACCACATTAAAATCGTCACCTTGAGACATAAGATGTTGAGTCCCATTACCCCAGTAATTACACTAGCTACGAGGCCCTTCAAATCGGAACACATTAATGCTTGCACAGTACTGTTTATCGGCTGCAATATCCTCTGCGGTGATACCTACCCACACAATCTTCGGCAACAGAGACCTACCACCAGGGATATATGTCAATAAAACAACGATTACGAGTAATAAAATTTAAATGAGATATTACTAGTAATCATCATCTTATAATATAGTCAATGATATAGTATAGATATGTAATAGAAATAATTATATCTCTTATGACAATACGGAAGTAAATTATCATCCCTCACTTCCTTTAACATATGAGGAGGAAATATCGATGGTAGCAAACATGATGATCAAGCCGACGTGTTGAAAGAACCACAGGTAACATGGATATCTAGCTCTAACTCGCACTTAACCAGCATAGTGGATAAGTAGTTCTTTACTTCACTTGACTTGGTTAAAGAAAATCCCTAGTCCCAACAGTGGGAACGTCAAGAGAACTGTTTATTATTAAACACAAATCCGTGTCTCGCCTGTTGAGAGAAAATCCCGAATTCCAACTGCGGGAACAATAACAAAAACTGTTTATTATTAATTAAACAAATCGGTCTCTCTCCTAGTGAGAGGAAACCCAGAGTCCCAACTGTGGGAACGTTAATAGAACTGTTTATTATTAATAACATATATCAGTATAAATATTAATAACAATTTAAACTGAGTCAGTCTGAATCGCATAACTTATAAAATAAGAAATTAAACTTCTACGGATCTCATTTACAAATGGAGAAAGTAATCTTATTTCTATTCCGATTTTTAACTTCCGGCGGAAGGGCGATTCCAATCGGCGCCATTTTTAATATCAAAAAATCTTTGAAAGTATTTTTCATTTCGTCGCTATTGAAACAATTTTAAATGTCCAATATTCAAATTTTGTTTTAACTTAATATTATATATTAAAGTATCTAGTATTAGTATTATTAGTGACCTAAGTCACAACATAGGACTCCCGCTATATATATTAGTGACGTCTTCTCAAAATTTGTTCATCGAAACATACAATTTTTAAATGGATTTGTGATGGTATAAGTAAGTTTCATAGTAATTTTTTTTTTTTAATTTTATATCCTAAATTGCTGTGAGTTTTATCTGATGGTAAATCCGCGCTGGTGTTGCAACTGTCGATGGGCGTCAGTGATCATCTTCCACTAGGTGTACTGTTCGTATGTTTGCCCACGCTTTCTATAAAAAAAAAAATATCTAGGCAACACCGCATAGCATTAGTGACGTTCGTATATAATATGATAAATCTGACTGATAAACATTACTGTTTACTGATATATATTTTTCGTTCAATTAAGCCATGAGACGAGCGGAACATTCACCTGATTGTAAGTGATACGCAAACCCATAACAAAGTGGAGCTAATTAGGACGAGATACACTGCACCCACATTACGCTCGTTCCCGGAGACGTAAGATGTCAGGCCCACCACAGTACCACCAGTGTACCACTGCAGTGAAGATATTCATTACTTTAAGTTAACCGAAAAGTACCTAGATACTACTCCAAGTACCTTCATCAGTTAAAAACTTCAAAAAACTTTTCACTTGATACATATAACCTCAAAACGCCAGTGTTGCCACTGTCCGCGACCAAGCCGAAAACGTTTCACTTTAACGCTGTAATCTGAACTCTCAGCGGTGTATTAATAATTAAGGAGGGTAGAATGAGAGTTTTCCATTCGGGAATTATCTTTTAAGCCCACTGAACGGGGACTCCCCGCTTTTGTGGGCGCAAAGTAAAACGGGGATTTACTAAATTAAGAAGCGAGCCGTAGACATTAATAATGTTTTGTTTTATGACGTAAACAAATAAAATGAAATCCAACTTTATTAACTATTACGTTCTGAACGCTTCATTGTCCGGACGCAGAGGCGGTGTAAGCCTGCGTTTGATCGCAAGTGTATAATCACGGAAGAAAGGTACTCTAAAATCGTCTAGCCACTTTAATATTATATATATATATATATATTACTTTTAATTTCAAGCTAATCATCGCTCAATTTGTAAGCTGTACTACAAAGCTGAATCATCCAACAGACATCGAAAAAAAACCAACATGTTGCAAGAACAATAGCTCCAGTGGATATGTCACATCCACCAACCGTAGTTTATCCAACAAACACAAGTATAAAATAAGTAATACTTATAACTACACTTAAACGCATTACTTATTACTTAATTAAAATGCCTCTTAATTCTCCAATGAAAACAACGAACCCTCCATCCACACTTCATTCAGACCAAACTTTTTAATTCTGTTAATCTGGTAGACTTCTGGACGTGGACTCCTCTAATGTACTTAAAAAAGGTCAGTCATTTAGGAAGTATTAAGTGGTATTTACCATTTTTTATTTTAATTCAAAAACACAATAAGCCGAAAGCAACAACAAAAGGTCTAATGATCTTCTAAACGTACTTCATTACACGGATGGATCAAAATGGCGGGCGTTGAATAATCCCCGCGAGCAGATTTGCATATTTTGCCCTGCGATGAAACTGGAAACTGTTGAGATGACAGCGGAAATTGCATTTTATCTTGCAAAACCTCTACAACTGGTGCTATCACTAGAAGCGAACTGAGTTGATGATGAAATGAAACATCTTTCAAATGTATTGTCCATTTTTCATACAATAAATTATAATCTTCTTTCGCTAAGTCTGAAGATATTATCACTAGCCTGGTTCACTTCACCATTTACAATCAGGTGGAATCCAATTTAAAACTACATTGATAACGGGTCCATCTAATCTTCATTGTCTTTGTTACAGAATGGAGGAGACAGTGCGCTCTCTGCTTCAATACAAGAGCCGCGTGGAAATTTTAAAGCAAGAGAAAGCGTCTTTATCGTCTGCCCTTGAGGTGAGTGGTTTCTCTTATCGCTCTTTATCATTACCTATATCCACTGATGTCTAATTACAACCAGCGTTGAATCCTGTTACTTCATTCTGAAGATCTGTTTATGAACACTTGATAACCGAAATCTTCTTTTAGTCAATATTAAGTTAATACTATTGTTCTAAGACAATACCAAAACATAATTGTACTTACAAAAATTTGCAAATATCACTTTATTCTGATTCACTGACCACGACTAAGAAAGTAATTGAAAATATCATTATCATTGGACATCACTTACTACCAGGTGACCATGTCTTGCTTATGTCATCGCTTCATAATTACAAAATAAATATCAATACACAAAGGCAAGTAACACCGGACTTTGTGTTACGACATTAGTTTTATCATTATCATCATCAGCCCCTTGATAATTAAGAGTAGATTTAGTACACATCACTCATTTGGATTTTCTGCAATTCTTCGTTACTCCAGTTGGATAGCATTCTGTTGAAGGATATCCGCTGATATTTGCACTCCAGTCAATAACCTGTTGAACTTTGCACTTAAAAGTTCTGATAATTGAAATTATACACATACACTTGCGATGTCGTCCTTTTATGAAATCTCAAATAAATTATAGATTATACAGGCAACGCACTGGCGTCGCTGGTGACGTGGGCGGTGGTGAATCACTTACCATCAGGTGACCCGTCTTGCTCGTTTGCCTCTTATTTTACATTAAAAAAAAAGGCAAAGTTAGGTTTCATGTGGACGTAAAGGATATAATTTTGATTCGACTTTCATAAGTAAAAGTTTAAATCTGGTTTTTTCGCCAATGGACACATTAAATGTTCGCTTTCATAATTTTCTTGGTTTAAAATACTTGCGGAAGCTAAAGTTAAGGTTTTGAAGGTCGGTCGGTGTTAAAGAAATATATAGCGAACCTTATAGTATTTTAGAATAAAATTCAAGTTTAAATGGAGTCAGCAAATAGGGCGATTGCGCATATATTTCCTGTTCTCGAAATCTGCCTAAATCTACGATAGTACCGTTATAGAGTTCTCGTTCTTCCGAACTTGGCTGCCCGGCGACATTAAAGAGTATTTATCGTATATTAGAGGAGGGTGATCATTTTTGGATCATAACTGCCCCTGCAGATAGAGGAATTAATTTGGCGTAAGTACCTACCGCCAACCAAAATACCAAGACCCCGCAATTGCCTCGACTTACTTCTTTTTTAATTTGACTAAAGTGGTGCTTCGTGGATCTAGTTTCACCGGTTCATCCGAAACTGGACGTTCTTTGTAGGATTATGAACGGCGGTGTGTGTTTGAAAGGGGGTGCGATGTTTTTGCGTAATGGTTGGTCATTTTCTTATTAGAAGCGGTGCTTAAGTACTTTGTGTAGAGCCGATTAGTTGCCCCAGGGATGTACTGTGCAGTCGTGCTAAAATAATGTAAGCTTTTTCAGCCTTTGGACATTATAAATTTGTATCGCTGTGATAGGAATGTTTTTCCGGTCTAAAGACATTTAAGTATCCTGTCGAGGTGAGTAAACTACATTGCTAGGATATTTTATAATGAGATTTACTCATCTCTACAATTATAATTTAGACTTGTTTAATTAAGTGAAGTAATACTAGTCACATATTAATAAGCACTAATTGAACTACGAATGGTAACATGACTTTTTTAATATATAATTGGTTCACCAAATTATATTTAAGATTATAGTTAAATTAACCGAAGCCTGAGATGCAGAATATTACGGTTAATATCATTTTTGACTTAGTATAAATTCCGAAGTAATAAAACGAAAATAAAAATAGTATTACCTAATGTACAATACAAAATAATATCGAAAAGGACCCTCGCCATCAGAACGACAAGCAACGTGATTTTTTTGAGAGGATATTAAAAATAGGGAGAATGCACAATGGGTAGGCAGGTATCATTCAGGAGTGCGGGGATATAGAAAAATCAGAATTCGCGTTCGCCTTTCAAATTCGCTGATAACGGTGACGTTGACACGAGGAGGGAGAGAACAATGAAAACTCCTTAGAATCTGCGAAACCGGAGCACGGTCGGATGAAATGGTACATGATGAAGTTGACAGTCATGATCCACTTGCCGAACTGGAGCGGCGGGGAACTCGTAAGGTGTTCCATTGTGGTCCTGAAAAATAATGACAACTAAGACAACTTTAAATAACAGTCGACGTAAATGTAAATTGTGTTATTACTTAACATTCATGAAATGAAAATATTTTTGAATTGCAGCTTGGAGAATTGTGGAAAATTTGATTTACTATTAATTATTAATCATCTCAATCCAACAGATACTGTTCTGCAATGTTTAGTTCATCTGTAAGGTTGCACATTGAACGCTTTACAAGTTTATATGGAACCTACTTAATAAAATTAAAAAATAAAACCAAATTTTAGATTAATTTTTACTCAAGTGTCTCCGAGATTTCCTGGTCCATTCTTAGAACTGACGTGATAGAGTTTATATCGTGTTAGGGTTCGTGTTGAATCTCTAACTAGCTTGCACTAATGCTGATTCCAGTTTTCAATGTATGGTAACCGAGCTCACTTTACGACTCTTTACTTATTTTTATCTCATCATCATGCTTCTTCTTCTTCGTCGGTATCATTCTTAACAGAGTGATCGTGGTGATCACTTTAGGTGTTGGTAGCAAGCTTAACACGTCCCCATTTATCTTTGATAGCCACCTTCTTAGTGCATTCATGTAGTGGCTTATTATACATCATGCTTAATTGTTATTAAAAGAAAATGATCAATTAACACTGTGAAGAAAACCATTACTATGAATGGATCGTGATGATTAATAAGATATTGGATCAAATTTGTATGTAAACAATCTGAATGTTGAGTGTACATTCGTACCAGAAGGAATCGCAGTAGGTACACAAAATTTCTCTAACATTCAAAGAAGGTATCTAACAAAACTTCTCCGCATGCTTAGGGAGCGGAGGAAATCTCCCAGTCTAATGAAATATTTTGAATATTTGTACTTGATTCCTGCTTTCGAATATCGCATAGTGAACCAGACAGAAAGAGCTGTGCACCCGGCAGTATATAACAGTATGGGGACCTGGTGGTGTATCATTTTACATTGGTCGAAATTATCAACCCGTCGGGGTCCGCGATGAATTTTTAATTCCGAAGCTTAGTGAATATTTGGGGAACAATTTGCGACTTAATATTTCAGGACGGCGAGCGGCGGCCTCTTGTAACTTTTTTACAGAGTGTTTGAAGAGATGAATTCATCTTTTTCAAACGAAATTTTTCTACAGTAATATAAAATTTTGTTAATATCGAGCTTATCTAAATTTCAAAAAATCAACATACTTGTATAGTGAGTTATGTGTTAAAGGAAATATATCTTTGAGATCTATTAGGACAATATTAAGACTGATCGATGTACAGATTTTTCGGGGAGGCCTATGTCGGCTGATGATGATGAGGACAATAGATAGAGAAGCTAGCGAAGATATAACACCTATAAAGCTTTAATTTTTTGGGAATAAGCAAATACATAACCTAGGTTTCACAAGATATAAAATTCTATAATAGTGAAGGCTCTTTCTTTTGCTCTAATATGTTGGTAGAAAACCAATTCGCTTTAACTATATCAATAATTATTCTACTGCCATAAACATGTTTCTTTTTTTCTGTCTTTAGGGTTTATACACTACGTAAAACCCCGCAAATATTATGAGTGTATTCGTTATATTTGTACATATGAAAATTATTAGTGGTGTGAAGATTATCTGTTGCGACGCCATTTAATGTTATATTATACAGAATAGATATTAAATAAAACCTTTTCTAAGATAAAATGTACAAATGTCTCCAATTTGAAAGGTGACCAGCTTCATGATTTCAGAGGAGAAATGTTTATCTAATTTTTAGATCGAATTTAAACTAACTACCGCTAGTAAATTATATGCGCTGCGATGTAAGGACATTAAAATGGCGGAAAGCGGGAAATCGGCTATGCACAATAACTGGGGTTTCCCCGTTTAAAAGCCTCACCCCCACCGCGCCTCCCGCACCTCCTAAACAATAATTCAGCTTCACCCTTCCGAAGTGCAAGGGCGCAGTTACCGGGGGCAGCCGCGTAGGGATGGGCAACCACATTATATTTATGCTTTTTTTAAGTTACCAAACGATTTGATACTGTTCCCCGTAACACACCCGCAAGTTCCTTTGGAAAAGGACTTTTATAAAATCCTTTCTAAGATGACCTCTAAATGGCAGAAGCATTATCTCACCCAAATTTGTGTTTACATCTAACAGTTTTGAAGATATCCTGATGAGTCAATGAACCCTTGGATATCTGGCGAAGTATAAACTTCAAAAACGTTCAAGTATTTAGTATAAACAAATCGATATATTACATCTCGTAAAGGCTCATCACCATGTCCGCGCTGGACAGAAGTAGGGTGCATCAACTGCGCCGCCCCATCCCCCCGCTCCTGCCTCTCTCCTACCCCGCGCTGCGCATGTCAAATTTACACTTGCACTCTAATTTTATTTATCCCCTATTGGGTTAGGTTAGCACATACATATTAACAACTTAATGCTAAACGCGGAATACACGCTAAGTTATTATTTGATAAGTTACTGCATAACCGCGTGACGTGATGATGTGTCATCATCATTTAAATCTGTCAATATCTTTTGTGGAACATCTTTATATTCTTCTGAACTCCTTAACTATTAACGGAGGTTCATTCATCATCCCGTGTCTTGCTTACGCGGTACTCGCCATAACGGTCCACTGCTAAACTTATCAGCATGTTACACCACTGTGGTAGATCCTTGGCTGGATACTGAGAACCTGCTGCACCACCAGCTGTCTGAACTCGCCTGGTCCATTTCTAATTCAGCTTACTAATCCGCCAATCTATATCAGTGATGTTTATCGACGGATCCTCTAATATTTGATCCAGAGAGATACAGAGAGCAAATCTTTTGGTATCATATTTTCTAATTGCTTATTTGAAAGATAAATTAATGCTGATGATTTTTAAAAACTTCTTTTTTTTAATTCAAACGCTCGCTCACTACAACCTGGCGCTAGTTAGGATGTAAGTCCAGCAATTTTACTAGTTACAACGACCGTCAATCCGGAACACAATTATATTTCCACATTACTTTTTGGCACCAGATATAAGCGCTGCGGTGGTGCATACCTCTTTTTTATTTCGGGAGAAAAGTCTTCGAAAGGTGCTTCTGGGGGGAAGTGATGGTTATGTAAGATACTTTCTCACTAAAACCCACGCGGTGGTCTGCATCAGTGCATTCGGAGAGGCTCCGAGATCTCGCAGAGAGAACGCACCGGTGTCCCTCTACACTTTGTGTTAGCACGTCTGTGAGGAGGAGCCTAACCTTCCTAGGCACCATCGCTGAGCCATACGCTGTCCCACGGAGGTTCACTTGTTGGGCAATAAGGGCTCCCACCCTCAAGATCCGCGAAACTCCTAAACCATTTTAGTTACCTTCGTCACCAGAAAGGGCTAACCATAGTCCTATTCTTACTAGCCCGAGACTACCAGTAAATCCTCTGTTGTTCGAAAAACCTTAGCTATTTTTAAGTATACTTCAAGAACATAAACTTAAACAGTAAACTAACTTGTAAATAATAAATTTACATAAATAATATATAGCTAACGACAAACAGGAAGTTGCCGCGACGGAAGTTTAATGCATTTCAAAGCTGCTAACAAAGCGGTCCGCAGTCGTTTTGCTCTTAAGTTATTAACGAGCAGTTACATAGCAGACTCCACTCGGTCCAGATCCGTCGCGAAATAATTCACTTTATATTATACGATACATATATATATATACATATATTTAGTTTACATAACTTAATATCAAATTTATATTTTTTTTTTAAATGGTTTACAATAACAACATATGTTTTAGATACTGTTTTTCGTACACTTCGTACTAAGAAGTTATTATTAGTGATATAGTGTAAATATTTTAACTATCATCTCATTGTGAAGGTCAGGCCTTTACCACCAGGTGAAGGTGGTACATATTTCAGACAATAAAATATATATGTTACAGTAACGTATGTACACACACCTTTACTAGTTTATTTTTGAACGTTGGAAAACTGCATTGAGCCTTTTGATTTAGTTATATGCTAAATATTCTAAATAAATACAGTTCTTTGCATATATATATACATATATATAATATATGATTAACTATTTATAATCCAATTGTGATTTTCCTTAGATTATTTTAAGGTTATTCTCTTATAGTACTTTATAGTTTAATTTTCCCCAGGGTATGATAGAAGACATCTGCAAATATATATAGAGAGTTTCGTTAAGCTTATATTTCTCTCTTCGTCCTGATCTTTTATATAAGTTTGTTATTAAAAATTATATAATAAATAAACAAGCAGTATTAGAATGATTTAATAACGATAAAAACTAATCCAAATAATCCACGAGAGCCGAGTTGGAGATGGTAAATTGTACTGAATCTTGCAACAGTAGCGTCGCGGAGGCATCCGTGTAATTGAGTTGCCGGTCGCTGGTTGCTGGTTGCTGGCTGCCGACTCCGCGATAGCAGCACGGCTAACGAAACCAATTAGCCAGTGTCCATTATACGGTACGTCACGAACTTTCGTTAGTACCTCCTTTTAACCATCCTTAAAAAGAAGGATGTAATAAACGCGTTTTGCTTTGCCCACAATCGTCGACGAAAACAAAAAGCTTATCAATGATCATTTTACTTGCTTACAAAAAAAAACGTTTAAACACTTTTTCGAGATTATCTTCTATATTTGAATCTAAAACATACTTGAAAGATTTTTTTTATTGTATATAGCGAAGAATGATACATACATATATATGTGAGAGGCGATATGTCTGCCTAATGAATAATAAATACAATTTTTCTACATTATCAGTATATATATATATATCATGAACATCATCAGCCGATAAATGTCCACTGCTGGACATGGGCCTCTCCCAAAGTTTCCACACGATCAGGTACCGTGCTGTCCCGTGAGTTGATATGCAGGATCCCTTATATACCCATTTATAAATATAATCATATTAATATACAGTTTTATGTTCAAAAAAAAATTCGTTGAGACAAAAAAGAAGTTTACTTGAGGATCAATAAATCATCAGCTAATGGAATTTAAACCGGAACACAGAGTTTGCACAGTACTGTTTGGAACTGTGGTCTCCAACAACTGGACCTACCAATAAAACCTTTCCAAACGCATCCTTCTCTCGTAAGGAAAGATATCCATCTTTCACTGAAACTAAATGGGGATCGAACCTAGGCAACTTTGCGGTCGTCTAACTCGATATTCCGCCGCACTAACACCTGTGCTATTCCCGCTTAAAATTTTTAAACGACTGTCGATAACGGAAACGCGACACGAAGACATTTCCTGCCTCCAGCGTCGTTATTGGGTTAGCGATAATGCAATGCTCGAGGCATAAACTTCGACGTCGTCAAATATTTGTTGCGAATAGATTCTGAAGAAATTAGCTTATATTATTTATTTCTATTATAGATATAAACATAGTTAAAATATAACTATTGTATATAACTATTAACTAGTATAGTTAATAATAAATTAAAGTTAAACTCTTCTATATAATCTTTCAATTGTTAGACAGATAGATCCGGCGGTAGGAAATGGTTGTTACTTTTTTAGACGATAACAGAAAAAGCCTTCACTTTATGTCAACGTTATATATGTTTATATACAGGAAAATAGTGTACCAGGATATATACATTAAGTTATCAAATGGTCTCCCTGAAGAGTTTATCCCAAGGAGCTACAGAATGGAATCCTTCAAAAAGAGTATGATAAGTTTTGTCCGGGTCCGATATCGCGCTTGTGATTTGTGGGCTTGGGGTCTGGTCCATTAGCTACCGTTACTACTTACCACCATGCCGTATGCTTGTTTGACACCTTCATGGTATAAAAAGAAGGCAACACATTATACATATGCTTAGGTGACTCCATGCCGTGATTAATGGCGGTGGCGCGGGCGGTTTAATTCTGCTTATGGTCCCTAAATGTAATCAGTACGCTGAAAGGCGCCTCCCATTGGACCCGGTAAACAAAGAGTAGCCCCGAAAACACATCGCTGCTCGTGTGTCATTAATCTTCTGATGCTGCAAATTTAAGTGATTATCTGCTTGTTTTACTAAGTTCAGATCCGAGTTTACAATAGCTTTATGTCAATTTCACAAAAGCTTCGCTTAACGACTTTATAAACGGTATACGAGAATGTTCTAAATGTTGTTTTGATTGACGTTTAAGCTTTAACCTTGTTAAAAAAAGAGGTATTTAATGACTTTCACACAATACTACTATTATCCTCGTGGCCTTAACACATTTGATATTAAGTCCTGGTACTGCAGAAACTTAATTAGACTATTAAGCTACAAGCTAAAATTCAGCCATTTTTTCATACTAATGCATGGTATCAGAAATAAGGTATGAGCTAAAGAAAATATACACGTTAAACTTTCAACACACTCCTTATGGGGCGGTGGTTCAAAATTATACACATTACAACCCCATGATAATGGTGATGTTTCGTGTTCAGACACGCGCCGGAGCCGACGGGGCGGCGGAAAGGAGTGACGTTTGATAAATCGAACAACAGCATTTCAGAGTCGTGATTTATGCGGAATATTATATATTACCACGGTAACAGCTAGTAATTTATGTTAAATATACCTTATTAACCTTCGACATGTTTTGATAATCTACTTTTAATTATTTATTATGTATCCAAAGATGTTCTACGGCTATAACGTGAGATAAAATAAGTAAAGAGCTTTTAAATTTGTGGTGACTTAAAATATATTAAATATTATTTTTTATACTATATTTAATAATTAAGATATTGGCTTTATTAATGACTGATAATCATCATCAGACTATATACGTCCAACGCTGGACATAGGCCCAAAGATGTCCACACCTATCGATCACTGATCGCTTAGTACTGTACATAGATATTACAACATTCATCAATATGATTTAATTCTTAAAGTTGTTGTTTTAAAAAAATTAAGATGAGTATTCTTCTATAGTCATTGGATGTCTGATCTCAATTTCACATGATTTTAAGTGACTACAACATCGTAGGTAACACAAGATCACCTAGAATATTTAGGTTCTGATATATTTACAGACACAACACAGCGATGATTTTATAGTGGCAGATTCAAATTATTGCTGTAGCTGGTCACGGGTTTGAGAAAACCCTCTCACCAACCAAACTCCACAATATTGTACCCTGGAATCGAACGAGGGGACCTTTGTTACTAAGAAAGCTATTAGTTGTTGGAATCAGCTAAAGTTTTGTAATTACTATAGAGCGTCAATGCATACTTTAAATGGTTAACTATACTTTTTGGAGTAGTTACTATGAATAGAGGATTCAATAAACGTTTTTGGTTCAAATATATAAATTAATAAATAGTGTAACTGCTCGGTTGAAATAACGATTTAATTTCGTTTAATAAAGCCAAAGATTTATACAACCCCGTCAAGGGGGGCAGCTATTCATCAGCGCTGAAAGGAAATCAAGACGAATGCGGACTTTTGTCGTTCAAAGTGAGAGCAAGTATTTCACAGTGTCGCTTGCCGGGAATCGATCCCGCCACTCACCAACTTAATTACCTCTGGTTGAAACATCTGCGTCTACGGGAAATGGATTTCAATTAAATTTACAGTAATCCTCCAGATTGAGAGCTGACGTACGTAAGATGTCGGGTTTCTTCATTATTTCTTCTCGGCTACCCCGTCCCATACTTTCCGCTTTTGAACTTGGTTTAATTAAATTTATTGTTACATATTTAACTGTTACTACATTTAAAATATTAACTGTAACTTTATTTCGTTACTTCTTGATAAAGCATGGAAATAATGCATTAAGTTTGAGCATTAAAAACTTGAATTGTAATTTACGGCGGTCTTTGGTAAAAGATCTACATAGTTGAGACTAAGATCTCTTGCCAAAGACCGTCTAGGTAGATACCAGCACAGCTCCTATTTTTACCGACAAACAGTAGTCTGCAAACATTACTGTGTTCAGATTTGGAAGAGGCTGTAGTTAATGTAGTTACTAGTGCAGTGGAGCGCCACTTGCGCCAGATTATTATAGGCTCGGGTCTCGTTACCATCAGTTCATATATAAATTAACAGCTGTTCTCCGCCCGCTTTGCTGTATGTAACACCTCCGCAACATCCTTCAAAGAGTGATTTTTTTTATTCTTAGTTGCCGAGCATAGCATAAGGAATATTTTTACTAAATTTCAAATATCTAGGCCTTATAGTTCCAGAGATATCGTGATGAGTCTCTACATAGGTGGAAATCTCTCGTGCATATAGACAAGCAAACTCATAACCACCGTAAATGCAGCTCGTTACACAAAACACTGTAGGTTCATAGACAAACAAATTGCCTTTTTTTAAACTTTATTACCAATACAATGTTTTAGTTATAATCTATACATTTTTTTAATTATCATTCGTAACCAAAATCCATAGACAAAAATACTAGACTAAATGTCAAGTTAACAAACGTCATTTGCTATACACGGCTGGTTTTCAAATACGATACTATATTTTTCTTTTCGTATGGTTTATATAAAAAAATGATGATTTTAAGAAAAAAATTATATTATCTATAAACAATTAAATGAACTTTGTGTGTTTTACAAAACACTTGGGTGTGTTGTATGTGTTTAAAAGATTTGTATATTTACGTACGTATACGATAAAAATTTATTTCTTGGAATATAACCCTCTTAGAGTTTGGAAGATCATTATTTACTAATTAGTAAGATCTAAATATTTTACAAGCTAGATCTCTGCTGCCGGAGATAACCTATATAAAAAAATATTGGTTCCTGATAATTTTGCTATATATTCTCTTTTTAACCTCTCACCCCTTTTTTCGGTAATTCGACCCTCTAAAAATTGCACGTCAGTTGATGTCGAAATTAAATGCACGTAACCTCACCCATCGCAAACATCACCCCATCGGCGTCGTATCTGTCGCGTGTTGCAGACAGACAAACACACAAACGAAATCATTGCCTTTGTGTCTATCCCCCCTATTTGATGACTAATGAAAACCGACTATTGCATATACAAAATTTACCCTCTCCACCCACCTTATGTTTATAAACATAAAGTTCAAATGTAACTCGAAATCGTCTGTTGTAAGCTTGTTTAAATGGGCTCCTGACCGATATAATAAGACCTCCATTCGCGACCACAGGTAGTTTGAAATAAACAGGCAAGGGGTTCAAATATAAGTGGTTGTTAAATCCAGTACTTACTATCGGCGGCCGCTTAATTAAGAGTGCGAATGATGGCAGCTTTTTAAGTTATTTTTTTTAAAGCACGAAAGCTGTTCTGTTAGCAGTTAAAATGCGACATGTTGATGGATGATTAAGCGGAAAGCTTCGCCTCGAATGACAATTTACTTTCAAGGACTCCTTTTTACGTTGTTAGATTCATTCATTATTCTTTCATCACCTTTTCGCTGATAGACTTCTCAAAATCATTTCCGTATTTTGGAAACACTTTGTTTCCTTTCTTATTATTATCTAATGAATATTAATTATTTATTAATATCCATTAATTATCAATTAAGTGTTTTTAACTTTATAAAACTATACTAGTGTATTGATACTAAAATAAATGTTTAAGTCAACAAGATTCCCGTCGTAATACTTTCCATTGTCTAAGATTATCATTTTAATAGCCACCTTCATTGTCATGAGTTCGTGTCGTTCGCGTCAACCTAATCCATAACTTCCCCACCCTAAATGTACTATCATCTGAGAAAAAAATTTCACCGCCCTCTTTAACATAATAGTTATTTATACCAATCTTACGTCTCTGTTATCTATTAATAATCACGATTTGAAAATTCTCTCTCCCTCTAATTGTGCTCTTGGTGGTCGCTTAACGCTCACTAGGGAGCGTTACCGATCTCATTGGGGACCTCTGATCTATTTGTTTTGAAAAGCAACCATCGGCGGAGAAGGGGTATCTTTGATTTGACAAGCATCGTAGCGCTGATCTCGTTATCTGTTCGCGAGTCATTCGGCCCTGGGATTCGATCCCCATGTCGCACGCGTCTACAGCCCGTGTCCGGTGTTTGCAGGCGTCGGCTGCTCAATACCAGGGGCAGGTGTCGACGTTGAGCGCGGAGAACGAGAGGCTCCGCGGCCAGCTGAGCGCGCTGTCGGCGGACCTTGGCGGCGAGCAGGAGCGCCGGCTGGACGATGTCGCGCAGCAGGTCGTGCGGGCGTTACTGTCGCAGAAGGTGAGACACCTAAATCCTGCATGCTGAGTGTGTAGCATGTGTTCTTTGCTCCTGCTCATAACAAAACGATAGTTAGGGTGATAACATTGCACCTTATCGCGCTCTAGATTAGATTAATCACCCATAAGATATTATTTCTCGTTACCGAAGTAATTTCACTAGCTACATTATTGTTTTGCGGCAGAAATAGAAGCTGCCGTTGTAATTACCTGTGCAGTCTCTGTCAACAGAAACCTACCACCAGCAAAACTAACCTAACCCTAAGCCCATTGGGCTAGAGTCTTCGGTGTTAACTAATCAAAATGTAATCTACGGTAGTATAAAGAACGGAAGCCAACGGATGCAAATTTAATCCCACACTTTTCCAATTTCGTATTTTCCGGTTTGGAGTAACGTTTATAAGGTTCGTGGGGTGTACGGCCATACTCCTCTCATATATCATTTACAATCCGGTATAAAATCCACAGTTCTAAACACACCCATTATTTTAACACCAGGATGACCAGCTAAGCTCGGTGACAAAATTACTATTGGCATCGTTTACATTTAGGCGAAACACTCACTCGACTACCGCGTCGGAATTAGTCCAAAAAACCGCTTAACCGTAAATCTCTTAATCTAACGGAAGCATTAAGATGCAACCCGGAAATTGTTTTCTCATAATTATGGTACACAGTCCCGTGCCCTTGGATTACCCGGTGGTCCTTTCGCACATAAATCGCACGAAATGGGCCGCTCCGAGTTTAGCCGCCACCGTAATAATTTCACTGGAGCCGCGGCCCACTATAATCTTGGTATAATCTGCCCGATAATGCGGCCGTTTGCCTCCTACACAAAGCTAACAGAGGTACGCTCCAAGATGTTCTAGAAGATAGAGGAAATAGTACCAGCACTATTTGCAAAACGTTCCACAGAAGAAGAAGAATTTATCCATAGATATAGGATAATACCCACGTTAATGTCAAAAGAAATTTTATTTTATATTCAATTAAACGACAACGCGAGCTGGACGTTCAAATGATAATAAGTGGTATACCTGACCATAACAACGCGGTGCTAGTTGGGATTAAGTGCACAGCACCATATAACGCTCGTCACCTGAGACAAAATATTGTCTCGATACCCTGTAATTATACTAGCTACAGCGCCCTTCAAACCAGTAGAAATAGGCCACGGTGGTACCAATTTAGACTATCTCCTGCAACAGCGACCTACCACTAGTAATAGAATATTCAATCTGTATTGTGAATGTCGGCCATGTTGTTTTTGTTTTGGCGCGAATTACAAAGATGGCGGCGAATGGCGTTGACAGATTTGTCACTGTTTAATGTTATGAAGTACAGTTTACTTGTTAAATTATATACAGAAATAATGTAATATATGTCATAAATTATATTAAATTACTTGTAATTAATTAATCGATCATTGCTTCAAATTAAGATATTTTAGTGAAACACAATGTAAGATATATTTGTGACCCCTAGTGAAATTACTTATACTTACTCATAAAACTGTTTTAACCTTTGGAAGGTTATTATACGTCTTAATGATATTGCAATATTCTTTGAACATAAAAATAACATAACAAAAATTTTTATGTGGATCTATTCTTGACCATAATTATCATCATCAGCCGATAGACATCCATCGCTGGACATAGGCCTCCCCCAAAGATCTCCACATCGATCGATCCCGCGTCGCTCGCAGACTCCTGCCAGCGACTCTCACCAGATCATCGGTCTATATTGTGTGGGACCTCCCAACTCTACGCCTATTCTTGACTATATTTAGTCTTATTTTCTTCTACGAATGTTTCCTTTTTATTTATTACATTTAAAATCTATTACTTACAATATCTTTACATAATCTGCATTTCTGAATTAAGTGATCATTATTGTCTTGATGTAAGAGTATAATTATCATTTGTGATACGTTTTGATTTTCATTTAGAGGGAGTCATTTCAAATAAACCTGAATTCAGGTGACAACACATGCTCGTGTGATCTATCCAAATTATTCATAACCCAATATTAATCTCGCAGCACTCTATCATCGTCTCAGCCCCGTCTGTCAGTAATTACTGCGATAATTCCACGTAAAGGCACACCTCCCATATATTGAATATCGTATATCAATAGACTGAATTCGAGGGGAGATAAATGTCTATCAAATTTGATATGGGATGACACTATTTAAGTTACATGGTTTGTTTGTATATAATGCTTTAAGTTTTAGACTTAATTCTACCGACAATACTAAAAATACTTATAACAAAGAGAACATTATTTTTGGTGGGAGGGAAATATTTGAAGAGCTACTTTGTTGTTCTGGTGAAATATTAGGTATATGTAATAGTCCTCTATGCATAATGAAAACACCAAGATCCTTCGGATGTCTCCAACATACTAAAACTGGCTATATGGCTGCTTTGGAGTACCTATGCAGGTATATTGCTAGTTGGCTTTGATAGACATGAGATCACTTAGTTTTTGCGGCTTTCTTAACATAACAAGGAGGTCCGTAGTTAGAATCTCTTTACAAACCCTCTTTTGTCCCCTACGACAGACAAGCCTTACACTTTCAGAAATCAAAGGTTATGTAACTCTATATTTAATCTCAGTCTTCTAAAAGACAGTAAAGCAGCAGCAAAGATTTGAAGCTGATAAATTACATTCAAAACAACATTTAGATTCCACGGTACATATGATTTTATCATATATTCAAATCTTATATTATCTCCAATCTCTGTCTCTCTCCAATACAATTTTGCACATTTCACAAATGAGCTTTTAAGAGCTTTATAAATGAAAACGCAACGGCAACTTTGAGGCGCTTCTCGAATACGGTAATTAAGTCTTATTAATATCATCAAAGCTAATTATCTCGAAACTTTACAAGATTTTACTGAGAACACTTTGTCATTTTCTTACACTAATTTTATTAACGAAAGAACCTTTCTCATCAAGTCCATTTTATGATTCATTAATACCTTCATAACATATAAGGAACAATAGTAAAAATCTTAATAAAGGATCTACAGCAATATTTATTATCAATAAGGATTCTTGATCTTCTGTCTGATGTCATTAATGAAGACTCGCAGTCCACTATACAGGATTTTTCTTTTATAAAACTTTCACCCTTTGACAATAAGTCGTTAAGGTTAGAAAGTTTATAGCCCCGGCACTGAAGCAATTTTACAATTCCCAGCACCAAACCAGGAAACAGCAATCTTTGTAAATAATTGTTGGATGGCAGAACTTAGTGCCACAATATAATACCTAAACTCTTCCATAGGTTAAGCTTAGTATTAAACTTTCGCCGCTAACCATTCTACTTCGTTTCTTATTGATACAAATTACAATAGAAAAGTTAACTATTTGTAAAGTTTTTATTTATATAGAGGAAAACTTATAACTTATAAATACACTTAATCAGGTCATTTCAGATTATTCTATGAAATAGCCAAAATGAGTTATTACATATAATTGGAAATATATGAATAGTTTAGGGCAGTTATTTGAAATACTTAACTAGGCCAAGTCTCACATTCTAAAGTACGCGCTAAAGCTTTAAAATGGAGACTAAGTTTCTCGTTCATGTATTAAAATATGATCATCATCAGCCATTAGACGCCCACTGCTGAACATAGGCCTCCCCCAAAGATCTCCACATCGATCGGTCCCGGGTTGATCGCATCCAGTGGGTTCCTGCGATTCTCACCAGACCGCCGGTTCACCTTGTAGCAGGCCTCCCAACAGTACGTGTCCGGTATAAAAATATAGATAACTTTAAAAACCCAAAATTGAGACATAAGTCTTCCAGCTCTTTTTGTTGCGTTGTTGTCTCCTTTCATCTCCACCTCCCCCTATAATTACGGCACGACGATTACGTTACTCCAATTTAATTCAACTAATGAAGCGTAATTAAAATATACGCGTTCACTTCGAAGACCTCCGACATAGGGGCGAGTTGGTAGGAGACGTTGTCAAGGCGGAATAATCAATCAGGGCTCGTAGAAATGTTTTATTGTTAACGCATCTTAATTTACTTCTATTGTTATTAAATTACCTGTGGGCAAAAGTTTAGTTGTCCAAATTTTACTTATAAAAATATTAAAAAAACATTTTAGGAACAAAACTCCAAATGATAGAACAATTAGATTCAAAACATCCGATGACAAGGGTGCGATAATAAAATGCCCCCTCTCTTCCCCAAACCCTTGTTATATAAAAATTGTCAAAATGTCTGCCTAATAAACTGATCAATAAGTCATCTACGTCCATATTTGTTGGTCAAATTTATTTTAATTGAACTGATTTCTTTTTAGAGCGTCCGCGAAGAGTTGTGCTGCGCGCGCGCCAGGGTCCGCGAGCTAGAAGCCCAGAACCGCGCACTAAGTGCCCTACTGGTGCGACAGTTGAGGCCGCAGCCCCGGCCCTCGCCGGCCACGCCGCACACACACACGCCGCTCACGCCGCACACGCCTAGAGATCTACAAGGTATGCTTACAAAATAGATAAAGAAGAATACAAGAAGCTTTTCAAACTTTTCATAAATTGCTGTCTATTCTCCACAGTCCACGTAGTGGAGGTAGGATCTTGCGGGTCGCTGGTTTCCTTCCGCGACTCACCACCTCCGTCGCACCCGCACCCCCTAAGCCACGACGACAAGCGTCGCCACCAGATACTCGCCGACATTTGGACGGAACTTAAGGTAAATTAAAGAAAAAGAAGAAAATTAAGGTAAATACAAAGGTATTCGCTGGACTTTTTTTTCACTCTGTTATAATTTAATAAAAAACATTTACAGAAGCTACTGTTCAGCTGGACAAGATATATATTTAATTGCTGAAACGGTGTTTAAATATATAACATTCTCTCCATTTCAGGGCCTAGAAGTGACTCCGGCGAATTTAGCCCGTGCACTGTCAGCGGTGGACCCAACGCTGTGGGCTCCACCAGCGCGCCCGGCCACCTTAAGCCTCAATATGCCGCAGCCTTGCTCAGATCCTGTTAAAGGTTACATTTTTTTTTTTTCTCCTGCACTTGTCCCACTTTATGCAGGGTCGGCACAACATGTTCTTCATTACCGAACATGTTGTAAATAGTTTTGGCTACACTTTTTCGACCGGCCGCCTGCCTGACATCAACCCTCTTTTTGGGAATCTTTGAGGACGTTTTTTTTTTTTTTTACATATTTAAAAAATTTAAGACAGTTTTACTTAATATACGCAGGATTTAGACGGTTCGTATATTTTATTGTAGTGACGATATTTAAAAAAAATCTGGTAACAAATTACTTTTTCACATAATTACAGGTGCCAGTGTAGAAAAAGCAACGGAAGAAGAGAGTGGCGAAGTAGGAGAAGCAGGTGCAGAATCTCCTGAAAGTGGCGCCAAAGATGAAGGCTACTCTACCATGTCTAGCGATGTACAAGCAGATGCATCGCGACAAAGTGACCACGCGGCCGACAGGGCCCTACCCGATCTCAACGAAGCATCAGATGAGACGGATAATCAAACTATAGTCTCAATTAACCCTCGTGAATCTCGTCGACATGCGCGCTTATTAGCCGATGCTGACTACATATATTTTCCAATTGGTGTAGCATTCGCTGGAGTCAGAGGGAGCTACCCGCCTTCGCGACCCGTCCTTCCTTTTCAACACGTCGTAAGAAGTTTTTCTGATTCACATCTCTGTTTAAAACTAATAGCAGGGACTACCTGCCCCACTAGCTGCCTCGATAGCCCATCACCAAGCTCAGGAGTTCTAGTGTTAGACATAAAACCAGCGCCGGAAAGACCCCTTAGAAGACCTGCAATAGCTTCAACGACAAGTTCGGAGAGAGTTTCGTGGGGCAGCACCGTCGATGAACGCGCTGAAGGTTCACAGTACGATGCCGATTATGTGCAACATTGGTTAGAACTAGACGACGCAAGATCGGCGCTTCAACAAAGGCATCGAGATTTAGCTGACCTAGAATATGATAGAGCCGAATTAGAAGACTGGAGCTTATCACTGTCGTGTGAAGATCTCAGAGACAGACAGTCCCCTTTTGCTGAAATCACTACACCGGGCCAAATATCACTTTCCACGTTACCGAGTATCAGAGAGGACGATGCTTTAGAATTAGAGGAAGATGTTGGCGATTGCTTATGGAACGATTGTGGATTTGCGACAGTGGAAATAGATGAATGTAAAATGAATGATGACGCAGATAATGCGGAGAAAAGGTGGGAATGCACCGGTACGCACTCCCCCGGGGGATCGTGGTCAAGTGCTTCAGACGCACACGAGAAACGTTCGAGTACAGCTCTAAGTGAAGACGGTGACTGCGCGAATATCGGCTTAGATTTCACAAGAGATTTCTATCGTCTCGTCAAATATGAAAGCACAAAAAGTCTAGCCTCCAATTCGTCAAGAGGCATCCCCACCCAAGATCCCAATAACCACCTGCGAATACATGATGTACAAGCTATGGCCCTGCAAGATCGTGAACAAGCTCTACAAAATGTACTACACTTTATAGCTGAACAGCAGAAGTATTGCCGTGATAGGGAAGAATCTGATTCAATGTCATCACGACCTGTGTCTGAGATACGTGAATTACCTCCACCCTACCCAGCAGCAGATTACGATGATGATTCAGTTGGACCCCGTAGCGAGATGTCTGACGACAGGCCACGGCCAGACTCTTTTGGCAGTTTTTCAGAGAATGACTCTAGTGAAATCGTTTCTGGTGATAAACCAAAAGTAGCATTTAGTAATGCCGTTTCGGAAACTAAGAGTACACCAAGATTCATCGAAAAGGAGGATCCTTACGCAGAATCTCAAAGTTTCTTTAATGAATTTTCCCAAACGGAGAACGCCGAGAACGAAGTGGATGAACATCATCTACTGAAAGTTCAGATGAAGAATGAAATAAATAAATGTATCGACACTAATAACTCGTCGGATTCAAATCAGCCCATCGTGCAGAAGGACGAGAGATCTTGTGATAATGAATCTAGTCGTAATGTAGACCACAATTCGGCTTTGAAGGAAAACACAGTGAACATAATGTTAAACAAACAGGTGACAATATGTGAGAGGGCAGAGCTGGAACCAAGTTTGACGAAATCTCCAAGTTTTCCGTTCACTAGCGGTGAAACGGAGATATCCTTGGTTGAGGAGGTGTTAAGTGCTTGTAGGAGAAGCACAAGTGTTTTAGTACCCGTCCCTGAGGAAGAAGAGGGTTCCTCGCCCGAAACTAGTTCCCCACAGATGACCGAGTCGAACACAACGAGCACTTCCACTGCGGAAACTGTGATAATAAGTAATAAGAACGATGGTGCCCAAAGGGAGATTAGACCGAGAATCGAGAGGAGTCGCATACCAACACTGTTAGGAGGAAGAAGACCACCTTCCTCACCGAACAGGATAAGATCGAAGATACCCGTCGCGGAGAGAAGTCGACCGGGTACAACTCAACCTGTTCCCGTTCCGGAACCTATAATTGTGAAACAAGAGCACACTCTGAGCTTCCACGAGGCCGCCACGTCGAAGGACGTCATTGACGAACTTAACAGGCAAGTGGAATACATAACATACCACATAAAAGTTATGTAATATGATATCTACACGACATAGTACCATGATAGTTTAGTTTGTAGAGGCGCGGGTTCATTCCCCACTGAGCTTTAGTTTTCGGTAAAAGAAAATCATACCTACCAAATAACATATCACTTAGTGTATAGTTGGAGAATACAATTATAAATCTAATGAAATCTAGTAATTTCACTAGATACATACAACGCCATTCAAACAGATACACATTAAAATTTGTACACTGCTGTTTGGCTTCGGAAATAAGCGCCGAAAAATATTTTAAAATTGCTGTGACAAAGGTATCTGCATATTTTACTGTCCCATTTTATAGAATGATTCGCCAAAGCGAGAGCCCGACGACGGCCGCCGAAGCCAAGAGTGATGACAGAGGGGAAAAGAGTAGCACGAACAAGGACAGCGCGCTGTGGGCGCCGACCGGATGGGTCCACGTAGAGAAGGACATTGACTTCAGTGACCCTAAGGTTATTAAATTTGTATTTTACATTTGAATGAGACGAGTCAACCCTTCAGCTTTCCAACAGATTTCCTTTGTTGCAAACTGTCTTGATAGATATTACTGTCCTCTTTTCACTTAACAGTAATCTTACCACTATTACGGTTAGATTTCAAAGCGCAGAGGATCGCAAATAGCGGAAGACGTACGTTTGGCATAAGACTAACACAGGCTGATGATAATGAAACGTTTTCAGGCCCGAGCGAACCTGCTAGACGTGATGCTGGCGTCGAGCGACTCTTCGCCGTCGTCATGCGGCTCCTCGCCAGCGGAGCCGCCGGCGCCGTACTCGCGGCTACACCGCCTGCACCGCACCAGGAGACAGAAAACTGGTAAAATTTGAACGCATCAATATATCGCACCGCGCTGTATCTCATGCATTGACACTGCTCCCATTCGGTGTTGTGGTGTTTGTTGTTGCTGTTGTAAATTTTTGTTGAAAATAATTAAAAAAAAATTTTTAAACGTACTTCTAAGTACTTTTTATAGGCTTAAAGTGGAGGTTATTTTTGGGAAACGACACTGTAGCTTTATCAACTTTCCCGTTCTAAAACCTAAAGCCCAATTATAACGAACCTCTTTATAATTTAAGTTCCAAAAACATCAAATGAAAAGTTTTATAAAAAAACCTATTTCTTATGAAATGTCTTCGATTTTTAATCTTTTACTTTGTCAGAGGCAAAAGTGATGATTATCGCAAATAAGAAGTTTTTATATTTTAATCTTTATGTCAAATGTATGCGTATGCGCAGTTATTAAACATTCCGATGTCACTTATATAGGCGTTGTAAAAGATATCTCTAATTTAGCGGCTGTCTCATTATCCAAATCTACTGGCTGAGTGACGTCATGTGGCCATTTTATATTCAAAGACATTACTTAAGTAATTAACTTGTAGACTCTTTTTCTATTGACTTAAAGTTATATAAACTAGCGTTTGACTACAACCTCCCCTCATAGTTAGCGGCAATGTACTCTTTGATGGTAAAACGCACTTATCTAGTAAAATCCTATTTTTTTCTTTTAAAGATTCAATATTTCAGGTCATGTCTGAATGGAAACACTGACGCCTATCAGCTATCTATTTTAGACGCCTCTCAATATCTGTCTGTATGTTTGTATGTCTGTCACACGTCAAGCCACGCCTCTCGTTTCCGCTCTCACACGCACCATCTCACTGTCGCCTCATTTCGCATAGTTATCTTATACCACTCTCCGGATTATTGTTCAGAAAACGATAAGGCTGCCAACCAAATTACTTATCAATGAACTCCTCTTCCGGAACGTTTAAAAATGTATTCCTAGTACTTATTTTATAATATAATAAACCTTTCAAAATCTAATTAGTTAAATCTTAAATATTAAAGAAAGCTATTATATAAAAATCCGGGCATAAAACTCTTTGAGTAATTATCTGACTTGAGGTTGTAATTGACTGTACTTCCGGTCCGGCTGGGCGACCGGAGGTGCGGCGGTCGGTCGGGCAGTGTTATCGTTGCGAACGGGGCGGTCCGGGGCGGTGGTGGGGCGCGCGTGGGTGCGAACGGGCGGGCGCTGGCGCCGCGCGTGCTCACGCGTGTTGGTCTCGTCCAGAGCTGGCGGGCGCTCGCTTGTAGCCGCTAACGTGGCCTGTTGCTGCAGCGGCGGCGCTGCGCAGCCGCGGGCTCGCCGTGCTGCGCTTCTCGCGCGCGCGCCGCCCCTCCATCCTCGGCCGCGACGGCTTCTTCGTCCGCTACGGCGAACGGGAGCGCGACGCCGTCGCCACCTTCGATTTCCTCGACGAACTCTCCGGCGGCTCGTCCCCGGACACCAAAGACTGTACCTAAATTATGTTAGCAATAAACGCCTCCCAAATAACTATATTTTTTTATTGTGATACGGACGCAGACGCAGACGCAGACGCCTGCCGCGCTCTCGCCTGCGGATAGCCAAATGGTTTTTGCATAGTGTAGCCTTTCATACAAACTTGATCCGCGCGCATCAGCGGCTGCAGCTTATTCGGCAGCCCCGTATCCCGAGTAATCTTTTTCGAGTTTAGTAGTTTAGGTGTAATGATTTTACTCCCTAATTACTACGACGAGAGCAATGTGGAAGTTTCTTAGATTCCGATAAGTAGTTTGAAATGTGTGTCTACATTGCAGAGAGTTGTATTGTAACTGTCGCAGTTCCTTTGCCAGCTCCGGCTCTCTAGGCGCGAGATATGGTCGCATACCTCACACTGCGCTTTACAAAACTGACAGCAGCGCTTCTCTGAATACGTTAAGGTCGATTACTTCTTGCGGTGCGTTAGCGTACGCTTCTTACAATTAATTGTTGTATGTAAGTTGACGAGATAAGTAATGACTAAGTGATTCAAAGCTGCGGCCTCGAAGTAATGTGATATTTTTGTATATACTGTAAGTCTCACTTATTTTCGTAAACATTTAAATGGATTCCTTTCTAACCGTACGGAGCGTTAGTGATGGTCCTGGTGTGTAATCGGTGTGGTGTTTCGGCTGCGACCGGTCGCGCGGGCTCGGACCCGCCCGAACCATATTTGTCGCGTGAAGGGTCGTGTGGAGTCCGTACGATAGATCGGACGACAGATCGTAGCGTTAGGTACTTATGTAAATATTGAAAGTTACATTTATGTAATATCACTTAATTATGTAGTCATATTCTATAGCAATCGATATAACCTTATGAAATCCATTAAATCGAAGGGTACTAAAGAATGTTAAGTGTATATATTAAGTTGTAACAACTTCATTGAATGCTATTTATTGTTTTGTGTCTATTGTGTTGTGTCGACCATCTGTGTATACTTAGGTACATATCATGATCTAATATTATTTGTAGTGATTATATTAATCCGGTTCAAGTGACGACGATACCTTTTCATATTTTTAAAACCTTAATTTTAATGAAAATTTTAAGGTCATTTTCTTTGTGATTTTACAAAGGGCTAAAGTCCTTACTGCTAACTTTGTCATGTGTCAAGTTATTTTTACTTCGTACTTCGTTTGTATTCTCCATGCTAATGTTCAGCCGTCACTTGCACCGCGAGCCTATCACATAGTTTGCGTGTATACAATATAATTCCATTTAATACGGTTATGAACCTCGAGTGAAAAATATATATGTTTCGGGCTTCTACTATTATAACGTGTATAGATTCTATTAATGGCGGAACCAAAGCGATTTCACACAAAACAACTATTGCCACCACTTGTTATTATGCGACACTGTATTTTTACTTTTATTATATAAAACTGAAATGTTTAATTTGTAATCCAGCTTTGTTTAATGGTAATAATGAGGACAATAAAGGAAGATTTTTTACTTATAATTAATAAATATTAAACGTACGGACTCGGTCTTGATCGATATCTAAAATATAACCATATTAGTATTTATGGATAACATACCGCGATGTATTTAATTGGACACGTCCCGTCACGTTCGGATACACGCACTTAATTTTTGATCCTCTAATCGATCGTCGTGTGCACGTCCGTGTTTAATTTTCTAATTACGAATCATCATTGTAGCTTATGTGTTTATCCGAACGTAGAGAAACATTAGTGGAATAGTTATTTAAGACAGATTGTAACTATTTTTCAATTCACCATGTAATATACCATTCATTTATAAAAATTAAACAAAAAAAATCGTAATTGTTCCTAAGAGCCAATCGTTCATTCCTGTATGTTAGGCATTTTATTGTGAGCGTACACTATTTAAAACATTGGCATGTTATTGTTTATGATAAATATAGTATCCTGTATCATATACGCGACTGTATTATTTGTAATCGCAGCATCCACAAGGGTACTGTGATCGGTAGCCACTGACCTGACCTGGCACTGACATCGGACCGCCATCGGCATTGGAAAGAACTAAAGAGTGAATTAATACATTATCCTCGGTATTGGGTGCATTTGTTGTTACATTCTAACATAAGGATAATAGTAATACACGAGTTAGGTAGGTACTTTGACCAGTACAAAATGTGTAGAGTAACGGTATAATTTAATTATGTACTATTACAGATGGGTTTAATAAACGATTCCGTTCCCAAATGATTATTGTGCTTTCATTTACCGTATTCTTTCCTGTTCTACTCCTCGTTGTAATTGTATCTTCCAGATACCTCTTTCCTCAAAACAATACAAAGCGAACTATCTAGTCTATACAAATGCCATCATAGACGTCATTACCTAAATTACCCATTAAGACGTAACATCTCAGCCATATTCCTCAACATAATAATAGAATGAAAAATTGCAAGTCACTATGAATTTGACTTCTTTAAGAAGGATATTCTGTCAGTGATTAAGACAGAGATCAATTAAATTACATATCACCATCAGCCGATACGTATCTATTTTTGTTTTTATTCATTTAAGCTACGAGACAACCAGGTCGTTCATCTGATGGTAAATGATACGCCCGCCCATAAGATAATGACGCCAAATATTGGGCAGAAGGCTGATAACCACTGTTGTCTCTATGGGGGCATGTGCAGCGCTATCATATTTACATAATGGTCTCAAATTTAACAGGAAACTGAACACTGCTTTATACCTATTGTTGTACCATAAGTATTCGATTTATATTAATGTTAAATTTGCAAAAATATTAAGTGTATATTATTACTTTTTTGTCTAAATTCTATTCTTATCCTAATATAATAAACTCTATTCTATTCTATAATGGGCGGGCATTATACACTTACCATCATGTTAACATCCGGCTCGTCTCGTCGTTTAATCGTAGGTAAAAAGAAAACTATTAATTAAACGATATCGCACTAATAACATACAAAGGCGAGGAAAACAACATTCGAAACATATAAATTTTAATCGGAAATTCTGCTACAGCAATTTATTCACATCATGTGTAATCAAATGCAATAATACTAAAGGTAAGGGTATATATTTTAGTTTTAATAAAAAGACGTTAATTTTTTCTTCCACAGTGGTGTTAATTCGCTGCCACTTCCCGATTGTCACTAACTATAAATAACATGGTTATCAATAAATTAAAAGGCTAATGAAACATATTCTATAAAACAAAAGATTGAGAAAAATCCTAAATAAAAATCCAAAGCAAACAAAAAAAATTGTACTAATTTAATAAATATATATAAAATATACTCATTTAAAAGAGTTAAGGGAAGTATAGAATTTTTAATATATAATTGTGATGATAAAAACTTTTTTTTTATTCAATCAAGCGACTAGACGAGCGGGACGTACACCTAATGATAAGTGATACGCCCGCCCATAACAACGTGGCACTAGTTAGGATGGTATACAATGCATTATATTGCTCATCTTCTTGAGCTTCAAACCGGAACATAGTAATTTTTGCTCACCACTGTTAGGAAACAGAAGTAGGAGCTGAGTACCTACCTAAACTAGCTTAGCTTGTAACTCTTCAAAATTATTTATAGATAATATAAAAATTCGAGTCTGAAGAAATTAATATAATAATTATAGTAGTTTTTATTGTTAACATCTAAGCAATTTTTAAGGTTTATTAGTAAAAACTAATTATACTATAACAAAAATAATAGTTCAAAGAACAAAATACTTTTAACTTCTTACACTTGAACACATCACAAAGTGGCTCCGATTGTCTTCGTTAGATCTGAAAAATTTGCATTTTCAATTAATATTCTTTTATCTTTACGTCAATTAAGTGTGTATATATTGTAAACGTAACTCTTGTTAATTAGTATACACTACACACACACACGAAATAAAACTCTTAGTAAATTGAAAAACATTTATTAAAATTACAGATAATTAATATGTCATGACATCGCCATAATACAAAAAAATCACAGACAACATATTTCTTTTCTGTACAACAAAATGGCGGACATGACGCCACAACTTACAAGTACTTAAATTAAAATAAAAACTGTGCCTTGACAATACAATAGTTAAAAAAAAATAGTTATCCGTTATAAATTGAAACGTTAACATAACCAATTAAGTTTATTTCCGTTTCAAAGTTAATTATCGTTTACAGCCGAATAAAACCCCACTTAAATGAAACGATAAAGTGAAATGCTAACAATTGATTGATACCGTACAATACCATGGGGTTTTTTTTTTGTGAACAATACAAGACTAAGCTAAATTGTATTTATTAAATAAAATTCCATCCTATTCAACTGTTTCCCGCCATTATCATACATGAAGTACCAACCGCATTATATTTTAAATTAAAACCACCACAAAATATTGCAACATTTTTGTACTGCCACTACTTCGATTTTTTTCTTATTTCTGATAAATTAGTTATTGAGATTATAAATAAATGGTAAAATAATTGCTGGCCAAATTTAATAACTATTAGCAATGAAACAACTCATAATTTTTATTTAAAAAAAAAACTAAAAAAATATCGATCAAATAATTACTATATACAGTATATTTAAAGAAATTTCTAATAATTAAACGGAACAGACTAACCAACATTGTGACACGACTATTATTATAAATAAAAGCTATAAACAATATCACTAGACAATAATTTGTGTACGAAAAACAACAAATTAATTATGTACTTTAATTTTTTCTCTCATTAAATTAAAAATTTTCTGTACAGTGTTTTATTTTTTCAATTTTGAAGGAATTAATACAGAGATAAATATACTTGTATAAAATACAATGAAGTACATTGAATATTGTAAAAAATGGATTCGTCTTACTACGGTGACGTTGTAAAACAGTCAAATGTTATGTAAATTGTTTATCGGTAAAATTTGTAAAAAAAAACGTATAAAAAGGTAAAAATCGTCTTTACAATATAACGTAATACAACCGTGGACAACTAAAAAAAAAATCTTGTTTAAATATGACGAGTAGAGGATGCTCAATCGTGAGGTCCTGTCCTCGGCAGAGGAAAGAACTCCAAATGAAAAGGACTGTAGACTTGCTATGTTAGGAACATAAAAAATATACAATCTGTATATTATAGATAATATACAAGTAGTTTAAACATATTTATATTTATTAAATAATAATAATAATATTTAAATGTGATTGAGCTCATCGTTGTCGCCATTAATACATGCGTTAGTACGTACGCTTGGTGTGACGTCATCAGAGTTTTTTAATTTATTCCATAATTCGACGATACGAGAAAGTTCACTCGATGATAAGTGACAGCAACAATATGGCGCTGTATATACACTAAATCACATTGTGCACTACGCTTTGAGACTTGTTAAGAGAGAGCTCGGGTTTGCACATTACCTCTGAAATATATGCTAGCGTTTTTATATGTATATCTCTCAGGTATAATAATTATTAGTAATGTTTCGTTCGATATATAGCATATATTGATTTGATATATATAACTGTATGCAAAATGTATATATTTATATATATGTGTGTGTGTTAATTTATTTTATACAATATATCTAAACATAATTAATAAAGTTGAAATTTGCTTTGACATCGAATATGATAACATAATAATGATTTACATTAAGATAACAATCAGCTTATTTTTAGGTATACACTTAACGTCACTGGTGGTGCTTAGTTTGTGATGGGTTACATAGTTATATCTAATCAAGTAAAACAATCATCGAAGCCATTATACTCATGATAACAATAAAAAAAAACAGAACAGCGACGTGGAAGTGCAGTATGATGGAGTATGAAACAGCGTTATCAAAAATTAATGGTATACACTACATCCTACAATTGGATGAACTTGACCATCCAATGACACCAGATGAGAATCGGAAGGGAATCTCAACGATACTTTATACACGCCATTGTCATCTAACAATTAGTTAGAGAATTTTAATTAAAATTAAAAATAAATAACTTCTTTAGATAGGTTTAGCCTTAAAATTAACTCCAGATCCTAGGCTTTTCGCCGCCAGATGAACATTGCTCCTTCGCTCTGGTCTTAGTGTTCATCTTGTCTCCGCCATCAAACAAGCTTCGCTTCACGTCCGGCTCTTTGTTTGCGCTGTTTGTAAATTTGAAAATGAATCACACAAATACATATATATATATAGAATTAACATATTTGTGCAATAACTAGCTATGTGTAGGAAGCAGTGCTTCAGCCATTTTATTTCATGCAAATTCACATTCCAACTTTCCTATTACCGCAGCTATACATCAGTATTCTTGACAATGTCAGTACATGAAGCAGACATTTCACTGTAGGTACCAACAACCGCATCCAGACCGCTATTAAGAAAAGGACTTAGGCCCTGCCTGTCGTACATGGCGACTAAAAGGGTCCTCGGGTTCGTGAGCTTATAATGTCGAGGCCCTCAGAGCTTAATAAGCGAGCATTAGGAGGACGGCAAATGCGTGGTGGCCTTGTATTGGCCGTAGCACAGCGTGGGTGCTAAGGAGGGCTTTGCCTTTCCGTGGGATGTTTTAGCCAGAGTACGGGGGAGAGGGGGCACCGGTGCTTTCCGTAGATCCCGAAGCCCCATTTAAAGCACTGATGCAGACTACCAAAGGGGTTTTAATAAGTCAAAGCTCCCACATAACCTTGTCTTCCTCCCAGGAGCAAGATGTCTTTTTGTCTCAAGACAACAAGTGCAATACGGTACAGTATGTTTCATTCTAACAAGCACCACTTGTTATGTGAAGACATCACTTATTATCACGTGAACATCCCGTTCGTCTCGTCACTTCGTAGAATAAAGAGAAAAGTATTGACAATTGAAATAATAGAAGTTAGTGATATCTCCCGTTGCTACTTGTGTCGTTTGTTCAAAAACAAAAAAACATTATAATACATCATATATATTAAAAAACCTTGAGTAATATAAAATTTAAATACATAAATAAAATAAGCGAACTACTTAAGATGAACACGTTTGGAAATTAGTGTCCGTAGACTTAAATTTCTCGTTACCAGACCACAAAATGAAAAAAAAAACTAATCCATATAAATAAAACCATAAATGGCAAAACGGTATCAGCCTCCGCCCTCCCACGCGATGTCATTCAAAACCATTTAAGATTAAACGAACTGATGATGTTCAATACGTTCATAACCTGTTGAAGTGTCCAATTTCACCCATGAAATATCTATAAATATAACCAGCAAATTTGTCAATTAGCAATAAAATAAACATAACTAACGTTTGCAAAAAAAAAATTAAAAAAAATAGTTTGCAAAAAAAATAGTAAATAAGTAGGAGTAATAGTATATTGTTACCAACTGATCTCCGCCCGCTTTGCTGACCGCCCCCAACCCTTGACGGGTTAACTAATATATCTTAAAGTCCCTAACCTACCACACGCAAGGACCCCGCATCAGGTGCCCGCCTTGTCGTGGCGGAGGGGCTTAGTAACCGTGGCTGGGTCGTACACAGTGAAGCGAAGAGGAACCGGCCGACCCGAGGTGTTGGTGTAGTACCGGCCCGAGGCGGCCGCTACAGGTTAGAGCACCGGCTTTAAACCGCGAGCTCACCGCGGATGCGGCCGGTAGGCTGCAGGGACGGCTTTATACTGCCCTTTGCAGCCAGGCTGCAGACTGCAAGATGCCGAGAGGGCGCGCTGCATGTTCCTGCGTGCCCCTCCGGAGGTGGAAATGGAGGGTTCTTCCCTCCCTCCCGGAGTGGCGCTGCGCAAGCGGTCAGCGCCAGAGCAAAAGCGTTCCCGTAACCCCGCCATGAGACAACGAGGTGGAACATCGTGGGGATCTTTGTCGGTGCAAGTCTTACATAACCTGTCCATGCCCCCGCGAGGACGGGTATGCACAGGCATTTTGCCCACGTTAATCAAAAAATAAACCCACCGACTCCCTTTGGGGAATAAAATTTTATAAATTTAGTAAATAACCGACATCTCTACCAAATTTCGACTGTTTACGTCTAATAGTTTTAGAGATCTCGTGAAGAGTCAATGAATCTCTGGATATTCCCTATATATATATATACTACTGGACATAGACCTCCGTCAAAGATCTCTACATCGATCGGTGCCGCATTGCTCGCAGCTAGTGGATTCCCGCGATTCTGACCAGATCGTAGGTCAACCTTGGAGGCATCCTTCCAACACTGTCTACCAGTACGCGTGCTCCACTGGAACACCTTACTGCCCCATCGGCCGTTCGATAATTGTTATAACCAATACAAAATTAGCAAATGTCTCTATTCACAAATTATCATTAAATATAGCATTGTTATCAATAATCAGATATATAAATACTGCGAATTGATTACCAGGTAAATAATTACGCGGTTTAGGAATATCAAATAAACAATTACGCGAGTCGAGTGAACGGTAATGTTGTGATAAAAAAAAACATTGTGAATCACCGCCGAGGAGTCACCGTCCACCTACGTGAGGAAGGTTGCGTAGGCCACCAATACATCGGGTACACGTCAACGCAAATATTAGTGTAATAAGACAGAGCTAATGATATGAGGATCAAGAAACTAGGCTAACACATCATCAGCTGATAGACGTCCACTGCTGGACATAGACCTCTCTTAAGATCTCCCCATCGATCCGTCCTAAAAATACATACAAAAACCAAAAAATATAACAAAAACCTAACCCTGAGATATTTGTAGGCCTCTGATGAGCATCTTGGTGCCACCGCAGCTCCTATTTGTGCCATTCACATCAAACTACTGTGTTCCGGTTTGAAAGGAGGTTGTAGTTCGCAAAATTACTAGGGTAAATTTAAAATGTTGTCTCAGATGAGATGAACGCAATGTGGCGCTATGTATAGCTAGCTCCTCGTTTTTATAGGCTGCGGTACAACATACCATCAGATGAATGTCCTCATCTCGCCGCTTTAACATCTACGTCTGTATATATTGTTGTCATTTATGAATGTTTACTTTAACTATTTCTTCTTTACAGCCTTGTTATATCCCCACTTTTGGGACACAGGCCTACCCTCAACATGAGGGCGATGGGGTCATAGTCACCACGCGGGCCCAATACGGATTAGTGACTTCACACAACACCTTAGAAAGATCTCATGTGCAGGTTTCCTCACCATGTTTCCCTTCACCGTTTGTATTTCTCTGCTGTTACTAAAGTTCACAAATGTACATAACTTAAATATTAAAGTCATCGGTACACGCTGAGATTCGAACCCGCGACTTTCGGAATGAAGGCCGCACGCTCTAACCATTAGGCAAGCAAGCTACCCTTTAACTCTTTAATTTTTTTTAAATTCCAAAAAACGATACCTATATATATATAGGTATCGAGATCTCCGAAACTATTACACGTTAACGCTCAAATTTTGAAAGAGATATTACTTCTGCCGTTTGAAGATCAGCTAAGACTGGATTTTACAAAATTCCTTCCGTAAAGGGGCTGTAGGGGTGTTACAGCTAGCAAAGCAGACCGGGAACAGCTCGTTCAACACAAGCGACATAATGACCAAATATCATCACCATTACACAAATATATACATAACGTACCAAGTGCAGAACCTTGTTGCACTCCTGCATTAGCTAATGACCCCTGATTGTCAATTTCCTGTCTTGCAACAGTTTAGAAAGACGTCCTTAAGGACGAGGAGGGGACGTTTAAACTATTAAAGACTTCGTAGTGAAACAAAGATTTTGTAATAGACTACAGTTGACGAATCATAAATTTCAACATAATAACCTGTATAACGAGAACCGGAGCAGGGTTTGTTGATGGATTAGACCATGATAACGATCATAAACAGTACAGAGGCAACAAATTTATCTCTTTTATTGTACGATGAAATCATTCTATAAACTACGTCACCAAGTATTTTATGATGCACCTTATCGAAAGCCACACTCAAGTCCCCGAGGTAACAAGTATCGATTCGTTTAACGCTATGTGAAAAAGGATAGTGCTATTGTGAAATTTACACAACACGGTCTAATAATGATAATTAACGGTGGTATATATCTGCTAGAGACCATCTGGGTACTCCAGCTCTGGTATCTGCTTGACAGTAATATACAAACATTACTAAGTCAGAAGGGCGTTGCAGATAGCGAAACCACTGGCGTAACTTGAATCCACATGTTATGTATCAAGGCGCTCCGAACCATCACCACATTGTTGGGCATGTGTATCCCTCATCATCATGTGAATGTCTCCCAAATCGAGGCGTTTCGATGAAAAAATTTTACTATCACCCAGAAAACAAAACTCTTAAAGAATGTTTTAGCAGCCTCCAAAGCAAGGCAGTGGATTATGATAACGCTATTGCTATATATATATATATATATATATATATATATATATATATATATATATATATATATATATGTAATATAACAAGCATATACACTTAAAGATTTATACACTATATTATGCGGGTTAAAAATGGACCAGATTGCAAGGATAAAGTATCTCATACATATTATATTATTTAGGGATTACAATATTGGACCAAAAGTTGACTACCGGTATTCGGTATATACCCTAACATTGGTGATTTCTGATGGTAGGACTCTGTTGCCGGAGACAGTCTTGGTAGGTACCAGCACAGCGCCTATTGCAGCCGACAAACACTAGTGTGCAAACATTACTGTGTAACTGGTATAACTACTGGACTAACATCTTGTCTCAGGCGAGGAGCACAATGTAGAGCAGTATATATCATCCTAATTAACGCCACGTTACTATGAGCGGGCGTATCACTTACCATTGGGTGAACATCCTGCTGCAACGGCGCTTATTTTAATACAAAACTCAGGTATTTTAATGAAAGCATTGGTCTTTTAATAAAATTATGTATATATATTCTTAAGGCAAGCGCAAACCGGAAGCCACACACCAATAAGGCTGTAAGAATCGACGTAAAGACTAACAGCACAAATATAGGAAATAAAACAGTGTAACCATCATTGCCAAATAAACCTATAACAAAGGTTGACGACCCCTGAACGTGTAGTGGAGAGAATTTAAATATTTGTAGTAAATACCGAAAAACTATTCCCACCAACCATTGGGCCAGTGCGGTGAGAAAAACCCCAAATTCCCATATGAATCCCTACTCGGAGTGGAGGTCTATCAGCTGATAATGATGATGATGATGATGACGGAAGAATTGTACAAATGACCAAAAACACCGGTGTTCTGTATCCCGGTATTCCAGTATTGCAATCCCTAATATCATTGTATTCCATGACCACAATGATGATTGCCACGTACGATACATGGCGTTCCAACAAAGTGCTCGCGTAATAGCGCACTAAAAACACAGTGACGGATAAAAGGTGTTACGTGCACACGCTACGTAGAACATGCCGTATTTTTTTTTTTGTCTATAACAATGGTTATGAAATGATGAGCAATTGGCCGTCAGTCAGCCACACGTGGAAAGACATGCAGATAGGCAAATGAAATGAAGCAGCATAGGGATTGCAATATCGGACCAAACTTTTTTTTCTATGAAGCGACGAGACGATTAAAACCTTCACCTGATGATAAGTGTTACGCCTATAACAACGTAGCGTTAGTTAGGATGATATAGACAATACTTTTTTTTTTTCATTCTACGAACCGATGAAAGGAGCAGGACGGTCGTATGGTGATAAGTGATGCGCCTGCAGACCAATGTAGCGCTGGTTAGGATGATATACATTGCAACAGATTATGCTCGTTGCCTTGAGACATGATGTTAATTAAAAAAAAAATATTTCACAAGCTACAACGCCCTTCAAACCGTGACACTAATGTTTGCACGCTACTGCCTGGTGGTAGAAATAGGTGTTGCGGTGGTCTGCCTAGACTGTCTCCGGCAATAAAGTCCTACCATCAATAATACCAAAATTTTAAACTCCCACTCTTCATCATCAATCGATAGACGCCAGCTGCTGGACATGGGACCTCTCACCAAGATAATATGCTACCCGCATCCAGCGGTTTCCCGCGACCATCACCATATCGTAAATCCATCTTGTGGTGGCTAGAACTATCTAAGACTAATCTTTAAAATCAGAAATATCTACTACTTTATTGTTTTTTTTTTTTTTCATCAATACAATACTAAATTACGTCACTATTAACATAATTATATGAATTGTGAAATGTAAGATTGCTCATAATTACGTAAATTTTTATATAATTATGTGCAATTAATTCACGGCATTTTAAGTGTTGACATTAACATATATAGGAACTTGTTCCAATGACCCTAATATAGTTTTAATACCCTATTTCGAAAGTGCTCATCGATTATTGTGTAATTTTAAATGAATCGATTTGTTTTAACGATTTTTTTTTATTTTATCTATTATAGTAACGTAATTTGTATAAGAGACCTCTTTTCGTCGTCCGGAGTCGTGGTGGCTCAATGGCTATGAACTCGGACATCGCAATGAGATAAGGGTTCTAATACCGGCAGAGGCATGCATGCACCTCTTAGGCCGTTTTTCAATGCCTAACGTGCATATTGTTACAATTACCACGTACTTAACGGTGATGGAAAACATCGTGAGGAAACCCACACACTGACATTATCTTTGTGTGTGTGTGGTGACCCCAGTAAAGTGGCAACAGGCTCGCCCCCTGTTACATGGGACCTAATCTGACCACATCTGGTGAAAAGTCAGTGTTTATTCGCCTCTGCCTACACCTGGGAAAAAGGCGTAATAGTATAAAAAAAAAACTTTTTTTTGGTTTCGGAAAGGAAATCTAATGATACCTCGCTTCTGGGGAGAAGTCATGATGATGTGAGATTCTTACTCACCAAAACACCCTCGGTGGTCTGCATCAGTTCACTCGAAGAGGCCACGGGATCTGTCACAGAACGCACCTGTGCCTTTCTACACTTAGTGTTAGAACATCTTTGAGTAAGGGCCAAACCCTCCTAGACACCATCACTGAGCGATGCAAGTTCGTTTGTTGAGCGATAAGGGCCCCCACCCTTATGGCCTGCGAAACTCCTAGACCCTTTTAGTCTTTACTTTTTTTTATTTCACGAAGTGATAAGACAAGCGAGATGTTCACAGATAGTAACTTATACACTTGACCATAACAACATGGCGCTAGTTAAGATGATGCACACTGCTTCATATTGTGCTGGATGCCATGAGATTGAAGTTATGAATTCTTGTTACCCCATTAATTTCAGTAGCTTCAGCACCCTTCAAACAGAACACTGTAAGTTTGCTATTTGTCACCTGCAATAGGAGCTTTGGTGATACTTACCTAGACAGTCTCCGGCAACAGATTTCTATCACCTCTGTCTGTCTGTACTTCTCAATCAGTACTTAATTTAGGTATGTGGTATACAATAAATATATTCAGCGGGAAAATGCCATCAATATATCAAAATACCAACACAACAGAATAAATTATAAAATCATATTGCCGATTTTAAATATCTCATGAAAGTTTTTTCCTGATATTCATGGTTGCGCTAAAGTATAATAATAAAGTCTGTTTAACACACAACACCAACTTAACACTAGATGGCAGTTACATGTGAGCTAAATTCAACAAAGAATACTTTCACTTTTGCCGACAAATGGAAAGTCAAATGTCTGCCGACATGCTTGCTTTAAGACATGTTCAATTTTAAACACGGTATAGATCACAGAACTTATTTGATGCATTAAATAAAATATTATTATGGATCATAAAACATCCTCCCTTAAAGCAGTTTTGGTGACACTAAAGTTCAACTTATTTATGCCACCAAAACGAACAAAAAGGGCATTTCGTCAAAATCTGAATTGAATTTCATTTATTCAAAATAGATTTCTAAGAAATACTTTTTGTTCTTAATTTTTTCAGAATACCACCTACCACTACTAAATATTTCACTATCAGAGAAGAATGTATGGTGAACAAACTCCACAGCAATCTCCTCAAAAATAACTTAACAAAATGTTTTCCACTATACAAATTTGCACCCATTACTATCAAGCTCAATGATGAGTACAAAAATATTCAGACATTTAATAATCACTTAATTTATAATAAGCTTTTTTACATAAAGTGTCCTTAATGTCTTTATGGATATCATCATATCAAATCTTGAATTATTAGTTACAGATATTTGCTTACATTTATTTTATGGGCAATACTAATCACAAGCAAAAAATAAAGCATACTATATACATGCACTAAAATACAAAACAATAAAATCTTTAGTATTTTTTTACATATATATATATATATATCAAGCTGTTAAGAATTAAGCAAAAGAAAATCTGGCTGTAACTTCTATTGTTGTACAGAAATTGTTAATAAATAATTTAATATATCTCTTAAATATTTTGTTTTCTTATTAGCAATTTTTGCAAGAACATATTATTAAGCTTTATTTGGAAAAAAATTAGGTTGCACTTAAAATAACCATTAATTGCATTTTGAGAAAATTCTATGTTTACATGCAAATATTGATTAAGACTGATATTATATTAAATACAATTTCAATGGTAATTTTAAGTGTAACTAGTATTTAAGTGTTTAATTACCTGAGCATAATCCTGAAATTCTCTAGTTGTCTGATACTGTTTGAAAGTCTCGCAAATGCATTAAACAATGCAACTATTTCAGTTCTCTGTAATCTTTTATTTGCCTTATGTCTCACAGGTAGCGTACCTTGCTCTGGATCACCTTCAAGACTATCCCATTGTGATGAGAATAAAATCTTTAAAGCAGTTCCCAAACCTTGCGTTTGAAGCTTACCCCATAGTTTGCATTTATCGCAACCAACACAGTCCATTATCCTTGATATATTCCAAAAGTGCTCGCGAAACTCATTCTTAAGTTTTGCAGCTTGGCTACCTCCATTAAACATTGATGATTCATTGAAATGGTCAGGAAAAGAGTATATCACACTGAGCATGTTACTTATAGCTGCTCTCGTCTCCTCATCCTCTGTGGGATTGCCTGTAAAATATTCCTCCATTTCTAAATATGGACCTGCTTTTGATAATGCTCTCATCTCCAATAAATAAACAAAGTAAAGATTTTTTAACCAATTTGGGCCTTCACTGAGTGTTTGAGATGGGTCAAAACGTCTTTGGAATTCTTCCAAATTTGGACCCCATTCACCTTCAGGTGGTGCAGCAAAGTCAACACCCTTTTCTGAGAGTAAAAAGTTAGAACTCAAATGTATATTAATGCTGCTGTGAAGGCCAGATATTGCTCTGTAAAACACTCTCTTTTCCAGACACATATTGCTCAAGTCTGAGCTTAGTACATATGGAAATGAATCATAAGGATTTAGTTTAGGTCTAAAACAATTTTCTTGATAGATACTCCTCCAAATTCTATGTGCCGAGGGACCTTTGTAACCCGTATACCTTTCAGGATTTAGAGATAGGTCAACATACTCTGCATCAGCATCCCTATCATCACATTCACAAAAATTCTCTAATGCACTATCATAAGCATTCCATTTAGCAATTTCATACTGACTGGCTGCACTTATAGTCATATTTAGGTACCCCAAGTCGGGATTATGGTCTTCATCTGTGCCACAAGCACCATCTATTGGTTTTGTATATTTAACAGCTGGTGCTTCTTCTTCATGCTCATTGACATAACCAGGGACACTTTCCTTCGAGCAAGTTTTAATATGACAATATTTCATTGCACACCTACTATCATCTGCCCAAAAAGGGCATTCTTTTTTCAAATTGACCTTGTAGAAACGAAAATAATCTTTGCTAACTAAACTCTGTATGCGGGGGAATATTTTCACATTATTAAAATAGTCGATAGTATCAACATTACACGAGCAATCTCCTAACGCACCGTGGAGAGCATCAAAGCAGGCATTACTGTCGCAAGGCGCATTCTCAAATAATTCAGTGTCGTAACCAACAGCCTGGACTATTGCTACAGTGAAAATCATAAACACAATAAAACAATTTCTCGATGCCATTTTCACTATCATTATGTTCCCTCCATCCAAAACAGAAAATAAATATACAACTCCAGAACGCAGGATGCCCTTTTCAGTTTATATACAAAATAATTTTATTTTAATTTACATCACAATCACTGAAACTTTTTTGACCTCACAAAAATTCGAGCAAAATTTAATTAGACAAGTCAAATGCCTGCAGGAAAAGACGTTCGAATAGTACGCGAGAGAAAAGCGAATGTGTATAATGTTAAATGTCATTTCAGTTTACGCAGAAATATTATACAATTTCCACAGATAATGTATAATAGGTACACAGATTATAAAATTTTACTATTACTTCTTAGAACAATATTAAAAATAAGTACTGTGAATTTGATGCATAAACCAAGAATGCCATATCACTACGACAGGAATGATTGCAAACTTTACTTAAATCTTGTAATATGTATACTTTTCCCACTAAACACTTATGATAATTATTATGCAGATTTTCTATATTTTATTTTTTTACATTTTAGACTTTTGAAGTGTTTTTTTTCCAAGATTTAATTTAAACATATTTGCAATTATTAAACTATGTACTTCCATTGCATCATTATATAAATATACTCTTATACAGAACAGATAACAACTGGCACATTCGAGAATTCTATTGAAAGTGCATATATTATAACCAAAGAAACAATACAAATGCACTTTGCCTCCGATCAATCCCCCTTTTAATTGGTAAGTATTGTATTGTTCTTACTTTTTTTTAATATATTTGGAACTTGAATAAATTCGCACTGTTTATTTTATAAAATAAAAGCTTTATTTAAATTATAAGGAACAAAAATATTTCGTTCAAACTATTCTTTTTTTTCAATATTCTCTGCTTTTAACGCACATTATATTTACCATCAATATTTTCTAGCTCTATTTCCTACTCAAACTCATCTTCGTCTTTTTCTATTCTTTCATGCTCTGCTCATCTTTCAAACTGCATTTCTCTATCATTCTACATTTCAATTTCTTCTCTCATTCCTCTCTCTCGAGCGAAGACCGTCTTCTCATGCTTTTCTTTAAAGCTGAAAGAAACCTGAAATACATGAATTTTTTCTGCATACGTTCTTATACATTTTATTCTTTTCTTCTTGCTTACTATACTGTTTTCTTATTTGGCTATATCTATTCTAATTTTTATTTTTCTTTACTGCGTCTGCTATAACCGTTTTGCAAAACTCTAGGAACATTTGACGACTGTTGTCTTCATTCATCAGAATGGCAAGGACTTCGTCGTTTAGCTGCCTTCCTAACTCCATGTCGCAATCTAAACGCTTCCATCCATCCATATACAATGTGCACTACGATCTGGTCTACCACAGGGTCACAAGGGCATAAGGGACTCTCTTTGAGTTTAAAACTCTTTCTGGCAGTATATGCATTGCACGTCGGAAAACGACATGTCTTTTGAGACTATCCAAGAATCGACCCCTTTTTTTAGTTTCTTCATAAGAATGAAAGCGCTAGTCGGCTAGGCCATGTGTCATCGAACGAAATAGGTACAAATCAGAAGGAGCTATGTTAGGTTAATACGGCAAGTGGAGTAGAACTTCCCATTGAAGCGTTTCCAGGTAGGTTTTCAATGGATTTGCAACATGAGACCGATCGTTGTCATGTAGCAAAATCACTTTGTCGTGTCTCAACTTTTCAGCGGCCATATTTCTTTTAAGGCTCGACTTAAACTCATCAATTGACGTCGATAACGATCCCCGTGAGTCTCATTCGGTTTAAGCGGCTCATAATAAATTAGACTCTGCTGGTCCCACCAAATACCAAGTTGCTTCGAACCATAGATATTTGATTCTGAATGGTCGGACTTAACCTACGATTTTCTACGCTTTGGATTATCGTAGTGTATCCACTTTTCATCGCCAGTCACGATGCGGTGCTAAAAACCTTCTCTTTTCTGTCGTTGAATCAGCTGTTCACACGTGAGAAAACGCCGTTCGATGTCTCTCGGCTTCAATTCATACGGTACCTAATGTCCTTGCTTCTGGATCATTCTTAAAACTTACAACTTTTTGACACATTTCACTCATCTACTTGTAATGTTTTTAATAGAATAATTCCTCCAACTTTTCATCTTCAATTTTTTATGGTGCGCCACGACATTGCGCGACGATATTGTTTCTACATGTGAAATAAAAAAAAACACTTACACTTAGTTGGTGAAAAATTTATTTATAGTAATAAAATATTGAACAGTTATTGTAATCCGAAATGCTGAAGAGATTCAAAATGTTATATTTACTGGCGATAGTCAAGTAGTTATTTACACACGAGTAACACTTATATAAAATACCTCTTTTAAGAAAATGCATAAGAATATTAATCAACTTAGTTTTAAATATAGACTGGACGTATATAACAATAATTTGAAATATGATTTTTTTTTTGTAATTATTTCCTGAATTATAATATTAAAAGGTGGCTTAATTAACTTAACATTACCTTAATAATAAGATATGGAGTCGTACAACAAAAAAATTTTTAACCAAATAAAGATAACGCAAGTTTTGTGTAATCTGTTGTCAAATTACTTTTAAAAGAATAAAAAATAACAAAAAAAATAACCTTAACTGTACCATAGTTAACGGTAACATCGTGAAATTATATTATTGCGTTCGTTATTACTCTTTTTCGAAACTATTTGTTTCGAGAAACAGCTGTAATGATATTTTCGAATATTTACTTTCGTTTAGGTGGGCCGGTGCTATGACGTACTATTCTTAATTTAATTACTTGTACATAATTATATCATTCATTTGCAGCATACGACGTCTTCATTCGTAGTGAAACATCGATGTTTTAAGCGTACCTGAAATTTAATTGTTATTCGTTAATTCGTGAAACATCATACACACATTGCATATTCATCACTGGTACCTAATATAAAAAAACAACGTGCAAACATCCATGCCGTGTGTTATATGGGTAACTTTAGTAAGAATCATGCAGTTTTTATTTACAGTTAAACATTTATAGTGTTGCCAATTAAAATAGGTAATATTTAGTAGATTAACTTTTCACTTATCTACAATTTCACACATGTCATGCTATTAGTATACAGACCCACTTACCATTACAGCATACAGATTAAAAATACACATTTGTAACTGTAATATGGCGGAAAATTCAAATTAAAAGAATTATAAAGTTTTATAAACGTTAATCTATTTCTTTTAATGTCCATTTTGAAGTGAAATAAACGTGAAAACAAACGACCGATATCATAGAAATAGTTTATTGGATATAACCATATGTTTTCCGCTAAAGGCACTGTTAGCAAGATAATTACAAATCCATCGACATTTATATGAAAATTACAATAAACATTTTCATTAAGTTATGAAATTTCGACAATTTGGCACTGAGTCAATATTATAGCACAAAATCTATAAATAATTATGAGAAATATAAATCTAAGACAATGTGAACATTATAGTATAATTAGGTTAATAAGTATCATTAAATATGTAAATTAAATTATTTTATTGAACTTGTTTCTATCTTGTTAAAACTTTAATCGTTTTAGCATCAAAATCAGACGCTACATTTTCCACCAAAATTATACGAAAACGAAATATAACATATAGAATACCTTAATCAAAATTATAAATACAAAATAGCGAAACTTCTTAAAAATTACACCAAAAATCTCTATTTTTGCATTTGGCAAGAAATCAAGCGTTTTTTTTTAATATCTTAAAAAAATCAATTAGAAGCACTCACACTATTGTGCTATTTAACATAAAGCTTTGGAGATTCCTTAAGTTTATTTAACAATCCTGTGTAATTAATGCGAAAACAAAAAGTTCATTCATTATTGTCCAGTCAGGCTTTTTTTACAATTACCTTATGATGCTGATGAACAAAATCCGAAACTAAAAATAAAGAATTAAAAACTTCACCCATTGAGAACAATGCTTGTTTAGTTTTCTAGTGCATTTGTCTATGGTTGCTTGATGTTTCTTTGACAGTTCGCATTTCGCTTTCTTGTCTATAGTTGAATTATAATTTGATTATTTAAACGATTTTACATTTATTATGAAAACCTGTTAGTTATGCATTTATTTTATACAACTGTTTCATGTTATTGATTTCAAACAAATAATTATTGATGTTCGTTTTACTAATTATTTGTAAGCCAATTTCCAGATGTAGCTTGAAATGGCTTTTTAAACATTTCAACCTTTCAGCTTATTAATATCAATATATATATCTTTGTTAATGAATTTAATACTAGAGTAGAGAGAATAATATTTTTATGATCCAATGTAGCAGAAAGTTATAGTCATTGATAACAATACTCCACAAAAACACATATCAACAAATTAATAATTTTCTTTTGAAATGTTAGCATATTAATTCCTAATTCTTCACATGGAAAAATATATGTATATATATATGTATATATAAATGAAAAAGGAGAAAATATAAATTTGACATTTATCAAAATGTATTTTTTGGTATAGATACCGAACATACGTATTTTTGTTTGTCGTGTTTTACAAACGTTTGAAAATATACAAAAATGTAGACAAGTGCGAGATTTCTTTTCACCACATATTATATAAGAGCGGTGCGTGCTTCGACTGGCGCACAAATATTTTGTTAGTAAGCAACACATTTTACCCAACATAAGCATATTAATTACGAATATACATCGCTTTAGTTACATATTTACAGACAGACAACACCACAGGAGGAAATTTTAAAATATAAATTATACTTTATAAAACAATTCCATGTACATTATAAATATAAACAATAGAAAATTTAAAAATGTCTAAGAAGAGTATTACAAATTTTTAATTGACGGCAGGCCTCTGCCAGAGGAGACAGTCTAGACAGCAGTGGTACCAACACTGTCGCCAAATAATAATGTATAAATATTACAATATTGTGCAGTGTAAATCATTTAAATCAGCCCCACATTCTTCTAGAATGGCATGTTACTTACCATCAGGTGAACTGGTCATGTAGCTTCGTGTAATAAAAACATATATTGATAACATGTGCTCTCATATGAGAAATTTATAATTATATAATTTTATTACAAACAGTGTACGGTTATTGTCTGTCTGTCTTTATAATACTCACCATATAAAGACATCAATAAATGCATATTAAATACATTATAATATAATATAATAATATTTAAAATTCAATCGAAAAATGCTTTACATTAGAACATTTTTGAATATTAAAAATCCACTCAGTTATTTCTAATCTCCAATAGTTGGTTTTTATTGTATGGAATAAGGTAAAGTGGATGTGTGGTCAGGTAGCCATGCAGTGAACACAGCCCTCTCACGAATGGCCAGTAATAAAAAAAATTATTGAAAAAATGTGTGTGTTTATAGGTACCAGTCGTAAAGTACAAAATATTAGTAGCGTGACCTTCTGTCCATGTTTCTTATGGAGTTGGCGAGACACAACGCGAACAGCGCGCCGACCACCTGATGAAGAAAGTAACTTTTTTTAGATAACGTTTTTAACAATATATAGTGTTCAAGAGGATCTTATTGGTGGTGAAGTTCTATGAGATTGTAATATATGGAAGGCAGGAGCGTGCGCTTATAAAGTCAGACTAATACTGCGTACACCAGCTCCCTAAACCTACCTAAATCACTAGCTGTTCCTTGACAGTTTTTCTGGTCGTAATATAGAATTAGATTTGAAATTCAGGTTTGATAGAAATTTTCCCGTGCGGCGGCAACTCGCCACTCCTAGGGCCCCTTCCAGTTATTAACGCCCTCACAACACCTTTTAGAGGTAATATTTCGTAGAATTCATTCTTAACTGGCCTACGTACTACCTTTTTGCTTCCTCACTCGGCAAAAGGAATATTCCTACAAAATTTTTAAATATAAGTAAAAAGCATGCCTATGTCCAGCAGTGGACGTCCATCGGCTGATGATGATATTAGATAGGATTTTGGGTACGGTATACATACCCAACCTTAAATCTATGTGCACGCCCCTGATGGATGGTGTTACTATTATATGAGTTCATATTATTGAAACAGCAAAAAACTGTTTCCAAATTACAGCTCTACTTAGATAGAATCAAATTCGCAAAATCTGACAGCTAATCTTCAGTAATGGAGACGGCACATTATGAAGAAACACATGCTTGAGGTTGATGATCATGTGTGAACCTACCTCTACACAAGCGACACCTATAGCAACACCGGCAATTGTCTTGTTCCATTTCTCGTAGAGGTTGGCGGCCTTGCTACCGCATCCGATGGCGTTTGCGTCGGCGATGGTGCACTTGTTGAGGACCTTGCCGACGATACCGTTAGCGCGCGTGCAGCAGGACTCGGGCAGGTCAGTGACCACTCCGATCACGCCGTAATCTGCAGGGCTGGTCTTACCGCAGCATTCGAACTGTAAACGTTAAAGTTAATAAATAATCAGATGTTCTGGTAATATTATAGAAATGACAAATAGGTGTTTTCCAATCATTTAAAAAGGATGTTCTGAGATCGAAGGAGTCAGGATGAGGTCCGCATCGTCCATTAGACAAACACAGTACGATCCTCGGGTTTGCTTTTCACATGAGTGTTACGGTGGCTGACGTCTTTCATAGATATGTTGCGTAAGAAGTTGCCTCATAATACATATCCATCGGTCCTGTATCGCCCGCATAGCTGGGCATCAGAAGCCGTCGTTTTTGGGGTTCATATGGCGGGATTGGGCCATTTTCCACCATGCTGGCCGAATGCAGGTTGGTGGAAGAGTATCAGTATAAATGGTACAAACCTGTTCTTGAATGTTATTGAAGACCGCATTCGCGGCGGTGTCGGTTGAGCGCTTGTCGAAGATCCCATTAACGCCCTTCACCAGTCCCTCCTTTATTGTGTCGGCGTATGTGAACATGAGCACAGCCAAAACCACTTGCACGACGATGATTACCAACAGGAAGATGGCGTACTGCAAACACAATTTTATATTACTTATATATATTTATTCAATGTAACTAAAAAACAAAAATAAAATAATCAATGAGCTAGATCTTTCAATATTATTATTATTATTTCTACCAAATTTCAAGTCTCTAGACCTTACGGTTCCAGAGATATCCCGATAGCTTTATATAGGTATAAATCTCTAGAAACTAGAGATAGGTAAAACTATATAGAGGTTATATGAAATTATTAATGAATTATATATAAAACGGGGGTGTAAGGGGTCCCCCGCAGAACAAGTTATGGGACCCAAGCCAACCACCTCACCTGTTCGTGATGAGAATGGCCCAAATCAGCCCATTTGAACCCCTACATAACAACCTCTAGAGACCATGCTGATTGTACGTAGAGATCTTTGGAGGAAGCTAATGTCCAGCAGTGGACATCTATCGCCTGATGATGATGATGATAATATATAAAACTGTTTCCATTAGCTATATCAAATCTCATCACAATATAGTTACGCTAAGCGAATATAGCATTATAATTCGTTTAAGATAACGAACAACACATGTTCTTATCTGTTCGTTCTTATTGCATGCAAGTAACAAATGGCCTGTTTGTTCCAACGAAGCGGAAAAAAAATTCATCAATTTTTAATGGAGCTATAGATACCCAGGAAGCGCGGCTTCGATCTTTGTCCAGCTTCCCACGAAAGAACGCGCCGAGAGGAAACCTAAAACAACACTTCCTGATGGTAAGCTCTCTGTTGCCAAACACTGATCTAGGTAGGTACTAGCGCAGGGACCTGTTCCTTCCGTGAAATAGTAGTACGCAAGCATTACTGTGTTCCCAATTGAAGAGAGGTGTAGTTAGTGAAATTACTTGGTATGAGACTTAACAAACTTTGCTGGGCGACGAGCGCAATATGGTGTAGTGTATAACATCCTAACTACCGCTACTTTGTTATGGGCATGTGTATCTTCGCATCAGGTGAACGTACCACTCGTCTCGTCGCTTAACTGAATGAAAAAAAAACGCAGGTTCCGATGAAGGTATGCGTCGAAGGGAAATCTAGAACAGCTTTATGCTTTCCACCAAACTGCCCTTGCCAGCGTGATGGATAAATTGACCCTCGTATACTGTGTGTGATTAAACAAAATCATCTTTATTGTATGTTTTTTTTATAACTTGTAAGGTTTATATCACTTATATACCAAAAGTTATGGTTAAGTAAGTATGCACAAAGAATTTAACAATGGCTTCACCGGGGAAAGTGCGTGTGTGTGTGCGTGCGGGAGACAACAATCGCCACGTCGCTCCAACTGACCAGGTTGGATTTTTAAGAATTTCAATTGTCGAAACCAACAAAGGCACACAAACAAGCTCTCTAAAGAAAGTTACTTTCGCATCGATCCTTCTTTCCGATCACGATCACACACACCGGACATTGACGACTAGCATACATCAACTCCAACCATTTCTTCCAATATTCTAATACAAACGTTCTCAACCTTTCATAAATTACTGTCCCTATAAAAAAAATTCCAACGCCCTCTTTTAACTAAAAGTTAATGATACCAATTTTATATATCTACTATCCATTAATAATCATAAATTATAATTTTTTTATCTCTCTCTAAAACAGGAAACAATATATTGGTTTTTTCGTGAATTATCTTAATTTTTTCAGAGTTCAAAAGAATAAATAAAATAATTGTTCTCTTATAAACTTTGACAATAATAATCATAATTGTGAAAAGTATACGTCTGAATGTGTTACTCACCGTTACCACCATGCAGTGACTCTCGCGTATCGCGCCACAGCACCCGAAGAACGCTATGATGAACATCACCGCTCCGATGATGATAAAGACCCAAGGTGCTACCGTCAGGTGACTCTGCAGCTCATCCTTCAACACGGTCCAGTTCATGAGCACCGCCACACCTATTCCGATGACGGCAAGTCCGAAGAGCTGTTGACAAAATGGTAGAGTTAGATTATCTAAGACTAAATAAAAACTATATACAGATAAGTTTTCACACCATAGTGATTTAGATACACTCATTAAAAGTAACAAAGTAATGGGTAAAGAGTTATTTATAATATGGTGCAACGGTTAACCGTGTCCCTTGGAGAGCACCAGTTCAATTCTGGAGCCACATGTGGATTTTTAACAGTGATAAGTTTTTTTATTCGTGCCAACCTAACCTAAGCTAATTGTTATTATTACAAAAGCTGTTACTATAATGCACCATGTGATTGTTATATATTTTGTATCTGTAGTATAATTACTGAATAGGTGTTTGAATCCAGTGGCTCCCGTGTCCTCTGTCCACCTAGTGGGAGGTCTGCCAACGCAGAGTTTTCCGATGCGGAGTCGCTGTTCCAACAAAAAGACCCCAACGTCCATACTTTGTGGAACATATTACACGAGATGTATGCCCAGCAGTGGACGTCCATCAGTTGAAATGATGATGATGACTGAATAGGTACATTGGCTATATTTAAAACAATGTCATGTTCATTATCCAGGCTAAAAAAATTTGTCCTAAATGTGAACTAGATATGGGTTTAATAATAAGTCTTTATGAAAGCATTGCCCCACTATTCCGACAAAGCGTAAAGTTTTATTTAGGTCCAAGGTAGTCTAACAATGGGCTTCAGTCCGAATCTCTGATAAACTACCAGCTCATCTCTTATCTAGGACAATGTTTTTTTTTTTAATATTTAAAATATTCATTATTCGTAACTTTACTGTTCAAACATAATAGTACTTTTTATATATCGGTTAATGCTTAAACACGATCGCAGTTAGTGTTAGGTGGTGTAGTTGGCGGTGGTTAAGTGCCAGTGTACTTATACCAGAGCATTATCATCATGATCAGCCTGCGGCAGCCCTCAGCTAGATTCTTCCAACCTGAATGTCTTTCACAAGGAACGACAGCCAAATTTTCGATAAGACATAGTAAAAAGCAGTTCATTCTTTTGAAGGCAACGACTACATATTTGGACTGCCGCCTGTGCCACTTCTGGCTGTTCAAATTATGTGTGAAAAGCAAGATCCGTTTCTACCTAAATAGGATGTTCACATCATGAAGATGATGAAACGCCGTGTGAAGCGTTTATGTTACTTGTTTATTAGCAATGTTTCTTTAATTACTCGACGTCAATAATAATCTTAATTTTTTACCATCATCACAACCTTACATAACTGCAAGAGTAAGAAAGTCTACATATACAACATACAAGCTATTGTTGCATGGCTAATTTAGACAACAGTTAAGTCATCAAAAGACTTCTAATGATTAACTATTTTAAATAAACGAATCAATTAACCGTAATTTATTATAAGTTAACTAAAAACATAAAAGGGAGGAAGATTTGTATTGTAATAAACGAGAACAATAAGTATATAGCCAGACTTCAGCCAGTAGATAATTTAGGACGTAATCAATAAGGGTTTTACGATTTTAGCCACTCTAAAGTTTTTTTTTATTCAATCTGCAAAGCGACAAACGCAATAGGGGCGTTCACGTGATGGTAAGTGATACGCTCGCCCATAAATATGTAGCACTAGTTAGGATAGTATACACAGCACCACATTGTGCTCGTCGCCTTGGGAGACAAGTTATCGTCTCGTTACCTTAGTAATTAAATAGCTGCAACTCCTTTCAAACCGGAACACAATAGTGACTGCATAGTATTATTAGACGGCAGAAATAGTCGCTGCGGTGGTACCTAGATGATCTCCGGCAACAGAATCTATCGCATCTATCAGTTTTCTTTTATCTAAGTATTAAACTAAAACTATGACCCATTGACTCAGCGAAACAATTTAAGTATACTATTTTATTTTCCAATATTAGTGAATAATGAATTCTTAACACAATTTCAATGTAATGAGGTTCAACGCCAGAAAACTATTGGAACGTTAAACCCAAATCTATAATCGTACTGTATGGGCTGGTGCGTATACCGTTATAAACTGTTACCGCTCGTCGAGGAATTTGGAGTAACTACAGCATTCTAAATAACTACAAGTGGTTTTTTTATTCGGGCAAATATTTAAAACAAAATTAACCGCGTTTAAAACATTGTGCTGAAGGTTATATTTAAAAACAGAGTTAACAGTTTAAGTTTAAACTTGTTAGATGAAAGTAATGTTTTAACTAATTTCCCTTAACCCATAGTTTAGTATATACTAATCTTTAAAATTTGTTCTTCTTCTCTCTTATTATTTTTTTTAATATTGCTAGATTTAAGAGGCAGCGGGCAGGGCACATTGCTCGAAGGACCGACGGCCGATAGGGCAGAAGGATCCTCGAGTGACGCCCGCGTACTGGTAGACGTACTGTTGGGAGACCTCCCATAAGGTGGACCGACGATCTGGTGAGAATCGCAAGAAGCCACTGGATGTGAGCAACGCGAGACTGATCGATGTAGAGATCTTTGGGAGAAGTCTATGTCCAGGAGTGGGCGTCTATCAGCTGATAATGATGAAAGTTTATTCAATACGAGGTTCTGCTGCCGGAGAACGTCTATGTAGATTACTGTATTCCGTTTTTAAGGGTACTGTAGCTAGTGAAATTACTGGAGTAACGAGACTTAACATCCTATCCATCAAGGCGGCGAGCGCAATGTGGTGCTGTTTACGATCTTACCTAGCCACGTTGTTATGGGCAGGCGTATCACTTACCATCACGTGAATGACCTGCTCATTTCGTCGCTTAGTTTAATAAAAAAAAAGCGTGAATATGAATGTGTTCAGTTGAAAGTCGAATCGTATGCGTACGTTGGCTAAGCGAGCTGATATCGCAACGCACAGGATGTTTAGCACCGGCATTATGCCGCAATTAGAGCCAATTGGAAAACCAGTTTAACCGTCGTGACTTCAAGGTAAGAAATGATGATAGACTCTACTAACGAAAGTATCGTCGTCGTCAGCCGATAGACGTCTACAGCTGGACATAGGTTTACCCCAAAGATACCCACATCCAGAAAGGGGTTTATATGGGGGGATTTGGGTGTATTAACCACCACGCTGGCCCAATGAGGTTTAGTGGGAGTTGAAGAAACGAAAGTTTCTTATTCTTAAAGATTTTCTATCGATGATGGTGAAACACCTCTAAAATACTTAGATTCACAGGCAAGTAGTGCAGATTTGAACACCAACCAATATTGCTCTAGGTTCGACCCATAGACCTCCGTGTTACTAACTAAAGGTTTAGACACTGAGCCAACGAGGCAGACTAAATATACATATGAAAAACATTCCCCTTTTTTTATAGAAATTGTACATGACAAACATTTATATATACGTTTGATCTACACATACCCTCCTAATCTACAAACGAGGCTCTGACTCCCGCCAACCCGCATTGGGCCAGCGCGGTGGGAATCGGTCCAAATCCCCCCCATATGAACCCTTACAAACGTGGATATCTTTGGAAGAGGCCTATGTCCAACAGTGGACGTCTATCGACTGATGATAATGATGACATACATATAGTATATATACATAAGATACGGTGTACATGTATGTATATATATATATATATATATATCGGTGTTTATTCGATAGCGAAACAGTGGCGAGCGATTTTAACGTTCAGTTATAAACCTAGATATTTTACAGCCTGTGATTTCAGAAGACCTGTCGCAAAAATAATCGTAGTTATACGGAATGGAACTAGAGCGAGGTATTATTTACCTACTCTAGTGTGAAACTTTTTGTAGTTTCGTACTATAACCACTGCATCACCGTAAAATTTAAATTCATAGTACGGTTGCCTCGAATAGATATTTTATTTATTTACACATGTTGTTACAATGACCTGATAGTAAATGATACTTCCATCCATTACAATGGAGGGTATAATATGGATATAGCGTCATAGCACTTGTCGTTTGGAGACAATAAAATAAGTCGACTACAATAATTGCATTCGTTACAACGCCCTTCAAACAGAACAGTATTTATGTCATATAACTAGTTGATGACGGCAATTAACACTGTAATAGTTTCTATTGTTGTCTCTAACTGCTACCATTCTCGACTTAAGATAAGACAGAGAGAACAGTAGATCCCCATACTATAAGGTATACGTGACATTTAAAAAAAAAACATCGTCAACAAGCGAGAAGTTCACCTGATGGTAAGCGATACGCTTGTCTGTAACTGCGTTAACAGGAAGGTATAGACTACACTACAACAATATGTTCAATGTTGTTACCCCCAATAATTTCGCTTGCTTCAAAAACCCATCAAACCGGAACAAAGTAATTTTTGCAAAGTACTGTTTGGCGATGAAAATATGAGTTGCGGCGGTAGTTCCGACGGTTTCTAGCAACAGAGATCTACCACCAATATAAAGTAAATGTTGATCCGTCTTGTTTTAATTGTATAGTATTAATCAAATGTTTATTGATATCAATAAACTATTGTTATAAGTATATTATAAGCTATAATTACAACGCAAACAATATATCAAATCTTAAATCAAGTCTACAATGAGTAAATGGAGGGGGTTAAAATAGATTAGTTACTTTTTCCACGTTTCATCATTATCAGCCGATAGAGGTCCACTGCTGGACATAGGCCTCCACTAAAAATCTCTACATCGATCGGTCCGGCGCTGCAGTCATCATGGCTTCCGGCACCTCCTAGCACTACGGCTTGTCGTCTATAAGGGTTTATATCTGGGGTTTTGGGCCATTTCCCATCACGCTGGTCCAATGCGGGTTGGTGGAAGCCAGAGCCTCGTTTATTGATTAGCAGAGTGCACCACGAACAGGTGAAGTTGGTTTGGGTTCCGTGAGTTATGTTAGTGTTACACCCCTCGTTAGACGTACACTCCACGTTTGGACTGATAAATTTTTTTTTATTTGTAACTTGGAAAAGGTTGACAGATATTTTATTATTATTATTATTATCATCGTCATAACTGAGGCCAAAATATATTGTGCAAAGCTGTGAACTCATGATATCCTTTCAGTCAGTATTACCTGCAGTAGGGGCGATCTTCCGCTTGTCGGAATACACAGATTACGTTTCAGTCTGCCAGATTTATATAGTTATTAATTTTATTTATAACTTTAACGTAATTTTACATTCAAAAGTATTAATAACGATATATATATATATATATAAATATAATATTAAATTAACAGACTAAAACTAACACCAAAATAATCAAACAAATGGTTCTACATTTTGCTCCAAGGTGCGAGTCAACGTTTTTCTCGATCAGCTGTAAGTTCTCCTTTATATATAAATAAATAAACAACCTTAGATCAAAGTCTCATTTGCCCTCTAGAATATTAACTTGAAATCAAATAGTAATAATAGTCTCGTCGCTTAATTGAATAAAAAAAAACTCCCCTTATTTGGTAGTTTTTTTATCGATGGATCTTTACTGCTGGTAGTTCTCTCTAGACTGTCTACATATGTACCACAGTAGCTTCCATTTCTGACTCCGAACAGAACTATGCCTAACTAACACCACGTCATCATAGACAGGCGTATAATTCACCATGAGATGAACGTCTCACTCGTCTCGTCGCTTCGTTGAATGTAAAAATCAACTCATTATACAGATATACAACTGTCTTCTTCTTGCTAGACTTTGTCTCATCTTTTCTTAAGGTCGGCCTTCCTGATCATTCTTCTAAATCAATCTCTATTTTGTGTCATAGCTTCTATCAATAGATATTTATGCATCATCATCAATCAAGTAGTCGGGGGTCTGCCAGGGCCTCCCTTTTTAGTCATATACAGCTTCATGGGTCAAATGTATTTTATCGTAGAGAAATATTTTTTATCGATGATTATGTAAGATTTTTTTTTTATATAACCGTTGGTTATAAAAATCGAGTACAAGATATTATAATTTGGCTTTCGTTGAAACGATGTAACGAATTTAGCCGACCCACTTTCTAAAACTACTTTAGTCTTATTACGTACAACGTTGGACTAAGTTTATCAAGGTCACACCACGAGCGACTAAACAAACGAACGAACGAGAGGCGGCCGAGGAAGTGGGAGGTGAACGATGATAACGCGGCTTCATATCCCCTACCGAGCACGTTGGATGGGGACAAGAATATAAAGTTAACCGTCCTTATAACTGCGTCATGAAACTGAAGTAACATGATCAAATTCGCAATGAAAGTAATTTTTTTTAAATCGATAGGGTTAGAGCGCTTGACCATAATCCCACCTAATATTAAGTGGTGATGTAATTTATGGTAGTAAAGCGCACTAACCTAGTAACAGGCAATTTACTGTTTTATTGAAGACACCCACATCGTATCCTCTGCTGTTCTTATGAAGAACGAAAAGCTGAACCCTCTTTGTTCGCAAACTGCAGATGATTCCTTTAAACTTGTAACAGACGAGAATAATAGCAATATTGTTTATAAAAGTTTATATATATTTTCACAAATACGTTTGATTGTTTCCGTAGCGCAGCAACTTGCCTGGTGACACGGCGATCCCAGGTTTGATTCCGGGACCACCGCAGTTTGGTTGGTATAAAGCTTTTCGAACCCGCTCGACTAACTACCATCCTTATTACGTAAATCTAAATCCTTTACATAGGTTTTTGAAATATTATTATTCTAAAACCCAGTGAAAAAAAAAATTTCTTTGTATGTTTTAATTGGCCGATGGGACATTAAGGTCCTCGAGTGGCACCCGTGTAACGGTAGACGTAGCGTTGGGAGGCCTCTAACAAGGTGGACCGAAGATCTCGTGAGAATCGCGAAAACCCACTGGATGCGAGCAACGCGGGACCGATCGATGTGGGGATCTTTGGGGGAAGTCCAAGTCCAGCAGTGGACGTCTATCGACTGATGGTGATGAAGTTTAGTTTCTACATTATTTTTTATTCTACAAAACCACAAGACGAGCGAGTGGTTCACCTGATGGTAAGCCAAGCGCCTGCTCATAACAGCAGTAATGTTTGCACCCTACTGTTTGGCAGCAGAAATTGGTGTTACCGTGGTACCTACTTAGCTGGTCTCCGTCTCACATAATAGTCAAAATCCTATAAATACATTTATAGTTATCTTTTTATTGTTACACTTTTTCGTTTCATAAAATTCAATTCGCGTTCTACTTAAAGTAGTTTTATTTCGGAAACTAATTACAATATAGGGGTGGAAGGGGTCCAAGCCAACCTCACCTGCTTGTTGTGCACCCTGCTAATCAACAAACGAGGTTCTGGCTCTCATCAACCCGCATTGGTCCAGCGTGGTGGGAAATGGCCCATACCCCCATATGAACCTATAAACGCGGAGTTCTTTGAAGGAGGCCTATGTCCTACACTGGACCCCTAACGGCTGATGATGATGATAAATGCTATATGTAAATTAAAATTTTGTTTCGACGGTCTTGCTGGTAGTTTCAAATATATATATATCAGTGAGTATTCTTTGTTCACCAATCACGTGAAAACTAGTGAACATGTCTATATAGGAACATGAGCATTCGATGCGGACTTATTTGTAGTTGGTTATAGGCTGTTAATTATTTGTCTTTTCATAGATCCTTTCATTATTTTATTTCTAATTAACTCTTATAAACATTTTCATTTAATGCTGCCTAATGGTTAGAGCGTGCCTTCATTCCGAAGGTTGCGGGTTCAAAACTTGGCATGTACTATATGACTTTAATATTTAAGTTATGTAAATTTGTAAACTTTAGTAACAACAGCGAAATACAAACGGTGATGGAAAACATCGCGAGGAAACCTGCACATGAATTAGAATTTATTCTAAGGTGTGTGTGAAGTCACCAATCCGCATTGGGCCCGCATGGTGACTATGGCCCCATCGCCGGGTGGGGACGTAAATTGGCTGTAATGGTATTATTAATGTTGTTGCTATAGTAACGGATGCTACAGAAAATGTATAGAGGTCTCTGTGCTCTATTATATTGCGACCAGCAAAGCTGGCGGGGAACAGCTAGTATACATATATAGTGACGTATTAGACGAATGCAGCTTGCGAACCGTCATAATTAAAAATGGCGAGCGGTCTCGCCGTCTGGCGGGGCGGAGGTGGTGCGGTTAACGCACTACGATAAATATACACGGCTCGTGAATAGTTTAAAAGCTCGGTTACCCAGCCTGCAGGGATATTTGGGTAACGCAAGTGTAGAGACGCCGTGCATGTGTATACGATAAACTAACGGGGACCTGCTGAAACGCGCAGCACGAGCCGTGCTTTGTTTGTTTAACATAAAAATATACGTATTCGCTTAGATCTCTAACCAGCAGCTATACTATTTTTTTTTATCTACAACAGTAACACTTGACCTCGATTTCACTTACTGTTAAGTAACAAAGAAGGCTGTGAAAGGGCATATTTTGATTTGTATGTGTTATACTGCTACTTAACCAGACGAGTTCGGAATTACCACCAATTTATTTCCGTTACCAAATCATTGGGGGTAACAATAGTTACTACCATATGTCTCAAGGCGATGAGCACAATGGGGTGTCGTGTATATATAACTATCGCAACGTTATGGCCAGGCGTATCACTTACTATCAAGTGAAAGTCTCAACAAAAGACCTTTGTAGTGCGAGACAAACGATGAGCTACTAAGACATTTAATAAATTTAATATATATATAGCTATATTTATTAGTTGAATATTTTTGTTGCCTAAATAAATATGATAGTTTACATTACACCATTACCTTAGCCACTAATTCATACAATTACTCTAAACGAAGGTTAATTGACATAAGCGTACACCATTTGACCTCAACGCCCGTTTTTATCGCGATGTAATATTTTTAAACTTGCTACATTTGCGATAAAAACACTTTGAAACCGAAATATTAAATTTACTACAACAGTGCTCTAATAAATCAACGAGTACATCGAAAAATCTATAATTTTTGTAGAGGGTGACCAACAGTCATCATTAGCACTTAAAAAAACATTACTAAGTTATTCTTCTTTCTCCTGCCCTTTCCCCAGCTATGTGGGGTCGGCACAATATGTACGTTCCTTTCATCCGAACCTATGGAGAATCTATACCTAACCTTCTACTAAGTTATTTTATTTTACTAAATATTATCCCCCCTGTGGGAGACGGCTTAGAATATCCCTACCATTGTACTACCTTTGGCATGTCATAAAAGGTGATTAAAGAAGGAAAAAACCAGGGAAACGTTAGCATAACATTTCTGCGACCATTACTAGCATACCCTCGCAGTGGGTTATTCCATCCGATGAATACGGGTTCACGCCCCCGAAGACCACACCTGTTTTCACAGCTATTCGTCCCTCAACAATGTTTCAAATAGTAACATCCTACATTACCCGTTATTCCTATGTATTTCGCAACATTCCTCTCCGAAGTCTGCACTCCCACATCTCCCTGACTCTACCAATACCTTACAGTCGCCCACCCGTATGCCCTGCGTGGTAACTTATGGGCAATACTTCACAATGAACAGGAACTAAATATTATAAAAAATTTAGATGACAATTTCAATATACCTCGAATCGGGCAATAACAAAAAAAATCAGATATTTAACTATTTGCCTCAATACAATAGCGTGAGTAGCAGCAATACAGTAAACTGTAGTAATTGGTAGAGTACATAGAGAATAGAGACAGTACTGAACAGAATAAATACTCCATATGCCCCTGGTCCCTGCTGCCTTAATCTTCCGCCAAAAACTTTTGTAAGCATTGCTTTGTTAAATTATATCAGTATAAATCCTTCTCTTTCGTGTACTTCATGAAGGTCGTGCTTGTCCTGATGTGCTCTTAATGACACGTCAACCGCCTACCTCCACACCGCTCTGTTCTCGGCACGTCTCAGGGCATTCGGAATGTTGGTGCCTAAAATTGCCTGCCATCGAACCATCAGGTAGGCGATCCCGTGATCTCCGGTGAAATAAACTTAGCATTTACAACTATTAGAAAACATGCAAGTTAAGTTAAACTTGAGTAAGTTCACTTTAAAGTTTTTTTAAAAAATAAATGAACATGTGGCGTATATCCGGTGAGATCGGATACGGTTCGTCGGGTACGAGGTCCCTGACATCGCACACCGACAAATTTTTTGTATATGATTGAACTCGCAACATCGCTTCGTAATCAAGTTAATAAGTTATCGTATTAATGCTCAATACATATCTACACACAATTTAAAAATAACTGTCATCGAATTGAAGAGCACACAGTGTTTTCTGAAGCACATAAAGTTCAAGTCCGTTAACAGTATAATAGTACAAAGTACTAGTGAAGATGATACAATATAACTTAAATCAAGTAATCACATACACGATCGATAGAACTTGTTTATAGTAAACGAAATGAGATGAACCATCGACCACGGTTACGATGTTTACACTGCAATGCCTTGGTCTTCGTCGCCTTAAGATGTGAGCTTTAAAGTATTGTTATACCGGAAATTGTATTAGATACAAAAACTAATAAAGCATCATTCAAACGGAAAAAAAAATTTTTGCTTCTCTACAAATCGTTTCCTCGATGCGTCAGGGTCGTGACCTCTTTGCCTGTCGGATATAATGTTCTGGCTGCTCTTTGTACTTTTTTTATTTAAAGATGCGACGAGACGAACGGGACGTTCGCTTGTAGATGATACTTCTGCCCTTCAAACTGGAATACGGAAATACTTGCACATTATTATTTGGCCATAGATATAGACGCTGCGGTGGTACCTATCTAGACAATCTCCGATAACAGAGACCTACCACCAGTAAAACTACCTTATGTATGTATATGGAAGTGTGTATGCTTCTTTAGCCTTATTTGCCTGGTCTTTTATTCAATTAAAAAATATATATATTTAATGAGCTGGCTTTTATTAACGATAAGAAACCAATTAAAATATATATTGATGTCGAAGAGAACGTCATAAAAAAAGCACATTGCACCACGTAACTTTGCCAGCTTTAAGTTACGCAACGCACCAACACTTACTGTTGTCGCTGAGGCGTGGTGTGACGAAAAAGCAGCCGGCTGTGAAACACCGTCCGCGATGACATCATCCGATTTACTGCCAAGTTATTATTTACTACCATATTATTCCATCTCAAGTGAGTAACAGACGGGTTATATAGTAATCGTAACACCAATGAAAGCTATTGAATGATATTAGCATTTAAATGATTATAACATCCCCGCAACCCCTTTTGGGGACAACATTTCGTAAAATCCGTTCTCAGCTGACCTATACTTGGTAAAAGGAATACTCCTACCAAATCTAAAATTTTCAGGCCTTATGAGTCTAAAGATATCGTGATGAATCTCTACATAGGTATAAATCTCCTATATGTATACAGATACCCTGACTAACGCCATTGCACGTTCGCCTACCCTCTTAAGCACAAAATACGTCTTCTAGAGTATGTGTAGTCCAAAACGTGTTCCGGTAATAATACATGACATACGAAAACACATTTCTCCTTATAAAGAGGAATAAATCTTTGTCTCGTCAGACGACTGTGCTGCAATTATGGAAACCATCAGCATCTAAACTATTGATGTATCTGTTTTTCTGTGAGATGTTACATATATATACATCGTACAACCCCTCTTAGTGGCCTTATTTTTCGACTTATACCGTCAATGACGGAACCATCCTATAACGTTACACCAGGGTGTATCCCATAAATACATTAGAATTAATTTCTTCATCATTACCCAATAAACGCCCACAGCTGGACATAGGTCTCTCCAACGATTCCCACACGATCGGGTAGGGATTCCATACGGGGGGATTTAGGCCATTTCTCACCACGCCATCCGAATGCGGGTTGGTGGGAGGCAGTGCCTCGTTTGTTGACCCATAGAAGTTTCTTGTAGTATTCGAACTATCCGGATATCTATGTAGTTTGTACTCATGTTAACTTTGTAACAAAACTTTTTAATAGCATTTACTTTACGTTTAAATATTTTGCATTTTTCATTTAAAATGGCTAATGAAGTAATTAATATCTATATATGGAAACCATTGCGGTTTCCTGTTCGCTATCATTACGGTGTGACTTTAATAACGTTTCATTTAGAAACAATGCTAAGTGAAAAAGAAGCGAGTTAAGTAACATCATCAATTCTCATTACAAATCTACACTTAGCTAGACTTTTAAGTAGTGTAGGTTTTAATCATTTTAGTATTATTACTTACTGATGGTAGGTCTCTGTTGCAGGAAACAGTCTATATAGGTACCACCGCAGTTATTTCTGCGGCCAAACTACTGCTAGAAATAAGTCTCTTGCTTTGTTGAAACACATTGTTTCACAAATCACGATCTTACGCTGTTTGAATCCTAGCTATCCTTTCCCTAGGTATAAAGCCCTTCAAACAGTTATACCGGAAATTTAACATTTTATAGCTCAATACGATGTGGTCTCAACAATATTTGTCATCCTAATTAAAAATCCTAAATATTTTCATTAAATAATCTTCACTGAATAGTGGCGTAAGGGGTCCCGCACAACAACTAACTGAACTCAAGCCAACCTCACCTGTTTGTGGTGCACCCTGCCAATCAAACGTGGTCCTGGCTCCCACCAATCCGAATTGGGCTAGCGTGATGCAAAATGGCCCCAATCCCCTGATATAAACCTCTACAAATTTGGAAATCTTTGAAGAGAGGCCTATATCTAACAGTGGACGTTCATCGGCTGATGATGATGAACCTTCACTAAATCAAACTTATTGCATATTTTAACATGAACTAATTATTTAATAATCTGATAAAGTATGAAATAATGTATTATATTTTTTTCAGATTAAATAACAATTACTTTATAAAATTCGGAATTACTTATTAGCATTATTCTAAACTAATTACTTAAGTAATGAAAACCTACACATTTACACGAACGACAAAACGCTGACTACTTATTTGAAATACTGTGTCAATTTCTATCGATCTACTGACCCAAATGAACACAAGCAATATATACAATAGGATATATATACATATATACTAGACGGAAACTTGTCAAGTTTATATATAGCCCTGGAGTGATATTAACGCTTAGTAATTATCAACATATACATATATTAATTAATACCTTACCCTGAAGTCATTACGTTAATATTTTGTAAGTCAATAATTAGGATAACCTAATATTTTTCTAGTAGTAATAAACTTTAGGTCATATAGAATAAAGTTTATATTTATCGACGATTTTATTTAAAAAAAACTTTAGTCATTAAGAAAATGTAAACTGAATAAATCTCATCGCAACGTAAGCGTGATGCTGCAGGTTTTTTTTTTTCTTTCATTAAAACCCTTTACAAAATCTCGAAACACTTCATAAACGCCAGCGTAGAGTGAGGGCTTTTTGCAACAAAGGCCCATAGCCATAGCAGCACGGTGTAATCACAGGTACCTACTCCTCCCACTGGATGGGGGCGATAACTACCTTTACGGCGGGTCACCGACCTCACCTAGTTGCGACCTAGATTCTCTTAAAATAGACGGATGTCGTTCAACGTATTCCGATGGCTGTTTGAACGCGTGATTACCAGTGTTTGAAGAATTTAATTATTATGACGTCATCGCTAAAAAGTTAAATTAAATCATGATAATGAGAAAATGACAAAATAAAATAACATTATTAATACAATTGCTTAGTATCACCCTTATTAATAAACAACTCTAGCTAACTCGAACAGTATGTCCTAGAAGATCATGTTCGTATTATTAACGTGAAAAAAAAAATTATGGTGCCTCATAACGAGCATAACTTTTATTAATAAATAGTAATAACAAATAGATTTTTCTATTGTTACGATTTTCTTTATTCTTATATAATTGCAAGTTACACCGATAACTAGTCTCTATTGCCGGACTGTTTAGGTAGATACCACCGCAGCTTCTATTTCTGCCGCCAACAAGTAGTATGCAAATCTTACTGCTATCCTGTTTGGAGGGTGTTTTAGTCAAATTACTGAGGTAACAAGACATCTTATAGCCTCGTAGCGATATGCACAATGAGGCGCAGTATATAACATCCTTATTAGCGTCACGTTAATATGAGCAGGAGTATCACTTAGCATCAGGTGAACGTCTCGCTCGTCGTGTCTCTTTGTGGTATGAAAAGTGAAGAATATTGATATATTACAGTTTTCTTTTCATAACAGTCTTTTTCATTGTTATACGATAATTTCGGTCTAAGACGACATATATACTTATATCAAAGAAATTTGAATATAACATCATCAATTTATATATTTATTCGTTATTACTAAACTGACTCATAAAAACCTTTTAAATGCTAAACTATTGAAAAATAAAATATTTTTCGCGTATTTATTTCAACATGTATAAACAATATTTTTGTAACATACTATTTGCTCAGGCGCATATACACAAGTGAAAAGTAATCAGCACCTATGTAGTACGTTCAGGTCAACACCATTTTAATGATATATCTAACGTATAGTGAAAAAAAAAGTTGCCATTTTTATAAATAGACCCACGGGGAGGGGAATTGGGCGTATACGTATTGAAAGCTCAGCACAAAGGACGGCGGTGACGGTCATCGATCAACTACTTGACATCGATTTCACGCCGATGACGAAATGCGAGATGGATTATACACAACGCTGGTTTTACTACCAATACGTCAATATTACTAGTGGTATTTTTGCTGGAGAACCACAGTATGCAATTATTACCATTTCAGTATGAAGGGCGACAGTGAAAACTACTTGCATGTAGTTGATATCTGATGGCGACGTACGCTGTTGCTGTGTAAACATCCTAATTAACACCTCGTTATGAACAAGCGTGTCGTTCACCATCAGTTGAACGTCCAACTCATCTCGTTAGATATTAATTTAAATCGATTTTTTTATTCTACGAAGCGACTAGACTAGCGGGACGTTCACCTGATGCTAAATGATACTCCCGCTTATATTAACGTGATGCAAATAGGAACGTCGTTACGAGGCAAAAGATGTCTAGTTACTTTAGTAATTTCACTAGCTAAGGCACCCTTCAAATAGGAAAACAGTAAAATTTGCATACTACTTGTCGGCGGCAGAAACGGAAGCTACGGTAGTACCTACCCAGACGGTCTCCAGCAACAGAAACCTACCACCAGTAAACATTTCAGATTTTTTCATTTATGCATCAATTTCAGTACACCTTTGAGACCTAATTTCGAAATGTGCCCAATTTTTTTGTTTACAATATCACTTCGCCATCGCCATGGCAACCTGCCAAATGTGTAGGATAAATAAAAGTACGAGTAATATTACGCGAAGACTTCCTTTTGTCAGATTTCTCTGGCATTAATGTCACAATGTAAAACGCCGAGGTACTTAGGTACTACCTATACAGAAATTCATCATGAACTCAAGCTTCATTGATTTATTCTGTGCGAGAGAAGCTGCTAAAACATCGTTTCTCTAATATACTCAAAAACAGAATTCCAATAAAAAAAAAGATGTGAAAAGATACTTTAAAAGAGTTTTGTTTAAAGTATTTATTTAGTTTACATCAATTTCTTAAATACTATAATATACATAAAAGCAAAAGATCATACTGTATGGTCTATAGGTATGTTCATAATGCACAACGCTCAGGTTCAGCGAACTCTGAAGGTAGACAGGGACGGGGTGCCAGCAGACAAAGAAGCTAATGGAATCATGTTTTAATCCACGAGGGCTCTCCGGAGTCAGACGTCTCGAATTTCAACTGCATCATTCGTATCTCCAGCCAGCTAAGAAAAATCGATTAGATAGCTCTGATGTTTTGGAATAAACGACTATTGAAGAACCTAGCGAACCTAAATATAATAAGTACTCTTTACTACCAAATATAAATATATTGATATGAAGATATTCATTGGTCATCACGAGATCTCCGAAACTATTAGACGTACACTCAAAATTTGGTAGATATATTAGTTTTCCAATGTAGAGTGTTAAGTATTGATTTTACAAAATTCCATCCCCAAAAGAGAGTTGCGGGGGTGTTCATAATACCCGGCAGAGCGATTCCAGTTGCTCTCAAGTAAATTTCAGACTTTACTTCTATATAACAGCCAACAAAGCGGGCGGAGAACAGCTAGTATATATACAACTGAGAGTATATATATATTTATATGTACTTTAATCATTTACTATATTATCAAATTGAAACAGTTTCTCAATGCAAAAACGTTGCGAACTGAATACATGTGGAAGTTACTCCTGATATTTTTTTTTCCTTAACATCCAGGAAGTTCACCAGTCGTATAGAATATTCCCGTTCGTACCAATATAGCTCTAATTATGACGATAAACACTGCACCATATTGTGCTCGTCACCTTTAACTTTATTACAATTAGGAGAATCGCATCTGACACCTGAAGGCTCATCACAACTGAGAAGGAAGCGGAGACTATTGGAGTCGCATCACGTTACGAATTAGTCGTAAATGCTTAACGACATCCTATCTATTCTACTGAGACGGTGACGGTATCGTTGCGACAATGAAAAATTGATCCTCAAACAATTACTCTAAGTTCCAGTTTCCATTGCTCTATAATTCAAAGGAAGTATTAGGCGGATGGAATGCGTTTTAATTCATTACACATAAGGATTTTTTTTTTTATATTCACTCAATGTTACAAAGGCATCCTTCGAAAGACTTGTGGGCGAAAAGATCTATCGAGGCCAAAGTACTACTCGACGTATAAAGGTCTCGACCCAAACAAAACGATAAGATAAGTTTTAAGGAGAAAACAACAAGTAACAAGTTTAAAAGATTTGGTATATTAATATTTATATGTAAAGAGATTGCTTATATATTTTTACTATAGAATAGAGATAATACTGAGGCGATTGTAATGGTATCAATATCATCAAAGTTTTGATGTACTGCTAAAGGCATTCTCAATAGATTTCCAATGCAGCAAATTAAATGCTTCCTGCACCTAACAATTTCCTATCATCGTCAGGTTCTTAGTTCATTTAATAGATAATCTTTCGACTTGCCAATACGTGCAGTTTAAATTTCGCCGTATTCTTTTTGTTCGATGATGCGAGGACACGAGTTCACGTGATAGTAAGTGATATAACTGCCATAACAACTTTATTACAGCCATTTAATGCAGTAATAAAATAATGTTAATACTTGTTGATATATATGTATTAAAAACTATTAGATTTTACATTGAATGAAGGTTACATTACATTGGTCAGCAATATTCAAAACCGGTGTACTGATTTCGAAAATGAAAGGCTCAAGAGATGTGATAAAGAAATTAATTATCACATACAACCCTTTTATGGGCTCCAGGCGCCATGTTGGCGTTGCTCACCCCTATGTTGTGACTTTATACGACCGTTGTCGGACGAGTTATAAATTTTTATTATAAATATTATAACGTTTATTAATATTTGTAGGCATAGTGTTATTCTCATGCAAAACACGTACAAATTTATTATATAAATAATTTATATCTTCAAGATATACAAGGGTGGGGGGAATGAAAACGTCATAATTGAGAAAAATTTGTGAAAATCAGTGAATGGACTGGCATATCTGAGGCGCCCGAATTGTTCCGCCGAACCAGAGACAGAAAGGACTGTACCATGCTGATCGTCAACCTTCACTAGTTGGAGAGGCATTTTAAGAAGAAGATATACAATTATATTTTAATCACAAGAAGATTTACAATTCGTATTAGATTTTCCCTCTTTCTATAATTGTTACAAAGAGTACACCGCAAGGTTAATCTACTAAAAATTAGCTGAAGGACGAGGTATATTGATTTTGTGTGTAATTATTATCATCATCAGTCAATAAAGATCCGATACTGGACACAGGCCTCCTCCGAAAATCTCCATATCATCCTGCTCTGTCGTTTGAAGGAATCCATATGGGGGCATCCGGGCCACTTCTCACCACGCTGGCCCATTGCGGGTTGGTGGGTGCCAAAGCTTGGTTTGTTGATTAGCTGGGTGCACCGCGAGCAGGAGAGGCTAGCTAAGATTCTGTGAGCCGCTGTGCGAGACCCCTTACACCCTAACCATGTGTGTAATTATAATTAAAATATTACACGAGTTGATTTAATTAGGATATTACTCACAATATTTATGGCTATCACTTAAGATACTTCCTTTTGCCACGGCTACAGCGCTGTCTGACCGGAACACAGTAATTAAAGTTTAGCCCAGCCTAGGTCCAAATATAGTTCTATTTAGGTTCTTGTTAGATTTAGCCACGTATTCATTTCTCTTAGAGCTTTCAAATTACATCGAGCTTTTTCATCGCCATTGAGCTACACTTTAATTTCTAATTTAGGTAAGGATAGCAAAGCGTGATCGATCAGAAATCTGGGTACTCTATCGGATGAATTTTAAAGTGCGGTAATTTTTGTTATTGGCCAATAAATAACGAAGCATTCACGTAATAATACACAACAATGTTATCGGCTTTATTTAATATATTATTTCATGCAACGAACGGCTGTTATTATTAAGGGGCGTAGATAATATGTTCGCGTGCGATGGGGTCAATAACGAAATTCGGTTTTTCCACGGAAGGTCTATCGCATACATATTGATGAAAAAAATCAATAGTAAATATATATTACACATAGTTTCATAAATATTTTTTCGATTAATAAAACGATTCTATAACCCCGTACTTCTAAATCCTTTCATCATCAGTGAATAAACGTCCACTGCGAGATATAGGCCTGTCCCAAAGTTCTCCGCGTTTGTAGGGATTCGCATATGGAGGATATGGGCCATTTCCCACCAGGCTACCCCAATGAGGGTTGGCGAGAGCCAGGGCCTCGTTTGTTGATTAGCAAGGTGCACCAGGAGCGGGTGACGTTGGCATGGGTCCCGTGAGTTGGAAAAGAACACTGATTCTTTCCAAGGTCCGATTTCAATATAGAGTATGCTTTGGTATAACCGACCGACTTGAAGTCTCTTTAATAATCATTATAAACCAAATACCAAGCACACCACTAGAAGACTTCAGACTATTTTAAAATTTTAAACAATTAAAAAGTTGTAGATACTCCGTGCTGAGGTCTGAATATCTGTCATCTTAATCGTATAACCATTAGTGCTTCAAAGTACTTGAAACATCAAGATAATATTTAAATAAAACTGATAAAATCTGTAAAATTAAGTTTTAACAAACATATAAAATTGGCCTTATTATTAATAAAAAACCATAAAATTTTCGCAAGGTTACTATGGTTACTAATTCTTACACATATCTATTCAAGTAGGTTCATGGCCATGTTCGCTTGTAAATTTAAATAAGAAGAAACCGGTTCGAAAATATGCTCTCACCAAAATATATTGCTTGGATCGGAATGAAAACGCGCTAGATAGAGGATGTATGGAAGCTCGTACTCCTCATCTTAAAAGATAAAGATAAATTATTGTAAATTTACAAATCACAAACATATAACCTATGAATCCTGGACGGAGAATTTAAAGTATACGTCACGTCCTCAGTCTAGAACACTATGCTGGTGGTAGGTCTCTGTTGCCAAAGACCGTTTGAGTAGTTACTACCGCAGCCCCAATTTCTGTTTGACGACTTTATTGATTTTTTGATGATATCTTTTGGAGAAGGATAATAATGATGATCATAATGGTGATGAACAAAATACACATTTAACAAAACTACCTTTTACAGAGTTTATACTAGTTATATGTCTGACTATTATGATGTCGGAACGTCAATCATCTCAATCCCATATAACTATTGCTGCAAATCTATCGAAACGCCGGGATGATATAAATATATATATATATATGTGTGTGTATATATATATACATTAATAAAGCCCAAATTATTGCTAAACTTAAGTGGCAGTGGGTAAGGCATATTGCTCGTTGGAGTGACAGCCGATGAGGCAGTAAGGTTCTCGAGTGGCGGCAGCGTACCGGTAGATATAATGTTGAGAGGCCCCCTACAAGGTGGACCGCTGATTTGTTGAGAATCGTAAGAATGCACTGGATGCGGGCACCGCGAGACCGATCGATGTAGAAATTAAATAGAATTCGGTGGAGGCCTATATTCTGCCGTGGACGTCTATGAGCCGATGATGATATCTCTGGAACCATAAGGCCTGGAGACTTGAAATTGGGTAGGGATATTCTTAAAATTTGAGTACCTGTGGCGTACACGATAAATGTAACACAACCGCAGAACAACTCACGAAACCTAAGCAAACCTCACCTGCTCGTAGTGCACCTTGCTAATCAACAAACAAGGCACTGGCTGCCACAAACCCGCATAGGGCCAGCGTGGTGAGAAATGGCCCAAGTCCCCCCATATGAACCCCTATAGGCGACAGCACCTGACTGTACTGGAGGCTGGATGGTTTGTATGTGGAGATTTTTTTGGGGAAGGCCTTTGTCCAGCAATGGGCGTGTCTATCGGCTGATGATGATATGTGCTTGATAGCCGTTGGCCAGTAACAGCGCGGTCCGACCGTTTCAAAAACAATGCGTTAACCAACCTGTTACACAACGTGGCAACGAAAAATAAAAACTCTCGACTGGTTCACGAAATCGATTATTGCGTACACAACGAGATATATTTAAAAGCATCTCGGCGGGCGCCGGTGCGGCGTCCTGATCGCTCTGATGATGTCACCGGTGCGGGCTCGCGTGCTGTGTATAGCTGCGCGCATAACTATTGGCTACAGGGTTCCTTAGCTTGGGCAACGTTTCCATTCCAGTTTTACGATACAGCGTTTTGTAAACCATAACGTTAAATGTCATATTGAACAAGTTCAGCAAACAATAACCCATTAAAGATTTTCATGCCACTTTAATGTTAAAGTTTTGGTTGATTTTCACACGAAACCATAAGGTTCATTTTTAATTCTTTGACTCGGAGAGACGGACGAGACAGTGGTAAGTGACACATATGGCGAATGTAGAATAATACACACTGCACTATAGTCAATAAGGATTCCCCTTTTTCTTAATACGGAACTTTCCCAATTTTTTCAAGAACCATTTTGGTCATCCGTTTCCATAAAATAAATTAAAATAAAATCCTTTTTCATTTGAGAGTATTTTATTAGGAAAGGCTTAATAAATTTATTTTACCCAAAAAGAATATTTGTATTATGTTGTTATTTATTTCTCCTCTACTTCCTCATCCTCATCAATAATTTTTCTTCTAAATAATTCCTCATCCTCAATACTACTTCATTACATCTCGTTGTACTCGTTTCCTTAAGACGTAAGCTGTTAAGTTTAGTTAACCCAGTAATTTCCTTAGCTATTACGCCCTTTGAACTGGACCACGGTAATATTTGCACACTAGGGTTTGACTAGAATTATAGGACATGCCATTATCTAATCACTAATTTCTCGTGATTAAACCTTTCTTACACCTTATCTACATATATATAACAAATTTTCATTTTAAAAAATATGAATGCACATGTTTTTTTGGCTCTTTACATCCGTTCATGACTTCATACAGAACGATCAGAGGTTAATGATTGAAAAATATTAATTAGAGGGATGACTAATTGGAAACGATAAAATTCAACAGTTAAAATATGTTTTTTTCCTTTGTTAATTATCCCTTAAGTATCCGTTTTATATTATTGCATTGTTTAGTTCTAATTTATCATTGTATTACATTAAGAAATACAATACAATTTATCAATAAAAAATATCCATCAACCTTTTTTTTGGGTTAACCTACCCTTGGGACTGATCGATAAGGAAGGTCACGAGGATAAGTTTTCAGAATATCCTATTACAAGCAGTCACGACTTGCATATAATTTCCTTGGGACCGTCGTGTTTCCTTGACACACTTTAATACAGGGTGTTCCACGAAGGAATTTGTTCGTACCAGACTATGTATAAAGGACCAAGGAGGTCAAACAGTGGTGACGTAGAAGTAGGTATGAGTGTAGCAATAGACGCGGCGGATAGTGGCTAGCCTTGGGATTCCAGTTCCTATCTGTAGATTTCGTATCCTGTAGTACGTATAGTCTCTTCCGCAGGTCTTAGCGCTTGATAAACAACCCTGATTTTTTAGTATCAAAATTTTCCACTGAATATGTTGTACGTATTCATTTAGTGACGTTCAGTGACTTCATAGTAAGTACTATTTAAAAAAGCTCAAAAGCTTTCTTTGTAAAAAAATTTAGTCTGCAGAAGGAAAGATCGCAAATATTATCATTGAAACGAACATTTAAAGTTTATTTTAGATAATAAATCTGCTGCCACACAGCAGTGTGCAAACATTACTGTAAGATGTAGCAGCTAGTGTAATTTACTGGGGTGACGAGACTCAACATGTCATCATCATCCTAACTAGCGCCACGTTGTTATTGACGGCGCGTCACTTATAATGAGATGAACGTCTCGCTCGTATGTCTTACATGGAAAGTAGAAGCACCATCATCTGGTTTACGTGATGGTAAGTATTCACCGTCGTCCGTGGACAACCGTAACATAGGGTGGTAGTAGTATCAAGTTGTAAATGTTTTTCATGTATCACAATATTTATACAAGAAGTCGATATGTCCATTGTAATATTTTTTTGGTAAAGTTTACACCATTTATGTATTCATTAATAATTTACACTATTTACATTTGTACTTAAATTATTACTATTTACTTTAACTCTATGCTATTTTATTATTAATCATTACAATACTATTGTATATGTATTATATATATAAACTAATATTTACTTATTCCTACATCAGTCGTTTACTATGGTTACTTAATTTTAAGTAACATTTTAAAAACTAAGTTATATATTCTCTATTAGTTCGTGTATATCTCTATCTATCCTTAAACTTGGCTCCCGCTCAAAATCATATATCAACTTTTACTGAATGAGTTACTCCATCAGCAAATGAGGAATCGTTTCATTTGTGCATTAGTAAGGAAATAATACAATTATATTTCAACAGTATGAAACGTCTAAAAAGTCTTTGCATCACTGTCATTGCACCATGATGACATACAAAAAGACCTGACCGCGAGGGTTAGTCATCAGTAAAGGGCACAAGTTTCCGAATCATTTATTATTCATTAAATGTACCTGTTGCCTTACGAGGAGTGCGAGGTGGCAGGCCAATGGAGGGGATGGATCGTCACGCGACGGTGGCGGCTTCGAATTAATAGCTTTATATGGAGCCATAAATGTAAATTAGGATATTTTTATCGTAACACGTTAACAAAGATATGATACATAATATAAAACACACGCTGAAGAAAAACAGGTATTTAGAAACTGGATATAGTAGATAGCAGATTATAGTAGATAGCAAAATGAGACTGCCAAATTAACCAACTTTTTTATTTTATATATTATATAGCTTAATAGTCCTGTCAAACTATCTAGTACATTAATATATTAATACTATATCCACTGGTAACAAAGATCTATAGAAACAGATCTCTATAACCAATGCCTTCAACAGCTTAAGTAGATCATGGACATCTTATGTCTCAGAGCGGCAACAAATAATGATGCTGTATATATCATTCTAACTAGCACATTATTTTAAGCAAGTCTCATGTTCAGGTGAACGTCTCGTTCGTCAGTTCGTTTCATAATAAAAAAAAGAAGTGTTCTGTCATATTCAATTAATTAAAACTATGAGTAACAATCTATAATTTGTATTACAAAAAACACTGGTCTTATAGCATAAGATTACCTTTATTAAAAGTTAGAATTCAAGTAATTTTTTTAATGTATTGCTTTAGCCCAGTTTATGCATCATCGATACCTGGATAACAAGTAGACCTGGTAAGCCTTTATCGCCGGGGACCGTCAAGGTAACTGCTACCGCAACACCTATTTCTGTCGCCAAACAGTACTGTGCAAAGATTACTCAGTTCCGGTTTGAAATGCGATGCAACTAGTGAAATCACTGGAGTAACGGGACTTATCCTCTATGTTTATCATCTTAACTAGCGCCACGTTCTTAGCAGGCGTATGACTTTTTTTATCGCAGGAGATATCTTGTTAAAAGATACCTTGCTTCTGGGGGGGTGACAAGATTATGTGGGGCACCTACCCACTAACATCCCCTCGGTGGTCTCCATCAGTGCATTAGGAGGGGCTCCGGAATCTCGAACGCACCGGTGCCCCCATGCACTCTAGCTAAAACATCCCACGGAAGGGCAAAGCTCTCCTTAGCACCCAAACTGTGCTACGGCAAATACAAGACCACCATACATTTGCCATCCTCCTAAGGCTCACTTTGAGCTCCGAGGGCCCCCACCCTTAAAGCTCACGAATCCGAGGACTCTTTCAGTCGCCTTGTACGACAGGCAGGGAATACCTTATTCCTATTCTTAATACCCCGAGAATACAGGGCTGAGCAGGCGTATGACCTGCCATCAGGTGAACCACTCGCTAGTGTGGTGGTTTCTTCGATTAAAAGAACAATTGTGCGAGATGCGCAGTAGTCCGGACTCTGCCGCGCTGATTAACGCCTTGAATAATGTTCGCATGCTATAAAAACGAGTGATGTCATATTGACAGACCGACATTGAGTCAGTATTCATTTGGGATAACGTATTCAACATTTTAGTGTCTGACGGCACTGTTGAATCATTGATGAAACGACGAATAAAAAACTTATCCTCCTACATTCATAAAAAATCGGTTACGACGAGCGCCATTGTAGAAAGTCAAAGGTCTTAATTGTTGCGGAAGAGAGAATAGGGTAGGTAGACCACAACATCATTTAACACCCGGAAGAGATCGTTGTCAAGCTCTAATCTATTTAATTAAAAAAAAATGGACAAATGTCCTTTTATTTTTAATTCTATATAGAATGTTCCCGTCATAGAAAGCTGCTGGATGTGTGTAGAGTTGCGACAAATTAGAGAGATCTATCGGCTGATGAGATCCCTGTAGTTCATTTATAAAATTCAAGAAAGCTGCCACAATTATAGGAAAAATTAACTTACCGGACATTTACAGAAAAGCAAATGAACAGCTTCCAATCTAAAGAGATTTTGCCATTGTTACAAACATCAATAAAAACGTAAATTATAAGGACCATAAATTTATTGTGATTCTTTGTATCTAATTTCAAATTAACTGAAAAATGTGAACCTGGTTAGTTTCTTACTGGATATTTGTACATTTTGTGAAACAATAAATAATTTTCAAAATGTTTGATATTATTTTAGGACCATTCAATTGTCAGTCATTCCTTAAGCTGTGATGTCATTCAACTTGTTTACGGGCGTCAACGGTTATTACAATAAGGCAAAAATTTTAACATGATAATATAATTAAAATTAAGAACAATTTTAAGGGTGTTGTGAAGCTATCTAATTGGCATAATTTAATGTAGTGTTTTCTAAAGCTAAGGAGCCACGTAAGGCATTTGTTTCCACTGTCCGTTGGCCATAGCCAGCGGTCTATCGGCACGAAACCAAACCGGTTATCCCGCCCTTTATTGTACTTACCGCCACAACCAGGTTGAAGAAGAAGAGCACATATTTAACGAAACTCGTTCCACACCCCATTTTAAATGCACTGTGAGTCACACAATAAACTTCACCAGTTGAGATCACTCACAAATTTACTTGTTTACTTATTCGTTAAGCAAGCGCAATCTCACTTCTACGGCGAATCGAAAGTGACTAAATGAAAATAAAGAGCGAGATCGCGTTGCGACGCTGTAACTGTGTTGCCAGTAATAAAATTTATAATTTCCTATATTTGGATATTAATACTATAATTTTAATATGACTATACTAATGACCTAAATGCATATCACAGCATACAATAAAACCTTTTAAATTAATTATTTATTGTAGACTTTTTTTATTAGTCAATTTCAAAAATAATATTAAATATAAAATGAATTAACTATATTTTAACCATAATTTCTAATAATTATTATGTTTTACAATTTTTTTATTTTGCAGACATTATGCAAAATAAGTTCCGTAAAACTTAACATTATTAAAGTGTTTCAATAAATATTGTTTACATATAACACATGTTTTTTAGTCCAAAAAATAAATTATATGGTTAAAGCTGTAATAAATTTTCCCATATATTATGGAAAAATATCGTTTGGATAAAATTTAATACGCACGCTCTTTCGTTGCCCCGCGTATTCTCGTACAATTGCTTCCCCTCATTCACGTATTCGCGCTCCCTCTCGCACACATATGATTTGACTTATCCCCATTTCATTCTAGAATCTTCATCTCTAAAGGATTTTTTGGATGGAAATGATTAACGAATATTTTTGTACGTTAAGTTACAGAAAAATCTGTTCTGTTGCTTCAATACACGTTTTGTACATTTATATCTCGTTTTTTGAAGGACGTTTTGTGTTTTAAATCCTCTTATATTAAAAAAAGTGCAATTTTTTCCAAGGTCAAAAGGTTAACTATTTAAAGTTCGCAGATTCTGATCAAGCTTTTGTAAGAAATTTAAAGATTTAACATCCTATAGAGCTTGAATTTACTTAAAAATGTTTATCTAGGATCTAGTATATTCTTTTATATATAGCCATTGCAATAACTTATAGCATAAAAGGAAAAAATTACATCAGTTTTGTCTGTTTATGATTTTTGGACCTCTAGATACCAGAGTGAACACAGCCAAGCAAACTTTATCATATCAGACAAAAAAGGTCAATTTGTGGAAATAAACTTACTTAAATTTGTTATAAGGTTTTCTTTCTTCAAAATAAATAATAAGAAAATGTCATATAACTTTTTTGCACTTTTACGTATTATAATTACTGTCTAGTGCTCACTCGTACTTAAGAAAATGGTAAAAGGGCGTGATCGTTTCGAAAGTATACACGGCCATTGCTTTTACCACAAACTTTCTAGTTTCATTTGCCCAGCTTGTTTTAGAAATAAGGCATTCTAACTATCTCCGTAACGCAAGAGCTAACCTTATAACATCCTTCGTCTTGTGTGCTTCATTTCCGAGTCCGGATGTTATACATTTTGGATTGTAGCAGTGTTTTTGGGAACCCTTTTAGATAAATAATACCCTTATATTGTAAACATTTCACCATAACAGCATTGCTATATTCCAGTTATAAACAATAATTAAAAAGTTGTAGATACTCCGTGGTATGTCGTCAAAATATGTATCACCTCACTTCTTCCGCGACTATCTATCACTCTAAAAGTCAGAAATCTGTTAAATTTAGTCTAATTAAATTTGTATTATTTGCGTAAATATAAGTAGGTAATCAGTATATTTCAACTATCAGTATACAAGAACTAAAATATTTAGGTGAGCACTCTTTACCATCTTCAACTCTATTGTAACAACGAATTATAGAAAAAAAGGATTTCCTTTACTTTATGCAACACATTATATGTTTAAAATCTTGAATGGACTATTATTGATATAATGAAGGGAAGCATATGTCCAACAGTCGACGTCTATCGACTGATAAATAACATAACATTAATATATTCATATAATATTATTAGTGGGTTTTTAATTTAATTGAATACATCCCTCCTGCATGTCATAACACACCAATTTTCACCTCATCTAATATATAAACAATGATATATAAGACAACTCTATAATATATAAGTATTGTAACAACATCCTTCAAACCGAAACGTGTTAATATTTCAACGCTATCACTTGGCAACTGAAATTAGCGCTACGATGATACCTCCCCAGAAGTAGTATCCAAGGCCGACTACTAGTGGAGAGTAATAACCAGTAATTGGTTATTAATATTAAGCTGAGTTACATGTTAAAAACTGACATAGTTATTTACAATAGCCTGTTTGCTATGCATAAAGAAGGTTTACGTGCTGTAAATTCGCGATATGAATTAAACGATTTCTTTTTTTAGATAAATTCTATGTTGGATATCAATGGATAAGATGCTAGGTTTTCACCGATTAAAACACCTTGGGTTTCCTCTTAAAGCCATTAGAAGTACGAGGCTGCTTTCACACTACCGTGGCACCGACAAAGCTTGCCTATTTTTGGGATCTATGCTTAAGTATTTTCCGACCAGAATGGCAAGTATTACATAAGTTTGAGCTAATGGGGCCGACATATCACTAAGAGATAAAAGCCCCAATAAAAAAAAATAAAAAAAAGTATTTCATATATCTAATAATCTATCAATATTTATAAAAGATCCATAGAACAGTTTATGCTGTAGAATAAAAATAATGCATACATTAGGGAATCCTTTATTGTCATTGACAGTTACAAATAATCTTATATAAGAAAAAAGTAACACAAATTATACTCAAATAAAATTTAAAAAAGGCAACAAACACACAACCACCAATCACTTATGATGCTAAAATTATTATACGTACAATATTGAAATACAACTTTTAATGTATATTTTAGTCAATTCGAGAGATTTGGAGCAGTTACCATCAGCCGAAAATATAAAAAAACATTGTCAATGTTTACAAACTTACAAATTAACATAGAAATATTCTAAATGAGACCTTTTTGGTCAGGGTTCATTCTGTGACACCGCCTTCGGCCTTCAATGTATTAGCAATAAATTAACCTGTACAAAAACCTATTGTAACACGAAATGATTCAAATTAATCATTTCATCATCACAACGATTAAGATATATTATGATTGTAACTTGCAAATATATTTCTGGTTCTCGATTACGTATACATTCATTGTCAATTGTTATTACTACTTATAATAGGTTTATTTTCTAACTTATATTTTACTAAAATATAATAATAGTTAAACTTTGTAACAGCTATGACAGAAAGTTTATTGGCTGCAGGTTTTCACGCTACTAATATTTGAAATGTAAATAAAATGAAGCTCAAGCGGCATCTTGAAAACGATAGGCAACCCTAAAGACAAGATAAAAATTAAAAAGATATGCGGGATATTTTTAAAAGACAAAGACATTGTTAAAACCGACACGAACTTTACGGTAATTTTTTGTAGACATGCTAATATAATTTAATTTAATCTTATGACATTAATACATGTAAAATTTAATTATTTTTTTTATATTTACTATTTTAATATGATTATATTTTTTTTGTTATTTAGTTTAATTATATAGAACCAAAAAATATAGAGTATAAACGCCATATATTCTTTGTTGACATGTCGATTCAGACTGTTTATAACATTTCATATTTTAACTTGATCATAATTTTAATTTTAAATTAATATTACTTTGTATTATTGTTGTTTATGATGTTTATTTTTCCTATTTTTATTATCTGTGTGATTTTTTTTTCTTTATTTCTTATTGCAACTGTATAATTATATTCATTTTAGTTTTTTTTTTCATTTAATTAAATAGTTTTTATAATGTTATTTTTAAATATAATTTTTATTACAAATTGTTATGTATGATGTGGTTACCTACAACTGTAAGAACAGTTAGACATTTATCACGCGCCTGTATGTTGTCGACTATAGAAACTTTAACTTGCGTTGGTAATTCAATAAATAAATATTTATTAAATGCATGTTACCAAAGTAACTCGTGCCCCAGAAATTTGCCATTTAAGTTAAGGACTGATACATTGCTACCTCTATATCTCGTATCCGTAATACGAGAGAGCTTTTTATGTAACGGTTTACATAACTTAATGACACCTCCGCCGCTTTGTAAGGGCGTTACGGAAATTGTTTATGGCAGTGTTTTGGGAGGCGGCTGGAGCCTCTGATCTCTTATCTCACACCCGCTGATTGCACAACCGCTTTTGCAAACGCTGGTGTTTCGAGGAGTTGCAATATCGTCCACCGACTTTATAGGTCACGCCGAAACAGTTGTTGTGTAAACATATGTAATATAATTATTACTAAATCGTACTTTACGTGAACTATTCGACTCTTAACCTCATTACACAATACTGTAAAAGTCATAATATATGTCATACCATACAAGTATTCACCTTTTGGTGGAATGATAGAGAGTACTACAATTCTTTTATTATTCCACAACAGCTACAGACGCTGCAGCGGTATGTAGTTAGACACCAACAAGTTAGAGATATTAAACATCAATTGAAATTATTAATGGTGTTAGATGGAAACACGTTTCTTGTGGATTTAACTCAACAACAAATATTGATAAACGGTATTAATCATCCATTGTGAAAAAATATTAGCGGCGACATAGTTAATGAAATTACTCCTCTCTTAAGACAACACGCCTTACATTAATAAGGCGATGCTGCAAAAACTAATGAGAAAGGCACTTTATAAAGAGAGAGAGAGATGTGACCTATCATCAGGATGAAAGTACTTTTCTTCATGTTGTTAAATGTTAACCTTTTTTAAAACAAAAATGTGTAATCGTGATATTGAACTGTATATATTACCAAATAATGAATGTATTTCCTGAATACAGAGAAAACAACGATTATTTTTCATTGGCTATTACATAAATATATGATTTTTTTCTGAATTTATGTTAATTAAATGTTAACCAAATTTAACTATATATATGTGCATATGATATAAAGAGGAAAATAATACAAGCATCTGTTTAAAAAGAGAATCGATTAGAATCTTGTGTCTAACAACAATACCTTTTCTACTTGCTCCGATACCAGGAGTTTGGTTATGGTTCAAGAGTTCTTATCCATCAAAACATTTGTAATTTCTATATAAAAGTCATAGGTTTAAAATCACAACGATTTACAGTTCGGCAAGTTTGGCAATAAAACTTTGGACGGTTATTATAATACTTTCCAACTCTATTTACGTTAAATTCATTCTCTTCTAGATGCTGTTAGGGGTTTAATATTTCAATACTTAGGCAAGGTGGGTGCTGGAGCTGTAGGTGCCAGCAGCGAGTCATCAGGTGCCGAGAAGGTCGCCTCTCTGATCGATACTGAATGTCTGATGGAAGCACGACGTCTCACTATAATTGCGTGAGCGAGGAAGAAAGTGCAGAATATTCCTGTGCTCTGTAACAAACAAGCAAATTATATTTTCTCTGTTATCAACGATTCCTATTACCACAGGAAAACAAATTCAAGGATCTTCAAAGAAAAACATCAGTTAAGCACAAATAACTTAAAGAACTGTTCGCTGCTTTAACGAAGAAGACTCGAATCCGCCATTTCGTTGTAGACGTGAACTTTTTTTATTCCACGAAGACACGATACGAACGGGGCGCTTATCTGATGGTAAGTGATACGCCCGCCCATAACAACGTGACGCTAGTTGGATTACTATAAATTACACCATATTGTGAATCGTAACCCTTATACATAAGATCTTGAGACTCGTTACCGCAGTAATTACATTAGCTACAGCGCCCTTCAAACCGGATCCCAGTAACCTTGTCACACTACTGATTGTCGGGTACAATAGGCGCTGTGATGGTTCCTACCTTTAGTCTCCGACAATAGAGACCTACAAACAGTGATCATTACAATCTTATGTATGTAAAAAAAACAATTTTTACAACCAGACGTGATTGTTACTTCCTGGCAATAGGAACAGTGTATAGTAATACGATATGTCATATATAAGTTGTCGTTATGATTTTTCCATGTATCATAATTATTGTAACGTGATTGCGGTGGTAAGCGATAAGCAAAGCTGAGACATTTATGACGCAACCGCAGTCATTCGAGAGTGTTTTATAATTGTAACAAAACCTCTTTATGTTCGTTCAGTGTCCAACTACACTAATGTTACGAGACGTTCCCGAATCCATATCGACGAGCGTTTACGGTACTCACATAAAGAAAAGTATTAGACGCATGCGCGAGTATACTTCTCCATCCGACGCATCATTGTCACTCAACAGCATATGAAGTTGAATTCCAGTGTTCGGCCGTTAATAAAAAAAAATATGTATAGCTGTGACGTGGACACCTTTTGAGGAAGCCTATGTCCAGCAATTTACTTTACCACTAAAACTAATTTTTTTACTAACTCGTCAAGAGTGATAGAAAACCAAAATAGTGGATAAGGTATATGTGATGGCCATGGACACAAGGCACAAGGAACAGTCATGGATGCACTGGTTCGCATGCGACCAATATTGGAGTAGTACAGTAGATAATGAAATTAAGAAACAAACAAGGACAAACAAATTATAACTCCAAGACCTAGTTTCTGTGTTTTATCTCATTGTAGACAGAAGATATCACTAACAAACAACAGCATTCTTAGCTATGTTCTGTATGTAGTAATAAAATAATATCCAACATTCAGCTATACCAAAATATGTTATACGTATTCTTCGGAATGAATACCTGAAACAGTAGTTCCTGGAGTACCAGGAGATATGCTTAATTTAGTGCGAACGCATTCTTGTAGTTCCGATTAAAACCGTAGAGAGGGACACCGTCGAATTTTAAGAAGAGTCCGATATCTTTTCTGTTGCGTACAGCGGAAGGGTATCCCATGTAGGAATTCCGTGCGGAATCAAAAAGGGGGTAGTACTGAATCTTCTGTGAGTCTAGCACATTAGTATGCATGCTTTATGTTGACACTTATTAAGAAACCGTCCCGCGCGTCAAAGGAGCCGCGAACAATCGCCCGGTCACCGGATCTTGGCCGCGTTCAGATTTCACACTCGGCGATTCGCTTTATGAAGCCAGCCTTTGTGTTTGAAGTATACAAAACACGATTTATCTCCAGGCGACGAACTGGAATTTTTCGTAGCGTAAACATTTTTGTTTTGTAAGCTTTCGGTATGGGAAAAGATTCCTAACGTACTATACGATTTAAATATGTAAGCATAATATATATATATAATTTAATAACATCAAAAAATCTTATATATGTACGTAGGTAATCAAAGTACAATACGGTTCTTTGTTTTTAAAATCAGCTCTACTAGAGGTAGGTCTCTTGTCGGAGATCGTTTAGATATATTACCGAAGCATCTTTATCTATCGCTAAACAGCAGTGTATCAATATTACTGTATTGCAGCTTTAGTAGTGTTGTAACCAGTAAAATAACTGGGGGTAACGAGATTTAACATATATGTTTCAAAGCCACGAGTACAACGTGGTGCAGTGTTCAACATCACAACTAGCGCCACGTTGTTATCGGCGAGCCAATCGTTTACCAACAGGTCAATAACCATTTTTAAAAGATTCCATTTAAAATCTAAGCTGCTGAATAAAATGGAATGATATTCTATACAGGAGAGGACGTAATGCCGAGTCTATTTATAATCCTGACAGAGTTTCGCAATCACTCGCGAGATATCCTCACTGATTCTTAACACATTATATCTAACATCGTAATACTCGTATGCAATAGTTACCTACCAACCACCTCATGGTTGCCGCTTCGATCTTAGTCTTCTAATCTATATATATATTGAGTTTGTATATATTATATTATAATAAAAAATATATACAAGACGAGGTGGATGTTTACCTGATGGTATGTAATACGCCGGCTTTTAAGGATACGGCGCTAGTTAAACACTAAGACAAATTGTGCTTGTTGCTTTGAAACGGAATGTATTAGAATTCACTTTAAACCGGAACAGGATAATGTTTGGTTGTAGAAATAAGGGTAAGCTTCACACGGTATTCCCATCACTTCCGATAGTACGCACGAGAGTCACGAGATAACATCTAGCAGTTCTTCCGCAACCCCCGGTCGGCGCCCGGATCGAACGGGCCCGCCTCGGGGAGAAATGTGAGATACACCTCCCGACACAGAAATAAGGGTAGAGGCAGTACCTACCTACACAATTTTTAGCAATGACATTGTATGTAAAACGTTGAAAATTATTATAATTAATAATTAACAGGTCATGGTCATAATAAACGATGGACACTGACATTACAAGATTGTCAAATATACACCAAGAATTGGTTTTGGTTGTACTGGCTTTAGACTTGTCCATTAAAGATTAACCGGATATCACAATGAAATGTGCGTGGCCTATGATCTTCCACGTGAAAAATTAAGTAATCTACGCCAAATTTCTGGCAATGGACATAAGGCTTTTGTAATCGAAGGTGTTAAAATATAATATATAATATACAGATTGACAACCCTGGCAAGTGTCTATTGTTTGCATACATCTAACAATGAGTTGGCTTGAGCACAAAAAAGGCAAGCAAGGTTGCGATTCTTACGTCTCCCATTTAAAAGGCGTGATTGTTTTTTAACGTCTTGGCGAAGGAAAACAAATGATGAAACCATTGTCGCTAACAACGAGCTACTACTTCTATTGGATTAAATTTTAAAATATGACAGGTTGTGTAGTAAATATACTGTTGTAACAAATCTAGTTCCATTGAAACATCTTGATTGATACCAAATTGGTTAGCAACTGGTTTTAAAATATTCGTGGATTCCTTCTTAATGTTTTAGTCAATCACAATATTTTAATTCCAAAATATTATTTTATGAATCAAGAAGTAACTAGTTTTTTTTTTCTATTTGCTCCATATATAAATGAACATTGAACAAAAAATATATTTAATTAATTTATGGATGGATTAGACAATAAGACGAAAGATGTTGAACCGCGTTTCCCTACGAACACTCGCTCTCTAAAAACAGATACAATATGAACCGAACACCAGATAGAACTTACAGTTGAAGAGATAGTCACTAAGATAATCCATTAAAATTAAATTGTCATATTCTCTATTGATTGAAAAACCATAACATTTTTTTAAACCAATTAAACGACGAGACGAGCTTGATGTTAACTTAACAAGTGATAAACCTTCCCATAATAACGTGCCGCTACTTAGGATGACATACAGCATCATACTGCGTAATAACATGTCTAGTCTCGTTATCCCAGTAACTACACCACCCTGTCCTTCAAACTGTAACAGCAATGTTTACACACTACTCTTTGTCGGCAGAAATAGGCTCTGCGGTAGAACCTACCTAGACGATCTCCAGCAACAGAGACCTACTCGTGATTATAATTAAATTATTATATCTTCTGCTGCTCTGTTGTATTGGAAATCGCTGAATGCGTGAAGCGATTAACCGATAGGCATGGAGATCTTTGAGAGATGTTCAGTAGTGGGTTTTATCCGGCTGATAAATAATAATAATCCTCTGTTGATTCAAAGACCATAATATTCAAAACTAAACGAGTACTTGAATGTTTGCTCGGCAAGAATGATCTATTCTCTTAAAAATATCTACAGACTGGTGGCTAAGTACACAGTACACAATTACGAACTAGAACAAGGAAGTCGGCACAGAATATGTATGTCGCGCTCTGAGTCACCGCCTCGGATTCTGCCAATGAACGCCTTTGATGCAATCAACTCTGAACTGGTGACCATAAGTTTATCAAAGCATAACACTCTCATGTCCTCTATCATATCCCTAGTATATACATGTTATAAATAAAATATAAATAATAACAAAAACAATATTATTTTTTAATCTACATTTGTATCTATAGCATACGACGTGTTTTTTAATCTACAATAGACTGACATTTGATCTCAATTAAGTAAGGTAAGAAACGCTCATAAAGGATAACGGTCTACACAAATATATGCAATAAAAATCTACAAGAACTTTCCATCTAAAAAAACTGTTTTTTATCCCTTTCTAAAACAGTTTATTTTAGTTATAACCTGATTAATAGTTACCCTACAGTTAGACTTCCCACACAGAGTTACGTCGCCATACACTAAACGACACATTTGATACCGCTTCAACACATATAGTATGAGACGATTGTGTTTTTAACCATTGATAGATTATTGATATTAATAAAATAATTCAAAAGAATAACACTTTATATATATATGTTAAAAACTCTTTATAAATATGTAGAAAAATCTGTATACATGTTACAAATTCCCACCTATGTAGAGACTCCTCACGTTATCTCCAAAACAACGAGGCCTAGAGACTTGAAATTTGGTAGGTATATTCCTTTAGCCGAACATAGGTCAACTATGAACGGTTTTTACAAAATTCCTTCCCCCAAAAAGTTGCAGGGATGTTACGGACAATAAAGCGGACGGGGAACAGCTAATACATAGATAAAAGTGACACTGGTGGTAAGTCGCTCGCGCTGTATACTCTTTACGTAGATTCCACCGCAGTGCCTGTTTCTGCTGGCAAGCTTTAATCAGCATACGTTGCTGATATCCGATATTAGTGTATTGTAGACCTATCATATTACTACTCGTGTGAACAGGTGTAATGTGGTGTAATGTTTATCATCCCATGATGTAGGTACGAGAACGATCTGTTATATGAGTACGTTAAATGTACACTTTAAATATTTATATTTATGGCATCTAAAGTATGAATAGCGTAACAAAAGCACATTGAATATTTATACACGTAAATAAGAAATATTACTTTGTTAGAATATCAAGTGCAATTTATTATGATTTTTAGGTCTTAAAAGCGTAATATGTCGATTTAAGCTACAGCATTTATAAATAATACTAATTGGTTCACGTTGGACCGCCCTCATATATTATTAGTAATTAGTAACATATATATTTAGTAATTAGACTTAATAGAGCAAGAATATTAATAATAGTTGTTTAAACATTAATAACCACACAGAATTAGTCAGTGATGATGTCATTAATAAATCATTACGCGTTTTAGTGGTAGCGTTGAAACATTTCGTAATGTATCTGGACACTGTAACGTCACAAACAATGACTCGTATGGTTTTCCCCCGTTAGCAGAAATACTAAGATCGTTGACTGAAATAAGCGATCGTCCAGCTGCCTCGTTTTTAAGTTTTGAGATCACATGACATTGTCGTCATAGTTGAGGAAAAGACAGACATAAAGGCTATAAGGAAAACCCTCGTATAACCAATGGATTTTTTGATATAAGATAAAAACGTCTAAACATACCTTGCGTTGCAGGTTAGATTTATTTATAATTTATGTGTACTAAAATGCCTTTAATAGTCGCCTATAGTAATGCATTACGAAAGGCCCAAGAATCTTCTACAGAACTCAGTAGTACATAGATTTATTTTCATATAGCATATATGACGGAAGATCTGTCACTATAGTTTCTACTCTAGTATATTATATTTGTAGTTACACGTCAATGTTATATAAAACAGTAGCAAAATCTGTCGCCAGTAATGAAACATTTTATTTCTATATTAAGTTCAGCGCTTGACCACGATCCTACCTGATGTTAAGTGGTGATGTGATCTTGTGATGGTAAGTCGCACTAACCCAGTAGCAGCCTATTCATTCTTTTCTTAAACACACCCACAACGTATTTGTACGGAAATACCGACGCCGGCAAGTTGTTCCACTCTTTTGCTGTTCTCGATAAGAACGAGGAGCTGAACCTCTTTGTATGTAAATTGGGGGTGTCCACAACATAAAGATGCAGACACCGTGCATCTGGTCTCTCTGTGGTAAAAGGGGAAATTTTATGCATACCTTTCCTCTGTTCTTAGTTACTAAGTTGTATAATCAATTATCTGAAGTCAAACTCTTTATCTAGACCAAAAAATATCATTTAACCTTACGCAACATAACGTAACCTTATTTCTAGGCAGCAATCAGATGACCTCCCGATCCCCGGCTGCCGTCAGAGGATCTGTGTACTCGCTCGCATCCATCAGCTACCACGTACGAGGTTACACAAAACCTGTCGCTTGCGTATCGCATTAGTATCGTTTATCTAGTACTATAGTAAGGGAGATGTCGTGGGAGCGTCGAGCGACGTCACGCGTGGTAGCGGTTAGACGTATTGCATTTAATAAGCTATTGCCAGCCGACATCCTCTGTTACACACTGCAATTTTCGTATTAAATGCTTATTCCTCAATGATATGTAACGATTCGTGCAGCGAGTTTCCACCTCGCAATAGATTTAATTGTAAAAAAAAATTGCTAAATACATCCCGACGATATCATTTAAAAATTCCACGGGACGTCATTAAAATACCTGCAACTACAATGCTGTTTTGGTATTCATGTTGCTGAGTTTTTGAAAGTTATTTCTATTTCAAATAAAGGTATTCAAGAACTACATTGGCTACAACTTATCCAACGAAATTCTTAGTACAGACAATAACAATTTCAAAAGTTGGATATAAGTTTTAACCATTAGTTTTCTGTTTATAATCCATCTTCATCATTCTTCCACATCTGTCAAAAGTAATATTACAAGCTCTAGCTCTAGCTCTCTTCGAACCTAAAGATTAACTAGTCGCAATGGGAAACATTTATAAAACTTTCTTGCTCACTGTTACCACCATCGGAATAGCAAAAATTTGCACTGCTGCAAAACTTATTAACTAAAGCGAAAAAAAAACTTTGTAATTGTTTTTTTTTTATTAAGTATCTCTTTCCTATAACTATTTTAAACTGTCTTTAGTTATTCTTTTTAAAATGTCTCCTGTTTCGACCTTCTCAAAACTATCAACTAAAGTTGTACTAACAAATATTGCTTTTAAAATAATCGTTCATAATTTATATAATGTAAGACCTTGCCTTGAATTACGCCAAGTGTACAAATTGTTCTGTCAGAAAATTGTGAGAGGCTGGAGACAGCTTCGAGTTAACGCAGTGAGGTCATGGAAACAATCACGCAATATTTATTGATTTCGCGCCAAATCACTACATTATAACACTAAGGCAATAATATAAATATTAGTAATATTAATATACGGTAAATAAAATATATTATATATATTTTACTAAGAAAAGTTATAGCAGTATCTCCCTAGCCTAATGGTTAGAGCGTGCAGCCTTCATTCCGAAGGTCGCGGGTTTGAATCTCAGCATGTACCGATGACTTTAATATTGAAGTTATGTACATTTGTGAACTTTAGTAACAACAGCGAAATACAAACGGTGAAGGAGAGCGCCGTGAGGAAACCTGCACGTGAATTAGAGTTTATTCTAAGGTGTGTATGAAGTCACCAATCCGTATTCTAGATTCCTGATGATGATAACGCTGCGAGCCATTCGACTTTAAACAGATTATCTGACATTGGGCGCGTGGACCCGGAGCCACGGCCTATAATCCGTATTAGGCCCGCATCGTGACTATGGCCCCATCACCTTCATATTGAGGGTAGGCCTGTGCCCCAACAGTGGGGACGTAAATTGTCTGTTATAGTATGTATATATATATATATAAATCCTTTTTCTTATGCTGTAATGTGTGTTAATATATTTATTACTTATTTACAGACAACTGTAATAGTTTACTACCTTTAATTTTAAGTATACTCAGTGGAATTGCTTCTACACTAATTAAATAAAAAAAAAATATATGTCCAACCTTCAAGTTCAATGAATTTTCTATCACGCAATAACAGGTATATCCACAAATGTATATTGAAATTTCAGTACCTATTAAATATCATGCGTCAGTGTGTGCGTGTGATCTAAAACGAGTATAATTAAAAAAATTAGATTTGTAAATTATATTAATCAATCATTTAGATGTCGGTGACGCCACTACCACCATCATCATAGACCTCCACTGGGGATTTCCAAATCGATCAGTACTGCGCTATCGGCATCCAGCGTTTTCCTGTAACCTTAACAAATTCATCCGTTTATTTTGTGAACGATTTACATCTATAAATACATGGTTGTCGTTGAAGTGCCTTACAACCCCATCGGCCGTTAGTGCCTCGAGGGATCATTAGAGAGGTCCAATGGGAGAGGGTTATCTCTCACATTAGTCGTAGACACGTTCTATATTCTTTTATGATCTTACAAGCATTCCTAATAATGTTAACTTTCATAGGTATCCAAAAAACATTGAAGATCAATATCTTTAAAAGTAAATATTTTAAATTGCTTTGCATTGTTTCAGTATAAGAAAAAACAGGTAAATTTTAAACCTGATTTTCGATGTTTTTGTATAAATCAAACAAATTCTTACGATTTCCTAACATTATGAATTATCGATTTCTCTACTCACGATTACTTTAAAAAAAGTCGTGGTTAAAGTTTAAAATCCTTAACGATTTCGTTATTATCAGTGCCGTGTTAAATTATTATTTTTTTTACGTGTACAAAACCTTGTCGATAAATAAAAAGTGTAATTGACATCGTAAATCATATTATTCTTTTATAACAAACGCAATGCTGATAAAATGACAGGCAAAAGGAAATAAAATTCGTCTGCCGTTAAGCTTCAGTAAGTTAACTGTAACATTTTTGTACTTGTTTTGTTCCATGAAAAAATATAAGCAATGTCCTTAGAATATCTACAAAACCAGGCCGATGATCATGATGATCTACAAACCCCAGAAGTACTCTTGGGCTAGCAAATTTGTACTATATCTGAAGAAAAATTGTAACATGTATCCACATAGAAATTTATTTCTGTGATTTCATTCTAGACTTTAATAATTAGATTTATAAATGTTAGAAATAATACTAGAAAAAGAAAAATCATCATATAGCTTATAGATATCTACTGCTGATCACAGGCTTTTTTAATTTCCAGTGCAAGCGGTCTGATGCTATCTGCTTCCAGTGATATTTTGCTACCTTAAGCAGATCGTCAGTCCATCTCCAACAAGGCTAGCTAGATGTAGGGTTTCGTTAATTTAGTTATTTCAACATATCCCTGGGACAGACTATCATGGTGTAGCGTTGCAAAAACCTTTGTTACATTGCGAACTAATATGTCCTTTAGTGATAGGCCTAAACGCTGAGGACTGTTGAGAGGGTTTTAGTGGGTATAAGCTCCATGAAATCTCTCTTCACCCACCAGATCCCTCAAAAAAGTTAAATAATTGTAAATTTTTTGCTAAACAGAGTGTTCCCTCTCCTCCATAGCTTTTATATAAATAAATAATTTAATCAAACCGTTAATATATATTATGTATTTTCATTAAAGCATCAAGTACTTGGCGCCTTGAAACAAAATATGGTCCTGTTACTCCGGTAATTTCACTAGATAGAGCCCAATTTGAACCCGAACACTAATATTTGCACGGAATCCACCAACAGAGTTCGACCACCAGTAAGTAATGGTAGTGTGTTATCTCATCTAAAATAAATATACTCATGTACACTATATACGACAGACAGATTAATGAAATTCTAAGAACAGCACCAAATTAAGGTCGACGTTGCTATAAACTAGTTTTAAGTACTTCTTTATTTACATCTAGGTCGAGGGTCTGGGATGTGAGCCTTTTGGTTGCATCAATTAGAACTGACCTATTGCGCAATGTACCAGTTTTAGAAATTAAGTCACTTAACTATGATGTAATGAACATTTTTACAACAGTATTATGATATATGCTTAACTTGGAATAAGTATTAAAATCGTATCGCCCCGGAAATAAACTAGGAAAACATCTGAGAAATAGAATAGAACGATGGGTCAACAGATTTTTTCCACCACAAAGAAGAGTCTTGTTGAATAAATTATTCAAACAAAAAAATTGGTGAATCGGTTCATCCGATTAGCTGCTTTACAATGAAAACAATGTCATACACAAAGATATAAGTACAAGATAAACATACAACATCCAACATGAGGTAGAGCATTGTGATGAGTAAATAAGGTACGCTGTTTCATTGTATCTGTCGATCTAGTTTCCGCCCTCATATTGTAAATCTACATCAAGAATGCTGTGTTCCGGTTGTCATCATATGCGAACCAAAGTGTTTTCGCTGAATGCACTTCAACATTTTCAGCGTGAGTGTTGGTTAAAATGAGAAGAATTGAGGGTATGCCAATTGTTAATAACAATTAAGATACTTTTTTTGTTTAACGAATACATTGTCGTTAGCTTCAACTAGCTTTATACGAAATATATAGGCAAAGTACGATAATGGACGAAATCTTTTATTTTTTAAAGCCAATATATTATCAGGAACTTTATTTTTGGTTTCAGGGAGAATTCTCAACAGATACCCTGCTTCTGGGGGGAAGTCAGGATTATGTAAGATTCTTACTCACTAAAACTCGGTGGTCTGCATTAGTCCATTCGGAGAGGCTCCGGGATCTCTCATACAACGCACCAGTTCCCCTATTCACTTTGTGTTACACCTCTCTGAGGAGGGGCCTAACCCTCCTAGGCGCCATCGCTGAACCATACACTGTCCCACGCCGATTCGCTTGTTGAGTATTAAGGCCGCCTCTGTCAAAGCCCGCGAAACTCCTAGACCCTTTTAGTCGCCTTCTACGGAAAGTAGAGCTTACCTTAGTCCTATCCATACTAGCCTAAGTCTACAGGGGTGACATTATCAGGATCTACACCTCGTGGTAATTGTAAATTGTCTTGAACGATATATTTTAAATAACAATATTTACACAGCACCACATCGCGGTCATTGCTGTGTTGTATATATTAAAGTATAACATCTCATTACCTAATTAATATATAATTAACGGTGTAATAAGAGATATTATCTATTAGTTTTATGTCTATCTTTTAGTTACCCCATACAATACAGTATTTAATTTATTATTTAACATTGAACATTGATGTGCATACAACACCCTAAATAGTGTAGCGAGACGACCTTGCCGCTTATTTAGTCGCAACAATGAGTCACAAGGAAAACGATTAACACTTCATGTGGGGTGACTATGAAAAATTATAGAATCCCAACACTAAGTTAAAGAAGCAATGAACTTCCATAAAGTAGTTCAGACATTTTTTATTCGATGTAAAACACCGTTCAACTGATACATTTTGCCTATCGCCGTGAAATCTAAATAATATTAGTTCTCATAACCTCTGTAATTTCATTAGCTACAGCACTCCTCAAACTAAAACACAATAGTATATACGACGATTGATAACTGCTGTAGAGTACCAGGAAGTAGCTTTATCTATCTTTAGCAATACAAACATATGATCAGTATGTACTTATATCACGCATCGTAGAATGTTAGCAATAGGTGTTAGTGCTGATAAGTCTCTCAGCTTCTGTTATATTTCTGCCGCCAAACAGTACTGTGCAAACAGAGCTGTGTTCCGAACTGAAGGAAGTGCAATTACTGAAGTAACGAACCTACCTTAACATCATGTCTCAATGCGACGAGATTGCAATGTGGTGTAGTACATAACTAGCGCCACCTTGTTATAGGTGAACGTCCCGCTCGTTTCTTGGCTTCGTTGATTAAAAAAAAAAACAGAACCTATCTACAAAACCCAAAGACTTGTTATTTTCTTAAATTTTACTGATTAGTTTTTTTTATACGTAAATTGGTAAACGAGCACAGAATAAATCGCCTAATTTTAGACAATCACCACAGAAGTAATAAGTTTTGATTTGGTGGAACCAGTTCCAGAGGGAAGTTGTCATACTTGACAGGCTGCTATTCAAACGTAAATAATATTTATATTATTATATATTCAGGAATGTCTGACAAACTTCAGAACATGTTCCAACGACACATGGGGATATTTTGGGCCGATTACATTAGCATCATGCTATCACTCAATGAATAATTGTATTATTTAACGGAGTAACTGATGTCATGTTATTTGCGTGCTGTTGAAGGTCCACGGCGCGTTTGGGACTCGGTCAGGGTGTGAATATTCATGAAGGCATTGTGACATCGGTAATTTGGCCGGAAACATAATTGTACAATAATGTTATTATTGTTTGAATCTGATAGAAAGAATAATATTCTGTATAACATTTCTAAGAGAAACTAAAATCTGGAAATATTTTATTACCTGATTATTTTTTATATATCTATTTTTAAATTATGGATGATCATCTACTGGTGGTAGATCTCTGTTGACGGAGAACATCTAAGTAGATACCACCGCAGCTCCTATTTCTGCAGCCAAGCAGTACTGTGCTAACATTACGGTGTTCCGGTTCCGATGGGTGCTGTAGCTAGTCTAATTACTGTGAAAACGAGACTCAACATCTCATGTCTTAGGTAACGAGCACGATGTAGTGTTTATCATCCTGACTGGCGCTAGGTTGTTATGGGCAAGCTTATATCACTTACCATCAAGTGAACGTCCTGGTCTCCTCATTGCTAAATTAAATAAACAAAAATCTTGATCATCTTTCAATTGTATTAAATTTATATAATTAGATCGCAATCATTTTTATGCAAAGAAGGTAGGTTAATGGGTAAGCGGTTTGTGTGATGGTATGTAACCATCAACACCCATGGACTGCAACACTAGCGATTTGCAGCTACCTTCCCAAACTTTGAGAAAAGTAAATTCTGATTCTCAAGATCCGGATCCGGTTACTGGTATCACGTAATAGTAACACAATGTCTTTATTCAAGCATTGAAGGAAAGGGATATCAGTCTAACCTGTAAAATAGAGGCAGTGAGTGCCGTCATAGCCACCAACAGCATCTGGTTCTTGGCATACTCGTGCAACTGCTTACCACACCCTCGCTGATAAAGAGTTGAGCAGTCAGCTACGTAAGGCTTGTGGAGAGTATCTAAGGGACCTTGGCCGCAGCACGAGAGAGGAACATGACGGGAGGTAGCGTAATCACCGGGACCACTGACGCCGCAGCATTCGAACTATGGAAAGAAAGTATTCATAAAACTATTTATTAAAACTTTTGTAGTAACTTAGGCACCAAATATAAATTTTAGGTTTACCAGAAACGGTATCTCTTTAAGTTTCTTTATACCAATAATTAAACTGGCCACAGCGCCCTCAAAACTGGAATACAGTAATGTATACACACTACTGTTTGGCGACAGAAATAGGCACTGCGGTGATACCTACCTACATGGTCTCTGACAAGAGAGATCTTTTTTTATTATCACGGAGGATATCGTCTTAAAAGATATACTACTACTAAGGGTACGACAAGGTTATGTGGGAATTCTAGCCACTAAAACCACTTCGGCAGTCTCCGTCATTACCTTAGGAGGGGCTCCGGGATCTCCTATAGAACGCACCGGTGCCACTCTGCGCTCTGGTTAACACATCGCACCCTGTGTTATAGCAAATACAAGACCACCTTACTCTTGCTGTCCTCCTAAAGCTCGCTTATTAAGTTCTGAGATCGCCTACCCTCTTACTAACCCGAGGACCCGAATAGTTGCCTTAAACGACAGGCAGGGAATACCTTAGTCCTATTCTCAATAGCCCAAGACTACAGGGCTGTTGGCAACAAAAACATAACACCAGTAGTTATCAACGTCATAAAGTTTGTAAATAACGGGTTTGATATAGTAAAGAGAACGTGGACACACAAATATGACAGATGGGATATATTAAAATTACCTGAACGTGCAATTTATCCCATCGCAATGAATCCGGGGAGTTAGGGTCTTTTACCTCCTTTGTCTCCATAAAATATTTAGTCATAGTGCTCTTTATATCAATTTCGATGTTATCCCAAACGACCATCGCCCAGACGAAACACGAAAACTCTATCACCACCACCGCAACGATTAAAAGGCCGGCCTGAAAAACGGAGACAATACCACTCTCAGTTTGTTTGGATAAAAAAATTCACATCAACGTGCAGATACAAATAACCCTTTTTACTGAAAATCATTAATTTTTGTAGTATTAAAATATATAATTAGTTACATGGTTGTACATGAGTTTTATAATTAAATCATGAAAAAAACATGAAATTTTAACAGAAAAATCTAAATAGATAAAATTTTAATTTCACCATAGATGGCGGTGTTAAAATACGCACAGCTTTGTCGCAAAAATGATTATTATACAAATATTTAACATTTGTACAATTATGGTCAACAGAACTAGATATAATCATTAAAATTGCTTTATATTGATCAAATATTGAAAAGAAATTACCATGACAACGTGAAACTGATGCATTGATTTTGTCGTCCGCCAACCAATCCATGCAACGGAACATGTGATTATAGCCATCATCAAGAGTAATAGAACAGGATACTCCACATTAACTGGGATGAAGTGCCGATAAATGAACAGCCGGTACAGGAGAAATCCGCTGACTCCAAATAAAGCCACCGCTGACATCTGTTGAGTGATAATAGAAACATTATGAAGTACATTCACGATTCATTTAGATAAATACAATTTCTGATTTCGCTAAACCTAACCTATTATTCATAACGACAAGTGTCATCAATGCAGTGAATAAGAAAGGTTTTTGTATATATTAAAATAAATCGGTACTCTCTTAAAATCTTCTTACGCTTAATTTATAACTAAAAATAAACTCAAATTAGGCGACAAAAGCATAACAGTAACGTTAATTGAGTGCATAGAAAACCTCAATTTGTGTCAATTGAAATAAATTCCACTTGATGTTATTAAAAATGTTTATATCAAGTTGTTATGACAACAAAGAGCCGACTTGAAAACGGACGGATTCAAAAAGAATGTTTTACAAGTTTTTATGGTTTTATAAAATAAAATACTCACAGCAAATAAAACGTTGAACGTTAACACGAGATATTTCCAACAGTTCGTGGATAGAGCCATTTTAACTGTTCACATGTCAAGTTGAGATTGTAGCTCGTCTCAAAACAAAGGCGCGGGTCGTTCCACCTCAGGGAATGTTTGTGTTTCGCTGCGTCCGCGTTACTCACCGCTGGTGCAGCGGAGCCGACGAACAGAGTTAAACAACCGGCATTTATCTATCCGTCCATCGCATAATCTTTGCGTATTGGCGAAAAAAACATGCGTCCGTAATTACGATTACTTCGCGATTATTTGGAAATGAATAATCCAACTTTGAATGTTCAGACACTTATCAGTTTATCATTGCGATAAACTATGTTATGATACTCATGCAATCTAACCTCATTCTACACTTGGTGTACGTATCTAACGATTACGGTTTCTGTGACACTTTTGTACGGAGAGTCGGGAGTGTGAAACTATTTATAATACTGACAAGTCTATTTTAAACGCTGCCATTACCAGATTTTAGTTCAATTGACACACTAAAATTACGAAACCAATGAAAGATTGAAAGGCAAATATATTGTTTAAATGTAACTTCATTAAACAAACAATTTCCACATATAAATCTTCTTAAAAATATTATATATCAAAAGACATTTATAACTAACCTAAATTCAGAATCTTAAAAGTTAAATTGAATTTGATTTATAACATTTATTTCAGAAGACTGTCATGAAAAATTGACATTATACTATCTAAATGTTAAAGCTATATTCACAATAATCTATATATTCGCTATGTTCAAAAGACATTTAAGTACACAACCAAATACGGTCCTCCGGATTTACATCCTCTTACTTCCAACGGATGTAGCAAGACGTTAATTCATATATAGAAAAGGCATCTTACACCTAATCTCTTTTAAAGAACCTAGATGAAACACATATTCCAATCAATATTTCCTCATCTTTCCGGTGAAATCAGTACCAGAGGTCGAACTAATGTACAATATCCTAACATATTTTATAGTCTACTATCTGCCTCAAATTAGCATAATCCACACTAGCTGAAGTAACGATTAGTAGCTTTAAAGAAATCTATAATGAAATGCTCCGATCAGTTTTGGTAGTCAAGTGAAGCTAAGTTAGTTGCAGATCCAATTTATCATCCTGTTCGCATCTTTAACGGATGTACTAGAGTTTACACCTAATAATAGAAAACGAACAGAAATCCTTAACACTTTGATTGTAATCATAACTCAGACTTTGAGGTTTTACTGGTACTATTTAATTAGAGATCAGTTGAAGTATAAACCATTAATAATACGAAAGGTGCAACAAGAAATAAATTGTAAGAAATTATGTTTATTGTGAACTACAATTTTAGTAATATTAATAGTAATCGCAAACACATAATTCTTTTGTCATAAACTCTGATAATTTTTCGACATTTACTACTTTCATAACCTTATCCAAGTCTGCAGCTATATCGTGACTTAAAGGGCCCGCTTCCTTCGCAGTGCGAAGCAAAGCTCTAGCTTTATCAACATCCTTTTTGTACATTGCCAAAATTGCTAAAAACGCCCAACCATCAGATAGATATGGTTCAGTTTTAACAGCAGCCGCTGCCCACCGCTCCGCTAAACTTTCTTCACCCATTTTAGCATAAACTCTGGCCATTATAAGAGCTGAAAATGCCGATGGAGCAATTTTATGAGCACGAGCAGCTCTTTGTAAAGAAACTCTAACGTTAGTTTTTAATCCGCCCAAAGCTGCTCTGAGAAGTAAGGCAGGACAAAGTTCCGCCCCAGTGTTATTCGCTTCTAACAAGGCATTTTCACATTCACCATCCCAACCTCGAGAAAGTGACAAGCATGTCGCCCGTATTTGACATAAAATGGCACAAGGGCCAAAGCGTTTTATGCCTTTATCAACAACGTCCAACGCCAAATCAAAATGCCGCCGCAGTAAAAGCGATGCTGCTCTAACATAATACTTTCCTGGTTGTGACGTCTGTTTTGCTTTCTTAGTACCACGTTCATAGCAACCTTCGTCAACACACCGTAGAATTCTTTCACTAAGCTTATAACATCGCAAACATAAAAAGAACGCTGCGGTAATCAAGAATGGATTTTGGGTATCAATTACGCCAGGAATCCAAAAACTTTCTTCTTCCCCGCTTGCGTCAACCCATCGCTTAAGGCACTTTCTCCACTCTCTGGGCAGCTCGTACGACTTTCTCATTTTTTTTGCAGCAACAAAAGCTGCGTACTCGTTACCGTGAAAGTGATGTAAAGCATGGAGTGCAGCCCAACCGATCGCGCTGGTGGTGCCATCAGAATTGTCACCTTTTACAGCAATTCGAAACGCTGCTGAAGCTATTTCGCTGGCTTCGGACCCTTGATCAAATTGCGTCCCTCCATAAGTCCAGAGTAAATATCTATTTCTCGAATGAACATTTAAAGCTATCATTAAATAATCGTATGCTTCCGATTCATTTCTTTCTTCGAGACAACGCAAAACTTTCGATAAAAGAACACGAGGATGTTTAGGGCAAAATTTTAAATTTGTTTCTGTATGATGCGTAGATATCCTAACATCTCCCGCGGTTCGACATCGTGCAGCGGCTAAGCCAGGCGAAGGTCGAATTTTCGGAAGTTGAGGAGCAAAAGAAGATGTTACAGCACGGCGGGTTGCTGAATGTTGACTTGTTATCGTATCCTGATAATCTATTTCAGAACAGTCAGTTATTGGAAATTCCTTAAGCATAGATCTAATACGATTCAAAAGTCTATTTGCAGCTGTTCGTTTTATGCTTTTATTCATTTGAAACGTGCTTCTATAAGTAAGCTTACTCAACTCCTTATGAACTGATAAAGCACCAGCTTCTTTGCTGATACGTCGTTTGTCTAAAGGGGGGTCTTCTGGAGGGGAAATTATTTTTAGCGCATCATCAGCTACATTAATTCCAGGAGGAGGGATAAAACCAATCAAATCAAAAAGGGACGTTATTTTTGCCTTTGGAACAAGTGAATCCATAAGATCCAGTCTAATTACAATGTAAGATTCCTGACCTAGGTCGTCAGTTATTAAGTCATTGTCTCGAGCACTTGCTCCCCGTGCACTGCTTGGTGGCAAAGTTAATATGGCCTCTATGCTTTCAGGAAAACAGTCGCTGTTGTACATTAAAAGTTTTGCACATATTGTTACACCGAACTGACCTGGTTGAAGTAAAACACGAGCATCTACTTGGGCGACATATCGACAACGCACTTCCACTTTTCCAGATTTTGGGACTCCTGCCATTTCAAAAAAGAAAATATTATTTAAACGCGTGTATAATTCCGTCCGATCTACTAAGACTCGCTTCATCGCATTCCAGTAAACGGAGTTTTCTGAATTTCCTGTTGACAAATCATTGGGAATAAAAACATCTTCAACAGGAACATTAAAATGAGTGTTAGCAGCATGATCAGCGTTACTGGTGGTACTCCAAACAAGTTTTGAAGCCGTTGGTGTACTAAACGACATGCCATATTTTATAGCTATTGGGTCATGAATAGTGTCGAGAGCAAGACCACCTATATAGACTGTACCTTCCTTAGTCGTCGGTAGACAATGCGCTGATATCAATGTGATCATTAAAGGAATTTTTTCTTCAAATTTTTTGTCTATGACACCACTGTATCGGGCTTGAACTTCAACTGAACAACCCGATGTGTAACCTGTATTAATTACCACAAGTGGGACTGTTACCGCGACCTCTTTTTCTCCCATAATTAATGGAAATAAATCTACGTTTCCGCCGGCGCGATTGTCAATATTAAGATAAGGATCCGGATCTTTTGCAGGTTTTCCACCCACACTTCGTAATATAAACATAACAGGTGTATCGGCAATAATATCTTGATCAATTTCTAATTTTAAATTTAAAGGTAAGATAATAGAGTCGACTATTAAATCCTTCTGCCATTTAGTTTCAAAGAAGATTTCATCATCGAATAATACTAGAAATAAAAATTCACCAGGACCTGGACTATCGCCATTCAAAATTAGATATAAATTTACTTGGTGTGCACTTTCTGACTCATCCTCAAAGTCTTCAAAATCACTTGACTTTGCTGTGTTTTGCCCTTTATTTTTCTTTTTAGTTTTTTCTGACATTATTTAAATAAATATTTATACCTCAAGTTTAGGTAAATACATTTTAAATTAAATTAAGATAAATAGATAAACTTTAATTCTTGTCACCTCGTTATTTGTCATTACAACCGTAGGAGAATTTTCTTATTACGGAAGAGTTTTCATATCTGCATTACACAATGTCAATCGATCGAAATAGACGTACTAAAAAAAAATATGAAAAAAAGAGGAAATATTATTATATTTCTTAAAATTATAAACTAGCAATCGATTATGAGTAAATTATTATTAAGTTTTTTTGCTTCCTACATGCGTGACAGAAAACGATACGTTTAATATTGTGGTTACAGATCAGAAACTTATTTTACTAGATCTGAAATTATTCAGGAAAGCAATCTAGGTCCATTAAATTTTATTTTAATGATTTGCCAGATGTCATCAGAAATACTACTTGTTTGTCGTTTGCGGACAATCAGAAGTTTCTCTTCGCCATAAATTAGAAGAGTGCTAGCAAACGTTTACAGCAAGATATACATAGAGTGGTAGAATGGAACAAAACAAATAAACTGCATTTTAATATAACAAAATGCTCATAAATTACATTTAATTGAATGAGACAACCCTATCACCATAAGTGTGAGTTGCGAGGGATGGTAATGAAACGGGTAGACACTATAGGGAGTGAACGTGGATATTGAGTTGACATTTCGTAATCACATTATTAATATTTGTAAAAAATCGTACCGGAGTCTAGGTTTTACATCGGGACGAGCCGGAGATTTTACAAACATACTCATAAAGGCTAGTAGAATGTAATGTAGTCATCTGGTCGCCGCAATAAACTAAATACTGTCTCATACGGAAAAGAATTGAAAACAAATTTACTAGATATCTATATTTAAAGCTTTATATGGTATATCCTCTATACCCATTGATTTACCTAACTTTATTCGTGTTAGAAATAGAGGATTACGAAGAGTTTAAGTCCAGAAGAGAGTTAGCTCAAGTAACATACCTTTTTAAATGAATACGTGGCAAAGTAAATAACCTCTGTGAACTCAAAGAAGTGAAGTTACTCGTGCTGAACAATTACATGGAGAGGCGAAGGCGGGAGCGACTGCTGCTGGTGGGGCGCGGTTGCTCGGCAAGGCGCCGGCACTCAATAAATCAGATTGCCGAAAAAATTTACATTTTTTTCGTGTACATTTGCAGAATGTAAAAAAGAGATTAAATTTTTATTTGCTAAATTCCGTATTAACATGTTTATTTTTTGTTTTATTTTTTATAGCTAGTAGTATTATATATTATTATATAAATATAAACAAATAACATTACTGCATTGGAAAATTCTATAAGAGTAGTTTTTCAGTAAATAAATAAATAGTAAACATTATTTTTAAAATATACATCGGTACATTGAAACGCTGTCATCTTGGATTAATGTGACACAAGTTTGACGTCTCTTAATGACGTTTGATTACAAACCTCTTAAATGACGTTTACTGTTTGTTACATTTATTTGTTGTTTTAAAGAAACAAATTTAAAATGTTATAAAATGTATACACTTTTACATGGGTTTTACAAGTATATGATACAAAAAGACGAATATTGTGTGTTAATACTAGGGCTCGACAATGCTGGTAAAACGGTACTTTTCCTTTGGTTTTATCATTTCTTAAGTTATTTCTGGAAAGACTATTTATGCAAATAATAAGCAGGTAATATTCTTTTCCTTTTTCAGACATATTTGGAGGCTACTAAAACGAAATATACTAAAAAGTATAAAGCTATGAACCCTAATAGAATAACAACAACTGTAGGATTAAACATTGGTAAAATAGATGTAGATGGCGTGAGACTAAATTTTTGGGACTTAGGCGGACAACAAGAATTACAATCCCTGTGGGATAAGGTGTCTCTGTTTTCTATGTATGTTCATGTTCCCTTTTAAATTAACAATGCTATAACTTTAATATAAATTTCAGTATTATGCAGAATGTCATGCAGTAATTTACATAGTAGACTCTTCTGATAGAGAGAGAGTTTCAGAATCAAAAGAAACTTTTGGTGAGTGCTTTAGATCATTGAGCTTAAATCTTGTTTTTTTTTTATGAACTTAGTTGTCGCACAAGACCACATATGCCATAAAACTGATAAAAAATAGAACTTTCTATGCTGCAAAATTAAATTTACTGTTAATAGGAAGTTAATACAGACTTATACAATTTTATTCAGGTCGTAACATGATTTTTTCACATTTTTAGATAAAATGATAGCTTCTGAACATTTATCTGGTGTTCCACTATTGGTGCTAGCAAATAAACAAGACATTCCAGACTGTATGGGTGTACACACTGTGAAACCTATATTCAATCAGAATGCACATTTAATTGGCGCAAGGGACATTATGCTAATGGCTACTTCTGCTTTAACTGGGTAATTATTAAAAAAAAATAATTTAGACAGTGCTAATTACCATAATTGAAGACTACCAGGAATTTATATCCAATAATATGTCTGTGTATTTAAAGACTAATTAAACTTTTGTTACAGTGATGGTGTTGATGAAGGTATCAGATGGTTAGTTGATTGCATAAAAAGAAATAGTGTTGACAGACCTCCACGGAACCATGATGACAAGTTATAAACTCATAACGACGCCCATGTTTAATATTACGTTCACACTTTATATATATACAATGAATAATAATGAGTTTTCCTATTAAGATAAGACGATCCATTGTTTTGTACATACTGTATTGACACTTCAAAATAAACTATTAATATAACTGTGTCTCTATTGCTGTCCCTTTTCCGTGATAAATTGTATTTTTGATAAGAGATACGTAATTACTGGATATTTGAAGAGTACCTGCACCTGATAAAACATTTCTGATAACAGTACAGTTTGCACTGTATGCGTATCGTGTACTACCGTGTCGTACTGAAATGTTTTAGTGTTATTTGCATGTTAAGTAAATATGGCTTATCCAATGTATGAAGTGGACTGGAGTGTTTTACCGCCAGAACAAAATAGAAGGTAAGAAAAATCTTTAACAGTTATCATCAGCCGATAGACGTCCATAGTTATATAGTTTTTAAAATAATTTATTATTTTAATTTTGTAACAGTGAAAAAGTGTAGTAAAAAATATAAAAAAATTAATTATTATTTACACGTAGCGTTCATTCAAATATGTACAAAACAACGTTGTCATGGACAAGATTTATAACAGTCATAACATAATTTTTGCCTTTCTTCTTTACTTTTCGTTTGATTAAAAATAATTATTTTCATTACAATATTAAAACGTTTTATGGGTAATTTTAGTTAGCCACTATTTAAAATAGATAGTCAAAAACCGTCTCAAAACTTCAACGTCATATGCGATTGAGAGAGCGAGTTGGATGCGAGTCATGTCATGTCGGTCGGCCATGTTGAATTTCTTGCAACGCAGGAAATGTCAGCTGGCGGTTGCCGTACAAATTCTTTGTAAAATCTGTGATAAACGGTTTACCGATACATTTTCTGTGATACACGAGTAAACACAAAACAACCCATTGATGTTTCGGGCTAGTTGAGTGTTATGTGAAAATATGACATTAGTACATCGATGGTTGGATGCGATTTCTCTCAAGTTCTTGTGGTCTGTTGCGAGATGAAATTGCTGATAGTCTAAACGCAGTGTAGTGAAAGTTTCCATCTTTATTTTTTTATGTTTTTAAGTGTATGTTCATTATAGCTCCACTGAGAACAAGTTTGTTAAATAAATACACCCTTACCCATCTCCAGTAACAGGACAGGATAATTCCACTCTTTTATAAAATTTGGACGTCTGTTTTTTCTATTTAGTTACACCAGTGAACAACATGAACGGCTCAGAATCCGGGTAAAATTTTAAGTCATTGTCTAGTTTAAATAACATTGAATTTCCTTAAATTAAGAGACTATTACATCACAAAATTTTTATATGTTATTGAATTTAAAGAGATTTAGTTTTTGTTTTTTCTTAAACATAGTAATATTGTTCCTTATTTTAGACATCGAAATCCAAAAAGGTTACTACAATGCTACATATAAGGATAACATTGTAAAATTAAATGTATTTCTGGAATTTTGCTATATACACATCTTGCCTTAAATTGTTTAATATTACTTGCTTGATACATTAAAATTCATTAACATTTTTCCTCTTATCTAAACTTGTTCCAAAATGGTAACAGGTTGTATTGTATACATATTCAAACTTAAAAATTGATTGTCATTATGATGACATAAAATAAAAGGTTCCTTATATTATTTTTGTTATATTTTTAATTTTTAAGATGAAAAGTTAAATCTCCTTTTCATTATACTACATAATTAAACATGGACATACTGAATATAAAAAACAAATAGTACTATCATATGGAATCTTAATATATTTCAAATTTTTTAGTTAGCTTTTAAATTTTTTTATTAACATTTTAGTTCTTTTGTCTTAAATTATAAATTTATATTGTACACTACATATGAGCATGAAATATTAATCAAGTCCATATTCACTGTACAAAATGTGAATATTGCATGTTGTTATTTGATTTAAGTCATGTTATTAAAACATTTTAATGCAAATCTATATAAGTGTATAACCTTAGTAAACAATGCATTTTCTTAAGCATAAATGTATTCATGTAATAAAATTAAATGGCTATTTGAAATAAAAAAAAAAATGGTTTTTGAAATTAACATAATATCTTACCAAACATGGTAAAGAAAATCAACCTAAACAATTTGAACCACCTCTTTACATATTACATTAGTTTCTGAACAAGTTGTATCTATGTATTTATAGATATATGATACATACACAACAAGTAAATCATTTAATAATAATAATAGTACATAAACAAAAAAATATTAGTGTAAAATCATAAGTGTATAATATTTAATATTGAAATCTATGGCACTATGAAAACATGTTATTTTAATAAATAATCTAAATATATGTTGTACTCATAGGAGAAAAACAATAACAAACAATAAGAAATGTAGTAATTGATCTTCTCAAACATGTTTTCTTTAATTATCATACAAAATATTTTACATCCATTATATTATACAGGTGTGTTAAAGACATGTGTTGTTGGTCTGTTGGTTGCTCCATCACTCTATATATGTCTCTATATGAAATGGTAAATAGTTTTAGATTATGCTGACACATACAGCCAGGAGACAAGCTCAAAGTTCAGCTTGTAATTAACTTAAATAGTGGTTATTGATTTGCTAACCAGAACAAAGGGATGCTAAATAGGATGTTTATACAGCGCTGGTTTGCATTCATCCCTCTATGACAAAATGTTAGATATATAAAACTAGAACACAGTATTGGTTAAGTGTAAGAAAGTACTGCAGTTTTACCAACTTTGAGTATTAATAGCAAAATTTGCAAACAAACATAAGAAAGTTTAAGTAAATTAAATAGCATTTTCATGTAGAATTGCTTTTGTTACAGGTTTAACCCGGCATTTAATATTGCCACAATAAAACAAGTGGTAAATGAGGCAATAGAGAGAGGTGAGTATCATTGTGGATGAGATATTTTTTTAATAGTCTGTAGTCAGATAAATGCTACATAGTAGCTTCAAAACTACAAAAGATATCTGGTAAAGATTTTGATTACTCGGAAGTAAAGTTAAGTAATGGCTATAATTCACGGATGTCTTTGGGAAGGGTGCATCCATAAAGCATTATCAAGATCTACGAATAGGTTTAAAAATCTCAACACCGATGTCCATTTACATGGACGTGATTGAAAGGTCAAAAATATTTTTATTTATAATTAAGTTATACTTTCTTTTATGCTTTTGGGTTGGTGATATGGTGAATGGGGGCTAGCAATACTCACTATTACAAAAGTAGAATATATAGCTAACAATGTAGTTTTAGTTTAGTTTGTAGAATTTCCGCTTTCTCTTGAAATCTAATTTTCTACAGCAAATTGCAATGTTATATAAAGTAAACCTAAAATCTAATTCATACCTTAAAGTTATAGCACTAAGTTGTAGTTAACACTAGCCAATCAGAAGATAAATTTAACAATACTTATCTATTTTATTTACTTACTAAATAGTACATCTAAAACTCTATAAATAATGTCTTTTTGTTTCACATGGTTAAAATATATATATATATAATGAACTGTATGCTTCTGGCTGGCTAACTAATTTCACGCTTCCTATTTACCGGTATTAACATGTAAACAAATGCACTGATCAATGCTTTCTGTGTGTGTGTCGTCCGTAACAGTCGCACCGGTTTCAGTGCGGATGCCCACGCCCACGCGGCTGCGCGACTTGATCCGTCAGATCCGCGCCGCCAGGACCGCCGCCGAGGAACGGAGTGTTGTCAATAAGGAGTGTGCGTACATCCGTTCCACTTTCAGAGAGGAGGACAGCGTGTGGAGGTGAGATATAGTGAAATGAGTTCGTCGGCGTCAGAGTAAAACGTGAAGTATTAGTTTTTTTTTTTGAAATAAAAAGTTAGTAGCTCGCAAGCGTAATGATTAGAGTGCGCGGCTTTCATTCCGAAGGTCGCGGGTTCGAATCTAGGCATGTACCTATGACTTTAATATTTAAGTTATGTACATTTGTGAACTTTAGTAACAACAGCGAAATACAAACGGTGAAGGAAAACATCGCGAGGAAACCTGCACATGAATAAGGATTTACTCTAAGGTGTGTGTGAAGTCACCAATCGCCTTCACATTAACGGTAGGCCTGTGCCCCAACAGTGGGGACATAAACGGCTGTTAAAAAAATATTTATTTAAAACAATGTTTTTCAAAATAGAATTCGGCACCCAATAAAGTGGGGTTACATTGCTCTACACTGTCTAACTTTAATATATCGGAGGCCGGAGCAAGACATGCTACTATAGCGGCTATTATACTCTAGCGGAAGGTGGGAGCTAATCAAGTGGTTACCATGAAACCCTATTTCCGCCTAAACTCTCTAACTCGCCATGAAATCGAATCAGGACCCTATGTTCTACAAGAGTAGTGTTTTAACCAAAGCGCCACGACGCCATTTATAACATTTTTACGGTATATCTGGTTTTCTTTCAAAATATTAACAAACAGTTGGCTTGTTAGTTTGTAAAGATAACGATATTCTCACACAGATGTCGTAATATCGCAAAGCTCCTCTACATTCACATGCTGGGCTACCCGGCTCACTTTGGCCAGCTGGAGTGTCTGAAACTGATCGCGAGTCCCCGCTTCACCGACAAACGTGTCGGCTACCTCGGGGCAATGCTGCTATTGGATGAGCGGCAGGACGTCCATTTGCTCATCACAAACTGTTTAAAGAAGTAAGTGTTCCCGTTATTCAACCCCACACTCGCAGAATTTCCTCATTCTACCATCATCAATTTGATCCTGTTTTAGATTTCAAATCGATGGGAGGTTTACTTGTAGATTATGTATATCCACTAACAAGTATTGTAAAAATAATGTTTTAGTTTATTTTAACAGCTAAAAATTCATTGAAGTATCGCAGCTTTTTTTTTTTATTTCGCTGTGACTATAAACTCTTTCCTTCTATAAGGATGTGGTAGAAGTTTCTCGAATGCAAAAGGATTTGTCCGTTTAACACGACTACATTTTCAAGTCTTATATTTAAACTTTTGCTGTAATGGATCCAATTTGACAAGTACGTCATTATTAACTTCATTGAAATGAATACGGAGTTTAAATTCTTTCACTGCTGGCGCTGCCATTGCCACTGCCAAACTGTTTACAATCATCACTGTAACTTATCTGAACTTCGCTTTAACTAGTAAAATTTCTGGAATATATCGCCACATTGCTACGGGCAGTATCGTTTAGCAACGAATGAAGGGCTTACCTGTCTTCTCAATTTAGCACAAAGAAAACCTTCATAAATTGGAGTCGACTCAAGCCGCTCAACCGAATCCATTACCCTACTAACATTATGTACTAAATTACTTTTAAAGGTTAGGTCTATAATCTTTGATCTTTCAAAGGTGAATATAAAAAGAAAAAATTGGCTAGTTGTGTGTTCCTTTGTTATCATTTCCTTTCCCTGGATAAAAAATACCAAATTTGTCACTGAAATATAGCCTTAAAAAATTTAGGCAGCTTAAAAGTGCCATAAACCTAATGGATAAGATTATATAGAATCATCATCATTATCAGAGCGACAGACGTCCACTGCTGGACATAGGCCTCTCCCAAAGTTCTCCACATCGATCGATCCTGCACTGTCCGCACCAAGGTCTTCGAACAGCGACCACCTACCGAAAGACATAGTGTTGGCAAGCCCCCCACCAGGTAGTCCGACGTTCTGGTGAAAGGTGCAGGAAGCAGCTGGATGCGGGCAACTCAGGATCGATCGATTATATGGAATGTCAAATTAAATTTAAATCTCTATTTAAAACTAGTACTTTCTACTAAATGAAGTTCCTTTGGTAATAAACAGAAATCTAATCTGATGATATAAGTTAACAGAAGTCTAGAACTTCAACTAAATCTGTATCCTTTGTATCTCTATAAATCTGTATCCTTTCTATATGACGACAAGATTACTACACTTAAATATATGATAAAATTACATAATAACATTAATGGTAAACTAACCGTTCCAACAACTTAAAATTAAGTAGGCACTATGAGTTAGTTATTTAAGTTACCATCGATCTGTACCCGTTTGAACTTAACTTGTTTCTTATAATTTTGTTTGCGCTTAAGGTAAGAGCTCTACGACGCGAATCCTTCCAACTGTTTCATTCAGGTTAATCCTTGCTTATTCGCCTGTTCACCTGTCGCGTTTTTATTGCAATCTTATTATAAGGACGGCTGATGATATGCAAATATTATACAAAACCTAAATTGATAGTTTTATAAGAATATTAAGCGACGAGAGGAGCGAGACTTTCACCTGATGGTAAGTAATACTCTTACCCATTACAACCTGGCGCTTGTTAGATTGGTATACACTGCACCATATTGTGCTCGTCGCCTTAAGAAACAAGATGTTGCGTCTTTTTATCCCAGTAAATACACTAGCTACAGCGCTTTTAAAACCGGAACACAGTACTGTTTGGGGGAAGAAATAGGCGCTGCGGTGGTATCTACCTAGACGGCCTACGGCAACAGAGATTTCATCGTCTTCAGCCGATAGATATTCACTGCTGGACATAGGGCTCCACTAAAGATTACAACATTTGTAAGGGTTCACATGGGGGTATTAAGGCAATTTCACACCACGCTGGCCCAATGCAGGTTTGTGCGAGCAAGAGCCTCGTTCGTTGTGTAGCAGGGTGCACCACGAGCAGGTGAAGTTGGCTTAGGTCCCGTGAATTGTTGTGCGAGACCCTATACCCCAATAGAGATCTACTACCAGGCTATTATATGAATAGGTCTGAGCCTTAAAATTGACTACCGCAATCGGATGATCATGGTCATGATTTCGAACTTGTATATCATACCACAAATTTTAAATTTATATATCTGTTTTTATTGCATATCGATATATTACAAAATCAGAAAGGATTTATTCAAATAGATCATCCTGTTTCGATTTTGCGAACCGTAGAAAATTCATACACAACCATACAAACATGCAAGCAATTTATTTGTTCGTAACTTACGACGTTTCTATATTAAAATCCTACAACCATAAATATATTTGTACTAAATAACGTCCACCAGTGGACGTCTATCGGCTGATGCTGATGAAACAAACAATGTATCATTGTAATGTAGTCTCGGAACTGAATCAGGGACACCCTCGTTATAAATTAGCTGCTGCGTTAAAGTGGCAACAATGAAAGATTCTTTATCACATTGATTAATTTACATCAATTTAGAAATAGGCTGTTGACCACAACACCATGTGATGATAACTATAAAACCTTTTTACGATTCATTGTGGTACTGTACAAAACTTATTGCTTTGGAAAGTTACGCAGCAGAGGGAATTGGTATCTTTTGCATACAATTACTGATAGGCCTCCACATTTACATTCGACGATAACGCAGCCCGTGTTCCTTCCATTACGACGACTACCCAATTACGTGTCACTGACATGTCCCCTTCTTCATACCGTGACGTTTCTTGTCGCTAAGGATAACCAAATGCAAAAACCTTGAAAATTTAAACCATAAAGAAAAGTTACGATTGAGACAAAGATGTATGTTTCTGTTTCCGGAAACCGTCTAGTTACGTATCATCACCGCTCCTTCTATTCCTGCCGCCAAGTTTTAAAGGCTTTGTACCTAGTGAAATTAAAGGGACAACGAGATCTAACATTTTATGTCTCAAGGCGTTGAACGCTATGTGACGCAGTGTATACTATCCTAACTAGCGCCGCGCTGTCATCTGCGAACGTATCTCTTACCACCAGATTAAGCTCTCGCTCGTCGAATACTACTAATACTACTACATCAGCCGATAAACGTCCACTGTTGGACATAGGTATCCCCCAAAGCTCGCCACGTTTTTAGGACCTCATAGGGATTTGGACTATTTCCCGCCACGCTGACCCAATGCGGGTTAGTAAGGGCCAGATCCTCGTTCGTTGATTAGCAGGGTGCACTACGAGCAGGTGAGGTTGGCTTGGGTCCCGTGAATTGTTGTGTGGGATCCCTTATAGATATGTGCAGCACTGTACGTTAAAAAAAATCATCTCATTGAAGGTCTAACATAACAACACAGCGTGTAATCAATAAAGTTTTTATAGAGTCAAAGATCATAAAGATATCACGAGAGCGATGCACCCGTCAATGGTTAGCAATTATGATAATCGATTTATATTAAAGTAGCTGTTCCTCGCCTACTTTGCTGGACCTAATATAGAATTAGATTTGAAATTTGTCTAAAATATTCCTTGAGAGCAACCGCGACTGCCTTGTCGGATTTTATAAACACCCAACGCAATTCCGTTTGGGGGAGGAATTTTGTAAAATGCATTCTTAGCTGACCTCATAAATGGCACGAGTAATATCTGCCAAATTTTAAGTGTTTACGTCCAATAGTTTCCGGAGATCTCGTGATGTGTCAATGAACCTCTGGATATCTATATATAGATTAAAATGGAGCTGATTTTTTAACGAGCTAATGATTGATCCATCAGGAGTACTACCAGCTCGTCACAACGCTTACAAAGACTATGCTTACGTTATAGAGATTTAAGATGCTTTATTGATGATTGAGATTATCCCCAGGTGACATCCTACTATCATTAGAACCGCTCGCTTTTATGCTATCATCATCATTACATGTACTCTCATCACACTGTTGTCTTCATTACCGTCTTTTTCCTATACAGTGATCTCAACAGCAACACGCAGTTCGTGGTTGGACTGGCGCTGTGTACACTAGGCGCGATAGCGTCACCGGAGATGGCTCGCGACCTCGCTTCCGAGGTTGAGAGGCTGATAAAGTCACCAAATGCGTATATCAAGAAGAAGGCCGCACTCTGCGCTTTCAGGATCATACGGAGAGTGCCTGATCTCATGGAGATGTTTCTGCCCGCAACGAGAAGTCTGCTTACGGAGAAGAATCATGGTGTGTATCATTTTTATGGATTATCAGTACAGACTAGTCCCATAAATTTTCTCAATCGTGTTGTTCTGTATTATCCATTTTATTAAGGTTTCTAAATAACCACAAGTAAATTTACGCGACAATTGCCTACCAGCAATAATCTACCATCCAATATTATCAATCGCCACGTGACGTACCAGTATCACTTTCAGCCCAATGAAATGGGGTGATGCGCACATTTACACTTATTACCACGTGATAAGGTCGAAAGTCGCCTAACAGAGACGCCGTTACATTTAATGGCGACAATTGATGTGTGGAGAGCGAGTTGCGGTCTGTTTACCTTGTGAATGGATGACTCAACGTGGCCCCTCTGATTTACTGCAGCCGTCTGATATGTAACATAAAAAAACCGACCTAATACAAATTACCATTGGTTTTTTATCCCATAGTCTTTCAATACGGATAACTGACCAATTCTCTGAACTATAATCTTATCCGATCAGACTTCTTAAATTACAGTCTATACTTAGATTGAAGTTATTATGAACTACTTAAGGTTACTTGTAATTTATGATTAGCTTATGAAAAGTTGTCTTTTAATGGAGGAAGGCAGGGTTATGTGGGATTATTACCTACTGAACCCCCTCGGTGGTCTCCTTTAATGCGTTTGGAGGGGCTCTGGGATCATCTACGTAACGCACCAGCATATTTCAAGGAAGGGAAAGGCTCTCCTTAATACCTACACTGTGCAACGGCAAATACAAAAACACTGTCACCTTTAAAGGTCGGCAATGCAGCTGCAACCCCTCTAGTGTTGCGAATGTCCATAGGCGTCAGTGATTACTTTCCACCAGGTGAACTGTTCACTCGTTTGCTCAGTTTAAATAAAATAAAAAAAAACAACATTGCATTAGCCGTCCTTCTAGGACGAGACTTCTAATCAAGCTGTGAGACTCCCATGCTCAAGGCTTGCGAACCCGAAGAACTTTTTAATTGCCTTCTATGACAGGCGGTTCTTACCTCAGTATTATTCTTACTAGCCCAAGACGGCAGGACTGGATGAGTGAACACTTATCTGACCTTAATTTCACATAGTATTAAGGGACAATAAGGTAATGGGGAAGGATTACTAATCTCTCCGAAATGTGGCGCCGAAGACAAACCATGATTACTTAGGCAAACGGTTATCCACTCCAACACCATAACAAAGGACGAATACAATGCATTGTAAACATCCCAATCAGTACCACAAAAATAACATACTTTCTATAACTACGATATATTGTTCTGTAACATTATGAACTGTTTATGATGATATAAATGTATCGTTTTTCCGAACAGGTGTCCTCATCACCGGCGTGACACTCATCACTGAGATGTGCGAGAACAGCCCCGACACGCTCAATCACTTCAAAAAGGTTCGTAGTGTTTATTCTCATATATATATTACTGTAATATAAGCTGAAATGAAATTATATATTCATTTATTTAAAATGAATCGATCATGCCTTTCCAATGAAAGGATCAATAGGTCCTCATCATCGTTTCTATTCAATAGATCTGAATAACAGCAATTCTCTAGAAATTTCTAACCGACTTATATTTGTATGGGTATTACGTAGACACAAATAAATGCAATAGTTATTTTTAACTAAAATAATTAACTAGTGTCAAAACGTAAGCTGAACGAATTAAAATAAAGTTTAAACTAAAAAAACTGCACGTAAAGGTGTTTTAATGTTTAACTTTTTTTTACGTGGCGACTGGACAGAGCGAGGATGTTCACCTGATGGTAAGTGATACATCTGCCTATAACAACGTGGCGCTAGTTAGGATGATATACAGAACAGAACATTGTACCCGTCTCCTTGAGAGATAAGATGTTAGGTCTCGTTACCTTAGTAATGACACTAATTACAGCACTATTCAAACCGGAACACAGTAATGTTTGCACACTGCTGTTTGATAGCATGCCTCGAACAGACTTAAGAATAAGTAATCGTGATGATGACATATAGTTTTTCCTTAAAAACTTGTCACTACTCTGCTTCTTACTAAGTACGTGGTGCGTTATCTAGCGATCGGCATGACTCATAAATCGATACACGAACGTCGTTAAAAGTAAATCGATAATGGTAAAAAGCGATGAAATTGCGTGATCGAAACTATTAGAGATGTACCGGTCTAGATGGCCTAGGTGGACTAGTCTCGGATCGTTGGCGTTCAGAATGGGGGTTCTCATCGCCTACTAATCGACCCTGAGGAGGACAATGGCTGGACGTAGTCTCCGGTCATTGTAGTAGTACTCACGAGGTTGGTAGGATCCCGGTTGTGTTCTGAACTGAGATCTCATGAGCTCCAAACTCCAAAGGTGACCAGCGAGGAGGTTTTAGTGAGTAAAAATCTCCACATAACTCTGACATCCCCCCAGAAGCCAGAGCATCTTTTCGAAGATTTCCCAACCGAAACAAAAAAAAAGGCGTGCCAGGGTCAATGTGAATGGACCTGTTTCTGAGGTTCTTGGTGAGCTAGACTTAGTTTAGTCCTACCCCACTTTGAGCTAGTAACAACTTACATTTTATTTACTCCTATTACTCATTAATTTCATTTTGATGTATTCAGTTTAGTCCAGAAAAATACTTTTTCAGGACTCCGCTGTACAATTACATACTATATATAAATATTTTCGTGTTGATCTGAGTTTAAAATCACAATTCACGTTTTCCTGTGTTTTATAATATAATAACAGTTAACAGTATTCTTAAATTTCCCACTGCTGGGACTCGGCGCTTTCTCTCATAATTAGAAACCTTTTGCCCATGTATAAACGCCAGTTTCTTTTAAATGTTTTCTTTACCGGAAACTCACGCTCACTAGGGACCATACCAATGTCTCGAGGATTATAGCTCGTACAATTTTTACACACAGGTATATGGTAAAAGAGCGGACCGGGATTAAATACCATCAGTTAAAAAGAATAGCTGAGGATGGAATTGGTTTTCTCAATCTGATCGCAAAACTTTTGTTTGAAAGATTTTGAACAGGGGCACCTAATAATGATGATTATGGTTTACAAAAGTTTCTTTTTTTATACGAACTAATATCCTTTGCCCTGAAGACCTGATAAGATTCCTCAAGTTCAGTTAGGATAAAGACATCTCATTATGATGATGATGATGACCGCTCTCTAGAATGTAAAGCATACGAATGACTTCAGAACCCATTCGGAAAAGACTATATTTTATAGTAAAGGGCACACCTAATAGTAGTGTATATACCTTACTATCAGACAGGTATATCAATCCACGATTCAACGTCCATTTTACTATATTAATTCTTTTGTCCGATTCATCATTATCATCATCAGCCAATAGACGTCCACCACTAGACATATGCCTTCACCTGAAGATTCCCATACTATCGAAGATTGACATGGGGTGATTTAGGCCATTTCTCATCACGCTAGCCCAATGCGGGTTGGTGAGAGCCAGAGCCTTCTTTGGTGATTAGCAGGGTGCAACACGAGCAGGTGAGGTTGTTGTTCGGAAACCCCTTTAATTTTAAAAAAAAACTGCATAAATAGTAAATTGTAAAATCTGATACAAAAACTTATACAGATATACTTTTTAAATTTGAATAGGGTTAATCTGATAATTTCCTCTTAATTAAAAACTACGGCTAATTAGATGGTTATCTGCAATAAATAATACAATTTGTATAAATGATTTGCCGCAGTGGATTCGCTGGCAATTTATTTAAAGTAATCTGGGCGACCCACTAACCCAGCTCGGGCCGGTTCTACCGCACGCCTATACTGCTTCACAACTTGTTATGTACAGGTAGTTCCAACTTAACTTACCTACTGTACTGTACAGAACTATTTTGGGTTCAAATATCTGCAAGTAATTACAAATAACACACCGACGATCTGGTGAGAATCGTGGGAACCCACTGGTTGCGAGCACGCGCGGGACCGATCAATGTGGAGATCTTTGGCGGAGGCCTATGTCCAGCAGTGGACCTCTATCGGCTGGTGATGACGAGTTAAAAATAACCACTTTCAATCATACTTCTATTATATCGTGGGCAATCTACTTAAGTAAATATAGTACTATGCTCGACCGTTTTCATACAAATACAACTATCTTTCATTGGTATAGATATCTATTTACGTATAATGAAAATAGATTTCTTTTGTTCGCCAATCACGTGAAAACTAGTGAAAGTGTCGACGCGGAATGATATGTAAATGGTTATAAGCTATTTATTTTTTAAATATCGTAGATCCTTCGTCATTTTATTTCTAATTAACTTTTATGAACATTTTCATTAGTCATCATTTACGCGGTTGCTATAGTAAGTCATTTGCGGTTGCGGTTGCTCTCAAGGAAAATTTCAGTAAAATTTCAAGTCTAATTTTATATTACGACCAGCAAAGCGACTGGAAAATAACTATTGTTGATATAAGATTTATTTATATACATAAAATGGAGGACTGATGGCTGATGTAGCAGTAAGGTTCTTGAGTGTTGGGAGGATCTCCCCACAAGGTGGACCGACGACCTGGTGAGAGTAACGGCAATCCGCTGGATGCAGGCAACGGGCGCTTGATTGATGTAGAGATCTTTGCCTATGACCAGCAGTGAACGTTTATTGGCTGATGGTTAATACATAAAATGTATTATATTTGTAATAAATCTAATACTTCGTTAGTTTGATGAAGTAAATAAATAATCTTCAGCTTAAAGGATCAATAACGTTTTCAGCCAGAAACGTTATAGATCATTTGCGTATACATCTTAATCTTATTGGTCGCTTGAATCGTGTCAGTGATCGTCACTATATTATACTCACCTACAATATAATTTTTTTTAAAAAGATTTTATTACGAGATTTCGGTTTGCTTAATAAGTTTAAACGGTTGGAATTAATTATTTACGGTTTACTGGTGGTAGGTCTCCTTTGCAAGAAGGGCGTCTATTTAGGTGACACCCCAGCGTCTGTTTCTGCGTACAAATTTATTATAGTGTTCCGGTTTGTATGACGCCGTAGTTAAACTACTGCGATAACGAAATTTATGTCTCAAGATGTTTAAAATAATGTGTTGTGTATATCATCTCAATTAGCGCCACGTGGTTATGGGCATCGCTTACCGTCAGGTGAACATCTCGTTCGTCTCATCGCTTCGTTGAAGATTGTTAAATATAACAACTGACATTATCAAAACTGTCTATTGCATTTTATTATCACCGTCATATGAGTTTTTATCAAGATTCCATTATTGGTCAATCTGTGCTCATTTGGTGTGAAATTGTTGCGATGCTGTAATGTTGCTGGTAAGTCTCCGCCGCAAGCGCGCCTATGTAAATATCCTCGTCACCGCCACTGTGGCCTTATCGCGCTGTGTTTGACACAATACCTGTTTACTTTATCGCTTATCGCTAACTATTCATCGGTTATAAATACAATTGTTATGTGCCAAACGCGCCTTGCACGATAAGTGGGTTTAATGAAAACGTAGAACCTACACATACGTTCTTTGTTCATATACTTACCATCACATTAGTCCACAATAACACATTCACCATAAAACAATTTATATATGTACGTAATACACCGTTTCGTATGTTTTGTATTTCCAATTAAAAATTTGTGATCATCTATTATGATGGAGATCCGCAGAAGATCTAAGGTCACCGATATAGCCAAAAAGATTGCTACACTTAAGTGGCAGTGGGCAGGGCACATTGCTCAGGGCCGACAGCCGATGGGGCAGTAAGGTCCTCGAGTGGCGCCTGTGTAGTGTTGGGAAGTCTCCCACAAGGTGTACCGACGATCTGGTGAGAATCGCGGGAACCTACTGGGTGCGAACAATACGAGACCGAACGATTTCGAGATCTTAGGGCGAGGCCTATGTTCAGCAGTGGGCGTCTATCAGTTGGTAATGATGGTGATGGTTATCTATTTATAAATATATATATAAGATTACGTAGAGATTCGTCACGATATCTCTAGAACCGTAAGATTTGAAGATTTAAAATTTGTTAAGAATATTCCATTTGTCGAGTGTAGGTCGATCGGATTATACGAAACGTTACTCCTTAAGGATATTCGTCATCATCATTACCCTCTTCAAACTGATGTTTGGCGATAAGATTGAGAAAACCAATTCGATCCACAGCTATTTATTATAACAAAGGAAGTTGCGGATGTGTTACGGCCAGCGAAGGGTGCGGGGAACGGTTAGTAGAATATATACAGAGGATATCTAAAGACTCAATGCGTTAATACTTATCATCAGACCTCGGAAACAATTACACGTAAACATTTAAAATCTGGTACACATTGCTCCTGCTAATTAGAGGTCAGGAAAGAATGGATTTTAAAAAATCCTTCACCGAATGGAGTCGTGAGGGTATTACAGCCAGCAAAGTGGAAGACCAGCTGCTATTGTAATATAGTAGAAATTTCTGTTATAGCAAGATTTAGATCAAAAGTTAATATACACTAGAATGGGATTGCTCGTATCCTTTTACATCAGTCTGTGCTTAATTACTTATCTTATTACATTATTTTCGCCAGATTAACTGGTGGATCGCTGTTGTCAGAGACCGTCCACCAAAAACTAGTGTGGGCAAAAGTAGTTGTTACGGTGGTAGTTTTAGCTAAAGAAATTACTGGAGTAACTAGAATTAACGTCTCGTCTGTTCGTAAGAAAAAAATTGAAAAAGTCGTTATGATTCACTTTCCTATTGTCACTGGTTAACCACCTTTGCTAGAAGTCACCGTAGATAGTTATCTACCGAGAGCCCAGTACAGGTGCGCAGGTACATCGAGATATACCATCTTCGGATTAAGTGGTGGACAAACAAGGCTTTAGCTTTCTATTGTAATAGGGAACGCCGTTACAACACTACAACTAAGGTGAACAATACAATAGATACTAGTCATTAAAACAGGTATCATATAATGCCTTATAATTTTAATTTACGATGCGAACAATGAAGGCATTATACAAAAGTCGATAAAAATTGCATTCGTCATATCTAAGATATGGATGAAAGGTGTTTATATAAATTTTTTTTATATAATTCACATAGGTATTAAACTTGTCACACTATCACCTGATATAATTATTCATATGTAATGACATTTCATGAACTTATACAGTCAGCACTACTTACATTTGTATATATACGGATGGAGATAAAACTCTTTAAAGGTATTGATTCTGCCATTTAGAGATCAGCTAAGTACATACTTAGCTGACTTCTAAATGGTGTGTAAAATACATATTTTACACAATTCCTTCTCCAAAGGGAATTGCGGGGGTGTTACATCCAGTTATATATATAAGTAAATAAATGTGTACTAAGTGTTTCCCGACCGTTTTGCTGGTCGTAACACCCCCGCAATTCCCTTTGGAGATATACATTTATATCTCCAAAGGGAATTGGAGGTATTATCTCAAAAGGGAGTTCCAAATATATATATGTATTATAAATGCAAAAGTATTTTCTTTTGAGTTCTTGGCTTAATATACTTTTCTAGTTCTATAACGTCATAACTGACGACAGTACTTTGTTGCCTGAGATCTCCGACGGTAAGTACCACCGCAGCTCCGTTAGTGTCTAAACATTAGTGTTCTGGTTTGAAGAGTGTTACAGCTATTGATATTAGACTTAGCATTTTGCGTCTCAAGACGAGCATAATGTGGTGCAGTGTATATAATCATTATTAGCGAGCGTGTCGAACAAATGAACGAAATATTACCCTTATTACTTACCCTACCTTACCTTAAATTATTTCTATTTAAACGTTTTCAATCAGTTTTTACTATTAAAAAATAATTATAATTTTTTTTAATAAACCAGGGCATAATATATTTAATTATATATATAATACATATATAAAAGTGATTGCTATACTAATATGTTATTATTGTCCCGTAGGAGAGCGGACAGCGCGAGGTAATCACAAACGCTGATCCTTGCACTTTGTACGTCCAATATGGTGACATTGCACACAGTGATAAAAATTCTTTTAGTCCCATTTGGGACTTTGTTACTTACACTGCTATACCAATTGATATATGCAGAGCTGAACAATGGAAGTAAAGGCAAAACGACCACGAGAGAACCGCATCGACAATCCGACACCCAAACCGAACCGGGTTCAACGACCTGTTACTCACCGTCTCGCCATTTAAAAATGAACCGGATCGTCGATGTATATAGCATATCATATACCTTTAATCATATTAATGTTGGGTTTTTTTTTATAAACGGCAACCAAAATTTGTTAAATAGAAACTTGATATCTAATACAGTTGGTGCAATTTCACCCTATTGTCGTTATTCGCATGAATGTTATATATTATATGGTGGTTAATTTGTATCCGTTTATGTGTTTGCAGTCGAAAGTTTTACAAGTCTCCATTATTAACTTAACATACTTTAGATTAGATTTAACTATAATTTTTTTAATATTCATTAGTAACGTGGACGTAAAAATAAAGTGACAGCGTACTGTAGCGTTATCGGCTTGTAGTTACTAAGATTATGATTTATTAAAACATACCTTTACACTTCTTTTTAATATTTCATAATTTAGATTTGATGATGTATGATCATTTATCTACATGTAGAATTTACTATAGAATTCTTCTCATGGTAGTTGTCCCATATCTCACTTGGATCGTCTAAGATCACTAAGATCAGACTGGTTCGAGTTCTGATATTCCCTATCTTCGTGGAAACGTGGACAATCCCTGCCAGAGAGAGACAAAAGATTGATGCATTCGAGATGTGCTGGAGGCGTATGCTAAAGATCCCTTGGACAGAGAAACGCACTAATGCATAGATCCTGACTCGGCTCCGAATAAAAACTCGTTTGTCCACCATATGCCAGCATCGCATCCTCATGTATTTCGGCCACACATTGCGCGGAGGCGACGATTGTCTGGAAGAACTGATTGTAGTTGGGAACACCGAAGGCAGGGAAGGAATCAGATTAAAGACTCATCGTGCTCCAAATTCCACACAATTGTAAGAGATGCGCTAGACAGGAACCGATGGTGGCAGATCGTCCGCTCCAGACTGCAACCATGATCCTTAAACATGAGGGAACGACCCCAGATAAAGATTCCACTTGGTGTTAAATGTTGATGTGGTCTGAGATGGTGAAAGTAACCTAGACGTAGACTTTCTTACTGTTGAAGTAGTATGTAATACAAACGTCACTTGTAAAGCTTTTGACACTACTGGAGATGGTATTTTGGGGCTTTCAGTATCATATTTATACTATAGTAATTAAGCATATAATTAAAAGAGTATGTGCTTAAGATGTGCCACGCTGAACCTGGCACACACAGTATTATAGTTTATCGTTTCTTTGTTACCCGTGTAATTTGGAATTTTGTATTATTAGATTTGTTGTAGTGTATAACAACCACCAAACTTTTGAAATCACAATGGTTTCGGATTAATTTAAGTGGTTAAGGTTTTTTTTTTTTTAACAATTTTTACTTTTTAATGTATTGCCCTAAAACAAAAATTTACGCCTTTGGTATGATTGATTGCGAAATGCTGTATCCTTTGTATATTTTTTTTTAATGTCACTATCAAGTATTTAGAATTCCTAACGCGAATCTGCCTGGATTTTAGATAAACAGTATATCAATGTTAAATTATATTTTGGCTTTATGTATTTGGGCAATGTTGTTGAAGCTCTTTCACTTTAATTGTTATAAAGGTTATTGTTTGCTTCTAGATTGTTCCAAATCTGGTGAGAATATTGAAGAATCTTATATTGGCCGGATATTCGCCTGAGCACGACGTCAGCGGTATCTCCGATCCGTTTCTGCAGGTTTGGATTTTTATGAAATTCATTATATTTCCTCACTATTTAGGAAACGGATAGGAAATTCTTATGCAACTGTAACCTTGATATGTAATTGTTATATAAACTTTTTGTATATTATATAAAGTTCTTTTAAAGAAAATATTAATTGTAAATATTCTTGGATAAAATATTGTTTATGTGCAATGAGACAAATACAAACTAATCCATTCACCACAAAGAGCACTTAACTGGAGGGGTCCAAGATCCACTGAAGAAAACTACATAGAGAGTTAGCCTATATGGTGATTAAGGGAAATGACATTAGTAATAAGGAAAATAAATAGTTATATTCTTCCTTATTGCCACTATCATAACATAAATTTTTATTTATCGACTACAGCAAAAGCAAAAGGAGGAATGTTAAGTTTTATTCTTTTTTTTGTTATAATAAAAATTTCCATATATACAATAAACACATAATAATTACTATTATCAAAGTAATGTTTCATAGTGATACTGTATTAAGAGGTCCAAATAGATAAGGTACTAAATCTAACAAACTTGAGGTAAATTAGTAATTTTGAAGCTTATTTGCGAATAAACAGAGGCGTACATTTTGTAGGTGAAAATACTGCGTCTGCTACGAATTCTGGGCAAAAACGACGCGGAGGCGTCCGAGGCGATGAACGACATACTAGCCCAGGTCGCGACCAACACCGAGACGAGTAAAAACGTTGGCAACACCATACTGTACGAAACCGTACTCTCCATCATGGACATCAAATCCGAGAGCAGCTTGCGTGTCCTCGCCATTAACATACTGGGCAGGTTCCTGCTGAACAACGACAAGAACATCAGATACGTGGCGCTGAACACGCTGCTCAGGACTGTACACGTAGACACGTCAGCCGTGCAGAGACATAGGACCACTATACTGGAATGTTTGAAGGTAATTATCATAATCGGATTAATTTTTTTTATCCAATTAAGCGACGCGACGAGCAGGAAGTGCATGTGATGGTAAGTAATGCGCCTGCGCATAACAACGTGGCGCTAGTTAAGATGGTATGTACTGCACCACATTGCATTCGTCGCCTGAGACATAAGACGCGCCTTGTTACCACAGTAATTACACTAGATAACTACAGCGTCTTCAAACCGGAACACAGTTATAGTTCCACATTATCTGGCTGCTGAAATAGACGCTGCGGTAGTACATACTAAGATGGTCTCCGGCATCAGAGACGTACTATCAGTAAGCAACCATCAGCTTAATAGATTTCTTAACTTACTCTACTTTTCTTTATACTTTATCCTTATTTTATTTTTGATTTAAGCAGTTTTACTTTAACTAACTTATTTTTTCCACAACAATATATATTGAATTTCGATTTACGTATGTATATAAGCTATATAAATTATAAACTGATATATAAATAAATAAACAACCACTCTTAATGCTTTCACAGGAGATAGACATATCAACAAAAGCTGTTGTTCTTAGAACATGTCGGTTACCTCACGATAGTTTTATTATTTTATTTATTAATTTAAAAACTTTAGTTGCAAACAAAAAAAAATTAAAAAACGGACTTAATGCCTAATGGCATTCTCTCCCCGTCTACCGTAGGATTGAGCAGAGAGCAAAATCTTGCGTGAAGAATAGTCCAAGTGTAAAAAGGTAGATACATATTATGAATGTGTTATTAAATTTATAATAATAAATATTATATATGCTGACACGAGACCAGGAAATGAAAGAGAAGAGGGCATTTCATAGAGTCACATAGTGTTCCTACATTTGCATAATGGAAGCTTTACTACGAACTGCCCATATACAAGGTGGGAGCTCATTCCAAAGTCTTACAAATCGAGGAGTGAAGGAATTGTAAAGAAAATTAGTTTGGCAGAGAGGAATGTGAGGAGCAAGGCTAGAAGTAGATCAAAGACAGCATTCGCAGGGATTACCCTGGAATTCTAATGTTTCCTTCACCGGAAGCACAAGACACGATGAGGAACGAATCCGCGACTCTTTAAGACATATTGCACGTATGGCCGCCTCATAAACCAGATTAACGTGGTTTAAATAAACTGTTAAATTAAATTATATTATAATATATAAGTAACATTGAATGGTGGACATGACTACATTGCAGTAATATCTTATTTACTTGCTTATCACGTACACCGTCTAATAAATGCTGCGCGATGTTTACTGTAAAGGTGCAGTAGTGACGCAAGAAACTTAAACTTTATACTATGATTAAGTTTTATTATAAATCATTATTGCCAACGGCTAGACGTCCACTGCTGGACATAAGCCTCCTTCAAAGGTCTCCACATCCATTGATCCTGTGCGGCCCGCAAAACCACCGGGGACAAGGAGTCGTCTGTAGAGGTATATATTGAGGGCAGTTGGGTCTTTTTTTACCACGCTAGGCCAATGCGGGTTGGTGGAGGTCAGACCCTCGTTTGTTGGTTAGCAGGGTGCACCACGAGCTGGTGAGGTTGGCTTTAGTTCTTTGAATTGTTATGCGGGACCCCTAACACCCGATATAACTATGACTACAAAATTTATAAGTACGTATATACGTGGTATATAGAATATATTTGATATGTATTCATTTTAATTGTTTCAGGATCCGGATGTTTCGATTCGACGGCGTGCTATGGAGCTCTCGTTCGCGCTGATGAACAGCCAGAACATTCGCGCTATGATGAAGGAGCTGCTCAGCTTCCTCGAGCGATCCGACGCCGAGTTCAAGGCCCACTGCTCCAGCGCAATGGTGCTGGCGGCGGAACGTTACGCGCCATCTAGCAAATGGCACCTTGACACGCTGTTCAGATTACTGCTCAAGGTGAACTACAAATGTGATTTATTTATTTTTTTTATAAAAGAGACGACATAAGTAGAACTTTAACTGAAATCAAATAATGAAAATTGATTTAAGATGTTGGCATACCAACTTGTACTGGTGCTTCTAAAGATACATCTGGAGGAAGTCAGCATTATATATGATTTCCACTATCTGGATTGCTCATCCTCAATTTGAATCGTTCCTAGATCTCCTGTAGTATGCACTGGTATCCCCCTCACTACACTACATTTAAGCACAACCCCAGGATGACCATAGCTCTCTTTAACTCCTTTGCTGTGCTACAACGAATATGAGATCACGGATAAGAAGCCCTTTCGTTAAAGTCCTTGAATGCAGATATACCTTACTGGTACTGTTTTATAGTGTGCAGTCTGATTTTCTTTACTTTCTCATTACAGGCGGGTAACTATCTTCGCGATGACACAGTCTCCAGCACCATACAGATCATTTCCGCAGCGCCTACCGAGAGACAGGCGTATGCAGCGATGCGGCTCTGGACGTCATTGGAGCGTTCAGCTGTCTCCGGAGATGCCACTGAGAAGCAACCACTTGTGCAAGTGTGTGCAAAACGCTTTATAAATTTTATCACAACCTGTTCTGTTACTGTGTACTGGTGGTGTCTGGTTGCCGGATACCCGTTTAAAACTGCCGTCATGCCGGTTTCTTAACGATGTTCTCCTTGACCGGAAGCTCAATTAAATCACTAAGTTAACTAGCTTTTATTAATGATATATGATATAAACATTTTTATTTAGCATTGTTAAAGTGTATTTTATAGGGGGTGTAAAGGGTCTCGCACAATAACTCACAGGATCACAGCCAACCTCGCCTGCTCTTGGTGCACACTGCTAGTCAACAAACGAGGCTCTGGCTCCCACCAACTCGCATTGGGCCAGCGTGGTGGGAAATAGCCCAAAACCCCCCATATAAACCCCTAAAAACGAAAGTCGCGGGAAGCCGTTGGATGCCGGCAGCGAGAGATATAGCGATCTTAGGGGAAGGTCTATGTCCAGCGGTGGACGTCTGTCTGCTGCTGGAGAGAAAGTGTATTTTATGAACCGAGGTTTTTTTTTATTTAAATTAATAAAATTATTGCCGATGACAATTTGATAGATAATTAGAGATGTTTTAACAATTTCAGGTTGCTGCATGGACGGTCGGAGAGTATGGAGACCTGTTAGTGTCTGAAGCCAGTAATGCGATATCTATGGTGGATGAGGATGGCTTTGGTAAGACTGACTAATGTTATATAAATATTCTACTTCATGCTATGTCTACTAGCTTGTAGTGTAATGTGTAAGAGGATTTTTCTATATTTTAATATACTTTTTTTTATTTATATACTACATTAACTGTCCATATCCTCTATCTGCTATGTCATTGTGTATTATGTTAAAAATTAGGAGCATACATACTATTTTGACTGCAATTTATAATTAAGCCCTAAAATTAATATTCTCTTTTATAATATTAATTAGAATATGTTTCTTTATAAAATAGCTAAGAAATAAATGTTTTGATTTATTGCAACAACTCCATTTTTCTTTTATATCACTGGTAAATATATACTTGTAACTTAGGTATATAGTACTGGAGTTATTAGTATCCTCTACGAGTTACTAGGCTGGAGTGCAAAGTGTTATAAAGAGACATGTTATAACTAACTTTATGGTGATTTTCATTCTATCTTCAGATGAGTTCATCCGTCCGTCAGAGGAGTATGTGATTGATATATACCAGAAACTGTTGTGGTCGACACAGCTCTCCATTACCACGAAGGAATATTTACTGCTGTCACTGGCCAAGCTCTCCACAAGATTCACCACCAGACCTAGTCAGGAGTCGGTTGATTTTTCATTACATACTCATTTAATAAATATACTTATAGCATACTCACTTTTAAAAGGGACCGGTTCTAAATTACTTAATCAATACAAGGCCCGATTGTCTTTGCCTTAAGTGTCAAAACCTAAATAGTAAAACATATATTTTTTTTAATACAGTATTTGAAATACACAAATTTCTAAATTTTGACGATTCCTAATGCAAAAAAAATTATTGAATTTTTCTTATTTTTCAGTAAAATACGCGTCATTATCGATACTTTCGGCTCTCACATCCATATAGAACTGCAGCAAAGAGGCGTTGAGCTGTCGCAGCTGTACAGGTAACGTAGTATATCATATGACGTTCGTTAGATTTAGGACAATCTAGCTTTTAATTATACGTTTTACAATTAGAATTTATTCATAAATAATATAACATGAAAATTTTACTTGTCTTTTTTCTTTGAATTTATGAATTTTATGTGTCGTCTTTCGTCCCGAAAAGTGTGTACTGTGAGAACGCGCATACGATATGTGTCGTTATCACAGGTCCTTTTCAACATGTTTCCTTTTTTATATTGTTTTTATATTCTACAACTATTGTTAACAGTCGCGGCGAAGAGATAAGTGGGACATTCCCCTGATTGTATTCTATATGCCGCTAATTAAAATAACTGTACTATATTTAGCACATCGCTTTGAGATTTTAATTAATCCAATAATCGGACCTAAACAGTAACGTTTCCTGTTTGGTAAAAAAAAACTTATAATTTTTTCACTGTAAAGATTTAACTGTTAACAAATTGTCATGGTATTAGGCAATACGCGCATTTGCGGCCCGCGCTACTGGAGCGCATGCCCGCGATGGAGGCACCCAGCGGGGAAGCGCGCGATGACAGCGACGTGGAGCCCGACGCGCTCACGGACGCGCCGCAGCAGCGCGCCGACCGACCAGAACAGGTGTGCACACGCATACCTACACAAACATACAGAAACCCATAAACACTAGTTCAGAGTCACTGCAAAAAAAAACAAATGTAGTTCAGCTATTTAACAGAAACAAAAATACACAATATCACCCATGTTCACTTCTTAACGTTTTTTTTGTTGTTGTCAATGACCTTAGTAACTATTTCATCATCTTTCAGGATGCGCTCCTAGATCTTATCATTGGATCCGAACCTCTGCCCAACGGTGACGCGGAGCACGAGCCGCCTGCTGTGACCACCACCAACAACAACACAACCACAAGCAATGTAAGTCTGTAATGACTTTTATCATTTGTGTGGAACAAATAGTTCAAAATCGAGTTTTTTTTTTCATACCTTATATATAATCATATAATGTATACTGGATATACAGGTTGCTCTGAATGGGTTTTAGCTTATATGGAGACAGTACAAGCTGTCCATGTGAACTGAAAAATGGTACTTCCTTCGCCCTATGTTACAAATACATTAATTCAAACCTTAATGATTTTGATCTTGTTTCAGGACATACTTGATCTGTTGAGCGGTCTAGACCTAAACACACCAAGTGTACCAACGAATGCTCCAACTCCTATAGTTAACAGTGTGCCAGCATCGAACCTGTTATTAGACGGGCTTTTTTCAACACCACAACCCACAGCACCGATTTCACAACCAGGTATATTAATATAGGTATAACCAGGTATAATAATATATAAACGTTATTATTTTATGACGTCAAGTTTCGATTGAAGCTGTGATAGATCAGGTTGTAGGATGTTCATACGCGCTTTACGTATCAAAGATGAGAATTCATCTTTGAGATTCTTGTTAAGGATAACATTATAAAGAAACTGACTTGTTCCAATGAATGTCTTTCATGGAATATTTGACGTCCATGGGACTGTTGGCTAGGAAGATAGTGATTAATGGACCTCGGCGCTGTCTCGTGAGGAATGGCTTTGAATCCCTTAAGTGTGAACATTAAAAGGGCTGTATAAGGTTAACGTTGAATTAAATGTCGCAAATGTCTGAAGTTTTGTTTTGGAGAGCACTACGTTGAGCTTTAGATGTCTAATCGCCACTGATGATACTGTCCATGATCCAGAGGTTCATTTTGTTGCAGAGACGATAGTGGCGGCGCTCGAGCGCAATGGACTACGGGTGGACCTGGCAGTGAGTCGCGGGGGTATGGCTGGGGGAGACACCGCCACGTTGACAATGCGCGCCTCGTCCACCGCGCGGGCTGCACTCACTGACTTCTTGTTCCAGGCCGCTGTGCCCAGGGTAAGTGAGATACGGAAGACCATATATTTTATATTGAATGAAAAAATTATGAAAATTATAATAGTTTTTCAATTCATAATGTCCCTTACGGTGCAGAGACATGCCACTTGACCATCTGGCTAGTCCACCAATTCAAAGTAGCACAGCGAGCAATGAAGACAGCTATGATTGGCATTTCTCTAAGGGACAAAATCCGGAACGAAAGAATTCGACAGAGAACTAAAGTTGTCGACGTAGCTCTCAAAATCTTAAAGCTGAAGCGGCAGTGAGCCAGCCATGCTGTCGTGTCAGTGACGGCCGATGGGAGAGAAGTCTCAGAGTGGAGGTCTTTTACAGGACGCAGAAGTGTAGGATGCCTTCTGTCCTCTCACCCGATGAACCGACGACATTATTAGGGCGGTCAGAAATGGGTGCATGCGAGAAGGCCTTTATCCAGCAGTGGAGATAAACAAAGGCTGATAATGATGATGATGATTTCATAATGTCGAAATATAGAATTTTTTTTTCTACAGACATTCCGATTGGACATGATGTCACCATCGGGCACAGTGCTGACGCCACAGGGCGAGATCACGCAAGTACTCAAAATCACCAACCCGTCCAGGGTAAGGATATATACACTATAATAAATATATAAACAATTATTTTCTTTTGAACCCACTGTCTGTCAAAAGATTCTCTATGTATATATACTATCTAAATTCTTTATGGCCTTGGAATCAAATGAAGAACTAGTTGTTTTAAATAGCAAGTGATTACCATTCCTTCAGTGAGACAATTAACTATAACATCATTGGAACAGTCTTTTTCAGATTCCTCAAATTAATTTATATAATAATTGTTGACTCTTTCTGGTTAATTTAACAATACCATTGTTTCTCAGACACCGCTGCGACTGCGGATAAGAGTATCTTACAACATCGAGGGTATGCCAGTACTGGAGCAGGCGGAGGTGAACAACTTTCCACCGGACCTGTTCAACTGACGAGTGGCCATGCCTACCGGCTACTGCCTGTAGCCTCACGCAGCGCACCCCCTCGGGGGTAGTGAACACTAACGGCGACCTCAGTCACTAACTAGCACTTACAAACATAAAATCACGCACGCCAATATTTGCCTCCACTTACACCATTAAACTACAAAAAACCTCCCCTATTAGTATGGCATATGTAACTTAATAAAAAAACAGTTTTAACCCCACAGTTAAAGTGCTGAGTAACTTAGGGAAACAGTGGTTGTTGTAAATTGAAGACTGATTGGAAGTATATGCCTCTCGATCATAAGTGATACAAATACCCATAACAAAGTGGTGCTAGTTAAGATTATATACACTGCGCCACAATGTGCTCTTCACTATGAGACAAAATATTAAGTCTTGTTATCCTATTAATCTCAGTAACTATCTCCCTCTCAAACTGAAATGCAGTAATGTTTGCTAACGACTGTTTGGACAGTGGAAGTAGACACTGAGGTGATACCGCAGCCTTGGGCTATGGAGACCTGCCATCAGGAAATTGTTCTAGTTTTTACTTACGCCATATAGTTTATATAAATTGTCGATGGAGACATTTTTGTTTAACAAACGTCGATGGTTATGTATCAAAAATGGAGGATAATCATTATCCTGGAAGTTTAGATATTGGTGTGCGTGATACAGAGGATGATGAACGAATGGAGTCGTAAGCCATCGTTTTACCGTAAATAATGCGAACGGCAGCTGTACCGTCCATGGGGGCGTCTGACAGTTATCGAGCCATTGAAGGCTCCCTGCGCATGCGCATTGAAACGTGGGTGGGTTTTTTTTTAATAATTAAATATTTCTACAATGCAACAGTCAATGTACAGTATTTGTTTACACTAAGATCAATTGGCAAGAGTAGCAATGTAGCAAAAAAAAATTTACAAAATTTAGCTGGCAATTTAATTCACTACGAGGTCAATGTTTGACCCTTTAACGGAGGGTATAAATATAATTACACACCATTACTTTTCCCCTTTGTTTAGTGAGTGAGTTTTGATTAGAGGTCAGTGTATTTGTAGGTTGTAGTCGCTAATCGTTTAGGGGATTACGTTTAACATTCCACTTTTTAGATATTTTTACTAAGACATTTTACCCTTAAGTCTGAAAACGTTAGGGCCCAAGCTTCAGGCACGCCGGCGAGATCCCGTCGCTGAAACTTCAATGTACATTGAACGAGAAGGTTGCGTATTTTAAAAGGTTTCCCTTCGTTAGTTATTGAATATATTTGCTTTGTATCCGAATGTACTAACCTTTTCATTTGTATCAGTTATACAATCTAGCTGTAATAACTGTTTCTCAACCTCAGTGCTTTCTCATCAAATCATCATCATGAGCATCAGCCATAGGCCTCCCTCAAAGACCTACACCTATTTATCCTGTGCTGCCCGCAAAACCGCCAGGCACTAGGAGTTGTCGTCTGTAGAGGTTTATATCGCGGGGATCCCCTCATTAAATCAGTAATTATAAAATTATAAAGTTTTGTTTGGTATCTAATATTAAAAACGGAATATAAATTAGATATTGCCTTTTAGGTCTAAGCTACAATAGATAGACTGGTTCTGGTTATTTAATAAAAAAATTCTCTAGAGAACATATAATTTTCTACATAATATTAAGATTTTTTTCCCTATTGGCTAAATGCGTTATGTTTTGAATATTATAACAAGTCTATTAATATTATTCTGGCAACACTGAATGTGGTTGAGAATAGCCTAAAAGATATTTGATCATCAATATACATTGAATACAGACATTTTGATTTCATATATCATTTAAAAAAAAAAACTATAATCTGACATTATCATATAACAAATTTCGCAGAGTTCATATAGTGTACAATAGATAAAATTAAATATAAACAAAAAATTTCCAATAAATTGCATTGGGGTTATTTTTATATTCATCTTTATTTGAATGCAGTGTACATATACGAAGATTGTGAACATGTAACATATAAAGTGTGTAATATAGTAAGGTGTAACTGAAGGGAGGGGAAGGGAGCTTGTGTACTTAATGATATATAAATAGATAATTCATCACTAATATGATTATTTACGTGTGATAACACTTAGGTAAAAATTTTAAATGCTTGGATTTTATTATTAATTCTCTTTTAATATTTATTATTTTAATTTAGAAATGATGCGATAAAAAAATAAAATTTATGCAGTTTTATTAAAATTGACGCTCTAATGTTTTAATGTTTTTAAAAGAATAATATTAATTTTGATTATTTTAACGTATTGAATTAAATTATTTGCTCAAGTTCATTAAAAGCTTGCGCCAGTTTTATTATTTTTATTGCTCTACAGACGCCGTTATTGCCAACCTGAGTCAGCGATCATGTTTAATGAAATTAATCGGAACTCGATTACATTAAATATCGATTAATCGATTTTGGGTTAATTTCGTTAAACGTATCGCTTCGCACGGTTGAGCGTTGACTTTAGCATTGTTCCTTTATATGAGCCGGTGATGAATGTTAATATATTTGGCGCCGATGTAAATATAATATAATATAATATACACATCAAAAAATGAATAAAACTAGATATAGAATGTTGCATTAATTTTTGTCCCGCTCACTGTTTGGGATCACTTAACAATTAATATTAAGTTTTATTGGTTATATTTATATTCTACCACTAACAGAGAGATGCACCTTGCGTAGGCGTTATTGAAGAGGCCGACTCATGCGTTTTTTTTTCACTTCACGTGTCCGTGTACATTCGCCGACCCATCATCCCCCGCAACGTGAAGAGCTTCGCAGTATATATCGTAATTTGGTGCTTGTTTTTATCATAGTATCTGATTGAATAGAAGGCCCTCCACGACGAGATGTTATGGTTTATGTATAACTAAAGCTATGTGAAACATGTAAATAATGATAATGATTTTATGTAAATTGGTTAATAAATATTTGAGAATGTTTATATAATCAACTTGTTTGTTTAATTTTACTACTTGTATTTACTCAGGTGTAGTTGGCCAACGGCTAATACCCATCGATAAATTAATAGGTTTAGAGAAGTTCAGTGTGATGTATCGGCAGGCACATCATTCACTGTTACGTGAACGTCTTGTTGATCTAGTCTGTGTTAAAGAAAAAATTAATATTGTATATATAGGAGACATCCATAATTAATTGGTTCATCATTAGACATCTGAAAGGATTGAACACTCAAAATTAGGTAGAGGCTTAATTGCTCCTGCCATTTAGAGGTCAGCTGAGAATGGATTTTACAAAATAGTGTTACAACCAGTAAAGCGGGTGGGGAACAACTAGTACATACATACATATTAATTCATTTATATATATATAGTTGAAATTAAAACAAAATATATTGAATAATCAGGTCTTTACTAAATTACATGAAGCGTAAGTATTTATAATCATTGCTACTGCATTTGCATGTTTTTTGTATCGTCCATTTTCTTATTATTTCCGTGAAGTAGTTTTTATGTAATTGAACAATAATTAATTCCTATTGAAAAAAGTTTACAATCACTCTATCATAGGCGTGGCGGGCGCGGGGCGGCCGCTGACGCTGTTGAACAGTCGGTCCTTGATCATCTGCGCCATGAGGCCGTGGATCACCTCTATGGTCGTTTTGCAAGCGTCCTTGGTAGCCTTACTCAGTTTATCTTCGGAGCGCTTCTCGTGCGGGTCCGCGCCGGCCACTAGGAAACCGCCGCGACCTGCCAATATTATTTATTAGGTAAAATAGAAGATACTATAATTAAGCGACAGACGTCCATTACTACACATAAGCCTTCCCGAGATGTTCACACTGATTGATGCTGCTCTACTAGCATCCTGCAGTTTCTGGCACCCTTTACTAAATTGTTACCCACCTTGTGGGGGGCCTGCCAGCACTATGTTTATATGTGTATATACAGGATCGAGTATATAAAAGAATATTATTTGTAGATTGCCAGAAAGCACTAAGTGGAGTAGTGTATATAATATTAACTAGCGCCTCATTATCACAGTGATTGAAACTTACTACTTACTGGAAGTGAACAACCGTGTCATCTCATCAAATGAAAAATTATATAAATGTAATAAAATAAACTTTTGTGAGAAGCAAAAGTAATTTTACAATGATTTCTAATAAACATTGAAATTATTCACCACTCTACTTACTGAGACAAACTTCACTCTGTTCAAGTTTATCAGAGAGATCAAATATCTGTCCTGTTGTGTAATCTGCATTGGTGATGAGGCTGGAACTGCTCAGTGTGTTCACCCAATACTTATTCCATAGCGAGTCCAATAGTCTCCTGTCTAAGGATGACTTGAAATACGATACTTCAAGAGAATAGTACTGCTTGCAGTGCACACCAAAGTCTTCTATCTTATTCAGTGGAATTGTTTGGTATTCAGACGGCTCTTCGTTAGCTGGCTTATAGCCCTGGAATTTGACACAGTGGTTTTTTTTTAGTATTTATTTATAATCATGAATATTTAGAACCAAATCGCGAAAGAAAAAGATTACAATTACTTATCTTCATTATATATAAAAATAGAAGTGGGGAGCTTGTAGGAGCAGTGTGCCTTACTAATAAAGACATGAATACACTGGATGAAATATATAAGTATGTGATGTTTGCAGTTATATAATTGTTTCAGAGAGTGACAATGTAAATATTTGACAAATACCTACTTATTTGATATTATTTTTCAATAACACAAAAGCAAAATACCCACAAATGAAATAGAATGAAACCTTAAACATAAATGGTTTACATACCTTGGGATAGGTTCTGAAAGCACCCAGGCAAACTTTCCCAGCAGATATAGTTCTCACTGGATCAATGACAATGGCAACAAATGGTTCCTGAAAGTTTTGATTCAGCATCTGTGTGGAGACATCAATGCCTGACAACCAACAACCATATCCAGGGTGGCTGTGGTACCATCCTATAGCATTTTCATGGCGACCTACCTGTTAAAGAAAAATTAGTACATATCATGAATTTCTTAGTTAATTACAGAATTTCTTTTTAGGTCTTTCAGCTTAGCTAGATAATACACTGGCCCATTAGACACTGATTAAAATTTTTTACAACCAAATGTGTCCACTAGATTAGAATAAGATGTTGTGGTTGTGTCCCAAATGGAGATCCTGAGACACCTCTCCAAACACTGAGAGTGACCACCGAGAGGATTTCAGTGGATAAAAATCTCCACATAACTCTGAATTTCTCACAGAAGGCAGAGTATCTTTTTGAAGATAGCCCTCGAAACAAAAAAAAAAGACGTTAAGTCTATTAAGACTGGGTGGTATTGACCCCTCCATCACAGCATTGCTAGGTAGCAGATACAAATTCTTTTGATGTACCTACTTGGTATGAAAGTCTAGTTAAAAACAAATTATATAAAAGAATTTTTAAAACAAAGATTTGTAGTTTAATCACAGAAACAGATCAGGCAGAGTGTGAACCCTAATGAGGCTATGCCGACTGTTCAAGCTAACTTAACCATTTACCTGGCTCCATAACAGCATTTGTCGTCACTGTCAATGTATGAGAGCAAGAATGTTCTGGACATTAATAGTTAAATTATTTAAGTCCTATTGTCACTTAACACCACATAAAGTAGTAGTTAAATAAATATTAGAACATCAGATATAAAAATATGATGTGTTCACTTAAACACTATGAAGTTAATGAGTGAATCAATATGAGAATTTGAGGGTATTAATTAATGCTAAATGATAAGCAAGTATAAGCAGAATCTCACCTGCTTGGCAGCCTCTATGTATGCTGTCATATACTCATAAGCTTGAGCCTGTGCATTCACCCTAGTCTCAGTGCCTTCTACTGGCAATGCAAATGAATCCATAACTAACATAGTATTTGCATCCACTTTACCTGTAGTAATTAATAGTCAACATTTATGTATTATGTAAATATTTCGTATTCTATTTAACAAAAATGTGAAAAAAAATATTTAGATATATTGAACATTTTTATATTTCTGGATATACAGGGATATACAGGGGCACAACAAAGGAATTTAATGAACATTCTCCAGAAAATTTTGAATAATTTTTTTTCTATTGAAACATTAATTTAATTATTAGTTAAATAAATTAAAATTTTCTACTGAACATGTAAATAGAGTTAAAATATGTGAATACTGCCTGCTTCATTATCAAAAATTCTTTATTGTTGTTGTAATATTCATTCTCGAAAGTGTATTAAAATTACCGAGTAACAGTCCCATCACCTCCAAAGTACCTCCGGAACGTGCATGCATAACCATTTTCAATAAAGCCAGAGCAGAGATTTTGATATCCTTGAAAAAATGAGGACTGAAACATTTATAAGTCTGTAATTATAAGGAATTTATTTATATAAACCGATAAATTATGAAAAAAACGTTACTCTTTTTCCCATGGTTTAGCTGCGAGAATATCTTGTTGTTGTTTTTTATCATATCTATAAATTTCATCGACACTTGATACAGTTTCAATGTTGTTGGCCATAACCCATGTCTTTTGGGCTATAGTAGATTGAGAGTCTGCACTTGTTGAAGCCATTGTGCTAATTATTTATTTAAAATATAGGAAAATATCTAAATGAATCCTTTTCAAACAATAGTTTTTCAATTTGTGTTGGATAATGTCACCAGAGGACCACAGATTAATAATGAAATTGACAGTTTAACAAAAATTATTAGACGTTTCACACAGAATATATTTCAATACAGAATATATTTTATATACTAAGAAAGGCCATCTGTTAAAATATTTTTTTTTACATAATCTATAAGCTTTCGGAATATAGAACCCACAATCAAGGAATAATGAATATAGAATCACACTCATTATCACAACACCTACATAATTATACACAATATGTTGACTTATTATAACAAAATTTAATTTAAATTTTCGTAAGACAAAACTTAACCAGATCTAAAGATTTTTCAACTTAACAGCTTTAAGAAAGAATGAAAAGAAATGAAATTATTAATTTCATTTACCTGTAATTAAATTTGATCCGTGTAATATTGAAATTCTTCAATATTACATGGGTTTAGTAATGTTGTTTAGAGTAAATGGATAAGGTGCACTACTGTAGACGGTAGACGGCAGGTAAGAGGAGCGTATTATTATTTTACTACGTTCCACAGTGTGTTGAAGATAAAAAAATTACTGCACTATCGAGTCTTAAAACATTGTGTCCAAGAGTGGACTAAGGCCCAGACGGGCCCTAGACAACATTGTATTTACGGGTCTATCTTTTAATTATGACAGATACTTTGCGTTTGGTTTTAATTTTTGGGCCCCAAAAATTTACGAACCCTATCGTGCCTTGGTTGCATAGGCTTTAGTCTGTCCTTGCTTGTATCTTAAAGCTAGAAGCACAATGTGGCACAATAGCATTCTGATAAACGCCATATTATTATAGCCAGGCGTGCCACTTACTTAACTTTAAAAAAATATTGTTGTAAGGATTTAGTTAAAAATTTTTCTGTTTTATAATTATACATTAGTAAACTTATAACGATTAATATTGAATTGTACTTTGTACTTTGATTGCGATTATTATCACCTTTGTGATTTCTTCTAACTTGTAGGTCTATCTTTTTCTAAAATACGATAACGGATCCGCCCACCCGCTGCGTTCTGCCAATGGCGTTACAACACATACGCGTTTTCGAGAACAGTGTTAGTCATAATTACGTTAGCTGTCGAGTATGTACGACGCAAAGGCTTGTTCTGGTGAGAGAATATATCAAAGAAAAGTCTTCTAACAAATGCATAACATTAACAGCGCAAATAGAGTTAGGAATAGTATGCGATTTGCAAGACTTTAAACATTATAAAGTGGAGTGAGGTTCTATAAGCAAAACAAAATGAGCGCACCGATCATCATCACCGTTCCAAACAACTACCTGGCGATGGAGGAGATGGATTCGCAGGTGATGGTGGATGTCGCGTCACCATCACCGTCAAGGAAAAGGAGGCTCGATCATCTAACATGGGAAGAAAAGATGCAGCGCAAGTGAGTTTCCTCGTTTATTGCTTGTGTGGCCCTTTTATCATAATGAGACAATATAATTAAAAATCAAACCTGTTTATTTTATTCTGTTTGTTTATGTCGATAGTGAACATTAATGAGACTGAAAAAGAGTATTACAGTTTTTCTAGAATAATCAATATCCGGATTGTTGATGATGACGCAGTCAAACGAACCGGTCGATACCGTGACGTTTTTACACGGATTTACCGGTGCATAATTTTTTTTATAATAATTATTACTATAAATGTCTATTATTGATTTTAATAATCCGTTATATGCAGTAAAAGTAACTATTTATTTTTAGTCACTCGGAAATTGATCGCGATTATTGAGCAAATGTTACATCAGTTTGAGTTTTTTTTTTTAACTATTTTGCTATTGTAGGAAATTAAAAAATCGAGTGGCTGCACAGACTTCACGCGACAGGAAAAAAGCTAAAATGGATGAAATGGAGAGTCGCATCAAACATTTCATGGACGTTAATGAAAAGCTCATTAGCGAAGTGGAGAGTTTGAAGGTAATTGTTTTGAAAAAAGATGTTTTAAAAGTTTATCTTGTTTATTATTATTTGTCACGCACGTCTCTTATTGCGACAATTATTGACTTTTAGGCATTGAACGAGCGTTTGTTAAGTGAGAACACAAAGCTACGCAGTGAGGCGGCGGCCCGCACCGTCGCGGGAGCCCCGAGACCAGCGGAGTCTCATCCTCAGCAGAAGGACGGGCTCCCGGCGGCGATGCGAGCGGCGCGCCTGCTGCTAGCGATGTGCCTCTTGCAGACATCCTCGCACACCTCGACTCTGAAGAGTACCTCGATACCCTCCATCAACTTGCAAACTCCCTCCTCCAAGAGATTGATGCAAGTGCTGCAGGAGCGGCTGAAGATGTAAGTTTTTTTAATTGTAATAATGTTAGGTTTAAAATCGTTCACCTATTACCATTATGCTTCTATGTGACAAATGTATTATTATGAATGTATAGTACATACTTGTAAAAGATATGTCGGATTTGTATCAAAAGCTGATGCAATATTATCATAAAGTAACAATCTGTAAAACTTAGCCTTGAATTGGTATTGCATCATCTATTAAACATTTGCACTTTATTTACACAAATGTTAAGTTAACTTACTTGTGGAAATTTTAATATTTTTAATTACTACTTAAGTATTTTGATTTTTTTTATAACTTTTAGTAAACTGAACTAATCAATTGTTTAAGGTCGCAATCAGGGAAGCTGGAAAATGCTTTGAAGGAGCTCAAGTGGTGGGGACCCCAACAAAGCAACTGGAATCCAGTAAAGGTGGAAGCGTAGACACAGAGTACAAAAGCCCTGTTGATATCAAACATGATGTAGACAGGATAATGGCACAGCACTCTTACGCACATCCCCACCCTGACATTGAAGTCACCGAGCCACAGGACACAGTACAAATAAAAGTTGAAGATTGGGACAAAGGAGACATTTTCTACAGCAGTGTAGATGAAGCAAATGATTGCATCACCATTGAAGTACCGTGTGATGATCAAGTTGTTGAAGAGGTTGCACCGATTAATACAGAACTAGACTTAATGTCGCTAACTAATAACAGTTCAGAATTAACATTAGAATGTGATATGAAGCTGCTATCACCTATGACTTTATCTCCCAATGCCGATGAGAACTTGCTGGGATTATCTCCATCCCACACAAACCTTAGTTCAGATTTGGGTTATGAGTCTCTTGCGTCTCCGTTCAGCGAGCCCGAATCAATGGACTTATCGGACTTTTGGTGTGAATCATTCTCAGAATTGTTTCCAGGTCTAACATAACTTGGCCAATACTGTTTATAATTCACGCTTCAAGACTGACTAGCCTTTAAAATTACTATGTTTTTTAATTGTGTATTATTATTTAACTTTTGAGTTTAAATGACAAATTATTTATAGTTATTTAAGGTTAAGTTAATACTGATATTGGATACGACTCAGTGTTACATGTAGGGATGTACGTAATTTAGTACTGTAAATAAATACTTTGTGCTGCAATTTGTTATTTCATTAAATAGAACTATAATAATAAACTGAGTGGGCCGGTTTCACCAGTGTTGACCAACTATTCCGTATTCAAGACCGGCACCAATTCACAAATCTGATGGCTAACCTTCAGTAATGGAGAGACACTAAAAAGAAGTACAATAAATGATTGCTTGTTACATCTTGTTTTTTTAATATGTAGCAAAGGCATATCTCATCATCATCATCATCATCGTCTAGCCAGGTACCACCGCAACGCCTGTATCTGTATCAGTAGTGGTATGCGAACTGTAGTGTAATTACTGGGGTAACGACACATGTCTTAGGCGAAGAGCGCAATGTGGTGTTATAGTAATATCGGCGTAACTAGCGTCACGTTATGGGCAAGCGTATCATCATCAGGTGAACGTCCTGCTCGTCTTGTCGCTTGATTGAATAAAAAAAATTGTAGTTATGCATCAGTAGTAAAGGTTTTTGAGGTTATACAATTATGTAGTGTACACTATATGTACAAGTGTTCCAGGTTATACGATGAAGTTATATTTTTGTGGTTAAAGTTATACAGAAAGTGTTTCCTCAGATGTATCGAGTATTTCCTGAGAATGATATATCTGTTAATGTATGGCATCATTATCAGCCGATAGACGTCCACTGCTGAATACAGGCCTTCAGAAAGAAGAAAGAAAAAATGCTCCAGAGTATGCTTGTTTCAGGCTCCCCCCCTCCCTCTTCAGAAGGCGTCTTCACTCTCAGAGGACGGATGAAAGAAGGAAATGGAATGGAGAGTGATAAAGATAAGAAAGAATGGCAGATAAGTATAGGATGAAAGATGAAAGGATGAAAGAAGGAAAGGTAGATGATATCAGAAATACAAAAACTGATGGTAATTGAATGAAAGTAAAAGGCCCTGACCCAAAACACGCAGGGTAAACGATAAAAAAAAAAAAAAAAGAAAAATAAAAAAAAAAAAACAGGCCTTCTCCAAAATATGGCATAATAAACCATGAGACTAGCGGGATCGCCTGATGGTTAGTGATAAGCTTGCCCATAACGCAGCTCTAGTTATGATGATATACACTGTATCACATTGCGCTAGAAGTCCTTGAGATAAGATGTTCAATCTCAATACACCAGTAATTACACTTGTTACAGCGCTTTTCAAACCGGAACACGGTAAGTGTTAATAGACATTTTTTTTTATTACTTAGTCAAATGACACTGTAAATGGACTTCTTTGTGATTAGCATTGTATTAATCAAAGTTATCAAATAATCGATCGTTGGCACATTTGTACACATTCAACGTTATCTTAAATTATCACTCACACAGAAATGTGTGTTACTATATAAAGATTATTGTTTATATAACTAATATTATTAGTATCTTAATAGAGCATATATGTAATGTAGTGGCAGGTGTCTGCTACTGGATAAAACCTAAATCTAGCGCAGCTCTTATTAGTAGTGTGCAAACTTTTCCTGTGTGTGAGGAAACCTGCACATGAATTAGAATTTATTCTAATGTATGTGTGAAGTCACTAATCTAGACTAGACTAGGGCCCCATATCGCCCTCATATTGAGGGTAGGCCTGTGCCCTAGCAGTAAGGATGTAAAAGGGGCTGGTATGAAAACTCTTGTGGTTTAAATATAACTGCATTGTAGCTAATGAAATTACTAATGTGACGCGACTTGATGTCTTGACATTTAGGTACATCCCTATATTATTGATAGATACTATTACGTATTTACTAAGAATAACGATCGAGAACAATAAATGAGAATTCAATAGAATAATTTCCTTCACTCACGACAGAGACAAATTGTTGGCTTAATTTACATAAATTTTATTGCAGAGCCATCAAACAGGAAAAGTTTGAATGAGAGTGAAACTATTTTTAGTTATAAATGAAATATAATTCAATAGCAAAGTACAGTTTAAAGAAGATGTATAACTTATACAAGAGTTATAAAAATGTTAATGATAATTTATTTCTAATAAAACCGAGTGAATGTAATAAGTAATAGATATAACATTAGTTAATTGTAGTAAATTGCTGTATTCTTGTACTGAGGTAGCATATCAGTCTTGTGTAATATTTATCACTTCTTTCACATAGTTAAATCTTTGATTACATTATTATGGACTATGTGAAAGCAATTGCTTTCATTCATTGCATCGTGTTTACATCAATTATAATTATAATTGATGTAAACACGATAAAAATGCGGCCTAATCTGGCCAAAATGAGCATCCAGGCCTTGGATCTTCGTATAAATCAAAATAATATCTACTCGATGTAAAAAGTGTATTCTCATTTGTCTTATTCGACGATAATGTTTTTTGTTCGTAAACCTGAACATTATTACTAACTGGAGATGTGAAATCACTTTCCTTAAAAAGAGTAGAATCTAAAGGAAAAATACCACAATTTTTAAATCGCTCTTTTATACTCATAGAAGTAGCGGCTGGATTTAATGCTTTGTGAAATAGATCCACAATTTGTGCGGTGGATACTATTTGTTCAGGATTAGACTGAAGATATGCATCAACTTCTTTAACATAACGCATATTTAAAGACTTCACAAATTCTTCATCTAATGGTTGAAGAAGGTGTCGTGTATGTGGCGGGAAAGAAATCATGATAATTCCGTTTTCTTTAGCAATTTTTATTATTTCAATACTTTTTATATAGGCCGCTTGTCCACCGAAGAGCAATAAGACCGGACGATCTTTCTTCGCTCCACTGAAAGCAATAAATTTTCTTAACCATTGAATGAATGATTCTGTTTTCATAAAACCGTAGTTATTACAAACGAGCCAAGTTTCTTGTAACACATTGGTCAGTACATCTGGTTTAAAGTTATTCAATGAAAATACCATCATATTCGGTAAAAAATACCCGTTTGCGTCAACGCAAATTTTAACGGTGATCGTTTCATTGTCCGCCTTAGATCTGTATCCGTTAGTTTTGTTTCCAATACTGATAAAGGTTCTATTGTCCTTTGCGACGGTAGATATGTCAATATCGTCTGTGTTATATATTCGATCTGCAGTAATTTTTTGAAGTTTATACACTTGAGCTAAAAATTCATAAAAAAGCTTTAATTCCGCTATATTAAAACCTATAGTTGGGTTTGGAGAAGAAGAGGGTATTCGTAAAATAACTTCAGGGTGACGTTTTAAAAATCCTACGACCCACTGGTTGCTCCTTGTACAGGGATTTGCTCTCAATTTGTAATCTTTTTTGTTTTGTTTTAATAATTCTTCTGCTAATAATCTTACATCGTGCATTGTTAAACGAAATAATATTTTTTGCAGTTGCAGGATGTAATCTACCAATTCGGATTCTTCCTTTTGAGAGAAAACGATGGGTTTTGAACCCGACGGTTGTGATGACGCATTTTTAGATATGGGTCGCAGCCGAACCTTTTTCATTTTCCTTTCCAACACGCTTTGGTTAAAGTCAAAATGCATTGGGCTATTCATTTTTTTATTTGTTATTTCTTCCCATTTATCTCTGCAAACTTGTATACATTTAGTACCCCATTAAAAGAGCATTAAACACCATACTAATCTGATTACATGCAAATAGCAATGTATGTACAACAATTTGATTAGGTAGAAATAAATAATTTAGCAAAATAGGTTCATGCATAACCAAACACTCTCACCTTTATGTGTTATCACGTTCTTCAAGGCAAACTATTGTTACATAATTGAGGTTTAAATACAGTTAAGACTTATGCAAACATGTTTTCAAATGTTAAACTTTATTATTGGGTTTTTTTATCCGGTATTTCCGAACGTGGTGCGACTCTCCGATAACACGCTAGCGACTGAGCGTATGACATCATCAGCTTGGAGCAGCATCGTTGCAATATAGGAACTGTTATTTACTTGGTGTACCTCAGTCTCCGATTCGTTCCCAACGGACTCAAATAAGTACTGGTTGGCATAACTTAGTATTTTTTACGCCGATACTTCATCTGACGGTGTCAATAATTTATAAATCGTTTTTTTGTTTAGTTTACCGCAAAGATTTATTATTTTTAAAATTTATTGTAGTTTTTTCAAATTACCGACTATTTTTAAAACTTGAATGAGTAGCTCTTATTAATGTTAGGTCCTTACATATGAAATTGGCGTTTTGTACGGGAGGAATATAAAGTATTTTTTTTTAAATGTATTTAATTAATCAAAGTATGCACCGTTGTTATCCATCCACTTTGGTTGATCCCTTTACTAAAATACCATGAAGACGAGAATCATTAAACTCTTTGAAGGCGGTTTGGACTGCCGCGTCGAAGTTTAAGTTTTTTTCTGTATCAAGTCCAAATTTCGGATAAAATGATAATCTGTTTGGGCAAGGTCGGGGGAGTACGGTGGATGTCGCAGACATTCCAATTGTAGCTTATCTAATTTAGTGGTCGTTCGTTATGCAGTGTGTGGTAGTGGTGGTGTTGCGTTCTCGTGAAGCAGCAGTGGCCTAGAGCGATTGACCAACCTCGGTTGTTTAGCAGCTAGTTCTTCCGTTATGGTCTGCAGTTGCCGACAATAGATATCTGCTGTAATCGTTTGGCCAGATTTTAGAAAGTTGTAGTGAACGACACCAGCGCTAGTCCACCAAACACTCACGAGTAACTTTTTCCGAGTCAATTTTCGTTTAGGGCAGGATTTGGCTGGGTTTCCAGGGTTCAGCCATTGCGACAAGCGCTTCCGAATATCGTACAGTATCCACTTTTCGTCACAAGTAATGATTCGATTTAAAACCCCTTCATTATTGTGTCGGTTGAGCAAAAGTAACACAGCAGCAACAGTCGACGCGTGTTTGCAAGTTCGATTCACTCAATGCATGAGGTACCCATCGTTCAAATTTTTTTACTTTCCCGATTTGCTTCAAGTGGATTAATGGTTTAGTCACACAATTCTGCAACTATCTCTGAAGTGCTTTGTGAGGGACTGCTTCCACAATCGCCTGTAATCTTTCATTTTCCATTTTGATTTCCGGCCGTCCACGGGGTTGTTTCTGAAGGTAGAAATTTCCAGAACGTAAACGTTGTAACCAAAAAGTACCGTGGTTTATTTTGCGACACCAACGCCGTGCACATCATTAACCCTTCGAGCTGTTTCTGCAGCACTGGTGCTGGTGCCACGGTAGAACTTGTACTCGTAAATATACCGATATTACATGTTGTCCATTGTGCGGTGGTAAAGGACGCCAAAGAAAAAATTAATGAGGAAAAAACAAATGAATAACTGTTTTCAAAACTCAAATCAAGTCAAACCAGCTAAACGAATTTATAAATTTGAATTTGGAATTCTTAACCAAAGAGGAGATATTTCAGAACAAAGTGGACAGTGCGACATAACGCTAATTTCATATGTAAGGACTTAATATAAAAGGAATCTTGTAAAAAGGTGTATTGATTATTAATTGTAGTTTGATTAAGGAGGTCTATAGGCAATAATTAATAATAGGCTAATATGGGGGTGTAAGAGGTCCCGTACAACAACTCACGGGACCCAAGCCAAATTCACCTGCTCGTGGTGCACCCTGCTAATCACCAAATGAGGCTCTGGCTCCCACCAACCTGCATTGGGCCGGCGTGGTGGGAAGTGGCTCAAATTCCCCCATATGATACCCTACAAACGGCGGCCCCTCGTACCCGGAAATGCAGGCGCCGCAAGACCGATCGATGTGGGGATATATGAGTGAGGCCTATGTTCATCAGTAGACCTCTATTGGCTGATGGTGGTAGGCTAAAATGGCAATGATTATGTGGCACTCTTGTTTTATCTGAATTAAATAACACGGACGGACTCATTGGTCCTTGTTTCTGTCACACTCAAAGAGATTGATACAACGGGCGCATAATGCTTGCGCTCGTTCCTGTTACTCAGTTCCACCGCGCCCTCACGTAAGATCTTTTATTAACAGCCCTAATGTACTCAAAATGGACAAACGTAAGGATCTATGCTTCGCATCACTGTTAACAAATATTTATACAAATACCACAAGTGGATTCATGATCATAATACTTTATATAACAGGAGCTGCTATCAATATGCTTGTAGTACCTTCACATTGCTCGGCTGCCTTCCGGGGCAGCTTTGAGTATAAAGCTACCAAGTGTTGCACCAATTTCTTTATTTCCGGTAGAGACTTAAAGACAATGAATAGCTTTAAGGTCAGATATAAATCATGACTCGTAGTGAAGCAAAAAAGTAATGTATATTCAACCCATGATTTGGGTATTTTCCATCACTTCCCGCTGGCGTTTGTTTTGTGTACTTCCTTATTTTTATATTAATGTGTTGTTTACTATGTATGTAATTTTTTATTGTTTTTTTATATACCTGTCCTTTGTATTGATTTGTTTTGCTCTTGGTGGTTCCTGTTACATTCAGTAGTGTATCAAGTTAGGGTAGCGTGTACAGGCATAATAAAAAAATGGCTGCGCTGAAAATCAGTTTTTGTAAATGCACGCCTACATGTATACTGAGCTAAGACTATTTTGTCTAATTATAATATGTATATATATTTAAAAAACACGATTTGGACAAATAAAACATTTCTTTCATTATATAACGAACATTACATTGTCCCTTATATTTCAGGCAGTAAGTAACAAGATACCATTGTATTACGAAACTAAACACATCGGCCATTGGTTTTGGAGATGGAGTGCAGCTAACCAGATTTCTTATTACCTGACATAGCAGCAAGAAGAGAAGGACTATCATCAGATAGTCATAAGCCAACCAATGCTGCGGTAATTTAGATAAGAGTAGAGTCCTTAATATTTCCGCAGGAAACTTCTGCTTTTGTAAACTTATTAAAAGTATAGCACTCGTCTAAATTTCCTTCACCGACCTGTGTGCATGGATTTGGTGGGATGAATTGAAGTAATCTTCGGCTATCAGTTTAATTTCAACAGTTACTTTCGCAGGAATAAAGCAGCCTCCATCTCAGGCAAGTTTGGTGATGGAACACTTCTCTGCAAGTCTAGTAAACTTTTCCTACGACTTGTGCAAATGTCGCATTTATTTAGGCACGCCATTGACTGTTGTAAATAAAAATCTGTGCAAATCCCACAGAAATGTTTCATTTGAAAAACTTTTAGTGCAAAATGTTATCAGAGTAAGCTTCATGTTCGGAAGCCATGAGCCATTAAAATCCTCTTGTGGTTCTAATCGTTGGATAAGTTGGTGGCAAGGTGAACGACAATAATTTTTTCACTGCGTTTAAAGTGTAACTATTGCACTTTCACATTGGAACATAGTAATGTTTTCTTACTATAGATTGAATGCTCTTTTGTCGCCGGGAGTAAGATTTTCAATGGATTAATGAATACAAATCAAAACACATTTTTCAAAAAAAAAAAACGTTAAAATATATTTGTTAAAATATTATAGATTCAATAAAGTCAATACATCTTAAATTACATAACTATCACTTCTTACTAATGTCAATTAACTCTTGGTTAATGTTATCCACCGACAGTTACATGCAGAGCCAAATAAATAGTTAATGCGCCCACTTGCGAACAGAAGATATATTTTTTTTAAGAAAATCTGTTATAGCAAGGCAACGGGTTAACCCACACAGCCTTGTTTACGATTCGTAATTTTCAACAAAAACATAATTTTTATTCAAATTTGTGCACATTTAATGTACTTTATTTTACAATTGTACTAATAACGATACAGTCCATCGTTTTAATTTTTTTTTGTATACTAATAAAAAACTTAATAAGGATATTTGTGAATTAGTAAAACAATAAAATGGATAAAAATAAAAACTTTCTTTAATATCTTACACGTAAATTATATGGAGTATGAAGAGTAATTTTTTTTATGAATGAATTGCCAACACGATGTGTTTGTGAGTCTGTTAATTTTATCGCAAGTGATTACATTAACAACACCGATCGACTGTTAGAAAGCGATTTGGCACTCCAACCTAACGAACTAAACAAGCGATAACGATAATTGGCGCAATAAAAAGCAAATACACCTACCAAAAGAGAACCGGTACAGTTTACGCTAATGGAAGATACAATAACTTAAAGTTAAACGATACGCAGTTAAATTGTAACGAAGCATACAACATAAATCTCGCTTATAATTATTATCGGCCGTAAAAATGCTTTTTGTTAAACAATTAAACAGTACAACCACAACACATGCACATCGTTACTATGGTCGCTTCGCCATTTTTAATCTGTGATGATACAGGCGCGGGAATTAATGATAACCTATTACATTGTAAAACCTTACGACAGACTGGAATAACCTATATAGTTATTTCTAAATTTTATTATCAACAATCCATTGCTTTATTAAACAATATGTTTTTTTTTTCAAAAAGCTGTCATGGTTGTGGCCGTTCTGATTCAATAATCGTCATTAAAATATACACCGAATAATATGTCTGTGACATTCCCGAGCATTTAGCACTCCATTAAACATATTCGTCATAACCCTAGGACATATATTTATAACACTAATTTTTCTTTCACATTACATGCACCTTTTAGTTGCACTTAATAGTTATTAGTACTGCAGAAGATTGAAATAACTTTCACGTAGAATATCATAATTTTCGTAATAAATTAATTCTTCATATCATTACTAAAAACTGTGTCAAATGTTGAGCGGTCGTTGTAAATAGGAAAAACGATAAATAATAAAAAAAAAAGTTATGTGTCTTCCGAGATAGTATGGATAATTAATGCAAAAGTAATTGTATGTTAAAAGAATGTATAACCTGCATATATTTATAAAATTGCAGTAATAGAAAAATATGATGCGATTCATAACGAAAGTTGTGATTTTTTTTTTTATATCAGTCGCAATCATTAAAAACGAAATAAAGTGAAAATGTGTGTAAAAAAAATACTATAATGGCAAAATATTTGTGAAGTAAGATTGTTAATGTATATATAGATACCAAGTAGAGACCTAGTATTGTCAACGGTCCCCGCTTAAAATCGTTTATAGTTAATTAATAAATTTTCTGATAAATTTAAGACAATTTTTTTTTAAATTCATATGGAATTTTTGATTTATAATCTGTGGTGTCGAGTGATGTAATGGTTCAATATATCGTAAGAAATTGTATATAATACAATGGCACAACGTTTCGTAGTACCATAAATAATTATTTTCTTATTAAATCATTAATTTTTTAAAATTAACCGAATAATTTGTCAAAGCAAGCGTGGCAGTAGGGCTTGTCGTTTTGCTCTTTGAACGTGCCCTTATTGAGTTGCCGGAGACAGAAGGCGCACACGAAGTGTTCGGGATGGAACTTCCTGAACATGGCGGTGATGCAGCGGCCGGCGATGGGCTTGTGGCAGCCGGCGCAGAGCGAACCGCGCTTCCCGTGGTAGTGAGTCTCGCAGTACGGCTGACCCTCGTGCTCGAAGAACGAGCCACCGTGGAACGGCTCGCGGCACTCCTGAAAATGACAAAATTCAGTTTTCAACCAATCAGTTTTCAAATATAAAAAAAAACCCTAATCAAAATTAATTGTGCCGTTTAAAATGTATCATATTAAAGACACCTGTTCATATAATACTTTAATTTTTGACATGTTGAATCTTATTTAACCTTATTAATTATTTTGTTTTATTAAAACTTGTATGTATGAAAAAAATTAAATATAATAATTATACATCGAGATACTGTTTACCGTTTTGAAAAAAAAAACATTCAAATATAAACAACAAAATAACATATTAGATTTATTTTAAATGTTTGTGTATAAAAAACGAAAATATTTAAAATTTCCTATATAATATTAAAAATATCAAGTTACACTTTCACTAATCCCTGAGCTAATGTGGTTTTAGTCTAAAAAATAACCACTTTTTATGATTGCATCCTCATCAGCCGATAGACGTTCATTCCTGGACATAGGCCTCCTCCAAAAATCTCTAGGGTTGTAGGAGTTCATACGGAGGGATTTGGGCCATTTCCCACCATGCTGGCTCCATGCGGATTGGTGGAGTAAGACTCCATAGAATATTTGAATTACAATTTCTTGGTATGTCATACACCCCATAACGTTGATGGCAATATATTTTGAATTTGGTTTATAGGTAATATAAATATATTATTACATTCCATTTTACTTTGTTACGCGTAATTGTTGTCATATAATTAAAAATGGTAATACATAACAGAAAAGAATTTAAAATTATTGAAATAAATTAATATATCTTGTTATATGATATAATTAAAAAAAACCATCAGTATTACGAGGCGTTCAACATTACCGGTTATATAAATGTCACGTTAAACTACATTTATCATTTTACGTTTCATATTAATATGATTATGATACTTGAGTTGACAAAATATATGATAATATTTCTTTTAATATTTTATTTAGTAAACATCGAAACTGAAAATATAAAAATAATAAAATAAATAAACCTGTTATCTTGAACGGTTTCGTGGAAGTGACTGTGAAACATCTATTCGTACTTCTAGTGTTAATTATATATATTTCTTGTATTAAATTTGGCATAGCAACGCACGAGTAGAATGCAACGCGATAAAAATACTATTCGATCCGGTGGCACATAAACATGGCGGCCTGGTACTAGCCGTCGGCGTGGCTGCGGACGCGCCGTGACGTCACGGGCGACATCTTTAAATAGAAACTGATGAAACTTTACACGACACTTGACCCTATTTGCAATTTTTGTATTTCACCATCGCATACAATAGTTATACGAGGTCAATGTCACGGGCGCGCGCGGCCTTGGCGGTGATGACCTTTTGCGGTCACAGCGTCACTCGCGCAAAATCCCGCGCTTTTTACTGTCATCTGTCATTTAGAATATTTTTTTATTTTGTTTTTTTTTTCGTTTTTTTTTATGTATCTTTATTATAAATCTTAATATTACAAATACGTTATAAAATATATTACATAATTCATTATTGCCTATTAAGTACACTAGACTAGATTTTTTAGTTACATTCTGTTATTGTTAAACATCAGAGTATTAGGGGTGTGTGTGTGTGTGTGTGTCATCCGTCATTCAACCGATGCGATGAAAGCATAGCTGCAAGAGAAATTGGGGGAGGGCATTCGTATGAGAGGTTTTATTGTTGACATCCCTTATTCTTCTTCATCGACTCCGACGCACTGTGGGCATACTGGCTTTCCTTCCATTGCATAGAAGGATTTACCTTTGACCGGGTTTTGGCATTCCTGTGTGGAAATTAAGATGTACATTTTGCATACAAGACATCCATGTATTTGGTTGTGATGTTTACTTTATACTTGACCTGGCGTAGAGGAATAGCTGGAAACTTTTTTAATACTATACCTGTCATAAAACTGATTGATTTTGTAGATGCGTAGTCTGAAGTCTGATACTGACCTTGCAGACGAAGCAATCTGGATGCCATTGGGTGTTGAGAGCGGAAATGTAATTCTCCATGATGGGTTTGCTGCAGCCACCACATTTGGGTGCAAACATGTCAAAGTAATCGGCACGACAATACGGTTTACCATCCCGTTCATGGAAGCCTTCTTCCCCGAATTGCTGGCCACATTGAGCACAGAAGAAGTGTTCTGTATGCCAGGTCTTCTCCAAAGCGGTCACGCATTTCTGTAACAAAAATATTATTAAACGCAATGAGGTGTATGATGTAATATATTTCACTTGATGTCAGGATATTTCTGCTAAAATAACTAACATCAAGGATTGGGCCATTGCAGTACGCGCATCGCGGCGAGAAGAGATTATGGTAATCAGGCTCGCAGTACGGCCTTCCATCGCGTTCAAAGAAGTTCCTGGTCCCCAGTTCCTGGTTGCAGTGGGCGCACGTGAAGTGCTCAGGGTGCCATGTCCGTCCCAATGCGGTGATCACCTGCACAGAACAAAATGTTATTGTCACTGTTTTAAACCACACGTTATTCACGTCGCGTATAAAAATTTTCCACCTGTCCGACAATGGGCTTCTCGCAGGCGTTGCAGCATCCCTTCTGAGGGGTTTGCACTCCTTGGCGGCTCATGTCTGCCCGGAGGGATCCGAGCATATGCTCCAATGAGGCGGACTCTGCTTGCCGCGGGTTGCTGCGGTACTGCTCCTGCCACGCGCGCTTCTCCCTGTACACGTGTGCCCCTGTGTCCGACGGCGCGCCGCTCACCTGTGAGCAAACACAACGTCTTAATGCTGCCTCCCAATGGAAGTTCAATGTTATGGATCCAACAAATCGAAGTTTACGGACGGAGTGTAGTGACGTACGGCAAGGGACCCGGCCTGTGGCAGCGGACTGGAGTGAATGCGGTTCGAGTGAAATCTTTGATTATGTACTCTAATATTATATGCTCGCGGCCCCACTACGCCTGTGATGTAACCGCGCGTACTATCTTTAGACGCGAGCGTTAGAACGGGCCAGAGGGAGACGGCGTCGCTGGAGCTCACTGCTCCCGCGGCTGGAAATAGCAGTCGACCAAGAAAGGCGACTTGTAAATATTATAATAAACGGAAAATCGGTTGTTCAGTGGTGCAGTGTGCCGAATCGTATATAGAGCAAACGAATTGCGACTTTATAATCATGGCGGCGGTATGGTGTTTCATTCCAAGGTCTCAACACGGCCTTGCCATTGTCCTAATTAGTAAGCCGTTCTTCCACGCTAGCAAGAACTACTCAAAGCACTGAACTTTGTAAGTGGAGTCGGGTTATCTTTATTTCAGCACCACCAAGTAATGGCTGCACTTGCGATGACTCACTACAATTCGCTTATTCAACACCGCCACGTATATTTATTTTATACGATGAAGCAACGATACTGTCTGCATATTGACCTGATGGTAACTTGCCCAAGACAATGTGACGTTAGGATGTTAAACGTCGCACCATTGGTGACACTCGATACATAAATTGAAGTCTCATTACCGCAGTATCACCATTAGCTACAACTCTGATCTCCAGCAACAGAGACAAACAGTAAAAATTTATTTCAGATAACGTTCAGAACTGTGGAGTAAAAAAGAAAAAGAATTTGGAAAATTGGGTTAAGATATAGAAAACCGTATAAAGTGCCACGTAAAATAGGGTGTAGATATCAGGTCAAGTGTTGTTTTGGCAGCTCCCACTGCCCTTGTATCATGAATTTTGTCCTCTAATTACTATGATCATGATTTAAACTATGATTTTTACACTTCGTAAAGACATAATTATATATATTTAAATTTACCATATACATATAAAAATATACATAGACCGACGATTTGATTAGTTTATATATATATATCAATATATAATCGACAATCTCTAGCTTACCGGAGATTATTATGATAAATTATAAATTCTTTAATATGATACCCTTTATCAATCAAACGAACGTATGTGTTTTTTCTCCTTCTTAAAGTACCTTTCTACTGCTGGAAAAGTTTTTGGATTTAAGATGATTTAATGAAACCAAATTTTCAATGTTTAAAAGAAATTACTGATTAATATTATTTTGACAAATATTTAAAGATCTGATAAATGCATATTTGAAGGAGAATACACCAATAGACCACACAGTTTGGAAAATGGGAGAAACCATAGATCTATTAATGATATCTCTCTCTCTCTTTGGAAATATAATTCCTAAAAGATGTTCAGTCATTTGAATACTTAAAAACCTGCTAATGCATATTACTAAAAAATAAATTGCTTGAACTCTGTTCAAGTTTACCTTAAAATCAGAGAGTGAAGCCATAAGATCGTCGAGCTCCTTGGTGGCGCTAGAAGCATGGTGGTGGTGACGCGCGGCGATGGTGGGTGCCGGTTGCTGTTGCGCTTGGGCGGGTTCGACAACCGTCTCCTGAACAGTCACTGTCACCTGCTTAGTGCCGGGCCGCGGCAGGGTACCCGATGCAGGCGGGACCGGTGACGGCGGCAACGGTGACGTAGAAGCACGGCTGAAAAGATAATAAACGTTAAGAATTGTACAATATGGTAACTTATGCTTTTTTTTTAACCACTATCAAAAAAAAGAGTCGGAATAGTTGATTGTTTTATCGTTTAAATAGGGCTCGACTCAGGATATTTACAGCTATAGTTAAGTAAATTATCTAAATCCAAGGATTATCTGATCCTTTTTAGTTTCACTTATTATAGATTTTTGTATCTCGCGCATTATGTAAATAGATTCTCTCTGAAAACCGCAATACAAGTTATATCAAAAAATGTGTATAGAGAATATGCTCGTATTTATATTATTTATTTATCATCATCATTATCAGCCGATAGACGTCCACTGCTGAACATAGCCCTCCCCCAAAGATCTGCTCACCAGATCATCGGTCCAACTTGTCCCAACACTACGTCTACCGGTAAGCGGGCGCCACTCGAGGACCTTGCTGCCCCATCGGCCGTCGGGTCTTTTCTTTTATTTACTACGTCTACAATCAACCCTAGACTATTACATTTACTAAAATATAGAAAGAAGATTGTTAAGACGTAGACACAGCATTCACTAATTATACTCACTGATTATGACTAAGATAGATTAGGTCGAACAACAAAAGTAATTGCAGTGATAAAGTACTAAACGTACCGGGTTTGCAAGAGCACTAGCCCCGTAGTCTCAGGTTAGTAAAAATAGGACTAAAGTAAGGCCTGCTTGTCGTAGAAGGCGACTAAAAGGGTCTAGGAGTTTCGCGGGCCTTGTGAGTGGGGGCCCTTATCGCTCAACAAGCGAACACAGCAGAGGAACAGCGTATGGCTCAGCGATGATGCCTAGGAGGGTTAGGCTCCTCCTCAGAGAGGTGTGACACAAAGTGTAGAGGGGCACCGGTGCGTTCTATAAGTGATCCCGGAGCTTCTCCGAATGCACTGATGCAAACCATCGTGGGGGTTTTAGCGAGTAAGAATATCACATAACTCTGACTGCCCCACAGAAGCAAGATGTCTTTCGAAGATTTCCCCCCAAAACAAAAAAAATAATTGTTTGCAAGAGTGCAACACTTTACTAATGGTACATAATGAGTACGCATTGTTGTCGACAGATTTACTGCAGCAGTTCAATAGCTTGCATAGCTTAAAAACTAGATAGTTGCAACAAAGCACAGATCTTGGCAGTGGCGGCGACAGAGGAGTAATCGCACATCTAGGAATTCTAATAGGTACCCTAATATTGAAGCTGGATGAAAGTGAGGAGCAATCAATGTTATTTTTAAATAATCCGAAATATCTCTACGACTATCTAAATTTGTTATGCTAAAGTAGTTAATTCTATCAGTTTACGAATATCCTATATCAGCTCAGCCGATGCTTCTACCATGGTGCGAAAGAAACCTCTTTTGAATTCGTTTCAGATATATGTGGCAAAAATTATTCAGTAGTTTATATCGTTAATTAACAGTAAAAAAAAAACTACCGTTTCAACATTAACGTAATATATCTCTTACACTAACACAACTTCCCCAGGCGACGTGCTTAGCTTACACGGACTTCTGCTTCACATATATATCACCTTTTTTTTAGTTTCGGGGGAAATCTTAGGAACACACCCTACTTCTGAGGGAAGTCTGGGTTATGTGAGAATCTTATTCATTAAAACCCCTGTCGGTGCTATACATCAGTGCGTTCGGAGAGGCTCCTGGAACTCTTATTTATTCTCACTAGCCCGAGACTACAGGGCTACATATATATCACCTGACTTGATACCAATAATAATGATAATGACATAATTAAGTAATATCTTACTACCCAATACCCAAATAGGGTTAGAATTAAGCGAAGGCTAGCTGGTAGAGTATTCAATGTGAGTTAAGCTCGCCTGTCCCTCGTTGCTTGCATCCGGTGGGTTCCCGCGATTCTCACCAGACGCCGGTCCACCTTGTGGTCTTTGTGTGAGATCTTTGGGGGAGGCTTATGTCCAGCAGTGGACGTCTATCGGCTGATGATGATGATAACAAGCTCGTCTGTACTTTACCATTACCCTACAACGATTGTTCGTTTTTGTTTTATTATAGTAATTTATTCATTACAATGGCCAAGTGCAAGTCATTATCATTATCATCATCAGCCGATAGACGTCCACTGGTGGACATAGTGGATCATTGATCAGCATGGCCTCCGGCACCGCCAGACATTAAGGCTCGTCGTCTGCAGGAGTTCATATGGGGGGATTTGATCCATTTCCCACTACGCTGGCCCAATATGGGTTGGTGGGATCCAGAGCCTTGTTTGATGATTAGCAGGGTGCACCGCGAACAGGTGAGGCTGGCTTGTGTCCCGTCAATTGTTGTGCGGGACCCCTTACACCCCTTGTGTGCAAGTCAATGAATAAATAATTCAGTATACCATAAAAGAAAAAAAAATATTTATTTAAATCATATGGTATCCCCTCAGATCGTAAAAAATATTCTCGTGTTTTCCTTTAAGCCTAAGCCTTATTGTGTCTAAACACGAACACACTCTATTGATGAATGCTAATGAAAATTTTACATTATATCAAATAGAGGAAAAGATATAGTTAATCATTTTTAATAACATATAAGTACTTTTCATATACATTTTATTTATATGATTATTATTGAGATAAAATAGCTCAGGCAATGATGATCATTTATTTTTCAATAAGCAAGCTATCTTAAAACTACAAGGTATGATTTATATGTCATTACTTATCCGTTGGAATGAAATGTATCGCTTAAATTAGCTTTTTATCCGACAGCCAATTAATTAGCTGCTGAAAAAAACACTTCAGCCAAACAGACACTTCATCATCATCATCGGCCGATAGACGTCTGATGCTGGACATAGGCCTTACTCAAAAACAACAATAGTCATAATAAAGTTAGTTAGTGAAGTTCACTTGTGGCAGGTGTCTGTTGCCGGAGACCGCCAAGGTAAGTACCACAGCAGCTCCTATATCAACCGCCAAACAGTAATGTACCAATATTACTGTACCCCGACTACAAGGGTGCTGTAGCTGTAATTACTGGAGTAACGAGACTTAACATCTTTCGTCTGAGGCGATGAGCGAAATGTGGTCCAGTATATATCGTCCTAACTAACGCCACGTTGTTAAGGGCAGGCGTATCACTGGTGAACACATCTCACACCAGATGATCGTCCCGCTCGTTTGGTCGCTTTAATTGAATAAAAAAATATAGTATTTTTTTCTGATACTATTATTATAACTTGGAAAAATTCAAAATGAAAATCTTGATGCTACTTCCTGAGTGTTGCAGCTAGTGAAATTACTGAGGCTGTGTGATCTTTTGTCTAATATCGATAGCACAATGTGATGGAGTATTATCATAAGATGGACGTCGTGTTCCTTTCGACGTTTGAAATGACCTAGCAGAGTTCATATTTTCTAGGATGGGTTTGTGTGCTTATTCTTCTAGTGATGTGAAACACTTAAAAAAACACGATGTGTTAAAGTGTAAGTATCAAAGTTGGCCGCAGTTCAACCAGCGCTACGCCTGCCCTTGCCAGTGGTGCGACAGTGCAATACAAAGGCATACGTCATAGCCAGTGGTGATGTGCGCAAAATATGTGTGTTAAATAGTTAATTTTTTTCTATTTAACTAAGCATGACGAGCGAAACTTGACGATAAGACACAAAGTTATTATATTTTTTATGATCGCACCACCCGCGGTCGGTAAGGTATTCATCCATATAGTTCAGAACTGCAATGGTCACTTACGGTCCTGTCCGACAGAAAATTCATCACCATCATCATTATCGTTGGCAGCCCATAAACCTCAACTGCTGGACATAGGCCTCCCCCAAAGATTCCTATCACACTTTTTTTTATTAACATAGGTGAAATGTCTCCGCATACCCGTCTTCGCGGGGGCAAGGACAGGTTATGTAGGACTTGCATCGACTAAAACCCCCACGATGTTCCTCCTCGTCGCTTGATAGCGGGGTTACGGGAACGCTTACGCACGATCCGCGACCCTGCCGGCTGGCTGCTTACGCAGCCCGACCTCGGGAGGGTGGGTTGAACCCTCCCTTTCCACTTCCGCAGGGCCACGACGGAACATACAGCGCACCCTCTCCTCGGCCTCCTACAGACGCGTGGATGACGGATTCCCTCGATCCCGTCCTGTCCCGGCATGTCTTTCACCGCGGACCGGCCGGGTGGATTCCTCTTTGCTTCACCATGGGCGACCCAGCCACGGCTAAAAAGCCCCTCCGCTACGACAAGGCGGGAACCTGTTGGGAGGTTCCCATCTCGCTAGCCCAATGCGGGTTAGGTTGGCTGGAGCCCCGTGAGTTGTTGTACGGGACCTCTTAAACCACCACTTGGTAGATATAATAATAATATAGATTATACATAGCTGTTGTTATATATTTCTGAAATTATTATTTCTTCATCCTCTCTTTCTTTCCTCATTACTTTTATGTAGATGTAAACATGCGTGAACTGATTGTGTGCGACTATACCATTGCTGTTTTGCTTAACGGGAATATTAAAATAACATAAATCTCAATGTAATCATATAAATTTTAACAAGCATATATATAAATCTGTCAACAGGTGCCGGGAACTGAAGAACAAACGCCAAGTACACGCCGGAAGGGCGGGACACGCTTGGCCGCCAACTGCGATAAATATCACAAAGTAAACTTAGACCAGACTCATTGTTCTTCAGATCATGGTAGAGTCTGGTCGTTTCGGAAGGAGCAGGGGCAGAGTCCGTAATCATGTTAATAGATATAGTATACGATGCTAGTGTAGTTACGTAGCAATGTTTGTGACGTCACACATTTTTTTTGACAAATGCCAAGACTTCATCTGATGGTAAATGATAAGCCTGGTCATAGCAATATGGCGATAAATAGTATGATATACACCACACCTGATTGTAAGGCATAAACCTGCCTGTAACAATGTGACGCTGGTGAGGATGTAATATACAATACAACATTGTGCTCGTCGCCTTGAAATGTGTAGTGTTTCCGCAATAATTACACTAACCACAGCGGCCATTTAAACCGGAACACAGTAATGTTCGCACACTACTGTTTGGTGGCAGAATTAAGAGCTGCCGTGGTATCTACCGAGACAGTCTAATAAACACCGTTTTTTATCGCAGGAGAATTTGTTTTTAAAAGATATCTTGGTTCTGGGGGATGAAAAGGTTATGAGGGGCTTCTACCAATTAAAACCCCCTCGGTGGTCTCCGTCAGTGAATTAGGTGGGGCTCCGGGATCTCTTACGAAAAGCACTGGTGTCCCCCTGCACTCTTGCTAAAACATCCCACGGAAGGGCAAAGCCCTCCTTAACATCCATGCTATGCTACGGCAAATGCAAGACCACCATGCATTTGCCGTCCTCCTAAAGCTTGCCTATTGAGCTCTGAGGGCCCCCACCCTCAAGGCTGACGAGGTATAATAGAGACCTATCACCACTACGTAAAAATAATCAGTTCTCTTATTGTTTCTTCTACTGGGATTTAAAGTCCTCTCATAGTCTGCTGTGTTTGAGTGTAAATATAATATACATTAATGCGTAAATGAAGTAGAAGCTAGCTGAACGGAACCGTAAACATTTTACGAGAGGATATCTAAATATAATTTAATGTATCGCTACACTCGTGTATTGAGCCCTTGAAATTTTACAAACATTTATTCATCATCATCATCAGCCGGTAGACGTCATAGGCCTCCCCCAAAAATCTCCATTAAGATTTATTATTAAAACTAAATTAGATTACTTATCTGAAGAGTTCATCTTATAGATGATGAAACCTATGATAGTTATGTGGTGTATGGAGGTAGTGGATGAGGACCTTACTGCTTCAGCAGTCCGGTAACAGAGAACATCTAGGTAAGTACCAAAGCAGCTCCTATTTGTGCCGCTAAATAGAAGTGTGCAGACGTTACTGTGTTCCGGTTTGAAGAGCGTTGTATCTAATGGAATTACTGAGGTAATGTCTTAAGACGATGAGCATAATGTGATGGTGTGGCGCCAATTTGTTATAGGTAGGCATTAACCATCCTACCAACGTCTTCTCTTCGTTGAATAAAAAAAGGCAGGCAATGAAAATATATCAAGGTTAGTTTCATTACTGTTGTTTGATGCTAGTGAAAGATATACACAACCTAAATATATTCTATTATATATGATATTCTTGTGGAAAATCCGTTAAGATAAGATGATGATGATGTTGAGACGTTTATGCGTTCTCAGAATCCATTACAGACTAAATATTCGAACATTTAAAAAATCTATATATATGTAAAGGAGATATCCAGAGATTCATTGACTAATCACCAGATCTCAAAAACTATTAGACGGAAACACTCAAAATATGGTGGAGACATTACTTCTCCCATTTAGAGGTCAGCTAAGATTTTATAAAATTCCTTCCCTACAAAGAGCTGCTAAGTTGATAATAACGAGAAGGGATCCGGGGCGGTGGCATGCCAAGGGGCGGGAGTATTTCTGACGCACTTCAAATATATTACGACCAGCAAATCGAGCTGGTAACAGCTACTTTCTTCATAATCAGCATTCAAACATAAATTGAACCTTTTATACGAACAGTTAAAAATACCCACCGTGTATTTTTATTACTCTTCCATCATGTAAAAGCATTTGATATGATCATTGAATATCATATATCAGTAGATCAAGCGGTAATTTTTTACTTTTGTAATAAGGTTGTCTGGATGAGATCGATGTTCAGATTATCCACAGATTGCTGCATTCATCAAATATTACCATCGGAGTCGTGTGCAAAGTAAAAACAAATATTTATTAGACGGACGGAAGTTTAACTGATAGTAAATGATACGCCTACCCATAATAACCTTGTGCTAGTTGAATGATATATACATCATAATATTGCGCTAGATTTTGAAGTTCCATCTCTCAGTAATTACCACCACCTCCTCTAGCTACAGCGCCGTTTGAACTAGTACATAGTAATGTTTACTTAACCAGAATATCCAGCAATGGACAGACACTACAAGAATATATGAAACTGGTCTAGATCTTATAAAAAGGAAATCTAACAGAGGATAATAGATTCATTAAAAATGCCTCTTTTTTATATCTATTTTAAAAGTGTTTAAAAGATACTAATATCGATACTATGATAATAAAACTATCCTTCGCGACCGGTTCGATTCCATCACCATGCAACTACCTTCGATCCTCGATGGATTAGAGAGTCCATGTTCAACAGTTGAGAATATATTACCCTGAATACTTGGTGACGATTAATAACACTTACGACAACATTATGATATCCAAAGTATAATAATTAACAACAATCTAACATCTTGTATTCACGTTAAAAGCTTTTAATTTTTTTTTTATTTTAAGTAATTCCCGATCAATGAAATTTATGGATCAATAAATCGTATTTGCAATATAATACAGCAACCGTAGGCGAACATTAACAACAACTGCGCCTGCGTAGTGTGCGTGTGACGTATCGCGTCTCTATTTCCGTCTACCCGCAGAAATATCCGTCGATTTTCACACGGCCCGCAGTCGTCGGCCGTACGGTAGCCAAAATATCTTCATGGACCATCACAATAACGTTTCAACTAGTTTTTTTTTTTATTTAAACACCGATGTCTACCCTTGACTTGAATTTCATGGTGTTAAGTTATAATAAGGATGAACATGTAGAATCCTTTGCTGGTAGGTCTTCGTTGCCTGAATTAGTTTACGTACCACCGCAGGTCCTATTTCTGGCGCCAAACAGTACTGTGCAATAATTATAGTGTTCGGGTTTAATAGACGTTCGTAGCTAGTAAATTACTGAAGTAGTGAGACTGAACATCTACTATCTCGTCTACGAGAAAGTAGATGTGTATGTTATCCTAACCAGCGTGACGTTGTTATGGGCAGTTTTATGACTACCATAGGGCGAACGTCTCGTTCATCTCGTGGCTCCATTCATTAATGTAGCAACGATGATATAACAGCGAGCAACCACACGAGTTTTAAAAATACCACTACCATCCAAATTCCACAACAAGTGATTTCAGAATCGAATCACAGACCTCGATCTGAACAGTCCATGGTGGAATTTTAATTTGTGATAGCTGTAACGCATGTCAACCTAGATACCGTTTTATCTAATTTACTCGAGTTAAGAAACTCATATTCGGGTTATACATACAGTTTAAGATGTACTCCAGCTGGAGGGTTTTGTAACTGTTGTTTACGATCTACAAATAGACTGGCTTGTAGTTAATTTTATTCAATGAACCGTCTATGAGTTTGTGCCACATTAACAATTCGCTAGATGTTCATTAGATCAAATAAAATTAATCTAAGAAATTTATATAAATGTATATAAAAATTAAAGTTACACATATGAAAGAAACGTAGGGGGGAAAAAGATGAAAATTGATGAATGATATTTAAAAATCTAATGTGACTTTTCCAGAGATATAGATGCTGTTAACGTTTTTTCTCGGATTGAGAGCATATGCTAAAATTATCTGACATAAAAAGATCAAAACGTTATGAAGGATGGATAAGATATAATTTTTAATGTAGAACTTACCCATTGGGGACATCAGTGCTGAGCTGATCGAGGAGAGAGTCGACGGTAGGCCGGGATGACGTCGGGCTTGTAGCACCGTTGGCTCTTGAATAGCTCTCTGTACAAAAAAAATAATACAAAATATTTTTTTTGGATTTCCACTTTAATAATTAATTCATCCCTAATTCTTCCACCAAACTGTTTCCATTGTACATTGGACAACAGAATTTTTAACAAGGATTCTGATTTGAATTCAGGACTAGGTTAGTGTTTTTTGAATCAGCCCGATTGTTATGGATATCAATATACGAGAGTCAGTAGTCTGTGAGCACATTTCACCATCCACGGTCTCATCACTTTACACTATGCGAAATGGAGGTCAAGTATTAGAACATTGCATAGAAAAAAAAACATTGATTTAAAAATAGTCATGTAGGAGCAAACACAGTATATAAACATTCAGCTGATCGATGCTCCGAATGATCTGCCATCAATAACACGCTTGTCAACATAGTTAATAATAATTATACGTGATTACATCACACACAGCAATATATATCGAACGGGAAGATACATAAATGTTATTATTAATAATTATATAATGAAAAGTCTCAAAAGAAAAGAAAGCTAGAATACTAAGGCTACTTAATGGGGAAAATAATTAGAACAGTAGCTCAACGTACAGAAGAAGATTCAAAGAATGCTAAGGTTGGGCCAATGAAGACGATCCTGGTTAAAGAACACAGGCCTCTAGTTTGGTAAAAGCACTCGTTCGCTTTTTAGAACGTTCTGATTGGTGCCTTCGTGGTCGCCGATCTTCGAAAGAAGATGGCACTTTAAGAAGAAGCAGATAATCAAAGCAAATGTCCGACTAGTACAATTATTGTTGTCGAATAAACTTGAAGGAGTGAGTTACAATATGACAACATTATCTCTGAAGATCACGCAAGACGCTGATGTTCTATCACCTATCAATATATAACATATCAATTTATTATGCTATCCATTCGGTTGTCGTTTTCCTATCATTTGTATACAATGTAGCATTATTGGCTAAGATGTTACTCTCCGCAGTCGGATTGTTATATACGAATTTGTTTTTTTAAGTAAGACGTAGATTACCATTATCAATGTAGGTTTTTATGTCACTGTAGAATACAGGCTATCCAATCTAATGGTCTGATCTCAACTGCATCCAACGATTCCTTACGATTTTCAAAAAGTTGTCCACTAGGTGGGTATACTCACATCGCGCTTGCACTTAATATGATAGATATAACTAGTCTGGCCATAAAAACTTTTCTTTTTTTCAACTTTTCAATTATTTTGAATTTGGAACACGTATATTATTTTAAAAACTTCTTTCGACTTTGCGCCATTTCACATATTTTTCGTGTTCATTATCAAATTACAATATGGAATGGGGTGTTAAAGAAAATAGGATTGCAGTAATCGCGTTGCTCAAAGTGGGTATGGAGCCGTCGCTCATATTCCAGAGACTTCACAAGCTTGCTATCAGCCGTATGTTCGTATGTCGTACTATCAACAGATACAACAACACTTCCTCTGTCGAAGACCAGAGAAGATCGGGGCGGCCGCGTGCTGTTAGAACTATATAGGCTGGTAATGCTGTTAAAGTCAGAATTCGTTTTGACGAATTCTGACTTTGACAAATCAAAAAACCTTATCACTAAGACTCTGTGGCGTATTATAAAACAAGACCTGAAGCTCGGTGCTCGGTGCTTATCGTCGATATAGAGGACATGCTCTAAATCAATATTTACAATTAAAGAGAGTAGATCGATCAAAACACCTTCTGTCGCAATACGCAGATGAAAGCCACAGAAATATCTTCTTTACCGATGCAAGTTTTCACGATTGAAGAACATTATAATAAGCAAAATGATAAAGTGTACGCTCGCAGTTCTAAAGTAGCTACTCAAGTAGTGGTGGTCGGAAAAGTACAACGTGGTCATGGTCATCATCCTGCTACAGTGATGGTTTGGTGAAGCGTGTCTTATCAAAGAGTCACAAAACTAAATTTTTGTGAAAAAGGAGTGAAAACTTCAGCCAGTGTATGAATATACAGGTTTGGATCATGTTGTGCAAACCTCTCAGCAATACACTTTTTAAAAATATACCGTGGACTTTCTAGCAGGACTCTGGACCTGGTCACAAGGCTCGAACTACCCAAGCCTGGCTTGAAACCAACGTTCTGAACTTTAAAAGTGCTGAAGACTGGCCCTCATCTAGCCCAGACTTTAACCCTTTAGACTTCAAATTATGGTCAATTTCAGAGGATATGGTCTGCTCTTAAACGACACGGCTTTGAAGCAAGCAGTGGCGGTGGTGGAAATTTCCCTTGGAAACAGTGCGTAAATCCATAGATTCGTGGTATGTAGCCAAACAGATGATAATGATGATGATGTTGATTTTTTTATTTTTTGCTGAGACTAATAAATATGTCAGTTATACATTTTAATAATATTATATAATACTTCAGTTTAAAAATGCATTTTTATTTGTAACAGAACTTACAGCCGGACTAGGTACATTATATTAAAAACAAAACATAGAAATTTATAAGAATGAGGGCATGAGTACGTTAATTAATACATTCTCCGATGATGGTCAATGGTGCTGTGCTACTCATTTGACCGACTTATCAGTTCCTTGGATACTGAGCTTGTAGACCTAGAATCCGCATCCTATAAGTAGGTTAATGTAAATAAAATCGAAAGAGTGATTTCAACTTTACCATAAAACAAAATTACACTAGTACTATTTCTCCCCTTTTTTAAAAATTGTGTATTAGTCTTTTGATTCGGTTTATCGTATGTGACCATATCATAACTAAGTAAAAATAAAATTGCATATCTGTTCGAAATGGTAACTCGTCCCATCAGCGTCACCAAAACACTTTTAGGAATGTATCTAACGATACTTAAACGTTGTCAACTTTAGACATGTTTATGTAAAAACATTATCTATTGTGCCAAGACAAAACAAATCGGTTACTCTCCAACGGTAAATACCGGAGACAGGTGGTACCGGACGTTTGTGTTCGCTGCCAAAATTTAAAATTGGTGATTAAAGAATAGTTGGATAAGAAATAATGTTGAGAACATGTTTTAAAATAGTAAAGTATTAACAATGAAGAGTTTTGAAAGGGAGTCAAGTGAATGGGTCACTTCATAACTTTATGAATATCCGGAACGAATCACAAAGGGCACGACTGGCTGTGCATAGAGACGTGTTGATCCCCACACTGATGTATGGTAGTGAATGTTGGGTATGCGAAAGGAAACAGGAAAGTAGGATTAATGCTGTGGAGATGAGAAGCTGATGGACAAAGTGAGGAACAGTGTGATAAGGGAGCGGTGCGGCGTGGTTAAAGATGTAGTAACAAAGATAGAGACAGGCATGCTTATATGGTTCGGCCATGGTGAAAGAATGGATGAAAGAAGATTAACGAAAGAGGTATAAAAGGTAAGAATGATTGGGAAAATCAGTGCAGGTCGACCTAGGCGGACATATTCCGATCAAATCGAAGATGTTCTAAAGAAAGGCCGGGTGAAGAGTACTCGCAACCGACAAGCATGCATGAAGACGATTATGAAAGTAGAGCAAGCGAGAGAGGTGTGCCAGGATCGTAGCAAGTGGAGAGAGGCCGTCTCTACCTACCCCACTGGGAACGAAGCGTGATATATATGTATGTAAAGTATTAAGAATTGTACGCGGGATCGATCGATGTGGAGATCTTTGGGGCAGGTCTATATCCAGCATTGTACGTCCATCGGCTGATGATAATGATGATGATGATTAAGGATTGAACAGCAGAAATTTCAGTTTCAAAGCAGTAGTGTAAAAAGATGAAAATTTTATAAAAAAGCACGCTGGCAGATGTAAAAGTTATAACTGTATGAGAACATTAACGGTTGCGGTTAACCGGTTGCCTTGTAAGACTGCAATCGCTGGTTCTATTCCATGATAACTTCTGTGGCGTATGTATGGTGGCACAGTTTTTCGGACTTCTCTGCCCGTCTTATCCCCCTCATATTCTATATCAGCCGCCATAACCGCCTTAATAAGTTTCGATTGTTAACATCACCATCTCCGTCTATAATATATCATATACAATCACGTCATGATGAATAGAAAAGAAGATCACCAAATTATTTTTTTACGTTTGACGGAGCGACAGGACGACGAGTGTTATATCTGTCCATAACAACGTTGTTAGGATGATATACACAGTACCACATTGTGATTGTCATATTGACACAAGTTGTTTAACATCGTTACGCCAGTAACTCCACTACTTATAATAATCTTCAAACTGCAACATAGTTGTCTGCAGTTTCGGAGCTGCTGTGGAATCTCTATTTAAACGGTCTCCAGAGACTACTACTACTACTGGTAGAATAGAGACCTAGCAACATTATAATGTTTCATGATATATATATATATATATATATATAAATATTATTAAGATAAATTTTTCTTAAATCTTGGCGTCGACTTACCCTGTGATCGATCATTGCTGGAGATTATTGTCCGTTGTGCGACATGTACCACGTTTTATTTAGACTCTCGGGTTTGCCAAGCTCTAAATTAATAACTGACATAGTCATTTTGTTATAACTCATCACGCTAAAGTCTAATCATTTCCACAATATATAATATCACTAAAACTATATGACTTTAACACGAGCAGGACTTGATTTATAAAAAAACAACTGTCGACACAATCAAATTGTGATATTAGAGATTTTTAGGTTACTCTTCTATTAACATCCTAACATATACACAACAATAAAAACAAAAATTTTTCAGAAAAATAAGTAACTTTTTCTATCTATGAAAACCGTCAGTAATTCATACGAACTTAAAATGAAAAATTCAGTAACCATTTTTTCAGTTTTTCTGATGAAGAAAGTTGTAAATAATTGCACTCTCCTTAAGTTATTTGTAAGAAAAATTCACAGTGGTGCAATCTTAATTTTTATAAACTAGATTTAATTTGTTAGAATACAGTTTTAGATTAAGAGGATATGTCTTCATGATCTTGACCTGCTTAGACATCTGCTACTGAGCATCGTTCTCTTGTAACAGATTCCACAAAAACATCGACCTGCGCTGTTCGCGTCCAGTGCTGCTGTTCTTTTGTTGTTTCCACCATAAGATAAATAGACGTCGGGCGACATCATGGAAAGTCTAAAATGATACCTGAAATCATCGACTCAGCGGTCGTGTCCAGGCTTCACGGCCATTACAATTATATCCACGACGGATGCGTAAACGAGGGCGAGGTATAATGCATTTTAATTGCACAGCGGTGCCAGAAAGTCGTTAGAGTCCAAAATATCATATACAATGTCAATATTAATCAAAATACCACTTGGCCTTCTTCACTTTATAATATATATCAGAGTGCATGTGTTAGATATTTAAAAAGAAAGGACGAACTGTGCAGTAACTGTGTGAAAATATTTACTAACTACTTGATCCCGGCTGACGTTATATGCTATACCAATTTATATACATTATTACTTTGTATACACCCAAAGCTGGATACACACAGCTGGATGCGGGCAGCGTAGGAGCGATCGATGTGGAGATCTTTGAGGGAGACCTATGTCCAGCAGTGGAAGTCTGTCAGCTGATAATGATAATACACAAAACAATACAAAAACCGATTACTCCAAAATGGGGTAGTACAGCTCAATTGAGCTCGTTACTACAGTTAACTTTAATGAGAGTAAGGTTATACAGGCGGAAGTAAAAGGAGAGTGAAAAAAAATATGAAATACCAATGTGACTCAAAAATATGTTTATGTCATAGATATTATTATTTCCACCAACCCACATTGGGCCAGGATGGTGGAAACAGCACAAATCCGTATGAACCCCTACAAATGACGGCCTCCTAGGGTGCCCAGCGGTACCGGAAGTCATGCTGATCTTTGGGGTAGGCCTATATCCAACAGCGGACGTCTATCGACTGATGATTATTACTATTAGAGTCATAGTAAACATGTTTCTCATACATTTGCTAGTAAAATTAATTATGGACTTTTTTTATAGTAGTTTTATATAAAAATTTTTTCGTAGTGAACCCTAATTATTTTGTAAACAAGAATAATTAAGTCTATCATCTGCCAGCCACATATACGATCTGTCTACATCAACTCAAAGAACTCAAACAAAAAAAAACTTTAAATTGTTTTTAATAATAAATAATACGTTGTGTAGATTATTAAATATATAAAAATTTAACGGGTAACATGTACCAATTTTTGAGTGTTTACATCTAATAGTTTCGGAGATCTCGTGATGACTCAATGAATCTCTGGATTTATTCTCCTTAGCAATATATATATATGGACAAAGGATCTCCTTTATATATACAGATTGTAATCATCATCCGCCGATAGATGTCCACAGCTGGACATAGCCCTGTCCCAAACATCTCCACATCGACGGGTTCCGCGTTGTTTGCATCCAGTGGGTTCTCGCGATTCCCACCAGATTACATCATCATCTCATCCAAAGATTGTAAAGGAGAATATAATTATATATTGGTTCAACCAATAATCGGTTAAAGTTTAATTAAACTAATTTTAAAATTAAATTAAGAAATGCGAATTTCCTTTGGTAATATAAATTTTAAAAAATTTTTTTAACTCTAATTTTAGTGATTTATTGTATTAGACCTAATCTATACAATTTTTTTATCTTAGTCTATGGCGGATATAGAGCACTTTCGTATCTGTTCACAAACAGACGTTTTTAAGTGGCAAATAAAATCTTCAAAGTAAAAATAATGAATGATAAGCTATTAATTCAAAAGCTAAACACAATCCGCCACAAAACACAGCCGATATCTATTTCGGCTGGACGCGTAGTGTTGCCCGTGCCAAAGTCAACATTTCCGCAACAGCTATCGGCTTATACCAAAGCTCTGGACTATGCTGTCTGCGAAACTGAAGATTCAAGCTGCACATCAGGTAAATACATGATTGTAGCATGCAGAGTTTATTATTTGTGAAATTAATCGATTGTTTTGACGGAAATGAAATCTAAATTGTTATTTGTTGTTTTTTGTTTGTATCTTAGACTTTTCTTGTGCGATGATTTTATATGGCGCTTCCAAGAGCGGCAGGAAATCAAGGCTTTAATGATGTTAGTTGTGAAGACTCTCCAGCTTCATCGGACTCAAATTCGCGGTCACAAAATCCATGAGCGAAATGTTATCAAGAGAGATATTAGTCTCTTATCATATAGTCTACCAAAGTATGTTATCACACCAATCGATGGACACAGACTTGTGGTAACATTTCCACAAACTACGTAGTTTTTAATTCCAAAAAGGAACAATAGCAACAATATAATTAGAAATATCTGGAATTAGCTTTACGGTTTCCGTAAATTTCCTGTTTCCGTCTCTCTATATATATATATATATATACTAGCTGTTCCCCGCTCGCTCCGCTAGCCGTTATATAAACCGTTACTATAGCAACTGCATAAATAATATGAAAAGACAAAAGTTAATTAGAAACAAAACGATGAAGGATCTATGAATCATCATCTACTATTGGCTTGAATTAATTATTCTGTTAACTGAATCATCGTTTACTGTTTTCACTATTGAATTATAAATCATTACCAAAAATAAAGAGATTAGGAATTGTAGAATTTTAACTAAAAACTTTACTGCGTATTATCATAAAAAACGATAGGACTGACGGCCGATGAGGCAGTAAGATTGCGTACCAGCAGACGTAGTGTTGGGCGGCTCCCCACAAGGTGGAGCGGCGATTTGGTGAGAGTCGCGGGAAGCCACTGTATGTGGACATCTTTAAGGAAGGCCTATGTCCGTCTATCGGCTGGTGATGATGACGATGATCACAAAAAGATATACTGTATTTTTTAATGGTATAACTGAAACGAGAGTCTCTTTGAAGTAAATCATTAGGATAATGAATTTATTATATGAAAATAAGTTACCTACTTAACTTCTACTTAAAGATTTAAAAAATAATTTACACTTACCATTCCTTTCATTAAAGGTGTTCCTCTCCACGTAGTTCCCGTACCGAGCGTTACTCAGGTCATCTAGTAATGTGTCCAGCTCTGACAGGTTTCCTCTGCCGCCGGTGGTTCTGCCGTAACCAGTGGTCTGACTGGTGGCATACCCTGGCGAATGGCTCGCGTAACTTGTCTGAGTTGTTGTGTACTTCGATGGTACAACCTTCTCGTGAATGGTCGACGTGTTCTGGTATGTAGGCTGTAACAAGTACAAAAATTCTAAATTATTTTTTTTTGTTCTATTAAGCGACGAGGGTTTTAAGGGTTCCCGCACAACAGTTCACGGGATCCAAGCCAACATCACCTGCTCGTGGCGCATCCTGCTAATCAACAGACGGGGCTCTGGCTCCCACCGACTCGCAGTGTGTCAGCGTGGTGGGAAATGAACCAAATCCTCCTATATGATTACCTTCCAGATAGTATGAGTACCTTTGGGGAAGAGCCTATGTTCAGCAGTGGATGTCTATCGGCTGATGATGATGATACGATGAAGCGACAAGACGAGCGGGACGTTCACCTGATGGTAAATGATATGCTTACCCATAAAAACGTCGCCGCGCTGCATTGTACTCCTCGCCTTGAGACATAGTTGTTAAACATCGGTACCCCAGTAATTTCGTTAGCTACAACGCCCTTTAAACCGGAATACAGTAATGTTCACACGCTACTGTTTAGCGTTAGAAATAAGCACCGCAGTAGTACCTGAATTGGTTCTACCGTCTACGTAGTAAATATCTAGTGACCTACCACCAGTGATGGTAGGTTTGTGTTACCATATATTTATGCTGTCAAATAGTAACATGGAGACACATTTGCATAGGGTTTCAAAGGCTGTTCCTATATAGTCTGATTACTAGGGTAACGAGAGCAAACATTTGATTTAATTTTGTAGTATGAATAAAACTATTTAAAAGATCCTCATCATGTTTTATGTGATGTTCCAGTAGATATTTTAACTGGTGATGGTGGTGGTGATGTCAGAGACCGTCTAAATTAAATCAATTTATTTGCGAAAATGTCACAAAGTAAGGTAGTTAAGGTAGGTAGTAGGTGTAAGTAGCTAGTTTTTTGTAACGAGGACGTTCACCTATTGGTAAGTGATACGTCTGCCCAAACAACGTGGCGCTTGTCAGAATGGTATACACTGCACCACATTGCGCTCGTCGCCTCGATACTAAAGATATTGAGTCTCGTTACTGCAGTAATTACGTTAGCTACAGCATCCTTCTAACCGGAACACAATAATGTTTGCGCAGTACTGTTTTGCGGCTGAAATATAAAATGCGTTGGTACAGATCTACCCACCAGTAAGAGTATGCGCTGGAATTACATGAAATAATTCCCTCATCCCTTTTTTACTGGTGGTAGGGCTCTGTTGCCGGAGACCGTCTAGGTAGGCACCACCACAGCGCTTATTCCTACAACCGGAGGACAGTAGTGTGCAAACATAACTGAGTTCCGTTTTGAAGAGCGCTATAGCTGGTGTAAGTACTGGGGTAACGAAACATAACATCTCCTGTCTTCGAGCGATGAGTGCAATATGGTGCAGTGTATATCATCCTAACTAACGTCACGTATGTTATGGGCGGGCGTATCATCTATCATCAGACGAAGGTCCTGTTCATCTCGTCGCTTCGTAGTATAAAAAAAGAACGACATGGGAACATGAGCATTCGACGCGGAATTATTTGTAAATGGTTATAGGCTATTGATCTGAATTTCGCGGTAATGTTTGCACACTACTATTTGTCAGGTGCAGTAAGCGTGCGGTGGTACCTACCTAGATGGTCTTTGCCGGAAACCAGAGACCTACCACCAGTGACTTATAAATCGATAACACGTTAACCTCTAAATTTTTTATCAAGTCGGCGTGAGAATGTAGAGAGTGCTATTCACATGTGTTTACCATCTCACACTAATCAATACTTAAGTACCAAAATAAATACTAGGAGCGTGTTAGATGGTACTGTAATTAGAGATAGGATAATAACGGATTTCCTGTGGGCGCACCGCATGGAGATGACGGGAAGTCGAAATAGTTGTCAGAAATGCCTTCACAATTTTAGTGACTTAATTTTAATGCAGTTGAAGATTTCCTCGTTGAACCATTCGTTTAGGAGAAAGTTTTTTTTTTATATATCCAGAAGTAAGAACAAAAACGATCATATGTATATATATATATATATATATGTCATCAGCCACGTCTACTGCTAGACATAAGCTTCCACTAAAGATCCCCATATCGATCGGTCTTGCGCTGCCTGCGTCGCTGGGCAGCAGAGACAGTCGTTTGTAGGTGGTCTCATACGGGAAGGTGGAAGTTGGGACATTTCCACCACGCTGTCCCAAAGCGGGTTAGTGGAAGCTAAAGCCTCGTTTGTTGATAAGCAGGTAAGGCTGGCTTGGGTTATACTTATATATATAGAGATTTCCACCTATGTAGAGACTGATCACGATATCTCTGGAACTATATGACTTGGAGACTTAAAATTTTGGTAGGAATATTCCTTTTACCGAATATAGATCATCGGTTTTAGAATATTTCTTCTCCTGAGCTAGTGGCGGGAGTGTTACAGTAATTAAAGCAGGCAGTAAACATTTAGTTTAGTATATATCGCCGCGAAACGGCACCTTCTAAGATATATGACTCTGTGATTACTCCTGGTCATGTGGAGATCTTGAAACCTATTTTCTAAATAACCCAGAAGTTTGAAGCTCAAATACTGTAACATGTGAGAATGTGATGGTATACAAACAGTACCACGCGACCGATCCATTATCCATATTATTGTTATAAATAAATTGTAATCTATACTTAACTATATTAAAAAAATCTAAATACTATAGTTCTACATATAATATGATAACAATAGGATTTAGTTTTTTTTAAGGAGTACAGAAACTGATCCTCAGCGAAGTTATTGAGATAGAACGTAGTTACAAAATGGCGACATCTATTGCATGAACATGAGTATAGTTGGAAGTTATCCAATTCTAAATAGTATTACTATATAACAGTACTAGAGTAATAAGAGCTAGAACTAGATGGCGTTGATTTAAAATTGCCCTTTTATTAAACCTTTACTATAACATCCAAGAATCAGGTTACAATATTTTAGTGTAATGCCTAGATCCATTCCAGTCAACTATGGATGTTCATCTCTCATGCAGAGTTATGTGAGGCGGTATATTTTTTTTATTCACCTGATGATAAATGATACGCCCGCCAATAAAGACTTGGCGCTAGTTAAGATGACATACACAACACCGCATTGCGCTCGCATTAGACATATTAAGTCTAGTTACCCAAGTATTTTCACCAGCTACAATGTCATTAAAACCGGACCACAATGTTTGCACAGTACTGTTTGGCGGCAGGAATAGGAGCTGCAGTGGTAACCAGACGGTCTCCGACAACAGAAACCTACCACCAATAAAAAATCGTATAGTCGATGAGAAAAAAATTACATAGATGTATATAAATATATATATATATGTAAAAACCGGCCGGTGGAAGCAGATTGTCCGCTTCAGACAGTAACCCTAACAATGACCACAATCCTCAGACATGAGGGAACGACCCTAGAGAGAGAGATAAACTGACTATATATATATATATAATATACATAAAGAGCCATATATAGTCTTAAGTATTTACGTAATGGTTTGCTTTCTAAGCGAGGAATAAAAGTTATTATTCTTTGTTTATAACGTTACTGTTAAAGGCACAGACGAATAGCAAAGTGTTCGAAATAAAAAAAATTATATATACGCATTTTAAAGTGATTCATTGTAAATACAATGGGTACAAATAACATAATGATCATTATAATAACACTTGTTCACACAAAACGAGATACTCGTATAAAGGTTAGTGAGTCATTACATTAACGCAATATTACCAATTTTAAATGTTTTTAAACAATAATAATAACTTCCAGTTATTACTTTATTTACTGTACTCAGTTAAATTACTCTTTTTTTTAAATAAATTATGCGACTTAACGAGTGTGACGTACGTACACCTGATGATGAGTGATACAGCTGCCTATAACAACGTGGCGCTAGTAAGGATGATATTCACCGCATCATATTGCGTTTGACATAAGATATTGACTCTCGTTACCCCAGTAATTATACTAGCTACAGCGCCCTTCAAACCGAAACACAGCAATTGACGGTAGAAATATAAACTCCCATTTCTCGCAATTTTTTAGTGTACATCATTCTAAGTAGAGTTAGGCAGATTGATGGTAGGTATCTGTCCCCGGGGGGCCGTCTAGGTGGGTACTAACGCAGCGTCTATTTCTACCGCCATGCAGTAATGTGTAAACATTTCTGTATTCCGGTTCGAAGGGCGTTGTTACTAGTGAAATTACATGGGTTAAGGAGCCTTAATATCTTATGTTTAAAAGCGACGAGATCGATGAGGAACAGTGATGAGCAGTAATTGAATGATTCGTTCGTATCGTACTAAGTTAACTGGGAATAATGTCTCGTAAGAGATTTATTTGAATAGACAAGAAGCTTAGGTATGTGGCACTGCTATTGCATACTATATTATTTAGAATTATATCGCCAGTATATCGTACGCTAAGTAATCTACATTTCAAAGCGATGACGCTGAAATTTTTGAGGTTAAATAGGCGATGAATATAAAACAGTTGATTCACAACGATTCGACCTATACTTATGCCGAGGTCAGGATATAGTCAAAAATAACCTCCATTGTATAACGTATGTATATACGGAAAGATTTATATTTAATAATTTTTTTTTTTATTCAATCAAGCAACGAGACGAGCAAGACGGTTCACCTGATGGTAAGTAATGCGACTACGCAATAGTAACGTGGCGCTAGTTAGGATGAATACTGCTTCATATTGCGCTCGTCGCCTGAGACGTCGCCATGTTCAGTTTCATTACCGCAGTAATTACACTAGCTGCAGCGAACAAACTGGACCACAGTAATGTATGCACACTGCTGTTTGGCGGCAGAAATAGGAGCTGCGGTGGTAACTACCTACGCGGTCTAAGACAATAGAGATCGACCAATTTTCATTGTACTGATAACAGGTCTCTTTTCTCAGCTCAGCTGCAAGCAGTTCCTATTCCTCCCTCTGAACATCATGTTTGCACAATACTGTTTGGCAGCAGAAATAGGCGCTACGGTGGTACCTAGATCGTCTCCGGTAACAGAGCCCTACTCTACCACTAGTGAAAATAGATACAGGAATTATATCCTGTAATTCTAGTGCACACGTCTGAAGTATAATAATCCTAAACCTAGTCCTTAACTAATTGAATCCTCCTCCTCGCCCAAGAAAATAATGAAATTGGTTGTTGATAAAATAAGGTTTTTATTTAAATAAAAGTTAATAAACACTTTGCCAAAAAAAAATCGTTTTCTAATAACATTAATATGATGGATGGGTGGGTTTTTTTTCCATTTTAGGAGTAATTTTGGACAATTTTAACTTCAATTCTGACTTGGTACCAAATCGACTTCTGTATTTCGTTTTTATCATGATGGGGTGTGAAAGCTCACTCTTACATGTGATAAAAGGGTAGAAGGAAATTTAGCGCCTTAAGTAAGAGTTCAAGACACTCTTCTCTGTATTTTTCTTTTCAGCAGCCTATTTACGTCTCACCTGTTGGGGCACAGGCCTACTATCAATATGAGGGCAAGGTTTCTTCCTGTATAGCAGTCCAGAAATCTATCAAAGACATCCTTTGAAATCTGCTCGTAGAATTTTATCTCAGGATATTTCTGATCATCACTTCTGTTGCTTAATACTCCGACTAGCATTTATGCTCTCGTCCGCGACCACATGGGTTACAAATCCAGCCATGATTACGTAAACCTTGTTGCGAATCAGCTTCAGTCGAATAGCGCATCTCTAGAGGTTACCTTTTAAGGAACCCTGGTCTAGTGCTTAGGTTTCCAACGGAGCCGGTATCGCCCACTAGTAGGCTTTAGAGCTTTATTATAGTACGATTAGAGAGAGAGAAAGAATTAATTTTTAATTTGTGATCGTCTATCATCATCAGCTGATAGACGTCCACTGCTGGACATTAGCCTCCCCCAAAAATGTCCACATCGATCGATCATCATTATTGATATATAATAGATACATAAAATTGTTATAATTAAGTATTATGTATAAAGGAGGCGGAAAAATAAAAATACATAAGGTCACTATCACATATTCAAATTAAAAAGAAGAAGTCGTTTGTACTAAAACACGTTTCAAAGACAAAAGGGCCATCGATACTATGACAAAGCGCTTGCGCATGCGATGACGTGTTCTCACGTCAAAGGAAAGCTTTTCAAATTCTTTTATCAAATGTCATCATTAATAAAAACTACTTCTCATTTATCTAATATTACTTGGGTAGGAACATTTAATTGTTCCTCATAGCGAAGAGCACAGGGTGTCGTGTATATCATTCTAGCGCAGCAATGTAGTGTACGGGCGTGTCAACCTACCATCAGGTTCGCGGATGCTGCGAAAGTGTTCCCGTAACCCCGCCCTCAGGCAACGAGATGGAACGTCGTGAGGGTTTTAGTCGGTGCAAGTCCGACATAACCTGTCCTTGCCCCCGCGAGGACGGGTATGCGCAGGCATTTCCCCCACGTTAAACAAAAACCCTACCATCAGGTGAATCTTCTGCTCGTCAGCAATAAGTTTATTTAAATCGATTATCATAATTTAGCAAAGAAGTGGACCAGTTGATGTAAATCGGTTTTTTTTTCATATAATTAAGCGACGAGAAGAGCGCCACATTCAGCTGATGGTAAGTAATACGCCCGCTCATAACGTGGCGTTAGTTAAAATGGTATCCATTGAACCACATTGCGCGCGTCAACTGGGACATAAGATGTTGAATCTTGTTATTTTTTTTATGTAATTAAGCGACGAGACGAGCGCCACGTTTAGCTGATGGTAAGTGATACGCTCGCTCATAACAACGTGGCGTTAGTTAAGATGGTATCCATTGAACCACATTGCGCTCGTCAACTGGGACATAAGATGTTGATTCTTGTTATTTTTTTTATGTAATTAAGCGACGACACGAGCGGCACGTTTAGCTGATGGTAAGTGATATGCTCGCCCATAACATGGCGTTAGTTAAGATGGTATCCATTGAACCACATTGCGCTCGTCAACTGGGACATAAGATGTTGAATCTTGTTATTTTTTTTATGTAATTAAGCGACGACACGAGCGGCACGTTTAGCTGATGGTAAGTGATACGCTCGCCCATAAAAATATGCATTGAATTACATTGCGCTCGTCGCTTTAGACATAAGATGTTGAGTCGCGTTACTCCAGTAATTACACTACAGCGCTCGTCAAACCGGAACACAGCAATATTTATACACTACTGTTTAACACGATTTCTTATATTATAAATTATTTTAATATATACAGTTTATTTTTAACTCTGGAAAAGTAACCGGATACCACTTCGTTTGCGGTCGCGCTTCGCACATTGTAACTCGTGGTTTCAGTAAGTGTAAACTATATTTTCAATGGTAACCGTAACCGTGTATCATCTGATATGATAAATCGGAGATAAATGCTGTGCTCGCGACCTGCTGTATCGCATCACATGAACAAGATTGATTATGACTTCTGATCATGAAGAAAGAAAGCGATGAGATGAGCATAATTTACAAAATTTATCTTATTCAAAACAATTGGTAAAAAATATTTTTCTATAATAGCAACTATTTAAGATACCCCTCAGTGATCGCAAGATCTTAGTATTTGGAGATAGTGTTAATATATATATATATACACATATATATTTTAAAATTACATGTATAGATACATTTCTGATAACATTACAAGTTCACATTAAACTTGTATCTATAGGTTATTGCTCTTAGATAAACGTCTGTCTGTCACCGGAATATACACAAATCAGAAAAGGAAGCTTCCTTATTTTTTTTTATTGTATAGACTAGCGTTGGACTACGGTCCGATCTCATGGTAAGTGGCGATGTAGTCTTTAGTGGCAAAGCGCACTAAGATGAGTGTATAGACAGAAGATGTTCTAGACAGAAGTAGCCTATTCATTCATCACTTAAAGATTCTCACGTCATACCTGGACGGAAACACTGATGCCAGCGGACTGGTCCACTGCTTCGCTGTTCACATTAAGAAGGCAAAGGCTTCATCCTATTGCGTGGGATCTCGACAAAGTAGGGATGAATGCCTGTCGTGTCTCTGTACGTCCGTTGGTAGAAAGGCGAGGGCGGAATCAAATCATTTAGTTAAATAGTTTCTTGGTAATAACTTTAATATCGACGACAGAGGAAAATAATACTGATGGTAGGTCTTTGCTGCCGGAGATCATCCAGGTGAGTACCACCGTATTTCCCTATTTCTGTCGCCAAAACAGTAGTGTGCAAATATTAAACTGTTTGAAGGGCGTTGTCGTGTGTCGACAGTCTCAAGTCCAAGGAGATATATATCATAAGGTGAACGTCTCCACAGTCGGTAAATCCACACATCACCAGATTTCACTCGTATGAATAGATGATGGCTAAATAATTTGTATAAAAGATAAAAACTTACGGAGCTGGGTTTATTGTACTCCGATGAGATATTCCTAGAGCCGTTTATGGAACCGTAGCCGGTAGATGTTGGGGAACTAAGGCTGCCACCAGGAGAGCTGAGGCGTCCCGGCGAACCACCCCGGCCGATGGGTGAAACTGTTCTTCCTGGTGAGGTAGTCCTAGCACCAGGCGATCCTGTTCTAGCGCCGGGACTCGCCACCCGTCCGGGGTTTATAGAGTTTTGAAGGTCGGCGAGAAGGGCGTCTGGAAAGTAAGATAAACAAATATTAACATTATACTATCACTAACATTATCATAACCTAACAATATTAGATGTATGTTGAGAAACGAAGATTTTTCCGTCTTCAAGGAAACTTCTTTATACCGTTTTTTACGTCTTCGTCGTAACTTAGTTTTACTACTTAACTAAATATCTAAATTAAGATGTGCTTCGGACTGCTACGGACAGATTCCAATTTTCGAAGGTATCTATTTTTAGAAAAAAAAAAAACAAACATTCGGTGTATAAGATGTATTTTTAACCGTCCATTAATTTAACTGAAAGGTAAATAAACGATTACATTTGAAACGATACTTATGGTTTCCATCAAGAGCAGTAGAACGGAAGACTGATGAACAGTTACGCCTTTAAATTAACGAAATGGGTAAAAAGTTTAATCTAGTTTATTTTTAAAGTGACGAGACGAGCATCAAGTTCACCTGATGGTAAGTAATACTCCTGCTCACAACAAATATCGCTAGTTAGCATGATATACACACAGCCTCAATGTGCTTATCTTCTGAGACATAAGATATAAAACCACGTAAGCGCAGTAATCACACTGGTTAGCACAGCGTTCTTCAAACCGCACCACATTGATGTCTGCACATAACTGATTGGCGGCAGGAAGAGGAGCTGCGGTGGTACCTACCTAGACGGTCTTCGGCAACAGAGACCTACCACCAGTACGTGGATGTTTTCAAAGCTTCCATAGCTATGCTCTCCTTGATATAACATATGTGATGGTGTGTCAAAATAATGCCGATAATTCATTAGATATTGTGCTTTTTGAACAGAGTAATATTTAGCGTCAAAATTAGACGCTACAGAAGACTAAAACTTGAAACCGCATCAGCAAATGCAATCCATATTCCTTCACTCCTTACACATTCTCATACAGCACATATATAAATGATCAGTCACATTTACTACCATCGTGGTGCAGCCAATCTAACCCTTTAACTTATGACATGATGAGTAAAATTGGTCTTGGTCTTCCGAAAAAGCAAGATCAAGACCAAGCCCACTGTTACACGAACAAGACCAAGACCAAAACCGAGATAGACTTATTATGGAAGATCAAGGCCAAATGTCCAAAACTAAACGAAAAAATAAAAATGCATTTAAAATATTTATCACAACTTGAACATACGCTTTTCTCCTGATAACAAAATATTTAATATATTGTAAGACTGAATATGCAAGAGCAAGACCAAGACTAGAAGTATTTAAGCAAGATCAAGACCGGAAAGACAAAACCAATATTATACAAGTCTTGGTCTTGTTCTTGCTTTTCTCATGACTACTTTACGCTACTTACGTTTGTTCTTAAATTATTTATATTTATACTTTTACTTATACCTATCTTATTATCCATTAGATGATGGCGTATTTTTTTCAAACCCGCCACCTCATTTCATCGTCATCATCAGCCAATACATGTCCACTGCTGGACATGGCCTCCTCCGAATATCACCACATCGATCGATCCCGTGTTACCAGTTGGTCCCCGCGAATCTCACTAGATCGTCGGTATCTTACCACGATCACTTACCACCTATCTTATCACTTGCGTATTGTAAATCTGTTGTAGTATAGCACAGTATAAAGTTTTAAAATTAACTCCAATACACTAAATACTTTTAAATGATACATGGATGAGGAACAGATATCTAATATACCTTGTAATAAAATTAATAAAATATTAACCTTTGTTATATATATGTATATAGGAAGCAAACGGCCATATATAAACGGAAGATACTATTTTCGGGGTGGCATTTGACCAAGCGGTACAAATAGATAACAACGAAGTAAATCATTTAACAAGTGATGTCATGATGTCGGAGTAAACTGAATGGCGTTTAATTGGCGCCAGTGGCCATACGACCATATCACATGACCACAGAAATAATTACTCATAAATTACAAAGGTATACAATTGTATTGTTTTTTCGATTGAACCATCATGTAATTTTAACATCATTCCTTCGTTATGCTTATTAGAGTAAGACGACTGAAAATCTCTTCTGGTGGTACCTAAGGGAGTCGTCAAAATTTTTGTTTAGAATTATTAAGTACATTTCAAAATATGTGTGTGAAAAGTGTATTGGAAGCTGTGAAACCGATGAGAAGCATAATCGTTCACCAATTAATTTGATACGTTAACGGTCGTCCAGTTACTTCACTTTCGAAATATTTTTCACCTGGTTAAATTGACCAGCGGCATGAGTACGTCGTGTTTACATTGCCAAAGTTTCCCTTATTTCGCGTCGTGCGCTTCGAAAACTAGTTTCCGTTTGGACGAGTTCATTGGTCTCCTTACGCCTGCAGGTCCAGGCCGAGGCAAAATTTTACACAAGCTGACGTCCCACGACTTTACTAAACTTAATTTACTTTAATTGTATTTGATCTCGTATCTCTTTAGATCTCATGTATATTAAATAATGAGCTTCTAATTTTTTTGTGACACTTATGAAAAGAAGCTGTATAAAGTATGCGTAAAAATAAGTATAGAAAATATTGTTTTAAGCTCCCTACAATTAGCAATAGCAAATCGGTTCTGATTATATATATTGCGAAAACAATAGTTAACCATTTCACTGATCGTTTAGTGAAAGGTTTAAAAGTGAATGTTTCAGTTTTAACACACGGTATTTATAATAACAGGAGATAAGATACAGACACGTATATTAGTATTAAATACGAATACAGCGATTAAAATAAATAGGAAGTCCTGCTTAACGTCCGCCGTAAATAAAATCTTTATGTAACGATCAACGAGACTGAAAAGAGATTAAAATTGTTGAAATTTCATGAATAAAACAATTTAGATAATTCACAGTGTCTTGTGACCCTTACAGCATCAGATTCTATAATTATATTCTCTGATGGTGTTGAACACTGTCAGTCTTTTGTACGATATTAGAATTGAGGACCTCGAGTCTGTGGCCTAAAGTATTTTATATTATAGAATATCCCTGATACAAGTATATTAATAATAATGTACTAAAAAAATCCTTTAAAACGGTACCATCATACCAGCTGTTTTTCCATGTTAATAATTACTGGTTATAAATCTCTGTTACCGGAGACAATAGATGATAGCTATCACCGCCGCGCCTATTTCTGCCGCCAAACAGAAATTTGCAAATATTACTTTATTCCGGATTGAAGGGTGTTGATGCTACTGTAATTAACAACAGCATTCAATATCTCATGATTGAAATCGACGAGCACAATGTGGTAAAGTGTATAACTAACGTTGATATGGGTAAGCGTATCACTTAACATCAAGTGAACGCTCCGTTCGTATCGTTGCTTGCTAATAAAAAAAAAAACATTCAATAACAATAGACAACAATGGTGAATATAATTTTAATATTATTAATTATTAAATAATGCACGAAATACCTAATCCTTCAACGGCTTCAAACACTTCTGCATAATCCGCGTCCGCGTTTGTTTTCGTTTTTAATATTACCCCGTAAACGTCATCGTTCACTGTGTAATAACCTTTGGACATTTTTAAAATCAAAATTCGAACACACCCTCACACACAATATTTTAGCACCGCACTGGCCGAAACTAATTCGCGCAAAAGCACTTTACGAAAAAAAAAAGTGTAAACGGGCGAAGGATTCTAAATTTAAATATCTCCTTTGCCCTTAGCCGGCAAGGAGGCGCGAGCGACTCTGTTATGGACTAATGTTATACTGATTCACCTCGAGTCAAGCGCCGGCCGCGAAAATCGCTTCTCACATTGTTGACGTACATTTTATTTACTTAACGTTTTATTCTAAGTATAATTAATTTTACAGCACCGATAACCGTATGACACTGAATGGTTGTCTTTACCAACTATTGTATGAGAAAAAAAGTTAATATTAAAATCGTTTGAGTAATAGTTGTGTGTTATGTAAACCGATAAAAGATAACGCATGAAAACAGGTTAAAATAAAAAAAAAATGTCAATAATTTATCATGCTCGGAGATCATGTGAAAAAAAAACAGATACTATGAAATATATCTATTACAGTATATTATAGTTCTTTGTAATTTTTGATCAAACTTAAACATTCCGTTTAAACAAATACTGTATATAACAATTTTAATATAATCTATAAAAAATTTATTACATGTATTTTATAACAGGGAATATAATGAATTTTTTAATTGTTTTATAAATGTCGCAATAGATTAAAATGCAATTATATTTTGTGTCAATAAAGCACAGCACTTAAAGCGCTTTAAGGTACAACACTACTGTATGCATGTAGACGCCGCTCCGACAATGAAGACTGTCCGTTGTGGGATGACGCGCATCCAGCGGAATTCGTCTCGCTTACACTTTAACGCGTGCTTTGAGCTTCATTCGATTGAAATGAAAAATACTAAGAATAATATTGTCACATAATTGTTAAGTAACGTTTAAAATGGCCGCGGCGTGATAATGAGCAATATTTGAGTACAACTCTTTTACAAAAAACTCGACCATAACTTAACTTCTGGAGTCGCTGACTTATGTCTCAATGCCACTGAGCGCAATGTGGTGATATATCGTCTTAACTAGTTACAGGTTGTTACGAACTGGCTAATGGAGTACCATCAGGTGAACGTACCAACAGTGATGAAGTGTGATTTGAAAAGTTTAAACTTATACACAGCTATCTCATTACAGTGAAACGGAGCCCTTTCTCCATCTGGCGGTAGGTCTCTGTTGCCGGAGACCAAGTGGCTACCACCGCAGCGACTATTTCTGCCGCCAAACAATATGGTAAAGGGCGTTGAAGCTGTTGAGAGACACAACTATACTTAAGTATACTGCATGATTTTTGTTTTTCATTATTAATATATATCGGGTCTATACGAGTACTATAACTGGGGAGAAATTTGTATAACGGATACATGAGAAAAACAATGACAATATAAAATCAAGCGCCTAGCAAAATAAATATAGCAAATGCTCATGTGACGCAAGCGCCAGTTGTTCTCAATACAGGAAAAACTTGGAAGAGATAACTCTAAAGTAAACACTAGAGGACTATACAGGGTGAAAGGTAATAGGTGTAAAAGCTCTGTAGGTGCTAAAGTATATCTCGTATCCTATCTATCTATGTATGGAATACCCCATACAAAAACAATGATTGTGGAGGCTAAAACTTTTAGATTAGGTACTTTGAAAGTAGTGACAATAAAAAATAAGGCATCATACTTACATTTTTATTTAATCTTAAAATAAAATTTTATTTATAATAAATACGTATAAAGCACATAAATAAATACCTGGCTTCAATACCTATCCGACAAGGTATAAGAAAGTACTGTAAAGTAAATAAAGTAACTGTCGTACTGATTCATTAAAAAATCACCCAAAAACGGTGTTTTTTTTTAAAAATTTTAGAAACTTTATGTACTTTCTTATACCTTGTCGGATAGGTATTGAAGCTAGGTACTTATTTAAGTGCTTTATACGTATTTCTTATAGAAAAAAATAAGATGTAAGTATGACGCCTTATTTTTTACTGTCATCACTTTAATATAATCTAATGTAAAAGTTTTAGCCTCTAAATCATGATTATTAATTTAATTTAACAAAACAATGATTAAACAATATTTATTACATTAAACTTTGTGTAGAAATAAATAAGGAATAAAGTCTAATTTTTTCCTAGAAAATCGGGAATTATTTGGAAAATTATTTAAAAAATTAATAACTCCACAATCATTGTTTTTGTATGGGGTATTCCATACATAGATAGATAGGATACGAGATATACTTTAACACCTACAGAACATTTACACTTATTACCTTTCACCCTGTATATTACTACAATAGGACAAGTGCCACCTCCGCATATTTTTTTTATAGCAATTAAGCGATCGGACGATCGAGACGTTCATCTGATGGTAAGTATCACTTACCTATAACAACGTGGTGCTAGTTAAAATTGTATGCCCTGCACTACATTGTGATGGCCATCTTGAGACAAGTTGTTTAGCCCAGTAATTTCACTAGCTATATACAACTCCGTTCAAACCGGAACATATTAATGTTTTCACACTACTGTTTGGCGGCAGAAATAGAAGCTACGGTGGTACCTAGACGGTCTCCGGTAACAGACACTTACCACCAGCCGGTAAAATCCTTATATTAACAAACTAGTAAAATGTTTCATGTAATATCTAATTTTGTTTTATTGTATTATTTATGCACCTTTACACCCCAATATTATATTATTGGGTTGTAAGGGGTCCCGCACAACAACTCACGGGATCCAAGCCAACCTCACCTGCTCGTGGTGTACCATGCTAATCAACAATGGAAGCTCTGGCTTCCATCAACCCGCATTGAACCAGCATGGTAAGAAATGGCCGAAAACCCACCATATGAACCCCTACCCGATCGATGCGGCAATCTTTGGGGGAGGCCTATATCCAGTAATTGACGTCTATCGGCGGATGATGATGTATTGTTTATCATATTAAAATCAAGATTTTTTTGTAAGTAAATGTAAAGCAAATTTTTTTTATAATATTAAGGTATTATTGTATATAGAATTACTTTTAATGATTATTAGGAAATCATATACAAAATAGATTTTTGCCAAAAACAAATTTCTGGTTATTTTTTTATTAAGTAACTTATAAACTAATTCTCTTTTTTTTTTGGAGAACTCTTTGAACGTTACTATATACTAAGTCAGGGTTATTTAGAATTTATGCCTATTAAAACTCCTCGGTGATCAGTGCATAATGACGAACCTCGAAATCTAAGAAACGCGCGGATGTTACTTTGCATTCGCCTAAGCAATTCTCGAGGAGTGCCATGACCCACTTGTCTAATGGAAGATATAATATTCAGGATAAAAAATCTCAGGAGTTTTTTAAAAACCCAAATTGTAGAAACAGTAAATATTGTTGATATGAAATCTGACCCATATGTGCTTAAAGTAACTATACCACTATAGTATTTAGAGCAGTTGTGGTAGCTATATTTATATTTTATGATTGAAAGGTTCGAGAAGTATACCAAGAGCTATTCAGAGTTCGTAATAGGATAAAATATAACCTATTTTCCAAGATTACGCGAAGTTCATACTGGATCGGTCGCGTCACTGACACGAAATCGAAATAGAACAAGGTCAAACTAAAAACGCGCCCTGAATCACGAGAAAAACACTATTACATTATACTCACCTAAATATGAACTGAAATCATTGAAGTACCGCCTCCAATCCGAGCAGCTCAGCTCCGGCGGGATCGAGGGTCCACATTCGACGGTGTATTTCCTTTCGAGAACGGGGGAGAAAGAGACGGATTTTGGGGATGCAGAGCGCGTGCGCACGGACGCCATCCCTAATGCGTGGTATAAAAGCCGCGATTGATCAGATCGTGGGGCAGTCGTGGTAGGACTGCGGCTGGGAGTAGACTGGTTATTTTGGTACAGGCGCCCGTCGATGAATGATAGCGCGGTCGCACTGCTGATGTGTAGCGAGAGCTACGGGCTATTCCCGTCAGGTGGTGACTTCCGCTGATATTTCATAATACGCGAACTGGCCTGTGTTGACAATTTGACTAAATATCCTACACAACCATCCTGCATGTAAGATCGTTAACTAAAAGGCAAGAATAAAACAAAAAACGTATAACTGTTAATGTTGTTAATAGTATAGGAAAAACGATATAAAAATACACAGAAGCAATCTTAGAAATTCAGGTCCAGCTCGTTCTTCACAAGAGAAACAAAGGAGAGGATCAACTTGCCGTCGTCGGTGTTCCCGTGCAAATACGACGCAGGTATCTTCAAGAGTAAAGTGAATAATTTGTTACTAGGTTAGTGCTGCTCACCACAATAAATCACATCACCACTTAACATCAGATGGCATCGTGGTTAACCACTGACCATATCGAATTCCCTCCAATAGGTTCCCGCCTTGTGGCGGAGGGGTTTAGTGGCCGTGGCTGGATCGCCCACAGTTAAGCGAAGAGGCGGCCGCTCCAGGTTAGAGCACCGATTTTAAACCGCGAGCTCACCACGGATTCGGTCGGTGAGCCGTAGGAGTAGTTTTATCTTGCCTTGCAAAGGGCAGGATAAAACTGCTGCAGGGGCGGCTTTATGCTGCCCCTTGCAGTCGAAGTGGAGTCGCGCCCCCTGCGACTAAGCGGTGCCACACCGCTGATGCGCCATCGGTGGACCCGCGGGGGAAGAGGAGTGTCGGTATTGCGTTGCGCCGTTTTCCTTATCCTCTGCGGCCGTATAACGGGTGGCGGCGGATCCAACATCAGATCCACCGCAGGAAGTCAGGAGAGTGTTCTTTCTTGGCTCTCATGGCCTCTGAGTGACGAGTTCGGGGAATCCGTTGCCAGCGCAACAGCAAGAGGTCGAGGAGGGGGCTTGCAGCATGATCCGGCGTACCCCAACGGAGGTGGAAAGGGAGGGTTCTTCCTTCCCTCCCGAAGTGGGGCTGCGTAAACGGCCAACGCCGGCGGGGTCACGGATGGGTGCGAAAGCGTTCTCGTAACCCCGCCATGAGGCGACGAGGAGGAACATCGTGGGAATTTTAGTCTGTGCAAGCCCGACTAAACCTGTTTTTGCCTCCGCGAGAACAGGTATGCGCAGGCATTTCCCTCAAGTTAAATAAAAAAAAAGCCATATGGAATTAGAAATTTTTAAATTTTTGGATAAATATTTAATGTTAATCCTAGATATCTAAAGAATTTGTTGATGAACTTAATAATAGATTCATTCCTTAACGGCGTTGTGTTTTATCGGCATATAGAATGCTTCCGTAATTAATGAGAGATAGGAGGTAAAGTAATGAGATAAATTATAATATATCTTTGAGATGCTACTTATGAACAGACCAGTTACATTGGTAAACTGTACTCTTTCGAAACTGATGGCAGTTTATGCGGTACACAAGTGAAAGAAACTGTTTGTGTCTGTGGGCGTCAACTCACACCACATCGGTTGCACTCATGTGCTTGTAGACAAACACCATTAACCTATTTTCACTTAAAATAAAGACAACACTGTTTCGAAACTAATATAGCTCTTAGACTGGGTCGCGACGATAACTATTATAAACGTTATCTGTGTTTTAATTCCATTTTAGGAATAAGAGGAAATCTTCATTTATAATGATACCAACTTATCCAATCGAGATATTCACACAATCATAGGACAAGAAAGTCGTTATTAATTCAATACTTTGTCAATGTATGGCTAAAACACTTTCTATTAAAATATTATTGTGAATAGTGGAAAACAAAGTTTTAAATAGTCTTTGAACAGCTGTGCTATTGAGAGAAGTAAGATTTATTTGTACCAGAACAAAACAGATGATTTATGAGATGATCTATGCAGACGACGCAGCAACGCGGGACCGATCGATGTGGAGATCTTTAGGGGAGGCCTATATACAGCAGTGGACGTCTATCAGATGATGATGATCATCCATGTAGATTCCAAAAATATATACATACATGTCAATTCGGATTTGAATCAGGGGATGTTATATATACAATTATTCATCCGACAGAATTAGTCAAGTGTTGAAGGTCTTGTTCTTTTGATACGCGATCACCGGATATAACTAATAAAGCTATTTTATGCTCCAATGCTAAGAGAAAATAAAAAGCGTCATTATAACTAAAAACAGCATTTAACTTAAACTGAGATACTGTTTAAAAACTGTAAAATTTAGATTTTTATAAAGATCTATGTAAGAATTGGTGTTAGATGTACAGTAAAATCTGAGAAGTTCGGCGATCAGTTTGAGAACACCTAATGTCGTTGATGATGAAATAATGGGAAAGGAAAAATTTATCACATCAATTTTACTACAGGATTAACTACAATAGTACAGAGTTATATATAATAGAATATTAGAATTTTGCTTTGTTATTAAAAGAACGGTGAAACAGCATTTGTTAATATTATAATGTTACTACCATTTCGAGGACCGATGCCTAATGGGGCAGTAAGATGCTGGAGTGGCGCCCGCGTACTGATAGACATAGCGTTGGGACGCCTCCCACAAAGTGGACCGACGATCTGGTGAGAATCGCGGGAACCCACTGGATGCGAGCAACGCGGGACAGATCGATGTGGAGATCTTTGGGGGAGACCTATATCCAGCAGTCGACTTCTATCGGCTGATGATGATAATACCATTTCGATCGCTACAATGTTACTCTTCGGCAATAAGGAATCAAATAATCTTAATGCTCACATGACCAAAGTAGTTAGTGTAGTTAGTAGAGTTAATCCAAATGAATAGGCTGATATAGATAATGTATGGCGCCACTAATTCAAGGTCTAAATTAGCTGTATTCATTTCTGATACTGTAGGCGGCGTCTATGAGAGTGGGCGGAAGTCTATCAAAGGTCGCGGCAAACATTAATAATTCTTAAACTATAGACACGTTTGCCAATAAGCCGGAAGTTGATTAAAAAATTATAAATATCTAAATTTAGATTAACCAACATTTCTTTTCATTTTTTTTATTTTCGACAACAAGGAGAAACAAAGCAGAACAGGGTAATGTTTGCACACTACTTAAAGACGGTCTCCGGCAACAGTGAGATCTACAACCAGTGCACTTTGGCTGAGTCGACTACCGCCTTTGAAATTATCTTCATTAGGTAAATCTTGTATTTATAGCCAATCTTAGATACTTATGTATACATTTAGTACAATTCTGCTCTTTTACTCTATCCATTCTTGTACAATTTCTCTCTCTCTATTTCTTCTTTTTTACTCAAATGTTTACGAAGTCATACATATTTCATAATTCCGATTTGTGAATTAAAAATTATACTCTTAGGAAGTTTAATAAAATTATCATCATATGTATAGCTCGTAGATATCCACAGCTGGACATAAGTGTTCCCCAAAATCTGCACCGATCACTCCCGCGCTGCCCATCATAAAATATTTCAAGGTATTGGAAAAAAAGATATTGGAAAAGGCAGTGAAGCCGATTTACAACATTCTGTTCGATAGAATCGAGTTCACATCGATAGACGAACAATGATGAATATGCACAAGTTCTCCAAAAAAATAATTGCTAATATTAGAACTCCCAGGTCGAGTAAGATTCTGTCTAAATCAATATTGTATTACCCAATGTAATGTTAATATTATAACATTATTGAGAATTGATCACCTCTAGGTCACAGATGTTTGATTGATCGTCTGCAAAAATGTTTTTGTCCCAATAGCTCAGTGGAATGCGTCCAATAATCATGATAAGATGTCGTTAAAACTTTATTCGAATCTCGACACCTCCAGCCTTCATACTTATTGATGGAATTAAACATGGTTTACGTCAGATTGTCACATTCACAATGTTTGCGCTAAATTAGAATCTATCTTCACTAGTCATAGAGCCCTTCAAACAGGAATACATTAATGTTAACACACTGCGGTTTAGTGACAGAAATAGGAAGCTGCAGTGGTATTTACCTAGACAGTCTCCGCTAACAGATTTACCAGCAGTAAAATTCATTAAGAATGACCCCATTGACCTATGTCCAGCAAAAGACGACCTTCGATTGATATGATGATGATATTCATAATTTGTAATGTATGTATATAGGAGATATCCGGAGATTCATTGACTCATCATGAGATCTCCGAAACTATTAAACGTATACACTCAAAATTTGGTAAAGATATTGCTTCTGCCATTTAGAGATGAGGAAAGAATGGATTTTGTGAACTTCCTACCACAAAGGGTTGCCGGGGGTGTTACAGCCAACAAAGCAGGCGAAAAGCACAATTAATGATATTTATTTTCAACGATCTGATCTATATATAGTAATGGTTTCCAACGGTTGATATGATGACGATATTTTTTTATAAAAATGCAAGATATATTTTTAATGAGACTTATCTGTTCGCAGAGTATGACAAAGCAGATATTCGTGCGGAGATACAAGACATTCACGGCAGTCTGTCTGTTAGCAAATCTTATAAACTCACAGACAAACATGTAGGACGTGTTGTGTTGTATGAATAATGGATGCCGTGTTAAATCGGTTGACACGCGCGTCAAAATTTCAAACCATAAACAAGAAGCTGTGGCCGTTGCATTGCAAGTTTTCTGTAAATGGCACCAGAACTGACCACAAGTTAGTTGGTAGTCAGATTTGGCGCAGAAATTGATTGCTCGGTATCGATATTCCATTTTAAACTTGACTGTTATAATAATAGTCCAAGTTAGTTAACTAAAAATCTTTATTATTAAACTACTAACTAATGTAGTTACAAAAAAAAAATATTATTTGCGTTTTAAATCAAAACAGTCAAAAGAACCTACCATTTATGGTTTTTCCATATAATTAGGGATAGATAGTTTTGCTTTACAAAATTTTTAAATTATTTATAATGAATCATATCTTTCTATATTCTTATTTTGTAGTTGTATCAAAAAGAAAAAAAAATAAAGAACTTGTCCTCATTAAACTTTTAAAAAAGTTGGTGTTAGTTAAATGAAATAAGTTAAATAAATAAATTCATATATATATAGGTTTTATCTATTACAAGTAGGTTAGGTTTTATGCTATTTAAAATTCTATATACCGTTGTCTCAATGATTCGAGTTATAACCGATACAATTTCATTACTAACTCTGCAAACGTTTAAATGTGAGCTAAAACACGAAGTATATGAAAAATGTTATTATCTAACTAATTAGAGACACATGGTAAAGGTAGATTCAGTGTGATGACATTAATATGTTTACTGCCTACCCCTAAATCGTAGTTAATTTTACACTTTAGATTAGTTTGCCGAAAGTTAGGTCAACTCGTCAACAGATGCCAGTTAGAAACAAAGCGAACCACAAATCACCGTAGCCGTCACGGAACTAAGTAAACTAGGTTTAATCGATTATCGGATTAAAGAATCGAATGATCACTCACTGATGACTGATGTAGCGATTTAAGAAAATTCAAAAGCACTGTCCGAAAGTTGATTGAGCGCAAGCTTACGACGGCGTTGTCCGATGGATGTCGCCGCGGCAACTGACGGCTTATCCACTTGCAGCATTCTATGGGACGGCACCTAATGATCTTCGGTTCATTGTGACCGCGGCGTAATGGGGCCGTGTAGGCGATGAACACACGCGGTAACGAGTGCCCGTGGAAGGTCGCAGGCTCGCGTAGCGGATCTCGGCGCGCCCGTTCTCGGAAGCCGACGCGAATGGGAAACCGGGACGCGGCCGGAGGGGCACCGGGAATGTTACCATTCGCGACGTTCGCTTCCTAGTTACGTGCGAAAAAAAAAAACGCTTCGCGCAGTAATGCCGCATTTGTGCAACACAAGTTCTTAATACTGCGAACGGATTGAGCGAAAAAAAAAACGATGCGGAAAAAATTGCACGCGTCAACAAGGCAACGTCCTGAATACCGAATCCGATACGTCTAGTGAAGCAGATTTTAAGTATTGGTAAACGGCGCCGCTTGACAAACGACACTAACGAGTGGGAAGAAGAACAAAGCGTGGCGAATGGGACGGTCGGTGCCGCTCCTGTGACCACCCATCCGTGTAGATGGAACGTTAACGACATCTCAGAGACACCACAAACGAGATGAATCGACTCGTCTATTTACTATCCAAGCGTGGAACTTAACCAGTGAGAAGTTGTTACAACGCGGTCAACAAAAGATATCGACATTGAAATACAGTCTGTATTTAACTTAATATTTTTTTTTACTCGATAGACGACTCAGAGCGGTCGGAAGTGGGTGGATCCGGGAAGCTAAGGATCGTATTTGGTGGAAAACATTAGGGAGGGCATATGTTGTATAATGTATAGTGGATAAACAAAGGCTGATAATGATGACTCGACGAAGCGAGATGTACACCTGATGGTAAACACGCCTGCCTCTAACAAAGTAGCGCTAGTTAGGATGATATATATTGCGGAAGATTATGCTCGTCGCTTTAAAGCTTAAGATGATAAATCTCGTTAACTTATTTATTTACTGATACACAAACTATATACTATCTTACGTTCTAGGTATAGTGTACAATGTAAAATATGTATGCCCATTATAGGCGTACACAGCTTTGGCCATAGTTTGGACTTAAAAACATCAAAGTGAAAAAGAAAATTATAGTCTACAATTAATTAAAATATACAACTGAATTTTGAACCAATAATCAGTTTTCAAACAATCAACAGTTAGGTATAGCATAGTGTCTAGATTCAACTCAGTGACATCTCGCAGGAACCACATTCAATAAATAAGCATGAAATATCAGAGAACGAACGAAAAGAGTAGCAACTTATCTTCAATAACACAGTAATTCCGCTAGTACAATGCCTTTCATACCGGAACACAGTAATATTATATACAGTAACAGTTTATTTATCTACGTAGACGATCCTCGGTAACAGAGACTTGCCACCAGTACCTAATTAATAATTTATGATATTTTCAATTTAAGACCTATATAAACAAATACTAAAGCATGGATTTCACCGAATATGCTAAATGTACAATTTACAAGTATAATATTTATCTTATATAAATATTACATATTTCTTTTATATAGAAAAATAGTAGAAACCGCTTAATGCAGTACTTTCATAAGAAAGAAATATATACGATAACTGTGGGGAGGCGTGATAGATCAGTTTATAAGCAATTGTGAGAGTATTCAGCTTGAGCTTTTGGTGAAGGAAAACATCATGAAGACGCTGTCATGTTCCAAGAAGCACAGCATTTGTTGATGTGTGATACGTATCCTCGTACTTCGCTATGTGGTCTCCTTCAAGTTAAAGGTCCAAATTTGTAATAACAAGAAAATTAGAAGACGGGTTATAAAGAATGATTAGAACGTTATGAAGTTACTTCGTTAAGTACATTAAGCAACAAAAATCGGAAAAACCGCCGCTAAGGTATGTTGTAATTTAAGGCCCGGTCGAGATTTCCCGCATACTTGCTGCCCACTTAGGGCCGTAATTGGAGAGACAGTGGGCTGATACAATCATCCACCACGTTTCGATCAAGTCGCGGCTACTTCGAGTAAATACAATAAATTCTTTTAATAAGTATGATCAACATACCCGTCATTTTACGGAGCGAACCAGCAAAAGCACCGGCTTATTTACACTATTTTAACAGATCACTTGAAATGCACTATAACCTGTTTCCTAATCGAATGTCGAAATAATTGAGCGACAGCTGTTAAAGCTCTTTCTACTGAACACGTTTACAGAAGTCTAGAAAATTCGATGCAACGCACACTTGAAACTGCACCGATCGGAGATTGTAAATATTTATAGAATTTCATGTATACATACACACGATTTGTACAAACATATCTAACTCGTTGACGTTTGTACGAAATCGACTAAAACTATATTAAAAATTCTTGCACTCCTCGCATTATTTTTTAAACCACCATATTCGGAGACGACAGTAGAAGGTTCACTCGCGACGTCACAGACTGGGAGGGTTCAAGGCTCAAGATGCGCAAGTTACCTTGCACTTTTTTTTTCATTTATCCAGGGTGCGGTTATTACCCCCGTGACGTCACGGTATGCATTGCAGTAATAACGATCGATAACCGTTGCCTTAACTGCTATTCGATCTTGAAAACTACCCAACACAATTATAGAAAAATTTAAGTTGGATACGAATAACATTGTGAAATCTGTTATTAAAAAAAGATTGATTTAATGCGAAATATAATAATACTAAGGATATTTTCGAATTTGTTTCCAAGGAGCAAAGAATTGGCTGTTGAATACAACGCCATCGCGCGAAAAAGCTTTGAAACAACGAAAGTAGTTGAACGTTACTGATACTATGAAACTTTTGAAATAAAATGGAGATGGCGCTGTTATTGTTTACACAGATAACACTTAAAACAGGATCGATATAACTAAATCCATTAATTTTTGGGAAACATAAATCACAACATGAAGAATACAACAATGCAGTTAGAAAATCGAAAAATGTTACTAGTACTTCACATACCTCTGGAACGGCGTTTGAATAAAAACGCACTTGGTGCTATTTATTACAAAAAAAAATTGTCAATGCAGAACATACAGAAATCACTATAACCACTTTTGTTTACTTAAACTCTAAAAGCAAAAAAAGCTATGAATGGCAATATAATCACTATAACTTAAGAAAACCTTGTTAAATTCAATAAAGCTTGAGAAAACGGTTAAGATATTGCAACATTAACAAAACGAAGGTTAGGTTAGATTAGATACTTTTGTATATCATAATTGAGATGTTATGGTTTTCTTTGATTGAGATGTAAGGTTTCCGCACATCAACTCGCAGGATCCAAGCCAACCTCGCCTGCTCGTGGTGCACTTTGCTATTCAACAAACGAGGTTCTGGCTCTCGCCAACCCTCATTGGGCCAGTGCGGTGGGAGATGGGATAAATCCCTCCATATGAATCTCTACTTGAATTGAGAATCTTTGGAGGAAGCCTATGTCCAGCAGTGGACGTCTATTGGTTGAAGATGATGATATCATGATTAAGTGATAATTTTGAAATTGTTAACAATGTATGTCGACAGAAATAAAATTGAAGTGTGTTTTTACACTCTTGGCAAGTGGTCACAAATTAATGAGGACATTCACCGGAATTTGTTTGTGAAAGAGATGTTAGTAGATGTTATTTATTAAATGTGTAGAAATTTTTCAAGAGATTACTTCTTGAAGAACTTATCATTATCATCATCAACCAATGGTTGTCCACTGCAGGACATAAGGTTCCTTTAAAAAGTTTCACGGTTGTTCCTGCCTTGCTCGCATCCAGTGGTTTCCCGCGACGTTTACCAGGATTGTTAGTCAACTTTAAGTAAGGCTTCCCCAGCACTATCAAAGAATGTGCCTAGTCCTAGTTGTAGTTCTAGAAATATTTTAGATATCCCAAAGTCGGTGACTTTAGTTCTACGGATCTCCTCATTTCTGATTCGATCGGGAAGGGAAGCTCCGAGCATAGTTTTCTCCATAGCCTTTGGGTGATTTTGAACTTCTTTATAGGGTTTGAATCCTAACCTAACCTAACCTAACTATATACCTAATGCTTTTAGGGGGTGTTAATAACAGGAAGAAGCCCGGGGCTGGGCAGGTTGCCGACGGGCGGGTATATTTCTAATCTAATTGATATAGAATTACAGCTACTTAATGTATGTGGTATAATTAATTTATATACAAGTGGCCTTGCTTAGTAACATGTAAATAGGTTCGTTCGTGACAATGCCGTGTACAATTTAAGTGTTGACATCAGAAATATAAATAACTTGTTATTTACAGCCACTTGGGAGGCCAAGGGTGTGACACTAACTGATGAATGCGAAACTATAATACAGTCTGTATGCCGTGCTATCGCAAAATTTACGCGGAATTATTATTTTTTGCTCGTATTCGCTTCTGTTACAAATCATTGATGTTACAATCGCTTTAAACAGCAGATGTAAATGTTATCTTTAATATATAGCTGAAAAAAAAATTACTAAGAACAAGAACAGAGCGTTAACTTGGCAAGTGATATCATATCATACATCATCAGCCGATAGACGTCCACAGCTGGACATAGGGCTCACCCAAAGATCTCCAAGTTTGTAGGGGTTCATATGAGGGAAGTGATATGGTCATAACATATGTAGCGTTAATTATACTATTTACTCTACATCGTACATACTAGATCAAAGGCTAAATAATATATATATATATATATATATATATATATATATATATATATATATATATATATATATATATATATATATATATATTTTTAATTAAGCTACGAGACGAGGGGGATGTTCACTTGATTGTAAGTGATACGCCCACCTATAACAATATGGCGCTAATTACGATGTTATAGACATAAGATGTTGAGTCTCCTTATTCCAATAATTACACTAGCTACGACGCCCTTCAAACCGGAATACAGCAATGTTTGCACATGACTGTTAGGCGGCAGAAATTCGCGCAGCCGTGGTAATTACCTGGATGATTTCCGGCAGCAGAGACTTACTACTAGTATTAGTAAAACTTAACTAGAGAAGACGTAAAGACTCGTTAGTTCAAAATTTCTGTAGCTTTTGGTTTTTGATATAGGAAGCTAGAAGACCAGCGATATGTTCACCTGATGGTAAGTGACACACCTGCCCATGATAAGGTGGTGCTAATGTAGATGATATACCCAACACATTGTGCTCGTCTCCGTGAAGCCTAAGATGTTAAGTCCACCACCACCATCAGCGGATAGACGTTCACAGCTGAACATAGGCCTTACCAAAAGATTCCCACATCGATCGGGTAAGGATTCTTAATGGGGGTTTGGGCGATTTCCTACCACGCTGGCCCAATGCGGGTTAGTGGCACCCGTGGTGGTGCACCACGAGCAGGTTAGGTTGGTTTGACACTCCCGAAAGATGCTAAGTCTACCTACCGCAATAATTTCAGTAATACGTATAAGTTTTTATTTATGATGTAATAGTGTATATATACTAAGGTATCTATTTCTATACCGCGGTCATCAGAACTAACTGTGTGCTTTCAACGACATCACAACTATTCTAATATTTGGGTCACGGGATTTGAAGTGAAGTATATCATTCTTTAAAACTATTTATAGCTTATGTGTATACGGTGTTCTATGGGATTTATTTCAGTATTTTTTTTATTTTAGTTATTGAAGCGGCGAGACGAGCGGGAAGTTCACCTGATAGTAAGTGACGCGCCCGCTCGTACAACGTGGCGCTAGTTAGGATGTTCTACACTGCATCATATTGCGCTCGTCGTCTTTAGGCATAGGATGTTGAATCTCGTTAACCCGGTAAGAGGTACTCTAACTCCCTACAATCCGGATCAAAAATGTTTGGGCACCGCTGTTTAGCCGGCAAAAATAAGCGCTGCGGTGGTATCTACCCAGACGGTCTCCGTCAACAGGGACCTAACCACCAGTAAGAGTGTGCGATGGAATTACATGACATAATTCCTTCCCATCCCTTTTTAACTGGTGGTAGAGCTCAGTCGCCGGAGACTGTCTAGGTAGGTACCACCGCAGCGCCTACTTTTAGGTTCCGGTTTGAAGAGCGCTGTACCTAGTGATATTACTGGCGTAAAGAGACTTAACATCTTATGTCTTAAGGCGACGAGTGCAATATGATGTAGTGTGTGTCATCCTAACTAGCGACACGTTGTTATGGGCAGGCGTATCACTTACAATCGGGTGAACGTCCTGTTCATCTTGTCGCTTCATAGTATAGAAAAAGAACGTAACGACATGAGAATATGAGCAGACTATTCATCTGTTGAATAGATCCCAAACATTTTTATTTCGTATTATTTATGCGATTGCTATGGTAACGGTTGGTATAGACAGTCATTTGCGGTTGCGCTCAAGGAATATTTCAGACAAATTTCACCGCCGGACGACCAGATCCAAAGAGAGTCACCATTCTCATGTTATGAACATACCTAGTATATTCAGCTCCTCGTTCTTCATAAGAACAAGAAAGGAATTGAGTAATTAAATTGATGTTTAATTTTTTTTTTTGACACCGTCGTTACTTATAACATTTATTTAGGCTTCGTCGTGAGGGCAACGGCTTTATAATTATTCTGAATGTGGTATCATCACCTTGTATTGGAACATCGCCAGTTGAATGCTCATTAGTGTCAATTGAAAGTCTAGTCCGTGGTTTTGTTGTGCATTGGATTGCCTGGCCCGTCGGCGTTTCTAGAACTGGGTTACGTCGGCAACTTTAACAACGTTACGTCATTTCTACCCATTAACCGTTCGCTTCACAGGTAGACGTTCACATCGATGAAGGTTTCATAATATTAATTCTTTTAAATGTCATCATTATACTGGGTGTTAGGAAACCGCTTCCGAAAACGAAGACAGACGATAGTACTGATGAGACATTTGATGATGAGACGGAAGAGAAATCGATCCTTATTACATTACTAAAAAAAAAACCAGCAATGAAACACAAAATCAAAATTAGCTGATGCTCGGATCAACGAATGCCCGGGCGCGTAATCTAAATGCTCCATGGCCCTACAGAATAAGATTAAATTTGAAACTAAATACATCTCGAGTTCCCGCCGCGCCTGCGCGTACGTTGATCCGAGCATCAGCTGTTTTTGATTTTGTGTTTCATTGCTGGTTCTTGTTTTTAGTAATGTATTTTTTATGCAACTATAGTTTCATTTAGCTGTACTAACACGAAGGAGCATAAATAATGCTATTAAACGTTAAAAATATTTTTTTTTTAAATCGGGATTGATTTTTTTTCCGTTCCATTATCAAAGGTGTCATTAGTACTATCGTCCGTCTTCGTTTTCGAAAGCGGTCTCCTAACACCCAGTATAGAATAGAATAGAATAAAAAGAGTTTGTTAATATTAAATTACACAAAAATTACTTACTTATATATAAATAACTTATATACACTTTTTGCAAGTTTAACATTAATATAAATCGAGTACTTATAGTGGTCAAAAATAGGCATAAAGCGGGGTTCAATATTGCCCCGAACAGGTTCTCGCCTTGTCGTGGCGGTGGGGCTCAGTAATCATTGCTTGGTCACCCACGGTGTAGCTATGAAGAACCTACCTGGCCGGCCCGATGTAGCCGCTCTAGATGAGCTCCGTGAGTTCACCTCGTATGTGTATCGGTGGGGCCTCTAGAGAAAAAGTAGTGTCGGTATTGCGTTTCGCCGCTGTCCCTGTCCTCTGCGGCTGTATAACAGTAGACGGCGAAACCGAAGACCAGACTCGCCACAGGGAGTGGGGAGAGTTTTCTCTCTTGGCTCCCATGGCTGCTTGAGGGCACGGATTCGGGAGTATCCGTTACCCAAGTGACTACAAGAGGTCGAGAGGAGGGCGCGCTATGTGTTCTGGCGCGCCCTTACCGAGATGGCTAAGAGGAGGAGGGGATTTTCTCCCCCGAGACGTGGCTGTATGTTGCAGCCTGCGTTGGCGAGGTCGCAGAGGTGTGCGAAAGGGTTCCCGTGGCCCTGCTGTAAAGCGACGAAGGTGGAACATCATGCGAAGGCATTATTTTCCTTACGTAAAGAACCAAAAAGAGTTCATTGTAAAATTTTAAACATTTATTGTAATATGTATCATTGATATTTAAAAATAACAAAGTTACTTATTTTATAAAATGGAGTTATATTTAGATTTGTCTTATATATAACCAAATTTTATGTCCTAGATTTGTCAGTCCCATTATGTATGATTACACTTCTATATAAATCCAAAAAAATCTTTATATATTAAGATCTCTATTCACCTGGATTTAAAAACATATTAGCAACGTTAGCGGATATACTATACTTGACAATCTATTTAAATAAACAGGAAGACTCATCATGTCGTACCTTATCGGCTGCTATTTAATTTGACATGCATCTGACGACTCCGATCCGTATAAATATCCTAACTGAACATATCAAAATACAGATTATTGTATAAATTCTATTATTTATTATACCAATAGTACTAAGATGTCCTGTTTGTAACCCTCATAAAGTTTAGATGACAATGGCCGGACCTGGCCTTGACTTATCATAAAATTACCCGCGAAAGTGTTGAGAGTTTTGAAACCTAACAATCACTCTAAAAGCTGACTTGAACAGAAGGCATGGTAATTTCCTGTAGATTCATTCTTCCCGCGATACTTAAAAAAAAAAACTACTATCCCCAGCTTCTCGCATCCACCGACTTCCGACTGCCCTGAAGATATCGTCGGTCCATCTGGAGGGAGCGTCGTCCTACACTTTTACAACCTGTACGCGGCCTCCACTGCCAAGACTTTTCTCCCCCATCGGCCATCACTGACATGAGAGCTATGGCCGACCCACTGGTACATCAGCTCGCTGACTTTGAGAGCTACGTTGACAACTTTAGCTCACCATGGAATTCCTTCGTTCCGGATTTTGTCGCTTAGAGAAATGCCAAGTATAACTCTCTCCATCGCTCGCTGTGCTATTTTGAATGGGCAGAGCAGTCCAATGGTCAGGTGCCATGTTTCTGCGCAGTAAGGGATGGGGTGGTTACAGCCGCTACTGTTTAAAAATTTAACCTTAAAGTCGTATACATAATACACTGCAACCATATGAAATGTAGAGCCGCAATTAACACCACAAATACATAAATGGTTGTACAAATAAAAATAATGAAAGGTACGACATTGGTGGCTGTGATGATGTAACATCGGGCCTATGGGACCCTCCGTCCGTTAAAAAGAATCCGCTCTGTCCACATATGTATGGGACAAACTGGTTTTCATTGATTAAAGTGAGTAACATTGACTCAGTTTCGCAAAAGGCTGACATTTGCGAGGCCGCCTGACGAAGAGCACGCCCAAACATGGCATCAATCTCTCATGTACCGTGCCTTTTGAATATATTATGGTTAAGTCTACAATAAGTCACTAAAATGGTACAGATTTTTTTTAGTTAAGTCATATGGAACGGTTAGTCCAGTTATAGCTACAGCTCTATCCAGTTACAAAGTATTGCCGTCGAAATCTTAAAGCAGAAGTACTTCAATACCTAAAACTCTATGATTACTATGGTGCTAATGCAATGGTAATCATCATCCATGTTATTTATGCTTGTTAGTTTCAATGCTCTATTGAGGTAAATCAGCAGCGTATTGAAGATAAATTACAATGTTAACCTTAAACGTGCGAGACTTTTCCTGGAATAAAAGATGAACCGCTTCTCGCAACTAACCACAATGAGTCAATATATGTTGGTCATCGTAAACCGAATATAATTATTATAAACGTTTAAAACAAGAGTTCACAATTTCTCACCATGATAATGACCAGAGGTCAGCCAAGCGTAGCCATGTGGTTTCAGATTACATAAAAAATCTTAGCGTTCGTGGGTTTGGAGATCTGTATCTTCAAAGCTCACGAACCCGAAGACTTTTTTTACGAGCCTCTACCCTCATCGCATAATAAGCAAGCCCGAAGAAGACGGCCACTACGAACTGGTGTTGAATATATTGTAGCAATATTACGTTCCATAACAGATCCGGGATCCCCGCTGGACGTCCTGAGAATGAGGACCGAAGAATTTAGTAGTAGAAACACTACATAATCATCCGAAAAAAATATCTCTAACGCCCCAAATGACAAAGTTATTTTAAAATGTCTGGTGATAAGTCTCTCTTGTCGGAGACCGTCTAGGTAGCTACCACGGCAGCAAACAGTAGTGTGCAACCATTATTGAGTTCCGGTTTGAAGGTCGCTGCAGCTACCTAGCAGTTATTACTGGGGTATCGAGACTTAACATATTGCCTCAAGGCGACGAGCACAATGTGATGCTGCGTATACCATTCCAACCAGCGCCACATTGTTATAGGCGAGCGTATCACTCACCATCAGGTAATAAAAAAGTGGATAGTAACCGACTCGGCTTTTACCTAGTACTGATTAATAACTAATTTATTGAATTTTTAAATTAATATATGTACATATATATTTTCGTCTAAACATAATAAAAGAGGATGGACTCCTTAGCGTTGTACTCTTGGTCTTCTCCAACAAGGAGACTGAAGGCCATTAATCCGTCTTTATCCGAACAGAGCGAAAAGATCATTGTATAGTATGAATCAAATGTCGACAAAAGATTATATTAAACAAAATGGCGTCAGACCTGTACGACAGACGAGACAGAAGGACGAGCTGACCAGCAAAGGTGATTTAACACGCACTTGGAAACAACCGCAGGACCAAAACTGGACACCAACAGTGTTAGTTACATTAAAACAATCTATTAGCCTTTGTCGCGTAAGCAACACTACATATAGCGTGTGCCTTTACACGGATCATGTTGTATGTACTTTCCCTTTTTTTTTTTATACAATCAACGTATTAATTAATCCATTGAATTTATGGGAAGAAATTTATAATCTATGATCATAGGGAGTTGTTGTTCCAGTGACAGAGAAATTGAGGAGCAAGAGGTTAGCGTGGTATTGGCATGTTATGCGGAGAGATGAAGGACATAAAGAAAGTCATGAGAATGAACGTGGATGGTTATAAAGGTGGAGGAAGACCGAGGAAAGTGTGGAAGGATTGGGTGAAAGATGTCATCAGCGCTGCTGTGGTAGCTAGAGGATCTCCGTCAACAGTCCTCCCACTATAAATGTGGATTTTTCCAATTTATTATTGGTCGTAAAAACAAATATATAAGATTTTTTTATTACATATAAAACTAAAAAAAAATAAACTTTATTTCAGACCCGAAAGTCTATTTATGTAAGAAATAGTAAGGGTTTTTTTTTTTTTTTTATTTACGTGTGTAACAAAATGCTAACCGATTGCACACCCCGTACCAATACTGGGCCGGTAGTGGGGTAGTGTCGGACTCCAACCGACTAAAACGCTTCACACGGTGTTCCGCCTCACCCAATAGTTACGAGGGTAGCGTAATGATACGCATTATCCGCAACCCCCGTTTGGCACCCGGTTCGAACGGGTCCACCTCGGGGAGGAAGAAATAGTAAGGGTTACCTTCTATTTTATGATGATGTGGAGCGCTTGCAAGTCGTTTCTTACAGCTCATCTAATACTGGACACCTGGACCCGGATCCACAGCCTATTTGTAAAAGTTAGTAACAATATAGTGCTTAAATACTATGTTACTTAAAACACCAGACAAGTAATGTTAAGTATTTTTATGTTTCATCACCAACCGAGAGACGTCTACTGCTGGACATGGGCCTTACCCAAACTTCTACAGTCAGCATGACCTACGCTACCGCCAAGCACTAGAGGCCGTCATTTGTAAGGGTTCATTTGGTTTGATTGGGGCTATACCCACCACGCTGGCCGAATGCGGGTTCGTGGAAACCAGAGCCTGGTTTGTTGATTAGGAGGGAGAACTACGAGCAGGTAAGGTTGGCTTGGGTCGCATGAGTTGTTGTGCGGGACCCCTTACATCTTTTTAATATTTAAGTATGTATTAATCCTAAATATAAAATAAATGCCGTGTGTAAACTTTAAGGGTAATAAATAACCCCATGAAATACACCACGTTAAGGTCAAACCGATTTAACGTTGCAACAATGAAAATTTTATAACCCTATTTTCAGACCACCCTCGGTGGAGTTATTTTTCATTTAACACAAACATTACGCAATCAACCGTGTAGCGGAAACCTAAAACTCCGAAACCGCTATACTTCGTTTATTTAAGATTTATAATAAATTGGGGTGGTGGAGGAAGCAATTCAGGGGTCACATGCACAGGAGTTATTACCAAACTAAGCTATCACACTCTTATCATCAAATTTTCGCTATAGCAGCGATGTTATGCTATAGCAGTTGTCAACATAAACGATCTAAAGCTAAAGCTTCACTGTCTTTGATCTTATTGTCGTCATCAACCGATAGACGTCCACTGCTGGACATAGGCCTCTCCCAAAGATATTCGGTCCTGCGCTGCTTGCATCCAGCGGCTTCCCGCGACCTTCAACAGTTAGCATGGCCTACGGTACCGCTGCACACTAGGGACTGTCGTTTGTAGGGGATCTTACGGGGGATTTGGGCCATTGCTCACGCTCGCTGACCCAATGCGGGTTGGTGGGAGATCTTATTATCACATAACATAATTTGAAATTACCGCTTGGTGTCAAGATGACCTATTCGCCTAGTTAGATAGAGACCGTCTCTTATTTCTGCTGGCAAACAGTGCAAGCATTACTGTGTTCCGGTTTTAAAGGTGCTGTAGTTAATTACTGGGGTAACGAGACTAAACATCTTGTCTCAAGGCGACGAGTGCAACATGGTGCTGTATACCACCCAAGTAGCGCCACGTTGTTATGGGAAGGCGTATCGCTTACCATCAGGTGAATATCCAGTTCAGTCTCGTCATTTCGTTGAATAAAAAAATAAATAGACATGTGAGGAAATTAGTACATATATAACACTAAACAGAAACACGAAAACCACTAACGAATCTAATGAATCTAAATCGACCTGGATATCAACAATTACAATGACTTCACCACACGGCACGGTGATGCCATTGCCTGAATAATGTCTAACATTTTGTTTAGCGCCAATAAATAATTTAATTGTATCAACATAAGTGTTATTAAGTTTTTTTTACACAGAGATGACGATAAAGCCTGGTGAGAGCCAGGCGCATCATTTATACCAGGGTTTTTATCACATCAAAATACACTCGTCGCTTTCATACATAAGATGTCAAGTTTTCTTAGCAGTAATTTCATTATATACAGCACCCTTTAAACCGGTATTATAAGAGCATTGCAGAATAAAAAACGCATATTTCACATTGAAGCTTTACACTGCACATATTATTAAATACTTCAATCTATAGATGACCACAGTTACATCAAACGATTGCACAGTAATGACACAGTAGACACGGACGTAGCCTTTAAGCAAAAAAGTAAACAGACCGGATGGACAAATGAAATCGTAAGTATATAACTACTTGTGTAATCTAAACATGCACAGTACGATCCGGTAGTAAACAAACTTTACTATATGGTAACACTTGTATGATATAAACTTTACCTGTAAGAAAACACTGTCAAGATAGATATTATCCTAATAGCTAAAGTCATGTTTGAGGAATATCAGGGAATGGACTTTCACGTCTGGGGCGTCCGAATTGTTCCGCTGAACCAGAGACAGAATGGATTGTATGACGCTGATCACCAACCTTCACTAGTTAAAGAGGCACTTTACTAAGAATAGTCAAAGTTTCTGTAAATTTATGTAAGTGGTTAAAATTCACACTTTTTAGCTATAAACCGATTACTGACACAATAATGTTAAAATTAATTAAGTAATTAGTGATGTTAGATTTTTATATATAGTGGAAGTATTTAAATTAATTAAGAAATCAATAAAACAATACTCACAGCCCGGCGATATACCGTTCTCCTTCATAGCGCAGCGGAACGGATAGTAAGTGCCTGGCAGCACCTTGCCATACATTGTCCGATCCATCCTCCAATCGGTGAGCTGCTATTACCACAATAAAACACCCACGGAGGCGACACCGCGATCAGCGCACCATAAACACAACCTACGTAATACTACTGCGTAATTAATACATTTTCGATCCTTAAGCCGGCTCGCGACAAGTGTGACCTAACTCAAGGGCGGCGGTGCACTGCGCGCGCCCCAACGCATATCTATATCGGCGTTCAATCTGTTATCGATAAGTGATAACGCAATGTCACGGAGACGAGGCCGAACTGGTGGGAGTTGAGCAGCCGTCAACAGCAGCGTCCCAGTCACAACTAAAGCGGTGTGACGAACGCCTGCGCCGGCGCCGACGCGCACCGATCCCAGCTGAGAGATTACATTCACGGGATCCTGTTCAAAATCAGGTGTACTCATCAAGCATACATACACACAAGTTCATAGTACAGATTTATTACGTAAAAATTACTACTTAAGCAAAGTTAGTAGTTCTTCTCGATTTTACAGTCGATATATTAGCCGAGCACGATCGCTAACTTAATCACCTGTCAAAGCGAACCCGATAGCGACGGACGGATCAAAGAGTATATAAAGCAGACGTTAAAGAAAAGGAATCTTTCACATTCTATCGAGATAGCGAGTTGACGGAACACCGGGCCCATCCGTCACGCGTCCCCCACCGGTAAATTCTAATTTAGTTCGCTGTTACCGCCAAATTTTACCGCGCCCAACCGCATCCGGTGACTAGTGTCTATTCTCAAAAGATGTACTCTCATCACACCCACACGGTCACGCCGAGCTTTACGACGATCATTAGGAGGGACAGCAGGGCTCCTTTGATGTATAGCTCCATAGAGCTCTTTCACAAGCGTTCATTATCTCTTACCATTTCTCGCGACGAACTAATATTTAATATCCGAAAGATGAGCGCGGCATAACTAATCGTGCGATTGGCGTTTCGAATTAACGGAGACAATTTCTGAAACGCCACCCATGAGGAGACGAGCGGTTGTGTTGTCCAGAGGTCGTAAAGCGGCATTCCACATCTCCCTGGTGCTAATTAAAACAAGAGATTGACATTTACGAGGTGAGCGTTTACGGCGCACGTAACCGTTTCATTGTTCCCGACGCGCCGAGAGGGTCTAATAAGGAAGTAAATATTTAACCGGGTGGGGCCAGGGCTGAACACCGGACACTAGTAGATGACAGAGAGGGGTCAGCTAAATTAGTGTTTTAGGTGATTCAAGTATTGTCGAAGAGGAACAATTGAGTATGGAAAAATATAAAAAAATAATATGGTTAAAATAAATAATAGTCGATGTGGAGATCTTTTGGAGATGTCTATGTCTAGCAGTGGACGTCAATCGGCTGATGATGATGATGAATAAGAAAAAATAAAGGCTAACCAACGATTTATGAGCATGTACGTCGATTGTAAACTTATATACGAAATTGAAAGAAATGCTGCAAAATTTAAATTTATATAGGATTGCCTTGTCACAAATGTGATAAACGATGACAAATAAATTTCTTGTGAGTTGTTAAATACATACAAACAAACATCATGACGTGCCTAGTAAATTATTAATTATTATTTACCAAAAAAGTAAACACATGTCTGCAGTCTCAGAACTATATATATATATCAATATATAATATAAGGAAAGATAAAACAGTACGTCATGTTACAAATATAACTATAGCATTAAACTTCGTTAAAAAGTAGTATGGTAGTATGATAGTATGTTTACTACTTGCATAAACCTAAGTAATAATTTATATAAGAATATAAATCATACAAATAAAAAAACTGTTATATACATAGAAGAACTAAGAATTGAAAAACACTAAAACATCTAAATAGTCAACCCTGTATGAAGTATTAATTTAACTATCCTACTTGCATATAAAACTGACCTATTTGCCAAGAGCAAATATGGCTGAAGATAGAATGTATGGTGAAAGGCGAAGATATACAGAGATACCGAGATGACAGTCCTTGGCATTCGCTTGAAAACACTTGACAGAGTAGCGAATGATGTTACATGATCACAACATGGAATCAAAACAGAGTAAACATTAGATGCTTTTAATACAGCCTGCTTATCTTTCTATGGAAAAAATATCAAGAAAAGTTCTTATTCTAAGTTTAATGTGACTTTAAATATTTTTAAGTATTTTAGTGACATTGCCAATTGATTATTTAACTAACATTCTAAAAACACTAGACCTACGCAATCTAATGGAACTGCACCAACAATCAGAAGCTTCAAACGGTGATACAATACAAAATTACTAATAATCTTCTAAGAAAATATATGCACAATGAAAACAATATCTTCCGCATCCAGATTTATCATAACCAAACATTTAATTATTAGTCTAATGAATGGTTTAAATGCCGCAGAACTGGTATTAACGAGAGAGCGTACGATCTTTGAAATATTGCCAAGAGCAACAAGCAAATTGCCAAGGATGAACAAACTAGTCGATAAACCATACAAATTGGAGCTCTACGTATAAACTGATATTAAAAAAAAAAACACAAAGTAAAGATAAAAAAAAATTTAGATAAAAGAATCGTCGTACAATAAAACCGATCATAAAAAGCGAACATAAAACGTTATTGTAAATAAAGATTTTTTCGTTGAAAGTATATATTTTTTTTCTATTTATAGATTATTAGATTTGTGGTATATTTACACTGCAGCTTATTATTTAATGTGATAATTTGAACACGGGAGCGGAACGCGTCGCGAGGTTCTGCGGAGCCGACTGTCGGACGATTGTACGCAGCTCATGGAAAAACGCTCCGTGAGCTCACCGAGGCTCCGTGACTGGTTTATGTCCACGATGACGTACACTATATCGTCATAGGCCTTATATTTACTAATCTCCTTATCGTGTATCCTTTAATTCTATTTTATTTTCTTTATTATTATTTCAGCTCGCGGATACCTGATCCGCAAGCTCCGAGTCCGATGAAGCTGCAATAGTTGTCAATAAAACTTGCGGCGTAAACTTTATCATATAAAAAAAAATCGTGTCTCGTACATATCTATATATATATATATATATATATATATTTATATATTTATTTATACCCTCCTTAAATCCCTATAGCACTATTCACCTCTTCAACCCTTACCCATCCAATATTATCTCGCCTTTGTCCTCCATTTATAAATATCTACATATATATATGTATATATTTAGTTTTGTGTATTTTGGTGTTTGTTTAAAGTTTTAGTTTAGTTATGATTTGTTTTATTTTAATTTTATTTTCTTTATACCAGATCCGCGAGCCCCGAGTCTAAAGAAGGTGCAATAGTCGTCAATAAAACTATCAGCGCCAACGTCATCATAGAAATAATGTCGTGTCGTGTCTCCACATGTCCAAATGTTGGAGATTATCAACGGAAATAGACTGACTGGCTTGCTCCGATTGCGATGATCGAAATTAATATAACCGAAGTTCGTAACCTTGACGCTTTAATGTTTCTGATGATTAATTAACTAACTGAAGCAGCAGTTTTGACTGTTCGAAAGCTTACACTGGTCAACTTGACGGATATGAAGTTGGAATGCTGTTTAACCGCAGTATATAGTAACAGCGGTATCCTTATTACTAAGGCTAACATACACTAACTGGTGGTAGGTCTCCGTAGGTGTCTAGGTACGTGCCACCACAGCTTCTACTCCTCCCACTGAACAGTAGTATGCAAATGTTATTGTTCCGGTTTGAAGGGCTTATTTTTGCTAGTGAAATTGCTGGGGTTAAGAAACGTTCAATCTTATGATTCGAGGCGATCAGCATAATGTGGTTACTGTGTATATCATCCTAACTAGAAGTGTTACTATAAAAACAATATACGCTCTTATCCTTTACCTATTATCGTTTTCTTCATAGTAGTAAGAAGTAAAAATCATTTAGTTCCAACGTTTCTACCAAAATATTAGGTAATTTAGGTAAATCACTACAAATACTAGACTGAATAAAACACAAAAATAACGTATCTAAATTATTATTAACATATATATGAATATAATCGATTTTATTTTCATCGATAAATTTTGATCTAAACGAAAAAATTCATATTAAACAATGTTTTAGATGTACTCCATAGAAGGTGCGCACAGATGGTCCACCGACCACAAATAGGCCTTGACACACGAAAGGAGCTCAATTAAGCCACATAGGGGAATGAAGTTGCATAATAACGGAACCCTCGCCGAAGAATGGACTGGATAAATGGACATTAGAGACCTTAATGACGGAAACGTTTTCAACACGCGAATGAAGGTGTGACACAATGGATACAGACAAGGGTAAATATATCTTCGAAAAGCGAAACCGCGATTCAGGTTTGACTATAAATTGTATGAATCGGGGTTCGTGGTATTGTTAAGGATCATGACTCGCTCGTCGCTTTAGGGTTTTATAAAATCCTCATTAGTCCAGTAAGAAAATATCATAACCTTATTCTAGACTACATCGTCGATAATCATCAGGTGGGAGTCTTGGACAAAACCTAGTATTAATAATCAAAAGTTCTTCTGATAATTTCACTACAATTTACTTTAAACCGAAACAGAATTGTACACAGGTTGTTTAGTCCCCAAACCCCTGGTAGCCAAGGCGGCCGACTACCAGGGCCCTTGCCGGCCGAATCCCAATACCAATAAGCGCAGATCACGGCCTGCGTTAATCCCGACATCCCCAGGGGTCCCGCACACCACGCACAATGAAACCGTCACAAACAACACCCACGTCACCACGCACTCTTCGGACACGACTAACACACTCCGAATTTCAACATCACACCGCTCTTGTTTTAGAACGTGGTGCTACAGCTACACTTGAGATCAGAGGCAGTTCTCTAGACTTTAAATTAAGATACACGAGAGAATGCGGATTAAAATATTTTGTTTGAAGGATTCACATGTTACTAACAGACGACATTTCTTCCAGTCAAAGGTAATCCATTTAAAAACTAATGGAATTAACACTGTCACTATTATCCGGTTACAAAGGTGTCACAATAATAGTTTAACTAATCAACCCGCATTGGATCAGCGACGTGGGAAATGAACCAAATCTCCCCGAATGAACCCCTACAAATGCAGATCTTCGAGGGAGGCCTATGTCCAGCAGTGGACGTTTATCGGTTGATGATAATGATGACATTATTGATAAATGCTGTATATCACTTAATTCCTATCAAATTAAGTTCACCAGAAAGGTATATATATATATACCTGTTCTCCTGCTGCTTTTCTGGCTGTAATATAGATTTAGATTTGAAATTTTTCTGAAATACCCCTAGACAGCCAACCGCAACCGCAAATGATTTTCTATATCAACCGTTACCATAGCAACCGTATATATAATACGAAATGGAAATGTTTATAAAAGTTAATTCGTAATAAAATTCTGAACGATATATGAAATTCAACAAATAAATAGCCTAGAACCATCTACAAATCATACCGCGTCGAATGGTCATGTTTCCATGTCGATACATTCACTAATTTTCACGTGATTGGCGACACACAGAAACAGTAAACCAATCAAGGTTAAATTTTCTTAGAACTACCATCTTCATTCTTGAACATATATTACTACATGAAGCTTTCCAAAAGGTTTCAACTGCATTCCAACAATGGTTTCCATAGTAACAGGGAACAACGGTCGTATTTAGTGGAATAGTTAAAATAACTATGTCTATAGCGTTTTAACAGAATGAATGATATGATGAGACGAGTAAGACGTTCACCTGATAGTAAGTGGTACGCCTGCCCATTAAAGTATGGCTCTAGTTAATATGACATACAGCACCAGTTTGTGCTCGTCGTTTTACGATATTCCAATAATTTCATAGGCTACAACGCCCTTCATACCGGAACACTGAAGTTTACGCACTACTGTTTGGCGGTAGAAATAGGTTCTGCGATAGTCAACAGTATATATAATCTAAACTATCTGACGGCCATAAATATTACCAGAATAATTCCATGAAAAGTTATGAGGTTCACTCCGCATGGAAAATGGTCTAGGATACACCTTTCGTTACTCTACTCCTACCATATCCAAAAAAAGGGACTGGAGTGGTATAATTCCAGAAAAATAGCCACAGCTTGACCTGTGATCTTTATCAACTTACGAGTACTGTGCTCGCCCGGAAACTTTTTTCCTTCAACTGTGTCTCCACCTTTGTTCAACAGTAGATATTAGTAGACTGTAATGATGATGATGATGAATTAAGATGATGGTAGCACCCTATTACCGGAGACCGAAATAGGTATGCGGATATTGCTAAGTTCCAGTTGGAAAAGCCTGGTAGCTAGTGAAATTATGGGTGATGAGACTTATGATCTTATGGCTCAAGACGTTGTGGTGCTCTGTACGTCATCCTAATACGTTTGGGGGAGTGCTAATACTTACCATCAGATTATCGTTCCACTCGTCTCGTCCGTTCCGCGGTAAAATGAGAGAGACTAGTATACAACATATAAAATTCGATATTTTCTTACTTAAAGGATATGTTCCTTTTGTTCTATTTTTAAGTGAAAACTCAGTCCTTTTATGGAGTAACAAATATCAAGTTCTTGTCGCCGTGATATGGTAATTATGTATATGTATGAACGACTTCGAAGTAAAGGTTAATTTGTACACTGCACGATACTTCGGAGCAATGAACTTCGACCAAGCAACTAGCATCCACGTTATCAATTAAAGTGTTTACGTATAACGAACACGTCTCTACGAATCTCGAAGGAGTGACTCACTGGTGATAGATCTCTGTTGCCGGAGACACTCTAGGTAGAAAAAAATGTAGGTACCACCGAAGTTCTTATTCCTGCCTTTAAACAGGACTGTACAAACGTTACTGTGTTCCGGTTTGAAGGGCGCTGTAGCTAGTGTAATTACTGGGGTAACGAGACTCGACATCTTATGTTTCAGACGATGAGCGCAATGTGGTGATTTGTATATCATTCTAACTAGCGCCACGTTGTTAGGGACAGGTGGATTACTTACGATCAGGTGAAAGTACTGCTCGACTCGTCGCTTGATCGAATAAAAAAAGAAAAGCATAGAGAATTCAAAATGACTTCAAGTGCACAAATTTTAGCGTTAGAAGATATATTACAAAGAACCATATTTGAGATTTTATTTTTTTCATCTTTAACCAGAAGGTTCTCAGTTCGACACATATTTATTTATTTTTTTATTTCATTGATGATGGCGCGTAGCTTTTAAGCGATGTGTGATTTTGATGGACTTTTGTTGTTACTACAGAATTGGTCCAAAATAAATATCCTTTGTATATTAATTTCTATTGTAACTAAAGGTATCATTACGTTATTAAAGTTTCTTGTTTATTGATCAGTAATATTTTAAGTAAACATTTTTGTACGTCAAATTGCTATTGAAAATGTTTGACAAATGGCTTTTGTTGTTTCGGCGTGATATCCTTGAGCGATAACGATAGCTTTTCATTAGATTGCAAGGTGGGGTATCCGACAGAAAAGTCATCATTCATTCTACCACCGTCCTCATTTCTATAACATGTTTTAAGTAATATGCACTGTGGAGTAAAGTGGATAAAACATTAATAATATAAGGATTATTTTTTGTGTGTGCTGGAATATCAAGCTGCTAGATGGCTAATAAATTAATATCAGAGTAAAATTTACAGTGTACTTAATATCAATCTTTAATCACAAGTGTAATCAGAAAATTCATTTGGACTGGTGAAAAAAAAGGAAGGTCATTATTAATTTTTGGTACCTATGCCTTTTTGACTTTGATCTAATTAAGGTTGCCAATAAGTAATGTTTTTTTTTATCTACTATGAGCTAATGCCTAATCTCAATTTCTAATGATATTATGTAACAAGAAGACCATAGGTGATGAATTGTCATTACTCTCCCATGGTTCTTGTATATTTATAAATAGAACATAGAAATGCTCTTATTTTCAATATAAGGGAGATAACTAGCTAGTTGAATTGAAAAAGACAGTTCCAAGAACCACATTCAACAATACATAGACTTAGAATTAAATTGGTTGAAGAGATTAAGAATTTCATTAGTTATAATGAAAAAAAAATGTTTAGTAGTTTTAAGGCAATAGGCTTCATTATTTTCAGTTACAATATATTTATATAATACATTAAATGCATGTCTATATTAAGAACATTTTAAAATTGTGATTTTAATATTATATTAGGTGCTCTCCTATGATGTTCATGTATTGGCAAACTGATCACTGTGATATCATATAGTCTGGTGTTTAGATAGGAATTCTAAATTCATAGGCTTGTATTGTAAGTGATACACTCTCCAATAACAATGTGGCATTAGTAAGTATGTTATACACTCCAGCACATTGTTGTTGCCACCCTGATTACCCCAGTAATTTCACTTTACCATAACACCTTTTAATCAGGAAGAACAGTAATATTTGCATAGTACTGTTTGGCAGCCGAACTAGAGTAATGACTGCAGTGAAATTTACCTAGATTGTCTCTGGCAACTGAGACCTACCACCAGTGAGGTAAATATAAAATTAATTCTAAATAGCATCATGTTGTTGTAGCTATAGTGTAGCTTAATATTAAAAGATGGTGTTCATGGTAACCGAAAGCACTCACAGTACAATAATAATTAAGTAGTAACTAAAGAAGAAGTTTAATTTTTCTAGGACAACTTATAAGCATGTGTACAGATAATATTGCAGGAACGCGTCAATATAACAATAAAAATCATGATAAATTTTACACAATCAAATATATATTATGTATGCATACTTATAAAAATAAATATATAATATTTAAATCACTTTATATCTCTAGATAATGTTTAAATCATTGGCTGGCTAAATCCAAAGTAGAATATAGTTGTTAATAGCTCAGAAAACTAATGCCTTAACGATAAACATTAGTTGTGTTGCTATGAAGTCATCAAATATAAATAGGTGTTTAAGCAAACAGGTCAAAAACATATCACGTATGTTATTTCAACAACGGTTCACATTAAAGTGAATGTTGAAAAGATTTTATGTACAACACGTCACACAGATACGAAGCAAGTCAAACAGGTTGAAATGATAACACCCAACTTACCCAAGTCATCCATAGTGAATTTGGTAGAAGTTAGATAAAAGCACCCAATGTATTACTTAATAACACTTTCACTTGAGGTACTTGAGTAAGTTTCTCACACGCTTTATTTCACAAAACATTCATTAAATTATAAAATATCTCCGAATTACAATTTTGGCAAAACTAACATGATTTTATTGAATTGGCACAATTGAGCAACTGTCAATTTGCTGTCATTTTAAAATGTATTTTCGTTCAAAAACAAATATAACATATTAAATTTCTAGAGATGTAGCTAGAAACATTTCAGTAACCAAATTAACCATAAACCTTTCCAATAACAAAATGAGCTCATCTGGCAAGAAATAAGTTTTACTCGATTTCTGTATATATGTTTATTAATTTATTTAGACATACTAGAAAACAACGAAAAACACAGTCCTTTATTTCTAAACGTTTTGACAGTCAGTTGATGTTGATATCGATTATAGAACACTTATTCCTTATTTCTGTTTACAACGTATACACGCCCTGACTTTCTTATTTTTGTTAGACAATTATCATCAAAATGAGTAGCACGGGTGAACAGTTAACTTTAGCCCGAGATATAAAAAGAGCTGTAGAATTACTCGAAAAGCTACAACAAAGTGGTGAAGTACCTGCTACGAAATTAGCAGCTTTGCAGAAAGTGCTTCAAAGTGATTTTTTAAATGCCGTTAGAGAGGTGTACGAGCATGTTTATGAAACTGTAGATATTCAAGGTTCAGCTGACATACGAGCATCGGCAACTGCTAAAGCAACGGTGGCAGCTTTTGCCGCAGCAGAAGGCCACGCGCATCCCCGCGTAGTGGAACTTCCAAAGACGGAAGAAGGTTTAGGTTTTAATGTTATGGGTGGTAAGGAACAAAACTCACCGATATATATATCTCGGATCATTCCTGGTGGTGTAGCAGATCGACATGGGGGACTGAAGAGAGGTGACCAATTACTATCAGTTAATGGTGTGTCAGTTGAAGGCGAAAATCACGAAAAGGCTGTAGAGCTATTGAAACAAGCAGTTGGTTCTGTCAAACTTGTTGTCCGTTACACTCCTAAAGTTTTAGAAGAAATGGAAATGAGATTTGATAAGCAAAGGACTGGTAGAAGACGCCAGAACTACAATTGAAAATATAACCAACTAATATAATAATTTATGTCTGTTATTACTTATACCTTTTATTGTTTAGAATTTAGGTTACATGTTCTTAAATGTGTAATCTCTGCTATAAAATGTTTTATATTCTATTAAAGACTAAGTTTCAACTCTGAACTTTGTTGTATCACAGTATTATTGAAAAGTAAAAAATATCTCTTTCTAAGCTCTTATTTCTACATAGTGCCTTTGTTAAAATACTCCAGTATAATATTATATTAATATAATAAATTTATCTAATTACCACCTTATAATTTTCATTGAAATCAATTTGATACAATAATCATTTAAAGGAACTGTCTACAAATTTCAAAAAACTTCATTATTAGTTACAAATATAAATCCATGGTTATCAAAAGTAAACCAAAATTGGAATAATTATAATATTGTCATTTTCTTGCTATCAATATATGAGAAACATGTTGTTTGGAGTACACTTTAAAATCTTTGGTTTCATTGACATGTAACATCTTGAGCAATCTATGTAAAATTTTAAGTCTTTGTCAAAAAAAAGTTTTGGCTAGTGTTGTCAAGTAGATATAGAACTCTATGAGAATAAATATATAAACATTCTCCATGTGATTTATGTACTTAAGTGTCTATGTTGATTGATTTCTGTAGATATTAGTAATACACACATTATTTAACAATTTTTTTTAGATCGTAATTTGTTAGTAGGTTCCAGGGCTTTACTTCTCATGATCGGTTCAAAGATATAAAATGCACAATATATCGTGAATTATTTAAATTCCACTTAATGTAATGTTCTTGTTTGTAAATAAAAAAATATGTATTAACACAATGTTTGATTTCTACTTAGCACCAATTTTAGTCTTTTGCAAAAGCTATTTTTTTTATTTAATGAAGTAGTGACAAGCAAAATGTTCATTTGAAGATATATAATTACTCTACATTGTGTTTCAGGTGTTAAGTCCTATTACCCCAATTTCAGAAGCTAATGAATATGATAAGGGGGTAGTGAAATGGTAATAAGACTACAGTATCTTTTAAACTGGGAAACAGTAATGTTTAAACACTATTGCTTGGCGGCAGAAATAGGTTTTAGCAGTACTTTATCCAGATAGTCACTGACAACAGAATCTTGTAATATTATTGCTTTCATTGGGGATGCAACTAAAGTTAGCAGGAAGTGATAGCAGACAAGACATACTTTGTTTTATTCAAATTTTTAATTTTACAAACTATTTACATTGATTAAAGTTTGTTTTCATTCCATAAAGTGAAAAGATATTCACACATGCCCTTAAAAATGTCGCACCAGTAAGAATGAACAATGACTACCTTTTTATACTAATTACTTTGAAACATGAGGTGTTAGGTCTCCTTCCCCAGTAATTTCATAAGCAACAGCACCCTACATATAGGAAGATAATATGTTTGCACACTACTCGCGGATACCAGATCTGCGAGCCCTGAGTTCGACGAAGCCGCTATAGTTGTCAATAGAACTGCGGCGAGAACATCACCATAAAATAAAAAAACAGTGGTATCTACTTATATGGCATCTGGCAACAGAGATCTGCCACCAGTTCATTACCATGAATCAAAGCTTCCAAAATTATAATTACTTTCTTTCTTCATCTTTTTACTGGGTACCTCCTGTGACTTATTACTTTTATTGCTATTAGATGTATCTTGTAGGTTCAAGTACTTCCCTACACCCTCCCTGAACACTTTAAGAGACTGCTTCAACGCCTTTTTTGGTTTTACACCAGGCCCTTCGGCTTCAGCTTGCCTTTTCAATTCTTCTGCTCTTTCAGCCACCAACTGAAAAATTTAATCAAGATTATTTATTTAATATTAATTTAATTCAATTATTGCTTCAATCATAAGTGGTGGCCTTTGTCCAGCAGATATTGAATATTGACTGATGATGATTAATCATTATTCTGTTTGAAATGGTACATGATATTACAGAGAGAAATTGTAAATATTTTATGGAGACGAAAATTGCAGTAACTATTGCACTTACCTGCTCTTCTGCTTCCAAAAACGGGTCCACAAATACTTGTCCAGCTTCAATAATGATATCCTGTATCGGCATATCTTTATTATCAACTTCGATTTGCTCCATTGCATTCAATGTTTCCATACCACCAACCAGTTTGCCAAATATGGTATGTTTACTATCTAACTGTTTGCAAGAACGAAATGTAATGAAACTGAAAATAGAAAAAGAAACATTTTAAATTAATTTTCCAATTACTGGTTGTATAAATATAGAGGACTTCTCAATTTGTGAGTACTGGTAACAATTGGAGTCCTCAAGGGAATGCTGTATCTAGTAAGGAAGTTACTATTGTTACCACATCCAAAATGTAACGACTTTTCAAGTAAACCTGTATTCTTTTGGGAACTGTAAATAGAACAAAGAGTAGGTACTTTTTATTTTTAGGTTACTTTTGCTGTAAACAGTGTATTTACCACTACAGCGCATTTATGCCATCACCATTCAGCAGTAGTGTGCAGATATTCCAATGTTTCAATGAAGCTGTTATAAGGAATATTACGTGAATATGAACACATTATTTTGTGTGCTGTGTAAACATCCTACCTAGCATCGTTATGAATAGACAAATAAAATAAAATAGATAGCATCTTACAATTGCGATCCATTTGTATTGGGCCCAGAATTGGCCATAGACAATACTCCACGGCCTGTGTGATGCAAATTAGGTCTGATTTCATCCTCAAATGGTTTCTTCCAAATTGACTCACCTCCCAGACCTGTTCCAGTTGGATCACCGCCTTGAATCTGTTAGACAGAAAGTTTTATTCTTCTAGGCCTTAAAATAATTTACCAAACTATATGACAAAGGTTACAGGCAGTACAGGATCAATAGGTGTGGAGATTGATGGGGTTTATGTTGTGCAGATGACTTCAACCAATTGATGGTGATAGAGGCACAATAATATTAAGAAATGGTTTAATATAGCCTTTTTGAGTATTTTTAATACTTGAGAAACTATCTATTAAGATATGTTAATTAGCATAGTTTTTATTGCTATTAATGAAAGTGAATCATTTTCTTTGCTGGTGCTCATATGTGCTTGTACCACTGAAGCTTATTTTTTTTTCCCTAACAAGATTGTAAACATTATTGTGCTTTCATTTTACAACATCACAAGTTGCTAGGGAAACATGCTAAGTAGCTAGTTATTATTACATACTACCATTATATTTACCATCAAGGGAATATTGTCTCAAACCCAATTGCAAATACAAAAAAAGAATCCTTACCATAAAGTTCCTTATGGATCTGTGAAACTTAGTTCCATTGTAATACCCGTTGTAACAGTGTTTGATGAAGTTGTCGCAGGCTTTTGGTGTAACATCACAATACAATTCTAAATTCAATGGTCCCAGACTTGTAAGTAGTCTAACGTAACCTATGGACATGCACTTGTTTATTGATGGTACATATGAATATAAAATAACTGAACAAGTGTTGTTACATTATACAAACTAGAATGTATGAAGAATATACTACCTTTCTTTTTCACTCTCTGATATTTGACCTCATCTTCGCAGACAATGGCAGCCTCATGTATGGTTTCAGGTACCATCGCCGTGGAGGTGAAGCTTGCTGCCACCATACCAGTAGAGTAGTGAGCAGCATTAAACTTGTCGGCAACCTGCATAATTTAAATACCATTTTAAAATTTATATGACTTACTTCTCTCACAAGAGTTGATACTAAAGTCTCCTAGGCTGGTCATGTGCAGGTTGGAGGAAATCACATGTTGTATTCGCAAGCACACAAGTTGAGCTGCTGTAGCACTTTTCTGAAACTCTCTTTTATTTCGAAAGCAATATTTGTTTTTAATGCATTTAATTGTTTATTACCCTAGGGCTTAGAATACTTCTGTAGTAACCATGGTCACTGGAGGACAGCAGTGTTAGATGTCCTTAACTAAATTTTCTTTTTAGTTTTTAAACACTATATTGTGCCTTTAATTTTGAGAAATATGTTTGTATATTAACTAGTAATAAAGCCTTCTAGAGTAGAATACAGCAACATTTGAAAAATAGATTTTCCAGTAATATGTACTTACAAATTCTATGCTAAGAGAGATCTGTACTCAGTAAATATAATATACTTGCCTCCTTCTTTTTTTCCTTAACTTCCGGTGCTTTGTACTCTCTTTCAAGTTCTTGCAAAATATCTTTTGTCTCAGCAGACACAGTTTTCAATCTTGCATGGGGATCTTTTCTCATTGCAATTTCCTCTGTATACAATTAAATTCAATAAAAAGGTAACCATTAAAACAGAATAAAGAGAAATTTTGTTGCCTTATGTATTGTAAAAAAATTTGTTATGATTATATGATAGACTAAGTAAACATAAATTATTGGTAAATGAGACCAATAATAGGCACTGATTATTGAGATAAATAGGTAATTGAAAGAAAGTTCCTATTGTAGATTAGTGTTGTTGTTGTTGAGGTGTAAATATTTTATTTTAATTATCTATAAATTCCTTGACTTGACTAATAATAGCATGTTTTTTTAGTTTAGAAGTCAAAAAATTATGTTTTACCTTCTGTTTCAACTCTCAAATTGTTTTTAATATGATGGAAATTGGAAATGTTGAATTTATTCAGATTGTTTGGATCTTGAATAGTTATAATATCACTTCTGGTAAATGGTGTATCATTAATAAGATCCTTCCAATTTTTTCCTTTAATATTCAACTGCTCCACAGCTTCATGCGAGTAAACATTGCCAGTTGTCCTTATTGCCACAATATGTGAGTTTTTAGTGAACATCTTAAACAGAACTGGACAGTGATAATCATCTTGTGCATTCTTAAAAAACTTCAGTTTGATTAATGTCTTTACGTCGAATTTCTGAAAATAAGGATATTAATATACAGTTACGTTTTAGTAAAAACATTAGGGTTATAGTTTTCTCTTACATGAACCTAAAAGATGAAAACATACCTTTCCAGTAACAGGGTTAACTTTAAATTTCTTAATAAATGCAGCGATAGCTTCAAACTCAAACACATTTCCTTCACCATCACAAACTGGATCATCGAATGGTTGTAAACATAAACAACAGTGATCAAAAGGAAGTCTTTTGAAACTTGTATCTTCTTCCTTTGATGTACCAGATCTTTTACCTCCATAGAGAGTTGTCCATTCTGTATATGTTAGGTACCTATAACGTACAATATTTTTTTATTAGTAATCAGTTACATAAATAAACAAAAACAGCAACGTTAGTAAAATAAACTTACATTTTATCCTTTTGATGTTGCCTTTTCCCCATTTTGAATCAGATAACTGTTAATGAATTCTCTAATTTCAAGTAATTGTACAATTACCTAATCTTTAAAAGAAATTATATTGTTCCAGTCAATATTTATATGCTTCTCTAAAAAACTAGTATTTATATGTCAACGTACAAACTGGAAAATTTGACAATGACATTCGCATGGGCCCACAGATTACAGTAACAAATAAGCAGTATTTTCAGTAACGGTAATACCTCACCTTTTCCAATATAGAGACATTATAGTATAGTTTAGTCAAAGTCTAAAATATTGATTATTACAATATACATATTGCATTTTTAGATGTAAAAAGCTTTATATATTGTAATCATTCTTGTCTATTTGGATTTTTGATATCAAGGTCGGATAAAAATTGGTAATCACATAACATTTTTTAAAGTATTTAAATATTAAATAATTGCTGTGTTTATTATATCGCGTTATTAAAGAATTAAAAAGATAAACAAAAAGTTTGAATTAATCTATTTTTTTATAAATAAAAATTAAAAGATTGTAATGGTAACACGCCGGTTTTTTTATAAACATGTCGGAAAGTGGTTGTACAGTGTGAATTGTTTTAATCCAAATATTCACTTCATAAAGCTATCATAATTTATTTAAATTTATTTTCTGTAAGTACCTTCAATAAAAATAGTAGATTACTTTTGATCTATCTGTTTATTTCATTGTGTGTGGTATCGGTTAATTTCAGTGACTGTTTTGTTCTTAGTGAGATGTACAAATGGAAGAGAAGTGATAAATTGGGATCGAGACGTTAAATAAAAATTTGATATTTTCAAATAGAAAATATCATTACTATATAGGTATATATTGTTATAATTTTATTTTATTTTGCTATTATGTTTTGTGTCAACTCATGAGAAAGTAACAGGCTGCTTGTTTGCGCTTTGCAGTGTGGAGCATTTAACTAGAAACAACTTGTTCGTTGAATAACACAGGATTTGTCTTAAACTGGGCTGCATTTCTATTTGTCTCATCTGTTATTTATTCCGAGACGTTTATCTATTGGTTTTCGGGTTCCTGGTCAAGCAAATTGTAAATTATCGGATAACGCTAGCCCACAAGATGGCCGACTGTTATTCGTAAGGTACAAAATAAACCTTTTTCCCTTGTATTTATCACATAGGATAATTATTCGTTTCTTGAATCAGTGTGCATTTACGAACGTAGCCTTATATTAGTTTAATTTTGCTGTGTACTGCTGCTAAGGTAGTTCGAGAGAATGTCTTTGTTCTTGTAATACAATATTGCTTGCTATAACGTTCTTGCATGTTTTTTTTTATTCGTTGAAAAGAGCTTCTTTAACTATTACAACAAATTAATGTAAATTTTCTTCATTTTACTTTTCTAAGTATGGTGCAACTAAGTAATAAATGTAGCATTTTTTCTTCTTATTATTTACCTCTATGTAATTTAGGTAAACAATATAATTTTTATTATTGAAATATCTATTAAAACCACTACCAAAATGAACATTGTTATGAGCTTTCAAGCTTTTTAACAAGTTGCTTTTTGTTGTTTTGTGGCAAGATTTATTTGATTCTTTTAGATAATGTCTGGTGCGTCTGGTTCATCAGGAGGCACAGGACGCGGACGTGGGGGCTCTAGCTCCAGTGGAGCAGTCTCGGAAAATAAACCAGAATCTAAAGAGAACAAATCAAATCCAAAGATGTCAAAGGCACTCGGCACATCAGCCAAGAGAATTCAGAAGGAGTTGGCAGAGATCACACTAGATCCACCGCCAAACTGCAGTGCAGGGCCTAAAGGAGATAACCTTTATGAATGGGTTTCAACAATTCTTGGACCCCCTGGTTCAGTATATGAAGGGGGAGTCTTCTTTCTTGATATTCACTTCTCTCCTGAATATCCTTTTAAACCACCTAAGGTACAGTTTTATTTTTACACAGTCTCAATATCTAAGTAGTTTATTTTAAGAATAATAAAGGCATAGTTGATCATACACTGACACTTTAACATGAACATCTACAGCAGGATAAATGTTATTTGATATATAAGAATTACTGTTTTACCAATCTATTTATTACTTTTGTTATGAGTTAATGTATATTTAAATAATTAATACTAACTGTATTTTTGTTTATTGTACAAAGTTTAAATAATCAGTTTTAAATTAAATAAAATAGCTCATTAGTTATATTCTAAACAATAAAGATGTGAAAAATGTTTTATTAAACTTGTGACATAGATAGGAATTCTATTTCATATTTCCTATAAATGTATATAGGCTATTATTTAATGTTCACTGCAATATTTATTTCTTCTATTTTATATTACCTTATCATGGTTATTCTCATATCATATTATTATTATTATTATTGATAAAAATTCAAACAGATACAGTGTTTCTAGACAAATTCAAATAAGTGAAACTGATAGAATCAAACTAAAATTAGTGGTTCTAAGTCACCCTAATTAATGTTTATAATTACAAGGGGTCTATATTTGTCACATACATTTCATAGATAACCATAGACGATAAAAAAAATTTAATAATCTCTTTGGTTTAAATATTTTATAAAAATTCATTTTAATAATCAAAAGAATATATTTGGAAGTCACTAACAGATGTTAGAATAGTTTAGTTTCAATTCAGGGGTTACCATTTATTTATATATCTATTCATTTTATTCCCTTTGATTTTAGTTATATTAATTAAATATAAAGACAATTTTTCTATAGCAACAGTTTGAGTTGGAACCCAAAATTGGTAGCTCTATGAGATGAATTCAGATCTAAAACACTATTAGTGGAAAAAAAATTACCTATTATAAGTACATTGTTTTACTATTAAAACATTGTGATAATATATACACATGTGTTGATGGTTTAACAAGGAAATATTTTAAATGTATATTGTTTAATTGCAGGTTACTTTCCGCACCAGGATATACCATTGTAATATCAACAGCCAGGGTGTGATATGCCTAGATATACTCAAGGACAACTGGTCACCAGCGCTTACCATATCTAAAGTCCTCCTCTCGATATGCTCCCTACTAACTGACTGTAATCCAGGTAAGCCTGTAAACTTTTTTTTGTAGATTACATAATTGTACTATTATCATCATTATCAGCACATAAATGTCCACCGATTGATGTAGGTATACCATATTAAAATATAATGGAAGTGGATAGTGAGAATTCTAAAAAGGATTACACTTTGCCTTGGAACATCCTTAGGTGGAAGGCGTCAGGTGGCTTCTTTAAGAGATCTTGATGGTGATGTTCTCACATTTTTATCATTTATCGATGCTATGACCATTGAAGATATTCTTGCGTTGGTGTTTGCTCATAGACAATATATACAAATATACAGCAGTCTTGAAACGTAACATGTTAAGTTACGTTACCCCAGTTATTTCACTAGCTATAAGCGTTCAATCTGCAACACAGTAATATTTCCATATATGGCGGTAGAACTAGGTATCACGATGGTTAGATACCTAGACAGTCTCCAACAACAAAAACACCATCAGTATTGCTAAATTCGAGTGGAAGTAATAAATGTAAAATTTCAGTGTAACATAATGATTTCAGCGGATCCACTGGTGGGCAGCATCGCAACTCAGTATTTACAGAACAGAGAGGAGCACGACCGCATCGCTCGCCTCTGGACCAAGCGCTACGCGACATGATTGCACTGCCGCGGGACAACATCTGTCTTACTCAAAATCATTCTGTTCTCAGTCCATCCTCTTCACGTAAATATAAGCTTACAATTATTATTGAACTGTGTGCACCGTTTGCGACATATTCACGCCCCCCACCAGGGGGCCCCCCGACTTAACGAATATGCCGCGAAGTGTCTCGTGTATATTGCTTGACGATATTTAGTTGCAATGAATGTGATTTAACCGTGCTTCGAATGGGTCTGAACTGTACAACCGTAGTCTGATGATACTCGGTTTAGTTTTATGAATTGGACGGTTCAGCGTTAATGTCTGGTAGGCCTGTATTATAACTACACGACTGTACTGTAACTGCAGTCATAAGTTCGACTAATTGCTTGTGTATTTTAGAATGTAATCGGTGAAATTGAGTCAAATTAGTTTTTTTTTTTTGCCGCAATGACGCGTTGATCTCAAGCACTCCTGGAACTCTTACTACTTAAGCCTATGTCAAATTGTAGGTCGGTCTACGTTTAATAAATAGTTCTTATTAATGAGACTATTATTTTGATTTTGGAAGCAATCATCCTGCTTGTTTCAATGCGGGTATGTTCATGTTGCCAATGGTTCGCTGGTACTCCATTCTGCGCGCCCTAACGTATTCCCCGCTTGTAACATCGTCCGGGCAATTGTCACGGTTTTGATGTAAATATTATACATTCATTTATACTTAGTTTTTTTTTAGTAAATTTTTCTTTACACTATTGTTTTTCATTGATGGGTCGAATCGGTTGTTGGAGAGCGTCGCATTTATAATTTCTGTTCATGGTATACAGATAAACCATGGTCGAATTATACATTATGTATCCCGACGAAGAAAGAGGGGTTGTTCAGTTGTTAATTCTTGATTATTAGTAATATTAGTAAAGACGTGAAAATCCTGTAATGTGTTTAGGAAAAAAAAATCTCAATCAGACAGGTACGTTAGGAGTTTTAAAATAAAATTTGTTGTTAATTTTTTATGAATAGATAAAAGTAATTGAACAAATGGATAAATAAATAAAATCATTTTTTTAGGACAAATAAATGGAAAATAAAATAGACAAACACAAATTATTATAAATTAATTTATGTAAGACTGAGTCTCACGCTGCACCACATTGTGAATGTTGGTGGATCTGTTGCAGATGCTTATAACCTTGAGTGTATGCCCGCCCTACATCCCTACCGCTGGAAAACATGGTTCTGTCTGCATGTCGTGCTTGCGGCTTTGTCGCATTATGAAATGCTATTATTTTTATGTTCGAAGTAATAACATATCAAGGCTCGCGTAGGTGGCGCGCGCCGCGGCCGCGGGATTGATGTCTGCACTACTCCTGTGCCAAATAGTTAGGCACACTGCCCGCACGACCCGACCTAAGCTGTCTGACCTGTCTCTCACTAAAATATTCCGTTTAGAATGTTAACAGTTGATAGTTGTAAGTTATTGTCTAGGTTATGTATAATGTATGTCTTAACCTTAAATTTGAAATATAGTTGTAGCTGTGTAATATGTTTAGCGGCGATGTTTTGTGTGTCGCTCGCATATGAATGTTTCGGCGATGCCGCCGGTGGGGGGAGTTTGGGACGGTGTAAGTGGACCTTGTTAGTGAAACTGGTGCTGTGAGCTTCAGATGCCTGCGACACGCAAACCGGTGAGCGGACTTCCCGTCCGACTTGTACTGTGTTGGATGCGGTTGTCTTATTCCTTTTTCTTTTATATTACGACTCGATGTGTTGCTTGCGAGACGACCGCTGTAATTGTATTCAACTCGACTGATGTTCCTTAAAAACCCGATAATCGTAAACTCTCCACCTCTCCCTTGTAAGCCATGTTTTGTTAAAAGTTTATATCGCGATAACAAAAAAAAAAATAGGGAAATAAAAATGTGTGTAATTAGGACACTTAATTGCTGTTTCATTGTATTCGGGAGACACCTTGTGAATAAAAAAATCGATGAATCTTGAATACACATTTTATTATAAATATACATATGATTACCTTGAAACGCTTTATAAATATAAATGCTACAGATCATAGTGATTTTGGTGTGATACAAGAAATTGTTTTTTTTTTATACAAAAGGAAAAAAAAACATTTTGTATCCAAACAAAATCACACGGTATATATTATTAGAAAAAATGTGCAGCACACTACGACCACTAAGACGAAGAGTTACACTTTCACGACGACGAAATTACAGCTTTAGGTTGAAAATACTAAAAGGGGGTGTATGTCATAAAAATTTGGCGAATTTACCGTTTCTATTCGAAAATCAGTCTTCTCTACCACTGGGCGCACCTCATTGAATGCGAATATATATCATCCGGAACTCTCTAATCAAACTAAATGCATAAACAACGGAAATCTAAATAGCTGAAGAAGTTTTTTTTTAAAAGTTGAAAAACAATTATTTGATCGTGCGTCCTGTAACGGTAATATTTTATTGCACCGATTTAATATACTACAAATGTTATTCAAGTAAATAATATTAAATATATGTCATTTGTATATATCATTAAATTTTCTGCGCATTATAATCAGTAATGAAAATCTAATTGATACATTTAAATTACTCAAGATATCCGCTTTTTATAGAACTGTAATAAATATATAAAAAAAAAACAAAATCATGAATTAAAGATGTAACTTAGTGTACGGACATACATACTTAATCTTAAATCACAAATCAAACATATATATATATATATATATAGAGATTGAAATATACCGAAACACATAGTATGAGATTAAAGGCGACGCGTGGCCTATACAGTCTCGTACTGGCTGCGGATCGAGCGAGCGAGACAGCAGGCGAATATCACACCGAGTAGCTGAAACAAAAGGACACTTTTTATATAAAAAAAAAAAAACTACCTCTATGATTTAATTGCTAATCTCTTTCCTTATAACAGTCCCTGGTTCAATTTCAGCGACACAAGAAGTTAGTTTTATCGAACCTATCTCACTACCACTCTCATATTATAAATGTCGCTGCAATATCAGGAAGAGTCAACACGCAATAACAGGTGATGTTATAATCGAGTGTTAGTCTAATGTAGATTAAAATAAAACTACGCAAAATCAGCATAAGTGTTTTTTTTTTTCAATAATGACAGTTTTAATTTGCTAAGTAGCAGCCATCTTTGAATTTCTATTAGTTCTTTTGACAAAATTGTTTTATGCCAGGATTAAGGAAATTAAAAGTATAAAATTAGTCGAAATATTAAATTTCGAAGCTAAGTTTTTTTTTATTTAATGAACTGATAAGTAAATGATTTAGATCGACTAGGAGGGCCGACCCCTAGTGGAGATGGGACAAGGTCTAATAGAAAGAACTAATAGTAAAAGGTAATTTTACCACCAATAAAGTAGCGCTTGTTACGGTGATACACAATACACCACATTGCGCTCGTCATTTAAGATGTTGAGTCTCTTTACCCCAGTAACCACACTAGCTACAGCACCCTCGAAACCGGAACACAGTAATGTTTGCATACTACTTGTTCGGCGACAGATATAGACGCTGTGGTGGTAGCTATCTAGTCGGTCTCCGGCGACAGAGACCTACTGTCACCATAAGCAGACGGACGCAATGTGGTGTTGTGTATCATCTTAACTAGCGCCACATTGTTATGGATAAGCGTATCACTTACCATCAGGTGAACGTTCAGCAGCTCATCTCGTCGTTTAATTGAATAAAAAAAAAATGTTTATGAGTCCGTTATTGGCTTGCCTTGTAATGTTCATTGTGCATCAATCCATTCAAGTGGGTCAGCGTAACCGAGTCAAGAGTGGAGTGAAGCTGGCGACCCAGTTGCTGACTATAATAAAGGGATCGGAGGAGAGCTGTTGGCACATTGTGACATCATTAGAGATGCACTGGCCTAGATTTAAGAGAAATCTTTATCTTTGTCATATTGTTCTTTTAATTGTTTTTTTTTTAATGCAACAAAGCCACGAAACCGATGTTAAATGATAGTGTTACACATAACACCTATCATCAGTACAGAGGCCTGCCATCAGTACAGAGAAATACCATCAGTACAGAGACCTACCATCAGCTATTTCTATTGGAAAAGAAGAAAGGACTTCTCATGGTCAGTTCTGTATATTTATTGCATATATGTATGTGAAAAAGCGTCCTCAGACGTAAGCCTCCAAGTCCTCACAAATCAAATTGCGTATCCACTCACCTGTACTATAGCTATTCCTAGGCCGACGCCGCCGAGCAGCAATGCCATGTCGCTGAAGAACGGCACGAGCTTCTTGATGCAGCCGACGCTGTGGAAGCTGGTGGAGTCGGGAGTGCACGCCGCAGCGGAGCCGTTCTTGATCTCCTGGCCCGCGCAGCAGGTATCCGGGATCGGCAGGGAGTTATTCTTCCAGTCGCCGGGTCCGTAGATTCCACAGCATTGTAACTGATAAAAAGATTATATACTTTTCTATTCGACGACGGATGATATGCAACATATATATTTTAAGTCATATAACTAGTAATATCACTAGTTACAGCGCCCTTGAAACCGGACCACGAATCTTTGTATGTTGGCATATATGTCTGTTTGGCAGTAGTAGTAGTAGGGACTGCGATAGTACCTACCTAGACGGTATCCGGCAATAGAGACCTACAGCTATACTGGAATAGAATAGAGGATCTCCGCGATATATAACACAGTCTGCCACTGTGCCACGGGGGTAAATTTGTTGGTTGATATAAATAGATTTATTTATGGCGTGCGCGTGTCGCATCTGCCCACAAGACTTCAGCTCCCGACAGCATCACGAATTACACAATACTTAATATACGATACCCGTTTTGTTGTTATCAATTCCAATTTTATTTATAACATATACATATGTCGTTTAAAAATAAATTTACTCTACGTTTGCTTTGAACGGATATACGGTGACCTGTGCAAACGTTGAGGATGACCAGCGGAGGAATGTAGTGAATAAACTAGTGATAGGTCTCCGAGGCTAAAGACCGGCTAGATAGCACAGCAGCTCCTATATCTGCTGATAAATAGTACTGTGGAAACATTACCGTGTTCCGGTTTGAAGAGCGCTGTGGCTGGTGTAATTACTGGGGAAAAGTGTCTCGACAACTTAGGTCTTAGGGCGACGAGCCCAATGCGGAACAGGGTATATCATCCTGACTAGTGCCACGTTGTTATGGGTATACGTAGCATTTACTACCACCAGGTGCACGCCCCGCTACTCTCGTCGCTTCGTTGATTAATAAAAAAAAATCTTTATATAATTTTGACTACTATCTGAAAAAAGGGTGAATATACTTTTTTACTAAATAACCCCCGTCCAATCTCATTACTCTCCCCTCCACATTATTTAAATAAATCACAAAATAACATTTCAAAATAGTTTGGTGAACGTGCATAAGGTTCACTATATCAGCTATATGGTAATAAAGGCTGGTGTCCACTCACGTCAGTTTGGAGGATGTCGAAGGTGTTCTTAATGTCCTTGTCCGTTGGGTAGTCCTTGATGGTTTCATTTAGGTGGCGAACGATGGAGGTCTCCAGGTCCTGGTGTTTCACGTAGCCAGCGATTCCGACCGCCAGCTCAGCGATGAATATGATCAGCAGGAATACGGAGAACTGGAAAGCAATTAAGCCATAATATATTTTTGTCACTGACGCAGGAGATTGTTTGGGTACCACAGCAGCTCTATTTCTGCCGCCGAACAGTAGTGTGCTAATATTACTGTATTCCGGATTGAAGTGCGCTGTAGCTAGTGAAATTACACGGGCAACAAAACATCGTCCTTTAACGTCGCTTAAAGGCATTACGTTGTCTTGTTACTGTTGTAATTTCATTAGCTATAGCGCACTTCAATCCGGAATACATACATCAAACTCGTCGGAGCTTATGTTGCTGTGTAGAACATCCTAACCAGCGCCACGTCGTAATAAACAGTCGTATTAGTTACCATCAAGTTAAATAAAATGTTGTATCGTTAGGTTTGGACCAACCCACAGTAAATTTGTGAGTAATGTATGACTCATAATGAGTAAGCCATCTGTTACTTCCCCTTATGTAAGGGTTGATTTCTTTACAAAATTTTACATTATTAACATTTTCCGACGTATTCTTTGGTGGTTGTTTTATTCGATAGAACGAACTTATTGATGTATGTTTACCATCAGTTATACCCAAAGTGAACACCACTATACCCTGGTGGGTGCTGCGGCTATTCAGTGGGAGCGGTCACGACGAAGCAACGACACTAGCAAGATGTTCACCTGATGGTAAGTGATCGCTTGCCTATAACGATGTGGCTTAGTTAAGATGGTATATACTACATTATATTCAGCTCGTCGCCTGAGACCTACGATGTTGAGTATTGTTACCCTTGTAATTACACTAGATACAGGGTCCTTCAAACCGGAACACAGTAGTGTTTCGCGGGAGAAACAAGCGTTGCGGTGGTACCTACCTAGACGGTTACCGGCAACAAAGGTACTACCACCAGTGAAGTCTCAACTATAGCGAGGTGATGGTATAAAAGGTGGGTAGATTTGGGAAATTTTTGATGGAAGTCTTGATGGTAGGTTCAACGCCTCAGCCCTGTCTGTCTTAGAAGGTGACTAAAAGGGTCTGGGAGTTTCGCTGGCTGTGATAGTGGTGGGTACTTATTGCTCAACAAGCGAACCTAAGTGGGACAGCGTACGGCTCAGCGATGGTGCCTAGAAGGGTAAGGCTCCTCCTCAGAGACGTGTAACACAAAGCGTAGAGGCATGGATGCATTCTGTAACAGATCCCGGAGCCTTTTCGAACGCTCTGATGCAGACCAACGACGGAGTTTTAGTGACTAATAATCTCACATAACCCTGACTTCCCCCTAGATGCAGGGTAAAAATAAAATGTTCCGCACTTGTCGATAACAATGTGGCGGTGATGCTACATAGGTTGACAACACTGTATCACATTGCGACACCTTCAACTAATTATGTCCACCATCATTTCATCGATTTTCTGATGATGTATGAGTCATCACCTTCTTCCGACATAAATATGGTGCATTCACTTAACAGATGCCAATAACTTGCCACTGGGTTATCTTTTGTTAGATAAAACCAACGATAAGTAGCAGTTCGATCCATGTTTAGGAGATAGGTTAGAATATCCTCACGACTACCTTAGGAGACTAAGAGGGGATGATTATAGGAAGAGCTTCCTTCTCGCTTCTATCGTACAGAGCTCTCGCTCGATAATAATCAGTTAATGGTGATACCATATTCTTAACAACTCGGCGCTAGTTAGGATGATATACACAACACCGCATGGTTCCCGTTGATGAGTCATGAAATGGTACTCTGTTACCTTAGTAACATCAATGCGACGATCATTGTAATTAAGCGACGAGACTAGCTGCACGATCTTCTAATGGTAAGTGATACGCCCGCCCATAACGTGGTGTTAGTTAGATAGTATCCACTGTACCACATTGCGCTGGTCTCCTTGAGGCGTTAAGCCTGGTTACTCTAGTAATTACACTAGCTGCAGCGCCCTTCAAACCGGAACACAGTAATGTTTGCACACTACTATTTTACGGCAGAAATAGGACTTACGCTGGTACCTACCTACCTTGACGGTCACCAGCAAGAGACCTGCTACCAAAACGGTAGTAATACTTTAATCAGGAATGTCCATGTTCAGCAAGAGACAGAAATAGTGTGAAGAAAAAAAATATATACGAATGAGCTGCTTGTAAAATATTTGGTTAGGATATATCATAATACCGGATGCGTTCACCCAAGCAGGCTCGTTTAGATTATACCCCGGATGTGCGATAAGGAATAATAATGATGCAGTGTATAAACATGGATCAATATTACAAACGTCAGTAGATTACTACTGTACAGTATATTGCGCAGTGCTTTAAGTAGAGTTTAATGTCTTTGATTGATGAGGTTGTTATACTTCGTTGTCGGGGATGTCCCGGAAAGGTATTTTTCTCATCCTACATCTACACAATAAGATATTTTGGATGCTTCCAATATATGTGGGTGTATATATATCATCAGCTGATAGATGTCCACTGCTGGATACAGGCCTTCCCGAAGATCTCCACGTACAGTCAGTATTGCCTTCGGTACTGCTGGGCATTAGAAGCTGTAGTAGGTTTCGTATGGGGAGATTTGAACCATTTCCCATCACGCTGACCTAATGCGGGTTGGTGGGAGTCAAGAGCTTCGTTTGTTGATTAGCAGGGAGCGCCATGAGCAGGTGAGGTTCGCTTGGGTCCCGTCAGTTGTGCGGGTTAAGGAAATTGTTTAATTTTTTTTTTTTTGTGTACAGTAATGCTGTCATATATTAAGTTATTACTCTTGGTAGAACTACTGGGGCAGTCCAAGTACTAACTCTCCTCCTATTTATGCCGAACAGTAGTATACAATCACTACTGTGTTCCGGTTTGAAGGGCGCTGTAACTAGGGAAATTACTAACGTAATGAATATAACGTCTAATGTATCGAGGCGAAGAGGGTGGTGTATGTCATCCTTACTAGCGCCACATCTTACCATCAAGTAAACGTCTAGCAAATTTCATTTCACTAATTAATTCTTAATTATATCTTTGTTAATGAAATAATGAAGATTTTTTCCCTGTTGAAGTTTTTACAGTATATACGTTATCTGTGAGTCATTTGGCGAGGTCGTAGCGGGCAGTGAATGTTATAACGTTTTATAAATATACGAAATCGTTGAACGGATCTATTAACGTTATTCTATTGTTGTCCACAAACCGTGTTACGTATCAGTACACGTAAAAATGAGTGTAACATTTGAGAGCTAAAATCTTTAGTAAGTAGAGATGGGGAGAGTGGCGTTAGACTGTCTATCGCTAGCCCTGTAGTCTCGGGTTATGAAGAATAGGACTTAGGTATTCCCTGCTTGTCGTACAAGGCGACTAAAAGGGTCTTCGTGTTCGTGAGCCTAGAGAGTGAGAGCCCTCAAAACTGAATAAGCGAGCCTTAGGAGGACAGCAAATGCATGGTGGTCTTGTATTGGCCGTAGCTCAGTGTGGGGGCTAAGTAGAGCTTTGCCCTTCCGTGGGATGTTTTAGCCAGAGTGAAGAGGGTCATCGGTGCGTTCCATAGATCCCATAGCCCCTTGCAATGCACCGAGGGAGTTTTAGTGGTTAGAAGCCCCACATAACCTTCTCGTCCCCCAGAAGCAAGGTATTGTTAAAGATCCCCCCGCGATAAAAAAAGATAGGGTAGCTTCTATTTTTGTTGCCAAACGGCAGTGTGCAAAAATTTCTTTGTTCCAGTTTGAAGGGCGTTGCAGCTAGTGTAATTATTAGGGTAACGAGACTACTGAGAGAATGGAAAGAGGCAGGATGCTAATGCTAGTATTTCTACTATCTTTTATCCCTACTAAAAGTGCTATCACGCCATCAACCGCAACGACCTGAATATCCATAACAATTGTCTGCTGTATCTGTGAGTAGACCGTCGTCTGGGTATATACCATCATAGCTCTTATTCCTGTCGTCCAACATTAGCGTTAGTGTGTTCTGGTTTCAAGGGCGCTGTAGCTAGTGTAATTCCTAAAGTAACGAGACTCAACAAGTGTCATAGGTGACGAGCGCAATAATGCTTTGTATCCGGACTAGCGCCACGTTGTTATGGGCAGGCTTATATCACTTACCATCAGGTGAAGGACTCTCTCGTCTATTAGTCAAGTCAGTTACGTTTGTTCTTTGTTTATGGGTTTACTATATTTATATATATAAGTAATAATAACAACAACCAGAGACAGAAAGTGACTGTACCAAGCTGATCGTCAACCTTCACTAGATGGAGAGGCACTTTAAGAAGAAGATATAAATAACTCGTTGTCTGTCATCTGCTCATAAGAACAAAGGTTTATTAAAACTTATATAAATTCAGCGATGCGCAACTAACTGGCGTTCAATACCATGGTTAATGGTTACACTGCCAGCATCCGTGTTAATTTTAACCACTATTCAAACTTTGTTAGTAATATATATGTGTAGATATAGGTTCATTAGCCCGTTCCAAGTTCAAAAGCCTGGAAAAGGTATTACGCAACAGCAACTTGACCATCACCTTTCGCATCCGTCTCTTACGCTGCTATATATGGCCCATACTCCACTACTGCCGCGAGGCGTGGATAGTCAAAAACCTTCGGAAGCGGATTGAGGCCGTCGAAATGCGGGTATATAGCCGTATGCTGAAAATCAGCTGGGTACAGAAGTTCTGCGGATAGTGAAAGCGGAACCGCAGTTTTTCCTAACCATTATAAAGCGGAGGACAGCATATTGAGGGTATGAAGACCGAAATATAGACGCCGTGCAGTTGATCCATCTAGCGCGCAACAGGAAGGGATTCGCAGAACTGATGTCCAATCTTCATTAGTTGGAGTGGTGCACAAGAAGAAGAAGAGGTTCACTGACTCATCACAAGATCTCCGAAACTGTTAGACGTAAACACTCAAAATTTGCTAGACATATTCCTTCTATCACTTAGAGGTGGTCAGCTAAGAACGAATTTCACTAAATTCCTTCACCCAAAGGCACTTGCAGGGTGAACATTTAGTACATTAATATATTGTACAGAGTGGAAAGATATGTTGTTATGGTACATTAAATATTTTTTCCAAATATCGAAAAGACAGGTGATACTCAGGTTAGGATGATATCCACAGCACCACGTTGTGCTCGCCGCCTGAGACATAAGATGTTGAGTCTCATTACTCCAATAATTTCACTAGCTTACAGCAACCTTTAAATTGTAACATAGTAATGTTTGCACACTACTGTTGTCGGCAGAAATAGGAACTGAGGTGGTACATAGATGGTCTCCGTCAACAGATTTTTTTTTGTTTTCGAGGGGAATATCGAGAGATACCCTGCTTCTAGGGAAAAGTCAGGATTATGTGAGATTTTTACTCCCTCGGTGTTCCGCATCAGTGCAGTCGGATAGGCTCCGGGATCTCTTATAGAACGCAACAATTTCCCCCTACACTTTGTGTTATACGTTTCTAAGGAGGATCCTAATCATTCTAGGCACCATCGCTGAGTCATACGCTGTCCCACGCAGGTTAGCTTGTTGAGTTATAAGGGGCCCCCATCTTCAAGGCCCGCGAAACTCCTAGACCCTTTTAGTCGCCTTCTACGGCAGGCAAGGTTTACCTTAGTCCTATTCTTACTAGCCCAAGACTACAGGGATAATATAAACCTACCAGCAGTAAGTTGTTTGTTTTTTAATCAATAATGAGTGTTGATAACTAGGGTAATTAGTCATTAACATCCTCTTGCGTATGTGTACAAATTTTCTATCCCGGTAAGATAAAAATCGATCGATGACTAATATTGACATGCGCAGTAACGATGTGACATTCCAGTTATCGGTATTAGTGCTTCGGTGGTGCAGCGATTAATCGCTTGCCTTATACCACGAAAGTACTTAGTTCTATTCTCGACCACGTGTTATTGAGTTTGGAAGTTGGGTTTTTTGTTTTTATAGTATTATCAAGTCTCTTTTGCCGGAGACCGTTTAGGTTAGTACCAGTGTAACGGCTATTTCTACGGCCAAACAGTAGTGTGCAAACATTGCTGTGTTCCGGTTTGAACGGCGCTGTAGCTAGTGAAACTATAGAGATTTAACATCTTACGTGTCAAGATGACGAGCACAATGTGGTGCAGTGTATATCATCTTAACGAGCGCTACGCCACATGCACATTTTGCATTTGCATACACTATTATCGAGAAAATATTTTCTCCTATATAAAATGTGACCCCAAGTCAGCCTCACCTGCTCGTGGTGCACTCTGCTAATCAACAAACGAGGCTGCGGGCCAGCGTGGTAGGAAATTGCCCTTATCCCCCCATATGAACCCCTACAGACGTGGAGATCTTTGGGTAAGGCCTATGTCTTGTGCTAGACGTGTAGTGGCTGATGATGGTGAAATGAAATCACTTGTAAGTCATTGACAGCTTGACAGTAACTTGTTTTCAAAAGTTTCACAATATTCTGTTTGTATGTCAATTGCAATACGTTTAATATAATATAATATAATATAATATACATATTACATAATGCAGTTTCAACATACATGTGTTACATATTAACACAGCTTTCATAATTATCTTTATATTAAAGTTGTAATGATTTCCGATACTTTCAAGTTTGATATTCATATATACATACATATATATCACGCCCCGTTCCCAGTGGGGTAGGCAGACGACCTCTCTTCACTTGCTACGATCCTGGCACACCATCTCGCTTCCTCCGCTTTCATGAGCGTTTGATATTCAAGGATTTTAAACTTGAAGGACAGGACTTTTGAATGTCCAAAAACACAAGAAAAAAGAAATTATATTAGATAAAAAGTTACTCCATCTTTAAAGACTCCTTAGCATATATATTCGGTTATTGGCGTGATTGAAGATGTAGTGATAGAGATAGAGAAAGGGATGCTTAGATGGTTCGGCCATGTTGAAAGAAGATTAACGTAAGAGGTATACAAGGTAAGAATGATTGGAAAAATCGGTGCAGGTCGACCTAGATAAAATTGAAGATGTCCTAAAGGAAGGCCGGGTCAAGAGTACTCGCAAACGACGAGCATGCATGAAGACGCTCATGAAAGTAGAGGAAGCGTGAGAGATGTGCCAGGATCGTGGCAAGTGGAGAGAGGTGGTCTCTGCCTACCCCACTGGAAACGAGGCGTGATGTATCGTGTCATTCACCTAATAGTAAGTGATAAGTCAGTCCATAATAACGTGGCGCTAGTTAGGATGATATACACTGCGCCGCACTATTCTCGTTGAGATTTAAGATTAAATTCTGTTACCTCAATAATTTCACTAGCTACAGCTCCCTTCAAACCGGAACACAGTAATGCACAGTGCTGTTAGACAGCAGAAATAGGTGCTGCGGTGGTACGTACCTAGACGGGGTCTGCCAACAGAGACCCAACATCAGTTCATTATAATAGCATAGCTGTGGACTTATAAAAGCTGAGGTATTCTGGGTTAGCACGGTTCACCATCCAGCATCTACGTCCATTATAAACTAATAATAACTACACTACCACATCACAGACACATGCAGTAATTATTCTATAACACTCATCTTTTCCTGTTGTAGGTTTAAGTTATCTGACGGCGCATTTGTAACCTCCCACCCGGCGTGTTATTGATCTGAAACGTCTGGGCAGTTTCCATTACGGCGCCTGCCAGTCGCTCCTGCGTGTACGGAGTAGGCGGGTTTCGTACAATGACGTTAGGGTTGTCAACTCTCAAAAAAAAACCAAACAATTTCGAGCAGCATCTAATATTTGAGAGGTATATATCTGTTGTGCCGGAGACCGTCTAGGTAAGTACCACCGCGGCTGCTATTTCTGCCGCCAAACAGCATGCAAACATTACTTTGTTCCGGTTTGAAGGGGGCTGCGGCTAGTAAAATTACTGATGTGACGATGCTGCATAACATCTTATGTTTCAAAACGATGAACACCATGTTTTACTGTGTATAAGATCCTAAGTAGCGCTACATTGTAATGGGCAGGGCGTATCGCTTACCATCAGATGAACGTTCATCTCATCTTGTCCCTTAAATAAAAAAAAATACTTCTATATTTCATCTGAATCTTACGAACGCATCGGAGACCTCTGCACTCAAGCTAATCACGTCCCAAAGAAGAGTATGTCCCTCTTTATCACTCCCGCTACGTTGCGTAGTGTTCTCGCATTTACCGACTCACTGGTTTGAGAGCGCCTACGCAATCCTTTACTACACACGACACGTGACCGATACGATATTTATTGCGAACTGAATCACAACACGGACGATAACGTGGACAGTTTCACAACAGTGTCTGCTTCAATAGTTTTCTTTATCATTTCCTGTCAGTGTGAAAGGGACGGATGGTGATTATGAATATATTCTAAACGTTCTAGATAGTGTTAAAAATAGATGCACCGAATGAAATGAGGAATATCTTGTTTAACTCGTTTTATGAATTTTTTTTTGTTACTAATTTAATAGTGTTCAGTCTGTTTAACGTATAATAAAATAGAAAAGTGTTTATTGTATACTATATTACACAAAAAAGTACTAATATACACTTTTTACTTTCTTTGCAAATTTAACATTAACATAAATCGAATATTTGTAACGGTGGTGGGGTGTGTAGGGGCATTGGTCCCCCACAACAACTCACGGGACCCAAGCCAACCTCACCTGCTCGTGGTGCACCCTGCTAATCGACAAACGAGGGCACTGGCTCCCACCAACACGCATTGAGCTAGTGTGGTGAAAAATGGTCCACATCTTCACATATGAACCCCTACCAACGACGGCACTTGGTGCCCGATGGGACCGGAGGCCATGCTGACTGTAAGGCCGTGGGAAGCCGCTGGATGCAAGCAACAAAGGACCGATCGATGTGGAGATCTTAGGTGAGGCTTATGTCTAGCAGTGATCGGAACGCCTATCGGTTGATGATGATGACTTATAACGGTACAACAATAGGCATAAAGTAGGGTTACATATCCTAATTGTTATATTTGAGATCATTATGTAAATAATATACAGTGCTGCAAAAGGCCTAGACTCAGTGCACATACCCCCATAGGGACAACACTAGTTTTCACCCTTCTCCAGAAGGTCACCACTGCACTATTCAGTATTAATATACATTGTAGATAATTAAATAAATTTAACTACCTTTTTTTTAATTCTACCAACAGCATTTCCGGGCTGTTAACCTGATGGTAAGAGATACGCCTGCGTATAACAACCTGGCGCTGATTAGATTGATATACACAACATTATGCTCATTTCCATGAGACATTAGATGTAGTCTCGTTATCTCAGCGATTTCATTAGCTACAACGCCTTACAAACCGGAACACATTTATGTTTGCACACTACTGCTTCGAAACAGAAATACCTGCGGTAGTACTTAGACGGTCTCTGGTACCAGAGATCTACCACCAGTAAACGTGGCTTCTTGCCTACAAACTTGGAGGGCTCCCGATTTGAGTCTGCGAGCAATTTCTTGTGCGGTTTTGGTAGGTAGGAAGAGATTTTTCGACGAAACCTTGGCTAGTTATCCTCATATTACAATGTTGCCGCCATTTTCTTCTTCGTCGGTATCACTCTTGACAGAGTGGTCGTAATCATCACTTTAGCGTGTTGGTCGCAAGCGTAACAACACGTCGCCATTCCTCTCTGATAGCCGCCTTCATAATGCATTCATGTAGTGGTAACGATGATGAGTCATTTACTGCCACCTTTATCTGGTCAGTTCATCCAGACGTACTTCCTCGTGGGTTGGTACCCTCAAACTTTCCCTGGCCCTCGGCGCCATAGCATCGCTTTACACTCGGTTGTCAATACATTAACCAGAAAATTCTGGATGAGTACGCTTCACATACCACGGCTTCATTTTAATTTAGGCAGGTACCACCGCAGTGCCTATTTCTACCCTCAAAGAGTATTGTGAAAACATTGCTGTGTTCCGGTTTGAAAGGCGCCTGTAGCTAGTGTAATTACTGGGGTATCGAGACTTAACTTCTTATGCCTCATGGTGACGAGCCTAATATGGTGCAGTGTATAACATTCTAACTAGCGCCACGTTGTTATGAGCTGGCGTATCAGTTACCACCAGGTGAACATTCTTATCTTTTCGTTGTTTCGTGGAATAAAAAAAAATTTATACTATATAAATATATGGTCACATGTTAGTCAATAGTAGATAAAAAAATTAAGTATAAAATGACAAAAAAAAATAGCCTTAACTTCATATGTTGTAGCAGAAAATAAATTTGAGTATATATATACTACCGATCGATGTGGAGATCTTTGAGGGAGGCCTATGGCCAGCAGTGAACTTCTATCGGCTGATGATGATGATATATGCTTCCCAATTTTCTTTGATCTGATTTAATACTACGATTATCATTTATCTTTTAATTTTAAGTAAAAATGTATTGGACATGTTATCAAATGTTTTTCATAGCACATTATTATTCATACTTAAAATATATTCTGAAACAGTTTATTTATATAAACTATAAATATTATGTATATCAAGTTTCGTGTTTAAAAAGTATTAATTTACAATTTAAATTTAATAACAACATTTGTATGCGGCTATATATATATATGTATATATTACTTCGTCCATATAAATTGAATAAACTTTACTAATAATGTTATGTAATGTCCCAATTTTTTCGACTAAACAAGACAAGCGAGACGTTCACGTGATAGTGTCACGACACGTCACCATGTTATGATCGACGTCTTAATACACAAGATGTATCTCGTTATTCAATAATTTTATTAGCTACAACGCCCCACAAACCGGAACACATTAATATACTCCATTAACGATTGTTTAGACTGGTTATTACACAGAAGTGAAAAGACCTATATACGACCGGAAAGTGATGACTATTCAACAGGATAAAAAGACAGGAAAGGCCATAATTATTACCTATCCGTCATTTTAATATTGTTCAGAAGAGTATATGGGATTGTCCAAAGAACGCCAGTTTAAGGATCTAAGTGGAAAAGGAAGTGCCCGTTTAGCGTGAGTAGACGGCGCGTGTCAGAGGTCGCGGGCACGGTCTCGGGACCAATTGGCCTGACAGATTGACCGACTTTATTATACTCAATCGACTCATGAGAATGTTACTATTTTCAGAAAAAAAAACGATCAAACGAGCAGAACGATCATCTGGTGGTAAATGACACCACTGCTCATAACAACATGGTCGTAATTAAAACACCTTGTATGTCTTCGGTTAGTGTTCATCGATTGTGATGTTATTAATATCACTATCTACTGCTGATAACTCATTAATGGCATGACTTTGTTCTAAGATATGAAACAATGTTTTCTAGAATAGCTGTGAGTTCATTAATAAACTAGCTGTTCCCACAACTCGGTTTGGAGATGGAATTTTGTAAATTCCAGTTGACCTCTAAACGGCAGAAGCATATTGCTTCTCTACAAAATTTTGAGTGTTTACGTCTAATAGTTTCGGAGATTTCGTGATGTGTAAATGAACCTCTGGATATCTCTTTATATATATAAAAAAGTATTAAAATTAAAATTTTACAAGGTCACAAAATCAAAGTATTTTTTAACATTTTTATCCTGTTCAATCTGTAACGCCGTTTAAGGGAAATACCGGAAAACGTACAGCATAATACAATGACTAAGTTTTTAAAACATTGAGCCTGCGAAATGCAGGACATTTTTTATTGAGTGTTTTTATTGTGATACTTGAAATATAAAATATATTGCGAGTATTTATGTTACAATAAAATATGTATTCCTATGTAATATGATGTCCAATAAATATATACATCAATCACCATTAAATCATATTCTTCATATCTGAGAGTCATTACGGCCTCCATCTCTCTGACCTCCTCCTCAAATAAATCAAGTATATTGACGACAATGCATAAGTAAATCAAAATAAATATTTTTTAATAAAGCAAATAATACCTATGATTTATATACACAACATATATTGATGGTCATAACAGTAAAGCTGTTATGGCAACAGATGAAAGAATCGCAAACTTGAAGAAATCATTCTACCCACTAAACTTTAACCCAAGAGGCCCTAGAACATCGGGACTTTCACTTAATGAAGCAAGCACAACCCCTGTGTTTCTTATTACAGCCATAATATTTAAATTATGACAAAAAATACTTTTAACAATCAATATTAAAATGATACTTGTAAGAATATATGAGAAGAGGTCTATTACTCATTTATCAACATATTGACACTTTGATCCCACTGTATCGTGAACAATAAGCCGATTCATTTCACCAACACATTGCAAAAATATGATATTGTTTGTATAATGGTTGTTTGTTATAATGTTGTAATTATTAATGCAATAAAAATTGATAATATTCCATTTTAAGTGTAATAACAAAGACAACAAAATGTATGGGTTATACTTTTTTTTATGGTTATTATAAGAATAATTCACATTTTGTTAAGGAATTGTCTAAGCACCTTCAATTTTTCAAGGCAATTATATATTTTCTAATAATGATGAATGAATCATTGTCATCAAACCAGTAAAGATTCTAAACCTATTTGTTATTCAGATTAAAGCTATAACAAAAAATGTAATGGCACTTAAAGATATGTTTTGTTCCAAGGTTTTAGATAAACTAAAATTTCTTACCGTTACTATCATGCAATGGTTCTCCTTCACAGCACCACAGCAACCGAAGAATGCAACCACAAACACAATGATACCAACGATGATAAGAACAATTGGAGCAGATGTGTAGAAGTTCTCATCCGTCAAGTCAATGTATGGGTGAGAGCTGGCTTGGACCCATATACCAACTATCAGAATGATCAGACCAGTTATCTGAAAAAAAATTATTTATTTAACTTTGATAAAACAAAAAATATTATTATTAATAATATTGGTAAGGTAGGGCAGTAATTTTTATATTCTCCAAAAAAGAGATATAAATAAATGGAATGTGCTTATGTGGAATGCCACAAGACTTTTATTACCAAATCAATTAAATTTTAGTTAAACTCAAAATGATTGTCATGAAATACCAAGTTAAACTATCATTATGTATAATTGCTTTAAAAACATTGTTATACTCCGTTCTTATTTTCAATTTACAACATCAGAGACTGTTTATAAAATATTACAATGTTTGATATACATTTTGCTGTTAGTGTTACGTGAGTAAATATGAACACTATGACGATAATATTACGTGCAAATGTTTAAAACGTCGATTATTTTGACCACCTCCACTAAAATATAATTTACACATTTTGTTTACCGTAATTTAAGGTAATCATTATGTCGGTATAAATATAAGTAACAATTAAACCGACGACAAATTTAGTTGTGCAATCCTTTTTATGAGTCATAAAATAACATTCATTGTTAAGGTGAATCGATTTAGGTAATGATTGTAAAAACAAAAATTTTCTTGGTAATAGACCAGTATTTAACATTATCTGCACAACAAGTTGACCAAGTTACTACTACCTGTAGAATAACTTTTCTAGAAAAACACTTACCGCGAACAAAAGATTAAAGCAAAAGAGTAGGTATTTCACACATGACATTCCTGCCCCAATAGCCATTTTAATAGATTTTCGATGTTGTTTCTATTTTAAAAATTGCAATCTGAAACAAAAGATAAAAATTATTAAGAGAATGTAAAAACCTTGTATCTTCGCTTTACATCGAAGGTAAAACATTGATTTACGTTTTGCGTTGTTGACACAAAAGCTTTTAAATATTGTTTCCTAAGTTTACTTATTCTAAAGCTTAAAATTCTTTTAAGTTTTTAATTAATTAAATATTAACAAGCCTCAGCTTAATAATACAGTATTTTACCGAAATATATCGATTAATAACACACTGCGACTACGAATAACGAGAAGCGACAGCGACACACGTCCTCTAATCGAACCAAAATATTGAGTGTCTGTGTTGCTATACCAAATCTGAAACTGCCTATTGTACTTCGTATTACCATATGAAAAAACAAAAAATAGTATTTTTGACTACAGTCTCTAAAATTTCCCTAATATTAAATTTTACAATAACTTTAAATAATATTAATTACTACTACTACGCTTTTGATTAAACTTTTCCTTTTTTGTTTTTTTATGTTGTATTCGGTTTTTTTCTGAATTTCTGAATGTTCGTAAAACGGTCGAAAATATTTGTATATCTTTTTAGATAAAATGAGAATATGTCGAGATAACTAAGATATTGATGATTCTCAGCTTGATTAAAGCCATTTCAATAGCGGATCAGTTTATTTTCTCGTTCTTTGCAAGTAAACGGCTATTACATATTAAACAAAAATTTTAATGTTTTCTTCCAAAACAATGAAGATCCCAAAAATTTTAAAGTCAGTGAGGTATACCTTAGCCGGAGTTAATACTATATATTCGGTAAGGCATATATTAACAATGAAAACATCAATCAATACTTGTGTAAAATATTACTTTAATCATATTTTATGAAAAGAATATCAATGAAATGGGAGGTGTTTAATCTAACTTCTCTTTTGTTGACGAGATTAAATCATGTCCTAAGTTTTTTAATGTACACTTTTTAGTGCGTTAGTATAAATAGTACAATATGAATTTTATAGCTTACGCGCGCTAATGTAACGTAACTTGTGCATGTTTTAATACATAGAAGGTGAAAATAGATGTTTATGCATAATTAGTCATAAATCGTCGTAAATGGATCTACCAGATTGGAGTCTCCCACCAACCCGCATTGGGTCAGCGTTGTGGGAAATGGCCTCAATTCCCCAATACGAATCTCAACTCGATCGATGTGGGAATCTTTAGGGGTGGCCTATGTCCACTGGACGTCTATCGGCTAATGATGACGATGATGATGATTGAAGTTTGTTTTATTGTAGTTGTTACTGGTGTTTCGTATGGAATGACTCATAATAATACAACTCGTAATTGTTATTATGGATAAACCTTATTATATCTAAGTAATATTTTCTCAAACATGTTTATGCTTTTTTAGATTACAGGCCTTTTACTTTTGATAATTGGAGTAATAGCAATTGCAGAGTATTCATATTACGAAGATTTGATAACGAAACGATTCTTCACTTTGCCGGGATTTGTTATAGCAACTGGTGTGATAATTATACTCACATCAATTTTAGGATTTTATGGGGCGTTATCTGAAAACTTCTACTTTATAGCTGCCGTAAGTATTACTTTGTAATCTATACCATCAGATAATGAAACTGTTTCGATGCTTGCATCTCTTTTTAGTATAAACTATGGTTATTATTTATTAAAAGATGTGTTTGTTATTCATTCAATATGTTGTCTATTTCAGTATGTAGTTCTTTTATTAATAACATTAGTTTTTGAAATATCGATGACGATTGTGGCATTTGTATTGGAGAAAGAGGCAGTCTCCGAGATCCGGTCACCGATGATACGGAGTCTGCAGCTTTATGAATCAAGACTTGACATTGCAAAATTATGGGATGACCTGCAAATGGCGGTAAATATAAGTTAAATGTTTATAATTTAAAGAAAACAAAAAAATGTGTTAAAAAAATTATATATTATAGTTTTTTATAAACTTCAACGAGTATATTAAAAGTTTTTTTTATGCAATCATTAGGTTGCTAAAAACCTAGGAATTTAACGGTGCTATTGGTTCGAGTGAATATTACTTTAAAGTTTGTATAAATAATGTATGAGGCTTAGGAATTTACGTGTACATGCTTGCGTAAGGATTATGGCTTTGGAGAGACTCTAAAGACTGAAAATATAAGTTGTGAAAGTTTTTTTTTAATAAAATTAATATGTTATAACTTCGTAGCAGCAGCTCTTACCAATAAAAGTGCGTCATTAAAATTTGGAAACTTTCAATTTTCTTACTTCTTTATTGCGGTTTAAAAATGAATTTATTTTTATATCATAATATTGCCTAAAATAAACAACAGATGTCGTTGTAATAAGCTTTGATCCAAGGCAAGCACTTTCATCATTAATCATACAAGTGATGTTCCATGATTAATTATTTCACTTTTGATCACATAATTGAAAGATTATATTTAGATTTTTTTTTATTAAATTAACGATGTTTACGATCATCCGCTTAAAGTATGAGCGTTAAGCATGTTTTTACTTTAATAATGAAATTGCTATTGGAATATTGAGCTAATTTGGTTTCAAGATATTAGCAATCTGCTTAATTTTCTTTTGTTTGAGAAATAAATACATCACTTATAACTTGAACATTACAGATTATTATGACTTTTAGAAAACTTCATACATTTTTACCAATTATAAGTGATATCCTTTATAGTATTCACCCATCTAAAAGTTAGAGACACGAAATTGGTACTTCTTGACAAGCATGTTTATCTGAGACAGAGAGTCCAGTTTGGATAGTGCAACTTCCGAAAAGAGGTCAATCATCGAAATCTCTTTAGGTGAAGAAGCATTCGGAAAGCAATGCAGCTTCTCCCAGTCAGTGAAATGTCTCAACATTAAAGCCTTTAATCTGTGAATGTTACTTGTGATGATATGTGGAACCAAGACGTAGTCGCTTGCAGTGGGTCTTAAAGAAAAGCTCAAAGTCACACAAAGCGAAATGGAAAGGGTTATGTTCGAGGTTTCTTTGCGAGATCAAATTGAAAATAGGGAGATCTATAGAAAAATTAAGCGCAATGGGCAAGGCAGTTTGCTCAGAGGACTGACGACGGCTGAATGATCTCTATAATATTCGAATGGCTGTTGTGTACCTATAGACGCTGCATTGTCATGCTCCCTTTAAAGTGGTCTGATATTCTAGTGAAGGATGGAAGCCGCTGGATGCGGGTAACGCAGGACTGATTGTTGAAAGATTCAGCGGCTGATAACTATGATGACGATGATTATATAACATTAGGAACTAAATGAAAATTAATTAACAAATAAAATTGTAATGATTTTTGTCGTTTTTAGTTTGAATGTTGCGGTGTTGCTGGTAGAAATGACTGGATAGCGAACCGCATACCAGTCAGCTGTTGCCACATCGACTACGGAACAGTAGCACAGTTTGTTTGTAATACAGGCAACGCGTACACTGTAGGCTGCGCGAACGCCCTCGGAGAGTGGCTGAGTTACTACGCCTACCTCATAGGCATTGTTGCGGCTATGGTCACTTGTTTGCAGGTTATTTAATCATAATTAGTCTTTAAATATCCTTCTTCCATGTACAAAACTCGGAAGCCTTATTTCTACAATTCAATTTCGATAAACGACACGAAGAATATTACAGTTGTTCATCCTCAAGGAAATGGTATCGTATGTGTCTCTCTTTTTATTCATTTCTTATGAAATATGATACTTAACTCCACTTTAAATAATCTGTTTAATATAATTTGTAAATTTTTTAAAGAATTTTGAGAATGCATGTCTTGTACTAAAATTATTGTATAAGTGTATATTCAAAATTTTAAAAAAATTGTAGTTTGATTCAATAATCCAAAATTAATATGTTACGACCAAAAGCAATATAATAAATATTGTTCTAATATAATGTTGTAATTATTGTTTTAATATATATTTTTAATATTTGTTTCAAAAGGGTTTGCTCACCGCAGTGGCGGGTTGGTTGGCATGGAGATCAAAATACGAAGAAGTGGAATTGGAATCGTAGATTTAAACACAAGAACTCCTACCTTCATTTTTCTTCCTTTAGAAGTTTTAAAATTAATAGCTATTTAGAAGTATAATTATTAAATAACTTGAAATTAAAAATAAAATTTTAAGTAATTGTTGTTCCTAGTACATTTTGACATTAAATAAATATGAATTTGGACAGAATTCCCTTTTGTCGTAGTTTCTAATTTACTGTGGTGTATCATTTGTTAAATGGGTAAATACATTGTCAATATATTTTTTTGTCTTTTTATAAATTAATATAATAATTTATTCCATAAAAAATGATTTTGTGTTCTTTCGAAATTTTAACATCGATTCAACATTTTTCTGGTTTAATAAAGTGTCGTAGTAAAAGTAAATCGCTTTTATTTTTCCCCTTACTAAAAGTAGATAGAAATTTTTAGAAAAGGTGACCTGTCACCGAAATAGTTAAAGTTATAATCCACCACATCAGCCAAGTAAGAGTTGGCGGTTACGTCAATAAATAGAAAAATACGAAATTACCTTCACAAGTTTTTGGATTTAATAATAAAAATAGTATATTCCTATTTTCACACATATCTATTTTTATACCACTATGGTGGTACTTAAGCATACGGCCTGCCTGATGGTTAGCAGATACCGTAACCTACGTACGTCTGTATATTATATCAGAAGCATCACAGGCGAGTTGCCGATCTTGGAGAAACTTTATAACGCCCTTTTTGAAACACCCTAGTTTGTAGCTGTTAGGGAAAACCTCGACACATAGTTCATTCCATAACTTGATGCATCTTTGGAGATAATTCTCTGGAACCGGACTGTTCGTGACCATGACTGTTCAAGACTATGGGAATGAATTCCCTGCCGATGGCAGACTATACGACGGTGGAATGTTAATTTATTTTGAATAATTTATAGAGCAGGCTGTAATGAATTTGGATTTTTTTTAAAATTGTATGTTTGTAAGGCTCGTCCATTTATAACAAAGTAATTAGAATTTATGTGCATACGATACATACTAGAGGAGTTTAAAATTGCCTGTGTTTGTGTTCAGCAATACTAAATAAGGACAATTGCAATCGAGTTCAAATGTGGTAACTAATTGATGTAATAAAAACTGCTCGATAACTATGTAAATTACTCTTTTTTGTGTGCTGAAGGAGTATTTTATTTTCATTGCACAGTAGACTGTGCTGCAAATATATGGTGAACGTTTTCATTATTGTATTCTGCTGTGATCAAAAATCAAAAATTCTTTAGAGAACTTACGTCATTGTTTCTGGATTGTAATTTGGATAAGTGCAATATTCTTGTTCTGAAGGTCAAAAGGAATTTTGATTAATTTTGTCGGATCTTGCTATAAATCAAAAAATAATAGTTTCTTGTTGAATAACGCGTAGCTATTAAATATGGGGACGATTAAAAGCGTAATTAGAATTTAATTGATAAAATATTTATCATTAAAACGTTAATAGCAGTTATCAGTTGATATCATTAAGCATTTCAATGGTTACACCTACCTGTAAGTAATTTCATGTGATTGTTTGATATTAAAGGTTTAAATGTATTCTTTTCCTTTCTTAACTAATTAGGTTAAAATTGTTATTACTGAAGACATATCACATCGAATACAAGTTGGGATTGTTCATGTATCATCTAATTGTTCAAGTTAATAGAAATATTCCGAGGGAGCATTTGGTCGCGGTAAACATGATAGTAATAGTGGAAACACAATCGACACGGCGGCAGGTGAAGCGAGCTGCGAGATAAATCCGCTTGTTTTCCTTATCAAGATTACAGCTGTGATAAAAATATCCGAACTACAGCTACACGACGTTAACTCGTCACGAGGACGTGTCGAGCGATTGCTCCGTGAAATATATATATATTTGAAAAACAAAATGTGGTCTAAAGTTTTCACAACCGTCAAGTACACGCTGGTAACGGTGAACTTTCTTTTCTTGGTAAGTCGTAAGGAGGCAGTGACGTTATAGTTCGCTAAAATATGTGTAGTGATATTGAAAGTGATTTATGATTTCAGATAACGGGTATTGTTATATTATCTGTGGGTAGTTCAGTGCAATCGGCCTACAATGGTTACCATGAATTCCTCTCGGAGAGGTTCTTCTCTCTACCAGCTTTCTGCATCGCAACGGGTGTCATCATCTTCATAATCGCCTTCTTCGGTTTCTATGGCGCTTTTATGGAGAACTATTACATGAATATGGCGGTATGTAGATTTTTTTTAATCAGCCTGCAATTTATGTAATTTTATGTATAACACTGTGTTTACTAGATCTCTGGAGATTTATTTCAGTCAAACTATATGACAGTACCTCATACTATGTATAAATGACAAGACAGTTTGCTTATCGCTAGTTAATTTTAACTGGTGTTCATTATATAGGAGTTTACGGTAAGAAAAAGGATTTACTAGTATTCAATAACCAGTTATTTATTTTACGGTTTCATTTAAAGTTTTAAAATTTTAGCTAACTATTAAGTATTGGTGTTTGTGTAAACATATTATTTTCTGTGTAAAAATTTGAGGTTTTTTTTTGTTGTGACATTGGAGACTGATTTATATTATTACATTTCGTATATTATATGATTATACATGTTTTGTATTATTTTTTATGTTTGTCTTCTATAAGGATATCTATCACATTTCTTCTAGTAGAGAATTCCGGTTTCTTGGGCCCCCCATTTGTATAACTCACATTAGTTTTTATAATAAAATAATGATTAAAGTTCACGTCATTTAATTCATTTATAATATTTAAAGTTTTTATACTGGTTCACGTAAAATGTTTATTTAGTAATGACGTAAAGTATCACGTTGAAATTACTACTAAAACTAGTTGTAAATTATGCGGAACCTGTTTGACTGTGATAGTCTATAGTACGATCAATAAATAAAATCTTAAATATTACCCTAAATATGTATGCTGACGTAGGATGGGAAATACGTAGGTATAACCACACCGTCATTCAGCTTTTAAGGTAACTTCTTGATTAAGGACCAGTGAGCGATCCCTGAGTGATGGGGTACAACCCGCCCGCATATTTTCGCAGGCCATGACCTCAGTCTGGTAAGCCTTGCGAATGGCTCGTTGAGTTATAACTTCATTAAAATAATGGTTGCTATGCTCTGAAAACTTATATTAGATTTGGTTATAAAACGAATACGGCATTTTTGTATTGATTTAAGCCAAAAGTAATATCTTTAAATATTTTATTTTATTCTGTTAGATGTATAGTTCAGAACCCTAATGAAGTTATAATTAGGGACTACTGACTGTACAGAAAGGAGGGTAGGATAATCCCTATTAAAAGTGCAATCGCGCCATCAACCATGACGAGCCGAGTATCCATAACCATAGATCGCTATGTCTGTGATTAAATGGATTCCTTGGTAGCCTCTGTTGCTGGACGCGGTTTGATTGATGCTGTCTAACAGTAAGGTTAGTGTGTTCCGGTTTTAAAGGAGCTGTGGCCAGTGAAATTACTGGGTTAACGAGACTCAATATCCTATGTCTCAAGGCAACAATCGTAATGTGCGGTGTAAATTATTCTAACTGGAGCCACGTTGTTATAGGCAGGCGTATCATTTGCCATTATTTTTTGGTGTTTTGGGGAATAAAAAAAAGGACCATGTACTGATACAAGCAAAATATGTTTGATGGAACGGTTGAGGGTATAGTGTAATGTCTGTATAAGTATTAATATTCTTAAAAATTTAAAAATAACAAAAGTATTTGATAACAGGCCACACAACCTTAGGTATATGCTAACGAGATATGCCGAATCGTTGTGTTAATTGATAAGTAGCTAAATAAATATTCTGCAATAATTGTGTGTGACCGACGATAGGAAATATGGTTTGTCTTCAGCAGTTTCTTTTATAATGTATCTAACTACTAACTGAGCGCTCGTGTAGTTGATATATTAATCTCAATATTGTCCAGTGATTTCACCAGTAAAACACACTAATAACAAAGCAACTGTGTTTTCTTAAATTTGCAATTGCTGAAAAAGAAATGGTCGATATAATTTTTAATTTTCTACAATTTAGTGTAATACCTTACCTCGATTTATTAGCGATATTGTTTACATCATCATTAGCTGATAGACGTCCACTGCCGGATGTAGGCCTCCTCCAAAGTTTTCCGAATTGATCTAGTAGGGATTTACGTGAGGGGATTTGGATTACTTCATATCACGCTAGCTCGATGCGGATTGGTGTGAGACAGAGACTCGTTTCTTGATTAGTAGGGTGCACCACGAGCAGGTGAAGTTGGTCTGTCTCCCGCGAGTTGTTGTGCGGGATCCCTTACTCCCCTATATATATAAACTAGCTTTTCTCCGGTCCTTTTGCTGCTCGGAATATAGAATTTGAAATTTGTATAAAATATTCCTACTCTGCGGCAACACGGCTCCTCCGAGCCGTTTCTCGTTATTAACACCCTCGTAACTAACTTTGGGAAAGAAATTTTGTAAAATGCATTCTTACCTGATCTCTGAATGGCTTCTGCCATAACTTGACCAAATTTTGAATGTTTACGTCTAATAGTTTCAGAGATCCCGTGATGAGTCAATGAACCATAAATATCTTCTCTCATAATAGTAATATGATAGACTGATTAATGTAATGAGATTCGACAAGATGAAACGATTCTGTTTCACATATTTACATAAATAAGATAGTAAACAGATCTTTTATAGATTTTATTTTATCTTCTAAACCTGTTAAAACAACTAAACTATTCTAGTGCGAATATATTTAAAACTATTGTTATAATCAATATAATGTATTGAAGTGGTTACTGTATGGTACTCTATATAAGTAATTAGCGAAGGCTTGAAGTGTTTGTGCTTATAATTAACGTTGTAATAACACGTTTAGCACGCTCAACGTATGTACTATAACAATTTTTCGCGTATTACTTCCATGTTTCTTTATGATATTTACTCTTGGTATAAACAATGTATTTTTGACATCGAGTGTGGTCATTGAGAAACTTTATGCCAATAGTTTTTAGGGGAATATTCTCAGTTGAATAAATATTCTTATATATCTACAATAATAGCTCTAGTAGTTTTTTTTTTTTTTTTTTTTTGTTTTACGTGTGGGAAATGCCTACGCATACTCGTCCTCGCGGGGACAAGGACGAGTTATGTCGGACTTGCACCGACTAAAACCCCCACGATGTTCCGCCTCATCGCCATGATGGCAGGGTCACGGGAACGCAAGCACTCAACCGCGACTCTGCCGGCGCTGGCCGCTTGCGCGGCCCTACCTCGAGGGGGAGGGGTGAACCCTCCCAGGGCGCGCCGGAACATGCAGCGCACCCCTCCTCGACCTCATGCGTGTGTGGGCGACCGGTTCCCCCGAACCTGTCGCCCAGAGGCCATGGGAGCCACGGGAGAAAACCTCTCCCGGCTCCCCGCGGCGGAGAGATGATAGGCCCACCGCTACCTGTCAACGGCCGCGGAGGATAGGGAGAACGTCGCATCGCAATACCGAAACTCCTCTTCCCCCGCGGCCCCACCGCCGCCGCATCGCCGGTGCGACACCGGTTGGCCGCAGAGGGTACTCCCTCCGCGACCTCACCTCTGGGGCAGCACACAGCCGCCCCTGCGGCCTCCGGCTGCACCGGTGAGCTCCAGTTATCCCAACCGGTGCTCGAACCGGGAGCGGCCGCTTCGGCCAGCCCTTCGCCGCGGGCCGGCCGGATGGGTTCCACTTGGCTTCACCGTGTACCGGACCACGGTTACTAAGCCCCTCCGCCACGACAAGGCGAGAACCCGTTGGAGGGGAGCTCTAGTAGTTGCTATATTAGATTTGTACAATGACTTTTAAACTTAAGAGATTTGTCTTTTTTGTAATAGTACTTATAATGTAAAATAACACGGTGTTTGTATAAAAAAAAAACAATTCATTTTCAAACGTTACGTTTTTAAATAATTTTCTAAATAATATTATGCATACGATCCGTATTTCAGTAGATTAAAATTTATTGCTGTATAGTATAATTCATCGTTAGGTTTGTTTTTTGTAATATCTATGTACTTATTTGTGATAATTAATGTATATACAAAATTGATTAACATCACACCTTTGTTTTCTAGTTACTAAAGTGTACGGTTAATACTATGCTTAATTATTTAAATGTTATTTATTACTTCTTATCAGTTTTTGTTGTGCAGGGCAATTCATTCGCCTTAATCGACAATGAGCGTTTCAAAACTATTATTATTTTGCTTGTACAACAGTTCTTTAAAACAAGCCTTCGTTTTTTAAGCAAAACTTGATAACAATTCGTGAAATAGTAAATAATAAATAATATTTATTAAAGCACAATATTGCTAAGAGAATGATTAACATTCTCCGATCTATTGTAGGATTGAATATGAGTGATATAGTTCAAGAAACAAAAACGGGAAGATAGGGAAATAAAAGCCATAAATACACATGTAGATAAATCGATATTAAGAATAAAAAATGTACTAAATTAATTTTTAAATTTTGACGAATTTTGTGTGTCATACTTAATTTAAATAATTATACACAACATTAACTGTTCTTCTCCTGCGTTGCTGGTTGTAATTAGATTTGAAATTAAACTTAACATTTGTCAGAAATGTTCCCGCCCGGTGATAACTCGCCGCTTCCTAAGCCCTTTACCGTTATTAACATCCCCCATTTCCTTTTGAGGAAGAAATTTTGATAAAATCTATTCTTAGCTTACCTCTAAATATTATAAGCAATGTCTTTACCAAATTTTGAATGTTTACGTTTAATAGTTTCAGAGATCTCGTGATGACTCAATGAATATCTGGTTATCTAGTTTATATTATGTATTTGTATAGATGATGTCCAGCAATCCCTGGTTCAGAGAATAAATAGTTATTAAAGTAATTGAGCTAAAAAAGTATTACTATAGAGTAATAGAGTAATATTTTTTTGTAGAGTTTCATTACATAGTAGTAATTTATATTATTTATTTTCAGTTTGCCGGGTCAATGATCCTTATGTTCATATTCCAACTGTCAGCATGCATTGCTGGCTACGCCTTGAAAGGGAACACGGTTGCGCTGGTGCAGCAGTCGTTGATGAGCACCATGGAATTGTATGGCGCTGACAAAAACTTCGAAGTTACTAAGTTGTGGGATGAAGTGCAAGAAGATGTGAGTATTTTTACTTCAACTTAGTTACATAAACATGGAATTAAATAGTAAAAATGTTTATATGAAGAACATCTTCAATAATTCTTGAATAAATGTGTACGGATTCTTTTTGATCTAGAGTAGATTTTTGGACTAAGGAGCTTTTCGATTAAAATGGGAATTTTCAAAGAGTGTACTATTGTTGCTCAGTATATATATAAGCGTTGCTGTAAAGTCTAGTGTTGTAAATGCCATGGGCCGTCGTAATTGCCTCTTTTTTAAGAGCTACAATCATTTATGTAACTGCCATCTCAAACCCAGAATTCCGTAGTGTTTGCACACTAAAGCTTAAATTGTAGTTTTGAAACTTTAAATTCTGTTTAAATTTAAATTTAGTGAAATCACTGACGTTATTACTATTTTATTAATTTATTTAGCATCAAAACAATTACCACAGATACTACTTTGTTTGTGTTCGGTAAAAATAAAGTTCTCGAAAAACATATCATTTAGCATCATCGTTTCACCTCCAACCTGTCTCAAAATTGTAGAAACATAGTAATGAACTTCTTATACGTACATATTTGCAGTTCTCTTGTTGTGGTGTGGTAAACGCGAGCGACTGGCTGGTCCCGCTCAACACTGTGGCGACCCAGGGTGTGCCGGTCAGCTGCTGCGGCCACATCTACGGCACCGTCCAGATCTTCACTTGCAACGTCACCGTCGCTTACAGCACCGGCTGCACGGAAGCTTTCGGCTCCTGGGTGCAATCGCACGCAGGCGCGATCGGCATCACTGGAGTGTTCATGGTTTTGTTACAGGTACGACATAATATTTTAAATATATCAAACTGTGTTTAAACTTGTTCATTATCATTTTCTGAAAACTTTGGATGATGGCGGTGAAGTTTTGTATTCATTGTTATCACTTAACGCAAAATAACAGAAGGCTTATAGATTATCGCTATTATATCTCTTCAAGAAGATGTACAGCCATAAAGGCCTAACTACACGTACAAACATTTATATTTGGTTGACATAATTACAGACTTGAATTCTACTGCTGAACACAGACCTTTCAAATTTTTGGAGAATTGGTCCTATCTCATGTTGGTATGACCGGCAATAAAGAAGCGGACCATTTAGTCAAAAGTGCAATTTCAGAAGGGGTGACAACTCATGTGTGTCCAAATATTAGTAAATTTCTCATTAAACATTAAAAAAATGTCATGATATCTGGAAGATTCACTATGATAAAAGGTCTAAGAAGAAGAGAGTTTGATACAAAACACTAGTAAATGAACCGCCACACGTATCATGGTTTGAGCAGGCGAACATTTCAAAAACCATAATTATAATAGCACAAAGAATTCGCTTGGGGCACTATTCTTTAAGTAAATTAAAATTTTCGATGAAAAAGGTACCCTCCCTCACCGTATTGTGAGGTGTGCAACAAAACTGAAAATCTGCATCACATACAAGAATATGTCCGGAACGGGAACAGTAGAAAAACACTCACAGACAATCTTATTATAAATCAATTAGAGATTAGTACATATCACAAGGTTCTGAGTTCTTCGTTCTCAGAGAAAGCTAGAGCACTGTTTAATTTAGTCCAAACATTTTATTAAGGCTTGGGGACAACAACATTTTATAAATTGTAATTTTCTTATGGTATGCCAACGGTAATGTCATGATTTTAATTTAAGTCCCAAAATTAAAAAAAAGAAAAAAAATTTTGGTGAACTTTACAAAAATATGTAGCTTTATTGTTATTAATTATTTCTATTAGCATTCATTATAAGTGCTTATGAATTTTTAATCTATTCCAGGCTTTGGCGGTGGCAGGGGCGGTGTGGTTGGCGAACATATCAAGGAAGGAGCATGCATTCCCTTGAGACTAGTGTATTATATAGCAAGTCTAATTTAATTAGGTTACATAGAAATTATTGAAACATACATTCTTAATCATTTCCAAACAATGGATATGTGGTTGTTAATTTATTGTTCAAATGTTCATTAAAATGTTTTATTAAAAATGGAACAGATAATACTTTTGTTATATTTATCCTGAACACTATGACAAAAATTGTAACTATATATTCACGTCATCAAGATTGTCATTATCGTATTTCACTAATGCATTTATCAAGTAAAATAAATACAACATTAATTACTCACATCTATCTGCTCAATAAATATGTAATTTAAATATGTTTTGTATTGTAACAACGCCTAATTTTGTGTTATCGGTTCAAAAATGAGATCCGTGAAAGGCTTAAGGTCGACGACCTCGTTTCAAACTCTTTACTAAAAATCCAAATTTCTAGGTTTATATTAATGAGCAAAGAACAATACTCAAAGGACTGTCGGCCGATGGTGTAATGGGATCCACTAGTGCTGGTAGATACAATGCTGGAAGTCTGTTCATAAGATGGAGTAAGTATCTGGTAAAGGTTGCAGTAATCCATTCGATACGGGAAGCGTAGGTCTGATCGGCGAGCAGATCTCTAAAAAGTAGTTTATATCCAACAGAGGATGTCCATAATGATGATGATTATATGACGTCCGTTTGATGATTGAAAGGATTCAATTATTAGATTCCAGTTTTATTTTAAGTAAAAATAGTTACTAACAATATTAAAATCGATTGACATGTTATAACAAAACAGAAGGGTTTATTTGTTCTTGTTGGGCGAATGTCATTATCTGAAGAGGGTTTGTGATAATGCAGTAAATATGGTGGAACATGTAATGTAACTGCATGAGTCTCAACTTCTGCGTTAAAGCAATTTTATAAAGTATGTACAAAGGACGCCAACGTGCATGTTATCGCTCAGTGATAATAATAATTATATGTATATGCAATGAGGACACTAATTTTTAATTGTAAACTGGTTGTTAGGAGATCGCTTTCGAAAACGAAGACGGACGATAGTACTAATGGCACTTTTGATGATGGGACGGAAAAGAAATCGATCCTGATTGAAAAAAATATTTTTAAACTTTTTATTAGCATTATTTACGTTCCATCATGTTAGTACAGCTAGATGAAACGATAATATCATAAAAAATACATATTTCACAAAAAAAATACCAGCAATGAAACACAAAATCAAAAACAGCTGATGTTTGGATTAATGAACGCAAGGGCGCGGCGGGAACTCGAGATGTATTTGGTTTCAATTTGAACCTTAATTCTTAGGGCCATGGAGCATTTAGATTGTGCGCCCGGTCGTTCGTTGATCCGAGCATCAACTGATTTTGATTTTGTGTTTCATTGCTGGTTAATTTTTGTAAAGTAATGTATTTCTTATGAAACTATTGTTTAATTTAGTTGTACTAATATGATGGAGCGTAAATAATGCTAATAAAACGTTTTATAAATATGCTCTTTTTTAATCAGGATCGTTTTTTTTTCCGTCCCATCATTAAAGGTGTTATTAGTACTATCGTCTGTCTTCGTTTTCAGAATCGGATTTCCTAACACCCAGTATAACGAGCGGATGAAAATTGCAGAAAGTTCACTAGTTTGTCAGTAATTAGTTTTCAGTTAGAATCTTTACAGAATACTAAATTCCTTGCTATATTATTTATTATTGCATTTATTCGTCTACCTAATTCACATATCAATTCGGAAAACAGTAATGTTTGAATGTGTGAATGACAGAAATAATTACCGAAATAAACACCTGTATAAACTACGGCTGCAGAGGTATGCGGCAAGTGAAGCTAGATTTTACTTTCTACTTTATAAAATTGAAAAAAGTCGTATTAATAAATATTCTGTTGGATGCAATCGATCGGCCATTGTGCAACACAGCCGTATCGACTGATAAGATTTATTGATAAAATTGGTATTTCTGTTATTTCGTTACAGTCGGTCACTTTTTGATAGCACAAGTATAATACAAAGAAGTGAAATGAATCACAAAATTCCTATTCATTTCACTGTAATGAACTTAAAGCATCGATCTAGTTTTTAAACTCTAAAGGATCCTGTAGCAAGGTCAACCAATCGAGTCAACAATTTAACTTGTAGGATCAGTCCATGTGCTAGTATCGGTAACGGTTGGGATCAATATTATTATTATTTATTGGTTCCGCGGAAACGTAAATATAGATTAAGACCCTTAGATTAGATATGGCGACAATCTAAAGGTGGGAATAAGAATAGAAAAAAATATTCAGTAGTGTCGACTAATAGACAGATGTAATTAGGATTGGTCAAATGTTAGCTGATGATGAAGGAGGAGCGCCGCAAAAGACTATATCATACTTAGGGCTTTGCAGATCTATTTCCATGTACTGTAAAATCACACATTCTCTAGTGACATAGATGTGACATTTATTGGTGATATTTATGCCGGTTACAGCTCCTATTGTTGCCTTTTACAGCTTAATTGAACTTCAGACTCGGGGATATCGAATCCACGAGCTAAAATACAAATGTGATTTGTCACAAACTTTTAATAATTAAATCTATGATCTCACTGTTCGTTTGTAATAATTTTAAATTACAAACGAACAAAATATTATATTTAATGCGATTAACTATTTATTAGAAATTTATTTAGCAGATCACCATTATTATCCTAATGATGCTCACCACTGAGCAGAAGACACTTTCAAAAGTCACATACGGTCATGAGTGGTTCACATATAGCAGCTTCCCGCGATCTAGACTACATATTTGTTGTGTACAAATTAAAAAAAAGTTATTAAAATACAATATATGAAATTAACATAAGTTGAGAAACTTCTTCTGGTTAGTCTTATAAATTACTCATGACGGATTAAACCGTCTGAAAGGCAAAGTTAAAAAATCTTTTCACGACATGAACAGATAAATTCTGTATAAGGTCACACGCCTCAACATTCTTGGAAATCAATACATGTAGGTGTTTCCTCGTAAGTATTTCCTTCATGGAAGATAAGCTCCTGTAATCCTCTTTAAAAATCGTTACAGGTATGTACCATAAATTAAATATGGTTAAGTTCATATAGGACTAGAGGACGTTGCTAAGTAACATCTTATGTCTCATTGTCATGCTCTTTGATATGTTTAATTTCAGTAAAAATTATCTGGTGCTTAGCAGTTTAAAACTACTTCGATATCATCACTCACCGTGTTTTTCAAAGCGGTGTGTTTGTGCCGCCAATCCATATCATCATCATTTTAACCGATGGACAACTTGGATAGAACACATGGATTTTGGTTAAAAATACTTAGGTTTTAAAATTACTTGCCGAACAAGACACAATTATAAGTATAAGTAAGTTTTAGCCTTTAATTAAGGATAAGGATGAGGATAATTGAAGAAGTATGTACGACAACGGCCTACATTTCCCGTTTATGTTTTAGTACAATAAAATATTTATAAATCATTTGAAAGGTTAATGCATAATATAATATTTCATAATTCCTTTATGGGAATATTTTTTATCATTTATCATTGAAAGGATGTTTCTAGTAACAGCCAAAAATAATTATGTTAACTAATTATCTACAATTGAGTAAATGTCTTGGCAACTACATATTAAATACTAAGGAAGTTATTGGTATTGGTCAGTCTTTTACAATTTTAGCAATAAACTTATGTCTACTAGAAAGAGCCATTTTAAATAACTAAATTGCTCTTGAACACCTCCTTGTTTATGGTGTATAGAAGCGGACATTTTTCAAGTGTTCATTTATATGGTCATCTATGAACAAGAATGTACTTTTCATGCTAAAAGATTAAGTTTAAAATTGAAGACGTGCCACGACACTACTAGCGTTAGGTCGCTATTTCCGGATACCGTCTAGGTAAGTCCGCCAAACAGTAATGTGCAAACACCACTGCGTTCCGGTAAGAAAAGCCTTAATTACAGAAATAACAAGACATAATATATTATGTTTCAGGCGACGAGCGCATTGTGGTGCTGTGTATACCATCCTAACTAGCGCCACATTGTTATGGACAGGCGTAATACTCACCATCAGGTGAATGTCTGGTCAGTCCATTCGCTTAATTATATAAAAAATAAGCATAAAACCAATGCCCTACATTAATAAGTCTCAGATCGTTAGCATACATTTTAAAAGCGATGTGCAGTAATTACCAATCGTTACGCAAAAAGCGACCGTATTACTTTCAGGAATAAACATTCGTTGCATAAGACAGTATAATAATAAACGATTTAACAACCGCTACATTGAATGAGTAGAGTACATCGTCGTTTAGATTAAACGTATTAACTAAATATAGTTTCTCAGGCGGTAAAGGAGCGTACAATTCCTAAAGCGTACGCAAATCAACTCGTCGTATTTACAATAACACGCTCGCGTTGCTTTAATTGGCTAAAGAAAAATAGTTTTCATGGCATCGAGTAGTCTGACTGCGGGAGCGGTACGGGCGATACCTTATCACAGCTGATAACAAGTTTTTACCCTGAAAAATCGCTTTTGTACTTTAGTATTGTTTCACGTCTGACGAAGAATACATACACGAAGCGAATTACAGTGGAAAAATGGCGCAAAATAACCTTGAAGTGGGAATGAGGTGCATTAAATATATGCTATTGTGTGTGACAGCTATATTCGTGGTGAGTAGTTTTTCATATTTAGTTTTCCATGTTTTCCTCCTGCGTCACCACAACTCTTTGCTTATCAGTATTCGAAGTACTGTCTTAATGTTTATCTGCTATTTAAAAGCAATTTTAATATTAAACGCGTAGTTATTACCTTGTCACAGTTGTTGGCATTGAGGGTTATTCATTTATTTTGATTTGCGATGGTACATAAAATTCCATTATGGATGTAGTGCTGATGACGTCACCTTTCTATATAAGACTTGACATTATTAGGATAACAAGAGTATGTAACGTTTGAATTACCTTATATGATTTTGAAGACAAAGTCGCAGTAGGAAATGTTGCCAAAACTCATTAACGTGGCACATTCATGTTTAATTTTGAAGTAGATTTATTAAATAATTCAACAAATTCAAATTCTTGTTGTTGCCATTACTATTATATTATATTTTTAAGTAATAAGTTAGGAATTAAAAAAACCTATTATAACCTTAAATTTATTTCATGTTAAACATATTCCTTGAAGTTTAATATTCCTCAAGAAAGGTGCGTCATCAGTAACATCCCATATTCGTTAAACAATTGGACGCTGGCCTTCCCCTTAAAAAGATAATAGTGCATTCCGCAATGCGGATTGGCGTATTTCCTTAAAAGTTTTTTTTTTACATACATATTTCATACACCTTTTTATTTGCACAGGTAATACCACGAACATGTATTCCTTTATCTATTGGCACGTAATGATCAGCATATAATACTGATATCACACGGAACTCGATTCACTCCCTCCACTACCACGAAATATGAACTTATACTAAGATATTGCATTTCACACATGCTTCATTAAATATTGAGTAAGGTTCTTTATAGTTTTATAGTTGATCCTTTAACTGCCACGGCATCAGTTGATAAGCATTTGCCTTGTAAGTCGGTGATTGGTTTGATTCCGTGGCTACATGTTGCGGAGTTGGGATTTTGGTAGGTATTTTTCGAACCCTCGAAGCAACCACCTTCATATTGTATTCTAAATCTGACGCCATTATAGCATTGCTGTGTTTCGGTTGTCAACAAATAAGAGCTTGAGTATTCTGGGTGAGCATGCTTCTCCGTCTACTTATGAAATCGAAGACAACTATTAGCCTATCGTTGATAAAAGAAATGTAGAAAAGTCACACGCTACATTCTGGTCGGATATTGATAAAAATCAAAGTAGCTAACAACTTATCTCGTATTTGATTAGGTGTTAATAATTTTCATTGTTGATTTGGCATGTTTTTTTCTTTATACACGTGCAATAAAACCATACAGTAACATGGTCGTTGTTAGTTCGATATTAATGTTTAGATCAATTAATTGTGATTAATATTCATTTAGACCTTTAAAACCGTTACTCAATACTGTTAAATATGATCCAATTTGTTTCACGTCATAACCAATTAGATGAGTAACTGTACACCTAATAGTCAGTGATATATTATAGCTTTTAATGTATATAACAAAGATGTTTTAAACATATGAACGAATATAAAACTATAACCGATGCACGTACGGGTTAACATTCGACCCTAATTTGACATGATGTTGAGTTACTACAAGGCCGAAGGTGGTGAAGAATACTCGTTTAGAATACTATGCTAATGTGGCTGGAGTAAGATCTTTGTTGTCGTCTATTTCTGCCGCTAGACAATTGAGTATGCCTTATCGTTATAAGACTTCTCTAACCTCACAGCCATGAGTTCAATGTTTCCAGCCGTCACTGAATGTACTGCATAATATAAAGTATAAGGGTAGTAACTAATAGGGTTTGAAAAGTTCTAATCAATGTTTAAACTCCATTACTAATACGGCCTCGTAATCCAACCAAGGCTTTCTGTTACAAAGTAAGCGGTTAGATGCTGTGCCACAAAGTCAGTACTTGAAATGAAGTGAACCTTGGCAACATCTCAGATACTTTTCATCGCAAAACTTTGGCGTTACTTTGTGCTAATTAACGGAACAATTACTAAACAATAATGCTCCATATATTCCAAAATTCCTTAAATTTTAAAGCAAGACTTTATGCAACACTTTAAGCTAAGGATACTAATGAGGGCCTTAGTATCATCAATTTTATGTAGTAAAATAATTTTGTCATCTTTTCCTATAAACATTACTCCTATACAAGTTGTCCTTTCCTTGGTCAGCTTCTTGTATTCAGCAAAGTAAAAAGAAAGTCTTAAAAGTTTGATGCATTGTTTTTTAAAAATAACAATTATGGTCAAAATTGAATACTACACTATAGTTTTTTTCATTCAGATAACTATTAAACGATTTTGTTACCTGAACCTTATTTGTCTGCTCGTAAGCATCTTGTCCAGCCAACGCTTTGAATTATGAGCCTGACTTTCATCAGTTTCAGGAGAAAAGGAATTCGGATGTTCATGTCATATATAAGTCAAATAATAAGTCATTACTAATTTGAAATTAATATTTTTGGTGAATAAAAATATTTTCTTTGACAAATATAAAGTGTTTTAAGATACTAAAGTCTTAATAAACAATTGATATTTAAATTTTACACATTAACTACTTACCGTCGTGATACAGGGCGCAGTTCAGCTTCGACCTTGGGGCAGGCGGCAAGGTCGTGCGGTCATACCTTAATACTATTGATTTTTCATGCTACCTTACTATTATTGCCTTAAAACGACTTCTTCGTCAGCATAATACATACACTGTGTAATATCAGTTATAAAAATATAGTAAAATTAGAAAAATGTAAATGACAATTGTGAGGATACAAAATATTTTGTTAATTATTTAGTTGAATATTAAATGCAGAATAAAAAGTATACAGTTGACATTCAAAGAAATATAGTATGTTCATACAACTTTTAGTCGCGTCAGTTAATTTATTCGTTATTGATATACACAACAACTATTTCCTACAGTTATCAAAAACTTTATAACATTACTAAGTTCTCATGAAACAATTTTTTCTTTTGTCGTATAGTGAAGCCACCGTGTGACCTATTTCTATTTAACTAGAAAAGTCCAGTTTAATAAGGTAATCTAAAATTAATTACTATTAGTAGGTATCCGTTATCACAGCGTCTATTACTGCCAATGAACAGTACTGTACAAGCATTACTGTGTTCCAGTTTGAAGGGAGTATTAGTTAGTTAAATTATTCGGGTAAAAAGACTTAACATCGTATGTCTCAAGGTGTGGAACGCAATCTGGTAAGAATATATACTTTCCTAACTAGCGCCACGTTGTTATGGGCAGGCGTATCGTTTACTATCAGAAGAAAGTCCAGCTCGTCTCGTCTTACTATCTACTCAAATATTACTTGATTTTGACATCATAATGAACATAAAAAAGGTGATAAATATGTCTTATCACATTGTCATTATGTTGGTGTCCATAAAGTTTTGGAGCTTGTCCATTAAGCAAGGCATTGAAGATGTTTTGCTATTAGATAGAATGAAATGGTGGCTGAAAATTAGAATCAACTGGAGGAACTGTAACTTTTAGGATTACTAAAATTATCAATATCATATTGCTGCGTTTTTGTATGAATAAATTTTCAAAATTTTCATATTATTTGCGAAATTCACTGAACTTAATCTAACGTTATTGTTGTGTAATGTTCTTTTATATAACACCATTAGGTATAGTGATTACACGGTTTTATACAGCACATTAGCGAGAACATATTTTAACAATGGAGTGTTAAGTTGAGAAAAACATTACTAGATGTAGTCATTAATTTGTAATCTCATAAAAATGGTATAACTTTAATGACGCTCTCTCAAATCCGATTTTTTTGTAAGATAGACAGATTTGGGAAATCCTTAGTTATTATTAAAACATTGGCGTAAAGGTTTGGTCATTGACATCATCTTTATCATCCAATAGAAAAAAAAGTTGCTGGTGGTAGGTCTCTGTTGCCGAGGACGGTCTAGGTAGGTGTGCAAACATTACTGTGTTCCGGTTTAAGGGTGCTGTACCTAGGTCAATTACTGGGGTAACGAGATACAACACCTTCTATCTAAAAGCGACGAGCGCAATATGGTGCTGTGTATAATGTTTTAACTAGCTACGTTAATATAGGCGGGCGTATCACTTACTATCAGGTAAACGGACGTCTCGCTAGTCTTGTTGCTTATTAGTATAAAAAAAGTTCATTAGACGTAGGCCTTCCACGTGATGATTAATTTAAAGAAATATAATATTCTTAATATATTTGTTTTTGTGGACTTTTAAATCTATTGTCAGTGTTAGTTCCCACAACACACAAAGACAGTAACAGAATTGTGTTATGGTATACTATAATAATATATATATCGATCCCAGAAGCCTATTCTTTGTTACCAGTCTATTGTCACTAGAGTTTGTTATCTTCCTACTACCAGATAATATTAATTTTACTACAAACATCTTCGACATCAATAATATTGTCATCTAGCATTCATAAATTTTTATTTGTCTACTGCAATCTTTTTAAACATTAAACTTTATTATTTATAAACTTTGCTTGTAAGTATGCTATTTGAATATTCACTAACATCAGCCGATAAACATCCACTGCTGGACATAGGCCTCCATCAATGATCTCCACATCGATCGGTTCTGCGTTGCCGCGACCTTCACCAGTCGGCGTGGCGTTAGGGGCTGTCGTTTGTATGGGTTCATATGAGTGGACATAGGCCATTTCCTAGCACGCTGGCCCAATGCAGGTTGGTGGAAGCCAGAGCCTCGTTTGTTGATTAGGAGTGTGTACCACACGCAGTTGAGGTTGGTATGGGTCTTGTGAGTTGTTGTGCGGGACCACTTACACGTTTGAATATAGGAAATCAGGTATTATAACAGTCCACCGAAGAATTGCGAAGTCGGTGTCTTTATATATAGGAGATATCAGGAGATTCATTGACTCATCACGAGGTCTCCGAAACAATTAGACGTAAAACTCTCAGAATATGGTACAGATATTCCTTTTGCCAATTAGAGATCAGGTACGAATGTATTTTACAAATTCCCTATCCTTAAAGCGAGTTGCAAGGGTGTTACGGCCAGTAAAGGGGGTGGGTAACAGCTAGTACACAAATAGATTTATAGTTTTCATCATTTACTTAATAAGTTTTATTATTATCTCTTTCATTATTGAATTTCTAACAATTCTGCGATTACCTAAGTAAAACATGTTTAAACATGATGGATGGATGGAATCATTATCTTATAATATAGATAAAAACTTTTTATTGCATTATAGGATTCTTTGATTAATATTTCTTTTTCTTACAGCTGACATCAGCGCTTATAATCTCAGTGGGGACGACAATTTACGCAATCTACCACGATGTCTCCTACTTCCTGGACGATCAGTTGTTCTCGCCGGCGACCTTCATCATCGTCATTGGTGTTATCATGCTCTTCGTGTCGTTGTTCGGCTGCATTGGTGCTCTGAAGGAGAGCACTTGTTTAGTTAACATTGTAAGTGTTTTTTTTAACGTTTATATTAGTCGGTGTAGTAGCTGTAGCTATTTGTTGTTATTCAAAGTAGACGTAGATGCGTCAAATTTATGTATATACAGGGTGAAAGGTAGGTACAAAATATCTGGAGGTGCTAAAGTATATCTCGTATCCTATCTATCTATGTATGGAATATCTCATACAAAAACAATGGTTCTGGATTTAATAATTTTTTAAATGTTTTTCAAAAAATACCCGATTTTCTAGAAAAAAATTTGATGATTTTATTTCTTGTTTATTTCTACACAAATTTTAATGTAATAATTATTGTTTAATCATTGTTTTATTAAATAAAATTAATAATCATCACTTAGAGGCTAAAACTTTTAAATTAGCCTCTTTGAAAGTGGTGACAGTAAAAGATAAGGCGTCATACTTACATTTTTATTTAATCTTAAAATATGTTTTTTTCTTTAAAAAAAGGATGAAGCACAAATAAGTACCTCGTATCTCGAGCACCCTTGTAATGCGTTCTCATCATTATGGACTGTCTATACCTTTCAGTTCGCGGTGATTCTGAGCGTGGTGCTGGTGCTGGAGTTAGCTGCCGCTGTGACAGCTTATGCAATGCGCGCGCAAGTGTCGAAGATGCTCGACGACAACCTAAGAGCCACGCTGCCTTTCTACTACCAGAAACCCGAGATCCAGGACGCATATGACTTCGTTCAGAGTAGGGTATGTCAAAATTTTTATTACTGCCTGGAAAGTTCCCAAAAGAATTTAAAGTTTGTTAGGTCTTAGAATTCTGTATTGTTCGTATTATTATTTTTTTATTCTACGAATCGACGTGATTAGCGACACGCTCACCTGATAATATATGTATACTGCTTTGAGACAAAAGATGTAAAGCCTCAAAACTCCAGTAATTTTATTAGCTGCAGCTCCCTTCAAGTCGGATCACTGTAATGTTTCCACGCTACTGTTAGGCGGTAGACATAGGAGTTGCGACGGTGTCTACCTTTTTTTATCATCGGCAAGAAATCTTTTAAAAAGATACCGCGCTTCGTGGGAAAACTTGGTTTTGTGCGATTTTTACCCATTAAAACCCCAGATCTCCTATAGAACGCACCGGTGCATCTCGGCACTACGTCAACAGCACGTCCCAGGGAAGGCTGTAGTTCTCCTCTGCAGCCTCGATTTACACTAAACCACCTCGTATTTGTTATTCATCCCGAGCTCGTTTAGTGGACAATGAGGGTCGCCGCGTTCAAAGCCCACGAACCCGAAAACCCTTTTAGTCGTCTTCTATCACAAGCAGGGCTTAGCTTAATCCTGTTTTTAATAGCCCGAGACTACAGGACATGCGGTGGTACCTACACGATCTCCGGTAACAGAGATCAACGACCAGTAAAGTGATTCCATCCTTGACAAATATTCGTGTCTATTGCAAATGTCTGTTATAATCGTATAATAGTAAGAATATATATTAAGAATATTCTTCTTGTTTCAAGATATCTATATATATATGCAGATTGTTTCACAAATGAATAGATTGTATTTAAAACAAATATCTAAGCTGTGGCCTAAGTAAAAGTTGACGAATAAAACTCCATTATTTGTTTATTGACAGTAAGATGTATATTTACTTAATGTTTATGAATACTGGCTGTGTCAATGTAGCTAAGCAATTTGTTTTAATGCACTTGACCAAAATGCATTGTTAATTAAATGTTTTCAATTACTCATAATAGTGATAATTTTTAAACAAGGTTACATTGGCGTTAAGCAGATGATAAAAAACGACATATATAGGACCTGATAAATATATAAAAGACATTGAAAGTGTCAAAGGTTTTCTAAACTTTTTTAATAAGTAAATTGTCTTCATCAGGCTTAATGTGTTTGTAATAAACTTATTTCGTGTATTTTTCACGTTTAATGCATTATGATATCTGAAGAATCTCCTAGAGTTTTTCAGCAGGTGCTGTGCCAAAAGTCATATTCTCTCCTTTTGTGCGAGAGGTCATAATTTCAATATCTTTATGTGTTTGCCAAAGATAAACATGCTTCCTGCTTTCAGTTGGATTAAATTTTTATGGACGTTTACGAGATCTAATAGGTCTCCACGTACTAACTGCAAGTGTTATAAAAAAGCCCCGTACAGAATGTGTTTAGTTATTAAGTAATAAAAATCTGTTAAATACATGCTAATAATTTTAATATGTTCCAGTTGAACTGCTGTGGTGTGGACAGCTACCTCGACTGGGGCGAGGTTCAAATCCCCGCTGGTGTATCAGGGATCTCCGTCGCCAATATCACAGTGCCCAATTCCTGCTGTGCGCAGTCTCGGTACACAGTCATCGAAAATGTAGAGGTCGCTGAATGCACCAGGTTATATGCGAACGGATGTCTGCCAAGAGTTATCTACTTGGTGTACCAGAGTGCAGGTCTATTGGGCGCTGGTGCTATGACGATTGCCTTTATCCAGGTAGGGTTAATATAACTTGATATTTTTTTATTGAATGAGATAATATAAACGGAAACAGTTCTTTTTTAAATATATTGCTTGTTCTCAGTGATGCAATACAAAATAGTAATAAAACGCAGTTCACCTGATGGTAAGTGATAACCTGCTCATAACAACGTAGCGCTAGTCAGGATATACGCTGTACCACATTGCGCTTATCGTTTGAGATACGAGATGTTGAGTCTCGTTACCCCAGCAATTACACTAGGTATACCGCCTGTCAAACCGGAACACGGTAACGTTTGCACACTACTGTTTGGCGACGGAAATAGCCGTTTCGGTGATATCTACCTAGTCGGTCTCCTGCTACAGAGACCTACCACCAATAAACAACAGTAAGCTAAGCTAATTAGATATTAATCAGTACGTTAAATTTTTACAGATAATCGGCATTATTTTCTCGTTCTCGCTCGCCAATTCAATCCGCAGAGCGAAAACTGAACGCGAACGCAGACGCTGGGAGATCCAGGAGCGGATGATCAATGCTTACACATCACTTAATCCCGACAAAGAGAAAGCGGCACCGATTGTCTATGTCCCTTTCCACGGACAAAACACCGCCTAAGAGCTTTGACTGTTTAGTAAACAGAGAATACATATTAAACATAAACAGATCAAAAGTTATTATTGTTAGCATTGTCTGCACCGACATCATTTTATATTTGTAAGAGTGGAAGGTGATAATGTAGTTAATCGTAATTCTTATAGAGATAAAATTCATTATTATATACTATATATCACCTCAGTATTAAATATACACATGAGAAGTAATGATATCACGAAACAAAGATTTCTTTTACTAGTATAAACATAGTTTCAAAACTGTAGCAGATTTATTAGTGTTCACTAAACTTTCATGATAATACGAATGTAATAAGTACATTGTTTAAATATACTGTTAAATATGTAAGTATATAAATAACTTGTAACAACAAATTTTATTTAAATAAATTTAATCTTATAAGTCACTTTTTAATTTTAATTCATTTCATACACAATCTTACTTCACATCTATATAAACACTAGCAGATCGAAGATAACATACAGATTAAATATGTTTATATTCCTTATTTTAATAATCTGGCCTTCTGAAATTCCAAAGACAATATTACGGTCCTAAAGTAAAGCTGCAGAACAATAGTTTCCCATTTTATAGTAGTTATAATTTTGTTTGTACGGGAATTTACCAACAGCAATGACATGGAGATAAGACTGATACCGATAAACAGTATCAACGCAGTGTCCTAGATATCACGGAACGGCTAAAATCGACTAAAACAAAGCCGTGATAAACAACTTGGTAAAAAGTGGCGTGGTCACCTCTGACGTGTACCGTGAAGGATTACTGCTAATTGTTATTTTATTTGTATCAGTGTCTAAAACAATTTATTAAACGGCGTAATCATATAAGGATCAATAAATGTTGATATAAAATATATTGAAAAACAGATTTTATTACAAAAAGCATATTATTGTACGTCATTATTATCGTTATCAGCCTTTGTTTATTCACTGCTGGATATAGGCCTCCTTGAATGTTTTCCATTAAACGCGATCCTCAGCTTCTCGCATCCACCCACTTTCGACTGTCCTGATGTTGTCGTCGGACCATCTAGAGGGACGGCGTCCTACACTTCTGCGACCTATACGCGACCTCCACTCCAAGACGTTTCTCCTCTATCGGCTGTCACTGACTGACAGATACGGCTGGCTCACCCCAGCATGCAGATCTTAAGAGCTACGTCGACAACTTTAGTTCTCCGTCGAATTTCTTCGTTCCGTATTTTGTCCCTTAGAGAAATGCCAAGAATAGCTTTTTCCATGGCTCGCTGTGCTACTTTGAATCGATGGACTAGCCCAATGATCAGTGCTGTGTCTGCGTCGTAAGTAAGGGTGAGGAGGACTTTCGCCTTGAGACATTGGGGTATTTGCAAGGCTGACGATGTGGAGGAGTTTCCCAAACGCTGCCCAAACGAGTCAAATGCGTCTATCGATCTCTTTTTTGAAGTTACCTCGTCCAAGTTCTATAACTTATCTTGATGTATTATTGTAGAGAAAGTATGTATTTGGAAATTAATTGCATCTCTTTTAAAGTACATATTCTATATATACTCACATAAAAGACGCTTTTTTGTACGTTATTCAATGACTAGTGGCGTGTCTTGTAATACAAAGGTCTCTGGTTCGATTTAGGTGCAATATGTTTTCAAGTTTGATTGGTAAAAGGATTTTAATCCGCCTGGTGAGCTACTACCCCCATGTTGTAAATCTGTCGCTCTAACAACACTACCGAGACACAATTGCCAACACGTGAGGTTGAAAATATATTTACGGCCCGCCTGATGCTATAAAAGTATCTTTTCTATTCTAGATTCAAGTTCTAGTAAATTTAGTATCCTATTCATTTAAAATAAACTAACTTCTTAGAATTGTCTACTTAATCTTCAAGTAGACGGTAGAGGTAGAAAAACTCGATAATAAAACAAAAGATTTATATCATACTTTATGGTTTGAACTCGCCTTTGTACGTAATTTTTAAAGAAAACAAAGTTTCTAACTTAAAAAAAATTAAATTTAAGAAACAGCCATATCGCCAACAAAAGTATATATATATGAAGCGACGAAACGAGCAGGATGTTCATCTGATGGTAAGTGATACATACGCCGCAATAACGTGGAGCTAGTCAGGATGATATACTCGTATACTCACCACATTGCGCTCGTCGCTTGAGACATAAGATGTTGAGTGTCATTACCATCGTAAAACTACAACGCCCTGCAAACCCGAACATATGGCGGCAGAAATAGGCGCTGCGGTGGTACCCACCTAGACAGTCTCTGGTAACAGAGATCTATCACTAGTCTATTAGGTTGGTACCACCGTTCCAAAGATGTTCGTCAAACGTTCTTGTTCATCTTCCGGCTATATTAGAATATCACTGCTCTTATTATAATCATCTTTTTCGCTGACTATACGCTTAATAACTAAGGCCATTAATGTATTGATTGTTGCATGTTTGCATATGACCCATAAAATTGTCCACATGTACACGAAAATAATAAAAATTAAGACAGTAAAAATAAATGACTGTACAAAGCAACTATTTAATTTTGTTACTATTTAACCTCCGTCGCAAAAAGTGTTATATGTTTTAACACTTAAATACGTTACACATACGTTATTTTGTTGAAGAGGAAACCAGATTTTGAATGAACTTCCAAGCTTATTAAAAACTGTCACCCCTTTTTTTAAATCTGATTCGGGTCTGAGTTCTATATTTGGCATGCTTTGAAATTAGTTTAAATTACTACTGGCAAAACAACTCACGCGACCCACATCATCCTCACCAGCTCCTGATGCACCTTGCTAAACAACAAACGAGGCTCTGTCTCCCATCAACCCGCATTGGGGCAGCGTGGTGGGAAATGATATAAACTTCCTATATGAACCCGTGCAAACGACGGCTCCTAGTGCCCGACGGTACCGGAGGCTATGCTGACTGTAGGTCGCGAGAGGTAGCCGGATGTGGGCAGCGCAGGACCGATCACTGTGGAGATCTTTAGCCAGCAGTAGACATCTATTGGTTGATGATTATGACTACTATATTGAAAACATCATCGCAAAATGTATCATTTTCTTATATTAAAACGTCCAACTAGATTGTGGTTTTACGTCTACCCTTAAAAGCGTAACTGTAACTAAGATAAACATTTCACAAAATTGTGTTCGTCACCTTGAGATTAAGATTAACATCTTAATAAAGTCTTAATTAAGTCTCATTATCTCAGTTCAACAACTGCAACACCCTCTAAACTGAAATACAGTAATGCTTATATAGTTATTGTTCAGCGGTTGTTGCTACTTAGACAAAGACTTACCACCAATGGGTACTTATTAAGCAAAGCATATAAGTATTATAAAAATAATAACATCCTACAAATTGCTTAACCCCTAAGCAAAATATATTTATTTATTCGCAATGTCTTAATTTCAAAGTGAAAGCAAAACCCGTCCATTATAAGTTAAAAAGCGTTTATTGCCTTATAATTTGTAACAGATGCATTTTAATATGTAACAGTAGTGGGATATGAAGGTTCTACACGATGACCTGGTTAATTTTTAAAGATTAATGATTATTGAGCGTTCGCCAGCGGACGGCACGACAGGTGACGGAAGTCAGTGTTAGTAGCGCTCGTGCTGGCGTAACGTATGTTCGTAGCGCTCGCTCTTCGCATATAACGTAGTTGGAAAGCGCATACATTAACACAACGTACTGAAAGGTGCCATTATCAGTTAACATCGGAGTTATCAGCGGCGATAAGCGACACGAAGCGAATTAGCTGAGACAATAGCGAGCCGACTGACAAAATGACGGCGAACAATGAAAACAATCAAAAAATTCAATTCAACAAAACGGAAACGGAGTACAACATGAAATCTATAAGATTTCTCTTATTGACAATCACCACCATGTTCATAGTAAGTGATTTTAATCTATTTATATACGATGATTTTATAAACTTTCAAAATTAATCTCGCACATAATCAATTTTATGTATGTATAGTGTCGCTGAGAACACTGTTTAAATGTTTGCAACACTACAATTAGAACATTTATATATTCCATCGATCAATAATAATGTCACAATAGAGCTGATGATTATAATTAAAATACGAACACAGCCATAATGAATCGATATAAACTTTATGGAAAACGTTATCGCGTTTATCAACGTTATTTTAAAATTAATGCGCACAATATTTTAGTTAGTAGTTTAGTATTAGCATTAGTTTCAGCTTCAAGCTTATTAATCCACATATGAAGCGAATGACAAATCATCCATATATTGATTAAACTTTTGTAGTGTTTTAACATTTACAAATTCGGTTAAACCACGAAGACCCCCCATGTGATCTGCTTTGTTTTTAATATCACCCATAGTTTTCTTTTGTAATTAAATAAATAACGTCTCATTATAAAGAAGGGGATAAATAATAATTTTATTTTGTAGTTTACTAGTTAGTCTTCTCCGGTTTCGATAACTCTTCCTTATTGTAGGTACAGAATAACATACAATTAACGCTTTGTTATCAGATATAATAGCAAGTAATTATGGTGATTAAATTATACATATGTTACATTAAGTATCGTTGTAAGTGTTAAAATATATACCTTTCGATCTATGTTACACTATAAGCTTTCTATTCAATGTCATTAATTATATATTTGAAATATGAAATACGTTTAATGGTGATATGCTGTCCATAAAACGGCAGTCACTTAGGAGTTGTCTTAAGGGCACCATTATATTTACTTTGTGATAAAACGTTATGTCTTATACAGATAAGAGACACTCGGTACTTTTTTATGATGGTAAGTGATACGCCCGTCGGTATGTGTTAGTTAGAATGGTATATAATGCACTAGATTGTGCTCGTCATCTGAGATATAAGATGTGTCGCCTTACCTCAGTAATTAGACTAGCTACAGCGCACTTCAATCCGGAACAGAGTAATGTTTGTACATTACTGTTTGGTGGTAGAAATAGACGATGCGGTGGTACTTACCTTTTTTTTCGGTGGGTAAATCCTCCATTGCCTTTCTGTTGTCGGGGCAACTGAAGAGTTATGACGGACTCTTACCGGCTGAAACCCCACGATTTCTCACTCATCCCATTTGGCCGGAACCACGGGAACGCTTTCGCACACAATCGTGGTTCCGACAACGAGAGCCCTTGATAAGATGTGACCTTGGTACCTACCTAGACAGTCTCTTGCAACAGAGACCTACCACCAGTAAGTAAATAAATCGAATAGGTAGTTTTGGACATTACTGATTGCCACTTAAAATATGCTGTGGGGTTCTTTAATAACATCATATAATAAATATGTGTTTAATATGCTCCAACATTCAATATCCATATTTGAAAGAGGGTGTAAGGGGTACCGCACAATAACTCACGCGACTGCTAATCAATAAACGAGGTTATGGCTTTCGTTAACTCTTATATGACCCCTATATACGACAGCCTCTAGTGCCCAGTGGTGTCAGGGGCCATGCTGGCTGTATGTGGAGATCATTGAGATAAGCCTGTCTTGCAGTGAACGTCTGTCGGCTGATAATGATGATTTGAGAGAGATCTCGTCACGCTGGCGCTTATAAATTATATGATATATACTTACATATACGTATGAAACATAACAGCAGAAACATTTCACGATGCTTTTATGATATGAATGTTTATTACATACTATTAGCTAAACAAAGCAACGTGATGTTATGTTTTACTTATACACTCAGGAGTACTAAATAGAGATATATTTTACTATTGACTAATAGATAATTATTGTGGAAACAGAAAATTTGTTCTTTTGACTTGAACTATACTTTATCTACAATTTATTTAGTACCAATTACAGTTCATCCATTAAATTTAATGACAAAAGCATGCATAGAAATTTTCTAAGAGTAACAGCGTTTTTTTTTTAATTAATACGTAGTTTTGTAGTCTATACTGTAATAACTTAAGGCGGAGATCAGTAAGAATATATGAAGGAGATATCACCGAGAGATCACGGACGTCCCATCTTCTTGTCAGTGCTGAGAAACTATTTAAATAGAGTAACAATATATATATCTGTATGTGTTTAGTTACATTATCTTCATCAGCCGATAGATGTCCACTGCTGGAAATAGGCTTCCCAAAGATCTCCACATCGATCGGTCACGCGCCGCCAGTATCCAGCGGCTTCCCACAACCTTCATCAGATCGTCGGTCACACTCCAGCATGGCCTCTGGTACAGCCGCGCAATAGGGGTCGTCGCGCAATTGTTCATATGGGGACATTTGGGCCAATTCCCATCACGCTGGCCCAATGCGGGTTCGTGGGATGTGTTTAATTATTATATGGAATTATATAATACTTGTAGTATTAAATCCCTTTTATGTTCCAGTCGGAACGTTATAACAAATCGATGAAGTACATTAATTTTGTCAATTATTATAACAGTTACAAACGATTAGAAGACCTTGATGAACTCAAGCAGGCTCTGGAAAAATGGAAGCGTCAGTTACAGAAAGGTGGCTTGCTACTGAATATTGCGAAGACCTAGTACATGGTTTGCAACGATCCAGTTTCAGAAGAGGTACCTCTTATCATCGATGGACAACGAGTCACAAAATGTGACGAATACAAATATTTGGGATCCATAGTACACTCTTCTGGAAATCTGGACACAAATTTTCAGCATCGTATAGCAGCGGCCTGGCTTAAATGGCGGGAAGTGACTGGCGTAACCTGTGACAGACGAATGCCAGTAAAAATCAAGGGCTTAGTATACAAGACCATAATCAGGCCGGTCCTAACATACGGCAGCGAGACTTGGGCCATAACTCAGCGCCAAACCAACGAAATCCAAGTCGCCGAAATGAAAATGCTCCGGTGGATGTGCGGAGTGACGAGACTCGACAAAATCCGCAACGAGTACGTCCGCGGCAGTCTCGGTGTACGCAACATCGCCGACAAGCTGCAAGAGAGCAGACTTTGTTGGTATGGGCACATAAAAAGAAGACCTCCTGACTATGTTGGAAATGTTATGGCCAATCTAAACATCACGGGGTCTAGACCCAGAGGGCGGCCAAAGACAAGATGGACAGATGTGGTCAAAAAAGATCTAGAGTTCTGCAAGTTTACCGAAGAGGACGCGTCCGACAGAGCGAAGTGGAAGAGAAAGACCAGAAAGGCAGACCCCATCATCAGATGGGAATAATAAATGCCACGGAGAGAGAGAGACAAACGATTAGAAATAAGTGTTCGTATTCTTCCAGATGAGCTGTAACCCTAAATTGACCTCAATGAATGGTGTAAAATGCAATTAATACCGGCGACGACTTCATTATATTGATCTAACAGCCGGATAGTTAGGATGTTTCTTTTAACTGGCACCAGCTTTTATTTTAGTAAATTATGTATTTCTTATGTGAAATACTTCAAAGTTTTCATAAAAATGTTAATAAAGAGGAAAGTACTAATCACATTAAAATAAAGTTTAATTTGTATAGTAGCGATCTTGGAGATCGATCGATGTGCAGATCTTTGGAGGAGGCCTTTGTCCAGCAGTGGACGTTTGTCGGCTGATGATGATCTCGGAGATGTAGATATAGATTGGTAGTAGGAGGTATACTGACCAAAAACCTTTCTTGATCTTACTATTGTGAAGGCAGACGTTGTGTCATAAACACTGTTTATTACATCTGAAAGTTCGTCGATTGAAACAATGATGTAGAAATTTTGTTGTTTTATTCAAAGATCTCTGTTTCCATTTTGAAGTTTCCGTTTTGTTATAGTAGCCTTTTCGTGATTACCCTTAGTAAAGCAAAGTGTAAAGCCTTCTTCATCGGTCAATCGAGAGTCGAAATTCGACGCATTCCTAGTTAATTTAAAAAGCATGTTTTAGGTAGCGGAGACAAAGAACGATAGGCTCTGTCATACAAAGAGACGAGAAACTAACATTGTGGGAGTTTTAGTCGGTGCAAATCAAGTCCATGACTATGTTGTTAGTTATGTGTGTGTTCATCTTGTACCCACTAAAACCCCCACGGTGATCTCCCTCAGTATAATAGGAGGGGCTCCGGGAGATTCTAGGAAGGCACCGGTGCCCCTCTGCCTTCTTGCTAAAACATCCCACGGAAGGGCAAAGCCCTCCTTAGCACCCACGTTGTGCTACGGCAAATATAATACCACCATGGATTTGCTGTCCTCCTAAGGCTAGCTTATTGAGCTCTGAGGGTCCTCATCCTCAAAGCCCACTAAACCGAAGACCCTTTTGGTCGCGTTGTACGACAGGCAGGGATTATCTTAGTCCTATTCTTAATAGCCCTAGACTATAGGGCTGACAAGCCTAGGTGAATGATTCGTAGAATGCATTGCTTTGAAATAGTAACATAAATGACATACTGAATATTTTATAAGTGAATATATTGTTAACAGCAGTGTTTTTCAGTTAATTTCAGGTCTAATGATCGTCCTCGGAATATCGGTTTACTCCCACTACCACAACTTCGCATTTTTCTATGAGAGCGCCAAAAATGGAAGATTTTTCACACCTTCGATTCTCAGTGCCTTTCTGGGGCTGGTTCTTTTAGTGGTTACACTGTTCGGATTCTTCGGCAGCTTTAAACAGAGTACATGCATGGTTAACTTGGTAAGAAATTTATCATACTTATGTCTGCAAGCTGTAAGCAAATAAGCAATAATTAGTTATATAATTTTACTGGTGTTAGGTCTTTGTTGCCAGAGGCCGTCTAGGTAAGTACCATTGCAGCTCCTATTTCTGCCGGCAAACAGTAGTGTGCAAACATTACTGTGTTCCGGATTGAAAGGAGTTATAGCTAGTGAATTTACTGGGTAATGAGACATCTTATGATCTCAAGGCTACGATCGCACTGTGGGTCAGTGTATACCATCCTCACTAGCACCACGTTGTTATGGGCGGGTGTATTACTTACCATTAAGCGAACGTTCCGCTATCTCGTCGCTTCATTGTGTAAAAAAATTATGAAGTGATTAAATCGATTTGAAATATCTATGTAAATCAGCAATATACTATATTAACTTTTAATCAATGAATTGTCCGTTTCCTATTACACAAGAAATCAGGAGCTCTTTCAAATTTTCATTGTCATGGTCTAACTTAATAAGGCTATTAATTTTCCATTTGTATGTTTAGTATGCCTTAATGCTGACTCTAATTCTGATCGTCAAACTGGTTGTGGTAATTCTGACCTTCACTATGGGAGCAGATACAATCATGAGTTACCTATACGTACCGATTTGGGACTACACGTATGATCCGGAGATTGAAGCAGAAATTGATCGATTGCAAGTTTCGGTAAGTTTTTCAGTTTAAGGTAAACATATATGATATAGTAAACAGTTCTCTTATTGTTCACATTACTGAGATCGGAGACTTCTTTGGAGCAAGAAGAGAGTCAATCTTATTCATGTTCTTTAATATTTGATAGTTTAATACAAACATGAAGATCTATAATTGATCATATTCAGGAAATAAAAGGATGAAGTAGCTTATAGGTTTGCTAAGAACACAAATCTTATAGTATTATTATCTAATAAGTTAAAGAAAAGTGAACATTTAATTTATTATACTTACTTATGAGGTAAATATGCATCAATTTATCCAATAAATAATAATAATAATTTCGTATTTTTTTAATAACACATGTTGACTGGTAGAAAATACAAAAGTGTGAATTAGTATGTATGTGTATGTTACAGTTAAAGGAATATTAAAATATTTTTATTTGATGTAGTTGAATTGTTGTGGGAGCAACTCTTACTTGGATTACGTGGGCATGGATTTCACAAGCAACCATTCAACGGTGGTAGTGTCCAATGTCGTTGACGGTGACCAGATAACTGTAGTTCTACCAAAGTCTTGCTGCGTTTCCAATTCCGACGTGTACTGCACGAGGCTGAGGATTACTGGTTGCAAGGACGCATTGGTCGATGTGCTCTTGCAAAATTCTAGCATTTTAGGTGTTCTCGGTGTTTCGGTGATGTTTATACAGGTAATTCGTATTAAAACTAATATGAAACCACATTTTTATAACTGATTATTTTTTAATTGTAATTAATAACAGTGATATTGATAGATGTCCACAGCTGGACATAGATCTCCTCTTAAGATTTCTACGTTTGTAGGCGATTTGAGCCATTTTCCACCACGCTGGTCCAACACGGATTGGTGGGGGAGGCTCGTTTGTTGATTAGCAAGGTGCACAACGAGCAGGTGTGGTTGGCTTGGCTCCCGCGAGTTATGCGGGTCGCCTTACACCCCCTAGATCAAAAACATAGCTTCATAATATTTCCAGTCATATAATTAAATTGTAGCATTAGTTTTAACATACGGTGGCCCTACTGGTGTTCAAATATTAATGTGTTTTTATTTCAAGGGTGTTCAGCTTAGTAAAATGAGATAGCGAGACTTAACACCATGTATTTCAAGTACCAAGACCATTTGGTGCCGTGTTTGTCATCTTAACTAGCATCACATTGTTGCGAGCCATTTACTGATTAGATGTATGTCCTGAACTCCGCCAAATAAATTAATAAACTTGCTAATTGATGAATGCTTCCAGTTTTAATTTTTTTTGTAAATAAATTCATGTTATTAAAATATATAAAATGTTTGAAAGTATTTACTTAAGTTGGTTTTTTGCTGCAGCTGTTGGGAGTTATATTTGCATTACTACTGGCTCGCTGCATCCGCAAGTTGAAGAGCGAGAAAGCGCTTATTGCATGGAGGGTGAAAGAACAAATTATTCTAGCACGGCAAGCTAGCGAAAACAAAGAAGATTCTGTGTACATAGCTCATCCTGATTCAAGCGTCGCTTAGAGCTTTATCCTATTTCTATTTATCTTACGTTGGCACTATAGATATAGCTACTTTCTTAACCGTCACTCACACGAGTGTGAATTTCTCCTTGATTTTTCATAATCTTTCCAGGACTTCTTTTTAACTCTTGGTAGGTTTTACTATTGGGCACCGTCTACCTTATTTATGCTGTTTCATAGTGTGCAAACGTTGCTGTTTTCCAGTATAAAGGCTACTCTGTAACTAGTGTAATTTATTAAGTGTGCAACCTAACATATTCAATTGACTTAATTTTTCAAACATTTACCACAATTATAGTAATTTAAAATAGTAACTGGTTGAATATTTAAGTAGATAGATGTGTTTTATTCTATATGTGTATTATTTCTGTAATTTTTTAAAAAAACTTTATAATTATTATATTTACTTATTACAATGTTAAAATAAATTTAAATATAATATACCCTTGTAATAACTGAAAACATTAATAAAACCATAGAATTTTGTAGCATTGTTTTATTTTAATTTAATTACTTCTTTAAAAAGTAATTAAGTCTGTTTCCTTATTTCATTACTACTATTTTCATCATTTGATTTATGATTCCAAAACTGCTTAGCTCTCCTAATAATTTCATCTCCTATGTCTTGATGAGGCCCATTTTTCAGATATGGTGGTGTAAACTCTCTATATGCTATGCACACTCTTCTAGAAGTAATGTCTTCACGGAGTATACAATGCTCCCAATGATACCTCGCTTCTCCATACATAACAGTTAATGATCTTCTAAAATAAAAACAAAAATATTAAAACAATTAATTATTTAAAAAAGTAGACCTATGCATAATTTTTTAAAAGTATTCTATGTATTTATAATACATTATGTATATGCTTTGTGTTATAGCTATTTTAAAAGGCAGCATGTTTAAAAAGATACATAGTGAAGCAGTTGTTGTCTTTTATTATGAAGCACCATGGTTCATTTCAGAGGAAGATACATAGATGGTGGTAGGGCTTACACAATTACCACACTAGGTAACACCTTTAAGTAGTAGGTCATTATAAATCATTACGGTGTACAGCTATAAATATTTCAAATACAATATATACAAGGAGAGCATGCTTCAGCATACATCTTGCTCATTGTGATTGAACAGTGTTAAATTGAGTAGATATTATTTCCACTTTTTAGTAGTGTTAAAAAATAATGAACAGCATTAAATGTGTAATAAAATGCAAAAAAATTATGTCATAATAAGAAATTTAAAAAATAGAGATGTTTATATCGCTTACCTTATTAATGGAATTCTTATGATAGCATCTATATCTTCTTTAGGCTTACAAGCATCTAACATAACTTTATCTTTTTTCATTAAATTTAAATCAATATCTCCCTCTGGTGTAACAACAGGATAGTAGTCATTAGCACAACATAGATTATATTTTTTAGTTTCTCCTTTAAAAATTGTCATGGTGAGAACAGAATCTGACAAACAGTTAACTGTAACCACTCTTTCTCCCCATATCCAGCAATCATCAATGTGGGGATCTATTGAGGCACCTTTACTTGGGTCATATTCTAATGAACACTGTTCAATAACTTGATACCCCTTTAATAAATCTATTGCGTGAAATCTATCTTGTAAAAACCTGGAAAATTGTGGAAAGCCATTAAATTTTCCAGGTACAATTTTTCGCTTTTTAAAATTAGTTTTTGGGCCAAAATTCTGTTTTCGCCGGCCACTCTGTGATACATCCCATTCCATTTCATCTATATGTTTCATAAGCTCATTCTCCTCAGCTTCTGATATAAAGTTTGTTTTAATAAATATACCGGGATAATTAATAGCTTTACCGATATGATTAGGATGTTGCTTATACATTTCTAAGTCCCAACCTGGCCACGCTTTGTTACAAAAGGGGCAAAACACATAACCCTTTTCTTTGTCAAGTTGTAAAGAAAGTTTTAGATTATCGGCACCGTAAAGAGTTTCGCATGTTAAACACGTTCTACATCCTTTGCAGCCACAGGGACGAGGTTTCATTTCTACAAATAAATATAACCACTGTATATTAAATATTTAAAATTTGTTTAATATTTACAAGATCGTGTCAACGATAATGTCAAATTGACAAGAACTGTCATTTGCAAGGACTATGTTGTGGACACGAGGCGTTTGCTTCTTTAATTAGAAAGTACAAAATTTATGTTAGTCATTATAAGTATTATTCTTATTTTATATATCTCCTTTAATATGGCATATGATAGTTAATAGATAATGTGATAAGTTAATACGATGCATTATACAACAAGTTTATTTTAAAAAAATATATCAAAGATTGTTGCGATAGCAACACTAGTCTGTTTATATTATTAAATTAATGTATAAAAGCATAACAGCATATAAAACGAAACCGAAAAAAACATATTATTGTATTAAATATTATAATAAATTATAATATTATTTATGAGGACAAAATTTGAAACCTTTTCAATAAACAAAAATTATTCAAGCTGGTTTCTATAACCTACCTTATTTAACAAAAATATTATAAAGACAACTTTATCAGTTTTAAAAGTATAATAATCAGAGATTTGCTTTATTTTAATTAGGTAATAAAATCATCGAATAAACACACATTTAATTTTTTAAGTTTTTATTTTATAGAACATTTTTTAACAAATTTTAAATGTATAAATAATCTGATTGTTTTATTCATCGCGATATTAGGTGCATGCATATTTCGTGTTTTGTAATTTAAAGTTGGGAAAATATAGGTATCGAAAGCCAAAAATTGTTTATAAACTAAGTGTATTGGAAGAACGATTCATATTCATAACATAACATAAAAATGTGAAGGAACTTAATAACTCAGACGTTCTGAAAATACAAATATTAATATTCAAATTTTTGTGAGTGAATAATTAAAAGTCGAAATTGTTTTTGTGTGATCAAATATACACTAGTCATATTATCCTTTAGAGGTCATCATGTCTACTGTAACTGATATTTGCGTTATAAATACCAAATTTAATAGTCCGAAATATATTTGATAAGATTATTCATCATATATTAAGACGGCTAAAGTGTAATAAAAGAATAAAGCAATTTAGGTTTAAATTAAACTTAAATATTAAATAAAAACGTGAATAAGCTTCATAAAATGTTATTTTATTAAATATACGCTGCCGAAATAGAAATAAATAGTTTTTTAAAGTCTAAATGCGTTCATATTGTTGTTTATATTTATTTTTACTGTGTCAAATATTTTTTTACTTACAGTTTTATAAAAATGTAATTAAATTACTCTAATTTACAACAAAAATTACAAAACTTTTTCAATGCAATAATTTATGTGTTTAAGAATTACAAGAAAACTTTTACTTGGTGACCAATTATTGGTGAAAAGAGGTCGTAATGTAATACAAAACAGTCTAGTGGCCTGCCACAAGAAAGTCCTTACAACAAATAGTGGATTATATTATAAATCTAAAGCCTTCCTACATTAGTTGCATTTAATAGCTCATACGTTTAATTTTTTTTGCCAATCATTTGATATCTCAATGAATTCTATAACGAAAGGGAAAAGTTATTTTATCAATAAAATCAAATACATTTTCGTCGTCGTACAACTTCGTAAAAAGGCATAGGTGTCTGATGTTGAAGGGTCACCGTAGCCTGTAAACACAAAACTTCAGGATATCCCTTAGTTTAAAGAATTTTATATCTAGGTTCCGTCTAAGAAAAAACCTCTCCAGCAAGCTTGTTCTTGGAAGGAAATATCTATTGAACTAGACCGTACGCGATCACAGCGCTTGAGACTGTAAGGTTGAATATTCTCCCAATTGCGAAGAGTACTAAAATAAAATGCGGCCGTGGGCCTCCTTTTCATATCAAATATTTTTCAGTGCACTTGTCCGACAATCCATACTAATACTAAAAATGCGAAAAAGTCCGCTTCTTAGAAAAAATGTTGTAATGTGTTATAAACGGTTATTACGGTGTTCCAATTGTATTTCAAACTTATTTTCCTTATGGTTTTTATATAGAATTATTCTTTTACATAATAACGCCTGTCGTCATGCATCAGATGTATGTGATGTCACTTCAGTATAAGAAATATTAATATAACTTTGAAGAGTAGATATTTTTGGTAAATTTTTTTAAAGTAAAAAGATCGTCCTATACAAGAGATGTCTCTTTGCATCAAATTTTCTAATAATATTTCTTCATTGTATCAAAAAAAAAGAAAATGTGACATTATATAAGTATTATATAATCTTACAATGTTTGAAATGGCAGTGATTTCATCGTCCATGTTATTATTATGTATTTACTTTATGAGCCACTTTATCTTAATTTACAAAAGTGAAGAAGTTTAAGAATGTTTATATGCATCAAATCTATATCTAACAATGTTCTCTTCATTTTCTTATGCACATGCACACAGCACATAGTGTCAGTTATATGTAAAAGCAATTTTTTTTATCTTTAATAGTTTTAAATACAATCTTCATAAAAATTCGTAATTTTTTACCATAACACCTGCAAACGATAAAGCCATGTCATTTAACCCATATAGGAAATGGATTCAATTTATTACCAAAGTTAAAAAATTTCTAGTCCGCGTCAGTGTTTCTGATCACACACAGACTTCGTTCTCGCTTAACATTAGAAGTGTTCATGGTTGTGTACTATGGATATTCCTATAAAATGACTATACTTATTTAGAGGATCTTTTGGAGACCAACTGGATCCTGGGTTGTACTTTTATATGATATTTTTCATAATAAAAAATATTACATAAGGTTTTATGTAAGTACACAATATGAGTACTTCTAAAACAGTTAACTCGAAAACTCTCTTTATCGATTCAATACTGATTAAAAACCTTGAAACCGGTAACTCGCGTAGTAATCCGATCTTGTATCAAGGTAATCTCAAACAATTTGAGATATCAGACATATCACGTGATCCAACGGCAAATACTCGTTCAATCGAGCTCCTCGAAGTCTAGAACCCGGAAGTTCGGGTTGCGGGGGGCGATGTGACGCGGCGACGGCGTCGGCGGGGCCACCACCACAGCGGGTGGACGCGGCACCCGCGCAGCCTCCTGCTAGTCATCCACCAATTCCCACAACATGAGCGCGGCATCGACACCACCGGTGCTGACCAGGCACCGGTCGTTGAATAGGAAGCGAGCATTATGTACTGAGCCAGAGTACACTTTGACCTCGTTGTATTCCGCCTTTTGACTCGCGCAGGGATATCTAGGATTGTGAAGAATATCATTTTGTACACAATTACTTATTTTTTAATAGGATTTGAACCGAAAATAAGTACCAGGTTATACGTAAAAAATGCATGCTAACCTATCTTAAAGACTGATGACCTGCTTTTTTATTAACACAGTAATCAACATTGTTTAAGGCCATTTTAGTTAAAAGTGAATGTTGCTTTCTAAACGACTATTATTTTGTCTCTACATACAAAAGTGAATGTTTTAAATGACAAAGTGACTAGTCGAGTAGGATGTTCAGCTGATGGTAATTACAAGTTTGAGTATAACGAAGCGGTAATTATTAGATTACAGATCACTATACAACATATAAGATGATTTAGGAAATAAGATGTTAAATTTCTTTATCCTAGTAATTACATTAGCTACTCCAGTCCTCAAATTGGAATATATTCCAATTATTAGACAAAATGCGAAAGAGAAAGAAAAGTAGAGGTTATTATTTCACCTGAATATACGCAAGTATCCATCGGAGTCACCGCTAATGAGTAGATCGTGAGCAGAGGACCGGCTTGCGGTAGTTATCAGTGACGTCATAGGATAGAAACGATTATTCCACATGCCTAAAAATTGAAATAAAAATGTTCAATTCACTTACAACGGCAGAGCCAAAGAGTAAAAAAATTACATACCGGAAACAAGGAAACCGACAGTGGAATTGAATGTTGACCATTTAACATCTTTCATCGCTATTGGACTTTTCTCTGGTGATAACGCTTTGATATCCCCTGCGGAAAAAAAATGGTAATTTTTTTTTTATTAAATCACAGTTCCACAGTAAAATTTTTTAATTTGATTTCTTCTTTTAACAAAGTACAGCAAGACACAACATCCTTTCAGTAGGAAGAATGTTTTAAAACAGGTCCAGGCCGTTATAAAGCTATTGTCTATTTAAATTTTAGTAATACATGCCAAAGAGTGACTAACAGATACTTACAGAATGAAAGGTCATAATCGGCCGTGACCGTTTGCAAGTAATTCCCGTCGAGGCTCCAATCGAGCTGGACCAGTGGTTGGGCGCCGCGTATCTTATTAGACTTCTTATACGAGAATCCATCGCGCGATACACGGTACAGATATATGCTGCCATTTTGAGATCCAATTGCTATAATATCTCCAGCTGAAATTGTGTAAAAATTGATAATAGAAACATTTCACATCTATAAACATAATGAAATAGCTCCTCTACGTATATCAAGGGTTATCAACATAGCTTCTGTTGTCTTCTGAGTAATGGATAGAAAATTGTGGAGGAAAGTAGGAACAGCGTATACATCAAAAATTTTATAGGATTATGTTGGTACAAGAACTTGGTTAGCCGGCTGGGAATCATGTATTTAGTGGTTTATCTTAAGGACTCAATGCGTCTGAAATTTGAAAGCAGCGACACATATAAACCTTATTCAGCGCAAGACCACTGGATTCCTGATGATGTCAACGCTGCGAGCCATTCAACTTTAAACAGCTTATCTGACATTGGGCGCGTGGACCCGGATCCACGGCCTGTTGCAAGACCACTGCTTGTGGTCTGGTATATGATGATGATGTATTAGTAGCGTGCAGAGATAGAGTTCCCAGTGCAAAAGTATGGCACGTAAGAATTAATGATGTGTTTATTTTAACTTTTATACCTGTATTATACTGTAAGCAGTTAAGCGGGGAGCCACAAACTCTCAAGGTAGCGACATGAGCTCCGGCGTCAGCGTTCACTACTACCAGGTGACCTTCAGTGCTGCCGGCAGCGAGCGCACCACCGACTGGGTGCCACGCTAGTGAAACGCACTCGTACCCAACCTGATAATTGAAATAACACGAGTCACACAATCTACCCAAAAGCGAGTAATTCATCTCATTGAATTGTCTAACATGTTTTGTTTTAACATAAATCCAAGATCTCTATCAAGATGTTCTGGGTTATCAGATGCTTAATAAGTATATGGTTTTTCAAAAAATGAAATGAGAAGATATACCAATGGTATATGGAATAGACATATTATTTTCGATGTAATTTATAATAAGTTATATTTGAAAAGAGCAGAATTTGTTTTATCTGTAACATTGCTTACCTGTGTTGCAAATATAAGCTTGTGCCCCTTCCACAGCGCTATGTTCTTGTCGTTTCCGGCTGTTGCGAACATTTCGTCGTCGGGGTGAACTGCTAGCCCCATGAGTTGTTTATAATGCCCGAACACTATCTGTAATTGAAAAGAATCGTTAGTGTGCAAAAAAAATCACCTACATTTTGCCTCTTTTCTAGACAGTAAGTTTATGAATTGGATTGGTTTACGATTTGAGAGAGATTTACTATTATTTATAGGTTTGTAATTCCTCGATCATCTTTATAAGCTAGAATATTAAATTTACCTGGTTAAATCTTCGTTGAAGCGAGCCTTCCATAATATTGTTTTTTGTGGTACCAATATATAAATTTCCATCATTACGGCCAGGTCTTTGAGGATAGATACTCCGGACGCCGCCAGCCGATTCAGGCAACTAATGAGTAAAAAAGTCATAAACATCATTTCATATATTATTTAAATAAATGTGTAAAAATTACAACATGCCTTCGTTTCAGTAATCCGTTTGTAGTTTTGTATGGAATCCCAGGCCGCTATCTTTCTGTCTTTATCTCCTCCGGATATCAATGTACCCTCAGATAGCATCACAAGAGAACTTATTCCTTTTATGTGTGCCTAGAAAGCAACAAACAAGAAAATCGATAATTGTTTTATTATATTGATAAAATCATCTGATTATATCGACAAGCATATTTTTCTTACGCAACAGATCGAAAACCGCTAATATTTTTTTTGTTTTCCGATCAGATATATTTGGCGTCTTCAAGGAAAAAGTGAATAGGATTCTTTTAGACTAGTGCAATTTACTATCTAGATTACAATAACACTGTAGTCAAGCACTGGTCTATATTAAATAAATCTATGTAAAAGAAATTGTGAAAACATTATGAGCACCTCAAATTCCATGCGAACAAAGTAAGCACCATCACTGTCGACACTGTAGACGGTTATAAAACCATCACTGTCGGCCGTCACCACGTCACCGTCCTGTTCGAACTGCAGCGCTGTGACATGTGTGCGGGATGGCTGCAAAGAAAGATTGTTTGCTGAAGATCATATCAAAATGTTCAAATTAAGGTCATATTTCTTAGTTCTATTTGTTGAACGTTAAAATTTGGTCTTTTTGGACCAAGTCTATGGACACTTGTATCTGCGAAACACGGGAAACCCACTATCATTAAAAATAGCTTAAGTAAATAATTAACTAATCAAATGTAATAAATATTTTAAAATATCAAAAATAATCATACTGGTTTAATAATATCGGTGCGTTCGAAAAATCCATCCTTCCTACGATTCCAGAAAGCTAAATGTCCTTTTCCGTGTGTGATGAGAAGGTTGTCATCGAGCGGATGGAAAGCTGCACCGGTCAGCTCTTCTTGCAGCGTCTAAAATAGAATATAAAAAACATATTGATATCTTTTCTTATATCTATTAACAACAAGTTAAGTTTAAATTTGGTTGAAGTTTATCAGAAATTATAAACAAGTGTATAACTTACAAGGGATCTGTGAAGAAAATTGGAATTCCTTGAAATAAATGTTTAAGTGGAAGTTTTATGGAAAATGGAAAAAAATGTGAATATTTTGTAGAGGTAAGATTTCTTAGAGTTTATTTTTGGCGTTTGTTGATTTCTATTACATAAATGCTTAAAATATTTGAAATATACTTAATTCGTACTCAAATATAATCATTCGTTTAAGCCTGTTTGAAAAACTTTATTTATTCTTAAATCAATTTATAGTTTTATTAAATGAACTCTTATCCTTTGTATAATGGAAGGGCGTCTACAGTGTATTTAGATATGCAACACGTTTTGATTGCCAAGTGGGCAACAACACCGTTGTCCTTCGGCCAGCGACCTCACTTTCCATATTCATGGGTAAAGTCGCTTAAATCAACGCTCATAAAAAGTGGCGCGACGTAGTATCGTGTTGGTGCCATCGTAGACAATCTTGACAATATACCGAGACCTTCGGGCTGTCACGTCAATGGTAAGGGTTTTTTTTTTCAGATTTGATCATGTATTTGATTGAAACAGTCGCGGTGAAAGACGGGGCACACGATATAATGTGCTGTTTGCTTGAATTTAAAAGAAATTCTTATTCTTGCGTGTATATTCTCGGTAATATTTGGTGTGTATGAATTTAAAACGATAATTGTTATAAAAATTTCCACCAAAAATTTAAAATAATATAATTCTTAGAATTACACAACAATTTTATGTAAAAAAAAAATACTGCTTTGTAACAGTAAACTTATAATATTAGGGTGGTAGGTAGCAACGCGGGTTTGAAAGAAGGCTACTACCGAAACCCTTGTTTTAAAGCAAACGCTTAGTCACTGCACCTGTATAGATTAACCACAATGAAACTTAAGGGAAAGGCACCACGCAGAAGTTAATGCAAACTTACAGCAACTTTTCCTAGCAGATGTCCCCACTGCCACTGCCACACGGAGAGGATGCTCTCGCGCCCTGCATCTACGGCCAAGACGTAACTGCCCCCGTTCTGTAATACGTTTAGAACATCAAGATGTGTTGACTTGTGTTTATTATTAGTAACTTAACCAGCAAAAGCTCTCTACTGATTGATAAAAAAGTGCTGTGATGATTATTAATCTTGTAAGGAAAAAGTGCCTTACAGCAAAATAAGATTAAAGAGAAGATGCACAGAATGATGTTAACGAATTGATCAGGGTTATATATATATTACCAATTGTGAGAAGGCGACAGCGGATATTCCTGCCTCGAATTCGGCCATACCGAAGACGTGTAGGGTCTGAAGTGTGTCCGCACTCCAGATTCTTACGTGTGCCTGCGCTCTTCGCCCGCGCCCTGCTCGCTGCCCGCTGGCCACCAGCTCGCGTGAAGGATGTAGTTCCATACTACCAGGTGGAGCAAAAAATTATCATTGAAGTCTTGGTTACATGAAGTGTTCCATGCTATTTAAGTACAGCTATGTAATTATCAAGTAATCGTAGCGGGAAGTTCTGTTTTTTCATATTGAACAGAAAAAAAACCCATGATATAAGTTTTTCAAAACAAAAAATGAAAAAGAAAATTCATAATATTTTAGTACTAAACAATATAATGATTAATACATATGTCAGTGATATTTTTTAATGTTATTTTACAATGTTTAATAGAAAATTCGCATTATTGCATCTCCCCACGTCCTAGGTTAATTAGAGAAGTCTGCTTATTGTAACCTAAGATTTACACTAAACAAATAATGACGTCATAAGTGTTGTAAGCCGTGAAGTACTACAAATACACAAAACGAAATTTTAATATAATGGAAGATCTAAACTTTGAAAATAATACTAAAATTGAACAAGTTTTTTTTCTTGGCTCCCATTGCCTCTGTGTGACGGATTCGGGGGAATCTATTGCCCAAGTGACTGCAGGAGGCCGAGGAGGGAGCTCGTTGTGTTTCGGCGTACTCCTCCAGAAGTGGAGAGGGTTTTTCCCTCACTGCCGAGGCGGAGCTGCGTTGTGCGGCCATCTCTGGAGGGTTGCAGATGTGCGCGAGAGCGTTCCCGTGACCCTGCCATAAAGTGACGAGACGGAACATCGTGGGGGTTTTAGACGGTGCAAGCCCGACATGACCTGTCCTTGCCCCCGCGAGGACGAGTATGCGCAGGCATTTCCTCCACGTTAAACAAAAAAAAAAACCTTCTCACCATTGAATATCTTCCGTGTGGCCTGTGTAATGTCTCTGAGACTCCTCATCCCTGTCATACATGATGGCCACAGCGGCAATGTAGTACAGCAGTTCCCCGGTAGGTAGCACCCAGAGATTGCGGCGGCTGTCCACTCCTCTGTAGCCGTAACTATAACAAACAGTTTACTTTAAGGTTTAACACTGAGTAGTAAATTAACATAAACTGTATAAATAATTAACACTTTTTCTGATTTCAAAGGTGCCATTGGCTTCTATCAGAAATAATGTTCTAAAGTAACTTACACCCAGTCCAGTTGCAGTTTCTTCTCAGGCGGAGAGTTATCGATGGGCGGGTGGTGTATAGGTGGATAGAAGGTGCGCCGAAGACCGCGGATTGTCAAGCGCATAGGTTCTTCTTTTAATACTTCGAGTAACGTGTAGTCTGTATGAGAAAAAATAGCAATGTACACAAATATTGAGAGATAAAAAAGAGATTCTTCATATAAATCTTAATAATTACAAACGTTTATACTTGCAATCAACCAACGGAGATATTGATGAATAAAATTAAATTTTCAGTATCTAGTAGTCACAGACAGATCATATAGCTTCAAAATATATTCTATAATATTACCTGAATTACGTATAATTTCACCCTCAGGGGCGTAAAGAACTCTTGGCCTGCTCTTGCTGCGCGCGCGTCGCCCTCTATTATCTTCTGAAATTGGTATTGAAGCCACCGTTGCTCTTGAACGGGATCTAATTAAAAGTATATAACAATATAAAGATTCAAACAATAGAATTATGTTAATAATAATGCATATTTTATACACGTGTACTATATTATTCGCTTCGCTTTCATGTACTTCATGACCGAAGGTCGTGTTTGTTCTGAAGCAGTCTCATTGATGCGACTAAATTATATAGAAAAGAAATTTATTAAACCATGCAATCAATGTTAAGAAAAAGCCTTGAAACTGACTAGTTATTACCCGTTATAGATTTTACTAAATGTTGACCTAAGTATATCGTAATATGTTAGTTAAGATATACAAGGAAGAGATTCATTTTTATATATAACTTAATACATAAGCTCGCGGTTTTGATATTACTTTTTGTTAAGCCCATTAACTATTAACCCAAAATATTAGAAAAATAGGGAAAATCGATTCAGCTTTTTTAAATGTGCACTAGAATCAATGTAATGTAAATCTTTCACCATAACATCATTGCAATGTTTCGGCTTTAATATACAAGAGCTAAAGTTTTTTTGGCGGGAGCACTTCGTCATGTTCGAAGACATTGTTGCTGAACATAATGAAAAAGGGTGAGTTTTGTAAGACCAGAAAGTAAAGTGATAATTTTACAATTATTGTATTGTTATCAATGTAATTAACCTTCTAATAGGAGACTCGATCGGCAGCGGGGCGCTCACGCCTGGGCTGAGCGCCGGCGGCACCATCACAGTGCCGAGGTAGAATGTCTCCACGTCTGCGAACTCATTGCGCAGTTGGGAGAAACTTCTCACCTGCACCAAAGATTAAATATACTTGTTTATATTTATATTATAGCATATAAAAACTTCTATAATTAGTGTTATATTCAAATAATTCTCTCACAACATCGACCTACAATCGGATAAATAATCAGGTACTTGAATGTATCTTATTATTTGGAGTTTATGGTAAAAACAACATGTTTTGGTCTCTTCTCTTTAAGGCTGTCTAAATCAACCCTTATTACAACCACCAAGTAGTAGTGTATTACATTTCTAAGTATAGTTAATAAAATTACCTGGGCAAAGAAAATCACTGTTTTATGTCCCAAGGTGAAGCATAAGAAGGCGCTGTGTAAATATTCTAATTAGCGTCACTTTTATGAACTGGCGTATTTTTTCAATGACGTAATCGCTAAGTATGCTTCACTACTTTGTATACCAAAAACTTAACATTTAATTTGTTTTATTTACATTATTTCGTTGCAATGTGAAGGTGTATTTATTTCAGATTTTAATGTAAAATTTACCTCTTGTCCCGTGATCGTGTACATCCTTTTGGCGCCGCTCATTTTCAACACTTGTCCCAGATCTTCCAACACCTCTTCGAAAGGTTGCGTTGTTCGGAGATTAAGCAAAACACGACACTGTAACGATTGTTTTATGATTCAAATTGTTTATACAAAGTTGTTTTATTTAAACTACTATAAGCTTGCAAACATTTAATACTTTAAAGTAATTGTCAATGTTTAATTGTTGAATTGTTATTTTTAATTAACGTACGGTATGACCAACAGTAGACTTTTCTGTGTCAAATGCAGATGCTTCTAATATCACAACCATAATTATAAGATTTAAAAGATAGAATACCTTTTATCTTATTCTCTCGTAGCCTAAAGTCTATAAATACATTTACATAATAGTAGTCTATTGTCAGAGGTTTTCGTTTCATAAAATCCAATTCCAACCTTCCTGAAAGAAGTTTGGCTTTAAAAAAGGATTACAAAAACACTATAAAAATTATGGCTGTGTATATTTCAAAAATAATAAAGTAGATTAGAATCTAGGTCTTATTCGTGTAACCTACTTCTATACCGAAGTACTTAAAATCAAATAAATAACAACTGTAATTATTTAAATAAAATGGCCGTTGTTCCATAGTATGATATACACTACAATTTAAACGATGTTACATTAAAGCGATATAATCAAACTGAATGAAATTTTAGGGGTTTAGGTAACAACCGTGTGACCTTACTTCGAGAATTGAAACCCTCGGTAATAATTGGAGTTTTAGTCTCAAGGAATTTTCATTGAAAACGGCTCGCTTAAGTTAAGCCGCAATCAAGTTACGGAAATTATGATTAATAGTCTTATGTATAATAATTTATCTATATATACGTTTACTACCAAGAAATAAGTCAACCATGTAATTACACTAGATACTGCGCCCTTCAAACCGGATTACAGTAATGTTTCCACACTACTGTTTGGTGCCAGAAACAGGCGCTGCATTGGCACCCACTTATCACGATCTCTTGCAACAGAGACCTACCACCAGTAACGGTTTGGTTGTAGTATTTCTGTTTCATAATTTTTATATAAATGTCGGTGCATAGTTCACCTGTATGGAGTGGTCCATATTGTTGATGATGCGGATGACGCGACCACTCGGCGGCTTTCCACCACCAGGTGGCGGCGCATCCGATTCGGCGACCGACTGCTTGCGGACGCTCGCGCGCGCCCACCCGCTTGTTCCGGTGGAGGTGCCTCCGTACCACATTCCGTTCTTCTTACCGTAACTGGCAGCCTAGTGGTACACCAAGAAATACATTATATTTTTCAACCTATTAGTATAATAGCTTGACTGGACACAGTAAATTTGTATTCCCAATCGCCCTTCCCTTTACTCGTCTATGGCGGTTGTTTTATAGATTTTTTTACAATATTACATTACATGTTTCCATCATTTTAGTAACATTCATCATCATCATGCGTCGCTTTTAGTTTGTTAATTTTATTATTATTATTAATATACATTTTATTAACTATGCGCCTTTATACTTTGCTAAAAAATCGGATATATCGTGACGAATAGCGTGGGTATAGTTTATTGCGTTTGACCTACTGTCCTAGTATTTTAGGAAAAATATTGCTCACACGGAAAAGCATGATTTTAAGCACAAAACTGTAGATACTATGAATGTATTAATAAAAACCTACAGAATAATAAATATTAAAACATTGTGACATGTAGAAAAACTGTCATAATGTCAGTTTGAAACTAGTAAAGATTTACGGCTCTCGAAGCCATAGTATGCTTTGTAAATTATATTAATAAAATTTAGTACCATTAAAAATACAATAAAATTCACGTTCAGAATATTATTGTACTATTGTATACTTGATTTATTATATATAATATAATAAATCAAGTATTCTTTCCTCCATTATTCTTCTAAGTTCGATTACACTAAAACTTGTAATAGATTTAAAAGAAAATACATTTAGTTACTAAATGTATTTTCGACTTGCTATCACGTTATGAACAGATCTTTGATACTGTTCAGTCTAGCAAGAGATAACTGTTTTCGTGATATTATGAGGTAACCGCTTGCGGTTTTTGATTTAATTCTGGAGTCATAGTTTGTGTAGTTTGTCTTGTAGTATTTTCCAAATCCGATTGCAAGTCTACTTCCTTCGCGCCTCTTCTGTATTTCGATTTTCAACATAGGACTAGAAGAGTGTTCTAGTAACTCGCCCAAATAACATCGGAGATTTCTGGACAAATTCATATTCCCTCTGTATCTATAATTTAAAAATGCATAGAAACAAAGTTCAGGGTTCAGTATAATAGTGTATGTTGTTTATGAATCGGAAGAATTAGACGGCTGTACGGTGCACGACGTCCCTGACCGAATTCGCTTTTGTGATGAGTGTGCAAACAATGAGAAAATTTCAAAACACATGTTTAAATACAACAACATATAAGGTTATATGTCTATTGCCTGTTATGTAAACCTTTTAGTGACGTTGCATCTATAATATTGTATGTATATTAACTTGACATTAGATTTATAAAGATGTCATTATCGGCTGCAGTTTTTAGATTTCGTTAGAAAAATTCTTTTAGTATATGAGTATAGTTATTCTCTTCTCTTTAAAAAGATATTACAATGAACAAAGTATTAAGATTCAAACTTATTTTATAATATGCATGGTAAAAGTATTCTGTAATATTTATAACTATATATACTATATATATAATGTAGTATAGTAAAATATTATTTATTTGTATTTAACATCATGAAAAGATTAATACAGTCTAATGATTATTTGAATTAAAGTACATATAGTTTCATATTTATTAGATAGTTTGGTTTCTTCATTTACATTTCGAAATATAGTTATGTAAAGTACAACTCTATTTAATACAATGTCCTTATAGTTATTAAGTTATGATTTAATATTACAAAAAATAGTTCGTAGTTTCAAAGTCTAATGCAAATTGTGTTTTTCTAATAGACGTCATTATGTTATACTTGTAAATATTTCATATTACGTTTAGGCGAGCAGTGTTTATAGCTTTAGGAAAGAATTCACCCGGTACCGACCGTTAAACGTTAGCAATTTTTTTCCGTAATTTTCTTACTGTTAACCTAGTTTACACATGCCAATGCAATTGCATATATTGAAGTGTTTTACTTTATAATAAACTATTTATGAAGTACTTTACGATTAACGTTAAACGTTACTCGCTAATAGCAAATATTGTAACATTTTCAAGTGTATCAACAACTAAAGCTTTGCAATATGAAAACGAATTGAATATAAAACTTTTTGTATTTTAGACAAAAGTATTTTTAATCGATTTCTATATTAGTAGATATATTTACTAGTAGTAGTATATTATATTAAGAGAAAAGTAAATTTTTGACTGATAATTAGTTTTCATAACAATGGCATAAATACACGTCATATTTTGTTTTCTTAAATGAATTAGTATCTCTTTATAATCTGTAAGTTATAAACTTAAATAAATTGATTCTTCATAGGATCATATTAAGAACTTACCCTAACAGTGATCCTTAGGTCCTCGGCGCTTCGAGAGTAATACGTTATCCTTAAACGCGGTATCTTGCACCCTAGTGTTACGCCCGGCGACCGAACCACCACTGGCGGTGGTAAACAAACCGACCAACTTATTGTCGAATTACTGTGTCCTTGGGCAATGGAGCCGTCAATGTCCATCCAAGGACAGCAACCGTCTCTCTATGCGTGCAATCACACCGCACTTACGGCCTTCTAAACGTCTTGTACAGTGATTTTTTGTTTGACTTATGCTTCTTGATAATATTTCGTAGTTTACAGGTGTAGGCAAGCTTAATGTGACGCCGACGAGGTCAAAATACAAATTGCTGCATAGAAAGTGTACTGCGGCGTTTTGTTAGGCTCGTGTTACTTCGGCGAACGATCATAGAGCTCTCAGATAAACAGTTACATTTGGCGAAACTATTTTTTTTGGTACCGTTTAAAAATTATGAAATAAATAATTAGATGTAAAACATACATCGTACTTTTAACATATATTTTAATATTTTATAGTTTAGAATGGAGCTTTAGGGGAGTCTATCGTTAATGAGGAGGGTGGAAATGGATATTATAAATTAGAATACTCGCTCGTACACCAAGACTTTGTAATGTGTAAGAGGCACGCAAAATAAATAAATATTCATAAAGTAAACACTGTGCAGGAACTTTAAACTAGAATTAATAACTTTCGTTCCCTTTCCAATGAAATGATGACGTTCTCGTTTTTGTTCCCTTTTTAATTTTCAATCACAAATATTTTTTAAACAGTTGAAAATTATGAAAGCACATTTTCACTTACAGGTGGGTCAGGTGTGTATACTGGAAGCGATATGATCGTGAAGGATTCCTCGTCGCTGTCCAGCATTGAATCTTCGGCCAGCTGTAGCCAGCGGCTACGGGACGGTCGCCACACTTTGCCGCTATATACTTTACAGTCCGCGTCGAAATTGCGCTCCGTGTGAGCGATATAATAACACTTTTATTAACAATGTTTTAGATTAAACTGAATTAACTGAAATTAAAATTATTGAAAAATTCATCATTTTTAATTACGGTATTTAGTTCTTACGTTTTTATATCTTCTAATTATTTTACAAATTGACAAAATAAAATAAATCGAAGGAAAGAAAAGCGTCGTCTTTACGATAGTCATCAGCATACTGCAAACGCCGACTCGCAAGCCAATAAAGGTTTTTTGGGCAGGCCTGTGTTCAGCTGTAGACATCAAAAAGGCTGAAAGATTTAATACCATAAAACCTACTGAAAAATTGTCGACTGGAAGAGATACATAAAGATTAAACTTCCCGGTAGGAACATAAATCTTTAAAATGTATAACTATCGTGCATACCATCAGGTAAACGTTCTTCTCATTTTTTTGGATAAGCTGAAATCTATTACTCATCAAGTTACTTATTCAACATCACATATACGTTTAAAGTATAACATCCATACTATTGCTATGGGAGATAAAAATTTAAACAATGCATGAAAATGCCTGTACGTGGTTGACATGGGAACATTGCCAAATGCTGATTGTTAAATGTGACAAAGTTGTTCAAGTTCAAGTACAAAAGAAGGGTTTTTTTTTCATGGTACCGTATGGTCATGCAGTTTCTTCACTGCATCGTGGTTTACATATCGCGCAGTATGACGCGGGTCCGGTCCGCAACCGATCGCCACAGACATACATACATTTACATAAACTTGAAGTGATGATAGCTTAGCTTGTAAGTGTGGTTGAATGAACACTCGGAGATGTACGGATCGAAACTTCGTTTAGCTCGAAATTCAGGTTAATAAAAGTATCCGAAACTGGTATATAACGAGAACTTTTCCGAGGTCATACGACATCCGCAAGCCACCACTTGGTCATCGTTCTTTACTGCATATTGAAAGAGAAAGCTTCGAATCCCAGCTGGAGGAAATCTATATAGCTTGTTTATATTATATTCGTAATGATATTAAAACAAGGATTTCTATAACTTAAGTTAGGTTTACATACAGATCCTTTCTGATCGAAATATAGTAATGTATGCACACGAGTACTATGTGTCAGAATTATCGCCATGTTTTTTTTTTTTTTTTTTTTTTTTTTTTTTTTTTTTTTAAGCGTTTCCCCTGCGTGTTTTGGGTCAGGGTCTTTATTCATCCTAATCAATCATTTACCATCATTTATTCTTTTTCCATTATCGCCATGTTAGAAAGTATCCTGATGATATGAACGAGTATCCATCATATATAATTGACCAGAATGCAGTTGTTAAACTGGCACCAGCATTCGGCTATAATAACTGAATAATACATAATTCATATATTTTTTTATTCCTTATATATAAGAAGTTATGTTCATTTCATTGACATCAATGACATCATTCTTGATATACTCGTAATTTAAGTGATGAATCTTTAGTCTCCTAATTGATTTCAAAATAATGTTTAGCGCATGTCGTACTTTGATCTATACCTTAAGCACAGTTTATTACTTTAGTTTACTTGTCGTATACTTGTATAGCGTGTTAATGGCCCGATTCGTATCGTTAAATCCACTTTAAACTGACCGGATATTATGAGACCGCGATTCGAAAACACCATTCCTAAATAAATTTTCTTTTATTGCTTTCACGAATTGTTTTCACCTTGAAAATCTTATTAACTAAGAAAACTAGATTATCGAATAGTTTAATAATAACTTTGGATTCTCTTCTTAATGTTAGTTATACATTTATTTTTCTTAATACACTCACTCTATCACCTGTTATTTATATATGAGTAAGAACTCGCACATATTTTGTTTAACAGGGAATAATATCTTAAGCTTAACCATATATGCAATAAAAGGTTCAATCTTTAAGATCTATAACCTATAAAAATAATCCCCTCACTGAATTTACTATATAAAACTTACAAGTACAAAAAATAAGCTCGCTGAAGCTAACCTAGTTTAAAGTAAAACGCTTAGGATATTTTATATTCTAGATTTTATATTATAGGTGGATAAATCTTGATTAGTCATTGCGAGAACATACGCTGTAAAGTATGCGGGAAACGGATATGTAGTTTTTACAGGCGAGTGCGGCGTTAACCCTTTATAAGTCTTAACGCGTCAACTGCGATCGGATATGTATCACGCGACTATTGTTTCATTATCGCTTTATTCTATTATGTTAATAATTAAAAATAAAATGACAAGTAAATTGTGGTAAAAACATTAATTTGAAATTTGTCTATTGTATTTAGCTCTAATCGAAGACTATAATATTCAAATTATACCTTCATTTACTTTTAAGGAAACTTTTAGTATACTTCGCACTCTTAAAACAACCTTCTACACTTAGTTAATATATATAAAACATTAATAATATAAATAAGCAATATCATAGATACACTTTAAAATATTGATCGTTTTGTTAATTTTCTTTTAAAAATTCTTTAGTAAGTTTAGCCAATAAACTGCATAATATTATTAAAACCTTAAAAAAGGCTCCTGTAATGAACGGAGTCAAAAAACAGGGTATTTTAGCAATAAACTGTAACGGTATACTTAAAACTTTTCCTTAAATGTTATTTATAAAAAGAAAACAAGTATTAAACCTCTCTATAAAACTAAACACAATTTATTTTCCTCAAGCACTGATTTCTATTTTAAACTTAACACTGTAAGAGCTTAAGAGAATATTCTTTATTCTATTACTAAAACACTTCTTTGCTCTGAATTTAATTTGTGACCTTGAAACTAACGTCCGTTGAGCTAAGAACCGAATGAAGCACTAGGCCCTAATGTAACAACAGCTGATTCCGAACGAGCAAAACAAAGCCCTTTAGAACTTCATCGAAACGGCACTAGGGTGGCGTAACAGTTAAGCGATAATCGCATTTAATGCACCGTGATAAGGTTCAGTTTAGAAAGTTCTATGGTATCCGCATACGGCGGCTGTGTTTAGACGACTATTCGTGAAATTCACACGACGGTGGTAACGGTCCGAACGCCAAGGTCAGTCACAGCCAGTCCACGCAACCGAGCGACCCTTGCCAACCCTCAACTGCTACAAGCTGATACCCATCGGACCCGAGACTGGCGCGCAATTAATACACTATATTATTTCTATATATTTTTTTTTTGTATTAATATTACAAGTTACGCCGGTCACAATCACGCGAACACGCGAACTGATATAAGCAATAGGGATAATGCGTTACATAAGGATATTAGGCAAATGTTGATAAGTTATGGCGGACCTTGATCCACTTTAGTTTCGGTCAACATTAAGTAATGCGGAAGTGTAAATAATCTGTCGCTGCGGGAATTGACACGATAACATAGGTAAATTTCTTTGGCCCAATAATACAGAGAAGTAATTCAAAATAACTTAAGTATAAATATTTAAGAAAAAGACTAATTATAGTGAACCTAATTATAAAAGTCCAATAATAAGTATCTACATATGGGTATGCTCTTTATGGCGTCCATTATAAAGACTGTTTTCTTAAGAAGAAACTTAGGTCTTGGACTCTCGTAAGTGGAGGATCAAAGTCATAATCAAGGTCATGAAATGGATGTCTTGGGTGCTCAGACAATTGTTTTTAGAACATTTCGGTTTCCTCACGTTTCTTATACTTGGAGCTCAAGTTCAATAGAAACCGAACTTATGTAGCTACTTCCAATTCATATAACGCTAAGTTTCACCACATTTATAACATAGATAAGGATATACTTGACGGACTCCGTTAGTTATTGTTGATATATTTCTATTTTTGTGAATAGTATAGGCAATAAACAATTCTTCAACTGTATCTTTATTCGTAGTGAGGGTATATTATATTATTATATCTATGTATATAATAGAGAATTGTATTTAAGTTGTTCATCGAAATTGCTACGCCATGTAGTTCTAAGAAAAAGTGTTTTCATTACAAATCATAAATGTTTCTTAGTCTTAGTGTAGTACTAAAAAAATTGTTTTATTGCTTCTGGTATACAATGATGATAACCGGATGTTTCTTTACTAAATCACTACGTTGCGGGTAATTTCGATAGTGGCTCCGCAAAACCGCACCCAAGTCGTTAAGAAACCACAAGTATTAATATTTCTTATGCATAGTCAGCGTAGTAAATAAACGACCTTGACTCTCCTTACGACAAACCCTAAATCCATACAAAGGGAACATTAAATTGGATGTTTATGCATATGCATATAGTCATAGTAAAATGAAAAAAAAATGTCGGTTTGTAATATCATAATGAAAGTTGATTAACTTGTTTATATGAATGACGGATAATTTATTTTATTAGTCCATTTGATCTTACTTACCTCCAAAATGGCTAAGCGAATTCTGACGGCAGTTTCCTGACATATAGTCGATGTTATAAGTAATATCGATTGTGGCTGTAAATCTCTCATCATGAAGCGTCTTAGCTGCCTAGCCAGGTGATAATAGATGATGATGTTGAATTTATTGGATACAAAAATATTTTTTATATTGAACAAATATTATATATATATATAATGTAAGACTGACTGTGAATAGTAGAATTGGCAAGCAGCCCAATATGACTTACCTTAAATAACATCTCAAGGTCAAATTGCATTTACTCTGTTTACAAATCAATGTCTTAGTTAACAGATATGTGTTGTAATTATCTTTTATAACGACACCCTTTGAATTTTAATACTTTGAAAAGTTATTTATATAGTTTGTTAAATTGTTTATTATTTTACAACAGATTTGTTACGGAATAAGATACGACTGCGGAAGTATCATTTATTTGAGGCTTTATTTATGATCTTTCATTCGTTTTTTTTTGTAACACATTAAATAGATACATAAATTGAGGTAGATGAAAAACTGTATTTAGGCTCATCTTTTAAGCACAATGTTTCATTATCTTTGTAATTTCCATAGTTCGCTACTACGAACTATTCAAACCGGAAGTTAGTTTAGCTTGCAAAGTTATGTTTGGACGCTTTGAAATGTCTTCCAGTACTCAGTAAAATGAGTTGCGACGATTTATCTTTTTTATTTTGGTATAATATAATATAATCAAATTTTGTGTATTAAAAGGGCGTTTGTATGCATAAGATCACTAACGTACACTCGAACTTGAACTAAAATGAATCCGGGTCACTTAAAAAAACTTATAAATCTCGGAAACTAAGAATGCTAGTTTAATAAAATAAATTGTGTTTAGTTGATAATTAAATACTTTTTAAATTAAGATATTAAAACTACTTAGTTACTGCAAGGTTATGTCATAAAAAATCAAATTTGAAAAAGGGATACTTTCGGAGACGGAAATACGAAATTATTGCATTTAATTTTGCTTTTTCTATCTATCTCTCTATCTATCTGTCATTTAAGTGGGTATATAGATTATATTCATAGTGTTCAATATTTATTATTCAACCTGTAATCATGTCGTTTACAACTGAAGAATGCACCAGAATCTTCACAATGCTGGAAACCGGCCGGAGTCAGCGCGATACAGCCAGGAGTGGCGGTGTGTCGCTGTCAACAATACAAAGAGTTCTCCGACGTATCGACGAAACTGGCTCTAACCTACGTAGACTAGGACCAGGCAGAAATAGTTGTACCACAGCACGAAAAGATCGATACTTGGTGAACACCATGCTTCGTAATCGCTTTCTCACAGGAACTGAACTAACAAATTAATTGCGACGCCTCGGAGGAAGTAACCCAAGCGTATGGACAGTAAGACAACGACTTGCTGAAGCTAACTTTAAACCAATTAGAACTGGAAATGGCCCTAACTGGAGCGTGGTGATCGTATTTCAAGACTAAAATATGCCCAGAACTATTTCAATTGCTCTATTGAAGATTGATCGAAATTTATGGTCTACAAGCACGATGGAAGACACAGAGTGTATAAAAGACCAGGGGAAAGATTCAAGCAAGCATGCATAGAAGAAAAAGTAGCCTACGGTGGTGGACCTGCTAGTGTGGGCTCGAATTTCATCTGAGTCGCACAGAACTGGTGTTCATAGAAAATGGCGCTTTAACTAGCGTAAGATATGTGGAAGAAACTCACAATGAATGCGTTGGGCCATTTACGGTCAATTTGGATGAGGATGCTATTTTTATGCACGACAAGGCCCGACCTCATACAGGTTTCCTTGTGAATGACTACCTACACGAGATGAACATTACTCGTATGGAGTTGCCAACACGCAGCCCGGATACCAACCGACGAGCTTTAGTGATGCGGAAAATAACGAACCCTAGCCCAATGACGCTTCGTGAGCTCAAAATTGCTCTCATTGGAGGAATGGGAAAATATTTACCAAAATCGTATAAGAAACTTGGTATACAGCCAAACCGTGCCAAACCGCGTACACGCAGTAATGGAAGCGGAAGCACGAGGAGCCAATACAAAGTATTAAAATTCAAGAAAATCATATTGTTGTAGAAAAATGTAATGTTTCCTATTTTTGTTTTAAGGCGAGATCAGCAGTTTTTTTATATAGTTTTTAATGAATTAAATGTAGTGACTTATAAATTTTATTATTTTCATTTAAGGGGTTTTATATTGTCCATTAAACACCGTTTATTATATTAAGCTATCATTTTTAGTTTCCAAGATTTATAGGTTTCTTTAGGTAACTCGCAATCAGTGCTGTCGAGTATATAATACTATTTTATAAATAAATTGTCGGTTAGTGACGAGCGTAACGTAATGCTGTGTATATCATCGTAACTAGCGCCACGTTCACGGACGGGCGTATTACTCACTATCAAGTATACCTCCGGCTCGTCTCGTAGGTTAATTAAATTTAAAAAAGACTGTGAGACTATTAAAACATGTAATAAAATCCACGGTTGTCTTGCAAAATATTTATATATGTTGTCTTAATGTAATAAGTAATGATCTTCATACAACCCTGACGTTTTTCCATATGATAGGCCATATTCGTAGGTTTCTCCTAATATTAAACAAATATATGAAAAATGATTTTTCCAATATTAAACCTCAGTATTAATCACCAAGTAACAAATATTAATATATTTATTCTAGGTAAAGAATTCGCGTGCTACCTCAGCGGCGCCTTGGCGTTATGTTAAGAAATAACGATTCAATACTTATTCCCCAATTAGTCATAAGTCTAATGACTTATTTTTTAAATAAGAAAGGTACATAGAAATTTATATTATTGCGACTATTGTTTTTTTTTTCATTCCATTTAGCGACGAAACCGGTGGAACGTTCTCCTGATGGTAAGTGATACGACCGCCCATAATACCGTGACGGTGGTATAGTTGTCATCACTGCATCACAATTGCGCTTGTCGTCTTGACCCATAAGATGTGGAGTCTCATTATCCCAGTAAATACACTAGCTACAATGCCCGGAAAAAGTAATCTTTGCACAGTATTGTTTGTCGGCAGAAATAGGCGCTGCGGTGGTACCTATCTAGATAGTCTCCGGGAACAGAATCCTACCACCAGTAAAGTACTATTTCCTTTCGTGCTACTTATCAGTTGATTAAGTTGTCATATATATATATTAATAATACTGTTACATGAAAACTTTTCTTTCTTCAAATTTCTAATTATTTTGAATTTGGAACAAGTTATTATTTTAAAAACTTCTTTAGAATTTGCGCCGTTTCACATATTTTTTCGTGTTCATTATCAAATTACAATATGGAATAGGGTGTTAAAAAAAAAGGATTGCAGTGATCGCCTTGCACAAAGTGGGTATGGAGCCGTCGCTCATATTCCAGAGACTTCACAAGCTTGGTATCAGCCGTATGTTCGTATGTCGTACTATCAACAGATACAACAACACTTCCTTTGTCGAAGACCAGAAAAGATCGGGCCAGCCGCGTGCTGTTAGAACTATAAAGACTGGTTAATGCTGCTAAAGCCAGAATTCGTCGAAACCCCATTAGAAAGCAAATAATCTTATCGCGAGAAATGAAGACTAATAAATATATAGGTATAAATTTTAATAATATTACATTACTTCATTAAAAATAAGTGCATTTTCATTTGTAACAGAACTTATGGCTGGACCAGGTATATGTATGTGGTCAACGAGAGCACAATCTCTATATACTCGTAGATAGAATGAATAATTCCATGAGCTGCTGTAGTTATCGTGGATAGTATCTGCATACTATTAATTTTTAGTTTTAAAAGGCTGCATATGATATAAAATTTCGAATATATTAAAAATCTGAATATTCCAACACTTGTTATTGCAAAGAGTTTATGGTAACTTAAAAATATATCAAGGATTAATGTAAACCGGTATTTAAAGCTATATCTTTTAAAACAAAAGATATAGGCTGACAGCGTATATCTTAATTTAAACCACTGTAGAAGGCGATCAGGTGTGGTGGTAAGTCTCTGGTGAACGACATCTCCTAAACTATTAGACGTAAACATTCAAAATTGAGTCGAGATTTTGTTTCTGCTGTTTAGACGTAAACTAAGAATGGATTTTACAAAATTCCATCTCCAAAGGGAGTTACAGGGTTGCTATGGCTGGTATGGTGACAGCTGGTTTTATAAAATTTGATTTATTTTATAGTGTGTACGTCAAATGTCTTTGAAAACAATGCGTTTTTCCTACTTCTAAATTTGTAGAACTTGAATGCTCCTTTTCCAGACTTATTGACTAATGAGACGCACTATACAGATCGAGAAAACTATGTGCAATCTCTAAGTGATTATTTATGTAAAACATTTAACATTTCTGACAACATAAATTAATTGATTTTTATTAAATTAATGTTATTAAGTAAGTTCTACGAGTGTATATTTCAATTGTTGCTACGACTGCGCCAAAAGGTTACGCGGTCGTTGGTACTATTGCCTTGGTGCAGTGTAAGTGCAAGGTGGTACATTGCCCTCGCCTTAGCGTAATTGTCAAGCAATTTTAAGATTTACTGCAAATGTAATGAAGTGAAACGGTATACATATTTCTCAAAAATACGGAACGAATATTAATTTCAGATTATTTAAATTTATATACTGTATAAATTTAATAGTATCTATAGTAAAACAATGAAACAAATTCTCATAATACACAGTTTATATCTTCTACTACCATAGGAATAGTTATAATGATATATTTTCATAAAATTATCTTAAATTCAATGCTATATTACAAACATTGTTGTGTAAATCTTGTATTTACATATATAATATACTCAAGTAACAATCATCTTATCAAGTTTAATGATTAATTTCTATTTTATTAACGAGGAAAAAATGACCGCATAGAAAACTACCTAACGACTTTCGTTAAATAAACAATTTACGTTTCGCCATAATAGCTTCCACGATTTCCTTTTCTGGCAGTAATTACGTTTGGATGAAATTCGTCTACAATTAGCTTGGGGTCCGAGAAAAACAAATTTCGACCATTTGTAATCAAAATGCAAATAGCGCCAAAGGTGCGTGGTTGTTATCCTTCGACCCACATCTCGCAAGGCCGCGGCCTCGTCTGCAGAGGCCCGCCTGTAATTTTTTTGTGACTCGAATACCATCTGAGGTGTTGGTACGCGCTAATGTATTAGGGCCTGAACACAAATACCGTCACACATATATCGTTATCGCACTGCTGTGTAGTGTAGAAAATAAAATAATATGAGATAGGCCTATCGAGGTTGGTGCTGACAAAGAAAAGATACCTCTTGATATAACTGTCGTTCCCTGTCATGACAAATTGAAAGCAATTATTTAACTAATCAATAATTAACAAAATAAACAGTTCACTTAATGTATCCACTGCTGGGATTCAAGGCTTTCTTCTACAAGGGGAGAATCTAGCTTTTATCAACCACGCTGGTAGGTGGTTGTCACATTTCCAAGCAAGCCACCGTTATTGAAATATGATTTTCGTACTATATTTTCACCCACCGAAAGGCCCCCTTTAAAAACCTCTACATAGTCAGCATGGCCTTCGGTACCGCTTTAGCAGGGTGCACCACGAGCAGTTGAGGTTGGTTTGGGTCCCCTGAGTTGTTGTGCGGGAACCCTTAAACCATTCATGAACTTTTTTTTATTGAACGCACCGATGAGACGAGCAGGACGTCCACTTGATGATAATTGATATACCTGCCCACAACAACGTTGCGTTAGTTATTAGTTGTGCGTTAGGATCGTATATACTGAACGACATTGCGCTCTTCGCTTTGAGACAGGATGTTGTCTCATTATCCTAGTAATTTTACCAGCTACAGCGCCTTTCAAACAAGACCAGTAATGTTGCATACTACTGTTTGGCGGCAGAACTAGGGGCTACAATGTTATCTACTTAGACGGACACCGGCAACATAGACCTATTTATTCATCGTACGGATTTCAGACAGCATACAATATATAGAGAAAAAAGATCGATAAATGTTAATATCTCTTCAGACATCATTCTCTTTTTTAACTACATATTATGTATATATATTTATTTATATATCCGTATAATGTGTAACCGCCTTAATCACAGGCTTCGTTATGCTTTCGACGTAAATAAAGCTTTAAGCACGTAAAGTATTAAAGGTATTATACCATGAAGCTATTGAATGACGTAATGACGTCACAAGGCACAAAGAATTCATTAATTTATGTATATGTAATGTTATATATAGTTCATATCTTACAGCAGGTTAAATTATACTTTTAAACATATGAATATATTCATGTGGTTTTGTGTAATTTACTATATTTTGCATATTTTTAGAGCTTAAACTGCTCCATCGGTTTTTTATTTAAAACAACATTCTTCCGGTACAGGCTTTTGTATGATTTTGTTAGCCTTTTTGAGTACTTGGTGAAAGCTAAATATTTTTATTAAAGACAATTGAATTATTACATACTTTTATTATAATTAATTATATAGTCGATTATTATATTAATTTGAGGTAATTCCGAAGATGTGTCTTCTGTTAACTTTAAACATGTTATGATAATTTATCAATGCGCTTTAAGTTAAATTACGATTAAAATACGATTTTCATAAGAAAAGGAAAATGTTTCGTTAGTCTACTTATTAATTATTTTTCATCATAAGATTGTACGAATCGTGAGTAATATATATTTTATATTCAGAATAATTGTCAAAGAATAATATATATGAATGGGTACCTTAAAAGTTTTATATGATGATACGACGTACGAAGCTCCGTCTTCTAGCTCCTCCAGTCTGTATTTCCTATCGCCGTCCATGCCAAAGATGAAGCGCGCTCCCCGCGGCAGCTCCAGCCTCTCGGACAGCCGGTCCAGCAGCGCGTCCATCGAGACTAGATCCCGCCCCGGCTTGAAGCGGAACTCCACGCCAGGGTGGTACGGGTCGCCGTTACGGTAGAACGTCACGCGTCGCGCCCTCCAGTAGTTCAGGTTGGCGTAACGGCTGGCAGGCTCAGGTCGAGCTGGGCGTGCCATCGCCTCCGAGCCTTCGGAGATGTCTTCGTTGCGTTGCGGAGGCGAAGGAGGGCGCGATGGTCGCCATTCTGACTCTTTTTCATCATCTGATGCCACCTGCGGCTCAGGATCGCGCGCCGGGGCTGGGTCGGGTGCGGGTGAGGGCGCGGGTGCGGGCTCGGGTGCCTGTGGACGGGTACGTGAGTGTAGGCGCGGCCTGACCGGCCTGGCCGGCCTCACCGGCTGCCGACGCGACATGACTCGCGACGCCCTGGCTGGCGACTGCACGACGCACGCCCGCAGCGCTCTCAATCAACTGATAGCCTAACGTATTAGGCATTATTTCATTCATGCCACCCTCAGCTTTCCTACATTAGCGTAATTTGAAAATAATGTAATAACTTTTTTTACCATATACTTACTGTAAGTTAAGCAATAACGACTTAAGACAAAGAATATGTAAATTATAGAATAACCCGATAATCTTCATGCCGATGCTGTATAACAAATTTATTATAAATAATGTCATAATCTGATACCGACTTTTTTATATGTTAATAGTGATATAGTTTTTATAACAAAGTTTAAACTACATCACAAATTAAATCAAAGCCAAGAATATATCACCAGAAAAATTTCTGACATTTTCTGGAAATTTTCATAATTTTTACATTATATATTTTCATAAATAACGTTAAAGTAATAAAATTTATTATAATGGAAGAAGTATTGAAGTTACGACTTAGATGCGTGACTAAGTAATAGAGGTCACGAAATACTTTAAACATTTATTTTCTTTCGTTAAATGATAATTACTTGAAAGCCCCAATCATTGCTTCTACGTAAATAGATAAATAGTTCTTATATACAACTATGTTGTTTATTTACTAAGATTAGAAGTAAAAAAAAATATTTCTTTTCATATATATCCAAATCTTATAAATGGAAAAAATGAGTATTTTAAACTGACTTGCAAAGTATTTTATTAACTAAATTAAAAAAAATTATAATATTATGACTTACCGCAATCGCAGCAGTCGGTGTTTCTTCGCTCGCCATTACACTTATTTTGATTCACAACTGAGTTTTTTTTTCACATTGTATTTTCTATTAAAATCATAATAAACTTATCTCGAGTGTACTAATATTGACACCGTATTAACAAATCTTTAAGTAATTAGTTTAAGTACAAAGATAAAAGGATGAGGTAAACGGTTAATTAGATTGTTAGTTAAGAATATGTAGACGTAGCCGACCGGTTATGTTTTGAGAAGGGAATCGAGTGACCGTTCGGAATGGCCGGCCCGCGTGGCGGGGTGGTTCGGCCAGCGCACCCTCGTGTGTTACTTCGGTATGACCACCTTAAAATGAGAAGGTTCACAGGAACAAACCGATGAGTAAATACTTTTTTATGTCATATAAAACTTCTACAACTTTTTATAAATTTTTTTTGCCGAAAGAGTACATTTAGTGTATCACGAAATTTGACATTTACAAATTATACTAACCTAACCCTAAGGAAAGGAATAATATAAAATTTATATTTTTACTTTTCAATAGATAATTCACGTTTTAAAGTTATTATATTGTTATAACACTAATTATACCAAATTCTGTTTCTCTTTTCTTTGTAATGTTTTTAATTACCCAAATTATAGATTAATTAATCAGAAGCATTCATTATAAAATATTAAGTATCAGTGTTTACACTTTAATAATGATTTTGTTAAATTATATTGAATGTTTATTTAAACATTTAGTCGGTGTTGCCGGGCAGGCGCACATTCAGCTCGTTCGGGTCAGCAGAAGGCATATAGCTGGCGTGTTTATATAATTCGCTTATACTTTTTCACCCTGCCTCTGGTCAAAGGCTGTTAAGTGCTGTTTATTACCATCAATTATAATACTTAACAGAGCTTTTTCTTGAAATATGCTACATAATTACGATAACGTATTACGCGTTGAGTATATACACCTTTTTGTTTTAAAAACTTTAATGGTATATTTTACAAATAAAGCCAAACAAAAGCCAAATAGCACTAGCAGATAATCTAAATTCGGACTGAACTGAAGTAAAAGTAAACTTATAATTTCGAAATCTACTATACTGATAAAAATACATAAGGTAAACATAGTTATTAATGATTAAACCTGACGTTGATAAATGAAAGTGAAGAAGAGAGTAAGCTAGAAAAAAATGGTTCTAAAGTATTTGTTTAAAAGAATATATATTAGTTTAGTACACGGTGCTGATGGTGTTTAGCTAGAGGTTTTTTAATACTTATTCCCTGCCCGCTTTACTACCTGGAACTCCTCAGCAAATTATTTTGGAGAAGGAATTTTGTAAAATTCATTCTTAGCTGACCTCTTAATGACAGAAGCAATATATCTTATCAAATTTTGAGTGTTTAAGTTTAATTATTGGAAGATCTTGTGACGCGTCAATGAATCTCTGGATATTTCCGATATATATTGTTAGGAAAAATATGTATATAAAAAATCATGCGTAGAATATTCGTCCCGACCCAGAGAGAGGACAGTAGGCGGCGAACCCGGTGTAATATTGAAATTGAGAGGCTGGATGGCGAATCGAACATCAGGGAAGAAACCAAAGCCCACAGACTTTGCTTGATGGGCTATTTGATAAGGATGGGAGACGATCGTAGCGTCAAAAAAGCGTTCCTCGGAACCTCAATTGGCCGCTGACCTATCAGCCGGCCCCGATATCGCTGGAAGGATGCTGTAGAGCACGACCTACTCTGACTTCAAGCAGTGGACTGGCAACAGGTAGTACTAGATAGACAACGCTGGCGCTGTCTTGTGTCAAAGGCCAACACTCACTTTGGGTTGCTGCGTTAGAGATGTAACTAAGTATATATATATATATATGTATGTTTTAAAAATTTGTAGGAATCGTTTGTTAAAGTTGATATATTCTAGCGTCATCTTATAGTGACACAGTAAAGACAGTAACTCTATCTTTAAAAGTATTCCATGAAAATAATACTCAATGAAAATCCACCCTACATGTTTCGCTTACTTCGTATACATTTGATTTTTTTTTAATCGAAGAAGTCATAAAACTTGACTCATTTTATAAAAGTATGATTATTGCAAAAACTAAACTGCTCGTAATTATAAAATTCACGTAAACGTGCAACAGGAAATTTCTTATGTTTCTTAAAACCGATTATGCGTCATTTGACTTTAACTATAGACTTGGTATATGTATTTATTTACATACATAAGTGCATACATGAGTAATAAAAACGATAAAATTTTATTGTAAAAAATTTACCACGTCGAATATCGTAATAAATATATATTTTGTAAGTTTTAAATATGTTATACAAAGCAACATAATAATTACTACGTATTAATATACGCGTTTAATATTACAATAAATTTAACTCTTGTTAGAATTTATACCAATTGGTATTTATACATTGTTGTCGTTGTTACCTAGGTCTAATGTTAATTGATGGTAGATCTCTGTTTCCAGTAACTGTCTAGGTAGATACCACAGCAGCACATATCTCAGCCGACAAACAGTAATGTGCAGATATTACTGTGTTCCGGTTTGAAGAGCGATGTAGCTAGTTAAATTATTGCAGTCAAAAATTAACATCTTACGTCTCGCGGCATCGAGTATAAACTGTTGTAGAGTATATCATCCTAATTAGCTGTTTTTATAGGCGGATATATCATAAACCATCAGGTGAGATATTTAGTACTACATTAGTAGATGTCGTAGCTATCTGCTACGAGCGTGCTACATTACCGTAGCGCCCGTTACCGACCCGTAGCACATTATCACGTCTATGATTACACGTAGCCTAAGCTTAATTATTTATTTGATTACAAAAAAATAACACACGAAATATAACTATAGTTATTTCTACTATGTTATGTTTTGTTAATAAAACCTAGTTAACAAAGAACGATGTGATAGGTCAATCAAAGTGACTAAGCAACCTAAGCGCTTTCGATCATAAGTGACGTCATGATTCTGTGCTTTCTAACATAAATGGGATTTGTGCGTGTTACAAGCTTTTTTTATTATATAAATAAGAAAAAACTTTCCTCATTTTTTGATAAGAATTGCCGGTAATACAAGGCAATCATTTATTTATTTCTAACGTTTAATAAGATGTATTTATGTTTGGTAAGGCTGAACAATAAAGTCCTACGCAGTCGAATCGTTAAGCAATGGCAATATGTTATATAAACCTTATTACTTTAAAACATAAGTATGTAAAGTTAACATATTCATTCCAGTTCATTTTATGTAATGAAAAAATAACACTTTTTACTTAATAAGTATAATAAAATAACAATAAAAAGGTATACATAAAGTTAACGTATATGTTTTCAGAACTGTTACAAATGACAGCCAATAACGGAAGTCCGTTTACGATTAACTTAACAAGCGATTTTATGCTTTACTGCTTTCATGCAGAACTCTGGTTACCGTGCCAATACCTAATCGTTAGTGACAGTATTTGAGTGATACGATTGTCATAATATTGTGTTTCCTGTCGCTCATTGGTCGTGGGTGAGGTTCAAAGATAAAGGATCCGCCCTACTAACTGGCACGCCTATAGGAGAGAACTCGCGTTGCTTAGCAACAAACTTGTTTATATTGAGCGAAATTTACTCGTTAGGTTCTCATTTACTACCACTCTTTCATTACTAATAAATTAACTGAAATATTTTCTTTTTACAAATACAGAATTATCGTTGGACAATGACATACTTGTATCTTTGATAATAAGCATGTCATAGTTAAAGATATTAAAGATACAAGATGAGAAAATAAACGTGTTAAAAAAAGTTAATATACATTGAAATTATGAGATATCTAGAGCACATATTATAGGCAAAAAAATCGCTTATAAATAAAACTATACAACAATTTGTTTGTAACTCATAACTTTATTTTACAAGTACTTTTGAATTATTTCCTATCGTCACTAGTCAAAACATAACATTCCGTATATAATTGCATTAATGTATCGGATTTCAAAGATTGAAATGATTTTGTAAATAAAACTCTCACTATTGTATTTCTGTATGATTATTACGAAAAATCTGTACTACTAAATCATAGCGTTATATATTTTTTTGAAGAAGATGTATCCAAGAAAATTTTCGTTAATGATAGCTTCAAAAACGTTGAGCTTCAAATACATACAACAATTAAAAAAGTTATTAATTTTGCATTGTATTATAAAAGAACAATATTAAATAAAGCAATTAGAGTGAAAAATGTTCAAGTTATTTCTTTGAACTAATTTCAACTTGATTCAAGAGAGGTCGTCATTATTTTAATAATATGTCGCAATACTAAACAGCGAGGTGTTATACTCGTACTCATGAACCCACTTCAATAAGACCGTATAATAGAATTCGTCACGAGCATTCCGCATAAACGGTTAATGTATACAAAACTTACATTTCTTGACATTTGCGTAACAAATGATTTTAAGGGGCCCGCAACACAATTCCCAATTAGCTCAAGGACGAGAGAAAGAAAAAAACCATTAGTCATATTAACTTGAAGGTCGGCGTGACCTATAAACGTTTTGAAAATCAAATTTTGTTTACTTGTAATAACGTAACTTAGTGCAATGCTAAGTTATAGATATCACGTCAACATTCCGTCATGATTGAAATTAAAAAAAATTGTTCAGTGTATTTTCATTATATCACTGCACTTACACAGGTATTGGTTTTCAGAATCCATCTTAGATCCTGGATAGTAAACATCTGCAACTTTACTGGTATTAAGTTTCTCTTGCCGGAGATCGTCTAGGTAGGTACCACCGCAGCATCTATTTCTGCCGCCAAACAGAGGTATGCAAACATTATTGTGTTCTGGTTTAAAAGGCGCTGTAGCTCGTGAAATAACTGGAGTATCAAGATTTAACATCTTATGTCTCAAAGCGACAAGCACACTGTTGCGCTGTGTATATCTTCCTGATTGGCACCACATTGTTATGAGTAAGCATATCACTTACATTTACGTGAACGCCTGTCTAGTCTTATCGCTTCGTGGAATAAAAAAAATCCCAGTTAAAGATAATAATTAATGCCTTCACGTTAATGTACTTAATTTAAAAAAAATATTTCCCAAGTATGTTACATTTTCGCTTCACAGATGTCCGCAATGCATACGTAATTTTTAAGGACTTTTTATAATAATAAAATCCTTAATAAAGGCTACAAATTAAGTAGACCTACATAGCAACATTTCGCATCCGTTATTAAAAAATAAGTAACAAAGAAACAATTATTCAATTAGGTATTCATATGAATATGTATTAAGTTTGTATGTGAGCGTTGAAAATAAGGACGCACGATACGCTTTCGTGACACTTTAGCGTGTGGATGCAGCTTAGCCGGCATTCATCGATCAAATTTGAATTATACGGTAAAGAGATACGGCTCACAATGAAATGATAATACTGGGTAAAGAAAAAAATACGCCGTTTCATTTGTAAGGAAAGTGGCTAGACGGTATAAGCATCGTTTATGATGCTTGCCCCAGTTAAATTACTACGGATTTATTGAATTTGATTAAGCTTAACACGATTAGATTAGCTGTGTAATTTTTTTATTTAACCGAGTATAACGATGCTTTTGGTGATTGTGTAAATGTTTACAGGTGGTGGGGCTCTGTTATAGGAGACCGTCAAGGTAGGTACTACCACAGCGCCTATTTCTACAGTCAAAGAGTAGTATACAAACATTACTGTGTTCCAGTTTGAAGGGCGTTGTAGTTAGTGTAATTACTGAGGTAACGAGACACGTCTTAAGGCGACGAGCGTAATGTTGTGCATTGTAATGGGCAAGCGTATCACTTAGCATTGGGTGACGTCTTGCTCGTCTCATCGCTTCTTCGTATATAAAACAATATAATGATAATCTTTTTTTTCAATTATATTATAGTATAGCGTTTGTCCACAATTCGAGTTAATGCATGTTTTATGTCCAAACGTTGGTCGGATGTTTAGTACTACGCCTGTCGATAACAAAATGGAGCGAGTTAGAATGACGCACACAACACAGTATAGGTGCTGTAGCGGTGTTCGATTTCCGAACGCACTCCACGACTGAAGTTCAATTTTGAATTTGGAATTAGCTCAAACAACAGGCCGAGAATAGAGAGGAAGAGCGGCGCTTGTCAAGGAGTCGAAGTCGGTGAGACAGAACGTTACATCCGCATCACAGGAGTGATTATTAAAAGACTACGAACTCAGAATGCTTTAATTCGGATGAGATACTAAGGACAACTCCAACAACCTATTAACTATTATAACCCTAAAATTCTATATTCGTGACCCCGACGTGATCGAAGCATGGAGTTGGCTGCAAAATCAAGCATTCTAAGTTCGTACGGAGCAATCTCCGACTCGTCGCATCGTGCAGTGCAACATCAAGGTTATATTTTCCTTAATTCGTCTCGTCGTCCATTACGAGCAGTCATCACATGAATCGACGTGCATCGATCTGATTGGCCGATAACTAGCTCAAGTTGTTTTATCGTACTTGTGTGAAATTGACGGACTAACTTTCCAAGAATCTTTGTTTTATATGCGTCGAGTAGACTAAATTTAATTTGTTACCACTAATAAGGTTATTGTTACAACTATTTTCTTTTTTATTGTTGTTTGTTTTGTGTATTGCAGCTAGCGTGAAAACCATTTCGGTCAATAACGTGTCGCGACTTCTCAATATCCTCGCTAAGTTTCCATCCATTACTCGACCACCTGGTTTGCACAGGGAGATTAAACATTCCACAGTGCATTACATAAAAATTACTGATGGTCCTCCGGTTTCTTGGCGCCCCCGTCGCCTCTCATCGCATAATCTGGTGGTCGCTAAAAGGAAATTTGACTAAATGCTGAAAACCGGCACCGCACGACTATCTAAAAGCCCATGGGCCGCACCATTGCAACTGGTGTCTAAAAAGACTTTGTACATGACGCCCATGAGGAGATTAAAGGACTCGACGCGCGAACCATTCCAGATCGCTATCCGGCAGGTCATAGCGATGATTTCAACCACAGGGTCACTGATTCGTCCGTTTTCAGCACCCGCGACCTGGTAAAGGCTTATCAACAGTTTTATGGATTGCACGACCTCGACTTTTGTTTTCCCTACGTGGACGACATAATAGTATTTTCAAAAAAATGAGGATGCGTAGGCCCAGCATATCCACATTCTTTTTCAACGATTGGCTGATTACGGCGTGGTCGCAAATCCATCTATGTGTTAGGAGTTAGTGAAATCACCTTTTTAGGATATCGTGTATCAAAAGACGGTATTAGTGCCCCACCGGAACGAATTGCCGCCCTTCAGAAATGTCTCCTTTCTAAAATCGTCGCAGGGCCTCCTCAGGTTCCTGGGTATGATTAATTATTACAGACATTGCTTACCACGCGCGGCTGAATTACAGGCGCCGTTGATAAATGTCTTGGCCGATTCCAAACTCAAAGGTGCCAAACCAGTGTCTTGGACACTAGAGCATGAGCGTGCGTTCCACGCTTGCAAAGACAGCTTTGCACAAGCTACCTTACTAGCACATCCTGTGCCCGACGCACTTTTAGGTCTCTTTAGGGATGCGTCCAGTGTCCAGGTAGGCGCTTGCTTACAACAGCGTATAGGCACAGAATCGCAACGACCTGCATTTTTTAGACAGCTCAAGACCTCTCTGATATGTCGTGACGATAATTGGATCAAAGCCTTACCTACCCTACTACTAGGTATGCGTGCCGCGCTGAGGGAAGATTAGAAGCTTCCGCCGCGGAACGTTTACGGGGAACCCTTACCCTGACGAGATGATCGTTCCTTCATCAACTCGAATAACAGTTGATCCACTAGACTTTATAAGGCGACTTAGAACATCGATGTCGGAACGTAGACCTGTTCCTGCTTTAAGGCATAAGCGTCAAGTATTTCTTTTTAAACATCTCTCCACAGCGTCGCACGTATTTTTGCAAGTTCACCGCGTGAAACCACCTCTGGAAATCTCCTTATTCGAGACCATATCCAGTTTAGAAGCGGGGTGACAAGACTTTCTCCATTATCATCAGAATCAAGGAAGTAGTCGTAAGTGTGAATCGCATCAAACCTGCATTCATCGTCACACGTACACAACACTCTTCTCAATGTAACACTTCAGACATCACAAACATTCCAATATTATCTCCCATAAGCACACAATCATCAACACACGACTCTTCACTTCCATCTCCAAATTATACGCTCCATATACACGGTCGGGCAGACGCGTAAGATTCGCTCGTCCTTTTGTTCTCGGATCGAACTATCTCTCTCCGTAGTAGGTGACGTAGTGGTGTTCGATTTCCGAACGCACCTCACGACCAGTTGATTTTGAATTTGGAATTAGCTCTAACAGGCCGAGAAAAGAAAGGAAGCGCGGCGCTAGTCAGGGAGATAACGTTACAATCCGTATCGCTCCAATATTTATTAGAAAACTAGGAACTAAGGATGCTTTAATTTGGATGGGACACTAGGGACGACTACAGCAGCCTATTATTAACCATCATACGTCCCTAACATCTCATGGTGCTGTGCAGTGTACATCATCCTAACCAGCACCAGCTAGATATTAATGATACGACTCTGTCGCCAGAAACCGTCTCGGTAGGTACCTCTGCAGCTCCTATTTCTTCCGCCAAACATTACTGTGTTCTAGTTTGAAGAGTGATATAGCTAGTAAAATTACTGGGTAACAAGATTCAATATTTTTTTTAATCTCAAGGCGACTGTGCTAATATGGTGAACATCTTGCCTGTCTTGTTGATTAAAAAAATTTGCTCTTCACATTGAGACAAGGTATCGCGTGTTGATATTATCTATTTAATTTTGTTTTTTTTTAGGTAACTAGTGCTTGTTGTATTTTCGTGGTATTTCATTCTCCGATTGTCGGGAAGAAAGTCTTTGGGTTTGAAGGTCATTAGGAGGGTTCCTATAGCTTAATAATCGAGCTCGAGTTAGACGACAAATACGTAGTGGTCTTACATTTTCCATAGCACAGTAAGAGTGCTAGGCACGGCTGTGGCCCCTCTTTAATTAGATATAGATATAAACAAACCACACAAGTTAATTTATATTAAACCAAAGTTTATTAATTAGTACCTCGTTGGCCTAATGGTTAATTCGGCTTTCATTCCAAAGGTCGCGGGTTCAAATATTGGCATGTACCGATGACTTTAATATTTAAGTTATGTACATTTTGTGAACTTTAGTAACAACAGCGAAATACAAACGGTGAAGGAGAACATCGTGAGGATACCTGCGCATGAATTAAAATTTATTTTAAAGCTGTGTGTGAAGTCACCAAACCCATCGCCCTCATATTGAGGGTTGGCCTGTGCCCCAAAATTTTAAACGTAAATTGGCTGATTAAAAAAAAATTTATAATATTACATTTGATGTTTCTATTTTCTTCTTTATTTTGGTGCTTCATTTTCACTATTACATAGTACTTCATCATCCGTTTCCGCGACATGTTTGGATTTCTTCTTTTTTTTCTTCTTCTTTATTTTGACAGTAGTAATCGTCTCTTCAATTGGAAGATCTTGTTGGTCCATGCTATATTCTCGTTTTCTTTTTTTACCTAAAACCTTTTCTTTATTGTCAGTTATTTGAGTTTGTTCTACGAGACTGTTAATTTCTATGTCATAATTCTCTTCTGCTTTGTCTTTCTTCTTTTTCTTCACTTTAGAGGGGGCACCATTATCTGGAATACATTCCTGTAGATCTACTAAGTTGTTAGCAATTATGACTTCATTCTCATTCAGTTTTTTATCTTTCTTTTTTACTTTACTTTTGTCTTTACTTAGATTATCGATCTTATATGCATCGTTATCTGTTGTTTTTTTCTTATTCTTCTTTTTCGAAATATTGGAGTTTCCATTTTCATCTTTATTTTGACACTTCATTGCGACTGTGCTATTTTCTGATTGATGGCCGTTGTTATTAGGTTTTACCTCATTTTTCATCTTCTCATCCCCATTTATAGTACAATTTTCGTGATTATCCTTTTTGTCTACTTGTTTCTGATCCCTATCAAGTACTGCTAAAAAGAATCCAGTGGTAAAATCCGAATCGGGCTTGGAATATAAGCATCGCGTACCTATATTGCCGTACATTCCAGAGCCGAAATTATTCCATTGGCCTTTCAACAGTTCCTTAACGTCTTGAACTCTCCACTTAGCTCTGGATGTTTTCACTATGTTCGTGATAACTCTTTCGTTTTCCTCTGGGTATAGAGAGCATGTACTGTAAACTATTCTCTTGGCTTTAGGAAACGAATTCATAGCATGCTTCAAAAACTTTTCCTGCAATGAAGTCAATTTAGCTAATCGGGTCTCTTCAATATAGTTGTGGACACAAAGTTCCATTCCTGAAAAAGTTGAAAGACAAAAATAAAAAAATTCGTAAAATATATCTAACAATATTTTTTAAATATTATTACCTGATCCAGAACAGCTAGGATCTAGCAGAATATACTCCACATCATCGTACTCGCCTCTTTTTATTTCTAAGGAATCTTTGTGTAATGTTTCGACACATTTAGATCCGGTTTTCTCCACAAATTCGCACAACGTTTGGTAACGTTGCTCATTTCTCTCCATAGCATAGATCTTTCCCTGTGATATATTAACATAATTAATATCAACTAGTATATGACAAATAAGTTGTGATTTTATCATACCTCATTCTTCATAAAAGCAGCGAGCTGAGTAGTCTTCATACCGGGTGCAGCGCACATGTCCAGCACTGTGCTACCAGGTGGTGGTGCCAAAAGAGGCACTGCCATTGCTGTTGCCTGAAAATGGACATTCTTGAGTCTAGTCTAATAATTTCAACTTTCATGAATCAATGATTTCTATTTCTTTTCTGCAGTAATTAATATTCTAAGCTTATTAACTAATGCTTATTGTATAAACTTGAACAGATGACATACCTTGTCTTGCAATATAATCTTGTTTTCCAAATACAATTCATGTTCATGTAATTTAGTACCAGGAGAGAAAACAAACACGGTCTTCACATGGTAATCCTGGGTGAAATCATGTTTTGTGAGACTTTGAATTTGACTGAGGTAGTCAGTATATGAGCTGGAGGTACATCTAATGAAGCGATAACCCTCATCTTGAAAAGCGCGTATTGCATCCGATGTGGTTAAGAGATTTGTGTTAATACGCACATAGCGAGGTCTGCGGACAACTGTGGTAAAATATTAAAGATATACATATTTAACTAAAAAATTAAGGTTCTCTGACATTCATGTATTTAATTTTATAGAGAAAAAGTTAAGGACTTAATATTGACTAATAACATGTAAAACCTTAAAACAAATCTGTAATAATATTCTTTAGTTGAAATTAATATTACTTTGTATATTGTAAACAATGGAATGTCTATAATAATAAATAGCTCCAAAAATTTCCCCACAGAGGTATTGTCTTACAAGAACTCATCTATTCATCACTCTAGCCATGTCGAGTTTCGCTTATTGATATATACTTTAAAAAGTTATTAAAATAGTAAAATGATACCTACAAACCTACAAAGGGTGTGAAAAAATATGGTATTGTGTTGATTATAATAAAATTTCTACTCATGTTAAAATTGTTTTATTCTGTTATATTAAAATTGTTCTATTTAATTAATATAATCAAATAGTCTATCATAAACATATAAGAAATAAGGGTTGTTCTAAATCATTGTTACTTGTTAAAATTATACACATTTACAAAGGATATCTAGTATAACAAAATAATTTAAAAACAATAAACATTTTTTTACATATTTATTTCTAGAGAAACATTGGTAATTTACATCATATTATATTAAAAGCTTATTATTCAATAATACTGTACTAAAATAATTAGGAATGTCCAAATCTTATGTAAGTTATATTCAAAGATTAATCTTGTTTTAAATTTAAAGAACTCTTTTCAGTTTCATTGATAGGAAGAGGTGTGTAGCAATGTTGGTCAATTTCATTTCCTTGCTCATCATATTCTTTTTCATAGTATGCCTTGTAAGCATAAACAAAAATTATTACATTGACTACTACAACTGCTCCTGCAACCGACCATATTGTTCTTGAGAAATTATTTACAGGATACACATCAGTAAGTACGTGTCGTATGCCGAAAAACGCAACAAACGGAAGTGTAAACATTGCTATGCTATATAAAAATAAATTTGCTAGAACTAAAGCAATCCGTTTTGTATGTGCTGGTATGATTGGACCCTCAGAATTATCAGCCATTTCTGGTTATTTTATGCCGTGTAATTGATCTGAAAATAAAATAAAAAAGTTACCTTCAGTCTTCAATTCACCTTCGTGTTCAATTGTATATTTTTGAAAGTGTTCTTTATAGGATAGTATTGTTTGTTCTGGTTTACTTTTTCCAGGTAAGGCTTTTTTGCCAAACAGTAATTCGGCTGTCAAAATTTTTGCTAGCCAAGGATCTAATCGTGCTTCTTTCTCAAGTAGACCAGAACTCTCAAAAATTTTTTCGATGTGTGTAGCATGTTTTATAGTTTCTGTTATTAGTGCAAACAACACATTAGTTCTCTGCAAATAGATTTATTTCAATAAATGAAATAGGCAAATACATAACATAAAAACAAATGAATATAACTTACAAAATGACGAAGTTTATTGTCGTACAATAATGTTTTAACGCTGCCGCCTTCCGTCGACACTTTTTTTAAAATATTAGCTGCTACTTTATAATGTCTTGGAACTTTAATAGAATGCTCAAACATTATACTTTGTACAAAAAAATATTAAAATGTTCTATCATTTAACCTTGATTAATATTCTTTAATTTTATCACGAGACTTAGACCCGATCTATGTTTATGTTGAGGTTAGAAAGCGTTCATGATTTGTTTCGAGGCAAAAGTTTATTCATGTGGTCAAATTTAAGAAAATAAAAACCTATATGATATAAATAACATAATTGTGACCAGTATTGTTACGATACTATATTGTATGAACTTTAAGATTATTTTGGATTTATCTTTACTCTTAACATATTTTTGCAATAAGATTTTTAATTCATTTAACGGGAGCAACTATTAAGCTGCATCTTGACAAATCTAATTCTTGACAAATTACATGAAAACAATAAATATGACATTGAATGAAAATAACAATAATTGACTATAAGTATCATGTTTAATACTTAAAAGGTTTATAAATCTTTGCGCACATATTTTTATACTATAAACTATTCTTTGTGGTAATTCAATAGAGAAGAGAATATAGACATCATAACAAATAAAAAAGATTTTACCATAGGCAATTGGTTTATTTTTTACTGTGCAAGTACTTACGGCAGATTGTTGCACGTAATCTTTATCATTTATTTACGATTTCAGAAAAAAATATATTTATGATTTTTTAATTTTTTGTTGCGACATAAATTATGTAAAGTGCTTGCAGAGGTAATTGCATTCATAACTTATGTTTTATATTTGTGTATCAATGTTGTTTGTGTAATTTCATTGACAGTTTCTTTTCGAATGGCGATTTGCCCCCCAATCAAAATACCAGGAAATGCTATGATTCAACAATACAGTTTCAATAACATCTAGTAACGCAGTACATAATATTTTCAGTGATCATTAGCGACACGGTCGCTACTTAGTGGATTTTCAGTGAAAGGTATAAAAATGTTGTGGGGGTAATTTGAGTGGTCAAGAAAGAGATCAATCAAAACAATGGTCCCCGCACCCAGCTGCCCGTATACGTGGGACTACTGGACGTCCTCGACATCAGACCATGTCGAACTGATTTGTCTCATGCCCAATTCTGTATACATACCACTCACAGTTAGCTGGGACGCGACTTTGCAGGATGTTAAGGAGGTTAGTGTTTTTGAGTTCACAAGAGTATCCTGCTACCGAGCGTGAGTCACGCGTTTAACCAACACATTGTTTCCTTTGCACTTTAGAAGTAGGTTACTGTATTGTGTAACATATTGATAAGTCACTTTGACTTTTAGAAAGTCTATCACTTTGTTTACATATGTGAGTTTCTGTGTATTAAATATTGGTTTACTTTTATTTAGTACCAAAAATTAATAGAAATTCATTTATTATTATACACATTGTAAATCTTCCAGGAATTATTCTATTAATTATATAAAAAATAAAACAAAATTTGGATAGACAATATTGTCAACAATATTTTTTTAAAATATAATGTACTAGGTTCATTATTGATCATTACTTGTTAACGACAATACAGGTTATTTTCAAAACTTTTTTACATGTTTTAAGATATATCTAGTGCATAAAATAATTAAATAACACTTATGTCCCCTAAAAAAATGAAAAATTTAAAGGAATGTACAGCAAGAACTTTTTTCTATCGGCAAAGATAATGGGAATATTAATTCCCGAACCATTACTCATTCCACCAAATGAATATTATGAATAAACAATCTCAAAGACAATTTCAGTAAACAAAGACATTGTTGAAACGTTTGATGTAATTAACAAATAATTTTAAACAATTTAATTCAATCTATTGTTTTATATGGAAAAATTCCATTGTAAATATTAAAGGCATTTATTACTTATTAACTGTAAAATCTGAGCATCTTAACTGTGATATAGGCTAGTGCAAAGTCTAATAACTACTTTGATTATCTTGTTCATACTCTTTAAAACAAACAAACAAGCTCAAGTTATAAATGTCTCAAGTTTGTACATTTTGAAATAATATCAGAACTTAACATTTCTTAGTTAGTCAAATAGTAAATTTCTTGCTTTATAAATTATTATTGTGTGAATTTCAACTTAGTGCATTGTATAACATCTATTATTACAATTTCAGGAATTATGGGATTTGGCAGGGAAGTTTCCACTGTTTGGAATGCTTCATGAAATGTCTGGATATGTTTTCCAATTTATCAATTCCTTGGCAGTTACTGAAGAGGTAGATGATGAAAACAAGCGTCTCCGAGATATAAAACCAGTATGTGGAGTACTTGTAATTATTGAAAGGTCCATTCAGAGGCCTGGTGAACACCTCTTAAATACACACATCAGTAATTTGATTGGAAAAGGTGAGTTTGTTTATAACATTTTCAATTTAACATGTTAAGAATTCTTTTCGATTAAGTTTCTATGAATTTTTTATTGAAGATTGACTTATTTGAAATATGGGTTCTGTTTTTACTTATTAGAAATAAATAGATTTTATGAATCAAGAATATTCAGCTAAGTATATTTAAAAATATTTAATTTTTTACACTGTTATGAGCTGGTAAGTGATAGTTCCACCTAAAATAATAGAGCACTGGTCAGATTAATATAACTGCTCCATATTGTTATCCTCATTTCGAGACTCGAGATGATGTCTTGTCACCTCCAGTTATTATAGTAGGGACAAACCTTTCAAACCAGACCACTAAAATTTATGCACAATAGTTTGATTGCAAAAATGGAGTTATTATGGTCAGTACCTATAGTCAGTACCCAGCAAAAGAAATCAACCACCAGTAAAATAAATTATAATACTTGAACTGTAGTAACTTTGATAGTGATTGACAAAAATGGAAAAATATAAAATTTTTTTGTAAATTTTTAGGTTTAAATGAATTTGACAGTCTTAGAAGTTCAGAGGTTAATGATTTTCGGATGAGAATGAGGTACCTTGCTGAAGAGAGCATGAGCAAAAGGGCACAAAGTACAAGGCTAGAGAGGCTTAGGTACAGATGCCCACCAAGGCTAGCTGATAGTCCTTCAGTACCTCCAACTCTTATAAGCCACTTGAATAATAACTGCTTTATACTTGTAACAAAGGTTGCAAATACAGAGGTAAGTGCACTAACTCTAATAAAACCTGTTCTCTGAGAATATCATCTTTTTTATGTATTATATAGCTAATGATTAATTATATACTTAGTGCAGAATGCTTACAATATATCTTATATTATTTAAAACCTTCAAATGTATATGCAAAAAGGTGTTCAAATGTTATTTTAAATTTACTACTTTAACACAAATACTCTGAAATACATATGAGATTTTTAATAATTTTACTAATATAACCTATCCCATGCTTGCTACTTAAAATACTATTTATTTATACATCAGTTAGTATTGTTTTAAGACTGGTTCTGCATATTAATTAAATTCAAACCCAATTTTAATCCAGCGCTACAAAAAATTAATTTTCAGTAATATCTTCTTCCTGCACTTCCTCACCAATTTCTTCTTCATCATCTTCTCCTTCTTCCAGTATGCGGATCATAACAGTTTTTGCCTCGGCTCTGTTGTATAAGAATAAGAGTTATTTACTCTTAAAAGAACAAAACTACAGCAGAAATAGTTTTTTTTTTTATTATAGGTGATATATTTAGAAAATGCATCATACCTCTCCTCTGGTGTGAATACACCTTTATTTAATCTTTTTAAACGTGGCAATGCCGCCAGCACTTCGATTCTCAGTTCGGGATCATCTTCTTCGCCTGTATCGGTGCCCTCCTCGCTGCTTCCACCCATAAAGGGGCATCCCCTTAACACTAAGACTTCTAATGCTTTTAAACACTAAAAATACAATAAAAATATGCTAGTATAATAATTGATCTTAACATAGTTACCAATAATTAATAAGATAAGCATGAAGAGATGAATCGAAAATGTGTTTCATCTTCAATTCATCAACTTATTTTGTATGATCAATAAACCTTCCAAAGTAATTATTTTAAATGCGAAAACAATGTACAGATATTGTTTATTTTTCGACGAAGTGATCACACCATCAGAATGTTGACCTGGTGATAATTGATATATCTGCCTGTAAGAGAACAGGTTATAAACGCTGCTTCTGAGTGCACTTATCAACACAATACATTAAATCTCATTGCACAAGTAATTTCACTAGCTATAACACCTGTCAAATCTTTGCACACTGCTGTTTGGTGGCAGAAATAGGCACTGCGGTGGTAGCTACTTGGACAGTTTCCGGCACCAGAGACTTACTTCAAATAGACATGACAGAAGACAACAATAGAACAGTATTGTCGAATCTCACCTGGAGCTTTTTAACCTGCCTCTTTGTCGTCACTTTGCAGTTACGTAAATTAATATACTGCAGTTTCGTAAGGTTAGGATCGAAGCCGTTCAGCAATGCGATTGGGTTGTTCCTCACGTGAAGTATACGCAAATTGACCAGATTCTCTAAACCAACTAGACTCTTTATCTTGTTCCCTGCTAAATAAAGACTATCCAAATTTGGGAAATTAAAGTCTGATATATCCATTATACGATTATAGCGAAAATCTAGACATCTTAGTGTAGGCATGCGGTTCGCAAAGGATATCTTCGTGACATCGTTGTAGCCCACCTCCAGTGTGGACAGCTCGGGATGGTACACGTCATACACAGATGTTATACTGTTGTTGTTCATGATTATGACTTGTAAATACTTTGATTTCTTTAGAAAGGCGGATTCAATGCGATTCTTGTCGGCGTGTATTAGAACTAGGAACGGTATTTTTGAAACTACTTGCATTGCTGCTGTTGTCAAGTAGTTCTCTGATACGTCGACAAATTGGAGATGTTTGAAGGCCGCCAGAGCGCCAATGTCTGTTAAACCCATGCCCGTGCACGTCGCCTTCAGAAATGCGTACCTGAAAACAATCGTAGAAGTAGCTCAAACCGCATCCTTGGCGCTGTACCTAAGCGCTTGCCCTGTTAAAAAGATGTCCATGGTTCGTTACTGGAGCTATAGAGCATAGTCTGGTCAATGGTAGGTTTTTTAGAATTCGACTCATTAAGGTACCTTGCACAGCAAAGCATTGCTATGTGCAATCACCATATGACAGTTCAGAGTACACTAGCGAAAGAGCCTTAATCTCTAAAAATAAACTCTTTTCGAACTAGATTTTTGGAAGGATTTGTAATGGTATATTATGGATGTAATTTTTTTATCTTGCGTTTATGTTAAAATTATCTTGTTTCATTGAAGTGAAATTCTTCGGTGTTTCCTGACGCATTCGAAATTAAAACTCAAAATAGAGATTCCGCTTCTTGCTTATTTTTATGATGGTCACATTTCCTTGATTAATGATTAGAATTCCACTCACCCGTCACCCTCCGCCGTCTTTCCAAGTTGGCCTAGACGAACGCTCACTTCTGATCGGTTCAGCTTTCTCTCTGCAACCGGCGGTAGCGTTGGTTTTTCTGGTCTTATTTCTTCAGCCACACTCGGTTCGCTCTTCACCACTTCTTGCTCTTCTTGTTCTTCCTCTACTTCAGCTTCTTGATCTCTTTTGCTTATATCGAAGCGAGATTTAAGCATTTTTTACTTTATTTATGTTAGATATCAAATGTGGAATAATAAAATTATCGTTTATAATCCTGTTATTTTGTCTTATTAATGACAGTTTGGGTAACGGACAAAATTAAATATCATTTTGAAGACTGTTTGTTCTTTTAAACGATGTGAATGTCTAACGGTCTAAAAAGTTTTAATGAAACTTTATGTATGAATCTGCAAATTTAAATTTGTTCATACGGAATAAGTTAAAAATTAAATCGTGCAATAACTGAGATTTTAACATGTTGGAAATAAAATGCGCCTCTGATATTGTGAAAATCTTCAATGATCTCCACTCATAATAGTTGCTGCTGTCTAAATAAGAGAAGTGTAAGAGGAACTTGTAGGAGGGACCAATCGATGTGGAAGATCTTTAAGCAAGGCCTAAGTCCAGCAATGGACGACTATTGGCTGATAATGATGATCAAGAGGAGCTTCAGAAGCAAAGGGCATAATCAATAAAGCGCTACTCATATTAAATACTCTATGGATCCATATTATCATCTTGTGGTTTTTAAGCCTTGGATTAATTGAAATTTACCATAAAACTCAATTTTGTTCAATAACCGTGTATCATTGTCCACAGTTCTCTTTCACCTCAAATGTACCAGTATCGCGCACACCACAACAGCATATAGATACAATACTAAAGAAAAAAGTTAATTCGCTGAACATGAGGGGCGAGGATCCTCGTAATTACGTACTGAAAGTGTGCGGTAGAGAAGAATACTTGTTTGGGAAGGAGCCCCTCATTCAGTTCCTCTACATACAAGAGATGTTGGCTAAAGACGGTGTTCCACAAGTTATGACTGTTAGCATAGATAAATTGACACGTAAGTGACTAATGCGTTACTACGAAAGTTCATGAAAAAAGGGTATTGCTGCGAACAATAAACATGCAAAGCATCACAATTACTGTGGTAAGGTTTATTCGAACCCGGTCATTAAGCAGCATTTATGTGTTCTGGTCGTGAACATATGAAAACCATTTCACCATCCATGGGCTAATTGTAACGTAACGCCACGTTAAGATGAAGTAATAGGTAATTGTAGATGAAAGAAAAAACTCAACCCTAACTTCATGAAAGCAGGTTATCTTTCTAAGGATTCCCTGTCTCACCTGAAGCTAAATGAAAACGACATAAGTTTGGGATTCATTTCAGTTGGCTGTGATATACCTATAGAAAGGCGGCCCCTGCCCCCAGACTACTCTAATACGATACGCAAAAAGAAAAACCACCACGAGTCCTCATGGAATATTGATAAGAATTACACCTGTATGGTGCAAAGTGTGGGCGGGCTCAACGTTGATCCTGGACGACTTGTAGAGGTATGTATATACGATTTAAAATGCAGGACAACCAAGAATTTTCATTTATCTGTTACTAGTCGACATTGCTCTCAAACTCTGCAAGCTGAAGTAGTACTGGGGCGGTCATGTTTGTCCTGCCAGGACGGTCTCGGTGGGGGTGGGAGGGGATAAGGTCAAGAGTGGAGGTCACGTACAGGACGCAGAAGTGTTCTTCCTCGAGATATGCTGACGACATAATGGTTGGATGCGACGGGGCGCCGAAAAGCTGGGGACTGTATCTGGTGGATGACATTGCGGAAGGCTCACATCTAGCAGCGTATTGAGAAAGGCACATAATGATGATAGTCTCTAACAAAACACTATGTTTATAGAATATGTTATTGTAATTAAATTGTTTTTGGCAGGTTGTTTGCCAAGCGGGTATTTTTCACGGCGGCAAGGCTCTGTGTGAAGCTCAGAAGACTAAAGTAGCACCTGTCTCTAAGGAGGGAGTTGCACAGTGGGATGAAGAGCTCACATTTCCTATCAAAGTGTACAACTTGCCCAGGATGGCTAGGCTTTGTTTTGTTATCTATGAGCTATCAAAAGCTAAGGGTAAACGGAGAGGAAAAGATTCAAAGGCATGTAATTTACTGTACATTATAAAAAGACAGTATCTTTTACTAAACATTAAAAAAAGTTGTTGAATATACCATAAGATTTTTCAGAAGTGAATAAAGTAATATATGCACTATTTTAAAGATTATGCTTTATGTAGACATGTATCGGCTCATGATGATGATGCTTTAAATGTATATGAATAGTGATTCACAACTTATTTGTTTACTCTTTACCTTTATATTATTATTAAATTTAAAATTTATGTGTGAATGTATGCTTATATATGAAATTTATGAATCTCATATATTAACTATTTGTGTATTAGTATTTAGTTTCGCATTATAACATTTATTTAGCAATTTAAACAAATTACTTTTGTCTGACAGAGGCCTTGAGATTGATTAAAGACAATATATCAACATAAGTTCATTGCTTAATTTAAAAAAAAAATAATGATGACCATTGATCATGTTGATGAAGCATTTTTACAACCTGTTTGACTTTTTGGCTTAACTAAATAATTGCTTGACTAATATTTTTTTTTAATAAAAAAATGTACTTGTTATAGGATTCAATAAATAAATTGGCGTGGGCTAACACAATGATATACGACTATAAGGAGCAACTCCGTACAGACGGTTTGACGCTGTTCATGTGGACGCATGTAGCTGACGAGACTCAAGGCGACGACTGGCTGCTCCATCCTCTAGGCACAGTCGTTTCCAACCCCAACACGGACTCCTGCTCAGCTCTGCAAGTCCGCTTCTCCAAGTGAGTGACATGGTGGAATGTAGTGAAGCCAAAGTAACTACTTTTATTAGTGTTCATTATACATTTAATTATTATCTAGTGACTGCAATGTTGTGCAGTGTATACCATCTTACCTAGCGCCAGTTGTTAAGGGCAGACTGATTACATATCACCAGGTTAACTTCTGGCCTTTCTTGTCACTTTGTCGAATAAAAGAATTTATTTAATTGCATCTCTGGCGCAGTGGCTCTTTTTAATAACACTGTTCCACAACATGGAGTCTGCTTTAATTCATGGGCTTCCTGTTTATTGGTTCTACAGCTGCAGATCTCATATCGTAAATCTGTTGCCATGATTAGTTCCAGATAACAACATACAGTTGACGTCAAGTTTAAGCCTATTGTAGATAAAAAATATTGGCATCTCAATTTTAAAATTTTGCTTCTGTGCAAGATTGATAAAACTCTTATATTATGTAATCGATATGTTACTTACTCCTCTGGCGTAGCGACCCAAAGTGAGTCTTGGCCTCGACATGAGAGCGCCAATGTTGTCTGTTTCACCCTGCCTCTTGCCAGTCCACTGCTTAAAGCTCGCATAGGTCGTGATCTACAGCACCCTTGCAACGATATCTGGGTTGGCCGATAGGTCGGCACCCAATTAAGGATCCGAGAAACGTTTTTTTGACTCTACGATCTTCTCGCATCCCTAGCAGTCCATCTCATCCAGCGAAGTCGGTAAGCTTTGGCTTCCCCTATGATGTTCGGTTCGCCAACCAGCTTCTTGATTTCAATATTGCGTTTGGTTTGCCACCTACCGTCCTCTCTCTGGGTCGGGCCGAAGATCTTTCCCTTTCGGTAACCAGGAGGAGCTCTTCTATAATCGATAAATTATCTTAAAAAAAATTCAGAAACTTTATTTTCCTTTTACAGTTTCGACTGCCAATTCCCGATACTATTTCCAAAACAGGAGACCGTGAACGCATACGCGGACGACATTGAACTGGGTTCGCCCGATGTCATCGCACGTCTCAGCCGAGATTTCGAACAGCTCAGGGCGACGGCCGAAAAGGACCCCATGTATGAAATGCACGAACAAGAGAAGAAAGACATCTGGGCGTCCAGGTTTGTTTGACCATCTTCTTACTTTTTTTAACGGTAACAGCAAAAAAAAATTACGTTTGATTCGTTGACATTACTATTTAACAACATATATAAAAAAAATGTATTATGTAGGAATTAAAAAGACTAGACAATTTAGTTATCGCTTCAAAATTCTGATTACTTTTTAAAAAAAAAACTGTATTTTGAAACGATGGGGCCCTCTTTTATTGCCAGGAGTTAAAAATTGATAAACAATAATATTTGTCTATTCCTCTAGAGAATATTTTCGCGTCGAAGCACCCGAGTTGCTGCCCAAGCTGCTGTCTTGCGTGGAGTGGGGAGAGAGAGCGGAGGCTGCTAGTGTTGCACGCATGGTGGCCGGGTGGCCCATGCTGCGAGTGGAGTCGGCGCTCGAACTGCTCGACTACGCGTACGCTGATGCTGCAGTTCGGAGCTTCGCTGTTAAGTGTCTGTCAGAGATAAGGTGCGTAGCTTTACATCCTCTTGAGGATAGGTCTCGATTGCTGTAAACTGGATGTACCGGTAAGCTTATATTGTTATCTAGGTTCTCATAGTTAGTGTCGCGCAATAACGGTTGATAATGAATTACATTATAACTATTATGGGTATAAGTGGAGTAATGGTATGATTTTTCATAATACACCACTACAGCAGTGACAAAAATATAGCGGACATATACACATAGCGGATGATGATGATATTCTGGATGCAGAAAGCTGAACTACAATTTGAAGTTAAACACTGGGATGTAATGCTTCATGTCTTATTAGTCCATTACTTAATTTATTGACGTTAGTAAAAAATGTATTATCACAGCACTACTAGGGAACATCACCGTGGTTACTTCTGCTGGCAAAATGTAGTATGGAAACAATACTGCATACCGGTTTAAACGATTTTGGGAGTAGTAAAACTACTAGAGTAGAGTCCTGTGCCTTATGGAGACGGGCATAACGTAATACAATGTACTTCATCCTAACTAGGGCGACGTTCTTACGAGCAGGGACAAAACTTCCATTAGGTGATTCAAATAATAAAAATTAATAAATAATTTATACATGTTTTTTGTATATTATTGCAGAGATGAAAACTTACTGCTGTACCTGCTGCAACTGGTGCAGGCTTTGAAACACGAATCGTATCTGATGTGTGAACTCTCTGTGTTCCTCCTACAGCGGGCTTTCAATAACATGACTATTGGGCACTTTCTCTTCTGGCATTTGCGGTATAAATTTTTTTTTGGATAGCCAATATTTTTTTTGCGCAATCTTTGTATTTTACAAAAAATAAATGAGTTAATGTTATATCTAAATAGAACACTAAAATATTGTACAGATCGGAGATGCACGTGGCTGCAGTGTCGGTGCGCTTTGGCCTAATGCTCGAGGCTTACTGCCGCGGTTGCCAGGACCATATCAACACCCTCATGCGACAAATCACATGTCTCGACAAACTTAAATGTTAGTATACGAAAATATCAATATACTTTTATTACTACGTTTAACTTTTGTGATGTCTAAATTATGAACTTTTTGGAGGAAATCTAGACCCCACAGATGAACTCCCCGGTACTGCCGTCATACAGGTGTGTACAAATATCACTCATATAGAAATGCTCCTAATACTGGTAAGACAAGTTGGCAACAAGACATATACATACTTAAAGAAGATGGCCTCATTTAGAAGTGATGTAAACATCTTACTGGACATCTGATTTTTACCAGTAGGGATAAATATTACCCGGGTGGAGAACAATTCATCGCCTGGTGAGGTAAAAAAAATATATTAATGTCTATTCATATTTCTAGGGGCGAGTCAATGTGTGCGAAAGAAGAAGGAGATATCGAAAGCTCGTGCGGCGTTACACCAGCATTTGCAAGAGCAACATTGTATTGAAACACTCTGTGATTTCGTATCACCACTTACTCCTGGTCTAATTTGCAAGAAAATAAAGTAAGTCTTATTATTATTATTTGTAGATTAATGCTTGGCCACGATCCCCCTCTGATAATAGCCAGAGTTTTAATGTGAAAGTGCAGTAGTCTAGAAGAAACCTATTCACTGTTCATTATCATATTTGTTCATTACTTTCGCTGATACTATTAATTGGTAATGACGATGATTAATATTAAAATTATACATATAATTGTTATAATTATTTATCGATTAAATATTAAGAAACATTTGGCTTAGACAATTTTAATTTCAATGACATTCGGTGACAATAAGACTTGATGATGGCATACTATGAAATCACACAAAGTTGATAATATTCCAGTTCTCAGATGTATGACCACCTATCTTTAAAAAAATTGACTTTTTAGTCACTAAAAAGATATTGTTTTCAGACCGGAACGATGTAGAGTAATGGATAGTAAGATGCGACCTCTAATGTTAGAGTTTGAGAATGTAGACCCCACCGGTTCTGATATACGCATCATCCTAAAGATCGGCGACGACCTGCGCCAGGATATGTTCACCCTTCAAATGTTGAGAATCATGGACCGGCTCTGGAAGAACGCAGGATATGACTTTAGGTATTTAATTTATATGAACACTTTTTTAAATCTCAAAGTGGGGAACAAGCAGGATATGCTGCTTGTTGATGGTATGGCTACGGTGTTGGCAACACACTTCGCCACATTGTCGTCGTAAAGATGAGGTTGAAGTAGGTAAGCATCATCTATTTCTGCCAAACAATAGTGTTCCAATTTGAAGGTTGCTGTAGGGTAATGTTAAGTTACTGAGACTTAAATCTGTCTCCAAAAGCAGTGAACATAATGTGGTGGTAGATGTGGTGGTGTTGTTATGTAGTTGTTAATACCAATCACCATCAGATAAATGTATTGTGGGATATGTTGTTTTTTGGAATAAAATATATTCATATAAATATATTTTATTTTATTAATAATTTTAAAATTAATGATTTGTCACCAGACTGAATCCATACAATTGCATATCACTTGAGTACGCCGTGGGCATGATCGAGGTAGTCGACGATGCAGAGACAGTTGCTAATATACAGAAGCAGAGCGCTCTGTTCAATGCAGCCTCCACTATATACAAGGCTAATCTGTTTCGTAAGTTCAATAATATGGTATTCAACCCTTACACAAATATTAACGTGCTGTTAGATTATCTATCAGTGGCAACGTGAGTTCTAACTGCCTGTGATAGCTTGCGGCGCTGCGCCCGATCATTTATTTTGTAGTAATACCAGGGTTTGTGGTTCGATTCCATAAGCTGTAGAGCTTCGACGAGTGTCGAATTTTTTACCATATATAGCTACCATCTATATATTGCACATTTTTTAAACATCCGCCATAATACCGTTGGTATTTTTTTTTATAAATATACACTAAACTAGGTTAAGTGATCAATTTCAAGATGATGATATTGAAGATGTCCAGATATTTATAAGAGACAGTTTTATCTCAGATATCTGAATTAATATTATTACTATTATTTTATATTGTGTTATTTTAATTTGTAACTTAGTTTTTACGCAATTGTATTTTTTGTTGAAATAATACAATTGTTCAATAAAATAGATTTCTTATCAATTTCAAGTTGGCATTGACAATAAATTTTGACGGGATACCATAAGAGCAGGTGTCTAGTTAGTGTAGATATAAATTATTCTATATTCATTAAAATGTTACAATGGTTTTTTTAAGAATGGCTGAGGAAGCAAAATCCGACTGATATTGGGTTCAACAAAGCTGTGGAGGAGTTCACAATGAGCTGCGCGGGCTACTGTGTCGCCACATATGTTCTGGGCATAGCAGACAGACATCCGGATAATATCATGGTCAAAAAGTGTGGACAGGTAAGATTTTTTGTGTTTAATATACTTCAATTTCTTTTCATCATCAATAGTCGATAGTCACCGACTGTTGGATCATGCCTCCCCTCCTTTCGCCAAGTGATTTCCACATTGAGCTTTCGTTGTTCGCATTTATCAACTTCCTGCAATCTTATCAGATCATTTGTTATGTGGGCAATGCCTTTCTGTATTTCTTGTAGAATAATTTTGTTATTTTAGGACTAATTTGAAATTATTATTACCAGAGCTCAACAAAAATATTTTTTTACTATCTTAGAAATAATTGCATTTTTGAGGTTTTTAAGTTTAATAATCTTTAATATGTTTTTACTGTTACAGCTTTTCCACATAGACTTTGGACACTTTCTAGGTCATTTCAAGCAAAAGTATGGTTTCAAAAGAGAACGTGTCCCATTCGTCCTGACGCATGACTTCATCCACGTTATCAATAAAGGTCAGCGCGGCTCCGGAGTCAACGAAGCCCTGGATTTTAAGATATTCAAAGAACATTGTGAAACGGTCAGTTCTAGTTGAATATTCATATAGTTTTTTTAATACTCTATTACAAACTTGCAAGGAATTCGTTAGGTAGACAACAGTAAAATAATAGCCAGTGAAAATTTCTGTTTTGCTTGTGGTAGATCTCTTTTAGAGACTCTTGATATGTGCCATCATAGCTTCTATTCCTGCCATGATCTTGTCTCAAAACATGATGAGCACAATGTTGAATACAGCATATTTGTTATCATTGAGTGAATGTCCTGGTTGTGTTGTTACACCTATGAAGAAAAATAGTTTTATCATGTTAGATTTTTTATCTTAAATGTAAAGTAGTTGAATAACATTACATTTTAAAGTTCTATCACATTTTATGTACTAATTTTTGATTTTTTTTTGTTTTACAGGCTTTCAAAATTCTCCGGAAGCATGGTCATCTCATCTTGTCCCTGTTTTCAATGATGATTTCCACTGGTCTACCTGAGCTAAGATCGGAAAAGGACTTGCAATACCTTCGAGAAACTTTGGTATGTTTTAATATCATTATCATGACTATCGTCTGATAGACATCCACTGCTGGCTATAGTGCCATTGTAACATATTTTGATGTATCTTACTTATTTCAATTATTATTAAAACTGCATATGGTTACTTATATAAAATAAAATATAACCGACAATACAAAAATTAATTTAGGTTGGGAAAATTCCCACTACTACTCTACCATATATAAAAAAAGTGTCTCATGAGAAATAATTGCAACAGCATATCCAGTGATCACTTAAGAACACCTGAGGGCCTAAATGATGTTTATCTAACAATTTGCACCTGCAAAAAGAATATGTATTATTATATATTTTTTTAATAGGTAATGGACTTATCAGAAGAGAAAGCACTTGAGCACTTCCGGCTAAAGTTCATAGAGGCTGTGAAGAACTCGTGGAAGGCATCTGTCAACTGGGCTATACACAACATTGACAAGAATAACTGACAGTGACCGGTCAGTAGGCGGCTGAAGCGACAGCCGTCTAAACACACGCCGCAGACCTTGTAGGTGGTGGGAGCTGCTGAGTTCTGAACCCATTGCAGTGTGAAAGACGTTAATGCGCATGGGCCTTTATCTAATAGATACACAGTGAGATATGATGAAGTTGCATATTGTGTGCAGTGATTGTGGCTTTGTTGTTATGTCGTTGATAGTGCTGTGACGTGTTAATTATATAATGAGCTGTCTCGGATACTGAAAATGTTGGTATCAAAGGATGTCGATTGAAATTAGGGTTTTATACTAATATGCATTTATGTTATGTAATGGACTGCTAGGTGTGAGAAGTGCAGGACCTATTGGAGATGTTTGGGGAAAACCTGTGTCAAGCAGCGGATGCCATCTGGCTGATGATGATGAATCATAGATATATTCTTTTGAGATATCCAATTTTCATTACATTAAATATGATGACTATGAAATAACCTAAGTAGTATTGTAAGCATATAGCCAATTTGATTTGTTCTTTGGAGGTGGTATGATTTAAAGGCCTATAATATGTGAAATCCAGGAGACAACTTCAGCATTGTTATAACCATATATACATGAGTTCCTAGCTGCATTTAGAATTCCTCTTGAAGACAACAATGAGTTCATTGTTGAACTAAAAAAGACCATATTGATCCTTTGATCGCTTTTATTAACTTGTAACATTAATAAGATCTTTTGGTAAAGGAAAAATAATCATCAATTATATGAAATTAATGTGGTTAATAAGACTTAACATCTTTTGTATCATCACAATGTGGTGCAATATCTATCATCCTAACCACCGCATCATTGTGTGGGCTTATCACTTACCATCAAGTGAATGTCATGTATTCATCAATGCGTCATCTAATAAAGAAAAGTTCCAATAGTTCAAGCCATTTGATTGTTGGATCTATCTTCAGTAGAGGATGTCTATTGGCTGATAATGATTTGCTGAACCATGTGATTATAGAAAAGATATAAGTTTTGAACATGTTGTGTTTTTATAATTTATTATAAGATATCTCCTTATAAAACATGATGGCAATGAAGTTATCATGAAAGTTGAGGGTAAAACGAAACATGAATCTTGCAATGAAATGGTGAGATCAAAATGTTTAGAAAGAGATTATTCTGTAATAAGGCCAAAGGAAAGCTTAAAATTGTAATAAATGTGTATAAACATTATGATTTTAACTTTATTATAGTGAACTGTGGTATCCGAGGCATCAACTGAAACGACGTAGCAACTACTAGTTTAGTTTTAGTTTGGATGTATTGTAAGCTCCGGTATTAGTTGGGTGTGGTTTTATATTTTAAGTCGATTCATTGTACAAATGTATTAACTGAAGGACTGCAAAATTATTTCTTAGTTGTTAGGGATTGTATTCCTTAAAGGAATCGTAATTCTTATATAGATATTTGAATATAATAACAAAGACTTGGTATTGGTAGAGGTCGTGCACATTATATGTCTGGAAAAAGCGCGGATTCGATCCCAACCGAGTTTGTATATCTGGATCTGGTGAAGGAAAGCATCGTGATTAAACTGACATGTTCCAAGAACAGTTTTCGTGGACGTGTGATAATTACTAACCCGCTCTTGGCCTGTTTGGTGGAAAAATAACCTTGGCTTTCATTGTGAGAGAAGGAGTCTCAGCAGTGGCAATATGAGGAGGGTTAAAAAATACACCATAGACAATTGCTGATAATAAATTATTGAAATGTCCTTTAACGTGAATTTTATACATGATTATTACCAAATTAGCAAGAAAGACATTCTAAAACCGTACCCAACTAACAAAAATATTGTGAGATTTGGTATTTTAAACGTAAATTAATGTAGATTAAGTAAGTGGAAGTTTGCGGGCAAATGGCGGCCATTTTGGCTGTGATTATTTCCGGTCGGCATATGCGCGTACTAATTGAAAGATATTCAGTTGTCATTGAACATCAGCCCCTGACTATTTCTTACAAAAGACATTAAATATGTAATTTTTTATTAAAAATGCTGAATCATATATCTTATTAACTTTGTGGGTATGCTTAAAAGTTGTAAGCTTGAAGGTTAACGAAAATTAAACGTTATTTTTTCTTATTTTGTAAGTTTCTGATGCAATATTGGAAATTTAATAATTCAGTATTTTTTTTAAACATAAAACATTTTTTTTTTTAAATCAGTACGTCAGGCGTTGGTGTAGGCCGCATTTGCCGCGAACGTCTGCCCAGGTCATCGGTAAAGACCGAAAGCTTATCGTTATAGGAAAATATTGCTGTGAACGCTCTCATTGACGAGTTTTAATGCTTAAGCGGCAAACGCATCATGTTTGCCCACGACGATTAGTGTAATTTTTTTTATAATCACTAAATCAACTAAACCTTCGTAGCGAGGGCGTAATTATCATAGATATTAGCAGTATTATAACACCATACAGTTTAGGGCGGTTTTTTTTACGATATAAAGTGTTATTGTCGATATTAATATTTCTACCTACCTCACGGTGTCATTTACTCAAATAGTGCTGAGGGTAATCGGTTAAAATTTTGAACTTTGTTTAATAAAATTACGGTAACGCTAGGTAATCGGTAGTGAAATGCATTTACATTTAGCACTCGTAGAATTTTATAGAAATGCATAGCGTTGACTAGTGTTTGTGTTGAAGACTAGGTTCGTCAGCCATTATTTTTCCTACCCAAATATAAATGAAGGGTTTGTTATGTGTGATTCATGCCAATTTGTTTGTGTTGTACACCTTCTACTTGCTTTTAGATTTCATTGACAGTAAGCGTGGGATAAATGAGAAAATCATCGCTAATATGGAAGTATAAAATATAACGGATAAATCATACATATGATGCGGATGTAATATATTATACTTTATGCTATTTATCTTGAAAGTCTTGTAAATCAACACTAACATATTCGTTTATCGATTTTTCTATTGTCTATATTAAATGTAATAATATAGTTCTTACTTGACCATGTACCCAGTGTCTAACGATCACTCTTATATTATGTTATATTAATATCACATTAAAAAAAGACAAGTTATTAAATAAATACTATAAGCATAACTTATTATCGCGTCCAGTTCTACTCTTCGGATCCCTTTTGTTATAAGACACGGAAGGGATACGATAATGGGAGATATTAGTGCTTGTCTTCTAGCATTTTTTTAACATTCACCTGATGTATAAGCGATACCTGGACCGTAATAATATGGTGCTAGTTAGGATGATATACACTGCATCACATTGTGCTCGTCACTGAGATACAAGATACCAAATTTCGTTAGTTTAGTAATTTGCTAAAATCAATTATGTCGTTGCAGGCCAACCCCTCTTAACATTATAACAGATTAAACCTTGGAATAGGTCAACGTTTATACAACAAAACGAAATGTACGCAGTATTGTAATATACAATAATATTTTTTTTTTTTCATATTAAAAGCAAGTAGAAGACAATATCAATAGTCATTTTAAATTAGTATAAAGATCATTGTAACATAGTTCATATTGATTAGTTTACTTATCGAAATACGCGTTGTAGTTAAGATATAATGCTGCAAGTCGGAAATGTATGCGTTGTAGTTAAATATATATTTATATGTAACGAGGTAGATACTTCTGAAATATGTTAACCTTTTAACTTAAATATTTATGCGGACGTTTAGTTTTAAATAAATAAATATACCACATAGTCTAGGATTATCGGGAGACACGGTTGTGTTCTGAAAGGGGGTGTGATCTCTCCTAACGCCGTGGACGTGTACCGAGCGTGTTTTAGCCGGTGAAAACTCCTCATAATACTGACGTGTCACCAGAAAGCAGGATATCATTTCACAGATTCTCCCCATTCCAAATAGAAAGGAATATCAGTTATGTTACGGTTATTATGAAAGCTGAGCCGGTTCATTACATTTCTTAGTCCATTTCCTTTGAAAAATCGCCCCGTTTTCATTTTATACGTCCCTACATTCAAACGGGCTCAGATGTAGAAATTCCGATTTATTTACCGTTAATTTTTTTTTCTCCTCACCGGAATGACATTTTTTTCCTTCATCTACATTCGAGTTTACCATTCGTTAGCTTATGTTTAATAAATTGGACCTTTAGTAGTATAACATTTAGTTCAATAACCAGTCCAGTTTGTTAACAATATAACATAGAAACGATCAATTATTTTTTTATTCTAACGCTATCCAACACTGCCAAAAGCAATTCAAAGTAGACTGATCGCCATATTTAGCAATAAACCATACAAGTGTCACCAGTTTTGTGCCCTGAAAATATTTACAAATACATGTTGATATTGCTCATATGGATGTAAACGATGTCTTCACGAATCTGCTTCCGATATGTTAAAAAAAAAAATAGTTATACGATAATTCATCACAATATATACTATGTAATTAAATACTATTAAAAATATTTAAACTTTTCATATATAATCAATGTTTGATGTTTTTTTTTTTTAGTAGCAAGGTGTACATTTAATGTTTATATTAATGTTATTAGGAATTCAAAACGATATTATTTTTTCCAGCATCCATCATGATAGTTTTAGTGAAACTTCGTTTTTAGACAGACAGATGTGAATCTGAAATCAGGAATTAATTTGAGGAGGAGGAAACTTGAAATTATTTATTTTTCAGAGGTAACCACGCACATCTCTTCAAATTGAACTCCGGTTGTGTATTAAGTTTAATAAAAGCTTCGATTCTACTTTGACCCTAAGAATTTAAAAGAGGTTATCCGCTACATCATCCGATTGTGATTATAATAATGAATATATACATTAGCAATCAATATATACAAAAAAAACCATGGTTTTCAAATAATCCATTATAATTCCACGAAATTCATTTATTCAGACCTTCCATAACTTTCAAACAACAGCTTCCAATCAGATCGAATAATATTTTAGATAAAATATTTAACATATATATACATAGTACTGTATCCCATAAATATATAGATATGACTATATTTAAAGTTAACCAATAGCAAATGCATATTACTCACAAAATATTGGTATTTGGGTAACTGACAATTTTTAGTGTTTATCCAAAGGAAAATGAAAAAAAAGGCACTTTGGTGATTTAGGTTTTGTATTCTCTTCACAGCATTTTAGTGAATTAATAATAGGTTATATGTAAGTAGTGAAGACATTAATATTTATGAACAGGCTCAGTATAAACTAAAATGCTTCCTATGTAGTGCTAAATATCCGATACGTTAATGTATAGTTTTGTTAATTTATAAGTTTAGAGGCACATGGCGGTCTTTTGTGAGTGTATATACAATTGTATAATTTGTGTATAAATAAAGTTGTGAGTGCTTGTAGGTGATATCACTGATTAGTCCTTTTTGAAGTAAGCGTGCGTTTTGTAATGTATAACGATATTTAATACACTATCTGAATATTTAGGTTTTGATGTGGGTCGTGCGAAGGTCGACATCATGGTAGGGAAATCACCAAATATTTTGAGCGAGTACATGCAACGACGGGCGGCATCACTGTGAACTAGCCATTAAGAATTATAATATAACTTTCGCCATATTTATAAGGCATTATATTTAAGCTCACGAATCATCTCAAGTCTACGATACAATAGTTCCTTTGTCATGTGTCATGTTATATTCATATGAATAACGAGAGTAATGATGGATATTCATTAAAATAATGTATAAAATAATTTACTGAATAATTATTTGCTATCTCCAATATGATTTTTGAATAAACGTTTACATACAAGTAGTAGAGTTTTTCTTCTAATGAAATATTTAATATTCCCTAATGTCGCGGCGAAGGAAAACCGCTGTTTTAATAAAATTAAACATTTTTCTTTAAATAAAAGGAATACGAGTCATATCATTTGATGGTGAGCAAATAATGTGGTCTTGTTATATTTATAGAACTATATTGCGTTCACTGCTTCAAGATACAATAGTGCTTCCATGTGTACAATTATTTCACCAGCTAGCGAGCCTTTTAAATAGTAACCAAGTTTTATTTGTACGATTGATTAAATTGAGTTACTGAAACAGGTAAAAAAAAATTACTGGCGGCAAATGATACAAATGATTAATTATTTCTTACCGAGTATTGTAGCTCCTTGAGGTAATGGTTAGTGCGTGCGGCCTTTATTCCGAAAGTCGCGGGTTCGAATCTTGTAATGTACCGATGACTTTATATATTTAAGTTATGTACATTTGTGAACTTTAGTAACAACAGCGAAATACAAACGGTGTAGGAGAGCGCCGTGAGGAAACCTGCCCATGAATTAGGATTTATTCTAAGATGTGTGTGAAGTCACCCATTCGCATTGGGCCCGCGTGGTGACTATGGCCCATCGCCCTCATATTAAGGGTAGGCCTGTTCTCTAACAGTGGGGACATAAATGGATGTTATGGTATCAAAGTCAAGAAAGAATAAAAATATTTTTCGAGGTCTTATTATATATATTTCAAAATAAAGTAATAAAACGATTGTCTATTAACGGTAGGTGGACCAGTTTAAGTTGACTCTTCTGAATTATCTACAGTCTTATAGTATACCTTCGTAATATTACAACCAATATTGTCCTGATTGATAAGTAACATCTAACCTGAGTATATGTTAAATATTTTTAGCATTAAATCAGTTAGATAACAGACTGGGTCCAGTCCACAACAGAAGCCAGAACCATATTTGTCATTGATCACGTTTACTATTTTCTGGTCAGTATCTTTCCACCAGCTTAATGATATAATAAGAACTAATAATTTATTTTAATTATCTAACCACAGAGGTTAATGCATACAGTATTATTAATTAATACATATACTACACCACAGAGGTTTTTACTTATATTATTAGAGAATAACTGGCTTAAAAGGCAAGAAGTTGCCTCTGCGTATTATAATAAATTATCTTGAATTTTAAATACGTTCAAGCCATGTTATCACAGTATCAACAAAGAATGCTTGATGAACAGGACAAACATAAGTTGTAAGCAATATAGCGAGATGGCCTGTGAAATGTCGAGCGGTGACGGAATTATGCTAAACAGTTAGTCTATGCCCGCAGTACTGTGCGTACCGTCTGCTGCAACGCGTACGCCGTGACACGCGCCCTGTCAAACTTCCCGCCAAGATAATAATAAAAAAAAAACTAAAAATAACAGTGTAGTTTTTTTTTTCGATAAGTGTTAAGATGATTGTGATATAATTTTAAGTACAAAGATTTTTTTTTAAACAGTGTTCAAAGTTAAATAGTATAAAATAAAAATGACTGCCGGATCTGAGGAACACGAGCCACTCATCTCTTCGTCGGTGGATAACCAACGGGTTACATACAATAATTCGCCACAAGTGAGTTTACTTAAATTCGTGTAGAACTGATGGAAAAAATGGGGGATAAGAAAATTCAAATGGGCGATAAATATTTATTAACATATTTTTTGTATATCACATAAAATTAGACACGACTTTCAAATATTTCTTATATCTAATAGTATAGGTGTAGAAGAGACTGATATGCGATGAATTCGTGAGAGTTAAATAAAAAAAGGCGCATTAACCGGTTTTTTACTTTTTAATACTTGTAATAATATTCAATTACCTTCCCTTTGCAAAGCAACTTTCGAATTACCATATATGTACAAGTTATATAAACTGTTTATTATTTATAATTAATTAAAAGACTACAAATGTTTCGTGACTTGTGTCTGCCATGTATACAGAGATATATATATTTGCCTTGTAGGTACAACCGGTTTTTCCACAGGTTATAAAAATATAGGATTTATCTTTTTATTCTTTTATTTCAGCCTCTTTTTAAATTTTATACGAGTTTTTAACGAATGTATCGATTTTGTACTGAACAGTTTTAGTACAGCAGATTTAATAAGTTCATTTCATAGATACGGATAACAGACCATAATATTTCTATAAAACAGGTTTAAAAATTATGATAAAAATTATAGGTTATATAATTTTAATATATATATACACAAGATATATAATTAGAAGAGACTTGTTTTAAAGATTGTTGCTTAACGTACAGAAGCTTCCTATTATGGCGATCAGAAGGTTGGGGCCAGAGAATTATATCGTAAACTTAATTAAATTAATTTTACATACAAGGTTGCAAGGCTTTTTCCAATGACAAATCAAATCTCTATCTTTAATTCGTGTTTTCATAATAACTCAATAAGGGAGAATGAAACGACATTAAGATCAGATGAAAATATTTAAAGAAGTTATCAAATATAAAAATTATATCCAAGTCCAAATATTCTTAAAATTACATATTTTTCTTTTATTCGATTAAGCGCCGAGATGAGCCGAACGTTCACCAGAATGTAAGTGGTACGCCTGCCCGTAATAACGTGGGGCTAGTCAGGGTGATATACACTACACCACATTGTGTTCACCGTCTGAGACATAAGATGTCGAGTCTCGGTACCCCAGTAACTACACTAGCTACAACGCCCTTGAAACGGGAACATAGTAATATTTGCATAATACTGTTAGTGGGCAGAAATAGGAACTGCGGTGATACCTAGACGGTCTCTGGCAACAGTGACCTACCACCAGTATATCTCTATATATGAAGGTTTATAATTATTTTATAATTTTCTTTGTGATACAGTTCTCCCAGTTGTTTTCTTATATATAAAAACATGGCTCAAATTTCGATTTAAAAACTCGCAAACAATTTATAAGAATATCCATTGATTACTTAATTTACTTTTTTAAACTATCACTAAAGTACCATAGATAATCATTTGTGTACTGTAGGATATTTAACTACTTAAGCATTAATTAGTTAAAAATGGAACTGAATGGAAAAGTACAAGGTTAGTTATTCTCATTTTAATCACTAAAGTCAGTGGCCGCTCCAAAAATGGGACAGAAACGAGTTTTTTTTTTAATTGCCGAAGTTTGAAAGTTTCAACTCTTCGGACAGTCTTTATACGGGTGTAGATTGCTTTAGACTCTGCTCGTTTTATTTATATATTTTTTTTAACTCAGGCATAATAATAAATAATAATAATTTTCGTAACGAAACTCGCAGTAAGCTTAAGCTCCTTACTTTGGAAATGAAAATTGGTTAAAACATATAAAAACAAAATGAATATACTCTATGTTACTGTATTTTGGCTAGTGTAATTACTGGGATACCGATACTTGACATGTTATGTCTGAAGTTTGTTGCTGTATATATTATCTTAACCAGCGCCACGTTATGGACAGGCGTGTATCTTAGCATCAAGTGAATGCCTCACTCGTTGCTTCGTGTAATAAAAAAATCTGAGTTCATAGCAAGATCCGGAATTTTTTCCTTCTATAACAGTATATATTAGGTTCTTATATATCAAAATTGGCGTTTTGTACTGGAGGAATATAAAGTCAATTGTTTTTTTGTAAAATATATTTAATTAATCAAAGTATGCACCGTTATTAGCTATGCACTTTTGTCATCTCATAGGTAGCCTTTAATTCTTCATTTTCCACTTTCGTCTCCGGCCGTCCACGGGATTGGTTCTGAAGGTCGAAAATTCCAGAACGAAAACGTTGAAACCAAAAACGACCGGTACTTTCTTTCGATACCAGCGCCGTACACATCATTAATCCTTCGAGCTGTTTCTGCAGCACTGGTGCCACGGTAGAACTCGTACTCGTAAATATACCGATTCATGTTTTTCATTGTGCGGTAACCAGGTACGCCAAAAAAAAAAATAATGAGGAAAAAACAAATGAATGACTGTTTCCAAAACTCAAATGTAGCAGTTAAATGAATTTGGAATCCTTAACCAAAGAGGAGATATTTCAGATCAAAGTGGTCAGTACGACAAAACGCTAATTTCATATGTAAGGACCTAATATATAATTTTTGTAGTACAAAGCCACGAGACCTACGAGACTTTCCACCTGATGGTAAGTGATACGCCCGCCCATAACAACGTATTAAAAATTCGAAATGTTGCAGGTCAACGTACCGCTGTTTTATTTTATGTACATTAGGTAATATCGAGACATACACAGTACAATGCCCTAATATTACCTTATTTTACGTTGATACGTTTTTTTTTAATTTTCATCACGACCGAATTCACCTTTGTATTTTTTTTTATCCAAGGATACGGTGAGAGGAACAGGACTTTCACGTAATGGTGTCTTATAACAACGGGGCGCTAATAAGAATAGTATACACTGCGTCACATTGTGCCCGTGTATTGAGGCGAGATGTTGAATCTCGCTACCCCAGTAATTACACTAGCTACAACCCCAATGTAAATTAAAAAAATCTTTAAGAAGTCGGTAGTTTCTGATACAATACCTTGACAAAGTACCTTAATGGTACCTAAGTGGTAAAATACTTAATTGCTTAAGTCAAAATGGCGCTGTAACTGCTATAGACCGTCTAGGTAGGTACCGCTGCAGCGTCTATGGCATTCGACAAACAGTAGTATGCAAACATTACTGTGTGTCTGGTTTGAAGGATGCTTTAGTTAGTGTAATTAATGGAGTAACGAGAGTCATCATCTTACGTTCCAAACGACGAGTTTAATGTGGTGCAGTAGTTATCCTAACGCCACGTTGTTATGCGCAGCCGTATCATTAATCATCAGGTAAACGTAATTATAAGTACTTAAAACTAACAAAGTTTCTTGTTTAAATGTTATTTTTACATTGTGAACGGCATTCCGATATAACTTAAGAAAATTATAATTACAGATCTTTATCTGAATTGCTGTTTGCATCTGTGAAGAGGTTTAAATAGCATTTAAACAAGAAACTGTGATAATTTTAAGTTATAAATGGTGTCAATTGATACAACTTTAATAGGAAACAAGAATAATAAATTGGATCAAAGCGACTAGCATAATATGATGCAGTGTATAATATCCTAACTATTGCCACGTTGTTATGGACAGGTGTAAAACTTTCAAGTGAATAACTTGATCGTCTCCTCGCTTCGTCGAATAACTTAATGAGAGTTAACCAACTCGCAACCAGTGTAAAGGTGTACTGTGTACAGATCTTAAGTAGCCTCTCACTCTTCAAGCCAATTACTTACCGTTAGGTAAACGCCTTGTTCGTCTTGTAGCTTGTACCATATACATAATACGACATTAACTATCAGGGAGTGTAAGGGATCTCGTACAACAACTCATTTGCCCAACCCAACCTCACCTGCTGGTGGTGCACCCTGCTAATCAACAAACGAGGCTCTGGCTCCCACCAACCCGCATTGAGCCAGCGTGATGGGAAATGACCCAAATCCCCCATATGAATCCTTATGTGATCGTGTGAAAATCTTTGAGGGACGTCTATGTCCACCAGTGCAAGTCTATCGGCTGATGATGATAATGATGACGATAACAAGGAGTTAAGTGTGCGTCTTTAAAGGATAATGTTCTAGAATATTCTTCATAGATTTTTGTGGGATATGTTAAGCAGTTCAGCTATTTATAGCGCACTATATCATTGGTGTTAGGTCTCTTGCAGGAGACCGTCTAGGTAAGTACCACCGCTGCTCCTATTTCTGCCTAAAAATATAGATTTGCAAATATTACTGCATTTCGGTTTGAAAGGCGATATATGCTAGTGTAATTACTGGGTTAATGAGACTCAACATCTTATGTCACAGGCGACGAGCGTCATGTGATGCTGTGTATAACGTCCTAACTAGCGCCACGATAACGTCCCGCTTCAATTTTTGAAAAAGACTTTCTTTGGCACTTATAACAATAAAATGTTCACTATTATATGTTATATATACGGCTATATATAACTTGCTTAACTAGTTAAATATATATTATAAATTATCAAGGATGTTTTTATATAACTCTTAAAGTTAAAACTGTCTAAAATTAAGATATTTGACTGATACACAGATTCATAGAGATTTCACCGTGGTTAAAGCAAACCCGGGAGAAAACGATCTGCTCGAGCAAAGGTCCGTATATATATTTAACTTAATCATTATAATGCTTAACATAATTATACATCAAGTACAACATAACATTATTTCAAAACAATAAATTATTAATATTATCGTCATCAGCTGAAAACGTCCAGCTTGTCCAGCTTCCTCAAAGATCTCGACATTGATAAGTCCCACGCTGCCTGCAACCAGCTGCTACCCGCGACATTCACCAGTCCGTCGGGCCACGTCAGTACCTGGTCGCCATTAGAGGACCTTGCTGCCCCTTCGGCCGATTATTAGTATAAAAGCGCATAATAAAAGATTTCATACTTTATTATTAAAATGACATCATGTCTTTAAATAACGAGCTTATAATTATGCGTTATAACGTAATCAATAATAACGATTATAATAAATCAACGTTCAAATAACAGTCTGTAATAGTCACATGTATATGAGATATCCAGAGATTCATTTACTCATCACGAGATTTTGTGGTGATAGGTGTCTATTATCGGATACCATATAGGCAGGAACCACTGCAGCGTCTATTTCCGCTGCAAGGCGCAAGGGTGTGCAAGGTGCGCAAACATTACTGTGTTCCGGTTTGCAAGAAGCTGTAGAAATTGAAACTACTGCGGTAATGAGACTTAACATTCAATATTTCTGGTCACGAGCGCAATATGGTGCAGTGTATAACATCCTAACTATCCCCATGGTATATTAAGTTTATTAAAAGACAAGCATCGACATGTTCTTGGATCCTGATCTGTAACTAGATGTACCTAGTGTTAAACAGTAATTAGGGAAACCAATTTTGTTTCTCTTTATATGGATGGAATGGATGCTGCGGTGTTATTTACCTGTACAGTCTCCGATAACTGAGTCCTGCCACCGGAAACAGAGAATTCTTTTTCTTATCGTCTATTATGCGAAAAGGACTAAAACTGATGTAAGAACGATTTCAGTTTTTTGAAAGCTTTCATTTTAATATAAAAGCAACCATTTTATCTTTGGCAACTTTTGAAAGATTCTAAAATGAACTGATGCAGGAAAGTATCTTTTGCTGTTTTTATCCCTTGACTAATAAAGAGGGATGTTATAGATTTATGTTTATGTATTCATCTGTATATTAGTGTGTCCTTGAAAAGTCCACATACAAACCATCCCGTATGTTTAAGTTTTTAGTTTGATTCCCCACTCATTTCTGGTGGTGAGGTTTCCTTTATATTTGATTTTCATACACTACATCGACTATAGTCCATTTCCTATCTGCCTAAGAAAAAAGCGTCAGTTTTCTCTTTGAAGTTAACATTATACTGTGAACGCAAGTTTTAGGAAGACCAGGTCTTCGAGGCCTCATGATGAAGCGGATGTGAAACGAATAGTACTCAATGTTATCGATTCAGTAGATCGTATACGTCGCGACCTAACAATGAAACGTTAAATTCGTCCTGACCTTATTTCACGTAATAACCTATTTCCTGTTGTGCAAGTCGCTTATGGTATCATCAGAACTTGCAGCTGTTTATGATTACTTAAGTAATATAATAGGTAATAGTTCATTGATATTGGTCCACTACATATTTACTTGATCTACTTATATAGTAAAACGTTTACATAGTAAAAAAGGAGACTCATCATTATTCATTTATATTATTATCACATATTATTTAAGAAATATCTTTCTATATATATGGAAAAAAGTTGTGTATAATAAAAAAAATGCTATTACTTCCCAGGGTTAATAACATATTTCTTTTATATTTTACAAAGCGGCGAGTTGAGCGGGACGTTCATCTGATGATAAGTGATACGCCTGATCTTATAGTCGTGGCGTGACACTAGTTAGGATGATATACACAGCATCATATTGTGCTGGTAAGCAAGTTCCTTAGCTACAGCGTCTTTCAAACGGAAATATAGTAATGTTTGTGGCAGATATAAGCGCTGCGGTGGTACCTACCTAAACGCTCTCTGGCAACAGAGACCTACCACCAGTAACGTAACCAGTATGTAAGGTTACAATAATATATATATCGTAGCATATCGTATATGTATGTCACGGAGAAAGTGTAGTTTGTTAGTTAATATATGTGTATATATTAATAAAAAGCAGCGATAGGGCTGTATCTAGGACACAACCAGTGACCGAATGGAAATAGGTTTGAATCCAATCTCTTGTAATGGAGTTACTTAGATATATTAGGTACTTACATATGAAATTAGCGTTTTGTCGTACTGACTACTTTGATCTGAAATATCTCCTCTTTGGTTAAGGATTCCAAATTCAAATTTATAAATTCATTTAGCTGGAACATTTGAATTTTGAAAACAGTCATTCATTTGTTTTTTCCTCATAGTTTTTTTCTTTAGCGTCGCTTATTACCGCACAATAGAAAACATGAAGTATCGGTATATCTACGAGCACGACTGCTGTGTTACTTTGCTCAATCGACACAATAATGAAGGGATTTTCAATCGACTCATTACTTGTGATGAGTTAACGTATATTAGTTTTAGAGATCTCGTGACTAGTCCATGAACCTGGATATTTCTCCAAGATATTTCTTTAGAAAGGTTATTAGAAGATAAAGAGAATTTTTTAATTTCTTTAATGAAAATGTATAAATTATTGTTTAAAAAGGTATTATTGTTTTAATATTCAAAATTAATACTGTGATACTTTTTTGGATAAAAAATATCACTGGAAATTCAGAAAACATAGAATACAAGTGATTGTCAAGTTATTATTGAAAAAAAGAAAAAATAAACTAGCTTCGAAAAAGAGTAATGAAAAATTATTAACAAACACCATTAAACCCACTCTCGCGCTAAGTGTATAAGTTATAAGTAAAAGACGTTAATATAAGTAAAAGACTGTTTTTAATTTAAATTCTTTACCAAATCTATAAAGTAATAAGTAGTATATACATTTGGGTGCTTATATCTTAAATTTTTTTGTTGCAAAGTAAAAAAAAACCACGGAACCGGCATCGTCCGACCGCGACCCGTAATGGACCGGTTTCAATCTATAGACTATTAATTTTGTTTCTTGGATTTAAAGACAAATATATGTAAAGCAGCGTGCTGAACGTGGGAAATTATATACTCCCATATACATATGTATATATGTATATATATAATACTTCCACTAACCCGCGTTGGGTCAGAGTGGAGGAAATTAGCCCAAATCCCCATTCGAACCCGCTACATAAGACAGCTCGTATTGTCCAATCGTAGTGGAGGCCAAGCTATAGTATGTGGAGATCTTGAGGGAAACCTATGTTCAGCAGTGGACCTCTATGGGCTGATGATGATGATAATACTCTTCGGGCAATTTACTTAAATTCACTATATTTGAAATTTGTTTTATGTTCGACTTTTCGAACCTTTACAGGTTATTACTTTACCTTAAACATCAAGTTTTTTTATTCAACTAAGCTACGAGACAAGCGTGACATTTACCTGATGGTAAATGATATCCCTACTCAGATAAAACGACGTGGCGCTAGTTAGAATGGTAAAGGCTGCACTGAATCTTCGCCTTAAGACAGGATGTTATGTCGTTACCCTAGTCATTTCACTAGCTAAAACGTCCTTCGAACTGGAACACAGTAATGTTTGCAAATTGTTCGTCGGCTGCAATAGGCGCTGCGGTGGTAGCTACCTAGATGGTCACCGGCAACAGAGACCTACCACCAGTGATAGATATACTAGTATATTCTTGACTGGAATATATAAACTTGATATAGCTTGTTAATACCTTTTATATGACTTATTTAACCTTGAGATCATCTTGTGACTGCTGACTTTAATAAACTTAAAACACTTATTATAAGATGGAAATATTTTGTATTAATAATTAACAATTGATCAGACTCTACTAGCTTGAGGGCCTTTGATTTTTTTTAGTTATTGTCAAGTAATTTACTCATGAAGAAAATTAATTTAATCATCTTTTGAATGTTTCTTCTTGTCCTGTATTGAATATTCCTCTCGTGCTACTCAAACCTTTCACAGTACTACTTTCATTATTTTATTGAAGCCAGAATCAGCGATTTCGGTTTTAGATAAATTAAGCTGTTGATATTAATTGAACGGAATTAAATCTCTGCTTAATCTTTGGTGATTTAACTTTTTTTTAAACTCTCCAGTTATTATTATTAACAATATGATTTGCTAATTTTTATATATATATAGGAGTATCCATAGATTCATTGACTCATCACAAATTTCCGAAACTATAAGACGTAAACTCAAAAATTTGGTAGACATATTGCTTCTGCCATTTAAAGGTCAGGTAAGGATAGATTTTACAAAACTTCTTCCCCAAAGATATTTGCAGCGGTGTTACGGTCTTTTTTTTATTTCGGGGGGAAATATCCGAAAGACTGCTTCCGGGGGGAAGTCATGGTTATGTGAGACTCAAACTCAATAAAATCCCCTCGGATTATGCATTAGTGCATTCGGAGAGGCTTCGGGATCTCTTATAGAATGCACCGGTGCCCCTCTACAGTTTCTGTTACACGTCTCTGTGCAAGAGCCTGCTAGGTATTATCGCTGAGCCATACGCTGTCCCAAGCAGAACTTGCAAGCTTGCTTGTTGAGCGATAAGGGCCCCCACCTTCAAGGCCCGCGAAACTCCTAGACTCTTTTAGCCGCTACGCTTACCCTAGTCCTATTCTTACCAGCCCGAGTCTATAAATCGGGCGGGCCATAGTTAATATGATATAATCTGATACACATATATAAACACGACGATGGTGAACAGCAATCATCAAGAATAAGCTTTTCTTCAGGAACACAAAAATAATCTTTATTTGACAAAGCGACGAGACGAGTTTGACGTTCACCTGATGATAATTGTTACGCCTGTCAATAAGAAAGCGGGACTAGTTAAGATGCTATACAGTTTACCACATTGTGCTCGCTGTCTTTATATATAAGATATTAAGTCTTGTTACCTCAGTAATTACATTGGTTCTGACATCGTTCAAATCCAAATAAAGCTGTTTGGTGGCAGGTATACGAAATATGAATGAACCTAGACGGTCGAGTAACACAGATTTTTATTGATATTTGGAGGGGAGAGGATTTTCAATAGACTTTGCTTCAGGGGAGAAGACAAGGTTAAATAGGATATGTATCTACTAAAACCCTCTCGGTGGTCATCCTTAGTTGCGGGGGCTCTGGGATCTCCTACGGAACACATCGTTGCCTCCTTGCAGAGTCGCAATCCTTCTAAGCACCCATGCTATGCAACGCACGACATGGACGAGATCGCTTATTCTGTGTCGTCCAATCCCGAGCTCGCTAAGTGGACAACGAAGGGCCCCATCTTCAAAGTCTGGTTAAACCAAAAATTTTTTTTCGGCAACAGAGAATTACAACCAGCAAAATGTTGCTGAAGAACCTCTATACCAGCAACGCTTTTACAGAGGTTTCGAAAATTCTATCATCTTCCTAATGTCACCGCGTGTGGCCAGGAATTGAAACAGATACCTCTGCGTTATGAAGGAAGTTTCCAGCTGTTGCGCTATGGAGGTCAGAATCTACACAATACAGCGGAGAACTCGCACTAATGTTTTTTGAACTGCAGTTACCAATAAACCAATTATAGATGTACTTGATTATTTATATGTCAGATACAGGTGAATGTCAGAACAGTACCGCGAGGAGTATTTGGACGGCTTCCGAAACCCGCCGCAGTCTGACAACAGATTATTGTCGGCAGCGGTTTGTTGTAGTTTCGTTTTCTAGTACGGCGCGCTTGTAATGCGACACCGCGTGCGGTGCGCCGGTCACTGTCGATCATTAATACCCTCAAGTATTACCTGATAGCGGCTTTGGGCCCCACCAAATGAATTTGCCCTAAAATTGTGTCACACCCATAAACTTTCCAATAGCACTATTACATTACCTACATTACTGGTGATAGGTCTCTGTTGCCGGAGACTGTAGATGGGTACCACCGCAGTGCCTATTCCTATAGCCAAACAGTACTGTGCAAACATTATCTTGTTCCTGTTTGATAGGCGTTGTAGCTAGTATAATTACTGGGTTAACGAGACTAAATATCTTATATCTAAGGCGACGGGTGCAATATGGTGCAATGTATAATATTCTAACTAGCGTCTCGTTGTTAAGGGCGAGCGTATCACTTACCATCAGGTGAACGTCACGCTCGTCTCATCGTTTAATTGTATAAGATAACATACGCTATATTATAATTTGAGCTTATTTCTTTTGTATCATAATCATAATAATAGTCAAATCAATCAATAATAATCAAATAATCATAAGCTGAGATGTCATGCATCATTTTTAAGGTAATTATATTCTAACCTAACTCCATATATATGCTAAATGCAGGAATTAACTAATTAAAAGTTATATATTCATCATTAATAAGTTAATATAATATTTGAAGTTCAATCTTGGCTTAAAATTGTTTCCCCATTTAATTTTAAATGTCTCAGGCAGAGTTAAACTTTAACTGCATTGTAATAAACGTGATTACTGATTATAGACACCTCCCCGTTCCCGTGAAGCCGAAGCGGCAGATCCGGTTTCACATAATTTGATTTGGCCGGGCATTCTTTAACCTCCGAGGGGTTAAAGTCCAATGAATAAATATATATATATATAAAACGTGGCCATATGCATATAATAATACTTAGTGACATACCTTTTAGTTCAGATGCTATGATTGATGATTACATGATCGACAGATTTTAGTGTAAAAATAAAAAGTTATATTAAATTCCCTTATATCTAATAAGCTTTTTGTAATTGATAATAGTTACTAGTAATTGATCTTACATACGTTGATATCGCTAGAAGGCCACCGGCTCTCCATCTAATAGCGAGTCAAACACTAGATATTAAGTTATAGAATTGTTCACGTATTACTTGTTAGTTTATTTGTAGAATACACTCATCCTTCGATTTACACGGTAGATACGTTCTTGAGAAAATCGTGCAAAACGAAACCGTGTAAAACGAGACAGAGTTCACACAAAGTAGACGGATATGTTCAATTAATCTGAAAACGGTGTAAATCGATCTAGAGAAGACAAAAGGTCCAAAAAAAATTTTTTCTTTTATTTTAAAACCGTGTAATTGAAGTACCATGCAAGTCGAGTAATTGTGTATTACTTGTATTATTTAAATGAAAAAAACATGAAAAAAATCATGTTCAAACGGTTAACATGAAACAAATAAACAATCACAGCAAAGCTCATAAGTTCATGTCTATCCCCGAGGTATGCTTAGTCGAAATGCTGAGGGAGACCAATTCAAACCTTCACAATTCATACATATATATATATGACAATTATGTGCCTTAGGATGGGAGTACTCCGAGTGGTTCACCGCGAACAAGTGGCGGTGAAGTGACGCTGGCGATACCGCAGGCGGCTCGCAACTATGGCGCCATCGGTGGCACCGAGAAGGTCACATACACATGGGGCGACGTCAACGCTTTTGCAACCGAGTCTAGATCTAGGAACAGAAAGTTCTGGAATTTCTGGAAAACATCTTCCGATCGCATGTTCCAGCAGAGGAAGCAACTGTTGAAGAACGGTAAGTGAAGTTCCAATTTTGGTACACATATTTACTTCTGAATTATTTTATTTTTTTCTCTTATTAACTAGCAATGACCGGAAGCTGTCTTCCGTCATTAATCCTATTTGTTTTTAACACTTTTCTACTATTTTTGAAAATTTCTTTCCGTTTTTTAACAGTAAACGGTGCCGCTTACCCCGGAGAGTTGCTCGCGATCATGGGTTCATCGGGAGCTGGTAAGACGACGCTCCTCAACACGTTAACGTTCAGGACGCCAAGTGGTGTGGTGGCTAGTGGGACTAGAGCATTAAATGGACAGCCCGCCACACCGGAAGCTTTGACTGCGCTCTCAGCATACGTACAACAACAGGATCTGTTCATCGGGACGCTAACGGTTCGAGAGCATCTCATCTTCCAGGTAAGATCATATTCGTTCACTTTAGTGAACTCTTAGAGTTTACTCTAAGAGTTGCTTAATTTTTTTTATCCGTCAATAAAGAGGATGTGCTCAATTTAATAAATGCATATAAAAAATTAATTTTGATAATTTCTACTTTTGAAATTTTTAAAAAAATCTCTCAAAATGGAAAAATAGTTATGATCAAAGTAATAATAATATTGCTTATATTAAAAACTTTGATTATATTATGATATATATGATAATTAAAAATCCCCCAAACCTTTATCAAATTCTGAGAAACAGATAAAGAGCTATATGGCTGAAATCGATATTTAACCAAATAATTGATCATGTACGTCGTTAAGTTAAATAACTTAAGTAACAACTATATGAAAATCTATAGTTGTGTAGTGTGACGAGCTCGTTCTTAAGTAATAAGCATTGGCAACAAAGGTAGATTAATTTATAATCTACTTTTCTATTAACCCATACCCTGAGTGGGTACTTGCAGGTGTTTTCCTAGAATGATCCATTAATAATACACAATACTATTGAAAGTTTAACGAAGAAAGAATTATTTGATATATAGTGGTAAGTCGTATAACAGCAAAAACCAAGGAGATCCTGCATAAAATTTTTATACTGCATCACCATCAGTTAAAAAGAATACTTGAGGATCGAATTGGTTTTCGAGATCTGATCGCCAAACTTCAGTTTGAAGGGGCCTCTAATGATGATCTTTCCTAGCAGACAATACTTGATAGAAGAAACTGATATGTTGTAGAATGGTGGTGGTGGTGCTTTAGTACTCACAAACAATCTTACCACCGACAAGGCTGACCAACGAAAAAAATTATTTTAAATTTTTATGTTAAACTCTTGTGAATGGTGTGAGAGTTTCTGTAGAACTGATCCTACAATTGTAATCATGTCTGGCTTGGTCGTTAGTGACTAACCGGTCGGAGGCCTTGACATTAAGATATATATATATATATAGGAATGTCAATAGTCCAGATTACATACCAGGTGATATTAAAACATGTTCGTTGCGTATCTATTTTTAAAACAACAATTTCTCTAATATTTAATTTGAACTACGTGTTCATTGCGAGTGATGACCATGACCAGTGTCTGACCAAGAAAAACTTCAATGCGAAGGAGTCACTATTGTTTAATTAAAGCAACACAGACTATGTTATGTATAAGTATATTTACATGTCTTTTATATATTTATATTGCTTGCTTTTCGCTGTTTGATTGTCTTTAATTGAATAACCTCCCGCATGAGATTACAAGTCCAATTTCGGTACATTTGAATGTGAAATATTAAAAAAAACCTAATGATACTAAATTAACAAGACCTTTGGACGTATGGTTGTTTAGTACCATCTATAGTTTTTTTTTGATACGTTATTTACAAATCAACAAGGATTACAGACGATCAGGAAATTTACCTTTTGTTATACGCTGTCAGTTCATAAAAATATCATGATAGTAAGTTAAAATCTTTCGTATGCAGCTTATGCAGCTAAGTGTGGGTCAGTTTGTCGTGGATAACTTATTGGTTTCTTGCGTAACAGTGGCCAGCTAATGGAGTTGGCACAGAATTCAAACAGTCCATATACACCGATACCCATGCATGCAATTATTATTGTTAATTACAATTTCCATAACAATTAAAATTGATAATAATTAGAAGATTTTAATGTAACTAGAACAGCAGTCAATTCTGTTGATTGCCGGGATTTTACTATACTACTGATCCGTACTGGACCACATTGTGATTATTGCTTTGCAGCATGAGATTTCCAGGACCGGCCAATCAGCGTACTGTTTCTAGTGGAATTAATTTCATAATCCGATAATGTTAAAAAGGACAATAAGCTTGAATTAAATACAATGCCTGCCATCGTCGTCAGGCTTTACAACGGGTGCTTGTTTCCATACAAGAAAGACTGGTTTGAGCGTCGCGCGATAAGAACGATCCAAATTCCGTCTTGGTTTTTTGTTCATCTCTTCAAATACCTTCTAAAGAGTACCGCTTCCACGTTTTATTTTAAAGTCGTTTAGTTTCATGATTATCTGTCCAATCTGTCTTAGCCGTTGTATGTTTTTTTATTAATCTATATTATATAAGTATATTGCGGTAATCGTCCCAATGAAAATAATATCCGTTAGTTTTGCAAAAGGAATCTCATTACATTACATCTATTTGTTGTCAGTTGATCATAACTAGGTTACTTGGTTTCCACCGAGATATGAAATATCATCTCAAAAGCGGTATATTAATCACACAAACATATGTATAGAGAAACCACATTATTGAATTACAATAAATTTATAATAATACTTGCGAGATTTCTTAGCTTTAATATACATTTAAATATACGAAGAAAAGTATCAATGAGTATGAAAACGTTATCATGAACATCATAAAGCAATAAGAGTAAGGTTATAACGTAAGTTTAAATATTGTTTCGTAGCAATGTGCCTAAAGGGGTGGTAGGAGTCCCCCAGAACAACTCACGGGACCCAAGCCAACCTCACCTGCTCGTGGTGCACCCTGCTAATCAACAAACGAGACTCTGGCTCCCACCAACCGTCATTCGGCCATCGTGGTGGGAAATGGCCGAAATCCCTCCATACGAATCCCTACCCAATCGATGTGGAAGTCTTTGGGGGAGGCCTATGTTCATCAGTGGACGTCTATCAACTGATGAAGAAGAAGAATAGTGTACCTATTACAATCTAGAATATTTATTATTTATAGATTTGAGCTTAATGAAATTTTATGAATATAAAGATGTCCAATGAAATTGAAAACCAACAAAATATAAATATTTCCTTTAATGAAATGTTACCGCCATCATCACTCTGAGAGTAACATCTGTCCAATTGAAGTCCTCCCAAAATTTCCACTCATTATTTAGAAATGTGACATAATTTAAGGACTCGACGAATACTTTTGTATTTATTTACAACTTGTTTTATAATTTTTTACCTAAATTGACGTCTAAACGAAATAATACTTGTTAAGTAACTTTAATGATATATGTTTTTTTAATGAACAATATGTTGACATTTACATCCAGTTACCTCTTCCGCCCAGCTCCTCACATCAGGATATAACATAGTCTATGTTAGTTTTATTGAACGTATCATCATCATCATCATTATCAGCTCACAGACGTCCACAGCTGGACATAGGCCTGTCCCAAAGACCTAGATCCCACATCGATTGATCATGCGCTGCCCGCATCCAGCTGCTTCGTCGGACCACGTGGTGAGGCGTCTTCCAACTCTACGTCTTGCGGTACGCGGTCGCCATTCGAAGACATTAGTACCCAATCGGCTGTCAGTCCTTGGAGCGATATGTCCTGCACATTGCCACTTGAGACTAGCAATCTTTTGGAGTATGTCGATGACCTTAGTTCAGCGGGTCTCCGCATTTATGATTCGATCATGCAGGGAAACCCCGAGCTTGGCCTTTTCCATTGAACGTATACATAATATAAAGATTCTCTTAGGCAGTGGGCATGGTGAGTGATCCAAGGCCCTGTTTACATGGCTCGAAACGGGTTCGTGAATGTCACAGATCATCGAAACATGATCTACCTCAAACATGTCGGTGTCCTCGTCAGTTTTACTATCACGGAAACTTTCTGAGGATCGAACTCACGCTTCTTCGAGTCTTATCACCCAGTTCTACTGCACTTACATACTAAACTATCGTCCCTTCTTTCAATGTATAATTTGACTTTAAAAACCTGATTAATTATAATCACACATATTCTTCCTGCCGCGTCTATAATTGTAACGAAATAAAAAATAACAGAACTTGTTTATAGTAATTTGTCAAAACGATCACACTAGTCTCTCGTGTATACGTACATATGGGGACGGAAGTTGTGTACGGATACATCCTGCCAGTTTACTATTATACATTATATGCTTCTATAAGCAATTTTGTAATGTCGTACATTATAATTTGAATAATATTGTTGTTAGTCTAAAGTGTAATGATTCTTTTTATGGACAAAGGATAAACAGATGACTTCTGGGAATGTTATCTGTGCCATAGCTCTAATGAACTCACTCTCTCTCTCACACTCTGATGAATCTCTAGTACGATTGACCTAGCGCCACTCGTGGTTAGCGGTTTTACGTAAACTTCACGAGATAATCTGTCCCACTTGATTTATGAGATGTCTACTGAATTAATTATTAACTTAGAAAAAATAAAAGAAATAGAATTATAGGATTGTTTTATAATGTTTAAAATGTTTTATAGTGAGTAAGGGCGCTGATTGAAACAACACTAAGTGAAACATAATTGTGTTGCTCAAAGTTTAAGTTTAATATAATATTTGTAAGAACCTATAGAAGAAGACTATATATTACAGTTATAATTGAGCACATTAATCTAACAGTTATATTTTTGACAGGCATTGGTTCGTATGGATCGTCACATACCGTATGCGCAACGTATGCGGAGGGTGCAAGAGGTAATCCAAGAGGTGAGTGGTGTATCGTATTAGTAATAAAAAAAAGGATTTATGTAGAGGACACAGGTATCTATTCTTATAAAATTGTTTGAATATAAAAAAAATTGGTTAGACAATGAACGCGACTTTAACTATACTTGTTAAGAGTAAGTTTGCTTTTAAAATAGAGTAAGTCGATTAGACAAATAGAGATTTTACTTGAGGGTTGGAGTAGAAATAATCTCAACATGTAAAGAAAAGTTAAGCTACTTAATTTAAAAAAAAATTAAGGTATAACAATTGTATATATTTTACCGATTATTCCCGGAACTTAAAACTGAACGACTGATGTAGTGACTATACTTTTAGTGGCTCTAATTAAGGCTGATTTGTAATGAAATCTTTGCTTTTTTTATTCATCATCACCATCAGTATCATTATCATTTTTCCCGTTATGTACTTTATAATATTATATAAGTATTGAGTTAACATTTAAATGCTAGATGCAGATTTCTGTTTGCAGTTGGCTCTATCAAAATGCCAGAATACAGTCATTGGTATCCCCGGGCGTCTGAAAGGCATTTCAGGAGGCGAGATGAAGAGGCTTTCGTTCGCCAGCGAAGTTCTCACCGACCCCCCGCTTATGTTCTGCGACGAGCCCACATCTGGACTGGATTCCTTCATGGCACAAAACGTTATTCAGGTAGGTTTGAAGAATGAAAATTATTTAACACATTCGTATCCATTTTTAGAATATATTTTGATAACAATAATACAATAAAAATAGATTCCCTTATAATTTCACATAATATATTTTATAGGATTTTTAAGATGTTTACAAAAATTTTAAGTTGCATAAGCAATTAATTAAAAAAAAAAATTAATAGGTATTGAGCGGTCTAGCGAAAAAAGGAAAGACGGTTGTTTGTACCATACATCAGCCGTCTTCGGAACTGTACGCGATGTTCGATAAGCTGCTGATAATGGCAGACGGCAGGGTCGCCTTTTTGGGCTCACCCGACCAAGCGAGCGAGTTCTTTAAAGAGTAAGTAAAACTCAATATACTGGTCAAATCTGATTTTTCTGAACCCTGAACTAAAAAGTAAAAAGAGTGAAACAACTTACCGGTGTCAGTATTCCCGTTTAAATATGACGTGGCTTTGTTAAAGAAAAGAGTGATTAGGCTGTTACTAGGTTGGTGCGCTGTTACCACCACAGACTACATCACCACTTATCATCAAGCGGAATAGAAGTCAAATACTAACCTTTTCAATAAAAAAAAATATATGACAGACTAAATAAATTTTAACCTATGTTCGCAGTATTAGTATATAACATATACTAGCTATTCCCCATCCGCTTTGCTAGCTGTAATATAAAATTAGAATTGAAATTTGGTTGAAATATTCCTTGAAAACAACCTCAAAAGATTTGCTATAACAACTGTTACTATAGCAACCGCATCAATAATACGAAATAAAAATGTTCGTAAACGTGAATTAGAAATGTAATGATGAATGATCTATGTAATTCAAAAAGTAAGTAGCTTACAAAACATTTTACGACGAATGGTTATGTTCCCATCTCGATACGTTCACCAGTTTTCGCGTGATTGGCGAACAACGAAAACTCATTTTGTTTCATAACTCACTACCGTTCAACTTTCCTTAGGTTGGGGGCAGCTTGTCCTACAAACTATAACCCGGCTGATCATTACATCCAACTCCTAGCCGGTATACCCGGGCGAGAGGAGACAACGAAACATACCATTGATACAGTCTGCACATCGTTCGCAAGGTCCGAACTGGGTTGTAAGCTAGCTTCGGAAGCAGAGAACGCCATGTTCCGTGAAGTAAGTGCAGAAATCAAAATACTGTTCTGTACTGTTACTAATTTTGAGATGAAAGTTTTTTTTTGTGAAACAAATAAACTTGTAATAGAGATCAGGATCCATAACTATAAATCTAAATATCAATCAAATAAATCATGACGCTTTCATGTAATCAAAGAGCCTAACAGATCTCTTGAATAAAATATTAAAATGGGGTATTACGGTACGTATCTTCCGGTGAAAGAAATCATCGTCAGGATGCCCAAATGTTTCAAGTAAATCAGACTTCGTGGACATGAGGCATCCACCAACCTGTATTCAGTCAGTGTGGTGAATACTTTATCTAGATTCTTTCCTAGAAAAAGAAGGCTACGAGTTCTAATATTGGAAAAGTTAAGAGGATTATTATTTCATTTAGCATTTAACCATAAAGATCATTTAACAAAAGTGGGAACTACATTTGGGTTTGGTTAAACAGCGCAAAATCTCTGGAGGCTGGGCCGACGCCCCTTGGTCCAGTGTGGCTGCGCTGCGTGCTCGTCGCTCTCCGTATAAAGCGAGCTGGTGCGCACAGTTCAGAGCCGTGCTCTGGCGCTCGTGGCTCTCCGTCACCAAAGAGCCAATGCTCATTAAAGTGCGATTCCTGCAGACCGTCGTGAGTATCAGCGTGCTATCACAATGGTTTTTTTTTGTTGTTGTTGGAAAGAAAACCTTAATAAATACTACTGTTGTATAAAGTCTTCGTAGTCACTACATTGTATTATGAGAGGAATTTTTTTTTTTGACGTTGAAGCAAAAAAAGGAACAGAACGCTTATCTGATGGGTGGAACCTCCAGTGGACACCTATGAAACACATCCACAACTATCCTTTAAAAGTTATTCTCATGTACAATTTTCTATGATATGTTTATTTCATTATCTTATACCTCTTAACTATTTATGTTTACCGGCTGATGATGATGATGATCAGCATCATATTTTTATGGAATCTTGATAAGTGTGATGTTGAAGTCTATATATAAGAAATCTGATAGCTAATCTAAATGTTTTAATTGTTAGATGGTTTCAATACTGATCGGAGTGATATACTTCGGACAGCATCTGGACCAGGACGGAGTTATGAATATCAACGGCGCAATCTTCATGTTTCTCACTAATATGACCTTCCAGAATATCTTCGCCGTTATCAATGTAAGTAAACATTCAACGTACGAAATCTTTATATGGTTCTGTTATTTCTGATGCATTTTCTTGATTATCATCTGTTTTAATTCCAAATTTGTAGACTGCAGTGGTTGTCAACCTATTAACGATTGGTGTCAACAGAGTAAATTTACGACTGATATTGAATATTTTTTTTTTACATCCAATTGACTAATCACCATCATCATCAGCTAATAGACATCCACTGTTGGCCATAGGCTCCACCCAATATGGGTGGATTTGAGCCAGTTCCTACCACACAGGCCTAATACGCGTTGATGGGAGCCAGAGCCTCGTTTGTTGATTAGCGGGGTGCGCCACGACCAGGTGAGGCTGGTTTAGGTCTCTTGAGTTTTGTGGGGGGGGGGGGCTTAGGTCCCTTACACGCTCAATTGACTAGTACTTAGTGAAGCGACCCAGTCATGGATTGTGAATTATGATTAACCAGAATACTCTAGGTTTTATGTTTGCCGCCGGGACACAGTAATATTATTGATGGACAACTTATAATATGAGGGATGGTATCTAGCCGGAAAAGATCCTATAGCCGTGTTAATAGAGAAGTATTTAGCCATTGCACCGAGGAGGTGGTTTTCATTTAATTGACCGTGATCAATATAGTCCAAAATATGAGGTACGTCAGTGGCAGTACTCTGGTATTAACAGTCACTCATTATCAAACTCTAATTCGAGTTCGTTTATTACAGGTAATTTGAAGAGCATTTTTGCTAGTGAAATTACTAGGGTAATGAGACTAATGAGACTATATCTTGCTCCAAGGAACACACAATAAAGCACAAAATGGTGTAGGTCTAACTGGGGTCACATTGTTAAGGTTATGTTTACCATCAGGTGAACCTCTTACTCATATCGTAGCATTGTGGTTTAGTAATAATCATTAGGCACGAACTCCGAGTACTTTACCAGGTAGATTTGGCGAAGGTATAGGAAACAGTTATATGCAAAAGGCATAGAAACGATCGGTGTGATCTTTGAGGGAGGTCTATATCCGAAAATGGACATCTCTCAGCTGATGATGACGATAATGGTGGCGCGTTGTTACTTAGGAAATTTTGAACACTTTGGAAACACTCGACTTCTGAAATTTAAATATTAGTGAAGATAAAAGGCATTGCAATATCATAGTGCAACGTCTGTCATCTCATATCAAATTTATGATCACGCTACGTGAGTAAATTTGTTAAGAGATTTTAGGTTAAACATTCGTGAACATCATTTGTTAGGTAATTCATCATTAGTATTGCTTAGTGGCAGTGATTAAGGGGTTATATCGCCTAGGTAAAGAGTTAGAGAACCTATTCAAGATTGCAACTGAGAACCATTCTTCTTAAAGTGCCTCTCCATCTGGTAAAGGTTAGCGATAAGCGTGGTACAGTGCTTACTGTTTCTGATTCGGTGAAATAATTCGGATGCCCCAGATATGCCATACAATTCCCTGATATTCCTCAACCATTTAAACCATTATAACTGATTAAAGAGTAATACTCTATTCAAATATATCAAAAATATTACATTGTCTATGGTAAAAGTCTATGGTATAGATGAAAAAAAAAATTTAGGCCGATTGTGTTTTCAAAATATTGCCGTTATAATGAATCTGATAAAACTCTTGTAATATTAAGTATGACCTTGACACAAATATATACATATATACTTTATTAGATACATCCTTGGCATGCTTGGCTTAAACCCACGACATTAAAATGTCATGATGTCTTAGGCTTCGACAATCAGAATACAGTTGGTAGATTTATCTTGCTACTGAATATCTTGATATGTACCACGGATAAGATCAGTGAAGGTTTTGCAGTGTAAAAATCCTCACTAGCATTTTACTGTTACATCCTGAATATAAAATATTAACGGCTATGGCTAAGCCGTGGTAATTTTGTTTGGTTGATAGTGATGTGTTATCCCCAGGTATTTTGCTCCGAGTTACCGATCTTCATCCGTGAGCACCACTCAGGCATGTACCGCGCGGACGTTTACTTCCTCTCGAAGACACTCGCCGAGGCTCCAGTGTTTGCGACCATACCGCTGGTGTTCACCACCATCGCGTACTACATGATCGGTCTCAACCCGGCACCGGAGAGGTTCTTCATAGCGTCAGCGCTCGCCGCTTTGATAACGAACGTCGCTACGTCCTTCGGTAAGTGCGAAATCCTTTATATTATAACGTTAAACTTATGTGAGGTTCTTTTAACAATGAAAATAATTAAAAAAATATTTATATATGTAGTTATTATTATACAAATTGGTTATTTAAGTATATTTTGTTTGTAACTTAAGTGGCAGTGGGCAGAGTAGATTGGTTGAAGGAGTAACTGCTGATTGGGCAGTAAGGTCCTCGAGTGGCGTCGTTATGGTAGACGTAGCGTTGGAAGGCCTGTCACAAGGTGGACAAACGAATGAGAATCGCGGGAACCCACTGAATGTGAACAACCGGGACCGATCGATGTGGAGACGTTTGAGGGAAGCTTATATCCAGCAGTAGTCGTCTATCGGCTGATGATGTATGATATTTGTAACATAAAAAACGAATTTTTCCTAATCGATAAAATACTAATGAGATATATAATCAACATGTAATTTAACAGGAATTTTTTAATGTATACACGTAATATAATATACAATACTTTGATACAATAATAATTGTTTATGAGAAATAATAAAATTATTATTATTTCTTATAAACAATTAACTTAATATGCTTCTCAATTAAAGAGAATTTCATAACCTTAAACAATTCTTATTAAACAATTTAATGTGGTTACAATAGTATTATCATCATTATCATTATCAGCCTCTGCTCATCTACTGCGGTATGGTCTATCGGATAAGGTTCTATATCATAGGGTTCATGCTTGAAGGTATAAAATATCTGGACCACTTAAATAAAATTGATTATTGAGGACTCAGGGCCTTCTCTTACGAGCAAAGAGCTAAAGCTATTTGTCTGAAACCACTTAGCAGGACATAATCGGGTTATTATTGATAATCGGTGTTGTTGTATCACTGCAACCTCAATTTTTTGGCAGTGATGAGAGGAAGGAAGGAATCTTCAAAAAGATATTCTTCATTCTATAAGGAAGTCAGAATTATGTGAAGGATTTAAGCAATTAAAAACAGGAAGATTGTTGAAAAATATGTATAAGGATTGATAAGGATTCCTCTTTCTTATAACACATTCCCATCTTCATCCTCCTCCTCTTCACAACTACTTCCTTATCAGCTTTAGTACAATCTATGAACACATATACCAGTATGTGTGGATTCTGTATTACATATATTATACCGTTTAGGTTAACAGTACAATACTAATTAAAGTTGATTAAGTTAATTAATTAATTAAAAGTGATTCATCACTTTTCCAATTTTTTCCTTCAAAGATACAACACATGAAAAAAAAAAATTATTTAAATTATTAAAGAAATCGTAGAGAAATATTCAGTAGTTCTGTATCGCGCTTTCTCAACTCGATTTAGGAAGCTTATGTGACATATCATCATCAGCTGATAGACGTCCACAGCTGGACATAGGAATCGCCCAAATATTTCCAGTGATAGGTGACACCTTTCAGACGTGACATATGAAATGTACATAAACAAAGTAGATATTAAAAAATATATATAAGTACGTTGGTACACAGATAATGCTGGCGTAACATCGAGCTGGTTTCCCACATCCACAAGATTCCGTGTATAAGTAACTGTAGTCCAACGATCGGACCTTTAGTTGTTTTGTAACTGTTACGAAACCAATAGGTCGGGTTTGAGGCACTTTGGGTTGTTAGTGAAGGGCGATCGTGAGATTTATCAATGGTTATTTCAAACCTTAAGATTTTTTCTGGTTTACACGCATCGTCTTTATTTTGTTTGAATAAAATATAACTAAAACTATCTTTAGGGCTTTGAAATTGTTTTTTTTATCTACAAAAGAAAACAAGTATAGACATGTCTGTTTATTCGGCATATCAAACAAGTTTAAGTATTTTATTAAGTTCCGTTAAATGTAAATCTCTTAAAGTTATGGTAAATTTTATTAACGATACAGTTATTTTTAATGTATTATTTGGAGTGAGGGATGTAAAGGGTCTCATACAACACCTCACGCGATCCAAGCCGAGCTCACCTGCTAGTCAACAAACGAGGCTTTGGCTCCCACTAAACTGCATTGGGCCAGCGTGGTGGGAAATAGCACGGATCCGCCCATAGGACCCCATACTTGCGACAGCCCCTAGTGCGCAGTGGTACAGCAGACCATGCTGATTGTATGTGAAGATCTTTAGAGTAAGCCTATGTCCAGCAGTGCACCTCTATCGGCTGATGATGATGATTTCGAGTGACAAAAATTTTGAAAAAAAAAAACCAATACAGAGATGAAATATCTAAACAAGTTAAAAAAGATCGTAACGAAAATAAATACATAGTATGTTCTTGTCCGCATCGCAATATAATAAAGTATATACATGTATCCAGTTTCTACTAACTTTAGCGAAGATGTCCAGCAATGTATCGGGTTGATGATGATGATATAAATCTGTCCGTTTTCCAGGTTACCTGATATCTTGTGCCAGCAGCAGCGTTAGCATGGCCGCGTCCGTCGGTCCGCCCATTATCATACCCTTCATGTTATTCGGTGGCTTCTTCCTTAACTCAGGGTAAGCATTAATAAAGAGGTCGATAAAATTAATTTAAAGCAGAATGTGAAGAGAATCACAGTCTATATTAATCATCACCATTCATCAGCCGATAGACGTCCACTGCTGGACATAGGCCTCCCAAAGATTACTACCTCGACCGGGTAGGAATTTATATAAAGGGATTATAACCTAATTTTAATTTTTATTTTTAATCTATATTGTTATTTACCAAAAAAAAACAGCTTTGCTGAGACTCAAGGTTTATTCTGGCTAAGTGCGGGACGTCACATATCTACGAATGACAAATAAAATTTCATTAAAATATTTTCCTTCACTGGAAGCATAAGGCCAGTAGATACTCTAATTATTTGTTAAACTCTTGATATATTTAGTAATTAATATATATTACTCTGTGCAGCTTATGTGTGTCAATTTGTCGGCGATAACTTATTGGTTTCTTGCGTAACAGTGCCGACCGTTGAAGTTGGCACAGAATTCAAATAGTCCATATACACCGATACCCATTGCATGCAATTATTATTGTTAAATACAATTTCCATAACAATTAAAATTTATAATAATTAAAAGATTTTAATGTAACTAGAACAGCAGTCAATTCTGTTGATTGCCGGGTTGATTAGTTACTATATATATGTAAAAGTAACAAATATTTTATAGAACATATGAAATATTTAAATTCTTAAAATATGTGAAACTCATAAAAAATGCAATTTTATTTTGAACTTGAATTTGATGATTTCAAGAGTTTCTTTAATAATCATCATCAGCCAATCAAGTCTTCGACACAGGGCTCCGCACATGGAATAAGTTTTTAAATAATACTATTATAAGAACCATAAAATTATCACTACACGAAATAAATATTTAATTTAATGTATTTAATTAAGACATTAAATTTTTCCCATCGGTCGTGGGTCCTTCGAGCAATGTGCCCAGCTCACTGACGGTAGATGTAGTGTAGCCTCCCATAACCGACGATCTGGTGAGAGTTGCGGGAACCCTCGGGATGCGCGCAACGCATGACCGATCGTTGTGGAGATCTTTGGGAGAGGCCTATGTCCAGCAGTGGACGCTATCGGTTCATGGTGATGACGCGGAAGTCGATTAAAAGTGCTGAAAGGCCAAACAAGAGCAGCCATTTTGGAGGTAGCTAAAGAATGTCAGGTGTAAAGAACCAAGTGTGGATAATATTACAAATACCTAGGATCTCACATTTGCTATGATTTTTTGTAGCAGGAATGTTATAATTTTCGCGATCACCCAATACCTGTTCCCTCAGTTCGGTGCCGCCGTACCTTGGATGGATCTCGTACCTTTCGTGGTTCCGGTATGGCAACGAGGCGCTGCTCGTCAACCAGTGGTCCGGGGTCGAAGCCATCGACTGTACGCGCGAGAACTACACATGTCCTTCTTCCGGACAGGTCGTGCTGCAAACCCTCAGCTTCTCCGAGGTACGGATATTCTTTAATTATAATGTTGCCAGTTCTAGTATATTAACATAAAATTAAATTACCCCTCTTAATTCTTTATCTTATTTTTATATTAACTGCTTCTGTTACATAGTGACTGATTAGTACTCCCTACTAGATACTCCGAGGTCCCTAGATCAATTATAGTATGTTGTAGAATTTGATTGGGGTAAGGGTTTTTTTAACCTTCTAGTCATTTACGAACCTCACATTGTAAGTCTGTGGCAATATCAACATTGTTGTGTTCCGACTCTCGGACAAGAGAGACAAATTACTCTTAGAGAGTCCACTTCATCTGCCTAGTGGTTCCTCATTGTCATATAACATCATGTAAAATTGTGGTCTCCTTTGTAGTATAATTCTAGATGAAATGTGTTATTAGTAATGTTACCAGTGACCCGTTACCTTGCAGAAAGATTTCACGATGGACGTCGTCAACATGGTTTTGCTGTTCATCGGGTTTAGATTCCTCGCCTACCTCGCCCTGCTGTATAGGACGCGTCGCGGCAAATAGGAACAACCATTTCACGCTCATGTATATTATATTAATAAATATACACTACACGTAGTATGTTTTGTTAATATTATAAATAATTATATTGAATAATATAATGTAAATCCATGATGTAAGCCGTAACCTTGAAGTAATGGTATGAAGTGTTAATATTTTTTTGCGCTACTTTTGACTACAAAATACTTAAATGACAATTAAAAAAGGTAAATATTATACATTAATTCGAATAAATCGTAAATAAACATTTATTATATACATTTGTACCTACAATTCTTTTTACCTTTATTAACGGTCAATAAAAATAATTTGGTGTTGCCACTAATTTAACTCAATTTGGTAAATTTACAAATTGTTTATATTAATTAGTAATTTTTTTTTATTGAGAATGTTATTATAATTTAATTTTGTAAAAATTGTTTAAGTAGTCCTAGTCACGTTTTAAAAAAATTGCAAGTTTCTGACACTTTTAAAATTGTTAAACTTCAACTATTGAATGAGTAAAATATTACATTTAAAAAAGACAAATTTGTCTTATATATAATCTATTGCATACTATTTTGATGTACACCTGTGTACCGAAATACTTAAATCGATTTAAAACTAAAGAAATAAATAGATAAATGACATAAACCAAATATCCTTTTTAATTAAAAAATATTACGACTCAATTTTGTTTTTAATAATTTCTTTCAAGAAATCTATGTTTCTACGATACATTACAATATTAAGAATATTTTTTTTTATTTGTTTATATTCTTTTATTGAAATGTTTTTTTAATTGAGATTATTACTAAAGTTCCGTTATGCAATATGTTTTAAATTAAATATGTAAAAAATAATTATCAAAATTAATTTGCAATTAAATAAATTACTCTTTATTGAAAGGTTTAATTATCTGTTGTACCTGAGACAAACATGGTAACCTCCGCTGGGGTTTCAAAGTTCCGTCAGCAGGTGCTTCGTCGTAAAATCAGCGCCTCAGCCGAATCAATATTATTCTTTTGTTTTTTATTTTAAATCGATTTAATCGACTGACAACGATAACTCGATATACGAAAATTTATAATTTATGTCCGCGCCATATTTAAATATTTTTTTAAGTCAATATTTTTTTAAATAACGCTGTTATAAAATGATTTACAATTTTACTTGCATATAAAAATATTGTTATGATTTATTCCTTAATATTATTGCCTGATTCTTTACTTTAAGAAAATAGGTTATAAAATTAAAATGGATAATATAAAATGTAATCTATTGTACCCTCTTCTCCATTAGGAAAGGCTAAATATAAAAGTCAATGCAATTTATAATGCTTTTTATGTATATTTTTATATTTTATTTTAATAAATCAAAGGACATTTAATGATGAAACCATTTTTATGTTCTTTATATAAAGAAAATTGTTCAATTGTATTCGTTTATGTGGTGATTATAATTCTTAAATTTTACTTATGTTTTATTTTTTTTACCCAAATCGATTTTGGTGTCGGCGTTCTACCACTTTCCCATCCATTGAATCCTTCCCGATGTTCTGCTTAGGTGCATTAGTAGAGGTGCCGGCATCTCCTACGAAACATATTGGTGCCTCTCTATACATAGGCGTCCCAAGGAAGAGCAAGGTTCTCTTCAGCACCCTCGCTGTGATATGTCAAATGAGATAAGATTAAATTTACTGTCTTGGTCAAGCATAACAGGAGATAAAGCCTTCAACTTCAAAGCTCTTGAACCCAAGGACTCTTTTAGTGTCATTTTACGACAGGCAAGGATAATCCTAGTTCTATTCTTACGAGCCCGAGCTAATAGCTGTCGTGTACCTTTATTTAAAACCTGAATGCAATAAGTGTTAGAGGTTTTTTTTATCAATCTGGAATTAAAAAATGATTCATATAACATGTTACAAGTAATAGACACTCGGGTATAGTAAGCAAAATTAATATTACACAAATAAAGCTAATTAATGCTCTCCTTTGTATTACACAAGTATAAAAACTTTTTAGTCAATTAATATGTGTTCACAAATGTTATACAGACAAAAACAAATTTCTAAATAATTTCCTGATATTTTGTCTACTCCTTTCGGTTAACATCTGAAACGGCTATAGCGATTTCAAGGGTAAGCTTCAGTTCTTGTGAGAAATACCCTTAGTTATTTTTAGCACATGTAATAATATTAATATAAAAAAAATATTTTACATGAGTTATGTTGTGTAACCAATAAAGAAACTTTTCAAAATTTATATTTTATTTTATAGGCAGACAATCGCTCTGTAGTACAGTGGCAAGCGAACTGAATTTCACATAAAACTTATCTCTAAAGAAACTATACAATAATAACGGCTTTATCTTACAGAATAAAAGTTATCGCTAATAATACGGTATTTAAGATAAATTTATTTTATGTTGTGGTTACGTAACTCGGGTAAACAAGAAATTCAAGACATTTATTGATTCATTAAATTTATCGCCATCTCTTGTCATTCTTTGAAATTATTGTAATTTAAACTAAAAGTTACAATAATGTAATCACATTTAGGGGTCAGATTAAAATTCAAATTTATATTACGAGGAACATAGTTAAAGAGAGACATTTAAAGAAATATTGTTGACATTTTACTCCGTGCACAACATATGTTTATTTTTACATTAAGTTATTCAATGATGTAACCAGCTTATTGTTATTTTTAAGTTAAATATGTAAAAAAGAGAAAAACGCAATTAATGCTCTATCATAATAAAGAGTTATCTACTTAAAAAACTGGTCTTTATACTGCACTCTTTATTTAAAGTCTCTTTTACATTCTTTTCATACAAAAAAAAAAGATGTATAGTCTATAGTTTAGAGACGCAAGAAGTCTCATTATTATAGTAAATTTACATTACCGGTTTATGGAAGGATTCGAGCTATAGTGATGTACCTATAACATTATTAAACAAAGTTTACGACGAAACAGATGAGATTTCTTACCCCATCACTTGAACCGCACTAATAAAGCCAACTTTGCTGTTGTGGTAATTGTAGTTAAAATTAGGGTTTCTCTGTTTGAGGGGGATTCGAATTGCAACAAAAGCTTTTCGTTACGTGATACTGCCTACCACGAATCCATTTGTTATATATCTACATTTGATTTAACAAGTAACACTTTGCGGATTTCGCGTTTGTTTTTACATTGTAGGGTTGAAACGTATAATTTATCATTGGATTAATGTCTGTCTAGTAGTTAAATAAAAAAAGGAAAAATCTATGGACGTAAGAAGTTATATTTTTATATAAGTTAATCTAAAAAAAGACCATGCTTTTAATTCATTTGTACCATACCATATTTCATGATATCTCTTATCTGCTTTCTCCTAGGAGTGTAAAAAAGAATAATTTCTCTACTATAAAGGTACATTAGAATTGGTGCTTTGCATCCAATTAACGCTACAACAACACATTCGTGATCGTCATTTCAACCGATGGACGTTCACTGCTGGACAAAAGTCTCTTGTAATGTGTTCCACAAATCAAGATCTTGACACAGTGCGCTGATTAATTTCAGCGTCTCAGTATAAGCAAAGCTATCGAATCTATAAACTTTATAATTACAACCAGGAATAACAAAATCTAATAATTATCTGAAGTTAATAACTTTAATAGCGACGAGAGCAATGTGAAGTTTCATAAAGATCTTAACACATCCAGTGCCTGATAATATCTGAACGATCTCCTACAAATTTTCCAGCAGTACTGCACCAAAAATTGTGTTCTCTCTCTTCTCTTCTCTGCGAGAAGCCATTATTTCTTTATTTCATTTTCGCTTCCTACTTTCAGTTGGATTAATTGTTAAGTAAAAAAATATGGAGATCGTTTAGGTCTCAAACGCACTGCGATTAAGGATTACGAGATCTAACAGATCTCTTTTAGAGGCTGTAAGTTCTCTAAAAATTACCTAGCAGCTTTAGTGATAACTAAAACCACATTGTTAACTCCAAATTAAATCTTACAATACTGGTAAAATAAACAAAAAAGGAGAGACCTACATCTTCTTTTTTTTCTTTGTTTCTGCAACAAACTGCAGTGTGCAAACATTACTGCAGTCCGGTTTGTAGGTCGTAGTAGATAATTATGTTACCGAAGAATGAGATGTAACACCTAATGTCTCCAGCTCACGAGTAGAACGTAATGCTCTGTACACCATTCTAACTAACGCTAGGTTGTTATGAGCAGGCGTATCACTTACCATCAGGTGAACGTCCCGCTCGTCTCATCTATTCGTCGAACAATAAAACTCGTGAACACTAGCTAACAGATGTACTAGCGACGATGATATTCCTTTGAATTTTAAACGGTATCTCACCGCACGCGCCGGATAGATAAAATCATATAATTTACAGTATCCAATAAAAAAAAAAACCCGTATTTCGAAGGCCGTCATGAATTTAACGCTTGAATTTTTAATCACATTAGAGATCCAAAAAAAATAATTACATCTCTACATACACACACTCACACAAAGACAAACATTAACAATGTTAGTTATAGGGCGGTACATTTTAAGTGATGGACATTTGTTATTGTAACGAAAGGGTGGTGGTAGTTCAGTTATAGCTACAGTAGAACTATGTGCTATACCTTTCTAAATCAACTAGGTTCGATTCCAATTCACTGTACTCTAGCCAACCTCACTTGCTCGTAGTGCACCTTGCGACTGAACAAGCGAAGCTCTGTCTCACCCCAACCCGTACAGGGCCAGCGTGGTGTGAAATGGCTCAAATCTTTCCACATGAATTTCTTCCCGATTGATTTGGAAATCTTTACCGGAGGTCTATGTCCAGCAGTGGACATGCATCGGCTGATGACGAGCCCACAATTATAAAGAAACATTGCTTTCGATGCTTGGTATTTTACACATGCAGTTCTTCATTGATAGAGACCGTCTAGGTAGGTATCACCGCAGCTCCTATTTTAGCCGAATAGTGTGCATATATGTGTGAGGTTTGAAGGGCGCTAGCTAGTGAAATTACTGGGGTATTGAGACTCAACGTCTTATCTCTCAACGCGATAACCACTTTGTTATAGGCAGGCGTATCACTTAACATAAAGTGTACGTATCGCTCGTCTAGTCGATTATAAATTCCATCGAGTATAAAAAAAGTCCGTTCTGAAAGACAACTGTTTTTAAAGTAAATTTTTTTTATCTTATGTTATGTCTTTTCGGAAATAATAATAAAGTAGAATATAAATTAATAACAAGACACAAACAATTAACTTCCAGATCGGACATTTTTATTTATACAAATAAACAACGAGACGAGCGGAACGTTCACGTAATGTTAAGTGATACGCTTGCCCATAACAACGTGGTGCTAATTACAATGATATATAACTGTACCTTGTGCTTGTCGTCTTGAGACATAAGATGTTGAGTCTCCCTACCCCAGTTATTTCACTAGCTGCAGCGCTCCTCAAACCGGAACACAGTAAGATGTACACACTACTGTTTGCCGGCAGAAATAGGCACTGTGGTGGTACTGAGACCGTTTCCGGTAACGGAGACCTACCATCGTATATAGAGCTTCCGTGTTATAAGATAGACAAATCAGCCGCTGCCCCACGAAGACAGTAAAATACTATAACTGTACCAACTTTTACTACATAGAAGTAGTGTGCAGACTTGTTTATTATCACATCTTTATATTTAAAGGGGAGAAAGTATTACTTAATTGATTTTACGGAATTCTTTTCATCCCTGCGAAAGGGAAAGTTGTTTTACATTTTCAAAATCCAATCCGGTTTTAACATAATCTTGAGAAACATCCGGAATTGGATTTTTAAAAAATAACGGTGATTTAATTAGTAAACATTTTATAAGTGAATACCTTGTTACGCAATTATGAGTGCTCGCAGGCGTTTTTGTTTATGTCTCAACAGACTGGAGTAGAATGTATGGTGAGGTAACAAAGGTAATAAACTTATCTCGTACAATATTACTCTCATGTGAAGTGCCATAACTTATGTTTTTTTTTAACTGGTGGTAGATTTAAGTAGGTACCACTGCAGCGCCTATTCCTGTCGCCAAACAGTAGTGTGCAAATATTAATATGTTCCGGTTTAAAGGGCGCTGTAGCTAGTGTAATTACTGGGATAACGAGTACCAACATCTTACGTCTCAAGGCGACGGGCGTAATATGGTAATGTGTATAATATCCTAACTAGCGTCACGTGGTTATGGTTGACCTTCACTTAAAATCTAGTGAACGTCTCGATCGTCTCGTCGGTTAGTTGAATAACAAAAAAATTGTATAAATAAACGAAATAAAAGAAAAGGAGTCTATTTATAGACTAACAAGTATAATGCAACTAACCTAACCCAACCGTCGATATGAATGTCGATAAATACTATATAAATCCATAGACAAGACAATTTATATGTATAATCTATTTTTTTTTATTCAACGAAGCAACAAGACAAGCAAGACGATCACCTGATGATGAGTGATACGCTTGCCCATAACAATGTGGCGTTATTTGGGATGACATTCACTGCAGCACATTGCAGTCGTCGCTTTGAGATATAAGATCTTAAGTCTCGTAATCCCAGTAATTTCACTAGTTACTACGCCCTTCAAACTAGAATACAGTAATATATGCACACTACTGTTTGGCGGCTGCAATAGCCGCTGCGGTGGTACCTACCTAAGCGATCTCCAGCAACAGAGACCTACCATCAGTATTTCTTTTTATAATACTTAGTACTTTAATATTTCGAAAGGAAGAGGAAGGAAGTGGAGATGGGCTGGACACATTGCTCGAATGGACTACGGGTGAGAGTGACTGCTTGGAGTGAGTACTTGGAGTGGATATCCCGCGCGAACACCTGCGGAAAGAGCAGACCACCGAAGAGGTGGAATGATGACATCTGCCAACAAATGGGTAGAGGATGAATGCAGAAGGCGAGGGATCGGCAGGTGTGGAAAAATGGAGAGGAGGCTTATGTTTGAAGATGGACACTATAAAGCTGAAATAAATAAAGATACTATTTTAAAGTAAAAACTATTTGAGAAACTTGCGATAGTTCAACAGGATGTGACAATCATCATCATCATCATCAGTCGATAGACGTCCACTGCTGGACATAGGCCTGCCCCAAAGATTTCTACTTTGATCGGTCACGTGAAAATGGTATTAGTTAACAGTGTAACCGTTATTTTTAACTGTGGAAAAGAAATGGTTAAAATAGTCGTACTGTTAGTTTATCACGTCTCAGCCCCGTTCCTCTCAAACTGCTGAACCGGTTTTGATCTTGATTTTGAAATTCTTGGGTCACTCAGCAGTGTTTTAATATTTCATTGAATCTTTATTAGGTAATAGATAATCTAAACCCAACAGATTTCGTAATTCGATGCTGATGCTGATGCGATGTTAAACAGACATGATCTTAAATGGACGCCTCTTCTCGATTATTACAATATTTATATTGATATTGAATATAAAAATAATTATATTAATAAGTTCATAAATTTTCAAATATCTTCATTAATCACGTTAAAGTAAGCTTAACTTAATGTTAGTAAACATTATACATATTACTGCTGGTAAGTATAAATTGCACGTCTAGGTACATACAAACGCAGAAGCTAGTTTTACTGACAAACAGTAGTGTGTGAATATTACTTTGTTCCGGCTGCATGTGGGTTTGAAGGGCGCTGTAGCTAGTGTAATTACTGGGGTAATGAGACTTAACATCTTATATCTCAAGACGAGTACAATGTGGTGCAGTGTATAACGTTGTAACTAGCGCCACAATGCTATGCAGTCACATCACTTACCATCAAGTGGCTGTCTCGCCCGTATACTTTGGAGAATAAAAAAAAAACATTTATTACTGGCTAATCCACGGGGTAGTGGTATTAGGATGGTGTGAACTGTATCTATAAAATAACAGCCAGACTCACCATTATCAGTCGAAAGACGTCCACTGCTGGATGGCCTCCCGCAAAGATCTCCACATCGATTGATCCTACGCTACCCGCTTTGGCAGATAATTAGAAATAAAGGTAAGATCACGATTTCCGCGCCGCACCTGCTTATACTCGTAAGGAGATCCTTTAAACCTCATAACGCGCTGAACATGTTCATAGTTCAGAGGATTTTGTTACTATTTTATGATTCTTTGCTAAGAAAATAGTTGTAGTTTTTTTTAAGTGACAATCAAAACTGTGACATTTTAAAACAAAAAAAGATGTACTAGAATTAAAAATACAGTTTTTCTACTTATATATCGTTTTCTTAACTTTCTTCTTATTTTAATTCACTAATCTCAATAAAAATCTTCGTTTCTCTAACAAACCTTTTCTTTTTTGCCCTTCACACACATCTTAAGTTATTCAGTCTTGCCTATCAAGTTCTTTGAAATGCGCATCTTCTATCAAGATAGTAAGGATTTATTCATCATTGATTTAATTATAAAAATATGCGCGTTATATTATTATTTTATCTCATCACAAGGTAGACTGGAAGATAATGCTAATGTAATCCTCTACACAGTGCTTACTATATTTATATATTTTCTAAAGTAGTGTAACGTGATGCATTTTTTGAATAGTTTAATAACTCTTTGTGTATACTGAGACGTTAATCCATTGTCGCCATTAAATGCAATCTACCTGTTGAAAGCGACATCTTTGGCAGTATTGTGTGCAGTACAGCACCGCGGTCCGGTTCTCTCGAACATTCGCTGCCGCTCGCACAGCGCGCGCTGCGCTCTCACCAAAATGTTCCTTCACTGTTCTTTATACAAAATTTAAGTGTGAACTATTTTTTTTTTTTAAATTCATAAAATTTGTGATTGAAAAATGACCGATCCGGCCGCTCTGGCGGCGAAGAAAGGAAGTTCATTAACGTCAGTTAATTCTTCCGATGTTAATTCAGTCGATGTCCATGTAAGTAATATTAATGGTTTCGGTTAAGGATTTGTATTTTTAAACTATAATAAATATGGTAATAAATAAAAAAAAATGTTTCTTATATTTAGTTGTCCAATAAATTTTTTAAATGTTATATGTTACACGACTCGCTAAGAAAATAGTTAAATCAGTGAAAATATCTAAAGAAATATCTACTTCCTGTTTTACCCAACGTATATATAATCCTTATATAGGAATCATTATAAAAAAAAATAATATTGTTAATGTTCACTTCAAGATATTTGTTAATATATATACAACATGTTAAAGAGATTTATTTGATGTTTTCGGGTGGATTAAAAATCCTACCATACCCGATTAACATATTGAATAGATAACGATATATTATAACATATAATACTTATTAAACATATAATGATTTATATAATAATACTATTTCGCAATATTTACGTGGTGTTGTGTTGTTTTAATGTAATGATGATGATTTTACGGTTACTTCAATCATTTATAAATTACTATTACGTTTATGATAACGTGAAGTAAATAATTTGAAATGAAGTTTATATTGTATGATACTTTTTTTAAAGATTACCTATTAATAATATTCTGGTATTATATATTATATTTACGTGATTTTTGTATATGTTAATTTTATAATAATATGCAACTTTTAAAATTGTATAACTTAATTAAATTTCACGTGATAGTATACATATGTACATATTCCATAGTAAATCCACCTTTACGTGATGTGTATAAAGTAAAAAAAAAATTTAAATAAACATATAGTAAATATATTGTGCTGGTTAGGTTTCTACCTATACTTCTGTATTAAAAAATTCTTAACGTGTCATCATCAGTAATGATTTTTTTTATTCGACGAAGCGGTGAGTCGAACAATATTTTCACCTGACCCAACGTGGTGCTAGTTGGGATGGTAGACACTGCACCACATTGTGCTCGTTGCCTTAGGACATAAGATATTAAAGAGCTTATTTCACAATGTCGAAGTAAAATCCTGAATAAACCAAATGCAACTTATAAGTGATCGTTGACGTTTAAAATTCTTGAGACAACTGATAAATAAATCGCTTAGTGAATTATAGGTTAGATCATCCGTCAGATAAGGAAGTTATTTGATGGTTTAAGTTATTTGACAGATACTTTTCAAGGAGAAATATCATTTGTATATGTATATATATGTGAAATTGAATTATAGTATAAATAAATTTATTTAATGCCGCTGACGAGGAATTAGATGATAAAAAAAAACAACAACGACAGAGGACAAGAGCCAAACCCGAATCGTTTTTTTCTTTCTTGACATTTGCCTTACGTTACTTCCAAATAAAAAGAATCGATTTTTTTTATTTTATTGACCGATGAGAAGAGTGGGACGTTCACCTAATGGTAAGTGATACGTCTGTCCATAACAACGTGGCGCTTGTCGGGATACACACATCGCCAAATTGCGCTCGTTGCCTGATGTTGAGCCTCGTTACCCCAGTAATTTCACTAGCTACAACGTCCTTCAAACCGGAACACAGTAACGTATGCACGTTGTTTGGCGGCACAAATAAGCGTTGTGTCGGTATCCACCTAGATAGCCTCCGGCAACGGAGACTTGCCACAAGCAAAAAAATTATTTAAATGCTTTTATGTATTTATATGAAAATGAGCAACAGAATAATGAATAAAAGATTTATTTTAAATACTTTTTTGGAGTGATTAAATAAAAAAAAATATTCTATGCTGCTACAAGTTCCGTAAATCGAAACGTCATAATGAGATATTGCCTTCTTTTATAAGCTTTTTCTTAAAGGAAATCTTGGACTAATGCTAGATATATCTAGCATCTGAAGCAAGCAAAAAAAAAACATACATGACCATCGCAGTTGTTAGATTAAGCTAGTACATCACCTCCGTAATATTTTTCTTTTAACATTTAAATTAAATCTTGTGCCTTATAAAATTTGTGCTGAAACTAAATATACGCAAATTTAACCGCGACATAGTTTTGCGCAGTGTTATATGACACAATCAAGATGCTGTGGCTTTTATATCAGTTTCACACTTGTATCATGTTCCCGGAGCAATGCACACCGCGAACATTGTATCATATATACGAAAATCAAAAATTATGTATTTTATTAATATATTAATTCATATAAAAAAAAACTTTAAAAGGATTACAACTACGAGAGAAAAGAAAGCAATGTTCATTTTGCTATCAACTGAAAACGTCGAATTAAGACGTACAAGGTCAATAATTTCGATTATTACTTTCTTTTCGATTTCATATCATTAGTCATTTAATCATATGATTTTAACATCATAATTAGCCGATAGATGTCCAGAGCTGGACATAGCCCCCCCCCCAAAGATCTCCACATCGATCGGTCCCTCGCTGATCGCATCCAGTATCTTCCCGCGACTCTCATCAGATCGTCGGTCTACGTCGGTAAATGGCCGCCACCCGACAACCTTACTACCGCATCAGCCGTCAATCCTTCGAGCAATGTGCACTGCTCACATGATATGACTTATTCAACTTTTTTATATCATTGCGACACTAGTAGACAATTTGATTGATAGTAACAAAAAAAAGCACAGGATCAAAGACGACACTTTAAACATACCAATAAAAACTTAATCGATACTAACATGGATTATCTCCGAATAGAGACACCTTATGATATTTATAACTTATTAGGTTTCTTTTTTCGAAGGGTCGTGTCGCTTAGTAGCTTAATTAAAGACTTCAAACCTTATTAACGATTACGAAATATGACGTGACGACTCAAAGATTGTCCTAGTATCACATAAAAAAGATATTAGTAAAGAATTATAGTCTGTGTCTATATCTACAGTTAGTCTGATGAATCTCTTCACTGATCTGGGTATCCAACAATTTTTTTTATATATAACATAATTGTTAAAAAATGTGTGAATGTTGTAACAGCTGTCGACTTTTCGATCCATTGTCAGTCATTATAATGAATTCAAAATCTTTTAGACATGTCTCCAATCTTTTGAAAGGTACTGTAATAGTTATTTTCGACAATGTAATATGTTTTATTAATTATATATTTTTTATTATTATTATTAATTATATATTATTATATGTTTTATAAATTTTTTTTTTAATGATATCTTCTTATTGGTTATTTGATAGCCAAGATATTGTATACGATTAAAAATTTGTATTTAAGTCATATTCCGATTGATAACAAAATGGTCTTGGGATCATCAAAGAAATTATTAAAATGTTTTGAATTATACAGTAGAATACTATTAACACATCATCATCATCATTATTAGCCAACAGTCGTCCATAGCAGGACATAGGCCCCCGCCAAAGTTCTCCACTTCGATCGATCCTTCGCTGCCCGCATTCGGCTGCTTCTCTCAACCTTCACCAGGTCGTTGGACCACTTGGTAGTGGACCCTATTAACACACTAAACATAATTATATTATTATAGAAAATATTCTAATATAAATAAAAAATATTCCTTAACCCTTTGAACTCTTTCTGCTGAACTAAATTGCTGTTTAAAAAATTTCTTCCATTGTAAAATTATAGTTTTTGCTTCGATTTCGTTTTATCTCCTATCAGTTGTCGCACCATAATTATGTTTTATTATATTTAATAAAGACATCAAAAAAAAAACAACTGGACTTTGTATAATGTTTCGGGGTGTCTAACCTGTTATATGACTTTTTAAAGATTAATCGAGTATTCGGACTCAGTGTTCAATACTTGGCCTTGCCGTAGCGAACAATGCGGTATTTATAAAAATGCTTTTGTAGATACGCGGACACATTTTGAACCATCCCTTCTTTAAGTCTAAACTTCAAATCTAACTTTATAGTACGGTCAGCAAAGTGGGATAGTAATAGTCAAATTCGTAACATTACTTAAGCTCAATTCAAGATGAGACTTTAAATTATTAAAGTACTTTCAGAAATATTCTGTGTCTGTTAACCATATTTAAATTTTAGATGGACAATGAAGTTCTTCTTTTTGTCGTACGTAATGAAACAACTTGTTTATAATATTCTGTTTTTTTAGGAGCCAGTGGAACATCTATATACACCTTCGAAAGGTGAGTCCCGTTTTCAAGAAATCGAGGACCTACTCGGCTCCACGCAGCCTCCGCGTCCGTGCACGCTGGTGTGGCGCGATCTGTCGGTCCATGTCAAGTTAAAAGATGGAAAATTGAAGAGGCTTGTTAATAATGGTAAGAAATAATTCTACATTTTAAACTATAACATCAACCAAGAGCCTATCCTATAATCCAGAGTTATAGAAAATTTGTTGAAATATTTGATTTCTCTAAAATACGTTTGAATTTTACTGAAACATTATAAAAAGATAATTTATTATAAAATTATGTAAACCGATCCTTAGACAAATTAATATCTGAATCAGTAATAAGTTGATTAGCTGGTGTTATTAATAATATTTCCGACGAATTTCATTTTTTCTATCACGACCTAGTCAAACGTCTTTTCAAATCTGAATTTAGATATCTTATGATTTAAATAATTTTACGTTAGCTATTATTGAATCTCTCACAAAACTTGAAATATTTAAATGCTCTGCAATAAGCTATTAATCTATCGAAATACTTATCAGAAAAAAAAAACTGTGGTTCCCACGAAATATTAGATCTAAAGATCAAATTACTTTTACCAATTCCGACACAGGAGTGTGTGTGATTGTAAAGTCGATACGCGAAGTAGCGGATACAGTCATTGCCCACCCATCCACGATCCGTGTAATTAGCTGACATTGATCTTGAAGATACATTTTCTTTTTATTAAATTAAACGACGAGATGAAGGACGGACGGACGGACGGACGTTCATCTGATGGTTAATGCCTGCTCATAACAACGTGGCGATAGTTAGAATGATATATACTGCGCTATTTTGCGTCCGTCGCCTTAGACATAAGATGTTGCGTCTCGATATTCCAGTAAATACACTAGCTACAGCGCTCTTCAAACCGGAACACAGTAATGCTTTCACAGTACCGTTTGGCGGTGGAAATAAGCGCTGCGATGGTGTACCTACCTTGACGGTTTCTGGCAACACAGACCTGCCACCAGACAAATCGAATTAAAAATCAAATGTCAGAATGAAAACCCATTTGAAATTAAACATATACGGAATTGGGTATAAACACACACAACAAAATAGTTCAGTCATTAACGCAATCCTGAGGAGGCAAGAGTTCCATTTCCACAGTGCCTGAGGTTCCGGTGAAAGAAAACATGTGAACAAGTGATTGCTGTATGAATTTGTTTCTTAGACATGTAACCTCTGCCAACCCACACTTGGCCGCATGGTAGACCAATGCTGTTACTACTTGTGAATGGACACCCGGATATAGTAGTGGGAACATTTAGAATGTCTAGTATTACATAAACTGCAGTACAGTAGTTTTAATAAGAAAACCATTATGAGATATAATCGAAAATTTTGCATTGTACACGAATTCAAATTCATTATTAGATTGTTTCTCTTTTCGTCTTCTTCCTCATAATATTATTTAGAGCATTAATTTTCATTATTTATAAGTTTAGTATTAATATAAATTATTTACACTTGTTCTAACTTTACTTTGATTCTTGTCCTCTACTCTCTCTTCTCTACTTTCTGTAACTGTCTTCTCAACTATTGCCTACAAGACTTCATACTCTCTTATTGTTTGTACACATATAATATTTTGATTATCTAATATACATAAGATTAAGTTCTGGCTAGCTTATTTACTAGACATTTCCCTTTATGACCTACGTTTTACTATCTTATTATCTACCAATACTTGTAATATTATTGTATACATATATAACGTTTATCTATCCTTATTTCTATTGCTTATTATGCCATATATTTTTTATGCAACTTTGATGAACCTATTTCTTAGTTAGAAATCTATTCTCTACCATCTCCCACAAAATCGCATCTTAACTTTTCTCCACTATTATAACGAACTTGTTTGAATGATATATCCTCATGAATGTTTTGTTTGTGAATAAAAGACACTTGAGCTTTGCCGTTGTTACGGTAAGAGTTTTAAAGAAAAGTAATACCGGATTATAGCTATACAGTTACAGATTATTATAATAAGATTATAAGTATATCAGGCAATTAGTATGCGACGCGCAGTATCACCCCCGCTCACGCTACTACGGAATAAATTCATCATTAAATAAATTTACAGTTTTATGATTACTGTACCAGTGAGCTACCCCCTGTCCATTTGTCACCGGGTTGTCGGATTGTAATTTTTTTACATAATTCACTTTTAAAGCTTAGTCATCACTGAGGATATTTATTCATATTCTACTGGTTGTAACCCTGTTGTCGGAGGTACTTTTGCAGCGGCTATTTTTGCCGTCAGCAGTGTGCAAACATTACTGTGTTTACTGAGATAATGATACTTAACATTACCATCAATAACATCTTAGGTCTCAAGGCGACGTATGCAATGTGGTGCTGTGGCTACCACCCTAACCATCGCAACGTTGTCATGAGCCGAAGTGTCGTTTACCATTAGGTGGACCGTTCGTCTCGTCGCTTCTATGAATAAAAAAATAATAATTAAAACACCCCTATTCACGTTTGTTTATACATATTTGTCTGCAAAAAGACTTACTCATTAAATAATTATAAACAACAAGTTAATGTTCGATCGAAATCTTGTGAAATTCGTCACTAGGGTCGAATGTTGAATGAAATATCTCTTTTCTAGTTTGAGGCCACTTTTAAAAATCATGAACGAGGTTTTGCAAACCATGAATAGTATTTTTTTTGTTTTAATCATATTGGTAATATTTTAAACTAAATACCCTTTATAGATGGTATAAAGAACTTAGTTGTTTGAGTATTATTGACAATCTGTTACGAGAGTATATCTAGATAGATATCACCGCAGCTCCTATTTCTGCCGCCGAATAGCACTGTGCAGACATTACTTTGTTCCGGTTTGAAAGATGTTATAACTAACAAAATTACTGGAATAAAGAGATCTTTTATTGTATATCTCAAGGCATCAAGAACAATTTAGTACTGTGGTTATCACTTTAATTAGTTGTACATTGTCTTTGTCGTGTCTCTTTGTCGAATGAAGAAAAGACTAATATTATAAAACGACCATTGATTACACAAATACAGAATTTATGGTTAAAAAAATTAAAGATTTATGTTCGCTAAGGAATATATTAGCGGAAGAGTCTAGTTGAAAGTAATTTAATTATAATTTACGGCTATCATAATAACCAATTTATGTCCCCACTGTTGGGGCACAAGCCTACCCTAATTACGAGGGCGATAATTTACGATATGCTTTGCTATAAAGTTTAAAGCTTTTATAGCTTTTAAATGTTTTATGATTCCCAACGAATTAATTTCTAAGCAACTTTGAAATAATAACCATGTCCAAATAAAAGTTAATAATCATATCTTTCTTAATGTATGCGTTATAATTTTTATGTTAAAATTAACTAAGGTTCTGTTCAGTACAAACCGTTTTTTAATTCATCTTCTTATATATCTAGAAACAGGTGATGACCACTTTCAGAAGTCGCGTTTGTTTTTAACTTAACTGATTTTCGATACCAGCCACACCGGTAACGTAAACGCGAAACAGTCAAGTAAAAAATAACAGCTTAAGACCGTGTTTTATTAAATACTTCATAAGAGATGAGATGATGATGAACTGGGTAAACTAAAGTGATGTTTTATGTAAAGCAGAAATCGTTCAAGTAGTTTAGCAGAGTTAGGAATACTTTAGTCTCACAAATATCATTACTGTCAGTAGATTGTCGCTTTAGTCTCAAATGTTCTATTCTATGACATTGTTACTGGACTAAGTAGAGTAGGTCTCTATAGTCTAGTAATAATAAACACTCAGGTATATAGGCCTAATAATAATGAAGAATGTCTGTATATTTTTAATCATTTTGAATGCATGATAAGTGGATGAGGAAAACTGATGGCAGCATTTGATGGAAATTTAAGAATTTATTAATATCATTATTATCATCATCATCAGGCGATAGACTTTCACTGCTGGATATAGATTTCCCCCAAAGATTCCCAAGTCGATCGGGTAGGGATTTATATAGGGGATTTGGGATATCTCTCACCACACTGGCCCAATGCGGCTTGGTGGTAGACAGAGCCATGTTTATTAGTAGAGTGCACCACGAGCAGGTGAAGTTGGCTTGGGTCCCATGAGTTGTTATGCGGGACCCCTTACACTCCGTGGATAAATAAAGGTTGATAATGATGGAGTCATGATAGTTTACTAATAACGTATTTCATTATCAATTATTTGACTGAAACAATTTCAGCAGCATTTTTAAATAATATCATTAGTAATGGAGGACATTACAGCTAATGTTTCTTACGTATTTATCTGCCAGTTAAAATTATCTAAAATGTAAGACGTTAACCTTCCTCATGTATTTTTAAAGTTAACTTTAATTTTGTTAACAGTGAGCGGTATCGCAAAACCCGGCACATTGGTAGCATTAATGGGACCAAGGTAAGAATAAACTATAACTTTTTTTTTGCTTTATTACCTTAAAAAGAGAATAATTATACATATTATTAGTATTGTTTCATGATCTACTACAAATTTAAGAAGATAAGTCTTTACGAGAATGCCGCTGTTTTCCCATAGATTTAATCATCATTATCCGGTGGATGAGGAAGGAACACATTATCAAAATATCATTTCAATCAATTTGGTATATGTTGTTCTTTCTTGTGAACTCTAGTTTGGAGTTTGTGACCTATATGCCATATTGCCAAACGTGCCGCCGTTGTACGTCCGACCCGAATACCTAAATCGTCAGTTTAGTAAGCCTGTAATAGTACACCCAATCCGCGGTATACGCTTTCCGAAGCGTGGATATTGTATATCAACACTTTCTAGCTTTTATGCGGTTTCTGTTGTATTTGAATCGATTTCGGCTAGTTTATTTTCGTATTAAATTATTTACAGTATTTTAATAGAAAAGAATGAAAGATAATTTTCCATATAGAGTAGCGACTGTATGAAAAATTATCTACGAAATCCAGTAACCGTACTTGCAGATTTATTGACGATAATTTCTAGTTGTCTTTGAGTATCTTTATATATATATATATATAGACAACTACTAGAATTTTCATTATATATATAAAGAAAATGAGTTTTGTCTGTTCGCCAATTACGTGAAAACTAGTAAACGTATCGACATGGAGACATCACCATTCGACGCGGAATGATTCGTGGATGGTTGTAGGCTACTTACTTTTTCAATGTCATAGTGATCTATGATATTCAAATTCATAATTTTATTTCTAATTAACTTTTATAAACATTTTGATTTCGCATTGTTTATGCGGTTGCTATAGTAACGGTTGCAATAGGAAATCATGTGCGTTTGCTCTCGAGGAATATTTGAGACAAATTTCAAGTTTACACACTAAACCCATTCGTTATTAAAGCATTATCTTCGTATATTTACATAACCGTACCCCAACCTGATAGTCAGATCGTATCTTAATACTTTCTATAGTAATAGGTTGGGATTAGAACACATTGGACACTTAGTTACGCGTACCGGTGGACGTAATGCTGGGAGGCCTCCCACAAGGTGGACCGACGATCTGGTGAGAATCGCGGGAATCCACTGGATGTGATCAATGCGGAAACGATATGATGTGGAGATCTTTGAGTGAGGCCTATATCCATCATTGGACGTCTATCGGCTGAGGATAATGATGATGATGATGAACACTTACTAATTCTCGCTAAACTTAATTGAATTTTTAAACAAGATAAGTCGTCATATAAAATGGCGAGTGGGGAATGATGAAAGAGATCAGTACTAAACTGTTATGAATGGGTCCACACAGCTCACAATTATAACATTAACGTATCACATAAATGTGATAAGCAGCCATTAACACATCCGCTGTGATATTAAGTCGCTGTAAGTCATTATGTCTTCTTTTAAAAGTGTTCATTATTCTTTATCAGTATACATTTGTGTGTGTAACTTAAACCGAGCTCACCAACAACTTAAAAAATTTGTTTAGTTTTTTTGATTTTGTACAAGTCAAAATCATTATCTATATATCTATAAAACATTTCCACCTATGCAGATGCTCATACCTGGAACCATAAAAACTGGATACTTGAAATTTACTACGAATATTCATATTGCCGAGTATAAGTTTATTAAGAAAGATATAAAATTCCATCCCCAAAGGAAGCTGCGAAGATATGACAGTCAGCAAAGCGGGCGTAGAACAGCTATTCTGGTGTGAAGTTCTTAAACTAGTTATTACAGTGAAATCGGTTAATCATGCTATTAACTTTTTTTATTTATTATGGGTTAACTTCTTCGTCGGTATCACTCTTGACAGAGTGGTCGTGGTCATCACTTTAGGTGTTGGCCGCAAGCTTAACAACACGTCGCCGTTCTTCTCTGATGGCCGCCTTCCTAGTGCATTCATATAGTGACAAGGATGATGAGCTATTTGCTGCCGTCTTCATCTGGTCAATCCATCTCATAGGCGTTTTTCCCCGTGGTCTGGTACACTCAATCTTTGCCTGGACTACAAGTCGCGCAATGTGTTAACACTTGTCCTAAATTCCAAAACATATGTCATCGGAATTGAACCAGAAGCTACCATTTTACAAGGCAAGTGTTGAACCACCGCGCCAGACAGACATTCTTATCAGTTTGTGTTAGGAAAATAAAGTATTATTTTTTTACGACTGAGACGCTCACCTAATGGTAAGTGATACGCCTGACCATAACGACGTGGCGCTGGTGATGCACATATTTGGATATAATTTAAGTAGTTTTGTGGGGATGCTGTCATAGGTACTGGTGTTGGGTCTCTGTTGTTCAGCCCTGTAGTCTCAAGCTAGTAAGAATAGAACTAAGGTAAGCCCTGCCTGTCGTAAATGACGACTAAAAGGGTTTAGGGAGTTGGTGTATTTGGGGCTGGCGGCCCTTATCGCTAAACAAGCGAACTTGCGTGGGTCAGCGTATGGTTCAGCCATGGTGCCTATGAAGGTTAGACTCCTCCAAAGAGACTTGTAACATAAACTGTAGAGGGGCACCGGTGCGTTCTATAAGAGATCTCGGAGTCTCTCCGAATGCATTGATGCAGTCCAACGATGAGGTTTCAATGAGTAAGAATCTTACTTAATTCGACTTGCATTGTTCGTAATTTTCCCCAGAAACCGAAAAAAAGGTCTCTGCTGCTGGAGTACGATTAGGTGATTACCATCGCAGCGCCTATTTCTGTCGCCAAACAGTACTGTGTTCCGGTTTGAAGGGTGTTATAGCTAGTGTAATGCAATGTTGTGCAGTGTATTATATCTTAACTAACGCCACGTTCTTATGGCCATGCGTATCTCTCACAATCAGGTGAAAGTCTCGCTCGTCTCGTCGCTTAACTGCTCTAAGTAAAAAATGTCAAATTGTAACGGAAATATGTCTGTCAATGAACGGATTAGGCGCTCAAAGTATTGATGGACTAATTTTTTATTTATGGGTATATCAGCTCCAGGATTAAGGTCACATGGCAACAGTAATTAATATTAAAGCTGACATCTACGTAGGCATCTTTGAAACTGGTCGAAAACTATATTGAAATTTATGATAATAAATTGTTTGATATTATTTTGCAGCGGTGCCGGGAAGACAACGCTGATGTCGGCGTTGGCTCACAGGAATCCAAGTAAGTCACAATTCAAGTCACTTTGATGTGAGGAAAGTTCTTCATTTTTCCATAAAGGTTCCGTACACGTGAAATCTACTAACGTTTAGAATTTGATTAATATACGCTCAAATATTCAAGTTTAAATAATCTACTTAATGAGTATAAAATTTTAATTTGGTCCATTTAATAAATCTTATTCATCATCATCACCAGCCAATAGGCGTCTACTGCTGGACATAAGCCTCCCCATAAGATTTCCACATCGATCGTTCCTGCGTTGCCCGCATCCTTACAGTCAACATGGCCTCCGGTACCGTTGGGTACCAGATGCCGTCGATTGTAGGGGTTGATGTGGAGGGAGTCAGGCCTTTTCCCACCACGCTGGCTTAATGCGGGTTGATAGGAGCCAGTGCCAGTGGGAGTTATTTGTTGATTAGCAGGGTGCACCACGAGTAGGTGAGGTTGGCTTGGGCCCTATGAATTGTTGTGCAGTATCCCTTACACCTTTTTAATTTAAAAAACGAAAGGAGGGCGCCGTTAAGTTGATCAATGAACATAATGTCTATGCGAATTTTGGGAATGTTTACCTACTTATAACTTATTGGTAAATCTCAAAGGTCACCTATCATTTAAAGTCTACCTATTATTTCGTAACATATAGTATATTTTTTTACTTTCTTACTACCAGCAACTATTCCCAACCAGTTCCTAAACTATATAAAATTCAATTAGAAATCTATTGTTAGAGGATAGCCAATAAGGTTTTTAGAAGAAAGAAACAACAATTGCAATGTCCGGTAACTCTGTAACTACTATCACATCGTGGATGTCTATGGATGCTGGTTATCTCTTATCAATATCCCTATCAGAACAACAGTCCTACAATATTAAAAAAAGCTCCACAATACAATGTTATTAAATATCTGTACAATAAAATAAACAAGGTTTTATTTCAATCATATAAAGCTTTATATACCTTACCATATAAGTTATTAAACTTGAAAGCTCAACTGATAACATACATGATTAATTAATAAGAGGAAATGATCTTACGTTATCTCGTTAAAGTCAGTTAAATATCGAAAACTAACGAATAATTTATAAGGACCAAATGTTGAATAATTATCAGTAGTTACAGTACTTTTTCTTATCTTAATTATCAGTTTTATTGTTATAATATGTTAATTATAAATAGACATTGCTGTTTTAGTATCCTTATGAATAAATTACTGGGATCGAAACAGGCGGTGCTTTAAAAGTCGAACTAGATGTAAACAAATGATTTTTTTTTGTAATCAATAAGAGATATTGAACGATATATAAAGAAATAGAAAGATCTAGTTAATCATCACTTTTTTATATTATCAAACACGTGTTTCAGCCGTGCGTGTAATTATAGTTATGAGACACTGGTGATCGGGCTTTGAAAAGATAGAAGTTCACTGCTGGACAGGCCTCGCCCAAAGTCCTCCACACCGATCGGTCCTGCGCTGCCCACATACAGCGGCTTCCCGCGTCCCTCGTTTGTAAGGGATTTGAGATTTGAGCCATTTGCCACCACGCTGGCCCAATGCGGGTTGGTGGAAACCAGAGCCTCGTTTGTTGATTAGCAGGATGCACAACGAGCAGGTGAAGTTGGCCTGGGTCTCATGAGTTGTTATGGGGGACTCCTTACACTCCCAAAATATTATATATATAGTATTTATCTATAATAGACTTTTTATATATATTTAAAATAAATGTAAATATTACATATGGGAATTATATACATAATTCGTATCACTGCAGTGGGAACAATAATTGATGGAGACATCGCAATGAATGGGTTACCGCTCGGCGACTTCATGCATCGCGAGAGCGGTTACATGCATCAGGATGAACTCTTCGTGGATAATCTAACCGTCGTCGAACATTTATCTATCATGGTACGAACAAGATGCTTTTTTTCACTTGGAATACCAACAGTACACAAATCACCAAGAGATAGATATAAAAACCTTATTGTCCGTCTTTAGATATACGCCTCTTCTCAATTTGTTTACGACTGTCAAACCCTGGCCGCATACTCTATTCAAAATTCTCATTTATATATGATATATAATAAGCCAAGGTCTGGCAATGTATACAATATACATTAATAGTAAATTTAATTGCGTCTACAAACAACAAACATTTATTTTTTTTTGTTTTCAGTGTAAATATTTTAACGTATTGCCACACGACTGACTAAGTCTGTTTAGTATGTTACCGTCTTCTGACGTAAAGGGATACCTAGTTCAGAAAACAACACATCATTCCATTTGTATCCGTAATATTCTTTTTCTTCTTCGTCGGTATCACTCTTGATAGAGTGGTCGTGGTCATCACTTCAGGTGTTGGTCGCAATCTTAACAACACGTCGCCATTCATCTATAATGAACATTTTCCTAGTGCATTCATGTAGCGGTAACCATGATGAGCCAATTACTGCCGCCTTATCTAGTCAGTCCATCTCATAGACGTTCTTCCTCCTGACTTGGTACTCACAACCTTTCCCTGGACCATAAATCGCTCAATATACAAAGTTTTTGTATATCTGAGCTCACAGTTTACGAGAGATAGCAAGTGTGATGGTGATATTGAAAGAAGAGTTTTGAAAGGGAATCAAGTGAATGGGGCACTTTATAACTTTATGAATTGCCGGAACGTATCACAAAGAGCACGACTGGCTGTCCATAGAGGCGTGTTGATCCCCACACTGATGTATGGTAGTGAATGTTGGGTATGGCAGAAGAAACATGAAAGTAGGATTAATGATGTGGAGATGAGAAGTTTGAGAAGTATAACTGGAGTGAAGCTGATGGACAAAGTGAGGAACAGTGTGATAAGGGAGCGGTGCGGCGTGGTTGAAAATGTAGTGACAAAGATACAAACAGGGATGCTGAAAGAATAGATGAAAGAAGATTAATGAAAGAGGTATACAAGGTAAGAATGATTGGAAAAATCGGTGCAGGTCGACCTAGGCGGACATATTCCGATCTCTGCCTACCCCATCAGGAACGAGGCGTGATATATATGTATGTATGTACAATAAAAATATAACTGTAAGAAATATGTTTTAGAAAACGAAATCGATTTTGAATATAATAACAATATAAAAAGTTATAAATCTATCGGAAAAAAAAAATTGTATAAAACTTATAACTACTAATTGTCTGTCTGGTTTTGAAACAGCCAGTTGAATTATTCAAAAATGGCACGTGCCTGACGAAGTCCATAACTTATATAGATTTTAAGATTAAAAAAAAAACGTTTGAATGAAAAATTATTTTTTTAACTTGACCTATTAACATAAATCGCATTTTTTTGTAGTAAAAACCTGCTAATTCTTAATAATCTATATATATGTATATGTCATGTCTCAAGGTGACGGACACAATTTGATACAGGATATACTATTGCACCAAACGCCACATTGTTGTAGGCTGGCGTATCACTTACCATCAGGTGAACGTCCTGTTCGTCTCGTTTACAAAAACAGTAGTGTACATACGTTACCGTGTTCCGGTTTGAAGGACGTAGTAGCTAATGTAATTACTGCGGTAACGAGAATCAAAATATACAATTTATATAGTTTTCAATAATGTATCGAGTAAAAATCGAGTAAAAAAAACTTTTTGAAAAGTAATGTCAACATTTCAAGTTTTAATGGAAATTTTCACGGACCTCCAAAAATACATTAACCTCGTATTCAAATTAAAGCATTTAGTATATCATTAACAATTTCAAAATTAATTTATTGATAAGACATTTTTTAATGGTTCGCCACTTCTTCAACGGACCCCTGAATTTGAATGATTAAAAAAAAATTGGCAAAATAAAAAAAAAACATGTTTTGTTGAATGAATGTTAAGCTAAAATGAGGAACAACTTATCAAACTAGTAATTTAGTACTCATTACAAAAAACTTTTAGTTTTTGCCTTTGCTCCGAATGAAATTATAATATACGTAAGTGTAACAAAAAAATATACATTATAGAAAAGTGTTTCGATATTAAAATCCGGTTTAAACTAATTTATAATTAAATTTTATATAATTAGAGGGTTATTAGACGAAGTTAAACAATAAAAAACAGAACAAAAATGTGTACATAACATGAGTACTAAATAATAAAAAAATATAGTATATATAGATATATGTACGATTTACTATGTATCGTTGCTGCAGTAATTTCATTAGCTATAGCGCTTTTCAAACTGGAACACAGTAATGTTTGGTCACTACTGTTTAAAAGCAAGAATAAGCACTGCTGTAGACATTTTCTTAAGGGGTGAAATTTTTAAAGATTTCTTGATTCTGAGGGAACATAGGGTTATGTAGGATTTGTGCCAAGTAAAACACTCTCAGTGGTCATCCTCAGTGTGTTGTTGCAAGTTCCGGGATCTTCTAAGAAAACCACCAGTATTTCCCAGCATTACGCTAAAACACGTCTCGGGGAGAGCCGTAACCCCACTCGACACCCTGGCTGTGCTACGACATGGACGATACCACCTAGTCTTAGTCGTCCACCCCGGGCTCGCAGTGGGCAATGAAGGCCACCACCTTCAAAACTCAAGAATCCGAGAACCCTTTTAGTCATCTCTAGGACAGGCAGGGCTTACTTTTGTCCTTTTCTTAATAGCCGAAGACTATAGGGCAGACCGCTGTAGACCTAGACGGTCTCATGCAACACAGATTTATCACAAACAGTTTTAAAACTAAATTCAAACTTTACATACAAATGTTATAGCCTATCTTATACATATTCAGACATTTTAACAGGCTCATATTATACAGTAATTTTTAAAAAATCTTTCTGAGTGATTCAAAAAAATCATATGTGAATTTGTAATTAATCACTTTTCATTAACATAAATTCCTGTAGTTATTAATGATATTATTACGTACATGTGATGCTAATTTACGAAGCGTTTGTAACGTTGTATAATATTTGAGATATAACGTTTAATGTGACCGAATGGATGCTGTTAGAAATATTTCAAGATTTAACAAGGGAATTTAATTAGTTCATAATTGATCAAAAACTGCTTAGTGACCTATTAAAAATAACGATGTTTAGTTAATAGAAAGATAAGAGGTTATTGTCGCATATAATATATTTGAAATATGACAAGAACTTAGAAATTTAGAAACTTAAAAAAGCAATAAAGTTAAAATTGTAGTAGCGTAGTCTCGTCGTCATAGCCTGTCTTGGCATTCGCTTAATGTTTATTTTGTGTTATGTAATTTAATTAATAACTTAATTTATGATAATGATGAGATTACTATTATTATAGATAACATTTTTCTTCTTCTTAAAGTGCCTCTTTAACTAGTGAAGGTTTGCGATCAGCGTGGTACAGTTCTTTCTGCCTCTGCTCCGGCAAACAATTCGGACGCCGCAGATATACCAGACCATTCCTTGATGTTAATCAATCATGACTTTTTCCTTCTCTCCACCATCCGCATCCGCATTAAAATGGATTATAAACTTTTCTATTATTTGAATTTTTGATAAAAAAATGTCGGTGGCGCTGTTTAGATCTCTAAAAGTTCAGAATTTACGGATAGTCTAATATGAGAGGTTATATTTTAAGCAAACAGTTCACTTGATATAATTTTGCAATGGAGCCAAGTCTTAAGTACATGTTAATTTCTTAGGCCCGCCTCCGAATGGATCGACGTACATCGTCTCTGATGCGCAAAAGACGAGTCAACCAACTGCTGAGACAGTTGGGACTCTACGGCTCCAGATATACCCGTATTGGAGGACTGGAAGGTCGAAATACACTGTCAGGAGGGGAAAGGAAAAGGCTGGCGTTTGCTACAGAGGTAACATATAATATTCTTACAAAAAAATGAATGAAAAATGAATGAAATGAAAGGCTTTAAAATTGATCAACTTTCATTTGAAATGATATTTGGAGTTACTTAGCTATCTTTGACAACTAAAATCAAATTCTTTATTACTAAAATTTCATATTCTTCACAATTTATCTCTTGTATCTGCCTGCATTCTTAACGATTTAAATATTGTCATAAAACACCAAAAAATAACTTTAAATATACAATGTATTATTCATTCTGAATCCAGTTGTTAACGGACCCCGGCTTATTGTTCTGCGATGAACCAACTACGGGACTGGATTCGTCATCAGCACAAAAACTGATGTCACTTCTTCGTGCCAGTGCGGTCCAGGGCAAGACTGTCATTTGTACCATACATCAACCGTCCTCTGAACTGATGGCGTTATTTGATAAACTTTTACTACTTGCCGAAGGAAGAGTTGCATTCGCGGGGAACGCTTCAGGTGCACTCAGCTTCTTTGAAAGGTAACCGAAATAGTTTTTAACGACACTGTAACGATTCATACCAAAATCAATTAAGGGAAAATATGGTCACTTATATTCAAGTAGTCTCATTCAAGATCGGGGACCAGTGAGTGTTTTGTTACGAAGTAGTTTGAAAGAGAGGAGATCAGCATTTAAAAAATTATGACATGATATAGAAAAAAAATAATTGTTGCTAAGTATCGTTGCATGTTTTAACGAAACAACTAGCCTTGAAGATTTAATATAATTGGCTTCGGAAATTTGTAAACTGTTGCCGACCTTCTCAGCATCATAGGCTACAGGTTGTTGCTCATATTTTTAAACGCAGACTTCATATAAAAAGTTGTTGAAGCGATAATGTAAACCTAGTAATCAATTATAACAACAAAAAACTAGCAACACTTGTTACACGGCTATTTGATATCTAGACGTTGGATGAAAAAATTTCATTTGATATCATGAAATTAGGATTCTTTTCTTTTAACAGAATATTCAGTTAAACAATGGAAATGACTTTAAAAAATATTAAAAGCAAGAACATATTTATTCCTACAATCATTCTTTTAATTGATAAGTAATAGAAAATTGATGTAGTCTCTTGTTAAGGTTTGAAGGAGTTTCTAAGTTCCCAATAAACGATCGACCGTCATCGGCGCAACAAAGCGGGTTAACTGATGACCTTAATATGACATCCCGACTATTATCCTATGCCCTACCAAATCTATTTAAGAAATAGGTGTAACGTGTTATTGAAGTTATATTTAACCCTTTCAGATATATATATAACTTTTAGGACGATAGTATTTGTCTTATGTAAGACAAAAATCACTTAGATAAGTAGGATTTTTGGTAATATTTCATGTAAGGATTTTAATGGATAGGTAGAGTTATAGACAAGTATTGATATAAATTTGATCTTTTGAATTTTAAACCTTTAATACTTGATAATGTGTGTATACAAAATTTAACATTATTAAATTATCTATGGATGCCACTTGACTCATACATGACATACATGACCATACATCGTAGAATACGTTATAGAAGATCTATGCGTCAAGCAATGTACTCTCATCGGCAGAAACAACGATGATGAGGAAATGAGGAATTATTAATTCGCACATAATTGAAACGTTTATACAGAAAATTGAAAAGTAGTTGATAAAAGCATTGAATTTTTTTTTAGCTGTTACCCTACCGCTTTGCTCGCCGTAACATCTCCGAAATTACCTTTGGGGAAAGAATTTTGTAAAATCCATTTTTAGCTGATTTCTAAATGGCGGAGTAAATATCACCACCAAATTTTAGATGTTTACGTGTAATAGTTTCGGTGATCTCGTGATAAGTCAACGAATCTCTGGTTATTTTCTACATATATTAGCTGTTTCCCTCCCACTCTATTGGGCGTAATGCAAAATTAGACTTGAAATTTGTGCGAAATATTCTTAGAAAGCCAACCGCAACCGCGAATGAGTTTCTATAACAACCGCTACCATGGCAACCGCATGTATAAATGAAATGAAAAAGTATCTATCAAATTCAAAAAATAAATAGCCTATATTCATCTACAAATGATTCATGTCCGGCGGGAACTTGAGACGTATTGGTTTCAATTTGAACCTTATATCATAAGGCCACGGACCATTTAGATTGTGCGCCCGGGTGTAAGTTGATCCGAGCATCAGCTGTTTTTGATTTTGTGTTTCATTGCTGGTTCTTTTTTTAGTAAAATAATGTATTTTTATGAAACTATCGTTTCATTTAGCTGTATTAACATGATGGAGTGTAACGGAAAATATGATTATTTTTTAGTCCCATCATCAAAGGTGTCATTAGTACTATCGTTTGACTTCGTTTACGGAAGCGGTCTCCTAACACCTAGCATATTATATTTATATCTTCTTTCTCCTGCCCTGGTCCCACTTTATGTAGGGTCGGCACAACATGTTCTTCATTACCGAACATGTTGTAAATAGTTTTGGCTAAGCGTTTTTACGACCGGCCGCCTGCCTGACATCAACCCTCTTTTTGGGAATCTTTGGGGACTTTTTTTTTTTTTTTTTTCCCCATTTGTATTTCGCTGTTGTTACTAAAATTCACAAATGTACATAACTTAAATATTAAAGTCATTGGTACATGCCGAGATTCGAACCCGCGACCTTCGGATTGAAGGCCGCACGCTCTAACCATTAGGCCAGCGAGCTACTTATATTTATATGTAGATAGATAAACATTGAGATAATAAAAATTAAATACGACATGTTTACCTATCAATTAACTTTAGATCGTATCCTAATTAATATGACATTCGTACTAGATATTTTACTATTAATAATTAATAAACTATTGAAATATTAAATGGTACATTAGTATAATATAATAATATAACTTTTTATTTTTTAAACTGTTTTATATTAGAATCGTTATTTTGTTATATACAAATAATAGATAAACAGCTCCCTTATTATTTTCTTATTAGTAGGGCCTCTTCTCACAATGAGAGCGTCAAGGTCAATTACCTACCAGAATAGTGGTCAAGTGTGGGTTGGTGGATTTATGATCAATTAATGTATATTTTAATATTGCGTCCATTATGTACACAATTTGAAAATGACAAATGTAGTGCTAATAGATTAACGTTAAATAAATGTATTTATGATGATATAAGAAATTACTTTTGATGTTATTTTGGTTACTATCATCATTATCGTCATCAGCCGATAGACGTCCACAGCTGGACACAGGCCTCTTCCAAAGATCTTTTCGTTTGGAGGTGATCACGAAGGGAGGTTTGAGCCATTTCCCACCATGTTAGCTCAATACGGGTTGGTGGGAGCTAAAAAAAGCCAACAAAAATTTATTGATTATCAGGGTGCACCACGAGCAGGTGAGGTTACCTTGGATCTCGTAAGTTTTTGTGCCGGCCCTCATTCACCCTAGTTACTATCATATGCATTGTTTTTTATATATAATACTACTGTAAAATAAAGTACTTAAAATTTGTTTTTTTTTCAGTCTTGGTTATCATTGCCCAATTACGTACAACCCTACAGACTATTTTATTAAAGTCTTGGCCTTGACCCCTGGATCAGAAGGTGCGTCTAGGCACGCAATAAAAAGCGTCTGCGATAGGTTCGCAGTCAGTGACGCCGCCAAAGAGTTAGATATGGAGATTCATCTTGAATTTCATCTCATGGACCATGAGGACGAGGTGAGACATAGTGCTAGTGGTAGGGTTACTACTTCCGAGTCCTTGTCTCGTAAAGTTTAAATTGACTGCGATTAATATTATCTTATGTTTTCTGCTTTAAGGAGACGAGAAGAACTAAAGAAGATGGTTTCAAACCACCGTTTTTCTTCACGAAAATGATGTGGCTGGTTTATCGTTATCTTCTAGTAATTTTAAGGGATCCACGCGTACAGTTACTGCGTATTTTGCAGAAACTGGTGAGCACTAGTTTTAACGGAAGTTAGTTTAGTGTTATTATTATGGTAATACCTATAAAGCAGATTATTCCTTCTTTAAAAAATATTTTCTTTTTCTTTATATTTACTGCTGTGTTGTAAACATTTTAAACTAAACTATTTTCTAATATATTCTTTACAGACTAAACTAAGAGAATGTTCACCTGATGGTAACTGATACGTCAGCCTATAACAATGTGGAAATTGGTATAATGGTATACCCTGCATTAAATTGTGATCGTCGTCTTGAGACATGAGAAGTTAAGTCTGGTTATCCCAGAATCTATTTAGACGGTCTTCGGCAAGAGAGGCCTACCACCAGAAAACATGAAATATCGGCTTTTAGTCTAGTAATACTTGTAAAACAGATTATTACTTTGTTTTAAAATGTATTCCTTCTCTTTATAGAAGTGATGTGTTGTCAATCTTTTAAAATAACTTATTTTTATTTAATTGTCTTTTAAATATGATAAAAGAGAAAAAAGGAAAGCAAAGACTTTCTAAAAACTTTTCTTCCTCTCCGTTAGAGTTTAGGTCAACTTGACTGCTAAATCTAGTATTTATTAAAATATTTCGTTAATAGTATGTTACATACACATATTATTTTCTTTAGTTAAAAAGAATAATGTTCGTTAATAAAGTAAATCACCTTCACTTTACAGGCAATTGCTTTAACAGCGGGTCTATGCTTCCTCGGCACTGCGCGCCTCACCCAGGCCGGTATTCAGGATGTACAGGGTGCCCTTTTCATCATCATCGCCGAGAACACCTTCAGCCCCATGTATTCAGTGTTGCACATGTTCCCCGAGGAGTTTCCAATGCTGACAAGAGAATTAAAAGCCGGATTGTATTCAACGCCGGTTTATTACCTAGCTAGGATGATTGCTTTGGTAAAAGAATATATTTTAAACTTGAATTTTCCATAAATTTGTCGTTAATTATATCTTTTATTTCGATACTGACATTTATATAAAAAAAAATCTTAACATATATTTATTGAGAGTTTGTTTTGATATTTTAATAAGCTGCATCATTTTTGTTTTATCTATATAATAATGTAGATATATTAATTTGTTTGTGTCACGTATTTTTTTTTATTATCGGGGTAAATTATGTAGGATTTTTGCCCACTAAACTCCTTTCGATGGCCATTCTTAGTGCGTTGCGGAAGTTCTCGGTATCTTCTAGAGAACGAATGCCTTCCGGCACTGTGCCTAAAGCATGTCCCTGGAGGGCTTTAACCCTCTTCGGTACCCTCGCTTTAGTAGGAAAAGCACTAGACAACCTCAAACTTGTCGTTCGTCTCAGACTCGTTTAGTTGACAATGAGAGCCATCACCTTCAAAGTCCACGAACCCAAATCATGTATTACCAAGACAAAATACAAAAGCAATGAATTTAATATACTAGAATGGTAATTTTTTTATTTATATTCTTTGTTAGTTTAATGACATCTTGTGGCATCTCTATGGAAAAAAATCCTTTGTGACTACATCTTCTGTACACTCTAGTCTCGTTACATCTGCTTTTATTTTAAGGTTTTATAAATGTAAATATAATTTTTTTAAATGCATCTATTATGCAGTAGCTAACCGCTTGCTTAGTTATACTTGGTCCTTTGTTCGATTCCGGATCGACATGTTCTGAACTTTTTTTGGTGGAAAGGTTTATAAGCGATTTTTAAGCTTATAACTGCAAATTTAGCTATAACAGCATTGCTTTTTTCTTGATGTATGAGAGCCGCTGTATTCAGGGCGAGCACACTTCACCGTCTAAACCCTTATTATCTCAGAACACTATGTCAAATCATCTGAAAAGAGATCAAACGATAGTCCCCTGTAAACAAAAAGTACTTAAATTATTGCTTGGTATCGAGAGATATTTGTTCATCATTGATTATCGTGGCTGCGTCACATCAGGGAGTGGACTGGGATCGTGAGTGCCGCACAACTGAGAGCGGACGATATATGGTGAACTAACCGCCAACCTCCGCTAGTCGGAGAGGCACCTTAAGAGTAAGAGGAAGATCTGATTATCGATTGCTGGAATCTTATAATTAAGTTATGATACTCAAGATTTTTTACATATTTAGACCATGAAACTTAACCAAAATGTTTATGTGTAAACTGTTAATGTTTTGTCCCTTGCTTTTGGAAAAAGACCTCAGACATTTCCACAGGTCTCTCTCCTCGACTTTCCGAATTCAATTTGGGCCAGAAACTTCCCTCATATCGTTTTCCCATCGTCTACTCTCCTCTTGCTCCTTTTGCTATCTCTTGGCTACAACTCGCGTAATTATTTTTGTCCATTTTTCTTTAGTTTCTCGTAGTATGTTCTATAGTAGGTATATGGGTATATCTCCCACTATTTTAAGTCTTTGTAAAAGAATTGTACGTTTTTAAATTTTCTTATACATTTCAATTTCTCCAACCAGATGGAGAATAAAATGGAGGTTAAGTTGCTTAAGATTATTAACACGTAATTTAATTTCACAGTTCCCTGGGCTTGTGATCGAACCGACGTTGTTTACGTTAGTGGTTTATTACATAGCAGGACTCCGTAGCACTATATTTGCCTTCAGTTTCACCATCTTTTTATCCATCATTGTTCTTAACGTCGCCATTGCGTGTGGTAAGTGTAAAATGATTGTGATCATTAGAACAATTCTTGTAACATCTATTGGATATCATGGATTATATTTTTGTAGGTTCCTTCTTCTCTTGTGCGTTTGGTTCTATGCCGATCGCGATCGCCTACCTCGTACCATTCGACTATACCCTGATGTTGACTTCGGGGCTATTCGTTAAATTAAGGTAATATATGTTATATTAATAGAATTACTGGTAATAAGCGAATTAATTAAGATGATGAAAAATATTTATATATTATATATATCTGTATTCGTCATCAGCCCATAGACGTCCACAGCTGGACATAGGCCTCTCCCAAAGATCCTCACATCGATCCGTCCTGCGCTACCCGCATCCAGCGGCTGCTTGCAAAATTCAGTCGTTTGTAAGGGTTTACATGAGAGGCATTTGGGTCTTTTCCCTCCACGCTGGCCCAATACGGGTTAGTAGGAGCCAGAGCTTCGTTTGTTGATTAGCAGGGTGCACCATGAACAGGTAAAGTCGGCTTGGCTCCCGTGAGTTTTTGTGCCGTTACACCCCTTTACATATATGAGTATCTGTTTAAAAATCAATATTTGTACGTGTACTCGTAATACATTTTGTAAGAATATTAACGTTTAATACTTTAGTGGTACTGTAACTTAATCTAAAATAAATAAACAATATGTTTATACGCGTCCCACATAATTAGAATTCTTTTTATGCAATTCAATAAAGTTTTTCATTTGTATAATATAGTTTTGCATAACAATGAAAAGGTTTACTTTTCTAACCATTAAAGCTAATGGGTTAAACGATTACATTTGCTTATAAATTTAAAACGTACCTTACTAAACTTTTAACCTTTATCTGATCTACAAAAAATAACATTTTTAATGCAATGTTTTTTGATATAACAGTTCAATACCAATATACATATCTTGGATTCGTCATTTATCCTGGGTGATGTATTCAAACGAAGCAATGAGTATTTTACAATGGGACGGCGTTCAGAATATAAGTAAGTGACAAAATATTAGTAAAATAATATTTCTTATACAACATAGCAGTTTGAAAAACGAATAAATTGAAATAACCTTATAAGAAAGAGAGTGAGAGAGGTTCTCCAAGAGACAGGCTCTGTCTACTTTCTTTCTTTCTTTGCTTGTGATAATCGGAACAACAACATTGATATGGCTGCAGATATAAGGTGTGATAATAGCAAGAAGGTTCGGTCTTTTATTGGTGATAGGTCTCTGTTGCCAGGGGCCGTCTAGGTAGCTACCACGGCAGCGCCTTTCTACCGCTAAACAGTAGTGTGTTCCGGTTTGAAGAGCGCTGTAGCTAGTGTAATTACTGGGATAACGAGATTCAACATCTTACGTGTCCGGTGACGAGCACAATGTGGTGATAAATATCATCGTCATGAAGTGCCTTCTTCAAAGTGAATTTTGCAGTCAGATTGATATGATAGTTATCGGGTCGTGGACCCAGGTCCACGAAGCCAGTATCGGATGAGCCGTAAGAGTTGAAAAGACTACCAAACGCTCAACATCATCAGACAATAGAGATATACAGTTTAGATAAATCCAGTCATAAATAAATATGGAAATCCTGATTTTTTTTCACTATATTAACATTTTTTTGCAGCCTGTGTTGCATCTAATAACATAACGGGCGCTCCGTGCTTGAGCACTGGCGTCGAAGTGCTAGAACAATACGACTTCCAAAGCAACCACTTTTGGCGAGACGTCTTCGCCCTTTTAATCCTCTGGCTCTCCTTCCATCTTCTAGCTTTAATCGCTTTAAGAATTCGAGTCAGGAGAAAGTAGATAGAATAATTGAAAGTGTTGTATATAATTAATAAAATGTGTCAAATATTTTTGCACTATAAGAATTTTTGATTTGTTTTAATTTTTTAATCTAGTGTTATAATCGTGTGTTCACGGATGTCAATAAGTTGTTTACTGCATGTCGTTTAGAGTGAATTATTATTGATTTATTTGGTTATTAAAATACATAAAACAAATAGCATTGTTTCATTTTGCACGTAATTTTAACAAAAGACTTGCAGCACAAATATTGTTCCCAGTTATAGTATCATCGAACATATCCCGAAATCTATACATTAGAGATGTGTGAACAGAAATTGAAAAAAATAAATTAAATAACATAATTCTTATTACTATCCTATGTATACAAATACGTGCCTACGTGTGATATTTCGCTTTGTTTTAAAACAACTGGCTACATCCAGCTAGTATCACAACTTGCTACATCTACATATAGGTGATTCATTGACCCATCACCCCATCTCTGAAACTATTAAATATGAACATTCGAAATTTGGTTTAGATATTGCTTTTGCCATTGAGAGGTCGGCTAAGAATGGATTTTACAAAATTACTTCCTTGTAGGAATGTTAACAAGGAGAGAAATCCGGATATATTACTGAAACGACTATTAACTAAAAGCCACACTTCGGACATACGTCTGTACTAATTTCCTGTTTTAAAATAGTCGCGATTGAACCACAACATTAACTTCACATTCCAAAGCCTTCGTTCGAAACAAGAGTGGTGTTCCATTTTTTTTTTTGAAATTAAATATTACAGGAAAAAAGCATATTATATTAAAGTAAGTTAAAATAACATTTGCTAAAATATGGTTTGTGTTTTTATATTAATTCTTTGGATAAGAACAATCAAAATAAACAATAAATTCATTTATTACTTGTATTATATTGTTATAAATAACTATTGGTAGGTCTTTTGTCGGAGACTTCTGCCCCCAAAGAGTAACTGTAAAAACCAGCAATGAAACACAGGATCTAATACAGCTGATGCTCGGATCAACGAACGTACGGGCGCGGCGGGAATTCGAGATGTATTTGGTTTCTTATCTCATAGGGCCAAGGACCATTTAGACTGCGTGCACGGGCGTTCGCTGATCCGAGCATCAGCTGTTTTTGATTTTGTGTTTCATTGCTGTTTCTTTTAGTAAAGTAATGTATTTTTTATGAAATTCGTTTCATTTAGCTGTACTAACATGATGGAGCATAAGTAATGCTAATACAACGTTTTAAAAACATTCCCTCCAACGGGTTCTCGCCTTGTCGTGGGTCGAGGATGGGGCGCGCTGCATGTTCCGGCGCGCGCTGGAAAGGGAGGGATGATCCCTCCCTCCCGAGGTGAAGCCGCGCAAGCGGCCAGCGCCGGCAGGGATGCGATTGAGTGCGCACCCGCGTCCTCGTGTCCCTGCCATCATGGCGCTGAGGTGGAACATCGTGGGGGTTTTAGTCGGTGGAAGTCCGACATAACCCGTCCTCGCGGGGGCGAGGTAGGCATGTCCCCCACGTTAAACAAAAAAAAAAACGTTTTAAAAACATGATATTTTTTTAATCAGAGTCGATTCTTTTTCCTTCCCATCATCAAGGGTGTCATTAGTACTATCGTCCGTCTTCGTTTTCGGAAGCGCTCTCCTAACACCCAATATGATATGGTATACACCATCATAAACAACGGTATTTTCCAATGTGCAGATGTGCTGCTTATCATTAAGTAAAGTTTATGTTCGTCTCGTCTCTTTGTGGATTGGAAATAGCTTGTTTTTTGTATAACTGTAAATAGTAAATGTTGCTTTACAACTATAATTCTTACTCCTAAAAAATATTTTTTAAGCGACATCTACCATTACTATATAGAAAAATGATAATCACATGACAGGTCAAGTATTCAAAGAGTCCGGCTAGTAACGTAAAGATGGCGGCACTTTCGACGCCATCGTTACCTGGGCGACCGCGGGCCGGCGTGCTTCTGTGGCGCAAGCGTAGTTCAAATTCGTCCGCCATATTCGTCGTGTCAGACGGAGTACTGTGCACGGCTGTGTCATGTTTTATCGTAAACTGCATACAACTTACGACAACTCATAGTTTTTAGTGCTCGTTTTGTGCAGAGAACTTTAAAAATATGCGACTTTATTTAGTTTCGAATGGACACTCGTGCCGATTGTTGAGAAATAAACGTGCAACGAACTGTGCATTCGTGTTTTTATGATAACAGCATTAACAGTAATCCTTATTCCGCGTATTGTATTTATCCTTTGCCGCCGCTGATGTATTATGTACCTTGGTGATATTATGCAAGATAACATAACCGTGACCTTCCTATTCGTGACCGTGCTTGAGATGCTTTTTGAGGTTAAAATGCAGCTAGGATTTTGACTGACTGCGCCGAGCCATAAGGTTAGTAAATGTTTTATTAACTAAAGCCTACTTTCATCATTGTTAATTAGTAAATAATTTAATAGTTGTAATTTCAATTTGAAGTTAATTTTTTTTTATTGGTTGTTTAACGTGTAATTTGATGTAATTCTCATATTCAAATACTGGTATTGAAAGTATGGCGGTTGGTTGCTCCGGCTGGGCAACCTTTAACGTCGCGCGGGCCGCCGGCGCGGTGGGAATGCAACCTCACCGCGGGAAGTAAAAAGGGAATAAAACATTCTCCTAAAGGACGCGCCATCGCTTATCCAAATACATTTGGTGCAGTCCAAATGTTCCTTACAACTTCCAAACGTTTACCAAGTTTTATAACAAACGACGAAAACTTTTACTTCACGAGTAATAATTTCGCGCCAAAAATCTTCAAACCATTTAAACCTTAACTTAAAGGCATTCGAGTTAAATTCGTACGTACAAGATAAAATAACTGATGGTAGATCTCTATTATCACCGCTACACCTATTTCTGCAACTAAACAGTAGTGTTTAAACATCAGTGTTCCGGTTTGAATGGGTTTGTAAACATGTCACAACGCGACGAGCAAAACGTGGTGCAGCGTATATCATTCATGTTATCATCATCAGGGATTTTTAAATTGATACTTAAGGTGTAGATACTGAACGAGGTTGACGTTGGATTCGATATTATCGATAAGGAATGACCTTAGTTCACATGTGACCTAAACTGGTTTTCAAACTTTCGGTTCTTAAATATATTTATTGTTACGACAAGATATAATAACCTTAAATTTGTGTACATATTTTAAATTGAAAATGGTCGTCAAGTAAACTATCCGGTTTGTTGATTTAATTAAAGAATTTGGGTCAATAGATTATTTCACTTCGACTATGTTATTGCTAACATAAATTACTTTATTATACTTTAATAAAACGGCTTACCTAATTTATTAAGCAAATTAATAGATATATCTAATATCTATCTAGTAATAGGTCGTAAGTTCTATATCTATAATACTTCAGGCAGGATGTTTACTCAGTGTTGTATTGAGACATCAAGATGGTAAGCATCGATACTCTACTTATACTCGCTTTCGTTAGATTGAGTTAATCGGTCATTTTGTTATAGTTAATTTAGGCATTTATTTTTATAAATATTATACATAAATCAATAAAGAACTACATCATAGTTTAAAATATTTTCGTATCGTATTGAAAGTATAACTAACCTCGTAATTCAGTAGTAGCGAGATAGATATTTGTATCAACACTAATATTTTACGCACGAATAATCGGCGCACGAAATAAAAAAAATCTATAATGTACGTGCTATCCTTTTCTTTTGTTATTTTTGAAAACGTTATATAATTGTATTGGATTTTTTTCTCTTTTTTTAATAGTGATGGTAACTGCCTTCGTGGCTCACGAGCTAATCTCATGGTTAATGGCGGAGGTATCTAGTCCCATATCCGAGCTACATATTTTTTTCTCGCTTGTTTATAACAACGTGACGCTAGTTAGGATGATATACACAGCACCACATTGTGCTAATCAGCTTGAGATAAAAGACATTAAGTCCCGTTATTCCGATAATTTCCCTAACTACAATGTATAGCGGCAGAAATAGGCGCTACGTTGGTACCTAGCCGGTCTTCGGTAACAAGGATCTACCATCCATAAAATATGGTGTGGTTCAATCACATCTTAATGGCTACCCCTGTCATATATCGTATTAGTTGTTCGCCGCCTACTTCGCTCGCCGTAATAGGGACCGCAACTCCGTTTGGGGAAGGAATTTTTAAAGTTTGTTCTTAGCTGATCTTAAATCTTTCATTTGGTTTCATTAAATTCTAACTAAAAATTAATACTAAAATCTAAAGGAATATAAATGTTACCAACTATTAACTGTTGCCGCAGTCGACTAACGTTTGATAAGGTGTGATTACATTATTTATGTTTTCGTCGTTTCTAGTAACACTACAGGTAAAACGTTGGCCTTAAACCATTTTAGTCACACGTAATCGATTGCTTCCACTGATAATAACAACTAGTTATACAGTATGTACTTAAAGACGGGTGAATTTTAAAAAATCCTGGTAACACTTCTATTGCCACAGAATATGATATAATTTTCCCCAGACGATTAGATAGAGTTTTGTTGCTAGTCAAATTATTAGGATATGAAAACGTCTGTATACGATTCTAGCTGTATCTCACATTTGCTGTGGGTAAACGTATCACTAAATATAAAGTGAACATCCTGTTCATTTAATCGTGTTTTAAAAAAGTCATACCCGTTAACGTTTTGCGGATACAATAAAATCGGGACGTCCTAAAAGTATTAAGTTAGTTTATGACATTTGTAAACAAAGCCCGTTCCTTAACTTATGAGCTGTTAAATAACCCTTTTTGTGTACACAAATGGTGAGCATCAAAAAGGGTACCTACCTGCCTAGGTAGATCCAAAGATAGTCTAAACAGGACGTCACTTGGATATAATTAATCAATTGTCCGAATACTTGTTTTTATTTCACTTTTGTTGTACACAAAGCATCTATAGAGAACGTCAAGCAAAAAATTCTTATCGAAATCTTCAGTTTTTTAAGTTCAAGTATAATATAAAAAACTTATAATGTAGGTATTCGCAAGCTCGATTTTGACCTTAGTTAAGTAAGAAGATACTTGCATATGCATTTGTTGTGGTACTTTACTACACTTGTGTTCGCTTGGAACCATTTAAGTATGGCTACCTCAGTCATTTTACTACACTCGCGTGCAAATGAATCGGCTCAAGCTGTATATTGGTATAAAAGGTTGATTTTTTTAGAAAATGGCTTATCCGATTTTCTTATTTTTTTTTGTTTATGGGTCTAAGCTTTTCTCTAAAATATGCAATCCTAAGGACAAAAATCGGTTGAATATTTATTGATGAAATTTGGACAGAAGTGCATGAAAAATTAAGAAAAATTATAACGGCAACATAATGAATTAAAAAATATTTTTTCATAAAAGTAAAGAAAGTTAAAATCATCAATATTTTGTATTGCCTTCTCTTGCTTTTATAACGACTTGCATGCGATTATTCATGGACTTTACCAATTTTTTGATAAAATCTTGAGGTATCATATTCCTTTCTTCCTATAGCGCAGTTTTGAGTTCGATGTTGCTTGATGGAGCCGTGACTCTAGCTCGAACCCTCCGTGTGAGAGCTCGTCCACTAAATGCTCAATGGGGTTCAGGTCAGGACTAAGGGCTGGCCATATCATCATCTCAATTTCCACCACTTCAAGAAACTGGCGAGTAACACTTGCTGTATGGCACCGAGCATCAACATGCATCAATAGAAGATCTCCTATGTACCCTGCATAAGGTACAACATGATCAAGGAGAATATCTTCCACGTACTTTCTAGCTGTCAGACCCCTTCTCCGACCGCCTTCAGGAACGAAAACAAGCTCAGTCTTTCCTTCATATGATATTCCAGGCCACATCATGACTGAACCGTTTTTCGGGACGCCCGTATACTCGGCCTCTTCTATCGTTGTCAGGAAGACACATTCTGCTCGTAAGTGAACAGGATAGAGCTCCATTTCTCAATAGTCCAATTGAGGTGTACACAAGCAAATTGAAGTCGGGCTTGATGAGCTGCGGTCAGTTTCGGGCCTCTGGCTGGCCGCTTTGGAGTTAAATTGGCTTTCTTCAGGCCTCTTCTAATTGACCACTGACTTACAGCCACTCCTCGAAACCGTTTGAGCTCCTGTTACACATCAACGGCCGTGAGATGATGATTTCTTAATGAAGTTGAGACAACGAAGCCCTCGTCAGTCCCAGATGTGCTGCGATGTCTGTTAGTTTGTGGTCTCCGAATGGAGTCACCAGTCTCTAGAATCTTCTGTATACTCATGAAACAGCTAATTGGCTCATGTAAAGTCCACGATTATGGTCTGCTTGTAAAAAGCTACAACTTGGGCCGCTGCTTCTGAAGTAGTGCCCATTGGATTGCGATTGAAATACTGGGATCTTAGGAGATGTGTACCTGTCAACGTCTGACGAGTAACCGATAAGAAATATGGGTCACGTGAGCTTTTAAACGTGATTTAGTCCCGCAACTCGTGGGTACCGCAACGAGCAATTTCTGTAACGGTTATGTTTGACCGTATTTATTTAAAAAAGTTTTGTCATTGTTTATTTGAAAATTGCTGTATTATGAAAAAAATTATCAGTCTTTCGAATAAAATAACTTTTACAGAAATCGAAAAAGCCGTTTTACGAAAAATCATACTTTTATACTAATATACGGCTTGTGTCGATGCAGTTACACGCGAGTGTAGTTAAAATTCCCTTCGTACCTGAACACCGTAATGTTTGCACCCTGTGTGATTTACCCCGAGTCCTAGTGATCATTAAAAGGGTTGTTATATATAACAACTGCGGTGGTACCTACACAGTATCTCCTGCAACAGAGACTCGTGCCAATAACTACGTTACAACATATTACCTTTACTTTTTTTTGTCTTACTACATTAAGCTTGTTTCAAGTCAGATAAATAAATTATACATTTTATATGTTTAGTTATATTTTTCGTTTGTTTGTTACTCGTATCAGTTATTTAGTTAAAATGCTAGGCTCCTGTGTCAATATTGGTCCTTGTCCCATTTGCCCGCTCTATTTACTGTGCGCGTCTCGGATTGCTGTATCGTTGTTTTTATTACATACTAGCTGTTCCCCACTCGATTTGCTGGCCGTAACAACCCCACAACTCCCTTTAAAGAAGGAATTTTATTAAATCTGTTCTTAGCTGACCTATACGCGATAGAAGGAATATTTTTACCAAATTTTATGTCTCTAGATCTTATGGTTCCAGAGATATCGTGATGAGTCTATATACGTAGAAATCTCTTATATATGTACGTAGATTATGTATGAAAAAATTATTTATAATCAAATTGTAGATCTTAGATATGGTAAATGTATAAAGTTGGCGCAATGATAAAATTACATAAAATTTGAAAAAAAGATATATTAAAACATAGCAAGAAAACTGATATTATTAACGAAGAGAATGAAGTTCTTTATTCGTCGCATCAAAGAACCAAGACGTATTTAAAGGAAACAAGTAACGTTATTAAAATAAAAAAACCAACAGCGCGTGATACTCCACTGCTGGCCATAGATCTTTTCCAAAAAAGTACTTAATATGCTATAAAATTATCATGTCCGTCTACCCTGTCTAAGTACCACCGCAGCTCTTATTTCTGCGGACAGACAGTAGTGTACAAACATTTCTGTATTCCGGTTTAAAGTTGTTGGTAGCTACTACAATTACTGTGGTAACGAGACTTAATATCTTGTGTCTTAAGCACTAAGTAATGTATACCATCCTAACTAAATGCTATGTTTTAAAGAGCAGGTGTATCGCTTAACACCTGATGAATCTCTCGCTCTTCTCGTATGATATAAGACCTCATTTCCATAAAATGCAAGACTTTTTTTTTATACAATTAAGCGATGAGACGAGCGGGACGTTTACCTGATGGTAAGTGATACGCTTGCCCAAAACAACGTGGCGCTAGTTAAAATGACATAAACTGCATCACATTACGCCCTTCGCCTGAGACAGGATGTTGAGTCTTATTACTCCAGTTATTACACTGGCTGCAACGCCTTTTAAACCGTAACATAGTAATGTTTACACTACTGTTTGGCGGCAGAAATAGGCATTGCGGTGGTACCTACCTTACGGTCTCCGGGACCTATCAGCACTAAAAGGTGACAAGGTTTTATTAACCTGTTACGAAAAAACTACTGAATGGGATTTCGATAGTGTTTTATTTTAGCTTATCAATTAATTAAAAATAATTAAGGCGTTTTCATTTATCGTAGACAAAGTCCTAATATTAATCTGTAATATACTCTTATCACTAATCATGATACCACTCCAGTTAAATAAACTAATTCTTATCTTTGCCAAAACAAAAATGGTACCACGCCTTTAGGAAAGAATAAACCTTAACCAAGAGAGATCGGAAGTAAATAAAAAAAAAATACTAATCTAAAAATAAAATGACGTGTTAAAATATTCAGTGCGTTTGTTTATTTTAACTATTCGGCAGTTGTTGGTAATCAAAGTTTATTAACCTCACGAACGGCGGTATACCACCACGATAAGACACACACCTTGCTTCCTTTTCTTAAAGCTGTCTTAGTAATAGCAATTACATAAATATTTTTTTTTTGTTATTATTGGAAGCAAAGCTGCGCCGATCGGTGGGTAGATCTTTGCAGGAGGTCTATGCCCAACAGTGGGCTTCAATCAACTGATGAAAATGATGATACATTATCAACAATAACAAATAGAAAATTAGTAGTTCTATCTGGCAATATTACATTGCGATCATCATACAACAAATAGGTACCTTTAAAGCAGAAATGTTTGCATATTACTGCATGACAGTAGAAAAAGGGGCTACGGTTGTTCCCATGAACACCTACCACCCTCGGGACCACTGTCATTTTCCATTTGACAAAGTAATGATAGAAAAAAGATCACTAACTAGGAAACCTGTCTAAAATAATAAGACGTTAGTTAGGATGATGTACACTGCAACAGTTTACTGGTGGTCGGTCTCAGTTGCCGGAGACCGTTTAGGTAGGTATTACTGTAGCGACTATATCTGCCGCCAAACAGTATTGTGCAAAGATTACCGTATTCCGGTTTGAAGGGTGCTGTAGCTATGTAGGTAATTACGGGGGTATCGAGTCTTAACGTGTTAACCGGGGAATTTCGGGGAATTATTTTTTTAATCATATATTTCAAGGACGTATTAATATGTCCTACCTGTACTCGCTATGACGTATTTGTACGTCCCACTCGGATAATAGGTGAACATTATATATCTCAAGGCGGCGAGCATAATTTTATATTGTGTATATTATCCTAACTATCGCCACGTTACTTCCATACCATGAAAAATTCGTAAAAAAAATGTTTAGTCTCTTTACTCCTGTGTTATATAGCTTCAACGCCCTATAAACCGGGATACAGTAATGTTTGTACACTATGGTTTGGAGGCAGAAGTGGGCATTACGATGGTAAATATTTCATAGTATGTTATACACGTTGTGTATATAATCTATCGAATGTTGCTAGAATAACGCGGGCAAGTGTTATGTACAAATATTGATACCGTTGCATTAACTAACACCGAATGTTATCAGGCAAATATATCCCACTTCAGATTGCGGTGGGCGTTGTGGGCGCGGTGACGTCACCGACCAACAAACCGCGCACGCTGTTACTCCCAACAAACAAACGTATTCTTAGCCGATTCCACTTCCTCTTCACAACAATCCGTGTCCTGATATTTTAATAAGAAGAAATATAAATTCTTCATCTAGATCAGAGTTCACCAACTTTTTTGTATCGTAGACCCCTTGCCATGTTTTTCCGTGTTGGGTAGACCCCCTACTTACCGGATATTGATTTCCTGTAAATTTCTAACTGTAGTGAAGTTAAGAGTTAAAAACTTAAAGTAAAAACACATGTTAATTTATACATTTATTAATTAATTTTAAATTAAAACTACTCAAAATAAAATTTTGTATCTGTTATGTAAAATATACATAACATTAAATAAACATAAAATAAACTATAAATAAAATAACATAAGCAATAAGTCAATATTTTTAGTGAGAATTTGTCCCACATTCGTATTTATAGAGTGATGAATTGAACATGTCAGTGCAAGGTGCAAGGTGCAAGGTAGCGAAGCTCTGAGACTGCGACTCTCAGGTTTTTACAAGTTCAAAATGTATTGCGACCACAAAGCGAATACCAACAACCAACAACCAGCAACCAACATCCTACAACTTACACAATTTTATAAACATATATAATCAATTTTTTACTTCATAAGTACTTTCATAAATAATGTATATGTTTCGATATTATAAGATAGTATGATGTAAGTAAATAGGTACTATCAGTGTATGTGTTGAGATCCACTATCATGGACCCCCATTTTCATTTCATGGACCCCCAAATTTTTTTTCGCTGACGCAGAACCCTTGTAGGTTGTCATAGACCTCTAGGGGTCGATATAGACCACTTTGGGAATCACTGATCTAGATGGACCGACGACATCGTGAGGACAGTCGGTATTGGGTGGAGGTGAGAAGCTGAGGATCGCATTTGGTGGAAGACATTGGTGAAGGCCTATATCCAGCAGTGAATAAACAAAGGTGATAATGATAATAAAATATAAATTCTTATAATCAATAGTCACTTTATGTTGAGGGTTTATTCTACTAATAGTAAGCCAGCAGTCTCAAGGTAGTAAAATAAGGACTATGATGTAAGAGTTTCTTTTTATTCGAAGCGACGAGACGAGCAGAATATTCAACAGATGATAAGGACACGCCTGCACATAGCAATACTGTTGGTCCTGATTAGAATGGTCACACCACATTACTCTCGTCGCTTTGAGACATTATTTAATTTGGTTACCCTTGTAATTTCACTAGCTATAGCACCCCTGAAACCGAAAATTTGAAATTTATCTCAAATAGTCCCGCTCGGCACCACCTCGCTGCCAACTGAACGTTTCCGTGTATTACACCCCTACAACTGCCTTTGGGGGAGGAGTTTTATAAAAGCCATTCTTTGCTGACCGATATAAGGCAAAAGGAATATTCCTACCAAATTTCAAGTCCCTGGACCGTATGATGTTAGAGACATCGTGATGAGTCTACATAGGTTGAAATCTATATATATATACATATATAGATTTCAACCATACCTAGTGTTAGGAGACCGCTTCCGAAAACGAAGACAGACGATAGTACTAATGACGCCCATGATGATGGGACGAAAAAAAAACGATCCTAATTAAAAAATAATCATATTTTAAAAAAAAATTGTAGATATTGATATAGGTATGATATAGATATTGATATCATCATCAGGCCGATCGACGTCCACTGCGGAACATATGCTTCCCTCAAAGATCTCCACATCGATATTGATATATCCAGCAGAAATTAAGAAAATATATTTAGTACTTATCAATAGCCTGTCAACGCCATTAGCTGTTTCCTGTTCCTAAACTTTTTTACACTAATTGATTACTGTTATTATGACAACTCTAACGTGTTAATGACTTTTTTTTTTCAAGTTATTTATGCTTAATCCTCACACTATTTCTATGCTTGTTTGAGCGCGAAGAATTTGTTGAAAAAAAGCATAATACAGTATTTTTGTAATTTTATACAGCAAAAAGTTAATTGTTACTGAAATAGAGGTAGGTCTATATCCATATTAGCTGCTGCTGCAGGCATTGATTTTAAAGAGCTTTGTGTATATGTATATAAAAAAAAAGAGTTTTGTAGGTTCGCAAGTCACGTAAGTTAAGACATTTGTGAACTTTACTTACAACAGCGAAATACAAACGGTGAAAGAAAGCGTCGTGAGGAAACCTGCACATGAATTAGAGTTTATTCTAATGTGTGTGTGAAGTCACCAATACTCAGTGGGCGGACGTGGTGACTATAGCCCATCATCCTCATATTGAGGGTAGGCTTGTGCCCCAACAGTGGGGACGTAAACTGGCTGTTGAAAATCACGTGAAAACTAGTGAATGGTTCGACATGGGAGCCATGACCATTCGACGCAGAATGATCTATAAATGATTATATGCTATTTATTTATTGAATTTCATAGATCGTTCATCACTTTATTTCTAAGTTTTATAAACATTTTCTTTTCGTATTATTTTTGAGGTTGCTACAGTAATGGTTGTTATACAAAGTAATTTGGTGTTGTGGTTGCTCCCAAAAAATATTTCACACAAATTTCAAGTCTAGATTTATATTACGGTCGGCATAGCAAGCCGAGAAGACCTAGGGTTTTAGTAAAAAAAAATCATTTTTTTTTCATAACTTAGCGCATCTATAATATTTATTTGAATTATATGTAGAATAAATATCGATTAGTAATTTTTCTTTACGAACTGTTCCTAGGTATAGTGCATTTAAAGATTTTTCTTTGTGACAATAGTAAGTTAATAGCTGATCAATAGCATTAATCGCGAAGTGTACTGTTTTAAATGAAACGCCTGCCCTTGATGGAGTTTTTATAGTTGGTGTCAGTTAATTCAATATAATAGTGATTAACGATATAAATTAACAAATTTGCTGGTGGTAGATTTCTGTTGGGAAGCACCTTCGAGGTACCGAAGACCTCCTAATTCTGCCACCAAGCAGCAGTTTTACAACATTACTTGGATCTGTTTTGAAAGATACGGCCAGTGAAATTACCGGGGTGAGGAGACTTGACATCTCATATCTAAATGCGACGAGCACAATGTGGTGCTGTGTATACCATCCTATCACCGCGTTGTTTTAGTCAGGCGTATCACTTACCATTTAGGGAAAGTATCGCTCGTTTCGACGTTTCATCGAATAATGAAACATAGTATCAAAATAAACAAAAAGGGTTAACTTAATATTTTGTGGTATGACTTAACAATGTACTCACCTATTAACGCGTGTGCAATATTTAGATATTTAGATGGTTGGCATTTCCTTCTGAACCGTGGGTTTCTCCGTCATTAAATATATTTTGACGTTTGTGGCTTTTTGTCACAAGTGTGCTCCGGATGCGCGGCGTTGCGCAGTTACTTGTCGGACGTTTATGTTTTGACTTAATACTGTCACATCCGGTGGACAGCGCATACAGATACCGTTTTGGTTATTATACTTGATCTTAACGAGGTTAAGATGCAATGAAATTGGAGATGGTGTAGTGTAAAAGTGATATCCAGTAGTCTTCTTCTTAAAGTGTCTCTCCCACTAGTGACGGTTTGCGATCAGCGTGGTACAGTCCTTTCTGTCTTTGGTTCAGCGGAACAATTCGGATGCCCTAGATATGCCAGTCCGTTCCCTGATATTCTTCAAACATGACTTTTTCCATCTCCCATTTCCAGTAGATGCCATCATTATCCAGTAGAAGTGTTCGAAAAAAAAGTTCCACCAACCAAACTATCATTTATGCGCCCGGGGAAACCAATTCAGTAGTTTCAAACCTCTTTTTTTTATAAAATAGTCGCTACGAAGGCGGTTCAAAGTAAAAATTACTCATGGATGCAAAGAACTAATATTTATAAAAAATTTTTTTATTTAACAAAGCAACGAGACAAATGGAACCTTAACCTATATAAGTGATACGCCTTGCTATAACAATGTGGCTAGTTAGAATGGTACACACAGCATCACAAAAAAAAAAGTCTCAAAGTCTCGTTACCCCAGTAATTTCACTAGCTACAAGGCCACTCAAACTGGAACATAGTAATGTTTGCACAATTCTATTTGGCTTCAGAAACAGGCGCTGCAGTGGTAACTAGACAATTTATTGAAGTAGACCTATATGTACATTCAGCTTCAAAATCTTCAAGTAAAATTTTAACAATTTTTATTTATATGGAAACATCTTGAATTTCCAATACAACATTAATCTACAGTGGGTCTCGATTACGTTAGTGTATCTACACGTCTAAGCTATAGCAGTATTAGCTATTAGTTAAGTCTAGATTTCCGTTTTAACCAGTCGGACGGGAATAGATAGACAGGTAGGTACTTCAACGTATGCAAGTGTAAACTAATTGGCTATACAAGACCTTCATTGCAATATTATTATATACAACACTATACTGTACGTTTATCTTAATTAAACATCGTTCCCTCCTATTTAAAACTTTAAAACTACGACCCCGAATCCAGGTACTTAAAAGGTATGTGGACGGAGTGTTTTAATGATATAAAGCTGTTTATTTTTTTTATTTTTTTTCTATATTCACTATTATAATAAAGGACGATTGGTTAGAAAATACATTGAACTCTTCTACCAATTTACCTATAACTCGTTAGAGCTAGGCTCATTATCGTTACATTTATACTACTTGCCTTGTTAAGAAAATACTGTAGTGATAAACAACAATAAACGATCTAATAAAGTTGTGCGACATGTTGCTGCTTTGTGGAGTCATACTTAGCTGACTTATCTAAATCAAGCTTTTGATCATTATAGTTAAGGTCTGAGTAAAACGTGTTTATACTCATTTAATTTGACAATAACTTCTGTATAGAGGATACTGCACATCCACTCGCAATAAAGATTTTTTTTTTAGACTAAATTCATTTAGATGTTTTATCCATCCCACGCATAACTTTATTTAATTATTAGGTTTTTTAATTGTTCTAATAATAATATATTAAAGATGTTAGACAAATAAAGTATTATTCGTGATTAATAATGTTGTCGAAGATAAATAGGTACAACTTGGTAAGGTAGTCTTCTCGCAACCTTGTTACAGATTTAAGCACTTCGAAATGTAAACTTAAATTGTACTGTAAATGAACTAAAATTGGTTATTTTACTTTGTGTATAGAAAGGATGTAATGCTAAACGAAATTCTTTTATGTCAAGTTGCTGCTAAAGATGTGGAAGACCGTGCAGAATCGAGAAAAGTGATGAAAATTGACTCCCACATCTATATAGGGTTTATAACTAGGAAAAGAGGGAAAGGGAGCTATATTTATTTATATTTACCATCGAAAGCTCTGCTCGTTATAGGAAAAAAAACAAAGAAATCCTGTTTAATCAAATTGAAGGTGTGCGTTGCTCCAACTTATTAAGACTGAAAAAAATTTAAGTTAGCTGGGTTGTCATCACCACACCAATCAATCAACTGACGCTTTTAAGTTATGAAGGTGAAATCGCATTTTCACTGATCTTTCTTAATTTTCTTTACCGCACTTGGAAACCCGTATGATTCATTTAAGACTCGCATTTACTACCAATTACGATATGGATTCCTGAGGAGGCAAGCGAAAGTCTGCGATTATACAGTTGTTAACAACTCTTCGTTGGCTGTATGTGGACATTAATGATTTTAACACAATGTGTCTTTAATATCGATAATTAGAGGATTATTATGAAGTAAATTCATGAGTGTACATTTAGTGGTGGCGGCATTTAGTACCTGGTTTGGAATGATTGTGGCATACGTTGAACTGGTTTGGTGCTCGTTAAAACGCACCGTGGAGTCTCACGTAGCCTGCCAAAAAGTGGGAGAGGCAAAGGACGACCCGTTTTGGACAATACCCCGGTTTCACATGTAAATGTTGGTGTCGTACTTTATAACATGTCACTGCGCTTCGACTTGATGCAATGCGGAATACCAAAGTATCATCTCTTTTTAAATGACGGTAAGGGGCGTACACAGAAAAGTCGAGAAGGGTATGCATACCATACCCGAACAGTGCTTATCTGTAGTTGAAAAAATTCAACAATTTAAATTTAACATAGTTGCATACCTCTTGAGTGACTTAAAGTATTATTATTTGGATAAATATATCACTTAGATTACATTAGAGGTTATTACTTGATAGAGAGAAGTATGGGAAGGTAGGATATGTTTTCTTATTTGTCTATATGAATCACAGACACCTGTTGAAGTATGGAGGAGATTAGTAACTTCTACTTACGTAGATTATCAAAGAATATATACATTAATATTTATGGCCATAGATAAATTTGGAATTAATTAAAATATTCCGCATGGTAAATGCAATCGTTTTCAAACGTTTTATGTATTCATATTCACCATTATGTCTTCTCATATGTTTCTATCTTTTCCGTTTAGAACGAAATATTCGGAAGTTAGACCAAAAACTGATTGATAAATACCTGATATATTAATACAAAAATATAGATATTTGAGATATTGTGCTCATAGTTTTCATATTGTTAATATAACCACTCTGTCTCTGTAATTAAACAGCCTAGCAGAGCGGAGATAGCTTTGTAGTAAAAGCAGCGGGAATTTACTTTATACTATGGCAAGTATCTGAAATTTCGGTAAAAAATATCACCGTGAAACGGATATGTTCCAGCTATCGAGGACATACAACATCCGCCAACCCGCGCTTAGTCAGCACTGTGGCTTTTGACCTTGTTTCTTTGTTTGCGAAAGAAGGCCCCATGTTACGTAAAGGGAATATAAAGTATAGTGTTCATGTTATGTATCTACAATTATTTCTTTGTTACGTTGTTATTTTTTTATGTAAAAAAAAAACATCTCTTTGTATTGTATAACCTTGTATGTAATGAGTGTTTGAAACGTAATTGTCAAATTATTTTTTTAATGTATCATTTGTCGTTACCTTGACTCGTGATTGACTACAACAATAACCGTAGTCGTAAGGTTTGTAATTTGTTTTTAGTAATATCGATAGGCAATGCCTACTGATGATTAGTTTGATTATAATTCAACTTCAGCTCTTTGAGCAGGATATAGGTCAACGAACGTTAATTACCCTGCATTCTGTATCGCGGTGCAATGCTCCAGTAAAATTCAGTATAACAAGCCTTTATTAGATTGAAAGAGCGCTCCAGCTCCCTTTATACTTAATAAGGCCTTCGTAGTTTGAGAATGACTTCGTTTGGCATGTACTATTCTCTCTCCGTCATCCTATCCGTTATCTCGTGTGATTGGTGGGTTCAGCTTTCTTTAAATTCTAAATTTAGTAATAACCGTTGTGTACGTATACCGGATAAACGCATATACAAAGCCAGTTACCGCGATCCCTATCGGGTGACCGCATTGAATCACTTTTGCACGTCGGCGACTGCAGTCGAAACCTTTTGTGGTGGTGTTCCTGTAAAAAGAGCTCCGTAAATTGATAGCTTGACATCGAATCGATTTATACCGATGAATCACACCCAATTCTACGTACGTAACATTGTTTGCTTGTGGTTTTTGCGAATACATCCGTTTAGATAAGTGTAACACAAAAATATCAGTCAAATAATTCATCATCAGCATCATCATTTCAACCGATTCACGTCCACCGCTGGACATAGGTCTCTTGTAATATGTTTGACGGGTCCAGTAGCTCCCAGCGATTCTTTTGACGTTCATCAGTCCACTTAGTCGCCATTCCAGCATTTTGAGGCCCCAACGTCCATCGGTTCTACGAGCTGTGCCCCGTCCATTGCTACTGCAGCCACGCAACTCGTAGACTTATGTCGTTGATATTAGTTCTTCTGCGGATCTCCTCATTTCTGATTTAAACACGCGAGATACTCCAAAGTCTAAGGAGGCCAAATTCTTCGAACAGTGCGTGTTGCCAGAGATAACCTACAGCCTAATTATAGGCCTCATAATAACGCTCAGAATCGCACAGCAGGCGAATAGAGGTGGCGTAGCATGGAGTTGAATAATAAAACTTTAAAAAATAATTCTTGTTATTACTTGATGTTGTTATTAAAACCGCTACAGATACAAATACTTGAAGAAGACCAGAGATTATATTGATAACACAATACTAAAGTACGAAGACGATTTAGTCTATAATAGTACGTATCGTCTTAAATCGTAACGAATTTAACGATATCGATAATAAAATGTAACGAATAACCATGAAAATTTAAGACGAAGTAATGATACAAATGGAGTTTATACCTTACCTATTATCCTATATTTGATTTTATACACGTAGTTCAATGGATTAGTAGTTATGAAAACTTAGCGGGGCTAGTGTATTAGAGATATATCGGCGAGATGAACCGCAAGGAGTGTTCAAGTCACGCGACAACTTCCTATAAAAGGATTGTTAAGTGTTTTCCCGTTACTCGTACCAAGACAGGTATGTACATGTTATGCCTTTAATGTGCTTTACTTTTCTTTGTTAAACAAGTATGTAGATACGCTAGTATATTTTAAAGTAGAGAGGACGAACTATTCGTCTAATCTAATAATGCATTGCAAGTGCAATTATATACGGGCAGCTCGCAGTAAAGCTTCCTTTAAGCGAATATTGTGGGAACACTATGTGACTCTATGAAATGCCCTTTTCTCTTTCATTTCCTGGTCTCGTGTCAGCATATATAATATTTATTATTATAAATTTAATTATAATTTAATAACATTCATAATATGTATCTAATTTTTTACACTTGGACTATTCTGCACCCATAATTTTGCTCTCTGCTCAAACCTAGGGTAGATTGGGAGAGAATGCCATCAGACGTTAAGTTTTAAAAGATTTAAATAAAAAATATTAAGCTCTAACCACTTGTTACCACACCGTTACAGATTTATATCTAGACAATTGCAACACCAGAAACTAAAATCGGATTGTATGTTTTTGTTACGCGAGCGTGTTTTGATTTAGTGGTATTTGTTACACGTAACAGTGGTTATAATAAATAAACTAACGTAGCGTAAAACGGTTGCGTGTTAAATGGAGGCGTTCGTGCGGTTCTTTTGTTGCCAAATTCATTGTTTTTTTTTTATGATGTTACGAAAATAAAAGAATTGCACGATAGCACAATAGGTCAATGGGGTAAATACGAGTATTAGCTAATGACGCCGGTGAACTGAATGACGTAATTTTTTTTTTCTTCTTAAAGCACTATTTAACAAGATCAATAAATCACTGCTGGATCATGATGACTGCTTTATATTTACACTACTAACACTTAATTTTAATTTCACATAGTTTTAAGTGACAAACAGGTCCTATCCGAGGAAACGTGCTCGTTTAATATAGTCCAGCTCTCATATTGACAGTCGTTATACCGCATTACTGTTACGATGGTAACTAGGCGAGTAACTATCTAAACGAAAACATATGGCTTTAGAATATAATCGAAGATTTCTGTTATACATGGCAATGGCTTAGGCAAAGTAGTCAGACAAATTTAAATGGCGCAGAGGTTCTATAACTGTTAGATGGACATAGTAGCTAGTGGTATTCAATTAGAGTTTCCTCAGGATTGATCAGAGATCTTTTTCATTTATTCGATGAAGAGACGAGACGATCGAAGCGTTCACCTGATGCTTAACGATATTTGCGGCCTATACATAACAACTTGACTCTAGATACAATAACATACACAGCGCAAAATTGTGTTTGTCGTATTTGACATAAGATGTTAAATCTCATTACTTTAGTATTTTCACTTCCTGACACCCCCTTCTAACCGGAATACAGTACTGTTTGACGGCAAAAATATGAGCTGTATTGGCATCTATTAGACGGTCTCCGGCGACAGAGACCTACCATCAGTGAAACCGGTTGGCATATAAAAACTGGTCGATTATAGGTAGAAAGTAATCTAGATTTGTAAAAACATTTCTAGTATGGAAGATGCGCTGGACAGGAACCGGTGGAAGCAGATTTCCCACTCCAGGCAGCAACCCTAGCGCTGACTACAATCTTCAGACATGAGACAATGATACTAGAGAGATGATACGAGAATTTATGAATAATATTTATTGTATAGTAATATGATTGTTTTTTATGTTTGTAATATTATAATTACATGATGTTTGCCTGTGAGTAGTTTCGATTTTAATAAATCAATATTCATATTGAAAAGATTATTGTATCAGCTGTTAGCAATTGATAGCACCACATGTATACGGTGCTGACTTACGTCACATACGGAATGACGATCGACGGTCCACATATTACCATACGGATAGCGTTCAGACGGGCCTGTTCAAGATCATCGGTAGCTGGCAAGATATGTACATGCATGCTCATGCATACTGTGAACAGATATAATTAAGGTCGCGCCGTCCATATTAATACCGTACCATCAATATTCATAGCCGGGCGTCGGGTCACCGAGATACGTATCTGTAGCGGTGCCCTGGGGTCAGGAATGAGTCGAGATTGGCGATAAAGTGGCGGTGGTTTGAATGCGCTAATTGATATACTCTTTAATGATTAACTATGACGTACCGTATTGCTACTGATTTGTTATTTACGAGTTATAACGCTGACGTTATGACTGGTTTCGTTATATGTTTAACAAGCACCTCTTTATTGTACTTAGATAAATAAAAATAATAACTTATATTTCAAGCTCAAATATTATGTCCATAATTTTGTCAGTAAGACAATAACTATGTTAGTAACAATACATAATAGATATTTTCGTTCCTAAAATTCTACATACAATTACCCCCTGCTACATGCAGTCCTAGGCAGTGACCGACATACTTACAATTCAGTGTACAGGCAATTATCTCCAGAATGGTGTTGGGGCTGGCTCGCACCCTACGCACCACGCATGCGCATCTTTTCCGCATCGTGGCACAAAAGCAATCAGCACGCGCTTCAGGAAACATCCTTCGCTACAGAAGCGATGCAACCCCATCAGCACTATGAATGCGTTGTTATATTGAAAGTTAAATATATCAATTATGAATGTTTAGCTGTAAATTTTTATTTCTTAACGAATTTTCTGTGAAACTGCGAGATGACCAGTTCATTGATGATAAGTCGAACGTCTGTCCATGACAATGTGGCGCTAATTAGTACGATGTACATCATGTTGTTGCTCGTCGCATAGAGATATATAATGTTAAGTCTCATTACCCAAATAATTTTGCTAGCTAAAACGCTTTTTGAATTTGGAGTATATGTAGTAATGTTTGAACACTACTGATTAGCGGCACAAATAGGAGCTGCGTTGATATTTTTTTTTTTATCAGATTAGACATTTTCAAATGAAACCATGACTCGGGAAAGACAAGGTTTTTAATGATTTCTGCATACTAAAATATCAGTCGGTGGTTATCTTCTGTGTTGTTGGTCTGGCCTGGAGTATCTTACGTATTCGTAGTCTACCCTACCTTTGAAGCCTACAGATTTATAGATCCTGGTAGTCGTCTTCTACAACAGGCAGGGTCCTATTCTTAATAGATCAAGAGTATTGGGCAACGGTAATAACTACTAGACGGTCTCTACCAAGAACCAATAGTTTAGATTAATTGTATTTAGATTACAATTAGTTTTTTATTAAAATTAATAAAAAAAAAATGGGTTTTATATTGTCATTGTTAGTAGAAATAGTATATGAGATTAATATGTTTATATACACAAATAGTTCAGAAATATTTTAATATATTACAATAAGACTAGAATGTATGTGTGCGCGGTGTAAGAGGTGTCCGCCGACCATCTTACGAAACCCAAGTCTATCTCATCTGCGCGCAGTGCACCCTGCTAAACAACAGACGAGGCTCTCACCAGCCACCTACTACTATGGACTAAAGACCAATTCCCCCTTGGTTATGATCAGCAATCCTCCCTAGTTATGATCAGCAGTGTGCATAATCCCGCCGATAAGACTAGCACGTATGTAGTAAGATTGTAGCTGGGCATTAGTGCAATATGATTTCTACGAGTATATTAGCGTTTAAGGAAGGAGTTTCCATTGCACGTGTGATATGCGGCGGGTTTGAATGCGCGACCTTGAGATAACAATGCGCTTGTGTTACATATTCCTCGCTTTGTTCTTTTGTTACGGTGCAAACTATCGGCATGTCCAATTACTTTTTCCCGCGAGAGACCGTGAATCATCCGTTTAAAATGTTCTCTTTCCGACCTTTTTGCTTTGCCTTACAGTACTTGGAAATCCGATGATTGCTTTAACTTCAACGGTTTCCAAACTTTATGTATTAACGACTCTCTTCCCTCCCTACCTTAAAGCCCGCAGTTTAAAAAAAAATTATGAACAGTTTGAACATAACTTCTGAATGTTTAAAATCACTCAATGTAATGCATTTATATTTTCTTATCAAGCAACACTTGATGACTTTATTACTACAAATATATCAAAATGATAATCATATTTTCTGTTTTTTTCTGTGTTATGGGTAATTCGTTAACTGTTAGTTCGTCTGTTAAAATTTTTTGAGAACAAAAAGTTTTAGTATACTAAAATGTATTTATATGAAGTAATTAAATATATGTCTTATTTTTATACCCCATTCTATTTAACGATAGCACATGTACTGGGCAAAGTCTAGTTGGGAGACTAACCTAACCTTTGTACACTAAGGTTGTAGAGTTTATAACATTACTAACTGTTCTTTATTTGCTGGCTATAATGTAACATTTTATTTGAAATTTAGACTTGAAATTTGTCACAAATTTTCCCGCCTGGGGGCAACCTACTTCACATCTGTCACCCTTTGATGTATAGCATAGTATGGTTATAACCCACATCCTTGCCTAAATATTACCTGTTCCTATCCCGCTTTGCTGGCTGTAACGCCCTTGCAACTCTCTTTGGGGAATCAATTTAGTAAAATCCATTGTTAACTGACTTCTGGATGGCAGAAGCAATATCCCTACCAAATTTTGATTCTTTACTTCTAATACTTTTCGAGATCTCGCAATGAGTTAAAGAATCTATGAATAACTAAAAATTGTAATACAGAACATATGTTTAAGACAAAACTATATTTTACTGATCTGAAATCCACATTGAAGGTGCTTGGGATGGAAGAATTTGGGTCGCGACTCAGTTTCTATAATTTACGCTTGGCAATGTATCTCGTCACACCGGGCCCCAGTCGCTTAAGTTATATTACCAGACTAGAGTTGTTATCAAGACGACGCTATCGCACTTATGTATGTGTTGCTGATACGTATTTGTGAATGTGTTGTTACGGACCGGATGTACGCAACTAAGGAAATATGTAACTTCAACTAACATAAGATCATTACTTTATTCACTGTTTATTTCTTTATTGGTTTTATATTATATGAGGTTTTATATTTTGGACATACTTTTTCTTTTACTATTCAATGACAGTCTTTCGATCTCCTTCAATAGATCACAACAAAGGCACATTGCTTGCACTAGTTTTATTTGCGTTAATTTGTTCAAATTATTCATGTTAATAGACTATTTGTTAATGAATATAACAATTATGAGTTTCTTACTATAATTTAAATAAATTATGGATTTTTTGGGGTAAGAGTAAACACACAATTATAAAAGATGTTTTGTGTTATCATTTATCTAACTTCGTTGTATAATATAATAATTCTAGAGCACCTTATTCGGTGCAAGGCTTTGGTTATAGCCTTCTCCAATTCTTAATAAATAACAATTTTAACTGGTCTCCGTACCATGCTTTATTAATTCGGTTTCAAAAGATATTCACGTATTTATTACAAGCTCCCACATTATCGAAAGTCACTCCGACTTTGATTGAGATGTGCTTAGATTCGTGGTTGTAGAATATTTGAGAGTATAAACAATATCGATGGTATTGAATTAAATTGGGTCGCCTGTTCGAAGCCGAATGCCGGACCTATCATTTGTCTCATTATTCATCATGTCAACCTTAAAAGCTCAATTAATGCATCGTTGTCTACGGACAGGCGAGTACTTCGAGAATACTCTAAGTAACAAATTGCGTTAATTGAAAATACTTTTGATTCATTGTACTCGTACTTCTATGAAAACTATACTTGTTTAAGTTTAAATTGATTTAGTACAGTTTCTTTTTCATATTGCTTCCTATCCTTTTTTATCCCTGCCTGTACCTTCGTTCGTGTATTGAACATATTTGTTTCGTGTTATTTCATTCAAAATATAAACACAACCTTATCATATTTTTGATTCTTTATCGAATATCTTAATACAATAGCTATTTTGTGCGTTTCATATATTTTATTACATTTGACTCAATTTATCTTTTATCATGTAAAGCAACCGGCAGATCATTTGACTGCAGTGATATGTTCTAACCGTGACAAACATGTTGCCGGATAGATTACCACAGTAATCATTCTTGTTACAGCAGTGAGCTAACAAGAGCATTAACCATTGAAATTTCAATTCGATACATCCAAAATAGTTATGACTTTACAAGCTAAAATCGCGGCTATACTGAAACGATGATGGGATCTTATAACAATCATAAACAGTACTATAACTTGATACTGTGACTGCGAAACAAGAGTAAAAAAATATATATTTATTTGATTAAATCCATTTAATCATTAGTAGTTTTTTTTTGACGTTTTATATTTATGATTATCTTTCTTAGAAATAATCTTAAGCCCTGTAGCACCCATCTAAACGGGAGTGTGATTTTTTTCTTCACTCGTGAAAACCTTAATATTTATGTATCTAATAAGTATTTGTGTGATTATTTTTAATAAATATCGAAAATTTAATAATATAAACAAATTATTATAATATATAACTGGTCAACACGGAAACCCTGTTAAAGCTAACCTGTTATCATAGCAATGGATAAAAGATAATATTCATTATTTGATCTAAATACATTTTAAATATACTAATGCTACGTCTATGAATCCATGAGAAAATAAGTGGTTATGTTTCTATGTGGGTGTATGATTTGTGTCTGTGTGCTCGTTTTCTCGTAAAGCATGTCTGCATTCATTCGTGTACCGTTCGCGTGACAGTGGATGGTTGGTATAACAATGCAACGAGTGGAGCGGGTGGCGTGAATCGGTCCCGGGTCAACTTATTGATACCCATCGATACAATTTAAAGTTGGGGCCTTCAATAGATCCATAAGCGTGTTATCCCATTGTGTTCCTTTTTCTAGTTCGATGACCTGGCTCTTTTGATTTTTACAAAGTTTATTTTATAACTTTAAAAATTCAGAAAAACATTAAGTACTCAGAAATAGTATGTTAATCAAATTTACACTTATCGTATAATCGACCGGCGTACAGATCCTTAGGAGAAAGTCTATGTTCAGCAGTAGACATTTATAAGCATACCATCATCATCAGTCTTAGCTGGCCACTGGTGGACATAACCTCTCCCAAGGAACGCCATTTAGTCCGATCTTCAGTTATAAGCATCCAAAACTGCGAGCCGCTTTGGCATAAAAATTTTTCAAGAAGGAATATGTTTTTTGTACTATTTTAAGGTTTAAAGATTTTATTATTTCACTAATGATTACAAATAGCTTACGAGAAAATACAATATTTTAAGAAAATAAAAGTAAAAGCAGACAGGAAGGATTTAAAAACTATAGTACAAACAATAAAACTATGCAATCGAAGAAAGGTCAGGGTGCTTATATACATCAGCAAGTTTAATAGAAGATATATTATTAGTACAAACTAAATAAAAATATATTTTACCCATTAATTCGTTACGAAAATAATCTTATCAGTGACACGTTAATTATCACAGTCGGACCGTTCATGTTGTATTTATTTCCTAACAAATTCTTCGTTTTTTACTGTGTATAAATATAAAAAATGTAGGAAGTTTCTTAACGTGCCAAATGTTTAATGTGAATTATTATTTCGAGTGGCTGGTACAATAGCAATCGTAAATAGCCCGCAACGTAAACGCAGAACAACCGCTCACGCAGTTTTAATGACGTTTCCCTCTCGAGTGCTCGCAGCGTGTCCAATGCCTTTTATAACGGATATTTTTGGTTAGACGCAGCAGTCGAGTTTATATTCGTGTTTATTTTTAAACATTACCGTATATAACAGTGCAAAATAACTTTGATGTGTCATTCATACTAGATTATCAACTCACACACGGGGTCTGTTTACTCCGGCCCATCATATACTTCCAAAGCAGCACTTTTAACTCATTTATTACCAATGAGTTTACACACACTAATTATTGTATATATTTTCTATATTATTATATTAGCGTTGAAACGCCAACATTATCGGTGAATGAGAGTCATCGCTGGTACGTAAAAGGAGAAATGAAGAGCGTTAAAACGAACCCATAAAGAAGAATTATCTTAAACGAAAAATGTTATTGCAAATACCGTTTTTTTCGAGAACTCAAGAAACTCAAATAGCTGAGAAGAACGGCAAAGGAGAGTAGTAAAAGTATTATTTGATCCCACGTACCTCTACCTTTTCATAAGTTATTTGTTTTATTCCTCGCACTAGGGAGAAGACCAAAGACGTTCACCTGAAGGTGATATTCGTTTAAAATGGGCACTAGTTAAAATTCAACACATGTACACCACGTAGTGATCGTCGCTTTGATATATAAGATGTTAAGTCTCATTACCCCGGTTTCTTCGCTGGCAACAGAGCCTTTCAGATCCGAACACAGTAAATTCAATGCCATTTTCATGTTCACTAATTAAGAGAACCTGTTGATATTCAAATTACTAAAAACATAAGATACAATAAGATCTTTTCTTGCTAATTTAATTTATCTATATTATATAATGATTATAATTAAACATGTATTTAGACAGCTTGTTATCTCAATAGTCTTCAGTTTAATAAATGTATTAAATTAGTTTTACTGTCACTTTCGTTTTTAATACTAACATCCATCGGTCTTTTCGGAATGCCTTCGTGTCGTAGGCGGATTCGCCACACACACTGACCACCTTACATTAGACCAAAACTGACCACAGATAATATCAAGGTTGAGCCAAAAACACTTTCAAATATTTGTATGTAGTCGATACAGAGAGTAGTCTATGTTAATAACAATAGGTTGAAATGATGGTGGTGAAATAGTTGGGTGAATAATAACTATGATTGTAAACTTTACTATGTCAAACCTTCGTTTAAGCGATCGAACAAACGAAGGTTTGTTTGAGTTGTTTGTGAAGGCTGTGTTTAAAATACAGAACAGGACATAAAACGGCTCATATTTGTCCACATATTATACATCTTCTTCTTCGTCGGTATCAATCAGTCTAGACAGAGTGGTCGTGGTCATTACTTCAGGTGTTGGTCGCAAGCTTAGTACGTCGCCATTCCTCTCTGATGGCCACCTTCTTAATGCATTCATATCGTGGTAACGACAGTTCATATTGTTCATACGTTCATATATTTTACGATAATTAAATAGCAAGTCTAAGAAATTCGTTTAGATTATACAATCTCTATTTAAGGACTCGGGTCTACACGCCAGTCATCGTTAACTTGATGATTATCGTACATGCAATAAACCAAAAGCGAAGCATTACTTAATCGCTAACAATCCTAGCTTTGTTCCGAGAAATTAGCGAAACTAATTTACTTAAACACTACTCGGTATCCCTCATACTTAGATACTTCATTCTGAATCATTACGATTTCATCATAAACCAAAAATTATCCTTGAACTAGATAATAAGTTTTGTATCTATTTTTGTAACATGATCTGATTGTAAATGTTTGATCTGAACAAAATATTAAGTGAAGACTAACAAGTGGAAGAGTCGAAGGTCGCTTTTGCATGTAACTGTCTACGTAGGTACCACTGCAGCGTATATTTCAGGCGCTAACAGTTATGTCCAAACCTAACTGTGTTCCGTTTTGATGGATAATGAGACCTTAGGTCTTATATCTCAATGCGATCTGCATGTTTTGGTGTTAACTAAAAACTTTGTAACGCAAAACTTCGTGATACTATTCGGACACCACGTTAGTAATGGAGTATGAATGGTGGTAAGATTTTTCAAACCCTTACTAGATACCACATTGGTTCCGTTCGAGGGTCGACATAGAAACGTAGAGTATTCTGGGCGGGCGCACTTCACCATGTATGGCCATCATGCCTCCATCATGTGAATTTGAGGTCAATAGTTGCGTATGGTACTTGATAAAAAATGTTTCTATTTCCAGTGTCTAGAAGTGCGACCCTATGTGATGTTTCGATTATATAATATTTTTACATAAAATCATTTCGTTATTATATTAGCTTAATCATTCAACATCAGCCGATAGACGTCCACTGCTGGGTATAGGCCTCCTCCAAAAATCTCGTCTTGCGCTGCCCGCGTTCAGCGGCTTCCCGCGACAATACAATCAGCACGGCCCCCGGTACCGCTTAGCACCAGGGACCACCGTTTACAGGGGTTCATATGGGGGAGGGGGGTATTTGGGCCATTTACCACAACGCCCGGCCCAATGCGGGTTGCTGGGGACCGGAGCCTCGTTTGTTGATTAGCAGGGTGTACCATAAAGCTGGTGAGGTTGGCTTGGCTCTTATCTATTATCTGTGTTAAGATAGAGGAACTTTTGATGTATTGAATCAGTTTACCGTTATAAATTAATAAGCGAAATTCTTTTCATCTATATTAAGTCTAAAGCTATCGATAAGTGATTTGATAAAAACTTGTACCATTTATTATTTTTTAAAGGAGACATTTAAGTTTAACGTCATCGAACTATACCTGATAAACCGTCCGGACTGACAGAAGGGTTTATTAGAGCAATAACGTCTAATGAATCTTCATAGCTCTGTTATTATAACGATAGAAACTATCTATTGAAAACGAATTAGTATTTGTGACTAAAATCAACCATTTACTTTTCTTTCACCATTCATTCTTTTGGTGTATTTCTATATAACTTTTATGGACTAACCTTTTATGAAAATAATTTATCCTTTATGACTCAATTTTGACGTCGGGAGGCGATTTACGAGAGATAACGTTTATAAGAGGAGAGGCTCGTCCAAATTGCTACTCGTAAAGCTTTCGGTATTGGAATTATTTTCTTTTTGAGGACAAGGATTTGTTGACTACCAAATCCATTTGGAGATGTTGATGTTTATTAAAAAAATATTTAACTACCTTGCCAGCGAGACATAGGACTTTTTTGTCGGTTTTTTCTTTATATCGCAAATTGTCATTCTAACTCTTCTACCGATTGTTAATGTTTGGTATATTCCGCAGTGTTTTACATCGATATCGATGAAAATGGGATTTTGTAGGGAATTGTTTCAGTTCTTAGCTACTTAGTTGCTCGCCGTCGCTTGTTGCCACTGTATTATGCTTACAATTGCATCACAAACTACTATTGAGAATGGAACGTAAATTGTCGCTATGCACCGCGAGTTTACACTAGTAGGTTCGATGCCCGCAGGGGGTGGTCGATGGCCGCCTTTATATGCACTTATAATAAATCGCACAGGCTTAGAGTCCTGGTCAGATTTTCAATTCAATTATCACATTAACAGAGTCACATGTTATAGATATTAGATTTTATCTAGCCCATGTGCATCATATACCTAGTGATTTGGCAAATGTGGAAGCTTGTTTTTATAACCGAATAAAAAAAAGGTTTGATATGTTTAACATTAAGTCTTTTGAATGCGCTTCGCCTTATCTATGTCATCATAGCTCTTAAACAATGGTCGCTATTTTTAACAAGATTTTAGCTCTTTCAGAGATTATAAAGATACAACCCACTAGCCTAGATATAATCTGGTAAAGTTTATGATACTGTGCAACCACCTTCAGATGCTTATGTTAAAAATGATAACATGACATGATGATGTTCGTAATATACGATTGCTGTTAGAATTAGAAATATAACCCTCTTTGTAACCGTCGATGGTTGGATTGCGGTTCAAACATTACGGCGGTTCGAGTTTCATTCGTCGTTCGGGTGTTGTAATGGTACACTTTGTATCACGTCAGTGACTCATTTAACTGCTTACCCAAGTTAAGCTAAGTTGTTCTTTACCTATATTATTGTAGTGTACATTATTTTTCATTGTCTGTTATAATGTTTTATTAAAACACTTATCGATAGTTATTTTTCAAATTTTAACCGATTATTTTGCGGTTTATGGTATACCTTAGTAAATCATTTTAAATACAGCAACTTTGATCTCTGCTTTTGTCAAATTAAGAATATGATTTATAAGTGAAGCTTTTATTATCAACATTTATAGGGGATAATTTAATCATCATCAATATCATAAGCCGATAGATGTCTCACTGTTGGATATAGGTTCCCTTTAAAAGTCTTCACACCAATGGGATCCAGCAGATTCCCGTGGATTTCAACAGATCAATAATTCGATTATACTATTTCATCACTTAAAAATAACTAATATTTTAGGTTAGGATTAAACCTTGGTAGATGTTTTTAATAAGTATGAAAAAAAAACTTTTATATTAAGACAAAGCAATAGTTATTATTAAATATAATTATATTTGATTCATGCAACATTATCGATATAAACCTTGTTGTATCGGCCGATCTGTTTGCTTTACGTTTGCAAATAATCGCACCGATGCAATAAATTTTGCGAGCAAACGTTTCATATTTATGTTGTTATAGAACGGTAGTTCTGTGTGTTTAAATTTCGTCTGCAGTACCGTTTGTTATGTATGTAAATAATAGTCTAGATTCTGGAAATATCCTTTAAACCGCCTATTTATAACGTCTTACTTCCTACCGACACACAAATATATTACATTAATTTTATATATATCTACAAATATATCACATCTGTATGGATTCAAATGAAAGCTTCTTGTTAGACGAAATAACAAACAGCTTTCTTTTATTCATATACTTCGTACATTTAAAAAATTATCAGACTCCTGTCCTGATTAATCTCCAAATCCGCTGCACAACTGTTTCATTGAGATGTTCATATAGCTACTGATACAAAGAAAAATAATAGCTTATTCTTGTTTTAGCAAGGATAGAGTTTAAAAAAAATAAAATTAATGTCATAAAATGGTAAATAAATTTTGTTCGGCTTTGCTGACAAGTTTTTGAATATATAAGAATTGCTATAAGTTTGCTGTGGCAACCAAAATCATTGTAAAAAGTAATAGAATATTGTCAGTACTTACTTACGTCTTCTGGTTCAGTTAGAGTTAAACATAAGTATTTTTTGATGAAATAAATGTATTAATTAAAAATCATTACAGTTCTTCGTCAAGACAAATATATATGAAGCACATCCCGCACTGTATACTCTAGAGTCTAGATCCCCAAATAATAATCTCTTAGGTCAGTCAACAGGTAAAGTAACTTTGCTGAATTGCAATTGGTAAGTTTAATTTTTAACTATAGATAAGCTTAGAGATTTCGGATACGGTAAACATACTCTTACTATAAAATCACTGTGCATACCTCTGCTTATTCTATACTGCACATTTTTTTTTAATTTATTGTAGTGTAATAGCAGGACGATTATGTAGACGGAGAAAATGAACAATAGCTTTTAAAATATGCAGATTGTAACTGTAACAACTAGATAATAGATAACCATTATATCCCTACCAACAAGTAGAGTTTTCTGTTTACACTAGACATTTCCATAATTCTTCTAGATATTTCGCAATAGCGTCGTATTACAGAATGTAAATCGTTATCGTTACGTGTAAGCAATATTCTCACTTAAATTTCATTTCCCTAGGCGCGCATTTCGCTTATCGGGCTCGGATCGAAGGCCGCACAGGCGAGTAGCTCGAGTGAGATTTACAATACACGACTCGATATTTCGGCTTCCGTAAAACACCTGATGTTAGTGGTCAATTAACGGCCATTCACGTAAGCCGATGTTTATCTTTTTTCGCATTACCCAGCGGACAGGCCGCCGTCGGCTGAATGCCGTTAACAACTGGGTCAAAGGAAACGCTTTAACTGATCCCAATTGCGTGTAGATTCGCTTTTCCTCCGTTTGATTACGCGCGCCATTATCCTTTTCTTCGCCGCCGCAAACCATTTGCTATATCCTTTCGCAATTCTATCGCTATCTTGAATTTTTTTCACATAAACATATTTTATCATTTTAATTAGTTTAACTAACTATTAACCTATTACCCTCCTCTGTTCTTTTGAAACAGTATATTACGCTTACGTAGCTCTTATCTCCTATAAATAATTATATTATATTATATGTTGTGTGTTCTCTGAGTTAGTTAATGGTCTCGATGACTGATTTCAATCGTAGCCATTGTTGACAAACCTTCGTGGTGTTGTCAATGCCAACTAAGTTATTTTTGTTGAACTAGATTAAAAATTAAAATGATTAATGAATTTAAAAAAAACTACGACATAATACTGAGTAAAGAAACTATATAATTAAAAAAAAAACCAACAGATTTTTTCCTTTAAACATAATCTAACCTTTGAATCTATAGCAATTATAAGTATCAATGGTTCTACGTTCTATATCCTGTTGGATAAGATATTTCAAATCTACACGTCCTTTGTTTATCGATCCCATTATAAAAATTACAAATACGTTGCCACCCGATCATTACTTCTGTTGATTGCCCGTCTACTCGTAAAACTGATTAGTTTCATTTGTTTGCTAATATGCCTTCATTTGCAATACAACACCATTGCACAAACTGCGGTTGCAAGTATCAAATGCTTCATTAAAGTCATGCCGTTGAGCAATCGTCAGACAATAAATGGGCCTGGTTAATTTGTATTACCTTCACTTTTTAACTATGTTACCATTTAAACATTAATAACTATTGTTTATCATTTCGGTTTTTTTTTAATGAGATGCCTTTATTTGTTTAAAACGTAGGTTCACTTTAATTACATTTTACAACAACTACTAATGATTACTAACTAATAAAGTCTATCATATGGAATTGAAAAATAAATGGGAAATGGTTGATTAATTTCTATTTCGTAAGCAGTTAAAGTTTATAGTTTCTAACCGTTTTACTGCTTCTGTAATATGGTGTTAAAGTAGATTTTACTTGTTAAATAGGACATTAATGATTCAAACGATGTCTACGCTTGCACCATTGTTGCAGGCTAGTAGGTGTAGTAAAACATGATCTAATGAATGTTAAATCTTACTGACTTGACCTTTTCATTGATATAACGTCCGGGCCGCTATAATGATGTGAATCCGCGTAAATGAACCATTCAACTTAAATCAGATTACAGAACTGTCGACGATACCTGTTACGCTGTGATGCGATATGTATGAAATACGAAAGTAAACTTGACGTCAGTTGGTTACAATCAGACTTATTGTGTCAAAACGTCGTCGAATTTAACCTGTTCACACATAACCTTTTTCTAGTGCCAAGGAAAACCAGCGGTGCAAGATTTTGAAATTATAGAGCAAGCCAAAGCAAAGGTAAAAGAGACGTATAACATATCTGGAATCTATTAAAAGTAAGTACAATGAAATATAACATTCAAATAATAATTGTTTATATAAAAATAGAACATTTTTATTGTTTCGATGAAATTAAAATAATATTAAATATTAACTTAATCTAGTAACCAACGTAAAGTAAATGTTAATGCATGCACTTAAAATATATGCAGCAGCACGATCTCTTGAGAGAACCAATAAACGTTTTAAAATATGGTTATTTAGTAATGATACTGTTATACGTGAATTTTACACATACGGTTTTTTTTTAATCAACGACATAATAAACTCATCATTCACATCTCTAACGATGTGGCGGTAGTTAGGATGATAGATACTACATCACCTTTCATGAGAAGTGCGTAGGCGTAGTGCAGGAAGACACGGGTATGATCCATAAGAGATCCCGGAGATCTCTCAACGGACTGAGGATGACCATCAAAGGAGTTGTAGTGAGTTTAAAATCCACATAACCTTGACGTCCGTCATAAGCATGGTTTCTATAAAAGATTTTTCATTTATTAAAAAAAACTTTATCACATTATGCTTATTACTTTGATAGGAAACATTTGTCCCACCTCTTAGTATAATTTTACCAACAAATAAAGAAATCATGAAAACTTGATCAATTTGTAAAAATTCTCTCAATACCATAAAGCATGGATACCCTTTAATCTTGTCGATTTAAATACGAACCTACGTTCCGTCGGCCAAATTTATATTAATTTTAAAAAAGGGATCGTGGGTGGATCAATGCCACTGCTGCATCAATTACAGTGACCTTAGATCGACAACTGGGTCCGATTGATTCTTATTGAATTAATAGTCCGTGAAGCAAGTGCTTAATATTTTCACCCACACACTTCAATTCGTAACTTTGTGAAGTAAGTCATACAAAGTGTTTGTCGTAATTTTTTTTTAATGATGAGATTAGCGAGACTTTCTTCTGAAAGTAAGGAGAAGTTTACAATAAAAATCAAACGCTAGTTAGGATGATAACACTGCACCACATTAGCCTCGTCGCTTTGAGATATCAGACGTAGTCTCGTTATCCTAGTAATTTCTATTCTAGAATATTTAACTTTAAATGATTGCTTAGTAATTACTTTAAATTGCCAATTATTTCTTGACCAATCGTTTATGTTACTTTTGTGTTAAGTCTATCTTGAGTAAGTCTATCGTTTTGATTGATTATAAAGTCATTATCATCATCCGATAGACGTCCATTCTTGGACAGAGGCCTTCCCCAAATATCCCCACATCGGCCAGGCACCAGAGGCCGTCGTTTGCAGGATTACATATGGGAGCATTTAGACCATTCCGTTCCATCCATCACGTTGGCCCAATGCGGGTTAATGGGAGCCAGAGCTTCGTTTATTGATTAGCGGGGTGCACCACTAGCAGGTGAGGTTGGCTCGAGTCCTGTGAGTTGTTGTGCTGAACCCATTACACTCCGATTATGAAGTGCCAACTTGTAATACCACATTAACGTTATGGTAATGTAACTATTGTTTACAAGTTAAGATACGTAATTTTGAATGCAAAATCATTCGTTGCATAGAAATGATGACTCGATTAATTTCCAACGATCGTCCGGTACGGAGAGACGGTTTAAGCTTTGAAATGGTAACGGTAAACTACCACGCTGCAGTGTATGTACTTTACAGCCTATTTACGTACCCACTGTTGGGGCCACAGGCCTACCCTCACTATGAGGGCGATGGGCCATAGTCCCCACGCTGGCCCAATGCGGATTGGTGAATTCACACACACTTTAGAATAAATTCTAATTTATGTATACAAGTTTCCTCACGACGGTTTTCCTTTATTGTTTGCATTTCGTTGTTACTAAAGTTAACAAATGTACATAACTTAAATATTAAAGTCATCTGTACATACCGAGATTCGAACCCGCAGCCTTCGGAATGAAAGCCGCATTAACCATTAGGCCAGCGTGCTTCCGTTGCAGTGTATATCATATTACAATTGCGTACAATCTAATGATGCTTACATTTCGGCATCGAGGCCGTACGATAATTACGGCTTATTATCGCCGTAATAAAAAATATATATATATCGTATCGGGTAGTTGGATTAATGGCAAACATTTATTTATTACTGTAACGGTACACTTAACAACTTTCCTGCTATGTATTTTAAATAATTGTTTTGTTACGCTGGTAACCTTGCGTTATGTCGGTAGTGAGATATTTGATACCTTATCGACACACGAAATGGCATATACATGCCGAATTAAAATTAATGGTCTACCAGTCCGCCCGTCGATGTGGTGCCTAACCTTATAAACCTATGATTATCTCTTCCCAGACAGTCGTTTATTGCTTCTAAACATCATTGGAAATTATTTCGTTATTGTTCAAACTGAAACTAGTTATGAAATACGTTCGGCATTTCAATTTACCTTGTGATCTTATATTACCTTCAGTATTGTCTTGAAGTTCACGAATTTTGCATATACATCGCTGATAAGTACTACTAGTGGCAGAGGTAGCAATTATTGTTACAGCTAACCGTACAAAAAATTTTATGTAGTCATATACTGTGGTAAGTAGCTATATACACACAAGCATCCATGGTGTTTAAAAAATCTATAATCTAAGTGACCATCGAGTATGCGAGCTTTGAAGATCTTCATCAACTATTAGGTAGGGAATAGTCAATGAATGCGTCAAGGTCGATTATTTGTCGTAATATCCAGAATATACCAGAGGGTAATATGATATTTTATGTGACTTGTACAAAGTTAAATTTTGCATTCCGTAGAAAATCTCAAGTTCCTTAGTAACGCACTCAAGGTGAGCAGCGACGGAGTTTTAATAATAACAATTATCACATTACTGACTTCCTCTCAAAAGCAGGGAGAGCATCTTTTGCAAATCATTCCTCCACCAATAAAACAGGCTAAAGTAACCAACCTCCAAAAAGCATACCAGCCTTGTTCACCAGAGTCCAAATATATATATATATATATCTCGCAAATTTTTAATTAATATTAATAGTGTCCGATTTATATATGTTAGTAGTAACAGTTATTGCGCATGATTGTTCTGAAATCGTTTATTCATACTGCAATTGATGCTTTTGTAAGTCGATGCATTAATACCGCATTAGGTTAAGCAAGAGGCGTTTATTAGGCAAGAACAATGGAACCGATACTTGGACTGTTATATGCTGTGTAGTTGTGCAGTCGATAAAATAACAAGTATCAAATATATATGTAATACTACTGTAATCAACTGCGACATATGAAGAACATATAGCTCATGAAAGAATTATTGCGTTTTTAATAACACTTGATACTAAAACATCCAAACGACTTGACGTATCATAAAGGACCATAATATTCAAGGTTAGCTGCTTTACTTAATTAATTGCAATTAATAGGTTATTTAAAACCGTTACCGGTTTTAAGGAAGCTTTACGGCTTTTTTAAATTTAAAACAGCGTTAAGTCTCGTTCTCATGTATGGAAGGTCTCTGTTGCCGGAGACCGTCTAGGTAGGTACCACCGCAGCGCCTACTGCTCCCCGAAAAGATCCCTGCATCAATCGGGCTTGCACTGTCTATATCGCCGGGCATCAGGGGCCGTGGTTTGCAGGCGTTCATATGGCGAAAATAAGAGCCATTTCCAACCCCACTGGCCCAATGCAGCCCAGAGCCTCTTTGTTGATCAGCAGGGTGCACCACGAGCACGTGAGGTTAGCTTCGGTCCCTTGAGTTGTTGCACCAGACCCTTTACACCTCTCTATCGTCCCGTCGCTTAAATGAATAAAAAAAATATTTCAGTGAAATTCCATCTTTATAATGATTCTTAAAATTTTTGTAATAATGCCTTTATAACATTATTCGTTAAATACCCTGTAACGGTTACATCTATAACTATATATAGTAACTGTTACTGCTTTCAATAAAATTTAACTCTCTATTTATATGAAAGTAACTGTTAGATTCCAAATATGTGATTACATATAAGTTGTAATAACTGTTCAATTATAACGCCGAGTTACAATGATCACTTGCGGCGGAAGCCTTCATATCTCACGAAACCTTAAGAGTTAAGCCGGTGAACAGTGGGTGGAGCAATGTTTTTTTTTTTAGCAAATAAACTTAATTGCTAACCGCTATTCTTTACGTGTCCCGATTGGCATCGAGATTGTCGTGACCGGAGTTAAAAGTAAACCGAAAAAGTTAAAGTAACCGGTCGATGGTGAATAGTGGATTTTATTAGTAATTGGACACGGATGTATTAAATATACGAAGTATAGTATTTTTTATTATTATTAAAACGTTACTACTATCTGTGTTAATATAACATTCATTATGATGTTAAATATCTCTCATCACTATTTATAATTTACCGTCTACACCCAAATTGTTTCTCCGAACTTTGAATATATTACAAGAGTTCTAAATACAGCAGTGTACGTCCATGCAGAGATGATGATGAGGGGTAATATGTGGCAGAAACATTTCAAAGTTAATAATCATAACTTATTTTCAAACATCTGAATCATCAACAAATCATATTACACGTTGCATTGGATTACAAAGGATGATGTATAATGTACACGACACATATGGAATATGTTGCAATGCTTAGAGTTGAGTGGTTATATGTTCATGTGAAATATGATTCCGGTAATTTTATACGCTTTAAATTCGCTATACGTTAACAAAAAAAAAACTTCTTTTTTTATTAGACATTGTCCCATCTTTACTTGGGGTCGGCTCTCCTAGTCATTCCTCTAAATCTACCTTTAATAACTAACAAAGAATAGTATTCATAAGTAATTTAATAAACATTACTTTTCAATGTATAGTCTTTGAGTGATGTACGTGAAACGGTTTTGGATTTTTTTTTATTTTGCTTACGGTATGAACTCCTCGGAGCTTGACTGTGCATCCGAAATTTACTGTCATACGAAGTTTTGCTCAAACTTTTACATATTTGAGTGATTTTAAAATAGTAATAATACATGTGCTGTCGCCGAAATATTTGACAAGTCGAAAAATTGCTTTGTCACTTGACATTTGGCATAATTTCAGTTGGAAGTGACAGGTAACGTGCTTATATAGGTTACGGTTGCTAAAACTGTTACGAGGACTTCGAAGTATTTTTACGTAGATAATTTTTTAGTTGTTTGAACAAACATATTTTTCTTGTACCTTCATATAATTGAAGAGTAGAATTTTTAGTGATTCAGTGTTATCGTATATTTAAGCTTCGATTTATGTAGGTATCTGAAATTGTAACTAAGACGATACCCCGCGATGCAGCAACAATCTAGTATCAATGGAAACTTATCTTTGACCTAGTTAGATAGCACATGCGTACCGTTCCAATTGGCATACATACTATCTATCCCTTTAGCATGTGACAATATCAATAATAAAGACAAAGATTGATTACATACATTAATACACAAGACTTAACATGTTAATTCTCAAGATGATGAGCACAATGTGATGCTGTGTATATCGTTTTAACTAGCGTCACGTTAAGGATAGGCGTAACAGTTCGTTCAATATTCAAAACATTTTTCATCTAAATCTCCATTTATGAATGAAAGGAAAAATACTTAAACATCTCGTCTATTATGTTTAAATATTTTGCAAATATATAGATAGTGGTAGCATGTTTTTTTTTAACAATATATGCTGACGTCACAAACAAAACTTCAATACTTCTGATAGATACCCCAAAGTAGGGAATCCCTTTTGAATTCTAACAATTTTTGATTATGCATTAAAAGTACCAAATTGAATAAAAAGAAAAAAACAATCATGAAATGATCTCAATATCTTATAGTAAATTTTATATATAATGGCGCCTCTAACTGTAATTTGTCCGTTCGTACAGAGAAGTTTCTAAAGGAACTTTCTCCGCGGTCGACCACTGCCGCTGGTGACAAGGGGGCTGGTTCTTTCCTCGCTAACGGTGGAGTGTAGCAATTTATGTGCTTTAATTCCTTTGTGGTAGTATTGTAGGACATATATTAATGCCATTGCCTGTGGACGAAGTTTGACCCACCTTTTTCACGTCTCAACAGCAAACTTGTACGTTAATTTTGTTTCCGTATACTTCTACGATATATTACTTTCTGAATCGACGTCTCTTGTACTGATTATATAGATTTTTTAGTTATACCATATTATTATGATAATTTATCAAATCCGAAAAAATTATCATGTTTTTTTGTCGTATCACTTTTTAAATATGATCTTATGTCTGGTTTCATAAAACAAAGTCCTTTACTAAAGTTTAATAGAAGAAACTTTATATATATAATTAGTATGGACGTACTTCGAGATATATAACTTACAGTATCATCAGATTCTGCATAAATTTTTACTTAAATCCTTCAATTTAAAAAAAATGTCATGAGATCATGCGTTGAAATGCTACTTATAAAAATAGTCGATATTATAATTTTTTTTATAATTGTTATAGTAAATAAACTTTGTTCAAATGTATCATTAAATGAGTCAGAATCTCATTCATCCTACGTAACAATACTTTATCATTCCGTATAGAATACACAATGTGCATTACGTTATTAAGTGAACCCTGTTAAGGAATGGGAGCAGTCAGCCCTGTTCCTTACTGCTTTCTTTGTTGCTTTGTTTCTGTCAATATATTCCAACGTTTCCACAATAAATTGGCTACGTTTAGGACCAGTTCGAATTTCATCTTTACGATTAAAACTATTGTTGACGTCGCTGCTCGACGGTTTCTCTATGTCGGTAGTATAAGATTATATCTTTAATTATAACTATATAAAAAACTTGATACTCTCTACTTCCAATGTGTTTGCTTTTAAATTTTCGGCGTGGTTCAGTTTTGATGTTTTTTATTGTAAAATCAATAGAAAGTATAAAATACATATGTATACAAGTGCGAGGTATCGAAATTTTATTCGGTTTTTTATCTCGCAAAACTCAAAGAAATGCAAGTTTACAGTAAGGAAGAAAAATAAAGTATATCTTTAGTATATATTGAATAAAGTTCAGTTATTATTGTTACAATGTACTTGCGGGTTGATGATGAAACTTATTTTTTTTTAACTGACGTAATCAAGACCATAACGATCCTGCGTGTTTACCGCTACTCAGGTCTTATGTTGCATAAGCTGTCAATCAACGATCACGCCTGGCCCGCTTGACATTTATGTCCAAATTCGATAATTTCTTAATTACGTATTTGGAAGGCAATTTTGCCATATACGTTATCGGAACTGATTGCACTTGCAACAGGCCAGCGTAAATTGCAATCTCCAAACAAGTTGCATTTGCCATTCTCTTGTTTACACTTTTGTTCTAGTCGTACCATTACTTCATATTGTGCTGATGTGGCATCATTATTTTATTGCGGTATTTTAGTCTTAAAGGGACATATCAATCCTGTTTACTGTACTGTGGTCCAGTGAAAGGTTGAGAGTAGCAGGCCACAAGGAAGAACGCCTATGAGATGGACGGACCAGATAAAGGCGGCAGTAAGTGACTCACCATTGTTGCCAATATATGAAAGCACTAGGAAGAACACAAGAACAGATAGGAATGGCGACGTGTTGTTACGCTTGCGACCAACACCTGAAGTGATGACCACGACCACTCTGTGAAGAATGATACCGACGAAGAAGAAGATACTGTACTGTAACCCAAGACATACTTATAGTAATCTGAAATAAGATAAAGTTATAATTAATCGCTTAGGTTGTATCCGGCAGTGGATTTAAGCATCAGACCAACAATTATTATGTTTTTACATTATAATGTTGGTTTGTACTGGTCTGTTCAAAAAAGTAAAAAAAAATCTCTTTTTAATATTTGCTACTTACATTCCAACACCAAATATTGCTCATCCTTACAATTCACTTTCCATTTATGGTTATACATGTATATACATAAGACGACCAACATAAAGAGCTGGCATAAGATCTTTAAAAGCAAGTTACACTAAGGATCCGACATAGAGAGAGAGATCAAAAGTGATTATATTTAACATACTGCAAAGTACCTTATTGTTTTTGTAATGGATAATATTTAATGTATATAAAAACCTGGTCTTCCCATCACCAGCACTAAGCCAAATGATGAGTTCATTGTTTATGTTGAGAACAGCCAAGTATTATAATTTATTAGCTGCAGTGTTTCGTCCGACGACATTGTAGGCGTTTATGAGAAGAATGAATAAGCATTGAATCGGCAAACGGCTTTACTAATAACATATCCATTCAACTTACCAGATAACAGTAATACCAGATAATAAAATTCTTACAGAGTATAGTTATTTTGGATCTACAAGTAGCTGTTATATTAGATGTCAAGCCTTTAGGGAAATTAATAACAAATGTACACGTACATAATACGAGGTAGAAGAATTTTATTTTGTCATATGTACTAATAGCGAAGCAAACCTGGATTATCGGTTAGTTATACGGAATTTCTCTCAGAGTCAAAGGACACCACTGCTGGACATAGACATCCCCAGAGATTGCCACATTGATCGGTCCTGCGCTGCCCGCATCGCCGTGTACTAGGCGTTGTTGTTCTAGGGGTTCATATGGAGGGATTTAGGCCATTTCCCACCACGCTGGCCCAATGCGGGTTAGTAGTCAGAGCCTCGTTTGTTGATTAGCAGGGTGCCTCACGAGCAGGTGAGGTTGGTCGGCTTGGGTCTTGTGAGTTCTTGTGCAGGGACCCCTTACACCCGTACACCACGTTGTAGTACAATAACATTATTTCCTACATTATAATGAAGACATATTCAACATCAAAAGCATTTAAAATATCTAGAGCACGGTTCGTAAATTGTAGATTCAAATCTGCCGTCGTGGACTATTAAATCAACCACTAACGTTCGTTGGAGCGGTTATCTAGAAAATTTCTAATGTCGATGATACAAACAATTAGAAAAATCTTATCTATTTAGTGTTATTGCAAACTGGAACGTATGTTATTTACATAATGCGGTCATATACAATACATTACACTGTTATATATTTTTTTCAGAAACAACCGGTCTATATAAACAAACCGCTTTGTACTTTATATTAGCAGGAACGACAAGAATCTGATTTCAATGTTTGCAATCTATTGATGGTATGGTATGCTCATAACCCCATATCCTATGTCTAAATATTAACTGTTCCACGACCGCGTTCATGGCCGTAACACCCTTGCAACTTCCTTTGAAGAAACATTTTTCTAAAATCGTGGTCGTGCTCAAAATGGCAGAAGCATAACATCTACCAAATCTCAAGTCTCTAAGTGTTATGGTTCTAGATATATCGTGATAAGACTCCATTTAAGTGAAAATCTGTTATATATATGATAAGCAAATTTGCTTCAAAATATTTCTTCGACAAAGCTAAACTAACCTTAATTTCATATTGTGTTAAAATATAGCAAGCAAAATGTGTAATAAACATATATTTTACAGTCTAAAAGATTAATGAATCCAGATAAGGCAATGATAAATCAGTTTGATTTATCATCGTCCTTGTCTAGGTCCAAGGATAAGTGCTTCGCTTTCAAACATTTGTCTTGTCGTATTTTACCTGTCGCAATGAACATCAGGGCTGTTTGCTACTTAGAAATTGCCTAATGATGTCTCAGTCCAGATTTAATTAGTGTAAAAGAAATGTTATGCCAAGGTAGAATCTTCGGATCGATATCATGAAGATACTTACTGAACCCTAGATCAATTTTTTTCATATCTTTATTCTTTTCTACCTTTCAATGTACATAACCTTTAGTTTTTGAGAAAAGAATATGGTTATTTAACAGTTAACTATTGTTGTAGTTAATGAGATATCAACTTATGATATGTCTTGTTGACTGGAGCCCAAAAACTCCTGTAAACATGCGTGCAGGTTTATATGCTTTTTTATATACTATGAATATAGGAGCACCAATGAATAAAGACCATATAAATATAGGGGCGTAAAATGTCCCTCACAACAATTCACGGGGCCCAAACCAACTTTACCTACTCGTGGTGGACCCTGGTAATCAACAAACGAGGCTCTAACTCCCACCAACCGGCATTGTGCCAGCATAGCCCACCATATGGCATTGTGCCAGCATGGCCTACCATGACCATATCCCAATACGGCCCAATCTCCCCATATGAACATGCGCAGACCGATCGATGTGGGCATCTTTGAAGAGGCTCTTGTCCAGCAGTGGACGTTTATCGGCTGACGATATAAATATATGCTATATCTACAACTTAAGATGGTATATATGATGAAGATGACGCAGAGTACTAAAGTTGTGTTTTGTGATGAGATAGACGTTGCAAGTTCATTGGCATCTTGTGATATAAGGAATACGTAGTTTAAAGAAGTGACAGCCCGCAGACGCAGTGAAAATAATCAAAAATATTATTCTATTAATAAACATGTTGAAGAGACATTCGATGGAGTAAGATGTTCCGTTTAAAAGTTTCAGTTCAATAGTAATCGAAGGTGCTGGTCGAGGTTCATTTGTAGATGACCGGAACGGTCCGGAGAGACGGTCTATTTTGAATTGTTTACGATGTCGCCATTCATGGCTAATAAAGACGTGCGTCGGTGTGCCCGTTGTGACCACAATATGGCTGCCTCTTAGGGAGGAATGCCCTTGTGGTGCACGCTGCTATTTGAATTGGCTTCATATTGTAGCCCTAAACGATTTGAGTCCTCCTATTACGCCTAAGAACGGAAGCGGATATTAACTAGTTGCTAATAATAGTACTGTTTGCAATTTTTTTTTATTGTATGACGGTTCGCCTGTCCATAAAAATATCGTGCTAGTTAAGATGATGTACACAGCATCGCATTGTCCTAGTCGCTTTGAAACATGTGATGGTAAATGAAATATGGCAGTCATTTGACTAGTAGTACCATTTGTTGACAGATATAGAATCTGCGGTGGTAGCTATCTAGACAGTGTCTGGTAATAGACACATTTTTATTTTTGGTTTCGGGGGGGGGGATCTTCGAGAGGTACCCTGCTTCTGGAAGGAAGTCAGAGTTATGTAGTCCCTCGGTGCTCTGCATCAGTGTATTCGGAGAGGCTCCAGGAATTTCTATAGAACGTACCAAGGAGAGGCTTAACCCTCCTATGAATTATCGCTGACCCATACACTGTCCCACACAGGTTTGCTTGTTGAGGAAGTTGAGCGCGCCACCACCCTCTAGCCCGCAAAGCTCCTCGACACTTGTAGTCGCCTTCTACGACAAGCAGGGCTTACCTAAGTCCTATTCCTACCAACCTAACTCTACAGTGCTGCTAGTAATAAGTTACCACCAGTAAATTTTATGTCACTAGTGGTAGGTGTCTACTGCCGGAGACTAACGCATATATACACTATGAATTTCGTAGTTTGTATGTATATATTCCGTAGAGATTTGGAAGAAGTCGACTATTGTTTAACATAATACTGAAAATGTAGTAGAAACCGAGAATCATCTTAATTTACATAATTGTAAATTCACATGTAAAGCGAGTACACGATGATTTTCGTGTTAACGAAACACATCCTGATTTACGTCGACACAATTGATATGACCGTACGGCTTGTTGTATACTAAATAGACCCCTTTTTCAAAATCGGCCACGGTGATGTCATGCAGGATGTTACCGACTGCAGTTGATGAAACCTTGTTAAATTAAAAAAAAATTATACTCGTGTCAAGAATATTTTCATGTGTGAAAATTGTACATCAATTGTTTTCCTTACGTATTGAACGTAAAGAAATAGTGTAAATATATTGTACTTTGAAATTTTAATTAGAGTTTTCATTTCCTATGTTATGAAATAAATAATAATAATTAACTTATTTAATTAACGATTTGATTTCTATTAATTACATAATTGTACTTGTTTCAGGTAAGCTGGTAAATTTCGCTTAACAACTACTTCTATGGTGCAACCGCTGGCGGTTTGCGAATACAAAGGTCCTTGGTTTTGTTATTATGTTACGAAGTGACTTGACGAGCGGGACGTTCACCTGATGGTAAGTAATACGCCTGCCCATAACAATGTGGCGATAGTTAGGATGTTACACTCTGCGCCACATTGTGCTCATCGCCTTGGGTATAAGATGTTAAGTCTCGTTACCCCAGTAATTTCACTAGCTACAGCGCTTTTCATATTGGAACACAGTTTGCACAGTACTGAGCGGCAGAAATAGGCACTGCGGTGGTACCTACCTAGACGGTCTCCGGCAATAGAGACCTACCACCAGTTTCCATTCTGTTCCACATATGTGACGGAATTTGAGAATTCTTTAAACCCGATCTGTTTATATATATGCGCTAGCTACCACCCTTATATTATCAATGTGACGTCATTATAGGTTTTCTCTTTTATCTTTCTTTTCTCTTTCATCTTCTCATAGTATTGGGCGTAAATGCACTTCACCATCTTCAGCCTCATTGCCACATAATATTTCTAATTTAGTTCAAATGTTAGACTATACTTGTTAAAAAATAGTCCCACCGATAAATATAATGGTTTCTTTAAGAATAAAAAAAAAATAATTTGGAAAATTTACTAAAATTGTAAATAAACTTCTAAAGTATTAAACATAGGTATCTGGGTTAGAATTTAAAGAAAGCTATTAAGATTTTGGCAACATTACAAGTCTAGTAGTATCCATGTTCTGAAAGTTATATATCCAGCTTAGAGTTAACTATTCGTCAGTGTTGCCAAGTCTCGCTCTTTTCTTTTATTCCGTAAAAAATAGTTTCGGAAGCCAAGAATCCCCGCATACAACTCGTACGTCTATTTTAAATCACTTTTCGTCTCCGTCTGTATTGTTCTAGACAGCTCCTCATTATTGTACCACTTGTTATAGATCGTCAAGGAAATGTTTCTTCCAAATGTACGTCAGATTTATGCTGTAATTTATACAGCAGATTCATACGACATCGTATCTGATACTGTAAGCCTGTCATAATAACAAATTTTCTTCAAAAAAAAAAATTTAATTTATATGTAGCTACATCGCCGTTGGCACGGAGATGCTAGTGTAACGATGAATTTTGTTTTTAACAATTGTAATCATTTAGATCTTTATGACTAGTTTAGAATTTCTCATAGTCATTGCCATAATTTAAGTCGTTATTTATCTAGAAACGATGTATTCGGACTTGTGTGCCAAGTTTCGTACGCTTTTGTTATGTCAGTGGGTGACTCACTGGCGCGCTTTAGTATAGTCTACATCCTAGCTGCAAGTACAATTTTACATTACAAATGTCTATATTTATTTATTTTTCTTTGTAAGTAACGTAACGGACATTAACTACAAGTCATTGTGTAAAAATTATCCGAAGTTTTATAAATTCCCACCCACGCGCCCGTACAGGTGTCATAACATCCGTGCGACTAGTGCAATCATAAACACATGTTTTCCTGGGCGTGTGGTCAGGGTCAGAGACGGCAGGTATTTCTTAAATAAAATTCGGATGTGACGACAATAATTCAAGGTTGAAAATCGTAGCTTTAATGTATATTATAATACAACCTAATACTAATGCAAAATTTATAAAATCATGACATTAATGTTCATTTTGTGCATCTAATTGAAACGCTTCCGTTTCTTGTGATTCTTGTATAGCGATCCCGTGCTTCCGGTGTGATCTGATGCAGTCATTTGTTTTGGCATACCGCGTCGTGCAAAATTCTACGACCCCCTGTCCGAGTGAATTTATAAATAATCCCGATTCGCCAGTGGCGGCGGCGGTGTGGCAGACCGCGGACGGCGCGGGCGCGCGATCTGTTATGGACGCTCGTCACGGACGAACTTTGCGAACGTCAGTACTCACACCCCCGTTTAAATAAGTAACCTTGAATCAGGGCTTCTGTGGAGGATTTAGGCTTCGTCGAAGTATGCCAGAAGTACCGCGAGTGAGAAATATTTGTGATATTTAGTGAAATATTAAATCTCTCACCTACAGTTATGATCGAGTCATGTGCTAGTGAAAAACTGTGAAATTTGATTTTTTGATAATAAGGAATTCATCGCCAACTAAAGCAACTACCATTCTTGTTTCCAACGGTTACATCTGCTAAGTTTCAATCAGCCGCAAAGATTTCTACTCCGGCTGGTCTCTGATTAAGTGCAGACGTGTCAGTTCCAATTTGCCGAGGAATAAATTGTCATTTGCGACACTCGTGAAATCCCTCTTGGGTGATTTATGAGAAAATGTCTGAGCTCCTATTCAAGCTCTAACGAGTGAAATTTTATCTCGCAGCCGTCTGCCCAGTTGTGCCTCTTTCGAATTCTTTCAGTGAAGAGAGAAGCTGCACTTCAGTTTAATTGCAACGGACGGTTTATTTACGAATGTCTATATTTATCATCCGTTAGTTTCACTAAAAGACTAAGCATACGTACGTAAATACAGCGAGACAGTCAAGTATGTCACTAATGCTGTGATGTAATTTGTTTAACGTAAAAAAAAAAATTGACATTATTATCAGCGCTGTCTTAATATATTGTTTTTTAAAATTTAAATTTTTTTCAAAATATCCAGATCTCTTATCTCGGTACAGTAACATAGTAGCAGTGTTGTTTTTGGCAATTCTTAGTAAAAATAAGGTCGTATATATTGTTGAATGGTTGAGTACCACACACGCTCTTAGTTCTACTGTTTCATGTAATTTACGATACGTTTTTATCATTATTTATATCTTGGGTGGTGCGAGAGGCGATAGTTTACAAACTATTCCGTTTATAAACTATTTTTGTAAGATTCTTTTGAAACCTGGTATATTGTCTAAACATTACGAAATTGTTCACTCGCGTAACTAATAAATTCTACGTTTTTATTTGTTTAAATAATTTCCATAGTTATATTGTCAGTTTTTTTGTTCCTATGTTTATTCCTACTATTAAATTACATAAGATAACATTAAATGTCAGAGCTAAGTTACTTCAGTTGTGCCGTCATATGTAGTTAACGAAAGATGACAGTAAGTTATGGTCGAGCTTGAATTGCGTTGTTCCAGTGATTAATGACACAGGAGAGTTTCTGTGAATTCTTTTAGATGTGCTAACAAACAGTTAATTACTGAAATTGTATTTTAGTTATTTGACTTACACGGTTTTTAATTAAACAACATAATTTATCATTACGACTTACAACTGAAAACTTTTGTAACATTTATCACTGTTAAATCGCTAACGATTCAAAAAGTTTCTTATTTCTTTTGAAATTGTATGTTTTTAATATAAACTTCAACCGTGTATTATAATGCTAAAAAATATGTTTTTTTTTTATTTATACTTTTGATCTCTGTACATTGAGCGTGGTAATACTTGTTGTTCGTCAATAAAATTTATTCTTTGACTGGCTCACGCCTGCTTTCCAGTTTATTAGTTCCATAACATGCATCGTAATAAACAATTTGTTGGTTTGTGACAGCCCGGTTTGTATTTTTGTTACATGTGGGTGTCTACGTAGGAACCTTACACCATATTGACCTTACATATTAACATATAACTTTGGATTTTGGTGTGTAACTAGCTTAGGAATGATAGGTTTATTTCAAATAATCTGCTTCGTACCCTCACTCATTGTAAATATTTTGACTTTAAAATATTTGGCTCTGCGTATAGGTAGGTACTTGCTCTCGCATTCCTCGTACCCAATGAACTGATCAGTTCAAGTGTACGAAGTAATTGCCAGAAGATAGTTACGCAAATCTGATTGATGATAACGATCCGTTGGTTGTAACCGTTACTTCAATTTGACGACTGCGCACTGTCCGTTTGTACGTTCGTTCACCTTTTAAAATTATATAGTTATTTGTGATTCCTCATTTTTTTTTAAACTTGTCATGTATTATTGGATGTGACTTTTTACCCCCCTACTAACAAAATTTTTAATGCTCAAAATGTGTTGGTTTTCACAGCCATTGTTCTGTTTCAAAATTAGCAGTGTCCGTGCGGTGAGAACACGTCGCATTATATAAAAATAATGAAGTAATGTTGTTCAAATAGTGTCCTAATTATAGTGTACTAGTAGATACCAGTTTATAATTCTAGTGGTAGTGTGTGTAACCTAATTCCATCAAGATGATGCAAGGGCTGCTGGAATCGTTATACAAAATCTACGCAGGTGAGTAATGTGAATTTATAGAGTAAACACGGTTAGATTATTTAGAATCGTTACCTACTGCTGTGAAATACATTAGTATCAGGTTATAGTTTCAATATATCGTAAAATAATTGTACAGGCTTTTTTTATTCCATTAAGCGACGAGACGAGCGAGACGTTCACCTGATGATAAATGATACGTCTGCCCATAACAACGTGGCTCTAGTTAGAATGGTATACACTGCATCACATTGCGATCGTCGCCTTGAGACTTAATGATGTTGAATCATGATACCTCAGCAATTACAACTACAGCGCCCTTCAAACCGGAACAGGTAATGTTTGCACATTACTGTTTGGCGGCAGTAAAGGAAACTGCGGTGGTAAAAAGACTTATCACCAGTTTATTTTGAACCTTGATTTAAACCAATACAATTATGTTAGATGATCTACTTATTTATATATTTATAAACTGATAATATATACAGCATCACAATGCACTCATCGCCTTGAGACTTAGGATGATAAGTCTCGTTGCTCTAGTGATTTCACTAGATACACTTTCAAATCGGAACAGTAATGTTTTGACACTACAGTCTGGCGGCAAAAAAAGTGCGCTGCGGTGGTGCCTACCTAGACAATCTCCAGCATCCGAGACCTACCACCAGTGATTAACAAGATTGTTTTTCTGTAGAAATTCTAACAAGATCTTGTACTTGTACTAGTTAGTATTAGATGTGAATATAATTAAAATCAAAATCACTCATATTGCGATGACATTAGTAAAATAGATCTAAGCAATGAGTATATTATACAATATCTATGTTCAAAAATATTTTATGGATTTAAGGTGTCATCGTCATCATCAGCCGAGAGACATCCACTGCTGGACATAAGCCGCGAGCAAAGATCCCCATATCGATCGGTCCAGCGTTACCCGCATCCCGGGGCACTAGGGGCTATCGTTAATTTGGGAGGATTTGGACCATATTCCACCACGCTGGCGCAATGCGGGGTCGTAGGAGCCAGAGCTTCGTTTATTGATTGGCAAGGTGCACCACGAGCCCGTGAGCTTAGATTGGGTCCTGCGAGTTGCACTGCAGGACCCTTTACATCTCTAATTATTGATTTAAGGTTTATTTGTGTATTATTATTTGAACTGCTCCCAACGAACCAAGAAGTTTTTTTTTTTGCTTTATTGGTTGTAGGTCTCTGCTGGCGGAGACCGTCTAGGTAGGTACCACCGCTAGCGCTTATTTCTGAGCAGTAGTATGCAATAGTAATATATATGGGCGATATAGATAAGTGAAGTTTCTGGTGTAAAGAGACTTAGGATTTTATGTCTCAAAGCGACGAGTGCAATTTGGTGACTTGTATATCATCCTAACTAGCGTCACATTGTTATCAGCAAGCCTATCATTTACCATGAGGTGAACACCTTGCTCGTCTCATCTTTTTATCTTAAAAAAAAAGAGTCCTCTTCGGTTAGTTGGGAGGAGTTTTATGTTCAACATTTTATTTATCATCATATTCTATTCAAACTAATATTCCTGTAAATGTTTTTGATACTCCAATAACACCTGGTTCCGCAATGAATTGTAAAGATCGTAACACCGGCCGCCAGTTTCGCGAAGGTCAGTCACTCTTCGAATTGATAATTTCGTTGACGATCGAGATTGGCATCCGGTCACTTGGCTTTGGCAACTTGGCTATAAGAATAGTTATTGTTATGCAGCATGAGATATGTCAAATTGTTAAGAAATCAAACGGACAGAGATTAGTGGAAAAGAGTTTGAGAATTAATGATATTTTTATGTTTTGACGAAAGACATTGTATCAACATAAAGATTAGTTTCATCGCTTGCGGATGTAGCATGTATGATCTTGGATTATTTTATCATAGTAATTTCAGCTCGCAAAAGTCTTCTGTTTTTTTTGGTAATATTACATAAATGTTATTTGTATTAACAAGTAAACAAAAGTAGCTCATAAAAGCAGGTCAACTCACTGTGCCCTTGCTATATTCTAACTCATTGTCTCTACAACAATAGAAGTCATTGGGTTTCCAAATATGATAACATAGTTGAAGTTGTTATTACATTTAATCTATTCGCGGGGCATGCTATGCGGAGCGATGAAGGATATATAACAAAGAAAGTAATGAGGATGAACGTGGATGATTATAAGGGTAGAGGAAGACCGAAGAATGTATGGGTGGATTGTGTGAAAGATGGCATGTGTAAGAATAGTGTGAATTCAGATATGACGGCTGATAGAGGGATATGGAGAGGGATATGTAACGACATTTGACCTTATATCGTAGTAAGGGGTCCCGCACAACAATTCACGAGATACAAGCCAATCTCACCAGCTTGTGGTGCACCCTGCTAATCAACAAACGAGGCTCTGGTTCCCACCAACCCGCATAGGGCCAGCGTGGTGGGAAATGGCCAAAATCCCCCATATGAATCCCTCCCGATCGTGTGGGAATCTTTGGGGGAGGCCTGTGTCCAGCAGTAGACTGTGTATGCGCATGGGCTGACGATGAAGGACATTTGTCAGCATAATCTTTTCGTGGTCATTATTGCTGCGAAGCCGTCACAATTGAAGGATAATAAATACATAGTTTAAAACAATAAAATCAGGAAAGTTTAATTTTGTTAAATATAGGTTTGTAAGTTAATAAGCTAAGTTTCTTACTCGGCCTAACAATATTTAAGCACGTGGCGTCGTGATACATAACATGTAATTATTTCAAACAAGATCCGCTGGCGGCTGTTCTTCGTGATGAATAAATGCTTAGTCAGTAATTTTGCTGTTCTCATTTTGTGTGCTCTAAATGAATTTTGTTAATGGAATATTTGACCTTTTATGGATGTCGTGGCGTTATGGAACCATTAAGAGTAAAATGTATTTAAAATAAATATTTACTGACACCTACCATAGTGATAAGAAAACCAATTTTTTTTTACTGGCACTCTCGTATCATACGAGTATATTTTACTATAATAGCTCCTCAAAACATTGTACAGTGTTTAAAAATACAATTTAACGATTTCTTTTACATTTCTTTCATGTCCATATCAGCGGAGTATGCTGCATCATCAATTTTTAATCGTCCACCGAAAAGAGATGGGTTACGAATTTAACGAGTTTGTTTTACTGCATCTGTCTACTCTTACATCTCTCAAACACCGATTTTGTTGTTGTTTTATTATTAATATACTTAAATAGACCATAAATAATTCAAAATAAAAAAGACTGTAATTAAAAAAACTAACTATAGTCTAAGAACTAGTCTATAGTGTTCTTAGTTACGTTGAACAATATTAGAACTTTTCCAGTCAACGACGAAGATATTTTAATTTTTTTATTTAATGTTGTACTTGTAACAAAATATAATAATAATTATTTAAATTTTATATTCGGATAATGCATTTAATGTAATTTTAAATTTTCGCTGTAGCTTAGTGTATGAGGTTATTCAGGCTCCGCCGGCAGTAGGCCACGGCGATTGCGGTTACGATATCATTCATAACAGATTGTATCTCTACAGCGAACTCGGGGTCAATGCCATATTTAGCATGTTAATTTAATTGTGGAAGCTCATTGATTGATTAATTTTCAAATAGACCGTCATTGTATTTTATAATAGAGCTCTAGTCAAAGAAAATATACACAAATATCAGGTTTGTGTAATTAAAATGGATGTTTCGTTTACAGGATCATAACACATTTTTCACATGTTCAAAGTTATGTACAGTCATTTAACATCATATGTCTGACATCATACCTTATACCGGCATATCACTTACCATCAGGTGAACGTTTCGCTCGTCTGGTCGTATCGTTTAATAAAAAAAAATATTTGTTGCTTTAGTTAAAGTAACAATGAATTCGAAAGGTATATTTACAATTAAGTTATCGAAGCTTTTATCGCTACAGTATTCATTCGCTCTGGAAATCGAACAGATTTGAACAGTTTCTCATGATTTTAGTTTGGTAAAATATCCTCATTCTAAGGTGAAGTTAGGGTGTATTTCCGAAAATTACCCCCATCAATCTTACAAAGCAATATTTGTTCAAACTTCAAAGATATTCTTTTGAAACTTTCATAGCGATAGATCTCTGATTTGAGACACTTCAGTAAACCGGAACACGGTGACAAACAAATTAAAAAAAAGTTTTGATCCAAGAAATATGTAATAACTGTATCCTTATTGTTATTATGGCAATGATATGGTTGCAAAGGCGAACTATTATAGACACGACGACATAGAAACTAACTCGCTAGCGCCGTGATAATGGCCATAATGGGATTTAGAATGCAGCCGCGCAACGTCGTGATCCCACCACCAAGGTCGCTGTCCAAAGCGGTCGTTGTGGTCAATAATTAACTAAGGAATACCGAAGCTGCATTTTTTTAAACCATTTCGTTGTCTAATAGGAAATGACTGTTATAAATTAAATCTATCTTAGTTTAGTCTTAAAGTTTTATTAGTGTGTCTAATATATCCTTATATCGTTTTGACGACCTTCTATCATCACAGCAGGTCACCAAGCCAAACGTTATTGTTTTTTGTTCTCTTTATATTTACGTCCGTCTGTATATTTTCAATACGGAAAGCTTTTCCTGTTTATATTATCTAAGCACAAAGCGAATACATGGTGCGTCGACCTGGTGGAAATCGTTACGCTTGCTTATAACAATGAAGTTTTCATATCTTAATGATTTAACCACTTTTTTGCATTTGCATACAAGTACCGACATTACTCGCTTTGCAATATTACGTTCAGATAATGTTTCTCAGATTTTAGTATAACTTAAATCGTTATTTGGAAACATATTACTTGCAATATGTATTTTCAGGAGGATCTCTTTAGATGATCTGCAACAACAGAGTCGTACGACAGATACTACAATTGTTAATATTTAAACTATACAGAATTATGCAAATAGTACATATTTATTCTTAAAAGTAGCTGTTCCCTGCTCGCTTTGCTAGCTGTAACACCCACGCAACTCCCTTTGGGGGTAACATTACGTAAATTCTAAGTTGACCTATACGCGGTTAAAGGAATATCCTTACCAAATTTCAAGTATCTAGACCTTATGGTCCTAGATATAACGTGATGAGTCTCTACATATGTGGAAGATCCTTTATCATCGTCATTATCAGCCGATAGACGTCCACTGCTGGACATATGCATCTCATATACGATTCCCACACTATCGAGGAGGGATTTATTTGGGAGGAGTTAAGTCATTTCCTACCACGTTGGCCCAATGCGGGTTAGTGGGTGCCAGAGCCTGCGTTTGTTGATAAGCAGGGTGCATCACGAGCAGGTGAGGTTGGTTTGGATCTCGTGAGTTGTTGATATGTATATATATATTAGTAAAATTGAGTTTCCTTTGTTCGCCAATCACGTGAGACCTACTGAAGGTATCGACATCACGGCATGACCATCATCGATCGACGTGAAATAATTTGTAGGTGATTATAAGCTATTTACCCTCCATCAATTTTATTACTAATTAACTTTTGTAATTATTTTCATTACATATTATTTATGCGGTTGCTATAGAAAGTCATTTGCGATTTTATTTTATATTAGGACCAGTAAAATTGGCGGGGAACAGGGTCTTCTTCTTCGTCGCTCCCTCACTGCTGAGGATCGTGACCAGGCACAAACAGTCTCCATTGAGTGCGGTCATATGCAAAGTAGACCGCACAGAGTATACTGTCATCCACCGCCTTTTTGACCGCATCCATCCATGTGGTAGGGGCTCTTCCCTGAGCACGTCTGCCTTCTAGTCTCCCTAAAATAACTGGCCTCTCAGGACAGCCCATTGAAGAACGCATGATGTGCCCAAAAAAATTGAGGGTTCTTTGTTGGCATATTGAGGGGAACCTAATGGTTTCTTTTAGGATGGATTCATTTGTCGTTTTGGCTGTCCATGGTATATGCAGAAGCCTTACCCATCACCACATTTCGAATGGATTAATACTTTCCCTATCGTGCTTTCTCGCAATCCACGTCTCGGAACCATACAAGAACACCGAACAGACAAGAGCTCGAACCAAGCGCACAGGGGAACACGTAGGTATATATATATATATATATATATACACATATACATATATATGTTTTGTTCAAATTGATTTTACTTGAGTTGCTTACGTTAACCGACGTTTAACGATACATCGGGCCCGTTTAATGGACAATAAAGAGACATTCGTGCAAATTTTAGTCCATGACATTTTAATAATGTATTTTCACGTGAATAATATACTACATTAACGAGCCAATCGTGAAGGTCGCAAACAAACAGTAATGTACATATTTCTTATTGGAAACAAAGACCTTGATCGGTATAATTTTCTGCTAGTCCATTGGTATTGATTGTTATCATTCGTTCTTATACACTTGCTGTATAGATCATAAATTTATAAGAAACAATTATGAATGACGTCACATATGTTAAGCGCTTAATTTGAACAAATCACAGATAATATCTTTTTCTCCGTAAGATCAGACCTGACGCATTATGCTATCTATACTTTACATTATGTTTATACTGAATACTGTTCCTCGCCTACTTTGATAGCCGTGACACTTTCTTTGGGGGAAGAATTTAAAAAAAAAATCTGTTCTTAGCTGACATATAGGCGGAAAAGGGAATATTTTTATCAAATTTCAAGTCTCTAGGTCTTATGGTTCTAGAGATATCGTGATAAGTCTCTACATAGTTGGATACATGGAAATCATATATATATATATATACATATATATATCATCATCGTCAGCTGATAAACATCCACTGCTGGACATAGACCTCCCCCAAAGATCTACACATCGATTGGACCTGCGTTGCCCGCATCCAATAGGTTCCCGCGATTCTCACCAGATTCTATATATAGGTAGATAGATGGGTATAATATTATTCTAACAGTTTTGTATTAGACTATATTCTTTATTTTTTATTTATTAGAAACTTTCACAAAATTTACAACAATTGATGTCCTTCGGTTGTCGTGTTAAGAAACTCGTATCTCCAGATTCTCTCTTAGAAACTTATATACACATAGTTACGAAAGAATTAACAATTTTTCAATATATTTGCAATATTTTTTTGTTCAGTATTAACAATTTGTATATCTTATATATGACCATTATACATATTATTTTAAAAGAACCCTACAGAATATAGTATATTATTTTAACAATTAACTCTAATATTTCATAGTGACCTAATAAAAACTGGTTTTGTATACAATGAGATAACTTATTCGCTGTGTAAAGGTTAAACGCATTAAACGGATTGTTAATTTGCAATTAACATTATTACAAGTTTTATTTGATACGATAAAAATTGTAAATAACAAAGCTCCACTTTTTTCAACTCGTTAAAACTTATTTATGGTCTTCCTTGTCTATGCTCTCATTAAAACACAATAATTATCATGATAATAAGCATTCACGTTGAAGTTGAAGTCTATTGAAATGAGTATCACTTGGTGATTGATGTCTTGAATGCTAATTGACTTCGCTTGGCTAAATCTACTATTTAAAAAAAATTACTATTTATCAGTAATAAATAAAAACAAAAAAAAACTTCCTTCATGTAAGTATCATTAGTTTGTAAACGTTATTTATATGGGAATAACACTGTAGCTAATTAAATATTTCCACACCACAATGTGTTTTTTTTTATTCAACGACAAGACGAGCGGGACGTTCACTCGATGATAAGTGATACGCCTGCCCATAACATAGTGCTAGTTAGGATAATATATACAGCATCACAATACGCTCATCGCCTTAAGACAACATATTAAATCTAGTTGCCCTAGTAATTTCACTAGCTGGAACTTTCAAATCGAAACGCAGTAATGTTTGCACACTACTGATTGTCTGCAGAAATAGGCGCTTCGGTGGTACTTACCTACACCATCTCCGGCAAGAGAGATCTACCACCAGTAAAGCAAAGTAAAAGCACTAGCTTTACCATCATCATATATAAACTCACTGCTATACTATATTAATGTAGATGAACCTTTCTAAGTGTATAACCTATCCCGTTTGGCCAGCATGGTGGTAAAAATCCCAAATTCCCCCATGTGAACCTCTACAAACGACGGCCTCTTATCGCCGGCGGGGTAGGAGGCCATACTGACTGTATGGATGCAGTATGGGAACTATCGATGTGATGATCTTTGAGTGAGGCCTATGTCCAGCTGTGGGTTTATCGGGCTGATGTTTGATTGATTTCTAAGTGTATATCATGATGTTTAAGCTATCTTTGTTTCGGAGGAAATATCTTCAAAAGATGCCCTGCTTCTGGGGGGAAGGCAGAGTTATGTGAGATTCTTACTCACTAAAACCCCTTCGGTGGTCTGCATCAGTGCATTCGGAATGGTTCCGGTGTCTTCTATAGAACTCACCGGTGCCTCTCTACAATTTCATTACATCTCTGAGGAAAAGCCTAACCCTCTTAAGCACCATCGCTGAGCGATATGCTGTCCCAGACAGGTTTGCTTATTGAGCGATAAGCGCCCCTACTCTCAAAGCTCGCGAAAGTCCTAGACCCTTTCAGTCGCCTTCTGCGACAGGCAGGGCTTACCTTAGTCCTATTCTTACTAGCTCAGGACTACAAGGCTGAAGCTATCTTCTACTCATAAATATTTATTTTCGACAATGTTGTTTCATGATATAACGTGTATAGGTGTACTTTGAAGAGTTATCACCAACTTGTGAATTCTATGGAAATGTGTGTGGTTGTAAATTTTACAAGCTCGCAGCTCCGCCGGTCGAGCTCGTAAACTGATAACTTACACGGTGAATCCACAATAGATAAGTTGTTTAAACTTAACAGTATTATCGTTCGCTTATCGGCGTTGCATAACGCGGCCACATATATTGGAATTGTTATCGTGAAGGTTACAAATGGCAACGACTGGTCCAGAGGGCTTCGTGGCTTGCATCATTACGCATACTTAATTTTATTGGTTTATCGGCGATTTGGGTCACAGCGATCACGCTGAGCAAAATATCGTCAGCGGAAGTGAAACAGTTAAGTTGTTCACTGTAAATATTTAACTCATTGCGGAAAAGCTTAAAACGTAAATAACCGTAAGTTTAATTATACATTTATATGTTTACTGTTTGTAATTAATTGTGAAATCGTTTGAACGGTTATATTACAAGTAATAAATTTCCCAGATACGTAATGAGTTACAAATTGAACTCTTTTTTTTTTATTTATTTTGTTTTTTATTCAGCGACCGTCTAGAAAGGTACCACCGCAGCGCCTATTCCTAACGACAGTGTGCATACATTACTGTGTACCGGCATAAAAGACGCTGTAGCTAGTGTAATTACTGGGGTAACGAGACCTAATACCCTATGTATCAAGACGACGAGCGCAATGTGCAGTTATGCATACCATCTTAACTAGCGTAATTTTTTATGGGCAGGCGTATCGCTTACCACCAGGTGAACGACCCGCTGGTTTCAAAGCCTAGTAGAATAAAAAAAAAATATTTCTTGAAAAAGCATTCGTGATTAATTCAGTATTAGTGAGGCTCTTACTTTTTTTTACTGTTTACTTATTACTGTTCTCGTTCAACCGCTCACGAGATCAAAGTCAATCTCACCTGCTCGTGGTACATCAACAAACGAGGTTTTGGCTCCCACCAACCTGCCAGCGTGTTGGATAATGGGCGAAATCCCTCCATATAACTCTACTCGATCGTGATGGAATTTTGGGGGAGGCCTACGTCTAGCAGTGAACGTTTATCGGGTGATGATGATGATGATGTATTAACGCTTTTTATAAAAAAAAAAACAATGTATAAAGTACCTAGTATTTCGTTTATCGAATATTACACGTAAATTAATCGATACAGTTACATTATAACGGGCGGTGAGATTGTGAATAGGGTCGCCAGAGCAGTGGAAAAAAAAGGCTCAAACTTTAAAACGCATGCTTAAAGTCAAGGCGGGGAACGAAAGCTGTTAAGTTGAAAGTCGGCCAGTTCAAAGTTGTTAATATTTCACTCTTCGAATAAGTTCTTTGTTAACTTATCTTTTTATTACGCTCCAAGAAGTTGTACGTCCGGGGTCACAATGGTAACAGATAAAGAAGACAATTATTGCGAACAAAATACATGTATTAAGTTTAAAAAAAAATTAGTCAGCGGTATGCGAAAGTTTCCGGTTGTAATATCCATTTCAAGCTTGCACAATTCCAGATTTTTTTTCTCGTATCGTTTTTTTTTTCGCTGCCTTAGTGGTCAACAGTAAGTTTCGTAACCTTTTTGGCGATATCCATCAATACGAACGTCGATATAATCTCGACATCTCAGTAAGAAAATATTTATTTATTTCCTTCAATATTCAAGTCGAAATGTGTATTATCAAATTTACAGCAAACGGTTTTTTTTATTTACTCTTAAATACATTATCATCATGATCAGCCTATAGGCGTCCACTGCTGGATATAGACCTCCCACAAAGATTCCTACATAGGTTATTCATTCATATAGTGTGGATTGGTGGGAGCCAGAGCCTCGTTTGTTGATTAGCAGAGTGCACCACGAAGAGGTGAGGTTGGCCTGGGTCCCGTGAGTTGTTGTGCAGGAACCCTTACACCCCCACACCAAATACATACGTCAATTGTTACTTTCCAAATAGATTTTGAATCGATGATAAGATTGTGGACCTTCTGATCTCTGTTTCCGGAGACCGTCTATGTACGAGATAGAACATCTTATGTTCCAAGGCGCCGAGCACAATGTGGTGCCGAGTATATCATAACTAGCGCCACGTTTAATAATAATAAAAAGTAACTTAAGATTGTTAATTAAATTAAATCAAATAGCAAGCACACCAATAGATGACTCATATACTGAGCTCATTTTGCATAGATCAAACAACAAATAATAATGAATAAGTTACAGATACACCGTCATCGTTATGAGATCAGGATATGTGCCAGCTTAGTTCTTCCGTAACCACAGCTGCTGCAAATCTGTAAAAATTAGTTTTAACAAATCTGTAAAATTCGCATAAATATAAGGAATTATTATTTTTAATCTATTTATAACATATTATAAGTACAGATAACGTAGAAGTCATTGTCATTGCTGATTATGCTGTATGATATTGAGAATTTATAGTTTTCTAGCTAACTGATAATAATGAGATACTAGTTAAAATCTCTACACAGAACCATATTACGTCACATTACCCCTATAGGTAGAGCAACCCTTTCTTGTTATGACAAGTCATTACAGTGGTATGTACCTAAGGGTCAAACAAAGCGACCTTTGACCTCTTGCTAAGTGGATCACGAAATATTTAGTGCATATACAAAATATTACCACGTTTTATACGAGATATAAGATCCTCGAGTGGCGCCGCGTAGTGTTGGGTGGCCTCCCACAACGATGGACCGACGATCTGGTGAGAATCACGAGAACCCACTGCATGCAAGCAACGCGGACTGTTCGATGTGGAGATCTTTGGGAGAGGCCTATGTCCAGCAATCAACGTCTATCGGCTGATGATGAAGATACGAGATATATAATAAATAGCATACTGAAGACAGTAAATTTTTTAGTAGTGTATACTCTGAGGAAATGTAAGGTACTTTATCACATTACTGGATTTTTGTTGCATTTTGGAGGATACAATTTAATCTGACCACATCTGGCGAAAAGTTAGTGTTTATTTGGCTCTGCCTACTCCTACTGGGCAAAAAGGCGTGAAAGTTAAAAAAAAAAAAACATTTTATTTAACATGTTTTTTTTTCATAAACTTTATGTTAAGTTGTGATATAAGTATTATTTGTTGCACTTGATGAACTATAAATATGACTTAGTAATATTTTATGATATATTATAAAGTAGTAGTACTACAATTGAATAGTAGTGACAAACTAGGATATGTACGTTTAACTTACCCAAGTAAACGTCTCTTCTGATTAAGCAGAGAGCGTTTTAAGTAAACTCCGAGTTTGCTAACCACTGACCTTAGACGATCCGACAACAGATAGAGTACCAACAAGATGTCATGTTATAATTTGTAAGATGGTTATTTAAGCATCAACTTGGCCTGCTAGTCGGTTCGGATGATGAGTAATCTCCCATTGAAGACGTTATACTACGTAGGTTGTGCTAATTTACGATTCAATTATCCCACGCAACGCTGTACGCGGTTCGATGGTATCGCGTCGGATACATTATTCGATAGAGCTAAGTTATTGATTTTACAATACATATCATATGCAATAAACTCTCAATCTTTGATCTATATCGTAAAGGTGTTTGTATACTATCGACTTGCTATTCCGTTCCGAAAACGTTGCTGGTAAATTTAGTCAAATGCAGAGTGGAGAGTTTGATTAATACTTAGGGTAAGTCAGTTGCCGGTAGCGTCTAGGATCGTACCATAGCAGCTCCTATATCTATGAACAATATTATACAAATATGTGTTCTGGTTTGATGAGTTACAGCTCGCGAAATTACAGGGATAACGAAGTTTAACATCTTGTCTCAAAGCGGCGAAAGAGTGTATATTATCCTAACTAGCGCCACGTTATGAGCAGGTGCATCACTTACGATCAGATCGAATTAAAAAAAAATACCTTAAATGACCTTGACTTATTAGTGTAGAGAACAAGAATAATTCAGTGTATATAATTTTTTAGACTACATACATTAACAGCCAGATAATGTCCATTGCTAAGCATAGATCTTCCTCAACAGATCTCCGCTCCGATGGGTTCTGCGCTTACCGCATTAATCATCGGCACGGCCGCCGGTCGCGCACGGCACTTGGGGCTGTCTTTTCTGAAAGTTTATTGAGGATAATTGGGCCTTATCCCACCACGCTGGCCCAGTGCCGGTTGGTGGATTGTCAGAGCCTAGTCCGTTGTTCAGCAGGGTGCATCACGTGCAGGTGAGGTCGACTTAGGTTTCGTATGATGTTGGGCGGAACACCTTACACCCGTTTTAGACGACTGATACATGTAAAGTAAAACTATATTAAGTATGATAAAAATTATAATATTAACAAAAATAAGACTTTGCAATGGTCTCGTAAATTTGAAATTACCAAACAATACTAACGAAATACACTAAAAATACTCACACTTCACAGAGAGCGTGTTTTTTTTTATTGACCGTAAACCTAAATTCGTGTGTCGATAACCCGACTCGCGTCACAACCTGTGACTGATGTATTGAGGAGTCAAGGTTACATAGATATGAGTGTGTGGGCGTGGGCTATTGTGGACGTTCTCGCCTGAGCTGCAAGAACCTTCGAATGTCCTTTAATTAACCCTCGTTCTAGCTCCGTCGTGACGAACTTAGTTTTTATCGTCGCTCCGTCCCCCCAATAAAATATTATTAGGGTACCATTAAAATTTGTTGAGAGTATCCATTACAGGTTACGATGGTCAATGACACCATTTCCTGTGGCTCTCGTCTAAAATATTTGTATGTGTTTTAATTGAAATATTTGTCGAACTGTGTATAAGTTAACATGACATTTGTTCCACCTGCAAGGAATGGACACTATTTTTTTTTGAGACACTAGTTGGACACTAGTTTTTACTTGACTTGAAGAATATCTTTTTCATGTGTAGCTTTTGTGTAATTAATTATTATTGGCGTAACTATAAGCAGTCGTTTATTGCTTTTCCTCTTAGAATTTTCGAATTTTATAAAGAAAGAAAATTGATCAGAATTGTTTCAATCATGATCGAAACCTTTCGTACTTCTGTTCCATTATCGTTCAAAATTATCACTCGAATAAAAAATGTATATGAATGAAATCAATCAGTCCTGAGAGAACTTGAAGATGTAAAGTTCTACGAATAGGTTTTTTTTTCTATTAGCATGGAAATAATTGTCTTAAAATAGACACTAACAAACATTGGCATAAGTTTGAGGTGGGAACGTCATATATCTATACCACTTTATGTTCATGCGTATTTCTTTCGTACAGGTAGTCGGAATTAAGTATGCAATTATTATTACTCTTTTTTTTTATTCATAAAAGCGTTAACGTCGAAGACTTTCAAACGCATTGAACTAACTCGTCTGTATCTAAATCGTCGCATTCAATTAAATTAATATAAAGTACTCGATATGATATCTGAATCACACGCGATATAAGACACTGACTTCTCAGTGCAACGAGTGCGCGAATGAGATGTCTCACGTGTAATGAATATTTAATTACATACGTCACGTATAAATATTAGATTGTACGGACATCATCAACGTCAGTGTCATTGCGTTTAATTGGCACGGTCAAATTGCTCAACTATGCTGCTCAACTGGCATTTATAACGTCGTTATAACTGTTTCGGACAGGTTTTATTAACATCTCTCACGGGCTGACAGACAGGGAAACGAGGGAAAGTTAGGAATGTTGTTGAAGGGCGTGTACAGTTAACTTTGAAAACGTACGAATAAGAGGCTTGTTTTTTTTTGTGAATAGTATCTTGTTGAGTACACAGTAGTTGCTTTAAAAATTTTCTATAAAAACTCGATTTTTTTTTATACTACGAAGCGACTAGACGAGCGTGATGTTGCTTTGATCGTAAGTGATACGCCTGCCCATAACAACGTGGCGTTAGGATAATTCGTCTCCACATTGTGCTCATCGCCAAGAGATATTACATATTAAATCTCGTTACCACAGTTATATCACTAGCTACAACCTTCCAAACTGGAGAATAGTAATGTTTGCGCAGTACGTTTTGGCAGCAGAAATAATATCTGCGGTGGATATCTACTAAGTCATTCAACAGAGATCTACAACCAGTTTAAAATATTTTTACTTTAAGTATTGAAGTGTGAATTAAGTATAATAATTGCATTTTAAAATTTATTAAATAATTACTTTTAAACAGGTAATATTTCTTTTGATGTTTTATTGTTTGATAGTTAAAGATCTCTGTAGTAGACTGAAAGTAATGAGATGAACATAGATGATTATAAGAGTAGAGGAAGACCGAAGGATGTGTGGATGGATTGTGTGAAAGATGACATGTGTTAGAAGAGGGTGAATTCAGATATGACGGCTGATAGAGGGATATGGAAGAGAAGTACATATTATGCCTACCCACACAGCTGGGAAAAGGGCAAGAGGAAGAAGTTAAAGATCTCTGTATTTCAGACAAATACAGTTGTATGTCTCGCAGAAGTGAGTAAGGATTATGCGCCGGGGGCACTATCCGCTGACTTTCAGCTCGATCTATCTTTATCTGTGAATTGAGTAGTTTTACCCGTCGCACGGAGATTTACAACACAATAAGTCAGCTTTAAATTGGTGGTCCGACGTCAATGGGGTCGGGTGATTTTTGTGCGCGGTCCGACGCCGAAGTCGCGGTCGGAGCGCCCGCGGCCGTCTCATGATGTACTTGAATCGTTACTTACAAACTTGTTATTTCATACCGCTGCATTAAGTTATAGAAGTACTTTCATCTCGCTAATGATTTATGGAAGCCCGCAACGAACGACTTCAGTTTAAGCCAAGATTGTTCTATACCAAAGTTGAGTCATTGTCTTTCTGTGTAACTTCACTCTTGTCTCTTACGATACAAAATTTTCAAGGAAATGCAAATAATGGAGACATAAAATTTTCAAGTTTTAATTGCTGTCTCATGTTTTAATTAATATATGTATAAGAGATTTCTAGCTATGTAAGAGACTTACCAAATTGTCTCTACCATATGGGCTAGAGACTTTAGATCATGTACGACTATTAATTTTACCGAATATAGATCAGCTCATAACGGATTTTACGAAATGTTATACCCAAAGGGGTTACGGGGGTGTTACAGGAAACAGCTAGTATTTGTATTCAAGCAAAATTTGTTGATATATTAGGATTGTATAGTTATTATATGTTATGAGGCCACGTTTATTATTAAGTTATAATTTCTTAAAGAAATATAAAATAAAATATTTTTTGTTTTGAACATAATGTTAAGTTCTATTTATTATACTTATCGGTAATCTCCTATGAAAGATTTTTTTATACATTACAGGTAACTATTTACGGAGTTCGCTGTTATGGATCTTAAGTGAAGAAACACAAGACAAAACAAGAACACTAGGTAGTATTTCAAAAGTATTTATGGTTTTGTCTGGGAAAAGGTATTATAAATATTACATAAAGAGTTTCACATGCTTGACCATTTAAAAAATATTTTAAAGTACATTACCATCATCATCTGATAGACGTCTACTGCTAGACATAGGCCTCTTCCAAAACTCTCCACATCGATCGGTCCTGCGCTGCCAGCATACAGTCACTACCACGCCAGCATGCAGGGACCACCAGTTGTTAGGGGCCGTCGTTTTCAGGGGTAATATGAGAGGATATTGGCCATTTCTCACTACGCTGTCCTAATGCGTTGTTGATTAGCAGGTTATACCATGAGCAGTTAAGGTTGACTTAGCTTGGAGCCCTTACATCCCAAAGTAATTTAGCATTAACTAATATGTATTACGCGATCTGTCATTCTATAAGTCATATATATTTTATATTGCTTATTTCGTAAGGTTCTAGCATCTTTAATCTAATTGTACCTTAATAATTTTTATAGCATATTATGTTCAAAAATATTAAATGCTAATATATGTATATACTGTTATGAATATGATACAACGTAATCAAGAAAATCGTTATGATAGTCTACACATGCGTTCCGGACGGTCATTGTGAAACAAGGCCGCCGTGTGAGCCTTACGAGCGATACCCTATTGTGAGATTAAGCTCGTTTAGATCCCTATCACACACACCAGGTCACTATTTTATTGTACCAAGTATTTTTTTAAAGCATCGTTATATTAACTCCCCTATTCCAGGTAAACAATCGATCTATTCAAAGATAAAGTTTGTAAAAGGCAAATTATGCGAAACACCTACAAGTGTAAATGATAGGTTATTTTGAATCATTATAATAGATATTTAGAATTTCACTAGAAAAAAAAAGTGGTTCTTCTTTGTGCCATCACACAAACCATCCTCTTTTTTTAATCTGTCACTCTTATTAGTATTATTGCCATATCATTATTTATTATATTTACAATTTAAACAGTTGCTTTATTCACTTATGTTCTTTATCATTATGTCTGCCTACCGGTTCACTTATCAATTAGGTCATCCTTTCCGTTTTTTTTGCGAAGGCACCAAATAATATCAGCGCTGCATCAGATGCTGGGTGAAGATATCCAACATCGTGTTACAATATCCTTAAATTTAATTCTTTTTGTAATTAAAGAATTACAAAGAAAAAATTGTTTGGTGATTCGTTGTGGGTTAATGCAGAATAAAGATTCTTTTCATTCTTTCTAGAAAAAGACTTTATTTTGTTATACGATAATATAGTATGAGATTTTTAAAATATGTGTGCATTTATATTGAAAACTACAAGTATATAATAACACTATTGTTGTGCTGTCTGTCATTCGTTACGCAAACTAGTAAATGTACGAAGTTGTCACCAAGTTTCGAGAGAACTCTGATTTTTCGAAACGCTATTGTTTGGTTAACACAACACAATTTATGTATTCATTCATTTCGGCCTCGTTTAACTTAACTGTTACTTAACTTAGTGGTTTACCGCTTGCCTTGTAACATGTTGGTCACTAGTTCAATTTAGGGGTTTTGCTGATAAAAGGGTTTTTTCATGTCTACCTTATTACCTTAATACGTTTAATTCGCTGCCATAACAACGTTGCTGTTTTTCTGTTGTTATATATACAGATTAATCTTGTTCGATGTTAAAGTATGTTAAACTATTGTAGATAGAATTTCGTTTGCTCATGTCTAGTGTGAGGTCGGGCTTTACGTCTCCCCTCAAGGCCCTTCGTTACGCCGGATTCTGTGTAATCTGTTTTTAATATATATTTGCTAGACACACATTAATTTGACGCTTTGATTGATCACTTTGTTATTAGATGTATCGTAATACATAGTACAATAACAACGCACTTTATTGGTCACATTTAAACAATTAGAATTGAAATCTCATTAAGATCATCAGTATATTTTCTAAAAGCAATGTACTTAGAATTTTATCTAAAGCCTTATACGTAATGTATTTTATTTAGGAAGAAAAACCACATTTACAAGTCTACCAATTTATCACCATAGAAACTACTTTACATAAAAATTCACATATGCTTATCAACAAGTCTAGTTAGACTCCTTTTTCATCACATCTTTATATCTATGTAGTTAGTAATGTAGTCACTACGCGGATGAATATAATTATTCATCACCATCAATTATCATAGACTAATAAAGTACAGTACTAGATTATGTATAAAAATTAATTATTTTCACATACCTGGTGGTAGGTCTCCATTAACGGAGACCAGTTAAGTAGGTAGGTACACCGCAGCTCCTATTTCTGCTGCCAAATAGTAATGTGCTAACATTACTGTATTCCAGTTTGAAGGAAGCTAGTGAAATTACTAGTGTAGCGAAACTTGACATCCTCTGTCTCAAGACGACGAGTGCGTGTGGTGCAGTGTATGCCATCCCAACTAGCTCCCGTTATTGTGATTAGGCGTATGATTCACCACCAGGTGGAGGTCTCGCTCGTCTCGTCGCTTCGTAGAATAAAAAAAAAATTATGATCTCATAGTAAAATATAAATGAATTATTTGTATATTTTAACTAACATATGATTGTTTTTGTTAATATAAATAAATTTATACTAAATACATAAATATCTTTTTAAATACTTAATGTGAATGGGTTGGCTTCATCAATCGCGTAAGCCTTTAGTTTGTATATTATATAATTCGCTGTTGGAGTTATATCTTCAGTAGCTTATTTGCAGTAAGCTTACTGCTGTATAAATGTGGCTAAGAAACTGATAATTTTGCAATAGATCCATCACTAGGTACCGTCCATCTTGGACTTTGTTCAGCATTTAATTAACTGTAGACCATACCCTTTTATGTCCATGTCTATCTAAACATCGACACGTGACCTGGTTCTTTACTGTTTCATGTTCCTGGATCTTCAACTCCATATTGGATACTAAGATTTCTGTTTTTTATAATAGTTTCTATGTTTTATATTAAGAAATTCAATGAAACCGTATATTTTGTTCATTTATGGTCAAAAGATGTCTGATGGCAGACGTATGATATAATAGTTATTTCGGAGTATTTCATTCGAAGAGACGAACGAAACCTTTACCTGATGGTAAGCGATGTTCATGTCCATAACAACGTGGCGTTAGTTAGGATGATATACACAACACCAATTTGAGCTCGTTGCCTAGAGACGTAAGATGTTAATTTCACTAGCTACAACTTACTTAACCCTTAGTAGCCTGATTTACGAAAGTGATTTATTTTTAATATTATTATGTTTACTTGAGGGTCTAGATGAAGGGAAAAATAGCTAAAAAAATCACAATATTTATTTTTTTAATTTCATTGGGAAGAATATTATACAACAGTAAAATACGTACAGCCAACCTATAAAATAAAAACTAATAGTAATGTGAACATTCGGTTTAAAAGATTGGTATCAAAATTGAAACTCTAGGTTATTAAGGGTTAAGTTCGGAACATAGCATTGTTTGCATATTACTGTTTGGAGGCAGAAATAGGAGCTGCGGTGGTACCTGGACGGCAACGGTGATCTACCAGCAGTGTCTACACATTATTAATATTAATTATAATCCGATATCATAATAATGATATATTTTTGTATTATCTTTCATTTGACATCAACCTTATATGGCAATGAGGACCTGGATAGTAAAGCGTTCTCTACCTTTTATCAATGCCTAATTTTAAAATTTTATTTATTTAATGTTTATTATAATAATATAAATAATTATAATAATTTTTTCACTTGTTTACTTGTTATTGTCGGCATCGACGCGATTAATCGACCAATCAGAATAGGAGCTTTAGGAGGGGTTAGGGGTTTTAGGAGGGGGAAATAAAATGGTGGGAGAAATACTGGTACGACGATCGCTCTATTCCCGACAGTCTGTTGGCGGCGATTGAAGTAAAACGTTATCTTCAAAAAAGTTTTTTTGTGTAATGGGCGAGTGTTATTTGGTACAATTATTATACAATGTGAGTATTACCCGAATTTTTTTTTTATTCTAATTATAAATCTATGTTAGACACGCGTAGTCCAGAAGTCGAAGGAATATTAAGTTTTCTTCCAACATACCCTTGAATACTCTGACTTTGTCTTGTATTGACAGTGGGTATACAATAATACTGCTGTAGTGGCAGTATTACAATACAGAAGTTGTAGCTGGTAACGAGATCGATAAATCTTAGCACCAAAACAAACTACATGTAGCTCCGGAAATCGAACCTCCGTGTTATTTACTACTGCAAATTACCTCATACAAAATACAAAGTGCAATAAAGCCTCAAGTGAATTTAATGTAATAATTTAGTTAGCTTAATGTCTTAGTAAATAATCGTTGAACACACTTACTGATTACTCCTCAGCAGTAAATGTTATGGATGGCGTTTTGTTCTTTCGTAAGCAGATGATGGATTGCTCGTTGTAACGTCGCTTAGCCGGTTCAAGTAAGGCATTGATTGATCGTACTATTAATACGTGAACTAGCGGAACTTATGCTTATAACGAATATAACATTTAGAGTTTCCGTTTTAATTTTTTATTAGTATAATATTAACTTTGATAACTAAGCTAAAGTGAGAGATAATTGAATACAGTGCATTCAGATTGCATATCATCATCATCATCATCATCACCATCAGCCAATTCATGTCATCCGCTGGACATGAACCTCTCCCAAATATCTCCACATCGATCGGTCCTGCGCTACAGTCACCATTGCCGGTATCGCCATGTACTTAGGGGCTGTCGTTTGTAGAGACTCGTGTAGAAGGATTTGGGCCGTTTCCCACCACGTTTTTTTTTTTATTAACTTGTGTAACAAAATGCTAACGGATTGCACACCCCGTACCAATACTGGGCCGGTAGTGGGGTAGTGTCGGACTCCAACCGACTAAAAAGCTTCACACGGTATTCCATCACATCCGCAAGGAATGCACGAGGGTCACGGGATAACGCTTTGGACAGTTCTTCCGCAACCCCCGTTCGGTGCCCGGATCGAACGGGGGTTGCGGTTTTTTTTTTTGTTTTACGTGGGGGAAATGCCTCCTCATCGCCATGATGGCAGGGTCACGGGAACGCGGGTACGTACACAACCGCGACCCTGCCGGCGCTGGCCGCTTGCGCGGCCCCACCTCGGGGGGAGGGATGAACCCTCCCAGGGCGCACCGGAACATGCAGCGCGCTCCCTCCTCGACCTCATGCGTGTGCGGGCGGCCGGTTCCCCCGAACCTGTCGCCCAGAGGCCATGGGAGCCACGGGAGAAAACCTCTCCTGGCTCCCCGCTGCGGAGAGATGTTAGGCCCGCCGCTACCTGTTAACGGCCGCGGAGGATAGGGAGAACGGCGCATCGTAATACCGAAACTCCTCTTCCCCCGCGGCCCCACCGCCGCCGCATCGCCGGTGCGACACCGGTTGGCCGCCACCTCGGCTGCGAGGGGCGGTATGAAACCGCCCCTGCGGCCCCTGGCCGCTCCGGTGAGCTCCAGTTATCCCAACCGGTGCTCGAACCGGAAGCGGCCGCTTCGGCCAGCCCTTCGCCGCGGGCCGGCCGGATGGGTTCCACTTCGCTTCACCGTGTTGGGCGCCACGGTTACTAAGCCCCTCCGCCACGACAAGGCGAGAACCCGTTGGAGGGGTGCGCCGCCAGGTACGCCCCAGGAACCCTTTCCAAGGGGGCGCCGGACCGACGGCCCTTGTCGGTCGCGGCGCCAGGTTCCTCTGCCTAACGAGGCAAGCGGCGGTCGTGCGCTCGGCTCCGCCCATTGGCGACGAGCTGTCTGCGCACTGCGACCGCCTCCTGCCCCCTCGGCGCCCGCTCTCTGTGACGCTCGGTCTCCCGCTTCTGTGACATAATGATATCGCAGAATCGGGATACCGCGTCCCATGACGCCTCGCTTCCGACCATGGTCCGTACCACGGCCGGCAGCGAGAGGTCAGTCCCTATCGCCGCTACGAGCGCGGCCCTATCCTCTCCCCATCGCGGGCAATCGGCCAAGGTGTGGGACGATGTGTCCACCGGGTGTCCACACTCGTCGCACGCCTCGTCCGTCCTACCGCTACACTGACGCTGGTGCAAATAGCTCCCGAAGCAACCGTGCCCCATGCCTATCCAACCAGTCCTCGAGGACCGGTCGGACGGCCTCCACTGTGAGGCGGCCGTGCGTCGGGTCTCGGAGTCGCAGCTCCCATCGCCGACGTACGTCCAGGCGCCCCTCTCGGCGCCACCTCTCCTCCTCGACCGGCGACGGACGCTCGCCCCCCCGCTCGAGGGCGCACTTCCGCCGCCAGCAAAAACGCGCCAGCGACTCCGCTTCGAGATCCCACGGCGGCGTTCCGGCGAGAACGCACGCCGCCTCGAAGGAGACGGTACGGTAACCGCGTACGACCCGTATGGCCATGACACGCTGCGGTGATCGCAGCAGAATCCGGCCGCGGGCCGACAGGTTCTCCGCCCATATGGGCGCCCCGTATAACGCCATAGAGCGCACCACTCCGGTGTAGAGTCGCCGGCATCCTACGCTCGGTCCGCCCAGATTGGGCAGAAGGCGGCTCAGGGACCCAGCCGCTCGAATGAGCTTCGGGCCCAGCTGCCGAAAGTGCTCGTCGAACTTCCACCGCCCGTCGAGGACGAGTCCCAAGTACTTCATGGAAGTACCGACGGCGATGGAAGTCCCACCGACTATCAGCTCCGCTCCCGGCGGAGGCGCCTTCCGAGCGCCGTGGAAGCATAGAGCCTCGCACTTGCCCAGCGCCACCTCCAACCCCAAGCGCCGAATGCGCGCGACGACTTGGGCTACGCCCGCAGTCGCCAACACGCGCGCCTCCCTAAAGGTGCGTCCGCGGGCCGTCACCAGGGTGTCGTCGGCGTAACAAGTCACGTCGACTCCTCCGAGGTTAGCCCCGCGCAGCACCGAGTCGTAACCGACGTTCCACAGGAGCGGTCCGAAGACCGAACCCTGTGGGACGCCGTGCCGACACCACTCGTCTCGCGTCGGGTACCTCACGAAACGGTTCGAGAGGTACGTCCCGATCGTCCGCCTCAGGTAGACCGGGACCCCGAACTGGACCAGCGCAGCGGTGATAGTTTCCCACGGAAGGGTGTTGAACGCGTTGGCGATATCGAGCGACACCGCCAACACCACCTTTCTGCGAGACACCGCGTCGTCCGCTATAGCGCGCACCCGCGCTATAGCGTCGACGGTCGACGGACGACCTGCTCCTGCGGAATCCGAACTGTGAATCGTTCAGATCCGGTCCAGTCTCCTCCATGTGTCGAACGAGGCGAGATGCGATAACGCGCTCAAAGAGCTTGCTCACCTCGTCCAGCAACACTATGGGCCGATACGACGACGGCGATTCGACCGGTTTCCCCCCCTTCTTGAGCAGGACCAATTTCCCCGTCTTCCATAGGCGCGGAAACCGACCCTGCTTCAAGGACGCCGTGAACAGCGCCCGCGTCCAGGCCTCCAGGGGACCCAAAGCTAGAGCCCACGCGCGGCCGGGTATACCGTCGGGCCCAGGAGCAGTGTCTCTGACACGCATCCTTTTGACGGCCGCCGACAGATCCCCTTCGATGATACCCGGGGCGTCATCCAGGTCGAAGAAGTCTTCTTCCTCCCCCCCTCGGCCGACACGGGACTGAGTCGCTGTCGATGGCGACCCCTCGACGTCCCGCCGTGGGAACAGGGTACAGATCGTCCGGTCGAGAAGTTCCGGTCGGAGGCTGCGAGTCAGAGGGGGTCTCCAAGGGCGCAGCTTTTGCCGCACCCTCTTGTACGGCTTCCCGAAAGGGTCGCCGTCCAATGACTCGAGCATCTCGACTTCGGAGGCCTTCTTCGCCTCGGCGATCGCGCTCACCAGCTCCTTCACGTTGGCGCTGTGCGCCGCATACAGCCGCTCCTCCTCGGCCGTATCGCGTCTCCGTCGACGTCGGCACCTGTGGTACCGTCGCCGGCTCGCCACGCACGCCTTACGAAGGCGCGCTAGGTCTGCCGACCACCAGTACACACCGCGCCTAGGAGGCAGGGAGCGCACTCGCGGCATGCTCGCGTCGCACACTCGCGACACGGCCGCCGCCAGTCTCCGCTTCCTCCTCTACGTCTAACGCCGCCGCGGGCTTCCTTGACGCCGTCCCCTCGAGGACCCAGGCCTCGACCAGGGCCGCCTCCTCGAGGAAGTCGCGATCGAGACGCCTCAACGCCCACCGAGGGCCGTCCCCGACCAAGGGTCGACTAGGATCGCTCGGAGTGCCCGAGGCCGCCGAGACACTGAATCGGACGTACAAATGGTCCGACAGAGTCTCGACGCCCCCGAGCACTTCCCAATCCCCGATGCGGCGGGCCAGGGCGTCTCCAGCGAACGTAACGTCCATTACAGAGCCGCCCCGCTTCCGCACGCACGTGTTCGTCGTCTCCCTGTTGAGCACGACCAACCCGGCCCCGACCGCGAACTCTTCGAGCGCGGCGCCGCGTGCGCTCGTCGGTGGGCATCCCCACGTCTTCGACTTGGCGTTGAGATCTCCGGCGAAGAGAACGCGACCCGACCCGGTCCGGCCGATGAGAGCACCCACCTCGTCTAGCAGCCGCTCGAATTCGGCTAAGCTGCGATTCGGCGAGAAGTATGCTCCCGCGACCAGAACGTCCCCGACCCGCCCCGCGACGTAACCCCGACCGCGCTCCACCGACTCTAGGTCGGGGGAGCCGTTCGAGGTCACCGTGCCGATGGCCACCGTTCCGTCCACGTCCCCCGCCCAGCTCTCCCACGGTAGGACGTAATACGGCTCGCTGATCACAACGACGTTGATCGACCGCTCCGCCATGCTCTGGTACAGTAGGTCCTGAGCTCTGGCGCAGTGGTTGATGTTCGCCTGGAGTAAGTTGAGGTCCATCGTTATTCGACGGACATCTCAACCACCTCACGCACGGAGCCCGCGCTCGTACTCAGCGCTGGCGGTCGAGTGACCCCGGGGCCCCTACCGCCGCGCTTAACGCCTTTCGGCGTCGCCTTAGCGACGCGCGCCTTGCCGCAGGCATTACCGCCGCCTCTATGGTCGGACGGTTTACCGGCCGCAATGCAGCGGTTGCAGTGCGGCGGGGCGGAGCAGTCGGCGGATTTGTGGCCGTTCTTTCCGCAGCGGTAACACTCATCGCTGCGGTCCGACTCGGCCTTGCAGTTCGCTTTCAGGTGCCCCTTTTCGAGGCACCTGAAGCAACGCTGCGGTCGCCTCTCCAGCAGTGTGACCTGCGCAGACACCCAGCCGACCAGGAGTCTTCCGCCGTCCACCACCTTCTGCGCCGCGACCACGGGGCAGCGCAACCACGCCGTCTCGAGGCCGGACGCGCCGACCGAGATGCTACCCGACCTAACCTGATCGGCCGGACAGCCACCTGCTCGCGCAACCGCGGCGACGACGTCGGCGCTCGTCACCGAGTCGTCGAGTCCTGAGACCCTCAACTCGGCGCACTTCACCGGCCTGGCTATACGCACGACCTCCTCGCCCAGAGACTCGCAGAGCCTCTTTGCGAGGTTATCGGCTTTTTCGCCGTTGCCAGCGCCGGGCACTTGCAATATGCGCGCTCCGGTCGCCGCCGTCTTGAAACGAATCCCGGCAATGCCGAGATCGTCCAGATTAACCTGCTCCTTCGCCCGGGCGATGACTTGAGCGTACGTAACGCCCTTCGTAATCGCCTCGGGCGACAGGGTCACCACGATCGCTGCGGACCTCGGGGCCCTCGGCTTTCGCGGGCGTCTCTTCTGGTCGCCTTTGCGCTTCGCGCTCTGTCGCTTCTGCTGCTGCTGCTGCGGCTTCGGCGGCTTCGGCTGTGACTGCTGTCGCTGCTTCCGCCGCTGTTGTTGCTGCGTCTGCGGTAGTCGCTGCGCCCTCCTCGGCTTTCTAGCCACGACGTTCCACCCCTCCTCTAGAGGTGGGGCGTGCGCGGGCTTAAAAGCGGCGGTCGACGAAGAGGAAGTCGGCTTCTCCGCCGCCTTCTTCGTCTTCCCCTTGCCAACCCCTTTCCCTTTACTCGCGAGGGCTTTGGGAACGGGGTTCGCGGTAACCGCGGGGACCGCCTTCGGCGCTGGGCCGGCCTTTTTGGCGGCTGATGCCGCCTGCCTTGCCGCAGCAGCTAGCGGTGGGCGGACAAGCTTCTCCGGGAGAAGCCTATCTTCCAGCGATGCCAGGCGGGCCGACACCATCGTCCCCACCTGCATCATCACCGTGCGACATATCTCCTCGACCGACAAAGTCGTCGGTTCGAGTCGGTCGACACCGGTGCACCGCTTCTTCGCCGGGCGGGCCGCCTCCTCTCGGGGAGGCTCCTCGCCGGCGTTCGAGCGAGAGGGCGCGGGTCGTTCCCGCCGCTCACTCTCGACGAACTCCGCCCTGAGGTTGGCCAGTTCCTTACGGAAATCGGCCACCTCGGCGCGCAGGCGTGCGTTTTCCGCCTGCAGCTGCCGCGTCTCGTCTGTCACCGTGCGAGACCCGATGGCCGCCACGGCCGCCTTGATGGAGGCCGCGGCTTCCTTCAGATCCCGCACGAGATCAGACTTTAGGTTCTTCGACTTGCTGGCGATCGTTGCGATCAGCTCAGCGTCATCGAAGACGCCTTTCTGCAGCATGGCAGCGGTCTGGTCGTCCGGAGCCATTCTTGGCTCCAGCGCCGGAGACCGTGCGAGCCTCCTCTCCCGGCTTCGGCGGTACCTCGCCGCGGTCGCGGCGAGTTCCTCCTCCGCCTGGAGTTTCAGCTCTTGACGCCTTTCGGCGTCAAACGCGGCCTTAGCCTTGCTAAGGCCGACGTATTTGCCTGTCGTGGGCAGACGCCCACGACGCTCCGTCTTGTTGCCGGGACGCTCGGTCTCGGCGATCTCGGTGGTCTTGTCGTCCTCCTCGGAGGAGGCCGACAAGTCGTCCCTGCTGGGACGACGTCGTTTGCGGTCCTGCCAAAAGCGGGACCCGCCTGACGCCACCGTAGCGAGGCTGCCGTCGGAAACCGCGGCAGCCTCGTCGTCACAAATTGGAGTAACGGAGATCATGTCGACATTGTAGTCGATGTCGCCCTCGTCGTTATGCGGCCCGAAGCGCAGCCGCTCCAACACCACCCGCGCTTTGGGAAGCGCAGTCGGTGTTGGCGCGCGTTGCGCGAGCCCGTCAATTCCAGTGGGTTTGCCAGCGCCCGTCTTTGGGCGCGGCACTGTCATATCCATGTCAAGGCACGCGCCCGTCTCGGGGCGCGGCTTGATCGCCGTTGCAGCTTCGCTGCCTTCTCTCTTCTCCTCACACACTCCTCCCTCTCCGAAAACAGTGTTGCCCACCCCAGAGTACGGAGGGCAGACGGCGCCGAGCGCCGTGTGGGATTCCCCAGCCGTGAGGCCGGGACCCACCTGGGTAGTTATGTCTTTACCACTGTTATTCATTGTTGTGTTGTTTGCTGATCCACAGCTTTGGGCGCTAACGACCAATACCCTTGGCCATTCATCCTATCGGCACGCCGGACCTTAGGATTGGGGTGATTTGAGAGGTTGTCTTCCTCTTGACTCCGGTCGCAATGACCGCAGTCCCCGCTCCCGCTCGGGGTGTGCTATAAGCGGGCTACGGGTGCGCCCGACGTGGCCTAAGCCAACAGCCGCCCTAAGGGCGGACTCGCCGCGCGACTCGACTGCTTGCACGGAAGAGAAAACTGTATCCTCGAGGGAAAATTCAGTTTTCGTTTCCGTGGGCGATGGGCTCGTCACTTCCCGACGCCCCTGTCGGATTATTAGCCGTCAGCTGTCCTATGCCCGAAAACATAAGACAACTGCCGTTGCCCAGAGTGCACCAGTCCCAAGAGATACTCGTACCCCCCGAACCGAAGTTCGAAAAGTAACTGCATCCCCCGGGCACACGAGGAGGTTATCCGACCCGCATCCCGACTCGACTGCTTGCACGGAATAGAAAACTGTATCCTCGAGGGAAAATTCAGTTTTCGCTTCTGTGGGCGATGGGTTCGTCACTTCCCGACGCCCCTATCGGATTATTAGCCGTCAGCTGTCCTATGCCCGAAAACATGAGACAACTGCCGTTGCCCAGAGTGCACCAGTCCCAAGAGATACCCTTACCCCCGAACCGAAGTTCGAAGAGTAACTGCATCTCCCGGGCACACGAGGAGGTTATCCGACCCGCACCCCGTTTCCCACCACGTTGACCCAATACTCTTTTCTACTCTCATATGACCCCTATTTTTCTTTTTTCGTCTTTTCAGAATTTATATAACTACATATATACTTACTTATTATATTATTTAATTTAACACAACAATCACAAACATTATTTTGTTCCGGTTTGTAGGGCGCAGTAGCCAGTGAAAATACTAAGGTAAAGAGATCTTGGAGAAGCGACAAGCACAATGTTATGTTATGTACATCATCTTAATTAGCACCCCGTTGTTACAGCAGCATCAAATAACTTAGCTAATATGCGAACATCTCGCTTCGACTTATTGAAGAATTGTATTCGACTATTTGTGCTTACTGTACATATTGTAAAAAAAATTATTAATAATATTCAAAAATATTTAGGGTAAGTGACGAATTACAATTAATTGTGGATCGCTATTGTTTCGTGCTTTAACTAGAAAACTGAATCTTAAATAGATAAATATTCGGTTGAAATATTGACGGTAGTACTCATTGTGATATTAAACGACTTTACTGGAGTCTACGTAGCTGTTAAACCAGGTCAAGCTGAGAGGCTTTTTATTATTTAGTATGTTCATTAAGCCCTCGGTGTTAAGTAACGAGGTCTTGTCATACAACAAGTTGCACAATTACTATGATGATTTTTTTCATTACTTAAAATTTCTTTTGTAAGTAAAACAATCAAAACGGAGATTTTCATTTTTTGCTATATACGTTCAAGATTTCAAGTGGTAGGTTAATGGTATAATATATTTTTTTTGTGTAAGTATAGTGTACTTAATAATTAACTAGTTACACTTTCAGTTTTAAGATTGTCTGACGTTTATTTTAAATACTTTTTTTTCAAACATTATGTATATTTACCATATATTTATCTTATATTTTAATTTCCGAATGTCTTCTCTGTAAGGTTTATGCTGATTGCCGTATTATGCTGAAAATCGAACGCAAAGCTTTTCCTTGGCGCCTTAACATAAATATTAGATTAATCAAATCTATCCCATTTGGAAACGATCGTGATTTCGTGAAACTACTACAGGCCGTCAGTCACTCAATGATTCGTGATAATTAATATTCGTGTAACAAAAAAATGCTAACGTATTGTACCCGAGATTTTTTCCTACGGGCACTGCGCTGTAATCGCTCAAAAGCTCTGAAGGTCAAGCCAGTACAGTTTTTGTTAAACCTTTTATTCATCATTATCAATTATAATTATGTCTATTATGAAAATAGCTCGCAGTGATCGAAAGGTATTTGTCATGGAAAGACTGCTGCCCATTCCTTATAATTAATTCCTCGACCATTATCTTTTACTGGCCGAGGGTTGAATGTCGGTTAGGTTACCTAGAAAATATCGTAAATCGTATTTTGTTATAACAAACAAAACAATAAATTCTGAATTTAATTTAATATTAATTTCTGAATCTGTATTATCAGTCATCAGTTCACTGCTGGACATAGGCCTCCTCTAAAGATCCCCCCATCGATCTGTCCAGCGCTGCCTGCATCGCCGGGTATCAGAGGCCTTCGTTTGTGGGGGTTTTATATATGGGTATTTGGGCCCTTTCCCACCACGCTGGCCCAATGCGGGTTGGTAGGTAATGAATCTGTATATATATACATATATATGTATGTATGTATAAAGATAAATTTATTTGTGACTGAATCTCTAGAATCATAAGGTCTAGAGACTTGGATTACTTACTAGACTCTATAAGAATATTCCTATTGCCGGATATATCACCGCAACTAATTATCCAAAATTATCTCCTCGAAGGGAGTTGCGGGAGTGTTACGGCTAGCAAAGCGGGCGAGGAACAGCCAGTAATATATAAATGTTTAGAGATTCTTTCAATAATTGTGTATGTGTATTAATATCATCAGCATCTAAAGACTGAAATACTTTACCGATCCAACCGCTCAAGTTGTTTGAAGAAGGTATAAATTACACAAAATAAAATGGTCAGAATCTGTTCACGTCTGCCCTGAATGCTCACTGTTGCTGACGCTTATTGAACTAACGTCAATATTTACCCACTACCGGTTTCAAGTAAAGTATATTGAATCGAAAGCATTCCGCATACGAATGCATCATGCAGGTGATAACATCGCCACTTTGTGTTTACAACGTTGTAATTCAATTTATTTGGATAAGGTTCGTTCAACTTGACCGTGATGACCCGGGACTTCGATTTTACTGGTCTTTTAAAATAATACCTCGACTTAAACCAATTCGATATGACGCTAGTGGTCGCTCACCTATCCTCCTAAGCAAGGATATATATATATCATTATCATCAGCCGATAGAAGTCCACTACTGGACATAGGCGTCTCCCAAAGATTTCCATATCGATCGGTATATTATCAATCGGTATCCAACTAACTTTTTTTTTACTTGGCATAGCTTCAAGGTAATACTGTATATAAATTAGAGATGAACTGTAATCGGCTGTCGTCATATAGTTAAGTGATAAAACTGATAAACACGCCTTCATTTTAGTACCTTGCCTATATAACCGTACAACAATACTATCAAGCCAAAAGTGCGTTTTCTTTCTTAACGAAGCGACGAGACGAGCGGAAGTTCACCTGATGTTAAGTGACATGTCTGCCTATAAAAACGTGGTGCTATTTAGGAATGTATACACCAATACGTACGGTGATACTGGTACTCATGGTAGGTCTATTGCCGGAGACTGTCTAGGTAGGTATCATCGCAGCGCCTATTTCTGCTGTCAAACAGTAATCTGCAAACATTGCGGTGTTCCGGTTTGGAGGGGGCTGTAACTAGTGTAATTACTGAGGTAACGATACTCGACATCTTATTTTTGGGCGACGAACATTATGTGGTGCTGTGTATATCATCCGTCGTGTATATTATATTGGTGAACGGCCTGCTTGTTTTGTTGCTTAATTAAACAAAATACATAAGAATATATATATATATATATATATATTTATTTATATCAATGTCTTATTCAAATTGTAAACATAAAACCTTAACTCGCTATATGTAAATATTGTAAAGCTAACGAGAGGAACTATTTTAAATTCATGTCACTTATAGATGTAAGCTGCATTGTTGTAATGAAATTGATGTAGTGTAAAGACGATAAGTATATATTTAAAAAAATTAGCTACATGCTGTTACTCGACGTTTTTAATCTGTATGTTTTGTTGTTCCACTTGTGAAGTGATAAAAACTCGCAGTTGAAACTAGTGAAGTTAATATTTCACTGTTGTCGTTGCGATATATTATCTCTATTCATTCGTATCTTCGTGAATCTGGCGACGACAACGAAACTGTACAAATGCGATTCCGGTGTGGCGTGCGGGTACGGCGAATTAACTATTATAATGGTTAGCTTTACGTATAATAGTTTTTGTATGAGGTCGACGACATTTCCCCGTTGGCGTGGACCGGCCGGTGTACGCTGGTGCCGCGTTATATGTTATTATTACCCGGTTTTAAGTGTTCGCGCGATTACGTTATCGCGTACGGCTGCATTCGTAAAATTTTCGACTTTACACGCATAAGTTTAGTTCGGACTGCTTGCTGTGATAACTATTCACTACGAACCATATTTTGTTGAGAAATTAAGTATATATGTATTAAAGTTGTCAATTGTGAAAACATTGTATTCATTAGACTGGATTCTCACAATTATTGGACAACCTTGTCAAGGTTTGATCGATCAATACTTATTAATCTATATGTATAGATATTGTAAGTGTAAGGGTTCCCGCACAACAACTCGCAGGATCTAAGCCAACCTCACCTGCTCGTGGTGCACTCTGCCTCGCACTACCCCGAATTGGATCAGCGTGGTGGAAAATGGCCCAAATCCCCCCATACGAATCCCGTGGCAATCGGATTGGAGACGTGAAGATCTCTCCGGGGAGGCCATGTCCAGCTATGGACGTCTGACAGCTGCTGATGATGATGATATATAGATTGGAGATATCCAGAGACTAATTGACTATTCACGAGATCTCGGAAACTGTTAGACGTAAACACAAATATTGCTTCTGCCATTTAGAGGTCAATTATGATAGTATTTTACAAATTTCGTACCCCAAAGGGAGTTGTGGGGGTGTTACCGTCAACAAAGCGGGCGCGGACTGCTAGTAAGCGTCAGAGTGTATCGGTGTAAATGATAATGAACGTCAAAATGACTAAAATAAAATAAACAAGTTAACATATTTTTTGGTATTTCATGAAGCAATGTAACGAACAGGATATTCACCTAATGCTTGCCCATAGCTATGGGAACCAAATTAGGATGATAAGGACCGCATCGCGCTCAACGCCTTGAAATATATGAAGTCTCATTACCGCAATAATTTTTCTTAGCTACAACACCTCTCTGGAACACAGTAATGCTAGCACACTATTGTTTATCAACAGGAATAGGAACTGCGATAGTACCTACCTAGACAGGTCTCCATTAGTAGAGAACCATTCCCAATATAAGTGGTGTTTAGCGTAAGTACTTAACTATACTTTCGCTTCAACCATCCATCGATGTATCTTCAGTTTTTTTTTATGTAATGGAAAACTGGCTGCATATTTCGTTCATGATAATTACAGGATATTCCAACATGCGAGCCGTGTTGCTTATGGCGTGAAAATTAAATGTTGTTAACTTTACGTAATTTTTTTAAAGTCGTATCATATTTTCTTTCGGAATTATCCTTAAGGAAGATAAATGAAGGCTGACAACACTCGACAGTTTGTATTTTGTATATTTATTTGATGTATTAATGTATGTCATATTTTATTGATACCACTAATGCTGTTGTACTAAGCATAAATATATATAACTCTTTAAGATAGAGTCAATCGGACTCTATCTTAAAGCGTTATCTATACGTTTGAACGGCACAGTGTTTGCACGTGGTCAATTACTAGTTTTTCTTCGATGCCGTCATCCACCATATTTAGTTCGCAGCCCCGGTGTTATGGTAAGTGACCATCATAATCGTAATGAACGCCATTATTGTCGTGATCGTTCGAACACGTTTAGCGATTTTACGGCATCTTTTTTTTGTTGTTCCACGATATTCATATTAAGATATAATTCGTAGTTCACTTGTGTACTAAATCTTTTATCCAACTTCTACAATCAGATTATTACGAGGCAAGAAAATTATTATGTAGATATCTGTCTAGTAATTTACGCGTCTGTATTGATTCTGCATCGTGAGTCGTGGATTACTTGTGGTGATTGTGAAATATTACATGTTCACGGAGTTAAGAAGCTCTAAGAGGTGGCCCGTAAATAAATCATTTAGGGGCCGTTGATAAAGTTTGGCAGTACCTTAGTAGGGACATAATTATATTATTATTATACTGTTGAAAATACCTTCTTAGAACAAGACAGGTATATTTCTATGTGAATGAATAATACCATTAAATCATTTATGTATGATTACCGTACACTTCTTCCTCGATGATTTATGATCAGTAGAATTTTAATAAGTAAAAAATAACTAAGAAAGTTGTCTATTTAATAACAATATTATCAGCTTATACTAATAAGACTAATAATAATAATTTTTCCAATTTCGTAACAGTATCGTAATCTAAATCATTTCCTGTTATTAAAATTATCCGATAGTTTTAACTGCAAAGGAGCAGTAATGTCCTACAGGATTATAGAATGAAGAAGTATTATTAAGATCACAGTAGGCAAAAGCAATATGTTATTAATATAAATAATAATGTTGAAGTTGCACAATTGATTTTGTTTTTAGATTAATTGTCTGCTAATAAATTCTCAAGTTCGGAACTGTTAATGCAGCGAATTGTCCGACTTCATTAATCTACTGTACCATAGTTTTTATGGTGGTCGTGATACAAGATTACATCCATCGATCTAGTGTTTTGCTGATGGAGGATGAAGCAAATTTTTTTTTATAATTTTCTAGGTTTACTATTTATCACTTATTCGTGGAATTAGAAGTAACTTTTAAAGAGAAATATGATAACGTAGTATTGCTGATGCTTAGAATGTAAAAAAATAATCTATAATGCCTTAGTAAGATATTTTTTTTTCTTTTTTATTTTGGACGTCGGTACCTAATTAAATTTATTCATTTGTATCACGATAAAAATTGAATTATCGTCTTCTCCCGATTCAGTAAAATACTGTGAACTTCATTACCTCTAGGTATTCTGTACTTGTTTTTATGTATGATACAAATCTTCTGCCTGCCATATCTAGCAATTAAGTGCAGCCTTATTTATCAAAAACCTAAAGATCAATGATTAAACTTTAACATAAATATGAAAGAAAGCAATAGTACAAAAGTATAATCAATAGAAAGTCACTCGTTAATTGGTTTAGAATTCGATAAGTAACTTAACAAGCTCTGCATATGACAACGATATGAATGGTGCGTATAAGTGGTGGTAATTTGGTTAAAATACCACCATCTAATCGACACTAGTTTTGTGACCCTTAACTTGAACCAAGAAAAACAATTTTTTTTTACACGATAAATGTTTAACCGCTACCACGGAAACGATTAAACTGGTTCCTACTAAGTTATTATTAAACGCTCAACGTTATCTCTTCCTTTGATTTTTAACGTCAATATAAATAGGCTCAGTTATCTTACTGTTAGAAAAATATATATTTTTCACATTTCCTTAACTAAAGTCGTGTGAACTGGTTCTCACCACGTAAACCTATACCATTAGTCATCAAGTTAAAAAAAAATCGTGCTTAATTTTGCAATCGCTTTACCTTTTCCCGGTAGAGCCATATATTAACGAGCTCTATTGCCTTTTTTGCATTTACTTAATGCGAACTACGCTATTTCAAGTCTCCGAGTATTTTAATTAAGCCTTTTACTCTTAAGTATTAGATTAAGTTTACCAAGTGGTATAACTATTTTTTTATGTATATCGTATAGTTAAATACATTATTATAGATAGAATATTTCTGAAATTTGCGTTTCATTAATCAAATCGGTCTGTAGAAATTATTCGACGGAAATTATTAGGCCTTAATCGTCAAGTCATTGCGGAGTATACAATTGTATCCATTGACTGGATCTCTCTGGATCTTCGTAATACCAAGACTCTAGACGGTAACGTATCACGTCAAGGTCTCCAGTGTTTCCTAACTACAACGCAGGTAATTGCGATGAGTAATCAATCAGTGGCTACCAACTACGTCGTCTTCTCCGGCCGGGATTCCTCCTGCGCGCGCACTCATTAGTGACACAATGACAACGCCAGAGATAGATATTTTTTTTTAATGATATATTTATCTTTTGATGCAAAGTGACTTCTCGAATTTATTACTTGAATTTATATTAAAGGGTAGAGACATTCATTCGATAGACAGAAAATTCTCTAGCTAAGTCAAAACGGAATTGAGTGATTACCAGATCATAATCAGTTTTTAATAATATCGCTGAAAACATGGTTTTAAATTTAAAAAAAAAAACAGATTTCATTAATAGAGCTTGTGGCTTTGAGAGAGTATCGAAGACATTTACAAAATTTGTACTCAACATTTTTTTCTCGAAGTTTTTGCACAATTATCTTTGAAGCATATAATCGTCTAATAGTTTAAAGCAAATAATATTAAATCATCGTTATCATCATCATCAGCCGATAGACGTCCACTGCCTGGACATAGGCCTCCCCCAAAGATCTGCACAGCGATAATAATATTAAATATTACCTTAGAAGGTTTACTGGTGGTGGGTCTGTTGCCGTTGACCTACCATGGTAGCCACCATCACAGGTCCTATTTCTGCCTGTATTTCTTCAGGCAGTACTCAAGAAACGTCATATATTCCGAAGGGCACTAGTCAATCTAACTAATCAAAGCGACGAGCGTAATGTGGTGTAACCGCTTTTATTTTACTCGTACAGCGCTTATTTCTGCCGCCAAACAGTACTGTTTGAACATTACTTCGTTCGTGTTTGAAGGGCGCTGTAGCTACTGTAGTTACTTGGATAACTAGGTTTACAATGCCATGTCTTTATTCGACAGGCGGAATTTGGTGCAGTGTATACTCACTTATCTAGCGCCACGTTATGAGTAAGCGTATCACTTACAATCGGGTGGACATCGCGCTCCGTTTTGTAGCTTCGTTGAAGCAATTTTTTAAAAAAAGTATCTTTGTGTGAAATAAAAACCAACGTCTGCGACATGTAATGAGAGTAATATTATTTAAGAATATAAACAGCAGTTATCTTGTACAGACGAGGCCTCTGAATGTAGACCGGTGGAATTATTAGAGTTTCCTCAATTTAGCTATATTACCGCAGTGCTGCTAAACCGGTTGGTGTGTCACTGAAGACTGCGCCTCCGGCGGCAGCGATTTGTGTCAAATTAAATACGAATAAATCGGTACATGCAGAACGGAAGTGGACTTGCCGTTTCTCGTTTTGTTATGAACTGTTCGAAAAAACCTACTCCACAACCCGGTGGTGAATAAAGTGACCTTAGGTCTTGAATTGGGATTAATTTCTAATGAAACGCGGTGGTGGTGTATATGAGCTGTTTGCTTAATGACTGCTAATTATCCTCATTTTGCAATTTTTGGGTTAGTCACAGTTATTATTCGATCATCTACATTATCAGCCGACAGACGTTCACTGCTGGCCATAGGCCTCCCCTGAAGATCTCCACATCAATAAATCCAGCGCCTCCCGCGTCAAGCCGCATCCCGCAACCTTCACCAGATTATTAAATAATATAGAATATTTTTCAAGATATGAAAAGATTCCAATTATTTAATACTATTTTTATTGCAGTCACAAGTTTTTTCCTTATTTTTTGTCCACATCTCAGTAAATATAACCTATAAATTGTGACAGCGATCATCTCATCGATGCTATCAACATCATCATCAGCGAAGAGACGACCGCTGCTGGACATCGATCCTCCCTTATGGATCACCACATCGGTTGATCGATGCTATAATGGTTATTATATATATATATATATATATATATACAGTAGCTGATCCCCGTCCGCTTCGCTGGTCGTAATATAAAATTAGACTTGGTAATTTGTCTGAAATATTCCTCGAGAGCAACCGCAACCGCAATTGACTTTCTATAGCAACCGTTACTATAGCAACCGCATATCAATACTAAACGACAATGTTTATAAATTATAATTAGAAATAAAATGATGAAGGATCTCTGAAATTCAATAAATAAATAGCCTATAATCTACAAATCATTCTGGGTCGAATGGTCATGGTTACCATGTCGATCCATTCACTAGTTTTCGCGTGGTTTACCAACCAACAAAATCCATTGTTATTATATATATATATATATATATATATATATATATATATATATATATAATCTATCAATATATATATATATATATATATATTCATTGGGCTATTTAAAATCATTGCGTGCAGCACTAGCCAATATGTCTATAAACCTAATCCCTAAATAATACCCATTTTAATTATGTATATATATTATATTATATTAGCTACCTCCTTTCACTTGTACCAAACGCATTTATGTATATCTCTGTAAATCGCTTTTAACGTCGTAAATGTTTGTGTATATTTTTTCGAATTCACGTCTTTCAAAAAAGTTTTTTCTTTGGTTCTTTCGCACTTTTATTAAACTACAAAAACTTTTTCTGCTAATTTCTTTTAAGTATAACAAATTTATCTTCATGAACTTATTGTATTAAGTAAACTATTTTTGTCCATCTTTCTTTTAATGGTGGTGTATAAATATTTGCTTGAATGTTATCAGTTTCTGTGGTCGCTGCGTATTCGGTTAAAGACTTCATTCAAGTCAATTGCTTACAGAGCTGATAATTCCCTTTTACATAACCTTGTTTACTCTTCGATAAAACCTTTCTTTTAATCGCGAATTGACCATATGGATTTGAGTAAAGAAATATTAATTTTATGTGTCTGGACTTGGAGACTATCATCATATACAAAACAACATTAAGGAGCAGACCAACTAATAAGAGCGCTGCGCAGCCGATCTACCTAGCGCGCAACAGAATGGGATTTGCAGAACTGGTGTCGAATCTTCAAATATTGGAGAAGAACAAGAAGAAGGAATTAAGAAAAAGATCAGTTATCGTCATCATCATTATCAGCCTTTAGACGTCCACTGCTGTATAATAAGCCTATCCCAAAGATCTTGTTATAATTCATTGAGCAAAATTGAGCCGTAACCGACCACGCTGGCCCGAATGCGTGTTAGTGGGTGGTCAGACCCTCGTCTGTTATTCAGCATGGTGCATCGCGTGCGGGCGAGGTTTACTTGGGCTCCGTAACATGTTTGGCGGAACCCTTTCTACCCCGGCTAAAGCAAAACTCAGTACCACATAAGAAATTTATGATCTATTCTTTAACTGGTAAAACTAATAAAAGTAATATTCGCACACTACTGTTTGGCGGCAGAAATAGGCAGGAGCCGCGGTGGTACCTTACCGAGGCGGTCTATGGCAACAGGGATCCACCACCAGGAATTCTATTTTTAGTTAATTTATATGTCATTAATAAACGGTAACCACGTAAATCTGGATGACGTATAGCCATAACCGAATATCGAGGTAAGTGGAGTCCTTTCGACTTTCCCAAAGCCTAAGTTTAACTGTAGTCTGTGAATCTGTCGGATAACTACGCTCAAAGCAGGATTTTTTTTAAAGTGAGCAGGGTGTGGGCCCGGGTTCATAAGTCCAGTATCAGATGAGCTGTAAGAGTCAAAATGTCTACCAGGCGCTCAACATCACGGAATAAAAGTAGTCTGCCGTGGGTTGATGATGAACATTCACACATCATTATCGGCCTTTATTTATCCTCTGCTGGGTAAAGCCCTTTCCAAATGTCTTCAACCAAATGCTATCTTCGACTTCGCGTATCCACCCTCTTCCGACCGCCCTGATGATGTCGTCGGTCCATCTGGAAATAGGACATCCTACACTTCTGCGAATTCCACTCCAAGACTTTTCTAGCCCATCGGTCATCACTGACGCGACAAACATGGCAGGTCCACTGCCATTTCATGTTGCAGATTTTGAGAGCTACGTCGACAACTTAAGTAATCCGTAGAAGTTTTTCTTTCCGGATTTTGTCCTTTAGAGTAATGCCAAGCATAGCTCACTCCATCAGCGCGCTGTGCGCATGTGATGTACATGAAATTAGAACAAATTATGTAATTATAATGATAATCAATGCGTGAAACTTTAATTAACGTCGGATATGGTTTAGAAGGTTGATTTATTTTAACTTGTTTATTGGGTCGGAAGTTGTATCGAAGTCGCACGACCGATCCCATTGCTTTCGCCGGCGCGCGCCTGATCGAAGCAATTGGCCAACGTCTTATCTATTTAATTTATCTATCGGCTTCGGAAATTGCGGACGACATGATTGTTGACATGTTTGAATGGATGCTCACTCGCCTGTCCAATCTGTAATTAAGGGTAATGAACGTTTTAATACTTAATTATGTACTACTTTTTGGAATTTTTAAGATAACGTTAATGTTATCTGCAACAATAACGAAATTGCTGTAGTAACAAGATTTAACGTTCATATTTGATGCTGTGTTAAAAAAATATCTCCAGACTGTTTTATTGTAGAATAGTGAGATATCTTTTCGCGTCCTAATATAGTAATAATAATAATAATAATTAAAAACAATTAATCTTCCTTAACATCACATCGAAGGTAAGTTTATTTAATATGTCAATGACCTTCATATTTCATGATGATTGTTCATTAAATAAACCACCCTTGAATTCTTATCTCATTCTTGTCTAACGAAACTTTTCAGTATGAAAATAAGGGGCTGCAAGTTATCTCTGAGGACTTCGGCACCCTTTGGGGTGCACACCCTAGTTGAATAACTATATTACGTTATCCACGTTGCATTTTTGGTGCACAAGCTTATAGTATGAATAGAGAAGGAAATTGTGAAAAAAAAAAGGTTCTATTTATTTGTAATAATAAAAAAACAGTGGGGACGTAAATTGGCTGTGTTATGGATGAAGTTTCTACCAATTAAGTTCTTTGTCTCTACAAACATCTAGTAAAGGTCAATAGTAATGAATTGAACACTATCATATTTTGTTTGTAAAAACATAGCCCCTAAGAAAAATCTTAAACAAATGTAGTATTAATATAATTTTTTAGGGGGTGTAAGGGATGCCGCACAACAACTCGCACGACCCAATCCAACCTCACCTGCTACTCGACAAACGATGCTTTAGCTCCCACCGACCCGCATTGGGCCGGCGTGGTGGAAAATGGCCTAAATCTCTCCATATGAACCCCTACAAACGACGGCCCCCAATGCCCAGTTATGGCCGAAGCCATGCTGACTGTAACAGATGTTGGCAAGGCACCGTAACCAAGGGAACTCCAGACCGATCGATATGGAGATGTTTACGGGAGGCCTATGTCCAGCACTGGACGTCTATCGGCTGATGATGATGATGGTATAATTTTTTTGAGATATAACATAACCTAATTATTATTTAAATCATGTATTATTATAATACACTATTTTCCAAAAAAAACACGGGCTTACTACAATAATTAGTCTAATACATATAATTAATTTATATTAATACATTATAAATATGACTAATTATTTATATATTTTAATAGTGGACTGTCTGTTTTCTTTATAAGTTTCGTTAGCTTTTTAGTTTCGTGTAGCGTAGTTCACTTGAGTACAAGTGCAAGTTATTATCCAGGCATGATTCACCCTACTGTCTGTGAAGGCGGGGGTGTGGGTGTCGGAACAGAATTTACAACCCTAAGTTGTCTATTTACATTCGAATGGGACTGCAACGAAATAGAAATAATGCAATTTTCAAGTAAAAACTTCCTCTTCATCAGACAAACTTGTTGTAAATTAGTATAACTTACAACTCCAAACTTACAAATTTCAACATTTTAATGTGGTTCTGTAACTTGAATTTTAATTTCATTTTCATCACAAAATCTCTCTTGATCATAAAAGACATCATTTTTATCATAATTATCATCATGATCTTCGTCACAAGCGGTAGGCGTCAACTGCCAGAGGCGATTAAAAAAAAAAATTATTACCAAGAAAAGTTTAAATAAACCTCAATTTAACAACGTATTAAGAGTCCACGAAAAAATGGTGCAGCGAGAGTACTACTCTTTAGTTAGCTAGTTTTTTTTACTCGTTCCTCCGGGCGTTTGTGCGTCTGGGCTTTGTTCCTTTTTCTTATTACATGTTTTGTTTTTCCTTCCCCTCTCTCCTTCCTTACCTTTCTTCTTTTATACCTTTTCTCATGTTCCGTTCCTTTTTCTTTCTATCTTTTTGTACTCCATACTATTTCTACTTTCATTCTTCCCTGAAATGAATTTGACACACATACTTTCTTTATTTCATACTTATTTCTATTACAGTACTTTCTTTTAGTTTCTTATCTCTGTATCTTATTACATTTGTTCTTATATCTATCGTCATTGTCATTTCCTATCGTCTATTTCCTATTTACAAGTTTATTCTGTTTCTTAATTATCATCTCCTTTATTTCTATTTTGTCTTCTAAGCTGGTCTTTCCGTGCACCCTCCGCCGACAGAGGAACTCTACACCAACCTGACCAGACGGGTGTGGCAGTCTCCTGTAGCTTACCGGTACCTCCAGGTCTCCCGGTACCTGCCGGGAGTGGCCGCGCTTTATTTGAAATAAAGCGGCCGCTTCTTGGACCCGAAGGTCCAGAGGAAGCAGCCCGGCAAGTACTAGGGCTGAGTGCAGCGACACAATCAGATACGTCCGCGCAATTTTTTGAGTGAATCCGCGTTAGTATCGCGTCGAGCTGCCAGCGGACCAGCAGCTTCTTAGCGACCGGCGCCCACCCACTCCCCGCATTCAAAATTACCGGCTCCACCATTGCCAGATACATTGTTCTGACTACTCTCTGAAATCAACCCCACGATACCTTTGCGGCTCTGCACGACTAGCGATAGAGGTTTTACACCTTTTTACTCGAGTTCTTCACGTGCGTGTTGAACGTGAGCCTATTATCAACGGTGAGGCCGAATATCCGAGCTTCCCGAGTTCGACAAAGAGTTCTTCTCCCATGTTCAATATTGAATCATCATACTTTAACTTATTGGTTAGGACCATCACTTTAGTTTTGCGAGGTGCAAACCTAAATTTATTTCTGACCGCCCAATCGTTAACAGTACCGCGTTTGCCATCCTCGTGAGGCTCCCGGTCTCTTGCCCTCTAAGTACAACGTCGTAGTAATAGCTAGACAGGCTGATTTAGTGTCCTCCAACCACTCAAACAATACAATATTTTGTATCTGAATCGAACCAGCAACCTCTTCGTTACTGGGCAAGCAGCAAAAGTAACAAATATGTCGGGCACAAATAACCAGTTTATTATTATAATCATTCCGATGGTCACAGCGGTACAAAGGAGACCTTAACTCTGCGTAGGTTTTATGATACGAATCGATTTATTATATTATACTTCATTTTCTTATTACCGAGGGCATTGCTCCGTCCTGATCATGTAGATCACGTTACTGTGTGACCTTAAACGTTACAAGGGGTGGGGTATAAGGAGGACCGCACGGTACTCACGAGACCCAAGCCAACCTCACCTGTTCGTAGCACACCCTGCTAATCAACAAACGAGGCTCTGGCTCTCCCACCAACCCGCATTGGGCCAGCGCGGTGGGAAATGGTCCAGACCTCCCCATATGAACCCCTGCAGACGACGAGCCCTAAGTGCCGGAGGACATGCTTACTGCAGCAAGGGACTGATCGATGTGGAGATATTTGGGGGAGGCCTATGTCCAGCCGTGGATGTCTTTCGGCTGATGATGATGGTGATGAAACGTTACAATAACATAAAATTATTATATGATTTTATGAGACCAGCAACTCACTCGTTCACCCGGTGGTAAGTCGTGTTACTCCAGAAATGCTAGAGCACATCTGATAACTGAGAGCTATCTTCGTTTTTACATTAAATAAAGCGCTTAACTGAAGGGTTGTTTTATCACTCTACTCGTTACTATAATCAGTAATAGTAATATTCAAGTATGTTATTGGTGTAACTAATCATCATCAGCATTCGTCGACTGCTAGACATTGGTCTCTCTTAAAGATCTCTACGGCAACCGAACTCTACGCTGTCCACATCCTGCAGTTCATCCAACAGTTTCTCCCTACCTCATGGAGAGCCCTTCACCACCACGTATACCAGTGACTGTTCATCATACACAAAAAAAAAAGTTGAAATAAATATTTATTAGCTGATACACTAACGCGTGGGTGTCGTCGTATTGGCGTGATAAGCTCTATGTAATAAAGTCATTCTTCAGCTCCCGCGCCTGCGTTATGCGATATGTCAGATGAAGATTAAAAGGATTGGCCATAATGGAATACTGAGTCGTCTTAAAAAACACTTTGAATTGCGTATAATAAGTTTGCAGACACTGTGCTCGTTTCTCGAGTCATCCCGTACATGGTTCGGTCGGACGGGGTGAAAGTTTTAACGGGGCGTATGAGAGATTCGATTTAATTGTGTGTATACTTTAAGTCATTTTATAATGTTTGTATGACCAATTTCTGAATGAAAGTGTATTCTTTTGGTCTTTAATTGTACTTCTATTTCTTCTTAAAGTGCCTCTCCAACTAGCGAAGGTTTGCGATCAGCGTCCCTTCTGTCTCTCGTTCGGCGGAACAATTCAGAAACCCCAGATATTGTTATCTTTAATTGTTCCTTGGCTGTAATTTTTTTACAGTATTTAATTACAAAGAACAACTATTACCTGATTACAAATTCCTAGTTTCGAGGCGCTGAAGTTAGTAAAATTTATTAAGCTAAAAAGAGTGTGTGAAGAGACTAGTGACGAATGTTTATCTGATGAGTTACATGCCTGCATCGATGATGTTGATGATATATACATAACACCACATTGTGTCCATAGCCTTAAGACATGTTTAGTTTCGTTACTTCAGTAATTTTATAAATTAGAATGCAGAATACGGTAACTTTTGCACACCACTGTTTGGCGGCAGAAATAAGGACAAGTCCCCCTTCTACACTACTCCCGCACTACACTACTCATGGGACCAAAGCCAACCTCACCTGCTCGTGGTGCACCTTGCTAAACAACAAACTAGAATCTCGCTGATCCGCATTGGACGTGGTGGGAATGAACCCATACATAAGACAGCCCCTAGTGCTCAGCGGCATTAGAGCTGACTATATGTGGAAATCTTTGGAGAGGCCTATGACCAGCAGCGGACGTCTATCGGCTGATGATGATGCGTCTATTCCAGGCGGAGTAGACGTATCTCTTATCACCGGGTTAAGGAATATTATAATTGTATATTCGTTTCGTTCTATAAAAAATAAACCAAAGTATCTAATTTCAATTCCTGCAATAATTGAATACTGAACATTCCAGCGTAGGATCCTGTACACCCTCGGTAATGGTTAGCTCGTTAAATGGGCGGACTGAGCTTTCGAGTTCGTTAAGGCCGGCCCCTACTAGTTGCCTTGAATCATCATCTGGCACGATACCGATTCCGATTACAATCGCTCTCAAAATACATCTGATGATAGCTTGTTTTGACGGTGCATCAGTGTGGGTGGCGCTCGTTATATCGCGATGGTGACCACTAAAGTTGTTCAGATATATCCTCGATATTAATGATAATATAAACGAACACAACTGCATTGCTAAAAGCGTCGATCCCGTTTTTCTGTAATATTTACAATACAGTATCAACAAATGGAAAATTTATAATCCTTTCACGATCTTTCATTTGCTTGGAAATATTTGCATTATCGGCATCTTATAAAGTGCAATGAAATTTTAAGCACAATGTACTGTGTTGAAGTATGGACGTATTTTGTTTTGACATGTTTTCAAATTCATATGCAAACGTATGTTGAAACTTAATCATTATGTTTACAAGGCAATTTGTATAGGTCATCAAATTAAACATTATGCGTGTGTTGTTTTCAATAATTCGTCCAAAGTATTTGTACATCAAAAGTATAGAGTAATTAGATCTTGAAGGGTAAATGAATTGCTTGTCACTATGCTAAAAAATACTTAAAAACGTGAAGGTTAATACTATAGCAATGTGTCAAACAAAAATATCAATGAAATTTATAAAACATTTTTGTAACTTACAATATAGTTTCCATCACCATTATAAGCCTATGGTTATCTATAAATTTATGTTACGTCGTAATGAAAGCAGTAATCCCTTTACACTAGAATGATCTAGAATCTAGACCATGACCAACTGAACGATAGCGGTCGATCTCTGCATAAATATGAGTAACGCAGCGGTATATAAAATTGATCATGCAACGTCTACAGAAGAAACTACTATTGACATTTACTCCATAGTTTTAGTTTTCATCCTTATCTATTCTTTGAAACAAATTTTCAATATTTCGTACTTAAATTCAAGTTTAATATAACTACAAGTTTTTGTTTAACTTATTAAATTTTTTTTTTATGTATCAGTTAATACAAATATACTTTTAATGTTAACACACTTTTGGATTGTGTTTAACGTTGCGGCGACGTACAAACGCTTCAGTACTTTGATATGGTTGTGGTTTACTCAAATACTAGCAGAATCTTGAATTGACTTGGTTTTTATAGAATTTAATGTATTTTCTTTATCCACGAAAGCAAATATAGCAGTGAAACGAGCGTACATCTGCGAGTTTTTCGCGTATTAAAATTAGCAAAGCAATTATAGTCGCACGATCATGAATTGGCATCGGATAGAAGCGGAACGGGCGCGGCTGTTAACCGTTCAAATATTTGGTGTCAAACACGCAGCCGACCCACTGTGGTCCATACCACCACCAATTATCAGGTAGATATTTTTTATATATCAAGATCAGTAAGTTCAAACATGTAATAATCTAATTACGTGTCACTATAGCGGCATAAATCGGTATTAATTTTTAAATATAGAGTAGAACCCAGTATTTGGCGATGTAACAAAAAATTGTGTAATTTGCGTGAAAGTCTGAACTGGAGGAAAATTTTTCTACATCATCATCAGCCGATAGACGTCCACTGCTGGACATATGCCTCCGCCAAAAACCTCTATATCGATCGGTCATATATTACTAAACTGTCTTTAAAAGGCACTTAATATAAACAGTACCTAAGTAATACCAAATAACAATTGTTAAGAATCTTATGTTTATTATATGTATTTCTATTCTAACCTTGCTCACTCATATTAGTCCTAAGTAACTTTACTGTATTGCACATATAATTGACCATCGATATATAAAGTGTCGGTCAGTGGGACGACGATGTCAAGCTACGTTACTTATAGAAATCAATAGGAGAAATAAAGATGAAATTTGCTTTATGTTATACAGTAAATCGTTATCGCAACAAAGGAAACAAACAATCAGTAAGAAGCTGCGTACCAAAACGTCAGTTATTTTTCTTATTCCATTTCATGACAGATCTACTTCAAATTAGTGTACATTTAAAAATCGAGACCGATTATTTACTATTATAAATAAATAAAGTATAGAACCTCTTTATTACACTATGATCGCTACATAAAGCATATAATTATTTGATTTCGTAAAAACATATATTTAATACAAATGTAAAACCTTTCTCGTATGATCGAATTATGAAGTAAAACTCGATCGTTACTCTCTCGTTAATTGATATCGAAAATTTAACGATCAATTTGATAACGCTTATGCTAAATAATATTGTACCAAGCTTATTTTTGAAAAAAATAATTAAATAAGTGAAAGTATTAATTAAATATAAATACTTAAATTAACTTGAGTTATAATTTTTTATGATATTATTCATGGAACTGAAACATGATTGTGTAAATAATATATAATATTTACATATCCATTCGATTAAGAAAATTTATTAGGAGCAACTAAGAGAGGATTTTGGGTAGTAATATTATAGTAGTAATATTTATTATATATTATATTATATAATAAATATTGTTTATGGGATTCTATCTGGTGTACCATAAATTGTGCCTAATACTAAAAGGCCTCTTTATATAATGACTAATAGGAATATTACTAAATTTCATTGAAGATAAGATAGAATTTATAACTTAAGGAAAACGCGACAGTGCATCGCCATTACTCTGATGGCGTCACGCTTCTGGTGTGAAAACTACGAAGATATCATCACCACTGCCAGCCGATGCTGCGATAGACACGGGCCGATTTAAAAACCGGAAATGTAATGGGCAACGTTTAAAACGAAACGCTTTCTCCGGGAGATAAAAAAACTGTGCCCTGTCTGACACGTAAAAGAATGGCGAGGGCGATGCAGTACCGTGGTTTTGTATGATGCAATCTGAGCTTTCCGCGAGGAATACTCAGACTGGTGAAAGATGACGGATTAATCGAACCGAACACCTTTCACGGCGCACCAACAAATGGCGGGATGGAGCTGTGATTTATTTATTCAAATCGGATGGCTGATGCCGCTCACGTCTACTCCGGGTTTGCATTTGAAGCACGAGCGTTCAAGTGTTGCTGATTAGCGATATGGTGAGCGGTGCTTATTAAGTTCGTCGAAGTAAAGGTTATAGGTATTATGAACTATAACACCGGGATTTCTCTTACTACTCATGATTTCTACCAGCGTTACTTTCGCTCTATCGTATTACATTTTGCTTACGTTTAATTCAATATACAAACATAATTAATTCAACATGTACTCATGAATCGTATGTAAAAATGTTTTTATCTAAATATATCAATAATTAAATTTATTATTACCACCAATGCTGGATTGAGGAGGAGGTATCTTATAGGTGTTGCGCTGCGAATAATTGCTCAATGTTCAGTCACGAGCGAGGATAATTCGCAAGATTCGGCATTTATTCGTTGACACAAAAATGCAACAATTGCATTAGTACATTCGGATAAAGTCAATCAATCACCGTTGCTCCATCATCTCTTACTTTAATTAATAGATCTTCGGATAAGTCTCCTTTGATAGCGTCTACATATCACACGAAAATAACCTTTGCATCGTTTCTTATCCTCGAATCTACATCAAACAACTTACAGCTCTGCTCTTTAAGAATATTGTTATTTAATGCAATTCTCTACTAGATGTATAGAGTATATACTAGATATAACTACCATTTACTAGTATTGAGTAATGTTAACATTAATCCAAGAAATAATTCATTTAATTCCAAAGCATTACCTACATATAAACAGAATCGTTTCTAAAATTAGTGTTGGTACAAAAAAAAACAAAGTAAATCGACGTGTGCAATAAGGGGAAGCCGTGGTAATACAACTCTTTGTTTGACTTTGTCCCTAACACAAATACGGCATTACGTGATTAGGACTTTTGAAAGGGTTCCTCCACCCTCGGTACCGGCTTTCCGTCGTTATAACAAAAAGGGTAACTCCATTCGGAACCGATAAATTAATTGTAGTCAGGATGCTAATATCGTGAAACGTTGCTCGAAATGATACAATGTAATGGCGCGATAAATCTAGTATATGGAATTTAGAATTTACCATTAATTTATGGTAGTCTAGACCTAACTGCAGGTCCCACCGCAGCTCCTATTTCTCTGCCACCGAACAGTACTGTGCGAACATTACTTAAAGGTTACCGAGGTAACGAGACCTAACATCTTATGCCTCAAGGCGATGAGACATTTTTACATGATATTTTTATAATAGATTGTAAAGTTAAAGACATCCGCCAATTTATGATGAGCTTATTAATAGAGCAGAGAGAGAACAAAGTTTCATCAATTCAATTTGAGAACATCATGATGACAATAACAGTAATAGTAATGTGCTTACTTGTGTAGAAGTTTTTGAAGTAGAAAATATATTTTGACCATATATGTCTTAAGCTTGAAAGCAAGTTGAAAAAGTTCACCATAAGAAGAAGAAATGTTAACCCATGTAAGGATTTTTCAAAATAGTACAAATTTTTTATTCTTATGTTATGTATGTTGTTTAATTTTTATATATTGAATATAAGTAAGACAGTAAGTTCTTTGTATTTATATTGTACATTATATATATATGTGCTGATAAATGTTATATTTGATTTGTTAGTTTAGTTCCGGAACTGTTTCGATTATTCATCACTAATTAGTGGAAAGGTTAACTACTTTTAAATTTCATATTGGCATTAATGAGTGTATTTGTGGTTGCACAAGTCCTGCTTGTCGTTGGAGGTAAGTAAGAGGAAAGGCTTATCGTTTGATGTTGTATTTGATGAACCACAGCAAGAGTATTGAAGAGGACCTTGCATTTCCGTAGGATTAGGTACCGGTACTTACTTACCTACTGTTCCCAACATAAGCGAAGATTGTTGGCGGACGAACCCGAGACCGTATTCGACGACGGAGTAGATTCCCCAATTCAACAGAAATCCAGACAAAAAATTGACCGATAACTACACCTCTTGTAGAAGCCGTAGTTAAAGTCAATACCGTAGAAATTCAGACACATAGTTAAAAGCCACCGACGAATAACTACACTTCCAGTTGTTGATAACGTAGATTAGAATTAATTAGGCCATGAACTGGAGAAGCTGAAATACTCAGTCGAATGACTAATAGCATTATACTTCATCACAACATGGTATATACTTTCCGCAAAGGACAGAATCTCTTCTAGAAACGGGACTTATTTTGAAGACATTTAAACCCTTCCTACTCCTCCTCTCCCCTCTCCCAAGTTCAAAAGTATAAGGCGGTTATAATTGTGTTTCGTGAGTGGCAGCTGTAAATGCATCGGTTTACCCACGCGGCCCGCCGGATGACGCGCTCGTTGCGAAACCGCGGCGACACGAGGTCGCGACACCGCACTATCGCGACATCTGTCGCCAGAATCAGTTAATATTCAACGTGTGACTTATCCCACTTCGTCGCAGCGACGTGTCGGCTTTATCCATGCGGGGATCAATTTCTCCGAGAGAAATCTTCAGAGTACACGTCAAAGGATCGGCTTCGGATATACCGTGATTTATTCACACAGGAAATTTATTTGCAAGTGAATTCTTAGTATTAACAACTCACCTTAACTCAGTTAAATGAACAAAGGCCTCTGGTAAAGATTTCACATATCTCTCTTTGTTTATCGGAATAAATTATTTACCATCGATTTCCTTTGTATCGTCGTCCCATCGTCAGCTCTGTCTCCTTTTGCTCTTTTTACTGTATTTGCTATCTCTTTTGTATCATGCCATAATCATTTTTGTCCAATTTTGTCTAGTTTCCTATAGCATGTACCCTGTCCACCGTCGGTTTAAATTTCATCATTCGGTTCAATTTCTCCACACTAATACTTTTAATTATACAATCATAAGTCAATTGTACGCCACACTAATATACTCTCTCGTATCTCAATATGGTCACTTTTATACCCACCAATCTTTCAACAACTACACTAATATAACGATTCTTACGAAATCAAAAGAAGAAGAATAATAAATTTTATTTGTAAATATACGAAGATTGATTAAATATAATATAATTTAGGACAAGGTTTATAATAGTAGTACCAAAACTAAGTCTCTACATTAGGTTGTAATATGTATAAAACTGAATTTTAAATGACTTGGGTACTTTTATATCTGTTTAATATTACATTATTAAAAATAAGAGACTTAAACTTTCATTACCTTATAAATGTAATTTCGTAACTCGTAATCTTAATCTGACAACTCTCGTCAACCTCCGCCAGTCGGAGATGCACCTTAAGAAGAAGAGATCTTAAATGTAATTAGGAAAATGTTAAACCGGATATTCAATGGTAATAAATTCAAATTGTATTATTTTGCATATTAATACCCGGCTTATTAAAATTTTGTTGAACATCCCTTCGGGTGCAGTTATCGTTACAACTCGATGGGGGTGGTCTATAGACCCTACTAATGTACCACGTAGTGCCCGTAGTCATTCGAGCCCCGAATACTGATCACCGCCAGTCTGTGATGTATGCGGATGATGTTTATCAGCTTAATTGCTTGAATATGTAAATGGTTAAAAGCTTTGATCACCTGTGTATCCACCCTTCTAAGTAGTGTATCTCCCTACCAATTTATTATTTAATTTACTACAAACTTCTTAAAATCGTGAACATATGGATCTGATCTAGGTAAGAAAACAGGCTCTCTTGGGTTAGATTCTTTCTTTGACTTAAATTTCGCCGCTTCCGTTATCACATTTAAAAAAAATTGTTTTACTTTGTTGCCAAAAAATGATTAATATGTAGTTAATCACTGAGCTCTATAGAAAAAAATCTTCTAATAACGATAGGAATCCAAAGATGGCTACAGGAGAAGACTTAAAGATGCTGTCGCAGTACATTGAAAAAAGACAACTAAATGTTATGTCGTGGAAGACGTTCCTTGACGAGGAAATCGTTCTTAAATACTTAATCTTCTTCACATCTTAAAGTTAATGAATGATCGCTGATAATATGTGGAAAAAAAGCTTGATAGTAAAAAGTGATGAATTTTTTTTATACTAATAATTATTTCCAAAAAATAAATGATTTGTATATGGATCCAAAACATTTACATTCGTTAACGGTGTATCATTTTAACCGAATCAGATTTGTAAATGAAGTTCGTACTAGGAATTTATGAGTAAAAAAAAAAAACAATAATGAACTTCTTTAGATGCTACGGGGCACAAAAAAAGAGGCAATAAACTTTATTAGCATGAGAACCTCACCTGTCATAGTAACAATGTTGCTGTGCACCATCACAAGGTGTTCGTTCGTTATGGAACTTTTATTGATCGGATTTGTTACTAATGTCATATTACGTAAATTTTATTTTTAACCAGGAAAAAATAGAGTTTACCTTAATGATGATAGACCAGTGACAGATGGACCGACGACATCATCAGGGGTGGATGCGAGAAGCTGAGGATCGCATTTGGTAAAAGACATGCGAGGAAGATCTATATCCAGCAGTGGATAAACAAAGGCTGGTAATGATGAATGATGATGGTGATAGTCATCTAATAACAATAACCTTAGTTAGGATGATATACACTGCACCGCTGTGATCGCTGCCTTGACGCAAGCTGTTGAGGCTCGTTACCTTAGTAATTACACTAGCTACAGTCGCCTTCGAACACAGTAATGTTTGCAAAGTACAGTTAGTATGCATAAACAGGAGCTGTGGTACCTACCTAGACGGTCTCCGGCAACAGAGTTCTACCACCAGTGAAGTTTATTTATACAACTTATATTATGTTTTCCTTTGGATAAATCTTAGGAGGATATGACATCAGTTCTTACTCCCAATGTTAAGGTAATATTGTGCAAATGCTTTTTTAACAGAATGAAAGATCCGTCACTTATACATTCATGGTTTGTTTTTCGATGGTATTCTCTTATGTTCTACCAATATATCCATTCGTATTAAAAAGGTACATGGTACTAAATCATACAAAAGTCAGCCTCCGCACTTACCTTGGGCTATTGATTGTAAACTAAGTAGGGAATTGGTATTAAAGGCTCATAAGCTGCATTCTGGACACTATCCATCAGCAAGCTTGGGATATCTGGTAGTCGCAAGCAAAATACAGGATATCCAATACTTGCTGATGTGTTTGAAATATTAGATCAAAAGAGAGGTGTTGATGCGTAAACATAGCATCAATACTTGGACTTGCGCACCTTACACACGATGATGTGTGAACCAAAGTCTGGGGCAGTACAAGATATTTTGGACATGTTGTACCCACAAAATTAGGACCGTAAGTTTTTTTGTGTTGTCTTTTTTTTGAGCCAATAGGGCCGATATATCCCTAAGGGATAAAAGCACCACCCAAAAAAAAATCCAGTATTACTAGATTTCACAATGGTATCATTGTAAATTTAATAAGCGATTCGTTAAAACAATGTCTAGTTATTTACATAGTTAATAACGAGTCGTAAACAAAGCTTAATCGCGTTTCAGCTTCGTAACAAACCAATATTTAAAGGTTTCCTAGCTGCTGCCTCATAAAAATGCATGAGTTTACATCTCTTTGATCTTCCCTTATCGGGGGGGCGAGCTGCATAATGACATTAGTTTAAATTTGAATAATTTAAATTCAAACGGATTATTCTTTTATGTTTTTAAGCTCTTAAGCCTTACAAACTCGAACAAGTTACAATAGCACTATTGTTACTTACTTTGTGATTGTTAGAGTTTATAGTCGGTAATAAATTTGTGTTAAACGATTGAATTTTGGAGCTCCTTTCACTGTACAAAGCGACTACAGCTAAAGGTCCACCTGATGGTCACCTGCCCAGCCCTTAACCATGTGGCGCCGGTCACAATGACATACATTTCACAACATTATAATTATCGCCTTGAGACGTTAAATTTTGTTACCCCAGTAATTTCATTAGTTACAACGCGATTCTAACCGGAACACAGTAATGTTTGCACACTACTGTTTGTCCTCAGAATTGGGAGCTGCGATGACACCTTGCTAGACGGTCTTCGCCAACAGAAAGCTTATCAACATTAAGATGTACCAGTTATGATATGAAAATGGCATTAACTGCAGTCCAACGTCTTAAATATTCACTATTGCAACGTTATAAAATGTTTTATCCATCTCTTTAATATATAAGCAAAGATGATGTTAAATTATGATTAAAGCAATCCATCTCAACGGGAACCGGCTTGGTGAGATAATGCGTAAACCAATCTTGATTGAAGGAGGAAATGAGAAAACATTCTCCATGTACAGTAACCACTATACTTACGCGTATGTACTTTAATATCTATAAGAAAATTGCCCCTGAAAGCTATCATCAGCTAGTACCCGTGTGGGGCCAGACACGCGACCCTCGCGGTAATTTTATGAGGGAATCCCTATGGTCGTAAATGAACGTATCAAGGTGTAAAATGCATCGTTGCAAATGCAGATGTGAAGTTTGTTGTGTACCATTTCCCGCCATCGCGCATGCGCTCGTTTTGTAAGAAAAAAGCGCGCCAACAGTGTCGTCATGGCGATGAAAAGTGCACCACACTAAGTGCAGTATTTGTTAACGATTTTCACAAATATTCAATAATAAAATGTAAATAAATGTTATTCTAGTGTTTGTTAATTGCTGTGACAACAGTCGTTGAATATACGTGTTGAAAGACAAGTGTTTATTGGATTTGTTGACTACTTGGTTAGTTTGCTGTACGTATTTACAACGTCTAAGTAGGTAACTATCCCCGCTAGAGTATTTTCTCTCTTGTCTCCCATGGTCTCTGGGTGACGAATTTCAAGAGGATCCGTTTCCACCTGAGCACTATGAGAGACCAATAGGAAAGCGCGTCCTTACAAAGGCGCAAAATAAGGAGTGCTCCACTCTGAGGTGGGGCTGCATGGTGCAGCCGTCGCTGGCGGGGTCGTGGTAGTATGCGGTGGCGTTACCGTTGCCCTGCTTTAAACCGATATAGTTGAAACATCGTGGTGAATTTACTCGGTGCAACTCCGACATAACCTTGTATCGGCGAGGGCAGGTGTGGTAAGGCATTTCGTCCCCGTAAACCAAAAAAAAGGTACTATCCATGCTACTACCTCTGCCGTGAAACAGTAGTGTGTAAACATTACTGTGTTCTGGTTTGAACGGCGTTGAAGCTTAATGAAATAATTTTACATCGTTTGTCATCAAGATGATGAGCGCAATGTGTTGCTGTGTATCATCCTAACTAGCCCTACGTTATTATGGCTAAGTGTTGTTTACCATCAGTTGAACATCTCGCTCTTATAAACGTTTTACAGAATAAAAAAATTATCTTGTCTATTTATATATAATTAGAAAAAGTAAATTATATACAAAAATATCATGGTATTTTGAATAAAATTCTTTTTTAAATAAATTAACGTATAAAATAAACATTTAAAAACTTAGGCAGCCGCAGGATACTTAATTAGTACGTAATTAATCTAGACTGTCCCGCCCCTCAGCCGGCTGACCACAACCTACATTGAGTTCGGAGGCGGTCTGTAGCTAGATTGGATCACTTATGAATTTCATGCTTTAAATTAACGGGTAACATTAATCTAGTATTCCTGTAATTAAATAACTAAATTATTTAAAATTTTGTAGTATATATATGTATCTTTGTTTTGTATCTATCTATGATATATATAAAGATTTAACTTATCACGAGATCTTTACCGTCGTCTGCGCTATAATATCGTAGAATTTACATATTATCGTTTTGCTCTGAAAGAAAGCTTTTATAATTTGTTTTATACAACTCCAAAACCTGCACCGCTCCGTCTTGGTTCAGATTTCCGTTGGTTCGTATTTCGGTACGCCGTACGCGTTGCTCCATTGCGGTTTGGCGGTTATTGCATACGGCTCAAACCAGATCGGGCTTAGTTTCCACTTCGAGATAATTTCCGATTTAATTCCCTCGCACAAATTGCTTGCCAATTCCCAACCGCTCCGACTTCACTCAAACACGCAATCTTGATTGTTTTATTTTTACTTTCGCTTAAAATCTTAATTCTGTTGTATAATAGTAATCATTTCAAATACTAACTTTCATTGGTAAACGTCTTAAGGTTGCAAAAAAATTTTACGGCTACCGCCTCAAAAATTATGAACATATGAACTCTAACATTAACAACAATTTGTTTAAGTAATTCCTGATTTTATCACTAGGTAGACTAGTATCTAGTATCAGTAGGACTGTGTTGCCGGAGACCGTCTAGGTAGGTACCACAGCAGCACTTAGTTCTATCATCAAACAGTAGTGTGCATTACTGTTCCGGTTTGAAAGAAGTTTTAGCTGATAAAATTAATGGGATAACGAAAGTCATTATCTTGTCTCATGAACATCATTTCATGCAGTGTGTACTATCCTAACTAGTGCTACGTTGTTGTTATGTGCGGGCATATCACTTACCATCAGATGAACGTCTTACTCGTTTCGTTCGTTCGTAGAATAAAACAACTGCTCTCTTATTCTCAAATTATCTTAGAGACCCCAAAGAGCAATATGTTTTGACCCTATCCTTTATGATCCAATAAACGAAAGTAGCTGTTCTCTGCCCGCTTTGCTAGCTGTACCACTGCCGCCACTTCCTTCGGGTATGGAATCCCGTAAAATCTGTTCTTAGTTGACATATACTCGGCAAAACGAATATTCCTATCAACTTTCAAGTCTTCAAGTCTTATGGTTCCAGAGATATCGCGATGAGTCTCTACATAGATTGAAATTTCTTATGTATATTAAAAAAATATAACGATCTGAAAGCAGCGTCATGATGTTAATAATTATCTCATTAACCTCGCGTTGGTTCAGACAACTCGCTTGCGGATTTGTGGGTCAAGTGCGACGACGAGTGTAAATAAACTTGGACTTCGAATAATAAAGTTGTCGAGGAAAATAGCTGGTGATTATATATGAAAATTTATCTCAATCTTCTTAAATCCAAAAAGATGATTTTAATACACACAAACTAATAGCTTAAATTTACGATCGGATTGTGCGTCTTAAAATAGGACAGTTTCAAACTTTCCCGGTAGATGTTTAGCCTTGATTCCTCCCTGTGAGAGAAGCTATCGAGTCCCAATTGTGGGAAAATTAAGATCTATTTATTTTTTTGTATTGTTTTAACTAAAGTCGTATAGAAAATGTAATTTGTGTATATTATTTGGTTAGTATAACACGAATGATGTTAATTTTGACAAAAAAATTGTAGTTAAATTATTTTTGTAATAATTTGCTATATATATATATATATTTATATGGATCTTTTATTATTCTCCATACTTTTTACCACTGAGAGTGAAGTGGTGTAACATTTGAAAGTATTATGCTCTAGCTATATTTCAAATCTGCCACCAGATACAATATGGAAATACAAGACATTATGATTTATAAAATCGTACGAACTAAACCAAATGCGATAGCCCGTTATGCAACAAGACAATGCAATGTTTTATTCATGTATGGGATTATAAATGCCCTATGGCAAAAGTGGGCGTTTTGTTTCTATGTTTGTACACTGCTTACTTACATACATAAACTTGGATTCAATTATTGTTAAACTATTCAACATTATATGCGTACATTAAAAACTTTTCATTGTTCATAAAACAATACTTCAGTGGCGCCATTACTCTGTCGTTTCATTGAGTAACATTTTTGATATCGAACCGATCGGAAAATTAATGGCAAGTGTGCCTCTGTGGCGTGAGTTTAATTCGCATACCTTACGTTAAAATGGTTCCAAGCATACCGCACAGATGGCGCTGTAATAAATTAAAATTATTTTTAATGTTTCAAATAAAAAGTTCCCATAGATCTCTTATAATTACCCGAATATTATTTATTTAACAGACCAAATTTTACTGATTATGTAGCGGTATTTTTTTTAACATAAAAAAGGCTAATGTAGATCCTTGCAACCGCACCAGAGTTTACTCGAAACTAAAACACGAAAATAATATTATTCTTTATTTAGACATTGATATAAAGTCAATGTTAAAGAAAAGTAAACATATGAGATATTCTTGATCAACTGGCAATCATAATCATTTGCCAAGAGACGTCCAACAATCTTACATCTAACAAAGAAAATATTCATAATACACTGATGGAGATTTCATGAAAATATATATAATTTAAGAGAGGGTAAAGAATATCGCATGTAAGATTTCTGTTTTTACAGTGTCCTCGCCGTTATAACCTTTCTTTCAAGGTTTATTTGTTCAACACAAGCATTTGTTATTTTCTCCCCTTAAAATACATTGGTTCTGTATGATACATTGTTATATCATTGTCTTTATTGGCCGTCGGTTCAAATCCCTATTGCATTCATGCAATTTCCTTTATCGAGGGGAATGGAAATTAATTCCACTTCCTCCCTATACCTTACATTGTCTTATTTGATCGATGATGAAAAATGCTCTTCAAATGTTAAAACGAGAATAAAAATAAGTATAATGCTTTAACTTAGTAATGTTTCCTTCGTTTGTTGCCCAACTAATTAGATGTATCTATAACAAAATAATTTTAACAGTCCGCTGAGATTGATTTCCGCGATAATATATTATATCCGTAGATTAGAAAGTCCGGAAGTAACAGGTCACGTGGTTGAACATTCCGGAACTTGTCCGGACGTAGACCGTTGCGCCGCCGGTATTGTTTGCGTACAATTCGACTCGGATTGCCCATGTCCGGTCCACATGATGAACACACTTCCCGTGATTTTCCTTTGTGAATATTTTATATTATGGAGCAAAATTTTTTGGTATATTTAAGAAATAACCTTAAATTAATTAATTTCATAATCGTCAGCTATATTATGTATTTGATGTTTAAAACCACATATTCACTTATATAAACATTGCATATAGCGAAATATTTAATCTACTTCTGTATGAAGTTTTTTAAGTCTTAATATGAGTGTATACTCATAGCAATAATTAGCATAGCATAAGCATGTATATACCTCTTCATTTACTCTTTTTAGGTACTCACAGTACTCCTGTCATGTTCGTTACATTTTCAATATAACAAAAAACTTATGTTTTTTTTTAATTTATTTTAAGCCATATGCCTTTTAGGTTATGCCGGCTGGAGAAGAGCATGTTGAAAGAAAATATTTTGTTATCTACTAGATGTTCCGTAGTTTGATATTAAGAAAATAAAGATAAAAGCAAAGAAAATAATAACAAATATAACAAAATTATTAAATTATTTCATTGATATTAAGTTTCTTTTAAAGTATTTTAACATTAGTGTCATTTATGTTACAGATTGGCGCGCACCGATGACAGACGAATCGGAGGCGGCGCGAAGGCGTCCGCCACCGCCACCGCCCCGGCCCAGCGCTCAACATGGCACACAGACTAGTCTCCAGCATGGGGTCTCGGTGGGCCAACACCAAAGCCCCCGTGTTGGTCCACAAATATCCCACATGAGTCCACAGCACAATACTCAGATAGTCTCACAACATGTTGCTCAGATTAGTCCGCAGCATATGGCTCCCATAAGCCCACAATACAACACTCCGATGGGCTCGCAGCATGTTGCCCAAAGAAGTCCACAACATAGTGCCCACATTAGTCCCCAACTTAAAGCCCAACTTGCCATTCAACCAGTGCGTCCTCCTGAACCGAAGCCTCGTGTCCAGCCACCGCCGCGCCTTATCCGACCTTCCGAACACCTTGCCATCGTTGAACGCGCCAGGGAACGCCGCGCACCACCGTTAACTCCCACTGTGGCCGTTGTTCATGGGCCACGATCTCAAACGCCTCATACTGCTCCTTCCCATAGCACTGCGTTAGTTCCTCACGTGCCCGTCATACCTCCACACGCACCTTCATCGCACAGTACCGCTATTGTTCCCCACGTCCCCTTGCCATGCCACGGTCTTATGTCGCAACATACACTGCCAGCCCCGTATGTGCCACCAGCGCCTCCAGCGTTACGGCCCCGTGCCCCACCACCCATGAGAATGCCACCGCCGGTTCCACCACCTGTGATGCGGTTGCCACAGCCACGAAAGGATACTCAGGTGAGTTTTATTTTTTATGTCATTAATTTCTCACATAATACAGTAATCCCCCTTATAACACGGTACTCATATAACGCATACTGCATATTACACGATTTCAATCCCTCGTATAACACGGGCATTCTCCCAAATAACGCGCGGATTTCCCACATTATATTTCTGTATTGTGAAATTCATAACAATTTGTACAGTTATAATTAGTAATTAATTCAAATCAACTGTTTTTTAGTTCATATGCATAAGTGGTTTTATTTAAAATGTTTTTAGTTTGGTTTGATTTTAATAAAACGTATATATTTTTTTCATAATATTGTTTTTCCTCAATATTCGATTCAAATCTCCCTTAGCGAGAAAAGTGTATAATTTATAACGTAACGCGTTATGCGAGGTCGAAAAACGCGTAATACGGGAATACTACCATGCGTTTTCCTATAACGCGGAACCAATTTACCGTGTTATAAGAGGGATTACTGTATTTAGCGACTATACATGTTGTTTAGTTACATTAGTACTTTAGTTTTAATATAATATATAATAGAACATATATAAAATGTCTGATGTATTAAAAGCTTATAATGTATAATTACTTATCTGTACCGCATAGACCTCTTTGTCTTCTCCGCTGCAACGGTTTAAGCGGAGAGCGTAAGTCGGGAGCCGGTTCAATTCGTAACGGGCGTCGGATGCATCGAGATGTCGAGAAACCCGATGCGCGCATGCGCCGAGAAAATGCAAAAATAATAAGCAGCCACGAGAACCCGCTCTGATCAGATTCGAAAGCGCGTCTCTTTTTACTTACAAAGTATACTTTATTTCAATTTCAAATACTGTTACCGTAATAACTTAGTAGATGATGAAACATTCTCTGAAATAATTCTCCAGATCTCCTATATTGACACTTTTGTGCTAGCAGTTTCCCAAAAAAATAGTGGTAACTAGTCTAAGAATCGATTTAGGGACCTCCTCCGTGTTACCGGGTAAGCGGTTACCTACTGAGCCACGGACACAGTGAAGGTCTGAACATATGTTCGTACCATCGTCATAAACTGGTCGATGATGCAATCGATGTTAATTAACACTTTATTTTTTATGTGATAAACGAATGTAGGGACTTTTATAATAAATTTACACAACCTCCCATAATTACTGAGGAAATATTAACTTTGTCATGTGCATCGATTTATATATTAATAATTAAATTCCTACTCTCAATCAAGATTATATTTTATTGGCGTAAATTTTACTAAGTCATAGTCCTATGTAAAATGAACATTTTTAAGTATAAAACTTCTTATTACAAATTTGAAGCTTTTTCCTAAATATTTATTGAATACTAAGGTTGCTATATATAATAACCGCCGAATTACCCAATTAAAATAAAATCGTAAAAAAAAAATATTGTAACTGCTTTGCACATCACTAAACATGAATGTTCGGACCTTTGTACCGTTTGACCCAATTCAAGAGATTATTAAGGGATCTCGAATTTAAAAAGCGGTCCAAGGTCAAAATCATCTTTGAAATTTATTAATTGCTCACATTTCCCGGCGAATGATTATTTTTTTTATATTCGATAAAACAACGATATTATCAAGACGTTGATCTGATGATAAAGAACACACCTGCCCAAAAAATGTGGTGTTAATAAGGATATTTCACACAACACAATATTGTACTTAACGCTTTTAGACACGAGATATTAAGTTTCGTAACCCTCGGAACTTTCACTCCTTACAGCTTCTTTCAAGCCGGAAACGAATGATTTTCCTACATTTCTGTTTGGCTAACCATATAAGCTAACCTCCTTCAGATATCTACACGTTCTCCGATAACAGACCTATCACCAATAAAATAATTAATGAAGCCTCTCCTTTACATATATACACATTTGTATACTCTTCCGGTTCGTACCTAAGTACGAGTACTCTCTTGTTTAAAAGATCATCAGCCAATAGACGTCCACTGATGGACATAGGGCTCTCCCACGCAGTCAGCACAGTTTCCGGTACCGCCAGGCACTAGGCACTAGCTTCATATAGAGGGATTTCCCCCCACGCTGGCACAATGCGGGTTGGTAGGAGCGAGAGGCTCGTTTGTTGATTAGCAGGGTGTACCAGAAGGAGGTGAGGTTGGCTTAGATCCCGTGAGTTGTTGTGCCGGACCCTTTATACCCATAAATGATTAAATATAGCAGCATTGTATCAATAATCATAATCATCAGTCCAATGTCCCCTTTGTTTTGCCGGATTAAAAAAATAAAACTTGTCGTTAATGGGTTATTAAAAGATTATCGAGACCCTGTCCCGTGGCTATCGCAGCATTCAATTTAGTTCTCAACGTGACCCACATTAAGGTCCGAGAGTACGATGTGAACCAGTTGCAATATCTCTTGATTGACTACTGATTAGTCTCCGCTCAGCTGCTGTCTCGTAACGAGACTTTTTAACAGCCAATTTACGTTCCCACTATTAGGGCACAGGCCTACTCTCAATATGAGAGCGGATATCTGGCTCTCACCCAGGAGGTTCGGGTTCTATTCCCGGTACCGGAACGGGATTTACAGTTTACCAAATTATTTAGCTTGAAAAATTGCTATATGAATTTTAATAGTGCAATAACTTCTAACTAGCATTAGCTGAAAGTGACTTGGAGGGGATTGAAAGCGATTGTTTGTGTTGCTTTTATTGTGTGATTCAATTGTTCGGTTCGATGTTAATGGCCCTCCGACACAATAGCCTTAACGGTAGTGTAAAGATTCGGAGGCATGATGGTAGTTTTATCGATGTTGTGATTGTTGATGTAGTGGAATTACTCATTGTACCACTTACATAAAAACAAGTATAATCTTTGGATATTTTCATAGATACATTTTTAAATTTTTGCAATCATGATTAACAAGCAAGGTAGTAGAGATTTTTGTATAGACTTTTAACAGAATTCCTGATGTAAGATTAAGAGTAAAGAGAAAAGAGGTGAATATAAAAATATAGTAAACGATTATTAATAGAACCAAATGTAAAATTTTGTCCGGAAACTGTAGGTACTACCTATTACTGCCGCCAAACAGCAGTGTGCCAACATTAATGTGTTCCGGTTTGAAGGGCGCTGTAGATAGTGTAATTATTGCAGTAACAAGACTCGACATCTTACGTCTCAGCCGACGAACGTAATATGGTGTATTGCATACTATCTTAGCTCCACGCTTTTATGGGCGTGCTTATCATTTACCATCAGGTGGAACGGCACGTGTCGTCATATAAAAAAAAATAATAGACTTTAAAAAGTCTAAAAAGCCTATACTTTTCATCTGACACGTATGTTAGCAATAGATAGAAACTCGTTAATTTTTTAATTTTAAAGAAATTTTAGGTTTCTAAAATATAGATATTTTGTGTTTCTTAACAAAAAGCTTAATATGAAGTAAATATTCGTATTGTAATAAAGGTTACCTGCAAAGGCATTTACTTCCCCGATCTGGAAATTTAGAAGTCCGTTCTCTATCGCGTCGCTGTAAATCTTGGAAAGTCAATTAATGTTCGACACGAGTGAAAGAGACATGGATTTATAGATTTTATAAGGCGAAGCTAAGCAAGAGTGCCTTTCGATACTTACTTTGACACAAGTGGCTAATTAAAAACTTACCACGGCTTATTCGGCTCTTGTTAATGACGGAATTGTGCCAAGTGTAATGTACATTTTGATTGGACCGTTAGCTTTACAGTGTTTTGGAGATTTAGTGTCATCTGCTATATATTCATTTTATTTATTACAAATAGAGTACGACGTTTACTTAGCTTAGGTTTTTTTGTGTCATGTAAATTAGGGAAAGAAAACAGGTAATCGTTTTAGTTTTTAATTTAAGATGCTTGGTACGGCCTTTGTGAATATGATATAATTTTAAATGACCAAGTTGCGTAAATTTTAATGGTGTTTCCGTTTGATGTTTATCAAATGAATTCAGTTACAAAAGATGGATATTAATATGAGCAATCAATCATATTGCACAGATGCGCGTGGGTGACATTGCGCCCAGCGGTGCTGTGTATTAGGTCGATCCGTTCGATGTTTACTAGTTACTATAACGGAGCAATAGCCTTCTAATTGTTTGCGGGGATGGAATACGCCCACGTGGATGCTGTTTGGCAACAGATTTAGATTTGTTGCAAAACGGTGCAGCGTTACGTCGCTCCGGATCCACGTCAATCAGTTTTGTTCCACATTGCACATGCACGTGGGTGTGGTTTACATTCTCTGCGCTCGTATAATCTGTGCCGTTTTACGATGCTCTTATTGTTTCAGCAATTTTAAGTGATTTCGCGTAAAGATTATTATTAAGGCTACCGTTACGACGAAATCTTATCTTCGTATCTGCAGTTCAAGTTGTAAAAGCTGAGAGCGACTAGTTAAATGTCCTCAAAAATATTATTAGACTTCCTACGCAATGATTAAAACTAGTAGTTCTAAATCGTTGAAAAGCGCTGTAGCTCATCTTTTATTATATGTCTCAAAACTATGAGTCTAATTTAGTGCTGTATCCGATAGCAACATTACATTTACGATTAGGTTGAACATCTTCACAACGTTTTATGTTAAAACGCACGTTGTATGCCGTCAGTTCTGAACAACTACAATGTATATGTAATTGTGAGTTAGCGAATGTAATCCCACTGAGAATGCAACAATCGAATAGTTGCATACGAGGCAACGTACTCGGGAATTCGTTGAACAAACGAACGAATACCTTCAATGCAACATTCAACGTGGATTTATTCAGAGAAGTGTTAACTTGATTTGAACGATTTTTTACTAAATAGGATACAGAATAAAGATTGATCTATCCAATTGTTGATTATTGTTTAACGAAAAATTTTATTTACAAAAGGAAATAAAAAAAAATCTATTCTAAAGTACAGACAAATATCTATTGATTATGATATATACTACGTTATTTTATTAATGTTTATTAAGTGTTCTTCAAAAGTTAACCCCATTAATAGCCTCCAAGTTACAGTGAGGTTATTGACTTAACGTATAAAAATATATATTACGATTCATTCTCCTCAAATCGTATCTCCACGTGAGGTTTTTGACCTACTCCATCCATCACTCTTGTCTTGACCATGTTTTGTCATTTCGTCCTATCTTCGATGTATATACACACAAATAAAGATCACATTGTTTCACAAACTACTATTTCTAAACATTAAAGTTAGAATGTTGATTAAAATATAGAGTCAAATAATTCAACGAGTTCTGATGCAATCCCTAGAAAGGGAGAACGGCTCCGATACGTGAAAAATAGCCTATTATCTCTGCTCAATGGGCAAGAGCAATAGAAAGTGCATTGAGATCTTTGCAATTCCCTTCGCAATAATTCGTCGGTCGGATTCAACAGCTGACGGCCGCTAGTTCTATTCGAGCGTTATCCATATCTCAGTAATGTTGCGGAAAATATATTCTGATTAACCTGCCGGTAAGCTCTAGATACATACCTTACTCATAATATTACACCGTTCCATAGACTACAGTGCTTTTCGCCTTGAGATATAATATGTTAAATCTCATTACCTCAGTAATTTTATTACTTACAACGTCTTTCAAAGTAGAACATAGTAATGTTTACACACTACTTTTTATCGGCAGAAAAGGGAGGTGCTGTAGTAACTTGACGGTTTCCGGTAACAAAGACTTGCCACCAGTTTATTTTGAATCTTGGTTTACTTACATATGTACTTATAATCTGAAACGGAAAAAATCATATCCTGGTTTTCATTCGATGATGCGTTGGTCACTATAGTGGAGGTATTAGTATTTACGTCCACAGGGTTGTCGCTTTCGCTGAAAGCGCAAGAGCCATGCAGCCTGCGGGCCCTTTTGCTTTGCAGCACCTTCACCGGCTCATTATTGCTTTATCGTCTAACATTACGCACCGCTTACGGCGCTTGATTTATTGTAAGACATTAGCCGAATGTTCAGTGCCAACTTTAATTACCCATTCGTTATCAAAACCACCTGGTCGAAACCTTTTCGAAACCACCGTAAAATTATTCTGTCCATTATTATCGCTTTCTGGTAACTGTTAACTGAGTGTCAGATAATACTCTGCTTTATTGATTCTTTAATGTATCATTCATGGTTATGCATAAATTTTATTAATTTATTAAAACTAGTGCATAAACAAAAATGATATCGTAGCCTATAAATCAATTTTTAAGGACTTTGGTCTAGAAATATATAGGATCTAGAATGACGTATTTTACATCTTGGCGCGTGAATTAAACGGCGGAGATTATAACAGGGGTTGAAATTTTATAAGTATACATGCTTTTTTTAGATTATAAAAAGAATGTTTCCACTTTTTTGACAAAGTATAAGCGTTACGTGTATGTATAGTTTAAACAGAGTCGCGTATACAGGTAGTCTTTTATCCTCGCTGCTTTTAAGCAAAAATGTAATCTTATCTGTTAAGCTTTCTACATTGAATAATGGCGCCAGTAACTCTTTAAATTTGTCGCGTGTCGACAATTTAAAATGTATAGAAACCCTATATTGGTTGGTAACCCAACACCAGGATTATTGGCTGCCACCGAGTGCACTATCCCGTCGAGTGGCTAAAAAATACAAGTGAAGTCAAGCTCCGGGTGCAACGGAACGCTCGTATCGATTTTCATGCAGTCGCTTTAAAAAGCTGTAGAACAATTCACCTTCTAAAGATTCAAACTGTTTTAAATAAACCACTCTTACTGTTCTGAACGTTAGAATAATGAATTCACTTTAATAATGTATGCGACTTTTATATATTTAGGAGTTTTAAAATTACAGTTTTCAAATTCACCTTAAACATCCCCTAATTACAAACACTTGGTCATCGTGGCGAATGGCTTATCATCGCCTATCGTCAAATAAGCTGTTTATATAATAACAATATTATAGTTTAGCTACTTTTACGTTGTACCTCTATAGACGCAGGCACAAACCTGTCATTTAAATAATTTCTTTAATAATATCCTACGATAGAAGCTTTATTGATATATTCTATAATTTTAACGTTCCAACTTAATATTAATGAAAAATCCTTTTTCATAAAAAATGTTTTCTTCAATACAAGTAAAAGCAATTATCTCAGGTATTTATTTTTATATATCTTTATGCTCGTTTTATTTGTCTATTCTCATTAGTAACACCCACGACGCCACGACAAACTCCTTACATTTCCGCTATCAAACATTTTATGGTAACAACAAATTATAAACAAATATCCGTAAACCTGCTCGTGCTGTGTCGTAAGAGCTCTGTTTATTGCTCACCACGCTGTCGTATGTAAACAAATCGCTTATAAATTAGCGTGTATAGTAGAATGCGGCACTAATGCCGGTGAATTAGCACCACAATGCCCGCCGCAGCGCTTTCCAATGTCAACGCACAATCGGCGCCCACGCCGCGCGCACGCGCACGCGCACAGATTGACAGCCGGAGGAAAGCGCGCCGTTCTCCATTACACACTAACGATACGATAATTCACTCAAAAATATCATTAAAAAAATCAATCTTTATTGTGTATATTATTATAAGACAAGTCGGGAGAATTTAAACGAAAGATAGAGTTAACTTCAGTTATTTTAAGTGCAAAGCGATCGTATTTAAATTCAAAAATTGAAAAAGTAGGGTACAACCATATCCAATGGCAGATACATGACAAGTTTATCTGGCGGTGTGTACCACCGATGGCTCACATCAACTGTAACCTATTTATGTAGAACCATCGACCGAGATTATTGTGCAAAACTTATATATAAATATATATATATATATATGGCATTCTAACTGCATCTCTACAATAGATGGACACAATATGAGTAATATACAAATTTAAGATTAAAAAGTGAAAATAATAGTTCTGTAACAAAGTCTGGCCGACGATCTAATGAGTATCGTGGGAACCCACTGAATGCGAGCAAGGGGCCAATCGGTGAGATCTTTATCGGAGGTCTGTGTCCAACAGTAGCCGTCATTGGCTAATGATGATGAAAATAGTCTCATTATTTGAAAATCGTGTGAAGATTCATTAAACGACATTTCGTGTATGTCTTCCAGATAAAGCAAAATATAATTTTACACTAGCTTAATAAAGAGACCTAGCAAAAGGTAAGCTGTCTACATCGTGCTAACGACCTTTAGTAGGAAAATAATTTGATAGATTTAATTGTTGATATTAATATTTACGAGTAGGGTTAAATTAAATAAAAAAACATTTATTACCTTGCATTACTACGTATCCATTTTTATTGGATTATTACTAAGGCAAAAGGAGACAGCTCAGCTAATGCTGACCGGAACAGCAACCCTGATCATCGCTGGTTTCCAGCCTCCGTTTGTTTCCTCAGTTGTTAGGCGGAAGATTTGCACTGTGGGTCTAATAGGTGACATAAATTATCTCAGGTTTAAATAAATTGTGTGATCTATATAAAAGTTATGTAGATAGCGTGAGTACGCACTTTTTAATTTACCAACACTTAAGGAGGGAGATATTGAGTTCATTGATCATTTAATTGTCAATCAATGGACAATCTTAGGAAAATATGGAGGAACCATAACATATACAGCAATCATAAAAATCCGACCAATTCGGTTCTTGTACGCCGCAGAAACATGAACCTTGTGAGAAGAAAAGGATAGACGCTCTAGATATGTGGTGCTGGAGAAAAATGCTCGGAGTATCGCGAACTGAATTTCGTACCAACGAGTCTATACTTCGAGAACTCGGCATCAAACAGCGTTTATCATCTTTGATACAGTCTCGTATCCTCACCTTTTTTGGTTACGTTTGCCGCCGGAGGGAGGTAGCTATTGAGCGACTTGTGGTCCAAAGAAAGGTTGAAGGTAACAGGGCACGAGGAAGAACGCTTATGAGATGGACAAACCAGATAAAAACGACAGTAAATGACTCATCATCATTACCACTATATGAATACACTACGAAGGCGGCTATCTGAGAGCTTGCGACTAACACCTAAAGCGATGACCACGATCACTCTGCCAAGAGTGATACCGATGAAAAAGAAGAATCATTTGACACGGTGGTATATTAGTATGTTTTATTGTCTCCTTGAGAAGGTAATTTATGGTTAACAGTATCACAAAAAGTATTCATCACTTGTTTATTCGAACAAATACTTTAGTACTAGATAAAATTATAATTACTATCACTTTGTGTTAAATACTTTAATTTAATATCCTAACGATGACCAAAACTGAGTTAAAGGTACAGAGAACGCATCACTAAATGTTTTTTTTTTTTTGCAATAGCACGAAAAGTAATAATGTCAATTGTTTATAATACGGAAAAAATTAAATATATGCTTGGATCCATTCCAAGAACTTGGAAAGCTCTATATTAAATGGACCAGTGCTCTGGTATATATCATAGAAAGCAGCTGGATTTGGGATCGATCAGCCTGAAACTTTTGGGGGGAAAGCCATGATCAACAGTGGCCGTCTATTATCGATTATGACGATGAACGATTTATATAGTATTTTATGTAACAAAAAAAAGTATTCATAGTTAAAAAAGTAGAAAGCGTCCGCAAAAGTACTATAAAGAGCAGACCTCAAAAAGAGTAGTTAAAAGTAAGATATCTTTCGAAAATTACTTCATCATCTGCCGATAGACCTCAACTGTCCAACGCCACATAGATCGGTCTACAGTCAGCGTGGCCTGTGTTACTGCCGGGCAGAGAGAGGATTTGGGCGATTTCCCTCCACGCTGACCCAATGCAAGTTGGCTGCTAATCAACAAACGAGGCTCTGTCTTCCACCAACCCGCATTGGGTCAGCGCGGTTAGAAATGGACCAAATCCGCCCATATGAACTCCTACAAATGTAGACATCTTTAGGCCTATGTTCAGCAGTACACAGACGTGTATCGGCTGATGGTGGTGGAGTTGTTGTGTGGAGACCAATTACAATTATAATAAATTTCTTCACGTCGCAAAAAATATTCCATTGACGTATCGTGGTGTGACAATGGTTCCGTAGCATGGTAATGAATCAGTACTGTTTGGGATGATTATGTAAATATTGACTTTAACCGCGCGCCTTGAGTCTCACAATGCCTTTTAGAGTTACAATAACGATTATTGTTTTTTATGACGTAGCGGTAACCATCGTCCGAGAGTGGTACGGTGAATACTGAACACTTACGAGTATTCCCTCTTTTTTTACCTACAACGCGCTTACCATACCATTTACCATATGAAATATAAGGTCGAGTACATTATATGGTGTTGTGATAATAACGCGACGGATAGTAAAAGCGTGCTCGTTCAGAATAGTCTGTCTGGCTCTGATACATCGTCTGTCGGAATATAGCTTATAATCAGTGGTAAATATACAAGCTGTTTTAAAAGAGTCAAACCCTACAACAAGAGGTTTTCTTTCCAAAAGGGAGTTAATCAGTGAGCTATAGAAAAATCATACGAATTTTTTTTTTATAATTTTAAAAGAAGTTATGCCCATTTATTTGGAAAAACTATCATACATAACTTGAACCTTTGTAGTGGATGTTAAAATATTTCTAGTATTTATTACAAATATCTTTGATATATATTAAGGGTTGTAAGGGGTACCGCCCAACATCTTACGGAGCCCAAGTTAATCTCACCTGTCTGGTGCACCCTGCCAAATAACAGACGATGCTCTGACCATACATAAACCTGCACTGGGCCAGCGTGGTGGGTTATAGCCCAATTCTCCTGAATAAACTCCAACAAACGATGTGGAGATCTTTGGGGGAGGCCTATGTTCAGCAGTGGACGTCTGTCGGCTGACGATGATGACATATTGAAAGCCTAAATCATCGATAAATCTGTTTCTGATTTGTCACAGGGGACGTTTATATGTCTACCTAAACAAATCTAATATTTGTAGTAAACTATATATATATATATATATACAGCTTCCTCTACTATGACGTGTTTTATTCACAACCCCACACTCTCCACATCCACTGAACTTTTATTAAGATTTATAGCCATTTAAATACTTAATAAGTTTCGTAATGAGTTTTATTCATTCAGTATTCAAGTCGTTTCCCGTCCACAGCCATTAGGAGTCGAAAGCTCGCAATGTAAGCGTAAATGACACGCGGCATAGTGCATTAACAATTCACACATCAATCAACTGCATCCAAACTCGCTTTTGATCTGGAGTCGAGACGCCTTTCCTAATGAGACCAATGATCCGTCCGTTGGTGCATCATTTTGTTTTCCGTTATAGTTAATCTGCCCTTCATGATATGAAAAGGTTTCGAAACCGAACATGGGATACCCTTAAGTGATTTTTCGTTCGTGAGTACACAATTAGAGATATACCGTCCCGTACAAGTTCACTTAAAAAGTGTTCAATAAATTGAAGCTTAAAGCTCTAAAAACAATAAAGATTTATTGTTTCTTTTTATCGATAATTGGTTAACACTCGATTTTAATTACACGTGTTGTTAAATTACAATGAGGCCGAACACGGTGAGGTGAAACTTGAACGCCCGTCTCTTATATTGAGATACGGAAGATTGTTACCGTTTCGACGGGATTGCGAACTCTTTTTATAATCAACGAAGCGACGGGATCAGTGAGACGTTCACCTGATGGTAAGTGATAAACATGCCCATAACAACGTGGCGGTAGTTATGATGATATGCACAGCACACAGTGCGCTCGTGTAGCCTTGAGGTATAAGATGTTAAATCTCGTTACCCCAGTAATTTCACTGACTACAACTCTCTCCGAACCAGGGCGTGGTAAGGTTTGCACATTTCTGTTTGAAGGCAGAAATGGGAGCTGCGGTGGTACCTAACCAGACTGTCCAGCAACGGAGTATTCACCACTGAGTAGGCGGGTTCGAAAAATCCTAACCACCACCGATACTGCACAGTATGTGACCCCTGAATCAAACATCCGTGTTATAAGGACGTTTAGCCTCTGCGCTACGGAGGTATTTAGGCTTTTTGGTTAATTTTTTTTTGTTTTGTTTACTTTTATTCTTTTAACTCTAGGGCAAGGATCGTTGCATACGCACTCATACTATCAAACATTAGTATATTTCTTATTTCGTTCACGCATTTCTCTTACATTAATATATTTTTCATATGTAGAGTTTTATTACTATTATAGTATATTTCTTAAGTTATTCTATTTACACGTTTTCCATGTTTTCAGTTATTATTACAGTATATTTTTCGTCCTAACTCTTACAGTTCAAATGCTATTTGTTTAATTCTATTACTTACGATCTGTCCCAGTTTTAAACTTAAATAAACATTTTTGTTTATCGCAAAGGGGTGAAAAGAAATATTACTGTAATAATAATAAATATTAGCTTACGTTTCATTAGCCGATCCCTAAACCGATAACAAAGTAATGGGTTCACGTCACAAATGACTTCTTGCATAACACGGCACTGTAGTGTCGATTATTGTGCTCGAGCACAACAAAAGCACTTTTGTACTCCGCTGGTAATGACGGCCATAAAGGCAACTATTTTATTTCACTGCCCGGCAACTGCTAACTTGTTTTTTTTTTGTGGCCCACGTAAAACATCTTTTTTTTACACTGTTAGTATTAATGGGGCTAGGCGTTATGGTTTTTTTTTAACTGTTTTCCTCAGACTTAGTCACTTGTTGTTTATCCTTCTTATATTGTATTGCTCGTGTTATGTTTATTTATCTTGTAACGTATTTAACTCCTCATCTTTCTCCAGTGGTTTATCTGTAGGTTTGTTTCGATTCATTAATTATTCCTATTGGATTAACATCAATTTGTAATAATTATTATCTATTACATAATAAAAACTAGGTAATAAAGTGGCAGTGATATGAATATACGAGCAAATGTTACAGATATCTATACTAAAATAAATCAAATGCCCTTATAACAATTGTTTTTTTTTTAACCATTTTTTTATTTTTGATCCTTTTCATCAACATATTTCTAATTATCCTTCTACTAATATTAGCTGTTATCGTTAACTCTGTATGCGCTATAACTAGTTATAACTATCCAATTATGTTGCACTGAAGAATATTTCGACAGTATTTGCTCAGACTGCTCAGGTTTGAGAGGTAGCTGATGAAAGCTTGGAGTAATGTTATATTGAAAATGTAATTACTAACATTATGGTTGTCCAGTTGGAAGGACGTTAAGCTTTAAGATGCATTGAAACATTATTGTTTAAATTATTAATAAAGCTTTCATTATTTCGTTACAATGAAACGTTAGACTTTACAGCATATTTTATGCGTTCTTTGATGACAATCTTTTTAATAATATATTCAATACGTAAAAAGTTATATTAGCAATCGCCTTTATATAAATTAGGAATTTACTTTACCGTTAGGTCGAATAGTTTAGCGACCGCTGTTGTATCAGGTGATGAGACTTAGCATCGTATGTCTCAAGGCGTGTAGTTCCTTCTTAATTAGTGCTTCGTTATTATATGCAATGGCAAAAATTAAGGGTTAATTTTGTTTGGCTTTCATAGGGAAATCTTTGAAAGGCACCTTAATTTTGCGGAGAAGTCTCAGTTACGTGAGTTTCTTACTCGCAAAAACCCGCTCGGTGATTACATCAGTGCATTCGAAGCGTCCTCAGGATCTCTTACAAAACGCACCGGTGCTCCTCTGCACTTTATATCAGTAGGTCTCAAAAAAAGGTTCAAATCTTCTAGCATGGGGTTCGCTTGTTAAGCGGTAAAGGCACCCACCTTCCAGGTCCACGAAACTCGTAGATCCTTTTAGTCGCCTTCTACCACACGCAGGGATTATCTTAGCCCTATGCTTACTATCCTGAGACTACAGGGAGAAAGAATATTTTAATTAATGTTCAATATGATATTAAACTAATAAGCATGAGCGTGGATTCTCAATCAAAGAGAGTCAAAGTGGTGGACTGGACGTGGGTAGGTTTTGTTCACGCTAAAGTCATTTAATTATAAATCAAACGGACCTCTGCCTTCGCTATCGTTCTGACACCGTGGCAGCCGTGACCGCGGTCAAGATGTGGACCTAAGTTAAAGCAGCGCCCACGTGATTAAGCGATGGACCGAGTCCAATCGTAAATTGATCTATTGACGCAACGCAAGTGTAGCGGCCGCGCCGCTGTGTTTTGGTTGTATCGGAAATTGCCCAAAGAGGTTAAGTGACTTACGGCCTACTTTGCTTAGTTTTATTGCGGAGAATAAGCTTTAGGTTTATTGCTTGAATTTTTGTAAGTAAACAAACTATTGTATATTACAAAATTGTATTTTATATTGTAATATTGTATTGTATTGGAGATCCGCAGGAGAACTAACGTTACCGACATAGTCCAAAAGATTCCTGGCTTCAAGTGGAAATGAGTAGGACACATCGCTTGAAGGACTGACGGCCGATGGGGCCCCGAGGTCTTTGAAAGGCGACCGCGTACCGGAAGACGTAGTGTTGGCAGGCCCCCCACCAGGTGGTCCGACGATCTGGTGAAGGTTGTAGGAAGCAGCTGTATGCGGGCCAGCGCAGGATAGATCGATGTGGAGATCTTTGGGGTAGCCCTACGTCCAGCTGTGGACCTCTATAGGCTGATAATGATAATGATTACTTTATTGTAAATAAAATAAAATTAACTGAGTATACATTCCACAACTTTTTTTTATTAATACTAGTACGTACGTATAAGACGAGCCAGACATTAACCTAATGGTAGGTACACTACTTCTGCTCATAACAACGTAGTGTCACATTGTGGTCATGATCGTGAAACACAAGATGTCTTCTCATTGCCCCGGTAATTTCAGCCCCCTTCAAACCAGAAAACAGTAATGTTTGCATACTGCTGTAATAGAACCTGCGGTGTTATCCACCTAGACAATGACCATCAATAGACCACCCGTAATAAGTTTCTCCTACAAGTTCCTATATCGCTAATAGTTATAAACACGTATTGATTAAAACTTTTGTTAATTAAGTTAACTTTATGCTTTAACCGAAGAGACTTTATATTAATACATTCTTTATAAGTTTCAAGGTGATATAAGTTACGATATGACCCCAGGGTAGCTGTTGAAATCCATTACGAACCTTTTCATTTAAGGTATAATTTTAGCACATCGTTTTTTCCCTGGCTTACCACAAGTGAGGTGATTGTTGAAATATTTAATAGTAGACATTTAATACGTAGCACCAGGAGTTAAGTGATTATTAACCTACTTGTGTTATGAAAATGTTTAACTTAAGTATTGCCTTACGAATTGAGCCGGTCAGCGCATAAACTTAGCATTAAAAACGTTTATTGATCAGTCTTAATTATTGTTTAATTATGTATTAAATATTGATTAATAGCGATTTTATGACGTACTGTTATTTTTTATACAGCCTTAACTTGTGATCTGATTTGTTTTTTTTTTTATTTCACTAAGCGACGATACTAGCGAAACGTTCACCTAGTAAGCGCTAGTTAGAATGAAATGCATAGCACCACATTGCGCTCGTCATCTTAAAAGACAGATGTTAATTCTTGTTACCCCAATAATTTCACTAGCTACAGCGCCATTTAAACCGGAACACAGTAATATTTTCACACTCTTGGTAGGCGGCAGAAATAGGCGCTGCGGTGATACCTATTTAGATGGTCTTCGGAAACAGACACCTACCACCAGTAAATATATATATTTATAAGCCTATCCTATATAATTGTGGTAATATATAGTCTATATCTTTTGTAAAAAAATTGTATTTCAAAAAGACGAACATACAACGATTTTTAAAGTGGAATGTGTAAATAAGGTAAACTTAAAACATCAGCGCAATTAAATACGTATCAGTCATTCGTACGCAATGCAGTCTTAATGTGTGAGAACGTATGAAAAAATAAATAAGCGATTCGCAATCATTACTTGATGTTTGTTTAACCAATAGTCAGAACAAGTCGTATTAACCGGTGTTCACCTTTGAAGGTACCGCAACAGATGGTCACCACATTAATCACGCCCAAGTGGCACGCGGTCAGAGGACAATCATTTTGATAATGTTACTGCACTGTAATATCACCGTGCTATCACGCGGGACGTTACTTTTTTTTCGTGTAAATGATAATGCACTTCATCGAAGATCTGCTTTTCACGGTATCCCGTACATGATCATTTTGTTCATATATTTTCTGTGTAATAAGATTATCCCGAGTCTGCACGATCTTCCATTGCCTTGTTAAAGTACTGTGTGACTTTTAATGATGTAGGCTACCAATGATTCATTGTTTGCTTAATATATCCATTGTCATATATAGAAGATATCCAGAGATTCATTGACTCATCACGAGATCTCCGAAACTATACATACTCAAAATTTTACAAAATCCCTTTCCCAGAAAAGGTTGGGGCTACGTTAGTGCTAGCAAAGCGGGAGAGCAAAAGCTATTATTCTTATATCTGTATTACTATTGTACATTAAAAGACAACTTCGAATCTGTTCTTCGTGATACCATATATATTTATAACAATTTAAGAACATTATTACACTTTTAAGGGGGGTGTAAGGCGTCCGAGGGGTGTAAAAGGTCCCGCATAACAACTCACGGCACGCAAGGCAACCTCACCTGCTCGGGGTCACTCTGCTAATCAACACCCTACATATGAAACCCTACAAACGACAGCCCTTAGTGTCCGGTGAAGCTGGAAGCACAGGACTGATCGATATGGGGATCTTTGGGGGAGGCTTATGTCTCGCGTGGACGTCTATCTGCTGATGACTGTGGTGGTGGTTACACTTTTACATGAAGACAAAATGTACTTATGAAATCTATTAAATTGATAAGTCGATAACGGAATTGGATTGTAGTAATAATAGCTAATGGATAGCATAATAAAATGTTAAACAGTTATTTATGAACAGTTATTTCAAATAATATATTTTTTTACATATGTTGATACAGCATTTGCAGTAGTTGGTATCCAAGCGGAATTTAATTGGTCAAATATATAGGGTGAATGCGAGAAGCTTAGGATCGCATTTGGCGGAAGACATTGGGGAAGGCCTATATCCAGCCGTGGATAAACAAAGGCTGATAGTGATAAGGATGATGTTTGTATACAGTGTATAAAGAAATAGCAAAGAAACTGTAATTATTTTTTCCTTTTAAATACCTCGCTGACGCAATCATTATGCTGTAGATGACGGAAGATTCCAGTTCGAATCTAGGGCCAAATGTAAAGTATGGATAGTGCTAGAGTTTTTTCGAACCCGTCTATCCACCATAATCATAAGATGCCCTCTTCAAACTCAAGTTTAGCGATCAGATTGAGAAAACCAATTCGACCCCCAGTGTACTGGACGAGCACACTATGTGAAGTTGAAGCCAAACGTTAATAATTTTTTTAATCTTCAAATAGTGACGATAAGAAAAATATATTCACTCACTACTTCTCAGAGTTAACATTGTTTCTGAGTATCATAAAAAGTCGCCCAGACCTGCGCAGACAGAGTAAATTACCCTTAATATACTATCTTGGTAATTGCCTGCTACCATTTCCAGTAATTTTGCAATTTTGTTGCTCCGGAGCATCGCCCGGAGCCGCGTGCAGGTTAAATAGATTTCTTCATCGCAGGCGTCAGGTGGACGATGTATTGCGGGTATTACGCGGACCCCTGGGGGCCGTCGCGATCTGTTATCAATATCAATGGATGAGCTAACGGTGCGACGTACTCCACAACTCGATGTCGTCTCGAAAGCTCTATTAAGAGCAAGAAACGAAACCCCCTGCGAAGATGATACCGTTATAAATAGGTTTTAATTGCTGGAACTCATCACAGATTCTATTCCCATACTGATTTATACAGAATGATCGTTTTAAAAACCTTTTTGTGTTTGTGCTTATAGGTGACGGAACTGAAGTAAATTTATATTACTGACTACCTATCAGTTCTCTCATAACTCACTATTTACAAAGCTATGGCTATGCTATAATTCTTTACTGCTTATATTCACAGGGAAGGAAATGATTGAAAGATAGGTAATCCTCTAGAGGATTGCCCCCTGCGATGCCAAGTCGTTTTAAGCAGACCGGCTTCGATCAATCATCTCGATCCCAGCTGTAAATCAATGTTTGATTTAATCGATCGTAATTGTATGTTCACTATGCTTTTTTCCCCTTTTCGACCCACCGTAGATTTCTGTTAAGCGGTAACCGAATTTACTATCGTGAATCAATTACTCAATGGATTCATTATATTGTGAATAAAAAAAAAAATAATTTTTTTTTTGGCTTACAACAAAACACTGTAGTCGAAAGGTTCTCTTTAACTTTGGTTTCAAGTACAATTGCTTGAATACACCCTGCTCATTACATAGACAAATTTACACAGTAACTTTACCAGTCTCGTTGGGTAGTAATATTTGCATATTACTCGACGATAGAAATAGTCGCTGCAGGCGACAACAGAGTAGTATTATATGATTCACTTAAAGTGAGACAAGTTTATGAAAGTATTGCGATCTATTTTCTATCAACCTGTTCCGTATTCATCAAGAACATACTACTTCAATGGTGGTAGATTCCTACTGAGACTGACTAAGTAGGTACTAGCGCAGCGCAAATTTCTGACGTCAAACAGAAGTGTGCAAACACTGCTGTGTTCCGGTGTGAAGGGAGTTGTAGCTAGTGAAATTATCAAGGTAACGAGAATTACGTTATGTATGTACATGCTAGCGAAACGTTGCTCTGAGCAGATGTGTTTACCATCAGGTGAATGATTTATACGTTTAAAATCACAAGCAGTTTCTAAAAAGTTCACATTCACAACTTCAAAGTGAAAATTGTATAAATGAGTAAAGTGGAAACCGTGACGTGCATAGCGCTAAGCGATTTGTAAACGTCACATCCGAGTACTTCGACTTAAGAGCGACCGCAAAGAAAGGCCTCCGGACTGCATCGAGTGTGCAAGTGATGAGATGTCATCAATTTTTGGTTTAGTACAACCATATTGGCTTAATTTGCCTCCGATGCAGGGCGTGATGGATAGCTTGACATGGCATGCGGCCGCGCTGCTGCACGCCTCCGGTCACAGGTTAAACATCCATTTTGTTCACGAACCCTACTACCTATTGATTTTGCAGATGATTACCGATTATAATCTCGAGTATACATCAAAAGTCAACATTTGTTTTTTTTCAACATTAAAACATTCGAGTTACTTATTTAGTTTACCACCAGTGCAGAAGCAATGCCTTGGACCTAAGAAACTCTGCGGGGTATATATATATACATAATTTTTTTTTCTAAAACGTCTCATCATTCTGAGTAGCATATTGCTTGAGAATTTAAGTTTTTTATTTCCACCATATGTTATTGTATTAAATACTCATCAATGGTGTACAAAGCTTTGATAATGGGATAAGGAAACTCAATATATTATATCTCAAGGTGATAAGCATATGATGTGGTGCAGTATATATCTTAACGAGCACCACGTTAATATGTCCACGTATGTCATTTACCATCAGTTTAACATTTCGTTTATCTCGTCGTTTCACTGAATAAAAAAGGATATTATAAGAAGGTATCCATTGGCAACAGTTTAGGTTTTTAAACTTAAGAACCTTTGTAGAAACTTGTAACACTTTCATTTTCTTTTCTTTTAATTTTATATCGTTAATCACAAAATAAAAACACGCTTCGTACCTCGCCCTCGGTACGGAGGCACGACTCGCGCTGCGCTCCGATAAAGGAAATGTTTACGTGGGAGTACAAGTGCCGGCAATTTTCTTCATGGTTGCATTATCTAATGACGTACGGTGGTATGCAAAAACGACTGTCTTTAAAGCAAGATAACTGCGGAACTGCACTCGAACGAACCTCTGAAATTTCTTATCGCTTCCTTAACACAACGCCCCGTGGTTGGGTTATTCATTATTGCAAAAATCTCTCGTGTATTGTATTGTCTGCAACATTTCATATAATCAACGTCTAAACAATTATAAACTAAAACAAAAAAAGTACTTGAGAAGATTTATATATCATTCATAGATATAAAATATATATATATATATAGTGAGTGTCTACCGTAGAAAAGTTTAAATATTTTACTGGTGGTAAGTCTCTGTTGCCAGGACCCTCTAGATAGGTACAACCACAGCTCTTATTTCTGCTACTAAATAGCAGTGTACAAACTGTGTTCGGATTTAAGACAGTTGTAGCTAGTGAATTTACTGAGGAAACGAGACAACATCTCGCCTCTCAAGGCGACCAGTATATACAGTATGTGTTTAACGTCAGTCTCTTTAAATTTGTTCATTATTGTTACTCTATTTCTTGATGATATATATCGCTTGCTAGTCATACTTCGACTTACTTTATATGATACTGGGCTCGCCGGGTCTAAAACCCAAGTGTTGTTACAATGAGAACAGGTTGTTTGAACTAATTAATATTGTTAAACATAAACTTTAAGGCGCAGTCCTCGAATTATAACTGATTCTAAAGCTCCTCATCTGATTAAAAAATTAAATATCTGTGATTGTCAGTCGAAATATCTGGATAAATGTCGAAGCATTTCCTACTTATGGTTTTTTTTTGTCAAGTGGACCTTTCGCCCGTGTTGGTGTGCATATTAAAAGGGCTCGTATTTCGTTGACCTGCGGAGACACAATTCCGATATCGCCTGGCGACTTTTTTCGTAACGGTACCTCGCTCCAGATGTCCGTCGCCGTATGCATACGTCGCATGTCTATTGTCATTGCAGTACAGACTTGGACAATCTCACAATTCAATGTCTTGCTATTTCTATACTCCTGTTAAAATGGCTTCAGTTTTCAGTGTTCAGTGTTTGTAATATAACAAAAATAAAACATTCATAATTATTTGTTGTTTAACAGTATGCGCGTAGTAAGTGTACTTATTCTGGATTTTCAACTTTGTTAATTAGGTTAGGAAAATAGTTTACCGATTCCATATTCTATTAGAATTTTTATAGATATGTTATTTTGGCACCTCTATGTTTATTTATTGGTCTATAATAACTAATTCAAATGTATAAAATAGTCGGATACCAAGACACGGTCTTGAAATTACTTCTTAGCTTTTTTTGCTAAGAATATTTATAGATTACAACTGTAATGGTTATCCATGTGTTTTCAATCACCTCTCATCTTATATCAATTTCATTTCCTGCGTTCAATATTACTAAATGTTACGTGTAGAAGTGTGAAAAAGCCAGCTGTAGTTAGATTATTCAATGTACCTCGCGCTTCCAATTAAGGAAGTTCTCACGCGATACAACATCTAAGCTGTTTATTACCTACGCCTAAGTACGGTGGCCACCCTTGCCAAGTGCCAAAGCGTGCACCGAGCTTTATCTCACTTCCTTATGCAAATGATTGCAAATGGTTGCTTTCATCATCCCATTTAAGTGTTAGGTGGGTAGTGGAAACGTTCAGTGTAAAGCGACTCTTCTGCCGGCTACGGATGCAGGCGTGACTAAGATTTCTATTTATGCCTGTCTTTAAATACGAATATTTGTTGTTGCTTTAAAAACTTAATCGTAGATGTACCATTCATATCGGTAGTATTGTTTTAAAAAAGATACATATAACTTGCATAAAGTATAGCAACATTACGAGGGAACAAATTTTTTCAGTCTAGGAAAAAAATCGACTATAGTTTAGAAAGTAAATAGTATGTTTACTGTTATAGATCTAGAAATTATCTCACATTTAAATTGATAAGTATATAACGCCGTAATGAATGGGCCAGTGAAGATTTTTTTTTAATATTTTTTTATTCCTTTATTTCACTCAAAGCTGAAAACCAAACAGGGGTATTGCTAAGTAGAAGCTTATGTCTCAAAGATTGCCACAAGTAGATATGGATGATAAATATAAATGAGACAGATCAATTTAAATTTCCATTGTTACTAAATTCTTTGGAAGCTTTATTAAACTAGATAAATTAATTGTGTAATATCTATATTTGTCTTCATTAATGGTAAATGAAATCTACTAATTAATCTTTGATGACATAGTTTAAAATTTATATATGTTCAAAGCGCCTCGAAAACGATAACAAGTTTACGCGACTTTAAAACATGTCCAATAATGGATATCATTTTGCGAATAAAGACAACTATCAGTAATTAAGAAAGTTGTTTTATACTTGGACGTTGTTAAGATTAATCCGAACTCTAAAAAGTGAACCGGTTCGTTTTTATTCATATTTAACTTTGCAGTTAATGCCGCGAAGAGTTTAGTTGTAAAAATTATCAGCAGGCATGATCCCCTTGCCTGTCACACCCACACCGGCCGCAAAGCGTTTTGAACATGAAGTGGCTGACCCTATCGCATGGAGTTTCCTTACAGAATGCCCTTGATCGCTATCATCGGCTCCGCGAATGTGTTGCGAGTGGAACTTTCACCTGGAACGCCTTTGAATTGCTCCAAGTGCTTTGAGATTTCTTCTGGCGATACAACAAAAATGTTGCGGACGTATTTGACTGCAAGCAAAAGTGGTTCTTATGTCGCTAACCTAATAAAGACTTAGTCCGTTTAAAGAAGAAAACTATGCACGATGAATGAAATTCGATATCGCATCACCTCATCTCACGATTGGAACTGGTAACCAGGTTACACAAATGGTATCTATTCTAGTTTTTCTTTTACGATACAAAAATATTAATGCAAAGTACTTTATTAAACAAAAAATAGATATACAGTATTATATTTATCACTGGTCTTTAAACTAGGCAGTAAAATCTGAATCATAAAGACCGGATCGTGTTATTACTATTAGTTCATACAATCTATATCCGGAAGTTCATTGAATCATCACGAGATCTCCGAAACTATTAAACATTAAAAGTTTGATAGTGATATTGATTCTGCAAGTTAGAGGTCAACTAAAAATGGATTTTACAATATTCCTTTCGCCAAGGGAGTTGTGGGGAGTTACTGCCAGCATAGAGAGAGTGCAAACAGTTAGTGTACTTATAAGTGAAATAAAATAAAAAAACTACTTAACCGTCTTGTATCTCTCTTTGTAGGAGAAGCCTAGAATCTCAGCAGTGAGACAATTAAGAAAGCAGTTTATGATATGTTATGTAGATATATATTGGCTGAACATCATATATTTTTAGCTATTTAATATTTTCGTGTTAGTGGCGTTCTTTGGGACAGTTCTAAGATCATGTACGGACTGCCACGGTTTGGTGATGATGATATCTTTTTGATGTAATCATTCCAAATTTAAATTCAATAACACATCTCTAAATAACAAGCTGAATTATTTCATATATGAGTTATCATTATCGGATTATTTTACAAAATATCAATACTTCAATTTACAGTTTCCGGGATTATTATTTAAATGGTACAGATAGTTTACATCGTAACTGAAAGATCGTAGGCGTTCCTTCCTCGTTACCACAGCACGGTTGCCTTAAAATTATGGAAATCTCGCCGGGGAATAATCAGTTTCTCTCCTTTTGGATAACGCGATCTGAAATATCTTGCTGCAGTATAAATAATAACTGTTGGCGAAATAGTGCAGTTCTCACACAGAAATATATTATCTAATATAGAAAACAAGTAATATTAAAAACGGGCACGCGTATCATTGATATTAATAAATTCAACGTCCGGTTTACTTCTTGTTAAATATACAGTTTATTTTAGTTTAATTGGTGCTTTAATCCTTCAAAGATCTTGTCAATCCTGAACATTACCTTGGAAATATACTGTTTTCTTGTTCGACGACGCAACGAGTCCAGCGAGATGTTTACCGACGGTAAACGATACACATGTCCATAATAACGTGGCGTTAGTTAGCACACAACACCAGATTGCGCTCGTCACCTTGGGACATAAGATTTTAATCTCGTTGTCCCAGTAATTATAGCGGCTTTCAAACTTTAATACAAAAATGTTTGTATAGTTCTGTTTGGCGAGAGAAATAGAAGCTGCGGTAATAAAAAGACGGTTTGTACCAACAGAGAACTACCTACAATAACTTACCTAGTATTCTCAATTAAAAAAACAGGTTCTTAGTGTAGAGAAAATGAGATAGAATTTACAGATATCTTAATATCTAAATAGTTATCAGGACTTAAAGCAAAAGATAAGTATATGTATTTAGTACTGTGGACCTTTAGTCAGAGATTTTTCTTATTTTTATTTAGCTAAGTTTACTCAATATTCGATGTAAGTTGTTAAAGAAAATATAATACCAATAGTACTAAGTTCGCTAATGCCATCTATTTTACACAAGTCACCAAATCATTGTATAACGAACCTGAATAAGTTATCACTACTTCATGGCAAGCTCCCGGTGTCCCAAGTGGGTGGGCCAGGAAGTATCTCGCTAACACCCACCAGCCTTCATCGCGCCGTGATTCATGCACCGGGGGTACCAAGGTACACCCATTAACAAAGCGATTCCGACTGCACACGGCCAGCTCCAGCTTCTTCTAAGCCACGCTGATAGATTTATTGTCAGTTGTTCTGCAGCCTGTGTCTATTGTTGTAAATGTTGTCTCCAGGCGATTATGCTATGGTCCTGTTATGGTAATTATAAATAACATAATGTAGTCCTGCTCCTACGATTTGTTTGGTCGATATTTATAAGTTAATTTTAACTACAATAACTTCCCTGCAAATTTATGTAATGATAAAAAGGCTTGATAATAAGATAAAGTTATCAATTAATAAATTTATATATATATATATATATGGTATGTAAGAATGATAAAGAAAAATTTGTCTATTTCCTTTACCATCATTGCTTACCATCACTTGGGACCTTTACTTAAGCTTCAGTCAATATAAATTATGAAATTAAAAAATCTTCGACTTGGAGTTTTAGCAAAAACGTAATACTTCAAAATTATGTTATTATTTAAAGCATAATAAAGTTATTTTTACTTTTGGAATCATTATGTATTTATATATGTGAAAGATTGACAATCCTATAAATCATTGCAGTAATTATAGATATATTCATGAATAAAATATTTCTTTACATACATAATTTTTGTAATATAACTGTATTTAATTTTTGTAGTATCATAATTTAAGTCGTTTCACTATATTCCAGTAAGCAACAGTTTTAATATATTGCTCTTCTACTTTGTCATTTATAAGCACGCGTTGGCAGTAAGCAGAGGTGCAAGTTATGATCTTTGTCATTAGTGTATATATATATATATATATATCTTTTTTTTTGTATCATTGCTGTACAGTGAGTACATGACTAAATAATCCTTTAAACGCTAAAGAACTAATGTTTGCCGATGCTATCTTATAATATATAGATAGTATAAAGAAATCTCTTCATCATCGCCAGTCAACAGACGTCCACTGCTGGAGATAGGCCTCCCCCAAAGATCATTAGAGGCTATCGATTTAAGGGGTTCATATGGGGGATCTGAGCCGTTTCCCACCACGCTGGCCCAATGCGATTTGGTAAGAAAACTCTTAAAATTCAAACGTCTTGTAAGGTGTTACCGTATTGGTTTAATATTAAAAAAAATGATATGGAAAATTTAAATTCTATAATAAAACTGTCCCGTTACCTCTTAACAATTATACCGTCCGTTTCCGGAGGCATTGCAAACACCGGTAGCTGTATACTTTCTCTATTCCACTCTAGAACGAGAGTTTCGGTTAATGCCCTAAGTTATTACTAAGTTTTAATTCTCAAATTATTGCCTATTGTCCTCTCTGTTTTTGTCTACCTTTCGATCTATGTCAATATAATTAACTGCTTATTTGTTTAAGATACGATTCAGGTGTTATTTTACTTCATTGTCTTATGTACTTAATATCTCTAATATTAATTGTTGTGTTAAAAATTTTATATAAAACATTCAAAGAGATGGTTATATAAATAAATGCTTTCACCACGAATTAGTATGATCCTTACAGATGACCCATATTTTATCAGAAAAACTCTGATTGCAATCAATGTATATTATTATGAAACTAATAATTATCATGTATCTATAGCTTGTCCAATATATTTTTTATCTAATATAAAATTATCTTATATCTTAATCTGCTGTTGTGATCACATTGAATATAGTCCTCGTTCATACTATAGATAGTTATCCTAATAGGAACACGCCGTCCCCGATTAACCATTGATGAGAGAAACTAGGATGAAGTGTAGACCGTTTCACATCCACTTCCACCAACATTTCAGCTTCAACAAAGCCGATCGTCTTGAGGACTAAGCCTTCTTATTTTAAATTCTTTTCAGCCCATCGCAAACTTTCCGGGTCTTATTTTTAATTTAATATTTTCCTCACAATGGCGGACTTACCTTAAAAGTCTATGGTGCCTACCCTGTATGGTGCATTGAATTGAACAAGTTGCATCTTTTTTGCGGTCTCTTAATAAATAAAAAGCCGGCGCGGTCACAATTTGCATCGCCCATTGTTTCATGTAATACGTAATTCCACTGAATGTATTGCCGAATTTTGTTTTTTTTTTTCCATTCGTACTGTTTCCTTTATGTGTATATTTGTCGTATCGTTCGCTTGACATGTCACTTGGATTTGCATATCGCTTACTTCAACCGCTCTCAATGTTATCACTATCTATCTTCGTGTTCCTGTCATGTTCAATTTGTTAAGACGCGTGCATTTATTTATTTATCATTCCGTACTCGACTAATAAAATGTTCGAGTAAGTTATATCATTACTTAGATTGTGTACTGCAAAATAAATTATCAATATCAGTAAATGGATTTTATATCTATGTAAAATTTTCACAATAAAACACTTGCGTATTCCTGCTCGTTAGCTTCATTTGTCGTCGTTTTTTAGCTGTCATTTACAATGCCCGGTTCGTTAGCATCAGTCGTGTCGTCATCGTCAAGGGGTACGAAAAATCTCGGACGATTCATCATCGGACATTTACGAGTGCATTATCTCATTTAAAGCGTTTCAAGTACGCGACGGTTATTTATTACTCATCATATTGTATTGGCAGTTATAAATATACGCGTACGTACTCACGAAACTTCATTCGCAAAAACTTGCAACTTTATTGCGGTAGCGGCGTCGGGTAGCACCTTTAATATTTTATTGGGCGCGACAAGTTATGAAAGCGTAAATATTGTCATCGCTGTTTTTTTTTTTACACATATTTATATAATATCGTTTACTTTTAAAATATTGAATGGCGTAAGATTATACATAAACACTTTTATCATCGGTGAGGTAGTCACTCAGATATTGTTGGGGATAATTCGGCGAGGTAAACTTGTAACAAATCACTCTTGACGAAAATCCTTTTGATAAATTTTCCGTTAAATGTAGATATTAAAAAATTTACTAGCTTTATATTTGATGTGCGTTGTGTCGTATCGTCTTGTTCTTCTTCTTAAGATGCCTCTTCGACTAGCGAAGGTTGGCGGTCAGTTCACCATATTTCGCCCGGTCTTTTGCGAGGTAGAACACATGGGCTGCACTCGCGATCCCTGTCCATTCCCTGAGATATATATATATATATATATATATATATATATATGTACTTATAAGGGAAGGTAATTGGTGCAGTGATGCGTTGTTCATATTATCATTCTTACCGCTTAACAATAATCAACTGCATGCATCGCACTTATAAGCAGTTAATACTACAGTTAATTATTATTGCATATTAAGTTAAGGCTTTTATGTTCACGCTTTTTTTATTAAAGATATATTGACGTAAATTGATCAGGAAATATAAAAAAAAATGTTAAGGTGAATATATAAAACAATTCTGTATGATTAAAGTAAAACAATTTATATCGGTAATTAAAAAGCGAATTATCAATTGGTTATGACTGACGGAAGCCGATATACAAAGCAATATAAGTCTCGGAGTCGAGGAATTATTCATGGATGAAGATTTTAATTCACAAATAAACGATTACACCGCAAGGTTAAGATCGGAAACTAAATTGATGAAAGTCTTCTTCCTATAAACGAATGAGTAACTGTATATATAGTTTGTCGCGTCAATCTTTCGAGGATATATATATATATATATACATCCTTTCATCAGATCGTGAATTATTATAAAAGTTAACTAAACTTAATTGTATGTTGAATTACAGAAAAAGTAACATATGTATATTTTATGGAAGATTAGCTGTTCTCCGCCATGTTGGTAACGTGCCGCCGACCAGGCCCCTTTCCCATATTAACACCCCTGGAATCTCTTTGGGGAATAATATTTCGTAAAATCCGTTCATATCTGACCTATATATATCAAAAAGAATATTCCTATCAATTCTCAAGTCTATGGGCCCTATGGTTCCAGTGGTATCGTCATGAGTTTCTCCATGGGTAAAACTATTGTATATATATATATATATATATATATATATATAATATGTATATATAAGCAGCTAAAATAGTATGACTCTCTTAGTGCAAAACGTTTAGGTATTTACCATCATGCTGGATCTTCTTGAAATCTGTCGACAGAATCTATGTCTTCCATATATCGATGAAGACCTAAGCTCTGTTCCTGGGGAGAACGTTTTCCGTTAAGCAATGTTTAATAATATTTTTTATTTTAATGCTATATTTAATAATAGCAGAACTGTCGAAGGTGGTGCCCCCAATGTTAGATGGTTCTGGTATTTCCTGAGCATTGGTGCCGTATTGCCGAAACAAAGCAGAGAACTGAATGTCGTCGCAGTGCTTATTACTACTACCGTTCCGGTTTAAAAGGCATTGTAAGCTATGAAAACTTTTCCAAGTTGCGATTTCAATGTGGTGGTAAACTACATCGACCTGCAATGATCTAGAAAATTTTTCTCCAATAGCCAATCTAGTCTTAAACGTTATGAATGTAGGTCGGTTATTTTTTCATAGGATTTTTGAACCTTAATCTTTTTGTCTATCACCCTGAAATGTTTGGAGAATGTTCCTCCGGGTACAACGGACGGCAGAACTTAAACTAACATTTTGTTCTGACCCACATTTCCCCTTCGTCCCTTGTCTGACCTATCCTTGCTTTTATTACTCGTTCAACATTGACCTGACCTCTTTCGACCTAATTATTTGGCCCAGACCATAGAGACGATCGTTACACACTTTTTTTTTTTTTGGATAGTCATTCATTTCTCAATATTAATATTTGTTCTATATAAGTCGCAATCATCATTCTGTGTTAAGTTTAAACTTGTTTCCGCGGCTTTACATTAAATTTCTGTTTTAAATCTTGAATGTCTGTAGCTTCTGTATATAAATATATATATTTTGTGTTGAAGACAGTGAAGTTAACAATCATCATCATCAGCCGATGGTCGTCCACTGCTGGACATCGGCCTTCACCAGAGTTCTTCACATCGATCGATCACGCGTTAAGTTAACAATATTGTTGTCTATTCGTTTGTTGTCAATAGTCGCGTAGTTAGCGCACTGAAATCGATCCGCCTCCTGACCTTTGCCTTGCTAAAGGACCTTGAACCCGACCTTCTACTTGTATCCTTCATAACCACTCGCTGCTGACCTTAGTTGTTAGAATGTTCACTTTGACATACAAATGTAATTTTATATGTAAATGTTTCTGTATTTTTTTTATATATAATATACTATTAATTAACCTCAGGACATGTTTCTCAATGGAATTGTATATAGTGAATCGTGCTTGTCTAGAAAGCTCTGACTCTCATATTCAAAGTACTGAAACACAGCAATAGTCTTATGGCGGTGGATGGGCAATTAGTGTGGTAGCTACTGTCCACTATATATAACAGCTCGAAATCGAATCGCAATACACCACACAACAACTGACAGGACACAAGCCAACTTCACCTGCTCGTGGTGCACCCTGCTAATCAACAAACGAGGCACTGTTTCCCACCTACCCGCATTGGACTAGCGTGAGAGAAAATAGCGCAAGTCCCCCTATATGAACATTTCCAAACGCAGAAGGTCGCGAGAAGCCGCTGGGTGCAGGCGGTGCTGGACCGATCGATGTGAAGATCTTTGGGATAGTCTTATGTCCAACAGTGGATGTCTATCGGTTGATTATGATGATGATGAATGGAATCAGAGACAACCATGTTTGAAGGCAAGCGGTTGACCGCTGCGCTTCAGAAGCATTCCTTATAATATTGCCAAGTAGTTACTTTGTAATTGCGACTTTTGTATATAACAGAAACTCTAATATAGTATTTTTTTCCGCAGGTAAGCAATCATCGCGCTGTTTAATAATACTGAAATATGTAAGTAAACAAATCAGATGGAAAAAAATGATTTACTACATTTTACTACAAATGTTAAAAAGATAATAGTTTTGTAGAGGCATTTTTAGCATCATGACGACGACTTTGTTGATACTGACAAATCATCAAGTTGACGTCCTGAATTTGGTATCTTTGGTATTGAATGCAATGTAATTAATTCCACTTGCTGCGTAAGTATTTAAACTTCAAAATACATCAATTATAAACAAGTCGCTGAAATATTCCAGCTGTTTAAAAAGAGTACCAACAAGTAGGCGACTACTTCGGCTACGAAATGGCGTTCATCGACGACTATCGAAATATCTTAACAAGTCCATTATGTTACATAATGAGAGTGGAACAGGCTGTGAGCTCTTGTGAACGTAACACTTCGCCTCACGATTGAAGCTTTGCTGGTCGATGACTCCATTGTGATCCTAAAATCGCTGACAGGGGTCTATCGGATGATCTAGTTCTAACTGATTGTTAATAAACTGTATGTAGTAGTTAATTTCTTTTTAGCTCAAAGCAAAAGTGAATGTTATCATAAATATGAAGTGCATTGTACCTAATGACATTTCTTATCATCATCATCAGCCGATAGACGTCCCCCAAAGATCTCCACATCGATCAGTCCCGCGTTGCTCGCATCCAGTGGGTTCCCGCGACTCTCACCAGATAGTCGGTCGACCTTGAGCGGAGGCCTCTCAACACTACATCATTATCATTAATTGCCATCTGATGTGCTGGAGAAATGATTTTCCATGTTTAGTATAATTAGTTAAGGTAACTAGAATTTAATTGTACTGATCAGGAGTTGTTACTAGTGGATAAGTTATAATTAGTAAGGAATCGATTAAGCTCATTTCCGTCAAATTTTCTTTTATGTTGTGCTTTTTAGTTTAGTTTTAGTGCTATTTTAGTTTTAGATAGCTAATAGCACCAACCCTCATTAAGCCAGCGTGATGGGAAATGGCCCAAACACCCCCATATGAATACCTACCTGAATTGAGAATCTTTGCGGGAGGCCTATATCTAGCAGTGGACGTTTATCGACTGATGATGATGAAGTGTAATATTTAAGTGATCTATAAAAAAAATCTTAAATAGTTTATGTATGCGCTAATTTTTAAAGCATATTTCCCAACTGTTTTAGACATAAATATTTATAGTTATTAACAATTTATAGCGACCAGTCTACCGTCCAACTAACGTAACGTAAAGGCACATACTAAATTGTTTCCTTAATAAACCGTCTGTCGGTACTGGGCTCGTGAAGATCGCGGTGGTGTGTGGTAATGGTATGCATTAAAAAGATTAATACTTGACCGGGAGGTTTGATTAACGTCTCGAATAAATTGAATGCGACAAGTATAAACGTTATCCAACTACCGACATTAATAATGTTATGAAAGTTTACGTTTACTTTTTGATTTATATTTAATAGGTGTATTACTATTATATAACTCACGCGGCTGAAGTCAACCTCACCTGCGCGTTTTCACCCTGCTAATCAAAAAACTAGGCTCTGGCTCCCACCAATCCGCATTGAGCCAACGTGATGAGAAATGGTCGAAAGCCCCCAATATGAACCTCTGCAAACATGCAGATTTTTGAGGGAGACCTATGTCCAGCAGAGGACGTCCTTCGGTTGAAATGGTAATGATGATGATAGCGAAATAAGATAAATCAATTAAAACCCAAATACGTGTAGTATAGTACAGAGATTCGGAAAATGTTACTAAATGATCAAACATGTTTATTTTGACTTGATTTGTTTTTAATCACATTTGATTAATTGAATCAATTGACATATAAATAATTTTACTAATCCAACTCGCATTTGCAATCTAAATCATATAACGGGCGTTGTTTAGTTACCAGTAATAACTCCAATGTAACAAGAGCTTTGAGACGCTTTTAATGCAGCTAATCTCAGCCGTCACTCACGGTCCTGTACAAAGGGACGGGCCTAAAACACTGGTGTAATTATGCATAGATCCAGCCCACGCCTCCCACGTCCTTCCCACCACTGCGCTTGGGTCAGAATCGAAACAATGCTTTCACCGGCCCCTTGTAATGTTTCTCCTAATTAATGATCGCAACAAGAAATCGTATGAGCATTACGAAATCCCTTTAAAAGCGATCAACGTATATACCAGCTGTTCCTCGCCCGCAATGCTGGCCGCAACACCCCCGCAACGCCCTTTGGGGAAGGAATTTTGTAAATTCCGTTCTTAGCTGACGTATACTCGGCATAAGGAATATACCTGCCTAATTTCAAGTCTCCAGGCCTTACCGTTTCAGAGATATCCTGATGAGTCTCTACATAGGTAAACATCACTTATATATGTATATATATTGCCAACACGGTAAATAATACTCCTGTCTCTAATAACATAAAGCTAGTTAGGATGATATACACAATACAATATTGCCTGCGTTGCCTGGAGACATATAACGTTCTGTATCGTTACCTCAGTGATTTACCTACCTGCAACGCCCTTTAATCCGGAACACAGTAATGTTGATACACGACTGTCTGGCGGTAGAAATAAGCGCTGTGGTCGTACCTATCTAGATGGTCTCCGGCAATTGAGATCTACCATCATTAAATCAAAGTACTACCTTACACTACATTTACCATCATTTTCAATAAATATCCTGCTATACTATATGAATATAGATAAACTTTTGTCACCACTAATCATATTTTGTCTTTCGAGATCTTCAACCATAAGAAGTTTTGTTGCTTTTTCATGACTGCGTTGTATTTATAGAAAAGTCCATTTTTTATTATTTTGGAATATATTGTATGTCGTTGTCTTAATCAAATTTAAAAATCTAAATGTAAGTACAGATTCAAAAATTTGTTTTAATTATATATAATTACTCTTTAAACATTGTTCGATTTTGATTATTAATATTTTTCTATTGTTTGTATATCGCATATGTTCGACTGAAACAAAGGACCATGATGATTTGGAAGTCGTATCTATTGTTTAAATTTTCACATTGTCTAACATTTCATTGTGTAGAGGCATAGAGGGAAATTTTGAAAATTTTAGCTCTGCGAATAGTAACACACATTTTTAGTTTGATTTAGCTGCGCTTGCACTAAATTTAAGAGATAACGTATAGAAACACTTCTAAAATATATTGCCGTTGTTGTATTCGGACTAATGGAACAACCAGTGTAAAGCGATGGTTAGGTTAGGTTAGGTTAGGAATCTGAGGACCATATATAAGAAACTTCATACTATCTTTATTCTCTCTATTATTAATAAAATTTTACAAATAGTTTAAATGTATGTCGTTTCTTAATCCACGTATATTGATGTTTAGCAACTCTATGGTTATATTAATGTACAATATATTTGAAAGTAATTACCGTAACAGCATCTTTAATTTAAGACATAGGAAACACGTATAATTCCTATTAACTGATAGCTAATAATTTAACATCGAAGAATGACAACCGTGAAAGGTTTCTCATAAACCCAATCCCGGACGAAAGGTCAAACGATCGAAATTATAAATACGATAAGCTGCATCTTAAAGCCAAGTGGGGAAAGCAGTGCTCGTTATTATTTTATTACCGATCAATGGCTTTACCGGCTATAAATGAAGTCAAGTGAGGTTAAGTAGAACGACGTTGAGACAAAAACGGAGCTGCCGGCTATCTTAATTTTATATGAGCAATTTCAATAACATTTTATGTACAATGATCACTCAATAAAAATTACGTGTAAAGCCAATTATTAAGGAAGCGGCACCAAGGAGGAAATTATTGGGTTCCCACAAATTGAACTATTATTTAAAAGTTGAAAACATAAGGTCAGAGAGAAAGGAAAAATCTCAATGTTTGTATTAAAAATTAAACTTTAAAGCACCATAGTTACTTAATGTCTTAACTTTTGTATAATATTCTCATCATCATTGAAATAATTAAAGTTATATGGCAATTCATTTTCAAAACTTATAAACTTATACTCGTAGATGAACAGTAAGTATTACCTATATATTTTAAGGTCCTTACATATGAAATTAGCGTTTCGTTGTACTGACCACTTTGATCTGAAATATCTCCTCTTTGGTTAAGAATTCCAAATTCAAATTTATAAATTCATTTAGCTGGTAAATTTGAGTTTTGAAAACAGTCATTCATTTGTTTTTTCCTCATTATTATCTTCTTTGGCGTCGCTTGTTACCGCAAAATGGAAAACATGAAATATCGGTATATCTACGAGTACGAGTTCTACCGTGGCACCCAGTACTGGGGAAACAGCTCGAAGGATTAATGATGTGTATGGCGCTGGTGTCACAAAAGAAAGCACGGGTGACGTTTGGTTTCAACGTTTTCGTTCTGGAATCTTCGACCTTCAGAACCAACCCCGTGGACGGCCGGAGACATAAAGGAAGAACTAGCTGCTAAACAACCGAGATTGGTCAATCGCTCTAGGTAAGATGAGATGGCAAAAGTGCATAGATAACAACGGTGCATTCTTTGATTAATTAAATATGTTTTCGAAAAAAAAATTGACTTTATATTCCTCCCGCACAAAACGCCAATTTCATATGTAAGGACCTAATATATTTATATATGCAGATTGTTATCCATACATATGCCTTTCTCTCAGAAAAATATACATACATGTCTACAATTAATAAGCAAGTTAACTGAATTACGTTTCTATCGACATGTTATCTAAAACGAAAGAGAGATATGGCTACGATAACCAGTTCAGAACCTGTCTAATAAAACCATTGAGAACTGTCCAGCGGCAAAAAGGTGACATGAAGGTGTGGCCGCACTGTGTACAATGTTGTTAGACTTCATCGGACCCTGACACGGTAACTCGAGGCTGAACCTATTCTCTATACGAATCAAACCAACTTTGAAAAATGAACCAGCAAACATGGAGATTAAGATGAATGTTATCACGCTAAAGATTGTTAACGTTTCAGTAGTAGTCAGTAGACGAGCGAGACATTATTCTGATATATGCTCCGGCCAATAACAACGTGGTGCTAGTTAGGATGATCTACGAGTATATACATCACCGCATCGTAGTCCTCGTTTTGAAACGTAACTCTCGATACCCTTATAATTTCACCACCTACAGCGCCCTTCAGACCGGAAAACAGTACCGTTTGCACAATATAGCTTTGCCAACCGAAATAGCAGCTGCGGTTGGTACCTAGACGGTATGCAAATTTGAGATTATTTATTAACATGAAGTTCCGTGCTTTTACCTTGTTTAGGTTTTTCAGCTTCATCAAATTCAAAACTGTCAAAGGAATCTGAAAACGATTTTTTATTGAATTCGTATAAGAATATAGACCACATGAACTATGAGACTAACGGAGAGAACGGGGACTAGTGAAAAGAAGACGAAGAAATGACTCGGGTTAAAAAAATATGAACTAATATTCTATAACAAAGTGGATGGTTTCCATCTTCTTCTTAAAGTGCCCTTGCAACTAGTGAATCAGCGTGGTACAGTCCTTTCTGTCTCTGGTTCGGCGACGGAACAATTCCGACGCCCCAGATATGCCAGTCCATTCCCTGATATTCATCGTATGGTTACCGTAGAAAAAGTTAACTATTTAACTGATGGTAGGCCTCCGTTGCCGAAGACCCTCTGGGTAGGTTCACCCCCGCAGCTCCTATTTCTGCCGCTAAATAGTAGTGTGCAAACATTACTGTGTTCGGATTGAAGGGAGCTATAGCTAGTGAAGTTACTGTGGTAACGAGATTTAACATCCCTATCTTTAAAGGCGATGATCGCAATGTGGTGCAACGTATATCATCCTAAGTAGCACCAAGTGATATGGGCAGGCTTATCACTTACCATCAGGTGAACGACCCACTCGTGTCATCGCTTCGTTGAATTAAACACTAATGTTGTTAGATTTATTATTAAACTAATTCTTTAAGAGGATTACTGGTAAACATGTTAAAACTAACTGATAAAAGATATTAAACGTTAACCATTCGGTTCTTCCGGCACCAATTGCATCACCACTCCATCAGCTTGGTTATGATTGTGTAACACGGTTTATTAAAAATAAAACATGCTTTAATAATTCGATACCATTACGGGAAAAAGAAAGTTGAAACGATAGCAGTTTTATAAATATTAATTGTTAATTATCAATAACGTTTTGTGTAGTGTTAATAATACTGTTTGGTGATCAGATTGTGGAAACCAATTCGATCCTCAGCTATGGTATTTAAACACGGTGTTTTGCCAGGATCAACCTTGGGAACTCATAAAGAGATCCTATTTGAAGGTGTCCGAAAAATACTACTTTTTTTGTTTGACTTGTCATCAGTTTACGTTTGCAGGTAGGTCTCTTAAGAACTCGAGCATTGGAGATAAACTGCTTTCAAGTGATCTCTATCTGATCGCTTAAGACGGCACCTAATGATGGTGATGATAATTCTGTGGTGTAAGGGTAATATTAAAATTAATCTAGATGCAAAGGTAAATAGATCTATAACTATGTAGAAATAAATAGAACATAGCATTGAGATATTTTGATGAAATCTCGAACCTGATTATAATTCATATAATTCACTACCTAGAATTATCTTGATGTTCACAAAAAATTGTTTTAGTATTCATTTGTTATAAACTTAGAAAATGCGTCAATACCAAGGATTGAATTTATTCCGTCGTATATGGACTTCCGGTTCAATAATCCGTTAACGTAATCAGGACAGTAGCGCACACTGCTTATTATCTTAAAACGGTAATGGGGGAATAAAGGGTCATCGAATTCTTTTACCATGGTTCGTAAAACTACTGACAGTAAACGGTAAATTATCTCATAGCAAATAATAGCAATGTGCAAAGATAAAGGACTGTAAGGTGTCCCGCACAACAACTTACGGGACCTGTGCATCCTGCTAATCAACAATCGAAGCTCAAGCTTCCGCCAACCCGTATTGCGCCGGCGGGGTGGTGAATGACCCAAATTCTCCCATATGAACTTTTACATACGACAGTCCCTGGTGTCCAGTGGAATCGGTGGACATGCTGACTATATATATAGATTTTTGGGAGAGGTCTATGTCCTACAGTGGACGTCTATAGGTTAATGATGAACGACATAAAACCAACGAGAGGAGCGAGTCGTCGCTTTATGGTAAAACATACTTTTACCTATCACAATGTAGCGTAGGTAGGATGATATATACAGCACCACATTGTGCTCGTCACCCTGAACATAAGAAGTTAATTCTTATCACCTCCAATTATTTCATTAACTACATCTCATTTAAATCCAGAATGTAGTAATGTTGGCATACTTTCATTTGGCGCTAGAAATAGGAGCTGCGGTGTTAAATACGGAGAGAGTCTCCAGTAATAGAGAAATATCTTCACCAGAAATATCCTTACAACGAAAACAAGGAAGAAGTTGCAGTTTCATAAGTTTATAGCAATGATTTCAAGTGTTATATCTATTCGATAAGTTCTCGGTACAGTTCAGTCAGCACACATTTCCATAATTGTATCGGCTTACGATGGTGCGCCAGTTTCGCCCTTCCGCTCCCTATGCGTTTGTGTGCACTTGCTTTTAATGAATGCACGCCATTCGTTGCACCCACGCATGCGTAGAAAGCACCATCGGACCTACCCCACTACCCACGGCCATGTCTCGGCAAATTGCTATCGAATCTCAGTACACGATCTTCTATTGATAGTCAAATCATCGTACGATGAACTATATAATTAACTATTGTTATAACTATGTCATAATAGCGAAACGAATACTCATTCTATATATATGAAAGAATATAGTATAGCATATATTTATAATTTTTATCTAAGAACGGTATATAAAAAGGACAAAAAAGCTGGCTCTTGCAGGACGTCTCACTGATATTTCCTTACGCTTGTTTCTTTGATAGACTAGCATTACCACTTAATGGTCCGTATACATATAATTAAACAGTGCCTTTGGATTATAGCCGTTGTGTGTAAGTAGTAAAGGCTCAATATCAAATGTATATTTATTATTAAAACTTATCTATTTACTTCACACTATAAATCGCATTCGATAATTAATCTGTCGAACTGTTTGATACGGTCGGACAAAATTAAGGTCTACATATCGGAACGGGATAATTATTTATTATCGTTTCAACTGGTAAGGAGCGTTTTCGATGTAGGCGGTTAGGTAACAGCTAAAAGTGACCGAAGCAAAATGAATTCATTGCATAAAAGTATTTGTAATGCGTCTTTCGGCTTTAGTCTACTTTCTACTATAAACCCGATTAAGCCATTACCTAAAGAATGGTTCATTGTAACCGTGAACGATTATACTCGTACAGACGGCACCGGTGAGGTTTTATCAGAGCCACTCGGCATTATCGCTTTAATATTGACGGATTTATCGATAAAACTTATTTAAGCTGTAGATCGTCATACTTATTCGAATATATTGGATTTTTATATACAAAAATATTCTTATGATTATGCATTATAATTTTGATATAACTTTTTTTAATACAATTATGCGACTAGGCGGGATGTTCTCCTCATGGTAATCGATACGCCCGCCCATAACAACGTGACGCTAGTTTTTTTTTAATTAACCGGAGGAAATGCCTACGCTTACCCGCCCTCGCGGGAGTAAGGACGGATTATGCCGGACTTGCACCGACTAAAACCCCCACGATGTTCCATTTCGTCGCCTCATGGCGGGGTTACTAGAACGATTTCGCACTATACACGACCCCGCAGGTGCTGGCCGCTTACGCAGTCCCACCTCGAGAGGGAGGGATGAACCCTCTCTTTCCATCTTCATAAGAGGAACGCCGGAAGAAGCAGCGCGCCCTCTCTTCGGCTTCGTGCAGTCGCGCGAGCAACGGATTCCCCCGAACCCGCCACTCGTAGGCCATGGAAGCCAAGAGAGAAAACTCTCCCTGCTCCAACGTAGCGCTAGTTAGTGTGTACCACATTACGCTCATCGCTTGACACAAGTTGTTGAATCTCGTTACATCAATAATTACACTAGCTACAATCAAACCGAAACACAGTAAAGTTAGCACACTAATGTTTGGCGGCAGAAATAGACGCTGCAGTGGTACCCACCTAGACGGTCTCCGGAAACAGAGACCTACCTCTAGTAAACTTATTATTTATATTAAATTTTTATATAATGTGGTTGTAGAAGTAATATCTGTTTTCTTAAGTATGGTTATTATAATCTTTAACGGAGTAGTTAAGAGGCTTTTCTCTTTTATTAGGCAGAATATACCTCAACCTTGATCTTGAATCTACGATAATTTAAGTAATATATTTATATATGATGGGACGTGCACAGAGATTGCGAGTAGGCTATGTTACCCACACCCTGAATTTCTGTGTTTATCTATACTTAAAAAATAAACTTACCAATTTGACAATAGTCAAATTATAGTGATGTAACTTTTGAGTAACTGAGGAAATCAATATTTAGATAGGTTTAGGGAACCAAGGTATGCAGTGTTATTTGTCAGTACGGTGCGCATGCGCATGTATATGTTTGTATGGTTTTCTTTCTGTTTTTACTCATTATTGATTCGATTTTTATAATACAGTACGTTACAAAATAATCCCAAGTGAAAAATGGTTAAAGTTATTCAGTCGCGACCGCAAAGTAAAGCAGTATGTCAAAACGTATCGCAGACAAACACGCATTGACCATTACAGGCGCGTGCTCACTCGTGACTGAACCTCCGTATTACTTTATTAACATTGCATGGGGAGACAGCACCTAACTTGACAACCCATGAAGACCATCCGCGGTGACATTCCATGCACTCTTCTATAGACCGATGCTTTTTTTAATCCATAATAGGCTGAAACTTGACTTTAATTTTACTGGATCTTGAAGCTACTGGACTAAGACTGGGAAGAACCGTATTTAATTGAATACATTACAAGACCTATGGTTTAACAGTGGACTTCCATCATATATGATGAAGAGATTATAAAGCCGCCGAATTGTCATGGTAAAGCGTACTCGCCTAAAATACTCTACCAGATCTTATACAGCTGGCACACAGCAGTGCTGTAATGGTAACAGATTTGCTCAGAATCGAACAGGGACTACTATATTAGAAGCTAAGCTCAGTTACACCACGAAGACAGTTAAAACCTCGCTCTTTGTACAACCGGCCATTGACATTTGATTTTATAGCAGACTATTGAATTTTATCGACTTCTAATAGAAACATCACACGACTTTTACAACAGGTGAAATATTTCATTGCATTTAGAAGTTAATCTTTGATACTAAAATCTTTTTATTCAATCAATAGACGAGGAACGGGAGGTTCACTTGTTGGTAAATGATAGCCCCGCCCAAAACAACGTGGCGTCATTATGAGACGTAGAAAGTTAAGTCTCGTTACTCTATTAAATATACTATCTACAGCGCTAAGGTCACCGATATAGCCCAAAAGATTGCGAGACTTAAGTGGCAGTGGGCATGGCACATTGCCGACGACGACCGACGTCCGATGGGGCGGTAAGGTCCTCGAGTGGAACCCGCGTACACGTAGATGTAGTGTTGGGAGGCTTCCGACAAGGTGGACCGACGATCTGGTGAGAATCGTGGCAACCCACTGGATGCGAGCAACGTGTGACCAATCGATGTGTGCATCTTTGGGGGAGGCCCATGTCCAGCAGTGGACGCCTATCGGCTGATGATAATGATCTACAGCGCGCTTCAAATCGGTACCTCTTAGTGTTTGCACACTAGTTTGGCAGTAGAAATAGGCGCTGCGTTGGTACCTACCTAGACGGTCAGTAAATACCATTGCAAGTAAAATAAAGGTTAGATAATCAAAAAGCAAGTTGATGTATTTTTCATAATTATTTCTTAATAATTACCTAAGCAATAGAAATTTGAAGTTATAAATGCCACAAGAAAATATTAAGCAGTACCCATGTAAGATCGAAACGACACATTTTCAAAGGGCTTCGTTGTTAGGGACATTGGAACGACGACAAGCGGCTTATGTGTATCGTTTTACCTGACAATTTGCCGGTCGTTGTTTCCTAATACTGGTAATACCAACTAACTCAGGCTCACAAGCGACGGGCAGTGCTCTAATGCCGTCTCAAATACGCTCGTATCAGTAGGGTTACCATCCTACAGAGAAATCATATACTAAAATAAGATGTGACTGATAAATGTAATACGATGATAGAATATGGTTATTCACCTGATGGTACTTTTATTATACAATTCGAAATACTTTTATTGTAAATACCAAACACATTTTCTACATACCATCACCACACGGCAACACCCCTTTCGAAATCAAACTGGCTCCCGAAATACAGGAAATATTCTTAGTACGGGAATCACGCACTATGACAACTCTGTATGTAGCTGTAACTTGTATACGAAATAAATAAAAAATAACAACATTGGGTCTTAAAAAAAAAAAACTTGGCAAATTAGCTATAGAACTCTTTGCTTCCCTTTCCTTTCCAACATTAAAACTAATAGCCAATAGTCCAATTGATTTCTAGTATCGTTACAATCATCATGACTGTCACTTTCCCATTTTATATGAATTCATCACATATCTTCTTCCAACCATCATTATTTTCTTTCACTACACTATCGTTCCTTTAACTAGCATATCTTATATTATACAATCTGTCTACCTCTTATTTGGTCCTGCCTACTCTTACATCCATACATATTTATTATTCATTCAACCGTCTGATATGTTACATTTTTCCTAAGTCTCTTTTCTCTTTAGTTTTTATTGCCTTTAAAAAACAGTGATATATACATCATCATCAGCCGATAGATGTCCACTACTGACATAGGTCTCCTTCAAAGATCCCCATATCAAACGGTCTCGGCCTGCCCGTGTCGCCGGGCACCAGGGTCCGTTGTTTTGTAGAGGTTCATAAGGAAAGACTTAGGTCATTTCCCACCACGCTGACCCAATACGGGTTGGTGATAGCCAGAGCTTCGTTTGTTGATTAGTAGGTGTACCACGAACAGATTAGGTTTGCTTGGGTGCCATGAGTTGTTGTGCGAGACCCCTTACATCCCACAATATATATAACTATATTTAAAGAATTTGGAAGGAGTGGCTCAGTAGCCGTGGCTTGGTCCCCCACGGTGAAGTGAAGAGGAACCTACCCGGTTGGCCCGAGGCAGTCGCTCCAAGTGAGCTTCGTGAGCTCACTTCGGATGTGTGTGCCGGTGGGCTGCAGATGCAGGTTTATACTGCCCTTTGTAGCCGCGATGGAGTCGCGGAGGGAGAGGAGTGTCGGTATTGCAATTCGCCGCTCTCCCTCCGCGACTGAGCGGTTGATGTCCTCATCAATCATTTAGCAACGTATCATGTTTAAGTGTTACATGTAATTTAATTTGTATTGGAAGCTATTCACGTTTAGCGTATACAACAGCCCTAGATATGACTGTTGGTCGTCAATTTATATTCTTCGTCGGACGCCCACGCGTGGCTAGACTTTCATCTAATGTGTGCCGGCTCTGAGGAGCCGATTCCCTTCCGCGATCTGATCGCCTATCTCCTATTACAGTTCGTGCACTTACCGGTATGTCTGCTTGTAGACGTTTATGTTTATGCCGTTTCTATGTCGAACTCTATGCCAAATGCCTGTTCTAGACCAATGAATGTTTAGTAATACGGCAATTGAGATACTTGCAGCTACCGGTTTTAATGCTGCATGAGAAATGTTCAAGTTATATTTATCTTATCAATATATTGATTGTAAATTTAGCTATATTTTAATGTTATTCCTCCTGTTGAAAGTTTATGAGTTTTAACTCCAGTTTTGTTAATTATTATTTGTTCTATCTTCATAAAGATTCATCCAAATGATTAGTATTGGTCAATTTGAGTGAACTTGTATGATTGGTCTAACGTAACTAAAATTAACTGTTGTTATAAGTAAGATGTCTAGATACTTTAAATTAAAAAACAAATAGGCTGAAACATTTTAAGCTTGAGTTATGATCCTATTCCTCGAAGTGACGTGTGTATTGTGGTGTTTTGATATATAAGAAGTATAAAGCGTCCTCCCCATCTTTACTTACGGCGCAGAGACATGACACATGATCATCGGGCTGATCCACCGATTCAAAGTAACACAGCAAGCGATGAAGAGAGCTATGCTTGGCATATCTCTAAAAGACAAAATCCGGAACGAAAAAATGCGACGGAGAACTAAAGTTGTCAACATAGCTCTCAAAATCTGCAAGCTGAAGTGGCAGTGGGCCTGTCATGTCTGTCTTATCAATGACGGCGGATGGGAGAGAAAGTCTTGGAGTGGAGGCCGCGTGCGGGTCGCAGAAGTGTAGGATGCCCTCACTCATGATGGACCGACGACGTCATCAGAGCGATCGGAAATGGGTGGATGCGAAAAGCCGAGGATCGCATTTGGTGGAAAATATAGCGGGAAGGCCTATATCATGCAGTGGATATACAGATGCTGTAATGATGATTATTAACTAACGTCACAATTTAATGAGAAGGCTGTGCTAGCTCCGTTGTTTTGTATAAATGATGGTCGTCTTACCCTCGGACCTAGACGGTCGCCTACAAAAGTAACTGACACTTTAGATATGACATTCAGACATCCATCAAACGTTTTGTCATTGACGTGTTCACTTTCAATCCTTGCTCCTATTATTCGCACTGTTTTGATATGAACGTATTTTATTTATCTTATCACTTAACATATAATTTGCATTATCTTTTGTACTGAAAATAATAAACCATTTTTTTCATCTACACTTCGTACTATAAATATTTTGAAAACTAGTCATCATCATCAGCCGATAAACGTCTACCGCTGGACATAGACATCCCTCAAAGATCTCCATATCGATCGGTCTCGCGTAATCCTGGTTCCAGCGCCCGGCAACTTCACAACTATCATGGCATGGCCTCCATTACCGCCCGGCAATAGAAGCCGTCGTTTGTGAGGATTCATTCAGGAGGATTTGGGCCATTTTCCACCACGCTGGTCTAATGCGGGTTGGTGGGAGCTAGAGTTTTGTTTATTGATTAGCAGGGTGCACCACGAGCAGGTTAGGTTGGCTTGGATCCCGTGAGTTCTTGTGCGGAATCCCTATTGAACAAAAAATATATATATTTCAAAATATTTTGATTATCAAATTTATCTACATAAACTTTAATAGTTTTTTTATACTATAATGCTTCAAGCCACTATTAAAGCTATATACAGCTGTAATATAATAAATATCTCTAATGGTAATGGGTAGTCTAACGGGTCCCGCACAACAACTCACGGGAACCAAGCCAACCTCACCTGCGCATGATGCACCCTACTAATCAGCAAACAAGACCATTGCTCCCACAAACCCGCATCAGGCTAGCGTGGTGGGAAATAGCTCAAATCCCCCATATGAACCCTCACTAACGACGGCTCCTGTTGCTGGGCGGTACCCGAGGCCCTGCTGACTGTGAAATTGTAAAAACGCCGGAACTAGGAAAACGCAAGACCGATCGATATGTAGATCTTTGAGGGAGGCCTATGTCCTGCAATGGACGTCTATTGGCTGATGATTGTGACGATGAATGAATATTCAGTCCTACATTCCTTTAATAAAATTTCTTCATCTAGGAAAGTCAAGGTTCGTTTCGTATTCGTACACGGTCATGTTCACCGATCGATCGTCTTACGGCGGATGAACACACTGGAGATATTATCAACAATAAATCACCATTACATTGGCTTATTGTAAAGAATATATCCGATATGAAAACTTGACAGAGATCGTGCTACCCATCACTACTGAAGGATGATTGTCGTGCCTTTTTGCTCGCGGCGTTTATTCCGCTAATGCACTTTCACTCCCTTTGTTCGCCTCTTTTTTTTCTCCACTACGAAACATCATGTCGGGCTTTAGAAGCTATCTGTCAAACGATAAATCGCTTTCTTATCTGAGAATCTATGCGGTATTGTTCTACGCCCACTTATCTCGGGTCAACGTATGATTATCGATTGTTTACGACTTTCGATTAAGAGGATAAGTCTGTGGAGGCGTAGCGCGACGTTCCGTACTCTAATACAGATGCTTTAAATCTTATTTTTCTATTTGCATCACAGTATTTTAATACACTATTTCAGCTACCAAAAACACTTCATACTATGAACAATTCAAATCAAAGTATAATAATTACAATTTATAGAAAATTATAAAGTGATTTATACTAAATCTAATCATATAATACGTACATTGATTATTGACCACTTAATGTCTCCTTCATTTTTTAATTTAACGAACCTACGAGACGAGCAGGAGTTTCACCTGATGTTAAGTGATACGACTGCCCATAACAACATGGCTTTAGTTAGGATGATTCTATACGCCACCACATTGTGCTCGTGGAAATAGTAGTTGTTGCGGTACCCACGTAGACAGCTCCGGCAACAGAGACCTACCACCAGAAGAACCTTCATTTCAAATTGCTTACATAATAGAGGACGCTGGCTTTCAGACCGCTAATTAAAAATTTGTTAACATAAAGGCAAAAGGCAAGGGAAAAATCTTGTGAAAACCGACGTAATCCAAGGTCATCAGCTTTCGTGGATCAATCAACCTGCACTTGGCCAGCGTGGTGAATAAATGGCTTGACAATCCCTTGTGAAACAAAATCTCCCAGAATATATAATAGTTAAAGAGTTACTTTATTATAATTTGTTCAAAAGGTAAATCAATATAATTACGTATTTGACTGAGGGATGTATTTTTTGAAATATCCTTTAATTATCCTTTAACTTCGCTCTTATTGCTACAAGTATATATTATATAGCTATCTTTTCTCGATTATGAAATGCCCTATAATAAATAAAAGAATATTATAATATAGCTTCTAATCGACTTATAACCCAAACGATTCATAACAGGCTGTTCTCGTTGTGCTCGTTCAGCTATACAGCAGATCGCAGCATGCTTCTGGTGCACTAAAGCAATCATTTATGATTAATTGTCGACGTTAACAATAAATAAATGTGGAAAGGTAATTTCTAATACAAATATTTACGTCCGCACGGCTGAATAATGCAAACGGCGCCGTCGGCTTGTTACAGCGCGTCCGCCATAACGCGAGACAATCGATTTTAATCGTTCATTCGATATCTCGCTGCGCCGCGATAGCTCATGTTACGACTTAAAGGCTCATTCACACTGGTTAAGTGAAAAATTAATCATTACCATGTACTAATAGCAACATTAAATTAATCTAAATTTATTGTATATATAACATTATAACACAACTATGTAAGTCATACATAGTTGTGACTAAATCGAAAAGTACTCGTTTACTTCTGAGGAGAGCCTCTTTTTGGGGACCGGAAATAATAAACTATAAACGTTTTAACTTTTATAAACTATGATTAATACCTTAATCTATTTTCTACATATATATATATATATATAAAATGGGTTTTCATTCGATACGGGAACATGACCTTTCAACGCGGAATGTTTTGTTTCTTAGATCCTTCATCATTTTATCTCTAATTGACTTCATTAAACATTTTCTTTCTGTGTTTTTTATGCAGTCGTTATGGTAACGGTTGCTATAGAAAGTCGTTTGCGGCATTTATATTACGAACAGCAAGGCGGGCGGGAGACAGCTAATATATATATATATATCTTCGAAATTGTTAGACGTGAAGACTCAAAATTTAGTAGAGATATTGTTTCTGATATTTAGAGGTCAGCTAAGAAGGGATTTTACAAAATTCCTTCACTCTAAGGGAGTTGCGGGGGTGTTACGGCCAGCAAAGTGGGCGGGGCAATAGCTAGTTAGTATATTTATGAATAACATGCTTTTAGTTGCGTTTTGAATGAAACTTGTATTGAATATAAAATCATTATACGCGTTATTACGTGTTCAGTGTGCAAGCATGTTAATAGTTGATATTTCTTTTGCTATCAGCGGTGTGAAGCGAGAAATTAAATTTCGCCTACCATTAGTTTCGTAACGAATTTCGCCAGTTGAATCGATAAAATAACCTCTGATTGGTATATAATCGACGTCAATAAAACCATTCGAATGTTTGCTACAAAAGAATTACTATAATGCAGTAATTTACATACTGGTTACGTGATTTGCATATCAATATTAAAGAACGGTTATACTTATAAAATTATACATCAATAATAAATTTTTTTTAGTGTATCTAAATTTTCAAAATGGTCAATCGTAGCTATGTAGAAAGTATGAAGATTTTACGTTAGTCCTATGTTATCCTTATTAAGTAACGGTGAGAGGATAAATGTTGAATTAAGTTTTGATAACCTTTCACTTAATGATTTTATTTCCGCATTATATGTAGCCCGCGACCGATGCCTTATACAAGCAATTTGGTTACGTTAATCGCTGAAAGAGGCTCTCGAGGTTCTATTGCGCGTGGGATGTACGAATTAGTATTCGCTGGCTTAAATTATTTAACAAAAGATGTATTAAAATACGTTCCTCTCATAACCTCATGTAAGAGTTCTGATGATATAATAAGACGTTATTTTCCTCGTCTTAAATGTAACTTGAAGTAATTACATTGAATACTTTGTAACGTAGTCCGATACATTGTATAATTTTTAAGAGATTATGGAAAACACTAATTTTCTTAAATATAGGATCATGAAGAGAATAACCAATACATCAGTTGGCAATTGAACCACCCGGAAAAGGAGTGGTAACGGAAAGCCTGTAATTATTACTACCGACGATCTGTGAAAATCTTAAGTTTGTCTGTTTTAAGATTTATTTTATCCTTTACTCTTATATACTATGCATTCTCTTTGTTATATACGGTATCTTAAATTTAAGGGCATATTTAACACGTTGAATGCTACAGGAGTCACCGGGGATTCCCATTACAAAATCAGTGGCACTATCATATTAATAAATCATTTTTTTTATTCTAAGAAGCGAGACGTATACCTCATGGTAAGTGGCAAGTCCGCCCATAACAAGGTGGTGCTAGTTAGCATAATATGTATATCAGTTTCAGTTTCAGGATTCAGTGTAAACCACATTGTGCTCGTCGCTAATTAGGTTTCTCTGACCGACAAACTTCTATTCGTGAAAGGCACTATGATAATAAGTTTAACAAAAACAATATGATGTTAAAATTGCGTCTAACATACATCTACTGGTGGTAGGCCTCTATTTACTGGTGGTAGGTCTCTGTTAAATGACATCAGTTAAAAGGAATAGCCGCGACTCGAATTGCTTTTCTCAATCTGATCGCCAAACTTCAGTTAGAAGAGGGCACGTAATCATCGAATGAATGAAGGCCTCCATTTACTGGCGGTAGGTCTCTATTGTCGGAGACCGTCTAGGTAGGCATCATCGCAGTTCCAATTTCTGCCGCCAAACAGTACGGGGCAGACATTACTGTCTGCTGAACTAGTGTAATTACAGGGATAATGATACTTAACGTCATGTCTCAGGCAAGGAGCGCAATATGGTGCAGTGTACATCATCCCAACTAACAGCACGTTGGTATTGGCGGGAGTATCACTTACCGTCAGGTGAACGTCCCGCTCGTCTAGTTGCCTCATTGAGTAAAAAAATATAAAATAAAGAATGTTTTTTTTTTCAAATTCAATAGTAAACGCTATGACAAGAAAGAGGCTGCAATGAAGGCCTAATGGTATATATTTTTTTTATTGATTTAAAACGTTAGATAGTTTCGCGTTTGCCGCGTAATTTATTACGTGATACAATTTTTCTAGTCTATTGTTGTCTAAGCGGCCTTTTGTCCGGAACACGATCTCGCAGCGTTTCGCAATAATATCGCTCGTTATTGATACTTTACGGTGTTACAAAACTTTTTAATAATTTGTTACAACTTTATAAAAAACGTGTTATTGTCAAATTTAGTTGATATTTTATATAGAATACCTAGTTTTTCGAGTTTGTTCTTTTTTTTTCGATGTAGCGATTAGACGAAAAAGACATTCACTTGATGGTAAACAACACTGTACTATATAGTGCTTATCGCGTTGAGATATTAGACATTGAGTGTTGTTACTTTAGTAATTTCACTGGCTATAATTCCTTTCCAAACGGAACACAGTAACGTCTGCACACTACTGTGTATGTACCTAGAAATTGATAGTTCATATCATTTACTTCCGGCCATGCTGTACCGTTATCTGATGGAAAATTATACAAAAGTAGATAATGAAGTTTATATTGTTATTATTTGTTTTGCTTGAATTTTTATATTCTGAAAGTCACACACAGTTACAGTTTATTTATCCGATTCGTATGTCTTGTGTTGTGAATTACTTTCCTCGTATCAACTGTCAAACAACCAAATTAGTACCTGTAAACTTAAAAAAAATAAAAAATTATAGAAAAATCCAAAAGAATTGTCACCTTTAATAATGTAGATGCTTTCTTTGTATTCGTTCTAGTTTAAATTTTTTCACTTAGTTCTTTTGTGAAATAAAATGAATAATGGCTAAATATACAATATTGCAGAGAACAAAACTGGATCAGGATGTTAACCCGGGACCGCTAGGCGTCGGACGGTGACTGTCCGCTCGCTCAATATTAATAACTGTCGCATTAGAGGCCGACGGCTTACACGGAGGCGTGAAACAATAAGCCGATTGTGTACCTAGAGAATGCTCGCCGCGGTTTGGATGCGGCATCGCATCTGCAGCATCACTACAAAACATTTATATTTATATATTTTAATGTTTAATTATCTCAACATTCATTAAATCCTTTAGGAAAATAATTATATTTGTTAATTTTCATACGTCATAGATATGCGTAGTTAATCATAGCATATTACGAGTATGAGTGTAAAATTAGCATAACATATAATAAACATAAATATGTTATTATATGGTTGTAGTTTATATATGATGAGAATATAAAGGGATATCCCTTTGTGAACAGTCCTCATCTTAAACAGATTGATCTAGATCAAAACTAATTAAAATCTTGGACAAATACTGGGATAAATCTTGACTTAAGACGACACCATTGGATTTCATGTCGGGCCTTAGGAAAAATATAACCTTTATTAAAACAAAGAAATACACATTTTACTGGTGGTATATCTCTGGTGCAGGAGATTGTCTAGGTAGGTACCACTGCAGATCCTTTCTGTCTAACAGTAATGTTCAAACATTACTGTATCCCGGTATAACCGGTGTCGTAGCAAGTAAAATTACTGGGACATCGAAACTTAACATATCATTTATCAAAATTACGTATATAAACAATGATAACTGTTAGAACATTGTTATAGAAGGAGAATTCTCACCAGCTAGCACCTCCGCGTTTTGTTCGAGTGAGTGGTTCCAGGTGGCGGGGAGTGCTGGCGCCCATTAGTCACCAGACAGAGCGATATCTCGTTATTTATCCCCTACTCGCGGATCCCGCGACGATTTGTCGCACTCGCGCCGGGACGAATTGTAACTATTCCGCTCTCGTACAATTTATTGCCTGGACGGTAGCTGCGCCGTGTCTAGATATATTCTCAGCTTTAACTATCGACCTGAATCTCTGAAGTTCATAATAAAATAATAGTTGCATTTGATAGTTTCCCGTTCCTATTGTATTTACTTAAACCTGCTATTGACTTGACTATCTATGGCACAGTAGGTTCGATTCCGCGGGAACAAGTTTTAAAGTGTGGTTGCTGATACAATTCTTCAAATCCGCTTAGTTACCTGTATTAGTCATACATTGTAAACTAGTTACTCCATACCCGCTTTGCTCGCCGTTATAAAGAACTAAAATTGAAATTTACAATTGAAATTTATCGGAAATATTCCTGACCGGCGACAATGTCCTCCCCCTTTCTCTAACCTCCACCTCCCCTAACTCTTCCCGTTATTAACACCACAGCAACTCCCTTTTGGTAGTAACATTTTGTAAAATTCATTCTTAGCTACCCTATAAATTTTCATGTCTCTAAGTCTTGTTTCCAGAGATATCTTGATGGGTCTCTACATAGGTGAGAAACTTCATAGTTATATATATATATATATATATATATACATATATATATATAATATATGTATATGTATACATGTAGATAGATTTGTCGCCATGAGAGAATTGCTGTATTCCTATTGTCAACATAAGAACTTGAGTATTATTTAGGAGGATACTTCAACGTCCATTGCCTTACTGTCACTTAATATCAAGTGAAGTTCAGGGCCGTGGTTTAAAAAAAAAGATTTGATCAATGTCATTTTACAAGAATGCCGAGTTCATGTCAAATTTCATTACTTTTATTCATCTTCTCGATTTGAAGAAAAAGAAACATAAAAAGGATAGGATCAATTATACAGTAATTCATATGACACAGAGATTAAATGATTTACCATCAAATATTTTTTTTACAAAACAGTTAAAAATACCTCATCCTCGAATACTGGGGGGTAGGTCTTTATAGCCGGAGACCGTTACAACGGTCGTCAAACAGTAGTCGGCAAACATTACTGGGTTAACGAAACTCAATATCTTATATCTCAGGGGATGTGCGGAATGTGCTGTACCTAGGCAGTCTTCGGCAATAGACACCAGTAGATATATCTTAGACGCAATTCTATCATCATACGGTCATTTGTAAAATCATCATCATCATCATCGTGCCTTCTATGAACAGAAGTTTATCGATCAGAAAGCCTAATTTGGGACGAGCGTAATATGGTGCAGTTTATATCATCCTAACTAGCGCGCGCCACGTTGCATGGCATGTGTACCACTTACCATCAGTTGAACATCCGGTTCATCTCAATTTATCCAAAAAATAATGACTTAAACTATTATGTTATCCTACAGAAAATATACTATAAAACGTTACAATCAAAACAACCGACAAACAAACAAACAAACACGCCATTTGCACTCGCGTCGCATGCGCACAGCGAGAACATTTACTGCGGCCATTCTTAGCGGGTAATGAGTAAAAAAGGGCCATTATTCCTTTGCCTTTGCACATCGACATTGACCATAAACAAACTCGCGGACCTCTTATTCTATTTATAAAGCCTTTACTTATAGCCGTTTGCTTGATTTTTTTTTATTGATTTAAGTCAATGCGGAAATATATGTAAAAATTTAAAATGTTTCACAATGTGATCAAAAATTTAGATATTCTCTAATAGTTAACCTACGGCGATTAAAATCGATGAAAGGTTAGAAATAATTTTATTATTGTTAAGGGAAAGGTAATAAATAAATCTGTGTATAATAAATATATATATATCATCATCATCATCAGCGACAATGGACAATAGATATCCACTGTTGAACATAAGCTTCCTTCAAAGATCTCTACAGAGTTAATTGGGGAGATTCAGACCATGGCCCACCACGCTGGCCCAGTGCAGGTTGGTGAGTGGTCGGAATCTCATCTGTTATTCAGCAGGGTGCACCGCGTGCAGGCAAAGTTAAATTGGATTCCGTAAGCTGTTGGGATGAACCTCTTACATACTAGTATTTACACATATAACTGATGCGAGTAACGTGAGAACGATCGAAGTGGAGATCTTTTAGAAGAGGCCTATGTCCAGCTGCGGTCGTCTATCGGCTGATGATGATAATATATATATAGGGTGTAAGGGGTTCATTATATACATATATATAAATATATGTGAACATTGAAAATGACCATACGACGCGGAATCTTAGATGATTATAGGCTACTTATGTTTTGAATTTTATAGATCCTTAATCATTTTATTTCTAATTATCACACATAAAAATTTTCATTTCGTATTATTTATGCGGTTGCTATAGTAACTCTTATTATTTGCGGTTGCGCTTGCTGACAAAGAATAATAGTCAGCCAGTACATATGTATATATCTGTTTTCGTCTCATAAGGGACAGATATCTATAATATGTTAATGCACTATAAAAACTTTCGATATTTAATATCCATTGTTAATATTCAAGTCATTGATAATCAATACGGATTGTTCACAATGTTCAGTCCACAGCATTGCATAATTTCTTCTTGATTTTATCTGTTCATATGGAATTACAAATGTGGGTTATATCAAAGTACATTTTCTTTTATTGATTATTTATTCAATCGTTTTAATAAACAAAAAAAATTAAACTTAACTATTAACTTATTTAACGAAGCAACAAGATGAGCGGGACGGTAGTCTGATAAGTGATACTATTGTCCTTAAGCTAGTTAAGATGATATACAGTATAATGTAATTCGTCGATTTAGGATATAAGATATTAAGATTTATTTCACTAGCTATTTTGCCCTTCAGATCGGAAAACAGTAATATTTGCATGCTACTGTTTGGGGGTGGAAATAGGAGTTGCCGTGGTACCTACCTGCCAGCAGATGAAGTTTGCCGATTTCCAGTCTAACCTAATGTTTCAACACGCTTGTCTTGAATGCTCCACATTTATGATGAAAATATTTAATAGTTTACAAATGCCCCTCTTAAATTTAAACATGGTGTTAACATGATGGCTGCGGTCAGATATTTATCGTTTACAAATCCCCGCTGTTGTATCAATCAAACAAAGGTCACAGTGGGTTACCGGCGCTTTGTGTTCGTATAATTCCGCCACAAGATACAAACACTATCGCGATCTGTTAAATACTGCAGCATAAATGTATTATTAAGGGTACAGTTTCCCAATTCGGTTGATTTATCGTTTTGTTCGATTTCACTGTACATTTGACCTTTGTAACAATATCGCGATGGGTTTCGCAAATTCGCCTTTGTTCGTTAAATGGCGTTAAAATACCTTTTGTTGAGCTTTATCGTAAATTGATTTTGTTTTCGAAATAACAATTATTTATGAACTAATCGATACAATCGATTAATAGAATATATTTGTTATTAACAATAAAAGAAAATCTCCCTGTCATCCCCGTCGGGCATAGTAGTGATCAAACTAATGGCCATGTAGTTTCCGGCTCTGGTGTCTCGGTTGGCTTCCGTTAGTTTTCTGGAAATATCTCTAAAAAGTTTAATCTCAACCCGACCCGAAAACCCGAAGATTTCCATCCCAAACAGTTCAAATATAAAATACTCATTAAGATTTATACTTGCTCCGCTCGAGATTCTCCGCATGGTTTGCGGCCGTACCAACAATACTCGAAGTGCACTGAATGTGGAACGAAGCAAGTGTATCGACGCAAATAGCGTCCCATACAAAAGTCTGCCTGTCTTTTGCCTTCGTCGCACGCCAGACCAGGGAGCTCCAGTACAACTGCTACATCGGCGGCCACTGGAGTCCGACGAAAGAGATATAATTTTCAATACTAATTATTAAATCATAACAACTTGTCAAAACAAATAAAAGATCCTCGTCAAGGTTATATACATTAGTATTTGAACTTTAAAGTAAGATGCACTAAACACTTCAGGATTCTGTGATCACTTATCATTAGCACGATCATTTTAACCTTTGTTAAAGTTCGTTTGTTATTATATCCTGTATAAAATATATCTGGTGTTTGTATTGGCAATGACGTTACCGGTTTCTTTTTTTATATTTTTACTAAAGCTTTGGTTTATAAAATAATTTAGTTGGCTTATAAAATAATTAATGTAAGTCTATTCTGTCTATCTATCATGGTTGTTGTAGACCTTTTTTCTTTCGACCTTTATAGGTGTGAGTTTAATATTATTAAATGTCTCCTTTGCCTCTCATGTTTTGAATGGCAGTGAAATGTCACCTGGCATTACATCCGCCCCCTTATGTCTACTTAGGTGTTATAACAAAATTATATAAAATAAAAAATTTAAACAATTACTTTAAAGGTTAATAATAATTGTTACTTCACTTATTATTAGTGGCTGTTTATAAGATTCTTTGGATACGCGAAGAAAGATCGTGTATTTGCGATGCTTACTTATAGGTGTTGAGATATTAATACATCGTTAGCTTTCCTCATTGAATGTATATTACATATAGATCTATTGGGTCATAAAAATTATCGAGTAGATCTAGAGAAACGCGTAATAAATCAATAAGGCGGAAACTCGCCGCAAATCGAGCGCCCTATATGGTGACGACATGATGTCACCGCGCCGCATAAGGGCGGTGAAAGCTCCAACAATCGAACTTTATGATTGATTCTATGCGAATGTGTGTGACGTGTGATACGTACGATGCACGTTAGACGTACATTTCACAAGTTGCGTAAGGCGTCGCTTTAGGTGCGGAGAAAATGTAGTGGACAGATGCGATACTGTAGCGCCCGTCTCCACTTCAATACGCTTTCTCTACGCGAAATTCAAGCAGCTTTTTCATATGAGCGTTTCACTCAGACTTGTGTCATGTTCACACCTGTTTCATAGTGGCTATTCAGTTATAGATATTACAACGACATCATAGACTACATTTACTGAAACTAAATGTTAAGGATTTTATCTGATTTCAATAGAGAATATGGTTGGGTAATACCACCTGGCTTGTGATCCTATTGTTAATAATATTAAATACCAAGCACACCACTAGAAGACTTCAAAACACATTCAACTCGTTCCTCTTAGATTGGATCGTAAACAATAATTAAGAACCTGTATTTATAACTAAGTTATCTGTCATCTTAGTTTTCCTGTAACTAAGGCTCCTGTAATGAATCATTGCAATCTACATTAACTTAAAGCTGAATCTAGTTTTGTGCACTCTTACACTTAATTTTAACATGAATAGCAATTGTTAGATTAATCCACATAAATGACCCTAATTGACTAAAAAAACAAATTAAATCATCGTGCTACCTGTCGACTTCAATTTCATATGATGTTAAATGATAAATAGGGCCAAAGATGATCAAGCGTATTTATCCTTAACTCTGCGTCTAGAGACGGCAATAGTATGAGAATGTGTTAGCTGGTAGTGGCCTAGGTTATAAACTACACTAAATATGACTCGGAAGTTCTAACTAGTGAAGTTAAAAGACGAGCTATAAGATATTGTAATATGGAAACACTTAAACCTAAAGCTAGATTAAAGGTATAAACTGATCTGTAGTCTCTGTCTATTGCGATTAGAACTAAAGTAATCCCTACTTATCGTAGATGGTGACTAAAAGGGTTTTCGGGTTCGCGGACTTTGAAGGCGGAGGACCTCATTGGCCACTAAGTGACCTTAGGGTGAACGGCAAGTGCGAGCTGAACGATAAGGTGCTAAGGACAGTTACGGTACTCCATTGAACGGGCTCAGGCTCGCTCAGTGCAGGGACGCACTAGTGTATTCGGTACAAGATCCGGACCTCTCGTAAAATAAAATACTAAGGATGACCATTGAAGGGGTTTAGAGTCAAAAAATCTCCCGTGGCCTCGTCTTCCTTTTAGTGCTTGTTAGCAGTGTCTTTAGAAGGTTTCTCTCTTTACTTAAATAAAAGGTTAAAGTGATAGAAGAATGCACAGTAAGTAGCACATTGAACTGTGGAATTTTTCATCCACGTGTCTTGTTTTATTAGTCATCGTTAATTTTATAATCGCTTGTCAGATCGCGTTACTCTCGGTCGGATGTCGGCGGGTCCACCTGCGAGCGGGGCCCACTCTCGGCCCGCAAGGATACGTCAATTCGCATCTCCTATGAGCCCGCACCACCATCTTGACGTCTATCGGCTGTGACATAAATGCGTAAATAATTATAAACATATTCACCGCAACATTCATGTACGGTGTTAAATAGCTCGTGCATCTTATGTGACACTAGATCGATATGGTGATATTGAAATTGTGGTACAAGACCATAAAGTTTTATAAAGTATTACTTTTATTAAACTTTGAAAAGGCGCAACGAGGGTACATTAACTTCATACTAGTTTTATCTTTAACAATGTGCTTATGTGTTATAAAAAAAACTTGTTATTTTTACCAAATTTTTAAAATTTTGATCTTTGACCATATTTGCTCTTAACTGCAAGTGCATACATGCATATTACAGTCACGGTATGTATTCAAAATCTTTGTGCGCTTATATATAGAAATAAAATTACCAATTTTTTAAGATGATTCATTAAGGGAGCTGGGGATGCAGTGGTAGTTTAAGGCCGAGACGAGGCCTCATTAAGGCCTTTCATTGGAATCAAGGTTCTGAGCGAAAGTATTTTCATGATTTCTTCCAAAAGCATTGGATCACCTCGGGGTTTTAGCCGGTAAGAGTCCGACATAACTCATTAACAATTTTGTTGCCTCCACAGTAGAAGGATATCCAATGCAGGATTTGACCTGCGCAAACGTATATTCTACAATTACTACTCATCACTCATTCCAGTCATAATTTTTTTTATCCAACGAAGTGACAAGACAAGCTTGACGTTCACTTCATGGTAAGCGTTACGCCTGCCCATAACAACGTGGCGCTAGTTAATATGGTATTCATAGCACATTGCCATCGTCGTCTTGAGACATGATTTTAAAGCTCGTTACCTCAGTAATTTCACTAGTTACACCACCCTTCAAACCGGAACACAATAATGTGTGCACATCACCATTTTGCAACAGAAATAGGCGCTGCGGCGGTACCTAGACGGTCTCCGGCAACAGAGATCTACCAGCAGTACAATATATACAGCTTCTGATATAAATCAAAACATGTTTAATAAAAAAAAAATCACTATGGTCTCTAGTAACAACGTTATTGTAATTAAATCAACATTTACACAACTATGCGTTCAAGGTGAATATTAAACAATGAAAACAAGATATAATCATTTTTTTAACGTAAACTTAGCAGGTAAAGTTGCATTGTATAAGGTCAAGTTACAGCTTATCGGCTATTTCTATATCGTTAAGAAATACCTACGCTATATTTAATTTGGATCGTGATCACTATTAATTTTCCTTTTCACAGTTTAATAAATGTATTGTTTTTATTTTTAAATAAATTATTATAATGTTAATAAAATATGATGATTAGTATTATTTTCGGTACAGATGAACTATCTCAGTGAATTAATTAATATGTTTATGAATAAACGTATGAGTTATATAAAGTAAATAAACATTTATATATATATATATATATATAATGAGAACTAAGATCACCGATATAGCCCAAAAGATTGCTAAACTTAAGTGGGAGTGGGCAGAGCACATTGCTCGAAACACCGACGACCGATGGGGCAGTAAGGTCCTCGAGTGGCGTTCGCGTACCGGTAGACGTACTGTTCGGAGGCCTCCCCCACAAGGTGAACCGACGATCTGGTGAGAATCGCTGGAACCCACTGGATGCGAGCATTGCGTGACCGAAATGCAGATCTTTGGGGGAGATTTATACCAGCTGTGGAGGTCCATCGGCTGATGATGACGGTATATATGATTTAAGGCTGATTTTAAACTTACCTATATAAAAAAAATTAAGGCGTTTGATATTGTTAGTGTTACTACAACTTGGAATAGATCGACGTATTTCTCCGAGGGTAGGTGAAGTTTACGCAATTGTTTGTTCGCTAATTCACTTACAGGCCCTTTCGCCGACAAATAATATTTATCAAGCAAGGGGGGGTTTGCGTAATCTAACAATTAAAGTACATTGTTTTATTATCCCGGAGAACAATCTGATTGTGTACGGTTACCTTAATTTAACGCAAGTTATTTGTGTTTATATCCGACACATTAAGTTGAAGTTATTATACTGTTATAGTTAAACAGTTATTTCACTTTAAACAAACAAAGCTGGACTAGGGAAATTATTAGCGATTTATGTGTACAGTGATCACAAAGTAGTTTTATGCTTTTAATGGTGGTTATACGTCGCCGTTTTTAATGCATCGTTAAAATGGATTTATCATCTTCCGCCCTTATGACCGGTTACGAATATAATAGATATTATTATATCTAATACAATTTTATTAACATTGAACTCAAATACGGATGTTGCACTTAGTAGAGCAACATCCGTATTTAGTTTCTTAAACTTTGTGTAGATATAACATCTAAATAATGTATGTGTATATATTTAAATCATGGTGGCCGGGACTTCCTGTATAAACAAAATTTTTCACTGATAGTAGGTCTCTGTTGCTCGAGACCGTCTAGGTATCACACCACGTCCTATTCTGCTGGCAACTAGTAGTACAAAATTGTGTTCCGCTTTGAAGGGCTGCTGTAGCTGAAAGAATAGCTGAGGATCGAATTGGTTTTCTCAATCTGATCGCCAAACTTTAGTTTGAACAGGGCACCTAATGATTATGATTATACAAGTAACGATACTTAACATCCCATGTCTCAAGACGATAGAAACAATGTGATGCGGTGTATTTTATCTTAACCAGCGCCTCGTTTAGAACAGGTAAACATCTTACCTGTCACATCGCAACATGGTCCTCAGCCGATAGACCTACTCTGCTGGACATAGGCCTCCCTCGAAGATCCCCACATCGATCGGTCCTGTACTCCGATAACCAGGAGCCTTCCTTTGTAGGGGTTCATATAGGGGGACTTGGGTTATTTCACACCACGCTGTCGCAATACGGGTTAGTGGGTGACAGAGCCTCGTTTGTTGATTAGCAGGGTGCACCACAAGCAGGTGAGGTTGGTTTGAGTCCCGTGAGTTGTTGTGCGGGACCCCTTACATCCTTTACACATCGCATCATGGAATAAGAAAAAACTAACATAGTAGATTAAGTACACTATCAAAAGTCTTCCTCTTATTGCAGTTATAATCGGATGCTAGTAATTATTCTTTAAAAAAAAATATTAAATGCGTGCAAATTAACATGAAAACCTTTTAACGTTTAACGAAGAACTTACCTTCGTAGCAATAAACTTGGAAGTCTCCGTGAGTTATTTTAATTTGTCCATCTCAATATAACCGACGAGCATCCATTACTCGTCCGCTCCGCATAATATTACTATCAGTTGTTAATTCACGTACGCGGAATTGATGATGGACGATTCCTCACTATTTTGCATGCGAATGCCTTGATTTTCCATGACAGTAATATTTTTTTTTATTTATTCGATGAAGCAACAAGACGAGTGAGCCGTTAACCTAATATTTACAATACACAGTACCATATAACGCTCGTCACCTAGAGATATAAATTATGTCTCGTTACCTCAAAAATTCCATTGGATACAACGACCTTTAAACCGGAACACGGTAATTTTTGCACACTACTGTTTGACACATAGATAAATATATTATCTTCTATTTTATAATGGTCTTCTTTTACTTTTTCCTCTCCACTTGTACTACAGTCCCATCCTTCACCGATCCCATCATGTAATCTCTCATCTTTCTACTCTCCTCCTTAAGCAAAATTAGCTATTTACATAACTATTTTTATAATATTTTAGCTCGTGGATTCTAGACCTGCTAGTCCTGAGTCCAAAAAAAGCGGAAAAGTCATCAAAAATAGTAACATCATGAACATTAACCCAAAAAAAAAATTTTTGGTTCAACAGATTCAACTGTTTCCAATTGTACTGGAGATAAATTTCTATTGTGGGATACTGTCGATGTAAGTACTACCGAAGCGCCTATTTCATCCGTCAAACATTATTGTGTTCCGGTTTGAATGGCGCTGTAGGTAGTGTAATTACTGGAGTAACGAGACTCAACATCTTGTCTCACAATAACGAGCACAATGTGGTGCTGTGAATACCATTCTAGCTAGCGGCATGTTGTAATTGGCGAGAGTGTCACTTACCATCAGGTGAACAACCTGTTCGTCTCGCTGCTTCATTAATTAAATAAAAAAAAAACATTCTTGTTTCGAAGAGCTATGTAGCTAGTGAAATAACTGGGGTAACGAGACCTAACATCTTATATGTCAAGGCAATGAGCACAATGTGATGCTGTGTATATCATTTTAACTAGTGACACGTTGTTATGGATGGACGTATCACTTACCATCAGATAATCGTCTCGCACGTCACGTACCTTCAGAAAATCATATCAGCATATAGTACAATAAATACTTAGAACATATTTTAAAATATAAACCATCTCATAATGTGACATGACTAGTCACATTGTGGTTATGGTCTAATACAAACTACCAACCAGGGGTGTAAGGGGGGTACTGCACCCTGCTAATCAAGAGACGGGCTCTGGCTTCCACCTACTCGCATTGGGTCAGCGTGGTAGGAAATATCCCAAGTCGTCCCCATTTGGACCCCTACAAAAGACGGCCCTTGGTCCTCGGTGATGCGGGCAGCACAGGACTGATCGATATGAGGATCTTTCGCGGAGGCCTATGTCCAGAAGTGGACGTCTATCCGCTGATGATGATAAACAACCATTACATTAACATCCAGCTCATCATCGCTATCGTATAAAGTACCCAAAAATTTTGGATTTCTTGTTTTATGCGAGCATAGCAAAGCTATTTAAGTAAAATTGAGGATGAGCAGCGCTGTCGGTTCAATGAGAAGCCAGCCCGATCACCAAAAACGGCATCGAGACGATGAACAGTTTTGGCAATATGTTTTATTCATGCCGTCGAAATGAATAGCGGGACGTTTCTTTGGCGATGCGAACACTTATGAATAATACGTGGGGTATGATAAAAAGCAACATTCTACGGGCATGTTAATGGCCTTTGACAAAACGTTATTGACTCCATCGGAGCGGCGGCGGTGCGGTGGCTGTACCGTTCTTTTTGTAACTCGTTTGGCTTCAAGGAAACCGATGCACGGCCGAGCACCGTTTAAATACGTTAACTATAACGGAAAGGAGTTTTTGAACTATATCTACATAGAACAATCATTAAAGTGGGTATATCTTATAATTTTTCAATAACAGTTACTTTATTGCAATAGAATATTTTTTTAATTTGACGTACCGATAAGACGCAAATTTGTTGTTGTTTGGCGGCAGACGAGCTGCGGTGGTACCCCTTATGTAGGCAGTTCCCGCAACAGAAACCCACGCAATGGTTGTTACTGTAAACTAATATATATGTATATCAAAGTACCATCAGTTAAATAGCATATCCGAGGATCGAATTGGTTTGTTCAATCTGATCGCCAAACTTCAGTTTGAAGAGAGCACCTAATGATAATGATGATAAGCATATTTATATTGTTATAAACTCATAAAGAGGAAGATTTAACAGAAAGCTATAGATATGTAAAGAAACCTTGATCTAACTTTATTCATTTCATACATTGTGTCTAAAATCGAATAAATTATTGATTGTCATTATTAACTACATTATATAAAAATAATGTGGTAATTCATCACCTCCAGCCGATAGACGTCCACTGCTGGACATAGCCCTCCCTCAAAGATCCCCACATCGATCGGTCCGGCGTTGCTCCCATCCAATGGGTTCCCGCGCTTCTCACTCTGCAATTGATTCTCACCAGATCGTCGCTCCACCTTGTAACATGTTAATTATAAACAATAATTAAGCAATCAAGCAAAGATCTATAGTTATTTCTCTAGAACACAAATAAGAAGAATATGACTTTTAGAACTGACCGAAAGCATTATAAGGTCAGATTGTGTAATAGTAAAAGAAATGGTGTAAGATAATAAGTGGAAGTTAAACTTGAACTGGAGATTAAGTAAATAGAAAGTTAAGTTTTATTTTCCGGACAGGCAGACCCTTCAGACACGACTAGACTTTCTCTCGGTGTGTCACTGTACAAGTACAGTGGTATTTCTTTTGTTCCCATATCCCGCACTGTCGAGGTGGATGCGGATAACGAGACACTTTGGGGTCTCCGCAATTGATTCGAATTCGCAACGAGAGCAAGCGAGGAGATCGATTCAATTACTTTTCTTTTATTGCTCTATGTACACATACACTGAAACTTATATACGTATTATTATAAATATATCGAGACGTATTAAATTAAGGCAAGCTTAACCTAAAAACGAGTTTTCTCCCAGCAAATCCTGGCAACGGCTAAACAATTATAATGGCATATAACAAGGACAATATGGAAAAACTATATAAAAATATACAACACATATAGTTATATACGTTATCAACCGATCGACGTCCACTGCTGGACATAGGCCTCTCCCAAAGATTCCCACATCAATCCGGTGGAGATTGATATCGAAGGCTTTGGGCTTTCCCTCCACGCTTGCCTAATGATGGTTGGTAGGAGTCATAGCCTCGTTTGTTGATCAGCAGGGTGCACCACGAGCAGGTGAGGTTGCCTTGGATGCCGTGAGTTGTGCGAGGGACCCCTAATACCCCATATAGTTATAAATATATAATAATATAATATGTAACTATGATATAAACATAGATAACAGTCATTCGCTCACTTCTTAAAAATAATTATGGAGGGACATTATTGGCCAAAATATGACCTCAATTTCAAATGGTGTCGAGAGACAATTAAGTGGATGGATATGCAGCTGGAAACCAGCAATGTCGCCATGGTAGTAGATTTACAAAATAAAGGTGGTATAAGGTGAAAGGCTCGTTTAAAAAAAGCGTAATAAAAATATTAAAGGCTTGCCGTTTCCCGTCCGCCTTGTGACTTATAAAATTCCTGCAACTCCCTCTGGGGATGGAATTTTGTAAAATCCATTCTTAGCTGATCTCTAAACGTCAGATGCGATGTCTGTACCAAATGTAATGTTTACGTATATTAATTTCGGAGATCTCGCAATGAGTCAATGAATCTCTGGATAACTGCTAAACATATATCATATAGAGAAAGTTATCAGGTAGAAATGAGCCAATTATTTCATTTTTGGAAAGATGAAATTTTTATATGGGTATAACAAGTTTTTTAATTGATGAACAACTGTTAGAATAATTTTCTAACTCCTTTAATGATTCGAAAGTGTTTATGGATTCCATCAAATCTAATCTCGTTAAAGTATTAATCAACTCCTGTTATGGTCTAACTATACATTCGTCATAATATATTAATAAAAGTTTATTGTCTATCTATATTGATTTCCTAATAAAATAATTTATTGGTACCACCGCAGTAGTATGCAAACAATACTGTGTTCTACTTCCAAGGGAGTTATAAGTAGTGAAATTACTGAAGTGAAAATAGTTACATTTAATGTTTCCAGGCGACAAGCACAATGCGGTGTAGTGTATATCACCCTAACTAGCAACATGTCGTTATGGTCAGGCGTATCACTTGCCATCTCTGATTTCGGCCCTCACGAATAAAAAAGCTACCATCCAGTTATTTTTTGCTTAGATTTCTAGACTTTTATTTTCTGATGGAGAAATTTGTTAGTCTCATCATCAGCGGATAAACGTCGACTCTCAAAGATTTCCTCATCGATCGGTCGAAAAATTTGTTTAGTGTTTTCTTTGTACTGGAACTAAGTATTATGTCCTTACATGTGAAATTAGCCTTTTATTAGTACTGACAACTTTTATCTGAATTATCTCCTCTTTGGTTAAGGATTCCAAATTCGAAATAATAAATTCATTTAGCGGGTACATTTAAGTTTTGAAACAGTCATTCATTTGTTTTATCCTCATTATTTTTTCTTTGGCGTCGCTAATTACCGCACAATTGAAAACATAAAATATATATAAAACATATAATATTTACGAGTACGAGTTCTACCGTGACACCAGTGCTGCAGAAACAACTTGAAGGATTAATGATGCGTAAGGCGCTGGTGTTGCAAAAGAAAGCACAGTACGTTTTTGATTTCAACGTTTTCGTTCTGGAAATTTCGACCTTCTCAACCAATCCCGTGGACGGCCGGAGACCAAAGTAGAAAATGAAGAAATAAAGGTTATTGTGGAAGCGGATCCATCACAAAGCACTTCAGAGATACCTGAAGGCTTCAAGGTAAGTGACAATACTGTAGTAATCCACTTGAAGCTAATCGGGAAAATAAGAAAACTTGAACGATGGGTACCTCATGAATTGAGTGAATTGAACTTGTAAACACGCGTCGACTGCTGCTGCTGTGTTGCTTTGTTCAACCGAGACAATAATGAAGGGATTTTAAATCGAGTTATTCCTTGTGATGAAAAGTGGATACTGTACGATAATCGGAAACGCTTGTCGCAATGGCTGAACCCTGAAGACCCAGCTAAATCCTGCTCTAAACGAAAATTAACTCAGAAAAAGTTACTTGTGAGTGTTTGGTGGACTAGCGCCGATATTATTTACTACAGTTTTCTAAAATCTGGCCAAACGATTACGGCAGATATCTATTATCAGCAACAGCAAACGATGAAGGTAGAACTACCTGCTAAACAATCGAGATTGGTCAATCGCTCTAGGCCACTGCTGCTTCACAACAACGCAACACCACCACCACACACTGCACAACAAACAACCACTAAGTTAGATGAGCTGCAATTGGACTATCTCCGACATCTACCGTACTCCCCGGACATTGCCCCAACAGATTACCATTTTTTCCGGAATTTTGACAACTTACAAAGAAAAATATTCAACTCCGATGCGGCAATCCAAACGATCCAAGAGTTTATTGATTCTCGCCCTCATGGTTTATTTAGTAAAGAGATCAATGCACTACCTATGGCAAAAGTGCATAGATAACAACGGTGCATACTTTGATTAATTAAATATTTTACAAAAAAAAAAAACTTTATATTCCTACCTTACAAAACGCCAATTTCATATGTAAGGAGCTAATATTAGCATAAAATTGGAATATTTTTATTTTTTGTATTATCCAAGTAATGATCGATTTTTTCATAATAATTTGCTACTCTTTAATTATGTACTCGTATAAATACTGTAAGTTATATTAAGTATTCTTAAAGCTTTATCCGGACCAAAATCTCACGGATCCGAAATCCGCAATGTAAAAAGTAAATAAAGGAAAGAGAGAATAGAAATCAATGAATTAAAATAAACAAACTAATTAGATAGAAAGTTTAAATAGAAACGGACGTACAAACAAAACTGCATGCGGATGATCATTGACGGTGGATGGCAGAGTTGGATAAGATGACGTGTAACGGTTGAAAGGGCGATGGTGATCAACAGAGGAGGCCGCGGGGTTTATAGTAATTTACGGAGAATTTACAAGCTATTGTTTTTACATTTACGGAATAATGTCTCCGCTGTTAAATTGCAAGCCCACTTTCTTTTCGAAAATGTCGATCTTTACACGAATTCACACTAATTTAAGTGGAAATGTTGGCATTTAACGCCAACGCACGATACATATTTGGAAGCGTTCCGCGCGCAGTGCGATCCATACATTGTTCGTTTAAACCAGCAGTTCCTAACCTGTGGTACACGTACCTCTCGTATACAGGGTGCAATTTGGTTAAATAAATAATGAAATTTTGTTATTGTATATAAAAACATTCTTTCAGTGTAACATAAAGATCATAAAAGTCTAGAGACAGCATTACTTGTAAGTATATATTTTAAGAGGTGTAAGGGGTCCCACACAACAACTCACGGGATCTAAGCCAACCTCACCTGGTAGTGGTAGACCCTGTAAATCAATAAACGAGGCTCTGGCTCCCACCAACCCGCATTGGGTCAGCGGGGTGGAAAATTACTCAAATTCCCCCATTTGAACTCTACAAACGACTGAAGGTCGCACGAAGCCGCTGGATGTCAGCAGCGTAGGACAGATCGTTGTAGGAATCTTTTGGTGGAGGCCTATGTCCAGCAGTGGACGTCTATCGGCTGATGATAATGATATATTTTATACTTAAACTTGATAACATGATTACGATATATCTTATGTGAAAACAGAAACATTTTTAGAAGTAGGTAAGTACATAGTTACGTAGTCATAAATCGAAAAATCGCATATCTTGGATACGTTATGCATCATGACTGATATAGCCTCCTAAACTAATAATAATAAGTAAGATATAAGGCAAAAGACATGCTAACAAACAGAAGAAATCGTGATAATGAAACACACGAGAGAGGATCGGAATCACATAAGCCGAATAGAACTTATACCACCTTTCGCAAGACACCCAAAAATTATTGAAGTTGACAGCCAATCCTCAGACAGAAGAGGCGCGATAGGAATAAGAAGATTGTTAGAGGGGTGGTATTCATAAATAATAAGATTTATTATAGGGTACAGGAAAAACAAAAATGTTGAAAAGCACTGATTTAAGTGATACAGCCGTTTGCATACAATCAGGGAGAAAGCTCCGCCTATAGATATTTTAATCGGCGAGAATTGCGGTCTGCATCGACTATAAAATCTACGTCTCAATTGAGTTTGTACCGAAAATGGCTACAATAATTACAAGTATGGGCAATATACTACATGCTGGACACGCTGCTTAGCAGCTTGTACTGTACTTGCGATGTTTATACTAAAGCTAAACAACATTAGTTATACGTAAGTTTTACGCGACTTAAGGAAGATACAATCGAATACTATTTTTATTAGTTATTATTATTCACTTACGATCTGGTGAAGATTGCGGTAGTAAGGTCTTCTCGAGTTGCGTCAGCGTACCGGTAGATGTAGTGTTGGGAGGCCTCTCACAAGGTGGATCGACGAATTGGTAAGAATCGGAACCTACTGGATGCGAGCAGCGCAGCATCGATGAATGTGGAGCTCTTTGGGGGAGGCATATGTCCAGCAGCAGACGTCTATCGGCTGATAACGATGACGATGGTGATGAATATTCACTAAATTACTCAGTTCAATTCATAAGATGTATATTCGAAGCTGATACTAATTTTACTGATCTGGTCTCTTTTGACGGAGACTGTCTAGATACCATTGCAACTATTACTTCTGCCTTTTACAGTAGTTCCAAACATTGGGGTGTTTAAGTTTCAAGTGTTGTAGATAATTGTTGAGGTAACGAGACTCAAGTCTTAAGAGGATGACGCTTTTATAAGCGAACATGACCAGGTGAATGTCAAGCTAGTCGAGTTGTTTAATTCTATAAGATTATTCCTGTTATATATATTACATATGTATGGAAATAATCTATCTATTAATTTCCGATACAAAGCTTACAATTACAGATATATGTATTATTCCAACTATACTAAGTGCAACGAGCATTAACCAACAGTTACCGTTCTCGTATCAATAAAAAAAATATAGCTTCGTCAATTTTCATATTTTGTAGTAATAATTTTTTTTATTCCACGAAGCAACGAGATGAACGAGACGATCATGTAATGGTAAGTGTTACGACTGACTCCAACAACGTAGCGCTAGTTAGGATAATATACACGGCACTACATTGTGCTCATCGCCTTGAGACTTGAGATGTTAAGCTCGTTATATACAACGGCCTTCAAACCCGAACGTTACTGTTTGACAGCAGTAATAGGAACTGCGTTAGTATATTACCTAGGCGGTCTCCGGCGATAGAGACCTATCACTAGTAAATTACTTTTTATGTTAAAGTTACTTAAATATTTTGTTTCTTCCTGTTGAAGGTGGAATATTCGGTTTGTATGGACTTCAAGTGTAAAAGAATAAATAGAATTGTATATAATATGTTGTTCAGCATATGTACTCCGAAATGTAGATTAGGCTTATTTACTAAGTCAAACAGGAAACGAAATGCGATGCATTGTTTTGAAACTTGTCCCCGAGTTGCGAAGCGGTGCTGGGCCTGGTGCGACAATCGGAGTATCTTGTTGCAACACTCCACGTCACAGATAACCTGTGACAAAGAAATTGTCCCGGTAAGTGTGAGACCAACGCGGAAATTGGCTGCGTAACCCGTACTGCTTTGATTTCTCAACTTACATGTACGTTAGATCATTACTATAAGATGCATCCTCAATGTAGGTAGGATGCAACTCAAGATGGTAACTGCAACCTCTATTTCTATCGCTAATCTCTTCTGAAACCTCGTCCTGAAACACATGACGATACGCTATAGAACTTTATAAAGTTTTTTTATGGTTAAACCCTCAGTCACCACATCCAGTACTACATTGGTATGTACAGGCTGTGGACATACACCATACCGCAAACAACGAACAGGTATAGGTAAAATTCACACGAGGTCGAAATGGCTTGTATTATAGTTTATTTGTAAAAGAACGAGATCAACAGAGAGAGAGAGAGTGAGAGGGCAATTGCTGAACTTTTTTATTGATACAAGTAGAAAAAAACACTTAAATTAATATTTTTGCTTAAATAAATATTATTCGGTTGCTAATAAAAATATTTTTGTATTATACATATTTACTGTAAATTCTGTCGTGTTAGTGACGGCCGATGGGGGAGAAGAGTCTTGGAGTGGAGGCGAGGTACAGGTCGCAGAAGTGTAGGACGCCCTCCCTGCAGACGGACCGACGACATCATACGTGCGGTTGGAAGTGGGTGTGTGCGAGAAGCTGAGGATCCCATTTGGTGGAAGAAATTGGAGAAGGCCTATATCCAGTAGTGAATAAAGAAACGCCGATAATGATGATGATGATACATATTTACAGTGCGATGGTGGAGTAGTGTGTACCTGTGTGTGTGTGAACTGATCGAACGAACGCTGGAAGAATGAGACTGTCTCCGAATAGTAGTGTACAAACATTACCGTGTTCTAGTTTAACGAGACTTGACACGTCTCAAAGTATCGAGCACAATATGATGCTGTGTATATCATCCTAACTAGTCCCAAATTATTATGAGCAGGCGTATCACCTACATTCAGGTGAACGACTCGCTTGCTTCGTCTATACCACCACCATCAGCCGATAGATGTCCACTGCTGGATATAACCCTCTCCAAAGTTCCCCACATCGATCGGTCTTGTCCCGTACGCATCACCGGGCACCAAAGGTCGTCGTTTGTAGAGTTTCATATGGGGGGATTGGGGCCACTTTCCACCACGCCAGCCCAATGCGGGTTAGTGATAGCCAGAACCTTAGTTGATTAGCAGGGTACACTACGAGCAGGTGAGGTTGGCTTGGGTCCCGTGAGTTGTTGTGCTTGACCACTTACAGCCGTGGAACGTGGAAAAAAAAATTACTTACTATACTTACTACTTACTGACGTAATAAGCTCTTACTGTTATGCAGTCTACGCTTATCTCGGTTTTAAATCAAAAATATCTACAAAAAGTAGTACTGTGTAATAATGTCACAATGTCTGTTATACTTTGCACTTTCGTTATCCAAAGGTTATATTTTAATTCATTTTTTAAAATATTGCAATTGTTTGTCATTACCAGTAACGAGTTTAAAGATATATTTAAAACGGTAATAACTGACATCCCGTTGTAAATCGGATAGTTGGGAAATCGTATACGTTTAAACGACATTTATTAGTGTGGCAATCGATTAAATGATCCGAGTCCTCGTCATCGTTTACATTTATCGGTTCTCGTCGGTTGGGAAATTTTCTTCTGATAATGAAATGGGTGCCGGTGCCACTTTCATCGCTTCCGCCCTCGCTTTACGTGAATTATGAACGACTTCGTTGTGGCCAATCGTAAAGAAGGCTATACACAGTCCGCTCAATTGAATTATGCTTTATCTGATTGTTAAATTATTACATATAATATCCACTACATGTGGTGTAGGTAACCATAAGAGATAAAAACTACCTGAATATTATCACCATGATGTATGCCTTATTGCTATCAGCAAATCTATAACTTTCCGGCAGTCGGTTAAGTTCAAGTATTATTTATTTAAATGACTGTAACTTTCTTTTGTGAAACCGTCGTGGTACATAAGCAGGCTGCTGATCGAGAACGAGAATAAGTCCCAGGCACCATATCTCGGCTTTCCGGTGAACGGTGTTCTTCTGCCTTAAAGCGACCTGTAAGTTAAGTGACAGTTAAGATCGGAGCCTTTGTTGCTATTACAACGACTGTGAGGTAGACGGCAGCTGGTATCTAAAGATGCTGGGGACTGCACAGAGCAGCACCTGTGACAGGCTGTTACTGAAATCTCGTAAACTCTATGAACACTGAAGACCATCACCTAACGGGTTTTAGTAAGTAAAAATCTCTATTTAATCTTGATTTTTCCCAGAAAACAGGATGTATTTTGATTTGTTGTGTCTGAGATTTCTCCTGCGATACAATAAAAGGCAAGCATCATTTCATTATAAATATATTAATTTTCGTTATGTGTATTAATTGTTGTGCATTGGGCCAACGTGGTGGGAAGTGGCCTAAATCCCCCCATATGAAACCCAACAAAAGACGGCCCCTGATGCCTGATGATGCGGGCGGCACATAACCGATCGATGTGGGGATCTTTGTGAGAGACCAGCAGTGGACGTCTATCGGCTAATGGTGGTGGTATATTAATTAGTAGTCTAACATTTCAACTAGATAAAGCTAAAGTGTCTCATAGCCTAACGCTTACACGGGCTTAGTGTTAATCGCTTCATACTAATCTACTATTAATGACAGGTGAAACCTTTTACACTTGCAAGAAGGTTTTAGCAGAAAGTTTTAGTCAGCCGACAACCGTTGCGAATGGTAAACCATTACCACTGTAGTTTGCGTAGTTCCTTAGTATACGCTGGCAGATATACCTCAGTCAATACTTATAATGTTAACTTTCTAACCTATAAACACTCTTCGTCAAAAATCATTTAAATTATAAACTAAAATTAAAACCAATTCCATAGACAACTTAGATTACAAGTTTAGCACTAACTGTAATATAGATATACCATTTTTTTTTACTCTTTTCCTAGATATAAAATGGTCAAAGATATCGATTACTGTACATCTATATATAATTTCTTTCTTTTATTGTTATTTACTATATTATTTACATTATTGTTAGTTCCACATATGTATAAGTTACTTGTTTCCGATCAATGTGGAGATCTTTGGAGGAGGCCTATGTCCAGCTGTGGACGTCTATCGGCTCATGATGACGATAAGCTACTTAACATATGTTGTACACCGAATGTACTAAAGATGATCATTCTCTTAGTGCTTATATTTTTATTGTGCTCGTCACCTTGACATATAAGATGTTAAGTCCCTTTACCCCAGTAACTTTACTAACTACTCTAGCACATTACGGCTACATTGAGCTGCAGAGGTACCTAAAAGCTTTCTTTAACTAAGACCTACCCCCTCAGTGCTTTCAGTATTATATTCATTAATGATTCCACCTGGTAGGAGGTCTATCTAGTGCGATCATTGTATCCTTTTTTATTTTCATTAAGCGACAAGACGAGCGGATCATTCACCGGATAATAAGTGATACGCCTGCCCATACCAATGTGGCGCTGTTTAAAGACGTATACACTGCACCACATTGGGCTCGTCGCCTTGAGCCATGAGATGATGAATCCTTTTACCCCAGTAATTACACTACCAACAGCGCCATTCAAACCGGAACACAGTAATGTTTGCACAGTACTGTTTGTCTGCATAAATAGCTGTGGTGGTATCTACCTAGACGGTCTCCGGCAAAAAAGATATAGCACCGGTAGTTTTATTATAATAAACTAACCAAATTTTTACTATAATCAAGAAAAATCATTATCATTCATTTGGTGCCGCCTCTTCAAACTGAAGTTTGGCGATCACATTGAGAAAACCAATTCGATCCTCAGTTATTCTATTTAACTGATGGTATTTAAAACCAGTCCACACCTTTACGTCGTCAAACTATTTCTTGTGCTGTCTACGAGGTGTACGTGTTCCTGGAATTTAGTAATATAGTCATATGTTGGCTGGCCTAATGGTGAGAGCGTGTGGCCTCCATTCCGAAGATCGCGGGTTCGAATCTCGGTATGTACCAATGACTTTACTGTTTAAGTTATGTACATTTTGGGAACTTTAGTAAAAACAGCGAAATAAAAACGGTGAAGGAAAATATCTTAGGAAACCTGCACATGAATGAGAATTTATTCTAAGATGTGTGAAGGGTGATCATATTGTGAGTAAGCCAGTGCCCCAACAGTGGGGACGTAAATAGGCTGCTGAAAAAAAAACCACGTTAAACTAAGATCGCATATTTTAACCGAGTTTTTAATTCAAGTCCTTTGTTTCCGTAAGTGTTAATTGAAGGCTGGTTATTGCTTTACGTTAGTGCTAAATAGAAGGAGAACCAATCTCTCGTATTGGAAAGGTTACGCTCTGTAACGTTACGACCTATCGAACTCATAAATAATCGTACGGTTTCCGGCTCACAACCGTCGGGCTAAAGACCCGCTGTTTACACTTTTTGTTGCACAACCCAATGACTCGTTAGCAAAGTTGCAAAGTTGCAAACTTGTGCTGTGAAACGGCCGAGATTGTGACCCGCGGTGAAAAGGTCGCTGCTTTATTGCTTAGAAACTGTAATAAATTAATCTTTGGAGTACAGTAAAACTCTGTTATACTGTTGATTGAAATTTTCTGTTATTAAACTTAATTTTTTTAACTTTCCATCATCATCAGCCAATTGACATTCACTGGACATGAGGCGAGGCCTCTTTCAATTATCTCCACATCGATTGGTTTCGCGTCATTCAGTAGGTTCCCGCGATTATCACCAGATCGTCGGTGCACCTTGAGGGAGGCCTCCCAACAGTACGTCTACCGGCCCGCAGGCGCCACTCGAGGACCTTACTGTCACATCGGCCGTCGGTCCTTCGAGCAATGTACCTTGCCCACTGCCACTAAATCTAGCAATCTTTTGGACTATGTCGGTGACCTTAGTTCTTCTGCCGATCTCCACATTTCCGATTCGGTCGGGCAGAGAAACTCCGAGCATAGCTCTCTCCATTGACCTTTGAGTGACTTTGAGCCTTTTTATATAGTAGATAGATAGTAAGAGGCCACGTCTCGGTTCCATATGTCAACACAGGCATCACGTACGAGTTGAAGACCTGAAAATTCACAAAGGAAATTTTAATTTTGTAATATTCGTTGACTGTTTTATTAGTTCTTTTTAATAAGCTTGACCATATTTAATTGGTTTCCATAAATTTGATATATGAATAATCTTTATAATACTTATTGTATTAATAAAATATATTTTTTTCAGGTAAATAGTACATCAGTACATCACATCGTGACATAGCAGAGCTGATAAATTATGTACGTACCTCACAAGTTTGAATCGCTTTAGGAACAACTACTCTTAAGAATCCCTTTATTTTCTCTTGAAGTAGGTACATGTGTGTAAGTAAATGGTTTATAACTTGTAACTTGTTAAATAAATATTATACTTGTAACGTATTAACACTACGTATATATTACTAGCTGCTTTGCTGACTGTAACACCCCCGCTACTTCCTTTGGGGAAGGAATTTTGTAAAAACCATTCTTAGCTGACTCCTAAATAGCAAAAGCAATAACCTCCACCAAATTTTGAGTCTTAATGTCTAATAGTTTCGGAGATCTCGTGATGAGTCAACGAATCTTTGGATACCTCCTATATATATATATAGGGAATGTACGCAGATGTCTTTACAATTTGTTTCTTGTACTACAATACCATAAACATTATAAAAAATTGTTGTCCTCATTATGGGAATACCAATCCCAACATACCTTGTATTTAATTACTAAGAAGTCAAACTTATTTTTATTGCAGTCGGTACCACATCGGTAACCTACTACCACAGAAAAGTCAGTTGAATAAATTTATCCTATAAGTCCAATCGCCTTTACAGACAAGTTTTCTGGGAATGTCCCAACGTGGTATTAATGTGGAAGATGTCCTGCCAGTTTAACGGGAGCTCGCGGAATCGAACGAACGCCTGTAAAGTGCAATGAACAGAAGCAACACTATGTGCATTCAGAGTTCGTGTAGTCTTGGTCAACGTTTAAAGGGAAAGTCTGGTATTGACCGTTCCACGTTCGAATTCCTTACCGGCCCCGCTTTTTAAGATTTCCTGCAAAGATGACAGATAGCCTTAGAAACTGAAATGAAATCTACTTTGTGACATGTAACTAAGTGCAACTAGTTGCTGAACCGGATGTTAGATTTATGACATTCGCACAAAGTATATATTATAGTGGTAGGTCTTTATTGCCTGATACCGTCTAGGTAGGTGCCACCGCAGCACCTATTTCCGCCGCCAAACAGTAGTGCGTAAACATTACTGTGTTCCGGTTTGAATGGCGCTGTAGCTAGTGTAATTACTGGGGTAACGAGACTCCACGTCTTATATCTCAAGGCGACGAGCTCAATGTGCCAGTTTATACCACTCTAAATAGCGCATCGTTGTTATAGGCAAGTGTATTACTTACCATCAGGTGAACCACCCCAGGTTGAAAAAAGGAAATTAAAAGTAGCGTTGGAAGCCACTGGTTTCAAACAGCACAAAACCGTGCATTGTGGAAAACATTACAAGAGACCTATGTCCAGCAGAGGACGTCCATCAATTGAAATGATGATAATGATGATGATGATACAATGACCCACTAACATGGAAAGCGAGTATGTAAACAATACAGTATGATCGCTTCCCACTCTAAATATACGGATAGAATATATTTTTCGAACATTTCTATCACTTTTTTAATATAAATACAAATGAAATAATTATTTGAAGATCAATTTAATAAACTGTGTATTTATATATATTTTTTTTATTTAACACAGTATATGATTGAAGAAATACAAAACATTTTTTGAAAGGAGAAATAGTACTCTGCCCACACGCCACCGCCACATCTCGATGTAAACATCTGAACCAGTCGTGCAGGCGTACCCGATGCGCCTGCCATTTGCAATTACAACGATCCAAAGCCGTATCTAAATATTATCTATATTATTAAGATATTAATGGATAAGAAAATAATACATAAGAATCAATATTTAACGCACCGGGGGTAGGTCTGAGTTAATGGAAACTTTTAGGTACCATCGTAGCTCCTTCTGCCGACAAACATTAATGTCCTAGAGTAGCTAATAAAATTACCGGGGTAACGAGACGCGACAGCTTATGTCGAAAAGTTAATGCCACGTTATGGGCAAGCGTATCCCTCATTACCAGGTCAATGTCTGGCTAGTCTTGTTGCCGCGTTGTATAAAAAAAACGATTTTTTTAATTTTTTATTATTTTAGGGGCTTTCATCCTATCGAAGCTATACCAACCCCATTATATCCTGTACAACTATTATCTAATTTATATTAGTAACATAATACTAAATACTAGAATACCTGCTACTTTTAACTAAATTAATTTACTTTCAATTAAATTAAGTATATTTAAGAACTAGTATTTTATTATATTAAAAACAAACTGTTCTCTTAATAACATCCGTTGTATACATCCTTATCTAGTACGTAGTTAATGTTCAGTTCCCATTTTATTGAAGATTAGCGCAGTAACTGTCGTCCGTGTTCATTTGCTTACCAGCGACAATTCCCTTGTCGCAAACGGACAGTGATAACCTAGATGCAGTAAGCAACGATTTCTCCGTCCACACAGCGATGCCATTAATTAAATTTACCGGGATACTACTTTCTAAATGATGAACAAAACTCATTTGCCGAATGACAAGTGAAATGGTACGGTGCCGTTTTACTTTCGCATGCTCCGGAATCTAGATGAGCAGCGAGTATCGCGATTAGCCATCAGCAAAGCCGTACTGGTCTTTTTGTTTAGTGTCCGACTGATTCTTATTCATCACGCTTAAGAGGTCCGTCCGGCGAGTGCGATATGCTTCTTGTACATATAAATTGTCTCTTTGATAATGAGAGCGAATGAAACATCTGGTGCTGGCTCGTTTTGTATCAGTTGTCACAGATTATCGCGTCGTTATTACCGTCGCAATGGGCTGCTCTTACACGCTCAAATATCCCGTTTGCATGTAAACCTAAGTACTGCTCCGTTCCCCTTTATGAGATTTACGTTTCAAGATAACTCTGAACATTTATCTATTACAATTGAATGCCGTAGAATAAACCTGGAAATACAATATTCCTACTATGAATTATATTATTGCTGGAGTCTCGATTATGTTAACATTTTCGTAAAGAAAAAAAAATTATAATGTGTAAACTGATTCTGAAGGAGATTATAGTTATTATTTAATTTAGATATATCGATATTAGACAACTAACTTTTGAAAAACTCAACATCTTTTTCTTAGTAGCACTGGTGGTAAGTCTATGTTAGCAGAAACCGTCTAGGTCTAACCACTAGAGTGCAAATATTACTTTGTTATAGTTTGAGGGGCGTTTGAGAGAGCAAACATGTCCACATCGATCGATCCTGTGCTTCCCGCAACCTTCACCAGATCGTCGGACCGCCTAGGGGGGTCCTGCCGACACTACTTCTTCCGTACGCGGTCGCTATTCAAGGTCCGAGGAAATCTAGAGTAGACATTTTAATCTTGGCAACCTCTATCTACTCCTCTACGTCACGGAAACCTTTATCCATATCTGGACGGTCAATAATTTGAGATGATGGTTGTTTTTTTTATATCGACAGTTTAGCGCTCAACCACAATCCCATCTGATGTTAAGTAGTGATGTGTTATGTGGTGGTAAGCCGCACTAACTTAGTATCCTAGTGGACACCCACGTCCTATTTGATGATGAACCTATACGTTTTTTTGTTTCACGAAACGACTTACCGATAAAACAGTTCATTTGAATGTAAGTCGTACATTATCAACATCAGCCGATAGACGTCTAATGCTGGACATAGGCCTCCACCAAAAATCCCTACATCAATCGAGTCCTGCGCTGCGGTCGTTTGATGGGGGACTTGGGCCATTTTCCATCATGCTGGTCCAATGCAGACTGGTCGAGAGCCAGAGCCGTTGTTGATTAGCAGGGTGCACCTCGAGCAGGTGAGGTTTGGCTTGGGTCCCGTGAGTTGTTGTGTGGGACTCCTTACACTCACAAACTAAACATTTTTGGTATACTTGCTGACAAAGCATGTTAATGTTCCTCGAGGCGATGAGCGCAGCAGCATATTATTAACGTACCGAACCCTGCATCGTCAGGAAGTCAAACGTCCGCTCCTAAAAATGAAGCTATTTATGATACTAAACACTACATGCTGCGTTGCGATGATCACTTTGAGATAGATTTTTCACTTTTAATGTATATTTGTTGCATGTTTACGAACGCCTTATGTTATTATGTTCCACGGTCAGCAACTGTGAATCGCGGCGAGACCGCCGGTGACGTCACGTCCGCAGAGATTTAGCCGTCAGGCACGCGACCGTGCTCATTTCCAGCCCCACGCTTTGATGTGCTCCGATTTATGATAGCGGCAGCTCTGTGTCGTGCTGCTGACCGGTCTAATTTTAGCCTCCGTATCAGTCCGTCACATTGGGTAACAATATTTCGCGATTTTACGAGCTGCCCGCCGCAACCTTTTAGTGCAGGAAAGTGTTATCGCTTCGTTAATGTTAGTACAGTTCACAAAGCGGCAGAGTAAGCGTTCAGTACACACGACATTTATATCCACATTGCTCGCAGGACCGATGGCCGATGGGGTAGTAAAGTCCTCGAGTAGCCGTAGCGTTGAGAGGCTTCACACAAGGTGGACCGGCGATCTGATGAGAATCACGGGCACCCACTGAATGCAAACAATGCAGGACCGATCGCTACGGTGATCTTTGAGGCCTATTTCCAATAGATGACGTCTATCGGCTGATGATGATGATAATAACATAGCTCAAATGTTTATATCAAGTATGTATTTAGCATCCGTCGTTTTTCTGCGTTTCGAAGTCACTTCTTCACTATTACAACTATGACTTTAACCAGGCAATTGTGAATAAATTTCCTTTAGTTTGTTTGTACCTATATTATTTTAAAACGTTTCCGCATTATGTACAGCACTTCAGGACGGCGATGTTCACCTGATGGTAAGCGATATACCTGCCCATAACAATGTGGGGCTATTTAGAATGATATTAACTCTACCAGATTGTGCTCGTCGCTTTAAGACAAAATGATAAGCCTCGTTACCTAAGTAATTTCATAAACTACAATGGTCATTCAAACCGGAACACAGTATTGGTTGCACAGTACTGCTAGTCGGCAGAAATAGAAGCTGCAGTGGTAGGTACCTTGACGGTCGCCAGCTGACAGAACAGTACCATTCATTATTTACAATTTCTTAAGTCTTGCTTAACTATAATGCTGTTGCTTGAGAGTACTGGTTTTAATACATTAATTCCTGTATGATTAGAGCTTAGGTATAACTCCATAAAAATGTCGAGAACATGAATAATTTATTAGTTAATATCGCCATTGAGAGATAATTTTTATCTCGGATCTTGATATACGGCAACGTAAGAGCTTATGCAATAGAGATTACGCGAAATCATCCCGCGTGGGCGCACGGCACCGATGCCCAACACGAGTACCCGATCTTACCGGCACCGATAAGCTGGCATGACTTAGTGCCTAGGAAGTGTCCTGTCCGTACCTCTAAAAACTATGACCTAGACCATTATCTAAGAAACTTCGTTACTAACTTTCATTTTAAATTACAATAGCTGTTCCCCAACCGTTTTACTGGTCATAACACCCCCGCCAGTCTCTTCGGAGAAGGAGCTTTGTAAAATCCATTCATAGTTGACCCCTAATTGACAAAAGTAATATCTCTACCAAATTTTAACTGTTTGAGTCTATAAATTTCAGAGGTCTCGTGATGAGGCAAAGAATCTCTGGTTATCTCCTATATCTATAGATGTGTACATACTTTTTACCTGCAATTATTATATCTATACTCACACCCTTAGTTTGGCGCAGAGACATGGCACCTGGCCATCAGGCTGGTCCACCGATTCAAAGTTGCACAGCGAGCGATAGAGAGAACTATTCTTGTCATTTCTCTAAGAGACAAGATCCGGAACGAAGAAATTCGACTGCGAACTAAAATTGTCAACGTAGCTCTTAAAATCTGAAGTGGCAGCGAGCCGTCTATGTCTGTGACGGCTTATGGGGGAGAAAAGTCTTGGAGAGGGGGCCGCGCGTACGGGTCGCAGAAGTGTAAGACGCTCTCACTCGAGATGAAGATCGCATTTAGTGGAAGACATTGGGAAAGGCAGTGGATAAACAAAGGCTGATAATGATAATGATGATGATACACTGAATTTTTTTGTGTTTAAATTTAACATTAAATCGTTTTGTTGATTGTGTTGAGAGCATTTAATTTATATATATTTAATTATTATATTAACACTATCCTGGGGAAGGGTATTAATGCCTTAACCAGTGACTCCTTGTGCTTATCGGCAAGTGGGGTATGAATACCTTTTATGTAGAACTTCGCCAATGGTAAAAGATGTACCAATTCTTGTATATTCTCATTAACCCCAATTTTTGGGCTAACAAAATGTTTGTGTTTGCTCTTCGTAAACCCGCTACACATATAAATCAAACTTATGATGTTACCCGACGATAATGATTTTAATACAGAATTATTTACTTCATTATTATCAGCCGATACATGTCCAGTGTTGGACATAGGCCTCTCCCAATGATCTCCAACATCGATCGCTCTCGCGTTGCTCTCATCCAATGGGTTCCCGCGATTAATTACTTGGAGTTATATAGTGCAAGTTATCATTATCATCATCATTTCAACGCATGGACGTCCACTGCTGGACATAGGTCTCTTGTAATATGTTCCACAAACCACGGTCTTGCGCCGTTTGGATTTGGAATGTCTCTCAGCGATTTATACCTATATAATAATAGATCTAGATTTTAAATCTAGTTACATATTGACACGATCCTTATTATTTGTTCAGAAATAAACACACGTTTTTTTTTAATTTTGGTCTGTTGAAACTTGATCGTTAGGTTATGTTAAGTGTATGCTTGAGTGATTATTTTACGGTTACCTCGGCACAATTGGCTCAGACAGTCATCTCTTATGACGGTCCTTAATCCGTCCTCGCTTATTTGGAGGTCAACAGTGTATTATATATATATAAATATATGCATTTTGGGTAAACATGAGATTTAAACTGTTCTTTAATGTTTTATTGTATTATTGTAAAGAAGTTCATGGTAGAACGTCTTAAATAACAGACAATATATTGCTTATTTTGTCACATAACTTTATCTTTATCTCTATATATACTTTTTTATTATAACAGTATGTATTTTGTTCATTTACTTTAATTTTTAATGTCTACATACAAAATTTAGTTCTTTCCCTGGGGTGGCTGGTGAAAAATGCCTCTGTGACTTTAAGTCCGCCCTCTGTACCCCGTAGTTTAGTGTCTACGACAACAATAAATAAATATATCTTATATATGAGATATCCAGAGACTCATCTCGAGGTCTCCTAAAACAGACTTAATCACTCAAAATTTAATAGAGATATGCTTCTGCTATTTAGAGCTTAGCTAAGAATGGAATGAAGAATTTATTCGGATAAAAATGCAATCAAACAGATACGATTATATCTTTACTATATATTGACTAGTAGTTTTTTTATGTTTGCACCTAAATTCTTTTAGTATAAATAATATTACATTAAATAATGTTCGTACCTCCTTGGTCGTGTTCAAACGTCGCGCGATCAATTAAAAATGATGGATGATATACCAACCGTTTTCATACGGTCTACAGTCGTAACTATTACAATGCGTTATTAAATAAATTTAATTCATTGCTCTGCCCCAACGTTAATAGACAGTGGAAAGTACGAGTATAAACTATCGACGATGGCCTCCATCCGCCGTGTTGCAGGAGCAACTGCCATCTAGTAATTAATTACCAACGTTACTTTTATATGAGAAAGTTAACGTTGATGATTTCTATCCATTTTAATCAATCATTCAAATTTGCTCATAAACTACAAAAGATATATATATATATATATATATATACATATTTATTTACTAAAATTGCTAACGAAAATTTTGTAGTAAGGATATGTCATTTGGATTACCGCTTTTTAATATTATCAAATTTTACTAGCTACAGAGTCTTTAAACGTTTGCACACTGCTTGGCGCAAAAGCAAGATCCTTTTTTTTGTAAGGGGCGGGGGGACCTTCTAAACATACCCTGTTTCTAGGAGAAATTCAAGGTTATGTGTGATTTGTACCCACAAAAACCTGCTCGGTGATCGTCCTTAGTGCGTTCCCTGGGATCTCCTAACGAACTTGTCGATATCGCACTACATTACGCCTAAAGACATCCCAGGGAGCGCAGTAACCCTTGGCAACCTTGTTTTGCTTCGACAAATACCTCACCACCTAGTCTTTGTCGTCCACCTTAAAATAAAACCGTCCGTGAGTTATTCACTATAAAAAAAAATCCCCACCAATAAATGTCTTAAGAAAATCTCATCCATCATGAATACAAGAGTATATATTTTTATATTATAGATAAAGATGCGGTTAATTTAACATTCCCAATTTATTCTTGGGAGTAAAACTTTATCGGTTATCAGAACCGCGTAACTCTTTTATATGTGTTATGTATACTAAATTAACATCACACGATTATTTTATACTAATTAATTTAGATATGAAAATTTTATCAATAAAATCCATGAGGAGGGAACATACTGTTCATACTCAATTTCATAGATCCGTAAATTAATACACTTGGGAGAAGGCTGTGAGGAAATTACCAATTTCCACTTAAACCATATTTCCTGAAATACGTAGATCGTAAATGAAATAATGGCAAAATTACGACAACTGTAGAAAGCGTGAGAGGCTCTATTCCATTTCACTCGATAAGCGGTACTATGTCGAGGCAATAGAACAGCGATAAGGGAGTGATGTGGATGTAAGTCACACAGTGTTGGACTTTTATGCCTCATAAAGTTTCCAAAGCATCGGTCGGAAGGGTTACAATCCAACTTAACGCGTCCCGGTTGCCAACGTTCCAGATACGCTACTCGGGTTCTTATCATCTACTAGTTGTTGGTTGTCATTAAATTTCAGTTAGGTCTTCAATGATTTATTATTGTATGTTGTATACCAACAATCCATACGTCGATGAATATACCTAAAAAAAATATTATTATTTTAATTTACTACCAAAATTCATTATATGCTCTACTATATTGTGTAACAGAGAGTTAGATAAATATTTTAATAAATATATTTCTTTTATACATATTATGTCAAAACCTTGGAACTTTAATATTATAGATAATATTAGAATTTTTATTTATTAGATTTCGTTCCCTTTCCTCTTGATCATCATCAACATCAGACGATTGTCGTAGACTATTGAACATAAGCAGTCTCCATAGGTGTTTTACAGAGTATGTATATAAGAAAATGTTATATATAGGTAAATTTTACATATACGTAAAAAGTAATTTATTTGAATGTTGAATTATATTTTCTGCTTTATGAAGATGAAACAGTAGTAAATATAATCAATTGATAGTAAGCAAGTTATCACTTGGTACGTCACTGCCGGTAGTTACGCAGGCGATGAGTCAGAGCCGATGCACTATCAGTACCCGTCGTGGGCGAACGTTGTGCAATTAAAACCACCCACCAGATAAAGCCTCTGAAAATATTCACAACCTGTTTTATTAACGTAATAATGAAAAAAAAAATTTTTCATCATATATATATATTCCTATTTTTACACAGTTATCCGGAGTATATAATTTTTATAGAGCGTACATCGAATCTCAAATATAATCTTAATAAAAACGCCTGCCTATATTAACGTGGCGCTAATCAGGATGATATACATTGCACCACATTGCGAGTGATGAGTCGCCTTGAGATGATAAGATGTTAAGTCTCGTTATCCCAGTATATACACTACCTACAACACTCTCCAAACTGGAATACAATAATGTTACTATTCAGCGGTGACAATCAGACCTACCACTAATATCATCGCCAGCATCCTATTATTGAATGAATATCTCATTTATTGTGTGTAGGTATCTATATATTTATTATATATAAATAATAAAAATGTTTACGTAGATTCTGGTCTCGCACAACAACTCACGAGACAACACAACAAACCAACCATACCTGCTCGTAGTACATCCTACTAACCAACAAACGAGGCTCTGTCTCCCGCCAACCCGTATTAGGCCAGCGTGTTGGGAAATGGCCCAAATTTCCTATATGAAACTCTACATACGACAGCCCTTAGTGCTCAGCGGTACAGGAGGCCATGCTGAATGCATGTGAAGATCTTTGGGGAAGTTCCATGTCCAGCAGTGGACGTCTATCGGCTGATGACATTTGATACGTATATTCCATTTTGTTCTAGTTTCGTAAATTTTATTGGATTATTAATAATAATAATACAGTTTTAATTGTGTAGCCACAACAGTTCATTAATACGTTGGAATATCTCTCGGACAAACTAATAGATAGTTAAGATTTTACTCACATCTTTTAAGCTTCACTGGTGGTGGGTCAGTCAGGGTAACATTACATTACTGTTTCGGTTTGAAGGGCGCTGTAGCTAGTGTAATCACTGAGGTAACTCGACTCGACATCTCATGTTCCTAGATAACGAGCTCAATGTGATGCAATGCATATTGTTTTAACTAGCGCTACGTTGTTATTGTCAGGGAGTATCACTTACCATCAGGTGAACGTCCCGTTCGTCTCGTCGCATGTATAAATAAAAAAAGTATACATTGATATACACTACAATTTTCTTGAAATTATTTAATACCAATGATCCTCACTTTTGCGTAGCTAATGCTTGAATGACTCGGGAGTAGGCGGCTGCAAAACAGTTCTGACGTAGTGTTGCCGTATTCAAAATGTGCCCAATATATAATATTAACGAAGGTAGTGTTACCAACGTAAAATTAAATATATTTTATTATTTTTCGATAACGCTAATAATGTAAAGCCGCATTAACAGAAAGCATCATCATACCTCTCTTTCAATACAAACAATGGGCAGTACCGCCAATTTTTCTGTCATACATCACAGTGATTACCATACAAGGTGCGTCGGTTAAACCACTCGGATAGTACCCGTGTAATACAAATACTGACGGCTCCTACGAAGGATTCACCTCGCTTGTAATTGTTGTAAGACATTTATCATCTCTGTATTTTTATGTTGAACACGGAAGCCTCCTCGGTCGGCTTTATTGTTTATGCCGCTGTAAGATTTATTTCGCGTACAGCAAGTGCCCGATAGTGAAGCTGCATATTCTCACAGATAAATATATAATATGATTCAGTTTATGAACATCCCATTGTGTAAAAATATAATACAAATATAACTATGGAACCAATTGTAATACTAGTAAATTTCACTTAGCACAACTTCTTTTAGTAACAGATTTTATACTATTGAAGCCATCATCATCATTATCAGCCTTTGTTTATCCACTGTTGGATATAGGCCATCTCCAATGTTTTCCACCAAATGCGATCCTCATATTCTCGCATCCCCTCACTTCCGACCGCCCTGATGATATCGTCTGTCCATCTGAAGTCAATTATTTTAGTAATTGATATCAAAAGTGGTGAAAGTATAAAATATTTAATCATTGTCTAAGTCTAGTATTTACTACTGTATACACTTTTTTCTATTTCAATGCTTTTTATAATAAATCCAACTCATGTTTTACATTACTTTATGTATACCAAACCTTTGCAATATTTATATGAAATTTTAATAATATTGCATTACTATTACCAAGTACTTACTGCTCTTATGTTGTTATTTGATTACAACGCCTTGAATCATATTTCATAGAAGTATCAATTTATCTTTGTATAGAACAAAAACATTAAGAGCATTGAATACGTGAGATTTGATTAAAAAAAATTTTTTTTCTTTGTATTAAATGTAGTCAATAAAAACCAACTTTTGCTACATCGGCATAAATCGTAACACGAATAGCAACAATTTAATGCTTGTAACAGACTTGTTGTTTGAAAAAATCGTATATTAAGAAGTTGTCAAACTATTTTATATAAAGAATTACAGATTTTAGTGTTTTTTTTTTTTTGTTAAAAACTCGAGTCTATTAAGATTTCATTTTCTTTACATAATTCTCATCATCGATTACATGGACGCTCAATACTTTCACTCTCATTCGAAAATCGGGCGACGTCTGCCTTTACAAAGCATCACAAAAAATAGACCGTATTGTAGAAACATTTCATTCTGTTATGAATAACGTAATTTCTTACGACAAAACTATTATAACAAAATATTTTATTTACAAATTCTTCTTCCCTACATTTTACGGAGCCCAAGCCAACCCCACCTGCACGTGGTGCACCCTCTGAAACAACAGACAAGGTTCATGACCTTACACCGATCCGCACTGGGCCAACGTGGTGGAACAAGGTCCAATTCTCTCTCAATGAAGCTCCTTGAGGGAGGCCTATGCCCAGCAGTATTTTTTATATAAGTTTTTGTATGTTTGATATATCAGTAAAGGTTAAAAAATATAATTAGCTTTTAAACTTTACGACCCCGATCATCGTTCTTTTGAGGTTACTTTTATTGTATTTATCGATTTTTTTTGTTCATAACTTACGATTTTGCGATACGATTGTCGTCTAGTTGGACAAACCGTAGATGGTTATAATTTTACTCGCAATTTTCACATAATTCTCCTAAAATAATACCAAAAGATCTTTGCATTTCTATAGCTGATGCCTGAACGATTCGTGTAAATCATCTATCGCATATGATCGCCTGTAAATCATCTGACATTTGTTAATGCCAATTTTAAATTAGCAAAGGTATTAACAACATAAAGTATCTATATTTTTTATAAAAATTTGATAACGCTAACATGAGAATAGTAATTTTTTTTCAGGGTTATTGCCATTTGTTCATTTTGACATTTGCGGAAGACGCTTCCTACATCCAGCCGCTTACAGACAGAGACAAATAATTAACACTTGCGGTTTGTTAGCCGATACTTTGTTCATTGTGACAGTTTATCGATACGTTGTCAAATGAGTCGATGTTAAGTGGAACATTAACACCTTTTACATGAAATGAATTGTACAAACGCACCGCTCCGTTACTGTCCGACGCCGACGTGTGACAGTCGGCGTGGGAGGGCCGTAATCGATATTAGATAACCGCATTAGGTTTACATTAGTAAACCTGAATAATCGATTCGCTGAGTCACAATTGGATTGTCTCGTTACGTCACTGTTCTCTTATCGATTGGTTTTCGTGTATCCGTTAGCGGCCGCCCGCGGCTCCTCTCGCGTGACGATATCTCTCAATCGCTTCATCGCCGCTGTTCCCGGAACATTAATTTTCTTAATATAATTTGTTGTTATCGTCGCTGTTGTTGGTCCCATTGTCTTATTCACCGCACAACCTGTGTTGTTCTATATTGATTAAATAAGACTGTGAAAGTTCCGTAAGTATTGAGATGGTATGCGCTATACGCCTATAAAAAGAATTGATATCAAAAGTCGAAGATCGGGGTAAGTAGCATTCGGATTCGGAATCATCGGACAGCCATGCGCTGGTGATGATTATGAGCTTAAGCTTCCGGTGAAGACAGAGATCGTAAGGTAAACGACAAACTTTAGCTTTTGTATATTTATGACATTCGCCAACCCGCACTTGGATAGTATGTAGAAAGTAATAAGATGAAAATGATTAGGACATACACATGGGTATATGACATAACATATGAAAGTATATGCTGAATATTAGAACAGATTCATCATCAATCTGAAACTGCCCAGGCTTCGTATAAGGGATTCTTAATCATGTGTTCATTAGCATAAAAGTTTTAAACGAAAGTAAAGTCGTAACTGACAGAAAATCTAAATCGTGACAAAGTTATGAGAAGATTAATAAGCAGACAATTAAAGCAACAATGGCAGAAGCCTCGCCCGGAACCGAACCTGGCTGCGGTGGCAGTATCCGCACGAGGTATCACACTGCACCCAACCCGCGTCACGCTCACCTACAATTTGTCATATCTCCTTTCATTTTAAGACATTTGTATAAAGCTGACGTAATAGTCGAGGTTGGTAATTGGGTGTATATAAGTTTCTATAAGGTTTTCTGTGATTCATTTATATAAAAGTTGCTACAAATTAAAACAGTAAGAACAATATGTATTTTTAATTATTTTTTTTTTATAATTTCACGCTTTTTTTTCCCAGTAGGAGTAGGCAGAGGCGAATAAACACCCACTTTTCGCCAGATGTGGTCAGATTAGGTTCCATGTAACAGGGGGCGAGCCTATTCGCACTTTATTGGAGCCACCACACACACACAAAGATAATTTCAGTGTGCACGTTTCTTCACTATATTTTCCTTCACCGTTAAGTACGTGGTAATTGTAACAATATGCACATTGAAAAACTGTCTAAGAGGTGCTTGCCCCGGCCGGGATTAGAAGCTCCGTCATCTGATTACGATGTCCGGGTTCAAAGCCATTGAGCCACCACGACTTTTACAAAAATATAAACAAAAATCTCAAAGCTTTAAGTAGAAAACACTTTCTTACTTACCAATAAGATATATTGATAATTTTTTAAATACCGCACTATACTAATTTAATTCGATTAGTCACTTCCGGTATGTTATAAACCAATCTGATATTAAAGATGAGATTTATATTAATCTGTGTTCTTCTAAAGTATCGATCAACATGTCACTTTTACTTAGCCACTTTCATTCTTTTGATTTCAAAGGAGCGGTGACTTACGTTACAATTAATTTTTTGATTGAAAAACATATTGAATAGTAATAAAATCGTCGTAAAAAGAGATCGATGTTATATTACATTTATTAATTTTGATTTATGATAAATTCGAATCGGCCACAACAGGAGCACCGCCGTACTTTCTATAAGTAAGGAGTTGAAGCATGGTCTGTGTATCGCAGCTGGATAACGGCTCACGAAAGTGGAAGCATTAATTTTATTTACACCGTCGAGATTTAATTGCGGCTCCAATGATAACGTTAATAAGAGTACAGTGATGTAACCGAGATATACGAGTTGGTGACGAGCGCCGTAGAAAGTGACCGAGAGCTTCGAGGAAATGCATTATTGTGATGCGTTCGCTTCACATTATACGTGCGATGAGATAGATACCCTGAGGCGTCAGTGCTTCCGTCTAAGTGAATAGATTTCTAATAGATCTAGCATATTTCACAACAACTTAGACAGGTGTGTGACGATGTAGCCTATCTACACTGGTGGTAAGTCTCTGTTGCTGGAAATCATCTAGGTAGGAACCACCGCAGCTGCCATTTCTGCTGCCAAGCAGTAGTGTTTAAACTTACTGTGTTCAGGATTGAAAGGCGTTGTAGCTAGTGAAATTACGGAGGTAACGAGACAACATATTATCTCAAGGCGGCGAGTGGAATGTGATGCTGCCTATACCATTCTAACGTGTGCCACGTTATCTGTAGGCGTATCACTTACCATCAGGTGAACGTCTCGTCGCTTCGTCGAATAAAAAAAATCATCAAGGGGTTGTCAATTACTATTTCATTAACACCAAGATCAAACATCTTATTATAAATCAACACCAAACCAAAGAATGATATTCAGAGCATTCTCAAAAAAAAAGTTTCATGATTAGTAATAAATTATCCAGACTTCGAAGAACGCTAATTAGACTGTTTCAAGAATTCAGACTAGAAGATCAGTGAGCTAGATAATTAGCTGTACAGCCGTTACGGCTGCTCTGAATGTGGCTATGCAGGGTGACGCACCGAGACCTCGTTTATTTATTATTATCGTTCTAAGAAACCGTCACAATTACAACAATCCGATTCTGACGTCCAATCATCCAGTGACGTGAAATTTATTAGTATATGGTCCGAATCACGACCAATCAGAAAGTATTTAGACTACATAATTTAATTTGGAGCTCTGTTGTATCGCAGTTAGGTTTAAGATGCATCGATTGCGGTGTTATAGAGTTGTTTGTAATTAACCGAGTGGGGCTGCTGGGCTGACATGCGAGGATCATTGTAAATCACTCAACGCCAGCAACAATGGTTTCGGTTGCTCTTGAAATAATAAATAACCGCGTTGCTTTCTACAGCTGAGGATCGAGACGGTCATCTATCATTAAGTAGGTGTTGCATTAGTATTCCGCGTTGCATACGATCCCAGCTTTCACTGATAAGTTCGCTCCCCCTGTTGTGCAATCCGCTGGGACTGGGACACGACGCGTTGGATCACGAAATGTGCGATTGCTTGGAAATTATTACGCGTCCTCTGAGTGTATTACTATTACTATCGAAAATCGATATACTATGCTTAATACAACATCGGAAAATTTTCAGGCAACACTTACGTTATTAAAATAAAAAATAAATAAAAAATGAAATTTGATTTACATACTCTCTTTCTAGAGTCGTTTCCTCATGTCTGAGGATCGTCATCAGTGCTAGAGTTGCTGTCTGGAGCGGACGATGTGCTTCCACCGGTCCCTGTCCAGCGCCTATCTTACGACTGTGTAAAATTTAGAAAACGACGAATCTTTAATCTGATCGGTTCATCTGGTTGAAGCACGAGCGAACGATCTTTTGCTTTCGGTGTTCCCAACAACAATCAGCTTTTCCAGACAATCGTCGCCTCTGCGCAATGTGGCCGAAATACACGAGGATGCGTCGCTGGTATGTGGTATGGGATCTACATACAACAGAGACAAAATTTCAGATATGAAAAAACTAAAAACCAAAAGAGATAAGATTGAGATGGTTCATCATCATCAAAGAGTTTTTAGTTAATTGTTAAACTTGTTGTAAATCATTTATTAATCGCACTCGTATATACAACGAGACAAACAAAACATTCATCTGATGGCAAGTGATACGTCTGCTTATAACAACGTAACGCTAGTTAGGATAATATATACAACACCTTATTGTGCTTTCTGTTTTGAGAGACAAGATGTTAAATCTCGTTAGCTATAATGCAATTTAAACCGGAAGATAGTAATTCTTGCACATTGCTGTTTGGCGGAAGAAATAGGAGCTGCGGTGGTATCTCCGGCAAGAGACCTGCCAGCAGTAACTGCTAACATTCGGTTTATAAGATTCCGTTACTAATACTAAATTATAAGCGATATCGCTTTCGTACAGCTCGAGCATCGTTAATAACACGACACGACAGCGAATATATCGCGTGCAAGTCTGATCGGGGTTCAGCGGTGATATATTTAATGTCGCGAATCGTGACTCCAGCGACACCAGCGGCCGAGATGAAAGTTAAGCGCGCGGCCGCCGGATTTGAACCTCGCACGGACGCTGTGTGGTCCGATGCCTAATTGCCTCACGTCCCATGGCGGTCCGACCGATCGACTCCGATGATTTGACTCTATTTCACATTACTTCATCTTGTCAATATTATAAATGGAAATATTTGGTTCTTTATTGAATTTCTCGCTACAAAAGTAACTAAGCCCATTCTCTTTAAAATATTATATGGAAAGGTTCTTAAGTCTATGAAGATGTGAAAACAGACACTCCTTGAAAAGCGGACAAATACTCTGTTTCTTTAATTCGATGGCGACGTGATTAACAATTATCTTGTTGGTAAGTGATGCCTCTGACCATAGCAACGTGGCACATGTTGACAATAAACGATATACAAAGCGACAAGCACTACATTCTATTCGTAGCCATGAGATACATGGTGTTAAGTCTCAATACTCCAGTAATTCCACTAGTTACAGTGACTTTCAAACCGGGTCACTGTAGTAGACACAGTGATGATCACCTCTACGGTCTCCGGCAGAAACCTACCAGCAGTAAATGACTATACAATCTGTAGCTTTCAGTTGAGGTTTAGTTGTTTCATGAGAGTCATTTCGCGTTCATAAAAAAGTACTTCTACTTTAAGTGAAATTTTCGTTAATTTTTCTAATTATATACAACCATATTTTCAGTGTCATTCTCATTGATTTGTGGTAGTTTAAAAATTTGTAGTTTATGAATATTGATGCTTACGATTAAACTACTACGTCAATCATAATAACAGTTAACAGTTTTAAAACCTTAAAGGCATTCGACTATTGCCGTCTTTGATAATCTAAAATGGGTTGGCTTTTGGATGAACCTTTGAAAGAACGATGATTTTGAAAGAACCAACTTAAGTTTATAATAAAACATACCTGTAAGTCCACTATACTATTTCTCGCTCACCTGTTTATGGATGTAATGAAAAAAGAGTAGATAACCGGCAACGGAACAATGAGATGGTGCGAATGATTTCATAGCAACCGGTGCCTTAAGCTGTTGACATATCACGCGAGCGTTTAGCGTGAGGCCTTATCGATGCCCATATATCGTAACACGAGAGTTTTACGCCCGTACCTTCTATTGCCAATTAAAAGCCTCGCCTGGCGGGTACTTGATATAATTAAATCCACATCTCTCTGTGAAATCTCATCTCATAATTGTAATAGCATGATCTATTCACACCATTAAGTGTTAATTCCATAAATAAATATTGGTCAAATCAAAACCTGACGATTGTTAGGTTTCATAGTAAAGAACACCTAGTCTTGTTTGGTTGTTAATGACGGGGTGTAAGGGTTTTCGTATAACAACTCACGGGATCCAAGACACAACCTCACCTGCTCGCGGTGCAGCCTAATCAACCAACGAAGCGCTGAGTCCAAACAACCCGCATTGGAACAGCGTGGTGGGAAATTACCCAAATCCCCCATATGAATCCCTATCCGATGATCTGGGAATCTTTAGAGGAGGCCTATGTCCAGTTGTGGACGTCTATCAGATGATGATGACAAGACGATCTATTTACACATATAATTTTAAATGTTAAATATACGACGGCATCATTATCGGCCTGTGACAGTCCACTGCTGGACATAATGAAATACTTAAACCCAACTAAAAGTTTATTATTTAAATTCTAATGTTGTTATGTTATTAACATTGATATCGGAGCCAGGCTTCAAAGCCGGCGGTGTTACCGCGCTAATAACTATTAAACAACCCGAACCCAGCACCAGCTGGTAGTTTATTGGTCGTGATAGATTTAGAGGCTCAAGTAAGTTAACACCTTTCGCGCTCAGCGATCTCCGCTCACCCTTGTAAACCAAGCCCGTGTTTATTTTCCCTCGGCTCTGTAAAGGGATATGTACCATTAATATATCAAACAGTTATCTGTAAGCGACGGCGATCGCGGGTAATTTCAAGTAGAAATAGCGAAATAATATCAATCGGTAACCTGTTCGACATTACATTGAATGTGATTTATTTACTGCGTATCAGTTAGATAGGTGTTCACTTAACATTAGGTATAACGTATATAGTTTTGGGTTCCAAGTATGCAACAATACTGTTCGACGTTATATATAACATCGGCTATAGACTCTTATTTTATGATTGATAATAAATTAAAAATAAATAATAAAAAAACTTTCTTCACATTCCCACCGCTGGGGTGCCAGTGAAAGCCGTTTATCCAAGCTGCTCAATTACAACTTTATACTACATAATAAAGGATATTTTCAGATCTATATAACTACTACATGTTATATACAAATTTAAGCAACTAAGTAATTGGATTGTTAGTATATTATTTTGAACAGTGATTTAAATATACCATAGAAGATATATCATCATTTGCTGGTGGTAGGTCTCCGTTGCCGGAGGCGGTCTAGGTAAGTACCACCGAAGCTCTTACTTCCGCCACCAAACATTAGCGTATGCAAACACTACCGTGTCCATTTTGAAGGGCGTAGTAGCTAGTGAAATTACTACTATAACAATACTTAACACCCTATGTCTCATGGCCGCGAGTACAATGTGGTGCAGTGTAAATCATCCTAAATAGCGTCCATTCGTACATCTCGCTCAAGTCGTCGCTTCGTCTGTTAAAAAAAAAAATTATCAAGCTTCATTATAAGACACCTGTGTCTAGAAATGAATAACTATCGGATAAGATGACAATGATGATGATAAAGAGCGTAAATTTATATTATAATATAGAGTACCTCGTTGGCTTAATGGTTAGAGCGTGCGGCCTTCATTCCGAAGGTCGCGGGTTCTAATCTCGGCATGTACCAATGACTTTAATATTTAAGTTATGTATATTTGTGAACTTTAGTAACAACAGCGAAATAGATACAGTGAAGGAGAACATCGTGAGGAAACCTGCACATGAATTATAGAATATATTCTAAGGTGTATGTGAAGTCACCAATACGCATTGAGCCCGCGTGGTAACTATGGCTCCATCGCCCCCAATATTGAGGGTAGTCCTCTGTGCCCCAACAGTGGGGACGTAAATTGGCTGTTATGGTAGTTAAACGATTCAAATATTATAATAAAAAGTAACTATTGCAGTCTTCAATAAAAAATTAGCTTAATATGGCTTTAACGTTTATTTTATTTAACGGTTTGAAAATGTTTTACTAACTATTTAAGTTTTTTACTTTTTTTATAACTTTGTGTTAGTGTTACCAAATAAAAAATAAAATATATTGCGTTTTATCGGTATCATTACTTTTGTTATTTATTGTTGGCAACATTTAAAATATGACTACACAAAATGAACGCGCGGACATAAAATGGCGTCATGTTCATTTAAAGTTTTGGTTTAATTTAAATTTTATTTTATTTTTAGTTTCTTTTGTTCTTATTATTATTATTTTAGCTTGCGGATACCAGATCCTCGAGCCCTGAGTCCGACGAAGCCGCAATGGTTATCAATAAAACTGCGGCGCACACATCACCATAAAAAAAAATGGCGTTATCGGTTGGGAAGCATCGGGTCGCTAGCTAGACAAAAGCGAGGGTAGTTGGTGTTTAGTGATTTCAAGGCTATTGTATATATTCCCATATATTAATTATTAACCATATATTATTTATCAAACTGGAGTATAAGCTAATATTACTAGATGAAACATTTTAAAAGATAAATGGTAAAACATGGTCTTAATAAAATTTCAACTCGTATAATTTTTGTGTAATCGAGCCTCGTATGAATAATTTCGTGTCACGATCTTTAACGAACCGACAGGGTAACCGGTATTGTCTTCACTGCATTACCGGTGATTCGTTTAACGAGCTCCGATGAATTTGACATTATATATAGGAGGTAAAAGCGATCACGCCGCGGTGCATTATGAACGCGATTTCGGCGCGAGTGCGGCGCGTTCATTGTTTCAGAGCGACTCGCGAACAATAATCGCGCGCGGACCTTGATCTTTTGTTCGGCAAATTTACATCTGTTCATCTCTCGCCAGCATCGCTCGTCAGAGCTACGGGGGCCACGAACAATGGAACAGGAATCCGTGTTCCCGTCACATGTCGACTATTTTTCATACTAGACTTGTTAAATGTTTACGATGGCGCACCGTGGGCGATTTAAACACGGGCCCTACAGATATTGGTTGTTGTTACTCTTTCTCCTTTAAGCTATATTAAACCTTATTACTATCACGTTAAAAGTTCAATATCCTATATTAGAATTGGTAAGCTTTTTAGCATCCCTCGCATGTCGTACGCCTTTTGCGTCGAATCGCATAATGATCCAGATCGTGTATTCATGTATGCGCCGCATGTGTTTTGATTTAAAGGTCGACAATTTTTTTTATGTCATAACTCCTTTTTGATATTATTAATCGTAAAACCTCTTCTCGGACTGTGGAAGATGAATATTCCTCTCTTTTGTTCCTAGTTGCTTTTTGATATATAGCTTCTATTAAAAGTTTTGTATTATAGTAATAAATTATTTTTACTGTTATAATATTATACTGGTAATGACATAAATTAGAAAAAATTGATTATCTTTTTCGGTTATCTAGTACACCTCATAAATATCCTAATCTATTTGATGTTGAGGTCGACAATCTTTAGCGATTTCGATAACGAGCAGAGTATACACCCACTTCATGTTTCCATGTGTTCCGGTATGAAAGGTATATTCATCAATAACAGCAGTAAATCTTTTTCTGCTCTTTGTTAATTGTATTTTGGCGATGTCAGAGGAAATCATCGATAATTCTCAATGTTTGCGTGTGGCCGCGATAAATCATCTCGGAACATATAAAAAAAATAATCAATACGTATTCTTAACGAACTTCGACCTTTGATAAATTGTTATTTAGACCTGCATTAATGAACTCTGATTTATTAAAGTGCCTAATTGGTACCCGTTGGTGTCTTCTGGACTTCTGGTTGTGGTCTGTTGTATTTACTTAAGTGAAAGTATAGCTGAGGATCGAATTGGTTTTTTCAATCCGATCGCTAGTTTGAAGAGGGCACCTAATGATGAAGATTTGTCTAAGTGCTGGTTCTATATATAAGAGATTTCCTCCTATGAAGAGACTCATCACAATATCTCTGGAACAATAAGGCCTAGAGACTTGAAATTTCGTAAGAATATTTCGTTGATCAAGCTAAGAACGTATTTTAAAGGTGTCTAAGGGGTCCCGCACAACATCCCAACAAATAATCAACAAATGAGGCTCTAGCCTCCACCAACCCGCACCTTGCCAGCGTAGTAGGTAATGGCCTAAATCCTCCCATATTAACCCCTACAAACTTATAGCTATTCGGGGAGGCTTATGTCCAGTGGATGTTTATCAGCTGATAATGATGAAGTACGAATTCCACAAAATTGTCCGCAAAAGGAGCTGCGGGGTTGTCACAGCTTGCAATGCGGGCCGGGAACAACTAGTCGTTATAAATTTCTATATTCTATAATATAAGTCGTTCACCTCAGTTCAAAAAGCTGCTTGTCTTTAAAATCTAATTTAGAACTAGATTTCCTCCGCGTTGGCATTTATTACATTCACGTATTCTTCACTTCCGCCCATCCATAATCTACGATAAATGCGTCAGTTGTAAATCGTTTGATATGCAATAAAATAATTTCGAATTGAAGCATATCTATCTATTAGGCGAATGGCAAATCTGTCTCGATATTTCAAAACGTCTTCGCCGCAGGCTTCGGCAATAAACAGTCGTGTTTAACGTAATGGAGGCTCTACGTTGCGCAATGTTTACCGTGTTTAGCATATTCAAATATACAACTAACAGCTCCTCTCGTTATAATTGCTAGATTAAAAGCTATACGTCCGTGTTAATTTGTTTATTGATGGTGCGATGTCTCTGTGACGCCGCGTGAGAAATCCGCACCGACCGGATATTTTGCGTCTCGCCGCTTTTAAACACTGTCATAACAGCATCGTCGTCTAGCGTGCGGCTTATTATATTTGTATCCGTTTCTAATTGACTAGTTTCCTCTCTGTCATCATCTTTTTTATGGCGGATAACTGCTGCATACATTCGCACGGTAGCGTCCACTTCATCTTCATGTGTCGATTCTCATGAGGAATTTTTCTCTTAGTCTTACTCCTTCGACTTTCCCTTGCATGACTACAAGTACTCTCCTAGTCACTTCCACGTTATCTAACCTGCTTAATAAATTATTATTATTTTATAAATTATACTGAGCATTAGTTAATTGAATGAACGTGGATGGTTATAACGGTAGAGGAAGTCCGAAGAAAGTGTGGATGGACTGTGTAAAAAAGATGACATGTGTAAGAAGAGTGTGAAATCAGATATGACGGTTGATAGATGGATATGGAAGAGAAGTATGTGCCGGCCCCACATAGCTGGGAAAAGGCCAGGAGGAAGAAGGTAGAGCATTAGTTAATTACTATGTAATATACTTTTATATACTAATTTTTAACAAAACGCCACTGAATCCATGGTATGTGCCTCTGTTATAAATAATGGCTATAGTATTGGTATTAAGTGGTACCGAAATATTTTTTTCCCCCTACAATTTTAAAAGAAGATCTATATATGTAGTATGAATATTCAAAAAAGAAAGTTCATCGTTTTTTGTTTAATTATAAAGATGTTCTTATATATAATATTACATCAAAGGTAACGCTAAATTATTGCAGGCCTAGAGCCCATTCGTATAGAAATAAATTGTCAGTTGAAATGAAGAGTTATTTTAATTGGTTCTGTAATTATAAATAACTGGTGGTGGTGACGTGAAAGAGCCAACGTTGATTCGGCAAAATGTTTTTAGACCTTAAATCAATGTATTACGATCCTCATAGCTTTTACTCTTACAGCGCCTCTTAATATAGAAAACGAAGAGGTCCTCTTATATGTTTGTGAATACGTTTATGTCTTTTCTGTTTTATTATAATTGCAATCGGAAGTCGTTAAGATTTTATTAATTTAATTATACAAGAGTGAAACCTTAGATGTAGTAGTAATAAGAATATAGTTAGCTAATAACATCTCTCATGTTTTCTTTTCTTATAACGACTGTTTTGTTTATAATTTACATATAACATATAATTATTATTTGAATGTTTCTACTACTTCGTTTTTGACGGTACATTGAAATGTTTGCTTTAACTTTCTTTGACAGACCATTAAGATTAAATATAAACTCAATCATAGTTTAGCTAAGGAATTTTAACTTCACTTGATTACGATGTAAAGTAACAACGAGGGAATGATGGAGAAGCGTATTCGCACAAACTACATAAGTTGACAACTACAAAACCATAATTTTAATATGATGTTAGTACTAAAATATGAAGGTGAACGGTATAACCCCATATCGATCTAAACTCTTAATTTCGAGGTCACGCAATTGAACCAGAGACCTCGGTTTAGTAACTAAGGCGAGCTGATTGAACTCATCACCACAGAGGCAGCCAAGTAAATTACAACGTAATCTATAAATACAATGATGTGGTACCTTTATTCAGATTTTTCAATTTCTAATTTATTCTAGAAATATAGTTATATATTTTCATCTGTGATCATGATACAAGTACTTTCTATTTCAAGAGGCAAACCCACGGCCAACGGCTAGCTGAATAAAATTTGAATAACATTAAGCTGGTGTTATACAACTTGTTACGGTGACACGGCGCTGATCGGCTCTTCGCAGCGGTCGTTACTCATTATTATACTTCAAACATGCAATACTCGTGGGCGTAACGCCGATAAATATACAGTTTACCTTCGGTCCGATCGATTGCAGCTATTTTCGAGCTGGACCTTTCTTTTTAATTATATAGACTCATCATCAGCTGATAGACGTCCACTGCTAGACATAGGCTTCCCTCAAAGACCTCTACATCGAACAATTCATTGAAGGGAATTGGACCTTAGCCGATCACGCTAGTCCAATGCAAGATGGGGGGTGGTCAGAGCCTCGTTTGTTATTCAGCGGAGTGAACTGCGTGCAAGTGAAGTTGACTCGGGCTCCGTAACATGTTGGGTGGAACCCCCTACACCCAATTATATGGAATAAAATAATTAGAATTTATTATAAGGTGTGTGTGTGAAGTCACCAATCCGCATTGGGCCCGCGTGGTGACTATGGCCCATCGCCGTCATATTGAGGGTAGGCCTGTGCCCAACAGTGGGGATGTAAATTGGCTGTAAAGAAACGACGAGACGAGCGGGACGTTCACCTAATGGTTAAGGATACGCCTGCCTATGACAACGTGACGCTAGTTAGTGTGTCATACACAGCACCACATTGCGTTCGTCGCTTGAGACATAAAATGTTAAGTCTCGTTACCCCAGTAATTTCACTAGCTACATCACCTTTCCAACCGGAACACAGTAACGCTTGCATACTGCTGTTTGGCGGCAGAAATAGACGCTGCGGTGGTATCCACCTGTAGGGTCTCCGGCAACGGAGACCAGTATACCTATAATCTTATTCTAGAGATGGATCATAAAGATCTTTATCTTAATATTTCACGCAACATTGTGATAAATAAACTGATACAGTACTATATTTATATGTTTGTATTGGATTCGTGCACGCTACACGCCGTAACCGTTTAGCTGTCCACGCGCGGTTAAATAACCGACAGATCTATTGAGGATTAACGTGATGTTTGCATGTGGACGGTCGCGTGGAGCTGCGCGCATAGTGACCGCGCGGAAGCGGATATATATTTATGTATTTTTCTCGATAAGATTTTGAATATTCTGAAACTATACTTCTTTTTGACGAAATATTCATAGTCAATGGAGCACCAAGGTTATAGAGTAGAAGTCGCGGAAAACCGAACATTGTTAGTAGGCAGATCTCTGTTGTCGGGGACCGTCTAGGTAGATACCACCGCAGTTACAATTACTGCCGCCAAACAGTCAATTACCGGGGTAACGGGACTTAACGTCTTGTATCTCAAAGACAGGAGCGTGATAAGGTGCAGTATATCATCCTAACTAGCGCTACATTGTTATTGGCAGGTGTATCGCTTACCATTAGGTGAACAGTTTTGCACGTCTCGTCGCTTCGTAAAAAAAAAGTATCATTTCTTCTAGTTTCCGCTATGAACTGTTGCTCTGGACGGCTTTAGTGTTTCGTTAGGTACAACATATACTCATGACTTTTGATCTTATTTAGACAGCTTAATTACTATAATACTTTTGCTTTTGTTTCAGGTATGAACGTCTCGATGCTTGTTACTGTATTACAGTCGTTTTTTACTATGAGGTAACATTACACAAACTAATCGGGTCGAGTAAGATCCTATAGGTAAGTATGATATTCTGCTAGCCCCTTTTATATAGTTCGATATTAATATTTTTATTTAAAAAAGTAATAATAAACTAAGATAAAGATCTATATGATCTATCTGTACAATAAGAATATCGTAGGTGGGTACCACCGCACCGCCTAATTCTGCTGCGAAAATGGAATGCTAACATTAATGTGTTCCGGTTTGAAGAGCGCTGTAGCTATTGCAATTACCGGTGTAACGAGACAATATCTTATGTCTTAAGTGATGAGTGCTATATGGAGTGTATATCATCCTAACTAGCGTTACGTTATTATGGGCAGGCGTATCATTTACCAATAGGTAAGGCGTATCATTTACTTACAAACCTACTGTTCGGCTCGACCTTTCCTCAAACAACAAAAAAAACCTCTGTTATCTCTACTGCCCTTCTCCCACAATAAGAGAAAGTTTCTAGTAGTTTTGTACTATTAAAATTATGTAAACTTTTGTTACCTATATGAATATAACAAACAAAACTGTTACAATAACAATGACTGTTAATAAGGTGCGAAAAAAATGTGAGTCGTGTTCTTTGGATTTATTTGTTAAAAACAAGCTGATAACACCTTATCAATATTGAAGGAAAGGTAGGTATGATAATATCATGAAAATCTACAAATGGCGCATCAATTCTATAAATCTGTAATACGTGATACAAAAACACAGTGACACAAATTTTTTTATACGCTTTTTAATGAATAACTGTCTGCTAGGTTAGTATTTATTTTTATTGAGTTTATTTAGTCTATCATCATCAGCTTACAGACGTCCCGCGTACCGGTAGATGTAGGGGGTAGAAGCCCTCCCACGAGTTGGAGTGACGATCTGGTGAGAATTGCGAGAACCGACTGCATGAGAACAACGCGGGACCGATCGATGTGGAGATCTTTGAGCGGGGCGTATGTCCAGCAGTGGACGTCTATCGGCTGATTTAGTCTATGCAGCTATTAATTTAAATATCAACTTTAATAGTCTTCTTAAAACTTTACAAATATAAATAGTTTGTTATATTTGGTATAATGTTTTAATATGACCGAAATATGTCTTTAATGTTTTATTAAAGAAAATTGATTAGTCTAATACAGGAATTATTCCAAGTTCAAGACATAAAACATGGTAGTAACGCTGTTCTTATAGGTTTTATTCATTTAATAATAATCTTATCCTATTATTAGCGCTTTTGCAGTGAGATTTATGATCTATAATCTGACATTAAATCTATAGCATGATTAACTGCTACAAAAGGATCTTTCGAGAAAATATATGGGAATTCATTTTAATTCTTTACTTACTGAAATTGATGATATTTATTGTGAATTATCTGAGTTCGTTTCCTCATGTCTGACGATCGTGGTTAGCGCTAGAGTTGCTGTCTGGAGCGGACGATATGCACTGGTTCCCTGTCCAACGCCTCTCTTACAACCATGTATTTTTTTTCAAGAATAAGTCCTTAATTTGATCGGTTCATCATATTGATCAAACGGGATAATCCTTTGCCTTCGATGTTCCCAAGGAAAATTAGTTGTTCCCAAACTACCGTCGCCTGTGCACATTTTGTGGCCGAAGTACCACAGGATGTGTTATTGGTATATGTATGAATAAGATAATACTTGATCAAGTGACAATGAGGCCGAGGATAGCGAAATTCGCTTGTCCTGAAATTCTCTCTTCCATGTGTTGACAGCCGAACTTGCTCGACTTTTAGCTTCATTGTTTAAAAGAAGTCTTTCAATGTTTTAATACAAAATGATGTCGAGGTCGACTCTCTCCATCTTTTATAACCTTATATGTATAATAACCAAAGTTTTTACTCTGCATAACTTTCCTATGAGTAATCTTACGGCCCTTTTAACCGCACGAGTAAGCATGCCTTCGCGATTCAAGATACGACTCATGGAATTCGGTGATAAGCATCTTCTGACCTTGAAACTCTAGGATGAGACATTTGAGGCGCAACTTTCGAGAAGTAAACATGTAGTCTCCAGAATTATTTAATGACTTCAAATTGTTGTTGTGTAAGCCTTTAAGTAGATCTGTTTTGATAATTGCTGTTTCATGTCGAAGAAGATAAGCATCATCGAATATTATTTTCTTAAAATATATTCGTTGTGTATAATCATATATTATCTAAAAAATTAAGCTTGTAGGCTTTCCATCGTCATAATTTTTAATATGTGCACCGTTTCAATAACAAATTACATATTAATAAATAAGTAAAAACATTACCAGATTCTATACAATTTATTTCAATTGTGTCCTCTCCTTCTTGCTAGACCTTGTCTCATCTTTACTTAGGGTCGGTTCTCCTGGTCATTCTTCTAAAGCTATCTATATTTTTTGTTGTTTTTTCTTAATAATTACTTAAATTGTGTAATTGACAAATATGGCAACCTTTAATTTTCTCGAAACAAGAAAATATGGACTTACACTACTTTCAAAGTGAACTGTCCCTGTAAATAAAAATTGTACCGAGTCTATCGTGTGGGTACTACATAAAAGTAACTGTATAAATTCAGACTTTACTATTATAAGAAATATCATTCCTCCACCTCGAATCGTATTCTCCATGTCTGAGGGTCGTGACTACCTTCACCTATCATTTTCGTCTTGTCCTCATGATGTTTCGCCATCGCGTGTTATCTCCGGTTACTCGGAGAGCATCGTAGACTGTGGAGTCAAGTGTGTTGCGGATCATTATCGACTTATAAAATTATGAAATTTTGCTGTTTTTTTTTACTCCGCAGGTATTGGAAACTCAGTCACTTATTGAAATAAACGAATCGATCTATAAGCGTAACTAATATCATTTACAATAATTTAATATATTTATACATACATTCAGTCCGCCACTGACTGGATAAGGCTTCAGCAGCCTTGCGGTATAACTAACCTCTAAAAGGACTGGTGCAGAAGGCAACGAGAAACCACTGCACGTCTCTTAGGATACAGAAAGGACTGTACCACGCTTATCGCCATCATTCACTAGTTAGAGAGGTTCTTCAAGAAGAAGAAGAAGAAGGATATATTAATATAAGAGGTTCCGAACGTATGTTTTAAAGACACCCTCGCAGACACACAAACTTGCTCTTCACACTGTTATACAACAGTTTCAGACCACGACTCTTAGATATACTTCATGGTATATAACAACCCAGCTTCGACTTAGCTCCCGAAAGTACATTCAAAGATAAAATTGGGGATTTAATTTGTTGGTACTATAACAAAACCAACCTCACCTGCTCATGTTGTACCCTGCTAATCAACAAACAAGACTCTGGCTTCCAATACCAATGCCAGAGTGGTGGGAAATGGTGCAAATGTCCCCATGTAAATCCCTATAAACGACGGCACCTGTTGCTCGGCGTTAACGGAGGCCAGCTGACCGTAACATCGCAGGACCGATCGATGTGGAGATCTTTGAGGGAAGCCTATGTCCAGCAGTGGACGTCTGTCGGCTGATGATGAATATGACAAAGCTATTTCACATATTTGTAATTGTATAACTGTTAGTAATATACCTCGGTTGTAATTCCTAATCTTCCATTGCCGTTAATATCAGAAACAAGTTTTAAAATTAGTTGAATCCATCAGCTCATTCATAAGCATCAGAGATTTCTACAATCGAAGTGAATGTAATAAATTATAAAGTTTCTTTCCATAATTTTACAACATGAATATATTATTAATTTATTCATAACGCTATCAGAATCGGACTTTATGGGGTCACGACGTTACCACGCTTCCTCGTGTAATTGCCAGAGTAAAGAGTAGTCCAACATGGCCCAGTGGTCTATGCAAATATCAATTAGTCGGAGAAATGTTCCCTCGGTACCGGCTACCTGTCTCGAACCCGCGCCCGTCGCTATTAATTGCCAGCATTATCACCCGCTACGTGATAGGCTACTTCCGTTAATTCGTATTGAATACTGTTTGTTTGTATGTCGCGGTGGGTCGTTGATCCGGCTCGAGTGTGTTTAATTAAGCTATTAGCAACTGAGAGTTATGTACGTACCTTGTTAGAGATGACCGTCGATGGCTTTGTTTACTTGAACTTGTTCATTACTTAACTACACTTAGAATTTACTCAATCATATTGGCGATTGATTAAGGTATTATGTTTTTTTTTATTATTCTTGAGACGAGCAATACGGTCATCTGATGGTAAATGATATAACAACGTGGCGCTAGTAACGATGATAAAGACAGCAACACATTATGCACGTCGCCTTAAAATATAAGATGTTAAATCTCGTCACCCCAGTAATTTTTTTTCATTAACTACAGCGCCCTATAACCTGGAACTCAGTAGTGTTTGAGCACTACTGGTTAGCGGCAGAAATAGAAGCTGTAGTGGTAAATACCTAGACAGTAGTTATTATTACTTGCTACGTTAAGCTAATACTCAAAACTGTGAAATTTGTTTTATGGATTTTTTTCAGTTGTTTTCATAGTTTGCAATTTTTTTTCTAACGTTATGCAAATTCAAAAAATTTATTGATTTTTTATTGGATGAAATTAATCAACGATGTCATTTATACAGTAGATAGATGTCAATACCTCAATCTTATCTAAAAGTCCGTGGCGGAAAGGCTGTCTGTAAATCCGGTTAGTATACACCAAGCTCCTTAATATAAACAAGTACCAATAACGGAATTTGTTTGTCGCTCGGCAAAACTTATTTCGCTACAATCAATTTGTTTTATGCAAATGAGAGATAATTCTCTTATCCTGCGCCATTAATTTACCGTCGCGGTGGTCCCCGCTCGCGGTGAAACTTGTTGACTCAGTTGCCCGGGTAACCCGGGTTCGATTCCCGCGCCTTGTCGCAGATACGAGAACGCCGATAAATCGCTCAACACCTCCGATACTACAATGAAAGGGAGAAAGTTCTGCTGAAGGTTATAACGATTTCTCGGACAACTGGTTTTTTACTGAGGGTCTCAGTTGCCGGAGACAATAGTGTGCAAACATTACTGTCCTCGCATTTGAAGAGCATTTGTAGTTAATTACTAGCATAACTTTTTACATTGATTGTCTTTAAATTCTTTATATTCGGTGTTTTTCTATATCTTCACAAACACTACTTATATATATTTTATTGTCTATTTCATGAACTTTTCAGATATTTAAATTTTTTTTTCCTTTCTATACAACACCTCTACAGGAGAGCTAAAATTTCGTCTATTGAGATTTCCTTGCGGATCTTAGTATGCGGCATTAGAAATATTTCCTTTAGTTGAGACTACATTAGATTCCATTCTTTATTATTAATTATACTTTCTTTACTTAATACCAGCAGCCAAACAATAACAATCAACAATATTTATTTATTTAAATTGTTTGGCAAAGGGAATATAGAATTTATCTTAAAAATGCTGAGGATATTGCCACGACGTTGCACAGTTTGTTAATCGTTATGTAGTTCATTTCTTAATAAGAATTATTTCAGGTTACTTAATTTTTTTTTATCTATAATTAATGATAAGATATGCTTTGATGTATTATTCAGGCGGTACAAAAAGAGGACAAGTAATAAAGTAATCTAACAATTCATTTACATACCGTCAAGTTGAAGCCATGCTGCTCACATTTCGAATCAAATCAGGCCACTGAGCTACTGAATCGCTGCCCTTTATCACGCCGGTCAAGAGCCATTTGTATAATGATTGTTAGTTGTAGTCAATTTACTATTATCGTGTACGTAGGAGAGTCTGCTCCACTGCTCCCTCGTAACGATTATCCTTTGATCTTCGGAGCGCTCTCAACCGCCTATTAACGCCGCATGATTGAATATTTATATTTAGATAATAGACAATTATAATATACTCAACCTTTGTTTATTATTATAATAATAAAATTGCTGGATTATCCTTAATTGATATGATAAATGCATCATCATCATTTTAATCGATGGACGTCCAGTGTTGGACATAGGACTCTTGTAAAACTTGATCTTGCGTTGTTTGAGTCCAGGCTCCCAGTGATTCTTTTGATATCGTCAGTCCACTTAGTGATAGGTCTGCCAAAGCTATGCTTTCCGGTGTGGAGCTGTCATTCCAGCACTTTTAACCCCCAACGTCCATTAGTTCTGCGTTTTAGTGTTTATGTGCCCCGCCCATTGCTACTTCAGCCTTGCGATTCGTAGGGCTATGTCGGTCACCGCGGTTCGTCTACGGATTTCATCAGTTCTAATTTGATCACGCAGAGATAATGCCAGCATCATCGCCCTCTCCATTGTTCGCTGTGTGACTGAGCTTCCATAGTTGCAGGTAATTAATTCAAAGTCTATTAATTTATGGTATTTGAATAGTATTAACAAAATTTTGAACTTTCACCAGCTATATATCCACCATAACAGCTTGAGACTTGAATTCATATTGTAGTCAATGTCAAAGCCTTAATGAAAAGATACCATCATGAGCCGATAGACTTCTACTGCTGGACATAAGGCTCTCCCAAAAATTCCTACGTCGAATCAGGTAGAGATTCATACGAAGGGATTTAGGTCATTTCCCATTACGCCGGCCTAATGGGGGTTGATGGGAGCCAGAGCCTCGTTTGTTGATTAGCAGGTTACACCACAAGCTAGTAAATTTGGCTTGAATCCTGTGATAATGATTTATGATTATTAATAAAGCTTGTAATTTTTATGCCTAGCGCCAAAGGATGTTTTTTTTTTCATTGTTACCAAGTACCAACCCTTTTTTTAAATGAAGCGATCAGACTAGCGAGTCGTTCATTTGATGTTTGGGATAATATACGCTGCGTTATATTGTGCTCCTCATCTTGAGACATAAGATGTTAAATATCGCTTTTCAAACCGTATATGGGCAATGTTTGCACAGCACTGTTTGGCGATGGAAATAAATGCTACAGTGGTAACTTTTCAGTTTTAACTTAACCGCTACATTTAACTTAAACTCTATAGTATGTTCGACATAGTAACCCGAGCAATTAGACCATTAGAGGACCCGGTGACACAGTTGCTGGGTTCAATCTCTTGCAACAGATGAATTATCAGGCGACACATTCCTTATACACACTGTCATTCGAGTCAAGCATTTGAGCGTAACGGCTTAGACCTAGATTCCTATTAAGGAGGCCTAGGTTTCTTCAGAATGTCAACGGTTCAATACGTATAGTACGAACCGTTTTATTTTTATATTAGAAAGATAGTCACATTCGAGAAGTCTTGTCTATGTCCATTAATATTTCACTTTTAGTAATGTTCTGGTATTATTTACTCATGTTATACAGCCATAATTATTCCAGAACATTCCTCCATTAATATAACAACCGGAAATGATGTAATGTTTCATTGCATGATATTACACCTGTCGCTATTAGTTTTGGGACCGTTGGAACCATTTTTAAAACAAAGTATTATTTTTGTTACATAGAAACTTTTTTTTTTTAATATATATCTCTATTACTGATAGTCAATAAACGACACGGATCTTTAGACCAGGTCTAGTTTTAAATATGTATCACAAACCATTATAATACTTTTTTATCTTATCGGATCCAATCTGGCGGTGTCTGTATGATGATCGAAATATTTGATATTAGAATCTGGGTTAAAATTTAACGAATGGTTTTTTTTTTTGTAATATATTATAAGATATAGAATAGTATTTGATCAAAATTTTCCAATGGGGTGATGGTAAAGTACATTAGCGTAATAACAAGTTACACACTAGATGACCCCACACCAGAATTGGATTACAATAATCAGGTACCAACTTGTCGTGGCGGAGGGGCTGAGTGAGCTCACCTCGGGTGCGTACCGATGGCCTGCAAGGGCGGCTTTATGTTACCCTTTGCAGCCGAGGTGGAATCGCGGAGAGAGAATGTCGGTATTGCGTTGGGCCGCTCTCTCTATCCTCCGCGGCCGTATAATGGGTAATGGCGGACTCAAGATCGGATCCGCCGCAGGAAGTCGGGAGTTTTCTCTCTGGGCTCCCATGGCCTCTGAGTGACGGATTCCAGGGGATCCGTTGCCCAGGTGACTGCAGGAAACCGAGGAGGGGACGCGCTGAGTGTTCCGGCGTGTCCCTTCAGAGGTGGAAAGGGGAGTTCTTTCCTCCCTCCCGAGTCAAGGCTGCGTTGTACGGCTGACCTTAGCGGGGTTACGGATGTGCGCGAGAGTGTTCCCGTGAACGTTCAACGTGGGGGTTTTAGTCGGTGCAAGTCCGACATAAACTGTCCTTGCCTCCGCGAGGACAGGTATCCGCAAGCATTTCCCTCATGTTAAACAAAAAATGGTGTTGCTATTGCAACGATTTTTGACAAGCATTACCAGGACCCCAAATGCAAACTGCTCTCCCCAATATTTCATAGAAACACACAAACAGAGGTAAAATTTTATCGTCTGCTGATCTTACATAAATAAAACATTCAAAACCAATAAACATTATTACGTTCATTTTATTATTAAACTAAAAAAATAAGTTATTATATACGATACTGGTTTAATTACCACATTTATTAGTAGAGGCCGATGATTATTGGCCCGTTTAATATACAACCCTGTTACTTTATACTTTAACAACTCTGTATCAGTATCATTTAAGATAGAATAGTATTACTACTGTAAAATTTCAGTATTAATTATCAAGAGTTTTACTGCACGTGATATTTTTTTTTTAACTTAAGAACGATGTTTTAGTTTGATTTTTTCTACTTCATTAACATGGCTTTTAGTCTTAATAAATCTTAAGTTAATTTACGTTAAAAAGAAGGCCTTTATATACGTATACCTATATTTGTATAGACATGGAAATCGGTATATCTGGTTGTTCCGTCTAATCTCCGAAACGGCTGGATCAATATTGACGGGACTTTCACTAGCAGATAGCTGAATATATAAGGCATAAAGTAGACTGACTGCTTCTGTTTCGTAAATTAAGAATTAGGGATCCGCACATTAAAATCTAAATTATAAACTTAAACAACTTTGGTTTGTTTTCCTACCAAAATGATGTTGTTGGAAAGAAACTTTTCTTTTGGCGTACTTATTTATATATATATATATAGAATAGATTTCCACATATGTAGAGACTCATCACGATGTCTCCGGAACCATAGGACTGGAAATTGGGTAGGTTGAATATTCCGTTTCCGAGTATAGGTCAGCTCAAAACTGTTTTACGAAATGTTACCTCCATAGGGATTTGCGGGGGTATTACGATCAGCACAGCGGGCGAACAGATATTGTTATATAAATACATGAGCAACCCTTTTAATATTTCCATCACAAGGGTCACTGGGGGTCTTCTCTGACAACGACTAAGTTAAAGCCGTTTAACCACCAAGCTGGTAAAGCACGGGCTGATGGCTGTCGCACGTCGAAGTTAAAGCTTAGATTCGAACCCGCACTTATTCGTGGCGTATACGATGCTTATGACCATTTTACAAACTGAACTACTGCGGCTCCAATAAAATGTATTATTACTTTAAATATCGTTATTATTACCGTATTGCTTTTATTTATAATAAATCATTTGGAATGGCTGATATAAAAAAATAAAAATCATTCGTTTACTGGTTTTTGTTCATTAAAGGTTGTATGAAAATTTGTTGCTTCATTTACATTTACATCGATATTTATTTTGATCTTTACAACAGGTATTACGGAGATACTATTCCTAATAATATTTAATGGTTACATCATAACCTTCGCTGGTTGAGATTTATTAAGGTTACTCTAATCAGATCCAATCTCACGGCGTTTCGTTCTTCTCCGACGTAGTTATCACTAAATTGTTTTTTAATAGTTTGCGTTCGTTTTAGTGTTTAGTTATTTGTGGCGATTACGTAATCTCTAGATAAGTAACGGATGCTTAGAAAGTTGACTAAGTAACTCAGCTATGTTACGTTTTGCTTTCATCGCTTTTAAAAAAAAAATTCTTAGTAGTTACAAAATAGTTTTTCGTTACAGCATGTGTGAAATATTAGTTAACAAAATCATTTAATAGAGATTAATCCGTATTATTTATCACCGACAGATTTCTTAGTAATCTTAGAATTAAAGTACCGGTGCAAGGAATACACGGGAATAAATAAACAAAACATAAAAATGTTAATACTAGTAGCGATCTCCGAAGAAGTTCGTTGGCATCTATTCAAATCGACCAAACTCACCGTCACAACTTCGGTAGGTACCGTTGGTTCTACGTGACGGTGACGACGACGACCGTCTGTCATTACCCCCATTTACCTGTCGATTAACCACGTTGCAAGTGGCACAGTTTCAGACACCTCTATTCTATTCTGCTTAGCGAACAGGTCATGTTTTTCTGCTCGTAGTTTATATCTTATAGTTTATCCTATTTAGTTATTAGTCTTTATCTCTTTATTCAATTATTTAAAAGTATTCTCAATACTAAGTTTTGTGACAATATACGTGTCGTCTATAAAGAAATATGCCCATACCTATTCCATATGGAGATACAATGGATCTCAACGACATCGTGTATTCCGGAATGTTTTGGGGACACGAAATACAGAACTGCAGTATTTCTGATTCTTGGTCAAATCAAGATGTGGTTATTCATTTAAGCTTGACTTTCCTCTGATGTCACTTTAGTAATAATGAGCCCTTTATTTTCAAAAACTTTATGTAACATTATCTACAGTCCAACAGACCTATATAAAATTGCATAATGAACGGTACTTGTTCAATAACGTGTAACTGTTGAGCCCATCGTTTTCGTATTAAATAGCGAATTTATATACCTTCAATGCAGGTAAATTTTTTTTATCTTACTTCACTGTACATATACAAAATTTGCATTATGATCCATAAAGACAGTTCGATAACGAATCTTATGTGGTCTGCCATTTAACTCGCTTACATTAATTCAAGGTGCTGTAAAGAGGCGAATAATTACCTGCCGTTTAGTAAAAAGCGGGCAGGTTGCTCGACTTAAGTGTACGCTGCTCTCATCTGAGATTCATCTCGCGTCCTTAATTTTTTTTTCAACGGGGTCTAAAAAACGGGCTACGCGGCCGGCTGGAAGCCGAGGGGTTGAGATGTCGGCCGTGTCAGTGGATAGTGCTACGGTACGGCGGTAGTTCAGTCTCGCCGCGCCGGCAGCGGACAGCGGACGTTAGAGTGGGGTCTGCGCGTATATCCCGAGTCTTATCGGCTGTTACACGCGGCTTACCGCCGAGAGCGCACGTGCCGCCGCGTCCTACACCACCGCCTTGCCCACGCTCGGGCACCTGTGACACCGCAAATATTTGACGTGATGTGAAAGACCAGCGTTGGTTGTATCGTTGTGTGTTGACAGTAATGCCGAGCGTTGTGTTGTTGTGCCGCGAGCACTGTGCGCTCCTTTGACAAATCACAAGTCGTTCGCTGAAGTGTTTCGGGGACGGCCAAAGCGTCCGCATCTGCAGTTGGATGCACGCCAACATCTCCGCTGCTGAGGTGAGTGAGCGATTTCGATTAATCTACATTTGCCATTTGTTTTCTTTTTCGCATAATTTTTCAATGATAACACTTTATCTAGTACGCCACCGTTATCTTTTCGCCTGTCGCAAATACACGATGTCTGTTTATGACCAAACATTTTTATCTCTGACGCGCGCGCGGCATTGTTATAATATTAACGGCGGATGTTTGTTGTGTACGAGTTAATAACGTAATGGTTATGAAGTTTAATACTAGAGAAAATTATACGGACAGGAAGCCGCTTTATTAACTCAATTGATAATAGACTACAAAAAGTTTTTATCCATCCTGCTGTTGAATGACAAGTGTGGTAATAGTCTTAAAAATCAACCATCTCGATAAACAGCGGGCGGCATATGTATGCAGCATTAACCACATACCGTTCAGTGAAATGTAGTTATGTTTTTTTTTTATTCTGAATATCTTAACTCACAACGCGTCCTATTCAACACGCAAACAATTGTATTAGCCGGTACACGCGTGCAACATCTTTAGTGGAATACGTCATTCGTGCGATCTTGTTTGTTTGTATTGTCCGCATGGCATGCCATTCAGTATGCACGGCTCATTGCTACCTAACACTTGGAAGGTAATTGATATCTGCGCCGTAATTGAGCGTTGAAACACTGATGTCACTTGTTTCTTGTTAGAAATCTGACACCGCCATTCTTGTTACGAGACCACTAGTACAAATGCCCTGCTTTAGTTTCTTAGTCATAGAGTGCTCGATGAAAACATCAAAAGTACATTAAGTATTACATAGTAAAGGATATTTATTATATTATAATTTAGAAAAAAGCTTTTTCATAAAAATAGATGACACCAAATAGAAGCTGATGAAAACACGAATACTCTATAGAAAAAGAATTAATGCAGAATCAATCTTTCCTGTTTCGCGCTCTTAAGGTTTAATTTATTTTCGACTTTTTGGTGATAGCTCTTGAAGTATTTCAAAATCTCATCAAATTTCATCAGAAAATTAACATATTGAAAATGAAACCATAAATAAACTATGAACCATATTAAGTCGTTGGTTAAAAATTAAAATAGTTATTGCGTAACAGTCAAAAAATGTAAAAATTTCTTGGTTTAATATAGATGTTTTTTTTATTAAAGTAGGCCCTGAGTTTACGGTACAATTTTTTTTCGTTTATCAGACAGTTATCAAGTAACAAAAATTTTAAAAGGCGTGGTAGATAGGGCGCGATGCCAGAAAATCTGTTTCACCTTGCCATGCTTTAAATCCGATATTAAAGGCTTCCATAAACCGCGTGACCCCATGATAAGAGTATGCTATCGATTTTATGGTAAGTGCCATGTTCACTGCAATTACTCCGAAATTACCGCTTCACCCTGAGAGTCCATTAAAATCCAGCAAAGTGATAAGTTTAATATTTGTTTATGTTCGTACTTTAATCGCCTCGAGACACGGGAGATTTACGTATCCTTAAATATCGCAGCGAGTTCCTTTGCCAAATTTCGTCAGCGCGATTAAATTTGTTACCGTCAGAAGAGCCAATATATAATAAAGATATAATTGCGGTGAGATGGTCCGCGATAACTCCTGGTGCGATAAGAACGGATCGGCAGGAGGCGAGCGGCGGGCGGCAGGTCGTGTACGTGACTCCCACAACGGGCTCTTTACTTCCCGTGTCACGTTTGACACACTCTTTAACAGCGGCCTTCCTTCATTGCACTCTTCCATCCCCTCCAACCTTATCGCTAAACGCTTCCCAGAGAGCTACTATTGCAGTTGAAAGACACCCATTTCCTCCAGATCAATGGGCCGCTCTCAAGTGGCACGAGTCGGCTCTGATTCACTGGCCACTTCAAAAAATTCGATCTACCTAAAATAGCAGCGGTAGTCGGTCTAGCCGTTTTCTTTTTTATCTTTGCGAATCGTCACTCATTCAACTGGTCGGACTTGGCCAGTTGCCAGAAAGTCACTGGTACCAAGGTTCCTCCATCCTCCTTTATAATTGAACCCGCAGTGAATCGTTACATATTTGCGGAGTAGGATCACGTCGCGTCAACGACACTTTGCCCCCTAAACGCTTTCCGCGCGCTTGAACCGACACGCGGTGAAAGCATTGCTGGCGGCCAGCGTTTCGGTTCACTATAGGAGCGTGATTTGGATTTTTTGCGGCTGTACAAATCGGGGCGACAGTTTCAGCGGCGGTCTGTTCTGCTCCGTCGAAGATGTTTATTTTATTTTCGCCTTATTGGCTCTTGTCCCCGCGTTTCTGGATTTGCGAGTGCAGTTCGCCCGGCGTACACTCCGGCCCAAATTAGTTTTACGAGTGGCGGCCGCGGCTATGACGCGCACCCACACATCAACCGTCGCCACCACTCATTGTTGGACGTATATTATTAGATCCAGTACATCGTTTACGCTAAACTTACAATTGCCTAGTATTCGCAGTCACAGTCTTAATATCCTCGCCTTGGTAATGTTATAACTATTATGTAATGAGTTTTTGAAAAACGCATTGCATACGTTACGTTTTTTTTCCTTCAAACTACTTCACTTAGATTTAATATATTTATCTAAACTATGATAACTGTATTACAATGTGTTTCGATTAATTTCATTATCATTCATAGAAGAAAAACTAAGCGTGAACCTAATGCTTAGTTCTCATCAAAAAGGATAGTGATGAATTGAAAAAATATTTTTTACGGGTATATCACATTTACAAGATTTTCTATATATGTGAGTATACATCTATAATAAGAATATACGACATACGAGGAAGTGTATCTGTGTTATCAGGTCATCAGATGGTGAACAAAGCGTTCATTGTGCCGATAGCTGCATTGCGTTAATTATAATTCATGTTGCGAGCTCTGAAAGTGAATCGAGAGCCGTAGACCGGTCCGCGCGACCTCTTCTCGTCAAATAGATCTAATTAGTTACAGATTTAGTTTCACTCTCTGATCCTACTTGGAAACTTTATTGCTCTCAATCCGTGTACAGCCTTGAGTCTGTTTTGGATCGACCGAAACGGATTTAGCGTTTGCTTTTTACGTGTCACATCAAGAACATCATGAACGAAACGATATCTAAAACAACTCTCTAACAGGAAAATCGTAAATAAGGTAGAATTGATTCATCCTCCGTCCGACTTCGACGATCCGTATTTAAGATACAATAACTTGTAAATCTTGATTTAAAAAAAACTCAGTAATGTACGGTCGGACAGTTCACACGCGGCTCATGAGAATAATTGCACGTTAATATTTATTGTCGCATTGACATCAATACGTCACGCGGACATAGTGAGTGCGGACGAAGAAAAAAGTGGAAACCCACAAAGTGGGCTAGGAAATCTTAATACGAGGATCTCTATAAGGAACCGCGGAACTGGTTTTAACCGATTGTCCCGTTCAATCGAATTCGAATAACTGTTACGTGGAGTAAAAAAGTGTCGCCGCTGACTCTTTCCATGATCATTGGCAAAAGACATTCGGAATGCGGCCCGACGATGCAGACGCCCGTCGATAGGTTACATCGTCGTTCCTTAAATGGTACAGCAACGTCACCGTTGATGACCAATATAAATTTTGAAAAGATACAACGAAAAAATTTCTATTACATTAAAAGCTTATTTCATATTATCATCTATACATACATAGAAGATATCCAGAGATTCAATGTTTCATTACGAAATATCCGTAACTATTTGACATAATTACTCAAAATTTGGTAGAGATGCTGCTTCTAGAGGTCAGCTAATAATTGATATTACAAAATTCTTTCTCTAAAGGGAAATTGCAGGAGTGGTATAATCAGGAAGTGGGCGAAATGTATCGGTTTAATCCGTATTCAAAGATCAACTTTAATTTCGTCTTTTAACTTTGCTTTTATCTTCTCTACGTTAATAAGTAATTTGGTCACATTTAAAGCTAAATACATAATATATAACTAAATAAAACTACAACAGCTAACAGACTAGATAGTAAAGTTCATGACATTTGAAACTCCTCTGCAGAAGTTTTTTACAGCTAAACATCTACTACACTACATTACTGCGGGCAAGTTTTAAATATATCTAACCATTAGAGAAACATGTTCAGTGTTTATCGGATGAACCTCAAAGAAACAGGTATATATTATAATTAATATGTATGCTGGTTTGAATATACTTGTTATCATACATTGGCAAGGATTTTGAATTTTTTTTTAAATATATAATTTATTGCAGTATTTGTTCAGTGAGTAAACTTGTTCTGTTCGCTCATACCTTGAATATTTTATTTTATGTAAGATTGCAAATATAAACGTAACGGGTTAGTCCGTTTAAGCGTTTCATTATAATGTAACCACATATTTATATTTCTCGAGCAACATTTTTGCTTCCGTCGTATTCAGATCAAGGTCAATCTCTTTTTTGACATTATTACCTTGTTGTTTATTTTTCACTCTTTCACATTGCGTTTATCTAATACACAGTAAAAGATCTATTCGTTATAGATATAAAACCGTTAAAGTTAATTTCTTTACAATAGATAATTTTTTTTATTTTGAAATTTTTCTCGTGCTTTGAAATTGACGAAGTAAAAGTATTTAATGTACATCAGAAATATTTCAAATTACAAAGCAAATGGGATCTCTCGCATCTCAACATATATATCCATGCATAGGCAAAGGAACGGCATAATACTTCTTTTGCACGGAATTACAAGTGTACTAGAAACACAGTTTCTCTTTGCTATTTAAATGGGACACCCTCTGTTCAGTGACTGAAATTATACAAACAGTAGCGCATGAAAATTCATCACGAACTTTTGAAAAAAGAGTACTCTACATCTACTTTATGCGCGCATATAAGAACTATCTTACTTATATATATATCTAACCAAAAATGATAACACTTTTTTTGAGTTCATATATTTACACAATCATCATCAGTCCGCGGCAGTCAACTGTTGCACATAGGTTATACTCTAGAATGGAGAAGCAAATGAAGGTTCGATATACTTACTGCGAAAAAACATGTTTAATAATTTCTGTTATTGTGTCAGTCCGTTTGTTTTGGATCAGCTCCGTGACAGCAGAATTAATTTTGACAAAACTTTCACTAATGTGTAGCTGTGTTATAAAAGGTAACTCAGGTAAATAAAAAATGCGGAAATCCTTTCGTACAAGCCCGGCGCGTTCTTGATCGTCCGCAATCGCCAAGGGGCTCGCTGAACGTTGGTATCGCTAAAACGCACCTCTGCATCGTCGTTGAACAAATTTGGTCTGTGCAGGTGAGCGAGGGCTCTTTTATGGTATCGCCGTTGAAAAACCGACAGCTGGCCTTCCCCATACTAGTGCGAGGCGAAAGGTGTCGCAAGTCGCAACCTGTCGTGCACCAACACACACAACCCTATAGCTCAGCGATTAACAACCCATGGTACTAAAGCACCCATTAGTTACCACTTTAATTAATCAACTTATTGTATATAAACATGGTCGGTCTCTGCTAGAGATCATCTAAGTACGTACCACAACAAGGTACATTTCTTGCGCCATTACTATGTTCCAGCTTGAATGAGTGCTATAGCTAGTGATATGTGAAATTATGAAGGTAACAAGACAACATCTTATCTTTCAAGGCGACGAGTACAATATGGTATACTGTGTATACCATCCTAACGAGGTCTAAGGTCAGATAATACACCATCAAACGTCTTACTAGTCTCATTTTATGTAATATTACTAATAACTTAGTTGCTGGAGAATGAAGAGGGAGATAGTAGAGTAGAGTTAGTTAGGATTGACAACAGGTAGATCTTAAGAGAAACGAGATACATTTTTAAGGGTTGATTTTATTAACGAATACGGGAATGAAAAAAGGTTGAGGAATACTGGTATAGCCAATAAAATACGTTGATACCGCCCAGGTAGATATTAACTCCCCTGAAGTTGTATCTAAACCTATTAGTATAACATACATACCTCCATGGTCTTAAGAAATTTTTCCATATAACACGAACGGCCTTCGTTAATTGATTATTAATTAAGAAAAAGTTGTCTTTAATAAACCGTGTGAAATGAGAGAAAATCTAATTACGTAAGGCCAGTTTGTGACCAGATGTTGGAGTGCGGCATACGGTAGTAAAAGCAACGAATAGTTTAAATTCCCGCTCACCGTATTCAGTTTGCGACTGCGTCCGCCTTTTTTCCGCTGACTTTATTTGGTTGCAAAAGTAACGTATATATACTATTTAAATCGGAAAATAAACACTTCAATGTATTAGGTATGCTTATGACGAGAAACTTCACCAATTTCCATTCAGCTTGCGTAAGAACCTCGGTTATGTTCAAAGTTAACAGCCATCAGAGAGAAGATAAACTAACCACACACAATCAATGCAATATTTATCTATAACTAAAAGTGTTGATTAATTATTATTTTTTTGTATAATCGATTCATTCATCATCAGCCGATAGACGTCCGCTACTGGACATAGCCCTCTCCCAAAAATTCCCATACGATCGGGTAAGGATTCATATGGGAGGATTAGTGCAATTTCTTACCACGCTGGTGGCAACATACTTTCAATTGGTGGTAAGTTGATCATAACAACGTGGCGCTAATTAGGATGATATACGCAGCACCACATTGTGCTCGTTGCTTTGGAATATCATGTCCTGTTACCCCAGTACTTTCACTAGCTGTCGTCATCATCATCCGATAGACGTCCACTGCTCGATATAGATATCCCCCAAAGATCTCCAGATACAGTCAGCATGGCCTCCGGTACCGCTGGGCACTAGGGACTGTCATATGTAGTTGTTCATATTAGAGAATTTGGGTCATTTCCCACCCAGCTGGACTAATGCGGATTGGTGGGAGCTAGAGCCTCTATTGTTGATTAGCAGGGTGTACCAGGAGCAGATGAGGTTGGCTTAGATCCCGTTAATTGTTGTGCGGGAACCCATAACACCCGAGACCCGTACTTAATAATAATGATAATCGATATATTAATATGTCTAATTTGCTTCAAACTGTCTGATATTTTTTTCTTTTAACTTCAAACCATTTAACTGTTTGTTAATCATACCCTTAGAAAATGTTTTAAAGAACTATGCTGAGGATTAGTATTTTCATGATCATTCAGCTCGCGTCTCGACCGTTTTAAAAATTGTCCAATTTATAAAATTTTACTCTTTCAGCTATCTATATGATAAAGATCCTATTTTTAGGTACCAGTTTTTCAAACTGATTAAAGGATACTCTAAGAAACCAGCAAAGGTATTTCTCGAAGGTACATACGCGGATCCCATGACAGTAACTGTTCTTTATGAGCGGTATTGACAAAAGAATTACCACCAGTTAAGTTGCTTGGTTATTTGTTTTTTTCCATAAAATTAAATCATTCAATAATTTTATTCTCAGGATAGCCTTTTGGACTTAGCTCTTGCAAGCTATTCAGGTTACCTTCATCTTGTCTATATTAACATATTCCAACAAACAAAATTGTATTAAGTATAAATTTAATAATATAGAACCGCAATTTTGTCAGGTGAACGCATCACTTAGTATAAGGTGAATGTCCGTTTTTAAATGAAATCCCAAGATGATGAATTTAACTACATTCATTATCTACTCTTTATTTAACAATGGTTTTGGATTTGAACCTTTAATAATCGCAATTGTTGTTTTAGAACAATTTCAAGTTGAAATCTCTTAATAATGTATATACATGGGAAATATTGTATACTAATTAAATAATCTCTTTGTACTTTATTTAAATTTTATAACTAGTTGTACCCGTACAAGGATCGAATATTTTTTATTCCCTGATTTATCTTTGTATCTGCAAGTTCACACGAGATTTAAACAATTTTATGTAAAAACCTTGAAAACACTTGTACATCATATTAATAGATGAACAAGTCACCACTTAGATCTTAATTTACTCACTCAACGGCAGAGTTTGTTATACTGTCTAACATTTTTCTCATAGAGTTGAAACTTGGCATGGTAACTGATTACTTCAGCATTTTCTACATATATATATGCTGTATAGTTGTATGATACATTTGCCATTTGCCCATGATAATGTTGTTTTTTTTTATGTTATTAAGCGACGATACGAGCAGCACGTTCACCCGATGGTAAGTGACACGCCCGCCCATAATAACGTGGCGGTAATTAAGATGGTATGCACTGCACCACATTGCGCTCGTCGCCTGAGATATAAGAAGTTGAGTCTCGTTACCCCAGTAATTACACCAGCTACACCGCCTTTCAAACCGGAACACAGTAATGTTTGCTTAGTACTGTTTGGCGGCAGAAATAAGCGCTGTGGTGGTACTCACTTAAACAGATCTCCAGCAGCAGAGAGTTATCCTCAATAAGGCTTGTTGTTTACACAAGACTTAATCACCTGAGGAATTTTACTAGTTAAGGCTACCTTTAAACCTGTAAAAAAATAATGGGGCAAATGGCTAAAATCCGACTATGTATGTTTATCAGTTTTACGGAAAAAAATCTATTTCAGCATCGATTTCAAGACATAATCCATTAACCATTCAATAATGAGTACTATGTACAATAGGCCGCCTATCTCCGTTATTCCAACATCTGATTCATTCCTCATTCATCGCGCACTGTAAACTTGTGATTGATTTGTTTTTGATAGCGCACACAATACGCGTGGACGTAGATACATTTACTATTGTGAATATTTATTCAATTGGCGGTGATTGCTGCAGACGACATGCGGGCCTCGAGTGATACGGGGACAATTATTCTAACAATGGATATGGATTGATTCAATCTTACTCTGGATTCATTTTGCGTACGCGGTAATGTTAAATAAAACATATATCATATTCCTTGGGGAAATCTTTGAATGATTTTTTTTATTTTAAGCTAAATTGTTTCCTACTGGCTTTGGTTCCCGTAACTTCCTTGGGAGGAGAATTTTGTAAAATTCATTATTAGATGTGATCTCTAGAAGGCGACTAAAAGGGTCGAGCTGTGTCGCAAGCCTTGAGGATGGGGGCCCTTATCGCTCAACAAGCGAGCCTGCCTGGTGTACCGTATGGCTCATAGTGCCTATGAGGGTTAGGCTCCTCATCAGAAACCTGTAACCTGTGTGCACCTATGTGTTTTATAAGAGATCCCGGAGCATCTTCGAATACATTGATGCAGACCACCAAGGAGCTTTTAGTGAGTAAGATTCTCACATAACACTAACTCCGCCCCCCCCCCCAAAAAAAAAAAAAGCAGCGTATCATATCTCTGGACCTCTCTTATTTTTATATCAGGTTTTGCCTATTAAACTGCAGTAGTGTAGTAAAACTAAAATCGTAAATTTAATATCATCCTTACTCTATTCTATTTATCAAAGTTGGCTAAGTACGACAAAGTAAACATTGTTATACGCGTATTCTCTCGTGGTATAAAGTTTCCGCATTATAACTACACCATAATTCATGTACATTGTTGTGCTCTACATTGTTACTTTGCAACTCTATCAAAACTTAGCACTTAGAACTTCTTCATTGTACACAAGTGGCTCATGCATCAACCCACACATTAGGTGACCCTATTAAAGTTATTATTGTTGTACATATTACTTAATCTATATATATATATATATATAAAGTTTTTTGTATTGTGAAGTGCTTCATTCAAACTGATAACTTTATATATCACCTGCTAGGTTATTGTCAGTGCTTTTATTCAATAGCTCAATTAGCAAGTCCAGAAGAATGTTAATTATTAATTTATGCACTATGTATACTACAAATACCCATAATTAATTTATTTGCATAAATCATCAAGTCATAGTAAAACCCTGAATGATATTAGAATAGTTTTGTATTGCTATATTACAATACTATCTGTTCTCCATCCGGCTTTGCTGGTCGTAATACTGAATTAGGTTTGAAACCCTCGATATTCCCATTGGGGACGGAATTTTGTGAAATCCATTATTAGCTGACCTATAACTGTCAAAAGTGATGTCTGTACTAAATTTTAAGTGTTTACATCTAACAGTTTCTGAGATTTCGGGATGAGTCATGAGTCTCTGGATATCTCCTATCTCCTAATCTCTACCATTGAAAAGAATTGCAGTTAGGGATTCTGAATTGTTGAACTAAATCATAGTTAATCTCATCTCGTCTTTATTTTTAAACTAGTTGTACTGAACTAAAAAGGTTCACTAAAAAAAATTTAAGTAGTGTATTTCCTACCTGCGACAGGACAAGGACTTTTTTTTTGTTTGGACAATCGTTAGCAGGAGGTCGCGCTAAACAACATTGTGTAAGAGTAAACAGAACAAGGAATTTTGTTTTGCGAACAAATTTGTTAAATTTTTTTTATGCCAATCTCGTTTGAAGAGAGTATTTAGAATCAACTACAACATAGTTAAAATAAAAGTTTAAACCGTTTACATTTACATAAGTTTCAAAGATAGCAAAGAATATTGTTTGGTTCACTTTAATATCCTGCTCTCTTTGATCGTAAGTTTAAGTTAACAAATTATTGTATAATAAAAGTAATTTTATACACTGTTTACTCTACAGGCTAATCTTATGCATCGTATTCAGTTCATAGTAATAATATAATATTGGTGAAGTTAATAACCGCTGTTTTGCAGTGATAGCTATTAGATTGAGAATATTTAATATCCGCGATTTACCAGACAAGATCAGTTAATATAAATCAATGCAATGTTAACTTCTAAAATATTAACTACTACTACATCTAAATAATATCTTTAGCTTATATTTATTGGATTAACAGATGTTCTGATTATCATAGAGAAGCTACAGTATTTATTTATAATTTTATATATGGGAGTAAAGTATAAATCGTTGACTAACTACTTTATTTTCTATGCGAACGACGTGACGAGACGAGTGACATGTTCACCTGATGGTAAATAATACGCCTGCCCATAAAAACATTACTCTTGTTAGACTATACATAACATCGCATTGTGATTGTCACTTTGACACAATAGATGTTAAGTCTCTTAACCTCAGTAATTTTACTAGTTACAACGCCCTTCAAACCGAAACACAGTAATGTTTCAACACAGCTATTTAGCGGCAGAAATAGACATCGCAGTGGTACCTACCTGGACGGTTTCCGGCAACAGAGTTACTACCAAACGTTTCCATGCATGCAGGTATATGATGAATGACGGTAGTTTCGGGAGGCCACGCAAATATATGATCGACCTTTATCATTCACTGCTGGTTATAGGCTCTAATTCTCATCCATCAAACGCGGTTCCGCAGCTTTTCGCATCCACCCACAGCACAGGTCTATTATGCTGCACCAGAAACAATTAGAATAATGATTGCAGTGACTGGGCAACGGGCGGGGCGCGTGCACACTGCGGAGTGCAGGGTACAATGCCGGCGCGGTTAATTGTGAGAGGGAAACGCGGCCAATTTGCGAGACACTAATTGTATGTTCGTACGTTTACGGTTCCCGTTCGTAGGTTTGTTGAACCCGCTCGGTAATGAACCTCTAAATGCTCAACTGTTCACTTCGAATTCTATCGAAAAAGAAATATTACAGATCGCGACAGTAATGACTGGACATTGTTCTTTATACTTTTCCTATGTCAAGATAATCATCAAACATTCACTGCTGGTAGGTCTCTGTTGCCGGAGACTGTCTAGGTATGTACCACCCGCAGCGCTTGTCTGCCGCCAAAACGTAGTGTGCATACGTTACTGTATTCCTGTTCGAAGGGCGTTATAGGTAATGAAATTACTGAGGTAACGAGACTAGACATCTTACGTCTCAAGTCAATAAGGACAATGTGGCGCTGAGTATATCATTTTGAATTTAGAAGAATTCTGAGATAGTATGTATGTTATGTTTATATTTGTCTGATTATCCTATAATTTCATTGATTACCAGTTGAATATTATCAATGAATAGATGAAAACAACATTAAATGAAAGCTGTATTAAATACTCGTAACAAAACCGCCGTTTTTTCGTCCATAACAAACATTGCGTTTATTGATCGTTAGATATGAAATGCACGCGTCCCCCTTGTATAACCCAAGGCGACAAATACACACGAAAGGGTCCGATGGACCCCTCTAGGACTTTAATGTAACGTGGCAATTTATTGGCAATTTTTGCACAATGCCCGGGAAAAATTTATAACGTGATAACCATACGTATTTCCTTCTGTATGGTCACACAATACGATGCTTAGTAAATCCATCGAGCTTTTATGGATGCACCGGATATAAATAAGCCGAGCTTAGAGGATCTTCTTCTAATGTTAATAAAGTGATTATTTCTCCACATTTACTATCCCGTAAATCATATTATGATAATATATGAGAACATTATGATAACGTTTATTTATCTGTTCTCGAACCGTTTTGCTGACTGAAACACCCTTGTAACTCTTTTAGGGGAAAGAATTTTATAAAATCCGTTCTTAAGTAATATTGAAGTCTAGAAACGGTCGATATATTATTATTTATATTATTCTTCAGGCTCCTCGGAAAGCATATTATTAACGTTACATGTTTATAAAGATCAATGTTTCTTCAAGGCTAGAAAATTAATAATGGCAAAACGGATCAATACAGAAGTAGCCAATGGCGACTGAGGGGAGCGGGTTCAGATGCGTGGCAAATGCGTTGCAATGGGAGTACGCAGAGGGATGACCCTCGCTTCATGCAGAACTGACGCGTGCAAGTCGCGTGCCGGGAGCGAACCTGCGACCGACACAAAGGCAATGCTCTTTGATATCTTTATCACGAACGATACACGACTTCATTGGATTTTGCTATTGTAACGATTTTTGGTTGTAGACTCAAAAATTTACCCTGTCTTTTAGGGCGGAGGACCAACATTATAAGGTCAAAGCGTGTATCTGTACATGTCTAGGGTTGTGAATTTATAATTCCACAACGATAAATTCTATGAATTAATTTCATGACTCTCCGTCATATTTAGCAGTATCATCAAGTGTTTAAGTCAATAATTTTAGCAGTTATTGCTTACTGTTGCGGGTCCAAACATTATTCTATCTTTTTAGACCCCGAGGGCAAAAATTATAATAAGTTCTAATATAATCTTTAGGTTTCGTAGTTCCAAAACCCCAAATCAGATAAATGATTATCTTAGCAATACTTCTGAAAAATGATAACATATTCATGTCTTATATTATCACCGGCTCTGTTCAAGTGTTTATGATGATGTATGTCAGTTTCGTTTAATTTCTATAAATATAACCCTACCCACAGAAGCATGATTTGTTGTAATATACAATCGACGTCACTTGTTAATGTCTACATTGCAAGTTATGGTCTATTATTTCCTTTGCTCGGACTTTATAGTTATCATTATAATAGAAACGGGATTTGCAATTCAAATTCATTTTATTTACTGTAATAACATCAAGGAGAAAGCGCAGTCGCACAAAAGTAGTGTAAAATTTATAGTTATTAAATGCACTGTAACAAATAAAATTTGTTTAATTTATATTAATAATTACTAAACTGTTTATAGTTTGCAATCGAAAACGGATGCCTTGGTTTATGGTCTCACTAACGACTTACTATAGGACGATAACGCTTTTACTATGGGATGTTCGTTCACAAACGGGGCCTTTGATGCTGGTTCGCTATATATACCATCCTCATCTAATTTATCATAGTACTGGAAAGCGTAAATCAACCAAATCAAATTATCAAAAGCTATTAACACTTTCTAATAATTATTCGATATAGTCATCAAAGTATGTAACCATAGTAACAGTATCAATTCCGGAGACATAGAAATGGTGGAATGTGTACGAAGGTAAAGTTTATCAGAACTCGGTCTCGCTTACATTTTACATCAGTTCTTTGTAATAAAAAAAACAATTGTGAGTTCACGGGCTTTGGAAATGAATTGTGATTTATTTAATTAGTAAGAGAATGAGATGATGGCACTACGGAGGTGGTAAACAGAGAGAGTGATAAATTGGTTTACTTTCTTAGAATATGCGAAATCCGCAAACTAAGTTAAATTATAATAATAGAGACATAGAGGATTCAACATAAGAAGAGAAGTAAAAGATAAGACAGTATAAGATGAGAGTAGAAGTTAAGAATTGTATAGTAATATAAGTGGAGAAAAGGGGGGATAAATAAAAGCATCTAAAATAACATTTTTATAAAGGTAAAAACACATTTAAACTTGTCTCTTAATAATTTTCCGTTCTATTAAATCCTATTCAAATAGTAAATCATAGAATCATAAACTTTACAAAATATTTTATCTCATAACATTGCGTACAAAGACAGATTAAAAATTAAACATTCACTTGGAATGAAGATACAAAAGCTAAATAACAACTAAACTGTCACTACGGCTCCATTGTCTCATCTCAATGAGATCATTCAGCGAGCTACAACTGATGATTAATTCCATCGTGCTATTGTTGCAGGCCGTACACCGTGTCCCTTCGGTGACCGATTGTTCAGAGCAACAGTTTTGTTACAGTGAACGTCAAAAAAAAATTAAATAAAACATCGCACATGCGTTCTCACGTTACGCGATTACTTGCAGGCTCAAATTAAAACGCACCCTCTGCTTACGCCCTCCGATTAGTCTGTGAGAAATTTTAATCTCACGTTCCTAACATTTTCACTTTAACCGCTGTTTTAACTTTAAATATACAAAATAAATGAGAATTAAAAAGACACTATACATAATACATTATTTTGATATAATAACATTTAAAGCATTACTAGTAAATATATAATTATAGCTTAAAAGAAAAATTATATGACCTATATACAGTCATTGAAGAAGTAAAACACTTAATATTTTTTATTTTATTTATTACGACGCGATATATCATCATCATCATCATTTCAACTGACAGGTTTACATAGTTAATGATAATTTGAATATGTTTACATTAGACATGATCGATACGAGTTCTTTTCATATCAGAACCTTTCTTAGTCATGAACTCCACTTTGAGCCTTCAATCGTCTAATATCAAAATATGTTATTAACAATATGAAAGAAATTGTATATAATTAATATAAGGTGTAGTGAATAGTGAAAAAGGTTTTCATATCTGATAAATAATTGTAGTGTTTAAATGTGTGCACTAGCTGTTCCCCGCCCACTTTGCTGGCCGTATCATAAAATTGAACTGGAAATTTGTCTGAAATATTTCTTAAAAGCAACCTCAACCGCTAATGATTGCCTATAGCAACCGTTACTATAGCAACCGCGTATATAATACAGAATGAAATAGTTTATTAAAGTTAATTAGAAATAACCATCTGCAAATCAATCCGCGTCGAATGTTCACGTTCTCATGTCGCGATACGATCACTTATTTTCAAGTGATTTACGAACAAAGAAAACCCATTTTCATTATATACGTTAACATAATATTGATCATTCAATTAAATGTATACTAACAATATAATAACTGCGCAGTTAAATATTATTTCCTGCTGCTGATTGCGGTGTACTTCCTGAGTTTGTTGTTTGATACAGTTTTTTCCATCGCTCTAGCACCGTAGCCTCTAAGATTTAAAATATATTCACTGTTTATACGTAACAATAAAAGTATATATTATAATGATTTTTTTTAATACAAAGACAATAGTAATCTTGTTAGCTGTGTGTATATTAACCTGCACCTACTCTCTCCTGCTAGCCATTATCACACATAAATATCTTGTCAGCTTCACGTATTTTTCACATCCACTTAGCTCTGTCTTCGACATCATCATCGATAGCTTAACACTCACGCATATCTATTGAAATTACATTCTTCTTCTTTATTTACATATACCCACAACTTTTTTAAATATATGCGGTAATAAAAATAAAGTTGCGACCCAGTTGCCTTGTGGGGAGGGATACAGTCGAGCGCCCACCCCACGCTCGGCGAGCGCTGGAATGCAGGGATCCGCATGATGTGGTCACCAGCGTGCTCACCGTCCGTAACTGCACATGCTGATCCATCACCTGCTCCCTTTGTTCCCACGCTTCAACGACTAAGGCGCATCCTTTTTATTTCTCTCTCTCTGACCTCAAACTGTTGAACCGTTAAACTCTTATAAAACCTCCTCAGTAACTATACCTCTTTAACAGATATAGTTACAGTATATCTCAGTGTATAGGCTCTATAGATTTATTGACCTTATAATATTTTTTTTTTGAACTGACTTTACGGACGAGACATGTTCACTTGAAGGTAAATAATAAGCTCGCCCATAATAATGTGGCGCTTATTAGAATGATACACTACAGAAAATTGTGCTCATCGCCTCAACACAAAAGATGTTAGGTATTGTTACCCAAATAATTATACTAGCTACAGCTTCCTTCAAACCGGAACACAGTAATGTTTACCCACTACTGATTGTCAGTAGAAATAGATCTTGTAGTAATTACCTAGACGGTCTCCGGCAACAGAGACCTACCACTAATAAAGAACTAATGTTATAGCTGCTATATTAATATATTAATAATATATGTTATAGTAATAATGAAAAAGGTCTTCTCTCCAAAATCTAGTATGAATAAAGTTTTTCATTCGTTTTTACCATTGCACTTCACGCTTCTGAGATATAAATATCGATACTAGATTTTTCTTCTTCACTGCAGGTACTGATAAAAATAAAAGCTGAGCATACGTTTGATGCACTTCCTATAAATTTGATTGGTTTTAGAAAAACTTACAAAAGATGTCTTAAAGACAGAACTTAAAAATTGTACGTATTTTAAGTTCACTTACCGAATATTAACTTTTAGGTGTTTTAGGCTGTGATTAAGGGAAGAATCGATAATATTTCTCATCTATTATTTTTTCGTATTAACTCGTGGAACTACTCCTCGCCATTACAAATCCGTCAGAGATCACGACCGTTGATCACTGCTGCGATTCCAATTATTGCTTTTCCCACGTTTCACCCGCTTCATAATCTCCAGGAAGTATTTACTTCCCATAGAAATACACTGTGCCATTACGTAAGTAATGTTCATATGTTGTACGAGGCTCTACAATTGTTATTGCATTAAAAAATATTAAAAACTGTATTAGAAATATAAAGCTGATCCAAACACTCAGAAATACACTGTCACAGTTTTTTTTTTATTTAACCAGGCTACGAGACGAGCTAAACGCTTACCTGATGGACACTTCGCAATAACAACGTGACCCTAGTTAGGATGATATACACTGAATTACATTATGCTTACCACTTTGTCACGTATCATGATAAGCTTCATTACCCCAGCAATTTAACTAGTTACAACGCCCTTCAAACCAGAACACTGTTTAGTCTACACACTACTATTTAGTGGCAGACCTAATCGATCTTCGGCAACAGAGGCTCGCCAATAAAACACTTAAAAATTAGAAAATGTTCTTCTATCTTTTCACAAACTACTATATCAATAATGATTACTTAAGTAACGGTAATTAAGTGAAACCAGGCTTTATGGCTGTATTTGGGTGACACAAGCCATTCCTTGTAATTGGAAATAATCTTTCTCAAATTTGCAACTACATCAGCACTGCGGTAACATAAATTGTAATCTAATGATCTAGACTATTGCCTTGACCTAAATCCCATGTCTAGAAACGCGAGCGTCTGGGGTCCGCTACTCGAGTAATATGTTACAATTTACAATTGTTTACATTACAATATTTACACCATACATATAAGTCCAACGTTTTATAAACCATCGGAATGTAACCGTCGTGGTCAAGATGGGCCAGGCGCGCATGGTCAATTGAATTAACTAACTTTTTGTTAATAATTCCTGTTTAATATTATTGTGGTACAGAGGATTAAATAACTTGAATAACAAGCAGTTATTTATTGGGCTTGGCAGTAGTTTACTTATACTGTAACGTTAAAAAAACTAATATGTCATGACTAATTAATGGATTTCATCGCGTTCATTTTATTATTCCCATGTTTCGACCGCTTTGCAGCAGCCAAGGTCACAGGAAGACTGATGTCAATTTAATTATTTATTGTCTGTTCTGCACAGAAAACGTCATCATAATAATGTCGTTTATTGGTGTGTTTGGTGTTTGATTTAATTTTATTCATAATAAGACCCCAAACAGGTTATATCACCCAATCATTTCTATCGAAATCATCGCAAATTATCCTTCGCTGAAATAAAATGTTTAGCTAGTGTTCGTGTATCGATTGTAAAATTTATTAATGATACTACCTAGTTGAGTATGAGGCTGTGAAGCAATACAGTATAATTTTATGACATACTGACTTATATCGTCCCGACAACATTCTTCTCAAAGTTCAACATTACAATTTCACAGAGTAGATTCTCGACTCGGCGCCCCAAATTTCACGCGACACCGCTTTGATTTATTGACCGGAACTTTTCTTGGCTTGCGCCGCGACCTGCGTCCAACTTCTTAACAATATAACTCGTGCATTGTTCCACAAAGCTCTTCCTGTTTATTTTTTAATACAACTTCCATTATGAAAATACACAAAACTTTATAACATTCATTCAATGTAAAAATAAAACGTATTGGCTTCAGGGATTAGATAACGTAACTACCGCAAACTTCTACTAAAGAACAAGATACATTATCAATTTAAGTATTTAAAACTTAATTAATATGTAAAACTTAAAAAAAATATACGTACAAACACAGATATACCTAAACTAATTTTTCATCCCTAGGCGAAGACGCTACGAATTGTATATCATGACATTCTAGTTTGAACTCCCGTCTTCTATTTCATAATTATCAATTTTACTGTTATATCTGAAAATATATATATATATATACTTTGTATTAAGGTAAGAAGAAACACAAATAAAGAATATTTATTTATTTACATCTTACAACTTTTACATGTCCGACTTTCATAGTTCCACCGTCGATTTATCAACTTAAAAAATTTTGACTAATGCCACAAATCAATTTAGTACCTACGCAAATATTTAAAACAATGAAATATCTCGTTTCTATAACGGTGTTCATCGGCTGTATGCAATCTGAAGAACTTATCGTCCAACCTTTAGCTCCCACCAAGTGTTTTATCTTAATTCATTAGTTTAGCCGATAAAGTCAGTGTTTGGCGCCACAACATTCTAGAGGTTAAACACTCCATACGATATTTCGTTGCATAATTTACAACGGATTTTATATTTCATTGTTAATTTTCTTATTTAATTCTCTATTAATTTACGATTTTTTCGTTTTATCAAATTTGACTTGTAAATCATAACGAAGAACATCAGGGTTACATTAGTTTAAGTTATCTGTTCGTAAAAAATTATAGAGTATTGAAAACAGTATCGCTGCGGTTTCTACTGTGCCAATATTTTAAAATTTGACTTCTGGTCTTCTCGACATTTGTTCTCGTTAAAATGTAGACTAATCGCTATCCATTACTACACCTGACATGGACTGTTGATTTAGAGCCCGCAAGCGATGGCGCCTCAACTACAAAATGTAGGGGAGCGCTGCTCTTAGTGACACTATGTAAATGAGATGAGAGTGGAGAGGCTGGATCTTGAGCAGTTAACATGCTCTCTTGATGGTTAAAGTGTGACTCACGAAAGGCTTTCCGACGCGTTATTTTTTATATTACCTGTATATCTTTACATATTAAGAAGAATTTATTAGTTACATTCTGACTTTCGAAGGTTACAAGAGATTATTATAAGCGCAGAAGTTTGATTTCCATCAGCATCCAATCTAGTTCTTGTCCAGTTAAAAAATCCAGGTTGGTTATGTTGTATTTTTCTGTTCACGCCGTTGACTCCTATAAACCAATGGATACACCGAATAGCGGGTTCATATCCGGCATTAGGCGTGACGTCAAACTGGCTGCTGTCGTCATGTTACTCGTATTATTTGGTTCAGTTGGTCGATCGACGCAAATTTGATTTGTGTCAAATCAAATCAATCAAATTTATATTAAATATTAATGATCATTAACAGAAGTCGTATCAAGTTTCATTATCATATTTATTAACCTTGATTTGATTGAGGTAAAATGTTCGCATATTTAACTCAAGGTTTAAAACTGTCTGTGAATTTATAGCCATTTTTTTTATTTTTGTCTCAAGCTCTCTTAAGCTTTTTTAAATATAGTACACAATCATATAATAGCATTTTTGAAACTTCCTAAAGCAGATTTAGTTAAGTGCATACACCAAAACTAGATAATACTTATCTAAATAATGGCAACTACAACGTAATGTTTCCTGCGAAGAAAAGTTTAATAACGTTTTACTTAAACTACAACTTCCACAGTCCAAGTAAAACACTTTGCTATAGACTTCAGCATGTTAATTGCTGTGATTATTCATTTTCTTCATTCAGTGTATTAATGGTCACTGCTGAACATAGACTTCTCTAATAAGGGGTTTTTGTATAGAGTTGCTTCTATTCTTATATGAGACGAGTTGTTATTATAACATGAATTAATATCGTTATTTTTCCAAACGACGTTAAAAAAAATTGATGTGAGCCGCTGGACTCAAACAGCGCAAGACTGTGTTTTGTGAGACCTCTGTCCTGCAATGGACGTCCTTCGGTTCAGATGACGGTAATGAATTAATACAATGCAGAGCGTTTAATAAATTCCAAGGAGAGTTTATATAATCCAAGTTTTTCGTTATCCAGCGAAGACGGCGTCCAATCTCGAAAGGTTGATGATATCGGCGATATTTCATAACCAGCATTCCGTATTGTGCCGTCTGATCGCTCCGAATCGGAATGCAAACGATGAAGATCTTCTTACAGCCATTTTATAGATACAAATCAAATTTTCTCAGCATTTATAATCTAATCTCCTTGTCACATTCAATTCCAGCATGTGCTCAAGGGAGGGTACTGCAGCAGATATTTAGACGTATATACGAAACTTAATAAGTGAAACCTATAAGTTATATTCATTTGCTTAATTTACTGAATGAACAATCTTCTTAAACAATAAACTTAAGTATTTCTTTTGGCACAGTTGCATTTAGTTAGGATTTTTGCAGGATTAACATGAACATCGCGTTGTACAATAATAAAGTATAAAATATTCCAATAATTTCTCTATCTTCTAAATCAGAACATATCAATTATTTTATAGCAGCTGCTATATTATTTTTTTAACAGCGATAATCAGTTATGTACCATAATGTACTTTGCTTGTAGTAGTCTATTTCAAATTGCAAAAATCTTTCGCTTGCTACACAATATATACACAAATACATTTTTGCTCACGTCAAAGGTAAACATTTACTTTGTAGAATCCATTATATTCTGTTATGATGTTTTATTAAACAATTTCACGTTATCCTTGACAGACAAACATTTGTACATGTTTTGATAATTGTCTTCTAACTATGAAAGAATTTTCTCCATAATTATGGATTAATTTTATAAAAAAAATTAATACTGTATTAAACTTCTTTTCAATGTTGCTATGGCTCTGAACAAAAATTTATACAAATACAACGATTTTAATCAAAGTCGGTAAAACTGGATTAAACACAGTATGTATTGTTTGAACCGAAATATTGTATATTTTACAGTAATTAAAAATTTTTCTTAATGTACCTCTCCGAGACCGAAATATGGTAAACTGACTGACTCACATCCGCTAATCGGAGAGGCAGCTTAAGAAGAAATAAAAATTATTGCATCCGAAACAATTCATAGAAAAATGCATTAATATATAATTGTTAGTATTCGATAACGACAAATTAGAAAAGATTGATTAGACTGTAAAATACTTTCATTGGAGAACACTTGTTTCTAATATGTTCATATGTCATAGCGAAGTGGAAATAAATTGTGTGTTAGTGATGCTAATGTATTAACATAGTCGATGCAAGCCTTAAACATCGTGACTAATGGACGTACACGGTCAGACGTTAAAACGCTGAAGCAAGATTACGAGCTTGGAAACTTGTGTTTACACTTATAATAAAATTATCCTAATGGTTTCAGAAATAAATAATCAAAGGATTTAAATCTAAAAAGTACTAGAAGCCACCTCATTCCTTGAAATTCTATTAAGTTTAAACATTACTGAAGTAATTTATAGATGTGTATTTTATCAATATATATGAATCTCCTATTGACAATATAGTTTAGGCTTTGACAGATCGCAACGATTTAGGAAAATCAACTACTTCGTAGTACTTGATTTAACTTTCACAGCTTCCTCGCTAATATAGTGTCCAATCGCTGATTTTTAACACGGAGGTGTTTAATTCGATTCCAGAGCCACGTTCATTGGTTTGTTGGAGAATGAGATTTCACCAACCCTAACGTTCTGGTTGGGTTGCGACCATACTTTAGTCGATTTCTCGGTGAAAGAAAATTCTTGAACTTTTCTGATTGGCTAGCACCCTCATATTGTAAATCTGCTGCCAAACAACATTCCTATGCTCCAGCTGTTAAAAATAAGAGCCAGTTTATTCTCGGCAAGCACGCTAGAGACCACGTGTTAACTCATTATGAATTACTTTATGGTATAGAATGTATTTCACATAGACCTTTTTAACATGACAGTACCACTGAGGAGAATTTATAAGACAAATCTAATGTAATATTAATCCATATATATTTATCTAGAAATAATATAATGTAGACCGAGCAACGATTATAAGGACGTATGTTGTGTCTAAATCCAGCCCAGTTACTGACAGACATACAAAAGTTAATATAGACAGATAATAATTCGACCTGACCACAGACGTAAAGTTGTTCGTGGCAACGTTCGCTTCAACTGCCACTAAACATCGTTCGCGAGTGATTGATTTCGGCGACACGTAAACAGTTTCCCGGTCGCGGTGCTGTCCTCGTAGTCCTTGTTCATGATATGTAGAAGTCATATCTAATATATTTTAGCTTACTGACAGAATACAACAAGTTTAGACAAGTAACTGCTTCCGCGGCGTAGTTATCCAAACTCGGAAGAGGACCTATTCCTTCGCCACATGTTGGGAACTTTTGTCGCTTGGCTAACTACCAATCTTTCTTTATTTTCGCAATCTGTTTAGATGGAGGCCCTCGTTGTCCATTGAACGAGTCTAAGGTGGACGACAAATAGGAGGTGGTCGCAGCATAGCAACAATGTGGGGGAAGCTTACGGTTCTATTGGGACATGGTTAGGCATAGTGCACAGAGACACCCATGCGTTTCGTAAAAAATCCTGCGACCTCCTGCAACGCACTGATGATGACCACCGAGGCGGTTACAGTGCGTACAGATCCTCTCCCTTCACGTAGTAAATATGCCGCCATCACAGCATTGTTACGTCCCCGCTGCCAACATATGAGAGCAAGAACATTCTAGGCGAGCTTCATCATCTGCGGCCTAATTGTAAAATTTAGATCATGTCCATTATAGATTGGACGTTAGTAGATAACCTCAATTTCTGTTTTATGAACCTGCTGTAACTTTTTCCAGATTTACAATTGACTATCAAATAGACAAGCATCGAATAAATCTTGTTACATCAATAGTTACAGAGTAATAACGGCTAGAGTAGATAATTTGTAACTTATTCGTTTCTATAACTTCTTGATTGTTGTGTGCCCTTTAGCGTTTCTGCGGCTAATCGAGGTTGGGCGAGCGTACTATCTGTTGGATTGCTCACAAAATTACATCAATTCGCAATGAGTCAAAGTTACATTGAAATATATTACACTAGAAATTATTTACTTCAATAACTTGATACAAGTTATATAAATAATTTTTTGCAGTCAATCAAAATTCCGACTCGTTTCAATTCAATTAGCCCGCCGTTAGTAATTATGAAATGTGATTTAGGTCTTGTGTTTTTTAAAGCAATAAGAGTTTGTAACACTACCTGTTCTTGTTCACTGTAAAATTGATTTTTTTTCTTTCATTTACAGGTACATTGACTGTTAAGATTATATTGAAGAGTAATGAGTCACTTTATAATCAGGGTAATGTATCAACTTAAAACATTTATTGTTAAGATTAAGAAGACCAGTTTTTGTTTGATGAAAAAACTGAATGATGTGATTGATCTTTCCGTTTTTTTTTTTGTAAATATTAGACAGTTGAAAAGCTATTAAACATCGGAAACATATCGATACAATGGCACGAAATTATATAAACGCCTAAATTAGACATTAAAGTTATTCGTCATTCGCTTCGAATATAAACAATACTACATCAGTTTGGTAATACTTTTTCGACGACGTGAGTCATTTTTATCGTCGTCTTTGTATATGTCCATTTGTATTCCGCAACCGAGCCACGCAAGTGATGAATCAGGACGTAGGAATCGACGATGGACTAATAAAACATGTGTGGCCCTTTGTCTCTTCTCGCTTTCTAATATGTTATTCCGTATAAAAGAGGTCAACCTGTCAAAAGGTGTTTACTTTGCATGACAGGTTGAATACTAAGACTTAATTATATATAAATACTTACGTATTTCATATTTAATCATATTTTACACGTTAATCAAACGACGAGCTGTGGAAATACCTAGATCACACCTGGACATTTTTCATCATAATCCTTCTGTGACTATGCTACGGTTCCCAAAACGTCTGGATACTAAAAAATAGAATGAACAGAATAAAATCTAGTTTCGTTATATATGTTATATTCTTGGAAATATGAGAAATCATTGAATGTACCACATTCTAAGAATTAGTTGTGTTGAAAATATCGCTCAAGGTACTGCCCTGAACTAATGTTATTCAATTGCTATAATTGTATTTATTTTGTTGTATGTTTGTTGATTACTCACTAAAGCCGTGGTGGCAGTTAAATATACTTATCGATTAAAACATTGCCGGCGTACTAAGGTATAGTTAGATATATTATAACTCATAGCATCTATAGTATAGTTATAAATTTTCAGATTCTAATACTTCATCGTCACTTAGCCGATATACTGTTTAAGAACAGAACAATTTAAACTATAAAATCTCTTACTAACAATCGAACCCACTCCTTTGATAAAAAAAGACTTTCTTTGAATTCAATCCAAATGTCTGTCTCGTTGAATTTATCCTAAATTGCAAGTTTTCACCTTTTCGAATTTTCTACCAATAAATAAAACCAATTTTTCGTCCACCGTACCTCTTGAAATCATAATCAGTCTTAAATTCCACCGCAAATTCGTTTCTTGCGGTTTTTAATACAACACTCGTGATTTATTATAATGGCTCTGCTAGTGAAAGTGTCTCGGTGCTGCTAGCTGAATGCCCCTTACAAGTCCTCCCATGATTGATGGACCACATTCAATTGTGCTTACTCTTTTTTACATAGTATTTTTCCTTCGTTTTCATCGTCTTTAACGTCTTTGAATAGATATCTTTGTAAGAAGTACGCTTGCGATGAATAGATGACATGAGGTCATTTAACTTTGGGTTTTCTCTTTCATTACTTTTATCTTTGCGTATTTCAGTTTGTTATGACAGATACGCCGCATTTGACCAGCGAGGTGAATAAATAGTCTTGACTATATCTCGTCATGAGAGAATGCCAAGAGTTCCAAAAGTGGGAACAATGAGAGGATATATCGATGGAATATCATAAAGAAACTCATCATTGGATACTTTGATACTTTGTTACTTACCATGATTAAGAATATTGGTTTATGTTTGAGACAAAACTGAGATACAATTTTTGCAACTGTTCAAGAGTTTTGCTTTATAATATTGGAATGATTTACATAAACGTGATAATAAAACCTTTCGAGTACAATATCTTAATAATATTAATGAATAATATCAGCATAATAAAGAAGTAGATGCTGTTTATGTTAAATATGTAGAGAAACGAAAAACGAACGAGTTCTCATGCGCACGCAACGCGGCCGTTGTGCAAACATCGTACTAGTGTAGTATATATGAGAATAAATAATCGTAAATTTTATTAACTCTTGTTAATATCGAATCGTTAATTGAGTTTTTATTGTATATATATATATATTTTTACACCATTAAAATATTTATTGCCTTGTAAAAGTGATATAAGTTTTATGCTTATTTTATTATCTTCATACGTGTTCGCGTTCATATGAATTTTGTATTTTTGTTCTATGTCCAAAAGTAAAGCACATGAAATACTGAAACGCTCTACTCTGTCTTATTTTATTTCTTATTCAGCTTTTGCTTTAACTTCATCTACTGGTAAAGTAGATACATATTTTGTAAGAGCTAAGCAATGGTAGACATATATATTTAAGTCTAAAGGACTGGGGTTAGTAAGTTTACTGATATTACCATGGTCATTACAAGGAATATCTTCTTCATCTAGACCATAGGTTCTATTGAGAATAGGAGCTTTAGTTTATCACGATAAGATAGAGAATTTTATATTAGTTTGTGATTATTATTAGATAATAGATAAACATCAAAAATTGGTATAATTATGAAATAAAGGAGGGTGTTGAAATATTTTTTGTTGTAAAAGGGTCGGTAGTTCATAAAAGGTTGAGAATCTAGGCACTAGTCTATTTTTTGTATTAAAATTTAAACAGAGCGAAAAACATGTGAGGAGTTAATTTTCCTTACAACTGCTATTGTTCTTTGTTGTAGTTACAATCCGTTACGTTTCCGCTAAATTTAGTTATAAATGCATACATATATGCATAGTTTCCGTATTGTAAAGTTAAGTTATACAAGGCAGTTTGTCTTGAATTAACTTATTGTTATTGTATACATGAAAGATAATATTACACGAATAATTCCTTTCTTGAATATAACCTCGAACTTACGTGAGGCTGTTATAATGAATGTTTTTATTTATCGATATTTTCCGTTTCGTAGGAATGCTTTCGTCAGTCATCTATCTGTTCGGGATTGGTGTTTAGTGATTGGTGGTGGGGGCCCATCGGTGTGCACCTCGAATTAACGAGCAATTAACAATTCATGTAGCGGTTGTGCAACCGGTGTTACGCGAAGTCGTTGCACTTGAGATGGCCGCCGTTGCGTGCGGCGACCACTTTCATACCGCCGTAACAAAATATCAACACTGTTTAGGGTTCCGCAATGAGCTGTCCACACTTCGTTTAAGTTTCTTTTATGAACTGTCATCAGGATCAAAGCAATCAAAAAGTTTATTTGTTAACAACAACGTGCAATAGACGTAACCAGTTCTTGGAGCATTTTTATGACCACACAAGTTCTTGCGTTACAATGCCTCCCTCTTCCATAGCTGGAATAATTGAGTATGACTTCAAAAATACCTTTTTACTTGTTGTCCTTTAATCTATATTGCATGCGTGCGTATGTCATTGAGGTGTGTGTGCGAAGCTAACCCTACAATATTTCATCAAAATAATCTATCATAGTGGTTTCTTTTTTTTTTGACGAAGTTAAGTAGTGAACTGGTGATAAGTGTTACTTACTCTTGTTTATAACAACGTGGCGCTGTTTAGAACGGTGTACAAGGCACCACATTGTGTTTGTCGCTTTGAGATATCATATTAACCGTCATACTACAGTACTTTCACTAGCTATAACGCCCTTCAATTCGGAATACCGTCATATTAGCACAGTACTGCGTGGCGGCAGAAATAGGAGCTGCAGTGATGTCTACCTAGACGCTCACCGGCGACAGAAACCCACCGCCAGTGTTCGTTCATTTCCGTTACAGATTAATGATACATGTCCATGTTAGCACATTTTTTTAGGTAAATTAAGTAATAAAAATAACATATTCTTATTATTTAAGTAAAGACTAAACGAAGCTGCGCAACCGACTTGTTCATTCCAAACTCTCTCTTGGCTAGTTCTGACTGGTGTACATCTGATGGTGTGCTCGCGCATGCATTTATAGATCGTATTTAATATAGTTATTATTCTGAAGTAAGATAAGAGTGAAAAAATTCATTGAACTATTTACAAATTTCAGTGTTATAACAACTAAAAGGAATTATTCCTTTTCGTTGTTATAATTTAATACTGGGTCTCTATAGGTGTCAAATGTGACAAGTTTTATAATATATTAGTTATAGTAAATATTTGGTATTCATATTTGGCTTACTTTTAGTAGATATTATCATTTGTTAAAGAATTAGTGAGATGAGCGTAAAATAAACTTTATTCCTACATAATGATGTTATGTTGGGGGTGTAAGGGGTTACGCACAACATCTTACGGAGCTCAAGTCAACCTCACCTGCACACGGTGCACCCTGCTGAATAACGAGGCTCTGACCACACATTAACCCTCGCTAGGCTACCGTGGTGGGCTAAGACCCAATTACCCTCAATGAACTCTAACAAGGAAATCTTTGGGAGAGGCCTATCTCCAGCAGTGGACGTCTATCGGCCGATAATGATATGTTTATGAATCGTACATATTCGTTGTTAAACTAAATTTGTTATCTTATTCTCTACATGTATAAGTTATCTGTTAACTAATAAATGTTTTTACGTTTAAGCATAGTTTATCTCGTTATATCTCGTTTAACTTTCTGCTTTGTGTAAGTTATAATATTGTTAAGAGTGATGCAACGTTTCAGTGCTAATTTCGGCTCCGTTTCATGTTTATAAATGTTTGTGTTACGTTTTCAGGTTGTTGCACTAAAGCGAAGCGTAAGCGGTTCTAATAAAATGTTATACTTCAGTCATTTAGTTACATACAAACTATGTAGTTAGTGTTTGTAAATGTTTTAATATGCATTCCTGCTCCAAGTTGAAAACACCGGCCGCGAAGCTAACTTTATCTAAACTCGATTTTTATATTGCTTAAGCTCATCATTTAAATTTACTATGAGGCTGCTTTATATTTATAAGTATTTTATTATCTAACGTTTCTTAATTAAATCTATAAATTGAATGTCCATACGTAATAGCCACTTCCGGTCTACTTATATCTATGTTTAAAAGATAAATTTGTATAGCGCGTTATAGTCCGTCAGGTATTCGGGGCGTCCAATGCTAATGGGATTAGCATAGAAACGTTGGAAATAGTCGACTTCCGCGGTGTTCCGTTCAGCTCTGCTTCACGCTATTAATTGTTGGAAACGCTCATACAGCACGGAATTATCTGTTTGCAACGAGTACAGAACTTTAACGCTATCGCTAAGTGCCGATTGCCGTGTTTATACGCTATTAACTTGAATGCTGTAAAATAACACTTTTGTTTTCTTTTGATTACATAAAAAACTAATTCCTAAATCTTGTTAGTATAGAATTTCATTTGAAATTTACTTTCGAAATTTGTCATAAATATTCCTGTCCAGCAGCAACTTGCCTGCTCTCGGGCCGCTTACCTTTATTAACATCCCCACAACTCACTTTTGGGAAAACATTTTCTAAAATCGATTTTTAGCTGACCTATAACTGGCAGATAACAGCTAATAGATTTATATTTAGATTAATGAATGAATCTCTAGTATCACCTATATACATATATAGCTAACCGAAAATGTTAACTTAATCAAATCCATCGTCTCATTAAATTTAAAATAGTCTCTCTTAAAGTTAGTGTAATGAAAAGACAACTTAATTTTTAGATATACACAAATTTCTTCGAATGTTTAATATCAAGTAGCCACAACCATGCACTTGATTATCGCCTCTGTTGTACATGTATATAGTAACAATTGACTTAACAATCACAAATTGACATAACGTTGTAACTTACGCGTTGGTAAGTAATAAAGCAAACGAAAGGAGTCATAAAAAGAGGGTATCACTTGTTACTTAATAAGTTGACATAGATGGTGCTTTTTATCTTTATCTATTTCGTTTGTAAATTTTGAAGTTTTTTTATAGATCAACGACCTGGTGAAGATCTCAGAGTGGTATTCAGATGGTATCGGATCGATCGCGCTCTAATCTGAAGTGACGATGATGATGAGCCTTTAAAGTTATATTCGACGCTAAATAATTTTTTTTGGACGCACATTCTTTTCGGTGAATCAACATTTCCTTGCACCTCGTAACCAAAGCGTACATTAGATCTATGCTCACGCAGCAATTTGCATCTTATTACCATATTTTATTCTGAAAACTCAACCATTCACTTATGTATACGTTTATTGTATTGCAAGACAGAGACAAACAAAAAAAAAATTTATGAAAAAAAAAAGTATTTGTTTATCATTAACTAAAATAGAGTCTTACTTCCCTCTGTTAGGAAACTCGCGCAAATGTTGAATGTTATGAAGGAAATTGTTAACACCGCCAAATAAATATTTACCCAGTACACACGTGTACGGAACCAATCTTCCCCACCAAGCATCACATGGTGGGAAAGCACGTGTTGATGACGTCACCGTCCGAACGACCGAGAGGTGGTCAACCGACGGCCGGCAAACTGTGTTTACATAAGTACGAAGACGATTGCTTGCATAACACCATCCACGTAGAACATTTGTTTGGACTGGAAACGTACACAAGTGCATTTTGTTACTGTCTTCTTAATATTAGAAACCTTCAGCGTTTTATGAAAAGCATTCATTATAACTGCGCAATTCTCTACTTGCATCTTATTTGTGGTAGATGACTTGCCGGAGACTGATTAGGTAGAGGTACAACCGCAGCTCCTATTCCCAACGCCAAACAGCAGTATGTAACGGTGATGTTGGAAGTGAAATTACTGGGGTAACGAGATTAATATTGTCTCAAAGCAGCAAGCATATTATGGTACTGTGTATGTATTCCTTACTAATGCAACTATCAACTATGAGGTGAACGACTCGCTCGACTCGTCGACATAAAAAAAAACTGATAATTGCTATTACGGTGTTCTTCAAATTAAGGCTTTCTCTACATCTAGAGATGCATTATACCTCGTGAGTCAATTTTCCTATTCAGGGGTCCTAAAACATAAAATATTTAGGAGTTTATTCTATAACAATGATATACTATTTTCGAAAGAATAACTCAGTCCTAACCTCTTAACAAAATTTACAGCAAGCTTTAGACCAGTGTTGCCCAACGTGGGGCCCACGTCCCACAAGGGGGCAATTTGATTATTAACGGGTTATTTGAAAATGGATTCAACGTGAGTTTAACTCCGCTCTCTTTCGCTCCAGGCCATGCTAGATTACAGTACCAAATATAACGAAAAAAGCACATTCTTAAGTAATTGCAGCAATTTCAGATGACGACAAATTCTTTAACAATAACTTTTTTATATTTTAAATTGTGTATGTTACATGGGGGGCATAGAATTTTAAAAAGGCTATAATGGGGGATGGCACAAAAAGGGTAAGAAAACACTTCTTTTAGACAATACAGATTGTTAGTGTGTAATAAAAATATGTATAAGATGAAATAAACTTTTATTTAAGAGTATTCTGATGAAATTTATTTATTAACAGTTCTTGCTGAAAATATTTTTTTCCCTGTAGTGCTTTCTTCCTTTAACCGGATCACTTGCAGGGAGCGTCGAAGTATATCGTATTAACTCGTACACGAGCTTTCTCAGTGTTTATGTGATAACATTTCAACGCACTGAAATGAGTTCCTTTATCTGTGTGTGTTTTTACGTCCGATGAATGATGGGGCAGTGGGCATCACATTAAAACACCTCGAGCGGCCGAACGACGAGCAAAAAGCACTCGGTTATTAATAGGTACAAGTCCCGACGCCTTTGAGTTCATTATACGTGTGGACGTCGGCCCTAATGTTTAATTTATTTATTGAATTAATTAATTTTTTTTTTATTATATCACAATCATTTTACTTAACTGCCACTGAAAGTTGTTATTGCATAATGTGCTTAAAATGCATGCACTGGTGGTAGGTCTCTGTTGCTCAGCCTTATAGTCACGGGCTAGTAAGTATAGGACTAAGGTAAGCCCTGCCTGTCGTAGAAGACGACTAGAAAAGTCTAGGAGTTTTGCGGACCTTGAGGGTGGAAGCTCTTATCGCTCGACAAGCGAACCTTCGTGGAACAACGTATGGTTTAGCGATGGTGCCTAGGAGGGTTTGGCTTCTCCTCAGAGACGTGTAAACACAAAATATAGAGGGGTATAGGTGCGTTTTATAAGAGATCCCGGAAACTCTCCAAATGCGCTGAGAGGATTTTAGTAAGTAAGACTCTCACAAAACCCTGACTTCCTCCCAGAAGCAGGATATCTTTCGAAGATTTCCCCACCGAAACCAGAAAAAAAAAGTCTATTGTTGAAGGTTGTCTAAGTACATTCCATCACAGTTTCTATTTCTACCGCCAAATAGAATTATGCAAACATTACTGTGTTCCGGTTAGAATTGCACTATATCTAGTGCAACTAGACCACTAGTGGATGCGAGCAACGCGGGACCGATATATCTGGAGATTTTTGGGGGAGGCCTATGTCCAGCTGTGGACATCTATCGGCTGATGATGATGAAGATGATGAAACAGACTTTAAATCTTACGTCTCAAGGCGACGAACGTACTGTGGACATATCATCATAACCAACGGCACGTTGTTATCGGCACACGTATCACTTACCTATTAAAAAGTACCATTAAGTATATCCGCAGTATAATTTCTAGTTCAATTAATTATTATCATTGATCCTGCCATTATCTACTCCATAGCGCAATACTAATTTAACAACAACCCGAAAGCGTATTGTTAACAGTTGTTTCATAGTTTAACTTTCATGTAACTGCCAACTTTACTAAGCGTACATTAGTTTCCGTTTGATAAATTACAGGAAACATGTTAAGGCTCGCTAACGCAACAGAATTCATTCAGACGATAAATTATTAACACACAGCTAAGCTTCATAATCTACGCGAGGAGTAAGGCGCCAGCTTAATACCTTCAGGATTGTTACCATCGTAAACTACCGACACCAATAAATATTTATTATTCACCGCATCCGTTAAATTATGCTTAAAGTTTTCAATCATCATTAGCCGTGGACATCCACTGCTGGACATAGGTCTCCATCAAAGATTCCAACATTTTCGAGTAGGGGGATTCATATGGGGAGATTTGGTGGGAAGCCGGAGCCACGTTTGTTGATTAGCAGGGCGCACCACGAGCAGGTGAGGTCGGCTTGGGTCCCGTGAGTTGCTCTGCGGGAACCGATACACCCCTAAACTTTTGAATAATCTTTACTATTGAATATTAAACAACCGTCTTAAATTTCCAGTAATGGCAGCTGCCTTCTATCATGAGGATAGAAATACTTTTATCCACCATACTAGTCAAGTGTAGGTAGGCGGATATATCATTGTTGTTGGTCTCCCGGTTTCATCACGATTACATAGGTAATATAAAATTTAAACTTTTGAAAATTTTATAGATCGTCAGTACATTTGTTTGAACTATCCAATTTTTATTATATATGAAAATGGATATATGACAACCCTAGGTAAACGCCTGTCTAGACCTTAGGTACAACATCGCAGCCACAGTGTAAGCTGCGAGAAATAAATTTTTATCACTGAATATCTTAAATCGTACTCCAGTTTTTCTGAGGCGGCTCAGGATATAGCGTTATTTTGAAAATTTTTCTTTAACTTTCAGCACAACGATAGGCTTAAAAAAAATTGATAAAGAAAGAATAAAAAGGACATTGTGTATATACAGCAAATTTACATTACATAGTTGTTACATTTAACCTTAAACTTAGTATTCATTCGCTACAGATATTTTGCGTTCAAGTTGCTAGCTTATCAACGATTAGTCAGCTGTTCCACGGGATGCTGTCCAGTAAGAACGTGACTTCGCACTTCCACTTTATGCTTACGATTTCCGGTGCGATTGCTAACTATATTATCATTTAGAGATGACCTAAGTCCATTTATAGTAAACTTCATTTCCATGATTTTTTTAGCTTCGCAATTATTATAAGGTTTTAAATAATTGTCTATTGGTCTTCTTAATCTGTCTTCCATATAAGAAAGTTTACATCACAGTGTGATATGATGATCCATTTGTCAACTTTAAAGAACTGGAATCATTTCTGCGAATATGAACGTCGTTATCAAACCATCCCAGTCCTCTAAAAATATTCACATATGTATGTAAAGTTAGCAATAATAAATAACCAGTTTAAGTTTACTTTGTTGTACCATATCTCATTCCACGCCACTTACAGCAAGGTCAACCGTGTCTTGAACCGTTTGTGAGCGTCCTGTGACTGTCGAGATGACCGTGGATGATGTCAACGGACAACAGGATGAGAGATGACAAGTGTTTTGTATAAGGAGCACGGAATACTCATTATTTACGTATATTAATAAAATAGCTTCTTTGTTTATAATGGATAAATAAGCTATGGATTTCTATCGGCTGATGATGATGATGAATGTTAAACATGAATTTCTGATAAATTTCATAATTAGTAAATTACCTCGGCGACGTCCTTAGGCTACTATAGGTATGAAGTACTTCGACACATCTTGATGGGCAAAGTCGGAGATAAGAGTAGTATTGATCGATGGATCCTACAACCAGGAATGCGAATCCTGCTTCAGTATTCTGTCTATGAAGAGACAGCGAAATATAATAGACTGATCGGCAACTGTCCTTAGCAAAAGGGACACCTTAAAAAATAAGATTTTTTTTTTTATTGGAAAGCTAATATGTACCTCCAACTTAGCCTTACTGTATGTATTTAAAAAAATCTAATTAAAAATTATTGTTAGATAAAGCCATTAACAGTTTAACAGCACATTGCTTTTTGCTGCTATTCATCTTCATGCTGATCATCATTTCTATCGGCCGGTAGACTAATAGGGTTTAAACAAAAAAACTTAACATGATGGATGGTAGCTATAAAACGTGATGGTAATCTAGATAGCATTTGCAAAATTTGAAGAATACACGGTTGGTATCTCAGTTGATTTGAGAGGAGCGTCGAGGATAATAAAACGCATTTTTAGTATCCCCATGAGGACAGGAAGACGTGCCCGGAATAGTAACGAGCTCGCATAACATAAAAAGAAGAGGAGACGAATAAGTAACAGTATGGATATTTTAAAGTATTCATAATATAAGTGATTCTGCAAGTCCAAAAGTAATATAAGAACAGGTTTTTTTTATTATTTTTCTTATACCTACACACTTTTTCACTTGCACATAGCGACGTGCCGAGAGGAACGTTCACATGATGATACACCTGCCTATAATGCTGCAACACATTGCGCTCATCGCCTGAGACGTAAGATGTTGAGTCTCGTTACCCCAGTAATTACACTAGCTACGGCATCCCTTACACAGTAATGTTTGCATACTACTGTTAGTCGGCAGAAATAAGAGCTGCGGTGGTACCTATATGAGGTGTGATCTTTAAAAATATATCTTATGTTATCTAATATCGCGACCATCACAGTATAGTAACAAAGATATTGTATTACCATAAATGAATATCAGTAAGCTAAAATGTTAATATTTATGATTGTAACTGTCATTATCATTATCATCATCAGCTGATAGACGTCCACTGTTGGACACAGGCCTTCCTCCAAAGATCTCCACGTTTGTAGGGGTTCATATGGAGAGATTTGGACCATTTCCCACCACGCTGGCCCAATGCAGCTTAGTGGGAGCCAAAGCCACGTTTGTTGATTAGCAGGTTGGCTTGGGTCCCGTAAGTTGTTTAGCGGGAACCCTTACACCACGTCCAAACCCATTGTATAATGTTTAGGAAAATATAATTTATATAGTCAACGTGGTTACCTCGATTTCTTATGCATGCATAAACTTAGTTTGTAATTTCTAGGTTAGCTGCCACCAACGTTGTTTTTTTTTTATTTGTACTTGTTGCGCCCGCATACAGCGGCAAGCAAGCAGACCGGCGATGATATTGTCTAAAGCACTGGAGTATATAAACAATGTGAACCTGTAAGACAACTGCAGAGACATTTGAATGTTCAAACAGTCTCTTTTTGTTAATAAAAAGGCTGCCCTCGCGATATATGGACTATTCAATGGCTATTTTTATCTGAGCCGGCATTCCGCGACATGCTTTTTGCCTATTTGTGCCATCAGCTCGTTAAATACAATAAACTTGTGTAACATAATACACGGTGTACGTACTATATGAATAATTTTTATGCCATCAATAATATAATACACAATTTTAACTGTTGATGGTTGCATTTAGATTTTTTGATGTTTTAGATATTTGAAGTTGAGGCGATTGATCATCCCAACAATCTGAGTAGCGTAGTTACAACTATACATATTACACATTTTTTTTTTTCGAAGACATGAGCGTGACGTTCATTTGATGGTAAGTGATACGTCTGCCCTAAACAACAGTAATTTCACTAGCTACAAGGCCCATCGAAGTACACACACTTTGGAACCCAGTTATGTTTGCACAGTAGTTTGTCGGCAGAAATAAGCACTGCGGTGGTATCTTCCTAGACAGTCTTCGACCAAAGAGACCCACCACATGTACATCTTATTGTTCTTGAGAATTATGTCACTGAATGCATAAAATAATATATATAACAAATAACTCTCGTTAAAGAGATAAGTTAACTTACTTCATACAAAAGAATAGTAATGAAAGATTTATTTGTTACTGTGTCTCAGATAATTTGCGGGTATTCTGAAAACCCGTTAGATATGCATTCGCTTCGACACATTGAGGTTAGATTTAGTAACATTTAGGAATGCGAAATCGACACAATCCTATGCATTTGCTAGATCGAAATAGCTATCCGATGACTTTCTAGGAATGTTGTAGTCTTCCCTAGTTAGTCTCGGTCATTGACACGCGCTCCGGTTCCTGACGTCGGTTGGACTATATTTTAAATATATATGCTATAATTATTATGCGAATGCGACAAAAATTACTATGTAATTAAATATTTATTTAATTACATAGTATATATATTTGAGAAAATTGTTTAAATTCATAAATAATTATAAGAAAATCCTATCTTTTATTCCTTATCCTTCTATATATATATCTTCCTATCTCAATGTTTACCGGATATAGTTTCTAAGATATGGCAATAATTTTAAATATATTACTCCAATATTTATTAAATATCTTATTGTTCATGAACCGTTTGTATAGTTACAACATGATGTTTTACAATCAAGTGTTCGTACTCTCTTTTACTATCTTAGCAACAATCACTAGTACGTGTAAGCAAATAAAACCTCTGATAAACCAAGCATCTAACTATAATATAGTTAATAATTTTATCCACACACTTACTTTCTCATAATTTAAAAACACAGTTTTTTTTTATGAATAATTCAAAGTCGACCGCTGTGAAATTGCATGGTTGTGATGCTTCCGTTACCGAGGGCTCCGTCGTGTTGTTTGTAATTAATTCATACTACGAACTTCCGCTCAAATACACGTCGCACCAACACAACCGGTAATTTCTCACCGATAAGTTACTTTAAGGTGGATTTAAGTGATAAAAAATTTGTAATAATAATCGAGATTAACATCTAAGATCGTGGTGACGTCTTCGAATAAGGTGTCCATATGATACCAAGACTTTAGCATGTTTTATGAATATTTTTAGTTGAGTGCACAATAGCACTTCATCATCATCTTAACTGTTGATCACAACTGCTGGACGTAGAATAAAAACACCATCTTAAGCTATTTAAATCATCATTCAAATGGATTAGGATAATATATGTAATTTTTTTAAGAAAATAAATTACATTACGTAAATTTTTATTCGAGAAAGTGACGAGAGTAACGTTCACCTGCTACTTGAAGGTAAGTGATAAACCTGCCCATAATAATAAGGGGCTGGTCAGTTTGAAATACACAACACCACATTACGCTCGTCGATTTGAGACCTAAATCTCGTCACCTCAGTAATTCTATTATTAATCAGCTTTTGTTTATCCACTGTTGGATAAAGGCCTTTCCCGATGTCTTCCACCAAATGAGATCCTCAGCTTGTCGCATCCAACCACTTCCTACTGCTCTGATGATGTCGTCGGTCCATCTGGAGAGATGGCGTCCTATACTTCTGCGATCTGTACGCAGTCTCCACTCCAATACTTCTCGCCCATCGGCCGCTACTAACACGACAGAGAAATGCCAAGCATAGGTCTCTCTACACGTAGTATTAATTCATATGTATTAACCTGTACGTAGTATATAAAGCTATTAGGATCTGTTCCGTTTACTATTATTGATAAGTACGGCGTGCCTTACCAACAAACAAGTACGCAACACCAACAATGACCTCAGCAATTAAATCGTGACTCGGCACATCGTGTGAATCGTATCTATCTGGCTGCCGGCGACGCGGCGTATTTATCAGGGCTGCCATTTAATCCCGCTCCAGCCGCTTCCTGTTCATGTCTCCATTCTGTTCAACCCGACGGACGGGCTTAGTTTTTATCGAGCCCGGGCACTCCGATACAGCGCTACGAATCCTTTACACCACGCTGGTTGCTGAAACACGGAAAGTCAACTCGAATCAGTTCAATAGTTTTCTAGATGAATTAATCCATTAACATTGACATAAACTACCGGTACCTTTTATGATTAAACAGATTGTTTCCATATTTCTCCTTTTTTATATTAAATGGGGTGTGTATTGTAACTCTTGGGTTATTTCCGGTCTATTTGAACAGTCAAGTTTTGGTTGCGAAGAGGCACGTCAAGATATTTTTTTATATTATTCCAACAACCAACGAGACGAGTGGGACGTTCTCCTGATACAAATGATATGCCTACATATAACAACGTGGAGCTGGTGAGAATGGTAAAATGTTGAGTCTCGTCATCCCAGTGGTTACACTAGCTACAGTGCCCTTTAAACCGGAACACAGTAATGGTTGCATACTACTGTTGTACATTATGTATAATAATTTATTTTTTAAATCATTAACTAGTGAGAATTTTTCCATCATCATCATCAGCCGATAGATTATATTTGCAAGATATCTACTGTAAAGTCCTGCGCCACCGCATTTTATGGTTTCTATGACTGTCACAAGATCTTCGGTACTTATCATGGATGGACTTCTACCAATACATGAAGACTACCGCCTAATCGGCCCTACCTTTTTGCTTACTAAATTAATTAATTCATTAATTATATATTTTACAGAAAGTTAGCTCATAGGATGACACTTGCCAATTGATTCGTCAACGTAAGTAATTGACCCCGACATTTTGTGCATATGTATGTACTGAACATGCTGACGGGTACCAGATGGTAGCCCTGCGGTATCGGGCGGGGCAGTAATTACGCCGCTGCCCAGACATTTTTTTTTCCAACAATTCAGCTGTTGCATAACTGTTCCACTTTATGCTCCCATAGCGAAGCAAAAAAATCCAAAACGACATTGGTTTCATATCTCAAAATCCTGAATAGCAACGTATTGTTAGGAGTGGAAAGCATTGTTTATCATCAGGCAAATGGCCTACTCTGCATTAATTATTACATATAATACATTTTCAGTTTTTATATTAGTTATTTACATACTATAGAAGAGGCAAGCCATATATTAACATACAGTTAGCACGTATTAAAATAATATCTTCAAGGCTCAGTTTAACCGTTTTCCTGCATCGGACAATGAACGACGATGCTGCCAATAACCGATGGTTATAATTGTGTGTGTTGCAAACAATTTTGTTTGTGTCTGAGTCATTTGCCATATGTCATTGGACCATCAACGTAAATATATCTTTGGCAAGGGCATTGTGGTGTACCAACTTTCCGATACATAATGTGTGAAAAGTTATTTGAATACATTGTCAACAGGATTTCGATACTTCATGGAGCTATAAATTATAAATGCTTTTTGTTATGTACTCAACTTAAGTGTTTTATTGTCAATAAAACTTATAACTTGATTACATATAACTCATATATTTTTTAATTATCGTTATCCCTTTTGAACATAATTGATTAATAATGAAAACACTTAAAAATTCTATCAATACTGCGATACAATAATATAGGTTTCTATTGTCGCAGACCGTCTAGGTAAATACTAACCGCAGCTGTCTGTTCCTGTCATCAAACAGTGTAAACATTACTATGTTCCGATTTGAAGGGTGTTAGAGAAATTGCTGAGAGAATGAGATAAGACTAAATAAGTTATGTCTCAAGGCGACGAGCACAATATGGTGCTGTGTATATCATCTTAAATAACGCCTCGTTGTTATTAGCGAGTCTATTACCTATCGTGAGGTGAACGTTTCGTCGCGTGGTGGAATAAAATAAATAAATTATAATATATGTGAAATTTAAGTTATACTAACATATACTTTGATTAATCAATGACAGAGAAAATAAATAAAAATTAGCCAACGTTCATTGAAAATAACGATTTCTTAGTTTATTTTCAAATCAGTTGCTATGCGACAAGCATTAAACCCTTGACATTTTCAATAGGTCTATTAAAGAAGTAATTGCCAGCATAGAACAGAAAATTGCGGTCATCCGGGCGCTCTCACCTGCGCCGGCGCTTCGTGTGTTTCAATGCAGGCGCGTGCCCAACTGTCTTCCCCATTTTAGGGTTCCTCTGCCGCAATCGCAAACACCATATACAGAGAATTCACGCTCTCATACAGCTTAGAAGTGAATTATTGCTTTTTATATACCAACCATATGTCGATGTTTAGATATCTATTCTGCACACTCGCTGTAGGACGTCTTTGTTGGTATTTTTTTTTTAATTGACAAGTGGAGATGTTGTTTGTGGTGGTAAGGCGCATTAACTTAATAACAGCCTATTCTCTCTACCCTTAAAAAATACCCAAGTGATATTTGGACGGGAACATCGACGCCGGCAAGTTGGTCCACTCCCTTGCCGTTCTTATAAATAACGAGGAGCAGAAATCTTTGTCCGTAAACTCAGGATGTCCACAACATAAAGATGGTGATTAGCCGTGCGTCATGTCGTCTGGTGGTGAAAAAGGGATGGGGGAATTATATCGTGTAATTTCATTGCACACTCCAAAATGTTTCCTATAGAACACCGCGAGATTGACGACTACACGGCGCTTTTATCAAAGATATTTTAAGTTATTTTAAAAGCTTGTTTAATCATAAACATATTGCAAACCTAGATATTCCATAATCACTGTCATTATCTGTATTTATATACCACTAAACAACATCGGAATGTCGAATGATTGTCTATTTAAAACAATTTAATTAATATTATTGTCGGTCACCGAACACAACGACTTCGTATCTATAGTAAAGGTCACTTACAAACAAATGTAAATTTACTGCGCATATTTACATTTTGAACTATCTTGATAACATTACTTAATGGGTGATTAATACACAAGTCCAGATACCCAAAAACTCAATATACTAAACAAAACTGCGAATATATATAGTAAACGTCATTAAAAGACTAGTGACGACAGGAATGTAATAATATCTAAAATTATTGTGGTCCATAGCTGATCTCCCAAACGTACCGTAAGTTAGTACAAAGTAACTTTGCTTAGGCAATTTTATATACTAAGATTAGGAACGTTTCGTTTTGCACAGTCAATAAAAAATAAGATATTTTTACTCTAATCCTTACTTATCGGTATAACAATGTAATTAGGATAATGAAAATATTACATTGTGTATCTTTTAGAATTATTACTTAAATAACTTCTTTAATAGATTTTTTTTAATACTATGAAGTAACGTCACGAGCGGGAGATGCTTACCTGATGGTTAGCAAAACGCTGGGTCGTAACAATGTGGTGTTAGTTAGGATGATATACACAGCACCACATTGTACTCGTCGCCTTGCGATATAACATACTGAGTTTTGTTACCATAGTAATTTCAATAGCTACAAGCGCCCTTTAAAATTAAATAATAATATTTGCCCGTTACTATTGGCGGTATAAATAAGCGCTGCGATGGTACGTACCTAGACGGTCTCTGGCAACAGAGACTTGCCACCCCTAAAAAAATATTCTTAAATAAATATTATGTATCAGTTAGATTGTTACGAGAGAAAGTAAAACTGTAAACATTTTATATTTACTGTGGCAATAAAACTATTTCATTTGAGCACAAACGTATCGATATAATTCACAATTTACTATGCTCCGACTCTGACTAATTTCTCCAAGGCCGAAGACGATCCATTATTATTTATTGCCGTATAATATAATTCTCTTAGTTATAGCTCACACAAAAAACATACTTATTACTATGGCAATAAAGATGAATTTATTCCAAAGTTATGAATTGATATCCCATTTGGACCTTTTACTACTGCACTGAGTCACTAAAGAATTACAACGCACCTAAAAATAGTTCATGTGTAGCTCAGCTCCAAGGATTTATTGTCCCTTGTAAAGAAACGCAATTTTGTTGTAAAGATAAAATATTTATTATTTTATACTTTGAAACCTTTTTAACACAGTCTTCTACTAAATACATTATTGATTATTTACCTAATGTAAGTTTTACGGGTTAATATATAAATTTTTTATTTATATCAGCCGGAAAATACCCACGTTTGAGCCTGCGCTGAGTACTATGCCTCCCTTAAGGATCTCCACAAGTTGTGTCGATTCTTGAGGAATTCTATGTATCGGACCTGCGCTGACTCCATCCTACGGATTCCTGCGACTAACTGGATCAAGTAATTCTGTGACATACTTAGACAAATTTAGTTCCACTGGTGTCTGTTGCCGAAGATCATATGGGTACGTACCACCGCAACGCCTATTTTTGCCGCCCATCAATAGTGTGCAAACATTGTTCCGATTTAAAGAGCGACTGTCGCTTGTGAATTTACTTAAGTAATAAGACTTAATAACTTATGCCTCAAGGCGACTAAGAAATGCTGTTATGGGTAGAAGTAATCCTTAGCGTTAGGTGAGCTTCTTGCACATCTCATCGCTTCGTAGAATTAAAAAAAAAGCGAATATTTTCAATATTTTCAGATGATTTGAAATATTAAAAGCTATATTTGTGAATAGGAATATGCGTTACCTTAGTACGAGTCTCGATTGCATCCTACGAAAGAAACAACCATTAAGCATAATATAATTGCTCTACCGCTCGGCACGGAATGAAGAGTTTCCGCAATCGCACGCATTGCGAAACTGGCTCGAGTGCATTTGGGCAGGTTCATTGAATCCAGCTCTACTTCCCGTACGTTCTCGCTTACTCCTACTACTATTACGGCATCTGCCTTTATGATCTCCCCGTCGGACGTTTGTTTACGACTGGAGTTATTTCTGACGGAGTGCGTCGCGCGCCGCTCGCGCTCCTGCCGTCTGTCCGTCCGCGCCCGCGCCTCTTGTCTAACCGATAATAAATAAACTAAACGCAATCGAAACCTATGGGGGCATTAATGTCATCATAAGCTCAACTAGAAAGCTTTTTATGTTTACTTACTCGCTATTGTATTAGTAAATATATCGAGTTTATGTTCTACATAAATCACGAAACGGTTTAATTCAGAAAAATACATCATACGCACACCTAGAATTTTCTTACATAACTTGAATGAACTCATTATAGGATTAATCTCTATTCTATACATTTCGATATATATTTTTAATAATCATTATTTACGTTTCAGTGTGTACAAATAAAATAAATACCTGTAGGGAACTGTCTGAATCCGGCAATGGATGTATATATATGCCTTCCTTGTTTTACACACATTGGCCTAACGATAATGCACTTCCTACGCTCTTCATGAAGTTCCTGTGATTGTTACAGCTATATATCATTGTTATTTGTTAGCAAATCGAAAGATTATACTATATGTAAATATTGACAATATTTTATAGATGGTTTTATTTTCATAATCAGTTTTCACTTTTTCATTTTGTTCCTGTGAGTGAAAAGAAACCTCCAGTATATAATCTGATTATGTATTTTGCTGCAAGTCATAGTATAATACTTATTACTGAAGAAAGAACAGAGAGCTTCCACGAGTGATCTTCTATCGGTCTTGAGCTTTTATCTTATTATAGGAAGAGTAGTTTGATCATATTGCATAGGGATTAATCACCAAAAAACTGCGAACGTTAAATATATGGACAAAAGCTGTAGTAAAAAATTCTCTGCAATTCGGCAAAATACGTATGCACTTTTTCATCAGTATTATTACGGCTGAGGGATTCTAGTGCCCTCCGCAGACACTTACCTCCCTTCAAAGAAAAATTTAAAGGGTCGTACTGAGATCGTTGTCGCTGGAGCACCGGACACTCGACAACAAAGCATTGTAGAGTCGTACCCTAGTGAATTAGTCATGCTGTGAGCAAAGCCCATACACTGAAGCGGCCCATATGCATAGTTGTGGGGCAGGGTATTGAAACAAGTCCTACGGATTTTTTGATGATTAATGAAGTCCTAAATTAAAAAATACTGAGGGTGTCGTTTTTTATGTGGGGGTAAAGGGCTATAGATATATGTACTATCAAATGTCAATTTTCGTTTCATGTAACTAAGGTTGCATAAATACTTATAACCAACAGTAGCGGTAATATGTAAAAGGAATGTCAGTTTATTATTATGATTAATAGATCTTTTGTTTCCATCTCTGTTTGAAAATTATCTCTTATGTTTATATTTCTGTTGTACACTTTCACAATAATGATACATTAACGAAATTTCTGTTCTAGTATTAGTCTGTGAATCATAATCTTGCAGATTTGTTTTATACATACTTTAACTAAAGCCACTCGCCTTCCATCTAGCAAAGGACATTTAAACAAGTGGTAAGTCTGTTGCCCTAGACCGTCTAGATAAGTATCACCACGCCTCCAATCGCTGCCGACAAACACTGGTGTGGAAAAAGTATTGTTTTCCGGTTTGAAAGGCGTCGCTACTAACGGAATTACAGAGGTAATGAGAGTTTGTCTCAGGGTGATGAACATAATGTGATCCTGTGTCTATCAAACTAACTAGCGTCACATAATTATGGACAGGTGTAATTTACCACCACTTTAGTCACTTTGTGGAATAACAATTTAATAAAACACATATATACTCTTTAAGTGTCAAATAATTTTTCGCGATGCAGTTGGCACAGTGCAAAATACGACTATTCTCTCCGGCTCCCAGCCGCTCGGCTGCGTTTTCTATTATTCCCTTTTTTGCCCACTCCACCTGCTGAGCCATTGTGAATAATAGCCGCGTAACTTGTCCATGCATTGTTAGAATTGCCAGGGTTGGCGCACAGTCGTTACTTACCTTAACTTTGTGCATGTTGCTTTAAATGATAAATCTATAACTTTGAAAGTGGCATGGCTCACATTGGTTAGTTATTGCGACAGTCGATATACTTTCATTAAATTTGTTTTCTCCTTTTGACCTTTGAAGAAACAGTTACGTCTACATATTACAATGTTAAATAATATATATCGATTTAAAAATTTATGTTTACTGCAACGCGGTAAAGTAAACTTAACTAAAGATTTTATTAAATAAACTACGCGAGGTAAATTTTCCTCGTTTCTATGTCATAGTGAAGTGTTAGACCTCTTTCTTTCTTAACCTATCAGATAGGTTTATGTTTTACGACAGTTGCCTAGAGTTATTGAATAACTGTATTAGAAAAGAGTGAAAGCCTAAAACACATGGTCATAAATCTGTAGTGTTGGTTATACGGTCACGGGCCGTAACTTACGCCAGTCTATAAAACTCGAAGCGTCTAGCTTTCTACTGCTTACTATTAGTATTTACAAATATCTTCGCTTTTCCGTGTTTTATGTTTGTTTTATTGGTAATACTTTCTGTCGCCCGCTGGAAGAGACACGCTTGTTTATTTACCGGTGGCAACTTGGTTTCTAATGCGTATTAATGTTTTAGTAAAAGTTGTTTGTTGTTTTTATTATCCAATAAAGCTTCCGGTGACGTTATAAAACTAAACACGTTTACTTATATAATAAATCTAAATTTGGTTTTTATTAAAACTGTATACTATAAATTAATCCAAAGATTCCGTTATGTCGAACTTTGATATGTAGTTTAATTAAAAAAATATATTTCATTAAATCTCTTTTGTAACACCCAAACTTAGGTTACAATAGAGGGACTTAATGGCTATAGTAATTCTCTACTAGACAACCTAGGACGTGGAGTGATACTGTGATAGATGTGATAGAACATCTCGTTTTAACAAAAATTAGCGATATTTTGTATACATACGTACTTTCTAATGTAAATAATATATAGTATATCTAGGTATAATATTTTGGTAATCAGGTACTACTTTAGGGTATCCAAATAATGCCTAAAATTAACATCTGAATTTATTTTTGACCAGGTTTGCTTGGTTTCAACTTACAATTCGTTTAGTGCTATGAAAAAGTCCTAAGATTCTAAGTGGATGATGTATCGTCATTAGAAGCAAATATTTGTTGATAATAATTTTTTTTAATTTATTTCATCATCGTTGATATAAGCGTTATAAAATTCCAATCCGTCAGTGTACATTAAATTAAATATGACTTTGAAATGACGACATCAAACGTAAAGTTGAATTGGATACAATTTTCCCCCGACCTGCCTCAACCGCGCGGTCGTTGAACCGGGGCCCGTTCCAACTTGTCGATCCCCGTCACACCCCTGACGTCGGAGGCTGCATTTAAGTACCCCCGCCGCCCAGATAAAGCGCACAAAGCCTCCTCGAGCGCTCCCAGTCTAGAGCACACGGCTCTATTTCTAAATACGAGATGAATTTTTCCCATTTCCATTTTTGATGCACTCGGAGCGTCGGCGCATAACCTGCCTCCTGTTCGATAAACTACACCTTGATAAATTACAAATCTCAACTCTAATACCTCGTCATAAGATTTATATTTGCTCATGCAAACGCTTGGGACGTTTGTTTGTTTTTAACATGCAAATACTCCCTAACAAGTAGACATCGTTAGCCGCTGCATTTACAAAAAGTCTGACTTCACGTTTATTTATTTCTTAAGGGTAGAAAAAAGCTGTAGGTTCATTTTTCATTTTGCACTTCAAACGGTATTTAATCTTTACTTCTCACGAACTATGTTCATTACCACTGGAAATATTCTTAGTTATTTATGGCATTAATGAAGATCGTAACTATTAATTATGGAAAATAATAAAAAAAATTATAATTTTATTTATCGACAGCGTGGATAACACTTAACCACAAAATTTCATATTAAATGTCAACGACACCGTGGATTGTGAAGCATACTCGCTGGGAGGATTTTCAAAGTTGATACATGAACATAGCACTGCTGTTACGGTAGTAGCTAAGCTTAGGCTGCTTCGAAATATACATTCAACCTCCAAATTCTTTATGGTGCCGCCCTAGAATTGAATCGGATATTTACACTGCAAGTAGATAGCTGCAGCGCCACGAACGTCGTTAAAGTCCTCGTCCCTTGTATGTCATTATTTAAGTTCTACGTTTTTTTTTATTAATTACCTGGATATTTCAAATAAAGGCTGAACACATAAGAGAAAGAAAAGAGCATATTCTTACCTGAAGGGTAGGCAACGCACTGGCGTCGCTAGTGACGTGGGCGGCGGTGAATCACTTACCATCAGGTGACCCGTCTTGCTCGTTTGCCTTATCTATGCTATAAAAAAAAGAAAAAAAAAACATAAGTGTTGATCCTGGAAGATAGTGGAATAAATGCTATGACTATATGAAGGAATGGACCAGGTTTAAATACCATTACTGAAAAGAGAAGCTAAAGACGGGAGTAGTTTTTCAATCTGACTGCGAAACTTCAGTTTGAATAATACACCTCGTGATGATAATTATAGTGAAGGGGATGCAGATGACATTACACCTATATTCAGCAGTAGACACCAATAATAGAGGCAGGGAGGATTATAGAGCTATACATGAACATACTTATATCACTAATTGTAATAACTGTTGCACGTTAGATATATAGTGTGAATTTACTTACGCCTCAGTTTATTAAGCAGCCGTGGCGAAGAAAACCAGCTCAGCAGCCCCGCGATGCGCTTGTCACGTTGAATTATGCACAGTGCTTCCGTTCCATTTACACACATCGTCGACCGGCCGGTAATGAATTCACTGTGCACAGCCCTGATCTAAGATATGCGCGCGCATGCGGCGTGCCTCTCGCGGACCACATACACAAAATAATCAACTTTATAACGCTAATCGTAATATACACGTACATACCTGTCTACTTAATTTTAAAATTGACAAATAAGCTACAATACAACACTGACAACATCCAAAACTTACATAAAGACTTTCACCTTAACTATTAACTCTCTACTATTATATTTTTTAACTTAATCACTTTGTGACAGTGACTATCAAAATATTAAAAGTTTACTGAGATATTGCAAACGAAATCTATTGATGGACAAAGTAATAGTGAAGGAAGATATTAACTGTTCGAAGCGAGACATCGTAGATGCTGTTGGTTTATGGAGTTGCAATTGATTGAAAATAAACGATCGGCTCAACTCGTATAAATCAATCGCCACATAAATACTAAATCAAGAAGAACGATGGTCGTCACTAATGTATTCATGTTCTTGATTCTCATTATGAAATGGACCCTGAGATTTGTAATGTTCAAATGGCACATTTGAAAACATTTGTTATACAACACTAATGCGGAAAATAGCTTCCGGAAGCACATCCATCATTAATCTCTATAATGAAAAAATTCCATAAAATTATAATCGTTCGAACTGTTTATATACTCCAATCATCAGCCGGTAAACATCCACTGCTGGACGTAGGCCTCCCCCAAACATCTCCACAGAGTTCATCGAAGGAAATCGGGCCTTCGTCCATCATGCTGGCCCAGTGCGGGTTAGAGTTCAAAGACTTCTTATTTACAAATACTATGAGGAGTTATAAAAAATAAATACACAACTAATTCACTAAGTTTTAATATACCTAGGAAATACATGAAATATATTTTCTTAAAATGTATGTATTTGTTTAGTGTAGTACGTTTGGTCAATATGCATCGATTAAAGTGACCTTAAGAGCAGATAAGCTTTCGAATAAAATAGCTGAATGTATGTCACGTCCTGAGGGCTTCCGCTGCGCTGGCGCCGGTCCGCCACTGACACTGACCCGTTCCCACGGCGCTAAAAGGAAGTGCATCTAGTGCCCTATTATATCTAGTACTAATCTAGAATACAACTGATATTCATTTCAATCTGAATTCAGAAAAGAATAAATTTCATAATTCATAAAATTGATAGGATAATTTATATTACTTAACGAACCATCATTCACTATAATGCAAAGAACGAGGCAACACTTCCAGTTTCTCTGCTTGATTAAATCAGAAACCAGGAAACCCGTGCAAGAGCTTGAATATAGCCTAATATATTGATTGCCTGCCCAATAACCGCTGGAGTAATAAAGTCCTCGAGTGGCGGCCGGGGCTAAAGTAAATCTGAAAGGTCTTCCATAAGATGGAATGGCGAGGTGGGTCGGTTGATGTGGAGATCTATAGAGGTCTGGAAGATAGTCTTATATAAAGTGTGTGCCCAGACATTGTGTTTCATTAATGCTCGCAACCCCATTACACGGCGCAGTCGGCAGGATCCGAACCTACCCTTTCAGAGGAAATCTGGTTTCCAATTTGATAGGGCTTATCTTCAGCAGTGAAAGTCTATCAGTTGATGGTGAATAAACCAATGGCAAAAATAGCATATATCACTTATAAGGAAACTGCTCAGCTGTTAAACCTACCTATTATAAAAAACATGATTACTGCGGCGACGATATTTAGAGTATCATAACATGTAATACCTCAAACACGATATCTAGTATTGCCTTTGTAAGTTAGTAAGCCGCTTACGGCATGTCGCATACTACGGCTTCGTTTGGCTTCACGTGCGATTCACGCGTGAGTCCAGTTCCGCCGACCGTCCCCTCCGTATTCAAATGAGATTAACGCGGATTGTTTACTTGTTACCCGGTAATTCGACTTTCTTCCGTACACGTTCAAGTTCAGCATTCGTAACAGCGGTACATATACTGTGTAAATTGTTTCCTACAATACGAATTTATATGTTTTTATTTCATTGTTTCCGTACCTAGAGGGTTAAGGGGTCCCGCACAATAACTCACGGGTCCTAAACCAACCTGACTCGTGGTGCACCCTGATAATCAACAAAGGACGCTATGGCTCCCACCAACCCGCATTGGGCCAGCGTGGTGGGAAATGACTCAAATCCTCCCAAATGAACCCCTACAAACAGCCCTTGGTGTCGGGTGATGCAGGCAGCGCAGACCGATCGATGTGGAGATCTTTGGCGGAGGCTTATATCCAGCAATGGATTTCTATTGGCTGATGATGATTATGATACCTAGGCTTTGTACCTCTTCGATTCAGAGACAATTTATTTCACGTATCTCGTACATTATTTAGTATTTATGCGGAAAAGTTCCTTCAGCAGAATTTAATTAGCTCGTAATAGTATGTAATTATAGTACAACGAAATCCAACGTTTCTTTTATTCGTGGTCTGTCCGCCTAGAGGTCTGTCAACGTTACGCTTTCCGGTGCAGGGTCGTTAAAATAATTGCGGGGAGCCACTAGACTCAAAACAGCACAAGATCGTATTTGATAAGATGACCTATATTCAACTGTTGAAGCACATCGATGGCGATGAAAATATTTTTTCTCATATATAACTATTGAGAAATAATGATAACGATTATTATTTATTTAATATAAGGTAGGGCTATGTTAAGATGGATGGGTGGTGTGAAGAGGATGGATAAAATTAAGAATGAGTATTAGAGGAAGTTTTGAAAGTTGCTCCAGTGACAGATAAATTGGGGAGCAAGAGGTTAGCGGGTTACGAGCATGTTATGCGGAGGGATACAGGAAATATAACAAAGAAAGTAATGAGAACGAACGTGGATGGTTATAAGAGTAGAGGAAGATCGAAGAAAGTGTAGATGGATCGTGCTGATAGAGGGATATAGAAGAGAAGTATATACTGTGCCACCCCACATAGTTGGGAAAAGAGCAGGAGGAAGAATGTAAGGTAGGGCTATTTTTTAACTTTTAAGTAAGACGTCAGCAGGACTCCAGTGGTTCAATTTTAGCACGCTGCGTGTCCATCGACATAAACATTCGCGGACTGCGTGCCGCGCGTCGCCGTGTCTGCGCGACCTCCTAAATATAACTCCTCAAGGGTTTCTTGCTGATGTTTATTAAATTTATATACGCAACATTGTTTGTATACGTCACGTGGGCCCCGGGTCAATGGACTCCGCGCCGCTGATATATTTTTATTCGTAATTTTCTGTTTCTTAAAATAAGAAGGATGTCCACATGTGGACACGCTCCGCAGATATATGTTACATTATTTCTTTCTCACGCCTTCAGAGTGTTGGGATTAAAGTGCTGAAAGTTAATTTTACAAGATACATATGTAAACGGTAGTACGTATAATATAAATGTAAATCTAATATAGATATATAAATATTTGTTGATAATAGATTTAGTTGTATAAAATTACATATAAGTATATCTATGATTTTATACTAACTCGTAACACTGAACCATATAATTACTAACTTTCAAGTGAACACTATTAGCAATGTCGCCCCTCCAATTTGTCGACCAGGCGCTATACATATTAATGTGAACACTTTCAAACTGTATCGATTTATAATCAAGAGAAAATGGCCGCCGGGGCGTTAATAATTAATAGCGATTTACGGTACGGGGTGGTTTAACTGCGAGAAAACCTTGCTTGATGTGGAGGTGAATTAGAAGGCGGGTAGAACGGAGGGTGGGTGCTTAGAGTAATTTTATAATAAAAACCGCAATAGGATTTTAATCGACAGGTTACTAGTTATAACAATGTGGTATTTGTTAGGTTTGGAGGATTCAAACAAATTGTAGAGAATCAAGGTATACATGGAATTGTATTTAGACCGCATATACTTTCTCGCCATTGTTCCAGTAGGTCCATGGATGGTAATACCGTTTATCACGACGTGGAACCGTAGTTAAGTACGAACCTATTTGATTAAAAATATAAATCTTTAAGGTACGATAAATACTGTAAATTATTATATAATGAATTAGTTAACCTTTTTTAATTAACAATAGACGTTTAAACTATTTAAAAAATCATCTTTTCGTTGGATATTTGTAATCTGTAAAACGTTAGGTAGATTTAAATGACCAAGCTTCTAAATGATGCGACGAAGACCTATACAGTTTAAGGGTATACTTTCTATCCTATTGGCAAAGTAATAGATTTTCGTGGTGAAAGGGTTAAAGTTTTAATAAAAAAAAGTGAATATGAAATTCTATACCGCACATGGTTAATTTCACAAATGATTCCCAAGGTGTATATATGTAGACAGACTTTCGAAATATCGCAACGAAATACTAGTCTATTAAAAATAACCACCCGTTGTTATTTAATCGCGATGTTTATTATAATAACTCAGGGGAGGAGGAGGCAGTTATAAAAGAAAAATTTGAATATTTGCTTAATCTTTATTTACTTTGATTTTAAACGGTGTTTTATAGCGGATATAGGTAAACATGAAAATGCCGGAGAAATTATTGAAAGCACGAGGGGCTACTCGTTATTACTCTAGTCTCCCGGTAAACGTCTGGAGAGGTGGAAACCCTAGCTGTACAGTACAGAAGGTTGGCATCAACATACTTTCTTAATATCACTTTTTGTATATTATGCATATTGTTGTCCACTACTGAACATTGCTCTGCTCACTTGATTATGAAAGCGACCAGTACGATGTCATCTAGGGCCACCGTTTAAGGATATTGCTGCTATATCATCTCTCATCATTGCTACTTCAGCTTACAGATTCAAGGATTTGGAGCGTTAGAAAGGAGCCATTCTCCATAGTTTAAGACCTATCATAAGAGACTGCTTGAGTTCTGTTTAAAAAAATGTTATCCAACACTATGCTAGCGTAATATAAAGGACTTGCACAGCAGATGACTACCGTGAGAATTATAATATGACCGATTCTAAAGCCGTTCGCACGCTAGTTCATGGTGCTACATTGCATCACCGGCTGGATTTCATAGCCATACATTTTTCAATCATAGTCCGTCATACAACAGAAGGAATTACATCAAAATCACCAATCCGTGCAATTATCACCACTATCCTCCACGCAAATGATGTCTATTTTCCTTAATATACTTACATCATCATCAACATCATTATCCACCACTCTGGATCCATGCGGGTTGGTGGGAGCCAGAGCCTCGTTTGTTGATTAGCAGGATGCACCACGAGCAGATGAGGTTGACTTGGGTCCCGTCAGTTGTGCGGGACTCCTTGTACCCCTTAATATCCTTTAGACTTCCAACATAATAATACTACTAAATATGGCATTGGCGTTATTATATTCTTTAGCGCTAACATTCGGTCAAATATACAAACAGTTAAAGGAGTCTTCTTCTTCTTAAGGTGCCTCTCCGACTAGCGAAGGTTGGCTCCAAGTTATACTTAGTTTTGAAGGCATGTAATGAAGTTTTGTATATATACGAACATTTGATACACGAACTAGCATATTAACAAACATAGAAACAAAAATAAGTGAATTGTACAATCTTGCCATCTTATCTTTTCATTGTCTGCCCGGAGACAATGCGTGATGTACCCGCGGCTCAAGATAATTGGACCCCAGTCCAGTGCTGTTCCGAGGTCCGACGTAACAATTATATCATTATCCTGCTAGTCTACTATTTGCGGTTTATTTTTTTTTTCGATCGCTGCTTTCATTCGTAAATTGGCCGTCTCGTGTTTTAATGGCTCTTTCACTTTTGTTCCTATAGCCATGTGAATTATTATCTTTACGTAACCGTGATTTAGATAATAAGCGTTTGTTTTATACAAAAGCTGATATTATCTGCATCGACCTTAACTTCTAATCTTAACCTTTTCGCCATAGTTAATTTGACTAAAGTACGTGTAGACTCCACCGTCAATAGAAATTTTTGTAATAGATAAGAATATGTTACGTTTGTATATGGGGGGTGTAAGAAGTTCCGTTCAAGATCTTACGGAGCCCGTCAACCTCACCCGCATGCGGTACACCGTGCTGAATAACAGACGAGGCTCTGACCACCCATCAACCAGCTCTGGGTCAGTGTGATGGGTTATGGCCCAATTCTCGGCAATGGACTCCAACAATCGACCGATGTGAAGATCTTTGTGGGTGGCCTATGTCCAGCGGTGGACGTCTGTCAGCTGATAATTACCAATTATTTATTTACGTCTGTAGAACATTACTAAAGCAAGCGACGAGACGAGCGAGACGTTCACCTGATGGTAAATGATACACTTGTCAATAACAACGTAGCGTTAATTAGCTTGAGTGTACACTGCACCACATTGCTCTGTCGTCTTGAAGATTTTAAGTATCGTTACCATAGTAACAACAACCACCCATAGTATCAACGAACGAGACTTTAGCTTCCAACAACCCGCATTGGGCCAGCGTGGTAGGCAACAGCTCATATCCCTGCATGCGAACCCCTACACGTGACGATCTTTGGGGGAGGCCTATATCCAGCAGTGGGCGTTTATCTGCTGATGTAGTAGTATTAGTAGTATAGTAGCCTTTATAAAGATATATACTTGAAAGAAATTTAATTAAAATAACTAATGTATTGTATAATACGTCTCATCTAACTCATCTTATTTGTGTAGGGCTATAGTTAAGTCGAATGTTAGCAGTTTGATACGTTAATGTATATTTCAAACGAATTTGATTAATTTTTTTTTTCTCCGCCGATGTTTTGAAATAGGATTTAAAATTGATAGTATTAGTGTGAGTCACGGTGTCGGTGAACTCCGTACAATGGAGTTTTTACGATTGAAGATGCCTCATTGAGATTTCTGTAGAGGTTTGCTTAGTACATTGCGTAGAGATCAGTCGTGTAGATAGTACCGCTGCGTTGATTCGCCACATTACAGTACATTTAAATTGTTTTAACAAAAAAAAAATTGCCTGCAAGCTACCACTATGGTACGTAGACGAGCTCGTTAAATGGTCATTAATTATTGTAACTTCTTTGGTTATTTATATACCTCCCGTTTCTCTTCAGTGATATTTGTAGTTTTAATCATGAGAAAGGGTGGGTAGTTGCTAAATGAATTGTATCTCTAAATCTTTCAATGTTCACCTAGTGCAAGGTTTAAATTAACTCTTTCGCCCATGGACATAATGATCTTTCATAAGAATATTTTTAGTTCTTACAATTATAAGACATTCATCAATATTCTTCGATACCGTCGGCTGTCTGATTGCTACCATCATTACTACTATGTTACCATGCTGTTGCCTATAGATATATAGATCCAGTGGACATATAAGTAGAAATATTGAGAAGTTGATTCAAATTAGCATCGGTTACCATGACATATCACTTTCTTGTATCAAAGCTTTAAATTACCGAAATATGCTTTATATCTATCTGTGCTTCTCAGTTTATAGTATACTTCTATTTCTATCAATACCTATTAAAAGATATGTTATTACATGTCGGTATAGAAATTATCATCATCATCATCACCAGCCGATACACGTCTATTGCTAATCATAGGTTTCCCTCAAAGATCTCCAAGCAGCTTCTTGCTATCTTGGTTTGTAATGGGTTCGTTTGGAGAGATTTTGAGCCATTTCCTACCACGCTGGCCCAATGCGGATTAATGTGAGCCAAAGCTTCGTTAGTTGATTAGCAGAGTGCACCACGAGCAGGTAAGGTTAGCTTGGGTCCCGTGAGTTGTGCGAGACCACTTACACCCCTATTGTGTAGAATATAGAAATTACGAAACTTTGATATTTATACGAGTAAGTATTTGATATAAATAAGTTGGCTGATATTTAGAGCAATCTTTGTAACTGGATTCTGTTTAATTTCACATAGAGCTGAATCCGATTGCGGACACTACCTATCTAATACTTTATCGATTACCGATAAGAGATCGGAAATGCCGTTAATCATGAAATACGAAATCCAGAGAACTTGTAGCGGCGTTATCATAAAAGTAATCGAATCACACCCGTTTCCAAACGAATTAAGCACGAGCGCTTTGTCCAATTAGCAATTGCTAAACACATAGACGGTTTAAATACCAATCGGCTATGAATTTATATCTTTATTTTATATCGAACTCAATTTCCCGTTAACGATAAACGCTCTCGCAACACATTTTCATGGATCGTTATAACCAATGGCGCGGCGTCTCTAAAAATATATGGTTCGTTTAAAAATTTTATAAGTCGCACGTTTTAGCGTATTAAGACGTTCAAGATAGCCATTACGCGAGCCATAAAACGTTTAACGCGCAAGTAAGTAAACAATGCCGTTTCAGAGATTTATCTCCGATTAAATTTGCAATATCCATCTGCCCCGATGGCGAGCCGCGGGATCGTAAGTTATCTTACTTTACGACAACATCCCGCGCGCATTCACACATTCGCCGTATCGCAAATCATCGGTTAGTGCATTGAGTAAATCTTTAAGCTTTGCTTACTATTAACTGCACCTGCCTTATGTTCAAACATCGATTAATTATTATATCAGTGCAGACAGGTTTAGAGTAATAGCGCGAATAAACGGTATCCTTGACTATGTTTGATCTGATGAGGAATAAACAAGTATCTTTATTTATATAAGAGGTTTCCACATATGTAGACTCATCACGATATCTCTCGAACCGTAAAGCCTACTGACTTGAATTTTAGTAAAAATATTCTTTTTATTGTGTAAGGGTCAATTAAGAACGGATTTGACAAAACTTTTACCCACTGAAGGGGTTGCGTGTTAATAACGGAAAGGAGGCCCAGAGGCAGTGGGTAGTCAGGGAGAGATCATTTCTGACAAATTTTAAGTCGAAATTTCAAATTTAAGTTTGTATTACGTCCAGGAAAGCAGGCGGGGGAACACCTACTTTTTAGTATTTAAGTAGTTTAATGTAAAGCTGAGCCTCCTCCTTTTGGCTTTGCAATAATCGATAAACAAGAACTTATATGTTATGTTAATGTAAGATAGTAATGTGGTTTATATATTTTTAATATACATTTATTAGTGGTAACTCTTTGTTCCTAGTAAAGTTATTTATCGTCAGTACTAATTACCCAATTAGGTGACGGTACTTAATATCCAATGGCGACGAGACTTAAGGCAACGAATAATAATCGCTAAAGATTTTTCCCTTACAATCTGACTATAATAATTAATAGAGAATAATAACATTGAATATAGATTAGACTATTTAAAAAGTTAATTTAGAGAAGGTTTATGATTATATTAGGTCACGTACATATGAAATTAGCGTTTTGTCGTACTGACCACTTTGATCGGACATATCTCCTCTTTGGTTAAGAATTCCAAATTCAAATTTATAAATTCATTTAGCTGGTACATTTGAATTTTGAAAACAGTCATTTATTTGTTTTTTCCTTAATATTTTTTTCTTTAGCGTCGCTTATTACCGCGCAATGGAAAACATAAAATATCGGTATATTTACGAGTACGAGTTCTACCGTGGCACCAGTACCAGTGCTGCAGAAACGGCTCGAAGGATTAATGATGTGTACGGCGCTGGTGTCGCAAAAGAAAGTACGGGTCGCTTTTCGTTTCAACGTTTTCCTTCTGAAAATTTCGATCTTCTGAACCCACCCCGTGGACAGCCGGAGACCAAAGTGGAAAACGAAGATTATAAAGGCTGTTGTGGAAGCGGGTCCATCACAAAGCACTTTAGAGTTAGCTGCAGGCTTCGGGGTAAGTGACAAAACTGTATTAATCCATCCACTTGAAGGAAATCGGAAAAGTAAAAAAACTTGAACGATGGGTACCTCATGAATTGAGTAAATTGAACTTGCAAACACGCGTCGACTGCTGCTACTGTGTTTGCGACATCAACCGTGCTCCCGGGACCTTGTCCCAACAGATTACCAGTTTTTTCGAAATTTGGACAACTTCTTACAAGGAAAACAATTCAACGCCGATGCGGCAGTCCAAACCGCCTTCAATGAGTTTATTGATTCTCGCCCCCATGGTTTCTTTAGTAAAGGGATCAATGAACTACCTATGAGATGGCAAAAGTGCATAGATAACAACGGTGCATGCTTTGAATAATTAAATATATTTTACCAAAAAAAAAATACTTTATATTCCTCCTGTACAAAACGCCAATTTCATATGTAAGGACCTAGTATACTCCACATAATTTGTCAGATTAAGGCTCAAAGGCTATTAAAGCTCATGCGGATTGTTAACCTACTATTCCACAATTCGTCGCAATTGCAGCCCTAGTATGGGGAAATGGGAACACCCTGAGCTTGACCGTTTCACCGAGCGTTAAAAACGAGCTTCCATTGGTCGCTATGAGTTAAGGTTTTTCTCTGAAGCACTTATTAATTAAAAAAAAAAAACAATTGCATATTTTCCTCATAAATAGAAACTAACATGGTGCCATTGCCGATCGGAAATTGTCGCGCCTTGTAGGGTTGGAGGTGCGACATCTGACGCACTTATCCGACCCACTTTCCAACGTAGTATACAAGTGAAAAACTACGCGACTATATTATACAGGGTTGCACTTGGTTTTTCGCGAGCTCATTATTCTAGGCTACAGCAAATTTACGTCCCCACTATTGGGGCAGAGGCCTACCCTCAATATGAGAGCCCCCATTATTCTACGTTATTATAACTAGTACATTATAAATTTTGATATGTCTTCAATTACAGCACCCTTTAATTGAAACCTTTAATAAAACTCTGTTTATACCATACCTTTTTTTTTCGTGGGGAAATCCCGTATTGAATACCCTTCTGCTGTGGGGGCAACAGAGGGATTATCCCGGACACATACCAGCTAAAACTCTATGGTGTACGTGTCAACGCTGTTAGCCGAAACCACGGGAACGCTTTCGTATACAACCGTGGTATCCGCGTGGAACTGGAACTCTCCACCCCATTTATTAGTCATAGCCGGAAGTACCACGCGCCCCAGCTCGAGGCCTAACATACTTGATAACTGATTACCCCCGAATCCGCCACCATGGCCTCAGTTATGGGGGATGGAGTACATGGAACATCCTCCTACAATACCCATATATCTGCGTACGGATTGTGAGATGGGTCTTTGTCTCTCGCTCCCTCTCTGCAATCTTCTTCTGCGACATTACTTTCTCGCAGAAGGCCATGCCAGTTTATACCATACCTACTCGTAAAAAGGTCTCTCGTTTTTCCTAAGGTCTATTTATTGTTAATTTTGACTTTGAAATAGGCTCTACTACACTACCTCTTTATTCTCTATCACCGTAGTAAATTATTAGTGATAAGGTTAATTTATATCTTATCATTATCAGAATGTTTATATAAGTTAACTGTTTCAACTACTCAGTATTTCCGCCATTTGTTCTATTCGATGTGACGAAATGTGCGAGACGTTCACAAAATGATGAGAGAAACACCTGCCCATAATAACGTGACACTAATATTTGCAACACCATTTTGTGTCAGGTAATTTCACCAGCTACAACGCCCTCCTAACCGGAACACAGTAATGTTTTACCGCAGAAATTAAAGCTGCAGTGTTTATCTACACAGACTGTCTCCAGCAACAGAAACCTACTAGTCTAATATTATGTTCATTTACCCTCAATGGTACCTGTACCGCAAGTGGGGAATTGTTGTTCTAAGGTATCAATTTGTTTTATATTGGTATCAATTTATTTCAAAGTTCTATAGCATTTTTTTCGTCTCACATAAATTGTATTCTAAGGTATTTTAAAATTATAGTATCGACAGAAACTGAGTATATCCAGTTATATTATTTATCCTGTTATATACTCGGTCGTTTTTATACTAGGTTTATTACCATAGTTGTCAAGCAAGATAGCGAGAGCGTTAAAAGTTTCGCATTAGCTTTCTAATTTTTTTTTAATGTATCATTATAAATCACTTTTTGTTTACAAACCGGACGTGTTAAATTTTTTTGTATGTTAAGGCGACATATTTCCGGTAGGTACGTGTTGTTGGCGACGATAGACATTCCTATATTCCACAACTTATTACCGTAAATGGTAATCCAAGTTGTTGCAGTTTGTTAGATGTCAATTTAAACACGTCAAATATGTTCTGCTGGTTATCGGCGCTGATCTCAATTTCAAATGTGTTTCTCCTTACTATTGCGACAACAGAAAATAGTTATTCATATGTAAGTTATTAATATGTTTAGTCACCCATAAATATCCATACCTGCTCGTCTAAAAGCTTAGTACTTCACTCAATCACATGAAGCTATTAACACACGCGATGCGATATCACAGATAGACAATAATCGCGTGTTTTCACTAGAAACCTTCTCCAGTACCCGTTTCGCCTCTGTCAACTCTATTCATCAATCAGACATGAAATGAAGTTGCCACTTGCAAGCCACCGGATTAGCTGTAATAGGTAACCGAGGCTCTCCGTCCGCGCTATGATGATCTGAATGCTGCACACAATTGTGCGTCGTAACCGTTGCGTTGTAGGTGCTATAGCCGCATGTGGTGTTTGGACAGATGGCCATATAACTCATGTTGGTGGTGGCACAAATCATGATTAACACGTGACAACATATGGTGATCTCACCTTATAAGCGTGGCGGTTTTATTACACTCAAAGAATTAATGGAGACATAAGTAAAGCGTCCGTGTAATTTGAACTACTGTCTGTTTTAATCGCCGTTTCGTTTAAACTACTGCGATAACTATTGTCAACAGTGTATACATTGTTTGTGCATGAATATCTAAATATATACATCTTCTACAAATTGATCTCTTCTTAACCGTATTTTAATTGTTATATTAAAAGTAATAGTAATTAGTTACAGTTGAAACATTAAAGTAAATGCTATCATGACTTACTTTACGTCTGTCCTTTTTATTTATTATATCGAAAAGCGGTGTGTTTTATTTTAGAACTATATGTAGCATAAAATTTTTCCTTCTCTTGTAGAAGATGGAAAACATTGATGGGAAATTAACAAAATTAGTTTCTAAAAACATCATACTCCTTTTTTTGCAAATATTTAATAAAAGGAAGAAACATGTATAATAGATAAGGACAGTTAAAGGCAGAGGACTTCTTCCTCCGATATGAACGAAGCTCTCAAACTGAATAGAATAAGATAAAATTAGGGTTAAAATTCTTCAATAATTAATTAATTTTATCTTATGAATCTTACGAATGAGAGGTTCACATGATGACAAGTAACACGCCAGTCTGTTACAATGTAGCACTAGTTAAGATAATAAACATATGTATATTAAATATTAAATCGCTCTGCTACATAAGATAAATGGTTTTGTTACTTTAATAATTTCACTATCGCTCTTCAAACTGGAGCACAGTAAATTTTGCACTCTACAGTCTATCGGTGGATATATGAGTTGCACTGGTGGCTACCTAGAACATTCTCCAATAAGAGGACCTATCACCAGTTAAATTAGTTTCCACATACAACAGTACATTTTATGTAACACTTTCACGAGGTCCATATGTGGTGATAAGTCGGCCGGGTCCGATTGCCTTTTGCGGCGCAATAATTGACGTTATCCGCGGGCCATCTTTAATCGGTCCCCCAGTTCCTGGGCACGGTTGCGTAACAACCTATTTATGTAACGAACACGCGGGTGGGCGATCATCTAGTCAATCCGAAATTTGTATACAATTATGCTCTGCTTGTACGAGTACAAGCTTCATGGGAACTGCAATTTCGAAATAAACTAATAATAACTAAAATAAAATTATTCAACATTATTATTAAAAAGAAAATATTAAAGGATATTACGACTTAGAATTGAACAGATCTTCACTCAGCACGTACTGCAGAAGATCCTAATGTCGAGAAGATTAATTAAAAAAAAAGCAAATCAGTAAACAGTATTTACATCAATTTATAAATAAATTCATACACACGTATTGCGAAGATCCTGATACTGTATTCTCAGACATTACTTAACAAAAAAAAAATGTTTCTTTAGTATGGCCAAATTACAAGAATGTAGTGTTATTTTACATAGTTATTTGTTTAATTAAAATACATATGAAGTTAATCCGTACATATCGCAATGGTGTCTGTAATGATGTTGAGTGATCCTTGAAGAAGTATTTATTTAGTTGTATATTAATAAAATGTTAGTAAGTTTAAAGAATGCACTGTTTCTTTAATTTATCAATTATTATATATTACACATGTAGAGATAACACGAGTATTATATATGAGAGAGCTCTGCCCGTCTACACACTCACACGCTATACACAGACGGTTGTTATGCATTTGCGTAAGGTCGTAGTTCGACGAACTCCGGTTACGAAATCCGACAGACGCGTACAGCTCGCTAATTCGAGCAGACGAGCGCCTACGCGGACCGCGTGCTGTACCACTGTGCTGTTACCATGTTTCATATACTCCGAGCATTGTTAACAAGCCGATGAATGGGTATCGATGGTATCTACATCGCCGTGGACCCCCTGTGGACGCGTGGGCTTATTCTCTAGCGACTTTTGACATGCGCCGGTTGAAATCGAGCTACGATTAGCAGAAAACTTATTAAATTTTTTTTTAGCTTTTAACATATTTATTTAAACAACCACTTATATGTACGTATTCACAAATCGTTATTTGTAACGCGGTCGGAAGTGGGTGGATGCTAGAAACTGAGAATCGTATTTGGTAGAAGACATTGTTGAAGGCCTATATCCAGCAGTGGATAATCAAAAGCTGATAACGATGATGATGATGATCTATAATGTAGACATTTCTACTGTCATATATTATAATTTTTTCAAAATACATTATCATTTCTATATCAATTATTTTTATATGATTATTTTCATATCAGCCTGGATCCCAGATTTAGATGGAAATTTTTTTAAGCAGAAGATTTAATTACGGTCTAAAGCATGAGTATACGTGAAGTATTATTATATTTCATTATCATCATCAGCCGATAGACGTCCACTGATGAACCTAGACGTCCCACAAAGATCTCCACATTGATCATTCCCGCGTTGCTCGCATCCAGTGGGATTATCACATTTATTAAGCACTTACTACATTTTGTAGGGGTTCATTTGAGGGAATAGGGCCATATCCCACTACGCAGGCCCAATGCGGGTTAGCGAGCGGCAAAGCACCGTCTGTTCGTTAGCAAGGTGCAACACGAGCAGGTAAGGTTGACTTGGGTCCCGTGAGTTTTTGTGTGAGACGATCTGGTGAGAATCGCGGGAACCCACTATATGTGAGCAACGCGGGACCGTTCGATATGTTGATCTTAGGGAGAGGCCTACGTCCAGCTGTGGACGTCTATCGCCTGATGATGATGATGACTACATTTAGTTTTTTCACCAAAGTGTTTTATTTTGTGTAAACTAGCTGATTATTATTAAAGCAGCATCGTAGATATCACAGTGTGTTATTATGATATATATCATTTTTGTACGCATTAAAATCCTCTAAATACCAGTCGGTATTTGCAACAAAATAATTTTATTTACTATATTCTTTTTATTTAAATAATACATATATGTGAATTGCTCTACGCATATCTAACATTTTAATTTTAAATAGCCCATTGCAAAATTTAACTTCGCCAAGGATTTACGACGACATTACTCCAGCACCTTAGGCGCGGTGAACACATATCGCTCTGTTACAATCTGTACACAGCAAATGTAACTTACACAGGTAAATGATTATCATTCAAGTTAACTAACGAGCCTTACATAAACCGAGTCATGGTGACTGATAGTGTCTCATTACGTATCCAGCTCACCGGGCAAGGTTGCCCGCGCACACGTTTTTGTGCAAGCTTAGCTTTAATCTGTCTGTGTCGTGGTTTCATTTTATGTCAAGTTCACGACTCCCAGGACTGAAGTTTTATGCTGTAAATCGTGTCTAATAAAAATATAAATGTATGACAACTTTATTTTATTGATTAAAAAACGGCTAAAGCTGTATGTAATCATTAAACTGATCTATCAGTACATGGCTGAACATAGAGGCTCTGGATATTATCAAAATATTCCTCTACCCAGGATGCTTGAAATGCAAGCTGTGACCTCAGTATGAAGGGAACTGTCACAGAGAAAGCTATTGCCTTTTACCAGGAACTATTCCTTCCTTGTAGCTTTTTACGACCACTTAAAATGGAGTGCTGATGGGAATTTCCTTACTCGTTTCCCACGCCGAGTGCATTGAGTAGCATGACGAAAGGATTGCGATTGTTTTATTTTACTTTATATACTAGATTTTTTTATTATTCTATGTTAAGCCATACAACTTATAGGTTAAGCCGGTTTTATACTAGTTTATATTACTTAAAATATAAGCAGGAAAAGTATAAGCGTCAATAATTAGTTTTAAAAATTTTAACACTGTAACTACCGATCGGTCAAAATGACCAGCTATAATAATTAATGACACTATAAATTTTATTTAATATTTCATGCTTGATACTAGCTTTTCTCAGCTCGCTTTGATTACCGTAACACCCCTGCAACTTCTTTTGGGGGTAACATTTCGTAAAATTCGTTGTTAGCTGACCTATACTAGACAAAAGGAATATTCCTACTAACCCTAAAGGTACTATGTAGGCTTTATTGTTCTAGAGATATCGTGACGAGTCTCTTCATATAGGTGGAAACATCTTGTGTGTTTATATATATATATATTAATTAACAATAAAAGTTGCATTTTTAAGATAATTTCAGTTTCTTTCAGATTTTTTTGAGAATCTCTTTAAATCTTGTCATTATAGGGAATAATCTGTCTTCTTAAACACAGCGAAAGTTGAAGCAGGAGGTAAAGAGATTCCAGTACTTAAGTAATGTAAAATTTCTTCAATTGTTAATAATTATTAACGTGACAAAATATAATAATTTTAGTATTTTGTAAATTAAATGTCAAATCGGTTTGACTAATAACGTAGTGATTGGTATATAATAACTGCTGTTACTTTTAATAGTTAAGTAGTTTCTTATTGTCATCAGATTGTTGTAATAGGGATCCCAGTGCAAACAGAACGTGCTAAAGTAGGTGAGGCGAGTACACATCAGCTAACAATACATTACGCACTTTGCATAACAACACCACTCATTCACCGATTTACCTGAGCCGACCTTTAGCCGGCGCACGCTTTGCTCCATTTGCATGACACGCATTAATTACACAGAAGCGTGGAAACTAGTGCTTTAACTTTAACTTCCCCTTCTGATTTAACCGTTTGTAATAAGTTTAGTGTTTACCACTAATTAACAAATGAGAAAATAAGAAGACAACATTTTGATACATTGATATAATTTACTGATAGGTAGGTCTCTGTTGCTTTAGCACTGTAGTCTCGGGCTATTAAGAATAGGACGAAGGTATTTCCTGCCTGTCGTACAAAACGACTAAACGGGTCCTCGGGTTCGTAAGCCTCGAGAATGGGGGCCCTCAAAGTTTAATAAGCGAGCCTTAGGTGGACGGCAAATGCATGGTGGTGTTGTATTTGCCGTAACATAGCGTGGGAGTTGAGGAGGGCTTTGCACTTCCGTCAGATATGTTAGCCAAAGTGCACGAGGGCACCGGTGCGTTCCGTAGGAGATTCTGGAAACCCTCCTAATGCTCTGAAGGAGACCATCGAGATGGTTTTAGTGGGTCGAAGCCCCACATAACCTTGTTTTCCTCCCAGAAGCAGGGTATCTTTTAAGAAGATTTCACCGGCTAGAAAAAAAGTATAACAAGGTTTCACAAAAAAAATATAGTATTAGAAAAGAAGATAATAGATATTAAGAAAATAAACAAAAAGTTTCATTATTAAAAACTGAATCTCATCTTTTTTCAACTAGATCAAATATAGATCAAAGATATCACCAAAAACGAATGGAAGTCTCTGTACAGAAATTATGCGCGAGGGTTGAATCGAAAACATACTTTTCATCGCTTACAAATTAGACTAAACATATAATACCAAAAGTTTATTATTTTACGATACTCTAAAACATGGTGATTTGATTTTTATTGTGCCTGGCAAAAAAAAAAAGAAAACTTTGTTTCCGTTAAGAGTTTTACTGCCGCCTTACAAAGTAAATGTGTAAGCGTTAATACTCGTACATATATGGTAAAGACAGTGTTGGTATTTAGTGAATTGTTGGTAACACTTTCACAATTCATATGTCCAAGCATTTTCGAATATACGGAATGTGATCGTTTACCTTTTTGAATTCTGCTATTAATGATTTCACCAGGTGGTCTTCTTATCTTATGACAGCATTCGTTGCATAATTCGACGGTACACGGAGCGGATCCGCCGAAATCATGTAGATCCTTATCGCCATTACGTTGTTCATTTCAATAAAAGCGATTGCTTTCGATTTTCTAAAAACGTTCAAGTGCCCGTCCGCGAAAGCGTAATATCACTTGGATGTGAAAACTTTATATGCGATCCTATTGCGATGTACCCCAATGCAATTTCTTTATCGAAAATATCTACCTAGTTTCTTTCAATTTTATACTTAATAAACCGATGCACTAAACTCACTCTTAATAAGTAGTTGTATATTGAATTTGAAATTATGATCATTGTTGAACCTCGCTCTATAAATCGATTCCTCAATGCTGAGGGTCGATGTTGAACCTAAAACAAACAAAAACATATATTCTCTTAACGATAATTTCATATTTTACATATCCGAGAGGCTCGTAAAAGTTATTTGGCGCCGGCTCATGCCTTTAGGTGGAATTCTTATTGGCGCGTATTTATATATCCCGAAACTGCTTCAATAAATTTTGTCACATAAAAAATCCAGCTTTCTCCGAAACAAAATATCAGTCTAAATTAATGGTGAGTTCGAGATTTGTAGCTAAGTAATTTTAAATATAACGTGCAATACATTTATAAATGCTCCGTCAGTTATTGGCGATTCGTGGGCGTTGGACTCTGAAGAAAACTTTGCTACGTCGCGTTACGTTCATATCGATAACATGAATGAAAACTAAACAAATACGTGGATTGAAAAGATACCTTCACAAAGGAACCGGGTGTACGGAACTGTTGTGTCTAGTAGAAAAAAATATGTATAATACAAGCGCCGTTTCTTTCCCCGAATGCTATTTTCAAATTGACAACCGACAATACGCCGTGAGCCAGCATGAATCAACGTCCGGCATATATTTGCTTTGGATCGCGGCCAATGTGAGGAAACATGAGAAAAAATAATCAAGCTGACCTTGCTTACCATTTTCAAGTACTGATTGACGTTTCAACAGCGGTTTGAAACACATCGGCTTGATACGGTTCTATTTTATAACAAACCAAAACATACTTAAAAAGCATTCTATCATTGATAGTTTATATTATTATCTATAGCAGATATTCATTGACTCATCACGAGATATTCCAAACTATTAGACGGCAAAGACTCAAAATTTGATAGAGACATTACTTCTACAATTTAAAGGTCAGCTAAGAAAGGATTTTACAAAATTCTATCCCCAAACAGCTACTTTTTATATAAAAGGTCTAACACGTTATCATTATCACCCGAAGATGATAAAACGTGTTCGAATTCTGGTTATCTGTTTTATTATCGAACCATATTAAAGCTTGTGTGGCAACGGAAATGAAGTAAGGTCCTCCATGTTGCAAATCAAGAACTATTAGAGAGTATGTTCGAGAATATGTTCAATTATCGCTTTTGTTCATATCCTTGTTAACAGTGGAACACTCATTACTTTAACCATTGGATACTTATCCTATTAGCAATGGAAATTAATTTTTAGATTTTTTTTTGGTCCACTAATCAATCTAGATTGTGTACTACTCGAATTGTACAAGCTATTGATAAAAACCATGACGAATCGTGCCGTTACGAACAATTGTTTCACTGTACGCTAAGAACTGATTAGATTGCCCGAAAGGTCAACTACCTCACGTCTTCAAGTATTGTCATTTGGCTACGAGCAAATTAAATGCTTTACATGTGAAAAAAAATATTTATACTAGTAATCGCTCCTGACGTTTTTCGTGTCTTTACATCATCATATGTAGCAGCCGATAGATATTCCCTGCTGGATATAGGCGTCCCCAAAGATTCCCACATCGATGGGTAGGGATTCATATGCGAGCATTTGGGCCATTTCTGACCACGTTGGCCTAATGCAAATTGGTGGAAGCCACAGCTTTGTTTGTCGATTAGTAAAGTCCACCACGAGCAAATGAAGTTGGCTTGGATCCCGTGAGTTGATTTGCGGGACCCCTTACACCCCCTTTACATAGATATATCTCTATTGTCGGAGATCGAGTAGGTAGGTACCATCTTAGGGCCTATATTTACCGCCAAACAGTAGGGCGCAAACATTACTGTGTTCCAGTTTGAGGGGCGCTGTAGCTAGTGTAATTACCGGGGTAACGAGAGTCAACATCTTATTTCTCCGGGGATGAGTGCAGTATATATTATCCTAACTAGTGCCACGTTGCTATGGGAAAGTGTATCATTTACCATCAGGTGAACGTCCCGTACCTGTTGGCAGTTTGAAATCTATATAAGATATAATCAACCAAATGGCATCTGAAAAGGTTATTCGATAAATAGTCTTGTTCCACTCCTTTTAAAAGAAGGCCCCGAGTCTCTGTTGTGGGAATAATAAAGATCCTGGAGTCCTATAGAAGAAATAAAATGATATGATTCATTACAAAAAAATCCTGATCGATATCGAAAACAGGTGTATAATAAAATGAAACGAGTAAAGCAGTCGAAGGTACCTTAGCGCCGATAATAATCTTTAATCTAAGGTCAGAGCCTTATAAATGGCTTGGCCGCTGGAACTCCGCGGCGGCGACATTGACCTCAGGAAAGCTCAGATTGCGTCACAATTACGTCTGCGTAACTCTTACCGATGATGCCATTTATTACTATTTTTATGACTAGCGTAACTCATAATCTGGATAATTCGTCTGATGCACGGAAACCGGCCGTTCTTCACCTATTTAATACTGAGCCGCTTCATGATATCGTGTAGCGATTACGTGAATTAATTACGTTAGGCGGAGGATGAAAATATCATTACGCTGGATTAATAGGCAATGTAACAGCCAGTGGACCGCTTTCATCTTTTTTTATTTATTTTTTGGCTTTATCTCGCAAATAAAATGTTTTGCTTCTAGCTGACAAATATATTACTACTACATACATAGATTTGACTAATTTTAATTTCAAGAGTATTTCCATGAAAATTACTAAACAACCCAAATTTCATAAAGCTTCATGATTTATTTCTTTCTTTCCTTTACTAGGAGAGTAATAGTATATTTATTTATTTATTTTTTGTTTTCGCGAGACGTTCACCTGATGGTAAGTGACACGCCTGTCCATAACAACGTGACGCTAGTAAGATGTATATACATTGCACCACATTGCTCTTTTCGAGACTCGAAATATTAAGCATCATTACCTCAGTAATTTCACTAGATACAGCGCCTTTCAAACCGTAACAGTAATGTTTACATACTACTGTTCGTCGGCAGAAATAAGAGCTGAACAGAGAAGTAACACCAGTAGATATAATCATGAAGAGATCAAAATAATTCTTTTTAACATTGTAGCTACTTATGTAGTTAGTTTTGTAAATCACTTGTTTACATTGTTTTATATATATTTATGACCATAGAGTAGCTCGCTGGCCTAATGGTTAGAGCGTGAGGCTTTCGTTCCGAAGGTCGCGGGTTCGAATCTCGGCATGTACCGATGACTTTAATATTTAAGTTATGTACATTTGTGAACTTTAGTTAGAACAGAGAAATACAAACGGTGAAGGCAAACCTCGTGAGGAAACCTGCACATGAATTAGAATTTATTCTAAGGTGTGTATATAGTCACCAATCCGCATTAGGCCCTGGTGGTGACTATGGCCCATCGCCTTCGTATTGAGGTTAGGCCTGTGCCCCAGCAGTGGGGACGTAAATTGGCTGTTAATCTGTATGACCATTGAAAATAGTTTTGAAGGATCATACGAAACTATTCTCGTAGTCCAATTTACAAATTGTAGCAGTCAGACAAGTGTTTATATTTACACCGTGCTAAACTAGAGCATCGGAGGCTGCCTAAGTGGATAATGTCAATTGCACGGAGCCATTCCGCATTCCAGCCGAGGGACGGGCTATTGACATTAATGTGGGGACATTAATTCATTAGGCGGCTGCGAACGCGCTCGGCAGGATCGCGAGAGGCCAGCTGCCGGGACCGGGATATCTTGGTACATTTCTTAGGTGGACAGTTCGCTGTTCACTGTTTGCGTTAGATATTTCTAAACGTTTTGTAATTTTATGAAAGGAAACCAGCATAACCGAATAGAATTTTAAAGTTTACTTCTCGTAGATTTCTTGGTGAAGACTAAAGTCAGTGATAGTATAAACAATGTTATGCATAATTACAAATTTTACATCTCCTTTTTTCATTCAAAGAAACAAGAGACTTTCACTTGATGGTCAGTGAAACATCTGTCCATTAAACACGAGGAAAGTTATGGTGATACTACAACACAATATCCTCCTCTTTCTCTGTTCAACCAAGAGATACACTACTGGGTTGTGGCAATAATAACACTTGCGGTGGTAGTTACCTGTCTAAGTAGACCGTCTGGTCTCCGGCAAAAGAGACCTATCAAGATGTGTATACATGTATAGTCTCCTGTTGCTGAGGAGCATCTAAAATAAAACTGAAATTATTGAGGTAAAGAGACTCAACATGTTATTTCTCAAGGCGATGAGCACAAAGTGATGTTGTGTATCTTAATTAACGCCACGTTGTTATGGGGAGTAGTATCACTTACTATCAGGTGAACGTTCCGTTCGGATCGTCGTTTCTTTATATAAAAAAAAATGTATTCTTGTTATCTGATCGGGATCTGTAAATCGGTAGCAAGGTACAAACAATCCGTTAGAGACAATATGAAGATATATAATGAACAAGTGTTGTATCGTAAAGTAAATAAAATTTCTTGCATACTACAGTTTTTACATTTCCGGCACTTAATTTCTCGTAATTTCATAATGATTCTGTGTTATTTTGTAATTTAGGTTGTAAAACTTTTAATGTGGAAGGAGTGGCGACACGGCAATGATGATTTTAATTGCTCTATAAATAAGAGCCGGCAAATTGAATACGGACAATTATGTTCCCACTGTCGGGCGGCTCTCTCCAGCTTTTCACTTTACTTTTACGTTAATAATTGATAATTTTTTTGTTCATATCATGTTTCCGTCATCCAAACCACTCTTAGCCAAAACGACATAAGTGTGTTGCCTTTTAAAAATCAATCGACTTTCGCATTTTGTGTATTTAACTGTACTTCATTTGTTATAAGTTTTCTTTGTGGTATCCTCAGCTTCTCGCATCCAATCCCTTTCGACCGCCTTGATGATGTCGTAGGTCCATCTGGAGGGAGGGTGTCTTTCACTTCTGCGACCCATACTCGGTCTTCACTCCAAAATTTTTCTCTCACATCGGTCGTCACTGACACAACAGACATGGGTGGTCCAATGCCACTTCAGCTAGTAGGTTTTGAGAGATACGTCAGCAACTTTAGTTCTCCGTCAGATTTCTTCGTTCGTCGAAATGCTTCTTGCTCATATGGATACCACTGTATAATAACTTGATTAACCGAGTATATTCATAAGGCGGTCTGATACAACTTTTATATGCGATAGCATGTAACTTATGCCCTATTTTGTATATTCAATAACAACATCTAAAACAGTTTTATTACCTCATATAGACATATAAAGGATTTTCACTTACATAAGGATTAATCACAATGTCTTTGGAACCATAAGCGCTAGAAACTTGAAATTTGGTAGGAATATGCCTTTTCCCGAATATAAGTCAGCTAAGAACAAAATTTTGCAAAATAGCTACTCCAAGGGAAGTTCTGAGGATGTTACGGCCAGAAAAGTGGGTGGGAAACAGCTAGTGTTAATATATAATGTTTCTCGTGTATTTACTTATTATTAATACTGTAACAAAGTTGAAAAACCCTTTGCAAGACATTTTCTTGCTTTATCACTTTATAATTTACTTTAACCATTACTTAGGTAATGATGACTAAAAAAATATAATAAAAGGTTAAGAAAAAGATAACTATAAATGTATTGGTCTCTCTGTCAAGTAGAAAGAAGAATGTCAAGGTTATTTACGAATATGTAAAATCGGCAAATGTTATAAAAAAATCAGTTTAATGAACATGTTTAATTAATATAATTTTTTTTTTACAGGTATGTATGATTATCTACCAACCAACCTGGATAGACACTTCACTTAATCAAAAGGTAACAATAAAATATATATCCATTGTTTTGATACTTTAATAATACTGTACCATAATTTAATATTTATTCGAAAATATAAATACTATGTTATTACTATATCACAAGTATTTATAATTTAACTTATATATATTATAATATATGGAAGCTATACTACTTTCAAAAGCAACGCTATCGCTAGCCTAAACACCACGTCTACCTTTTCCTTCAAACTTCTATAGAATAATATTTTGGTTTAAATGCTGAAGTTAAATAATTGGTTAATTTGATGTTAATTCCAATTAAGATAAATCTTTGTTTTTGTCTGTGCTTCATGTGATTAATATAATTACTAGCCGATTTTCATGTGTCACTACTTTACCATATATCTTAGTACGACATGCGATGATGTACCAGTCTATCCTGTACTTATCTCCTAACACGCGATCCTGAGCTTATGAAGCAGGAAAGCTACTGTCAGCTGCATGAAGTCTCTCAAATTTGTTACAGACTCGATGTTTGATCATGACCTAGCGAATATTCCTAATTGTGAATCTTAATCATTTATGATTACAAAAACCGGGAACGCAACAAGCAATACTGTTACGGCGGCAGATTTATAATAGGAAGATGTCATAAAACCATATCTCTAACCAGCCTCCTCGACAGACAATTTTTATTAAATTGAACCGAAGACCTCTGTGTTATTAGGTAAACTGTTAACCACTGCACCACGGAGACAGCTTCAAATACAGTTCGTATAATGAAAATGTATTGAGCTTGTTATTGGATGGAAAATATTACACATTGGTATAATAAAATCAATATTGACCTGATCTTAAAAGCACTTGATTTTTAATATCGACAAAGATATTTAAAATATTTTTAGTACATACTAGATTTCATTAATTTATAAGGGCAAAGGTTTATTGAAAAAATCATTAATATTCGAGAAATATTTGAATTAGCATAACGTTAGTAGAGGGACACTTTCACTCATAATATTTATACCGTTTAACCCTTTAGACCCGGATGTTACTTCTAAAGAGACAAGTTTGTCTAGTTACATTTGAGTACATCGGTTTATTATAAGTGAAATTTATTTTATTTTAAACATACAACAGAGCAAACTTAATCTAAAACATGAAGTTCTTCAAAAAGGACGTGATAAGGTTTCTGCAGGGTCGGCAATATGCCCAGAGAAATCCTTGGTTTTACTGGCGGTTATAGGCTACAACTACCCTTCAAGATCAAGCGAGCCGCAAGCCTGTTTGCCAGCTAAGTGGTATAAAAAAAATGTAAACCATAGTTCTCTTCTTCTTCTTATGCCACTCCAATTAATGAAGATTGGACAACCAGTTCTGCGATTCCATTTCTGTCGCGTGCAAGGTGGATCAGCTGCGCGGCGCTCTTGATCTTAGTCCACTCCTATAATATATATATTTCTCTATAGATCACCAAAATAGAAGAAAATCTATAAGTTTTAACTACAAAAACGAACTCGATGCAAAATCCAGTTAAATATAATATTCAGCATCATTCTATGAAAGATATAGGCTGAACATATTTTTAGGGGAAGTCAGGGTTACGCACAACATCTCACGGGATCGAAGCCAACCTAACCTGCTCGTGGTGCACCCTGCTAATCAACAAACGAGATTCTGGTTCCGACCGCATTGGGCCAGCGTGGTGGGAAAGGGCCCAAATCCCTTCATATAAATCTCTACCCGATCGAGGTGAGAATCTTTGGGGGTGGCTTATTGGCTGATGATGAACATATATTTAAAACTTTTACTGCTAATCTTATTTTTTTTCTCTTATTACATCTTTTTTCACATTTTTAACCTGTCAGTAAGTTTCTCTCAGCGGTCTTCCCCGACAACTGCGACATTGGGTTATTCAAGAAAAGAGCATATTCTTACCTGAAGGATAGGCAACGCACTGGCGTCGCCAGTGACGTGGCGGCGGTGATTCACTTACCATCAGGTGACCCGTCCTGCTCGTTTGCCTTATCTATGCTATAAAAAAAAAAAGAAAAAAGTTTAACGATTAGCATGTCTTATGGCAAAGCCTATTTCAGTTATTCCCATTGTCGAAGCCAATATAGATAGATGATATAAGAGATATTGGAAGGACAGTCTGATCAAGAAAAGCTAATAAAACTGCTACACTTAGGTCTCTCTTAAAGATTTCCAAACCGATAAGCCCGTGCTGGTAAGGTGTTGAGTCTGGATATTTTAATGATATTACTAGCTATGATCCCTTTCAAACCGGAACATAGTAATGTTTGCATACTACTGTATGGCGGTAAAAATAGGCGATGCGATGGTAACCACCCAGACGATCTCTAGCAACAGTGGTCTGTGGTACCAATAGGTTGCCAGATCTACTGGTGAAGAGCCTACCCGGATGTTGACTGATATGCGCGCCACCTCGAGAATCTTAAATTGTCAATTTTTTAATGACGTTTTACTAATTAATGCATCGCTCAGTCTAGTAACAGAAAATAGAACCGAGGACCTTGAATACGATAACATCAGCTTATTCACAACCCGAACTGGGTACATAGGAGTCGCGTCACTCGTCGGTCGCTGCTCGGTTTATTTACGACCGGTCTAATATTATTTATGTGTGTCAAACTGGTCTATTTCAGAAATCAGCGCATCGGATGCGCCGGCGCAGCGACCGCGCATCCACCGCACTATATACTCTCTTTTCGAGGACATTCTTATTCGTCTTAGCTGCGTTACGAAATAACAATATTTATATTTATAGCTTTTAAATAAATTTGGATGATGATTTACTGGTGATAGGTCTCCGTTGCCGGACGGAAACTGTCTAGGTAGGCATCACCGTAACGTCTACTTCTGCCTCCAAACAGTAGTGTGGAAAGATTACTGTATTCCATATTGAAAGGTGCTGTAGCTAGTGAAATTACTGAAGTAACAAGACAGTACTGTTGTTAACATCTTATGTCTCAAGGCGACGAGCGCAATATGGTGCATTGTATTTTATCTTAACCACCATTACGTTGTTATGGCCAAGCGTATTATTTACCATCAAGTGAACATCTCGATTCTATCTTCGCTTTATTGAATAAAAAAAGATAATCAATTTACTGGTGGGAACTTTCTGTTGGTGGTGATCAGCATTACTCAACGGGGTTCTGTGGTTGGCCCGTTTGGTTTGCTTTTATTTTACAATTGTGCCTATTACAAATATTATGTACGTGAGTTTATACATTAAAGATAAAAGCGTAAAAACCTAAGATATCATTACTTATTTGTCTATGACCTCTACAAAAAAAAGGTTGGCTACCACTGGGAATCCCACCGCAGCTCCCATTTCTACCTCCGAACAGTAGTATGCAAACATGACAGTGTTCTAGTATGAAGGACGCTGTAGCTAGTTAACTTCTAGGGTAACCGACGTAGCCTTATATTCATCACCGTAACTAGCGCCCCATTGTTATGAGCCTCCGCTCACATCCGTCAGGTGAACATCCTGATCGTCTCGTCGCTTCGTCTGTTTAAAACAAAATATATAATTATAACATGAAAGATAATTTTACTCCGCTTTCGATGAAACATGGCCGGTAGTATTTCAAAGGTGCCTCATGTTGTTCGCGAAACCATCAATATCTTTGGACTTTGCGTGGGCGGAACACCTTGGCAATAATTGACGTGAAAAATATTCCATTGGCATCGGTATACATCTGATAACATGTATATAGTTTAATACACGTTTCTTTGATAATATATAAAATATCTTGTTAAAAAGTATTAACATTTTGTATTTTAAGCACTAGTGGTAGGTTTATATAAGTTGAATTATGTTAGTTACCAACATACAGGTCTTAACTTTAATAGATCTAATTAAAAGCTTTTTATAGAAATAATAATTATTTTATAAATGGAGATATTCAGGTAGAAAAACTACCTGCAGTTCAACTTTTTTTTTATTCGCCGAAGCGACGAGACGGAGGCGACGTTCACCCGATGGTGAATGATACATCTGCTCTTAACAATGTGATGTTCCACAGCACCACGTTGTGCTCGTTATCTTAAGACATAAAGATTTTGTTTCGTTACTCCAGTAATTATCATTAGATACAACGCCCTTCAAATTGAAACACAGTAATGTTTGCACAGTGCTATTTGGCGGCAGAAATAGGAGCTGTGGAGGCAATAGAGACCTACCACCTTACTTACTAAAAAAGAGTAAAAGTTTTAAATCGCTGCTTATAAGAAATGTTCATGAACCTATAGTTTCTTCTCTGAAAAGAGCATTTCATGGTCTGGTTCCGTTCTTCTCTCCATATATATTAGTACCAATCTTCAAAAACGTATCGCAGATAAGAGCAACCGCACGGCTTCACATTCTGTTAAATGGTCTAAAATATACTTTGTTGACTCATGATAAGTTATTGAAGTTTAACAAGCAAGATTTCCAAAAGATGATAATCATTTTATTGACATTACGAGTTTGAACCATACAACTTTCATGTTTTATAAAAAAAAAAAAATATTTATAAAATGAAGTTTCTGTGTACTTTGAAGCTCAATATCAGAGCTTGTATGAAAACTGCAACGGTATTGTATTTTCTAAAAATATTTGTATTAATGAAGTGTTAACGTTAGCAAAAAATAATAAAATATATCGCATTTTATATCGGTATCATTACTTTTGTCGTTTATATGTTGGCAACATTTAAAATATTACAACACAAAATGGACGCGCGGACATAAAATGGCGTTGGTCTGTCGGGTCATCGGGGCGTTAGCTACAGTAAAGCGAGGGTAGTTAGTGTTAGGTGATTTCAAGAGTATTGTATATATATCTCATTGTGTATTGATTAAAAAGTGTAGTAAGTTAAATCTTATCCATCTATTATTTGTCATCATTTCGCTGCTCTATAGTTCTAGATTTTGCCATGATGGAGGAAAGATAAAAGGGCTGTAAACGTATCACCAGGTTACTTACGTAAGGAAGGGCGGGAGCGTTGACTGGCGACTTTTGATACGTTTGCGTACATTTCGTCCTTCGGCCGGTTAACTGGCACACGCACTTTAGAAAGTGTCTGCAGCACATAAATCACGGTGATAGACATTGACGAAACCTAACTAGCCTTGCCCACGGTGATTTCTAGCCGGATTCTCATTAAATTAATTGACGTCTGTATATGACATTGTTTTAATTTTCTTTCAAATGTGCTAACGCGTCATTACGTCATGTTTGTTACGGCAACTTTTCATTAAGCTAATTATTATAAAGATTTTATATTTGATAAGTAGTTCTTACAAAACACTGTAATAATGTTTTGTTTGAAGTTTATATATATTACACGTAACTCGGGTTACGAGTGTTGGAAAACGGTGCAGCTTGACGATAAACATGTTAACCGTCAGATTTCGACAACAAAAAAACACACAGCTTCTGTACGATGAAATGACTAATTCGTTTATTGTTGTTATCAAGACTTCAACACATCCACCATCGATCATTCGTTTGGACACCACACAGAGCACGAAATGATATCATTGTTATTACACCTAAAATTGCGAATTACGTCCAATTATACGTACAGATGAGAAGTGCGATATTTTGTTATTGCTGGTGTAATGGGCGATTCTGATGATTTCCCATTACAGTACTCAATCGGAAACGCGAAGTATTAACACGCTTGATACCGAAACCTCTTTTTTATTCTACGATTCTTTCTATCTTTTTTTATTCTACGAAGTCGCGATACAAGCTGACTTTCAATTGATGGTAAGTAATATACCTGCCCGTAACAACGTGGCGCTAGTTACAATGAAATACTACTACTTTGTGCTCGTCGCCTTAAAACACAAGATGTTAAAGTCTGGTTATCCTAGTCATTTCACTACAACGCGCATAAAACAGTCTTACGGCCAGCTGTAGACTGCTGTCGGCTGATAATGATGATGACCTTCAAACCGGGACGCAGTAACGTTTGCACTGTTTCGCGGTAGAAGAAGAGCTGCGGCGGTACCTACCTAGATGATCTCCAGCAAGAGTGACCTATCACCAGTAAGTCATACATATAAGTAAAATTCAAAAGCAAAAGATATACACGATCATGATTACCATTTAAGTGACGTCTAAGCAATGAGTTCTTAGAAATCACTTCAACAGCAAACAGTTTCTTTATCGTGATGTATAAAATTTCATTTCACAGATTTACTTTAAAGTGATATTTAAAAAATACGACTAACATTATTATTGTTAAAAATTTTAAACATAGTTTTAAACAAATAACTCGACGTTATAATAAATAACAGGTTTTTTCTTTGCTTTAATGATTCATATTCTTTAATAAAGGGATTGTATGCGCCGTCATGTATTTTTATAGTGATCAAGGATTTGATCCAGACGGTAGGCAGTTTTGCATGGATCGAACCGGTTTATCATTTTAATGATGGTGAACAGAACCTCCATATAGGTACGTTGGACTGTTCCGATTCTTCGGAATGTCATTGTTCTTGTGCTTTCGGTCGTTTTTAACCTCGTTAGTTGAACAGATTATTTTAAATTTTCGATGTGATCCGCTCCCTCGGTATTTACGCATTGCCTTCTCTACTCTCTATTATATGATAATCATATCGTCATCATCCACTAGACGATCGACGTCCACTGCTGGACATCCCTTACTCCTTTACATTTCTAGGTTATTTTAATTTTGTTTGCTATTATTTGTAAAATTCAATTCTTTACTTACGTCTTTCTTAGTAAATCCAGTAGTGTGCAGTTTTAATGATAAGAAGTACCCTGCTTCTGCTTTAATTTAGGCATTGTCTAGGATAGTGAATGGTTACCTTAATGCTATTCCTAGTAGCCGGAGACAACTGAGCTGTCGTTACCGCCCCTACAACATATAACAAGTACTTGAAAACTTTCGCCGTTTGCTTTTCTAACACGGGAGCGAGTCTTTAGTTCTGCGCGTATTTACACTTTCATAGCCCGAGGGACTGCAGTCGCGTGCACGCAGCCCGACTTGGAAAACTCATTTGCGTTTAACAGTGTTATTATTTTGCTCGGAGTCCTACTTATAAATGAGGAGGGGTTCCGTGTACTTCATCCGTTCGGTAAACGCCGCTGTCATGATTTATAAATAACTGTGCCAGCGGCTTCGCATGCTTGGATCATTGTTTATGTATATAAACAATGATCTAAGTTTTGGCTGTACAGCCAAGAAAACCTCTGCCTAAGTTTTTTTTTACTAAAAGTATAGATGTGATGAATTTTAATGTTCCTAACCTAAGAAATATTTATTTCCCTTAAATCTTTTATCAACTTCTCATCCGTTTCGGTACCACATTTCATTAATTGTTTTGTAATATTTTCGCCAAAGAAACGTTACTACTATTTTATTACCATGGTAATGTTTGAAATGGAATATGAAAATATCAACATTTAGTGTTTTCTTTATTATATGAAACGAAAAGAAGAGCGGTACATTTAACTTATAGTATGCCCGCCGATATCTAACGTGGCGCTAATTAGGATGATATACACTGAATAACTTTATACTCATTATTACACTAGCTTTTTTTTTATGTTACGCAGCGACGTGACGAGCGGAACGTTCACCTAATAATAAGTGATACGCATAACAACGCAGCGCTACTTAATATGTTACACACTGCACCACATTGTACACGTCGCCTTTAGCTATAAGATGTTAAGTCGTTACCACAGGAATTTCACTAGCTACAGCATCCTTCATACTGGAAAATAGTAATGTTTGCACACTACTGTTTGGCGGCAGAAATAGAAGACGCTAGTTAAGATGACATACCCAGGGCCACATTTTTTCGTTCTCTGTTTAACCTTGTAGTACAATAGCAGAGGAAGCTTTTCGCTACATCTGTTTTCTGTGTTTTTTTGTTGAAATAAACTTAAATAAATTTTAATTGTCGCATAAATAACATTATCTTTATTTAATAATAGATAGATTATAATAATTTATACAAGAACTAAAGCTCAAAAATCTATGTAATTACACCTAAATACTTACCCCTAACTGACAGTTAGACATTTAAATAACTTGTTTACTTTACCGCGGAACTAAGAAAATGTAAATTGCGAGCACAATGATTATGATTACAGCATCACTGATTGCAGGGTGTAAGCCAACAATTTCACCGTCTTAAAGTTATCAATGAGCTGAATTACTTGCGCCTGATATGTTTATTAACATTACCGCCTGGTTTGAAGTTATTAAATTATTGTACATGTTACATAATAGTGGTAGGTCTCTGTTGCTGGTGTAGGAATTTCGCGGGTCTTGAGAGTGGGGGCCCTTATCGCTCAACAAGGGAACCTGCGTGGAACAGCGTATGAGTTAACGATGGTGCCTAGGAGGGTTAGGCATCTCCTCGGAGACGTGTTAACGCAAAATGTAAAGGGGCACCGGTGCTGTCTTTAAGAGATCCCAGAGCCTTTCCGAATGCACTGATGCAGACCATCAAAGGGGTTTTAATAAATAAGAATTTCACATAACCCTGACTTACTCCCAGAAGCAAGGTATCTTTCGAAGTTTTCCCCTCCGAAACCAAAAAAAGCTCTTTGTCGCCGGATACCGTCTAAATAGATATTATCGTAGAGTGCAAACAGTACTTTACCAGTTTAAAGGGCGCTATAGCTAGTAAAATTACTGGGGTAACAATACTATACTAACTCGGGTCTTAAGGTGATGAGCGCAATGTGGTGTATATGTTAAATATATCATGAATATGGGCTCTATTAATTAATATTCATTATAGGCTATTTAATGTTAGTTTTCTGTTACCGCAGACAATCTAAGCAAGTACCACCAAACATGGTTGTCTCTGATTCGATTCATCATCATCCTAATCAACCGATAGACGTTCACTGATCGACATAGGCCTCCCCCAAAGATCTCCGCATCGATCGGTCCTGCGCTGCCCGCAACCAGATCGTCAGTCCACCTTGTCTACCGGTACACGGCTGCTACTAGAGAGCCTTCCTCACTGTCATCAGTCCTTCGAGCAATATGCTCAGCTCATTGCCACTTAACTCTAGTAATCTTTTTGACTCCTCATTTCCGATTCTATCACAGCCCTCTCCATTGCCTCCCTGCCAATGTGATGCTGTATATAATCTTAATTAGCGTTACGTTTTTATGTACAGGGAGTGTAACGGATTCACAGACAACAATTCACGGTCTCGAGCCAACCTGCCTGCTGGTGGTGCACCCTGCCAGTCGATAAATGAGGCTCTAGCTCCGACCAACCTGCTTTGGTTCAGTGTGGTGGGAAATAGCACTAATCGTCTCAAATGGAACCCCTATATACGACAACCGCCATGCTGACTATATGTCCAGCAGTCGACGTCTGTCTGCTGATGATAATGATGCTGTTATGGACAGTTGTTTCTTTTAAGATCAAGTGCATGTCTCTCTCGTCTCGTTATTTGGTTTAAAAAAAATTAAGGTTATTCTCAAGGCTTGCAATGACGCATTTATTGACTGTCGGGGCAGACAGCGCGACTTCTGACTTCTGCGTTCGGCTCACGACAGCAGTGACCCTGGACGGTGTCGGTTTTAACGCATACCAACCTTAACAAGCGGCGCAACTTAAATGATCACATTTCCTGGTACTTACTGCTCCATACGTGACGTTCACGACCTCGTTTCTCGTGAAAAGTAAGCATTATTTTTTTTATTTCTCGTAAAATATTCCTTAACCTCGACTAAAAATTAACAACGTTGCATTAGTAAAGAACTATAGCATAACGTTTCTTTAAACACTTCTAAAGAAATATCTGTTATGAGGAAATTCGTAAGCCTTCTACCTCTAACGGTGATAGGTCTCTGTTACCAGGTCATCTAGGTAGACACCACAGACAAACAGTAGTGTGAAAACCTTACTTGGTTACAGTTGGAAAGGCACTTTAGCTAATGTAATTACTGGGGTAATGAGACGCAACATCTTATGTCTCAGGCGACGAGCGCTATATGGTACAGTATATACATCCTCGACCATATCACTTTCTGCTCATCTCGATGCTTAATAGAATAAAAAAAAGCCATCGTAGTTCTGTATTCACTAGCTAGAAAATAGGACAAAGGCAAGCACTGTCTCTGTCATAGAAGACGGCTGAAAAGGTCTTCTGATTTGCGAACCATGAGTATTACGGGCCACACAAACGGATAAGCGAGTACTAGGAGGACGAGAAACACAAGATGTTCTTTTATCTGCTATGGTATAGTGAGAGTACTGAGGAGGACCTTACCTTTCCTTGCTTAACCAAAGCAGAGGGACCCAGGTGTATTCCGTAGAAGATCCCGGAGCGTCTCCTATTATATTAAAGAAGATCACCGGATGGTTTAATTGAGTAGAAATCCCGCATCTATCGCCAGAATCCTACTACCATTATTGGTGGTAATTTAGAATAGTGAAATTAATGGAGTAACGATACTTAACATCTTACTTCTCAAGGCGACCAGCGAAATGTGGTGCAGTTTATATCGTCCTCTTTTAACATAATTATATATTTTTTTTCATACATAAGGACTAAATATAAAACAATAGTTTTTCGGCCATAATAAATTTGCGTAAATTCGTTTCGAGTTACATATCACCGCCCGTTCAAATGCCATGGTCACCGTGACGTAAATACACCCATAGAAAGTGGATAGTCCCGACGCGACGGGTGGAGCAAGGTCGATGCGGTGACTCAGCTTTGAAAGAAAAATATTATATACTTTTATTTCAATACTTATTACTTTATTTGTACCTTTAGACGTAAACCTGTCCTACTTGAATTGTGCCGCTGATCTCGCTCCTCAATCGTTAATATCGGTTTCTTTATGAGCTTTAAATTATATATTTCTGTTTCCATGGAAGCTTGTGTATGAAATAATTGCTTTCATGTTTTAGTTTATTTAGTGTCAGTATAAATCATTATTTTGTTTTGGTTTTTACTGCGAGCTTTAATACATTTAACACTGGCTTACCATATGCTTAAATCCCTACATTAATATCTAATAATCTACATGATTTCAGTTTTAAATTAACAGGAAATACATTTGTATAACTTATAACTCTCCTATGTCTAGTAATGGACGTCTATCTGTTGATGATGATCTTATAAATGTAACTTATATTCCATAAAATTTGTATATAGCCGAGATTTTTTGAAGGAGATATAGAAAAGGTCTTGTACCGATTCATATCGATCTTAGTGACTCAACGATGGGATTTTTAATATAAATATTAACTTTACCGTTACTTCTCTTAATATTTAAGACTGATAAATAATGAGGATTATTTCTACTTTAAATATATATATATATAAAGCATTATTTATTTATTAACAATCCAGTGCCTAGACAAAAGTACTTATTACCGTGTAAATTAAAAATATACTAGAGGACTACACTAAATTGATATGACGTAAGGATCCCTAATATTTTTCGTTACCTCTTTCAAAATAACGACCTTATCGGCAATGTACATAAAATGATATACACTACGACACTTTATAACACAAACAAATTACTTAAGTCGACTAATGTCCAAGACCAAACGTGTCTTTCGTCACTTCAAGTTACCTTTTTTATTGCCGCAGTATCGGTTCATTGTAAAATAATCTTCATCTCTCACACCGGAAATAACGAATTTAGAAAAAGTCAAGAGTATTTACGTTATATCTCAACATCACATTAAGTAGACTGGTAGATAATGCTAGTGTCCCAAGTAGATATATAAGTGAATAAGTAAATATATAGTTATGGCTATATATAGATATTTTATACAATAAATAAAATTTTACATAAACCATTTTTTTATTTTATTATGCGACGAGACGAGCGCGACATTCACCTGATGGTAAGTGATATGCCTGCCCATAACAACGTGATGCAAGTTAAAATGGTGTACATCACATTGCGCTCGTCGCCTTGAGATACAAGATGTTGAGTCTCGTGACCCTAGTAATTACACTAGTTACAGCGCCCTTCAAACAGGAACACAGTAATTCTTGCACACTACTGATTGGCGGCAGAAATGGGCATTGCGGTGACACCTACCTAGACGGTCTCCGGCAACAGATATCTACCACCAGTAAAGTGGTTACTTACGTTTACTTCCTTCACGTAAACGTCCGGCTCGTCTCCTCGCTTAATTGAATTAAAAAAAATTGTATTAAAGTATATTTGAAACTATAACATGTATATAAATTTCTGTTGCGAATAATTTCTGAAGTTTCCCTGTAAAATAGATAACTGTCAATTTAACTTGTCCTGAAGTAGAATTTAACGATAGCTATTCTCGTATCGACGAGCAGTCGATCCGTTAAATGTACATTTGTTCCGCGACATTTGACTTTATCATCCAGGTATTAAGTTTGAATATAAAATAACGTCCGAATGATATAAACACGGAAATGTGAGTGCTCTACATCTCCGTACATCAACCGTGTGTAGGGAAAAAAAATTACATTATAAGGAAAGTAGTTCCGATGCCAAATCGAAAATAATGTAATTTTTATGCTGACAAAACATCGTTGGTATAACATATAGTACTATCAAATATTTACTAGTAAGTACGAGTATAACTGTATGTTTGAAGGGTACGTTTATACTCGATATTATTTCATGGTTTAATCTGTTTATTCAACATTCTGTCACTTCTCAATGCTCTTTCAATGCTTCTAACATATTGAAATTAAAGTAAAGGGCACATCTAATAATCCATACTCGTTCCCAGTGAGGTAAACAGAGATCACCTCTCTCCACTTGCTACGATCCTGGCACACCTTTCTCGCTTCCTCCACTTACTTTCATGAGCGTCTTCTTCATGCTCGTCGGTTGCGAGTACTCTTAAGCGGCCTTTCTTTAGGACATCTTCGATTTGATCGGAATATGTCCGCCTAGGTCGACCTGCACCGATTTTTTCAATCATTCTTACCTTCTATACCTCTTTCATTAATCTTCTTTCATCAATTCTTTCTACTTGGCCCAACCATCTAAGCATCCCTTTCTCTATCTTTGTCACTACATAATAATAATAATAATACTGGTAAATTTTTATTGAACAATTATATTATTACGAGTTCCCTATATATCCTATATATCTCACATTACAGAGAACTTTGCCTAGGAAAGTTACCATTAAAAGTACCAACTTTTCCACGTCCGTTCTAATGACTGTTACACCCTACAACTCCCTTCGGGGAAAGATTTTGTAAAGTCCCTTCTTAGTTCACACGTATTCGGGAAAAAGAACATTCCTACCAAATTTCAAGTCTCTAGGTCTTAGGGTTCAGAGATGTCGTGATGAGTATCTACATACGTGGAAATCTGTATATTATTACGGTACAGGGATTCTACATATAATAACTTGTAAATAGCTCTTGACTTTGCTCTAAGTTAATATATCAATAAACAAATAAATTGATTCCTATTGTTATATTAAGTTTCGGCAAAACCCTTTCAGGCTGAAAGGATGCTGAAACGTTATATCCTCGGCAGAATTACTCCGATTTTTGCTTACCTTTAATAAAAATTTGGAAATCCGTTTACGGACTGGCTTTGCCTAGTTTATAAATAAATGATTTTGTTAAAATCGTCATTCATGTGAAATAGATCATGGGCTATATTTATCAATTTTCATTATAGCTTTATCACTAGCCGGAAACCCTCTAGGTACTTCCCACCGCAGCTCGCACATCCGCCGCCAAGCTTACTGTGTTACGATTTAAGGAGCGTTGCCGTTAGTGAAATTACTGAGGGTGAAGAGGATTAATATGTTATGTAATGCAATGAGCATAATGTGGTGTATACCATCCTTACTGGCGTACTACTCATCTCACCGCTTCGAGATTATATAAGAAATGGATATAATCATTTTTTTTTTTTTTTAAATCGTTCCCCCTGCGTGTTTTGGGCCAGGGCTTGTACTTTCATTCACTTAACATCAGTTTTTTATTTCTGTTTTACCTCACTTACCTTCATTCATCCTTTCATCTTTCATCCTATACTTATCTATCATACATTTCTTATCTAAATCATTCTCCATTCCATTTCCTTCTTCCATCCATCCTCTTAGAGTGAAGACGCCTTCTGAAGAGGGGGGGGAGGAGCCTGAAACAATGTCATACACTGTAGCATTTTTATTCTCTTTTCTTTCTTCCTTCTAATATGCTTCTTCTTCTTCTTCTTCCATTGTTTCTACCTAATATGTTTCTTTTACCTTCTGTTCTCCCCCAGCACTTTTTCCACCACTCTCCTGCAGTATTTTAAGAATATTGCGCGACTTTCGTCTTCACCCATCAGGGATATAATCATTTACAAGTGCGTGACAGGTTAGTATTAAAACTAATAGGTATCCGCGAATGTTTGATTTGCGTTCTGCTGCTGGGCTGCTTTTAGTTTAGGTTAGTATTGAGATATCGGTTATCAGTCGTTCGGTTTAATAGCGATCGTTAGCGGGTACTTAGTACTTGTTTGCATTAATGCGACGGTCCGCGGGCTAAATGGCCGCTCGCTTACCGCCGCTTTACATCCCAGCCCGTGTTTTACATAATTATTGTAAATTCATGTAGAAAGGAGCCCTTGGACGATCAAATCGTAAAAGCGGAATTATGTGTATTTCCATGTTACTTTCTCATTCAATAATCCGCTGAGCTAATGGCCCGCCGCATTGGATTTCTGTTATATTTGTAATTTAGATGAATATCTTGATGTATGTATTCCCATTTGAGTGCTTGTATAGTAGAGTTACTTGTTTTATTACGTTGTTATAACTTGCCTATTTGTTTTCTGTGTTTATGATGTGATTATTTATATTACTAAAGTCTAGCCGTTCGTATTATTTACTATCGCCATTTAACTTTATCACTGTAATGATATAGATAGTCGAGTATGTTAACGGTTAGATGTAAATGAGCGAAACATTTTATTGCACTTCCTTTAGTTTACACCTACTTGGTCTTAATTCATAACATTCGTGTATTATTTATATAATACATAATATTTATATAATGTCACTATTATTAAGTTTCTTTTAATATTTTTATAACAAATTTCTTTTTAATTATAATATAGATTTAACAGTGGCGCCATTAGCCGTAGCGGATATGAAGAAAAAACGTTTATATAAACGGAACTTGCTTACATTTTTTTTTGTAGACAATTGAATTTTCATACTATAGATTATAATATTTATAGGCATATCATATTTGTTAAAGCTATAATATACAAAGTGAATTAAAACGACAGGTAGAGAATTGGACATGTAGTTTAGCTGTCTGTAATAATTTTTTTCTTTTTATAATTTTGGAACTTTTAATTAAAAATCATGACAGTCCCGTCGTACCATAAGAAAATTACATTTTCAAGATGTCCCTAAGACTTTACAAAATTTTAGGATAAAATTAAACCGTGCTCTAGTCTTCTCCGGGCACGGACAAGACAGAACCGTGTGATATGTACTGATCTCTAATTGATTTGTAATAAGGTTGTGTATGAGTGTTTTTCTACTGCTCCCGTTCCGGACACATTCTTGTAGTATATGATGCAAATCTTCAGTTTTGTTACACACCTCACAATAGGAAGAGAGAGAGAATCTTTTTTAAACAAAAATTTTATTTATTTAAAGCAATGTATGCTAATTATGCTTTCTGAAATTTCCGCCTGCCGAAATCATGGTATGTGTTTTCTACCACACTCCTTTTACTTACTATAATTATTTTAAACAATGTTAATACCTTATTAGGCGCGATTATACTCTGATGTAAATTTCAGTTTAAAACATATACATAGAAAGAATTTAAAAGTTTTTAAATATAATTCTTAGGCATTTTCAACTCTTTATAGTATCATAGATTGTATATTATGTTGTTATTATTCATAGAATATTTTTTTTTATTTAGCTGATCAACGAGACGTGTGGGACGTTCACCTGAAGAGAAGTGATACCACCCATAACAACGCGGCATTAGTTATGATGATATACACTACAACATTGCGCTTGTCGTCTGATACATAAGATGTTGAGTCCCGTTACCCCAGTAATCACCCAAACTACATGAAATCTTAAAAGATACCCTTCTTCTGGGGGGAAGACAAGGTTATGTGGGGCTTCGACCCACTAAAACTCCCTCGGTGGTCGCACTCAGTGCATTAGGAGGGGCCCCGAGATCTCTTACGGAACGCACCGGTGCCCTCCTGCGCTTTGGCTAAACCATCTCACGGAAGGGTAAAGCCCTCCTCTGCTCCCACGCTGTGCTACGGCAAATACAAGAACATCATTCGTTTGCCGTCCTCCTAAGGCTTGCTTATTAAGTTCTGAGAGCCCCCACTCTCAAGACTCACAAACCGGAGGACCGTTTTAGTCGTGTTGTACGGCAGGAAGGGAATACCTATTCTTAATAGCCTGAGACTGCAGGGCTGTCGGTGGTACCTAACTGGACAGTCTCCGGCAACAGAGACTAATCACCAGTATAGTATGTAATACCAAGATTTATACATGAAATACACCACACGGATCATCACCACAACTACGCTTTGATGTGATTTATTCGACGAACTGCAACGAAATAGCTGTAATCGAAAATATATTGGATAAGCCTTATTTTTAATTTGCTCTGTGTTAGAGCTATCTACTTTCATTTGCGCCTTCCCAAGTTGTACGTAACCCGTGGTAACCTGCGACCTCGGGGCTGACAACCGCGATAGGTTAAGACACGACGGGCCAGGGGGCCGTATTGCTTGATCATAGACTTAATTTAATTAGACAGAATAATTCATTATTAGCGGCACAAATGAAGCTGTTAGCGGATTGTTAGGTCTCCATTATGTACACTGTTCCGAGTCGCAGACACGGCTACTTAGGTAAGATCTAAGTGGCCTGTGTTATTATTGTGTAAAGTGTTACGTTTCGCCAGATTATTTATAGTTGAAAATACATTAGACTACTATAAAGCTGTCCGATATAAGGCTAATAGCCCGGACTCGACATAATGTAAGTATCGGCTCGGATCCGGTGTCATTGGATCCAATAAATTAAGCGCTCTGTATTATGTAATTGCATTTTAAATGTATAAGAGAATGTTAAGTTACTAATTTGTTATAAAATAATTACACGCTAGAAACGAGAACTGCTAAAAATACATAATGCATTAGTTTTAAGTTGCATCATCGGTTTAATGACGGTGGAAAGTTAACAGATTGAATCGATTTGAATGATTAGCTAGATAATATCTATTCACGTGTTTCATTGGTGCATCTCATGATCACAATGCTTTCATGCTGCATAACGCTCATTATTGACACCAGTGAATAGTACAATTGGTAGTGAAACGCGAAAGTGCGTGTTTCGATGCTTACAATTACAGCGAAGAGCACTCGGCCCACGTACAGCTAAGTTCACGGCTTTCCTCGTGTCGACATGATAAATGGCCAATTTAGCGTCTTCGTGAGGTCCCTGGTGCCTCGCTAATGCCGCGAATGGGCAAGGAGTATACCTTCCGAAGACATTTCAATCTTATTAATGTACACGGCTATGTATTTAATTGGTAGACGAAGCTTGCCTTTTAATGAAAGTTTACATATTTACTTCATATCATTATTTGGACTACATGTTTTTTTTATTATTCAAGGATGCGACGAAATGACGTGAACGTTCACCTGAGGGATAAAGGTTACGCCTGCCCATAACTACGACATATGTTAAGCCTCGTTACCCCAGTAACTTCACTAGCTACAACGCCCTTCACACGTTTGTACCATAATTATTGACGGTAGAAATAGGACTTGCGGTAGTGCTTACCTAGACAGTCTCCGGCAACAGAGACCTAACACTATATACTAATTACCATTTAATTGAAAACTGGTCATTTTGCTGCTGATTAAAATGTCCTGCTAAATTTGACAATATTTGATATTATCCTGTACGTAGAACCAACAATCAATCCTGTGTAATTTTTTACACTTATGTTACAGGTAAATATGCTGCTCTCCTTCTTTTTAAGTAATATGGAGTCATAATATGTCTTGAGGAGAGACCGTGTAGCCCCACAAAAACGTAACAAAGGAAGCGGGAGGTAAACGCTTAAATCACACCTGACGTAAGATTAGGGGACGCTTCTTGTTACACGATACGTTTGTGTAGTCAGTAGCTGTGGGGCTTCCCAAACCCAGGCAAGGGGATCATTTACAGTTTGACTTGTGTCGGCTTTTTTTAATAAAACTCGCCTTAGTCTTATCTTTACCTTTTCATCTGGTTATATATTATAGCTTACAATTAGAAGTGCTCTTTCCCTGATATCAGACGGTAGACGCTGACTTCGTCCAGAAAATGTTTATTCTTGAGTTTCATCAAACATGCAATCTCTCTGACCGTTTCCTTTATACCAATCTGCGGTTGAACTTTAAGGTCTCTTATATTACATTTGATTATACTTTTTCTTAGATAATCTATTAGAAACGTTCGGTATTCTACCAATTAACAAATAAAACAAGGGTTGAGATTAAATATATTTAAATTAAAGTTTTTCGTGGTATGTTTACAAAATTTTGTTTTTCGTTTAATATATCTCAAATATATGTTTAATTATAAACTACCCTTCGCTGAACCTTTGTCCAGTACTACTGAACTCTGTATGCTTTTATATTTGAAAAATTTCGTGTTGTTTTTTCAGTTTAGATATATATAAGTAAATATAAATCGCTTGTTCAAATTTCGGTCTCTTGTCGTATATAGCTTTATGCGTAAAGACGATGATGTGCTGCGGGACACAGCTTCTCGCGGAGACGTCGCGCTGTTCACGATTCTCGTTTTGTGCTGAAAATTATTTCTGCTTCTGTGGGTGTTGTGTCGGAAGATTATCTAAAGAGACTTATGTATCCGCCCGGTGCGACGCGCCTATCGATACGGTCAAATGAATTGCATGTCGCGGCCGCAGACGATGATTGCTGCGTCAGTGCGAGCTGGAAGTAGATTTATTATCATTGTCTCGTCGGACAGCATCCGTGTTTAAGCGCATGAGTAATGTGGATATTTGCGGAGATTCCATTTTGTCGGCAATTTGCTCTTTACTTTATTAATGGTTATCACCGCGCGTATTTTATTTGTATAGCGGAAACAATATTAAATTCGCTTTTATTGATTTATTAAATGTTAAAAAAGTCTGAACTTGGTTATCTGTTACCGTCTTGTTTATAGTACGCTAGAACAGATATTAATCACTTTGATTGTTTAAAATATAAACGTTTCTACCATTTATTCATAAAGAACATTTTGAAATAATTTCATATAGTATTATTTAATATTCTAAGCCGATGATTTGTTGTTAATGTAAAGAAATTTCGTACTTATTTACAATATTACCTTTTTGTATTGAAAAAAATTAAAACATGACTATCTGGTGTAAAGTGCTCATGTCTAGTGCTCAGCGTCTAGTCTAGTACTGATCCAGTAACAGTCTAGATCCTAGTCGCCTAAGTCTAGATCTTAGTCGCGCGGGAATTGACGCCTGTAAATTATTTTAATTATTTGCTGTTCTTATCAATAACGAAGAGCTATTTCTCTTTTTTCGCAGGCTAAGGGTGTTTACATAATAATGATGGTATAACATAAGATAAGTAATTAAGTTGTTGTTCTGTCCACAGGCTCAACCGGTGAGTCAGGCCCCTGTGGCGCTGCCGCCGCCGACGTCTGCGCCCGCGCCGCCGGCCGCGCTCTGTGCAGCGCCTCGTACAATCGTAATCCAGCGTCCTGACGCGCGGCACGGCTTCGGTTTCACACTACGCCACCTGGTCGTATACCCACCGGAGTCACTGCAGGTAACACCCCATTTCCTTAAAGAATAATTTGATAACTTAAAATGTTTTCATACAACAAAGCTATTAGCTTGACCTTTACCGTAAGTAATAACTAATACACCGGCCTAAAGAGATGCTAGATAGGATGATTTTACAAAAGTTTTCAAAATTTCTATGTCTTCTAGGATTAACCAGCAGAGAATGCCTCCTAAGCATTAAGTCCGCTCTGAAAATCATGTCCATCCATCCATAACAGCTAATTTACGTCCCCACTGTTGAGACACAGGCCTACCCCCAATATGAGGGGGATGGGGCCATATTCACCAAGTGGGCCCAATGCGGATTGGTAACTATATGCACCTTAGAATAAATTCTAATTCAAGTGCAGGTTTCCTCACGATGTTTTCCTTCACCGTTTATATTTCGCTGTTGTTGCTAAAGTTCACAAATGTATATAACTTAAATATTAAAGTCATCGGTACATGCTGAGATTCGAACCCGCGAGATTTGGAATGAAGGCCGCACGGTCTAACCATTAGGCCAGCGAGCTAGCGAGTACCATGTACGGCAAAGAAATGGATAAAGAAAGATACGTCCCATGTTTCTGTTGGCGGAAAATCTACGGTATCCTCTACGATAGACCAGAAGACGTTAATTATAACATAGTATATACAACCAAAAGTTTTTTTTTAATTATATTGTAGCTGTAATCGCAAGTTTGTTACTATTTCCGATGATTTTATAGGCTCATAAGAAGCTTGCGAGCTGTAAGTTCTGCACAGCCGGCATATTTCACACATCCAATGGACAGGTATTAACGACCGTTTTCCGGCGCTCTATTGGGGGCACTTAGGCGATCGGCACTTCCTTTTCAACCCGCCGTGTAAACAAAGAATTGTCTTAAAATTGGCATTTGTAAACGTTTACTCCTTGTGCTTTTCAAATAGATATCTTCAATACTTATTTGTGCTGTAGCAGTATGTACTATATGTTAAAAAGCTTTATCATATAAATATTTAATAACAGGTTTGGTCATTCGCTGTTATTTTGTAGGAATGTATACAATACAAACATATTAAATAGCATCTCATTGTTATAAGTAAACGTGTGGCTGAACTTCCTGCTAGTTTCGTCGCATCGTTGCATTAATATTAAATGTATATATACACACATTGTAACTCGTTGGCCTAATGGTTAGAGCGTGCGGACTTCATTCCGAACGTCGCGGGTTCGAATCTCAGCATGTCGCGATGACTTTAATATTTAAGTTATGTACATTTGTGAACTTTAGTAACAACAGCTAAATACAAACGGTTAAAGAGAACATCGAGAGGAAACCTGCAAATGACTTGGAATTTATTCTAAGGTATGTGTGTGAAGTCACCAATCCGCATTGGGCACACTTGGTGAATATGGCCCCATCCCCTCATATTGAGGGTAGGCCCGTGCCTCAACAGTGGGGACGTAAATTGGCTGTAGAAAAAAAAAATATATAGTAAGGTTCTCGAGCGGCGGCCGCGTAGAGGTAGACGTATTGCTTGGAGGCCCTCTACAAGGTGGACCGACAATCTGGTGAAGGTTGCAGAGTGCTACTGATAGCGCGTTGCGCAGGACCAATCTGTGTGGAGATCTTTGTAGGAGGCCTATATTGGACGTCTATCGGCTGATAATCATGATGATATATATATGTTTATAGTTAAAGTATAATGTCTAGTCAGTCCGGTTAAGTTGATAATAAATAATAAAATTTAACTAAGTGTAGGTAAGACACGCTGTTATTGTTACCATTGTTAGTATTTACATTGATAGAATAAACGTAAGAAAAAAAATTTTTTTCATTGAATTATTAGGTAAGAATTTGGCAATATTGTAAATATTTTTTTTGATTATGCTTTACATTGCAAAACAAGTCATCAATGCAAGCAATAATATTATTAATTAACAAAGGTCTCTGGCCTGCGTTAGAGCAGTTACCGAAACAGTAACTTAATGCACGACCGCCGGAGGATAAATCTTTGGTGGAGACAAAAAAATTAGTAGATATTTAGGATGAAAATTAATAAGTTAAACAACTTGTACAGGAGCTTTACGAGGATGCGCGCCACCTGGCGGTGGGCGCGGTCGGTGCGCCGATGGACACGATCTTCGTGAGGTCCGTGCGGCCGGGCGGGCCGGCGGCGGCGAGCGGGCTGCGCGCCGGCGACCGCGTGCTCGCAGTGAACGGCGAGCCGGTCGCGTGCGGTCGCACCCGCGCACCGTACGCGCGCGTCGTGCAGCTGGCGCAACGCGAGCCGCGCACGCTGCGCCTCACCGTAGTGCCGCGCGACCACGACCTCCTACAGAGGGTAAGCATATACGTTCACCCATCGCTACATTTTACTAGTAATAGTCTCCGTCTCTCTTAGTATTTATCACCACAGCATCTACTACTGCCGCCAGAGAGATAGACAAACAAACTTAGCCATCAGTATCAACATTTCAATATATCTATATCCTGTGTTAAACGTAGGCCTCACTAATGAAATGTCTTTACTATACTCCCTGGTTTACGAACGCATTATGTTACTATCGAACCTGAACCAATTCTTAAGGATGGAGGTGATTAGTCTATCTGTAATTATGCGCGTAGTGCATACTACAAATTAAATCGTACACGGGAGACTTGCGAGAATTCATAACTCTATATAAATCTTTCCAGCACTAAATCTATCTGCATATTATAGTACTGCAACGTCTTGTTCAGTGTGGAGATGTTTAAAGGAGGCTTGTGTACAGCAATGAGCGTTGTTGATGATGGTGCTATCAATCCTATGAACCGAAAATTAATAGAATTTCTTTTTTAGTATTTCAGTGAGGCGGCATACAACCCAGAAACAAATCAGCGACCCGAGATGCCAGCGCCCATTAGCGAGGCGGAGCCACAACGTCGGCCGCGCGCCTCTCTCCCGGCGCCGCCGCGACGTGACGACCCTGAGTACGCGAGCGTCGCCTCACTAGCACCCTCGCGATATCTTGCCAATACACCACACTACATGCTGCATGATGGGTACCTAACAATTATAAACTGTAAAATTGGTTGCAGTTACTCCTGGAGGAGTAGATTAAAATACATAGACGACCTATATTGAGTTTTGAAACAATATCCAACATTTCAACTGTTAACTTACTACCCTGTCCTATTTGTTTTTTCACCTGGCTCCAAACAGTGCACTAATTCTTAAAACTATCTCACTTTTTATTTTTTTCAATGTTACAGAAGAAGGGAATCCGACACCTCTTTGCCGTCGTCAGCTGCCGAGAGCAAAGACAGTCTTGGCTCCTTCGACTCCAACTCGACCCTGACTGGCCGTGAGATTGACGACTCGATCATCCTGTCTCGAATACGAAAGAGCCTCGAACAAAAAGAGGCATTCTTGAGACGTCCTAGCCAACCCACTGGCTGGGTCACACCGGATGCTCCGCAACCGATCAAACAGAAAGAGTTTTACGCAAGGCCGCAAAAATTACAAAAACCGGCGTGGCCCCCACCTCCGTCATCACCACCGCTCGCCGCATCCCCACCACCCACTCTGCAGCAAAATCAGGAACAGACCCTCAAGAAAGAGGAATGCTCGGCGAGTGTAGACAGCGGGACCTTCAGTGGTTACGGCGAGGTAAATGGAACAAGCGCGGATAAAAATAGACCGAAACAGGACAAGAGCCAATTTGTGGCGACCTTGTCAAAGATACAGGAAACGGCGCCCAGCATACAGAGCACTAACGCCGGAACAGTTCCCAATGGCGGCGCGAATGAAGCGAAAACTGAGAATCAAGATGAAACCGCAGCAAATAATCAGGATAGCAGGTCGGTCCGCACGTAATTTCTTCTATTACCTAATTAGTATTACGTTGTTTTTTTTTCGTAATTACGCAGGTGACAAATGTTTATCTTGATATTACAACATTTTTATGTTACGAAGTGACATGTTCGTCAGTTGCTGATTAGGTGTTCATAGACGGCGACGTCTTGAATATTTTTAATTCGGTCACATTAAAACCACTAAACGCCATTTCACGGAGTGGCCGTATCTCGATGTAGATGGAGCGATAACATTGGTCCTTTCAAACCAGATACCCAGTACCGGAGTTGCAGCTGGTGACGGCGCGCACTCGTCAGCTAGAAGAGGCGCGTGGAGGCGCGCGGCGTATTGAAGTAGCACGCAGCGAGCTGGCACGGCTCAGCAGCACGCGGCTCGAGCCCAGTGTTGCTCTGCGCCGCAAGGAGTTTGAGGGTCGAGCCGCACGACGCGAGGCGCGCTCACTCGACGTGCAACCGCACCAAGGTGATAACCTTTTGCTTGTGGGAAAATCCTGTAATACCCTTTTGCTATGGGGGTGCAAGATTATCCGGACTCTTACCGACTAAAATCCTACGACGTACCTCTCAACGTTTTAGTCGGAACCTCGGGAACGCTATCACACATAACTGTAGTTCCGATAGTTAGAGGTCCCGATGTAGCCGCGTCTCGGAGTGAAGGTAGAATTTTCCACTACATTTATAAAACATTGATAGCTGATAGCTGTAAACACTGACAGTCACACAGCCAAAACATGTTTGAAAGGCGATCGCAAATCCTACAACTTCAAAACCGGAAAAGAGTATCATTTACACACTACCGTTTGTGAGCGGAACTAATCACTATTGTATATACATGCAGGGTCGTGATATTCCAGTTTGTATGGCGTATTGAAGTGGCGCGGATTCTATACTCGCCGAGCTTAAGATTTCTGCAGTAAAATAGTAAAGAAACTGATATATTCCAAGAACTACAGCTTTGCGTTGGACACATGACGACATCCTTCGACCATAGTGCGCGCCAGTGTTGTAGACAGATAATCCTGCCTCTTTCTTTATCAGCGAAGTTTTCGAGTCCCAGCAGCGGGAACAATAAAATGGCCATTTATTTCATCTAACCGGCCTCCAGAAAAGACCTGTATACAGAAATGTTATTGCGTATTAATCTGACTTCTTCTGCAAGAGTTGTTTCTAAAAAAGTTAGTAGAACAACGTTTGATTTGGTCTTTGTTCTCGTTGCAGAATTAGAAAACGATACGACACCCCTCGGAGGAAGTCTCTCAGGAAACCAGTTAATGATCACAGGCAGCAAACATCTACATTGTCCGCCTCCAGAAGGATATGCGCCTGGTAAGTCACACTTCAGGCATGGTTTAATTATATTTTATTTAGTAACAAAAAGGAAATCTTCTTAAGGGCATCTTTAAGAAGATTTTCTTTTCCTGCTTTCTAGAATTTCATGCATAATTCTTTATTCCATTATATTTACATGTTTAACTTAGCCTTTTAAATACATCTTACAAATAATGATTGTGATAACAATTTTTTTAGAAATGGAGAAGGTTCAAATGCGAACTAGGTCAAATAGCACCGGAAGTGAAGGACTACCCATTAGAAGACATCATGCCACAGGTGAGATATGCAAACTGTGCAAACGTCATATTTGTGTTTTAGAAAGAATTATATATGTACTTTACATCAAATCAAATACCTAAATTATTTTTATTGTTATTGGAATATTTTACACTTGCTTTGCTGCATTTTCACTATTTATTACAAAAATCAAGCAAGAAACTGCTATTTTAAAAGTGGACATTGATGGTGGCTAGATAAATTATTTACCGATAGATGGCAGTAGACGGCACAGCAATTTGTATTTGTTGTCTGTATTATAGCAGATGCAAAAGATTTTTTTCATTATTTTAATTATTACACTTTGATGTAAAATATACTTCAATCAAAAAAATTTTTCTATAACCTTTAGCCTAGTTTACATCAATTACACAGGTTTTTATCTTATGATCCACCATTATGCTGTATACTTAACTACACTGTAACATCATCTATCGGTAAACCGTACAAACGCGCGGAGCTTGCTTACCGGGCTTTATGAAAATGCAACAATAGCGTCTACGGCGGCCGCTAGATTAACGGCACTATTACCGCCCCAAAGATGGCAGTCACGCGAAGCGACGTATGGGGCTGAACAGGGAGCAAATGGAGGAGATGAGCCGCGTGTCGCTGTGCGCGGGGGCGGGGCGGGCGGCGCGGCCCACGCAGCTCAGCCTTGCGCCGCTCTCCGCCTCCACATCGGCTGCAACCTCGCCCTCGCCCACGCCCACGCCCAGCACGCCCCACGACTCAGGTCCCACGCGATGGCCCACTCATTGTTTCAAACGCTCCCGTAACCTGCACGACTGGCCCTTAACTGATTCCACCTCCTTTCGTCCCTGACTTAAACTCTATTTAAGATGCGACCGTTCATCGATCTCTAAATAGTTTGTTTTACCCAGGATTAAACTTATTTGTCCAACTCGTCGACACGAACTCTTATAATGGAGAACCTTTTTAATGTTCTCACTTTTAAGAGCTTACTCTCACAAGGAAACTGACAAAGCCAAGTGCGAGTTGGTGAATGTCACATTCACTCAAAAGCTGTTATTCTTATAATTTTGATGCTTGCTTCTCATAGAGTTACTTCGATGAAGACTTTACTTTAATTCTTAGTGAGAGTTTAAGTAAACGTTAAAGTAAACGTTTCTTACATCAGCTCTTCTCACTAAGTTAATAAACTTTTAACATCCCAAAATATTCATATGTCCTACCTTCTCTCTTATTCTCCATCTCTATTCTTTTCATTTACAAATCGAGCAGTTGTTGTTATGCTTAAAAAATGCATGAACTTACTAACGTATATATTATACATTCGACTGTTACTTGACGTTTAACTTGACTTATAACCAAGTTAATATATGAACATTTGTTACAAGTAACAACAAGAATTAAAACATAATTTAATACTAATAATTAAAAATAATTTGAGTAGACTAAAAAGCTAATAATGTTAATATTGATTATATTAATGTGGCGCTTTAATAATACCAAGAGCTTGCTCGATTTGTGTTAAAACTTCATTCCATACTTCCGCCGGGAGCGTTTCAGCCTGTTCCTCACTAAACTCAGCCATGTTAAAGGAATGCGTTTGTGTGCTTCTGGGTGTGCTATTAATTCCGACTAACCGTTTCGCGTATTATCGGTGTTATTTGTTGTTATATTAACCACCGCCACAGCTGTCTTCGTTTTCCAGCTTTAATCGGACGGCTTCTTTCGCAGGTTTTGCTGACGATCTGGTAACGAGACGACAGAAAAAGGAGGCACAATTGGGCGGTTAGTACTTTAGTTTATTTCTTTTTTAGAAATATCTGTTGTCTTGTTAAATATTTACTTTTATGTTTTGTATCTGTTGAACAGAAGAGGAACGCGCTATGCGAAGGGTGTCGTACTTGAAGGCGACTTGGGGCGACAGGCTGCACTTGGACAGCGATTTGGAGCCAGACTCAGAACATCACGCTCTCAGAAGGTACGCAATCATGTTTATTGTTAATAATGAAAGAAGAATTGCATTTTGTAACCATTTATATTTCATGTTCGATCTATACAAAGTATCTTCATATTGTAATTGGAAACCTTTTAGAATTATCTAGTAGATCTTTTACCTGTAATAGTTAACATCTATTGTTAAATTAACATTATGTTAATAAATGGTATGCATATTTCATTAATTTTATATTCCCGTGTTGTAGATAGATATCAATAAAATCACTTTACCTTATGTGTCTAGACAGTAAGTAACCTGTGCAAAACCTAACATTTCATATACATTGTATTATTTTACTGTTTTTCTTCGGGAAAGTGTAACTGGACCTTATGTATGATATTTATGACGAACGCAGTGCATATCGCAAATGGCGCCCTCCCCGTTTCACGGACGACATTACGCCGCTGCTGCGGATTTTCGACCCCAATGCAACCGTCCCCGCTCGGTATGTCGCATGGTGTCGTCACTTGGCTATCTGCCGCTAGATGGCGTTTGCGGTGTGCGATGAAACTTCATAGTACATAGATGGCGCTGTTAACAACCGCGTCTAAATGCGCAGTTTCCACAGTTTTTTAAAGATTAATATTTTTGAAAGCCTTTGCATTGCATCCGCCTTCATTTGCCTTATCATACTACAAACATCATTTTGCAACTAAAATGACCGGTATTTGAATGTAGAATATCATTATTGAAATTAAGATTTGCGCTTTTTTCACTATTTTTAAAAAAACTTAACAGAAGCGAACAAGACATAAATATATAACACACTGCATATAGCACTCGCTGCGGTAGCTTAGTTCGGAAAGCGGCCTAAAGTCTCGAAAAGACTGGGTTTCTATCTTTACTGAACTTGAGCTTCCGGTGCAGGTCATTGCGAGGAATCCGACTTGTTCTAAAAACAATGAATCTCGTAAACATGTGAAATCGAACCTGTACTTGGTCAGTGTTATGGATAAATGGTCATGACTCTCCCTTTGTAAGACATCACCCCGTGTCCCAGGACTGAGGAGTATTAAGAGTTAATTATTTTGTTACATTTACCTTATATGTATCAGCATGACGTCATATGGTTAGATTGCATCCCAGCATAGTGTGTGTAGTAAGACTTGTGTTCGTGGCATGTTTGTTAGATGTTGTATGTTGTGTTTAGATTCTAAATATGATTTAACTTGTAATTGGAATATAACGTAAAATAATTTCCACATAAATTTCTTCCAAATGATCGTCAGTCACGTTTATGATAACATTGATTTTAATAACTTTTTAATGTTTTTTTTGTTAATAGTTATCATAAACTTAGTAACAGACCCTATAACTCTAATTTGAGTAAGCTAGACTCTTAGTAGTTGTATTTGGGGACAACAATACAATGATGTAACGATTTTTGATAACGTTCTGTTAGTAGCTGATCAAAAACCTATTTTACATAGTATATCAATTTCTTTTATTAAATTCGTTGTTCTTTACACACAATATTTTATATATAAACATAGAAACCTATAATTACCTTAAAAAAACAAAATTCAACTCTAATATTTTACGAGTATGTGACAGTCCTATAATTGAAGTTATCTTACAATGTGTGATGTAGCCCGGAGAAGAAAGGTGATGAGGAAGCGGATGGAGAGGGTGTAGTGGAAGCTGAGCCCGACGTACAAGGACACGTGCAGATCAAGATGGTGGTTAGCAACGGGAAGGTACAGAGACTATATTATTAATTTTTGGTGCTTATTCTAATTTTATTATAATACGAAGCCAGTATAAACAATAAGCCCATATGATGATTATTCACGTTCCAATATGATTCTAGTCGGATTGTTACACAGTATCCCTTTGAAGTCTAACTGCTTCTATGGCGCAGTGTATAGTTGTTTGCCTAATTATATGGATGCTCTGGTTCGATTCCAGGTCCATATATTAAAGAGTTCGGTTCGTTGTACGGTTTTTGTGAACCCGTCCAGCTATCATCCTCATATTGTAAATCTATCGCCATTACAGCGTTACAATGTATCGCTTTATATGTGCTGTACACATAGTATCATTGTCACTTAACGAGGTCAATTGTTAGCGTATTATTGATAAAATAGAGTAAAATGTTAAATCTTTTAACATAATTTGTGTCCATTTTGTGATGCTGCATTGTATCTGGTTGTCGGCAGCGCGCTAGCGACAGGTCGTGGAAGCAAGTGTGGGCGGTACTGCACGGCACCAAGCTCTACCTGTACAGGCATCATCCCAGTCAGGTCAGTGATCTACTCACTTATATCTTTATTATTTATATCGTCCGTCTACAACCGAATTTCTGTATCCTGCTCTAAATAACAGACTCATTGTTACATAGTCAGGACAATATTTATTCGAAACTAGTCAAATTCAGCAAATGTAACACTGTCAATCAAAATGTTACAAAATTTCTAATAAATTTAAAAACAGCAATTACCATCATTTCCTCACCCTGTTCTTACTTCAAACAGATTTTCTTCTACCAACCCCTTGTACATTCTGTAACTCCATTTATAGGCATATCCTCTTTCACACTATCAGTTTTTTCTTACATAGTTCTCTACTCTTCCGCTATCAATTTTATTAAAAAAAATCGTTTTGACATTCATCGAAGTTCTAAAGGTCTAATTTAATGCCTAATTTGCTATAAATAAATTATTATTTGTATGACATGGGATCTTCAAGAAAAGAACGTATTATTCCTTAGAGGTCGGCAACGCAGCCATGACCCCTTTGGTGTTGGGACTAACCTTGAGCTATCAGTGATCACTTTCCACCAGGTGAACTATTCGATCGTCTGCCTACTATAAAAAAAAAAAGATGTATTTAATAATGATATTTAGTGTCTTCACTTTTAAATAAAATTTTTCTGTAATGAAAACTGAAACTTTAAATCTACGTATTTGTGGTTTATAGCAAAAAATCTGAAAAATGTTTGCACATAAATGGAAAACAAATATTTTGATTTTTTTTTATATTTACTAATATCTTAAGATTTTTTCGCTTTGACGTTTGCTGGGAATTAAACGTAAGATTGTCAAATATTTGCTGCGTATAAGTGTGCTTAGCAAATGTTTGAGTTATCCTCATCTATTGTTTTCTTTGCTAACATTCAATTCATATAACAAATATTTATACTTGTAACTTGCTAAAATTTAAGCTAAGACAATACGTATTTTTTCGCCATGTAATTACGTGAAGATGGCAGTCTTGCATTTTTTATAAATTTCCTATAAAAAAAATTTATCTGATCGTAATAAAGTACTATGCCTCGGAAAAAATTGTAGATAGTACTAATTAATTTTTACAGTTAATATTATTTTTAACTATACTAATGTATGGAAGATCATGTTTATAAATATTCAATACTATGTATGGTTTATATTAAAAATATTACAGATGTAATAACTGCCAAATATACCCGCATGTTTTGATGATGCGATCCATCTGTTACCTTATCAATATGATAACGTCGTACTTCCGGCTCGCGTCGTTGACACCACCTGGCTTCCTTAACCTTCCGTAGTGTTACCACACTTTTGTTGTTTTTTCCTTTCTTTATAATCAATGTACATAAAAGTTCAAAATTTAACTTAGTTGTAAAAATTTGAAATTTTTTTTTATGAAAGTAAACTAGTCAAATCAGGAATTACCCAAATAGGGAATATAAATCAAGTTATTGTATTACTTAAACATACTTCTTAACATTAAGTGTACTGTTTACATCATTGTAACTTAACAGCGTTGGCTGAAGCAGACTTTAATACAGTTTCTTTTAGGAAGTATCCTATTTAATTAATTGTGACTTAATAATGACTCAATAATGTTTCCCGTCTTAAAACATCAATATTTTTTTCTGCGGTGGAAGTCACGGTTATTTGAGATTTTCATCCATTAAATCCATCTCCGCTGCCTCTTTTAATGCATTGGAAGGAGCAAAGGAATCCCTTTCACTTCACCGGTGCTTATTTATATTTGGCTTAGCACTTCTCAAGGAAAGACCTGGTCCTCCTTACTACCTTCCCTGGGATACGACAAATACGAAACCACATCGCTTTGTCTGTCTCATACGGGATCGCTTATTAAGCGGTAAGGGCCCCGTCGCTTAAGATCTGCGAAACTCGTATACCTTTTTAGTCGCCTTCTATGACAGGCAGGGGTTACCTTAGTCTTATTCCTAGTAGTCCTAGTAAGTGAAAGAAATTTTCAATGCCTAACTCATAGTGCAATTTTTTATAATTACGATAGAGTAATATCTATTTCGAAAGAAATAAAAAATTCTATACCAGCAAATTAACCAAATTTGTTGACAAATTTTCATTCCAAAATTATGTTACATAAAACTTAATTATGCTAGTATATATCTGGAGTGAACATAATTAATGGTTTACTTAACGCAGTTGCAGCAACGGTTAATGTAACGGACGTTACCGAGGTACGGCGTATAAGTTAACATCTGGTCGCATATCTTACAACTTAACTGAGACGTTACAGTTGTTAGGGAAAATGTGATAACATAAGGTTTAACGCCTTTAGAACATGGTGGTGATGGGATACGTATTACGACTAAACTAATGTTAAAATATATGATACAATCACCTCTCGTAAGAGCAATACAGTTAACTATACGTAAACATATCATCAACAGAATAGTAGGTTAGTGATGTAGTCTTCGAAGACCCTCAAGGTAAACCAACGATTTGGTGAATATCGAGAGAAACTGTCGATTCCGAGCAGCGGTGGACCGATCGGTGTGGAGATCTGTAAGCATCTAACGGCTGATGAAATACCATCAATCATGTCAAAAAATATTATTATACGCTATTTAGTCATATAATAGATGGCAAATTTTCTTTTACAATTCATGAATTTAAAAAATATTTTGATCAACAATTCATAAACAAATAAATTCTATATTTCTTCAATGTCCCGACAATACCGTTCGGGATCTAGACAACCAATTTACATCGCCACTGTTGGGGCACAGGACTACCCTCAATATGAGGGCGATAGGGCCATAGTCACCACGCGGGCCCAATGTGGTTTGATGACTTCACGCGCACCTTAGAATAAATTCTAATTCATGTGCAGGTTTCCTCACGACGTTCTCCTTCACTGTTTGTATTTAGCTGTTGTTACTAAAGTTCACAAATGTACATAACTTAAATATTAAAGTAATTGGTACATATCGAAATTTGAACACGCGACCTTCGGAATGAAGGCCGCACGCTCTAACCATTAGGCCAGCAAGCAACTTCTTATTCTAGATCATCAAATAGAAAAATTCACGTTATAGTAATAGTTATTAAAATATTAATGATTCACACATAGCGTTATTAAATCGTCGACTACGAAGCAAGAATTCAGGCGCCAAGTGGTTGGTCGTTTTGGGGACCACTTATGCTAATTCATTATAATTCCACCGCACTCAAAAAAAGCGATAAGGTTATCGCGCGGCACCTACTCCCCGCAAGTGCTACGTCACCATCACTTACGTGACATCGCCGCAAGGCTCTTCAGCCAAATGTTATCCTGCCTTTACATCATGAAGCCAATTACAAACAATGTAAACATCTCGCTGCGCGATTGTAACGTCTATTCGGATATCGTTACGTATGACGTTTCTGCGACGGCACCAGGTAATGTAACCTGTAATCTGGAGTCTAATTGGCTGTAGATCTTTCGTCTCATCCGTGACACGTTTACCGCCACATCGTTATTCTACTTTTACTTTCTTTACTTTCTCTGACGTTTAGAAATATTAGCCAATTAAGTGCTTGCGGTACAGATGAGTGCCGGCTGTGTATCGCTATACGTTCGGATGCTGTGTCCGTTAAAACTTTCACGTCTCTCTATTGTCTAATTAGATCAATTCAATCTTAGCCAGAATTATTGTGATATGTGTAAATATTACTTATCCATTCATCTCATCAACTTTTACCTGCAGAAATTTCTACTATACATCAGCTGTCTAATTGCGTTCATCAATTAAGATCATTCGTTTGATAAGTTAATAAACCTTACTGCTGTTCAAGTCTTCAAGTCATCAACAATAACGACATTGTTACACGAGTAACTGTAAATGATATGATACAAGTTTATATTTAACAATCGCTGTTTTCAAGTAAATACATCAAATAGATTGCTGGATATCTTTTTATGTATGGTTAGAGGTTTTCTGATAATTCAACGATAATAAAGATCTGAACAGACGCACTGCACATCTCCACGACCTTATTAGACTTGTATATATACCTTAACTTCATTGATTTATATTCTCTAGACAAGAATATATTACTATTTTCATGTTAACTGATTTATTTGAATTATTACTATACATCTCTCCGCGTCCAATAACCAGCAGTGGTGAAATGAATCCAGCCTCAGCTCGGCAACTATTTTCAGTAATCCTTTGTATCTCTTGCTGTAATATATCGACCCATGTAACTTAATGTAAATGAGGTTTATATTACACCCCGGTTCTAAGGAAGACATTCCATTCACGAAACGTGATTGTTACATGTTCTCGGAAACGCTGCGTTTTATGCCGCTGATATATTGTTACTTGTAATATACGTCAGATTTTATTGATGTGCAACTGTAATGGTAATGCAAACAGGATGAAAACAACTCTTACATTGTATATAATTAACTGTGATACGATTATAGATAGAATATTTTGACATACACTATTTTCACCGTTATTATCATGATGTGAAGTATATTCTGTTGATGGGAGATTTACGCCATTATTTTCGACCCGTGTGTAGATATCTAAAAAGTAGTGAAAAAAATTGATTCGCTTTGTTCATAGTAATGAGTTATATGCACTCCTCACAGAGAAACATAAGACAGTATGATACTACAGTACTCCTCTTGTTTAACACAATATTATTATTAAGTAAACCCAAATACTATTTATTTGCATCTGATAATAAACTGAATAGTAAAGACCCAAGAAAAGTTAGGTTTACTGGTGATAGGTCTCTGTCGCCGGAGACCGTCTAGGTAGATACCTCGAGAGATATCGTTCAGTTCAAACAGTAGTGTGCAAACATTACTGTGTTCCGGTTTAAATGGCGCTGTAGCTAGTGTAATTACTGAGGTAACGAGACGCAACATCTTATGTCTCAAGGCGTTGAGAGTATTGTAGTGCTGTGTATACTCTTCTATCTAGCGCCACGTTGTTATGGGCAGGCGTATCACTTACTATCAGGTGAACGTTCTGCTCGTCTCTTCGCTTAATGAAACAACAAAAAAGAAATAAGTCGATCTTTATAACTATGATATCAGTTTATATATTACTTTATAGAACTTATACTCTGCTTGTTCACTAAATGGCTCCATGAATAATGCAACGGACAGCTTAACTCTCCTCTTCACAAACAAGCTATAATTTAACTGCCGGTGTCGTAGTTAAAATATGAATAATCGATATTGCTATTTATTTATGGCAACTTTTTGGCCACCGCTCAAATATTTTTCATTATGGTAATACGCAATTCAGTTACGAACTGACAGACCAAGCCGAATCGATTAGTATTTGGGCGTTGAAGATATTCAGCTTTGAGAATGGATACGATTTAAATCGATTTACACCACCTAATCACTAAGATTCACTTTCAGATGATATCATGAAAAATTTAATGGTATTTCATCGTCTTCATATTCAACATTTAAAATCCTTTCTATTCTATAAAAAGGATAATAAATCTTCTTGATAAATAATGCCTTTCGTTTTGATATAGGTATCGATTTCTATTGCGATCCAATTATTGAAATCAGTTATAGTAAGTACAATAAGCTTCGTTGTGAAGCGATAAAGGAAAACATCATGATGAAGCAGATATTATTCAAGAATAACAACTTGCGTGGATTTGTGTCATGCACCAACCCCAATTTTTCCAGCCTGGTGGACTAACGGCATTAAATGTTGTGACATAAAGAAAATTAAAATACGATGTAGTAAGATCAAATATATTTTGCGAATTTAGTGATTTAAGCATTTTTCATACAAAACTTAAAGCAGGACAAATATATATTTTCCATATTTCGATACAGATAATAAAAATACAAAAACAAGTCGATAAATTTAATCGGTTCAATTACATCGTAAAAATGAATTATCCTACAACCAAGAAATTCTGCTGAATCCAGCATCAAATTTGTCTTACTTAATTGGAAATGTTAGTTTTCTTACTGACATAGCTGTTAATATTTTGTTTTCAATCCATCCTTATTTTAGTGTACTTTTCCCTTTATACGATTGCTTTTTTACCGACAACAATAATATTGTATATTTTACCATGAAGATTAGAACTATTTACATAAACTTTGTCAAGATCATTATGATCACGAGGATCAAAATATCGTTCATAGCGTTTCTTCGTATATATTATCATGGTAACTATGATGCTGAACCGGCAATCAATTCAGTCCGGTTTGTTTTTATTGGAGTAAAACCCTCTTAATAATATTCTTGCTTATGAATAACATGTAATTCTGGAATAACTAGAAATGACGTTAGAAGGAAAATGAGTAAAACGCTTGAGAACGTGGGTGAAAATCTGTATGGCGTGAGTCCCATGTTGCAAAGATATAGATTCACAAATATTCACAGGAGATATTTCGTCTTGTAATTGCAGTGCTAAAACTGTCATGATGAAGAGGTATTTACACTGGTTTTCTATCGCGGGCGCAACCTAATCATATTTCCAACTGAAAACATGTTTCATTAGTAAAATAATTGTTCCGATATCGTATTTATAGTACTTTCGGTACTTGCTTGTCTTCTAGATATGCGGATGGCAATTGATTATCGTCTTGATTGACGTTGGTAGAGGTTGATGTGTGATCAAGGGAAACCTACGAGTAAATTTCGCCAACGTGTAAATGAGTCAGCTCTTTATTCAACTGACGCTTCAGTAATTTAATAGCGAATGCGTCTGAAGTTGCTTAATTAAACTGAAGGCGTTAAAATGGCTTTATTCGGGAGGTCCGCGAGAGGACCGCCGATTCATGTCGCCGCTGGCACCGGCCGCACGGCGCTCACTTCCTGACACGGCAATTACAAAAATAAACAATAATCACTTCCTACGGTGTTGAGGCAGGTCGTTAACGGACTTCGTCGGCGGCTTTTTGATTTAAGAGCCGTCCTGTTTTGCGCGCTCTCGCTACGTGTGTGGCGGGCCTTATTCGGTGAGGACGGCGCGAGGCTCGTTCCGCCCGAGCTCGACGGCCGCTGGTGCAGTAATCGATCGCAATTATACACTGCCACCGCGGCTCGGCGGCTAAACACCCGGTTTGTATCACGAATATCTCTGCTTCGATTCCGGGTCCACAGGACAATCAACAGCATTGTTTCAACACGAGGAGCGAAACGATTACGTTATGATAAGTAATACGCCTGCCGATAACAATGTGGTGTCAGTTATGTTATCTATTGCCCGTATTGTGCTTACCGCTTTAAGACAACATTCACTGGCTACAACGCCCCTCGAATCGGACAACAATGTTTGCACACTACTGTTTGGCGGCAGAAATAGGCGCCGCGGTAGTATCTACCTAGACGTCTCCGGCAAGAGACTTACCACAAACAAACTCGTAGGAAGTTAGAGTGTTATGAACGTCCACAAACCTCACCTACTACTATCTCATTAACACTTAACATTATGTAAAATTAAAGTCTTATCCAGTGTAGCTAAAAAAGTGTTAATTTATATCCTTGACGCTTCATACCTTTTTAGTGCGCTACATGTTGGATATTCATTTCGCTACATGCTCGCGGATAAAATACTGATATTAACAAATGTATCTTTTTTCTTAAATTCTAATTGTATTTTAGTGTAGAATTTAATAGTAAAACCCTAAAAAGTAAAAGACAGTGCTAAAAAATTCAAAATATGATATTCGCATAAAATTCCACGTCTGCTTATTGTTTAAACTTAACTCACAGTATGTGTAATAGTTAAAGACACTTCTATCACACTATTAACTTGAAATACAGATAATAACAATTACGTTGCCTATTAATATAAAAAGTGTTTAAAATATTATTTTATATAGCAATAATCGTAAAAATGTTCTATCGTTACGCTTCAATCAATTCATACTAAACGATAGATCAATACAATATCGATTCATAGCGCGAAATACGTTTATCATTTGCAACTTGGAGCACCGTTAAATATCACCGAGGTATTTAACTGTTGCAGTGTGGTGAACAAAGAGACCGCCGCAGTAATTATATAGAAACATCAGAGAATGCTTTGGTGATGGGGAGAGCGGGGCGTGGGTTGCGAAATTTGGACAATTATAATCGTGCGGCGCGTGGTGCAACTGGGGTTTGTTTGCTCAACATCAGTTACTTTATTGTTGATGAATTTTCAATAGTGAAATAATACAGACGATATATATATATATATATATTTTATTTATTAAGTCGATAAAAAGGTTTATTTGAATTTAATCTACTTATATATAAGATAATTTCCACCTAAGATGAGACTTCACGATAACCTCTATGAGTTCACTCTCAGTCCATTTTCACACTTTCTATATATACTCCTATAACAGATTTCCACCTGCCTACTCCTCACGATATCTCTGGAACCGTAAGGCATAGAGACTTGCAATTTGGTATGAATAATATACATATAGGACAAAGAATGTATTTTACAAAATTCCTTCTTCAAAATTAAATTGTCTACTTACTACTCACTTTAGCCCTTCAAACCGGAATAGAGTAATGTTTGCAGACTACTTTTTGGCGGCAGAAGTAGGAGCTGCGGTGGAGAAACTGGAACTCTCTAATCACATGCATATTTATGCAAACAATAGATATCGATGAAAATTACTATTTTGTCATTAATATAAACAATTAGTTAAGACTTAAGTAATTGTTAAAGTTTTGACTCACTATAAATCATAAGGAAATAAAGTTGTTATTCTCTACTTCAAACAGAATCAAATTTATGCATAATAGAAATGCAATAGGTCTAACTAAACTTTAAATATAACCATCTAAAATAACTTATACATGAACTTAGTATATGTCATTACTTCATATACTTTTAGAAGATTTACACTATTTACTATAGTGTGAAAAAGTGATACATCATAACAAAGCGACTGTTTATGTCCCTATGACTTATCTCGCGTTGGCAACAAATTGAGTTGAACTCATGAAACTAAATACTGAAAACAAACACACAGGAATATCTGAAATGCAATAAACTGAATACCATTGTGCTGCTGCTGCAAAAACACAACGGAAACAAGTGGAACGTTTGCTATATTAATAATTATGATTATATATTTTTTGTTAAGCTACATGCATAGATACCAGACTGAGCTTAAAAGTTGGTATATAAACTAGTTTAGACTAAGTAGTAAGTAAACTGTTGTTGTCCTTTATACAACTATAAAATATAAAAGTGGATAAATCAGTTTACAGTGTGGACTACAATGGTATAAAGTCTAGTGTTCAGGGTATTTTTCATCTACTAGAGAGAAAAATTTGATTTTGAGCTATTGCCGAATAATACAATCATGACTAGAGAGTGCTTACCATATTTTGTAATAATTATAATTTAAAGCTTTATAAACATTATTACTTATAACTTACCTGTAAATTCCCTACTATTCGCCCGCTATGAGAGTTATTTATTAATATATAAAGAACTAGCTGGTCCTCACTCGCTTTGCTGGCTGCAACACCCCCGTAACTGCCTTTGAGGAAGGAAGTCTGTAAAATACATTCTTAGCTGACCTATATTCGGTAAAAAAAATGTTCCTACCTAATTTCAAGTCTCTAGCCGCTACGGTTACAAAGATGTGGTGATGTGTCTTTAAATATGTTGAAATCTCTTATATAGATGTAAGAAACCAAATTAATATTTATTAGTATCAGTGTTTTTGAGAAGTTGATTTTCCTTATACCGGTGGATGTCCTCACATAAGTCATGCTTCTGAAAATACTATAAATACTTTTCACACCAACTGTACTCACATAAATAGCTAATCGAAAAATCGGGCTATCATCATAGGGTAATGTACTCTAAAACAGAATCACTATCTCGCAAATATACCCTGGAAATCTCCTTCCACCAAACAAACTTACAAACGACCCAAAAATTATCCAGATGAACTGTAACATGTACATTAAGCAGAGATTAAACTTTTACTTTTCTCGATTCTAGGACATACCTTACTATTCATATATTAATATAAGCATTTATCGGAACATCTCCAATCTGATCGTCTATCACGATAGACCTAAAATCTAGATAATATTAACTTAACCTTTACTTAAGCTTGCTAACCTTTCGATGAACTTTACAAAATGAAGATTTAGTCGCATAAGTTATATAAGTATTGAAGTAAAATTTTAATATATTTTTCGTATCAATACAATCACCTCTGTCTCTTCTATTGATTCTAAATCCATGCTTAAGAAATTCACGGTTCATATTTTAATTTGGATTATACCAATTTTTCTTAATCTGTTCTGCCTTTAGATATTTAGACAAAATACGTAATTCATTATATCTGTAATCATGTGCCAGAAACAGGGTGCTGTAATTACGCAAATAGGCATTTGATGTAATCCAATTTTGAGGGGTTGCTCCAGATAGCTGAAATGATCCCAATCTTCTAATCCCTCCTTGATTGGTACGAGGAGTGGGAGGGTTACGGGGGAACATGACGGCCTGTCCTACTTACGGCGCGTTGACGTTGCGTAGGCCACGTGAGTTATAGTTTCCAGTTTCCACGTGTATTATTATAATAGCTTTTCTAATAGTCGTATATGTAACACTTGATAGTACGTGTTCGGTGCAATACATCGGACTCCAGTCATTTTAGTATTTGCCAATTATTAGGGACCAACCTAGCGACACGTTCACCTGATGGTAAATAAAACGCTTCTACATAACGACATAGTGCTTGTCACCATGATAGTAACCCCAGTAATTTCAGTAGCAACAACGTCTTTCAATCCGGAACACACTAATGTTTGTACACTACTTTTTGGTGGCAGAAATAGGAGCTGCAGTTGTAGTTAACTAGACAGTCAAGTCAGTCAACTAGAAAGTTTCAAAGACGTACCATCAGTAGTACTATTTTATCTAATTACTTCTTAAACTACGTTCATTAGGAGTACAAATCAATATAATAGTTTTTAATTGTTTATAAATAAATTAATATTTTATGACATAACATCTTATGTATTTTCCATATTTTGTCAAACATCACGAGATGTTATCACAAGATTTACGATATTTTCGTGTTATATTAACAATACCGACAACAGCAGAGAGCTTTTAAGTTGTATATATAACCACTACATTGTTTTTCCTCCCGTCTGTCAATCACATATCTAAAGACAGGGCTTTAAACGTTCTCGGTGGATGAAAAACAACTCGGATATACTTTCAAACTGCTCACTCGCTTTCAGCTAACGATGCTCATCACCACGATCTGAATATGATACAGTGGTTTTACACAGAAATATTGACATATGTCATCATTGTACACTGAGAATATCAATTATTGTTGGCAATTGAATACATATAAATGAATTACATGATTAAGTATAAACTACAAAATTTATAATAGATCGTGTCTGAATATGTTATAATAATAGTTAACATTTGAGTATTTCAATTAATAATAATAGGTTTCAGGTAAAGATAAACATGACCTTATCACGATACATTTATAGTACTCGTAAGCAATGTAAGTTAATTCTACTTATCAGAAACTAAACCATATGAATAGTGTTCGTATATTTGTTAGCATTAGTAAGTTTATAGGAATCCTGAACTTCTTCGGATCGCATAAAACCGCTCGATCAGTGGGCACATGTCGATGTAAACGTATGTTAGCTGTCCATATGTTTAGAACGATTTCAATCTTAAAACTAACAACATTCCGTTTCCAACGAATTTACTAACAGGAAAATACCAAAACAATGCGTTTAGTATCTTCATACAAAAATTCTACATCCGCATACCTTTGCAATGTTACAAGTTTTTATGAAAAAGCTCTGTAAAATGGTCAGGGTTTAGCAAGTTGTTAAATGAAAATATTTCTATATGACGACTTAATACAATTTCACCGCTCGTCACTCAGTAGCGAGTGCTCAATCGTCGCTTTCCGCAAGTATATAACCGTGCCGCAGCTCCTCTCCGAAACGGATCGGTTTCCCGAGCATCGTACCGCAACTGGAGCACATTCCATCACCGCCAATTCACCGACATTCTCATTAGCTTCCTTATTTTTTTTTTTTAATTTTTTTCCGAATACACGCATATCTCCGCGTCACCGCCGACCCAGTTCCGAAACACTTTTCCGAAAATTTTGTAACTGATTATTCAATTTCACCAACGATTAATGATTACTCGGTTATCTAATTCGGGCATCCGGCCCGGACTAGGCGCTCCGCTGCGACAAAACAACCAACAAGTGGAAATTGCGTAGGCCGCTGATGCTGAAGGCGCGCCTCTCCGACCAACACATTTGTGTTCATTATTTAGAAGATAATCATTAATCATCGCTTTCGAGAGGTTTAGTTAAATGAAAACGAACAATCGGAAGTGCTTTCTCCCTCAACGTATACCGTTCACTGTTTGCTTAAAAACACATATTTCTCGTCGAGTTATATATATTTTTATGATGATGCGAAAATTCAATTTAACGTCCCAGATCAAAGCACTGTGCATTTTTTGACAAAAATCTGCGTTTAAATGTATTACTTTACACTTGCCATAAACATTAAAGAAATTAGGTCCACTGGCGTCATCATTATGTTACAACAACATAATATGTAGCTTTCTGATATCATACCGAAGATTTCCAGGTCAAGGACAAACTTGACTGTCGTGTCATAGTGAGGGTGTTAATTTGACAGCGCTATAAAGAATGTTATCTTAAGGCAGTATCCTGAATAATAAATTACATATAGAAAATATACCTTTATAATAATATTTTCAGTTTGTCAATTCAATAAATAACTAACAATAATATACACCAGCACGATTATATACATATATATATATATATATAAAATTTCAGGTATTATACAAATTTAGTGTTTTTTAATTAAATAGATGATTTATCTACGTGGTACGTACAAAATATTCAAGGAAAACCTTAGTAGAATTGGAAACGTACCAAAGGTCCTGCACTTGGTAAATTTTCCACCAGCCCGTGCCCCCGCCCCATCAGACGGACTAAGCCGCGGCTGACCTACAATCTGTTTTTGTTTACGAAGCCGACCCATCCATAAAACGTTGACAGGACAAACATTGAATATGAAACGTAGAATAATTACTAGATAAATACCGCCTTCGTTAAATTGTATCAACTCTATCACGGTTTGTGATAATCATCATTTAATTTATTAATAAAAGTTTACTAGATTTTTTTATAAGAGCAGTATAGTTTTATGTTGAAGAGTTCCTGTGTAATATTACTTGAATATGTTACCCTTTATTGTGCTAAGTTACACAGATAACTTACTCATAAATTTTTCCCTACAGTACTTTTATATATAATGAAGCGAGGAGTCGAGCGGGACGTATACTTGATAGTAAATAATACGCCTACTCATAATAACGTGGTGCTGGTGAGGATGTTATGCACTCCATCATATTGCGCTCGTCGCATTGAAACATTGGATATTAAGTCTCGTTATCCTAGTAATTTCTTTACCTACAGCGCCTTTCAAACCGGAACACAGTAATTTTTTCACACTACTGTTTGTCGGTATAAATAGGCGCTGCGTCGGTAGTAGTTCATCATCAGTAGATTGTAATAAGTCATACATATATATATATATATATCTCGACTAGAAACGCGTTATTTGCTATGTTATACCATATATAAATCATAGCTATTTTTATAACACACTTCCACTGTCCGAATGAACTGATATGTTTATTTAAGAGATTATTCTTCCTGTTCAGTATCTTCCGGGATGGATGGAGTAAATGCACCTGTTATCACTGTCTACGTTCTCAAATAAGCTTTAAATGATCAAACAAAAGGCATGATATCAATTAGCTGGCGAATATTCATTGGCGAGCGCTGATGAGTCGCCTCTGCGACCCACTGTGCCGGTGACCGTCCCCCTTTGTGTCTGAAAATAAATGCATTGTCTTAATAACTGGGCGGCGGGTGTTTGTTTTGACCGTCGGCCCCGCGCTGCGTTGATCTTATTTCTCTTTTTATACGGAACCAAGCTTTCCCGACCATGTTTCATTATGATTAGGCGCCGCAGTAATCTTGGATGTTGATTAAGCGTCCCCATTGCATTTTCTCGGTTTATACTTCGTAAACAATGTATTAACGCGTCCATAAAATTACGTTGCTACAATAACAAACATTGCATTGTCTGAAATAATATTTTAAGATTTCGCTCTCGGCTTTGTTAAGTATAGAATACATAATAATCATAAAAATGCTATAATTAACAACAGGGATAGAGGATAGGCGTCTATATCTATAACTAAGTACCTCGTTCTTTTTGCGATCTAAAATTAGCAAAGAACAATCTCACATCACGACAAACTTGACTATGATGTGAACAATGCGTTTAAGTGCATTCACAATCAAATCACAATTTCCTATTTTATCGCTAAGCAGTAATATACTTATTACTAGGGTAATAATTTTTATTAAATTCTAATGTCTTGAAGCGACAATTGCAACCTATTTCTATAACACCTCGCTGTATGCTGAGGCTTATCATTTACCAATAAATGGATGTCTAATGTCTCTCATCCAAAAAAAGAAATCATGGGATCCTGACTAATATCTAATGAACATTAGTAGAAAATGTCGATGTAACTGAAGAGATTAGTTTTATCTTCTTTAGTACGATCTAGAAACTCGTCGGCGGCAAATAAAATTATGTAGAAGGCGTTGGCTGCAAGTTTCCTTCGACCATGCATAATCAACTGATTGAAACTGGAACCGACTGAGTTACGGTAATACATTACAATTTGCATCGTTACCGGAAATAGCGATGCCTCCCATTACTCGAAAGTGAAAACTGCTTGCTATTTTTAATGCCACCGAATGAATTTATCACCCACTTCGCGTATTAATACTCCTTGGAATTACCTACATTAACTTATAGTGCATGGATTAAGTGAGGAGATGATGACGATCGCAGCAGGGTTTTTAATTTGTATGACATGAATTCAATACATGAACACCTTCGAAATCTTCAAATATTACTGATTTATTTCAAAATGTTCTTATTAAAATACAGACAAGTTGGAGAGAAAAATATTCATATCAATACTTCTTCAAAGGAACAACATCATATTCATTGTCATTCTAATCTTCATCTTCGTTATCACCTTCATCGTTTTCATCATTGACGACAGATATTACTCGAACAAAATCTCCACTCAAACACAAACAAGGTCCTGTGATAGCAGCATCTACCGGCTTCTCGAGACCTTCACAAAATTGTCGACCAACCTTATGGAGTACTTTACGGCACCAAATCCACCAGTACACTGCCACCACTCAAGGATCTCATAATTAAATGAAACAATCCTGAATTCTTCTTCAATCCTTATTGAAATCTTTCTTAACATTTTGATGTTCTTATCGTCTTTGATGCAAGGATCAACCGCAAAGCAGACAACAAGATTCAGCATTAGATAACTGAAGTTACTTGCTAAATATATAAAGTCAGGGTTAATAAAAGAATTAGTTTCTAACGTCTATTTATAAGCATCCCTCCCAATGGGTTCCGTGCGTTAATAACATCTCTTAATTACAACTAACCTTGATTCATCGGGAAACCACGCTTTACCGAATATTAGTAGATAGTGTTATTTGTTTATGTTATAAACATCGGGTCATGATGTTTTCAGCCACAAAAAAAAACTGTTTTTAATTATATAGAGATTCTGTTTTATATACGGCTTTTAATTTAGGGCGTCTGACTAACCCTTTTCTATTAGCTTTATTTTTAGCTTATATATTTTTCTAGGCTTTCTTTTTTTTATCATATATATATGTAATCAATTGGTAGACGTCCAATGCTGTATTATATATTTATTTAATGACAGAAGTTTCATATTGTATATGTATATTTCATATAAGTAGTGCACCTGATTTCTATGAAAGTTGTACTTTCATGTGACTATTTGTTACTATACTACATTGAAGTCATATATACTATGCTGGCTAAGTACAAGTTGGCGGATGTCGCAAGGCTTGTGTTAAGTTCCTGTTGCCGCAGCTACTATTCCTGTCGCAAAACAGTAGTGTGCAAACATTACTATTGTTCAGTTTAATATAGCGTTATTGGGTTAATAACGCTTATCGTCTTATAATTAAGGCGATGTCTCGTTACTAGTTATCTCTCCACTTTGTTATGGACAGGCGTGTTGTGTACCATCAGGTGAACGTCTCGGTTGTCGGTCTTGAGACTTGACGGTTTTCTTTACGACTATACCAGATACTTAATCAAGAAGGATCGACATCAGGTATTTTCTAATCGTACAATTCTATCGCCATTTCTGTAATGGCACAATTTTAAGCGCGTTATCACTTGTAAGATGGTAACATGAAAATTGTTATACCGTCTGCCATCTCCGTATGAGATGAAGATACCGACACTGTGATGTAACCGAGACGATGCGATGCGATGCGATATTCCGGCGCAGTAATTTTTTATGAAACACGCGGCAAATATTCGTTTTGTCTCGTATATTACACTCATTACGGCCCAGCGACGGATGCTGGCCGACTTTCAAAGAATTCGGGAAAAGTGAAAATAACAAACCAAATGTTGTTCGAAAAAAAATATAGGTTAACGTTATTTTTTATAAAAAAAAAGTTAAAACATCCAAAGTATATCATCTATATTAAGCTTTTTTCGATTTAATAAAACCTTTATAATTGCGAAACAATGTATACGTTCATTTTAAGATATAAATAAAGACGAGATAAAATAATGGCTTTGTGTCTTTGAATTTTACTAGGTGAAATATCCTATTGACAGTAATCCTAATAAACGTTTTTTTTTGTTGTACTAGCTCCTTAATACTTTGAAATATCTCTAGTTATAACTCTCAATATAGTTGATTGACTTGTGTTCAAATATATCTTTGAGATGTTGTTTTACAATGAAGGGAATCATTTTTATTATACTGTTACAATTCAATAACAGCCTTCGCAATTAAAAAAAAAACCAGTACATACCTCTTATCGTCTAAAACCATATTAATAGGTAAACGAAACATAATATTACATAATGAAATAATCAAGCTAAATTTAGTAGAAATGTAATTATGTTGGATAAAAATAGAAATTCCATTCTAAAGTAATATTCTACGTTAAACCTCTAAATAATAGTATAATAAAACCGAGGGGCAGACAGTCGGGGGATGGGGTCCCGATGACGTCACCGGCGTCTCGCTTGACGTACGGACAACCGGCGATACTTATTTTAATTGTTCTCACCGAACATAAGAAACTCTACAAGCGAGAGCTATTTTTACTGCGTTATTCTTCGTTGCGGTTATTGAGCTTCTGGTTAGATATAACCAATTACGTAATGGATATGATCTCATGAGTAATTCAACCATTACGTACGGTTGTGTACGAAAACTTTAATATGGAAAATCTTCTTCTATGTCGCGTGAAATCAACGAAAAGATATCCTGTCTTCTGGACGATCTGTTCAATGTGGGGAGGATTATCTACAAAATTTTTTTGGCCATCTCAGCCTTTGCAGAGGCCACCGGTTTTGTGTTTGAAACACTAATGAAATGTGAAAAACAGCAGAAAAATTGCACAGTAACCCGTCTCTTATTCAGGATATAGATCAAGGAATAATGATTTGAATTTTACTCGATTACTTGTTTCGACACTGTTAGCTTTACAGTATTGATGTTACAGTCGCACATTATTTGCGTCGATGTAATACATTTACGTGAAATTACATAAAGATGTCAAAATCATCACATTTCTAACAGTTTTGTGGGTTTCTAAATAGCACGTTGCCTACACAAATCGTGTTAATTTCCTGTCCAATATTCTCGCTACAGTATAACGACAAACGCAAACTCATTGTTTGCATACAACTTTATGAATTTTCCCTTTGGTATATAAATAATTAAAAAGTGCTTTTGAAGCGCCGAGATGAATAGTTAATTAACAACAGAGTACGAATTAGGTGCTTTCGTTATCTTCCTGAATGAAGCGGTTGCAAAATTCATAGTCCTTTTACTTATTAAGCTTTTGTAAGCAGACGTTAAGAGAGTCTCATTGTGTACAAAGTGAAACAAAAGCACATATGTCAGTCTGTCAAACAAACGTGACAAGCAAACTTGTCAACCGGCTCACCGCTAACTCCCCGCCGTAGGACTCCGCCAGTACTCACACTCCCTTATAATATCCGCTCGTAAATCTCCCTGTTAAATGGACGCGATTAAACTGTCTTCCGACATCTCCGTTGGCCAAAGTTTGCTTTACTAAAAGATGAGAAACGCCACCCATCAACAACAATTTTGAGTAAGTTATGCGACTGCGCTTCGGCGAAATTTCAAAGTCATTGTTAACTTCTTTACACCGTTAACAGTTTCCGCAATGAGGTACGGGATCGGTGACCCTTGATCACGCGGTGACATACGTAGAAACAAAGGAATTCCTTCACGATAGCAGTTCTATTCTGAGATAATTGCGCCCACGTTTAAACTTTTTCATAATCATCTACAACGTTTTTCGCTTCTCATTTTATTTACAGATTTTTTCAAGTGCGTAATAGTATAATGGGTGATGTAAGGGTTCCCGCACAACAACTCACGGGACCCAAGCCAACCTCACCTGCTCGTAGTGCACCCTGCTAATCAACAAACGAGGCTCTGACTCCCACCAAACCGCATTAGGCCAGCATGGTGGGGAATGGCCTAAGTCCCCCCATATGAATCCCTTCAAACGACGCAGCGCAGGATTGATTTATATGGGGATCTTTGGGGGAGGCCTATGTCCAGCAGTGGACTCCTATCGGCTGGCGATGATGATGATAAAAGTATAATAACATGATTTATTACAAAAATCTTTCAATACAATCACACTAAATAAATACTCATTGTAGATTCATAGTTATTTTAAAATATTTTAGTCGAGCACGCGCCGCGCCCACTTTGACATTCCAGTGCCATATTCATAATCAAGGTTTCGATTTGTCAGTCAAATGGACAACTCGATTAAATATTGTCTGTATTAATTATCGCTGATTAATTAGATTTACAACGTTATCGTCGAGGCCTTTCCAATTTCTCTAAAACGATTTCCGCCTACGATTGCGTCACTAAAACCTAGTGACGACCTAATACTATAGTACAGTTGCACTTGATATTGACTTGGAAAACGTTTGTCCAAAACACGCCTTCTCCTTAATTTGTATTGCTCATCTGGTCCACCTCTATTCTCAACTTTTGTCTGTAGAATGTTACGCTATCTCTTCATATTTTCAGCTACTCGAAGGGCATTGTTTACCATGTAGCTATTTACAGAGAAGATTGACAGTTTTCTTTTAAATAGAGTAAATTACATGTTTTTTCTGACGCTTTATATATATATATATATATTACTTTGATTAGCATTCATCATCATCATCAGGTGCCCTCTTCAAACTTAAGGTTGGCGATCAGATTGAGAAACATATATCAGACATCCAACCCGTAATTTTGAAATGATTTACGGATCAACCTTATCAGGATAACGGCTCGTTCAATGAACTCGCGCCAAATCCTCTATTTGTTGTTTCTAAATTTAGTTAGTTATTTAGTTTAAATTGTGTTTCCAATAACCGATGTTTATTTAGGACGAACCGGTAGGTCGACTACCTTTAAGGCTTTCAATCTAATTCCATTCAAAGTTGTCAGTGACCCTTTTTAATTAAGGCTGTAAACATAAATGAGACCCAGTCAGTCACCTCAAACTTCGATATGGAAATTTATCGCAATTTGATTAAAAATTAATATTTCTAATTTGACAGGTATAATAAATCTCTTTAAAGTTTTAATATTGAAAATGTATTAAAGATAATATGAATAATGATATATTAAAGCTAATATGAATAAATGAAATAAGTGAAGTTAACTACCGATGCCTCTTGATCCTTTATTGCCTTGAGCGAATTCATCAATGAACACGTTAATTAGTACATTAGAAGCGACTTATTGTAAATATTGACGATGATGACTAATGACAATGACTACTAGGAGATTTTTTTTTATCGACGAATTGACGACAAGTCTTCTGGTCTTAACATGATGTCGTTAGTTAGGATGGTAAACACAGCATTATATCGTGCTTATTGCCTTAATGAAGGTATGAAGTTTTCGTTATTCCGGATATTAGAGATCTATCACCAATATAAAGGTCAATAGTAAATAAATTTATTTTGCTCGTTTGAATAATGAACGAAACACGGCCGTAAATAATTACAGCAGAACAATATTATGCAATTAACGTTCTCTTAATCAGTTTTACGCGTGGTCGGAAGGACTAGATTATGTATGGAAGAGCGGATATTGGCCGAAGGTCGCGGGATTGTTGCTCGTTACTTCGCCTACGTTTGGCATATCCCGATGCCCAGATGCGTGAATTACACACGCGATAATGCGCCGTATTGTGCAACTACCCACCCAATGATATAATCGTGCTGCTCATCAGATTTGTAACGTAACATTTGCGACATCTTCCGGGCCGCGCCTGTTCTTATAAATTTTATTTATGACTCGTCTATAAAGCTTTTAAGTCTATACATTGTTTTTTTTTTTAAATCAACGAAGCAACGAGACGAGCGGGACGTTCATCTGATAGTAAGTAATACGCCTACGCATAACAATGTGGCGGTAGTTATGTTAGTATACACTGCATCCCATTACTCTCGTCGCCTTGAGACATACATACATACAATGTTAAGTCACATTACTCCAGTAATTACACTAGCTACAACTCCATATTAAGTGAGTACCAGTGCTATAGTGAGGCGATGTTCAAAATGAAACTAAGAGAATGGCTGATAGATGTATATAGTGATAAGAATAAAGCACGTGGGAGAAACATTGTGAATAACACATCATTTATATACATATAAATGATGTGTTTTTGTATGTATTAACATACATTGTATTATAGTTTATTATAAATTCACTAGCTGTTCCGCCCCCTCTTTGCTGGCTGTAACACCTCCGCAACTCCCTTTGGGGATGGAATTTTGTAAATTCCGTTGTTACCTGAGCTCTGAATGGTAGAAACTATCTCTAATAATTTCAGATATCTCGTGAAGAGTCAACGAATTTCCGGATATCTTCTGTATATATTATATTTTCTGAATAAAAATTTATTTTACATATATATATATACACACATAATAAATATTATAGTTAACAATGTAGGGTATAGAAAAGCACAATAATTTACCCTGTCTCACAAATTCTATGGTAAATAATGCTAGTGTATATATTTAAACAGCTCAAGATCACATTTCAAGAGATCTATGTCCACCTGTGAGCATCCATCGGTTGAAGTGATGATGATGATATATTCATTTAGTGAACTGATCTGTTATTGCTGTGTATGTGACGGGGTGTAAGGGATCCCGAACAACAACTGACGGGATCCAAGCCAACCTCACCTGCTTGTGGTGCACCCTGCTAATCAACAAACGAAGCTCTGGGTCCCACCAACCCGTATTGGGCCAGTGTGGTGGGAAATGGCCCAAATCCCCCATATGAATGTTTTCCTGAAAATATAGGAAACTTTAGGGGAGGCCTATGTCCACGCTTATGCCTATGGCATTTACATTTTTTCTATTTCTTCGATGGAATTTATATATAGCGTGTTCACAAGTTAGCATTATATTTTATGGACATACATTAAAACTAATATTGTTATTTAACGTCATACAACTAATGAACTCTTGAAGCGTTGACGTTTAAAGCAATAAAACTGCAATTACGGTTGTGGGAAAAATGGTCAGGTTTACATTGCGTAATGCAGCATGAATTAAGGCCAATGCTACTTTAACCTTTTCATTTTAAACTTCAATATAAATCAATTTAATAAAGTTTAAACAGGGTAAATATATTACACATATATGTCATATCATAGTCGATTGAAATCTCGCATTAAGCTGACTTTCCTCCAAATATTAAACACCTTTTAAAAAAATATTGATCCATTAATACGAGTAATTGCTGGCAGGTCTCTGTTGCCACCGCAGCTCCTATGTTTACTGCCAAACAGTAGTGTGCAAACGTTACTATGTTCCGGTTGGAATAGCGGTGTAAGTAGTGAAATAACCTTAACATTTTAAATCTTAAAGCGAAGATCACAATGTGGTGCAGTATATATACCATTTTAATCTCCATGTTGTTATGGACAGGCGTGTCACTTACAATTAGGTGAACGTCTCGCTCGTTTGAAGAATAAAAAAAAATACAGTGTCTATAAATGTACAGTAACCGGCTGTGCGGGGTTATCATCAAAGCTCACGTGGCTGGCGATGGCCTTAACTGTGCAACGAGTTGGAGACCGCGTGGCTCGAAACGGAAATAGAACAATCGAGCGACCTAAATAAACCTGTACTTGAGGTGATGCGAAAATTGTTCGCGAATTAATCTCGCTTGCGTCACCGTACGGCCGGACACTCCCGAGTTCGTGGCTCCAGGGTACGCTGGGGAATGTTCCCACTGTACGCACGGCTCTGACATAACTCGGCCGCGAGTTTCGCAACGCGGTTATTTCTAACGTAAACTGTGCGCGTTCCGAAATTATCACTTAATTTTACACTAGTCCACTATTTTGGTTACCCGATGTCTTTAACCGCCAATGAGGTCTTGCATCTCGCCTCGTTTCGCTCACACGGCGGATTGTTTCCTGACATCTTCTGGGAATGCGATGATACGTCTCTACATTTGTCACATTATTCATTAGACTTATTTATGAAAGTATCAAATGAGAGTAAATAAAAAAAAATATTTATATGAATAAGTAAAAAACTAAAATAAAATATGTTAAAAAATTTGTTAACAAATATAATTTAAGAACCTTTAAATCACGATCGATCACAGTAGTGGTACTGTGATCGATCATGCCGTGGAACATAGAGAATAATGTTTTTCTATTGTTGTTTCCTAGAACGGATCTATCTCCTATTGTAGCATAAGTAATCTAATATTTAGCTGGGTTGCGGAAAAACTGCTTGATATTATCCCGTGACCCTCGTGCATACCGTCGGATGTGTTTGGAATACCGTGTGAACCTTTTTAGTCGGTTGGAGTCGGACACTACCCCATTACCGGCCCTTGGTTCTGGGGTATGCGTTCCAATAGCATTTTGGTACACACATTAATAAAAAAAAGCCTAATGTTTAGATGCTCATAGTGGACCGAGCTTAAATACCATCTGTTGAAAAGAATAGCTAAAGTCCGGATTATTAGCTCAATCTCATCGCCAATCTTCAGTTCAAAGGAGGCAACTCATAGTGATGATGAGAAGTTCACACAGCATCACATTGCGCTTTAATAATTTCACTAACTGTATTGCCCTTCGAATCGCATAACCTGTCGCTATTATTAAGCGACATTTGAAAAATTTGATAATAAAGTGAGTTCATCATCATTATCAACCTTTGTTTATCCATTGCAGGATATAAGTCTTCCCCAATGTCTTCTACTAAATGCGATGCTGAGCTTCTCGCATGCACCCAGAGTAAAGTTAAAAATGCTAAAATAGTAGGCGACATACAAAAATGTCCAGTAATACCAATTACGAAGGTATTACTGAAAACTGATACACATTAAGAATTGGGACGCTGCCTGACAAAGAATAGCTTTATTTGTCGAACTGCAACGAACGGGGACAGCAGAGCAGATGGTGATGAGTCGTTTCCTGGTTAAGATAAAAGCGGTAAATTCTTCAACGTCACAAACGATTCCAGCGATATGATGCAGCTTCTGTTCAGGCGACTTCTCGGAATGACATTTGTTTTTGTTTAGACCTTTTTTTTAAGTTAAAACACATTTACTGCCTCTGCATCATGGCGTTCAATCGCTTTCCTTGTGCAATTAGGAGATCCCCGTTTGTATTCCGAAACCACCTCTAATAAAATATTAATGATGGTCTTCGTACCCCGATTGGCTTGGTATTCCACTGTACTTCTGCGGATGTAGAAGTATTGTGATGTTCCGAATAACAATATGTGAATGCCAAAGTATTCTAGGCGAGAGTCTCTTTGTCACTTAACACCATATCAAATTGCGGTCAAGTTTTAGGTCATTGTAGAAAAAACTACGATGTTTTTATAGCACCAGATTCTTCCGCTTATTGTCCCACAGAATGGTGCCTTACCTCAATAAATTTAATAGCTGAAGCAACTCTTAAAGAGAAACAAGGTAAGGTTCACGAAAATTGCCATTTTGTCGTACGTTTGATTTAGACTATCTCCGACAAGAGAAATCTATCAAGAAAAGATTCGTTAAAAAAAACTAATTTAATTCACTACATCAAAGTTTTTATGAAGGCCTTACATTGACACACGTTTACATTTTTTTTATTACAAAATTATTATATAGTATAATAAAATTAACCTCAGACACTACTAACCGATTGTTTAGCACGGCGTCAAAAATCCTATCAATGTTAACTGACTATCAAATCAAATTTACAGTTCCAAGAATATACACGTACCGATAGGCACAAGGAGTTATGATTCCGTGAAATTATACCCGACGTCCTGCGGTCTCGTAGGATCGCTTCTGAAAAATCATAAACCTATATCTGATAGACGGTAGATTTCTAGAAAGTGCTGGTTCTATACGCAGCTGTATACCGCAACGTTGCTTACCTTGAAGACGTTTCATAACTACAGGATGTATTCGCAGTAACTTCTAGTTTTATATCCTTCATATTTCTTTAGTTACAAATAGTTTAAAAGTTTTTACAAAATTTCGAATATAACATCTGTTAATGCAAAATTTACAATACGGTCTGTGCTAAATACTATTTACAAATAATCATCAGAACAGTTTCTTCAATATCTTACAAAACTTTCTATTGGAACATAAACTTGGTTTAACTTTTATAGAACAAATCGAAAATTACATATTTTTTAATATATTCCTAATGGAAATAATGAAATTGTCAGTTTGTTGAATGAATTATGTGTAAGCATGCCGCCTTGGCCGGAAACAATTTCTTTATCCAATGGCCAAAAGCGACTTCAATGTTTTTCCAAAATATGCTGAACAACACGTGTAAATAATAAACCGCTAACAGCAGACGAACCAGGAAGAGGAGTTTGCATTGTTTTATTTGCTTTAGACAGATATTTGCTGGATCGGAGTTTATGACGCTCCGTCGGCGAACAGAGTTGGTCTCTGACGCGCAGCGCTCGTAAAGCCGCCCTTTGAGCGTTTATTGCACCTTCAACCCGAGATGCGCCATCTGCCTTTTGTTTTCGCTGCCGAATCGAACACAATTGAAGGTGACCAAATAGCTTTTGAGATGCCGTTTGTTCTCACGTTATTAGTACGTATTGGTAGCGGGTCTCGACAATATTGTCACTTAAGATGCAAACGGCAGAGGCGAAGACCGAAGTTGCGATGGCTGAGTAGTGACAAACGATTTGATTAGTTGTGATGTCAAGTAAAGCGATGTTTCAAACAGAGCGAAGTGGAGTGAAAGAAGTAAGAAAGAAGACCCTATCACAAGACGGGACAAATGCTAAGAAGAAGATGCAGAGTTTTGTCGAGCTTGGCGTTCATCTGATAGTAGCTACAACGCCCTGATGCACAGATACGTTTGGACACTACTGATCGGCGGCAGATATAGTAGCTGCGGTGGTACCTACCTAGAGGGTCTCCGATGACAGAAGCCTGCCACTAATAAGCATGGTATTAAAAAACTGTTTTCTATCAGCGGAAGGTTTGTGCCAGAGCCAAGATTACCAAGTAAAATCACAAAGATTTATATTCGAGTTCTGAGCTAAAAACGAATCTAATTACTTCTTTATCAGCAGCAATCGCCTACAATAATTATTACAATCACGAAGACTTATCGAGATATCATCATATAATCTTGGTGTTGAGCACAATGTGGTGCTGTGGATATCATCTTAATTGGCGCCACGTATTTATGCACGGGCTTATTATTTACTATATATGTCGCAGGGGTGTAAGAGGTTTAAGGGGTCCCGAACAACAACTCACGGGATTCAACTCAGATGTTCGCGGTGCACCCTGCTAATCAATAACCGAAGCTCTGGCTCCCACCAACCTGCATTAGGCCGAAATGGCCCAAATCCCTCCATCTAAATAACTATAAACGTGGAGATCTTTGGGGGAGGCCCATGTCCAGTCGTGTACGTTTATAGGCTGATAAAAAAATACCATTTTTATCTGTAGCAACGATTACATACTAATAACCAAAACACGGTTATTTTTAGATTAATTTTAACACAAACCAATAAAACGTTATATTTTACAGTGTTGTTACAATATGGACGTAAAATAATTTACAAAGCGCATATATGAATTGGTGCATTTCAAGGCTGCACTGAAAATATACTTTAATTGTCATAAGCCGCGCAACAAAGTGCTTTATAGCATACACATAACGAAACTGGTATCCTCTATTGACATAACATACTTTCGCGAATTTAAATGTTCCTTATAAGACAAAATCTTCTGACGGGGTTATTTTAAAACTGTATTTTCGATTTGCGGAAGATATTCACTGCCGAGATCAAAATTATCTTAACTGCTTTATTTTAATTAAAACATGTAACACTTTGGAAATACATGAATTTTTGAAGATCTCTTTTGCTTGTTACTCCTTTAAAGACAAGATACAATTTTTTTTTTTTTAATTAAGCAACCAGACGAGCGGGACGTTCACATGATGGTAAGCGATACGCCCGCCTATAACGTGGGGCTAGTTAATCTGATATGCACTACACCACATTGCGCTCGTCGCCTGAGACATAAGATGTCGTGTCTCGTTACCCCAGTAATTACACTAGCTGCAGTGCCCTTCAAATTGGAACACAGTAATGTTTGCACACCACTGTTTGGCGGCAGCAATGGTAGATGCAGTGGAACCTACCTAGACTATCTCTGACTACCATCAGCAAAACATTCTCACAGTTATATTGTAATACAACCAATAATGTTCAACTGAAATTCTTCAGTCCTAACTTGACTTGCACCTTTTCTATCGCGGGGGAAATCTTCCTTTCGTTCTTTTCGTCCTTCTAAGGCTCGCTCATTGAATTTTGAGGGGCCCCACCCTCAAGGCTCACAAACCTGAGGATTCTTTTCGCCTTTTACTACAGGGAGAAGATTACCTTAGTCTTATTCTTAATAGCCCGAGACTACGGGGCTGATTGGCTTGCACCTAATCCATATTTATATAAACTATCATTGGCAGGCCACGTTGCTTAAAAAAGTAGTGCTGAAAGATCTTTAATAAGATAGTCAGATGAGTGGGTAATAGTTACGGTAAACTTCTGAATGGTCACAACACATCGATTTGGTGATCTTTGGAGGAAATATACAGCGGACATCAATCGGCTACTAATGATTATGATGATTGATTACAAGCCTACTCTATCTTCTGTTTCCTCCTGCGCTTTTCCCAGCTATGTGGGATCGGCACAGCATGTACTTTTCTTCCATATCCCTCTATCAGCCGTCATATTTGGATTTACACTCTTCTTACACATGTCATCTTTGACACAATCCGTCCACAGTTTCTTCGGTCTTCGTCTACCCTTGTAGTAGTCCATACTGCAAAAATTTTGTCTACAGTTTTTAGGGCCGACCGCCTGCCTGACACCAACCCTCCTCGGGAATGATTGCTGGTAGAATAGTCATCACCTTACGGCTAGGGGGATAAAAATGTAGAAAACCCCTTATGGTAGCGCATTATGCATCAGTTTTGATAAATTTCTATAGGATATTGCTGCACAATCCGCGACTAACATACTCTATCTAATATAGGGAAAAAAAAACACCTTTTACATTTATGATGAACAGTTTTGTATGGAGCTCGGGCATCTGTTAAACTGTATTATATTCATATTAAAACTAATCACACTCTTCTATGTATATACTCCGCTTTGATGTTCGAACCTTTAAAAATAACTTCTTGGAAACACGTCAATTATACTATTAACTGTTTATATCCCCGCCCATGCTCCTCTCCTCAAGAGAAACCAGGACGAACATCGAATGCAAATTAGGGAAACCCGAATACGTCCCTCCCAGCCGGAAGTCGCTACTGTCTACTCGCGAACTGTTCCTTATAAACTCTCCATCATCGACCGGATATTTTACTCTCAGTTTATATAATTTTGCAAGAATATATTAAGACTATGAAAAGTAAATAAAAATAGATAATTGTGTTTTTAAATTTTCTTTTGTAACATCATCATCATCATCAGCCGATAGAAGTCTACTGATGGACATAGGCCTCTATATGATATTTTAGAATATCGGTCCCTCTATGACTACGAGAACGATCTTTAGTACACCACAAGAACTCATCAATTGATAGTTCACATAATTTTTTTAATAGAGAAGTATAGATCGAGAATGATCAGACAAATCATTTTATCTCGATGATGGTGATCACAACCCTTCATGTACACTGCTTTTGGTCAATATGGAAAGGTTTTGTAATATATTATTTACAATATCTAAATATGACAATTGACTATTAGGACGATCCATTTATTGGTTTTATTAAGAAACGTAATTTTTTTTATGTAATTAAGCGACGACGAGCGGCACGTTCACCTGATGGTAAGTGATACGCCCGCCCATAACAATGGTGCGCTAGTTAGCATGGTATGCACTGCACCATATAGCGCTCGTCGCCTTAGACATATAATGTTTTCTCGTTACCTCAGTAATTACAGTAGCTACAGAGCCCTTCAAACCGGAACATAGTAAAGTTTGCACACAACTGTTTGACGGCTGAAATAGACGCTGCGGTGGTACCTACCGGGTAGATCTCCGGCAAGAGTGACGACCATCAGTTTTTCTTGTATAGTGCATACTACATACAATAAATTTTTACACATCAAATATATAAAAATACAAAAAAAATTATAGCCTTTTGTAAAAGAGGAAATTGAATTATGAGTTTTAAAGTCTTGGTTCCCAAAGCGGGGTGCACATGTGGTGTAGTGCTTATCATCCTAACAAGCTACATATTAATGGACGGAACGAACTGCTCCTCTCGTCGATTAAAAAAAAACTGTTCTATTAAAAAAGCAACATTCTCTACATTCATCATCAGCTGACAGATGTCCACAGCTGGACATAGGCCTCCCCCAAAGATTCTCACATCGATCGGGTAAGAATTCAAACGGGGTCATTGAGGCCATTTCGTACTGCACTAGCCCAATGCGGATTGATGGTATCTAGAGTTTGTTGCTTAGCAGGGTACACCTCGAGAAGGTAAAGTTGGCTTGGATCCTGTGAATTACTGTGCAAGATCCCTTGCGCTACATGATACATCATGATAATCTACATTACTACTACATTATCGTTTTGACGATTCGCAAACTTATTTAATGCAGTGATTTTATACAAATTGCGTCTAATTATGAAAACGACAAACTTGGCCCCGTTGCCGAAACGTTTACTGAACGAAATCCCTCCTCGACATCCAAATCGATCCGGAGCAATTTCGTCGTTTATTTTTTTATTGTTGGCATTTAACCTACATGCTCGTGGGGAAACGGTGAGACTATTTCACGCTTCGGCGGTATAATGTTACATATGTTACGAGTTGTTAGATCAGATCAGAGGCGTCTTGTTAACGATACTGAGAAGAGCGGGCGCGCGAAGTGGGCCGCGACGTCGCACGCCGCCCGCTGTCCGCCCGTCCTACACCTCGTCTATCACTCCACCACGGCCATTGTTCCTCTCGTCTACTTACAAATAACCTCTTCAGTCTCTGACTACATGGCATCGATAAACTGATCTCCACTATTAAGAGATTATCCCTTCTCCAAGATAGGCTGGTGATAGCTCCCTATTGCAGACTCCGTTTAGATAAGTATATTACATTGAGGCCATATCTATTATGCTGGCTAAGTTCAGGTTGGCGGATGTCGCAAGTTTTGTATTAAGTTCCTGTTCTGCAGCGGCTATTGTTGCCGCAAAACAGTAGTGTGCAAACATTACCGCGTTCCGATTTGAAGGGCGGTGTGGATAGTAATTACTGGAGCTACAAGACTTAACACTTGATGTCTCAAAGCGACGATCACAATGTGGTGTAGTGTTATGGGCAGGTATGTCACTTACCATAACATGAACATCTTGATTGTCTTGTTTCGTAGAATAAAGAAAAGATAAGACGGCGGTTTTTTTAACGAACAAAAAGTGAAAGAATTTCAAGTTTTAAAGTTATGCCCGTGATAAGATGGTAAACCCTATACCATTTTGTGGTAGACGCTTTTTGACACAAGATGTGAAGTCTCGTTAAACTAGTAGTGTCTCTATAATAAGAACATTGTATTGTCACTGTTGAGCAGAAGAAATAGGACCTTTTTTTTGTTTCGGGTTGGAAATCTTCGAAAGATACCCTGCTTCTGGGGGGAAGTCAGGGTTATGCGAGATTCTTACTAAAACACCATCGGTGGTCTGCATCAGCGCATTCGCAGAGGCGCCGGGAACCTGGTCAGGCAACTGGCTGGATGAGGCTTCAATAGCCTTGAGGTATAAGTAACCTTTAAAAGGCCTGGTGCAGAAGTCAGCGGGAAACCACTGCACTATAATCCCTACTATTCAACATGGAAAAGTCCAATAATAACAAGGCCTCGAGTGCCCAGCGTCTCTTAGATGGAGAGATAAAAAAGACTGTACCACGCTGATAGCCAACCTTCACTAGTTGGAGAGGCACTTTAAGAAGAAGAAGAATAATAGAATCATTATGTTATGAGGGTACAAATATACGTAATACATTTATTTAAAAAGTTCTAGAGCTCTTAGGTACTAAACTATCTTCAGCATCTTGTACATATATATGAATACATTAGCTGTCGTCTTCCGGTGGCGGTAGACTCTCCACGTCCCATTCATACGGTTTTTTTGCAAAAACTTCGCTTGAGGGAAATTATTCTTAAGCGCCGTCGCTGCACTACGAGTGTTTATTTTTCTTCCAAGTCTTTTAGACATTTTCATTTTGTCCAGCTCACAAAGCATTGTTAAAAATTTTGTTAATTTTTTTTCCAACATTATTTTAGTACCTAGACAAGAAAAAAAATACATGAACTATTTTATAGAACTGAGTATTCTAGTTATACTCTTAAATATGGACCATGATCTGGTGAAGATCGCAAGGATGTATTACTACAAGTGTATTGTGGCCAGTCGTGTTGAAAATGTGGAAATGCCCGTGTTTAGTAGGAGATGATAACAGACTCAATTGATACTGATGACCTTTGAATGAAATCTACTGTAGTGTTTATTGAACTTTATTTTGTTAGATAAATCATATCTGATTTAAAGGTGTACGAAATAAATAAAGACTTTACCATCAAAGAAATGCAAGTCATAATGTTTTATTAGAACAGACACCTTTGTGAGGATTTTTATCAAAGTATTTCGTGTTCTAGATCGGAGACAGTTATGTCCGATTATTTCCTGTGAGCACAACATGCCGCTGATGAAAATATAGTTGTTCTTATGACGGTAAAGCTGATGAGGTGCCGACATTGATTTGCGTATACGCTAAGATTAAAACGTTTTTGTTACGATCATAACACAGCATGCATTGTATTTATGTAGACGGAATTGGGGACATTATTTTCAGTATTCATAACTTCTGCGAGGAGTCGTCAGCCGTGTCACATAATTGCCGCTAGAAGATATTAACTAAATACATAAATCGCTCTTTTGATCTACTTATTTCTTTTATGTTTTCTTTCAAGAAGAAAATTTTATGTTTTTTTTTTTGTATGAATTATTTTATACGATCAATTTTATGCTTATGTACTAACACGATGTCTCCATTAAAGTAAAAACTACAACAGACAATCGATTTAGCTCGTTTGCAATTCGTCATATTTTCTCTCGTACGCTTTCATAAAAGAAATCGGAATTTTCTTTATGTTTTTCATCATCATCATCATTCATCGTTATCAACCGATAGACGTACCACTGCTGGACATAGGCCTTACCTAGAAATCCTCCCAACGGGTAAGGATTCATATGGGTGGATTTGGGCCGATTCCCCACCACGCTGACTCAATGCGGGTTGGTGGAAGCCAGAGCCTTGTTTGTTGATAAACAGAGTGTCCCACAGTAGGTGAGATTAACTTAGATGTAGTGAGTCATTGTACGGGACCTGTTACACCCTTATCTTTTTAATGTCACAAATTTGTTAATATACTAATTTTATGTTTATTTGTTTCAGGTAAGCTTTATTTCCAAAACAACCACTGGATTCAAACAGCGCTAGAGCGTGTTTTGTGGAACATATTAAAAGAGATCTATATCCAGCTGTGGACTACCCACGGTCTAAAATGATGACGATGCTTTATTAATTATTAATAAGCGCGAATTCCAATTACGGTATGTATGTGTAAGTTAATATCCTCTTCAACTGCAATGTATTGATCACTGGTGGTAGTGTACGGTACGTCACGAGCACCCGTAGCAGTTCCGCAATAGTAACCAAAATTACCTGCACGCCGAGGGCGTTGCTTGTCTCGCAAATAGATTTGCGTTTATTTATACCATCGTACGTCAAACCGGACGGCGGCGGCTGCAATCCGAACGGTATCGTTGCGTCCTTGCGGTTCCGCGAACGTCACGGAAACCAGTTCCAGTGGTTTGGTGCTGTGCAATAAACACGGTGCATACTTGAAAATGCGTGAAGATGATCAGATAACGAGTGATGGGTGAGGCCGGTCGCTTCCGTTGATACAAGGTACATGAGTTCTTGATATCCACAACTCGTCCGCTCCTACGGTACTACGATTACGTTTAAAGTTATTTTTCCTCAGTAGTTCTTCCATCATTATCATCAGCTAATTACCCAATAATTTTTGCAGAAGTAACCTAGTTTTACAATAAATTATTTGCGATAGTTTGCTATTGATATTAAACCGTATGGTCATACCATCTGACCACCCACGGCAGTGCAAACTAATGAAGTTTATCAATAAAACGCGTCTGCTCTAATCTTTATTACGTTATGACTGATTACTGCCTCTTAAATCTTAGGTATTTCTTTTGATAAAAAATTCATTGTGTATCTGTGATGCGTTATGAAGCATTATCATAATTGCTCTTCGACTCTCTTGACGCATTCAAGACGTCAGATGAAAAGAGTAAAGTAAATCTACGTACTAAGTAGTAAATAAAATGTTAATATACAGCCCATTTTTAGGTATGACATATAAGGAATGATGGTGGAGTAATGGCTCATCTAGTCATACCTTAAAAGTTTTAATTGTGTTTTGGTTTATTGTCTAATAAATAATACTTGCTGACTTTAATAATTAACATCTAACATCTTCTTAAATAAGGAAGCAAAAGAGAAACTTCACTTGATTTATGATACTTCCATACACTCTGATAAGCGGACCTTAAACGTCACTCACTGTTTATGTTAAAGTGTAAATAAACCAGAGGCGCTTCAATAATATTTGTACGCGGTGATCCTTCCCGAAGGTGAAATGGAAAAATTAATCCTTGAAATAAATAATCAGTGCAGCTGACCTCGTGATATGATCGAGCGCATCTGATTAATGAAACTTATTAATTGTAAAAACAACCTTTCTCTGCCTGTTCCAAGCTGTGGTGTGTAAACATCGCTGTTCCTGTTTGAATGGTACTGTCACGTTTAATTATTACTGGAGTAACTAGATGTAACATCTCATGTCTCAAGTCAATCAAGTGTATGATAACGTTTCAACTTGTTGTTGTCTTCAGCTGATATCTAACCACACCTGGCATGTCGATTGACAAGAGCAGTATTAGTAAAAAGTCAATAACTTGCTGGACTGTTTTTTCTTTCTATTTATTTAAGGACGTCCAACAAAGGATACACGGCATATAATAAAAATCATGGTGTAACATTTCTATAGACTACATAGCGACGTGTTCTTCATTTACAGGAGATCACAGAATGCAAATTAAAATGTTTATAAGATAACACGAATTAGTAATCTTTTGAGATTTTAGTAATTTGAAACAATTTTCAATAAACCAATGAAATGAAATATAGTTACAAATCCTGACAACCAGGGAATGGATAAGCCTAATGAACTGATCATTATGTAATTTAGTAATGAATGTAAACTATCAGGACCACGTAACAATTGCAGGACCTGTTTTCTATATTTTGAAATGTCTGTGATTTCTTCTAGAAATGGTTATCACCTAGTCTACTAGTTTCTACTACTACTACTACGCTGATCCTAGAATGATCGTCAAAATATTTTAAACCGATGCCTCCATATGTAGATCGTTTTAAATATTTAGTAATAAAACATAAGATTTCAAAGTAAATAGGGTAAACTTCTGTATTGTTTATGATTTATACAAAAATGGTCTACGTTTTACTAAGTCTAGTAATTTCGAGAGAAAAATAGTTGAATGTTTTCAAAGAACATATAATGAATCGACGAAATATAGCCCCAAATTTTTGTATGCAACTATTTACTGTGTTTCGGTTTAAAGAGCACTGTAGCTATTGAAATTACTGAGATAATAAGATAACATCTCATGTCTTAAAGAGACCAGCCAAATCTGGTACTGTATGTATCATCCTAAACAGCGCCATGTTGTTATGGGTAAATATATCGCTTACCATCATCAAGTGAAAGTCTTCCTCGTGTCGTCGTTACGTTGAATTAAAAAAAAAATAAACGAGAGACGTTATCACGGTGGTATCAGTGAACTCTTAATTCATAGGATCTATTTCGGAATATTCGACTTGAGTGAATCTTCTGCCCGGTTGTCTACGTGATAGGCGGCACGACGAGTGGTGAACCGCTACAAACAAATCACTGTTTCCTTATTTATATATATAATGAAAAAAAAAATCTAATACTCTTGAACTCTTGATAGCTAACGAAATCCATTAGATGAAGAGTTCTGATTTACAGGGTGTGTAAAAAATACGTACACATCTGAAAGCAAGCGTTCGTTTTGTATGATCTCCGTAAACACCGAGTGATTTACGATCTATCAAAAGCTTGCACGTGTGTGCTTTTGGAATTACGAACATTTATATTTATTATTACAACTTTTAACTTATTTCAAGTAGTGTAAAATGTAAAAGGATTGAAATAATATAATTAGGATTTTGCCTTTGTACTCACTGGGGTAAAGTTCGTTCGCTTGCATCGTCATCGTCGTGTTGACGTGCAGTTTGTGTGAGGTTTGGGATACAGCATGTATGTTAGTGAATTAACGCGTGGAAACAAAACAAAGCCGCGCTAGACGCGTGCGAGCAATATTTATCGCTCACTGGGATAGCGTGAAGTTTATTTATATCCGGCGGTCGCACCGGCTCCTCGGTGATTTAGTGCGCGCGACGGCACTACACTACGTAACGATATAATCGCCCGGTCGCACTCATTGTTGCAACGATTTTATATACGATAACAGCGAAATAAATTCATCAGCCCTCTGCCGACCTATTTTTAAACAACTCGACGATAAAAAACACAAGACGGATCAAACATTAAAAAACTAAAGGTAAAATTACTATCGTTCAATCCTCTGTTACTGTTAGAGAGACTCTGTACTTCAAATCTTGGAGATGCTAAATATATGGAGTAGATTTATTTCTTACTATAGTATTTCATATATTTTACAATATCTATACAATTAACAGAAAAGAAAAAAAGATTTTATGCAATCAATAAGTCTAATCTATGTCCTAATAAGATACTATTTTCTTAAAATGATTGAATCCAACTAGTGAAGGTTGGCGACCAGCGTGGTACAGTCCTTTCTATCTCTAATTCGGCGCAACAGTTCGGACGTTTCAGATAAGCCAGTCAATTTCGTGATATTCCTCAACCATGACTTTTTCTTTCATCTCCATTCATTCAATCAGCTGCAGGAGATCATATCGCTAATGAAGGTGTACATGACCGATTTTACATTTGTTAACCGTAAGCATGAGATAAGAGACTATCTACTACAAGCAAAACCTTCTCATCTTCAGCATTTCAGTCTATTTATTATTGCTGAAGTCAGACCTCATGTAATACCATCCACCATCACGAGTAAATTATTTTGTGTAAAGTTACCATTAAAATATTCCTACTTAAAGATTTCTTAGTAATACCATTGTGAGAGCAGTTTAAAACGTATCGCACAGTTTCATCTTGACATAATGGACCGATTCGTTTGAGATTCTTGAACAACTTTTAACATTTATAATTTCTCTTGATTAATATTCTTTTAGAACTTCGCCATCACATAATGGCCGTTCGATTAGTCACTGTTGCGTTAGGTAAACGGTTACCACCATTTGTCAAGCCTCGTGAACGGGCCCGGTGCAACTATTTTCCAACTTTTTCTCGGGAATCTCTTGGCAGATGTTAGAGATAATATTCGAGTAATGCGATTGTTATTATAAGAAACGGCCTTAGCCTAATAGCTAGGCGTCAGACCGGCGTACAAACAGTTGTACGTTTATTCGTATACTATTTAAAAAAATCTAATATCCATTATTAGAAGTGCATCAATATTAAATTCAAGTAATAGATGAGAGAGAGATGTAAATTTTTGTCATCATTATAATAGTAGTCTGCAAGGAAAAAGTAAGAGTGAAGACACAAATATTCGGTAAAATACTCATATGACATACACGTACATAGAAGACTAAATATAAACACTGAAATGTTGCCTACTTCAGTTATATACTGCAGCAAAAATTACAAGGCTGATTTTTAATAGTGATAGGATTCACCCTTACTTGATATGATTGATAACATTATATGTAACTTATGTAATGATGACAAGTCAATTCTAATCCACCCATTTAAATAGGTAGAACAGTTGTCACTACGTTGATTTTTTAATAGGACGTCATCAATTACTTTTATCACCATCATCAGGATCATAAAAGCCATTGGCTTTCCATGACGTACATTAGATAGTCAGTCCATCTCATCGAGAACCTTCCAGCGCTGGATCTAGTTTTAATATATTTATTTTTACCACATTATACAAGTATATCAACGTAAGCTTCACACATTACGCGCGCCGACGGCTGAAGGTTTCCCGCTCACCGTGTTCGGTTTAGCAAGTTTCCGGTTTACCTGATCTCTTTAATTAGCGCCCGCCCGTGCGGCCTCCGATTATTCAACGAACCCCGACATCTTTTCTTTGTTTTTTAATTTATCAACCAACCGCTTTACTACACTTCACACCACCGCACTTCCTTAATTCAAATATCTCTATTAAAGTTTGAGTCTTTACGTCTAATAGCTTTAGAGGTCTCGTGATGAGTCAATGAACTTCTGGAGTCATTTATCACGAGACGATCGAGATAAATATATGATATATATATATAGTATAAATAAAGACATATATAAAGGAGTTATACAGATATATGTTATATATATATATATAGACAAAAAATAACATTGCTTAAAATCGGTTAACATAGCATAGAACACCCCCAGATTTGATTGATGTCCAGCTGTGGACTAATGTAGTTGATGATGTTGACACGAAATTTAATTTTAATGATAATCTTCGTGATGATGAAACACTATAATATATTACATATAATATGAAATTATAATTATTTAGGTATCATCACCATTATCAACCGTCAGACGTCTTCTCGTCGTTGATCATCGCATCGTTGATGGAGTTCATAACCCACACCGACCCACCAATATATTTATTAACCTTTACACCCATTTACCCCTTACAAATATTGTTCAAGGATTCAGTGCTCATACACTTACTTTCGCGTACGTCTGTGCTTCATAACATATCCTACGCACTAGACTGTTTCAGTTTTGAACTCTTAATTTCTAGTGATGAGGATTGCGATCACCTTCAGTCACTTTATGATTAGACTGTTGTTCTGTGAACATAATTGTCTTCGGCGCTTATCTCTTCAAAAGACTCTGTGTAGTGCATGAACCCTCAACAACATCAACAGTTTGCGAAACCAATACCTCATATTATAATTGTAAATTCACTAAGCTTGTAATGTTTTTTCGGTTGTTAGTTCTATTAACTTAACTAAGCTGGCTTAGCCTAAGTGCACTAACATACGAGGGTACAGTAGAGACGCCTGAGTCGGTTACTGTCACAGTTACGACACAGCGCCAGGCTCGTGACGCAAGTGTGTGAAACATGGTGCTGATCAGGTTCCCGATACGCGTAACAGACGCTAGTCGTTATTATCGCGACAAACAATGATAAATCAATTCTTTTGTATACATTAATCATAGGTTCGACGAACGGCTAAAAAATTACACAACCTCTATCTCTTTACAAACTACTTTCAGTTACATAATTTACAACACCAATGTTCAGAGATGTGTTAGAGTATGTAGACAATAGTATAACTCATTGATTTTTTTTTAACTGACGTAACAACGAGACGATCAGGACGATCACCTAATAATAATGTATGGTGCTGGGTGGAATGATATACACAGCACAGTACTATTTGCACATTTCTCTTTGGCGATAGAAATAGGGGCTGCGGTGGTATGTAAAGGTTTCCAGTAGCGCTTTCCTACCACTACTATATTAATTTGATCTTAAAAACCATTAGAATTTTCCCATAGCCTAATAAATTTTCTTTTTGTAATCGGTCGCACAAGGATTCTCTATTACCAATTAATTAAATCTATGAAAACTAAAATTCGAGAAAAGTCGTATTTTATTATTAATGTAATACAAAAATTATTCAGACATAGTCGAAAGAGGAAAATAAGAAAAAAAATGTTTCATGTACTTATTTTTTAAGCACTATGTATTGTATGAATACCTTCATTCAGTTAAACCTTTCTAAAGTTCGGTCAATGATTTAAGTATTTTTTTTAATTTTCACAACTTTGTAATGTTAGCAATATCATCAGTATATAATAACAATTTCACAAATAATTCCTTAGTTACTTTTTTTATGATCGGTTGGTGCCACTTTCAACAAATAGTTAAAGTTTAACGCGCGTATCAAATTACAAACAAGCTTAGTTAATAGTCTCGGAAAGCTTCGCATGCGTAAAAGATTGTTTAATGTACGTCGTGTATAGGTCGCGTCGTCGCAGCCCATGACCATGACCGAATTGGCTCCACAAAGAGCGCCTGATAATGGCCCGAGAGCCTCAAGCTATGGATCGCACCTACACTGACGATTTATAATAGCTATAGTAGGTGACGCCAGTTTAAAGGCGTAGACTGAAAAGTACGTAAGTTAGAAATTTACGACTTAAGTTACATTACCTATATTATCAAGTTGATAAACATCTATTGAACATAGAGCTCTTTCAAAGTATTTAGCGGTCGGTGCTGTTAGCATCCAGTAGGTTCCCACGAGCATATGATGTTTCTCTTACTGGTACCTTTAGAGGGTCGTAGGAGGTTAAAATAGCTGCATCGCCTTTTAAACGATCTCGAGGAAGACTATGGTTGGATGTGGTTTCCGACCATTGTGGTAGTACCTGCAAAGGTATTGGGGTCTGCAAGAAACAGTCCCAGCAACGGGTTAAGTTAGCATAAAGTTAGAGCTGCCGCGGTTGTGTTCCGAACGGTGGTCCCATGACCTTTCCAAACGCTGACGACTACTTCAGCGCGTAGTTTTAGTGGCGCCATCCACTCCAGTTCATTGATATATTATTACTTTTTTATAATAAATCACATAAAATCTTATTAAACTAAACAGTTGAAATTGTGGGTGTGGGTTTCTATTAGGCGTTACGTTGTTAGCTTTTAACAAGTTTTGCGTCAGAGATTTAATAGAACACGTCATCGCTCCCAAAAATCGCGTTACAGATACGATCCTAATGTGATTCCATTATAAAGAGGAGTTAGATGAAGATTGGTCGGTGTTTGGTGGTTTGGGCGGGCGCCGCGGCTTTCCCAGCGCGTGGAAAACGGGCCGGCTCACTCGCGGCGCGGCCCTCGCAGCGAGCGCACGTCACCCGCACCCGCACCAGCATCAGCACCAGCACCAGCCGACCGCTGCGTTGCGACACACGAGCCGTGTTTACTTATACATCGACGCGTATTACACAAACTAATACTGTGCGGACTACGGCCGCGGTCAATGCGACCATCGACGGACGATTGTTTTTCTATAGTGCGATACAATCAGTGACTTTACGATGACATTGGACAGGGGTGAGAGTTTCTGTGGCAAGATCCAGCCGGCCACGTCCGTTTCCTGTCTATCACAATGTCAGAATATTTTCGGCAAACGACTGAAGCGATGGGGCTCCACTGGCTCGTGGGTAAGAATTTATTTACATTTTAGATGTTATTTAAAATTATACATAACTAATCGTGTATAAATGTTCTTAAACTGTCCTAGCATGTAAAAAAAAGCCATTTCTCCACGATTAAAAACAGCATGAAGGCTTTGACGGTTATCAATATACTACGCTCGTCGACCGAAGCAAGTACAGTAAACACCCTCGATCATTACCACTTTTGCTCAAAAATGAAAAAAATATATATTTTATAGTATTTATACTCGGAAGCTTAATGTTGGATTATAAACTCTAAAGTATGTTACATTATTGCATACTTAAATATATTAGGAAAAACAAACAATATTATTAAAAAATATTAAACTGTGGAAACTGAATTATTACTAGTTTTTTCAAAACGTTTCATTCTAAACAAACCTTTTTTTTTCTTATAATAAACATATAAAGAAGTTAGTTCTTACAAATCTTTATAGCAAATAGTTACCATATACATTGATCATTTGTATGAATTAAATCGGGTTATTTTTTTGGTTGTAGGGAAGTTTTTCTATTTATACATAACCCCAATCATACTATATTCGTTTGGTTATATTATAGCAATAAAAAAAAACTTACAATATTTAATAAGGTCTCGATGTAAGGCCAAGTAATACAGCATGTATCGTATAAACGTAGACGGCGTACAAGGGAAGCCGTAAAGGCGAGGGTGGTGTGAAATTGTTGGGGTGGTGTTCACCCGACGTCTTCGTGTCGACCCCACCCGCGTGCTGATCACGTGGACCTGTCCCTCTTACCCCACACGTATCCCCACAGCACTGGACACTGATTTGCCTGTTTGCAGGTGTTTATTTGATGGGGTAACCATTTCACTTCCCCTTAGCACTTTAGATTCAAATTTTTTTTTGTGTAATAATAAATATAGTTAAGTTTGTTCATACTTTATTACATATAAAATTTTTCATTTTAAAATGTTAAATGTTCTCGAGCCTTGCTTCATTTAAGGTAGTTGTTTTCATTGCCATTGGTTTCAGGTTATTTTGAAACCTTCTCCAATTATGGACCTCTTGTACTGAATATTCAATATGAAAACATATCAACGTGTCATATATTTATTGTATCCGTTCGCATGTCTTCCAGAATGGAAAGAGTTCGAGTCCCAGTTTTCTTACTTTATCTAAAAAAAAATTATTTTCTACCACTCTAAATTATAACCTTATTTTTCACCCTGTTGTCATATATTATATACCTCTAAAATATTACAACTTGTTAACTTAATAGCTCCATAACAAAACTTCAGTAATGATTAGTTATTACAGTTTCTCTTATCAATAACCGTTTGAAAATTGGCCGATCGTTAAAATCGACAAATCGAAAGTAGAGGTACGGCTTTACGACTCGGGTAATGAGTTCGAAGCTCGTTAATAAGCTATTCACTCTGTAATAGAGGTTGTTGCGATTGTAAATGAGTCAGTTACCTTTTTTTTTTATGATCCCCTCACAAAAGAAACATTTCATTTGTTTGGTGCTCGCGGTACCATTGTTTTACGATTCTCACGCACTTTTCGTTCACCGCGAATTGAACATCGCTCTTTAAGTAATTTTATAATAAGTAAAACAATGGTTTGATACAATCAGAATGTATTAAATTACATATTAGTTCAAGTTTAGTCACTCGGTTTAATGTGTTGAGGTCGCACAGCGTTTTCCTCTAATGATTTTTTCGAAACACCTGCTACGCTCAGATTGTTAACGATAACGATTACAAAACCACAACTAACTTGTACATTGTTTTGTACTTATTATATTTAAGATATTTACCTTATATATTTTTTTTAATTACATTGGTTTTGTATCTTTTAATTGAAAAATTTATTTGCTTGATATGTGCTTTGGTATGCACCTATTAAATGTCTATTGAATCTACGTATCTATGTTGTTCGTCTTTTAAATTTTATTTAAAAATACTATACTTATATTTTTTTTACTTTACGAATATGCGAGAGGATACATTCACCTGATGTTAGGATGATACTACATCACATTGCGCTCATCAGCTAATGACAAAAATAAGACGTTAATCTTCGTAACCCCAGTAATTTCATTAGCGACAGCTCCCTTAAAATCGGAATAAGTTATTGTTTGCACGCTACTGTATACCAGGAGAAATAGGAGCTGCGGTGGTGCCTACAAATCTAGATTGTCTCTGACAAGGAAGGCCATACAATATCGAATACTTATTGCCAATCGGGTCCAGCTATATTGGTAAACGTTCGTCCTGCCCCGCGGCTCGCATCTATATATAATCCTTCCGTTTTAGTTACGGTCGTAATTGGTTTGGATTATCGCTCGCCGATATGATTTGCAGCGGCCGTATGTAAAAATAAAGAACGGGTTGCGAGGGTAACGCTCCTCGTTTGCGGGAGTGGAAGTCAGCGGGTCCACGGGACCTCGCCCCGCAGAACTGGTACCGGGTAAACTGGTTCCGATATATTGGACGACAAGTGGAGATCTCGACACTGTTGGCGTAAGCCGACGACTTATCGCACCTCCCAAGGCTATAATCGCGATACTGCTAAAAAAAACATAAACAGCCAATGGTGGATTAAACGTACAATACATTTTTTTTTCTAGACGATACTGATATAAAACAATGAGGCTCAGTTATTCTTCGCATCACGTACTGGTTCGCGCCAAGGACTTACGTCCTTATAAATTATATCATGTCTATAAATATTTTATATCATACTATCTTGATTATGATTATATGGAAAGGAGTAGCATTTGTCGTATTGATCTGTTGTAAATAAATATTGTATCATTTGATCACAGGTAGTACCATTGTTCGATATTTATTCAGCGCACAAATTGGTGATATTATCAGTACAGGTCACAAGTAGGTGTTAATTAGAATTTACAAAAACAATCAAATTTTCTAAAAACCTCAGTAATCCAACATTAGCTGCAAAAGTAGTTTTTTATACTACTAGAATGGTAAACAAGCGGTGTTTATGGTGAACGGCTGCATTGCCTTTCTACGTGTCCATAAGGTGATCGTAACCAGCGATCACCAGGCATATACGAGTGGTTTATAAATAAAAACATACATTAACAATGTAATCAACACCTCAATCCAGCACCCCTCGACCTTGGTATATAATGTCGGTTTGTTTACAGCACAATTCACTTCGAGAAATTGGCTAATTGCTTTATTTTAAACTCCGTCGCGGTGCGAAATCAATACGAGCTATTTACGAAGCTGGTGCAAGCTTGAACCGGCTCTCGTACACCCACACTCTTCGAAATACTACTAGTAACATGTCAAGGGTGAGCCAGGAATATACATTCTCCCATAAAACCACGAGAATTAATAAAAATGATATAACTAAATGAGTAACAGAATTTACATAAATGATGCGCCTGTCCACATATGATGTTTGATTAGGATGTTTATACAGCACCACATTGCGCTTCTTGCTTTCTGACGTTAAACCTCGTTACCACAATTTCACTGGCTTCAGCACTCTTCAAACAAAAAACTAATAGTTTTTTTCATTACTATTTGCCTATACCTGGTGGTGTAAAGATCATTGAATGATTTTCACTGTCGAACTGCAAACCATATGAAGTATGATCATACAAAATATATTTGCTTTATCAAATAGATATTATTAAATGAATTATTAAAGTAACAATTAAGTTATGAACTTACACACAACAGTATAATAAAATTTCTTAAGATTCGTAAGATCTGCCAACGTTACTGCTTCATCTAAGCTCATGCTCGGAGTCGCACGGCTGATTCGAACCTATGATCTTGCATTCAAAATTTAGAATATTCTACTCTTAACTATGATAACATATATAAATTCGCTACTGTTTCATACAGCTGTTAGAACCAATGGTGGTTATATGGCGTTATATCGTAATGACTGGAACTCTACTCCCGAAAAGTTTGTTTACGGCACTATTCAAATGTTGTTTAGCAACATCCCGGTACTACGACTTATTGAGTGCGCAATGTTTTGTGTACACACGCAACTACGTATGTATGTCAGCATGCGTATGCGCAAGTGAAAGTAATATCGCACCGATGTTCAACATACAACACCGCAAACAATAACCTCTGCGCACAACGCTGTATATGTGAACTGAAGTTCAGAATTCGAAACCTGCACTTCTCAACACACATAGATTGTTTAATTCGAAATCATCAGCTAGGCGTTCCCATAACAACGTGGCACTAGTTAGGATGGTATACCCAGCACCAAATTGTTCTCGTCGATTTATGGAAACAAGATGGGTTAAGTCTCTTTACCCACGTAATTTCACAAGTTTCAGCGCCTTACCGGAACTACTACTACTGTTAGGCTGCGTGAATAGGAGCTGCGATGATACATACGGTCACCAGCAATAGGTAACCAATAGACAGTAAAACGTAATTTGGTTACTTATATTGTATTTTTTTATGTTCATGTGATATATTCTGGCAATGTTACGTATAAACTGTAAATGACCATATTGTATGTAATGAAGATAGCAAAAAATCCTGCTATTCACTTCATTGGGTTTCATCAGGCCCAACATGATAATCATTCACAGTATTTTGTTAACGCCAGAAAAATGCTTTGTGTTGCCAACCCTAGAAATATTGCATTCTCTAATATTATCTTTGTAATTTAGGTATACCATTCAGTACAAGTTCAGCTTCTTTTCGACTATTTTTTTTTATCTCGACTTCATCTTATATTAATATATATGGAGATTTATGTTATCGTTATAAACAAAACACCAAATGAGAATTTATAATAAGATTACGTATCCAAAACCTAATTTAATATATTAATGTTTGTGCCCCATAAATACTTCGCTTTACCCCTTCTCTGTACATCGGTTAATAAACATGTAAATGCGCGTACTATACATGTTAATTGTACTGGATCTACCTGAGCTTCCAGATACTAAAAAATTATTATAAGGTATTTCTAATGAATAAATTATGTACTTGCAACCACGTAACGATTTCTTTTTTAATCACATCTATTTCTTCCATATGCAATCTCCGTTAACGTTCGCCTTAAGAACAAAATGCATCATACGATTTTTTATAAGAGATAAATAATTCATTATTATTAAGTAGAAACAAGAATAAAATTATTACCCCTTACCCTTTTTTCTCGACATTGGAGTCTGTTCCATCCGACTTTCGAGCCGCTAACCCATTTGCCTGCTTTCAATTCAAAAAACTTATGAATATTAAACTATCGTATGTTATAACTTAAGCAGTAATAGACGTTCAAGTATATATTTTTTTTACAACGAAAGACAAGTCTATCATGTCATTCATCTGATGGATTGTTGTATTGAACCACTTTGTACTTGTCGCTTTAAAACATAAGTTGTTTGAAGTCTTGTTACCCCAATAATTTCACTAACTACTTACTTAAATTAAGATTATTAATCATGATCATCAGCTGATATACTCCCTAAGCCTTTAGTAATATTAGATTTTAATCAGACGGTAAAAATACTATGAAAATTTCAGCATTTCTCGCCGCAACACTGACTTGGCTTGTTATCTTATTAAATGGAGAAATATTTGAGAAGCTTTATATATCCAGTGAATGATTGACCTGGCTTTCATGATCCAGGAATTCCTACTGACAAAAAAACATATCGGTGTGATTAGTTAATATTTTCTATGAAAAATCTGTTATATTAATCAGAAAATATCCGCAAACAATTCTTGTTTCGATAACGAATAATTTGAAGTCCTCAATCTCGCCCCCCACACAGTAAATCCGAACAAACAAAACATTACTGTAAAACACTCTCAGTATCGTTAACAAAATCAACTTTGCGCTTCTGGTAATCAGCCTTTATTTTTTTTTTCCTTGAACGGGTGTACTCATCTTGTTTGTGTAAAAGTTATACGCCTCCATCGAGTTGAACCTTGTGTAGATACTTTCCCACGATGGGTTGGGGCTGAGCTCACGGTTCCCGCAAGCCGTTTCAGTTATTTCCATGAAAGCTCAGATTTGTTTAGATTGGATGTGCGTATTTTCCATTTTACGCAAACGCTAGATCTATTTCCGTCCATTTAATAGTAATGGTAGTTATCTTTTTTTATTCGAGACGAGAGGAGCGGGACGTTCACCTGATGGTAAGTGATATGGCCGCGCGTAACAACTTGGCGCTACTTAGAATGATATATACTACACCATATATCGCTCGTTGTCGGAGATATGAAATGTTGAATCTTGTCACCCCAGTAATTACACTACCTCCAGCGCCTTCCAAACCTGAACATAGTAATGTTTGCACACTGTTTGACAGCAGCAAAAGGCGCTGCGATAGTACCTACCTAGAAGGTCCTCGGCAACACCAGCAGTAAAGTATCGGAGATCATCTTAGTAGGTACCACTGCAGCTCCTATTTCTACCGCCAAAACTCATTGTGCAAATTATAGTGTTTTCCGGTTTGAAGTATGTGGTGTGGTAACTAATGAAATTAAAAAGTTAAAGTCAGGTTAAAAGCCAACATAAAAATAAGTTTATTAAATCATTTGCTAAGGCTAGATTTGATTGAGTCGTCTCATCAAGTGAGGTTTTTTAATTTTATGAACACGAATAGGCTTTAGACCCTACGAAAACAATCTTTTGCGACCAAATATTATGATACATACATATATATGATAATAAATAAAAATTTTACGATTTTAAGTTAAATTAATTCGTTAGCCCATGAAACTTAATTTAACTTGATATTAAGTAACAATAAAATAGTATATGGTGAAACTAAAACAGAATACTCTGTCTCTTATGTATCGTTAAATGGACCAACCAAGGTAGATGATAATTAGCAAAGTAGTTCAAAAACCTTTCCTCCAAAAAAACTCGGCCTCGTGTAGACCTATACTCCAACCGGGGAAGCCACGGAGACGGTTAATAAAACAATGATTGTTAATAGCATCAACCACCGAAGCGTTTTTCTTATAATTATACCCGGGTTAAACCCAATGCATATCTGAATAAATCCATCACCAAGCAATCATTGCACATGCGATGCAAGAAATTAATTCGGTTTTACCAATTGTTTCATTTGCTTTTTCTACTGTTGATTACCGACGTAAACAACAATGTTCTTATATGTAGCTATCTCTGAAATCGTTGTAGAATTATTCATACAAGCATTTCCGTATAGTCTAAGCAACACTCGACTTCTATTAAACTACGAATACTTACATTAATTAAGATTGAGCTATCTGTAAATAGAATCTCTTATAGTAATTAAATATAAAACTTTTACTAGTTAACTATGAATACATCTATCTATCTATATATATATATATATTGTTTATTAGTGGTTGGTCTCAGCGCTGTAGTGTCGGGCTATTAAGAATAGACTAAGGTATTCCCTTCCTATCGAACAAGGCGACTATGGTCCCCCAGAGCTCAATAACCAAGCCTTAGGAGGACGGCAAATACATGGTGGTCTTATATTTGCCGTAGCGCACCGTGGGTGCTAAGGAGAGCCTCTTGTCCTTCCGTGGGATGTTTTAGCCAGAATGTAGAGGAGCACCGGTGCGTTCCGTAGGAGATCCCGGCGCCTCTCCTAATGCACTGAGAGGATTTTCGTGGGTAGAAGCCCTACATAATCTTGTCTTCACCCCAGAAGCAGAGGATCTTTTAAGATTTCCCTCGCGATAAAAAAAAGTCTCTGGTGTCCGTCTATATAAGTACCACAGCATCTACTATTGTCTGCTGCTAAATAGTCCTGTGCAAATATTAATGTGTTCCGGTTTAAACAACGCTATATTTAGTGAAATTACTGGGGTAACGGGACTTAACATCTAACGTCTCAAGATGACGAGTGCATTGAGGTGCTGTGTATATCATCGTATGTACCGTCCCTTTGTTATGGACAAGGCTATCATTTACCATCAGGTGAACGTCTCGCTCGTCTCGACGCTTTATTGGCTAAAAAGTTATACTCTTAATAATTTTTTTTACTATTTTAAGTATGTCTTGCTTCCCCTACAATTTTAAAGTAAATAAGTACTCCTTTATCAGTTTGCATAATTTAAACTGTCGTATTACCATAAGGAACACATTGCATCACCGGGTGTTCCGGGTGGCCTTATCCGTTCGATCTTGGCCCTGACCAAGTCAACGATTGGAACATTTTTAACCCCAATAAATGTAATTAACGCATATTTAGTTTCCATACGGCCTTAACTTTTTTTAAAAGCGTTAAAGCATTTCCTGTGGTTCTTCAGTGTGCAATAGTTTCATTTTATTAAAAGTTTGTTAATAATAAAACATTATATGTCCTCTGATAGCAATCGACTCCAATTATTATTCGACTATGCATCATCAATATATCTTGAATCTCTGAACATAGGTAACTTCAATCGATTTCGAGCCGACACTATAGTTGAATGGGTTTTTTCATGTCACATGAATTCTAAACAATTTACAAGAACAGTACAGAGAATAGAAAATTTTAATATTAACACTTATATTACATCCCACGAATGTATAGGTGTTGTTGTTTAAAAGCAAATCGACAGTTATAATGCAAGATTAGTAGTAGGAAGCTAAGTAAATAGCTTAACTTCAAGATCGGCTTTCGCGTGTTGAACCACCACTTTCGTTGTTAACGGAGCAGACGTTACAAAATCAACAAGTCAGTGTGCGATTATTGTCGCCGCTGATTTATATAGCGGTTGTCAATAATGCTTTATCATTGGCGTTGCATTAGCTGGAGATATAACGGCATACTGCAGCAATGCCATTTCGCCCGCGTGCCTTGAATATAAAGTGACCAACAAACCGACTCTATTAATATTAAGGATCGACATCGCGTCGCATGCCCGCTTAGTGTTAGTTTTACAAATTATTGTCGCAATATAAATATATGGATCGTGAAATACACAATTCTCAACTTAAAAAAAATTCCGAAATTTATGTTTCATTATGTTACATATATACAATTGGCAAGACAACAATGCCTTGCTACATAAGATGTTGACACAAAACTACTTTGCATTCATCGCCTCGAGATATATACATACATCTCTTGTTACTTGACGATAGAAATAAGCAATGTAATAGATCATCATCTATCACCAGCCGATATACGTCCACTGCTGGACATAGGCCTTACCCATAGATCTCTACATATGGTCAGCATGATCTCCGTTACCTCTGGACACGAGAGGCTGTCGTATGTAGGGGTTCAAATGTGGGGACATGAGTCATTTCCCAACACACTGGCCCAATGTGGACATGACGGGAACCAGAGCCTCGATTTTGATTAGCATTTACTACGAGCAGGTGAGGTTGGCTTGGGTCCCATGAGTTGTTTTGCGGGACCCCTTAAACCCATTACACACAGATCATCATAGTTTTATTAACGTTGTGATTACTTATGAATGTCTTTATTTAAGATATACGTATATAAAATAGATTTTCACCTGTGTAGACACTCGTCTCGATATTTCTGGAACCATAAATTCTAGAGACTTGAAATTTGGTAGGAATATTCCTTTTTCCGAATATAGGGCAGCTAAGTACGGATTTTACAACATTCCTTATCAAAGCGAGTTGTGGAAGTATTACGGCTAGCAAAGCGAACGAGGAACAGCTAGTTTAAAATACATGGAAAAAACAATGTCTATACATATTTTCTAACTGTACTGTCATAATATTATTGAATAGGCCAAAACTTAGGTAAGAAATTGATTTGGTAAACAGTTATTATTTCAACGAGACCTCTGAATTCTCAACAAAAAAAAATCATTTAAATGTTTAAACGCTTGTCTCCGTTATCCGGTCACAGAATAACATTAAATCGTTTATAATATTTCGAAATCGCTCCTCGGGGGCACAATCTCCACTCGTATTCTAAAAATAGAAGAACATTCTCTACCCCGAAGGCATTCGTAAACTCAATTTAGGCCAATTGATGATCAATATGCAAATTTTTAAAATAGCCATGCAATGTTACTATATCGTTGTAGCCGGCGGACTTAAGGTTGAAGTGTAGCTATATAATTATGCTGTATGTACTCTATATGGTCTGAATGTGTAATGTACAGATGCAGATTGAAAACTACTACACGAGCTGGTTTACTTGAGCATATAATCGTGTGTTTTCGTATCGTGGTGGGGATATCTTCGAAAAGGTAGTGTATCTTCTAGAGATAACAATGAGGTTAAAGTTGGTAAAAAGTGCTCGCACAGAGTCCAACCCACCTTTCAAAAGAATCTTACCTATATTCATACTTCATCACATGATGTAAGAACTAAACTAGATACCCTCCTGGTAAAAATAAAGCGAGTGACCACAACGCTACAAAGTAGAGGTTTAAGATTTATAAACATTCCTATGATATCTCTTGATTACATTCTCTATTTACACAAAGGTATTTAATAGAAATCCTATAAATTTATTTGCGGTAAACACACATGTATATAAGAGAAGAAACAAGACTTCGCAATGTCCGGATTGGAGCCGGCCAGCGAGTTCATCCGAGATTTCTAATGCTCGCGGTTACCTCTGCATAGTGCGTACCCACTGAGTCAGTAACGGTGCGCAGTTATACAACGGAATACTTAACTATCGCGACCCAATGGACACCCATCTCCAGTACAACCGTGGGATATTACTTTTGGACCACCAGAAACAGCCGTATTTATATCAGTTACTATAACATAGTGTACTGTATTCGCGAGAGACTGTGCGCCGTGACATTTAACAATATTCAAGCAAAAACCTTTTACATACGTCTCTCTCACGTGACGAATCCGATAAATATTTCGTTTCAAGTAATTAATATCGTTTTAACTTTTTTCTTGACATTTTAAATGTTTTAAAAACAAAGTTCGGAAGCCTTTACACTAGAAGGCCGATTTTACCTTGAAATAAATGCGCTTAAAAATAAGCCGATGGCACTTAACATGCTCTTGTTGCTATCGTAAACATATCTTCGCTTTGAGGAAAGGCTACTCACTAACAATATTTTTATTATAATATTTATAAACTTTTCAAAACTAATACAAATTTAAGACTCCATTGTAACAAATGCATCTACGACAAATTTCTGTCTTCCCTGTAATTTCAAAGAAAATAGGAAATTCACATTTTCCGTACATATAGATTTTTATCATTTGATTTGTATGATTATTTAGTTCTTACTTTCACTACAATACTACTGACCTCGAACAAAATATTAGTTAATCTTCTATTTCTATAAGAAAAAACATATTAAAGGAATTATTTTGCATCGTATACATTTGTCACATGAAATCCACATTTTCCAAGTTAATGAAAACATTTAAAGAGGCGCTGCGTGCACTTCCTTCAATAAAATTAATTGTACATATTAAACATACAGTCAGAGGTGTATTAATTAAAAGAGATTGTTAATCACAGCTTGCGGAATGATAAATTAATTAGTCTGAAGTTCTTTGTTTAAACCCGAGATATTTTTATAAAAATTCGTGATTGGCGCGATCGCTATTATATGATGAAAAAGTGCAAGAGTACATTCTGATTAAAATTACGCTCATACATTGAATGGTAATTGGTGCGAAACTACGCTATGGTCCCGGGGGCGACCTGGTGGGGCCCATTGGGGCCAGCTGTCAAGCACACATGCAATTATATGCACAATTTCTTTAAATTGCATGCGCAAGTTGCGCGCATTGTAATTGACAGATTTATGATATTGCTGCAATGGGCGACCACTAGCGGTATGTTTTTCTGCAACTCTTTAACGCTTGATGTGAGGATGAATTATATCGTGTATCTGCTTTATAAGTTGGTTATCGTCATCATCGAGTGCTGTAAATAAGTCTCCAAGACAAATCCAAAAAACCAGCCAGACGACCTTCACAACATTTTCGGCCTTCTACGAGAACCTTCCGACAATGCCTCTACCTTGGTGTCTATTTATAGACATCTTAATAAGTTATAACTAATCATTATGATAATCTTTACCTATACTACTACTACACACATTTAAAAATATCTAAATTTTAATGCGATTACTTAATAATTTATTACTCTAAAGTTTTGAGTACTTTACAGCATCTATATTTTACACAGCCGTATAAACCACGTGGGGGTTAGTTCTTCCACTCGAAACAAAAATCCTAATGCTTGCTATAATTCTCAGACATCAGGGAACTTCCTTACGAAGAGAAAGACACGGTCACGGGAGAGCCAAGGTAACAGATGTCCTGACGTTATAGTCTATTCTACGAATACCTAAAGTTGCTTAGTTAATGATTATAATAAAAGTTTTACGTTCTACATGATATAAAATCCTTTCTACTGAAAAGGTTTTATTAAATATATACAGAGAACATAAATCTTCGTCAAATCTGAAATTGAAACATCTCTCATATTTTATTCATGGTTATATATTAACAAAAGCTGACTCTATTTAATATCTTTGGAGATAATCTTCGCCGTTTTCAGCGAGCTTCAGCGCAATTTTTCATGCCCGTCGTTAAAAAAAATCCCCTGATCGTTAAAGTGTCTCATCGTGGCTCAGCGATTTAACCGCTTTTGTAACTTTGTATAATAATTGCTTCGTTGAAAAGTTCAACGCCCTTGTGCTATTACGCTGAATGGATCTTTCTGCGTGCCTTCTGCTATTATCAATTATTCAACGTTGACGTGATTAAAAGATGTGCTGCTAAAATCACACGCTTCAGCAATTAACTTTGGAAAATTAAATAAAGACTGAAATAATCCTCTTTTATCATTATCATTATCAGCCAGTAGACGTCAACTGCTACACACGGGCCTGCCCTAAAGATCTTTATATCAATCGATACTGCGCTGCCGACATCCAGCTGCTTCCCGCGATCTTCACTAGATCGTCGGACCACCTGGTGAGGCGCCTACCAACAATACATCCTTTCTTATATTAACTTTAAACTCTTGATCTAATCCGTCTCAATGGAAGAGTTGTAACTAAATAATAGTTTATCTTTCTGATTCCCACTAAACGCCATTGGACCAGCGTGGTTGGAAATGACCCCAATACTCCCATATAAACGCTAACCCGATCGAGGTGGGAAGCTTTAGGGGAGCCCTATGTTGGACGTATATTGGCCGATGATAATGATGATGATGTTCTTTTCTAACTTTGGCTTTTATGTTGTTAAAGTACAATGAGTCATAATTAAATTATCTAGGACGAAATAAAGTTTTCTAGCTATTTATAGATAACCACGTTGCGGTAAGTTGATATATACAAAAATATAGATACCCAAGCGGCAATAGTGAAAGCGATTGTTTTTATTGTTGACAGTCTACTTACCTTACATCACAATGACTGAACGATGAAAGCGGTGTCTAGTGTTGCATTCTACTTTAAACGTTTAATGACAGAGCAACACCCTCAATCCAAATGAGTCTTCGGTTCGACGTCTTGCACAATTTGAGAAACGTTAAATTTTTCTTCGCAACAGATGACAGTAACAATGTTCTTTTTGCTATTCTTTTAAGTTACTCCCATTGTCCATTATGTTAATGTTACAAATTACTATGTTCTCCATGTGTACATTTGTGAATATACCAATTACCATTGAAGGTAAGAACGGGAGGTGTTATTAGGCTAAGCGCTATCTATATCTTCTTTGTCGTAACCTCATGACTGAGGGACGTGACTATGGTGCGTTGCCCTGGCCACCATTTCTTTCCAAACATTTCTGTCTTGCGCCATTTGGATGGATGATTGTAGGGTCGCTCCCGTAGCGTCCTGAGTTGTGCGTGTCCATCTTGTAGGATACCGCCCTCTCGCTCTCTTTCCTTCCACACAACCAGTTATAATCAGTCTTTCCAGACTGTCTGGGTCTCGCCTGACCGTGTGTCCGAAGAATTTGAGGACTCTCTGCCTACAGATTGTTGAGAGACGTGTGTTTTGTGTTTTTTGTGCCTATCTATATAGGCCTTCGCAAAATGTCATCTTCGTGTACGCGAGGCACGCTCCCTATAAAGCCTTAAACGGAGCATGCCCTCTTATGTCTAACACATTAATATTTGATGATCTACGGGTATAGGCCATTCATCTTCTTACACATCTGATGTATCATTATAGGATACAATCAACATGATAAAGAAATGGGAAATCGATTAATAGTACGGCCCAACAGAAATTTATTTTTTAAAGATCTTCTTAACAATGTTTTCCCATGCTTAAAACATATACTTTATAAAAGTTTTTAGAGTATCTTATATATATTCTCTTAACGGTAAAATTTCAGTATTTTGTTATTCTAAGAACAATGTGTTACGATTTAAATTGATATACACAACACCACATTGTGCTCGTCGCATTAATATATAATATATTAAGTCTCCTTACTTCTGTAAACTAGCTACATTGCTCTTCAAACTGGAACACAGTAATATTTGCAAATTACTGTTTGGCGGCAGAACTAAAAACTGCGGTGGTAGATGATGCCTGGTAATAGGTCTCTGTGACCTCCAATAAAATAAATAAATACAAGTACATGGATGAAACCCATAAATTACCATATCATAAGTAGCTATATCAAATAAAACTTAAGATAATCTCCAGATTTACATAAAATAGTTACAATCGAAAATAATTTAACCTTATCGCCATCCATCACATTCCACACTGCCTACAATCGATCACCTACTCATTACAAAGGAAAACCTTCGAACCTTTGTTGCTTGACTACAGTGAATATGTTAGGAAAGACTGGGATCGCGCGGCCTCGACAACCTGTTAAGGCTTCGTCAGCCGGCGCATAATAGGCGGGCGATGACAGCTTGATTAGCAAGGGATGGAGCCTGCGAGGACCCAGACGGCCGAGACATGTGACAGCTTTGTGAGACCTTTGTATGACTCGATAAATGCCAATCAAACGTCTAGATAACGCCTAAGTAATGTTAGTGGCGAATGCTATACTATGTTGCAATGTGAATACGTCGAGTTTTCTATACTATAACCTCCATCAAATGTTGAAAGAATGTCTGAAACTGGCAATGAAACATACGTAATGATTATTTTATAACACAAGTTATATACCCTTAAAAAGGCAGGAAATAGGCACTGTCTGTATTTATATTCGACGAAGTGACTAAACGAGCGAAAGGACTCCGACAACGGAGACCTACCGTCAGTCTTGATCTTACTTTTGAAATGTTGGAATAACCTTTTAAGGTAACAAAACCTTTTATATTTTAATTAACTGTAGAATGATGATTACAGCAAAAGAGTTCGATATAAAAATTTGGAACAGTTTTGGCGTGTCGATATTCAGATGATTCAGGAACTTGGAATTGGAAACTGTACAATGTTGTGACAAGTACATCGAATTGAATCCCACGGCGCACGTCAAGTGGTGCGTCAAACCTCGCCGTCCACTGTCGAACATAGCACCGGCTTGGAGACGCTTTATTTTTATTAATCGCTACGACCAATTGTTTGAGGATGTGACGCCATCACGGCGGCGAGCGCGCGTGAGCATCCTGCAAATGGATCCTTCAACACGCAATACTAAAACATCCTTGAACTATATGAAATAGAAACTATTTTATTATACGATACCAAACTTTTCAACATCGCTTATCGTTTCGTTCAGAACGGGTTTTTTTATAGAATAATATAAATATGTCATAAAAGATTAACTCAAAACCAAAATACCCTTGTACATTAAAATTTTAACCTGCATCGCTGTGTAAATCCCATACTCTTAATACTTACCACAGTAATTACATTATTAAGAATCTTTTCATTACTTTACATATAATATATAGAATGATAATGCAAACTGAATACTTGACACTAATAACATTTCTGAACCCGAATATGTTTTAACAAATAATAAACAATTGCATGATTATCATCATTTTATTAAACAATTCAAAATTCACACTGGTAAAAGAACCTATGATATGTTTCATTATTATCATCAGCCGACAGACGATTCCTGTTAGACATAGGCTTGCAACAAACATCTAAACAATAATCGTCCTAGGTCGGTCCTAGGCTATTTCTCGACCAATATGTTTGGTCTCGGTGAAGAAATATGATAGCAAACTTGATTTAGAGTAATTAGATTCCACGTTATATTCTCAAGTGTTCGTGTCTCAAACCAAATAACAAGCAGCCCCATAAGACACGGGGGACGATGATAAATCAAAGCTTTTACCATAAACGATGCGATGTCGTCTTAAAGGTCGCGCGACCCCCAGGGTCTCTGTAGTACCAGAGCCGTGAAGAACGGACGAACTCTCGCTCACGTTCGACATCTCGTTGCTTTTGACCCACATCTTGATTTATATCGCACTGTTTTTGTATTGTGTTTAAATCATTATTGTACTGTATAGTTAAATGATACGATTTTGAATAGAATAAGTTAAAATTCTATATATTATATAATCAAGCATAAAACGATCAGAAAGTAAGTGAAATTGGATGAAGTTATAGTTTATAAACTGTTGACTGTTGATGCATTGCAAATATCACAAATACACAACGCAGACTAAACTGAAATGAACGCTTTCTTCAAACTCCAAGAATCCATTTCACTTTAACATAGAAATCGAAAATACGTAGTTAAAAACACATTAAAAATCAATAAGACAGCATACTGCATATGTAGGTTATAAAGTATTAAACAATTAAAATCTAGAACCAGTATTTGCTGATAATGATGATCTCGATGCTAGGTAATCATTTATCCACATTCACGTTTAAGAAGGCGTGGCAGACTGACAGATCAGATATCGCAGCCGACCGCACGATATATCTAAACCCACTTATTACTCTTACACACGTTTTACTGCATACCAGTTATTTTTTTTTTAATTAAACCCATTCCGTGTCGCATAACTCGATCAATTCTGACTTCATTACTTTTTCGAGATCGTTACGATGTTATCAACTGGACCTGTGCTTCCTAAACGTTCTTGTTCTCGTATTCTTTAATAAAACGTTTCATTTGTGAGTATATTCTATCCTGGTAACTCCATACGTACTCCTAAAAATGTGTCCCGTTTCTCTTAAGGTCTACTATTGTCAGTCTTACTTTTGAAATATACTCTCTATCTCTCCTTTTATTCTCTAGCACTTTATTAAGTTATTAGGATAATTTTCAACTGAATATTATTAATATAATACATTATAATCATATCTCCTACCTCGGTCATGTACTCCGTCATCAGCGATATGATCTTCTGTAACTGATTATAATAATAAGTAAAGGTTTTGGAAAACGGAAGGTGGGGAGAAGAAAAAAGTTGAGGAATGTCAAGCAATAGGTTGGCATATCTGGGGCGTTCGAAATGTTCCGCCGAACTAAAGACAGAAAGGTCGCTGATAGCCAACCTTCACTAGTTGTAGAGGATTAAGAAGAAGAAAAACAATACATTATAATAAATTAACTTCCTTAACTTCTCAGTATTTCTGCTATTAGCCATGTAGGTTTCATGTTTCTCCAATGGAACACTGCGTAACGCCAGGATATGCTAAGCATATCGTAGATTGGCAATCACTGGACTAGATTAATCGCAGTAAAAGATCAAGATTAATGTTTGCTAATGCAAACTATCGCCAGTTTGTTAAGCCAGGTGACAACAGCTCAACCAGCGTGTTACCACCGGGGATACAGTTACACGGAGAAAATACAGCATAAAAAGTTTACGCCCGTTTCATTTTAATTGACACGTCTCGTTCTTTACATCTCGAGGTACACGTATGTTGTAAAGTACCAGAAGATAATTAAAGTGGCAATTCCTTTAACAATTAACATACTATGCTTAAACTAAAGCGCGGTAAAGATAATTATAAATATTTAAATAATTGTTACGAAATGCTTATATATAAAAATTATTTAAATCTCAAAATTATGATTTTAGAAGGCTCGGTCACAAGGTATAATTTTTAAACCATTACGGATATGAAAGACCAGTGGAACAGAGAGAAAAGTCAACGAAGAGGCAAAACAGATAATTGGTCAGAAAAATCATATACAAAAGGTATTTAGAGTAGAAGAAAACAGAAAAGAAGAGGGAAAACCTATGAAATTTATGGATCCGATAGAGCAAATAGTCATTAAGTTTTTTATAGTTGGTTCTAAATTTAAATATGTAATGTAAGTCATATTGAAAGAAAAAGAAGAGTCCATCGGATCTCACCGTCTCAAGGGTCTTCGTAGTTGCATCATGAAACCGTTTCACAACACCGAAACGGTGGCCCCAGACAAAATCACTCGCATACCGCATTTTATCGTCAAACCTCTGCCAGAACAGTGAATGTTTCTTAACGCGAGAAATACTTTGCTGTCACCAAGAACACAGGTTACGTCTGATTACATGAATGCCATTGGCCTAATATCAACGTCGCTGCGCTGATGAAACATCTTTGACCCGCGCCTCAAGGACACGAAGCTACTGAATGAATCATTAGTACCCATTAAACAGTCACATTTACTGAAGAAATCGTGTGAAAGATTTATGAAGATGTAAAATCGAAACTAACTTTTTACATTAGATAAATTTATTTCTGTTTTCAATATGTTGAAATACTCAACAAAATTATTTATTTACAGTACAAGCATTTTTCAGTATACAACATTAAATACAGAAATTTGAAGAAGGTTAACTTACATATATGGAGAGGGCTCGGAGTTTCTCTGCGCGATCGAATCAAAATGTGGAGACCCGTAGAACTAAGGTCATCGACATTAATTGCTAGACTTAAGTGGTGATAAGCAATGACACATTGCTCAAAAGACCGACGGCCGATGAGACAGTAAGATCCTAGAGTGGCGACCTTGTACCGGTAGACATAGTGTTAGGAAGCCTCCAACAAGGTGGACCGACGATCTTGTGAAAATTGGGGGAACCCACTGGATGCAAGCAATGCGGGACCTATCGATGTGGAGACCTTTAGCGCAGGCCTATGTCCAGCAGTGGACGTCTATCGGCTGATGATGATGATAATATTGATAACATACAAGTGCAATATTAAATTAACTTTAATAAGGTCATTAACGTTATACGGAATATTTAACTATTATTACTATAATACTCTCTATTACCTTACCGCAAGTACTTAACCTCGAAGTGAGCTTCGCTCTGATCCTCATATTACATTCCAATTGCAACGATAACTAAATTTCAGATTTTAGTTCAACTAAACTAAGACTGTCGGGTTTTACGGGTCCCTCCCACAACAACTCATGGGACCCACGCCAACCTCACGTGCTCGTGGTGCACCCTGCTAATCAACAAACTAGGCACTGGCTCTCGCCAACCCACATTGGGCCAGTGTGGTGGGACGTGGCCCAAACCCTCCATATGAACCCCTACATACGACAGCCCTCAGTGCCATGCTGACTGTATGTGGAGATCTTTGAATGAGTCCTATGTCCAGCAATGGACGCCTATCCGCTGATAACGAAACTAAAACTTTGCTTTGTTTTAGTCTAAGCTAATCTATTTACTCCCATGGTAGTAAACATAAGTTCTTTATTTTACTACAATGTCAGGTGTTGTGATATTATGATATAATATATGAATAATACTCGCAATTAATATGTAAACGAAGACTTATAATCTTAATGCATTTTTTTTTTATTTCACAATATAGGTAAATGATCATCAATGTATAAATTCATTATCAAGGTAAACAAGTGGGACAAACAAAAATTCATGTCTGTCTGCCATAAGGTCAATTGATAGTAACCACGCGTGTGGGCCGCAGATATGTTTTAGCTGCACTTAGATACGAACCTCGTGGGTTTAAACTCTTGACTGTTCCCATTTGTATTATCTATACTAAAATACACAATTTTTTAACTTTCATGTAAAAACTTTGATTTATAATTGTTGATAAAATGTTATATCTAACATTATCATGTTAAAGGATAAAGTATCTTACTGTTGGTAGGTCTCTGTTGCTGGAGACTGGTCTGGGCATACCTAGACCACAGTAGCGCCTGTTGCTGCCGCCAAACAGTAGCGTGCAAACATTTGTGTTCCGATTTGAAGGGCTCTGTAACTAGTAGTACTGTAGTAGTATATATCATCTTGACTAACTCCACATTGTTTTGGGCGGGGGTATTACTATTAGGTGATCGTCTCGCTCATCTCGTCATTTATTTGAAGGAAAAAAAACATTTAACTATAATATAATTACATTGGCGAGTCCTATGTTCAGTAGTAGACGTCAATAGGGTGAAATGATGAATCACATTACTACATACATATAACTACAACTTAGACTACATAGTTATATTCTTAAGTAGTAATCGTTTTATGGACATTTTATTTTTGACCTTAATATTAATTACCTTGTGTTTATAAATACTTTTTCTTTTTTTTATATTGTTCTGTTCCTTGTTTGTACAGGTCCTTATAATTTATTTTTTGCTTAAATTCTTAATTTAATCTCTCTCATTCATTCACTTTCTCACTTCTTTCTTCTATTATACTAAATTCCTTTTCACGCGTCTCGACTGAATACGAAAGACGCGATATTTTATTTATTTCTTACAAATGTTCTAATCTTTATCGTCCATAACTATCTGTATAACGTAATGGTGAATTTAAAACAAAACATAAAAAAAATATATTGTTTTTAATTAATGTTAGTCTGCAGGTTATACACATAGAATACATATGAGTAATTGACGCGACGGAGACAGGGAGGGTACCGGTACAGAGGGAACCGTGCACTTGCAACACAGCTGGCCGCGTTCGGCCGCATCGTGTGCACGCGAACCTACTCGTATGGATATCCCATTAGGGTGCTTCCAATAATTGACGTACGAGCGCATGAGGAACGCACACTGGAACACACAATCGCATTGGAACAACGACGCGTTCAACTCACGCCTGTTGCACAAGCAGGCAAATATACCGCCTAAGGGCTTCTTCACACTGAATGTTTACTTTTCTTATTAGATGTTTACTGGTGGTAGATCTCTGTTGCCGGAGACCGTATTAGTAGGTACCTCCGCAGCGCCTATTGCGCTCGACAAACAGTAACGTGTAAACATTACTGTGAATCCAGTTTGAAGAGAGTTGTAGCTAGTAAAATTACTGGAGTAACTAAACTTAACGTCTTATGTATCAAGATGACGAGCACAATGCGGTACGAAGTATGTCAAATTGTTAAGTCGTTGTAGCTAGTGAGATTGCTGCGAAAACGGAATTTAACATGTGCTGTGTATAACCTAACCAACGCCAAGTTATTATGGGCAGGTGTATCACTTACCATCAGGTGAACGTGTCGCTGGTGTAGTCACTTCATCAAATAAACAAAAATGTTGTGCTCGTAGCTTTGAGACACGGGATAACAGCTCTTCTAAGCGGAAAATTATTTGCACAATTTTGATGACGGAAATCGGATCAAAGGTAGTATCTCCTAGACAGTCTCGGGAAACGGTTATCTATCACCATTGTGCCTGGATTTATCTGCAAAAACCCTATGAGTTCGCTCTCAGTTTTTTTTTTACACTTTTTCTATATATACTCCTATAACAGATTTCCACCTGCCTACTCCTCACGATATCTTTAGAACCATAGGGCCCAGAGACTTGAAATTTGGTAAAAATATTTCATTTACCGAATGTAGGTCAACTAAGAATGGATTTTATAAAATGTGTTGCCAGCAAAACCAAAAGGGGTTGCCAACAAAATGCGCGAGGAACAGCTAGTATTATATCAAGGAAATACTACCAATGAATTCGATGTGATGTTAAATAGTGATGAGTTCATGTTTTGGTGAATGGAGGCAACGTATTGATAACAAACGACATCATCGAAAAATCCGCGTCAAAATTATTGCTATACGTTGGTTTTTATATTTCTCATTGATATATTTGTATTATGTACAAACAAAAAATCAAAGAAATATTGTGTTCCTGCGTCAAAACAGCTTTATTTTTTAACGACTTCTTAAATGTTTAAAAGAAAAATCATAAAAGAAATTTTTGTTGTTTTACAAAAGTTCTATTGCTATAAATTATAGAACACCACATTTAAAGTGAGAATATATCCAACAATAATTTATAGTGTGTTCTGTCTAGCGGTATTAACAAAGAAAAGGGGTCATACTTTATATTTCTCCGAATGATATATTTATATGAAATGCGAATTATTCTTGTGTCGTTTTTGGATAGAAAATAAAAAAAATAAATTATGCCCGTGTGCTCGGATATTTATGTGTCAATGACTGGACATACTCGTACGCACATGGCCGCCATTTTGCCCGCCCGCCAGACTGAGTGTCGTCTGGCTCTTGAGAATGTTTGCATTGACGCGCTGATATTGCGCACTGCGGCAACTTATTTCTTTTTACTTCCACTTCCTTAAATCGCATTCCTCGTGCCTGAGAGTCATGACCACCTCCATCAATCACTTTGGTCTATGATGTTTTGTATTTCCGTCTACTCGTTAATTATTGATGACTATTACAATTTTATCGAACTCTACGACTCATTATCAATATCAGACACATATCCACTGCCATCAGAACCCGCGGACCCGAACTCTGTGAGATAATAAAAGGAAAATAAATACATAGTTACATATTTTTTTATTAAGGAGAGGAGAAAAATAAAGGCGTATAACGTAGGAGAGGTAAAAAAGTGAATAATAATATTTGCGAAGCTGGTGAAAAGAAGTCTGTTGTCACGTCTATTAATCCATGGATGAGACAAGATAGACGGCGGTTGTGATTAAGTAGCGTAATTTTTATACTTTTAAAAATATTTACAAAATTACTGCTTGATAATTCTAGAAGTACTAGTATGTAAATACTTAACGTAAATATTAATATGTAAATTGTCTTTCGATTATTTTTATATTTAATTATATGAGTTTCATTTGTATTTCTTTATATATAGATTTGGACGTTTCTTTTCCTCTTATTAATTTAAAATTTTTGTGTGTATGGTAATGAAACATTAAAATTCTTTTACAGTTATTTTCAGTGTACGCAATACTGTAACTCTTTCAGAGAGAAAACTGATTAGTTGCATAAATAAAATACACTGGTCTAACATTTAGTAATTACCTTTTATACGCATGTAAACATCAGAGACGACACAATAGAAACATTGTGCACGGCAAATTGCGTGAAAGTTGACAATGATGATAATTTCCGTGCGACGGAAATGGCATATCGACGTATGGCTGCCACTTGCACGCTTATCCCACGATATACGCGCAAACCGCAGCCGGACGTGGATGTCCTCATCGCATAGACAACTCCCGTGGATATGAAACGACTAAAACCTACAAATTACCATGATGATGAGGCTCTATTCCAATCTATTGCGCAAATATAATTGCGACTTTCAAATAAAACTACCCACAAACAAATAAATATTACACATAAATAACTGCCTCTGTGGCGCAGTTGCCAACCTCTTGTGTTGTAACGAGGTCCATGGTTCGATTCTTTGGCGAAATACCGTAAAGTTTAAATTGATAGTAGAGTTTTTTTACCTAAGTGGCTTACTATCCGCCTCATATTGTAAATTTGCCGCCATTGCTATAACCCGACTGTTGTTAACATATTGGAGCCACAGTATACCATCTACAGCATCATTCTGAATTAACATCATCTAAAATTGAGGTCATGATAACCTATTACCTGAGATCTTTAGTGGAGAGGCCTAGGTTCTACTGTGAACGTCTATCGGCTGATGATGATGATTAACCTATTGCAAATAAAAAAAATAATTAGTCTTAGAGACGTTACAAATAGCCTAAGAACGTCAGGAGCGCTAGGCTGAAGCCCTTAATGATGTGTTAGCCATTTCCTGTTATACTCTTTCGTTTTCAATATTTGCATATACACACTAATTCAAGTAATTAATTTATAATATCATTATTGTTATCTAATATACTAATAGTTAATATTGTACAGCTGTTTCATAATAACGTAAAGATTTACACAACACTCATTGATTGCTGCCGTAATAGTTGTTACCGAATAATATAGATTAGGTTTAGTCATCATATTAAAGTGTTGTACTTTCTCATCTGCGATTGCGCTTCAAAACAATCGCGCCCACGTCCAGTCTCTTCCAGGTCTCGATTTATTTCCGCTTTCGATCTGTTCAATAGGCGAGTGGGCTGGCGGACGTTTACCAATTATAATAGTTTACTTTCTCTAGCTAATTTACTGATGGTAGGTCTCTGTTGCCGGAGACTGGTAGATAGGTGCTACCGCAGCGCCTTAATCGATCGACCATAGGTTAAAGGGATAAAATCTCATGTCACTTCACTTTGTTGTTGTATGTGTAACACTTATCATCTGGTGAATGTTGTGCTCCTCTAATTGCTTCCTCAATAAAAAAAAATGTAAATTTATTGTGATCGAAAGCATTCCGCCGTTCCGTGATTCATGCGCGCAACGTCCCAGGAACATTATATCGATTGTATTAACTGTTTTAGATTTTAATTGGTCACGCGAATACGAGATACAATAGGCTATCGAGTGACATCATGATTAACAAAATGTATGACTCACGTTTCCAGTTTGAATATATAGCACAATATATAAAGCGAGGAATAAAGGAGTATACAGCAGTCTCTTCATGTCCTCTGTCGTTGATGAAAAATTTTTGTTTAAAGAATAAAAAATTAAAAGATCTGTTCCACGGTGGTTTAGGTATTCCCGAGGTTCGTTTTGAGCTTGAGCATTAAGCTCATTGACTCTATGGTCCGTATGGCCGACGCGGTCCGAAGTTTCCGCGCGGTCGGTCGCCGATGAGGCGTGTGCCGCCGCGCCGCGCCGCTGCCCATCGCGGTCGCGTCGACAGCACACGGCCCACCGTCTCCGCTGACAAAATCAAATGCCCGTTAAAAGCTTATGCATTAAGTTTAACATGATCACCTTGCTTCTGTGTCACTATAAAAAATATTTCTATCCTCCTTTTTTTATTACGACAAAGCGACAAGACGAGCGGGCCGTGCACCTGATGTACTCTCTGACATTTTACTCTTTGAAACGTAAGATGTTAAGTTTCGTTACCTAACTTATTTCACTAGCTACGGCGCCCTTAAAACCGGAACACAATAATGTTTGCACACTACTGTTTGGTGATAGAAATAAAAGCTGCGTTGGAACTTCTTTTACGATTTCCGGCATCTCAAAGTTATGTCACATAAAGTTGACCGTCTAAGCTTAAGTATCCTAATTTGTCACTTCATAGATTTGTACGATGTTTCATAGATTGATCAAATCGAAGAATAACAAATAATAAGTTAATAAAAATACAACTAAGATATCATTGTCTATTTCTATGTTAATAAATATAAAAGAAATTATACTGATTTTTCGATACCTCGTTAAGTTTAATAACCTAAAAATAGTCTGAATTGCACTTGAAATGCTGAGGAACGCGACCCAAGGGTCTATTGACCAATATACTTCAAGTCTATGCTTCAGTTTGCCACGGACGTTGCGTAATGGCGACATGCCAAACACTACAGCAACCCACTGACCTCATTCATTCCATATTAAGTATCAAAAAAGATCGAAAACTCTTTAGTAATTTGTTTTTTAATTAGTAGTATACCGCTTTAGGTACTAAAATCTCATCAAATTTACCGTTGTTCACGAGTTTTTTTTAATGAAACATAAAACTAATGGCCAAGGCAACGTTGAAACGGAATAATTACTGCCGACGGCAACTTTTTTTTAGCTTTATTAAAAACAAAAAGCTCTAGTCGATAAAGCTCTCTTCGTCTGATATCTATTATTTGTATATAGACTTAAATAGGTTATAACAATCAGCACATTTATTGTTCCCTCTACTAGGAGTAAGCGCCACATCTTAGAAGGATTGGTGAATGATCATCATCATCAGCCGATAGACGTCCACTGCTGGACATAAACCTCCCCCAAAAATCCTCACATCGATCAATCCTGCGCTGCCTGCATCGCCGGGCACCGGGAATCGTCGTTTGCAGGAGTTCGTACTTGGGGATTTGGACTATTTCCCACCACGCTGGCCCAATGTGGATTGATGGGTGCCAGAGCCTCGTTTGTTGATTAGCATAGTGCACCATGAGCTGGGGGAGCACGAGGTTAACTTGGGTCCCGTGAGTTGTTGTGCAGACATTTTCTCAAAAGCAGTCATCATTTCTTATTACTCTTCGATGAGATGAGAGAGACTTACCTGATTGCTTGCCCATAACAACGTAGGGCTAGTTAGAATGATATACACAACACACAACACTGCATTATGCTTATTGCCTTATATGCGTTAAATCTCTTTACCATAGTAATTTCACTAGGTACCTTTCGAAATGGATCACAGTAACTGCACAGTACTGTTTGGCAACAGAAAGGTGCGTTGCTGTCTGAAAGCTGTCTCCAGCAACAGAATATATCGGTTCTTTGAATATATCGGTTCTCTCACGATCGCTCAAGCTCAGTGAGGATCGAACCCACGCCTGAAGACGTAAAGTGCTCCTTACTGAGTTATAATGGCTGTAACATAATGTGTTGTAGGTTGTAAACAAAAATGTAATAACAGTTTGACCCCGATACGCGGTGACGTCCGCGTGTGACGCGCTACGCACGGGATGAGATCAGCTGAACCCATTTTTAATAATGATACATTAACCATCGACAGCTTAGATACCGATTGAAGGCAACAGCCGAACGATACAAACTAGGAACAATACATTACCAAATATCTTTATACATCCTGTTATCCATAGGTTCCATTTTATATTCAACTATTCTTTCTCAAGATGTTTTCTATTAGATTTATTTCGTCCTGAGAACAGTTCCGTACGAAGAAACCTTTGAGTAGAAGATATATAGAAAACTATTTCAAATTGGAATAAACATTATAATACAATTACTATATAAAAACTTGATTATTGAAATTAATTTACGAATCCTTTAATATATTATTATTACATTATTACTTCACCCATCAAAGAGGTAGAGGACAGGAATTGTATGTTTAATTCACTATGACTAATATATATAAATACCCCAGTTTATAAATATATTAATCATTTGATTTGTATTGATTAAATAATTTTTTTTTAGTTAATTGAATTTTATTCTATATTCAATACTTTCCGTCAAAACATATATCTATTTCATATATTTGTTTATCCAAATAACTGTTTTCGTTTATTACTTAAACGGACGAGTTTTGACCGCGAAATAATGATCATAAGTTTTATTATAAATCATATTATTTAATTATATGTGCTTGTATAACTTGTGTGTCATTACCTAAATCGCTTTGTTATAATTTATAACGTTCTTATCTACCGCTATCTGCTAAAATAGCCCTCTTCGTTAGTAGCATCCGACCGATGAAACTTTCTATACGATTGCGCAAGTATGACTCGGTTATTACTAAATATTAAATCAAGGTCCGACAAGTAGAATCGAGTAGTAAATAAAAAAAAATCTACCACTCTGTTAATAACTATTAAGAACTTTTTTTTGATTACTCTTGATTAATAACTATTAACAACTTTTTTTGAGTCTTAGTTCAACCTAAACGGTTTAGTTATTTTTACAGTGAAACTCGCTCATTACTGTTTGCATTATATAGCTCATATTGTTAAACAATTCGAACTTGTTGCTTTATAATTGATTTATTATTAGACGATACTAAATCAATTATTTTTCAAGGTTTTCACTAACAGCGATAGAGGTCATTAACGTTCAGTTCATGCATGTTAAATTAACGGAAACAAAATGAACGATTGTTGTAACTGACCATATTCCCTCGGTCGTTTTGTTCTTTCATCTGTTCTGGCTTCGAAACACAGACTAGATAAAAGTTTATTACGATTCATATGTATTTTATTACGTCCATAAACGTAGGGTCCTTCTGCTAATCAAGGGTCAACTCTATTTGTGTTTTATACGTCGAAATATATGTCGTGATGCTTTATAATCAAGGGCTACCTTATAACATAGAATCGACATGTTTGAATCATTATATTTCCAGCATTTGTTGTTTATTCGTCATTTAATCCATTATACAAGTGTTCAGTCAAAACGACGCTGTTTACTAGTAGCGATCCTAATCTATATATACATATATCTCCCGAGATTCGTTGACTCATCACGAGATCGAAACTATTAGACGAAAACACTTAAAGTTTATTGGATGCGTCTGCCATTTAGTATCTCTAAGAATGGATTTTACAAAATTTCTCTCCAGAAGGAATTGTAGGAGTTTTACAGTGAGAAAAACGGCCGTGAAACAGCTAGTAGTTATATAAAATAGAAATGCAAATATTATTAAAGTATATAGAATGAAATGTAGTGAAATTCAAGATGTCTATTAAGCAATCAAATTAAATAACAAACAACAAGGTTCTCAATAACCTATATTTAATTTTTAATTTGTGGGCAGCAACACTAGATCCTCTTTGATCATATTGCAAGTATAGAATTGAAAATTATGGTGATAATTTTTACCACATTAGGATTATCACAATCAAATTGTTAATATAATTTTCTCTAACATTGATAAATTACATAAAATTACTAGCTGTTCCTCGTCCGGTTTTCTGGACGTAACATCCCTACAAGCCTTTAGGTAATGAATTTTGTAAAATCCATTCTTGGCTGTACCTATACTCGGCAAAATAAATATTCCTACTAAGTTTCCAATCTCTTGGCTCTCGAGTCTCTACATAGGTATAAGTATATATATATATATAGATAAATTAATTTAACAAAAAAATTTAACATATATAAAGTTAGTTACAGTGGTTATGAACATAGAATTATTATAAACAATAATTTCCGTCTACTATTAAAGTTAAAGCTATTATAAAATAATAATACGAATGAACAGTTACTTTATGGATATAATGTATAACTCTAAAAAGCTTGATTACTAAACTTTAACTATGAAAGCAAATTTATTACATTTCTTAATTAATACATAACGGAATTAAATTTCCTTATCTGTTTACGGTTAAAGTTCCGATTGGTTACTTTACAGATTATTAAAACTGTCATATAACTTGACTATACTTCATAATATGCTGATATGAACCTCTCACAATACCAAGTCAACTCTTACTTATATACTGTTACTTATAACTCTTACTACTCAACCTTCTTAATTATTTACTGAAAACTGTAAGTAGAAACTTAAGTGAAAATTGTACAAATAACCTTAGATATTTTAATTAAAAATAATATTATAATAGTAATACTAGTCTGTAGGGCTCTTTAACTATATAGCAACAGTAAGAAAGATTCTAGTTAAACACTTTGTAATTAATAAATAATTTTTTTACAGTCTAACTTAAAATTGTTAAGTGCCTTTTATCTCTACTGTGTAATATAAGCGAACAATGGACACGCAATAATTGTAAGATAAGATAAATCAGAAGGTAAAGAAACTTAATAATAACATCTAAAGAAACTACTTGAAGTGAGTCACGCGAATTTTTTGTAAGCAACCAAATCTTACTAAAGGTATAACTTGATGACACATACAGTTGTAAAGTGTTTCGTCATTTCCTTTCGATCACTACCGTATCGTATAGTTAATAAAAATAAACTATATTCAGAATTATTATTGTGTGCAGATTTTAATTATAGTTCACGATTAAAGTATACCGCGCTGTTTACTACACAATTTCCGACGGAAACTATCTCTTGTGGGAAACGAGAGTGGAAAACGACAGGAAGTTTCACGTCCGCTAATTTACCATCTTCCGTATTTGCCTTGTCAATCTCTAGTGTCCTGAATACATTAGGAAAAGAGGATTTATACTTACAAATTGGTTTTAAAATTATACTTGACAAATAATTAGATATTTCCGGCGCCGAAATATGGCGGGGTATACTTCGGTGGAAAATTTATTTCGGAAATATGTGCTAAACTAAATATTATATGGCAGCTACATATATATATATTATAACATCCGCAAGACCGGTTTACAGTCATCATACTACACAATATGTTCACGACCGAAGCTAATAAAAAAAAATTGCATCTTACCGCAAATTGTTTGGGTGTTACATATAGTTTAGGATTACAGATATGGCAGTAACTTTGTATTCAAAATTTTACTATAATATATTATAAATAATTATTAAATTAAATTGATTATCTATAATATAGATACTATTATATTGAATTGTCGGCGTGGTATATATAAACATTCTATGCTATATAATAACCCTTTATAACCCGCTTACTTCATCAACACTTACAACTTCTAATATCCGGATGTGATCATGTCGTACAGCAAGAACCTTTTGAAGATTCCTTCACACCAATTTTTAGACTGTAGTGGAAATCCACAGTACTGTGCTGCTAGGTTGTGAAACTCGCTTTCATAGCATATAATAAAAATTCTAAAAAGTCAACAGATCTTGGAGAAAACGAAGATTGAACTCTGTAAAATCTTCTTCCCTAGAGATATAAGATTTACGATATGAATACAATATTTACATTTTCATATCATTTTGTTTATTGTTAAACATAGCTAGTTATCATACAAACAGATATGTATTATTTAAATTTATATGTATATGTTATAAACATTTAAAACGTATTTTATTTTTGTGTTTGTTACACTTTTTATATTTCTTTTGTTGTATCTTTTGATTGTGAACACAATTACTGCCTGCATCACAAAATTCTCTCCACGCTAAGGATTTCTGTCAGATAACTCTGTTAGAGTTAATCTTAATTTGTAATATGTATTTTAATATAAGATTATCGTGTTTTTCATTTGGTAGGATTAGTTCTTTCGCGTTTTCGCAGAAGTGATTAAGTATTGAGAAAATTCCAAATAAACATTCAAATGTGAAGGAAACAAAAAGTCAGCGAGTTGTCCCCGATGTAGCTAACGAGTGCTCCGGAAAAGACTATCAATATCGGAAGCGTGAAAACGACGTTTTGGGCAGACGGCGCGGAGTCTGCGCGGGTACTTTCTCCGCGCAGCCGCCGCGCGCGCCACAGTCCTTCAGGCGTGCGCACGCGCCGCCCGCCCGCACTGCCGCTCTCCCATCCGCGCTTCCGTTACATTTATTTCGCATCCACATCTCATACATCACAGACGTCGCCGTAAATTCATTATTCAACAGACCTATTTAAATAACACGCGATGCGCAAACTCTTAAAGCGATAACCATTTAGGTTATCGATCTGCGTAGATCTGCTCGAGGTCTGAACGTTGGAACTTTTTGTGTGATCCTGTGACAATTGTTAGCGATTGAGTTAAGTGATCGAGTTTAATTGTGAGTAATTACAAGTTGTAAACAATTGCACTACTGTGCGGTCGCCGATGCCGAGCGTTGACAATGACCACGGGGCGTCGTCGCGCTCAACATTGACGCCGATGGACTCCAGCCAAGCCATGACGCTCTGGTACACGGATATATTGGTGAGTTTTCCGCCCTCGATGTTTAATGTCGTAAAGCTTTTTTATTCTTGCGGCGAATGTTTATATGTGTAGTGCCGGACGCGTCGATACGATGTTTTAAGTTTATATTACTACATTTAACTACGATGAAACGGTCTCCCACGGGTTGGCATACGTATTTTCTCCTCGAGGATTAAAGTTAAAAAAGCTTTTACGTTTTTTACGATAACGCTATCCAAAATTTCTGCCAGTGTAATCTATACGTTCAAAATGTTTTTGAAATACCACATCCACGTTTTATCGCAACTTCTTAGACCACAAACGCCATGGTATTGTTTTTACCATATGACTCATTATATCGTAAACAATTGTTCGGTCTTTACTTAGAACTACATCTATATTTATTATTGCTCTAAGGTTATTACGGTTTCTGAAGGATTTCATAGCGGCTATGCATTCACGTAAACATGTGACAGGCTGTGACAAGATGATGAGCTTCTGACAGTGGATATGAAAAATATAAATAAATAAACTGACACGACGAACACTTCTAATGCTGTTAATCTCCCATCACGTCGTTCAGTACCAATGCCACACGTCCATTGTGAAAGGGCCTTTTGTGCGGACCCGACGGTCAGCGTTTCATGGATTTAACTCGTCTCTTTATTGCCTTGACTTAGATTAAGTGACATTTGCCGGTCCCCACCAAGGTTCATCTTCTATTACATACAAAGGATATTTATGCGATGTGATTCTGCTGTTTTAGTAGCCGTAATGTCTACGCGAGAGCCAGTATAAAGCAACAATAGTATGAAATTGCGTTTCATTATTGATAGTGATGAGATCGTGATAAGAAGGATCACGTGTAATGTCCATAATAACTTAACATATAGTATGTTTGCTCAAAGTTGTACACGCGTACGTATGCTAATGTACGCGGAGCGAGCGCCGCGTCGAATAATTTATTAGCATCCGATGAGAACCTCCGCTACCGCATACATTTGGGTCAATCACTCTACAGATTTATACCATTGCATTTTCTATATGTTTACTGTTCATCAGTTTTAATTATCCGACGAGAGTTAACGCACTCCTCGGCTCTGAACAGCAACCTTAACTCATACGTTATTGCGCTTTATAATAAATAAGTTTTATCTCCTTGCATTAGACACATTGCTTTACGCTACATACTACGAGGTTAGGATTATTAAAAAGAAACTACATAATATTTCCCGGATACGAAAATTGTAATCGTTAGATACATGTATTTTATTTTACTCTACGTTAAGAGCTAGAAACTTGGCGTGTACCAAAAATTAGATTTTCACTTGTGCTGCAAGTTCTTCAATTAATTATTAAGTCGGTGTTTGAATGAGTTAACCTATGGCGCGCCAATCACGTCTTCTGGTAAGCTATTCCACGACTCCTCTACACCCTTAGCAATGAAGTATTGTTGTGGGTCGTGTGTTACTTGCGCCTAATCTTAGAAATAGTTCCAATTTGTGCCTTCTTAGATGACTTACAGTTTCTAGTGTAAATATTATGTAGAGGAACATGGTAACATCTCGTTAAAATGTAAGTTTCTATAAGATCTCTTCTGTTTTCTGAAGATGTTAAGCTCTTGAAAGTCATATTGACTCTTACAGTTCATCTGATACGGGGCTCGTGGACGTTCTGTTGTAAAGCGAGGGCGGCCTGATATCGAAATTCGAAGCGTTGGTCGTATGCGCAGTGTGTGGTTAAGTGGGTGTTGTTGGTGACGATTTGATTGTGCGTGGTGTGCAGATCCCTAGGGGGTGTCGGGATTAGCGCATGCCGTGGTCTGTGCTTATTGGTCTTTGGCTTATTAAGATCTTAACGTACTTTGCGCTGTTCTAAAATTGTAAGACCTCTTTAACCGTAAGAAGTAATCTAAGTAACGCAGTGATGATATTATTTTGTAGCCTTTCTTTGAATTTTTTCAGGAAGAATAATACCGTAATATAGTGGTAGTACATATAATATGATATGTTATGTGTTATACATTTTAATCTTTTTTTTCTGTATAATGTATGTGTAAAAAATTTTAAACGACTAATACAATATGTTGTCTTTTACAACGCTGTGAACATGTAATTGTTGACAAGTTAGTTACTCATTGATCGAATACACGCTTCATTCTTCATACATAGATGATTCATAAAATCTTCAAATTCAAATCTCTTCATACCCATTCTTAGAGTATGTTACACGGAAAGTGTGTCAGATGGTATGAGCCGATTCTTATCGCCGCTCAGTAATTTTAGAGACTATTTGAAAGTTCGTCTGTATTTCTCACATAATCGAAGCGGGCGTACCGAGATGGTATCGACTCACGAGAAGTTAATAAACGCTTCCAGCGGCACGCGTGCAACATCTTTATTTTTTTTTTCTCACCGACACGCCGTTCACGGTGCCCGAAATCCGTATCTGTATCAGCAGGTCACCTGCTCTGCTCCGATACTATGGTGGAGAAAATGAATATTCAACGGACGCGATACAATATTTACTACGGCGGCTATTTATTTTGATCTTTTCTTTGTAGTGCGCCTGCGGCGGAATTTTAAACGGTAATGAAATTAAATTTTGTTTATGTCGATTATTTTTTGGGTGGTGACAACCAATTTCATTAAACTACCGTAATACGTGACATACATTTTACAATTTTAACGTTTTATATATAGCTTACGCTATTATTATAACACAAATGGACTTATGCTTAATTTACTGATAAGTAGGTCTCTGTTGCGGGAGAAATTTAGGTAGCTACCTAAGCATCTCCTATTTCTATTAAATATTAATGTACAAACATTATGTTCCGGTTTAAAAGGCGCTGTAACTAGTACTACTTCGGTAATGAAAATTAACGTAACATGTCTCAAGGCAACGAACACAATCTGGTGCTGTGTATATTATCCTAACTAACGTAGTATCCTCTCGACACTTCGTCGAATAAAAAAAGACCTTATCTTAAAACGTTTTCTACTCAGGTAATGGTAGATGTAAAATCAAATAGATATTAATCAAACTAAATTAAATTGATGAAAGTCATTGGTAATATAATAAACAATGAGATGCCATCGTTTTATGACAGCGTCTTCTGCTGATTTAAATGTCACTAATTACGTTCCCGTAATCAACGAAGCTCTTAAACTTCACGTAAATCTAAAAGTAAGAGTTGGAAAGTGCACAAGAACAGAGTAGAGCCAACGCTATTCAGAATTCCATTAAAGTTTAATAGAAATTTCTTTGCATGCTGTGTTACTAGTAATTACATTCGAATATGCAATTATTTTTATGTCGGTTAAATGTTATTATACTTATAAAACTGGCGCGTAAAGTTTTTGGAGCATCGTTAAAGTAAAACCCGACGAAATCACTGATTGGTTAAGTGGGTTATGAACCTGATAGACGCGAACTGTACGTGTAAACACGCGTGAACTGACGAAGCCTGCACGAACTGTCGCTTCATGCAGATCGTGTTGGAGATGGAATGGTGCTGTTGGTAAGTTTCTGTTACCGGTTGCCCTGTAGTCTCGGGCTACTAAGAATAGGACTAAAGCAGGCTCTGCCTGTAGTAGAAGACGACTGAGAGGGTTTTTGGGTTAGTACACTTTGAAGGTAGGGACCCCTCAATGTCCATTAATGAAGCCCAAAATGAACGTCAAGTGCAAAGTGGGCTAGTGCTTTTCGTACTAAATCAAGAGTGCCGGGGAGGTGTACAACCCTCCCTGGGACATGTTTTAGGCGTAGTTCTGGGAGACACCGCTGCATTACGTAAGAAAACTAGGGCCTCCCGCAACGCATTAAGGATGACTACCGAGAGGGT